>OU745264.1:5000000-7500000 GCA_916618015.1 Xestia c-nigrum
AATCCGGTCGAAACTTCGGGCTTAAATTAAAGGTAAATTCGCGATAAAAATGCGTTTTCTTATGATAAAATTATAACGTGTAGATATTAAAGTGTTACAGGAAACAGCAGATTTTATTACTAACGTCTAAAAAAAATCTATGTTTTTAGCATCCTTCCACCTCTATGAAGAAGAGACTCCATGAAGAATAGGAAGCCAATTGATATTCAACAATTGATTCGCTTCAAGAGATTACATCTTCATAATTACTGAATACCTACTTAAAGTGAAAGTGGACTACAGCACACATCGGATAATCGCCCGATTTATCGTCATTATAACATCGTTTTTCCGCGTATAGCGTTACTTGCACTTCGCGAAAAAGTAACTACCCGCTATCACCACAACTAGTCCTGCGCTTCTCACATAATTGATTTACCTCTGACCTAAACATGTTCGATGTTCGCTGTAAGCTACGCGCATTGAAATTGCTGAGTACTAATACGACATTTTTTAAACTGTTTTCAATCCATTGCTGGTTTTGTTGGCAAGTTGTGGAAACGGAGTAATAAAAACCCGTACTGAAGATTCAATGGTTAATGGAATTTGTCGTATAACAGCTTCAGTAGGAACAGCTGCTGTTATATTTTAAGCTCTATTGCTGAAAGGTTCATAGTACAGAATTTATTTTTAGTTTAGATTTCTGTGATAGCATTGTGTGTAGACTTGAATTCGGTAGTTACTAGGTGACATGGATACATTGTTTATGCTTTCGTTTACTTTTGTTAGTAGCCTAAATAGTTTTCGGCCGAAAGTAGAAACGCGGAGTGAATAGTGATGCGCTCACCCCCCGCGCTAAATAGTCGACTAACAATTTTGTTAGTCGATGAAAAACAAAGTCGTTAATAATTAAGTACTTCCAAATCGTTAGTATCTATCTAAGAGGAAGCTTAATTTCTAGTTAATACGTCAATTTACATGTACCTAAAAAAGACACCGTGACCTTGACGTGTTTGTTTACTCAAAACATAAAAAAATAATGTGATTAAGCAGGTAGGTACGTAAACAATTTTTAACAGAAGTTATAAATAACGTCATAAAACTGTAATAAATGTCATTAAAGTTTGATAATGTTCATTTTAAAAACAAGATTTTGTCCGTGGCATTAATCACGCTAAATTCGATTTTAGTAGCCTATGGATTATTAATTGATTAGGTAAGTATTTCTTTATATTTTATCATTCCTTCAGCCGTTTCACCGTGAAGGCGTAACAAATAAAAACATACACAATTAAAACATTCGTAATAAACTAATAATAATGTGTTAGTGTGATTGACATGATACCTACAGGTTCTTATTTTTTTAAAGAAATAGACACGATACAAGAGGCAGAATTCAGCTCACTGGAAGAAAAGCCGGATAAAATGAAGTTAAAAACAAATAGTCGAAGTAATCAGCGGCGATAAGAAAAAAAAAACGGCAATTCATGACACGAGTGAAGGAGTAGGTATTAATGCAGTATACAGATAAATGTAGTGCTAAACACTCTAAAGAGATAGTCATAACAAAATCGTATCATAATGTTCAACATAATAAACACGGACCTTGAGAAATACCTAGTAGGTACAACAAAATGAATCTTAATTGCATATTAAGTTAAAGACAGTTCCGTATTGGCTGGTGGGGAGATAAATGAAAGGGATGACACCAAGTTTTAAAAAGAAACATCGTATCGTGACTTGTTTTCTGATTATTCCGTTTCAGCCTCTTCTATCCATAGTACCTATTACTATTTAGTCTGTGCCAATGACGCTATATGTCGAGGCTTGGGCATCACAGCGGGTCCTTAGTGTGAGTCGCTTAGTTTCTAATTGTTTATGCCCCTGGCTGGGAGCCTAACATCCAAGGCACCTACAGAATAGTCCGGTTAAGCAGATGACCTGCCAGAGACCATAATAAACAAAAAATAACTGACCCATTCCATTAACAACTGCTAAAGGAATGAGGCTTCTATAAAGCTGATTGCACTTCGACTAGGAAGTGCATTTAGAAAATAATATTTCGAGAGACCATTTTAATCAGTGATGATTCTGAAAAGGACTTTAAGGATTTTGTTCGCTGTTGTCATGTGCGATAGAAATGTCATGAGTGAGAGAGATTTATCCAATTTTCTGTTTAACAAAGTTGGAGGCAATTTACACAAACAAGCAGAAAGAATAATTAATTATGAATAATGACTGACCCTGCGGTCACTTTTGCGGCAAGCTGTGTGGTTTGCGTATTGCTATTAAGGAAAATGCCTTTTCCCCACAATTGGTTAAGTATAGCAAAATACCTATTATGACTTGCAATTAGTATTATGTTGACGTTTAATACTTGTAATGAAGTAACGAAACGAGGTCAGAAGTTATCCAAAATGTTAATGACTAACCACGTAAAATCGGATCGAATTAAGAAAATTTTAAATCAACATCGAACAATAACACAATGACGGTTAAATAATAAAAACAATCATGCGTAACGTAACTAGTTCAAATACCAAAGCGGGACAAATTGTCTAACCCAATTGCCAAGTAATTGATGAGTAAGATGTTTTGCTCTTCAGCTAAACGTATACTTAGTTAAAAAGTGTTTGAACAAGATTCGCTGTGTAAATTTCCCGAGTCCAACGTCCAATCGTAAATTTTAGTCTCTTTATCAGTAGATTTTATGGTCTACGATACAAACGATAAAGAACCAATTTAAATTCTAGACATTTTTTCTAGGCATTGGGGTTTGATAAAAATTTCAATTTAATTTAAAAATTTAATCGACTATAACTTGGCAGCTAGAAAATTGTAAGCACATCACTACTTAAAAAAAAAAAACTAGATTTTTATTTTGGTTATGGAGTCTTGTTTGCAATGCCATAAACAAATAAATAGGTACTTTATACGAAATACTTACAAGTGCAACATGATTCTTGTATCCTGCCGAATCAGCCCACAATCGATCAATAAACCTTGCTTTTGGCACAACAATATCAGGAATGGTTGATTTAATTATAAAATCATCATTTCTAAACACTACACTTGTAGACAATTTCCTTTGCCATTTTAAGTTTTTAATTTCCCGTAAGAGAAGTTTTCGCGCCATATTTTGCATGTTCGCGCGCGAATTTGACGGCAGCGAATGAGCGACTGTCGCGATTGATAGTCGAGCGTATAAAACGTTCCGATTTACCGAATGTATAGGTTGGTACTTTGAACTTGATAATTTTGCTGTGAATTTTGCTAATTTACACTGAATGCAATGTTTGCTTGGTCAAACCGCACACGGTATAGAGCGATGAAATTTATTTTTTGGCTGTTTTAAAAGATTTTGCACAAGAATAAGACTTTTAAAAAACCATCAATTGTTTTATTACGTTATGCTCGTCTGCTCGTCAACATCATTGTATAGAACTGTCATAATATTATACAAATTCTTACTTAATTAAAAAAAAAAACATGTGAAGTTATTAAAATGAAGGCAACGAAGCTATTTTTACTCACGCGTATATTTTGAATGGTTAGGTAAATTATGGTAAAGGTTAATTAGTGACTATTAATGTAGTTAAGGTAAAATTGTGTGTGTAGGTTCCTAGGCAAGGTGAAAGTAACATAAAACAAAACGTTTAGTTAAAAAAAACAATATCAGGTCCAAAGTCCAAAGGCCGGGTTCAGGATAACAAACTCAGTAAATATTTACAATCAGACAACATTCAGTCTGACCGTCCTGGATAATTATCACCAGTGGACTTTACACCTCGATATGAAAAGCCTTCCAAGGAAATGCAACGACTTAAAAGCAAAGAGACAATTATTAATAACTAGCTTCTGCCAGCGGCTTCGCCCGCGTGATGTTTGATTATTGTCCCATAGGATCTTAACCACCGGGATAAAAAGTATCCTTTGTTTTAATCCAAGTTATAAACTATCTGTGTGCAAAATTTCATCCAAATCCGTTCAGTAGTTTTCGCGTAAAAGCGTAACAAACAAACTTACATTCACATTTATAATTTACTAGCTTCTGCCCGCGACTTCGTACGCGGATCCTGTTTCTATTTTTTTTTTAATTATCCTATGTTACTTCTAATACCTCCAAGAATATGTGTACAAAGTTTCATGGTGATCGGTTGAGTAGTTTTCGCGTGAAAGCGTAACAAATAAACTTACATTCACATTTATATAATAGTAGAGAAGTAGGGATAGGGATAGGGATAGGGAAGTAGGGACTAGCTTCTGCCCGCGACTTCGTACGCGGATCTTGTTGCTATTTTTTTATTTTAAAGTATCCTATGTTACTTCTAAACCTCCACGAATATGTGTACAAAGTTTCATGATGATCGGTTGAGTAGTTTTCGCGCGAAAGCGTAACAAAAAAACTTACATTATAGAATAGTAGGGATAGGGATAATATTAGTAAGGAAGTAGGGGTTACTTCTGTATTAATACAAGTTTATTAGGTAATGTACCTAGATAGTTATATGTACTTGCTATCCATTGTGTAGAATATTACAATTAATTAATTACTCATTCATCATTAGTCAGTATCGTTTTGCCTTGCATTTTCCCAACTACGAGTATGTTTGACCGGCTTCCAGTCGAACCGGATGCAGTTGAGTACCAGTATTTAAATGGAGGAACTGCCTATCTGACCTTCACAACCCAGTTAGTGCTGGCAGCTGGGTAATACGATATTACCACTTGGTACACAACCCGACAACCAGTCGGTTGTCGGGCTTTTTGTGCTACTGACTACCTGTAACGACTGTCAAAGATCTACAAGGGACGAAACAGTGCTTTCCGACGCACGGAGGAAACTCGGTAAGTAATGGATTGTCCATGCATGGACAATTCCGACGAAAATAGTAAATAAGTACTAACTGAAGTCCTAGTAGACTTTAGTTATTTATTTACCTCCGTGAACGACTTCTGTTTTAAATAAAATTGACATTCCTTAAGCTGTTTTACAAGTTATCACAAGTACTTTGTATATTGAGATAAAAATGTACCAAAGGACAAACTTACGGTCTAATTACAAGCCCGCTGCTTCAGTTTATCTTGTAAACTGTGATCACGGTATTGAACTTTGAACGGTTATTAATCTACCTTCACCTATGATCTGGGATGCATTTATATGCTCATTTAATCCTTACATCAGAATCATAAGCCTATTAGGTATATTCTGCAGTAAAAAGAGCATAATTATTGTAAGTAGTATTCGCGACCTGAGGGATCCAAAGCTGCGTCACATTCCTTAGTCCGGATTGAAAGCCAAAATTAACTTTACAGTGCAAAACCCCTAAAATTGAACTGAACAGTAGATTGCCTATAAAAACCAACCAAGATCTATCAATACGATGTATCTGATGAGAATCTGATGAATTTTTTACCAAGAACTGGCTGCGTCACCTGGTACGCAAGAACTTAGCGATATGGTGACCAAACAGGTTTCGTTTCACTAAAGACTCTCTAAAGGCATTGCCCTTAGAAAGTGCCCAGATAATGTTCTATAGTGTTAATATGAGAGTAAGTTTAGGTACTCTATATAGATATAGGTATCTGCGCAGTAGATAATGTATTTGATATTTATAAGTATAGTAAGAACGAAACGCATCTGCCTACCTTTTTCCAACAATGTAAGTGTAGGCTACCAGTTTAACTGTATGCAGCTGACTGATAGTATTCCACATACCTCATACTTTTACAACCCAGGAACTGGGTAACACGATACCCATTGGAGCCATTGGTAAGACTTTACCAATGGCTTTCGTGTTACCCAGTTCCTGGGTTGTAAAAGTATGAGGTATGTGGAATACTATCAGTACCAACCAACGGTAGTGTGACAACCAGTCGGTTGTCAGCCTTTCCGGGTCCTGACCAGGCGTTCCGACTATCAAAGACCTAGACTGCCAAGGACAGCCGGGGCCAACGGTTTATCCAAGCTTTTGGAGACACGGATACGAACCTTTTGGAGAACCTTGGGCACAAATCCAGACTTGGGCTTGCTGGTAAACACATACAAACAAATATCTCCTTTACACTAAGTACTGTATAGTTCACTTGAATAGTTATTATTAATTAAAGGTGGTCCCGATAGGTGGAGTTGTTGTCGACATCCGGAAAAGGACTGGATAAAGTCTGTTGGTTGGGCCAGTTCCATAAGAAACCCCTATACTTTGCGTTGTCAAATTAAACCCAGACCTTGCTTAGCATTTTACAGTCACTACTTACTTACACATGCATGAGGTCCTGAGTTCCGTTCCCTGGTCGGGCATCGTGCTATTGAATTTTTCCATATCTAAGGAATTTCTCAGTAGCAGACACCACGCAGATGGTTCATGGCAATCGCCTCCTATTGCATGAAACTTAAACGTACTTTGCCAAATGTGGGTGTTCTATTAAATACACCTCTACCTGTATTCTGTTAGTATATGAATGAAAGAATAATAAATATGTTTTCTTTCTTTCTTTTCTTTTTAACCTAATCATTCTTCCTTTGACGACTCGAATGGCGTAGTGGTAGTGACGCTGCCTGACGTTCTTAGGGTCCTGGGTTCGAATCCCGGTAGGAGCAAATGTTTGTGTGATGAGCATGGACATTTGTTTCGAGTCATGGATGTTTGTATGTATAATAAGTATGTATTTACAAACAAAAAAGTATATATGTAGTATATCAATTATCTGGTGTCCACGACACAAGCCTTGCTTAGTGTGGCACTAGATGGCGCTGTGTGTTTAATGTACAGCGATATTTATTATTTATTTATTCTGGGATTACAGGCATGATTTTAGGCATGTACAGTCAGCAAAACAGTTAGGTTTACAGGCTAGCATTCTTTTTACTACTTTTATAAATGGAAAAGGGTTATAATCAATTGATTTGCGATTTAACCCAAATCCTTTCAGTAGTTTCTGCGTGAAAGGATAACAAAAATCGATCTTTACAGACTTTTACATTTATTATAGTCGTAAGAAGATTGCTAGCCTGCATACCTAACTGTTTTGCTGATCATGTGTTACGGGAAAAATAAAATTTCACTCTAGTCTATGCTATAAGCGTACCGACGTAAAAACATCGCATTTATCGATGACACACCCACCAGAGCGAATGTGCTAGGCTAGTCGCGTTACTAAACAAGACTCAGGTTCAAAATAGTTCGTGAAAGCGCAAAGTTCAATGCACGCAGATATAGAATGTGTACAAGGCCGCCTGTTGTTACTGGTGGTACCTAGGTACTTACGATAAGATAACTATAGTTATATTATTTTAGTATAGGTATAACTAGTTATTCTACATGAGGACTACATATTATGTTGCCATCACCAGCTTGTAGTGCTAGTGAAAATGTTGTGTTATTTTACGGATATTAGCATTTGTCGGATGTCAAATGATCACTTGCCTTCAAATTTAGCATTTTTTATACCAGTTTCCTCATCATTTATTCTTTCACCGAATCACTCTTCCAATTTATTTAATAAACAATACACCAGCTAGAGCATTGATAATGTAATAGGTAAACTGTCTATTTCCATTCGAACCCACAATACCTACGTTAAAAGAGAGTCTGAATTTCACTGTAGGTATTTTTAACATGTACTGCACTGTACACAACACCGGTCTGTGATGCTTGGAAGAGGCATGACTGAATAGCACAGTAACCAAATCGCATGAGCATGAAGAAAACTAGAACAAAAATAGCCTTTTAACTATTTACCATGTAGAATGTAGATAATGCAAAAATACTGAACTAAAGCTAGACAATGAAACAGCATAATTAGGTACCATGTTTCTAGATTTCATTGTGAGGTGTGGGGTTCCTTTTTTTTTATTTCGTATGGGTAATCATCAAATGAATCCTCCCGCTCTGGGCGGAGCGGTAGGGAGTGTCAGACTTTTACCTACTGACTAAATCCCATCCATGTTCCTTCCTCACCCTTTATGTTCCGGGCCTATTATCTCTTCTGAACAGTCCCACAACCCCAGCAGACTCCCGCAACCCCGGCAGGCAGGTGTGTGATGGCCTGATGTGAGAAGAACATGATAGAATACCCAACAAGAAGAGAGACAAGATGAGTCTTTTTTTGTAGCTTTTATGTCTCACTGCTGGCCAAAGGCCTCCTCCATATCCCTCCCTGTACTCTTCTCCTGCACCACCTCGAATCAGCCTTCGTGATGCTCGTCCAGATCAGGCCTCGGAAGCGACATCCATTCTCAGGCAGCCATCACGTTGTTGTTCCAGAGCGGTCGTTAAGCACGCAGCAGATAAGCCTATCAATTAAAATCTCAATTTGTCCTCGTTAAAACTGTGTACATTTAACTGCCAATAGATACAGACTGTGAAGATTACGTGGGCTTAAAATGACGTAGTTTATGCAAATATCAAGGTCGAGTCGAGACCATGACGACCTACACCATGCTATCGAGCGCAGAAGACTCATACATCCAAACGGACGCACGCCATACTCACCACACTTACAGCGAGTGCAAGCACATTTGAAATTTTGCCTATACGACATAGAGTTGCATTTGTAAGTGGAATTTTAGTCCGAGACACTTTAGGGCTCTATTGGTACATAAGTACGCATCTAGGTGTGCGTGCGCCGGTTTTCGCTCGCTGTATACCTAGAGCCAGCCTTCTGTTGTTGTATTTTTGTTATGTGTTATGGGTGTGTCTATGTCTACGGCCACGGATACAGTTTAAAATAGATCCTACAAGGTTTTATTTTAGATCAAAAACCAGTCAACAACGTTAGAATTGGATGGAGGTTCATTCCTTGGATTAGCAAAGTTCGACCTGTGTTGTGAGGTAGAGGTCGTGTTTTAAAAATGTGCATCTGATTATTTTAGATATACGGAAATTAGTACCTATCTTTTTTTGGGAGTCAAAGGCCATATCCAAAGCGATACTCACGCAAATATACGCGATTTTTTTTAGCACTTTTGATGGTGACATAGAACGTGACGATCGCATATTCGTGCGAGCAAGTATGAAACGTCTACCTACCGTTCCATTTTCTTGTAATTTTATCAGCAAACGTACGTAAGCATCCAAGGTACTAAATACTTCTTTGGCCCTAATTACGAAGCAGAATTTATTTGAATTTCACGTTCTCAAACTGTTAAAGTAGGTATTCAAATGATTGCAAATGAATGAACTTTGTTCGTGTCATCAACTCGGAATGTTGTTTACACGTCTGAAACACTAATTTACAACGCAACGTAAATTGTAGTAATTGAAATCAATCGGTTACACGACGGAGAAAAACAATCTGTGGTAGGTGTGTCTGTGATGATTTGTAAGAACACAAAAAAAAGATCATAAGCCGCGAATCTTATAAAACCATATTCACAACGCTTCGATTCGGGAAGTCGCATGTCTATCTCGTTCGTTTTCGTTATGCCAAAAAAGGATAGACATAGGTACGACTTCTCAAATCGAAATTCATTCTGAGCGTAGGTGAATACGGGGCTGGAATGAAATGATAAAAAAGTCAAGTTGTTCTACTGCCCACAAGCGCGAATGCTGCGCATGAGTTCGGGCAAAGTGCTATTGGGTTTTGTCATCAGGAATTTCTTAGTAGCAAGCAGTTTGGATCCTTCTGGACTACAATGTTGAATTCGCATAATGTTGAATTAGCCAAATGTTGAATCCCAAAATGTTGCCCTCTATTACACGGGGCTTAAATGTCGACGTTTTTGCGACAGACTACGTGACAGAGAGGAAAAGTTCCCGCGCGGTCTCGGGCATTTTCTTTACGGATCGCGTATGCTCGAGCGTATCTTCAGACACGCATGATGGCAGCTATCGATTGATACAACGTGTATCAATCGATAGCTGCCATCATCATCAAATTAAAGTTGTGCTGTCGAAGATGATCAATGAATTTATGCCGGTTTCCTCACGATGTTTTCCTTCGCCGTTTTTGAGAGCAGTGGTGATGAAATAAATTACGCAAAGTCAGGCGTCTGCCTGAGTTCGAACCCACGCCTTACTGCTCATAAGTAGGGGCCGCCACCACTGCTCTCCATCGAAGGCCTAACTTTTTTGTCGAATAATCTTAGCCTGTAAATTTGTAAATAAAACTACCATTTAAACCATTATATTATTTTATTCAAAAATGATTATCAAATAACAATAATAACATATACTACATAACAACTTTTTATATATTTTTTATTCTTATACAAATGCATAACATTATAATTTGACATTGTAATTTGATTTTTAATCCACTTTAGAAGTTTCTTAAAGGACGGTCTAACGACGCAAAAAGCCGTATTTCTTTAAAGCGGACATGAGAAGTCTAAAACAACAAATTGATTTGCGTATTGCCACGTCGGTATCTCTTTGCTCACCACCCCCTTGGGTCAAGACAGACTAGGCTGACAATAATGATACTATACCCTCTACCGATCTGTGCAACGTTTTTTTTTCTTCCATACATATCTCTAAGGGGCCGTCTCCACGAGCGAGAGAATCGCGGCGATTTGACGTATTTCTATAGGAAAATATCGCTGCGATTCTCTCGCTCGTGGAGACGCTCCAAAAGAGTGTATAGAAAAACGTGGCAAGGACGATACTATCGCTGCGATTGTCTCGCTCGTGGAGACGGCCCCTTAGGGCCAGATTCACCGGTTCCGGGTAAAGTGTCGGTTAGTTATCTGATAGTTAATACTATCTACCACTTAAAGGCTGTTATAACTAATACTATATCTACCAGATATCGCTATCCGACACCTGTGAAACCAAAAGTGTTAGATTATCTGGCAGATAAGTTCCTAATAGGCTAACCGACACTTCATCCGCAACCGGTGAAACTGGCCCTTAGCTTTTTATAACACAAACTAGCTGATGCCCGCGGCTTCGCTCACGGACAAATTATATACAAAAACCTTCCTCGAGAACCACTCTATCCATTGGTGAAAACAGCATGAAAATCGGTGTAAGTAGTAGTTTTTGAGTTTATCGCGAATAGACTGACAGACGCGGTGAAGGACTTGGTTTGAAAATATGCAGTGATAACAATAAATTTATTATTATATCCAAAATAAAGGTGCTCATTGCTAGGCAATCAAGCGTAAACACTTGTGTCCTTTTCATGATTTCTAAAATAGCATTTTATGCTTTACTCAAGTAAGTATAAAAACAAACTATAATACATGAATTACATCAAAATTCTAATTTGTTTCCCAATACCGAATAATAATACCTCATCAGAAAAAAAAAACATTATTCTTAACTATAACAGAAACGTTATTCAAGTAAATATTTAGTAAAAATATATAATATTTTGTGTGTACATCACAGATTAGTTATTTTATTGCAAAATACTAACTACTTCGAGAAAAAAGTATAAATTATTATAAATTTTGTATAAGTAAGTAGTGAATATTTCTTAAAATTATCTTAAATATAACAATATGACTTACATTAAAAACCTTACAATCTAGATGACACTCCAATCAACTGGCATACTTTTTAAGAGCTGTCAAAACGCAATTCTCTCACAGATTTTGTGTCGTCAATAGCACGCTGTGACGTCACTATTTAGTAAACTCAATGACTCAACTTTTTATTGATTTCAAAGCAACTAAAAATCGAATTGGGCCATTAATTGAATATAAATCAGGGGGTCTAAAATGGCCGCTTTAGCAAAATCGTAAATGAATCATGTCAAAAAATTTAAATTCTTAAAATGGTCTTTGTAACCATTACCATAAAGTCCATTTTAAGATGTTTTTTTATTTTCGTGATTCATTTTATTGAACAAAATTTAAAATTCTTCAAATAGACTCATCTAATCTTTAATTTTTTTACGTAATTCATTTACGATTCCGCTGAAGCGGCCATTTTAGACCCCAGGTTTTCAGGCCCCAAGTTTTTTTTAAAGATTAGTTTCTTGAAATTATTGTATTACTAGCCGATGCCCGCGGCTTCGTCCGCGTAAAATTATATACAAAAACCTTCCTCTTGAATCACTATATCTATTAAAAAACCTGCATCAAAATCCGTTGCGTAGTTTTAAAGATCTAAGCATACATAGGGACAGACAGACGCGGCGGGAGACTTTGTTTTATGATATGTAGTGATGGTGCCATTAATCTATTTAACATACCTACTTATTAAACTATTCCATAATATCTAACACATATCGTAATAGTGTTGCATTGTTGTTTTGGCACGTGGCCATAGTCGGAATTGAAGCTGCCATCGTTTATTTTAGTACAATATCAACGAATAATTTTACAATAGTTTACCAATATCTATCATAAAACTAATACGTCCGTAGCCAGTATCCCAATCAAACGAAAAAAAAAAATACAGCATTATCAATTTTATTTTAGTACTAGCGAACGTCACGCGGTTTCACCTGCGTAGTTCTCGTTCTCGTGGGAGTACGGGGATAAAATATAGCCTATGTTGCTCGCTGATAATGTAGCTTATCTATTGCTGAAAGAATTTTTCTAATCGGTACGTACGTAAACCACGGTAAAAGTGAAACTTTTTTTCACAACAACAACATTTAACTAAACATTTTCACATTTTTACACTACACGTTCAGCTGCTGCGAACTATAGGCGCCGCCATATTGGCCTTGGCTGCTCTAATGAGCGCCTTTTTTTTTTTTTTTAAGGATGGGAAATCATCAAATGACCCCCCCACTCTGGGCGGAGCGGGAGGGAGTGTCAGACTCTTACTGACTAAAAACCATCCATGTTCCTTCCTCGCCTTTTACGTTCCGGGGCCGCGGTATCTCTTTCGAACAGGCCCGCAACCCCGGCAGGTCTAATGAGCGCCTTTCACTTTATTTTTTCACACAGACCAAAAACTTTGAGACGATGTAAAAGTTTCACTTTAAAAATACAAATCTTTCCTCTTTATAATATCGGTATAGATTACATGTATAAAAACTTTAATAGCTCTGATAATATTATATTCTTTATAATATCAATCACAATACATTAAAAATAGATGCCATATTTAGCTAGCGAAACTGGTGTTTGAGTATTGGCATGAAACTTAAATAAAATGATTTCATGATTTCTTTAGGGATCAACGACCGCAGGCTATTTATTCTTATCTATCAGTTTAATGTACGTTACCACAATTCTCACTTGTAGAGCAAATACAAAAAAATATCTTGGGTAAGTAAGAAGTATCTATTCATAGACGAAATCTCAGGTCATTGTAGTCATCGACATCATTCTGAACAACTTTTACTATGGGACCAAACACTGATAACCGTATGTAAAATCCACTGCTATTTGTACTATACACCGAACAAAATACCTGTGTTTAGAGTTTTCATTAAGGTTTCTAAAAAATTGTACA
The DNA here is from genome assembly GCA_916618015.1 of Xestia c-nigrum. Lineage (NCBI taxonomy): Eukaryota > Metazoa > Arthropoda > Insecta > Lepidoptera > Noctuidae > Xestia > Xestia c-nigrum. Next base: position 5,013,341 of record OU745264.1, read on the forward strand.
CAGGCCCACTATGTCGTGAGGACAGAAATAATCGTGTAGTTTTAAGCGTCATGGCTTGTGTATTTAATAGCCCAACTAGCAAAATTTTAACTTACAAGTGTCCTAAGACCAATAATTTTTACTCTTTTAGCATACTTACAGACAACTGTAAGTGTCGATTTAGGCGCACTTTATAAGAGAATTCTCACTTACAGTCAACTAATAACGCTCTTATTGAAGATTACTTTACACTAACAATAATCTTGTTACTGCTGTTGTAAGACCAAAATAACTTATGATGGTCTTATAACAGCATGGTTTGAGGGAAAATAGACTTAGAGCACTCTTAGGACTGCACTTGCAAGTGTAATTCCCCTTATATTGCTCTCTGGAAGCTCAATAACGGAATATTTATCACAACAACCGAAAGTGTGTGCGCGAGTGCTGTTGAAATAAAAAAAAAACAAGTTTAACTGTCAACTTGTGGAAGTATTATTTGTATTAGTAGTATTTTTATTTCTTGTAACCATTTAGTTCATTTGCTTGATAATTATGTGTCTATGAACTTAAATGACTTGCGGTGTACATTTCTTCGAATGTTTTGTGGAATAAAGTAGAATTTTTTCACAGGCCCACTTAATTATGTATTTAGAATATTAGTAAAAACATATTAACTTATTATAAAAATAAAAACTGACGCCATTAGAGATTTATAAGACCAATTACTCTTCTCTAAGATAACTTAATACTAAAATGTCTTATTTCACACTACTTAAGTCAATTTTAAGCCTTTTGAACTTATTGAGCTCTTACATAAAAGAACTACTTGCAGCCATTTAATAAATTTAGGGTTCCTTTTAAAACCATGGCTTACAAATTACCATTTTGTGGTAGGTGTAATATTAGATGAGACAAATATGCATCAGTATATTATATGTCCATTTTTATGTCCATGTTTCCATTTTTCAAACTCCATAGTTAACTGTTAGTGTTACAAACACTTAGCGTTGTTTACATGAATATAATGGCCGACATTCTTAGTAAAGTGTTCACAAGTCTTCCATAAGACCAAATAGTCTGATAGAGCTCTACTATTATTCGCTTTCTCTTTAATTTGACTCAGAGAAGACAATTTACACTTAGAACGAGTTGGTTTCATAGTAGTTTTATGCAAAAGTTTATTAAGATCATAAGTGTTATAAACCACTCAATGCAGACTCTACTAAGAAAGAATGTACTTTTAAGATGCTTTTTTAAGTGTAAATAATATTCAAGAGCAATTGCTCTGTAAAAATGCGCTTGTAAGACAACTGTACTGATAGATGTGTTACAACGATTCTTTATATACATCTATAAGAGCACGTACTAAGTGTTAGTACTCTTTAAGTACAAAACGTCTTGAATCATCATCATTACATAGTATAAAACAAAGTCGCCTTTTCTGTCCCTATATCCCTATGTGCGCTTAAATCTTTAAAACTACGCAACGGATTTTGATGCGGTTTTTTCCAATAGATAGAGTGATTCAAGAGGAAGGTTTATCATTACATAGTATAAAACAAAGTCGCCTTTTCTGTCCCTATATCCCTATGTGCGCTTAAATCTTTAAAACTACGCAACGGATTTTGATGCGGTTTTTTCCAATAGATAGAGTGATTCAAGAGGAAGGTTTATATGTATAATACATGCATCATATACTAAGGCAACATTGCTAATTTTAGAGGTTTCTAACGTGATGTCGTAAATTAACCTATTTTTTGGGCTTATTTAGCAATTTAGCAAAAACGCTGCCTGAAAATTGCTATTTTACACAAAACATTTTTTTGATGCCAATCGTTATTTTTTATTTTACATAAGACATACAGCCGGAATACTATCATCAAATAAAAAATGCTTTGTCCTGAAGGACTATCTGATGGATCAACGCACAGCCTAAACCGCAGATTGTAGAAACCTGAAACTTGGAGGGTGTATTTTCTGTATAACGTAGGCATACGATAAGAAAGAATTTTGAAATAATACCCCTAAGGGGGTGAAAAGGGGGGGCAAAGATTGTATGGGAAAATGTGATTCGTTGGTCCAATCTACTTCAAACTTTGCAATCAACAATATTAACCGAATTCATGGACGCGTTTCATATTGCATTGAAATTCATCCCCTAACGGGGTTAAAAAGGGGTAGAAAGTTATTTTGGCGGGGATTTGTTTCGAATTTGATATCAATACTCCTTCAAGATTTTGATATAAACTACAAGTTATTTTGATACATGTTTAAAATCCCAATCCGATTTTATTCCAAAAAGGTTGAACTCACATAAAAATTTGGTGCAAAATTGCTAATACTCTTTAAAATTGGAATATCTCGAAAGTCACCGTAAAATTTTAATACCGCATTTGAAGGTTTCTAAGCTTTGAAGAGGTTGTGCACGTTAACACACGGCGTCATAGCGTAGGGACGTAGAGTTTGAAATTTTAAATGGTAAGCAGTTGTAAGAGGTTCGCAACGGTTTACAGCAGTTATATCGTGTTGCGGCTCATTTAATGCACTTTGATGAGAACTGCAGAGCTAGCTGGAGTATGACTGTCATCGAGTGTCTAAGTATGAAGATGTAAAGCTGTCAATAGAAGCCTTTTTTTTCTTTTTTTTTTTTTGGATGGGAAATCATCAAATGACTTCTCCCACTCTGAGCGGAGCGGGAGGGAGTGTCAGACTCTTACTTACTAAAACCCATCCATGTTCCTTCCTCGCCCTTTATGTTCCGGGGCCGCGGTATCTCTTTCGAACAGGCCCGCAACCCCGGGTCAATAGAAGCCTTTAAAGCTGTTTTTGTAAACATGGTAATTTATTCTTATTCAAATAAATACGTTGTTAATCACAAGTATTTGATTTTGAACAAAATTGCCCTTGGGTACGTAAATTGACTTCAATGTATACTCGTATCTTAGGAGATACACCGTTTTAAGTAATTTCGCAGCAAAATAATGATCATGTACCGGGCGCGCATTTTCATTATGCGGAAGGATGTGTGTGATGTGCTCTTTGATAACTGTATTATAGATGCTTACGACCCACTCTCTGTAACCCTCTCTTTCTCTTATGTGACGCAGACGAAGTTGCGCGGGTCAGCTAGTGCTTTTATAAGATGTTCTGTCATAGTCAAGACACATGTAAGTCAGTTGTAACACCTTAGTTCTTAAATCAGCACATCTACAAGAGAAAATTGCCAGTTGGGAGAGGTGTTTACTGAAAAACCAACAATAATCGTCACGACAGTGGGTACCTTTGCGGTCTGTTAGAACGGGGCCATACATGGGACCAACCAAATACCATGACCCGTGATAAGTATGATACAGACAATTATAATAGCCATTTATACGCACAGTAAAACCATGCGTAATAATGAATATAGTGCTTAATCTTTTTCTCTACCCGATGTAGATTAGATAGTGCTTTTGACAAGTTTATGTGGGCCGATCCCGGCGGCACTGCAATGCCGGGCCGACCCGCGACGGGAGTGGAGCGAGCCCCGAACATCCCGTCAGCTTACAAAAATCAGATTAATATACTGGTCCCTCAGTGAGGGAACTTTCAGATATTAAGCTGAAAAGAACAGATACTACACTTTGATCTTAGCCAAAAGGCCGAGAAGCGATACCGTACAAACTAGAACCGGGGAGGGTCGTTCAGTCGCGGAGAATCTTAACACCGCGATTCAGGATTGCGCGTCATATGAACAACGCCATCTATCGAAGCGCCGTGGAATTAAATACATCAATGATGTTGGCTTGGTACCAACGAGATTGTGGTATCACAGTAACTAATTTCACATTAATAATAACAGCAGAAATATACTACTATAATACATTGGTAATTTGATTCCTTAATATAAAAATAATATCTGTATTTCGATTATGGGTAACGACAAAAGTAGAAAAAAAAATGAGGACTTATAAAATTCAAATTCAGTTTTGTACAAAGTCTAAATGCAAAATATCAACATACGTACATGATACTCCAAACACAACCACACCAAATTCGCCCTTAAAAACAACATTAACAGTACATTTCTTTTAACTTTTTCCTCAAAATCTTGCCAGCGGCGTTCTTAGGGATCTCCCCAACAAACTGGACCGCCTTTATCTTCTTGAAGATGGTAACTTTGGTATTGACATGTTCGAATATGTCTTCTTCAGTCACCGTTTGGCCGGGTTGTGGTACTATGAAAGCTTTGGGCACTTCTCCTGAGATAGGGTCGGGGATACCAAGGACTGCACAGTCGAGGATTTTCGGATGCGTTCGTAAAACCATTTCTAGTTCCGCTGGAGGCACTTGGAAGCCTTTGACCTGTGAATGAGGTATTGAGGATTGAAGGAAAAACATACCTTAACTTGAACTACAAGTTGAATTAATATTTTCATGTAACAAAAGTAGAAAGAAGAATTTAACCAATATTCAAACACATTCTTTAACTGTCACCTTTTCATTTAGTATTTTTAATGTTTTATGTTTTATCTTACCAGATGCAACTGAATACCAGTATACATGGAGAAACTGCCTATCTGACCTCCACAACCCAATTAGTACTAGCTAATACGATACCCCTTACCAAGACTGGTTGTAAGAATTTCGGGCCACTGACTACTTGCAATAACTGTCAAAGATACAGCCGGAACCAAATCCCTAGAGTGCTTTCCGAAGCGCGGAGGCAACTCTCATCACCCATCACATTTGATCACCCATCCGCTGATCAACCTAGGCAATCGCGGCTTAACCTGGAAATCGACCCGATCAACTGTTATTTTAGCCACGAGCTCCATAAAATAAATCCAATTTACCTTAATAAGTTCCTTAAGTCTGTCGGTAACGTATAGGTATTTCTTCTCGTCGTATCGTCCTATGTCGCCGGTCTTGTACCAGCCGTCTTCCGTCAACACCTCTTTGGTAGCCTCTTCGTTTTCGTAGTAGCTTGACATTAGGCTGCGACTGCGGTACCAGATCTCACCCTCCTGAAAGCGTTAAATTGTGATTTTAATAGGCTAGTTTCTACCATTTCCAATTATTATCCATTACCATCATCTATTCATCATTTTACTGATTAAAACCCATCCATGTTCCTTCCTCGCCCTTTATGTTCCAGGGCCGTGGTATCTCTTTCGAACAGTCCCGCAGCCCCGGCAGTCAGCGTCCAACCTGGGCCTACGTATAACAGGAATTTTTGCGGAGGTTTCTTGAAAACGGTCCAAAAGGCGGTTTTTAAAAGCAGTGTATCTATAAAACTGTAAATAATTTCGACAAATAAAAAAAACTTTATATTTTGAAGTCCTTTTTGCATACACTGATGGAACTCAAAACATAATTAAAATTTGACAAACTTTAATGCACCAAAAAAATCTTCAAACATACCTCTTAATTTTCTTTCAAAGCAGTTTAGCCATTTATTAACAATGATAATTATAATTAAAAATATGACATAAAATTTCAAATGCTAAACTACATCGACTGATGGATTAATTATTATTAAATAGTTAAGTTCTAGTTTTAAATCGATCGAAAATACTCATTTCGCACTATTCGGCCCGCAGTGACTGAAGTAACAACCACTTTGTAGTGCAAGCTACTTAGAACTTTATTCTAACAGTATTTCAAACGAAGTTTGAACCACCACAAATAGAGTTGCGTATTTAGTTGATGTCGTCGCCTTAACTTACCTCTCCCGGTCCTAAAGCTTCTTGCGTGTTCAGATCAGCGATTTTGACCTCGCCGCTACCAAGGACGTATCCCACTGACGAATGGTTGGTGTCGTCGTTCCTACCAACTGATACGGCACCGTTGGTCTCCGTCAACCCGTAGCCTTGGCGAAAGAGGATGTTTTTCTGGAAAAGGGATTGTTCTTTTGTTAGTATCATCATCATCATCAGCCTATAATGTTCCCACTGCTGGGACACAGCCTCCTCTCAATGAGAGGGAAAGGGCTATAATCTACCACGCGGGCCCAGTGCGGATTGGTAGATGTCACATGTCTTCGAATTTTTGGTTCTAGGACATGCCGGTTTCCTCACGATGTTTTCCTTCACCGTTTTTGAGAGCAGCGGTGATGAAATAAATTACACAAAGTAATGCGCTTGTCTGGGTTCGAACCCACGACTTACTGTTCGTAAGTCGGGGCCGCCACCACTGGGCCACCGTTGCTCTCTGCCGCTGGTCTCTCTTTGTTAGTATACAAGCACATTATATCAAGTTTTGCGTTTTTTTACAATACAGAGAGTTTTACAATGACAGTCGCAATGCTCTACGAGGTGGAGGTAGATATTCTTTTCAAAAACTTGGAAGAATTGCTGCTTCCCGCTTTAGTCTTAAGATAAAACCGTCAGGATAGCCCGCGAACTGACTTTTTCAAGGTCAAAATCGTTCCTATACCTTTATGAATTTGGAGGGGTATATCAATGATATATAAAACTACTAGCTGACTCGCGCAACTTCGTCTGCGTCTCATAATTTGAGATTTAAACTATCCTATCTCTCAAGTTGGATCGAACTGCACATGGTGTGCGAATTTTATTATAATCGGTTAAGTGGTTTAGGAGTCCATCGAGGACAAACATTGTGACACGAGATTTATATATATTAAGATAGATACGTTGCCCGCTCTGTAGTGGCAACATGAATGCAAGGCAACTGCCGGACTTTCATTTAGTCGCGTACCAACCAGTGCCGCGGCAGTACGTGACATTAAAATAACTTTTGTGTATAACTTCCTCAAACAACGAAAAAAAAATGCCGTCCTCTGTTTTTAAGACATGTAAAAACTATACTTTAACTGTGAAAGATAGAAAAGTATCATTTCATCTCTAACAACAAAAATTCCGTAGATGACGTTTAATTTTCTTTCCCTTTCTTCGCGTCTACGTAGCTATCTAGCTACCGACAGTATTTACGCTGTTTTCGACAACCGTGATGTTCATGCACGACGCGTCTATTTATAATACGTCATTGGGGTATATTAATGATATTGATGATTCAAATTCTAAAACTACATACGTCTTTCAGTCGCGAACAATATTTTAATCAACATACAATACCTAGCACTGCCCTGCAAATTACAAAAAACGTAACATAATTTTAAAATTGAAAAGCGTTTTCCTACATGACACATGGTAAATCAGTTGTTGAAGTGTGTGGGTTTGTGGTTTTTCAGAACTAAATGCAGGTAACTTCTGGTAATAATTATTCAGCCATTTTATCATTCTAATGGGGAGCCGAGAGACTATTCTAATGGGGTGAAAGAGACAAATAGTATACAAAAAAATAGACAAAACACACGTGGACACTACTAAAAATGCTAACCTCGTTGCTGATGTTTTTTTTTTGTTTTGGCAGGAGTGCAAAATCCCCGCGGACACCTCGACTATCTCACAGGTAATGAGATAGTCGAGGAAGTGCCGGACTCGAACCGGCTAAAACCACACTCCTGCCCCACCAGTGTCCCTCTGACATTATCAGAGACCTTTTCCGCAATTTTATTTTTGGTATGGCGACTTGGATTTATGAAGGCCGATGAGACCCCACTCAATTACCTGGTGTTACTTTTAATTTTTTACTACCTACTATTTTCTTACCCTAAAACTTGTTACATTTCTTTATGATTTAATTTTAATTATTCTCATTTGCTATTTAACTAAATTTTTTAGGTATTGCCTAACGATATATATGTCACCGTAAAATTGTCAAACACGTTATATTACAATATAACGTGTTTTTTCTCGCGATATTGTAATGTCTCGAATTATTGTCAACTGAACATACGAAAGTATCTCTGCCCCCATAATCGGGACTTGGGGCACCCCCCGTTAGGTTAGTTAGGTTCCTTTAAACCCTGCACTCGGAAATAGGGGCCCCGCGAAGCGGGGCTCCGTCGACTGTGCTTTTTAGGCGGAATATAAAGTATTTTAAGGTTATGTTATATTAATCGGTATTTCTCAGGAATGGTGCATTATCTTTTCATGAGAGTTGTGCCACTGGGCAAGGGGGACCCCTCCTTCCCTCCACACCGCGTAAGTTGACTACCATCGCATGCATTTCACGAAAAATAATGCGTTTTGTTGTAAGCAGTATGTTCATTTGACAATAATTCGAGACTTTACAATATCGCTAGAGATATTACAATATCACGTATTTGACAATTTTACGGTGACATATATATATATATATATATATTATTATAATTATATAATCGTTGATAGTTGATATTGGGCTAAATCAATTTGGACGACTTTCAAAACTTTGAGATTAAATATTCCCTCTTTTGAATTCCTCGGAAGAATTAATTCAACACAAACTTGTTAATGTTCAATAGATCACTGGATTCGAACACACATGAAATTATTCGAAAAGATTCCTAAAAACCCAGTTGGTAAGAAGCAGACACGGGGTACAAAAACAAAAGATAGCGATATTCGCTATCAGGCGCCAATTTACTACGGCGCTATCGACAAACACACAAATAATTCATTGTTATCAGACCTAAGGCGGTATCATCATATCAATTCACCTACCCTTGGCCAAAGGTGTCTATTTGTATTGTTACCATTATCAAAGATCTGATTACAGAACGCAATGCACTGTCATGGGCATAATGGAAATATCGTCACTAACAAAATTAAAAGAACAATGGCCACGACAGTATTAAAATTAATGATGATTTCCATTAAGGCGACTACAGGAGCTAAATGCGAGTTTTGTAATGCCTGAAAATATATGATTCAATGCAATAAACAAAACCAGAAAAATATAGATATTCTTCAGGATATATGCTAGTATGATAGTGTGTGAAAACACAGTAACGAATCACGAACTTTGTTATAAAAAATATTTTATTTAACGAGTAAAACCATATTAAAACACATGCGATCATTCTGATTTTTTGGCAAATTATTCTACAGGCAACATATTAGCACTATAGTGTTTTATTTTTTAGTCCAATCAATAGATTTTTTGTAAATCGATCGAAACCACTCATTTCGCATTTGGCCCGCAGTGACTGACGTAACAACCACTTTGTAGTGCAAGCTGATTAGAACTTTATTCTAACAGTATTTCAAACGACGTTTGAACCACGACAAATAGAGTTGCTAAATTAGCTCCTATAGTCTCCTTTTTTTTTGGATGGGAAGCCATCAAATGACTTCTCCCACTCTAGGCCGAGCGGGATGGGAGTGTCAGACTTTTGGCGGCAATCCGGCAAGCAGGCTCGACGCCTCGGTGCGGTACCCATGGACCGGCTTTACGGCTACCACTTTTTGGGGTGTGTTCAGGTAATGGGCGGCTCCCCACCTCAAGGAACGCGCCCACACTGGGGCCGTGAACCGTAAAGGGCCATGGACCGCACGACACCCACGTAGAGCTTACGGCAGGAGGCATTTGCAAGCCCCGGTCCGTTCCAGTTTGGGAGCTAAACGTCGGAAATGCTCCACGAACTCCACCGGCTATCGAGGACGAGTCCTAAGTACTTTAACTTCGACTCGACGCCGATGCAGGATACCCCTCCGGTAGGAGGGCCGGGATTCTCTCGACGACTATCGCAATCCCGCGTGTCATGATATCGGCCGCCGCCTCGTGCGACCTCCCTTGTGCCAGCACCAGCGTGTCGTCAGCGTAGCAAACGACGCTGAAACCACTATGGTCAGCGTGCAGCACCCAGTCGTAACCGATGTTCCACAGGGGCGGCCCCAGAACCGATCCCTGTGGGACACCGCACGACATCTCTTGCTGGTTTCATTCTCCGTTGGACCGGGGTAGATGACGGCCCTGGTCCCGACCACACGACAGAGATTGGTCGGCACCCGGTGATACCGGAGTGCGGAGGTCTTGCGGCCCCATCCCCTCAAGGCGCTCGGCGAGGTGGTTCGCAATCACTCTTTCAAAGAGTGTGAGAGTCCGCAGGGCGCCCCGGCTTTCGAATGAGGACCAGCTTTCCCGTCTTTCAACGAAACGGGAACTTGCCTCTCTCCAAGCATACGCTTAGGAGTCCTTCTAGTCAGAGCCCGAGAGCCTCCGAGGCCAGGACACAGGCTTTGCCAGGCAACCCATCGGATCCCGGGGTGGTATTTTTGGCCGTAAGCCTACCTACTGCCACTTTCAGATCTACGCCAGTCACTTCCGGAGTGTCGTCGTCGTCACTTGAAGGCATGCGGGGAGATGTTCCCCTCGCGAAGGGAACAGAGCGCTCACCACGTCTTCCACTAGCTCAGGACGGAGACGCACCACCTTGTAAGGGCGCCCCCACGGATCTCTGTCGAGTCTCCAGCATCTCCAAGCGGGCCGGTTCCCTGGCCCGCAGGACAGCCTCCAGGAGCGCGGTCTTCGCCGCTCTGCATCCCTCTCCTGTAGTCCCCCTAAGGTATCGTTAAGTTTCGTTTTGTTTCCTCCACCGATCGTAAACACGCCTAAAAAGTGGCGAAGATCGGGCGTTTTTAGAATAAATGACTTTTGGTTTTGTTGATTTTTTTTCAACAAAATGATTTTGGTGTCACCTGTACTTGAGTATAGTAAAGATAAATTATTTAAGATTACGATAAATAATAACGTATGTCAATTAAGATAGTTACCTAATCCTTTTGTCAATGTCTAAAGTGCACAAGTTCGTTTCGAGTATTTCGTAATTATGTTTGCCTCTTTTAGTACGTTTACTGCGCAAAGCCGCGGAAAAGACATATCTACATACATACCTCCTTAAGCCACAAAGAAAAAATAGGTAAACGCATAATATCCTCACCACAAACACGTTGGTACTCCCGAGTTCACCGAAGGTCTGCCAGTTTCCACCCTTATGCACTAATTTATAAGGTTGAAAAGTGGTCGACCGTCAGTGAACTCAATCGTGCGCGCAAAAATCTTCATATTTTGCAGTGAATATTATTATTTAAGTACATAAACACTGAATGAAAAGTAGGACGCATTCGCAGATAATTTTGTCGGCCAGCTAAAAATAATAACATTATAAGTAGGTAACCCTGCGTTTGTACACAAAGTCATAAATGAAACCAGTTGTGATAATTGTATTCAACAAGGTACGATTAGCATGCTAAGATTGAACCCTTATCTTCGTCATAATAGGAACAAGAAACTGAAAATAAATGTTTTAGTATGAATAAATAAATCTGTACTAATATTATGAAGTAGAAGAGTTTGTTTGTTTGTTTGTTTGGTTGAACGCGCTAATCTCAGGAACTACCGGCTCTATAGCTATATAGCCTAAAGCCTTCCTCCATAAATGGACTATCCAACACAAAAATATTTTTTCAATTCGAGCCGGTAGTTCCTGAGATTAGCGCGTTCAACCAAACAAACAAACAAACTCTTCTGCTTTATAATCTATATATCTATATCTATATTATAAAAATGAAACCCGTTTTCCGTTGTCACGACATAGCATGAAAACGGCTTGACCGATTTGGCTGATTCTTTTTTTGTTCTGTTCATAATTGTCAGGAGAAGGTTCTTATGAAAAAAAAAAGTAGTAGTAGGTAGCTCTTTCCCTCTTATGTGACGCAGACGAAGTTGCGTGGGTCAGCTAGTATTAGTATAGGTAGATTAAGTACTAGCTGACCCGCGCAACTTCGTCTGCGTCATATAAGAGAGAAAAACGAAAGGATAAAAAACCCGTTTTTGCAACATTTTTCATTCCTGCTCCGCTCCTAATCATTCTAGCGTGATGTTCTATAGCCTATAGCCATCCTCGATAAATGGACTATCCAACACAAAAATTTTCAATTCGAACCAGTAGTTCCTGAGATTAGCGCGTTCAACCAAACAAACAAACTCTTCTGCTTTATAATATTAGTATAGATTTGACTCTATAAAAAAATCACGAAATTATCTCTGAAAATATCTTTCAAACAAAAAAATACATACTAATATGCATGCGATCATTCTGATTTTTTGGCATATAATTTTACAAGCAATATATTAGCATGTTAGTGTTTTAGTTTTTTAATCCAACCAATAGTTTTTTTGTAAATCGATCGAAACCACTCATTTCGCATTTGGCCCGCAGTGACTGACGAAACAACCACTTGTAGTGCAAGCTTATTAGAACTTTATTCTAACAGAATTTCAAATGAAGTTTGAACCACCACAAATAGAGTTGCTAATTTAGTTCGTCTAATCGCCTTAAGCGGCTTTCAGACTACGTTATAATATAATAGCATATAGTATATAGCTCATAGCACGACAACATCGCGCACCCTACATTTGTTATGAACACGTTCACACGTGTAATATACTTTATTATTGGCTTACCATACGCTATAAAATGGTGCGACACGCTGAATTCATGATATGCTATATCATGCGCCGCCCTTTTCCTCCTCCCTCATCCCCAGCCGTCCCGCAAGCGAATGTTTTCCCCACTAATTTGAACTATTTCTGAGCTTGCTTTAAACTATAAACGCTTGCGATAACATCGCGTAATGTGAACGCCATGCTATAAAGGGTGTAACACGTCTTCACGAAGCCGAAAGGCACTTGTTCTCCCCATCATTGCGATTATTTTTTTGTTCTACACCATATCTGGGAAACTTCTAGTGATGGAGATATGGGGGGTCAAAGTTACAACTTTTTGACAAGTTTTTTTTTTAATACAAGTCCTGTTGTAAGATCTTAACTTTTAACACCTCCACGATCCCCGTACTATTCAATCCATCAGCACAATGTTCTAAGAGCGTTACATTGAGTTCTACCACAAAACATGATTTATAACCTCAAAAAAGAAAGTTGTTTCCCAGCAATATTTTTTGCGTGAAGTTACTTAGTTTCGTGAACAGAATGCTTGGTCAACGGCTTTGTGATGAGGTGGTTTACACCCTGTATATATAGTATAGCATTAGGTCCTGCTTTGCTATACTATACAGGGTGTAAACCACCTCATCACGACGCTGTTAACCAAGCATTCTGTAGGATGAAGAAAATGAAACGATTCAAAACTAACTCACTATGCAGGAATAGTTGCACTGTGCGCGGAGAGCGGGGGAGGGGGGCGAATGACAGCTCTCATGACACTTCCCCCCTCCCGCACCGCGCAGGTACCCCAGGCACCAACTGGTAACAAAACTTACATTTTTAGCAAGAACAGCTTGAGCGTCTCCCTTCGATACAGGCGCAGCACCGCTTACTATGCCGTAGACCGACGCTAAGTGCTTTGGAGTCACAGCTGGATGCTTGCCCAGGAATACCACTGTAATGTGTGTGTGATAATGTTAGTATGGCACTTTGGTTGCACTACTTGAGCTATTAGTTATCAAAATAAGGTAGATGACAAAAAAAAAACTAATTAATCCGTCATCGTCAGTACTCAGATTATCAAAAAATATTTGACCCATATTTTTTATTTTGTTACGTAAACCAAAATTGACGAAGATACGACGCTATACAATTCTCAATACGTCACGATTCAAGCCATGGTAAAAAATTTAGTGCGTTCCACGTTCTGAAGTCCCGAGCCCCCACTCCCGAGTTTTGGTGCGTTTTATCTTTGTCAATATTCACTCACCGTCACCATTCTCTTGTCCTTATCCCAATTCATTTGGGGTTTCCAAAACAAAAAATACGTGTATACTATTTTCCAATACTTTAACTGACGGACTAAATAGATTTGCAATTTATTGATGGTGGAAAGTAGCCTATTGCAAAGGAATAGGTACTTACAGCGCGTTCCAGAAAAGTGTGGCGATATTTCAAGAGAGTTTTTTTTACGATTTCGATGTTAATCCCATCGAGAAAGTTGTTGAGTTTGATGTTTGGAATCACTACCTTAAAATATGACCATACCTTTTTGGTACACACTGAATAAAGGGTGTAAAACACCTCTTCAGGAAGCCGAAAGGCACTTGTTCTCCCCATCATTGCGATCATTTTTTGTTCTACGCCATACCTGGGAACCTTCAAGTTACGGAGACGTGGGGGGTCAAAGTTAAACTTTTGACAAGTTTTTCTTAAATACAAGTTTTTCTTGTAAGATTTAACTTTTAACACTTCCACGACCCCCGTATTATTCAATGCATCCATCAGAACAACGTTTTAAGTGTGTTACATTGAGTTCTACCACAAAACATGATTAATAACCTCAAAAAAAAGTTGTTTCCCAGCAATATTTTTTGCGTTAAGTAATGTACAGAATGCTTGGTTAACGGCTTTGTGATGAGGAGGTTTACACCCTGTATTAAAGTTGCAAACCTGTCTTTAAGTTATGGTTATGAAGGTTATTCTTATAAATTTATTTAATCCCTGATCCGTCTGACCGCCCATCACGAATTACATGGAACTTTTATATTTTCATCAGTTTTCAAAATGTTGGTAAGTACATAGGTAATTTTGTATTGTACTTCTAACTTACACAATATGAAATCATTTGAGATAAAAAAAACGCAAATGCAAATTTTTGGAAGTAGGTAAGTATGTTGTGTTTCTATTTTGATGTGTCTTAAACATATTTATCAAAACACTCATAGAAACACTAACGCCAGATTAGGCACGCGATAAAGAAGAAGGAGAACCAAAAACTAGTATGTTTATCTTACCCATGGGTGGAACTATGAACAAAACCTCAGCCTTATGTTGCACGAGGGTCTGCAGGAAGAGTTCAGGCTTGAAGTACGGCATCGTGACCAGCTTGACGCCCAGTGACAACTGGTTCAACATGAGGCAATTGAACCCGAAGATGTGGAAGAACGGCAGGATTGCTGGCAACACTGCCTGATTTGTTGCTAGGAGAAAAATACATCTATTTGTTATTCCGAAATGGAAGGAAGTTAATGATTTTTTATGACCAGTGGGCAGTCTTGTGGTCATAAGAGCTAATACGGAACGTGGTGTTGAAGGTTCGGTCCATAGATTGAGAAAACTACAATTGGGATTTGTGACCGGTTATTATGCCCCCTCCTGCATTGGCAATAGAATTAACTCTAATTATATCCTTGTTACAAAGATTACCCATGAAAAGGGCCTTTTAATGGCCTAATTATTTGGGATAAATGGTTTTATTGTGAGTTTTAAAAGGCAAAAGAAAAGAAATTAAAACTTACCCGTAGTTTCCTTAATAGCAATAATCTCAGGGTCAGCAATCTGCTGGTTCATCGTGACCACACTCTCATGGGTCAGCACAACACCTTTCGGGAACCCTGTAGTTCCGCTCGAAAACGGTATTATGGCCAGGTCTTTAGGCCCTCTTTTTACAGACTTTAAACAACTGGTATCTAAGCTAAAATCTTGAGAAAATTCTGCGTACTTAATAGTACCTTCTGGTAGATCTTCATTGTCTGTTAAAATTATTGGTATGTCGAACTTTAGTTCGGTTAAGGCCTTTTTTACGTTGGCGTAAGAAATTTTTGATGTGATCACAGCTTTGCATCTGACCAGTTGTATTTGGCGTTTAAGTTCGTCTGAAAAGAATACAAATAATTGCAAATTTTCAATAGTTTGTTTTTTTTTCTGCCAGGGCAGGGAGTAGGTATTATCGGATATAATTCGTAGGTTCTTTTATAGCATCGTTTACTTCATTGTTTTATGAGTTTACCAGGAATAAATTAGCAAGAGATCTTCTCCCAAATCGATGATTAAGATTTCCCCACCAGTACGTAGCCACGTGGACAGCTCTGTCGTTTGCCTAATTCAAATCCTGGAGGGTGCAATTGGCTGTGAATAGAGGTTGCAATCGAATATTCGAATTATTCGAATTTTCTTTCCAAATTAATATTCGAATAGAAGATAAAATTAAATTCGAATATTCGAATACTACCAAAAATGTTACTTGTCCAAAGTCTTTGTTGGTAGAACTTAACGGAAATAGACCGGGAGGTATCGTTGCAAGTTCATGAAAGCGGCTGACGCACACGCTGAACTACAGTACTTTCACAGTTTTATGTCTTGTGACTGGGACTGTAGCTACATTTAAATGTCATCTTTGTTTCGACAATTCAAAAATGCCTGTTATTGGCCTACTTGAAATAAATGCTTTGATTTGATTTTGATTTACGCACAATCCCCCCACAACTATGCAGCTGACGATTTCAGCCAGTTTCAGCCGGCGTACTATGAGTTATGACTGATTTTTTTATTTTTTTTACAACTTTCGTAACCTCCAAATCCTATCCTATCCTTTGAGCGATTACTATGACTTTTTTTTTGCAACGGTACCTCCCGGACTAAAAGCGTTGTTATTTATTTGTAAAGCGGTGATTTTCGATATTTTATTAGGTAGGTAAATCTGATTTAATTATGAATTATTATTTATGAATCTGATTTACTAGTGTAATATGGCTTAAGAAAATGATATTGCAATATCTTTACGACACCTTTACATTTGTGAAACCTTTGTTTTAATTAATACGATGTAAAACATTTGAAGACGGGTAGTTATCGCGAATTTTTCTTTAACTTAATCCCGACGTTTCGACCGGATTGCACCAGCCGTGGTCGCGGGGAGACTGAAGTATTGGAGGTACCGCGACAGCAAAGTGAAGGCGTTTATTCAACTACCCTCACTCATCTTCATAATTGTTAATTAGGGCCGGTTGACACTAGGACAGCAGACTACCCTAACAGTGTCCGTATATTGAGGCGATTTCACTTGACGAGTACACTTAGTGATCACTGGATTCCAAGCTGAAGAGAGTTTGAAGCCGTCTTCGCGATTGAAATTAGGGTACTTCTTGATCTCAATCGCTTCCCGAATCATTCTCTAATAATAGTGCTTCTCATGGGCAAGAACTTTTGGGTTGTGTAACTCCATCCAGTGGTTGGGTCCTGAGTCTATCACATGTTCCGCTATAGCAGACTTGTTCGTTTGTCGATTTTTGACCGCTGCTATGTGTTCTTTAACCCTTTCAGCGACTGTTCGCTTCGTTTGGCCTATGTAGGAACGCCCGCAGCTGCAATCGATCTTATGAACACCAGGAACCTGGAATGGTACTACATCATTTGGTGTACGCAGACGCTTCGCCACTTTGTTTAATGGAGCATAAACAGACTTTATTGAAAGCTTCTAGAAAAGGTTCCCAATTTTGTCCGTTACCCCCTTCACATAAGGCAAGAACGCTGGCTGTCTGGTTACCTCAATGTGTCTATTCTTCTGCTTGCGGCTGCCATCTGGATGCCATCCATTAGTCCTATACCCGTTTCGTTTTAGAACATCCTGAACATGTTCCAGGTCCTCTTCGGGCAGATGTTCAGGGTCACAGATGTCATAGGCTCTGTTCATAAGGGAAGACACCACAGACTGAAGATGTGCTGGATGATGATGAGAGGCAGCATTCAGATATCTGTCCGTGTGTGTTGGTTTTCTGTACAATGCGACAAGGTTCCATTGGCCTTAACCATGACTTATAAGTCTAAAAATGCTAAAGATCGGTTACCCTCCATCTCATACGTGAACCTTATCTTCGGGTGTAACCTTAAATTCGCGACAAATACCCGTCGCCATATGTTTTATAATATGTTCTGATCGTGAAAGTTTAAAAAAGACAAATAATTAATACGAGTTAAGACTTTTTAATTTGTTTGAGAATGTTATAATGGTTTTGATTAACATGTTTATTCATGTATAATCGTGAGATTTATAAGAACATAAGTTTCCAATGTTACATTACTTGCAAAGTTGCAGTGTATAGGTACATTTGAAATGCATCACATTTGTAAATTTAAAAAAAAGACAATTTTTTGTTTTATAATAGACGAACTTGTGGCTTCTTTTGTTGATTATGTAAATAATTATTGTGCCAGGTTTACTTAAGTACATGGAAATATAGTTCCTAAAGCAATAAAAGCTGTATTTTAAGCACTTTTAATTTTTTGGAAAATATTCGAATATTCGAATAATATTCGAATAGCACTGAAAAAATATTCGAATATTCGAAAATCAAAACTATCGAATTTTTGCAACCTCTAGCTGTGAACGACGAGCAGGACAGGTGTGACATATCCTGTACTTATTGGGGCTTCGTATTTGCGTCAGAGATTGGTCGATAAAACCCTATCTAGCTAAATTGGATTGGCAGCGGCCAACTTGTTTATGTCATTCGACTTTGTACCCACATTACTGCGTGCAAGTCAACTCTTACTACTTAGGCAAAAAGTAGAACAATGCTCTTGCTGCAATTGGTGTCGATTCAATCAGTTTTCGATATCTCACGGCCTCTCGTTAGAGAATGTTTTCTTGCCAAGATTATTTCTTATGTAAAGGGGTATTTCTGAGGTTAAAATTTTATCTCTACTGTAACTGACTTAAAAAGGGAGTGACCTGAAAGAACGTTACTTTAAAATAAGAATTTTTGGTCTTATTGGATAGGGAGCATGCAGATGACTCATCCGGCCCGAATGGTCACAGACGTCAATAAGAGTGAAACCAGAGCTAGTTCCGTTCCAATTATCATTATCACTTGAGCCAAAAAACGTCCACAGCTGGACATAGGCCTCCCCCAAGTGTCAGTACACTGACCGGTCCCGTGCAACGCGCACCCAACGGATCCTCGAAATCTTCACCAGGTCAACGGGTCACCTATCGGCACTCTCATAATTTTTGGCCCCCTATCAGACTTCTGGAGTTACTTTGCTTGAGCAGAAATACTAAATTGTCTCACATTCTTGTCACCAAACTTACCTGCCGTATAAACAGGATTCATCATACTAGCAATACAACCAGCCTGTAGAACGCCTAGAGTTGCGACAGGATATTCTGGTAAATTTGGCAGGATTATGGCAACTTTGTCGTCGTTCTGCAACTTGAGTTTTGTCCGCAAAGAGGCGGCGAATGCTACGGACATCTTGTGCGTTTGTGCGTATGTGTATCCGCGGCCTGTTACCGCGCATACCTATAAAATAAAAGACAGTGACTGATTACTTTGAGGGAATCATCATTTCATCCGAAAGAGTTAGGCTAGAGGAGGTTAGTAACTGCACAGACATTGGGCTGAGTATATCCCTCTTCACGATATGCGAACGTAGGTGCTTTCAAGAACCCCCCTTGAAAGAACCTACGTTCGTAAGAAGCTGGGGTGCCTAATTGATGCATCCTGCCTCAGTTTTATGCCTTTTACAACTATGTTGGGGTCGGATACAAGTCTAACAGCTTGCAGTTGAATACCAGTAACTTAATATGATTTACTACTTTGTAGGACTGGTTATCAGTTTTTCGGGCTTCAGACTGAAAAGAATAAAGATTTAGAAATTACCTATGCGCTGGAACCTGGAACCTACGGCGCTTCCCGATCCCGAGGCACAGAGCATTACTATTCTGTGCTGAAATTTTGATATTATTATGAACGTTTGTATGATTTTATTATTTCTGGTGACTGATTCACTGGTCATGATTTTCCTATAAACCTTTTCACAACCAATATTCAAAACATCAACCTTGGAACAAACGACCGCGACATTGCGAAATGAGTCTTGTGGGCAATTTGTTATCTCTGGCGAGTAGATGTAGTTTGTAAGTAAATCATAAACAATTGTTATGTTTTTTGTTGAATAAACATGTTATGAACGTGTTGCGGAACGTCTTAATTACTGTTTAGGTA
Source organism: Xestia c-nigrum (assembly GCA_916618015.1). Taxonomy (NCBI): domain Eukaryota; kingdom Metazoa; phylum Arthropoda; class Insecta; order Lepidoptera; family Noctuidae; genus Xestia; species Xestia c-nigrum. Next base: position 5,032,885 of record OU745264.1, read on the forward strand.
AATGACGTCGTTCGTCCCTAAATGATTATACCTACCATTAACTAATTAAATAACAATCAATTCACTAATAGCTGGGTGGGTCCAGAATCCAGTAGCAAGAAATTTTGTAGGATAGTTCCTAAACCTCTCATAGACCGTATATCTCGGAATGTAGATCGCTCGAAAATAAGGTACCTACCATGGTCTGCCGAAGCGTACCTATATCTAAATATCTACGCGAACCAAATTTTGAAACGCAATGCCGCTACGTGCCATTTTGCAGGGCAGACAGCGCATTTGGGGCACGGTGGCAGTTAGTAACAAAGTGGAGCACCATGCAAGGAAGAATTATTGGAAATTCTTGCTATACATAATGGGTTTAAATACCTAGATGATGAAGTTTGTGAGACACTTCGTCAATTTTTGCTGTTGGAAAATTATATGTGGCACACAGCTTGTGTTATACTTGGATAAATAAAAACATACAGTTTGGTAGAGAAAAGGGTCTACGTAAGAGTTTGGTTCCCGAAAAACAAAAGACTATCTCGCTACGACTGAGTAGGTAGGTACCTACCTACCTTACTCTTGTTTATAGGCCAACTGTTTAATTGAGACGGTGCCCGAGGTAGCTGGGCGGTGCGGGAGGGGTGATAATTTTCCGATTTGTCATGGTGATTAGTGGAAACTCGTTCATTCAGTTTTATCAGAAACTTAGGTATGTAGGCAGTAGGTTCAAATCAACACAGCACACTGGATAACTGGATTTTTCAGTCGTAAGTATAGGTATTTTCAGTTAGCAATAGGCACAAGTTGTTTTCGTTTTATTAGATTCATATCAGAGTTACTTATTAGATTTCTGACTTGGCACTATATTATCGGACAACTTAAAGGTTATACCGGTAGCATAATTTTGTCCTTGAGATCCGTAAAGTGCTTATGTACCTACTACTTATCATCAACTGCATAGGTACATACCTATACTAGGTATTTTAGGGCAATGAACTCACAAGGTCTGTGGCACCTACAGGGTTCATGTTCACCTTGGTGTAACCGAGTAAATACATAGGAATGTAACAATAGCCGATTGTTTTAATGAGATTACTATGATGTTGTAGGTACCTACCTAATATTTACATATCTACGTAATACCTACCATGTACTTGTAAAGTACTTCACAGTTACAAAGTCCAGTGATAAGTTCATTACCTACCTATAAATTATTTAACAGATCATTTATTCCTTATTTGTGTAATTTTATTGAAACTGACCTACGTTTTTCTATGAATAAATTAGAATAACATTTCATGAAATGAATCTTATCTTCCTTGAAGCTTCATTGCATAAAAAACCCTTTGAATTTTAAAAAAATTCACATCTGTCATCCCTAGAGGAAGAGTAAGACAGATTTGTACCCACAGATCTATATTATCTGTGGGAGTAGGCACCTGATAGTACACCTGTATTTCGTACAACACCTGTATAGTACACCGCATCTACTGCCTAGCAATTCCTAATTTAACTTCTAACCGTTTTCACGAATTCTAAGCAATGCTTAAATAAAGAGACTACCTACACTGTAAGTTTTGTTTACAATCATACATTGTTGACTGAATTAACTACTGGTTGCAAGAACTACAGCTGAGCATGGGGTATTTTTGGGGTTTATTCCCAAATTGGACAAAGGGTTAAAATTTCTTTTACGGGCCATCGATTTTTGGGTCGGGGTGGATAGGGAGGGGGGAGGGGGGCTAGCTTGTCATCAAACACCCCATTATAATTTGGTGCTCAATTTACTGATGATCAATACGACAAAATTGAATGAAACACTTTTTCTCGGTCAACGGAACGTGAAACTTCAAATTTGACATCTAATCTACCTACATAAATTGCGTTTTATTTTTCAATTTATATGGAAAATTTAAAAAATTATATCTCGTAAACCGTGAGTCTCCGCAACTTAAAAATTTGTGAAAAGCCTTCTGTTAATGAGTAGGTACTATTTACAAAAAAAAATGAACTTCTAACTCGTTGGCCCATAATGGAAATTTTAGCCAAGAGATTTAAAAGATATAGCGAAAAAGATAAACAAAGCAAAAACAAAATTGTGATAAATAAAAGATAAATATTTATAAAGAGAACAATATCTAATAAAAAGTTTGATCCTGAACATTTTCAATTTTGACAAGCGGGAGTATGACACTAGACAGAAGGATTTGTTACTAAGTGTATTTGGATTACAATCATTTTGTCCCGTTAATGTCTTTGGTACTGGTACTCTGCCCTACCTTTTATGGACGCCTGCAGTCCAGTATGTTATGTGTTATATAAATACCTATCAATTACTTAGTATTCATATAGATTACTTACTGTTGCAGTTTTGTCAGGCCATCGGTCCAAGTTTTGCCATACAAAGTCATTGGCCGTGTAACTTGTAGGTGGAACATCTTTAAACACAGATGTCAGAATATTTTTTTCTGGAGCATTAGAACTCTGTTGTCTGACCACTGTAGATAAAAATCCATTTTGCTTGTGTAAAACTTTGAGCACTTTGCTTCGCACAGTACTGGCCATTTTTGGATATTATAGACTCTTGAACAGACCTAAAAATAAAAAAATTAAAATGTTTTTTGTGAAGTTAAGATACCTGAATGAAAAAGTAATTAATTAATAATTTATAGGAACACATTTTCGAAATAAAAGTAATATTTAGTAAAAACTTGTTTTGAAACTTTTAAATAAATTTAAGTTGAAAGTTTTGCACAGTAGATGGCAAGAATTTAACATAGACCACTCTAATTTTGGATTATTCATTTATTTAAGAAAAATATTGCGATACCTAGGTACCTACTTTTAATTTGAAGAACTACGATTCTCGAACAAAAACCTTGTTTCAAACTTCACAACTTGCTAACTCAAATATCTCAGTGATCGTTTATTCAAACACGTAGCGTAATAAATATATTATATAAAAACCGGTACCTACCTAACAAAAATATTGTGTAAGAAGTAAAAAAATATTTACGATTTTTGTCACACTGTTTATCACAACTTTTGCACTATAACAGCTGCAGGCAACTGAAGGAATAACTAAAATAAAATGCTCTGATAACTTATACAAATAGTATTCACACACAACACATCCGTACTTCTAATGTTAGATTTGATAATAGAAACATAGTTTACGTATAAATCTTTGTGCCCTTGGACTTTGAAACAACGACAAGGAACGACTACTATAGCTAGATGGTATGAACCGGACTTTCACTTTGTTTTCTTGTCAGAATAACGCGACCAAATTGGAAGTAGGTAAACATTAAAAACTTGTCGCGCTAGTGTATACGCGAAACGTGTGTGTGAAAGAGAAGTTATCTTAGTTCCTACTTTTTCCGCTGACCTACTTGAATTTTCAACGGAATGCGATAACAGCTGGTTGACGTTTCATTCTACGCACATTTCTAACAGCAAATTAAAATGTTTGAATCAATCTCTCACGTATTGATTTAACGGTTCGAAGGTCTTTTTCTCATTTATTTTGTGTTATTAAGGCGTTTGTTAATTAACCACTTGCGTAATAACAAGCATCCGTATTAGTGCAGAATGGGGGCAAATAGAAGCGTAGGTGACGTTATTTGTAGACGAAAACGAAATTGACTGAAGACTTCCGTTCTCGAAACCACAAGCGAAGAAACACTATTATTTAAATTACACATACTGGTTTTGTAAGTTCGTGTTCGTTGTTATTGTACTTATTTAAAAATCAAAACCTGTTATTAATTAATGTTCTCATACCTTTCAGATAGTTGAAACCAAACCAATGGTCCAAATCTACATCTACTTTTTGGTTCTCTATCGTATTACCTAACTTTTTAATCCATAATCTAAAATGACATAATTGTTTTTGTCCTAATCATCATTTGTCCGAATGATAATTTACCCGAACTTTAAATCACATAATATCATATGCCATAAAGTTGAAACGCCTAAATATAATAAGCCCTACATCCGTTTGTCATAAGTATTACAATCAATAATATACAAAAGACATAAAATCGTTTTCAATAAAAGTCATAAGTCCTATTCTAAGTAAATGTTTAATCGTATGTAGGCGTTGACCTGCAATGCAAGCAAGCATGCAGCAAGCATGCGGAATGCATGTAGCAAGCATGTGGCAAGCATACAGCAAGCAAGCAAGCTTTAGCAAGCATGCGGCATGCATGTAGCAAGCAAGCATGTAGCAAGCAAGCATGCAATGCAAGGAAGCAAGCATGCAACACGCATGTAGCAAGCATGTAATGCAAGCAAACATGCAACAAGCATGCAGCACACATGTAGCAAGCATGCGTCAAGCATACAGCAAGCAAGCAAGCATGCAGCAAGCAAGCATGCAACAGGCAAGCATGCAGCAAGCAAGCATGCAAGCAAGCGTGCAGCAGGCATGGCTTCTGTCACGGCTCCGGTGCTGCGGGGCTCTGGCGGCCTCACGCGAGCTTATCGTCGCAGATGGGTTTAACGCTCACCACCGCAGCTTCGGCTTCGGCCAGCCTCAGCCGCGGCGGGGAGTGTTACAACCACCTGCTCCTCAACTCGCGGCCCGCCTCGCCCCTCCGCGCCTACGCGATTTTAAATAACACTCTTGGGGTAGGGCAGACAAGACTGCGTGGAGTCGGATTTACAGCAATTCGTTTCTGTCACTAAAACCTAACTTTTAGGGATTTTTTTAGCGACTAACAATTTATAAATGACCATTCGAAATCATACACATTATGTGATACAAATAATACAATACTTAGGACATACGACTTTATGTGATGTAAAATTAGGAGATTCAATTATTATAGTATTCGATATTATGACAAAATAGTATTAGAAGTGAAGTTAGTTATGTAAAACAAAATTTCGGTGTTTTGAACATTATGGTTACTGAAGTTTATAGCAAACGTGTTATGGATAATGATTTTCGGACAAAAAAAATTAGGAAAATCAAGGGAGTACCCTACTTTTTGCATGTTATATTGTGTAAGAAGGATAAAATAAAAGGTACATAAACACATTGTAGATTATTTAATATCAGAGAATTACAGTGATATAAACTTAACTCAGACCTTACTTTAGACGGCTAAGGTTTAATCAGCAGTCACATAATAAAGAACGCCTAAAATTATACAAAATAATAAAATAATAAAATATATCTACCTAAGAAAAGTACAATACACATATTTAGTCCTTGAAATAGTTCCGAAGGTTAAAATATAGAGTGAACAAAAATTAATATTTCTAAAGCAAATACGTTATTAAAATAATTGAATTTAACATTATTCAATTATCATAACAAATACTTTACTTATAATATGATGATACAAATTATTGCAAAAGAAATCGAGACAATAAAAACTTACATTTTCTGGGCATAAAAGTAATAAATGCTATTTAAATCTTATGTTAAGAAAGCTTCATCTTGAACATACTATTCTGGTATCGCGATTCATACTTTAGCCCCGCTATGGGTTAGTCTGCACGTGGGAAATTGCTCGATGTTACTACGTTCATCACTCGTGAACCAGCTTTCGGGACTGTCCACACGTATCAACGCGAAACGGGCTTAATTTTGATCAGAAAAAGGTTCATATCCATTTAATTCAAGCGACACAAGCTAGGACTGTTTTGCCGTTATAGTTTAGGGATATGAAGGGCAGTATTTAAAGTTCTTCATCCCTAAAAAAGGGAGAATCTTTTGACCAAACGGCCGTTGTGTCTGGTGGGCTACTGCCCAATAGCCGTTATTGGGTTCTTCTTTATGATCTTACGTTGCGAATAACTATGTTGCCGCGATTCAGATATTTGATGTTAGTTCTTTACTTGTGTCATAGATGTCATGCTGCTTTTCGTTCTGTCGCTGACAATATGGGACATAAAACTTTTTCCGATCGGCTCAAGACGATGAGGCTCCATTACTACTATGTCGTGACGACAGTTAATCGTGTAGTTTTAAGTGTCATAGTTTGTGTATCTTTTAAATGGAGGTGTTCGCATATAGGATGACACGATAACTGTCGTCCATGACCTTTGCCAACGATAAATTAATCGTCACGACAGTGGAAACGGTGCCTTACGCATCGCTGAGAATGGTGAGAATGGTCATTCTCTAAGCTGTGTAGTAGTCCTCATGTAGGTAGAGGTACAAACTTATACCATTGTAAGACGACCAATTTTCAGAAAAGGGGTCTACCGTCAGTGAGCGCTTAGTACGTGCAAACTAACCCTACCACAAACAAAATAAAACATTTAAAAAACAACTGTAAACTGTTCTAAACGTGTTAATGAGCAATCATCGCTTTTACAGCATTGGAGTTTTAATAAAAAATAACAAAAATGAGGCCAAAGAATAGAAATACATACTACATAAGACAATACAAAAAAAAAATCTTGAAGGATATCTTTAGTAAATTGAACACAATTTGTACCAATATTGGACTAGTGCTAACACATTTTTTGGCAATTAAAGGATAAGATCTACCTATTATACATCTGTTACAAATTTAGTAGAAATTCGACGGTTAACATAAGTACTATCGGATGGAAGTTTCGTTCGAGGAGTATACTAGATAACAAAGAGGTTTAGATCGCGTAAGAAGACACAACGAAGACGCCATTTTAACATAGGGTAGTATTTGTTCTGAAGTACAATTACATAGGCAAAGCTAGACATTTGCTATTAACTAAACCTTAATAGGTATTTAGACTTCAAATCTTCAGTTTCCGAACTTGACAATAAACAATGCCGTTTCTGTATTTTTTCTACTTAATTAAAATATGTTGTAACACGTTGTTAATAAGGTTAATTATCGATAGTTCGAAATCGGAGGCTATGTTTATTAATCAAAAAGTTTTGACATAACATATAAAATAAAAACAGTGGTTATCAATACACAGTACGGCAATAAGTCGGTTAATATAACAAGTGGAATTTGAAGTAAATATTAGTCGCAAATCTATTCAAGTATGTGTAATATTTACACATATAACAACATAGTATTGTGATTATTTACCAACAAGCGTTCTTCAAATGCTTGGAGGAACTACAGATTATGAAATATTGCATTACAATTGCGATTATAAATATAATACACAAGGCCATGTTGAATTAGTTGGCAAAACCTCACAGACATTAATGAATATCGATAACTTTTGAACAATAATTTCACCATGATTTGAAATAAGAACAACACTTTTGACAGCATTTGAGAGTTCAGAAAATTTATATTTGATTGTCATTTGTTATCGATACCTCTAACAATAATAATAAAAAACCGCTGTGAAATTTCACCAATTAATTTTAAAAAGACCTTGTATAAATAAACTAAGTAGTGATGACTAATGAGGAAATGTAAATTACTGTAGATAGGACATTACGAAATTAGACATCTGACCTCCACAACCCAGTCAGTACTGGGTAATACGATACCCCTTGGTAAGACTGGTTGTCAGACTTACAGGCCCCTGACTACCTGTAACGACTGTCCAAGATCTATAAATGACAGCCGGGACCATCGTCTAAATGTGTTTTCCGAGGCACGGAGGAAACTCGGTACGTAATGGGTGGTCACCCATCCCCAGACTAACCTAGGCAAACGCAGCTTAACCTGAAGATTGATTGAGCGGCATTATATTTTAGCCACGAGCTCCCCAATGAAGCTTAAATACTAACTTACAAAGCGTAATCAGCCTATAATGTTCTTGAACATATTTTGCAAGTGTGTAGTATTTTTCCGTTGATGGAAAACACAATGGCATATCTACAGTAAGTACCTAATTTTGTGTGAAGATGAAGAAAACATTCGACACTTACCCAGTCTTCATATTATAAATACATTCAATACATTTCTAGCCGAATTACTTAACATCCAACTGATTTTAAACTTTTGATGTAATTTTGTTCAGGAACATTATTTTTAGGTATCTACACTAATTAGTACAAAGTCTTCTGGAGTGAAGGTGCCCCAATTATCCGGGTTGGAACATTCCAATCGGCAGTATTGAACCACAAAGCAATTCACCACATCTTAGGCAAATGCCGATCAAGTCTGATCGGCATTCGAGATCGAGATTGGCGTACATGTAGTATCTCTGAATAATGTTATACGTGATTCGATTTTGCCGCCCGACCGTCCCGAATTACATCGATTCCATCGCCCCTGCTGCGACGCAAAACCATGCATCATTTCATCATCTGTTATCAATGTATCAATGACACATTACTTCTAGCACAAGAAAAGAATACTAACTATCTTTAACAAGCATCCTTGACCGCGTCAGAGAGTTCCGATGGAAATAGGCATATCGCCAACTATGTCACATGTCCAAATCCAAATGGGCCAGAATATTTTAGAAATATTCCGTTCATTGATCTATTTTAAGTTCGTTACCTTTTTGTTCTGAAAAAATTACTTTCGTATGCATGAAATTCTATACGAAACGGTATTCTTTGGAAATATATCGGTGTCGAATGCCCATTCTTTATATCTGCTATTTTTTCATGACAGAATGAGTTCAATGAAATTTGGCACATGGGGTATACCATGGGTTAGAACATGTGGGATTATTTTTTATCCTGGTAGTTTGTTCGTGGGATAATTTACGACATTCACGGGGACGAAATCACGGGCAAAAGTCGAAGATCGATATGCAGCAAATCAGATTATGGTCGTATAATGCGATGACAGTGTCGCAAAACGCATTAGTTCAAGCTGTGTTGGAAGCTGATATATTTAAGAAGACCTATACTATGCACTTGTGTAAATATCGTGCATTTGTGACGCATTCCATGTAACATATTAATCCTTTACACGTTTTAAAGGTTCCTATTCCATCATAAGTTTGAAATCAGTGACTACATTCTAAGTTTACTTTACCAACATTCTAAATCTACAGGATGTTTCGTTTAACATACATTCCAAGTTCAGTGTAACTTTTATAATCGAAATAAGTTGAAAAGCCACTTGCACTTGGGTGATACGTTTCTTAACTTAATGCCTTTATAATTATGTGTAATTAAACATAACATGTGAAAAGGCGGGCGTAGTATTACCAAAACTTGTAATTTTTTAGGTAAATTAAATCCATCTTCGGTTTCATATCCGGCTCCACTGGAAAGAGAAAAAAAAACAGTGTGAGTAAATTCCCAATAATTATACATGCAAAATAACCACTTTAAGTTGCGCCGCCGCCGTTCAAAAAGGCGTTGCTTGTCAAGAAAATATGCATCGAAATGTCAAATATTTATTTTAGTTCTGTAGTTTCCCGCCTTCCAGATAAGTTGGTTGAACTGTATTATTTATGTTGGCTACGCTGGCAGATGGGATTTTCTGTGCAATGGTTTACTTATTTATGTGAGACGAAGCGGATGATAGTTTTTTTTCTGCCAAAGATATTGAAATTAAATAAATACAACGGTTCCTACATTGTACCGTATAACGGACAGGTGCTCGCAACCCCACGCTCGAAGTTCGTATTTTGCGTACGGGTGGAAAAGTTATTCCGCATCGCTTCCCATATAATTGGCAGGAATTGTAGCTGTGGTTGGAAACGGCATTTAAAACCAATTTGTGGCTCCAGCCTAATGACTGTAAACAAGTCCCTTGTAGAGGCTACGTTCAGCCTGCATTGTAGTTAGCATTAAGTCAATATCAAATTCTTTATTTCTTTATTGCGTTGTTAAGTGCCTAACATGGTGTCAGAGTATGCCGTCCACAGGCCGTTTACTTGGCTTTACATGCAGTCGAGAACTATCTCTCAAGCCTGCTGGTTTCCTCATGATGTTTTCCTTCGCCAATGAAAGTGAATCCGAAAAATCAGAGGTGTTTTGGGTACAAATTTGAGCAGTATGACTTGGAAAGTTGGAAGTCCAACAGTCACACCATAACGCTATTAATTAAGTAGGTCATTTAACAACAACTAAATGAAAGTGCTATCAAACGATATGCATTTATAAAAACAAAAAAGAACATGAAACATACATACCGTAACTTACTGGAGATTCCCAATATCTTCTTCAAACAATCTTTTCCCGCCTTTCAAAATCTTTTCCTGATCCTGTCCAAACTTCTTGGTGTATTCTTCTAACCTGCTCAACCACTGGGCCCAATGTTCCCTCAGTTTGTCAGGAGCGAGGTGGTATGCATCAGCTTTGGAACCGTCAGTGTATGCTATGACGAGCAAGGCGTCTCTTACGTTGAAATGCTTGTAGTTTAGGTCGTGGCACACTGCGCCGAAGTACGCGGCCAGTTGGACGGGGTTGTCGTATGTATTGGCTATAGACTTGCGTGGTTTGTCAGATTTCTTCCACTCGATTAGGGTTGGTTTTTCTCTGGAAATTAAAATAAATAAATAAAAATAAAGAAGAAGAAGTACTTACTTATGTACGTTATAATGTGATGATCTAAAGAATCTAAATTTCAATTTTTGTGCAATATTTTGAAGTACAATAGAATTCATTTCAGGTAACATAACAATGTTACCTGAAATGAATTCTATTCATTACCAAAAATGTCTGAGGGAATGTGCAAGAAATACAAAACTCTTTTTATTTATTAAAAATGCCTTGTATTGGCGCTTATACACATTAAGGTGCGCTAATACATTATTTATTTTACAATTTATTGTTTTATGTAGCATATTTTTGGGGAAACGGAACGTACTCTCAAAACAGATAACGGCGGTAGTGACATCAAAATTCATATGTCAAAAAATTACTTTTATTTGAAACGTAGGTAAAGTTGCACTACGATTTTATTATAATATCGTTATCGCAATTTTTGTTTGAATAAAGCACATCCAATTAGTAAAATTACTTTATTAAGGCCAAAAAATAGATGTAAACAAAGTAGATTTTGATAAATGACGTCAAAGTATCATATGGTCGCGACAATCACGGACGTTTGAACTGTCATAGAAAATTGCAGGAGTTTAGTATTGTTTTTAAGCGACAAGCAGTAGTTGAAATTAACTTTTTACACTTTTCTTGGGTTGATAATAGTGTAATTAATTGATTTAACTAAGGAAAAAAATACATGCATATTCCCTATTCTCAAGTATGAACGAAGCAATGTTTAAACATCGTTTATTTTGCCTGCAATATACTAGTTATAATTTATCAACTTATTTTAAACTAGCAGACAGCCCGCGGTTTCACCCGCGTAGTTACCGTATTCGTGGGAGTACGGGGATAAAATATAGCCTATATTACTAGCTGATAATGTAGCTATCCATTGCTGGAAGAATTTTTCAAATCGGACCAGTAGTTTTTAAGTTTATTTGTTATATACAAAAATACATCTTTCATTCCTGCTCCGCTCCTAATAATTGTAGGGTGATGTTATTTAACCTAAAGCCTTCCTCGATAAATGGACTATCCAACACAAAAATAATTTTTCAATTCGAGCCGGTAGTTCCTGAGATTAGCGCGTTCAACCAAACAAACAAACTCTTCTGCTTTATAATATTAGTAAAGATATACAAAAATACATCTTTCCTCTTTATAATATTAATTATAGTATAGAACACAAAACTTCTATACAACTATAATGATTTAATGTTGTGTAAGAAGACAGTAAGAATATATTTCCCAACCCAACCCACTCAGATATCGGATTAGCAAATTCTGACGAGAATGTGAACAAACATGAAACAAACAAAACAAGTGAATTGCGTCGTAGCTCTATACATGCTTTCTTGAGATGTCGCTTTGTTAGATAGAATACTACGTTTCTAATAGTGAACTGAATCTACGCTTTAATGTGAGCGTGTGTTGAGTATATATTATTAATGAACTTTTATCACCTTCTGATAAGCGCTGTAGACAAGAAAATAAAATACCTTGACGACCCGAATGGCGTAGTGGTAGGAAGGATGCCTTACGTTCTTAGGGTCCGAATCCCGGTAGGAGCAAATGTTTGTTTGATGAGTATGGGCATTTGTATCCGAGTCATGGATGTTTATGTATACTAAGTATGTATTTACAAACAAAAAATATGTATATGTAGTATATCAACTATCTGGTGTCCACAACACAAGCCTTGTTTAGTGTGGCACCAGGTGGCGCTGTGTGTTAATGTTCAGCGATATTTATTTATTTACCCATGATATCCCTTGATCGGTGAAACTTTACCGTATCGATCAAACGACATTGTGTCGCTGACAGTTTATGAATTATATTGATTATTTTCAAAAAGCTATTTCCCTTCATTATCGTCGTTAAATCTATGTAAGTTCTTTTATTAGTTTTTTTTTATTAATTTAATTACTTTGTTTTGTCCTGTGCGATACAAATAAATACTTTTTCTTTCTTTCTTTCTCTCATAGAAAACGTTTCAAACCTAGTACCAATATCAGCGGGTAATGTTTGTAGACTCACTAAACCCGGGTCAGGGTATGATCCCTAAACCTGGCTATGAAGCCATAAAGAGGAGGCCTGTGTCCTAGAAGTGGGAACATTATAGACCGATTATACTTTATTCTAAGAGCAATTCTAACGTAGCTCGTGCCAAAAAGATAAAAATATTTCCTACCATCTTTCAGCTCAATAAAGCGATGCAGAAAACAATGAACCTATATCACTACTTTGTATATTTATTCAAGATCTGTCATCAAACTATTCTTCTATCTATATAAATAAAAACGAATTGTTGTTCGTTAGTCTGATTAAAACTCGAGAACGGCTGGGCCGATTGAGCTGATTTTGGTTTTAAAATGTTTGTCGTAGTCCAGGGAAGGTTTAAACGGTGAGAAGTAGACAGGTAGGTAGGTAGGTAGTAGGTAGGTACGAAAAAATGCATTGCAACGGATGCCGGTACAGCTAGTAGGTAATAGAAAATGAAATATCGTTTTATCACTTCACTGCATTGGTATTCAGAGAGTTTTGGCACGAGTTTCTTTAAAAAGATTATATAAAGCAAGATAACCTTGAGTTTTCCCTTGACATTAGGCAATCTGTTATTCCGAATCGTGGAAGTCAGTGACTCCTTTATCTGAGGTATTTCGTAGGCGATAATGATAAACTATGATAATATAAATGTACAACGTCATTTCTTTCACCGTTAACTATTCTAGACTCATTATAAACCAGTCTGGTATAGAAAAGTCTTAAATTAAAAAAAAGGTTTTTTTGTTCTGAATTTAAACATTTTTTTTTATTGTACCAAACCAAATATAATAATAAATGCCTAAGGTGAAAGCGTCAGAGTAGACCACGAAATTCAAATTTTCTTACGTTGTAAGTATGCAATTTGCAGGCCAGTGCTAAGTTGACTTTTTCAAGGTCAAAAACATTCTGCGACCTTTCTGAACTTGGAGGGTTGTATTGATAATAAGACCCACCCAAATGATTACAAACCAAAAAGAAACTGCGCCTGCTACAGCTTGCAAGACCTAATCATCCAACTGTCCTGGCAGAAAATTTAGACAGTTACAGGCTAATTTAACCTATTCAAACCGATCGATCTGCGCTGAAGACCACAATTCCCCGACATAAAATTCTCAACAGGGTTTCATTTTCACTATGAAGCAGTTTCCCTTTCGCTGTCAATCAGTGACGCAGTTTGTCGACCTTGACGGTGGCCTAGCCCCAGGGCTTCTCAAACGAGATTGTATGCTCCGTTAAACACAGCTGAGCGCGAACCAACACACCTACAGTACTTTGCGCAATGTGTCTGGGCGCCGAGATAAGTGTAGGTATGTTAATGGCCCTGCCGGGGTTGCCGGCCTGTTCGGAAGAGATATACCGCGGCCCCGGAACATAAAGGGCGAGGAAGGGGCGAGGAAGGAACATGGATGGGTTTTAGTCAGTAAAAGTCTCCGCTCCGCCCAGAGTGGGAGAAGTTATTTGATGATTTCCCATCCCAAAAAAAAAGGTATATTAATGGTATTATTGGTAGACCGTTGCGCTATTGACTAATCGTATATGAATAGTTAGAGGATTTTGCAGTCACGCATGTCGGATTACGTATAAGAGACTGTTTGTTCATTAGTAGCTGTGTCCCGCGGCTTCATTCGCTGTTTTACGATTTGCTCGGCTCCTAAAGGTCATAGTCACACGTTTAATAGCCCATAACCTGAAAAAGAATTGGGCAAAATTGCAAAATCAAAATCAAAGCATTTATTTCAAGTACTTAGGCCAGTTACAGGCACTTTTGAATTGTCGAAACAAAGATGAACATTAAATGTAGCTACAGTCCCAGACAAAAAATAACCTATGTGCCATAAAAATAATCAACTTGTATTAGTACTTCTGGAGATTTGCGTGTTCAAAGAAACCAACTCTTTAGCTTTATTAGTATGGATTATAACTAAGTAGGTACTACAACTAGCGCTGCTGAGTGTACAGTCCTGAGTTCGATTTCCAGGTCGTTCAAAGTATTAATGGGGATCCCCATCTACAATTTTCTGGCAGTAGCCGAGTATGGATTTACGAGTATACCCGGTTTATACAAAGAGGCTCCTCGTCTATTTCATGGAACTTAAATATAACTAGCAAACTGTACGGGTACACGACTGACTAACTCATCGAGTAAACTAGCGTGATATACCTAAATGCTGTTAATATTACCAGAGGCTGCGTTCCGTATTAGAAAATAATCGCTTACAGCGCTCACATCAATATTTTGCGTTCCGATTTCGATTTCACGATTATGACAGCTAAGAGCTGTCATCAGGCCATTTGACAGCGCTCACGGTGATATTTATTTGGGGCATGGTCAGTGTAATCGCAAGATGGCGCATGTCATGACGTCATCTATGACGATTCAAGGGACATCGATATCGCGCTCACGGTAATGGGGTTGGCAACTGTGGAACTAATGGCGCTAGCACCGCTTGAACCAAAACATCGTCATTGGTTGAAAATCTGTCAATGTCATTTTATATTTCAAAATAGTTGGACGTCAATGGTCAGATTGGGTCCATGCGGTGGACGCGCCATCTACAATCAGCTTTAACTTGCCGACCCCATTCGGAAAGAGTTTATGGACGCTCAAATCGTTTACAGCCTAATTCGGAACGCGGCCATAGTAGTCGACTGTAGAAATGATGCTGTGCTAGTAGTTCACTATAAAAAAAAAAAAATGCTTTGGTGACGAACTAGAAAGAATGAAGACTTTCTTTCCCTTGCAACAGTTATGTCTATAAACAAAATACCGCTTGCAAAACACGATTAATTTAAAACCGCGTTCACTCACGGTCAACGACTTGTCAACCTTATGTCCTGGGTTATAAGGTTGAAAGTGGTCAACCGTCAGTGACCGCAGTAGTACAATGACTTCATCGAATATATATTCAAACATTCGCCACCTATGGAGTGTATTTGTGTATTTTAGGCTATAATTTTCCTCAACGCTTACCCATTATACACGAGGCATAATCGTATAGCACTTAAGTTAATACCTGTTGGTGTTAATTAGGCACGTCTTTAGTGATAACAGCTTTAATGTCTTAAAACAGTTATTTAGCTGCAAAAAAACATTTAAATTTCATTAACGTGAAATCACGCCTGTACTACAGAGGTGTACCTGTACGTAAAGTACGAACACGGTTCATTTCTCCAGTTAACTTTAAGGTTCACATTGAATGGCGCGAATATTAGTTTTTTTTTTGCATATGAAAAATTGACTAATTCACTACATATTTTAAAACAAAGTCCTCCGCCACGTCTGTCTGTCTGTACGCGATAAACTCAAAAATTACTGCACCGACTTTCATGTTGTTTTCACCAATAGATAGATTGGTTCTCGAGGAAGGTTTTAGCATATAATTTATACGCAGGAGAAGCCGCGGGCATCAGCCAACTCATAATAAGATAATTATTTATTTTTTAAATTTAATTATGTGCACTTATATTTTTTTTTTATATTTTAGTCTGCAGGGTGCTATCGAGAAATTATAAATAGAAAAATCCGTTTATTTCCATGTACCACCCCCGAACTTACCGGGATGGTGGTGTTTACCACCCCTAGACAAATGAGGCGCAAACAATAATTAACAAGTTTAATTCATCTCTTTAAATAAGGTCAGTTCTCAATACTCACTCATATTCAGCAATCGCATCAAATATCCCCCTGTACTTCAACACAGGGTGTATAACATTCGACTCAATCGCTTTCGGCGCTGATATCCTCTTCAAGACGTCTTGTACTGAGACCCATACTCCTTCGACTTCTTTCTCGATGCGAAGCTTCGTTTGTGGCTGAGTGAAGTAGTTCTTTAGGGTGCTGTGGAATTTGGTGCCGACTGCCATTTGAGCTGTGGATGATAGAAAAGATGATGCGGTTTATCCAAACTTCCAAACTAATATTATAAATGCGAAAGTAACTCTGTCTGTCTGTCTTTGCTTCACGCCTAAACTACTGAACCGATTTGTGTGAAATTTGGTACAGACATAGTTTGGAACTTGAGAAAGGACATAGGATAGTTTTTATTACAAAAAATAAAATTAAAAATAAAATTTATTCCGGACATACAGCGCCATCTATTGATCAAGAGTCGGCAATGTGGGTAAAACCAAAAATCTGCCGGAAGACACTATTCCACGCGAACGAAGTCGCGGGCAAAAGCTAGTTGCTAATATTTGTGGTTCTTATATGATGGATGGATGAAAAGTTACGTGCTGATGTCAAGAGGTCACCGTCGTATTGCAGATACGGCGGTATCCTGTCTAAATAGTTAAGTAACAAATTTGCAGTCTGATTATGATTACAGCAGTATTAAATATATTAAAGGGATCTATTTAGTTCTCATTTACAAAAAGCACTATCATTATCATCACCTGTCTAGCCTATTCCCAACTATGTTAGGGTCGGCTTCCAGTCTAACAAAAAGCACTATATTGCTTCTTATATGCTGCATCATCAGCTTATGACCAGTCCATTACCAAATAGACAATCGGGCCTTCCCAATCCCAAGGAAAATAACTTAATCTTTAGACGTTCTCATCCACTTGGAACCCTGTGAAGATCGTTATTTTCCTTTATACATTCTCGTTTTCTTTACTGTACTAGATCACTTGTAGGAGCGAATTGAAGTTGCGTGTTTAACGCACTTTTGGCGCTACGAATATCGGCGGCGCCATTTTAGAGCTCCGTGATTGTCTCAATTGGGTAACCTTGATGCTAATTTGATGAATGTAAAGTACGCTAAGCTCAAATAGCTTGTATTTCCTTCCTAAACTAGTAAATAAGAAAACTACTACTGGTACTAAATTTGAGTAAATTATTTATGGTGTCATTTCTAGACGAATTTTACAGACGAGCTCTGCTTAGAAAAACGACTTTATTTCGGATGAGGCGTGTAAATAAACAATTTATTGACGTATTTCAGTAAAAGTAATTTCGGTGTTCTATAAATAACATAAAATATCATGTGATAAAACTTTATGGCGCCAGTGACGCTTGCCAAATAGGTTTGCGTTTTGCGTACTCCTGAATCTTTGACAGATACCTTTATATTGCATCACATGTCCTATCTTGGCAGAGCCGCAAGGGCTGATCTTTTAGGAGCATCTCATGCCGAGGTCAGGGTGCCGTGGATGGATAACTTGCCATTAGGTACATTCGCGGTATGTACCTAATGGCAAGTTACCCTTCAGTCTTTTTTTTCTGGTGAAAATCATCAAATGACATCAAATCATCTTTTGTTCCAGGGACACGGTATCTCTTTCGAAGAGCTGCGGTCCCCTCCCATTTTGCTGCAACCTTTTTGGTCTTTGGTCTCGGGTGTCATTTGCAGATCATTGACAGTTGTAACAGGTAACCAGGGGCCCGAAAGTCTCGTCTATGCTATGAGTCCTGCTAAGGGGCATCATGATACTCGGTAACAGGGCCGTGGATGTCAGATAGGCAATAGCTCCATGCAAAATATTGGTATTCCGGCTAGACTGGACAACCCCAACATAGTTGAGAAAATACTAGCCAGACGAAATGCCAGTTAGTAAGAGCAGTTCAGACCAACGGCTTCTAGCTATTTATAATAAGATATATATAATACAAAAGGGATAAGGGGTGCATGTGTGCAGTTATTTCATGCTGGTCTTTGCTTCTATTAATAAATTCACTTTCAAAGTCATTCAAGTTGTATTGTCGATCAATGCCATGCAACTCAACTTTGGTTTCAAAGATTTTTAACAAAGTTTATTAGACCCGCAGAGACCATAATCAAATCTGCTATCAATCCTAAACAGTTTAGATTATACTGGTATTTAGGTCAACCTACGAGTATCTTATAAACTAACAAGCAATCTCACAGGAAATATCTTAATTGATTTATCTTATCGAAACTTGGTTACAGAAAAGCTAATTCAACTGCAAATTCACAAGCTCTTAGGCTGAGGCTACATTAGGCCGCGACGCGACCTGCGACACATGAGCGATTAAAACGAGTAAATGAATGCTCACCTAAATGGCTACACTGTTCATCAAATATTACTAGCGATCTTTGATTGCTTTATGCGATAAGAACAACATTACTGTAATCACGGCATCGGCTACATCATAGCGAACATAGAGAAATTGAAGCGAATTTATCAGAAAATATGAATCTCGCTTGTAATATAGCCATACCCTGTTTTTCTCGTTTCGCTCTTCC
The DNA here is from genome assembly GCA_916618015.1 of Xestia c-nigrum. Classification (NCBI taxonomy): domain Eukaryota; kingdom Metazoa; phylum Arthropoda; class Insecta; order Lepidoptera; family Noctuidae; genus Xestia; species Xestia c-nigrum. The sequence continues at coordinate 5,051,488 of OU745264.1, forward strand.
AGTCGCATCGCAAATCGCTGAGTAGTGTAGCCTCAGCCTCAGTCAGATCATGCAGATTAGTGTCTGAGATTATCTTGAGGAAAGAACCACTCAAATTGGAATGGACCTAATCAGTAGGCTAAAACATTTTTCAACACTATGTCAAGTCCAATTGAAAACCAGCGTTGGGCAGTCGGGCACTAGCTGCTCGGCAGTTTGCTGAACTGGGCCTACTTGGCGCAATCGTGACACTCAATATTATTTTCTCTTTTTATTCTGTCTAGTTTTTAGTTTTTACTGTGTAGATTTAAGCTTATTTTTTAATTAATTTTTTAATTTGTTGTGTGCACTTATGGCATGTGCCAAATAAACAGGTTTTCTTTCTTTCTTCTTTCAATCTACACAGTCTGAGTGCATGTAGCAAAGTCTTGATACTGCCAGCTTCATGTTTCATATTGGGGTCAGCTTCCAGTCCAACTAGATGCAGCTGAATACCAGTATTTTAAATGAAGCGACTGCCTATCTGACCTCCACAACTCAGTTAGTACTGAGTAATACGACAGTCCTTGGTTGGACTGTTTGTAGACTTTTTAGCCAGTCTACCTGTAACAACTGTCAAAGATCTACAAATGGCCAACAGCTTATCGTGCCTTCCGAGGCGCGGAGGAAGCTTGGTATGTAAGGGTGGTTACCCATCTACAGACCAACTTAGGCAAGCACGACTTAACCTAAAGATCGACCCGAGCGACTGTTTTTGTTAAGCCATGAGCTCTTTTAGCAAATTTTGTTTGGTGGACATGATTATTAATTTTCTATCCATTTAGTTTGCATAGCATTTACTAAAAAAAATTGTGAAACACAAACCTAGACATCAATGATTTACAATGACATATATGTATATGAAGGTATTATTATGCATTTCCTTTATTAACGATTTGACATGATAAATGCTTTCAAGAATATTTCTAAATGATCACGCTGACATTATACAAAGAGCTCACCTTCACTCTCTTCAACATAACACTGTTTATAATTTTCTGGCAAATAGCCTTCAACAAAAGGTCAATTATTATGCAGAGAGATTGGTTGGTTATTTGAGTTTTCATTGCATAATGTAATGTAATCACACTTATTTCAACAGTTTTATGTCTCTCGCATAATCCTATTGCTCAGATCTACCTCGATTTTTGTCGATTACCTACGTTAGGGTTGGCTTCGACTAGAAATCAACCTCTACGTAGGAAAAGGCTGGGCAGATGACGGTTATTAGGGTTGGCTTCCAGTCTTACTAGATGTAAGACTGGTATAAAACCCAGTTAGTGATTAACTCTGTACAGTTTTACCAAGGGGTTATTATGTGGCCCTGAAACTCTGACACTGACTACTCATCACAACCATTTCAGATCTACCTCCCTCTTATTGCAATCATCCTGAATTTTAGATATAAGCCTAGGCTCAGGACATTTGCTAAGGTTCTTCTAACAAAAAAACCAAACAACATTGCTCAATGTAGTAATAATAGATATGGTTTAAATTAGACAATTTTAACATAACAAAACGTCATAAAATCACACAGAGGTGTAGCAAACAGTAGCCACATTATGCCAGTTATGTTATAATTCCCATGTTATAAGGGGGAGAGCCTATTGCCGTCAACCAGGCTTAAATCTAGACTACGGGGCTGCTACTGAGAAATTCCTGATGAAATAACACTTCGGCAGCAAACCCAGGATTTCATGATCAGCAGTCCCAACCACTAAACCAATAATGCAGTCCACAACATAACAATTTAAAAAATACAGAATAGCTGTTAAGGTAACGGTGAGTATTGAAGAATATGCCATTCAGATTTTAAAATTAAAAAGTGAGATGACAACCAATAGGAACAAAACATGTTTACATTTACATACATAGTTTGTGTTGTGCCAGAGACAGCAACTCTATGGTTTATATTTAAACAAGTGTGTTGTTATGAGATATCATTGAACTTGTTTTTTTTTTTACTGTTATAATGTATTTTAATAAGAGATTGTATTACTTTTATATTGATTATTTTTAACGACTTTATATTTTTAAAATAGACGAAAGAAGGTCAAGAAGTTGCTTTAAGCATAATCAAGAGGTATTTATGAATATTATGAAGGCTTGTTAAAATTTGGAATAATTTTTAAGTCTATTACAAATAATCAAGATATGGCTAGAAATTTATAGAAGTATTGAAGTGCAAAATGTGGAAGGAGGGAAGGGAGGGTTTTGCCCCGCAGTGGGACAATATAGGCTTATAATAATAATTGAAGCGCAGCCCCAAATAAATTGGGGTCGAGGTAGAGGAGAATAATGCCAAATTAATTTCTTTATCTCGATAATAGAAAATGTTTAAATTTCTTGGAACTGTGGTACATTTTTTTGTAAGATTGTAAAGATATGGATTAACAAATTCATGCAGTAATTTTTTTATATATTCTTGTTTAAAATGTGCACAATTCATCATGCTTTATGTTACAGGCTTGTAAATAAATCATTTTCATTTGAGAACTGATCATGAATGAAGTTTTATTATCTGTTAAATAAATTACCTATTTATTAGGTGTCCTACTGAGTCATACCTGAGTCAACCTTAATGACTATGGAATGTAGTCTGAAATGAAGTTTAATTACTTAATTAATTTTATTTGACCAGCTTAATATTTCCACTGTCGTGGCACAGTACAAGTTAAACAGGTGGTTAAGTAATACATAGAGATCAAGCTGGCATACATAGAGATCAATAGCATTCTGGATGTTAGTGAATTGTAATGATTGTAATGGAAAATATATTTATGTATTTTCTCTCAAGTACATAATAATTTTATCTATTTACTGACCAGTGGAGTAGGACCTTGATTTAAATAAAACAACACAATGTAATTTGCGAGAAAATGAGGTCAAACTTACCTTGATAGAACTTTTGGAACTCTTCTTCCCCCATTTCAGCGATCCTCTCTTGTTTCCATTTCTCCAAAGCCGCCTTAGATTCATCAGTCATAGTTTTGTTCAAGATCAGTGTCACAGAAGGGAATTGCTGGGTGAAGTCATTCTGATGCTGCCTTATTTGGAGGATTTTATCTTCACTGGCGTAACCCGGCTGTGCGGGAGAGCTACGGGCTGCATTACATGATGCAGATGTAGCTACACCTCTCACAGTATTATTCAAGACAACACCAACGAAATTCACACAGTGCCTCGTATTCTGCCACATTTTGTTCTTTAACACATTCACAGCAAGCACAGGGTTATATTTCACATAGCCAGTCAACGTCTGACTCTGTCCATAACCATTTCTCTCTGTACTTTCGAAGAATTTCAATTTATTTTCGTTTGTAGCAGTCGCGCCGTTGTTTTGATGTGAAGCTCTATTTTTAGCTGTAACACACAGATAAAAGCGGCGTTATGCGTGCGCGTGTATCTCGCGGCGCCAAAACTAAAATGTCATATGATGTGAATTGGCAAGACGTGGTACGCGGACGCTATTATGATACGTAGTTTATACGCATGAATTGAGATCGAAAGTCAACACGACAGTGTAAACACCAGTTATTAGCGACACAATGGGATCAGACTTTGCACGAGTGAGGCACTCGAGGCTTCCTCGTAAAGCTGCCTGCCATAACTGCCATTTAGAAAGTAGTAATTCCGTACTGTAGCAAGGTTATTGAAACCATACAAAATCACTCACCCCCACCTGCCTTCAGTGCACGTTTCTTCTGCTTGTTCGTCTCGAGCAAAGGCCCGAACAGTTCCTTATTCTCCTTGTTGTAAAGTTTGATTTTTTCTGCCGGATTTAAGATAGAAGCGGGTCGAACCACTTTATTCCTGATAAATTCTTTACTGGTCCTCTCGAATGAGATCCTTTGGCCTATTGTGCAAACAGGTCGAAACATAATGGATTTCAGAATGTTGGGAGCTCTGCTAAACTATTGACTGTGTAGTGTACCGGTACTAAATTATTATATTACAGCTGTTCAATAAAATAACAATATTTCGTCAGATTCTCGAATTGAACTATTGTAAACGAACCAAACCCACCATTCAAAAAAATTCTGTCCGAAAATTAAAAAACATTTTGTCAAATTTAGTGTCAAACTGACAGCGCACACAATTTGCGACCATGGTGGCCAATGACAAATCGTTATTTGAAATTAGAATGATGAATGTTGCCCTTATAAAAATCAATGAACTTTTTTACCAAAATGCTGGCCTAAAGTACTGTAAACATAATTTATAAAAAAGTCGAATTGTACAAATGCGTAGTTAGCATAATATTACTATTCTTCCTCATATATATATTTTTTAATATAACCATTATTATTTATCTCTCTCTAAGATTTCATCTAACACGAGTTTCACTCGCTATGTATTTCATAGATGTCGCTAAAGCAGCGATGGCCCAGTGGCGGCCCCGACTTGATCAACTTACATGCAGTGAGTCGTGGGTTCGAATCGAACACAGGAAGGCGCATGACTTTGTGTAATTTATTTCATCACCACTGCTCTCAAAAACGGTGAAAGAAAACATCGTGAGGAAACCGGCATGTCCTAAAAATTCGAAGACATTTGTGACATCTACCAATCCGCACTGGACCCGCGCGTGGTGGATTATAGCTCATGCGCAAAATACGCGCTTTGACGTGGAGTTGCGGACACCAGCCCGTTGTACAATACAATACGATAGATGTCACTGTAAACTTTGCCAAAAAATTTACCACTTTATCGATAGATGCCGCTAAAAGCGCCATATTATGTGACAAAAATGAAAACTCAATCTTCCTTGCAACATTACCTGAATAGATCTTTCTCCTGAATTTGACGGGATTGTACCAAAAGATGAATGAAACTGTTAATATACGGATAGATGAAAAAGCTGCTTTACGGATCCAAAATGTTGTTGCAGTGTACGCCGTCTGATTTTGGAGGTGTAATAATCCATTAATTTGGCGGGAAAATGGATATCGCGGGAATATTTGTAGCGGCATTTGAAAAACGCCGGCTAGACGCAGCTTGTGTGTCGTCGGGTCTCCTCTCGCAAGATCGAAAGTTGAATTGTTGAACAGGTGGTCTGGATTATCGGGTGCTAGAAAAATATCGCAACCACCATTTAAGTGCCATATTTTTTTTAATAATGAAACTTTTAAATTAATGTCTCTTTAGTGGATTGATGTGAGAAACAGCGAAGTGCGAAAAAAGTCCGAAGGATTTTACTTTGATATTGTAAGTATTTTTGCCTATCCCTATTATTGGTTTTACTACCATGGTTTACCGGATTAGATTTAAGAAACGAATAAATATTAATTAGGAAGGTACGTTATAAGTTCCTGTAATTTTTCAAGGACAGGTTTATGTTATGTGAGGATCTTTTGACCTTGAAAAAATCTTTGAAAAACCCTTCTTAATCTAAGCCTAAAACGACGCTATGACCAATTTATTTTCTCGATAGCATTTTAGCTTTAAGCTTGCAGCATTTATTTTAAATTGTTTATACATACTTACTATAACTTTAAAGTAAGTAGGTGGGTACCGTCGGTACCGATTTATTAACTTTTGAAGCTTTGAAATATTTGCCTACTTATTCTAGATATTATATTATCACTTTTTAGTGGATATTTAATTCTGATAAAGCGAAATTTTCGTTGCTATAATAATTATTATATTCTAATTCTGTGTGCGCATGTCTTTCGTTTAGCTCTGGCATACCGAAAATAGGATTATCCTACAAACACGCAGAAGTTAAAAGGCCGCGCATTATAGTTATAAATCTCTGCTTTAAATAAATCTTTCAAATCTTAGCCATAATGACAACCTACGCCAGTGGTCGTTAAAATAATTAAGGGTATACCTATAAATACCTAATACTTAGATGCATCATGTGAAATGACTTCTTTACAAATGTTACAAAAATTGAGTCACGCTATTTGGTAACGTCCCCAGTATGCACTTTCGGTACATCAGGGTGCGCTAGCCACAGAACATAGCTACATACTCTAGCCAGGCGCTAGCCCTGTTCTGCTAAGTTTAACTCCACGCATAGGAATCTAAGTAAAAGTATCATGGCATCAATAATGAGTAAGCAGGCGACATAAATAAAACGGTATCTACATAAATAGGTCATTAATGGTTTTACACCTAGCTTATTACAAGTTACAAAACAGAAACCTACATAAATGCATTTGAAATAAAATTGCAGTTAAGGCAGTGTTTGTAATTTCAGCAACGTGCAATGCAAGCCTTTGTTTTTGCCTTTGAAGTAGCAGGTTTCATTGAAAAATCAAGAAAACGAATTGTAGGTGCAACCTAGGCACAAGAACCTTAATGATTAATTGTTGTTACCGCACTCGCTACTCAAGTACGCAGTTAGAAGGATTTTTGGTATGCATGTTTCAGAAGTAGGGCAAGTTAAGCTACATACCTAGTTTATGGCATATTTCAGAGTTAGAATACTTAGGCATTATTTTTATCGCATCCTAGATATACTTAACAAAAAGGAAACGAAACATTTGTATGAATTATGAAACTATCTTCCTAAAAAGTTAACTAGGTAAGTACTATAATAAGTTGAAGAATGATATGACTAGAAAGGAGGTGAATGCTAAGATGATGTTGATGATGTGATATTTTGATGATCTTAAGTCTAATTAATCTGGATTAAACTTTAATTAATCTGGTTACATTTATTATTTTATGGGGCATGCGGTGCTAACCTGTAAGAAATTGTTATACTAACTAACCTTTGATTTAAGAATCTTATTTTAAAATGTAACAGTATAAACTATTGTTGGTTGACCTGAAATAAATAAATGACGGGTAAATAGAGAAGTATGTGAGAAGAAGATATGCTGAGCTGGCCCCAAAAAAAAATGGGATAAGTGCAATAGAATGATGATGATGCCAAGTTTAAAATAAGATGTGAAACAGGCTAGAAGATTACCGAAACAAATACGGCTAAACCATCTAAAATGGTTCCCTTTTCATCTAGAGACATGCAAAACTCGAAAGTTCCGTTGCAAAGCCATTAAAAGTAAGTTTGGGAAGTCAAAGGTCCTAAGGGCTTTCTAAAATATTATTACCTACTTATTTAGAAGGAGGTGAGACACGACAGAACAAAGAAAGTTGGTAGGGACCTAGTTATTAACTTAAATAATCAATGTCAATAAATACATCGGTATGGGTGCATTATGGATTGGTATGCATTTCGATACGGATTGTAAAAATACTATAAAAATAATGACAATTAACTTAAAAGTAAAAAATAAGGTTAAACAAAAAAATAACTAAAAAGTTAAAAATAAGTTAAAACAATGATTTCAGTGTAGAATGGGAACGAGGTATGTCATTCAATCTGCCTAGCCTTTTTAAAATTAAAAACAACATTTTCTGCAAAGTCGGGGGACTTGTATAGAAAATTGCCACAGAACTGTCCCCCGACTGCAATTAAAAAATAAAAATAAAAAACTTGGTGTTTCTTCATAAATCAAAGGTACATATTTTTTTTTAGTTTTTCTCTAGCCTATGTTACCCGGGGTAACACAAGGATTCTAACGATACCACACACATCGAAATCGGTTTAGGTGCTTAGAAGTTATGATGGAATAAAGAAACTCACAAACATACATACATACATACATGAACCCTGAAACATAACACTCCTTTTTTGGGCAGTCGTCTAAAAAGTAAAAATTAGACCAAAATCGGCCAAACAGCACAAAAGCTATAACCAATAAAACTTTTGTTTCTATCTCTTTCAAGATAAACGGAATTTAAGTATGGATTTTGTACGTCGATCTGGCGAATGACGTCATGAAAGGTGTCAGATCTCTCTGTCTAATCAGCAGTTTCAAATGCATATAACATAATATGTAGTATTTTTAAAAAATATTAATAAAAACTTTTTTCAAAAAAATAAAACTGACTTCACACAAAAAATGTGAAAAATAACTTTAGCTTCAGAAGTCGGTGACCTTTGTTTGATCGAGTTACTTAGTTTTTTTGTCAACGGCTACAACGGCTCTCTTTTTGGAAGTCGGTTTAAAATGACGTTAATACGCTTTGTTAGTGATAAAAAATACATGCATATATCCTATTACTCCATCCTTCATTAAGTCTTATTATCCTGACCACAGCCGCCAGTCTTGCTGCTAAAACTGGTATTTATATATTATGGGCCACCATGGCTCACGCACAATGGTCCACCTCAAGGACTAAGTGCGCAAACCTCAACCCCATGATAGATAGATAAGTATTGTGGGTCTTGAATGAATTTTACATCCCTCGATTTATGTAGCAGGTCAGACAGTTAATCCGTTTTAAACCTAGATCGTGAAAACGCTAGGCTAAAGATGAATAAGTCATATGTTGCAGCTCGAAGCACACCTTTGAGGCCCAACTTTTTACATTCTGGCGCATAGCTTCACAATGTAATAAGTTAGGCTGCAGGTTTTACATTTCTGTAGTTCCTCTTAGTTCCCTTTCTGTTACGTTAACTTAAATAGCTTCTGAATACAATAGTGCTGTTGAATTTAATGGAAATTGTTTGCGAGTTATTCCATATCTGGTAAGTGCAGTGGTATACTAGATAGTAGATAATTCTCCGAATCCGTACTCATCATCATCATCATCTCAGCCGAAAGACGTCCACTGCTGGACATAGGCCTCCCCCAAGTGTCGCCACATTGACCAGTCCCTTGCTAATCGCATCCACCGGATTCCCGCAACCTTCACCAGGTCATCGGTCCACCTAGTGGGAGGTCTTACAACGCATCGTCTTCCAGTTCGCGGTCGCCACTCCAGAACTTTTCGGCCCCATCGGCCATCCGTTCTGCGAGCAATGTGCCCTGCCCACTGCCACTTAAGTTTAGCAATTCTTCGGGCTACGTCGGTGACCTTGGTTCTCTTGCGGATGTCTTCATTTCTGATTCGATCACGCAAGGAAACTCAGAGCATAGCCCTCTCCATTGCCCTTTGGGTGACTTTAAACCTTTTGATAAGGCCCATTGTGAGCGACCACGTTTCGGTGCCGTATGTAATCACTGGCAACACACACTGGTCATAGACTTTCATCTTGAGACACTGCGGTAAGCGCAAAATCCGTACTGGATTCGGAGAATTCGGTTGCTGGCTAGGTACATCAATCCGATAAGTCAATGTCGAGTCGGAGAAATAACATCTAATAGACAAGTTTAATAATCCAGCGAAACGCCGAACCAGACAATCAAATTTTTCAATTTTCATCCATTCGAATTTGATAGGTTTTCTTTTGTCCTTTATTAAAGAAATACTCCTAATTCTGCCTATTTATAAAGAAAAGCTTATGAACGCAGTAATGTGGTCGGCCGTAACATGGCTGAGTACGCTCATATATTTTCTGACAAATTAAGTTAATTTTCGCGTTTATTACACTCAAATAATTATCAAAATAGGAGTACGAGCGAGCGAAACGAGCGCGACAATTTTTGCTTTCTGGATCGGATGGTTAGTTTTTCTATGTATTTTCCTGTGTAACTGTCGGTGTTATCACTGCACTGTATTGTTCTATACCTACTGCGTATTATTATGATCCCATTTATTTTAAGTCAGATTCGGGGAGGGATAAATCCCCACTATCCCCCCCCCTTTTTTTTTGGGACAAGCCCGCCACACCCGCCCAAACCACTGTAACTCCTGAAAGCCAGAATCAACAGTGGCGATCACTAGAAAAGCGCCGAGACAATGGAGCTAGACGAAGTCCCAGAGAATGAATTTAACTGTCTTGAATCCAGCAACGAAATTAATCAGAACGTATGCAGAGGAGTAGGAAAAAACTGTAATTTCCACTTCCCTCCATATCAGCATGAGACAGAACGAAACAAGGTCGAAGAAGAGAATTCAAAAAAAGCTCTTTGAAGTGGCTACCCTGAATAATTAATTAAGTTACAAAGATTAAGCTTACCTCATTATTATTTTAATTAATACCTAGGTAAAATTAAAAGAATTTGTGGTCCAACTTTAAAAAATAGCACGGATATTTTTACACTGTGGTCTCATTTTTTATCTGCATTCTACCTGGAATAAAAAAAAAAAGATTGTAATAATTAATTCATTTATTCAACAAGATTTTATGCGTCTAAGTACCTATTCATTCAGGCAGTTTTAAGTTTTAAGTTATGTGATAAAAGAGATCCCTTGATTACGTGAAGCACCTAAACAGTTCGTTCATTCATTTAAGTAATGTAAAGAACGGGTGTCAGGCCAGCGATAAGATGGTGAAAGAAATTAATTTAAAAATGGAACCATTCAGTGCATCGCGGCAGCAGAATTTTAATTAAAAAATGTCCGCCACGATGCGAAAAGAGATTTATTTTAACATTTTTTTTTGCCGCCACACTTAATCTAATTTCATGTTGAATTTATTTGTAGTGGGTAAGGATTTAATTTCTCTTTTGTACAATATTTTCATGTAAGAATACCGTTTTTGGGGTCAAAACATAAAAACGAAAATGGAACAATCACTGGATTATGGTCACAAAATAATTACTGATGCAGAGAACTTAATTATGTATATGTCACCGTAAAATTGTCAAATACGTTATATTGTAATATCTCTAGCGATATTGTAAAATCTCGAAATATTGTCAAATGAACATACTGCTTACAACAAAACGCATTATTTTTCGTGATATGCATGCGATGGTAGTCAACTTACGCAGTGTGGAGGGAAGGAGGGGTCCGCCTTGCCCAGTGGTACAACTCTCATGAAAAGATATTGTACCATTCCTGAGAAATACCGAATACCGAACCTAACCTTAAAACACTTTATATTCCCCTAAAAAGCGTAGTCGACGGATCCCCTATTTCCGAGTGCAGGGTTTAAAGGAACCTAACTAACCTAACGGTGCCCCAAGTCCCGATTATGGGGGCAGAGATACTTCCGTATGTTCAGTTGACAATAATTCGAGAGTTTACAATATCGCTAGAGAGAAACACGTTATATTGTAATATAACGTGTATGACAATTTTACAGTGACAATTTCAACAAAAGGTAGCCCTTTTGTTTCATACTTTTCCATATAAAAAAGCGACAGATTATTTCGCTCATAAACTGTAAAGACTTCGTCGAAATAAGCGTAAAATTGATTTACATCAACGTTGTCATTTTTGTCATCTTGTGTTAATATCTGACGCCATCACCATCCCTAATAAAGTTACGAGGGATAAAACCTTTTTCAGATATAAGCCTTCAGTAGATCTATCTATATAGATATATCTCTATACTATCCCTATTACATGACTATAACTAACGGGTGATAAAAGTGAGGCTCATATGTCTTGGACGTAAAACTATCCGTCCTACGAGTAACTGCAAAGCTATCAAATAATAGGCTATTTTTCACAAGGCTTAATTATTGAAAAAACGCTGTGTTCTATTTTCAGCGCTGAGATTGTCTCAACAACACAATTCTTCTTCTTTTCGAGTAAATCCAGGTACTCTTTAGATAAGTTGGTGCCAGGAGCTGGTGGTTACTAAAGTAGCATCAGTAGCATCATGCATAAGGTCCTCAAAACTGTACTACTATGTATAGACATTAAGGAAAGACGAGAAATTGGGATCAGTAATGCTTAGGCAGTTCGATGTGGCATTCATACATAGTTCCAGCTATAATAGCTCAGGAATTTATTGGAAATGAACCAGAAATTGTCGCTACGTGAATTCGCATATTAATGCCGTACGTATCCATGGCGTTAGAAAACACGTTCTACATGCAACACTGCATTCCGGAAAATTTCTGTACGTGGAAACTCTGGAGTACGTGGATTCGAAATTTGATTGCAGCAGACAGATTCCTGCCAAAAAAAAAGAACAAAAACCGGTTCTGGTCGTTATTCTGGACAGCTATGAATGGTTCAAAAAGTTCGGGAACAAACTTTTTGAAAATGTTCCGAAAAGTTCGAAAACGGAATACCTTTGAACGAAAAATTGTTACGAATGGCCCAGTTATAGATCGAAGCTCCCAAAAACAAATCTAATAGGAAACGAAATAATACTCCAAAATAAATTAATTGGGGTAAGTCATTTCGCAAATGAGGGCTCCATTCATGTGCTCGTTTCCCTTAATGGATTGGAAGATGGAATAGTCAAAATAGGTTTATTTCCTACTTTTCAACATCAATGGCCAGTTGTCAGGCAAGGAAGTAATTAGGTTAAGCTCTCACTGTCTTCCTTGATAGCCATTGATAGACAAGTAATTACCGCAAACAAATGTCCATTTTTCAACCGACTTCCAAAAAGAGGAGGTTCTCAATTCGTCTGTTTTTTTTTTTTTTTTTTTTTTTTTTTTTTTTTTTTTGTGTTTGTTACCTCAGTACTCTCGACTGGGTGAACCGATTTTGATGGTTCTTTTTTTGTTTGAAAGCTAGTGCTTCCCGTTTGGTCCCATTTTAGTTTGCTGAAGAACTAATGCTGATCTTCGGAGATATACAACGGAACTCTTCAAAAATACACAGCAAATCTGCAGTGATTGCTGCCATCGCTTGTAGATTCATTGTTTATACTATATTATAACGTAACATCACGCCTGTATGCTCTGAGGGGGTACGCACATGTGTAAAATACACCTGATTTCGAAAATATTAGTTACCTCAGTACTTTCTGCTGGGTGAACCGATTTTGATCGTTCTTTTTTTATTTGAAAGCTGGTGCTTCCTGTGTGGTCTCATAATCATCAAATCAGTAGCTGATGATGGGATTCTGGAGAAATAGAGAGAACTCTTCACATTTTATAGGCACACTAGAAGCGGTTTGGGTGGTTTTAGGAATTGTACTTTCTCGAAGTAATCCCAATTCAATTTGATGAAGATCTGATGAAGAACTTCAGAGATAGGCAACGGAACTCCTCAATAAATGATAGCAAATGTACTGGGATTGCCGAAATCTCATATTTGTCTATTGTTTACACCAGTTCATAACCTAAAATCACGCCGGTACGCTGTAAAGGGGTAACACATGTGAACCACTAAAAAGTGAAAAATAAAAACTTTTTTAACAAAAAATAAAACCGACTTCAGAGAAAACAAAAAAGTGAAAAATAACTTCAGAAAAAACGCTTCAGAAGTCGGTGACAAAAAAACTAAATCAATCAAACAAAGGTCACCGACTTCTGAAGCGTTTTTTCTGAAGTTATTTTTCACTTTTTTGTTTTCTCTGAAGTCGGTTTTATTTTTTGTTAAAAAAGTTTTATTTGAAACTAAATCTCTCTCTTTATTAGGTAGGTCAAATCTGTATTTTTTTCTCGGTTCTTGGATTTTTTTTAAATGTATTGGAACCCCGCCGAATCCTCTTTTCTTAGAGTCGGAAATAACTTGGTGAATCTTAATAGCAGAACGGATGTAGATGAAATTCGCCACATAGGTAGAATATAACCTGGGTTAGGATAGGACAAATATATCTCAGTATCTCTCTGATAAATTTTAATCCCGGTTAAACGCGTTCCTGTGGCCAATATTTCAAACTTCCGAGCAGGCGAAAACTCGAGTAAAAGCTTAGTAGCAATAACAATATTATTCAACCAATCTTCGTTTTTGAAGTTCCACATAAGCTTCAGCTTAGAGTAGCCTGCGGTCACATGATCTCAATATACATTAGTAAGCGCCGCAGCTCTGAGTGTCTCGCTACAACAAACTATCCTGCAGAGACATCGGCATAATCCCCCCGGTTGATTGGATTGTTGACCGCAGCATAATGTTATTAGTACCGAGGCAGATGCCGTTGCCCATGTTGATATTATCCCTCTCGTCTCTTAGGACCACGAGCAATATTAGTTGGGGCTAATTCCTACAAGCAATACTGAGGCAAAATGTGAACATCACCATCTCAGACACCAATCTGTATGGGTCTCATGTGCCTTGACCAAGATTGTCTGGACTTAAAAAAAGACTGCAACCTCCGAGTTTGTTTCTTCTCGCCGTAGTCGGATAAAAAACTCCGAACCCCAACACTGAATATTTTTTAAGTGTTTGAGATTACAAATAATAAATTTACATTTTTTTTTTTCATTCTTATTCGATTGCAAACACAATTCGTATTTCATATTTTAAATGCGGAAGTAACAAGTAACAGTAGTCTGTTTGTCTGTAACCTTTCACGGCTCAACGGCTGAACGTATCTTGATGAAAAAAGAATTGCACAACCTCTGTGCAATCTGGGTACCTATCGCATTTGGAGTCCGTGTATGTACACGGTCTCCAAATGTGATTATCCGAATGCGATTGATTCTTAATTTGACCGGGATCTTTCTTTTTGAGTACTTATACTAATATTCGTATAAGTACTCAAAAAAAAGATCCCGGTCTACTAAATCCCGGTCTAAAGACTACTGTTACTTGTTACTTCCGCATTTAAAATATGAAATACGAATTGTGTTTGCAATCGAATAAGAATGAAAAAAAAATTTTTTGTAAGTAAATTTATTATCTTTCTTTTTGAGTACTTATACTAACATTCGTATAAGTACTCAAAAAAAAGATCCCGGTCAAATTAAGAAAAGAATTTACAGCATATTTAAAAAAAACAGGGTATTTTTGAAACTATAAATAAAACTTAGGACGTACGGTACTTTTTGGCATAATTTTCCGCGAGCAATGTCGGCCGGCACAACAAGCTAGTTAGTTAATACATTCTACAATATTGTGAATGGTGTGCTATCGGTTAAACGTGCAGCGGAATCAAAACAGCTTTTGTTCAAACAAAGAAGGGATTTTCAAACGCTACTGTGCAATCAAGCATGCAAAAACAAAGCAACAAAACGATTGTTTGAGAGCCCGTAGTATTTAACTACTGGATTGTGTGCAAGGACGTTTATTTTATCCAAAATGTGCATTAAATCATCGTCTACGTAGCCTTTAATGTCCGTGACATGACATCACCATCTCAGGTCCAGTTGAAAACCAGCGTCGGACTCTAGCTGCTCGGCAGTTTGCTGAAGTGGGCCTTTTTGGCGCAGCCGTGAGACACACAACATTATCTCTTTTGTTTTCTGTACAGTTTTAAGTTCATATAAAGTATATAAAGATATTTACTTTTTATTGTTTAGTTTTAAGTTTTTACTTTATTTAATTCCTATTTTTTTTATGTTGTGTTCGCTTGCGGCATAAGCCAAATAAATATGTTATCTTTCTTTTTTTCTTTTCCAAAATCGTTAGGGTCGGCTTCCACCTGCTCCTTCCGCCGTAACCGGATTCAGGTGAATACCAATATTTTACATGGAGCTCCAGCAAATCTGACCTCCAAAATCCATTTTTTACGATACTGTGGTTTGCTTCTTTTGTGTTGTTATTTTCAATTATTTTTGTCGGATGGGATATCTTCAAATGAATCCTCCCGCTGCACCCAGAGCGGGAATGTCAGACTTTTACTGACTAGAACACAACCATGTTCCTTCATCGCCCTTTATATTCCAGGGCCACGGTATCTCTTTCGAACAGCCCCGCAGCCCCGGCAGGCACCGACCCTTGCAGACCCCTAACTTTCTGCTGACATCTCTTTTAGGCGCGCGTGGAACACGAACGCGTCGTCGACACGGCCTGTCGTCTTAAGATGGGAGCTAGCCCACAACTCACCGTCCACAGGCCCGCGCCTACGGTGGCCCCGGATGTTAGTGCCTAACCTGGTGTCAGAGTTTTTATGCTAACCATGGGCATCTGACTTGGCTTGGTAAGCTGTAAACCCTTTGGTATGCCTGGTTAGCAGACTTTCGGGTGTCTAACTATTTGTAAGGACTGTCTAGTGTCTAAAGATCAGCAAATGGCTGGGACCAACGGCTTAACGTGCTTCCCGAGGAACGGAGAGAACTTGGTATATTTCTAATGATGGTCACACATCTATCGAGTACTGCTTAACCTCGACATCGAACCGTGTGGCTATTTTATTTAGTCACGAAACAAAACTGCATAAATAAACAGGTTCAATGCAGGTGATTCAAAACACGACATTTGAACGGATATCCTTTGACCTTCATGCTACCTACTGCATGATATTATCTGACAACTGTTTAGTGTAGATAGCGTTTAGAGGAAATTGTTATTAAATAACTTTAAAAATAGGATAAAAAAGGTTTTAAATGTTTCTAATTCAAGGATAATAATTGTTATGATAATGCGCAGTCGCAACACGTGCGCTTATGTATGACATTTTTGTCCATTATCCTTTGTGTTTCTTAGTTTTATCTACGGCTTCGATCACTACTTTGGTAAATTATTCTGCGGAAACTAATTACCAGATTATCATTTTGCCTAACCCAATTCATGGTCTATCTTTACGTCTAATGATTTCTTCATAGGTCGTTCATCTGTTAAAACTTAAGAAAAGTCAGACAGCTCACATCATTATTGGAACGGACAGAAAAAAAATGGTTTTCTGATTAATGTATGTGACACTGTTGGTTTATGGATCAAAATGTCTTTAGTTTTCAAAGAATAATCATTTTACAAAGAACAGTTCCTAAAAACGCACTGCTTAGCTACGCCAGACACATTTATGAACTTTTAGTAGTTACAGAAACACAATTACTGCCAAAATTATCTGAGTAAGACCTAGTGTAGATATCGTTATACCATTCGGTCTTGAGAAATATAGAGAGCAGTTTAACTTCTCAAGTTAGATTAGATAGGTCAACATATAGTGCGGTGCGGTTCGCGAGGCATGTACGCCAAATAACTCTCGCACATAGTTATTACATACTAGAAACCGTATACGTTATATAGATACAGTCTGTTTCATTAAGATTCTTCGAAAGATTGGTAAGTGTAAGTTTTGAACAATTTTGGAACAGGACAAAAAGCAGAGGTGTTTGAATATTCTTTGACGTCAATGTCCGATGTCTTCGTCTGTGTTCAGGGATCTATTGATTTTGGCCAGTTTTTCAAACACCATGAGCTTTGTGAAAACTTTCTGAGTTGAATATGTCGAAAATATTAAAAGATATCATTTAAAACGTTACATTCGCCTTGCCCTGTTGTGACATGAGATGTTCACTTTTCTTTTCATTGACATTTAGATAGCATTTACAGTTCGCTCATACTGAAAATCATATATTTTGTTCCATACGAGATGTGTGAGCTCACTACCCTCAATGTAAACATCAAGTAATCCTAGATTACGAGTCTATATGTAATTATTATGTATTTACCCTAATCAATCTAGAAGCAAATATGTGAATCTTCCAATATCAGTAGCTTCTAAATCGCGATTTTCGTCACATTTCCTTCTTGTCAAACATTTCTTTAATAACGTGTCATAGAAAAGAACTAGGAAATAAGATGTCAAAAGTAACAATGCAGAAAGCAGGGTAATGTAAACATGCCTTTCTATCACACGTAATACATTTCTACGAGTATTTGTTGAGGTAGGTGATAAGGAAATAACGAGATTCAGAAGGATCGGTCTATACCGTAATCGATTTAAAGCTTGGTTGTTATTTATTTTGTTTGAGATTTTCATAACAAACCTCATGATGACCATTGAACGTTACTTACCTTTTCAATTTCGCAGTGTTCGGTATCTTTACGATGCTATAGTTGTTGTTAATATAAGCTGAATCTTTATTTATTTTGTTTGACATTTCTGTTACTTAGGGTTCTTTTAATTTAGACGTGTCGCACCGCTGCGATGCCGAAGCGGTGCGTTTGTCGTCTTGCGGTCGAGGTTCGTTTGTTTTTATATAAAGTGCGCTGTGCGGCAAACGTAAGTCGTCGGTACGGCAGAGATATCGCCGCACCGCGAGCTTTGTATGAAAACAAATGATTATCACCTTTTGCTGAATTCGCGGTGTTCATTATCTTTACGATGCTGTAGTTGTTTATAAATAAGCTGAATCTTTTCGCACTTAAAGGGTTGGGTTAATCATATGATTTTTGCCCGCTACATCAAGAAATTAGAACTTTACAAGTCTCGATCTCGATCATACAGCTCTGCATAACTGTTGGAATAAACTCTCAACCCCTCAATTGAAATCATGGTCCTTCTATACCTTACTATTTGCAGTAATAGTGAATACTTGAACTACTTATGTGTCGAATAGCTCGTATCCCACGCCGCACTCCACCCAGTACACGGTTCAAGTGCTTCAAGTGATTGTACGGGCACCTTGCCTACAATCCATTTCGTTTTAATGATCTGTATGCTGTGTGGGGTTATTTTTGGATTTGTAACAAAGGTGTACTATTGTCCTAGCTTTCGGAGTCATGGTTCTCGTGACAACCACTTAATGATGGCTCTAACAGTCAGTCCTGTTGTACAAAAATGAGATTGAAGAAGATCTGTTCATCAGTTACCGTTGTGTGTCATTCACATTTGTGTTTAGTCCAACAGTAGGCGACTGCAAAATAAACGCCAAAATATGAATATAATCCAACAGAGCATATCATTCATTTCACTGTTAACATGCATCCTACCACAGCTGGTCAAATGCTTCCCACCACGACACACAACTCTTTCATTTCAGGGCTAATGTGGATCTCTGGTCCTTGGTTTTGCCCACTATCAATTTAGGTGTCGCGAAAATAAATGCCTGACTAAAAACGTTCATGTTAGTGAAAAACTACTAAATGTTGCTTGTGTTGCACAATCTATCGAAAAAATAAACACCTTTAGCAGCTGTATTGCAGGTTTTCCATCAACTAATCAAATAAGGCTTTGTTCTGATGCATATTAGTAAACTGCACACATTTCATTCACGTTTTACGACACTTCAGGTAATATTTTCTGTCCCGTAATAGGAGCCCAAAAATGCATAAGAGTTATATATAAACCAATGCTAGTTCCGCGTAAAAATAAGTGGTGAATTTTTCCTCAAATTGAAAGTTTTCGCGACTGAGGCTGTTTGTAAGAGCGGGCGAAATAAAATGAGATGATGTGAGCGTTTCCTCTAAACTTTAATTTCCGTCGTATGTTTTAGCTGCGATTGCAATGTCTTCCTTTATAGCGTAGGTCCCATTTATTGCGGTAATGAGCGACGTATAAAAGCTCTAAATGTATCATATGAGACAGGGAAATATAATATGACTTGGTTCAAACGAGCACTCGTTTTATAACAAAGTTATTTAATACAGCTCTTTCATTATCCTCGTTAGTGAAGTTATTTTGTAATATCCAGTTCTTACTTTTATGGTATGGAAAATGTCTATGAAAATTATTTGACGAGCAAAAACGAAAATGTTTATTACATCATGATCCAAACTTTTGATAACGCAGAAAACGTGTTATACCTGCTCATTACAAAGTTATAACAAACGTTTATTTTATTTAGATTACAGGACAAAGCTACGGAACTCCTGAAAGTGTGGAGTTCCGCTGTACACTGAAACCACGGTACTGAAAAACATTCTACAAAGAGTACCCCGTTCTATTACAATAGTGTTAGATATATATGTATATTTAAATTGTTACGTAGTACACGGCTCGCTACAATTTTATTACCTTAGTTATTCTGTTTAAAATTCCGCTTGTCGAATAGTTCTGGAATATTGAGAGCTCGTAAATTTCCCCCGTGGAAAGGAATTCAGCAAACTAGGACTATCTATCTTTTCGATTGTGCTGAGTTTGGGCATAGACGGATGGTAAGCTAAAGACTTTGAATTAATTGCAAGGCCATCAATAGCCAAGTTTAACGGCAATTGTGGTTGTAATTTATGGTCTATTTGGATATCATCGTCATCTTAGCCCATAAACAGGCTATTGCTAACGGAGGCCACTCCCAAATTGGTCATAATGTGAGTATTTTAAATCTGATATTCGTCTCATGAATCCTCATCCAAATACATAAAAGATTAAACTGGCAATTCATCCTGAACAATAGGAGCTAGGGGCACGTACTTAGCTCCTTTTAATTTCGAGCAAGTCGGTTAAACCAGATTGGAGAAAAGTGCTTTCTGTAGTGCACTTTTGAATGCCATAATTATTCTTAATGGGGCTCCAAGTTGTGCTTTGACAGTCTTAAAGTATGGAAAACTTTTCTCAATGGACCACAAGGCACGGTTTTGTTTTTTCAACGTGATTTAGTTTGACAACACTTTCATTATTAAGAGCAAAACCTGTGATTTTTGTGCCAATTTAGAGTTTTTTTTTTATCAATTATTACACAGAAGTTGTGGTTTTGTTTTATTGATTTTATCTAGTTAAGAAAACTGTACTGACTTCATTTTCAAAATTAAAATAAAGAAACACTGCTTATTTTTTTTTTCCAATTCAAAATGGGTTCTGTATGCGCCTATAACTATTGTGCGACTACTGCAAGGTTATAAAAGCATTTTTGATGTTACCCGCAGCATGTTCCCTGATACAAATCTCCCTCTTTGCTTAGACAGCTGACATGCTTCATTCAATTTATCCCGGCCAGTACCGTGTTATCGACAGCCGCTGCAGTTATATGCATAATTTAACATGCGACCACATGGAGTGACCTACATGCATCGCCCTAGTTTGTCTTACAACTCTAAGTTCTGAGCCTTCCTTTCGTCAGTATATTTTTACTGAAAGTAAACGCTTGAGTAAATACAGGAAGTGCTTTCACTGAGCGGCGTTTTAGTATATTTTAAATGAAAGACTTGTACAGAAACATTTTTTTCGCGCTTGCTTGCATTTCAAAGAAGACGAATTGCATTTAATACGCTATTTAGTGCAGTCGTTGGCTTGTTTCTTTATTTTGTTGTCCGATTTATTTGAAAGTTGTGACTTTGTAGCTTTAAGAAATAAATCGGTTTGTTGGTGCAGTCGAAAAATATTTGTGTACTCTACAAGTTTATTTATTATTCGCCCGCGACTTCGTACGCGTAAATTGTAATATCTTGGCTAATTTGAATGATGTCAATATTTTTTTTTTTTTTTTTCTCCGGTGGTCGTTTATTATATACAATATTTACATACTACATCTAAAACTATATACAATTACAAAAATAAAACTTAACGTAAAACTACAATACATATACAACAATGTCAACAGGCCAAAGTACTCCTCCGCATCGCTGTCATCGGGAAACGTGCCCAGAAGACTGGCAGCATTGCCACGTTGAATGGCAATGGTAATTCTTTGGCCAAAGAAAGAGCCAGCCCTCTGGTCACGCGAAGTGTCGATCAGTCGGCGGGAGATTTCTTTCTTTTTTTATTTGATGTCAATATAATTTATGGCTTATGTTTCTTGGTAAAGCTGAACCTTTCTAATGGTGAAGAATTTTTAAAACCGTTTGAGTAGCTCTCAGATTTAAATCGTAACCGTAGTCGTATTGAGTTATTTTGAAAGCTTTAAATCTGTTAGAAAAATCGATAATTATTCTTTATCCCTTTTTATTGGATATTTGCATAAGGACTGTTTCATTATGAGACACCCAAATATTTATTTATATATGTAAACTTCATGAACACTCGAAAGTGCATGATCTTGACTGGAAGTGAGCATCGTGCAAACCACAAAGCATTCTCTACCAGTCAAACTTTGCGTTAAATACGAAAACATAGTGATAGACAAGGATCAAACATGTTTTTTTATTTAGAATAGGTATATTTTTGGCAAAAGCTTCTCTATTTCCTCTGTAATGCATTATAACTCTTCGTGCATGTAACAGTAAGGTGGGTTGACGTAACCCTCCCTTAGTTAATCACGCTTCCTTATCGAGAACGAAATGAAGCTTGACATCGCGTGCCCAAGCGCATCAGCCACAATCTCTTCTTTTGTATGCCGCTGATTGCAACAATTGATTTGCTTGTTCTGATTCTGTTCTACATATAGGGTATATACGTATATGCGTGTTTCTTGTGTGGGAGGTATTGCATTGTGTAAGATACACATACGTCACGTCAGATGAGGTTTTCAATCGGCTTAATAATAATATGTAGTCTTTTTTTTTAAGATGGGAAATCATCAAATGACTTCTACCACTCTGGGCGGAGCGGGAGGGAGTGTCAGACTCTTACTGACTAAACCCATCCATGTTCCTTCCTCGCCCTTTATGTTCCGGGGCCGCGGTATCTCTTTCGAACAGGCCCGCAACCCCGGCAGGCTTCGGCCCTGGCGAGCCCCTCCCCTTATGCTGACATCTCTTTGAGGCGCGCGTGGAACACAAACGCGCCGTCGACACGGCCTGTCGTCCTTAGACGGACGGACGGCTAGCTAGCCCATAGCCAACCGTCCATAGGCCCGATAATATGTAGTCTTACTGGGTCAATCTTTAATTTTGTCATTTGTAGGTTTTAGACAGTTGTCATAAGTGGCCCGAAAGTCTAACAACCAGTCTTACCAATTACTAATAGGGTTGTGAAGGTCAGATAAACACTCGCTCTATGTAAAATACTGGTATTCAGCTGCATCCTGTTATACTGGAAGCCGATTCCAACATAGTTCGAAAAAGGCTAGGCAGATAGATGGTGAGCGAATGATGAAAGTGATTACATAGGCACTGCGCTTTAACCTCTTGTATGCCGTAATTATTGAAACAATTAAAAAGCCATTGTGTCTCGCGTGGATCTACGTTCACATGAAGCACGGCACATGAAGGGATAAGGAAGTTTTAGTAAATGTTTCAAAGTTGTCTATAACATTGTGCTGCAGTGTTGCTACTGTATATAAAAAAAAGAGAATTTAATTTGTCTTCATCCATTACAAAACAGAGACCAATTTATTTGCGTTGAATATTTTTTAAGATAAAAGTCACCATGCTTATGGTTCCTAAAATTCTTATTCTTCTTTGGGAATTCCGGTCACAAAGTGCAGCAAGGCTAATAAGAGTGGGTAATGATTAGAAAAGTGGACTGTGACTGTGACTTTTCGAACATTATAAAAATTTAACTTTGGGTAGTATTTCGTCAATTGTTTTTGTAATCAATATGGCCCTGTAAAATGCGAGATCAAAAATTGAACCAATTCAAATGTATAATCAGACCGAGCTTTTGATTGGCCTGCCCAGCTTTGAAGATGGCTGATACCGGGTCCTGGGTTCGAATCCCGGTAGGAGCAAATGTTTGTGTGATGAGCATGGGCATTTGTTTCCGAGTCATGGATGTTTATATGTGCAATAAGTATGTATTTACAAACAAAAAAGTATATATGTAGATATCAACTATCTGGTGTCCACGACACAAGCCTTATATGTGTAGGCAACACATAAAATTAACCTCGCCTTATTCCATATTTTCCCAATTTTTTATTGTAACGTAAATTCTAAGAGGAGCTCGTGTCTAAGTAATAACAACCGTTTGGGTCGATCTTCAGCTCAGATAGGCTACTGCCTATCTTTAGTCTAGCTTTAATGCAAATACTGGTACTCACTTGCATCCGGATAGACTAGAAGACCCCAATATTGTTGAGAAAAAGCAAGGTAGATAAAGAATATTATTAAACTAGCCGATGCCCGCGGCTTCGCCCGCGTAAAATTATATACTAAAACCTTTCTCTTGAATCACTCTATCTATTAAAAAAAACCCGAATCAAAATCCGTTGAGTAGTTTTAAAGATCTAAGCATACATAGGGACAGACAGACGCGGCGGGAGACTTTGTTTCATAATATGTAGTGAAGTCTAGCATTGCATAGAGCTGTGCGTTCAATAATACTAATGATGATGATTCTAACGAAACATGCCCCATAAAACGTTACAGTACTGATCATGACTCATATCACTACATACCGTTCTTTTGTTTGAATAGAGAAAAAAGCTACTTCATGATAACACGTCAGCGCTTGTGAAGTGATAACGCCTTTTACATTAGCCACCGACAATATCTCTTTTGTATTCAGATAACGGAATCAAGTTCTGGCAACTGACAGATAAAATTAATTAAGTACTAATTTATTTGTACTAAGAATTTTTACATTTTTCGAGAATAAAATACGAGCGGTGTATATTAAATGGCAATTGTGAATAGTTACTGTGTAGAAGAGTTTGTCCTAATGTTTTTACTAACACAGGCGACACTTCTATGAATACCTAATCAAAACCGCACTGTTGGGTTTCCAAGCCACCAGGCGTTGAAAATACATCAGTGAGATAATTGGTTAATGATATTTGGTTAAGTATCGCCTAGTGCTAGTCGTTTTTATTCCAAAAGGAAGGTTTCTTTAGTTTGTTATCACTTATCAGTTAAGCTTCACTTACACGATCGTTCTTATGATAATCATGGCTCACGCTAGTATAGTTCACGTTGCACCCATACGATTTGAGGCAGAGATGAAACATTTTGAACATAATGCAACAAACTGTCATCCAACCCATAAAATATAACACAAACAAAACCTGTTAAAACCACCACAATAGCATGCGCCTTATATTGTAGACACACACAAGATAAAATCTTCTCCCCACAAGATACTATAAACAAAATAGACAAAACATAAATAAATACTAACGCAATGGTTAGACAACACGTGAAAACGGTTCAACGGGTTAACTATCAGTTAATAAATATCCGTAACGTGCAGTTACCGAGAATCTGTGAGCATAATCTGGTTAAAATTAAACGTTACGCAACGTGGTCTGTTACAAGCATAAAGGAACTTGTGAAGTTGTAAACAATGTTACGATTCAAGGGTGTTTGGTTTTCAATAAAGTGAAGAGAGAGAGTATTATGGATAAAACGAAGAAGCATTCTTCCAAATAAACAGATTAGGGCAGGAAAATGATGATGAAGAAAGAGTATCATTAATTATATATAAGAATATGAAGGTATCTTATTCAATTCCATGATGAGAAAAGATGTGGCCTAAAAAACTAAACAACTTAATCAAAATAAAATAGTTTTACTTCAGTTCATAAACACATGAATCAGTTCATTATAAACTTCCTTAGCGAGTTAGCAACAGATTGTGCCCATATGCTATATTCGAGCAAAACGTAAGGTCCCATTTAAAAATAGATAATTCATTTTGTAAACCAGTATTTTATAAAATCGTATGAAATTCAACTCTATTAAATTAAACAAAGAATTCTATTTGGGTTTGCCCATCTGAACCATTAGCTAGAACTTTCCACCGAATTAACACACCCATCTTCAAATTATCACATTATTATGATTAATTAACGACGACTTAACGATGCTAACCGAAGCCAATTATTACTGCTGAGAAAAGTTCCAGACTGAAAACAAAAAGGGAGTAGGTCAAGCAGTAACATGGGTCAACGATGCTTGGATTGTAACTGGCGAAGTGCCTACAATTGCTACTGAAGTGAAGAGAAAAGTTACCGTATAGAGAGCCTCTTACCTGATTGTCTCTAAAATATTTGATCTAGTTGTAAAAGGACCTAGTAAAGATTTGGGTTTAGCTAATTTCGAAACAAATATTCTCAAATCTGAACAGAACAAAGGATATAAAACCCTTGACATTTTGCAGGATATTAGTTTGATTAGAGAAAGAATGGGATCACAGACTAAAAACTATTGCCTGACAGTTTCTTTTCAGCAATGTTAAATATTCAAAATTAACCAACATCTAGTGTTACTATAATAATTATACATGTTCCATCATAACACAATTTGTAATTCCAGGAAATAAATTGGAAAAAGTAAGGAGGAAGACGATCATGAGTTTCGTTAAAAAATTATGTTATAGGAGTTTATTATAAAGTTCATAAAAAAATCAGACGTACTTTTGTTAAAGCAAAAGGCGCTCGTTACATCAAGGAAATGATTTCAGCTAGCTACTTCATTAATAATAATGTTTTATATCGCAATAACAAACACTTGATCACAGCGCTTAAACACAATTCTGGGGCACGCCAAATTAATAGCGCCGTCGACGCTTATGGAGTAGAAAGTACAAAAAGTATAAACCAAAGAGTTTTTAAAAACGGAACCAAAAAAATCTACCGTCCAGCTTCATGCTTGGTACAAAGAAGTGTTAAAGTTATTGTTGCGAAACGTGTAAAAAAAAACATCATGTACAGAAACTGCAGTTGTTTGTCCTTAATCAATAAGTTTATTTGAAACAACTGTCTGTTTATTTATACTCTTCAATAATATTCTCATCCTTTCCAGAGCAGTTGTTACCTGCAGTTCCAGATATTGTTGATGTAATGTATGCATGTGGTAACGCCAAGTTGTATGCTCGATTGTTGATAATTTTATCCACATAAAATACCAGTGTAGGTCAATGAGTCTCAGATTATTTTGACAGCTTAACTACCGAAACTACTCACTGTAAACAATGGAATAGTAGCTAATCGTTGAGGTCGAAATTATCGTCGACAGCTGCATTGAATACGAGTATTAAGTAGTTTTTGTAGGTCAAGCAACTAAGTACGACTTCCTGTTCCATAAATGTTATCTTATTAACAAGACCCCAAAAGACTCCTTGGAACTTATGAACACACTTTTCTTTTACGCCCCCTAATCCTTTGGCCGCAAAATCTCCCAACTTGTACCAATCTAGGAAACTTCTCTTTACGACCTCCATCCCGGTGACCTGTTTTACTAAACACCCATAAAGCCCTGCAGGGTATACTGGCCTGGATTACGTCATTGTCGTTTTACGAGTGTTTTGTTTGAGTTATAGCGTTCGGCTTTTTTGGCCACTTTGCGGACATAATCACTGAGTGGATTTAGTTCTTTGTCCATCGTAAAATCGACAGTTGGCTCATTGAACTTTAAGCTCTTAGCTTGGGCAGTTAAGTTTCTATTTTTAACTTGATTAGTTTTTGAGTGTTGGTCTGCAGATAGGTACATTGTCACTAAGTTGCTAACTTCAATCTGACCTACTAGATATAAAGCGTGTAAAAACCTCTTAACGAAGCCAAAAGGCACTCTCCCCGTCATCTCGATCATTTGTTCGTTCTACACCATACCTGGGAACCTTCTAGTTATGGAGACATTGGGGTACAAAGATCCAACTTTTTGACAAGTTTTATTTTAAATAAGTACAAGTTTTACTGTAAGGTTTTTACTTTAAACTCGTCCTCGACCCCCGTTCTATTCAATCGATCCATTAGCGATGTTTTGATTGCGTTACATTGAGTGCTACCACAAAACAAGAGTTTTCATCCAATAAAAATTGTTACCCAGCCAAACTTTTTTGCGTAAAGTTACTTAGTTTGATGTACAGAATGCTTGTTGGTTGATGACTTCGTGATGAGTCTGCTTACACCCTGTATGGTTCGAGCAATAATACAAAAAGTTTCCTAACCGCAATAAACCGCTGGCAGGTCCTAGAACCGAAAATTTCGAGGAGATTTGACGTTTATTAATCTAAACTAAACCCACGTGCTGGATTACTGCTCACTTCCTCTCACAAAGCTTCACGTGTGATAAGTCCCATCAGTGGAAGTTAAAGTCTGATGTTATCTGCACTAGGAACAAACAGTTCTCTTATTCCTAAACAATTCTCGTAAAGCTCTCTTTAACGTGTACCATAAAGTGTCTATCTCGCGTCGTCTGTAGTTCAGTTAGCGTATGCTAAAATTCTGGGACGTAAAAGTGAGAATATTTTGGGAGAATATAAGCTACCTAATTTTGCGAAAGACTTTATGGCACACTAAATTATTTTAGTGTAGTTGAAGCTATCTTTTCTACACGCACACTGGAATTATTTGTTCAGGAAATTGCACTTCTTTATTTCGTATTGCTTTAAACAAAGCATCGCCATTGGCGAGTTCCGACATTTAAATCTGTTGCTTGGCTTCCATATTGCTCGTTCAAGCTTTTGGCTTGACGTGACCCCATTCGCTTAGCAAAACGATAAAACATTGTCGCAACAAGATTTTCATTAACATTGTCATCATATTTTATTTTTAATGAATTGCAATATGGCGTCCCTACTTTAGCAGTTATATTTTTAATGTATTTCGTCAGATTACGCTGTTGTTTTATGCTGAAGACATAAAATGCTTAAACCTATAAACTTATAATGAACGATTTTACTACGGAACGTTCCATACTAAACGACATAATTCTAAAATGATGTACCCCCCCCCCACTCTGGGCGGAGCGGGAGGGAGTGTCAGACTCTTACTGACTAAAAACCATCCATGTTCCTTCCTCGCCTTTTACGTTCCGGGGCCGCGGTATCTCTTTCGAACAGGCCCGCAACCCCGAAGCCAAATACTTGGCTTTTATATTTCATGGTCTTGTCATCGACTTACTGACAGAGAGACACTTATGCCTTTTTGTGATTATGTTTTTACGATTGCGCATTTACGTAACTTTGAGTATTTACAGTTCGATTTACGGTTGCTTTAAAAAATATACCAACTAATGTGTTTTGCTTATAATGCTTATCTTCATCTTATCTCCTAATACTTTAAGTATTTGCATTAAGATGATGCACTACTCACTTTAGCGCAACAAGTTTGACCTTACTTAATTCCACCATTCATTCTTTGCCGTTCAAGACTTCACAATACCAGTTAAGAAAATATTTGCTTTATTGCCTATTCTTTCATACGTTATGTACATAATTATCTACTTTTTTTACGGCCGTTTTCTAGAACTTACTGTACAATAACAGTTGGTTAATCTGCCTTTTTCCTTAGCTATCGATGTTCTAATAAACAAAAAATATCCTATCCGTGTCACCTACCTGTCATATGATTCATTGAAAGCTTTTCTGTGACTTTTTGTTTCTAACTGTCCAGTAAGAAAAATGTCAAATAGACAGAGATAACAACCTACCGAAACTGGCTAGTAAGTTATTAAAATGCCCGTTATTCTTCTTTTGTCTTACACGTGCCTCCTCGTCGTCTCGTCAAAAGTTCTGACGTCACAGGCAAGATTGTGTCATTTTCGTCAATTACACAGAAGATTTAAGTCGACCGTCTGGTAAGGCCGACACTCAGCGTGGGAACGAAGGCTGTTAGCAAATAACTCCTAATAAATACCCGCTAAAAGGGTGGGCCTGTTTACATTTGGCTATTATAAGAATAGATTGATGAATGCTCAGGTGGGCCGATGAAAAATGGTTAGCAGATAAAACGATCTTGTAAGGAAATGGTAAAGGCACGGTCGGTAATATGGTAATGAATTATGATAAAGTTAGAAGAAAAGAAAAATATTGGAGCTTTGAATTCTTGATTGATAGATATTGGTTCATGATAAAAAACCGAATCTTTTTGGATTTATTATAGACATCTGTAGGCAGATGGTACAATGTGAATTATCTACTTTAAATCTCTTACAAATGAATACTGAACAAACCAAATAAGTTAATAATGAAATTATCATTGTAAAAGGAGAGACAAACAGTATAGAAGGCGGTTCCAAACCTCAACTGAAATTAATCACAATAAAACAAAAAAAAAAGGAAATACAACCTCCGTGTATCTACAAGACACAATTCTTTCCCCAAACACTTAATACTTACACACAAAGTACTACCCGCATTAAGTTAAGGACCTCTAGGCTATATACGCCAGTAACTATACGAGACTTCCCTCCATACACCTAATTAACGCCCTCATCTTCCTCCGAAGACTATTTACCGCAGACCAGGCCCTTAACAACTGTCCTTTTGTCCACTAAACTAATTGTACAAAATGTGTTAAAGTGACGCGTGACACTATTACTAATGCTCTATAGGAATTGTTTATATCACTTTTATTAGCAGTTGAATTAAAGGCTATATCTGTTATGATTCACGTAGGCGATTAACATTCTCCTTGAAAAATAATCCTTAAGGTCACTGCTAACAGATACTTAATTTATCAATTGAACAAATGGAACGTATCCGATTTTGTGTCACTGACAACTTGTCATCAAGGTGTCAAGTGACTGTTACAATTTTTCTTACTTCAGGAAAAGTTTGAAGAGCTGTCAATTCAGCTTATGTGTCGTCGACAGGACTGCAAACTGTTACTGTCGTTCTTTTCTCTGGCGAAAAAACTGTCAGTCGAGTTTCACAAGCTCAAAAAGTTCGAAAATACAAGGTGCTAACAATTCGCCGTATTCATCAAACGAGAAATTGTGTCGTAAACGTGAAAGGAAAATGAAGCTACGAAATTCTTGTTTGACACAACTAATTAGACTTATTACTCTTTGTACAAGAAAACTTGCTTACAAGTTTCTGAAGCTGTGAAAGTCTTATCTAGAATAAAGAGTAAAACAGTTGCAAAGTAATTTGATAGTATACGCCAGAATCTAATTACGACTAATGGACAAAGAGCATTATTTCTTAACGTTCATTGTTATGAGAGTGTAAAAATATTATTATCCAAATATCTCTTGGACTTCCTTTTATAGAAGTCTAAAGAAAGATTGAGAAAATATTAGAATATTTGCTCACGGCTTTAAAAAAAAAAACACTGTAAAAGCCGGAGTGCGTAATTAAATCTTCAAAAAAGGTTTTGAATCAAGGATCTTTTGTTTCTATTTGCTTACTACATCATTAATTCGACTTGTGAAGATTAATACTTTATCATTCTGTAACAATTTTACTATGTACAATATTCCCCAGAATCAGACATTGAAAGCATATGGTACTAGTACGTTTTTAGCATAACAGGTTTTGATTCCTATCGGTTTTCTTAGGGCATTACTCTCGTTAGATTGGACTGATTTTATTTAATTTCATTCAGTACTAGCTTATGGAACTTTTTGGAGTTTTTGACGGCTGAAAATTATATCCAGGAACCTACTTTGGGATAAAAGTATTGTATTGAAATTTGTTCAGCCGCAAATTCGTTCGACTTACTTTAGAATTTATATTGTTAAAGTATTAATAGGTCTTTCTCTTTATTGAGGCCAGCAACGATACTTAAATAAAAGATCGCCCTATTAATTACTCCAGAATTAAAAGTAATCCATAGTACACGTTTACCCTCAATCAAAAGCTTGACCATGCAAATATATTCTCCCAATTTAATCCTAATGAAAAGCGTACAGCGCGTCGTAGTGATATCAATTTGGACAATTAAACAGTCTGTGCGCTGTTACACCATTTAACACGATAAATGGGTCGACAGACGAAATCTCTCGGTTCAGAGGGTATCATGATACTTTAGTACACATGGGACGTTGGTACCATAGATGAGAATTAGGTGAGATGTTTTGGGTCAATGAACTGGTAGTTAGTTGGCGTAATTCGGTTGTTATCAGAATAAGCATTGTTTGATATCAGATGTAGCGATTCTTTAGTCATTTTATAAACACTGGGTACTGAAGTTGAGTCTTTCAGTAGACTTTCGCAGGAAATAATCACCAAGTTTGCTATTGGATGCGGTTACCACTCCTCTTATGTGGATAGAAATTATAGGTTGACAGAATGATACCTAAGGCCATCTAGTTTCCATTGTCACGTCAGTTTTCAGTCGTCTTCAACAACATCCCTAGCAAGGTACCTATAGATTGTCCAGAGGTGAGTTTACACGCGGCTAAAAATAAAAAATGAAACTAAAAATACTCCATTAAAAAGTACTTCAAAGCTTTCATACTTACTCGGAATCACTGATTGCTGCTACAGAAGAATTTAATTACCATCACAAAGTATGACGTCAGCCATTAAAAAGTCCCTTTATTTCATTCATTTTGCTGTTTCTCTGCACTTAGCTGACGTAAGAACTTCGCATAAAGTTTAATGGCTACTCTTAATAGAGTAGTTCGCTATAAGTTAGCGAGAGTGGCACCACCTGATGGAATGATGGCTTGACCTGCACAGGTGTGGTTTAACTCTTGAGCTCAAAGTTTTAATGAATATCTTTATCTTTGCTAGATTAATGTTAGAACTTTTTAGCTATCCTTTTGTGGGTTATTTTCTAAGCACAGGCGTTTGAAATAATGCAAATTAGACGTTAGCAAGACTTTGACGGTCATACATGCAGTCGATCCAGGTATGTAGAAATTAAGGTATTCTACTGTAAATACTTCATTTGGGATAGATAGATTCAGTGTTAAGGATTTAAATAATTTACTTACACATTCTCATTATTATCTGCCCAGCCTTTTTCAAACTATGTTGGGGTCAACTTCCAGTCCTACCGGTTGCAGTTCAATAACACTATTTTAGGTCTTTGGCGACTGCCTACCTGACCTCCACAATCGCAGTGACTTTCTGACTTTTGACTATTTGTAAAGCCTGTCAAAGATCTACAAATAACAGCTAGTAACAGGCTCGTAAGCAATTAATTACCTATTCTATAGGATGAATAAAGTATCCTAACTGCAAACACTGCAATGACTATGCAATCATTCTTAATTAGTACCACGAGCTAGGAGTCTAACAAATCAAACAGCTAACTCAAATATTATACTACCACCTAGTTACAATATACACTGTGTTCATTTACTTACTACGTAATGCTTCAACACAAACGTTTGATAAGTAATTTTAATGCTTACATTAAACGTTCACACGAGTCACATTAAATTAGGAGACAGAAAGACAATGTTGACTAACAAAAGCGAGGAAACAGTAGTGTGTGTGAGATATCAAACACCGAACAGTACCGAACTCACGACTACTACAGTGACTGTTCCTATACAGGGTGTAAACCACCTCACCACAAAGCCGTTAACCAAGCATTATGTACATCAAACTAAGTAACTTTACGCAAAAATTATTACTGGGACACAACTTTTTTTTTGAGGTTGTAAATCATGTTATTTGTGTGGTAGAACTCAATGTAACGCACTCAAAACATTGTGTGGATGGATGGATTGAATAGCGCGGGAGTCGTAGAGATATTTAAAGTAAAAATCATGCGATAAAAAGTGGTATTTTAAAAAATGCTGGTCAAAATCTTGCAACTTTGACCCCCAATATCTTAGTAACTAGAAGGTTCCCAGGTATAGTGTAGAACAAAAAAATGATCAGAATGATGAGAAGAACAAGTGCCTTTCGTATTCGTTAAGAGGTGTTTTACACCCTTTATTATAGGTCATCTTCCCTCATATGTATAATTCTCGTTTTAGATTGTCCAAAGATGAAAACGAAATGTATATCGGCTCATAATGTTTCCACAGGCTACAAGGCGACTTTTGTCTGCTCCTAACAATTTTATTTTCCATCAACCCGCATTCTCCAGTCAACCCGCGATCATGGCGCTTGCAACAGCGTCAAAATAACAAACAAACTTGGAAGTAAGTGACAATATAAGTTTAAGGCGACTTGTATTTGGCGGTGGTAATGCTATCAAGTAATTGATTACACAAAAGCTGTCAAAGTTGAGCTAGTGCTGGACTTGAAAGCCACATTCTTTCATTTTCGACTCGAATGGCGTAGTGTAGTGGTAGTGACGCTGCCATACGTTCTTAGGGTCCTGGGTTCGAATCCCGGTAGGAGCAAATGTTTGTGTAATGAGCATGGACATTTGTTTCCGAGTCATGGATGTTTATATGTATAATAAGTATGTATTTACAAACAAAAAAGTATATATATGTAGTATATCAACTATCTAGTGTCCTCGATACAATCTTTGCTTAGTGTGGTACTAGGTGGCGCTGTGTGTTAATATCCAGCGATATTTATTTTATTTTATTTATTTATTTTCGTTCAGAAACCTCTAACAACAAAATTAAAGCGGATCTTCTAAGCTTATCTTTGCTACACCCACTGCCAACAATTTCTATGTTGTTGACACGGCAAATATTTCTCCGTACGAAGATTAGGCCTAGCGCAACAATGTTATTATAACGAAGAGTATTACTGTCATACTCCAACTTAGTTGTGCCAAGATATAACACAGTTTTGTTGACTGCTTGATCTATACAATGTATGAGTTGCAAGTTTACTGATATTTACAATTTAATATGACTGTATCTACTGCATCGAGTTTACGATTCAGGTTGTTTTTTAACCGACTTCTAAAAAGGAGGAGGTTCTTAATTTGGATGTTTCTATTTTTTTTTAATGTTTTTCTCGCAGAACTTCGTCGCTTGCCAACCGATTTGAAAAATTCTTTTTTTGTTGGAAAGGGTATAAAAAAAACAAAGGTGATGTAATATCTATTTGTAACAATAAAATAATTAATATCTATTTATAACCGAAATTAAGTGTTTTTATCTTAATAGTTCTCAAATATCATGAAAAATTAACAGATATCAGTGGTTTTTTTCATACAGTAATCTGCTTGTTTATATTAAAATGGCGTTATTTTGTTATCCAGCAAAGTTTCTCACTAAACCTTGTCCCACTTTTATGTCTATTAATCATCTGGAAACTGTACATAGTGCTACTAGCTGGTTAAGACGACGGTACTGAACAGCACCGCAGCAGCTAAGATGCTGTTTCGTACCATTAACCAGCCATTAACAAGCTTTGGTCGTCTTAACCAGCTGGACAATAGTTCTTTTAAAGTCTAATAACAAGCATTTTGTGTTTTTTTTTCACCACTTTACAGCCATTAGCCAGCTGTGCTGTTCAACAGTGTAGAGATCACCCCTCATACAGTTGCAAGAATCATTTTATCCGTTTGTACAGCTACAAAAGAGCCTTTGGCTGTAGTAGACGCCTTTTTGGCTGTAATTTTCGCTAATGTGCTAGTTGGGCAATAATATTTGTAAAAAAAAAACAAAAAGGAATGATTGGCCACAACTTACACGCTCAAACGGTCGCGGAGAAGACAAAATAAAAAATGAGTCACCCGGAATCGGCTTGCAAGGACACGCGCGACGTAACACACTTTCCTTTCCTTTATCGTGTAGTTAGTGCCTAACCCGGTGTCAGAGTTTTTATGCTGGTTATGGGCCTCTGACTTGGTTTTTTATGCCATCGAGAAATATCTCTCAGGTAGACTGGTTTCGTCACGATGTTTCCCTTCAAGTGATAACTATACAACAGGCACACGAATCTCGTCTCGTCTTGGGTTTGAACTACGAGACTGACGCCAATCGCGTCGCAAGTCACATCGCCTTAAGTCGTGAACGAGGGGTTATAGTCAATTTCAGAAATCTTTTCATTATCTATATTTTTCGCTTCCTCCACAGTAAGATACGGGCAGCTTAACGCATTTTCCTGTTCTTGACGCTTATCGCATACCATACTTCCCATCTTCCTTATGGCATCAAACGAGCTCCTAATTAGTCGTTATTTGTGTGTATCTTTGAGATAAAGCTCTGAACTCTCTCGTATTGAAAGACGTGACATTGCAGCGTTTCCTAGGATTATGGAACAGGAACTTTGTAGCAAAAAATCTCATTAAACAGTTTCTGGTTTCCTCTTAGAGTTTTGTTTCATTTTGCAAATACTATCTTTCCTAATTAGTAGCGAGGATTTCGGCTTATATGAAACGGAAAAGGAGCTTAGTTAAGACTCAAAACTGCCAATCCTACACAGCGTGTACCAGATAGGTGTGGTCATAGTTCAGGATGTGATTAAGACGATCAAACTTACCAACTTTCTCTATGGGGCCACCATCGAAATCCCGAAAAAAAACTGCTGTCTCATACATTTGGGTCGTATGGAAGTTTTGAACGGGACAACAGATTTATTACACATGCATTTTAGGGTTCAGTACCTGAAGAGTAACCAACTGGACACTATTAATAAAGCTTTACTGTCCGTCTGTCTGTCAGGTGACTGTATCTCACGTAGACACTTGAAATTTTCACAGAATGTGTATTTCTGTTGCCGCTTTATTAACAAATAATAATAATAAATTCAAACTTAAAGAGGGCTCTCCTACCTTTACGCGGTTCCGATTCGCACTAGCTGGGTTTTTTTGGTACACACTGTATGAGCACTGTAAAAAACACTATTAATAGAAGTGTCTCATACTGATTAAATCAGCACCCCATTAAATTGACCTCAATTGACTCTAAAAACTAGTGTGGGAACAAAACAGATTGACTAATGGAATTTCTTGGACCAGCAATTTTTTGCCAGTACTTGCTGTTTCCTTACATTTTTGTGGGCGTTCAACTGTACATTTCATGGAACAATTGAGGTGTCAAAATGTTGCTGCAAAGCTTCGAGATATTCTGAGGGCCATAACAAGTGACAATCGCTTTTAAAGAGTTTTGTTTCTACAACACTAGCAAAGCTAGCTAGCTATATAATTTAATGTAATTTAATTGAATCTTCAATCACTTATACAGGGTTATTTGTAAAACACCGGCAACCTCGCAGGAGTGGATTGCTGACATCTTAAATAACATTTGTTCTACGACTTTTCCGAAAACGGACAAAAAAAAATCAACTCTCCATACATATGT
Source organism: Xestia c-nigrum (assembly GCA_916618015.1). Taxonomy (NCBI): domain Eukaryota; kingdom Metazoa; phylum Arthropoda; class Insecta; order Lepidoptera; family Noctuidae; genus Xestia; species Xestia c-nigrum. Next base: position 5,087,584 of record OU745264.1, read on the forward strand.
CCGAACAGCTGATGGAGTTTTGCTTGAGAAGTCGATTTTTTTTTGCCTGTTTTCCAAAAAGTCGTAGAACAAATGTTGTTGTTTAAGATGTAGAATGAATATGAATAATGATGTGTTTTTTATAGAATAAAGAAATTACGAGCACTGGTATAATTATACAGATTCTTTTATGTACTTATATCGAAAGGTATCTGAAGTAGAAAGGTCCTGAGATTTAGATCACCTCTCTGGCTCAGATATAACGTTTAATTTACTCCAAACTTGACTTCAATCTTAAAATTGGAAGTACTTAAAAGTATTTTTTGGAAAACGTTTAAACATAGGACAAAAGCTTTTCAGTAGGTTAAGTCTACCAAAGACTTTCTTATTATCGCAGATATAATGTCACTTAATCAAGGGTGCCTGGATCACAAAGACATCGGGATATAATTTGTCGGTGCCTTTAATCGCTTCTTGCTACACTTGCACAAAGACTTCGTAACCTAAATATATTCAGGGACCACACAGAATATTAAGTCATCTCATATTATCTTATCAGTATGTCAGCATCTTTCCTTACACATTAATGATGATGCCTAACAGGCGTTAATAGCCCTTTGCGACACTCGCTAAGGGAATGGAAGTGTCAAAGAGAAAATTCGAGGCTTGACTGGCAAGACTTACTTACATGAATGACATTACACGATGACATTGCATAATTCATTTTAAAGTTATTATAATAATTGTACACCAAATGGCAAATTACTGACTACCAAGTTCATACCCAGTTTAAGAAAATAAACATTCTGATTCTGAGTTAGTAATTTATAAGCTTTGTTTTTGTATAAAAAAAATATTTGTATGCCATATTATGGCAGGATATGCTGGAACCAATAATTGTAAAATCTATTTTGTACCATATTCTAACAAATAAACATTTTTGATTTTCATTTTATTTGATTTGAAAGGGTTTTGTAGACGGTATCTATTATTAGAGGATTTTAAAATTGATAATACATTTTTGCCATGAAATTATTTTAACTTTACGTTTTAGTTTTGATTACTTAATGTTATCTATGGGTATACTGATTGTAGGTTCTTGTTGCAATAGCTGAAACCAAACTGCTAAGATAGTTGTATTTCAATATCATTTTTATGCTCCTGTCCTTTGTTACTTAAGATCGGACACGTTTTTATGGGTTCCGTAGCCAAAGAGTAAAGGTATTGTTACTAAGACTCCACTGTCCGTCTGTCTGTCACCAAGCTGTATCTCATGAACCGTGATAGCTAGACTGTTCAAATTTTCACAGATGATGATGCCGCTATTACAACAAATTATACAATAAGAACAGAATAAAATTAATATTTAAGGGGATACATAAAACGTGTTTTTTTCGTTTTATCTAATTTTGTAGATATTGATATTGGCATGGAACCCTTCGTGCGCGATTTCGACTCGCACTTGGCCGGTTTTTTTTACACTATCTTTTACTCCTTTTCTTACGCGTTTATTAACCAAAAATCTTTGTATTTACATAATAATTACGAATTAAACGCGCGTTCGTGTTCGTTCGAGGGCCTTGTATAGTTAATTTTCGTTGGTTCAAACAAACTCACGAACATTTTTGGACTACACAAGTAAAATATCTATTAATCAGCGTCCAGCAAACAGATTGTTTTGTGTGTTGTCTAATTTACACAAATCGTTTTAGGGTCAGTTCGGTTACAGCCCTCTTAGGGTTCGGATTCCGGTACTGCGCCCATGGGAGCCACAACGGATCAACCATATATGTTCCGCCGATCCTAACTTTGCAACCCCTGAGTGTTATTTCGTGCGTGAGTTTAATAACCCCTGTTTGTTTTATGGTTTCTTTAAGATATGGGGGTATGTACAAAGTTATTGAGGGTTTTCGCCTTCGGTTACGCAAAATAGAGTTGTGCTGATGCAGCGTATATTATATTATATCGATAAATGTCATAACAATAACTTATAGATTGTTAAATAACAACAACATCTATTTATTTTCAGGCTATTTTGGCCCATAGATATATTTACCTTTACCTTACAGACTAGCATACATACAATAGGCTTGTTTACTGAAAAAATCTAATTAGTCCGTCACTTAGATTATCAAAAAATATTAGACCCGTATTTTTTCTTTTGTTACATAAACCAAAATTGACGAAGATACGACGCTTTTAAAATTCTCAATACGTCACTGGTATCATTTTTAGTGAGTTCTGACGTCACGTGCCCCCACTCCCGAGTTTTGCGTTTTATCTTTGTCAATATTCGTTGATTTACAAAAACAAAAAATACGTGTCCATTATTTTCCAATTAACTGACGGACTAAAATAGATTTGCAATTTATTGGTGGTGGAAACTAGCCTATTATGATAAAATACAAATTGAGTTGGTAAATAGTACTTTAAGACTATGCCAGTAAAACATAAACTGCAATTTCTGTCCTGTTCATCATGTACACTAGCTGCCCTTACTGATTTAAAACGAAGCATACGACAAACGACAGATTTGTCCAGATCACTGGTGGTGGTGGTTTGCCTCGTTGGTCTGGTGGTCGCAGGCATGACTGTTGAGAATGAGGTCCTGGGTTCGATTGCCAGGTCGGGCAGTGTCATTGGGTATTTCCATCAGGAATTTCTCAGTAGCAGCCCCGGAGGATTTGAGCTCGCTTGATGGCAAAAGCTTGGAGAGCAGCGGTGGCCCAGTGGTGGCAGCCCCGACTTTCGAACAGTAAGTCGTGGGTTCGAACCCAGACAGGCGCCTTACTTTGTGTAATTTATTTCATCACCGCTGCTCTCAAAAACGGTGAAGGAAAACATCGTGAGGAAACCGGCATGTCCTAGAACCAAAAATTCGAAGACATGTGACATCTACCAATCCGCACTGGGCCCGCGTGGTAGATTATAGCCCTTTCCCTCTCGTTGAGAGGAGGCCGTATCCCAGCAGTGGGAACATTATAGGCTGATGATGATGATGATGATGATGGCAAAATGCTCGCCTTCTATTCTGTGGGATTTATCCATAACTGGGTGTATTTTTAGTACCCCTCTGGCTTACCCTTCCTTCGGATTACAACCGTGATCTTTTGTGTGTTACTAAAGAATGGTCGGTTGGAATTTAAGGCACCATATCGGCACGAGAAGAAAGAATCCAAATCTTTTAAAATGAATGTTAGTGTTACTTATCCGGTTTACTACAGACAAGACCGTTTGTAAGACAAATCCAATAATCTTCAAACGAACCATCGTATCTACCGTAAGATGAAACCCTATCTATTTGAAAGAAGCACGAGTAGTTCCCGGAATGTAACTGGGTTTCAGATCATTGTCCGACGAAATGTCGGGGTATTTATCATCTAATGCAGTTATGTGAGTCACTGTATCTTCAAAAATTGTTTGTACAACCTCCATAGAGTTCAACGCTATGAGAAAATGTGTGAATTCGTCAGTTTCTGTACAGTCGGTTGCTCGTCTATGTATAGTTCTTTCAATGTTATTTTGCTTGTGGTTGTGGCATGAACTTTATTTCGACTAGGATAAAGGTCATCATCTGCCTAGCCTTTCCCAACTATGTTGGAGTCGGCTTCCAGTCTAACTGGATGCAGCTTATCGTATTATCCAGTCAATACTGGGTATTGCGATACCATTTCGTATTTGTCTACCCGTAATGACTGTCAATTGACAGCCAGGACCACCAGCTTAGCGTGCTTTCCGAGGCATGGAGGAAACTCGGTATGTAAGGGTGGTCACTCATCCAAAGACCAATCCAGGTAAGCACGGCTTAACCTAACGATCGACCCGAGCGGCTGTTATTTTTTAGCCACGAACACCTCTACGACTAGGATAAAGGTCACTGTACTGAAAAACCAAAAGCAAAATTACAATGGAAATTTAGTAGATGAAAGTAGTAAAACTGTTGCCTTAGTGTGGTGGCACATTTACTAAAATTACGCGACAGAAAGCTAGAACATGTATGTTAGCACCTGTTTTGCCTTTCAGTATCATATATGACTCATAAAGCCGAATTTAAGCGTTATTTTTCGAACATAAGTTTGATATTGACGGCGTCTTTATTTAGTAGCACTAAGGGCGGTTTTCCTTGTTCAAGTGTACCTACTGTTGACCGTACTTCAAGCGTAGGTGCAAGCTTTTATTATACGTTTGATGAATCACTGGATCCGCCCTGAATTTCTATTTGTTCGCTACGAATTGTTTTCTGCTAAAAACTAAGAATAAAGAGTTGACCCAGTTTATTTATAGTAGAATCAAATCGTAAACGCGTTTAATGAATTTATGGTTGAGGGTTTATGTCAAAATAGTCTTCTTTTATTGTTTATGTTTTAAAAGATTGAAGATAGTATTTGTTCGCTGAGTAATGCGGCACTGGAAAGCTCTACCCACGGGTGTCGTAAAAGGCGAGTTTTTTGTGTCAGAAGACAAGCGCTGTTTAAATGTGCTAATCTAAGCAAAACCACATTTACTACTTGTTCATAATATTATGGTTATACATAATACTTGATCAGTGTCGACGCTGCGACACTAACTATGAAATCGGGTAGGTCGGGGGCAACGCTTGTTCCCTTTTTGAGGTCTTTAAATTAAAACAACACTGATTTTACTATTTACACACTTATATTCATCACCACTAATTTATATACAATATCAGGATTCAGAGTCACACAATTTACAATCAAGAGTACTTATTAATTACAAACAACTGGCACAACTTAACGCAAACTATATATAATAACTTTAGAAAATCGCGGAGCAGAGTAACAGCGACTTGTTACGAGAACGAAGGATGTGAGAAGACTGTGTTGAAAGCGCCCGAACACGCCCTTTTTATACCCTTGCTCATAAGTGCAAGTTACTGGGGAACCAATATTTGTCACCGCTCGCTGCCCACTCGTTGTGGCGAAAACCGGCGGCGCCTCCCCCCGCGTGCCCCGCTCACCACCCCTGTGGCCTACTTTCACAATGGACTCGCCGAACGAACCCGGATGTAGAATACAATGGCGAGTTTTAGCCAATCAGAGGGTTTGTTATGATTAGTAGCTGATACCTTGTCAAACTAACTTTCATACATTTAACTACTGTTTCATAGTTTTTAGGCTTTATTTAGTATTTCTAGATAAGTTAGGGTTATGAAACTTTCAGAAACTATTGCTTACATTATATTGTTCATTTAAAACTTATCTATGTATTCGTAACTGTTATATCTTTCGGAATATGGGTCATTTTCTTATCTTTACCTACGTTTGCGTTGTGCTTTCATATTATTTCTTTATTACAGTGTTGCTATGAGCCAATCTACATAATAAGACTTAACTTCTAACATAATTTGTACTAACTAAGTTATTCTATGGCTAGCAAAACTGTGCTTCGCCTACATTCCACCCCCAGTAACAGGGTTCAGCCGCATTACATCTTGGTCTGTGGGAAGCACAATTATCTTAGCTACGGGCCGTCGCAGGACCCCATTTACAGTCTTAATATCTACTACACGGATAATACCATCATTGCCGTGATACACGGATTTTATAATGCCCTTTGGCCACGCACTTCGCTCTTTGTTATTATCCACAATCACTACCACATCACCGATACGCACATTTGGCACATTATTTGCCCACTTGTCGCGACGCTGTAGAGTCGGGAGATACTCCCGCAGCCAGCGGCGCCAAAACATGTCGGCGAGCGCGTTCACGCGCCGCCACTGCCGGCGGGAGTCGATGTCTTCGCTGTCGCTCGGTGCAAACGGTGTACTCCCAGACGCAGTGCCCAGGAGCAGATGATTGGGTGTCAGGACCACAGGCTGGTGGTGGTCGTCGTACACGTAGCTCAGCGGACGGCTGTTCACGATGAGCTCGGCCTCCGTGAGGAGAGTGTAGAGAACCTCCTCACGAGGCGCTCGTTCTTTGAGTGTGGTCCGTAACGCGTTTTTCACGGACCTCACCAGGCGTTCCCAAACGCCACCCATGTGAGGTGCTGCCGGGGGATTGAAGTGCCACGTTATGCCACGATTCGTGGCATCGTCCTTGACTTTGTCATGGTCGAAGTCTTTCAGGGCCGCTCGAAGTTCGGTGTTGGCCCCGATGAAATTGGTACCCTGATCAGAGTACAGATGTGCTGGTTGCCCGCGGCGCGCTATCAGGCGCCGCAAAGCTAATATTGCTGAATCGGCGCTCAGCGAGGCGGCTAACTCTAGGTGGACGGCGCGCGTGGTGAGGCAGGTGAATAATGCTCCCCACCTCTTTTCGCGACGCCGACCAATCGCAACCTCCATTGGCCCGAAGTAATCCACCCCCACTCGTACGAAGGCCCTTCTATTCGTCTTCAGTCTAGCGAGCGGTAAATCGCCCATCTTCGGGGGGGCAGGTTTGGCTCTGCGAATGCGACAGAGCTGACACGTCGCTACGACTTTCTTTACTGACGTTCTGATTCTCGTGACCCAATATCTTTCACGCAGATTGTTGACGACAGTCTCGTGGTTTGCATGTAAGGCTGTCGCGTGATAATGAGCTATCAGCTTTCTTACTAATGGGTGACGTCCATCTAGTATTATGGGGTGCCTTTCATTAAAAGTGAGCTCTTCACAGGCACTCAGACGCCCTCTCACTCGTAATAACCCATCGTCGGTAATCATTGGGTCTAATGCCTTTATGTTGCTGCTGTTAGGTACGGGAAGCCCTTTCAGAATGGCGGCCCGTTCTTGATGGAAGGAGTCTTCCTGACACAACCTCATGAGATAGGTGTGTGCATCTTCTAAGTCACGTGGCTGTAGCTCCGTTGTGGCCCGACGTTTGCGACATCGGCCGATGAACACGAGGACACGTGCCATAGCACGCTGAATGCGTGCCCACGAGGAGTACCGCTCGTAGTCTAGTAGCGGCGGCGGTAATGCAGCTGACGCGCGGACTTGGTGCACTCGCTCGAGGACCTCCTCTGCCACCTCAGACTCCTGACACGCAGGCCACTGCTCCTGTGGATCACATAAAAACAAGGGGCCCGAGAGCCACTTCGTGCAATTATCAGGCCAACATAATCTGGTCGCTTCGTCAGCTGGGTTGTCCTCCGAGGGGACCCAGCGCCAGTTGCCTCTGTCTGACAGTCTGTCTATCTCTGCTAACCTATGCGAGACGAACCTTTGAAACTCTTGTGCGTCAGAGTTAATCCACTTTAACACGGTTTTGCTGTCAGTCCAATAAAATTTCTCTCTAAATATTAATTTTAGTTCTTTCTCTATAGTCTCTGACAATCGACAAGCTAGTACTGCTGCCTGTAATTCCAACCTAGGGATAGAGACTACTTTCTGTGGCGCTACTCGCGCTTTACCTAGCAGCATGACAATTTCCCTTTCTCCTTCAGCGTTATAGCCTACTAGGTAAGCGACAGCGGCGTAAGCTAGCTCGCTTGCGTCACCAAACACATGTAGTTCTAGGTTATCAAGGTTTAACCCATACCACCGAGGTATTTTAACTTTATCTAGTAGATGTAAATTATGGAGCCATTTGAACCATGCTTTGGCATCCTTTTCCTGTAACAGGTCATCCCACTGAATTCCTGATTTCCATATCTTTTGCATTAAGATTCGCGACTGAATAACGCATGGGTATAAAAAACCTAGCGGGTCGTAAATTGACATGATTAAACTTAGAAATTGACGTTTTGTAGGCACTACACTACCGCTAACTAATTCTTTAGGTAATCGTTTAAAAGAAAGGTCAAATCCTAACTCGTCGTCTCTAGGTGACCAGATTAAACCTAGTGTTCTCTCTACCGTGCCTACACCTTTTTCTAGCGCTACTCTTTCGGGTATGTCTAGCTTTAGCTTTTCCCTGAGCTCTGTTGAGTTCGTGACCCACCCCCGTATTACGAAACCACCGGAGGCGTGTATTCTGGTCACTTCCTCAATCAGTCTGCTAGCTTGCTCATTTGACCAAGCACTATCTAAATAATCATCCATGTAGTGCCTGGATTTTATAGCTTCAACGGCTTCGGGATATTCGCTACTAAATTCACTAGCATTCTTATTTAATATGTATATTGCTGTGGTTGGCGATGAGACGGCACCAAATATCATAGAGTTCATCGCATATGTATCTGGTTCCCTACTTTGATCTGCCCCTCTCCATAGAAATAATTGAGCTCCTTGATCCTCTTCTCTGATCCTTATTCTCATAAACATGTCTGCGATATCCCCTGAGAAAGCTATGGGACCTAATCTGAATGTGAGTAATATACCTAACAATGAATTTAATAAGTCAGGTCCTGTTAACAGATTGTCATTTAGACATGTACCGTGAGACGTAGCAGCTGCATCAAACACTAATCGGAGTTTTCCTGGTTTGTTAGGGTTCACTACTCCGAAGTGTGGTAGGTACCAAACTGGAGCACTAACTTCGCCCTCTACCTTACGAGCATAACCTTCTGATAATAATCTTTCTATCTGCTTAGAATATGCCTCAGCAAACACAGCGTCCTTACGCATGCGTCTCTCTATTCCGTATAATCTCTGACGGGCCTGATTATAATTATTGGGCAACTGTGTGTTTTCATGTTTCCACAGCAAACCTACTTCCCATTGTACACCATTATGCGTGCGACGACTAGTATTATCTAGAACATTTAGTGCTCGTTCAACGTCCTTATGTTTTCGAAGGTTCGCTGAAATACCTAGTGCTTCTAACTCGAATTGTGACTTTACTAGATTGTGTAACTCAGGAAGGGAGACTGTCATGCAATTTACCAACTCGACATTACTAGGGTTACTAAGTGGTCCATGTATGACCCAACCTAACTTTGTAAGTGAGGCAACTGGCTTACCGGATCGTCCGCGGCGAATGTCCTGGCCGACGAGCAGCTCCCAGTTATCCTGCCCTAGTAGAAGTAGTGGCTTGGCACTCCTCATTTCCACGCAACCCAAGTCGCAGAGGTGCGCGTTGTCATTGATCGTCGCGGCGGTCACTGTTTGCGTCGGTAGGTCGACGTTCGTTATTGTACGGCACTTAATGACATGACATTGTCCACTAGGTCCCTTTATTTGTGCTTGCACCACTCGCGACGTTAAGTCCGTCACTCCGTAGCCTCCCGCCGTCTTGATCATGAGCGGCACACGCGGACCCGCCAAGTCGGTGGCGAGTGAACTGTCTATGAGCGACACGGTAGCACCATCGTCTAGTAACGCGTAACACTGTATGTCGTCACTGTTTTCTTTACACAATGTCACTGGTAATATCTTCAGTAGGGCTGAGGCTCGCCACTCGCCTATGTTTGTTACCGTTTCTTCTTTGTTTACCTTCTTATCGGCGTGTAACAACATGTGATGCCCGTAGCCGCACTTTTCACACCTGTTAGCGCGGCAAAACCTCTTGGGGTGTTTTCTTATTAGACACTTGAAACACATATTTTTCTCCTTTATTGTGTCCCAGCGTTGTTGAACACTCAACTTATTAAAAGATTCACACTTTTCAATAGCATGTTCTTCTTTACATATGACGCACTCTTTCGGTGCCGTGGACTCGTCACTCTGTGTGTTCACACGTTGTATCAACGGCGGCGGCCTGTTAGTTACAGGGCGTGCGGTGTTCCATGCTCGAGCTTGACCGATGACTGGCTTCTGCTGTTTCACAGGAGGTCTAGATGTACTAGGTTCATACATAGTCGCCTGTACATAGTAGGACGACGATCGTGCTAAGTGTGTCAAGAAGTGTGACACTAATTCTAGGTTCGGTGACACTCTCAAGTCCACCCCCTGTGTGTTGTCCAAGCCCATGGCAAAGTCACCGTACTGCGCTCGTTGTATTGGTGTCAGCTTGTTCAGTAGATCACTGACTAATTGTGGGTTATTTAAATACCCTTCCGCACGAATATTCTTCAGTAGTGACACACAATTTCTTACTGTTGTAGAGAATTTCCTCAGCTCCCGGCCACTTTCCGTCACTCTGGGTAAATCTCTAACCTTTTTCAGTGCACACTGTAGCACTAGGGTCGGATGACCGAACTCTTCCTCTAGTGCACGCATTATTGCCGACGGGTCCGTTGACGTCCGCAATAAGTCTTCAACTGCGATCTTTGCTTCGCCGTGCAATGAGGTTTTCAGTCGTGCTAAGTTTTCATGTGCCTTGAAGCTGTATAACTCGGACGTATCATAATACATATTTCGATACGAAATCCACTCGGCAGGGTCGCCATTAAAATGAGGCAATTCATAAGCCTGCCTTGGTACCGGCCGCGGACGTGCCAAGCCCGTGATCGCTTCTGCCAGTTGGTCAATCTTCCTGTCTCTTTCCCTTGACGATTCTCGCCGCCTTTCTCTATCATCCACTCCGTCATATCTCTGCCGCCGTGTATCCGACTCGAGCGTTGTTACTCGAGGTACACGTGTGGCCGGAGTGGTAAAGGCGGGACTGTAGTCGGGGAGACGGAATCTCACTGCCGTTGACACTGGCGAGTACGTCTGCGTAGTAGGTGTCCTTATGGTTACCACCGGGACTGACGTAGACGACTCCGTTACACGCGACACATTTCCCTCGCGGGGCGCGATACATTCAGAGTAAGTAAGCGATCCAACATTCACTCTACTTACATTTTGCTCTGGGACCGCAGGTATTCTACTGGGCGCGGCCACTTCTACAGGCGCGCGCGATACAGACTGCAACACTGTATCCGATGACACTGCGTCCGCTTGAGTCACTTGAGGCGTCGTGTTGATCCATTCTTCAACGCGATCTTCAACGCGATGTGCTGTTTCCACATCTGAGTCTTCACTCTCAGCAGCCGCTTCTAGTTCAGCAAGGTCTACTTCCATCCTTTTCCTCACGAGGTTCTCCTTTAACAGTACCAAGTCGCGCTCAGCTTCGTACTCGATCCTTTTTCTTAGGAATTCCATGCTCCTGCGGCTATTCCTAGACGAGCCTTTGCTGCTTTGTCTTGACCCCTGGCGTTTTCTTGTTGTTGTACGTTCCTCTGACGCGCTTCTGAAGTCCAGCACTCGCCCTAGCCCCGTCAGAGGAATATTACGTACCGACGTTGATGCCACAGTTGGCGCGGCCGACGGCGAACCCGGCGTTCTTTCCGACGGTATTCCCGAGTCCGAGACGACGTCGTTCTTACGCCGCGCACTCATTTCGTCGGCTAACTTTCGTAGTTTGCTGCGCGTGGTAATTGTACTCTTTTGACTCATTGTTCTAGTCTAGACCTCTAGGTAACCTAGATCCGGCTCGAAGGACCAAAATGTCGACGCTGCGACACTAACTATGAAATCGGGTAGGTCGGGGGCAACGCTTGTTCCCTTTTTGAGGTCTTTAAATTAAAACAACACTGATTTTACTATTTACACACTTATATTCATCACCACTAATTTATATACAATATCAGGATTCAGAGTCACACAATTTACAATCAAGAGTACTTATTAATTACAAACAACTGGCACAACTTAACGCAAACTATATATAATAACTTTAGAAAATCGCGGAGCAGAGTAACAGCGACTTGTTACGAGAACGAAGGATGTGAGAAGACTGTGTTGAAAGCATCATCATCATCATCATAGCATTCGCTGCGCCCCCGCAAGGGGGCGCGGCAGGCGGTTCCGGGGCTTATGCCCCCTGGCCGCGGAAGCCATACCTGGGTCCGCTACAGCGGAGCCCGTTTCTGTGTAGGACCGATACGTCCAAGTCCTGTGGGCCGCATGATAGCAACATGCGGCCCTGTGTGTGGTTGCTATGTTGTAAACTGTAGGCGCGCCACAGCGCTGTCACACAGCGCTGTTTTCTTCACAGCACCTCGGCGGTCCGTCCCCGCCAGGTGAGACCTCCGGTTACCCGGAGGAGGCCCGGCGGAGGACAACCAGCGACAGAGGTGCCGACTTATAGCGCACCTACAGTGGATGTGTGGTCCCCGCCCGCCCCACTAGCCAGAGCTAGCCGGTCGTGGTACGGACTAAGGAACCGACGTGTGTGTGTGGGCGGTATTGTATTGTGTAACCCCGCCCAGTGTTTGCGTGAGTCGCGGGCCCGCGACTCGTGACCACGCGTGAGTCTACGTGAGTGTAGAGACGTGCATGTGTGGTTTTGTTACGTGTCGTACCTATATTAACTTAGAATACGACACGCAACTGGGTGCGTGTTGTTTGTGGAGTCATATTGTGCAGGTAAGCTGCGTGTAGCCTGGTACAGCTTACCCGGGTCAATCCGGTGGAGTGGGGGCATCGTCCGCTACCAGGTCGCGGGGGAGGCGCCTCGCGTCAGGGGGGCGCGCATGCCAGGGCGCTAGGTGCTTGACGTGAGGCCAAGCAGATGCGTCGGCACGCGCGAACATTCCCGTCGCGAGGCGACGGATGAAGTCGTCCAGGCTCTCAATCCCGAGATCCCGCTGGATGACATCGTTCCTCACATAGCGAGGGGCACCAACTACGGACCGCAGCGCCAACGACTGTTGCGCGCGGAGAATCTTCTTGTTGCCCTCGCTAGTGAGGGCGTACCAGGCGGGGGCGGCGTACGTCAATATCGAGCGTATATATGTTTTATACACGCTCAACTTGACGCGCGCCGGGAGTCGGGACGAGAGCGCTGGGCGGAGCAGGGCGCGGGCAGCCCTGGTCTTGCCCGCGACCTGGCGGACGTGAGGCCCCATGGTGAGCCGACGGTCGATGGTCACACCCAGGTATTTGGCCTGGGGCGCCCAATCGATGTCGGCGCCGTGTAGAGTCAGGCGCGGTGGGAGGAGGCGCGTGGAGCTGAAGATTATCGCCTGCGTCTTACCCACGTTCACCGACAGCCGCCACTTTGACAGCCAGTCAGGGAGAAGGTCGAGCGCGCGCTGCATTTTGACCGCCGCGTGCCTCGCGTTAAGCGAGGTGGCGATGTACGCGGCGTCGTCCGCATACAGCGCGAGCGTCACCTGTGGCGTAGTGGGGATGTCGTCGGTGAACCGCGAGTAACACGCTGGCGACACGCAGCTGCCCTGTGGGACGCCCGCCAGCACCGGGCGGGCGTCGGAGAGCGCCCCCTCGACCACCACGCGGAAGCTCCTGTGGGACAGAAAGGATTGGACCACTCTTACCACGCGACGGGGCGCTTCAGAGGTGGCCAGCTTGTATACTAGGCCGTCGTGCCATACACGGTCGAAGGCCTTCTCCATGTCGAGGAATACTGCCACGGAGACTTCCTTCTTGTTCATCGCTGCTGTTACGTGGTGCAGTACCCTCGACAGCTGGAGCGTCGTGCTGTGTTCCGACCGAAACCCAAATTGTTCCGGCCGTGGCGTGATGTGCGGCTGGAGATGCCGCAACAGGAGCGCTTCGAACACCTTGGAGGTGGTCGGTAGCAGCGTAACGGGCCGATAGCTCTCCGGCTTCAGAATGTTTTTCCCCGCCTTGGGCAGCATTATGACGCGCCCCTCCTTCCACGAGGCGGGAAAGGCCCCGGTGCGCAGTATCGCCGTGTACAGGCGCGCCAACGCCGCTACCATGCGGAATGGCAGGTGGCGCAGCGCTGTGTTGGTGATACCGTCAGCACCAGGGGCCTTCCTAGGCTTCGTCCTAAGGATGGCGCGTCTGACTGCCCCAGGCGAGAAAAATATGGCATCTTCCTCGGGAGCTATCGGCGTGGCGAAGTAGTCCCCAAGGTGTTGCTCGACTGTTGCGACATGTTCGCGGTCGGACGTCGGGTTCGGTTGGAATTGACGCTCCAGGTGCTGGGCGAAGACCTCCGCCCGGTCCTCTGCTCTGTACTTGAGCGCCCCTCCGCTATCCACTAGCGGGCGCACCGGAGCTGGGGTGTTCGTGAGCTGGCGGCAGAGTCGGTGGATAGACGGCCAGCTTCCGGCCGTCGACTCTATTCTGTCCTCCCAGCTCTCGGCTTCTCTATCTCTCATCTCGGCCTTGATCTTCTCCGCGAGACGGTTTAGTTTCCTCTTCAATGTGGGGCATCTTAGTTGTTGCCACTGTTTGCGAAGGCGCCTCTTGTCGGCGACCATCTTCTGCAGGTACGCGGGCAGAGGCGGCTGACGTAACGTTGCCGCGCTCTCCTGCGATACAGTCGTAGTCGCCGCTTCCAAGGCGCTCTGTATGCAAACAGTGACATCCACCGCCATCTGGTCGACGTCCGCGGGTGTGACAATAGGCCGAGACGGAGTGGTGGCCTCAATCCTTTCTGTGAATTCTTTCCAGTCAGTTTTGCGACGTGGCGCTGCGGGCTTCAATCGGGTCGGCATCCCCGAGAGGACGACGAGCACAGGATGATGGTCCGACTGCATCTCGTCGTCCAGTACTTGTTGCGTGATCTGGCAGCGTAGCCCTCGGCAGGCCACGATGTCCAGCACGTCCGGCATGTGGAGTGGGTTGTCCGGATAATGGGTGGGCGTCTCTGGGCCGGACACCGTGTAGCCGAAGGCTTCCGCGTCCGTGAAGAGCCGTTTCCCTCCCGTGTTGGTCGCGGCCGAGTTCCACGCTGGGTGCTTGCAGTTCAAGTCGCCAGCAAGGATCGTCGCGCCGCCGCTGGCCTCCAGTAGGGCCCTCAACTCAGGCAGGTCCAAGTGAGCCGAGGGCGCCTTGTAAGCGGCGTAGATGGCGAGATCCTCGCCAGCAACGTGCAGCTGCACACCCAGCGCGTAGAACGAGCCGGGCGACGGCACGGGGAGCTGCTGATGGACGACTCTTCGCCTCACCAGTACCGCCAGACCACGGTAGCGGGTGTTGGTTGCCGACCTTTCGTCCTTCCTATAAGCGAGATACCCAGGGACTCGCAGCTTGTCCTCCTGTCCCAGGTGTGTCTCGCTTATTAGCGCCACGTCGATGTTCTCTTCTCTGAGGAGGCGGCGGAGGGGGGCGACCTTTCCTCTCAGGCCGCGGGCATTCCAGTGAATCATCCTTAACGACCTATCCATGGTATAACTTGAGAAGAGATGCCAGGCCGTCAAGGATGACAAGCTCCGCGTCTTGGCCTTGTCTGATGGCCTTAATTAGGTCCATCAGTAGCTGAATGGCGCAGGCTGTAAATTCCTTCTTCTTAGATTCGGTGTCGGCAGCTGGGCCGGCGCTTGTGTTGCTTCTCTGATTCCTGTTCTTGTTCTTTTGGATCGGCTGCTGCGCAATGCCGGCGACAGCTGCCGGTCCGTCGGTTGCCTCCTTTGATGACCTCTGCGTTTGAGGAGCTGCTTCAGGTTGAACAGCCTGCGCCAGGACCGTAGGTTGGTCGCCCTGTGCTTCTCCCTCAGGTGCGGTGGGGGGCGTTGGCTTCTTGCCTTTGCCCCCTCTCTTCCTCTTTTTTCCCCTCCGCCGCTTCGAGGAGGTGGGGGGGGCTTCTCCCCTGGTGGTGGGCCCGTTGGCCGCCGCCATGAGCGACACGCCTTGGGCCTCGGTAGCGGCCACTTCACTCGGCCCTTCGTTCTTTCTAGCCGGTCTTCTAGAGGCGGTCATGGCAGCGGCTGTGCCTGCTCGCCTGTTTGCCCTCATCTCGGCCTGGTATGAGGGACACTTCACATTGTTGGCGGGGTGGTCACCCCCGCAGTTGATGCACGTCGCAGGCTCATCCCTTGGTCGGGGGCAGTCCCGCGCCGTGTGTCCCTCGCCGCATCGAACACAGGCGAGCGGTCGGTGACAGTGGTGCGACGAGTGCCTGAATTTTTGGCACCTGTGGCACTGGGCGGGCCCACGCTTGCCCCGCCAGGCTTCAATTTTAACACCTCGCATGTATAAGAACACGGAGGTGTCGAATATCCTGCGTACTTCCGGAGTTCTTTTTAGTACGGCGTGGAACACGCAGCCGGGGCGTCCCTGGCTCGCCTTTATATGGCGAACGTATTCCGGCTCGTGTCCCAGCGCGCGGAGCTCCTCCTCGATCTCCTCTGGGGTGGTATCTACTGGCAGCCCCCTGATGGCCACCTTGCAGCTGCGCTCCGCCGGCAGCGAGTAGGCGAACCACGAAGTGCCGTCCGCCTTCTCTAGGTCCGTCAGGTAGCGCTGGACCACCCTATATTCTTCTTCACTTTCTGGTGTGAATCGAATCCCAGTGCCAAATGGTCGGGCACTGGGGGGGTGGCCCAGCTTTCCCCTCAGGGCCCTGAAGTGGGCGGCCCAACCCGGCAGCCTCTCCACCACCAGCGGAGGATACCTAGGTCGCTTCTGCGGCTTCGGCTTGGGCTGGTTGGCGTCCGTTCCTTCTGTGTCCTGGGGGGCCGCTGGCTGTGAGGGAGAGACAGCATTAGGTCTACTCACCCCTTGTTGTTGCGTCCCCGGACTCATGGGCGTCGGTTGCGGTGAAGTCGGAGGCGGCGATCGGCGGGTGGCCTCAGCGAACGTGGGTGACCCGGTGCTGGTCTGACCTCGCGGCGGTGCGCGTTCGCGCTGCAGCGGTGGGTCAAGGCAGTACCTCTTCGCCTCTTCTTCGGTGTCATCGGTGCTCCTTCGCCGTCGCTGTGGTCGAGGCTCCGACTGAAAGTCGAAACCATAACTTTGCGACGGCAAAGGTGATGTCATCGGTGGTGAGCACCCTCTCGATGTTGTTGTTCTCGGCCCCGAGTCCTCAGACCCCACAGATACCACCGACATGCTCGAGCCGGCTCTTGACGAGCATGCCGACAGAGCTGCTGGGGAATCATAGGCCGAGGCGCGAGGGGGCAGCGGCGAGGCGGGCACCTGAGGTGCCTGTTTGGTGTTCTGTATGTTGGCCCTGGCTGCGGACGCAGCCCCGAAGGGCGCAGTCGACGCAGCAGGGCGCGCAGTCGTAGCGGCGCGTGATTGCGCGGGAGGGCGCGCAGGTGGCGCTGTTGTCGGCGCTACAGGCGCCGGAGGGCGGGTGGGGGCCGCGGGTGTGGGCGGTAACGGCGTTTGTGCACGCACCGGTGGCGCGACCTCGCGCACAGCCGCACGCGCGGGTGCGGCGGCGCGCGCATGCGGCGCGCGACTGGTGCTCGCGACGGCAGGTCCCGGGGCCTGTATCGGTACCGGGCGGAACGCCGATGGGCGTACAGGGACGGTGTGCGGCCGGCTCGGCGGCGGCGTCGGCGCAACACGCGCAGGCGCCGGTGCCGACGACGGGCCGCGCGCAATAGCAGTTGCCCTATCTCGTCCCGCACCATCCTCTTCAGGCTTCGCCCGGGCGTCGGTGGGCTTCTTGTTCCTCACTGTTTTGGACGTCTTCTTCTCTTCGCTTCGAGGAGAGGAGGGTCCAGGCAGCGCCGCACCGGGCGATGCGACGTCAATGTTGGGCATCGACATCGCCCGGTCCAGCCCTGAGTGAGGGTCTTCGTGTCCGGCTTCATCACGGCCAATCGAGCCGCGACTGCCGGACTTCGGCATCTTCTTCTTGTTCGGTCTTCACGTGTGATGTGGCCTCGCGACCGCAGCGGTGCTCGGGGCACCGAACAGCAGAGGTGGCTCCCCCTGTGCTCGCACCAGTGCTAGGCACTCGCGCGAACACAGGGAAAGTGATTAAAATTGGCGGTCCGCGCGAAAAAAGTTTTCTTCTCGTACCCACTATTGCGCGCACAATTAGAACAAAACTTCTTCACCGTCGATCGTAGCGCTCAGGAGAGGTGTTCGTACGGCGAACCACTGGCGAATCCTGTGTTGAAAGCGCCCGAACACGCCCTTTTTATACCCTTGCTCATAAGTGCAAGTTACTGGGGAACCAATATTTGTCACCGCTCGCTGCCCACTCGTTGTGGCGAAAACCGGCGGCGCCTCCCCCCGCGTGCCCCGCTCACCACCCCTGTGGCCTACTTTCACAATGGACTCGCCCAACGAACCCGGATGTAGAATACAATGGCGAGTTTTAGCCAATCAGAGGGTTTGTTATGATTAGTAGCTGATACCTTGTCAAACTAACTTTCATACATTTAACTACTGTTTCATAGTTTTTAGGCTTTATTTAGTATTTCTAGATAAGTTAGGGTTATGAAACTTTCAGAAACTATTGCTTACATTATATTGTTCATTTAAAACTTATCTATGTATTCGTAACTGTTATATCTTTCGGAATATGGGTCATTTTCTTATCTTTACCTACGTTTGCGTTGTGCTTTCATATTATTTCTTTATTACAGTGTTGCTATGAGCCAATCTACATAATAAGACTTAACTTCTAACATAATTTGTACTAACTAAGTTATTCTATGGCTAGCAAAACTGTGCTTCGCCTACAATCAGAGTATCATCAGCGGTGTATAAAGCGGAGAGCACAAATTATTTATCAATCTGAACTGTTGTGACTTCTCAATCCACAAATTGTTTTACTTTTCTAAGTGTTGCCCCAAACTAGTAATTTATACGAGTACTATCGTAGGTACATTTTCAAACATTTAAAATCACATCACAACTATAGTGGTTATTCGCGACATAATCAAAAGTCACTTTCAAAACGTGCTGGTTTTGACACAGTTTTAATAACTATTAGTATTCAAATTAGGCTGACATCAGTATTTTATACAAAATTATCGCAACTCACATTTTAATAATATTTTATCGTTTTCTACTTTAAAGAACGATTCTTTGTCAATGACACCAACAGATTCAGCAATAAACCATCTCATCTCAGCCTGCAGACGTCCACTGCTGGACATAGGCCTCCCCTAAGTGTCGCCACAATGACCGGTCCCTTGCTACTCGCATCCACTGGATTCCCGCAACCTTCACCAGGTCATTGGTCTTCCAACGCATCGTCTTCCGGTTCGCGGTCGCCACTCCAGAACTTTTCGGCCATCCGTTCTGCGAGCAATGTGCCCTGCCTACTGCCACTTAAGTATAGCAATTCTTCGGGCTACGTCGGTGACCTTGGTTCTCTTGCGGATGTCTTCATTTCTGATTCGATCACGCAAGGAAACTCCGAGCATAGCCCTCTCCATGGCCCTTTGGGTGACTTTAAGCCATCTATAAACCATCTATTTCTATCAGATACATCTTGTGCACCGTGCAACTACGTATATTCCCCGATAATGTGAACATTTCGGTCAGAGCATCGCATCGCTCGGGGCGTGTCGATATCGAGTTACGGGCACGAGCATCGCCGATGTGGGGCAGCTGTACCTGCGATTTATTTTTCACTTTCCATCCCAAATTGATTCGGCGCTATTTCCTTTCCAATGACTTTTGCATTAAACTCTGCAACATCAATCGGATTGGAGGACAGATTGCTTTTGTATACGATTCTCACTGGAGTATGGTTGAACTACTTTTGAATGTATTATGATGGACTGATTATCGTAAAGTCACAGTAGGGCGATGCGCTTTAAATAATGAGACTTGAAGGGCTTCATGGACGGTTCAGATCCTTATCTTCACATAGACAATGCCACCTTTGATCTTGCACCGTATGGGCTCTTCACTTGTGCACTGATGACCTTATGACTCGAGTTCTGTGAGTCAGTGAGTGGCCAAATATATGTGATTTGAACTTTTTGCCATTTCCGCAGCGTATCTTCCTGCCAAATTCGACCTTTTGCGACACCCAGGAATCTGGGAAGACCTACTGAAAACATAATGAAAATATGAAAAAGAAATCTTATTCTAAAGCAGTGTACAAAATCTTGGGTCGGAAGTCAAACTTCCGGTTCCGTGTGCCTTTGACCCGCACGGCAATTTTCTTTGTGCACTCCATAAAGCGCATTTTCAGTCTTAAATCTCTTGCAAAATATTTTTGCGAGGTTAACGACCCGTGAAAACGGTTTAATGGGTGCACGGCTGTTCAGCTATGATGAACGATGCCGGTCTGTCTGTAATTGTGTATCGTTAAAAATGCATCAGAAATGATTCAATAGTAGTATCGTAAATATGGTGTGGGATACTTTTACTCATTCCATTACTAGCATAAGTAGCTCGTCCATACCTTTAAAGATCCTTTAGTATTTGAATTTAAGTTATCCCGACTGCTTTGACTGATAAGTAAATTATATATACTTATGTAGTCATTTATTACGAATAAAACGGTGTCTCTTGGAATAGACATATACTACCATTGTAATATTTAACTATACCTATGTCCGCCGTAAAACAGACAAATTAAAGCCTAACCATAGAGGTTACTGATTGACCAATCGTATTCACGACAGCATCACACGTACACAAGAAAAGAACACCTCGAAACTTCTATTCTGCCGCCAGCAATTTCCAACAAAGAAACTCCTTTTGTACGATTTCGGGAGCATTCATGATCTCAGGAACCGAATTTACTGGCCAATATGTAGTAGATTCGCCAGCAAATAGGTTTGTTTCTAGTCTTAATTTATAGTTAAACGAGCAGCGAATTTCCGATAGATTCGTCTCGGTGACTAATGTTGCAGTTAAAACAATAGATGCAGAAACGTTTGGTTGCATAAAGCTGGACGATTGATGATTTTGTTTGTTTAGAACTTATGTGAAGAAGCATAATTAGATATTGTGGTATAAAATTATATTTAGCTTCAATGACTACAATCATCCTATGACTAAATCATCCCATCAGCTCGTGACTAAATAATAACAGCCGCCCGGGTCGATTTAGGTTAAGCTGTGCTTGCCTAGGTTGGTCTGTGGATGGACATACCAAATTTCCTCCGTGCCTCGGAAAGCACGATAAGCTGTTGGTCTCGTTGGGTTGTGGAGGTCAGATAGGCAATCGCTCCATGTAAAAACACATAAAAAGTAAAAAATAACTTTTTTTTTGGAGTCGGTTTTATTTTTTGCAAAAAAGTTTTTATTTTTACTTTTTAGTGGTACACTTGTGTGACCTTCACAGCGTAGCGGCGTGATGTTATGTTATGAACTGGTGTAAACAATAGATAGACACGAGATTTCAGTAATCCCAGTCCATTTGCTATCATTTATTGAGGAGTTCCGTTGCCTATCTCCGATGTTCATCATCAGATCTTCACCAAATTGAACTGGGAGCACTCCGAGATAAAACTTATTCAAAAACTACCCAAATCGCTTGATGTGTGCCTATAAATTTAAAGAGCTCTCTATTTCTCCAGGATCCCATCATCAGATCCCGACTGGATGATTATGGGACCACCTGGAAAGTTTATCAAACAAAAAAATGAATAATTCAAATCGCTCTAGCCATCTTCGAGTAACCGGGGAACATACATAAAAAAAAGAAGGTTCCGACGAATTGAGAACCTTTTTGAAGTCTGTTAAAAATGCTAGTTTTCAGCTGCATCTGGTAAGCCGACCCCAACATAGTTGGGAAAAGGCTAGGCAGATGATGATGACTACATTCATCCTAAACAAGCATATAAATTGTGACTAGATATACATAGCTACTAACTATTGAGGCTTGTAAGCCACCCAAACATACTAAAATACAATGTAGAAGAAGTTTAATTTTGATAAATAAATAAATAAATATCGTTGGACATTAACACACAGCGCCCCCTAGTACCACACTAAGCAAAGCTTGTGTCGTGGACACTAGATAGTTGATATACTACTTATATACTTTTTTGTTTGTAAATACATACTTATTATACATATAAACATCCATGACTCGGAAACAAATGTCCATGCTCATGATCAATTTTTATACCACAAAAGAGTTCCCCTCAAATTCTGCAATCAGCCGTGTGATGAAATCCCAATCTTATTTTTGGTCTCACATTTTTCTGTAAGTCTTTCCACCAATGTAAATTCAAACCTTGTCCAACTGGACAAGGTTTTATGTTAAGATAAACTTATACGTTGCCTGTAAAATAGACTGTATGAATATTAATACGATGCATTGGTTAACTAGTCTTTAGTTCTGTAAAAGCGCATCACTATTTAAGGAAACTTGTCAATTTAATACATTGTTCCGATGATTAATTACGTAATACTTAGCCTTATAAGAAAGCCATTGTTTCACAATAGAATCTTTTAGCACTCAGTCTGGCCGTTTTGTAATATTAATAGCGGAGGCCATTTTCAGAGGTCCAGCAAAAGTCAAAGATAAAATGATCAAAGATAGAATGTATTAACACATCTAACATGTTGAAAGAGTTTCGAAAGAACTCGATTATTTTTTTGCCGAATGTTTTATTCAACATTTTTTGTTAGACAGAAAGAAAGTTGTGTTTATTTTGCATTGGAAACAAAAAAATCTTAAAATTATACAAAATAAATAAACTTACAATGCCAATAGAGCCTCAGCTCAGCATAATGCTAGATGAAAACAACAAGGTGTACCACCTGACGCTAACAAGAACTAGACAATAGTAAAAGTTTATACCTATTCGATGGCGAAACAAAAATTTGAGTATTTCCAGCGCTGTGACTTTTTTTAATGTCACAGTCCCAAATGGTACTTTTAATTTAATTTTTTGAGCGCAACTATGGTTCCGTATGCGCTCCGAGGAATGATTTAGTTCCGCTAAGATGCTAGAGCTTTCTATATTTTGTCTTATTGTTCATACTATATCTTTTTGACGTGACAACGTCTTAAATTAGGTTGCGGCTGGGAGTCACTTATGAAAAAGTGTAACGCCCGGTAACGTTACGATGAGTCACCGAACGAGAGAGAGGCCCGCCGAATGCCTTGCGTCTCTCTCCCACTCAACTATGACGTTGTCACGTAAAATCTTCGCCCGTAAAACCGACTTTACAGGCAACCATTTTTTTGTGTGATGTTCTGTGTGAGTCTAATAAATACTTTTTCTTTCTTTCGTTCTTTATTTTGTACTGAAACGTAACTGATACTGTTTTATGACTAAAATGTGAAGCACGATTTATTTCAAACGAAGTTTATCACGATCGAGTACATTTTGTCTGTGATAAAAACTCTAACTAGGCCCGCTGAACAATCCACCTACCGAAAGTAATATAGGAGCGTATTTCTTTTTCTCTAGAATTTTTTTCGGCCTTCATTTCCACAGTACGTTTCTAGCATAACTGTCCAGCCAGCTATGCCCTTCGTCAGCTAAAAGCGACACTCGCACGAAATTGCTTTTAGATCGATTTCTTCACTTTAGTGTGCTTGAAGCGCTTTAATACAAACACTTGCGCTAAACACTTGCACAACGATTACTTGCAGCGATTTCCGGGTTTTGCTGAAAAACTAGTTTTAGTCTTTCCATCGAAATGTATAGACAATTCTTACTATTATATTGTACGAAATATATTTTTTAGGTATATCCTATAGATTTTCGTAAAATTTTCTAGACTTACTAGTTACGTAGTTACTTCAAAGTTTTTTGATAAATAAATAAAAAATCTTGCTCGAGTTGTTCACTCGAGGTAAATTTTAATGAACCAAATAAATCTAAGATGAAAAGATTTATGATTGACAAAACATTTATTTGTAGAAAAATGAGTATAAATACAATTTAATGCAAGCTGGTGGTTCATGCATTTATAATCACATACGATCTAATCTTTTGTACTTATAAAATAAATAAATATCGCTAAGAAATTACACACAGTGCCATCTAGTACCACACTAAGCAAGGCTTGTGTGGTGGACACCAGATAGTTGGTATATTACAAATATACTTTTTGTTTGTAAATACATAGTATACACATCCATGGCTCGGAAACAAACATATTGTCCATGCTTATCACACAAACATTTGCTCCTACCGGGATTCGAACCCCTAGGACCCTAAGAACGTAAGGCACCCTCACTACCGCTACGCCTTTCAGTTCGTATTATTTTATGTTTTTTCGTGAGATCCTGGGATCGATTCCTGGGGCGTTGGGCAAAGTGCTGAATTTCTCAATAGCGGCCACGGTGGATTTGTGTCCGGGGGCGCCTCCTATTACATCGGACTTATTATGCATAACTGGCGAAATGTGGGTGCACTATGTACTGCGGTGATTATAGGCGTTATGTTATCATCACTACATATTATAAAACAAAATCTCCCGCCGCGTCTGTCTCTCCCTATGTATGCTTAGCTTATCTTTAAAACTACGCAATGGATTTTGATTCGGATAGAATTGGAACGTTTCAGTATACTATACAGCGTGTAAACCACCTCCTCACAAAGCCGTTAACCAAGCATTCTGTACATCAAACTAAGTAACTTTACGCAAAAAATATTGCTGGGAAACAACTTTTTTTTTTTTGAGGTTTTAGATCATGTTTTGTGGTAGAACTCAATGTAACGCACTTAAAACACTGTGCTGATGGATGGATTGAATAGTACGGGGGTCATGGAGGTGTTTAAAATCTTAAACACAAACTTGTAGGTATTTAAAAAAAACTTGTCAAAAAGTTGTAACTTTATATCTTCCCATATCTCCGTAACTAGAAGGTTCCCAGGTATGGTTTTGAACAGCAAAATGATCGCAATGATGGGGAGAACAAGTGCCTTTCGGCTTCGTGAAGAGGTGTTTTACACCCTTTATAAATTTAAGCGGGCGAAGCCGTGGCATCGGCTAGTGTATTATATCATACAAAATATCACTTACTAGCGGAGGTCACGTGGTTTCACACGCGTAGTTCCCGTTCCCGTGGGAGTACGGGGATAAAATATAGCCTATGTTACTCAGGGTGAATGAAGCTTTCCAACGGTGAAAGAATTAGTACAAATCAGTCCAGTAGTTTTTGAGTTTATTCGTTACAAACAAACAAATCTTTCCTCTTTGTAATATTAGTATTATAAAGAAGTATAGATAATTTCCTCAGATACTAAGCAGCTATGAACTTCACAAATAAAATTAATTCACTGATCAAAACGAACTCATTCTCGCATTAAAATTATCAAAAGCAGATTATAAATACCGCAACGATTGAGGACGTCTAAAGAAAACCTTATTATAATTAAAAATTCTTCCTACGTTTAATTTTGGCGTTTCACTCACTGACGCACAGAATCCAAACCCGCGATTTTAATTAAAATCATCCGGTGAGATACGGAAATGCGAGACGAAGATTGAATATTGAATTACAGAACAGTTGAGGAGAGAAACAGTGAGAAGACTAAAAGCTTGCCTTGTAATCAATGTTACTTAGAAACTATAAGTTCTGAACTTGACGGTCTCTTGGGTGTAATTGCAAATAAATTGTCAAGTTGTGGAACAAAAAATTAAAACTTTTTTGCAAAAAATAAAACCGACTTCAAAAAAAAAAATCAAAATAGTTAAAAATAACTTAAGCTTCTGAAGTCGACCTTTGTTTGATTGATTTGGCTTTTTTGTCACCGACTGATAAAGTTTTAATTTTTCAATTTTTAGTGCATCACATGTGCTTGATATACATGGAAAGTGCATTCCGTTACAATTACAACAAGCCCAAACACGACTAGGACACATTGTCTCATTATGGAGTTCCGTGACTCTTGGCTTCATCATCAGATCTGATGGTAGAATGGTTCTAATGAAACGCAAATGCTTCACTTGTTGTAGAAAATACCAAAATCGCAACACGTTTTCATATAAAATTTGAAGAGTTCCCTCGATTTCGCCAAGATTCCATCATCAGATCCCAACTTGGTAGCTATGCGACCATTTGGAAAGAATACCCTTTCCAACAAAAAAATATTTTTTTTAATCGGTTGGCAAGCGACGGAGTTATGCCCGAACAAACATAAAAAAAAAATTGATTTCAAGAAATTGACATCCGAATTGAGAACCTCCTCCTTTTTTAGAAGTTGGTTAAAAAAAATGATCGCAATAACGGGGAAAACACGTGCCTTTCGACTACACCCATAAAGGGTGTATAAATCCTCTTAAGAAAGTCGAAACTAATTTAAGTCTCGTATTCATGGTAAACATCTGTTTAGCAACATGGTTGCATAAACATGTTACCGAGTTGCTGTCAACATATTCCGGGCAATACTTGTGTTGCGGAGTTGATCACGCCATGTTGCAAAGTTGACGCCCGGCGAGCGACAACATCAGCTTATCAACAAATGTTGACGTGTGTGGACGTCTTTGCAACTGTTTATAAACATGGCGGTAGTGTGGAGCAACGATAACATTATGCAATTACAACACTACTTTCTCGGGCAACATTTTAACGCAGACAGGTGTGTGTGGACAACCCATATTGAATTAAACAATGTTTACAACAGCATTTGCGCCGTTCATCAACAACGTTGATCAACTGTTGTTAAACAAATGTTTACCATGAATACGAAGCTTTACTCATGAATTCTAAATAGGCTGTCTGTAAACCCTGGCAGGTATTTGACCCTGTCAGCAACAATAGACCCGTTTTAGCGATAGAGCCGTGATGATATACAAGACAAGATGGTCTTAAATTCACTATTACTATGCCATGTCAAAATTTCCCCAGTGTACTTTATTCGACGTTGGCCAACGAATTTTCATCTCAAACTTAAGATATTACCCCAACATCTTCTAGGCATGATTACTCAAGTTTACTAGAAGGGGTAGGTTGTGACGTCAAAAGACTACCCCCCAAAATCCTCCCGAGTGTTATTTTCTTTTCTCCGAGCCAGAAAATAGATTGTTCCAAGATATAGGAGAGGTTAAAGTCATGTTTGTAAATGACGTAAATACGTTATGTGCTTCCATTTCGAACACGTGGTACTATGGGCGTCGTTTTCACAAACAATACTACTAAAAGTTATAATTCTGGAACTAGTGAACCTAGTTTCATGTAGGTACTTGATGGGAGGGACGAAGCAATAATGTACTACATTTTGTAGCTAGTTGCTGAAAATCGCCAATTTTGTAACGCTGTTATTATTATTATTACGCCATACGTTTTCAAAATTGTTAATATTCGCCAAAGGGTAGAGTACTGTATAGGCATACTCATATGTATAACTAACCTTTATAATTTTTCATAGATTGCCAAAAATATGAATTTTATCATATTTTCCCTTCGAGTCCCATTCTTAGGCCGACATTGATCTTTATCTCTGTCCCACAATTGAGTATAAGATAGAAATGTGTAAAAATCTATGAAAAATCAAGTGTCTATCCATCTCGACTTTACAGCAACTTTTCCTTAGTTACCAACGTTACCAAGATATCTTTTGAACTAACTTTTGCCGCGGCATCACCCGCATGGCGTTCCATAATTGTCCCACAGGATAATTCTACTGGGATAAAAAGCCCTAAATGTAAATCCAGGTTATAAACTATCTGTGTGTAAAATTTTGTGTGAATCCGTTCAGCAGTTTTTGCTTGAAAGAGTAACAAACATCTAGACATCCATACATCCTCACAAACTTTTGCATTTATACGAGTAATATTAATAAAGTAGGAGAACTTTCAATCATTTGACACATTCACTAAATCATATTTTTCATGAAACACTACGAGTTACTGACCTCTATTCCTCTAACAATTGGTCGGAAAACTGGAACGTTCCATATATGGAACTCCTTCAAAATTGAGTTATTTGTTCCATGATTTCCATGTTCCATTCGCGACACGTGTCCACACAGTTAACTATTTTCGTTCAAGTGGAAAGTAGAGAGACAAACATTCAGGGAGGACTGAAACTTAATTAAGCAAATATGCGAACCTCGCGAGACAAATTAAACCGTGTTTTGTTTTTGTTTTGAAATGGAAAAAAAGGTTTAATTGCTTTTATGAGCCTTTGTACATAATGAGAAACTTAAGGCGCTTAGACTAGCTAAATTAGCAACTCTATTTGTGGTGGTTCAAACTTCGTTTGAAATTCTGTTAGAATAACGTTCTAATAAGCTTGCACTACAAAGTGTTTTTTACGTCAGCCACTGCGGGCCAAATAGCGCGAAATGAGTGGTGTCGATCGATTTACAAAAAAACTATTGATTGGATTAAAAAACTGAAACAGTATCATGCTAATATATTGTTTGTAGAATTATTTTCTAGAAAAATCAGAATGATCGCATGCATATTAGAATGTTTTTTATTGTTTGAAAGATAATTTTAGAAATAAGTTCGTGATTTCTTTTTATCGAGCCAAATTAATTGTATTATGTTTTCAAAACAGTATCATGCTAGCATATATCCTGAAGAATATCATATGTTTTTCTGATCCTGTTTATAGCCGTGAATCATATACTTTTAGTAATTATAAAACTCGCGTTTAGCTCATGTAATCGCCTTAAGCTGAAGTTGGTAAAGACATATTTTTCAGTAATAAAGGCAATGTGTAAAGTACTCTCGACTGTACTTTAAAGTCTTTATTTCAATCGCTGTGCTGGACAGTTATGGCACATTAGTTCCTCTTCACTTCTGACGTTGAATGTGAAGTTGGTATCTCGTCCAAGTACCTATTACCAGTAGGAGTATTTGATTTAGATAGTCTTTGACCGCATATAATTTAATTAGTGATCGGAGTTACGAAGTACTGAATCCTAGTGGATTCTAGTGGTGTGGTGGTATTGCTAACAATTGGTAGATTTATTAGCTATGACTCAAAATTCGAATTTTAGACCAGTCATCCAGATTACGTCAAAAATAATTAATTAAAGTTTAGAAAAAGTGAAAAAAAAGGGTTTTGAAGATTTTTGTATGAAGCGTAGCCGGCTTACCTTTCGAAATTTTGTTTTTTTTTCTTTCAAAGTTGCGGCTACGCATATCTATACTATCTATACTTATAATATTATAAAGCTGAAGAGTTTGTTTGTTTGTTTGTTTGAACGCGCTAATCTCAGGAACTACTGGTTGGAATTGATTTTTTTTTTTTGTGTTGGATAGTTCATTTATCGAGGAAGGTTATAGGCTATATACCATCACGCTATGACCAATAGGAGCGGAACATAAATGAAAAATGTTGCAAAAACGGGGAAAATTTATTCCTTTGTGAGCTTTTTCTCTCATATACCTATGTGACGCAGACGAAGTTGCGCGGGTCAGCTAGTAATATTATAAAGCAGAAGAGTTTGTTTGTCTGGTTGAACGAGCTAATCTCAGGAACTACTGGTTCAAATTGAAAAATTATTTTTGTGTTGGATAGTCCATTTATCGAGGAAGGCACCTGGGTTGTGGACGTCAGTTAAGCGCTCCGTGTAAAATACTGGTATTCAGCTGCATCCGGTTAGACTGGAAGCCGACCCCAACATAGTAGGGAAAAGGCCTAGGCAGATAATGATGAAGACAACTAAGACAAGGATTATTTTCAACAAACACTTTAATATTTTTCGGACCAGTTTAAACGAAATTTTCCTAAATTCCGAAAAGGGTTTCTCTTAATGTCCGCTAAAGGGTAAACAAATGTGTTGGAAAATTACACTATTTGTCTAACCTACGTACAAGGCTAGAATATCAAGGATGTGCTTAGCAATAAATATTGATCATATCCCATAGTTAATCTCGTGTGACGTATAATAAATCATAGAAGGTCCAGTTGCCTTCTTGAGACGACAAATGGTTCCTGATATAGATACAGTTATTTATCTTAGTCGTGATCTTGTAACCTGTAGAAAAATGCTTTTTCTTTTCAGTTATAATTATTTTTATAAAATTAGATTGATTGTCTCGTTGGTCTATTGGTCACAAGTGCAACTGCTGCGCATGAAGTCCTGCTTTCGATTCCCAGGTTGGGCAAAGTGTTATTGGGTTTTTCATCAGGAATTTCTTAGTATCAGCTACGGAGTCTGGATTTGTGCCCGATTAATGGCAATAGAATCACCCCTTATTACATGGGACTCAAACTTAACTGGCAAAATGTTAGTAAACTGCTGACTCTGATTGATCTGAATGACATGTGAATTGTATACTTATATGTGTCACCGTAAAATTGTCAAATACGTTATATTGTAATATCTCTAGCGATATTGTAAAATCTAAAAATATTGTCAAATGAACTTACTGCTTACAACAAAACGCATTATTTTTCGTGATATGCATGCGATGGTAGTCAACTTACGCGGTGTGGAGGGAAGGAGGGGTCCCCCTTGCCCAGTGGTACAACTCTCATGAAAAGATTTTGCACCTTTCCTGAGAAATACTGATTATTATAACCTAACCTAACCTAACTAACCTAACGGGGCCCCAAGTCCCAATTATGGGGGCAGAGATACTTCCGTATGTTGACGATAATTCGAGAGTTTACAATATCGCTAGAGAGAAACACGTTAAATTGGAATATAACGTGTTTGACAATTTTACGATGACATATGCATAATTATAATAAAATCGTAGGAAAGTCAAAATTGTACATTGAATATTTTTCAAAAGAATACTTGGGGCGTGATCTACAATCGATATTGAAGCCAAAAATATATTGTAAAAACAATTTGTCTGTTTGTCTGTATGCATGTCCGGGCTAAACTCAAAAAGTACTGCATGGATTTACTTTAAATTTTGCACGAATAATAATAATAAATAATAAAAATCACACGGAA
The DNA here is from genome assembly GCA_916618015.1 of Xestia c-nigrum. Taxonomy (NCBI): domain Eukaryota; kingdom Metazoa; phylum Arthropoda; class Insecta; order Lepidoptera; family Noctuidae; genus Xestia; species Xestia c-nigrum. The sequence continues at coordinate 5,117,794 of OU745264.1, forward strand.
GAGGAGCTGTGAATCTTTATTTTGCTTTCGCATTCTGTAACAGCGTGTAATCTAACTACGCATATTTAATTGTTGTTTTTGAGTAAGCCATGCTATTATTTAGCTTTACACTATAAAAAACTACGCCATTTAAGTAATTTCACCATTACACAGCCACGTCTTTACTGAGTAACGTATGCTATACTTTATCCCCGTGCTCCTAGTACTAACTAGGTTGTGAAGCTCAGATGGGCAGTCGCTTCATGTAAAATACTAGTATTCAGCTGTATCCGGTTAGACTGGAAGCCGACCCCATCATAGTTGGGAAAAGGCTAGGCAAATGATGATGACTCCCATGTTAATGGGAGCTACGCGGGTGAAATCGCCTGACATAATATTATGTTTATACCTTTGTGTTTGTTAGGGTTTTAGTAAAAAATCAGAAGTCAGTATGTTTACACTTTTCTTTCCGAAAAGTTCACGTTCATACACCACAACATTTTACTGTAAGTACCTACTTTACTGAAGAAAAATTAAACTAAAATCCATCACAAAAAGCCTGAAACCTAAATGAAATATTTTTCATCTGGAGGGATGAAAACAAAACCCTCTTACTCAATACCTATTTCTACAAAAATTCAGAAAAAAAACGTACAATCTAGATTGGGGCAGATGTTACGAAAACACGTAATAACCAATTTTGCTCGTGAATTATTACGTCCGCAATAAAACATTACGTATTGTGATTTTATTCAAGCCCGAGAAAAGTTTATTGAACATCCCAATTTGTTTTAATGCCTGGAATATTTTTTACATCACGAAACAAACTCGTAACAGGTAGATAAAATGTTGGTACTTATAAACTAGGTATGTGTGAATATGGAAATAAACATTTAAAGCTGATGCTCTAAGGTATATAGCCCGACAAATTCAATTTTCTTACGTTTTTTTGCAATTTGCAGGCCAGTGCTAGGTTGTATGTTGATGGTAATATGATTCGCGGCTGTAAGACGTATGTAGTTACAGAACTATAATCATCAAAATCATCAATACAACCCTCGAAGTTCATAAAGGTCTAGGAATGACTTTCTCAAAAATCAAAATCAAAAAATCTAAATATTTTATTTCACATAGGTAGGCCTACATGGGCACTTATAAAACGTCGAAAAAGGTGCACGGTTCGCGTTGGTTGATTCTATGGAGAAGAACCGGCAGGAAACTCCATGGTTACTCTTTTGAATTCATTGGTATTACAATATTTTTTTTTTCATAACAGCATTAGTACTAAAGTATGTGGGGAAATAACTTCCATTGTCAAGGTCAAAGACATTCCTAGACTTTGATGGGCTACCGAGCATCCTGCTTAATGGAAACGTACTTACTACTTTATATAGAAAAGGTGGCAACAAGATGGCCAATAAGTTCATTTTTTGGGTTACCTTAATGTTGCCATCCGTACGGATTTTGTCCGAATCATGTCTGACTTTTCGGTCCCCTGTCTATAGATTGAATCGTTCCTTGCCATTTGTCCGAGCTTTTCGACTTAAGAGAATCAGTAAAATAAAAGTTTTAAAATAAAATGTTAAATATAATAGAATAGAAAAATCATTTATTCGCTAATGGACAGCACTACACAAAAGAGCAGCACATACATATAGATTAAAACAACAAACAGCTTAACAATTAGTTAAAACAGCTCAACTGCGCTGAGCATGCCCTTAACGAAGGGGCTTAAATAATGGGACTTATTTGCAGAAGTCCTTTGCAAGTCCTTTTTCAACTTTGGCGGTACCGTTGTAGTAAACGTGGCCACCTACTGGCCTCATACCGCGTTATTGGAGGGAACATCGACGCGTTAAGAAGAAAAAGGCTGTGACAAAAAAATCGGAAAACTGCACAATATTGCTCACATTTAGGCCTGAAAGTCACGCTCATGCTATTACCAACAGAACCCTCACTAGACGCGACCTAGTCGCACTTGACCGCTTTTTATATTTGTTGCCTGTGTCAAGAATCCTTGTAAAATATGTGAGTAAATAGGGACGTCGCCATTTCAGTTTTTTCAGGAACGAAGTCGCAATAACAACGTAACTTTGTGCCAAGATTTGTTCAGCAATATTTTCTTCTTAGCACTATAAGTTTTAATAAAACCTGTGTTTGTTCGTCTGTTATTTTTTGTTCAGACTAGAAAAAGGATCTGTCTAGCCGTTCTTCAACAAGTTATCCAATATACCTTGGAGTTGGTATAAAAATACGAAAGTTTTAAATTAAATTCGTGGACACGCTCTCAGGGGAGTGCAGAAAACTAGCTTATTGTATTGAAGAACCACCTGCGGGATGTCAACATAGATGCCAATGTTACCGCAGTTTCAAAAGCAGGAGAATATCAACTTTATTCAGTCGGAAACGTTGAGGAAGCTTTCAGTATTGTATAGTAAAGTTTGTACGAGTTTTTCAATGAGTTGATACAAAATAGGGAGACAAAAGGTATTATCTATCTCAAAAGTAGAACATAGAACAAGCTTTGAGGGTAAAACAGGAAATTTGAATGTTATTTAAATAATAAAGTGGCACTCGGATCGTTAGCATTCAAAGTCCATCTTTGAAAAACCTACTTGCCACAATAATGGACTGAAAACCGAATACAAAAAAGGTCAAGCCAAGGCCGTCTTAAAAAAGGACATTTCATCAAAGTCCTCATAGTTTTTTGGGTCGACTTATTTTGCATAATTTACAAAATATGAAAGAGTTTTCTTTTGGCTTGTTTAGGTCACAATGGACCAGTAGCGCCTTTTCAGCAAATTCAGGAGCAAGCAGCAGATTATTTATTCAGATATTCACTTTTTTTGACTCGCAGGGGACAAGGACGAACAGGGAGGACGCTTGATTTATTTATATTCATTGGAGAATCAAAAGAACAAGGCTTCTCGACAAGACAGCTTTTTGGGGCATGTTTGAGATTATTTATACGTAGTGCCTTCTGAGAAATTATTCTATTTTAGATTCGGATAAAGGATGACGCGCGGTAGACCGTGCCAGGGGCCCTACTCTCTAACGTTTCGAACGTATATTCGGATCCATCCGTCTCTCTTAAGGTGGATCCACACATTGCGAGGCATGCGCTCCGCACGGCGCACAACGCATGCCTCGCCAAGTGTGGACCTGTATATTCGTGGCGAGGCATGCGCTCCGCACGCGCGAGGGCGAGCCAACGTATGTCGGCAAATGCTTCAAGATCAAAGTGCCTCAGTACGAGCATTACGTTAGTTGTGGACGTAGCCGCGCATGCACGTTCGAGGCGTGCGCCGCGTACAATATCAACGCACGCCTCGACTGCGAAAATGAAACTGCGTTTGCTCGGGCCAAACAGCGCGCAGCGCATGCTCGGGCCGATCCAACCCACACACCAGCAGTCAAGATGGCGCCTTTGCATCGCGTGCGCGTATCCGCTGCTGCTTTTATAATTATTCATTCAATTATTGAAAAGAAAAGGAAAGAAAAAAGTCGTCGTCGTTGGTGGGTTTAAAAGTTCTTCCGCCTGCGTTATGAACACGGAAATAAGCTTTTCGATGATCTCTCACTTTCATTTTATTAAAATAATGATTATGTTTAGGATCCCATAATAATCAATTACTTTCGTATAATAAAACTGCTTTTCTTAACATTTCTTTGTCGTTCATAATGCGTGCGTACATCCGCAGCGAGGCGGACACAACCATCCAAACGCAACGCACTGCTCGCAATGAGCCCGCCGCCACACGGCGCACAGCGCATGGCGCGTGTGTGCGTTGTGCGTTGTGCGCCGTGCGGAGCGCATGCTTTGCCAAGTCTGCGCGCCTACTTGCCTCGAGCATTTGCTTCGCACGTGATGGCTCGACCCGAGCATATGTTGGTATAATTTGTCAACACGCACGCCTCAAGCCGAGGCATGCGTTGTGCGCCGTGCGGAGCGCATGCTCGCAATGTGTGGATCCACCTTTACTCGCACTCGTCTGCAGACGTGCGCGATAGAGACGGATAGATCCGAATAAAGGGACGAAGCGATAGGGACTCAGTTCCGAGCCGAGTGTCGGCCATCACAATCCATTGCTGGGTAGCGGCTCGGAAGGGTGAGTGTGTCCATACAAAATTGCACGGTCGACACTCAGCTCGGACCCGACAGGTCTAGCGTGAGTCAAGCTTTATCCGATATAATTTTTGGTGCTCGGAACAAGCCATTTTTATATGTAGTTCCTTAAATTAGATAAAGTACATGTTATGTACAAACAATATGTAGTCGTTGAGATTTAAGGACCAAACTTTCCCTTCCAAAGTATAACCTAAAACAAAGGGTAATTTGATTCTTGAAACTAAAGTTGTTTATTAGGTCGTTCCAAGTTCTTTGTTCAAACAGGGCTTTGTTAAAACTTTTACTAGGTGTACCTTTAAAAAAAAATACAGTTGAATTGAAAACTTCCTCTTTTTAAAAGTTGGTTGAAAAAAGAACGAAATTGAATCAAAAAATCAATTTTTATTGACAAACAATTTAATAACGGTATGGACCTACAGACAAAACTTAAGTTGCGTGAGGGTAAACATTAATTCTACGATCATTAATAAGTAGTTTCCAACATAGACCCATTACCATTATTCTCATGACCTTAACCCCTTAAAAACTCCCGTCTGCTACTGAAAAAAATCCTGATGAAAGAACCCAATACCATTTGGACCGATGTGGGACCGACTTGTTCAGCAGCATCGCTTGCGGCCACAAAATAGTTACAAAATGAGACTTTCGTGATGCTATTTTGTTTAGTTGTCGAAATGGGAAAGTTACAAGATGGGACACATGACGAACAAGTAATAAAATATCCAAGCAAGAAAAGTGTTGTGTTCTCAGTACTTGTTATGTTCCAAAAAGTTCAACAAGTATATTTCAGCAGCCTACAACCCTAACAAAAGATAGGAAAACTTGAAATAGAGTTGTACGTACACGTACTGCCAGAAAAGTTGGGACGCCAGATTTGAATAAATCTCTTCAAAAAGGGATATGAAACTTGAACGTGTGGGTTTTTTATTTACACTTTGTAATTGCTCTGTACGCATTGTTTGGGGACAAACAGAACAACCCTTCACTCTCTGTACGGTGTGGCATACTTTTAGGGTTGGTATTTGTCAAAGAAGTGTATTATAAAGTTCCACTTATGAACCTTTTATTAATTAGGTAGTCACTTTGGAAAAGGGGTTACCATTTAATGCCGGCTGTTCCTGATTTGTGTCAAATGTCCTTTTGCATTGCTGGATCTTTTGTCACATCAGTCATCAATTCAATTTACTACTTATATTATTTTTTTATGATTATAAGTTAAATTATGGTTATGCTTTTTTCGTGTTACATTTGATCTGAAAAAAAAAAGACAAATGGTAGGTAGAACCAAAATGTTATTTATAAAATTGCGATGCAAATCTGCTGACTGAGCTTAGGAGTTTCTAGTTGTGGATGTTTGCATCTAATTCTTATTAATAATCTGATGAAAGCAAAACAGTGAACCTAGAGAAACTGAGTTGAGGTCTGTGAAATTAATTTTCAACCAATATGAAACTACGATACTTACATCGAAAGTTTCGAGAATTCTCGGATCCAATGTCCGGTTATCAAGCTGACTTCTGTCTTTATTTTGTTCTTTCAATCTCTGACGAAGGACTGACGTGTAAAGACTTCGAAAGCTCTTGAATTTTTAAAGCTTTAAGTTTGAATGTACTGGGTAATCTTCAGAAATACTGATCTGATTCTGAGAATTCTTTCATTAATGGGAAGCTACAGTACTCGCAAATGTTGAAGGCTAAAAAGTTCCCATGGTGATATTTCCGACCATAACGCGAGCAAAACTGCGGGTGGAAACTAGCGATTGAAGTAAATGCTTTGTTGAACATGGCTCATTTCGTGAGGTGTCCCCGGCAATAAACTTGATGTTATAGCGGAAACTGTATTCTTAGGGATTACTATAGATTCAAAATTACAGTGGGGCGCGCACATTAGAACTCTTTCAGGTAGGTTAAGCTCAGCTGCATATGCAGTTAGGAAAATAAGGCAGTTAACGGATGTAGCCACAGCTAGGTTAGTTTACTATGCTTATTTCCACAGTATTATGTCTTACGGCATCCTGCTGTGGGGATCAGCAGCAGACGTTGACTCCATTTTTATACTACAAAAAAGAGCAGTCCGCGCGATTTATAAAATGGGTCCTCGCGAGTCACTCAGAGAAAAATTCAAAGAGATCGATATACTAACTCTGCCTTCACTTTATATCTTTGAATGTATTTTATATGTCCGTAAAAATCGAGGGCTTTTCAAAATTAGAAGCGACTTCCACAATAAAAATACACGCAGTAAACATGAAATTGTAATACCTAAATTCAGATTAACAAAAACTAGCAAGTCTTTTATTATAAACAGTATACGCTTTTATAACAAGTTGCCAAAGTCAGTTCTAGAACTGACCGACGGAAAGTTCAAGAACTATATTAAACGTGTCCTTATGAAAAAAGCATATTACAAAATCAAGGACTACGTTGATGACAAAGAAGTTTAGCTATGATTCCTTCTGCGCATGCGGCTTCCCTGGTAGCTCATAAACGGCACAGATTTGTGGATGTCTCTAACTATTCTCAATCTCATTATTCTTTTTCTTTTGATTCAGATTATTACAGTAGTTTTCAAATCATTTTTTATCATATTTTGCTCAGAATAGTTACAGCACTGATGACAATATTTGTGTCACTTGTTTAATTTAGTTCTTTAATTAAATATTCTTTTTATTTTTTTATTTACTTACCTTTGTATAGATGCTTTTTTACCTATTATTTGTGAATGAGTGAACATTGAAGGCCTTTTAGATTCCCGGATTCTGTTTAACTTTTGTTAAATATTCCTTTTGTTTTACATTTTTTGTATAGCAACGACCTATTGTCGGGCCTACGCTGTCCCCCCATACTTTAGTACTAATGCTGTAATGAAACAATAATATTGTAATACCAAATGATTTGAAAAGAGTAACCATGGAGTTTCTTGCCGGTTCTTCTCCATGGAATCGACCAACGCGAACCGTGCACCTTTTTCGACGTTTTATAAGTGCCCATCCAGGCCTATGTGAAATAAAATATTTTGATTTTGATTTTGATTTTACCATACCCCTGCACTTCTTAGCATCAATCGAATGCCAATGGGCGCCCAGTATTAGCAGCCCCGGTTTACGTTTAGCAGATATGTGGTTGTAGTAAAACCTTGTAAAGAAACCGGCATGCTCTAGAACCACATTTGCCATGTGACATCCAAATTTGGATTGGACTCTCGTGGTGGATTATTGTCCACTTCTTCACAAACAGAGGACATCTTTGTTCCTGTAGTGCAGTGGTTCCCAACCTTTCTTGGACCAGGGACCACTTAGGTGTTTTTTTTTGTTAGCAGGGACCACAACATAAGGTATTAGACAAACATGGGCAAAGGTTACTTCTAGGGGGTGAAACTTTAACTCACAAAATGAAAACATTGGAAAATGAAATGAAAACCTTTATTATACATAAAGCATACATAAGCGATTGAAGTGAGCTCGAAAACTTTAGCAATCATTCATATAGAAATAGAAAATTATTACACGAATTTGCAGAAATGCTTATGAATCTCGTAAAAGTGACCGCAGAAAGCTCAAAAAAATTTAGCGCACCACCTCTGATAGGTTTTCAATTAGGATGGGTACAGCTTGCATCTTTTGTGCAAGTTTAAAAGTGCGAATAATATTTCAACCTTTCGCGGAAAATATTTTAAGCTCCTGCGGACCACTGGAGGTCAGCGGACCATAGGTTGGGAACCATTGCTGTAGTGGGAATGTTATATCCTGATTATGCTATTATATGTCACTGACGCTGAACACACTAATCTAGAAGGTGTACAGAAGAAGGAGATCGGTCCTCAGGTTTCTGCTATCTCGGGGATTAGAAAGGCATATTTATTGCTACGTTTCAGCGGTCTCGGGTCTTCTCCGTGGAAAAAATTACATCCATGAAGCAAGAATAAACTAGAAGTACATCCACATAAAATATAGTGCATAATTTATGTGTCTTCGATATCTTAAATTCACATGTCAGCGGTTATTGACGTCATGTACTGAATTTGATAGATTCCCAATCTAGCTTGTGTGGGGGGTACATCAGTCATCTGTTCTTTTATGCTTTTTAACCCAGACAGCAATTGCATTGAGTCATGGACACGAAGTAGGTCGTAGGTAGGTGGGATATTTTCGTTAGCGTCAAGAGTTGCTAGGAGGTCGTGGCAAAAGAGGAGCTCGTGGCGGTCGGTCTTTAGGTTAAGCCGTGCTTGCCTAGGTTGGTCTGTGGATGGGTGACCACCCTTAAATACCGAGTTTCCTCCGTGCCTCGGAAATCACGTTAAGTTGTTGGTATCGGCTGTCAATTGCCCATCTTTGACAGTCGTTACAGGTAGTCAGTGGCCTAAAAAGTCTGACACCAGTCTTACCAAATCGTATCGTATTTACCTAGTATTAACTGGATTGTGGAGGTCAGATAGGCAGTCACTCCATGTAAAATACTGGTATTCAGCTGCATCTGGTTAGACTGGAAACCGACTCCAACATAGTTGGGAAAAGGCTAGGCAGATAATGTTGTCAAGAGTTGATTTAACGCATAACTTGTCTTCTCGAAAGAAGAGGATTTATTGCCTTTAGTTCTGTAATATTTTTAATTATTTTTAACGTAACATTACAAGGTGTAAATGGAGCCTTTAGGAAACTGCTAACCAAGCATTCTGTAGATCAAACTTCCAAAAGTTATTGCTGGGAAACGACTTATTTTTGAGACTACGAATAGTTCGTGGGCATGGAGGTATTTAAAGTAAATTTGGCGCTTAGACGAGCTAAATTAGCAACTCTATTTGTGGTGGTTCAAACTTCGTTTGAAATGCTGTTAGAATAAAATTCTAATCAGCTTGCACTACAAAGTGGTTACGTCAGCCACTGCGGGCCAAATAGCGCGAAATGAGTGGTTTCGATCGATTTACAAAAAAACTATTGATTGGACTAAAAACTTAAACAGTATCATGCTAATATATTGCTTGTAGAATTATTTGCCAAAAAATCAGAATGATCGCATGTATATTAGTATGTTTTTTATTGTTTGAAAGATATTTTTAGAAATAAGTTCGTGATTTCTTTTTATCGAGCCAAATTAATTGTATTATGTTTTCAAAACAGTATCATGCTAGCATATATCCTGAAGAATGTCATATATTTTTCTGGTCTTGTTTATAGCAGTGAATCATTTACTTTTAGTAATTATAAAACTCGCGTTTAGCTCATGTTAAACACTTAAACACTTTTACTTTCAAAAAAATCATGGCCTAGCGGCGCAATGACGGGAACAAAAAGTGCTTTTCGGTTTCGTAAAAGGGTTTGTTTTGTACACTAATAACTTTTATTTCTGAATGTTTTAATATTTCTGGGAGATCCTCGTGGTTTAGGTGCACAGTAATTTAACTGATAAAATTATAAAATACACGTGTAGTATAAATTATACTTGTAAAAAGGCATATTACTACAATTAAAATAATATTTGTTTTCCTCATATCGTGTAGGTTTATTATTGTTTAAATAACTTAACTGTTATTTTAGTTTTCCCTCTGAAAAATGTTTAATACAAACCCATTATTAAATATGGAAAAGTAAACAGATTCTTGTGTTATCTTTTTTATTTTATATTATCGATACCTGTTTTTCATTTTCAACATATTTCTTCATGAAATTAAAATAATCCATACTAATATTATAAAGCAGAAGAGTTTGTTTGGTTGAACGCGCTAATCTCAGGAACTACCGGCTCGAATTGAAAAAAATCTATTTGTGTTGTATAGTCCATTTATCGAGGAAGGCTATAGGCTATATAACATCACGCTGTGACCAATAGGAGCGGAGCAGCAACGAAAAATGTTACAAAATCGGGGGAAATTTTATTCCCTTGGTGAGCTTTTTCTCTCGTATGTAACGCAGACGAAGTTGCGTGGGCCAGCTAGTTTTAAATATGAGAGGATTGCTATGTTTAATCCATCACTATCACTACATATTATAAAACAAACTCCCGCCGCGTCTCTCTGTCCCTATGTATGCTTAGATCTTTAAAATTACGCAACGGATTTTGATGCGGGTTTTTTTAATAGATAGTGTGATTCAAAAGGAAGATTTTAATATATAATTTTACGCAGGCGAAGCTGCGGGCATTGGCTAGTACTTAATATTATAAATGCGAAAGCAGCTCTGTTTGTTTGTTCGCTACCTTTTCACAACTAAACGGCTGATCGCATAATAATAAAATTGGGCAAGGATAGGTTATATCTGGGGGGGGAGGACTTCGGTTATCTTTATTTTTTCTACGCGAACAAATTCCCGGGCAACAAAGTATTTAAATAAAGACATAAATAGTATTTTTCTACATAAATTCATAGTTAAACCAAACCACACACCGCAAATGATGTCATACCACCGTATCATCAACAAATACTAAGAAAATAAATACATGGCATAATAGTTTCTAAAAATGGCAGTATTGATATTCCGACGGAACTGCGAACAATAAACATGACAGAAATAAGAACACTGTCATGACTTGTGAGGAAACTTCGACCAACTTATCTATGCAGGCGGTAATACAAAGAACCAATATAATGCAAGAAGCTTTACGTTTTTTCTTTACAAGCAGCGCCGCCTTGAACTGCAAAGTTAATTTGGTCGTACTGTAGTTGTGAGTCATCAAGGACATGGGACACATACTTTTTAAGAATTAAGTCATTTGTGTAGGCAAACCTGTATGAAGTTTAAAAGAGCCGTATTCTAAAAGATTTGAAACCAATTCGCGTGTCAAACAGTGATATCCCGGTACCTATTTTCTTTTTAACCCACAGATTATAATAATATTAAGAAGCCGTGCGTTCATTATACAATTGTCACTGATATTTACAAGGCATGTGAATAGACACCTAGTGTGGAATGGTAGAGAAAGTTTATTGAAAACTAGTTCAACAGAATTTCTCTTCTGTTGCAAAGTAGGTGATATTCAGAATCTGAAAGGATAACGTCATCTAAGTACAGCTGTTTCAGATTACTTCACTGTGAATAAATTAAGGATAAGCAGTAATATTCGGAACAATAATCAAATATTCGATTACTACTATTTCGTAATATTCGGTTAATAATCGGAACACATTTAGCCAATCACATAATTCGTTTACTGAGTAATTGACCCAAAATCATGCTGTTACGGTGGCATTTTCTAAGTAACATTATTACAGCAATATCAATTAAAGTTCCTCAGTAGTCATCAATTTTTTCATAAATGAGCTGCTGTATTAAATTTTATATGCAGCCATTCTCAGAATACGTCGGCGAACTTCTTAGCGGATGATCTCAACGTTTAATATTTGTAAATATATTCTTAGTAGCGGTTGGCGCGGTCGCTTCGCGGTTTGAATAGCCAGACAGTATGGCACCAATCACCAAAGCTGGCTGTAACTGGATGCATTAACGGTGCTGTACTCAATTGCTCATTCATTTTTATTCAGCTGCGATGTAAGGCTATAAAACTTTGCATTTGGGTTGTCGGGGTCGCTATGAATGATGCATGAAGATAATAAATATGTACATGTCATGTTTCCTGTATTACAGGCGACGGATTCAAAATGGATTATCATTAATTTATGCTGTTGAATTTAAATGTTTGTTTCTTTTACATGTTTACATTTAGCACTTTTGAGTGATGTTAAGCTGTGTGTGTTTTCTTTATAAATAAATAAGATAAGCCATTGCTTTCTGAATTATATGTAGATTGGCATTTTTAGAGCTGACCTCATTTTCAAAACAAACATTCAAAAATATATAATAATACTTCCACCAAGGCCGCTGCAAGTAGGCTCGTATAAATCTTACATTTTTATAGCGCCATGATTTAGTGGAGCTTTGTGCATTGGGATTTCAAAAGCGAATAAACAAACGGGCGCGGACGTAAAGTCGTTCCGTGTGTTTTTGTTGTAGTCTAATAGGCAGGAGGCGTTATTGCCTAGGAACCTACGACGCGGCTAGCAAGTCTAAATAAATATTGGTCAAGGTCTTTGTAGTACGTATTGTTTGTGTCGATTCGAGGATATCGGATGTCTCTCACACTATTCGGGTGTTAATGAAAAGCAATCTAATACGATGATTGTTGAATTGATATCCTGTAAATCGATACGAGATAAATTGATATGGCTCCTGCAAATTGCTCTACATATTATCCAGTTCAGATCAAAATGAAACTGTTGGATATTTTGTGAATTGAACATTCCGGACCTAGACGATATAGGATCTTTTCTGTGCTATCCAATCGTTGCAGGATGTTGAACTATACAATAGTGCTGTAGTAAATGGACATTTTGGTTATATTTAAATAAAATTGAAAATAAACCAAGTGACGAAGGGCGTTTTGGTCTGTCTTCAGTAATTTTTGACGTTAAAAGGTCTAAATTCTCAGCTTGTAAAAACTTAAAGTTTCGCTTTTTTGCGAAGTCTTTTTGTCTGTTGTAATTTGTACTGGTCAAGGCTATATCATTACAAACTAATTTATTACAGAGGATATCAGTTGCGGGGGTGTGACGCGAACCATTGTCTTTCTCGGTGTATGGTTATGTGAAGTAAGCCATTTATTATCTGATCTCCTTGTGTGGTGACCGATTTATTTAGTTTTAATAGAAAACCATTAATTCTATGAGATATGAACGGCCCGCGGTCTTTTTACGACCGTCTTTCGTTTTTTATTGTTTGTAAAGCAGATTTTAACCGCTTATTTTTTTTTTTACTCGGAGTGAAACGTGTTCCTACCACAAAATGAATGTGAAATGATTTCTCTAGCAAATCAATCCGGACGATCGATTATCAAAAAATAAAAATAAAATTAGTAAATTAACGTTCCTTTCTACGCATTTTGTTATTGTCCTGTGAAAGTGGAATGAAACAAAAGTGATAATTCATTCCAGTGAAATATAAACTTGAGTGAATCGTCTGGAGCAATTAAAAACAATTTAACAGGATTGCCCTTCTTTCTTTATTTATCGCGTGCTTAGTGCCTATCTTGGGGGTCTAAAATGGTCACTTTAGCAGAACATAATTTGAATCACATTAAAAATTTAAAATTCTTAAAATAAACTTTATGTTTATGTCTTTAAAGTTAATTTTTATATTTTTTTTAACGTGATTCATTTATGATTCTGCTCAAGCTTCCATTTTAGGCCCGCTGGTCTGGTCTCTGACTTCTTGGCTTTACATGTCGTCAAGAAATATCTCTCAGTCATGCTGGATTCCTGCAAAGCAAGTGATAATTATACAATAGGCACATGAATCCGAAAAAACAGAGGAACTTGCCTTGGGTTCGAACTCGTGACCTGTGACTTGGCACTCCAACGGCCTCACCACTGTGCTATTACTACTGCATAGCTTTGATATAATTATGATATTATTTGTATGAGCCATCAGCGTCTACTAGAAAGAAAAAAAACATGTTAATTTGGCACATGCCACAAAAATACACATCAAACAAAAACAGGAATAAAAAAAAATAAAAAAATCCTTAAACTACACAATAATATTGTATGTGTCTCACGGTTGCGCCATATAGGCCCAGTTCAGCAAACTGCCGAACAACTAGTGCCCGACATGTCACGCGCATATAAAAGTTTTGTACTGTGTTTATTTATTGAGTAGATACAAAAATAGAATAAAAGTGAAGAAAATAACGTAAATTACGTGTAAATAAAAATTAAGAAAAGTGCAAAACAAAGCAAAACATTTGGTAAATAGGTTAATTAGTTAGGTGGGTAGGATAGTTTACTATTAAAAAAGAACGACTAAGACAAAGTATGACTCCTCTATTATTATACATTAAATACCCTGATATTCACTTAATCACAGAAACCTTTGTGTTTAGATTGAACGTACTGCAAACGTCTATTCATATGATTTGTAGTAATTGCGATTGTACTTATAATAATTTAATTCTAATACTATAATAAATTATTCAGTAATCATTGTTACACATTAATATAAAAAAGCAATTAAAGCTTTTAAGTGCAGCAATAAACGTTCGCATAAATACGAATTTATGACTCAGTAGAGATAGGACACAGAAGGTCCATATACAGATAGTAGTATGTTATGAACAAATTATTAGATAAGCGATTCTATTACAGAAACACCCACGCTTGCAAAATACAAGGTACCACACGCACACACGTGTGTGTGCGGGTAACTTACTTTGACATTTTGACTTTGTACTCAATGTGATCAACGCATTAAAAATCTCTGAGCTCTTGGACTAGTTTTACTACAGTAATCATACTAGCGAACATCACGCGGTTTTACCCGAGTGGTTCCCGTTCGATAGCGCGGATAAAATATATGTTACTCGCTGATATTGTAGCTATCCATTGCTGAAAGAATTCTTCAAATCTGTTCAGTGGTTTTTAAGTTTATTCATTAAATACAAAAATACAAATTATTTTGCCAAATTTTACTAAAAATATGGCAAAATAATTTTCGAAAATCTGTGAATGCGGATTTGTTTCTTTTTTTAAATAAAGGAATGTTTCTTTTGAGTAAAACTTGCTATCACCAATATTTTGAGTATTATCCCTCCAACTGGCATTGAAAAATTCCACCCTGTATAGGCCGCGAGCTTTGCATAAGCCACTTTTCTTCTTATCATCGCTAATCTCATTCACGCGTATCCTAAGCATTTTCTGATGTCAAAAAATGTGACAAGGAAACTCAGCGCAGAAAGCCGTTATGATGAAAAAGTAAATGGAAAAACAGGGAAAAATTTTGAAGCAATATAGGCTGCAAATTGCAGAAGCTTTTGAGTATGTGCTTTAATGTCTTTGTCTGTCTTTGGAACGTAATACTTATAGGGAGAGATACCTAAAGAACTTTATTGACTGATTGTGTTTGTGTGATTGTGATATTTATCCTCTAAAGCAGTGGTTCCCAACCTTTCTTAGGCCAGGGACCACTTTGGTATGTTCATTGTTAACAGGGACCATATGGTCCTAGATAAACATGGACACCGACAGGATTGTAACTAGGGGAGTGAATCTTTAATTCACACTATACGAAAATGGGATAATGTGATGAGAACCTTTAACATTAAGATAGTGATGGATACAAAAGCGATCGAATTGAGCTCGAAAAAAAAAAATTGAATTTTGCTTCTCATAGGTTCAATTAGGTTGGGTTGAGCTTGCATCTTCTGTGCAAGTTAAAAAGTACGAATAACATTTTACTTTTTCGCGGACCATAGTCAAGGCTCCTGCGGACCACAGGTTGGGAACCAGTGCTCTACAGGCTTTCGCATACTAGAGACGAGACTGGCTTATGTTATTAATGTTATTATAGACTATTGTTAGAAAGAATAAATAGACTGTCTCGCTCGCACTAGTAGAAAAATATGTTTAGTTTTCAATTATCGTAATTTATAATGTTAATTTTTATGTGTTTTGTCCTGTACGGGCTAATAAATGCTTTTTCTTTCTTCTTTTGGCTGAAATGATGATGATGATAATGACAGAAGATTTATAGAACTTGGGATAATATGCTATGATCAAAGTGGTGGTGGTATTTCGTGGTAATTGGGATTCGTGGACGTCAGATATCAGTCGTTACGAGTAAAATTGCGAAAGCTGCTTCTGGGTAGGCTAGAATTAAAGTCAAAAATAGTATAAGAAAGTGTCCTTTCCTATTATATTTTGACACGGGTCATGGTAGAGTGCATTAGGGTATGTCTGCTGTGATTTGGGTTTTTTTAGAGACGTTAATCCTATAAGTGCCCAGAGCGTAAAAATTGCAATACAAATAAGAAGAAGGCTGTTCGGTACTGGAATCGAAACTCATCTTTATTTGATTTATTCAAATTTCGTGTCAATGCAAATAAATGATCACAACACCAGAGATTTGACAGCTACTTACCTGGATCAGAGACTTCATAAAGCATTCTGTGTTATGCTTCTACTTGGTTTTGTGTGAGAGTCGTTCAGGAATTTTCTACTGGGTCAAGAATCCCTTTATCTTGCTAGGTCTACCTAGGTCATAGTGTGAATCGTTTTGAAGATACAGATAGACAAACAATTTTAAAAAAGTACCTTTGCTTTTATGATATGAGTATGGTTATGTGTAGTCTGATTTTGGCTAGAAAGGAAGTGACTGCTAATATGACGAGTAATAGGGAACTATGGAAGATGAAGACAGGCTGCTTCGACCCCCGGGGTTACGGGACTGTTCGAAAGAGATACCGTGGCCCCGGAACATAAAGGGGCGAGGAAGGAACATGGATGGGTTTTAGTCAGTAAAAATCTGACACTCCCTCCCGCTCTGCCCAGAGTGGGAGAAGTTATTTGATGATTTCCCATCCTAAAAAAAAGGCTGCTTCGACCCCAAATTAATGGGTTAAGGCGACTACATGGGCTAAACGCAACTTTTATAATGACTAAAAGTATATGAATCACGGCAACAAACAAAACCAGAAAAATATGTGATGTCCTTCAGGATATATGCTAGTATGATAGTGTTTCAAAAACATAATACAATCAATTTGACTCGATAAAAAGAAATCACGAGCTCATCTCTAAAAAAATATTTCAACCAAAAAAAACGTACTAATACACATGCCATCATTCTGATTTATTGGCAAATAATCCTACAAGCAATATATTAGCATTATAGTGTTTTCGTTTTTTAGTCCAATCAAAAGATTTTTTGTAAATCGATCGATAACACTCATTTCGCACTATTTCGGCCACAGTGACAGACGTAACAACCACTTTGTAGTGAAAGCTGATTAGAACTTTATTGTAACAGCATTTCAAACGAAGTTTGGGACCACCACAAATAGAGTTGCTAATTTAGCTCATCTAGTCGCCTTAATTACAGCAGAATGATGAGGATGATAATTATAAACATGGCTAAATTGAATGCGATTTCTGCACATAATTTGACATTGTACTCGCATTAAAGTTTCGCATAAAAGATACATTAATAGGTTGTTTGTGAATGAGCGGTTTGACGCAATCCCGTCAGTGAGTCAACTCATTGCATATCGAATTAATTATTTATTATTGTACTCATAACGCTGTGCATTATGTCATTGAGTGACTCATTCGGATTAAAGCCTAGACATAACGGTAGCATAGGGTCATCTTTAAACTTCTGACGAAGAAAAGATTACGTTTGTGGTTTTACTGTTTATTTCTGTAGTTACTGACTGTGACTGGTCGATACAATTATTAAGCAAATACTTTCTTAATATTTATTTTAAAATCAACACACGGAGCCAAACACTTACAAAGCTATTAACTTTCTACACTTGGCATTGAAGGACAAAACGTAAAAACTTTCAAGCTCATAAATCCCTTATTTTAATGGGTATGGCTGACAAGCTTCTCAAATGATTCTTTAGAAACTTAAAAATATCCTATTTCTACGAGCGACTCATAATAGATAAGCACACGTGTTTGTAATAAACTCTGGTCATTGGGTAAAACCCGGACCATCACTTAAGACAATTGAAAGAGTCACAAAAAGCATCGACAGGCAAGGCGTGGGATTCTGGAAAAAAACGGTACAGGCAAGAAGGGGCTGGCGGAGAGAGGCGAGGGTAGGGAAGTCGAGACAGTCAGTTGGAGACCGCTAGAGGGTGGAGACGATAAGCTAGGAGTTAAGCTAGGAGACGTAGAAAATACTAGGAGCCTATGTCTGAGTGTGTGGCCGCGAAACTGTGATAATGTTTGTAAGAGTTTATAATAGTTGGATGGAAAGGTCTGTTTAGATTAATCGAGGTGAGCGAGAGATGGACTTAGACGCATGGAGAGGTCTGGCTGAGATCGCGGGATAGACCGGTCTATAATAGTAAAAGCACTAGGACGTCCTAGGTTAGACTCGGAAAGTTAGCATAGTTTCGGTATTAAGATGCGCATCAACTCCCCGAGGACGAACAATATTTTATAAGCTAAAATATTAGTAGTCATATTAAGTCTAGTAAAAGTGAGTGTTGATACGTGAAAGGAGCCAGGCTGCGGCGAAGGCGAAACTACAGTATTCAGTAAGTTAGTTGAAGACTGACCATCTTTAAAGAACACGTGGTAAGTGTTAACTCTAATTAAATCCTCGCTTAAATTGCAGTTGGACTGTAGCGTGGAAAGGCTGACAGTATTCACTTATTGCAGCATGACGGAGCGATTGCATCACGTCATCATAATGTATATTATTATCTCATGTATATTATGTGTCCACTTCCTAACCCGTACCTGAGCAAATATTCATATGCTGCGTTTGATCTAGGGAGACGAAGAAAGCCTACCGCTTACACTCTACAACGTACATACAACATGTACATTGTACCCAAATACAAACGACTATTGACGACTATCGACTTCTAACTGACAAATGGAAGGCCGAATCGTAATGTTCGCATTTTGGTTAGAACAAAGTATATTGTTCAGTAGTGACAGCACCATAACATCCACAAATAGACTAAAACAGATTATAATGTTTAATGTTATAATACTAACTTGTACTTGTGTTACAAGTCAATCAAACGCTGCTGATGAATACTGCTTCCTGTAAAAGTCTAGCTCAGAAAATTGCTCTGGAACTGGTGGCGTGTGTCCCTGGGAGTGGGGTAGGATTCACGAAGTATCACAACCTAAATTGATAGCTACGTTCTAAAGAACGCTAGGGACTGTGTCTCGTTAAAACAAACCCCGGCTGCCACAGGCCTATCACTAAATCGTCACAATTTAGCGAAACACACAAACTCTACTTGGGGAAGATTAGAAGGACAAGAAATGACGAAACATATGACCATTTCGGCGTTCAACAGTAACATTGCAATTTATTCTGCTACAGACTGAGTCTACGATGCGCTTGTGCAAATTGATCTAATAAATGGGGTAGACGGCCGTAAGGGTGTTTATCAACGAGAGTACGCGTGTAAGAAAAGATAATGAAAACCTGTCTTCTTCAATGGCATTGGCCTCACAACCCAAGTCTTAGGATTGGAAAAGACATGTTAGAAAGTGCTTAGGGAACGTGTGTTGTTGGAGTTCGTAGCAGTGCCCTTAGTAGGACAATGCGCTTAGGTCTAACAATACACGTACGCCGGGCAAACGTTGTAAAACGAATCCATGTACTTGTACATGGGCCCGTTTGCGTTTGCAAGCGGCATCTACTTTTGGAATCTAATAAAGTAACGTAACGAACTAATTAATAGTTTCTTAAGCACAAGCGTAACGATTCCTTACCAGACTTCTGGCATATATTATATCTTTGCGTCCTCTTGTTTTATTAGCTTCATACTTTATTGGCGCTTTGCCTCATTAGTTTTAATATTATTCATGTATATATATAACAGTGAATTCCAATATTAACTTCACCTTGTGTCCCATCCCAGTCCCCTAGCCTCTAAGGAAGGGACAGGGCTAAGACAAATCCCTCATATTTGGAATTCAGTCCATCTAGTCAGTGGGAGGCCATCCAGTCAAAGGTCGAAACCTACAGAGCTTGCGCGGAGGCGGGGCGCTGCTCCTTCCCCTAAGGGGGAAGCTGACCATAAATATTAATAAAATGCATGAATTAGGAAAAACGAAAATTTTATCAGCCTAGGGTAATTTAGGAACAGTCACATGTGGTGCCGTGACCAGGATTCTCGTCATTAAATGTACTGATTCACTTCAGTGCAACGAGAAAGAACAATGAATGGGTTACTACAATAAAAACACAACGTAATTTTATGGTTCTAGGAATTGTGATAGACGGCGCAGCTAGAGCTTACAACGGCTACAATAAATAACAGATGTTACGATAATGGTTTAGTTGTCGTGATTGAATCCTTCAACCACTGGTAGCGGGTTCAATTCCCGCATGATGTATTATTCTATACAAAAATATAAACCTGTATTCCATTGTCATGGATTTTGGGTTCGATTCCCGCCTGGCGCAATAGTTGATAAGTAATTAAATTCCTGTGTCACGGTTAGTGGGTTCAGTTCCCATATGCTATATTATATGGAGGTACCTAGATTTAAGTGTAGGTAACGATTTATAAGACTTTTGTTTGTGTTCCAGTGCCACAGTAATTATGGGTTCGACTCCCTGTTAATGGCTAGTATCGTGTGTTAATAATACACGGACAGATTTCAATTGAAATTAAAATACAATTGTTTACGATAAAATTGAAAGTTTTGTATTGGTATGAGGATGAATGGTAGTGAGTACAATGGTATGAGTATATTAATAGTGCTTTGATACTAAAAAACATGAAGTTTAGAAAAGGAGAGTTTGAGTTGCAAGAGTTACAATAACGTCATTGAGAGTTAACCTAAAACTTTCCAACGTCGTAACGTATGTCATATAATTGGACGAATACTCGTGTGGATTTATTTCAAATTCCAGGATATTTCAATATTCGCTTGACTGTCACTAGACGTTACTTGTGCGTTGCGTACGGGTTAAAGTTTCATCAAATTCAGCTGACATCGGCTGACTTCAACGGCAGCTGTAGCACGGCTCCAGTAACGAAGCTAAGTTTCACTTTTAATGGACACTATAGTTAACCGTAGTCACGTGGTATTACTTTGTTATCACTACTATAACTGTATTATTTTTTTGAGCTACATGACTACATAAACCTTCCTAAACAGTTCCAATATTGTTGCCTGATAGATAAAGTTCTTGCACATAATATTTCAATAACCAAGTGTGAACATTACAAAACTGAGTTGTGTAATGCGGTTACGAGCTAATGCGGCCATAACTACTTTGATATTCTCGAGTACCTATCTACATTTCAAAGTTAAGGTCAAGAACCTTATTTGTTTACTCAAGGTGCACGAAATGTATTACGATTTAAATGGTAGATGAACTTTTATTCAACATATCAAAGAGCAAATGATAATTAATTAAGAATAGATAGCATTGATTTTCTGATACAGCTTTCCTACTATAGTTGGATTTCAGAACTGCTCTTTCCTCTTAAAATCGGAGGGGGGCGATTAATTGGAATAAAGTCTAATATATCTATGTGCGGACTATTTCAGCTACTCCTGGATACGACTACGAACAGCTGACAGCTGGCTAAGCATTAAGGTGCATTGGGAGAGGCCTCTGTCCAGCGGCAGCTGCATAAGGCTGAGTCTAGAACGAGGGAGCACCGCAGGTAGCGTCGCTCTATAGCACAAATGCTCTTTTATGAGACCCTGGTATGTAAAAATAAATTATTAGCATGCACAGGTCTTCTGGAGTTACCAGAAACGTGGTAAATGACAAGAGTATTTTGAGGTTGAATAAGTTCAAGTTCAGGAATGATGTGTCGATAAAAGATGCTTCTGCGAAACTAAACAAAATTATTATAGCAGACAATGTGTCTTGATACATTAGTGTTCCAGCTGGAAAATATAGTAATCTGATAGTAATTTGATTAGGCTAGCTTATCAGCTGGATGTGCTTATGAATTCTAGTATTACGTGGAAAGGCTCAGATTTTCCTATTGTGAAAGATCATACGCTGTACTGCGTCACGCGTCTGATTTTCAGAGGGGGGAATGTGACTGGTCGATACAATTATTAAGCAAATACTTTCTTAATATTTATTTTAAAATCAACACACGGAGCCAAACACTTACAAAGCTATTAACTTTCTACATTTGGCATTGAAGGACAAAACGTAAAAACTTTCAAGCTCATAAATCCCTTATTTTAATGGGTATGGCTGACAAGCTTCTCAAATGATTCTTTAGAAACTTAAAAATATCCTATTTCTACGAGCGACTCATAATAGATAAGCACACGTGTTTGTAATAAACTCTGGTCATTGGGTAAAACCCGGACCATCACTTAAGACAATTGAAAGAGTCACAAAAAGCATCGACAGGCAAGGCGTGGGATTCTGGAAAAAAACGGTACAGGCAAGAAGGGGCTGGCGGAGAGAGGCGAGGGTAGGGAAGTCGAGACAGTCAGTTGGAGACCGCTAGAGGGTGGAGACGATAAGCTAGGAGTTAAGCTAGGAGACGTAGAAAATACTAGGAGCCTATGTCTGAGTGTGTGGCCGCGAAACTGTGATAATGTTTGTAAGAGTTTATAATAGTTGGATGGAAAGGTCTGTTTAGATTAATCGAGGTGAGCGAGAGATGGACTTAGACGCATGGAGAGGTCTGGCTGAGATCGCGGGATAGACCGGTCTATAATAGTAAAAGCACTAGGACGTCCTAGGTTAGACTCGGAAAGTTAGCATAGTTTCGGTATTAAGATGCGCATCAACTCCCCGAGGACGAACAATATTTTATAAGCTAAAATATTAGTAGTCATATTAAGTCTAGTAAAAGTGAGTGTTGATACGTGAAAGGAGCCAGGCTGCGGCGAAGGCGAAACTACAGTATTCAGTAAGTTAGTTGAAGACTGACCATCTTTAAAGAACACGTGGTAAGTGTTAACTCTAATTAAATCCTCGCTTAAATTGCAGTTGGACTGTAGCGTGGAAAGGCTGACAGTATTCACTTATTGCAGCATGACGGAGCGATTGCATCACGTCATCATAATGTATATTATTATCTCATGTATATTATGTGTCCACTTCCTAACCCGTACCTGAGCAAATATTCATATGCTGCGTTTGATCTAGGGAGACGAAGAAAGCCTACCGCTTACACTCTACAACGTACATACAACATGTACATTGTACCCAAATACAAACGACTATTGACGACTATCGACTTCTAACTGACAAATGGAAGGCCGAATCGTAATGTTCGCATTTTGGTTAGAACAAAGTATATTGTTCAGTAGTGACAGCACCATAACATCCACAAATAGACTAAAACAGATTATAATGTTTAATGTTATAATACTAACTTGTACTTGTGTTACAAGTCAATCAAACGCTGCTGATGAATACTGCTTCCTGTAAAAGTCTAGCTCAGAAAATTGCTCTGGAACTGGTGGCGTGTGTCCCTGGGAGTGGGGTAGGATTCACGAAGTATCACAACCTAAATTGATAGCTACGTTCTAAAGAACGCTAGGGACTGTGTCTCGTTAAAACAAACCCCGGCTGCCACAGGCCTATCACTAAATCGTCACAATTTAGCGAAACACACAAACTCTACTTGGGGAAGATTAGAAGGACAAGAAATGACGAAACATATGACCATTTCGGCGTTCAACAGTAACATTGCAATTTATTCTGCTACAGACTGAGTCTACGATGCGCTTGTGCAAATTGATCTAATAAATGGGGTAGACGGCCGTAAGGGTGTTTATCAACGAGAGTACGCGTGTAAGAAAAGATAATGAAAACCTGTCTTCTTCAATGGCATTGGCCTCACAACCCAAGTCTTAGGATTGGAAAAGACATGTTAGAAAGTGCTTAGGGAACGTGTGTTGTTGGAGTTCATAGCAGTGCCCTTAGTAGGACAATGCGCTTAGGTCTAACAATACACGTACGCCGGGCAAACGTTGTAAAACGAATCCATGTACTTGTACATGGGCCCGTTTGCGTTTGCAAGCGGCATCTACTTTTGGAATCTAATAAAGTAACGTAACGAACTAATTAATAGTTTCTTAAGCACAAGCGTAACGATTCCTTACCAGACTTCTGGCATATATTATATCTTTGCGTCCTCTTGTTTTATTAGCTTCATACTTTATTGGCGCTTTGCCTCATTAGTTTTAATATTATTCATGTATATATATAACAGTGAATTCCAATATTAACTTCACCTTGTGTCCCATCCCAGTCCCCTAGCCTCTAAGGAAGGGACAGGGCTAAGACAAATCCCTCATATTTGGAATTCAGTCCATCTAGTCAGTGGGAGGCCATCCAGTCAAAGGTCGAAACCTACAGAGCTTGCGCGGAGGCGGGGCGCTGCTCCTTCCCCTAAGGGGGAAGCTGACCATAAATATTAATAAAATGCATGAATTAGGAAAAACGAAAATTTTATCAGCCTAGGGTAATTTAGGAACAGTCACATGACGTATTGTTTACTTAATTGTGAAGATTTTCCACAGGAACTAGACATAGCGGGAGCATAGGGTGGGTCATCAGTTAACTTATTTTAAAGAAGAAAACATGCGGTTTTACTGTATATTTATACAGTGACTGACGTATTGTTTACGTAATTGTAAAGATTTTCCACAGGGACCGGACTATTAGTAACTAGACTTAGCGAGAACGTAGGGTGGGTCATCAGTTAACTTATTTTAAAGTAGAAATATGCGGTTATACTGTATATTTATGTAGTGACTGACGTATTGTTTATGTAATCATGAAGATTTCCCTCAAGACCTGGAGTATTTATAATTATGCAGTCAACTTAGAACTTAAACAAGAGTGAGGAAATCACGTGAAACGATTTAATTTTTACCACTACTACCTCATAAATTGACAGCAAACAATAATTTCATCATCATCATCATCATCAGCCTCTAATGTTCCCACTGCTGGGACACCGCCTCCTCTCAATGAGAGGGAATGAGCTATAATCTACCACGCGGGCCCAGTGCGGATTGGTAGATGTCACATGTCTTCGAATTTTTGGTTCTGGGGACATGCCGGTTTCCTCACGATGTTTTCCTTCACCGTTTTGAGAGCAGCGGTGATGAAATAAAATACACAAAGTAATGGGCCTGTCTGGGTTCGAACCCACGACTTACAGTAATTTACATTGAATTAATGGCAGAGCATCATGGCGTATCTTTGCGCTCCAAGAACTTTATTTTTTTGTAAGTACGTAGGGTTGAGGACTTTTATTGATAAGCCACTTTCATATTTTGCACCTATCATTCACGAGTAAAGTAGTAGTAGTAGTAGTATATTACCAGCTAAATCCGGATTTACATTATCTACACGGCTAAATTACGAATAGTGGGAAGTGGCTTATCAGTTAAAGTCCTCGACTGTTTATAAATATCGTTGTCTAAAACAATTTAAACGACTTGTAATCTGCCTACAATCTTTGGCCTGTAACCTACCATGCGGGCCCAATGTGGATCAGTGGAAAACATCTCGGTTTCCTCTCGTCGCTATCTTTCACTGTTTTGGAAGCACTGGTCACTTCTCTTTTAATTACATTGCTCCAAAAATGTTAAAACACTTGTCTGCCCCCAGCTTTATAATGTCGGTTTAACATTAATAGCTGATGCATAACAAATGCATGCATTTTGGTGCTGAAACCACTTTCTATGCAACACACGTGTTTCGGCCGCCATCAATCAGGACTAAATAAGCGAACAGACTTTTGGTATGCTAATGTTGTTCCAAAATCTACTGAAGGACAGGATGAGGTGGACTTTGTAGATTATTTATTAGTTATCTAGCTATTCGCCTGTAGGTCTATCATGGTGCCATTTTGCGAAAGTTTCGTGTCTATCTAGAGCAGTACTGGTACGAGAGAAACTTAACACCATGGCTCCATCGATGTCATGTCATAGGTCATAGCCCGCCTAGAAGGACGCGTTAACACCACTGGTACGAGACTAGCCCCGTCTTACGTGCTGTCAGCCCTTTTTTTCAAATGGGAAATCTTCAAATGACCCCTCCCGCTCTGGACGGAGTGGAAGGGAGTGTCAGACTTTTATTGATTAAAAACCCATCCAGTTACTTCTTCGCCCTTTATGTTCCAGGGCCGCGGTATCTCTTTCGAACAGTCCCGCAACCGGCAGGCTTCGGCCCTTGCTTCACTTTACTGACACCTCTTTGAGGTGTGCGTGGAACACGAACGCGCCGTCGACACGGCCTGTCGTCATTAGACGGACGGACGGCTAGCTAGCTCATAGCCCGCGTCTACGGTGGCCGGTAGCCACCATGTGGCCCCCGACAGTCCCGCAGCCTCGGCAGGCCATCGGCCTTTGGGGACTCCTTCCTGTGTCAAGATCTCTCAGCCCTTAAGTCGGGTCAAGAGTTTAAACCCAGAGGACACTACGTTGTGTTTTTCTAAAATATCGAAGATTATTTGACATATAGCAACCCGCACTGTGCGCGCGCGGTGTATTACGGCACACTTCTTCCTCCACAGAGACGAAGCCAGCCAGCCAGGTATTCCAGCTATAGGAATAACTTAGGATATCTTCTTACAAAAAATTGTGAGGATGGAGATATGTATGACATGCATGGACGTAACTCCTGAACAGATTAGGATATTTGGCACACAGACATAGTTTATAGTACGATCGGTACGCAGGCGAAGCCGCGTTCATAAGCTTGTACTATTATAATTATCTGCTAAATATAATGTAGTTACTTACCACATGTACCCTTTGTTCGGATAAATCATTGTTTACAGAAAACTAAACATAAATACCCAGAGGCTCATTGGTATTTTTTCTTGTTGAGTAAATATAATAGTGCCCGAACAAGTTTTGACAGATTTCAGAGAAATATTAACAATGTAGAAATGTATGATTTCTGTTTAACGTAGGATGTTTGCAAAAATTGGGATAACTTTTATTTCCGATGCCAAGACGACGACGGTAAGTTTATCTTTGTATTAGCACTTCGCCTGCAACTTCGTCCGCGAAATTGTGATAGCTCGGCAATTTTTTTTTGATATCAATATAATAATAGCTTTTGTTACTCTGTAAAATTTTCGCTTTCTAATGGTAAACGTTTAAGTAAAAACTAAACAAACAAAATACCTAATCTTTTCTCTTTGTAATGAGTGATAGGAATAGGTAGTGCCTATTTGCCTAAACTTCGAAGAACAGAGACAACAGAACAGAGAGAAACGGAGACTTCCTTAGGACTAATTTTTTTCCGATACATCTGTCCCGGAATTTCGATACAACACTTAAATACATTTTAAAAAATGTGTTATTTGTTATTTTTAACATAAAAAAAAGAAATCGCCTGACAGTTGAAAATATATAAAAAATTATGATTGCGTATTTTAACTTAGATGACACATCTGACAAAGAAAATTTCGGTTCTGATACTGAACTTGACGAATCGAATCACGATGATTAAATTAAAATCGTTTTTTTATTTCTTATAGTATTTGTTCATCAAGTTCTTTATCAAAACGGAACCGCTAGTAGTTCACTATTAAAACTGATTGTCCTAAATGATATACTTCAAAGGTTAATTTATACTTTGATCTGAGTAAAAATTACATCCCTCAAAGTCAGTAAAATAAATATGACAGATAGATAAACATAAATTTGTATCTAAAATATTTCCTTCTGTACATTTGGTTTCATGGTTTCCAATTACGTCATATTTCAATTAAATAATATAAATATACATATATTTATTACAACAATATTCTATGTGTTTTATTTTTCCTTTAGAGCCCATTAATTATTTATTTAACAGAAAGCGATATCGACCGGCAATTTTTGAGAATTTTTTCTTTCGTTTTTTTTGCATGGAAATCTCCTAAAAATCGCCAGACAATATCGGTGGTGTGAAAGGAATGAAATAAAACCCTCATGTGTTTTCTTTAAACTAGTTAATGCCCGCGGCTTTTCCCGCGTGTACTACTTTTTTTGTATCCCATGAGAACTATACTTTTTTTTTTTAATAGGAAGTAGCCTATGTGCTAATGCACACCTTAACCTATATCACTGCTAAATTCAGCATTTTCAGTGGGATTGAGTAATGGACATCCATACAAACTATCACATTTATAATATTAATAATTGCATAGGTATTAGATATAGTCTGTGGTCTCTGCCTATTCCTCCGGGATGAAGGCGTGAAAAAAATACGGAAGTCATCTATATCATTCACATTTTAAGAAGAGCTCTCTGATCACAACAATACAACACACACGCAGTGTGTGTCACTAGCCTGATATATCCTTGCATTGCATTGCATCAGCCTTATAATGTTCCCACTGCTGGGACTCAGGCCTCCTCTCTAGGAGAGGGACATATAGACTAATGTAGGATATGCTGATTAGGATAAGTGGCTATTATGGAGTTATAAATTATGTCTAATCGCAAACTTTAGATAAATCACTGCTTACCATCAGGTAGGATCACAGTCAAGCACTAGTTTATATCAATTTAAAAAAAAAAGAATTACTTGTTCCAAATAACACATTTTTTAAAATGTATATAAGTATTGTATCGAAATTCCGGGACAGATGTATCGGAAAAAAAATAGTCCTAAGGAAGTCTCCGTTTCTTGTCTCTGTTCTTCGAAGTTTAGGCAAATAGGCACTACCTATTCCTATCACTGGATGACAGAACTTATCTAATATATAAAATTCTCGTGTTGACCGATTTTTATGAAATTTATATACATATTCAGTAGGTCTGAGAATCGGCCACTATCTATTTTTCATACCCTTAAGTGATATAATTTGTATGGCAAAACAATGTTTGCCGGGTCAGCTAGTAGGAGTATAGATTTATAGTACCAAATGTCTGTCTATCTCTCGGTCCGTATGTTAGTGCGCTTGTAGCTAAAGTTCACTGATTCCACATTCGTCATTTAGTTTTAATTTACAGTGTTGTTCTCTTTTTAGATTCCAGTACATATTGATAAGTAATGTGACATAAATAAGGGGCACAACATTTACACAGTAAACACGGTAAATGTCCCGATTCTATAGTGTTAATGAACATCATCATTAACCATCATCTGCCACAGTTGGATCTCTAATCGGGCTAATCGGACACAGTTGAATACCAGTATTTTACATGGACCGACTGCCTATCTGACCCCCACAACCCAGTTAGTACCGAATAATACGATACCCCTTTTTTTTTGTTTTTTTTTAAGGATGGGAAATCATCAAATGACCCCCCCCCACTCTGGGCGGAGCGGGAGGGAGTGTCAGACTCTTACTGACTAAAAACCATCCATGTTCCTTCCTCGCCTTTTACGTTCCGGGGCCGCGGTATCTCTTTCGAACAGGCCCGCAACCCCGGCAGGCTTCGGCCCTTGCGGGCCCCTCTCCTTTTGCTGACATCTCTTTGAGGCGCGCGTGGAACACGAACGCGCCGTCGACACGGCCTGTCGTCGTCGTTAGACGGCCGGACGGCTAGCTAGCCCATAGCCAGCCGTCCACAGGCCCGCATCTTCGGTGGCCGGTAGCCACCACGTGGCCCCCGAATACGATACCCCTTGGTTGTCAAACTTTTTGGGCCAATGACCCTGTGACCAGAACTTGTAATGTATAAATGTGGGTATAACCGGTTTTAAATTATGTGACACTTAAAAGTGGTGCCTAAAAATCCAGCACTGCCTCATTCATTTAGCGTGTACACCAAATCGGAGTAATATCGAGACGGAAACTTATGGTCACAGCTAGTGTTGACATAAAATATATAAAAGCACAACAAAAGAAAACCTCCATGACCCACCATCCTCTTAGGGTTTCCATCCATCAATCAGACTTAATAACCCGCCTTTTGATATTCTAATATTGTTTCAAAGACCACTCAAGCACAGGATGGAAGAACGTCAGATTAGATTACCTTGCGTACTGTGAGAGTGCTTTATCAGTATCCTGTTTATAAAAATCTTGCCTAAATGCCTCTTCGGAAGTACTTAAGCCTTTTACAAAACTGCTATAAGTGTATCTATTTGCGTATACTTTTATACAGTGAGGTTATAAGGATTATATAAAAAAGCGCTTTAACACAGACCTGTTTTCAAAAAAAAAAAAAAAGTACTCATGTTGGCATACACTTCAGCTTAATTATTTCGGTATTTTATCTCAACAGTTTTTAGATCAACTGATATAAGAGGGTTGGTCAAGATTAGAGCAAGAAGTACAATTCAGTAAGTGTGACTCAACCGATTAAGTTGATTTACCACAAGCTGTGTCGTTATCACCAGCCAATAACGCCCTGCCTATAAGTTACTACCTATAACTGTTGGTTAATGTGCTTTCTTTCGTAGCTAAGTATCAGTATTTCTATAAACCAAAAATATCCGATCCGTGTCACAGCCTACCTGTCACTTGATTTATAGACAAACTAGCTGACCTGCGCAACTTCTTCTGCGACTGAGTTTGTTGAGCGTTGTTGAGTTATGCGCTTACCAACACATTTTGCGATTCATTTTGATATTATAGTAGATTATTATAGTATAGAATATAGCTTTTCTGTGAGAAATACAGGCAACCCTACCACGATTCGACACGGAGCAAGCAGGAATAATAGTCATTTTAGCACTTGAATTTATTCGACCAAAATTACAAAAACATTACGCAAAACCCCTAGGTAATCTTGAACAAATAACATTTGTGAGGCGTTACATTTGGGACTAGGTAGGTTATACCATCTCGTTACACATGTTCGTAAAGTTTGTTTACTCTAGACCTATTTACATATTCGAGGTTAGAAGGGATATGGCAATAAATAATGTTGAAACTGTGAAATATTTTAATCGTGTTATCGACAGTACTGTATTATTGTATTAACCTATTATCCGAAGTAGTATGAGAGTTACGAAAACTTTGTAGTATGAATATTAATGGTTATAGTGAAGATCAAAAAATATTAGACAGATTGTAAGTTAGCTAGAGAGAGGGAGAATACTGAGGGTGGTTAGGGGGTTCGAATTAGCGTATTGTTGTAAAACCGTGTACGCGCGTTTTCTCACGCCTTTTGTTCACGATTTACATTTATAAGCTCATATAACCGTGAGCCACGGGAGACGATCCTTCTCGAGAAGACACTCATTTCACGCGAACACGTGTACGCGCGTTTGTTTTTTTGCGTAATGTGGCGAGCGAGCTTATATGCGCTACGAAATTCGCTAATCTTAATCTGCCCGAATGAAGAAGAATCATGTCAGAACCTCAAACTAAGTGAGTTTATTTTGTTGTCTTTTCTAGATTATAAAAACGCATTTCTCTAGGCATCATTTAATTCAGTTAAATTGTCATGGGACATTATTGTTTGTAGCTTTACAGATCCATCAATTTCTTCGCCTTCTATTGAGACAGTTTCAATTTCTTGTGCTAAGAGAGTCCCAAGATAGATGCTTTTGTAAACATCGATACCTGTCTGTAGTGTCCTGGGACAGCTATTTCATCAGAACGAATTGATGAGGTAGCTTAAACATTTTGGGGAACCGTATACTTTGTAGTATACGTATTGAAATTAGCTTCTTGCTGCCATATTCGAAAAAAGAAAAATAAATGCACTCAGTTAAGTAAGAGCGTAGGTTTATATTTGTATTTACAAATTCAGAAATATGTATTTCATCTTAACTTCTAGAATGTCTTAAGTTACACAGTTCGACTTAAGCTATTGTCTTACTATTGAGTCTCTAATTAAGACATTCAAAAGGTTAAACATTGCATCTTAGACAACCTGAGGCATTCTCAGTAAGTAATGTATTTGGCACTCAGTTCTTTATATACCTACCTCTTGGGATACACAATACTTCCAATAGCACCACAGTGTCATTTCAATAGAATTTAGAATCACGAGTACATAATACCAAAACATCAATGCAAGCTAAGCTATTGTCTTACTATTGAGTCTCTAATTAAGACATTCAAAAGGTTAAACATTGCATCTTAGACAACCTGAGGCATTCTCAGTAAGTAATGTATTTGGCACTCAGTTCTTTATATACCTACCTCTTGGGATACACAATACTTCCAATAGCACCACAGTGTCATTTCAATAGAATTTAGAATCACGAGTACATAATACCAAAACATCAATGCAAGCTAAGCATTAGTCCATGCATTCAGCTAAATACTGATGAATAGGGGCGTGCAAATGAGCCCACACTACTGCTTGCATCTGTTAATGAGACAGTCATCAACAGGTTTCAAAGAGATTGGAATTACCAAATACGAACCTAATGTTAGCCATTCAAACGATTTGCTGGAAATAGGAACCGGGAATAAGATGCAGATTAACGTAAAGATGAAACGGTGCAATTTAAACGAGATACTCTACTTTATTTCTGTTAACCCCTTCCGAATGGCAACTTGATTTGAAAAGTCCATCAAATCCTTTATACCCAGATACACTGTAAATCGATCCAGTCTCAATCTACTGTATGATGTTCAGAAATTGCAACTGCGATTGGATTTTTTATATGAGCCGCTCCTAGAGTGATTGACGATGACATTGAAGATTTCCCACACGATTTTGAAATATGTGTAGTGTCTTCTTCAGCACTCAATGTCAAATCCCATCGTATTTGTCGGTGCTCGATGAAAATATTATTTAATATGAAGAGGCTGACGTGAAGCCATTACAAAAATCAACAGTTAAGTACAAAAAGTATTATCTCTTAGCCAAAACCATAATCGACCATGGTCACTAGAAATCTCATGAACATCTATATTTACTTACTAATATTATAAAGCAGAAGAATTTGTTTGTTTGTTCGGTTGAACGCGCTAATCTCAGGAACTACCGGTTCAAATTGAAAAAATATGTTTGTGTTGGATAGTCCATTTATCGAGGAAGGCTTTAGGCTACATAACATCACGCTACGGCCATGAGGAGCGGATCAGGGATGAAAAATGTTGCAAAACCGGGGATTTCGTTTTTCTCTCTTGTGACGCAGACGAAGTTGCATGGGTCAGCTAGTCTTAAATAAATGAATAAATATTGCTGGACATTACACACATCGCCATCTAGTGCCACACTAAGCAAGGCTCGTATGGTGGATACCAGACAGTTGAAAAACTACATATATACTTTTTGATTGTAAATACATACTTATTAAACATATAAACATCCATGACTCGATAACAAATGCCCATGCTCATCACATCATACAAATATTTGCTCCTACCGGGATTCGAACCGAGACCCTTAGAACGTAAGACAGCCTCACTACCGCTGTGCCATTCGGGTCGTCCTCTTACATCATGTATTATGTCAAAATGAATCCAGTCTCTAATCCTAACAATTGTCATCGCAAATTGAATTATGTTATCATAACGATAATCTTGTAATATTTTAAAATATTCATACTCTGCGAGCGTATTCATTCAAAATAGACTCGCTTCACTTGCATTTGTTTAGTTAACTTATAAGCACATAACTTGCTCTACTAAAACCGTTCTTACTGCTACGACATAAAAGCGCAAACAGTTTTCACTGATGTGCCTTTGCTAGCTATGGCTATACAAGCAGAATTGGCTTGCTTGACATAAAATAAAATTGACAGCTACAGCGTCACAATATGGCAACGGTCATTCTTAATTTGAATGCAAAGTAAACGATGACGAAACTTGTAAGGAGGTAAACCAAACAATCGTAGGCGCGTTTCTATGAAACGCATTGTGTATATGCGTGGAAGTATTTATGATGACGTCACTATTAGCTGACAGTAACAACTTGTGAGTGCAATGAATGATCAAAAGCAATGTTTCTTTTAAGTTATGGTGTCGAAAGCCGGAAGAGCAATAAAATAATACTTTCTTTTATGATAGACGGATATGCTTGAGAGATAATAAAATGACGGTCCCTGCGTTAACATAAAACAATGAAGAACGAACTATAATAGATATCACTATTTCGTGGCGTGTGGCGTAATAATTATGTATCTTTATTAAACATATTTTGAAAACCTAGTAGCCTCCTTCAGTGCGACTAATTCGCGAATCGCGGAATTAGCGAAATTTCGCGTGTAATTTTAAAAACACTTGACGATCGCAAACTACAAGAGTTAGAGCAAAATGAAATTGACAGTGAATGGCTGAATAGTTAAGGAATCTATTAACCCAAATAAAATGCGAGACTTTGGGATTAAATCGCCTATAGGCGTCTCAGGCAGTGCACCTGTGAAACTCTACCTAGATAACAACAACAATACAACCATCAACAATTGCATTCGTTCATTTTTGGCCTTCGTAAATACGATCACATCTCTTCGTACTGCTCTCAGCTTAAATGGCTGCCTATCAGACTCAGGAGGTCCCTCAAATTTCTCTCCTTGCTTTTCACCACTAAGAATGATCCATGTGCTCCTGAATATTTGACCCAATGGTTGACTTGTAGAGAATGCATTAAGTCCGCCTATGTACCACTCTTGTAAATGACGTTTAAATAAATAAATAACGTGACATTTTATCTGGTACAAGGCAAGTTTTTTAAAAGTTTATAAAAAACGTACTGCTGTTGTAAATCCACGAAATACTATAAACGTGAAACTTTTTGGAAGCGATTGCTACTTTCCTGTCTGTGGTTATCTGGTGGCTAAGTTCAACATTCTGTGTTTTTTTTTTAACTTTAAATAGACAAGAAAAGGAAAGTGGTGATCGCACGTAAAAAGTAGAAAACATTTTATTTCAGAAAACTACTTTCACATGAGGCATAAAAGGAATCAAAACAATTCAAACGTCATTCAATATTAGGAAGTGTCTAACCATTCAAACGTACGACTTGCACCTATTCGAAAGCTAGCCATTGTCCAAATATTGGCAGTTTTGGTAATGTTAAATATTGGAGTGCACTTTGTGAGGTCGACAAATGTGCGAATAACGCTTGTGGGACAAAAATGTGATGCGACTCACCATAATTCAAATGCTCATAAGTGCGACAAACAGAAGCTCGACGCCACACTTGTGCGACAGTAGTTCAACACTATCTAAGTGCGACACTACTGCTATACAGGGTGTAAATGGACCCTGTTGTTTGTTCACTACAGGGACTGATGGACGCTACCGAAAGCGCCAAACATTGTCATCGACAAGCTAAGAAGAAAAAGAAAAGGACACTTTACAAGTCGTCAACAAAATATTATGTTCCTCAGACTAAGTTACATTACTCACCACTTGGGTACATACGGGTATACAATGTTTTGTATTTTGGCATCTTACACAAACTCCTTCAATTCCTCTTATTGGCTTCTCTATATTTTTTCTGAAAATTCAGCCAGCATTTCTCCGAGCTACCGACATATTTGTCCAGGTCTACTAGCCTCTTTTCCAGTTTATTTAGCCAAACACCCGGAAAGTTAACTAGACTGTGTATTAACGGAAACAGGACGTCTT
This sequence comes from Xestia c-nigrum, assembly GCA_916618015.1. Taxonomy (NCBI): domain Eukaryota; kingdom Metazoa; phylum Arthropoda; class Insecta; order Lepidoptera; family Noctuidae; genus Xestia; species Xestia c-nigrum. Next base: position 5,152,804 of record OU745264.1, read on the forward strand.
ACTGATAACTTAGTAAGGAAAAATACCACTATCTTTAATTACAAAGACGGGCTGAGTCAAGATAGCGATAAACGAGAAGTTTCCTTTGGGCAACATAATCCAAGAACAAGCAGAATGTGTTGGCTAAAGGATACATTTCTTTTTTCTCCTTTGCACTATCATGAGCTTGTACTTGAGAACATTTTAAGGAGCAAGAGTACGCTTTCAAACAAATTGTTAAGATCCTGAAATGCCAAGCTGCATTTAAATGTGTTTTAAGTACAATTTCTACAGCGAATGCAACTACAAACAGCGATCCAATCGCTATGATCGACCGCAGCGACTTTGTAACTCTTTAAAAACGCTTCCATAGATTGCAGTTGCTGTTTTAAAGCAACAATAACTGACAGAAGTATTTTGTGGTATTAAAGTCCGCCTAAAAACGACGACCATATTAACCAATCTATCCAATCTATCTTTTTCCCACGATTGTAAGTATGTAGGTGAAGTATTTTTAAATAATAACAATTACGAAACAGGTGCGCAAAAAGGTGTAACATACACGTACGTAACTCCTATGTAATGCCCTTTGCAGATACGTTACGTTGTTATAACTTTTGCTAGCTTAATGCTCGCGGCTTTGCTCGCCTGTTGATCCAAAATTATCCAAGGGGGCGTCGTACATATGATAGCTTATGTCACAGGAATAATATAGCTTAGCTTCCCATTAGTAAAAGAATTTACAAAATCGAATTATCAGCTCCAAATAATATCCCCTAAATCCAAACTTACCACAAGCTTTACCTCCATAAAATATGAATCAGTATGAATAAGAGAATCAAAATCTCCGAGTGAGTCAACTTCACAAAAACTTTCAGCTGTCAATATTCAATCAAAACCCAAACTTCTACTTCTAATCCCTCATAATTGCTGAAACTATAAATACTACTTTACGACTTGATACTATTTCTAACTGTGTACTATTTTGTATCCCACGTGAACGCTTCAGTAAACATAGATCAATCAGCTGGAGCAATCACGTACAGTTCAGTCTAAGCTCCGCGATGTACGGAGCAAGAATTTCAATATAATGCGAGTTTAGCTGTCCTAGCAGTTCAAGTTCTGTAATGAAATTACAGAATAGACGGATACCTAGATGTTTACACTGTCTGTATTGTTGAAAAGAGAATATTGTGTAAAAAAGATTGTTCTCTGTTTACTCATTTTTGGTGTCACATATTTTATACCCCATTTGTATCTAGTAGCAGCTTAAAAGGTGTAGACAAATGACAATCGATTCCAAATCGTTCCGATTATCTACAAAGGTTTTCTCTAGGAATGACTTATAGCATTTTCGATAACTTATATTATGCTAACACATTATTGACCTATCCTATAAAGTTATCATCGTTAATGTTACTTGATCTCTTTTGACATGATACACTGGTTAAATGATGATAATATAATAATTGGCCAGTAAGTAGATACTATGATAAAAGCTTGACCTTAGAAAAAAGACGTTGCTCTATTTTAGTAATCTAGAACTGCCCCAGTGATGTTCAATAAACAGTCTAGACCCAACAAAGCCGTCAACCAAGCATTTTATACATCAAACTAAGAAACTAAGCAAAAAATCTTGCTAGGAGAGAAATACAATATCTCCGCAATAAGAAAGTTCCTAGGTACAGTTCAGAACAAAATATTATCGCAATGACGAAATGCACAAGTCTTTTTTTTTTCGTTTAGATTTAGTTTTAATTAACTTTTTTTTTGGATTTTGGTTTTTATGTATAATATTTACATACTACATCTAAAACTATATCTAATTACAAAAATAATAATATATATTTTTTTTTAATTATTTTTTGCTAATTTGACGTGTGCGTGTGCTTTTTCGTTCTTTCTTTCACCATTTTACTAGTTTCAGAAAAAAAAACAGACATTTCAGATAGGTTATACTTACGTGACAGATTCCTTTGAAACCTGATTATGCCAAATGTATGGTCGGGTAGGGTACAATTTCGCAACACCCATTAGATTCACAGGTCATTAGCAGTTTCGAGTTACAATGTCCCGACTCAACACAATGTTAATACGGAACTTCTAATAAGAATACACAAGAGAGACTCAATTACATTAGGAACACGAATTGGGAACTGAACCCTTAGGAACGAAGCGAGAAAATTGTTCAGATGTCGATTTTATGGAGGAAGTCGTAAGTGCCAAATAAAACGTACTACTAGGTTATTTGTAGGCTATTAAGATGGCGACTGTCGAAGGTTAGTGTGTTCGCAATATTTCTGAACGTAGGATATTTGAAGAAACTAATTTATGAAGTTGAACTGCCACGGTGATGATTGATAGATCATTATAGAAGTAGAGATAAATGTAGAATAAATAAATTGGTAGAAGGGCTTAGAGTTGATGACTGTACTGCCTCGCTTGTCTATTGGTTTCCCAGCACAATGTTGAGTTAGATGTTGTAGTTTTGTTCTCCAGGTCGAGCATGTGTAATGTGGGACATCTCCAGCAGCTTGTTTTCAAGATTTGTGCCTGATTGATGGCAATAAGCTCTCCCGCATTTGCAGTCATGTAATTTATGAAAGGTCCAAACATAATACATTGTCTATTACACAAACTGTTGGCGTGTTCCCGAAAAAAGTTTTAATTTCAAATTACACTACTCACTTGTCCTGCCACTTACTTTGTTAAACTCACCTAACGAGTACGTGTAGATTACTAGTTTTAAGTTGTGGATTTTAGGATGTTAACCAGACAGGTTTTCTTAATTCTTCCAACAGTGGTGTTCCTAAAACATGGAAAAAAAACATCTTGTAGAAATTGGCATCTCCTAGAACTGATGATCCAAAAATATGTGACATTGACTACCCGCACTAGAACTTTTTGGTGGATTATGGCCCACTCTCACACAAAAAGGAGCCATGTGTCCCAGCATTGTATAATTCATCATCATTTTAGTCGAAAAACTACACCCACTTACTGCTGGACATAAGCCTCCCCCAAGGGTCACCATATTTACCCAGTTCTATGCAACTCGCATCCAGAGGATCCGCGCAACCTTCACCAGGTCATCGTTCCAGTGTTAAATTCATCATCATCTGCCTAGCCTTTTACCAACTAGGTTGGTTGAGGTCGGCTTCCAGTCTAACCAGATGCAGCTAAATACCAGAATTTTCCATGGAGCGACTGCTTATATCTGATCTCCACAATCCAGCTAGTACTATATAATACGATACCCCTTGGTAAGACTGGTTGTCAGACTTTTTGGGCCATTGACTACCTGTAACGACTGCCAAAGATCTACAAATGACAGCTGGGACCAATAGCTTAACGTGCTTTCCGAGGCACGGAGGAAACTCGGTATGTATTGGGTGGTCACCCAGCCATAGACCAACCTAGGCAAGCACGGTTTAAAATAAAGATGCTGGCTGTTAAATGTGTAGCCACGAGCTCCTCTCCTGACAATTATACCTAAGTAAGTTATAGAAAACAGGCTTTAGTCAACTGTCGGATTTCCGCCTTAAAACTACAGTCTAGAAATTTAATTCTTTGCTCAGAATGCAGTGAGCGGATTTGTCGGTAAAATCACAAACAGCTTTTTGAGGCAAGGAGGAAACTCGGTATGCAATGGGTAGTAAATTAAAGGGTGATAATTATGCATGATAAAAAATACTCCATTACTTTTACACGTGTCGCCATCTTTAACTGGTTCAATAAATGCCGCCACGAAAAAAGTGAGTCATTCTCTATTATTCAATTGTGAAAAAACTAAATACTGGCATGATTTTAATAGGAGTAAAACACTAAAACAGCCGTAGTCAAGCATAGTTTATGGCCCACCATCCGAATGATCTCATCCACACGACAGATTTAGATATCAGCTGTTGTCTTGATGAATCCATTGACTTTACGGGCCCCACCACAATTGATAAACAATCCGTTTGAAAGTGTCCGTGAGAAAATAGTAGCTGTGTGATCAACTTGATTAAAAATAGCGAGATTAGAGTAAACATTGGGTGACTAAGAAAAGCGGGAAATGATTTATAAATAGGTCAGTCTGATTGAATACATATAATTAGATATTATACTCGAACAATTAATTTGTTGGTTTCCTACAAGTTTTTAAACTGCCATGGTGACTATCAGGCAGGTATCCTGGAAGATATTTCTTTAGAAATAATCATCACCTTTGTACTATTTTCTGTTCCTTTCTTCTTCTCTATATTTAGTGTGTACATAAATGGTTAAATAAATAAATAAATAAGCAATATTATACAAACAAATAGGAAACATAGAAAATAACCCGTTTCTAGTGATATTGTTTCAAAAAATTATAAAAATACGTTCAATCCTTTGATTGAACGTATTTTTTTAATTGTTTGTTTGTTGTCGTGTTGTTGTTGTTTGTTGTTGTTTGTTGTTGTTTGTTGTTGTTTGTTGTTGTTTGTTCCTTCTGAGCTTTCAAAAAAGCATAAGTTGAACATGCTGAATATCGCAGATTTCTCACAATCAGCAGTTAATGGTTAAAGAGCGAAATAAGTTCGATTACTCCAAAATCACCCAGTTTGGACCCGAAGTTATCGGGTCAAAATTGTTACAAATAGATCTAGTATCGCCCATTTCAAGGAATGCACTCAATTACACCCTGTTTATGTATGTCTAAAAATCATATTCTCACTTCTCGAGACTGGATTTCATAAACTTTAGAGATCGCCAAGTCATCTTTCAAAATCGTCCCAATGATTCATAATTGTAATTCCAGGTCCAATCTAACACTGTTGCATCTGTCATTCAAAGTCATGCCTGGCCCAGGAAATATGAAAAAAAATCATACATAAATAAGCAATATAAGTACACGGGTGTCTGACTCAATGATCGAATGCATCGGAATATGATGTCATGGACTTCAACATTAGAAACAGTTCGGATTTGTTCGTGAGCTACTGGCCCATATTGTCACGAACATGACATTATTCGGACACTTTATGACACAACATAACATACGCCACGCCACACTCACAGAATAATATTACTGGAAGATTTCTTCTTCAGAAACAGCCTGTATGTTCAGTCTGTCACACCTAAGTTTAGGAGGGGTATGATTTACTTTAAATGTGTGTTTCCTATTTCCTTTTTTTTTGCTGAAGGGAAATGAAAAACGGGCCAAGTGCGAGTCGGACTGGCCCATGAAGGGTTCCGTAGCAGATTGAATGAATGGTAAATTGCTGTTTACTATTTATGACATATTCAAAAAAAACTACTAACTAGATCTCGTTCAAACCAATTTTCGGTGGGAGTTTACATGGTAAAGTACATCATATATTTGTTTTAGTTTTATTATTCTCGTATTTTGGAAGTAACAGGGGGGGGGGGGGGGTGGGCGCACACATTTTTCCAATATAATTTTTAAAGACCTATCCATTTTCTATCTTTGTGTAATAATCTTAATGCGATGCACAGAATACACCTACTTACTAAGTTTCAACAGCGTAGTTCTTATAGCAACAACAAAGCAAACCGAGCACCATTTTTGACGTTTTATAAGTGTCCATCTAGGCTTTTTTATATGTCAGCCTATTTTTACCTAGGCTTATGTGAAATAAAATATTTTGATTTCGACTTCTAATAGTGTCTATCATTCGTTTTCAGTATGAAGTTAGGAGGTGTTTCTCAAAATCAAAATCAAAATATTTTATTTCAAATAGGCCTAGGGGCACTTATAAAACGTCGAAAAAGGTGCACGGTTCACGTTGGTCGATTCTATGGAGAAGAACCGACAAGTAACTCCATGTCCAGGCTTGCTTCCTTGTTTCCTACATATCATCATCTGCCTGCTGAACATATGCTGTCAGTAAGTCAGTCAATCTGCCAATCTAACCAAATGCAGCTGAATATCAGTATTTTATAAGGGGCAACTGCTTGCCTGATCCGCAATTCAGTTAGTTCTGCGTAATACGATACCCCTTAGAAATAATGGTTTTCAGACTTTTGGGCCACTACCTGAAACGACTGTCAAAGATCTACAAATGTAAGACGGAACCAACGGCTTAGCGTACTTACTGAGACTCGCCGAGCAATATACCAAGGTATATATTGTATAATGGGTGTTCACCCATCCACAGACTAACCTAGGCAAGCACGGCTTAACCTGAAGTTTTATTCGAGCGGCTGTTATTATTTAGACACTAACTCCTCCTTTAGTTGACAGTCAGAAGTACCGTCTACAATAAAATTGATAAACTGTTCATTAAATAATAATTAATTCCTCTGTCCATTTATCCAGTAATAAATTAAAATAATTTAATTAGAATAATAACTTCTGAGATAACCAAACAATAAAACATTATTAAGAGTTTTTCGAACAAGCATAATAATTTCTTTATAATAGTAGCTTATTACGAGACCGTTGACCCATTGAGATAATAATAGACAACATAATAGTCAATAGAAACATTCAACTCCCTTTTTATCTCTGAGTGTTATGGGAAATGGTATCGGTATGTTTATATTTTTAGATAAGAACAGAAACTAATAAAAATTAGACAATTAGGAATGTTATAGAGACCGTTTGTTTAGTACAGGAATAGAAAACAAGTGGCAACATTGTTTTGTTTATTTGTTACAATAAGTTGCAGACCAGCGATATTTTTATTTTAGGTAGCAAACAAGCAAGTAGCTTGTGGCTGAATTATAACATCCAGTAAAGCAAAATAAATTAAAACGGATAATACTTTTGTGTTCACCAAAAATCTAAAGGTACATCTATGTATGCATTTCTAAAATACTGATCGTGCACCAAATATTCCTGAATGTTACACAAAATATGTATTGTTTTTTCTCGCGATATTGTAATGTCTCGAAGTATTGTCAACTGAACATACGGAAGTATCTCTGCCCCCATAATCAGAACTTGGGGCACCCCCCCGTTAGGTTAGTTAGGTTCCTTTAAACCCTGCACTCGAAAATAGGGGCCCCGCGAAGCGGGGCTCCGTCGAGTACGCTTTTTAGGGGGAATATAAAGTGTTTTAAGGTTATGTTACATTAATCGGTATTTCTCAGGAATGGTGCATTAACTTTTCATGAGAGTTGTGCTACTGGGCAAGGGTGTTTGACACTTTGATTAAATACATTTTGCAGTGCATTATCTGAAGTAAAACTAAAAAAATAAATGCTTGTTTTTAAAATTAGGTGTATTACTATTTTTAGAAATTTGCAACAGTTGTTAAATAGATGCTCGTTATGACATATTTTAATGAACATATTTTGGTGCACATTCAGTATATTTGGTGGAACACAGGCAAAATTAGGTAAATGAAATGGGAATAAATTGAAGTACTTTTAAATACCATCCAATTAAAACCATCACAATTGACGGAACTAGATGAAAGATTTTAGATTCTCAAAAATGTTTCAACTAAAAACCCCATTTTAATTTACAACACACGTTCAAAGTTTGTACATACAATCATCACTTAGTTACTTTTTCGTCGAAAGCCCAAGAGTATAAGAGGTACAACAATTTTGCTAAAAGCTTTAACAGACGTACCACGTATGTGAGCCACAAAAACTCATCATTTTCGCCTCATTACGTGTTACATCATGCATCCTTGTTAAATACACGTATTCAGTAATGGGGTTAACATGTTGTTAGTCTGGATGTAAACAGGGTATTTTTTTGCTGTTTGAAAAAAAAAAAGGACCAAGTTCCCACCAAAAGGGGTGTAACTCGGTGTGAAAACTTGGCTTAAAAATGGAGGCATTTCTTTTTGTCAAGAGTTCAAATGCAAGCAGAAATTTTGCTTTGTTTAATTAATTTAAGAGCACTGCTCTAAAAGGACGTATGCATTAGGCACCCGCTTTAACGGAACCTGAGGTATTCCACATACGGCACCTATCAATATTTTTTGCAGGTGCCATTATTGGAATAGTTTATTATTTAAAATTTTATTCCAGAAATGGCACCTACAGATCATAGGTACCTACTAGTGTTGGACATTTACGACTTAAAGCTGATTTTGCAATACAAAAGGTGATTGAATAACATTGTTTCGGTTATCGTGTACCTGATTATCCTCAAACATCCAAAGATTTCCCCCAATCTGCCGCCCAGTCCCTGTGAAGAAGATTTGGGTAAGACTGGGGAGTGCGGGGTTTCTACCTTCTTAAAACCGCACCGTTTCCTCTGAAAATACGTCTGTCTGGAGGCATTTTTCTGCAACAACTGATCTACCCAGTGTCTGTGTTATAAGATTAAAGTACTTGTATTGAATTTCTTTTGTTTTATGCCAAATCGATAAAGGTTTACTTGTCGTGTTATTTCTATTCCAAAAACCATCGTATGATTTCCCGTGGGTGTCTTTTATGAGTAATCCCCTGTAAGGTAGCAATTCTGTAAGTTACCTAGATATAATATATTATGTTATTTACGAAACTTACTCGGGAGATGAATGATGATGATATATGAGCGGTCGAATGGTCTCAAAAATGTTTTTTTTACACCTATCACAAAAAAAGAACTTGTAAAAAAGTTTTAACCACAGAGGCTACCTACTTTTTTATCCCGAATAGATAGGGAAATCTCCTGGGATTTACAGGAAATATTATTTTACTTTGTTCCTCATTTCAGGCCTCCAGGGCGCAATAATTTTGCTTAAAGTTAAAATCTGGTACATTTGTATGTTTTCTGTGGTTGGAATTTTTTTAATGTTGATTTTAATGCACGAGTAATATTTCAACAATTCCTAACTTACGGAGTCCCACAGGGTAGTGTCCTTGGACCTACCCTATTTCTTATATATGTCGCGTCATGGGGTGGCCGAGATGCGAAGTATCGGGTCTTCTTTATGATCCGACATAGTTTCAAATAGATGTGGGCATTGACGCGGGTACTCGAACGAAAGATAATTTAAATTAAAATAACTTTATTCAACCAACGGTTTTACAATACGAGAAACAAACACGTGCGTTGGTACTGAGCGTCTGCCAAGGCTGTCGGAGCTCGACTGTCGCAACACTCCGTCCCTTCTACAGCCTTCACTGCATCCCCTCTACCGACGATCGTGTCCAAGCGCTAGGCGCTTGCGTTTCCGGTATTGTTAGTTCACAATACTAATTGATAGATGGCGCTGCTAGTTGCACTATGGTGCCTTCAATCCACGACACGGCCATCCCTGACTAGCACCCGTCCGCGGGTGTAGTACCAGAGTGATGAAAAATCCCAGTAGATGCTCATGCGGTAATAATCACACACATGTACACGCGACGTTACTCAGGAGCTGCGCTCGTTGCACCACCGCTGCTAGTACCGCCATTCAAATTCAGGTAGCCTTATGTCCTTACTTGAACCTCCTGGTATATGTCCTCGTGTGATGGTAACCCTGCAAACAAATACTCCACAACAGAAATTTGTTCCACTCGGTCACTCCTGACCACATCTTTAAGGAAACGCATAACTTGATAATAATTTTACAAAAAAAAAAGTTATCAATAACAAAAGATTCCTCTAAGTCTCAATCATAATTACTCAGCTAAACTCAACTAAATCAACTTCGATCACATACAACGCTCATGGCCCGGCTGCCGCAGCAGCTAGTGACACTCATGCCACCCATTTCGTCATCACTTCATGTGATACGACCACACACATCATAGAGTCTACGACTCCCAGGTCATTACAAGACCAAAACAACAATAGTCTCCATTGAGACCCAGGTCCCCGCCATACCACCAGCTGCCCATCGCCCCCTGAACAACTCACAAGTGAGTTGCAGTTACGACTACAGACAAGTGCGTACAGTGCGACCAAATAGCCATGGTATGTGTCTACTACTCGGTGGAGGTACTTTCATCACCGTCCTCTACATTGAACTCATTAGGTACACTACTTAGAGGCATCTTTCTTAACCTACACTGTGCTTGTAGGCACGATTAAAATTCAAAACTTTCAGTTTATGATAATCATCATCATCACCATCGTCATCATCATCATCTACCTAGCATTCTCCCAATTATGTTGGGGTCGGCTTCCAGTACAACCGGATGCAGCCGAATACCAGTATTCTACACGGAGCGACTGCCTATCTGACCTCCACAACCCAGTTAATAATGGGTAATACGATACCATTTGGTAAGACTGGTTGTCAGACGTTTTGGGCCACCGACTACTAACCTAGGCAAGCATGGCCCAACCCAAAGATCGGCCCCAGCGGCTGTTATTATTTAGTCACGAATTTATGACGATCATCGTCCAAAATCTCAATCACTAATTTTACAAGCAACAGTAATTTCCAGGAACATTCAGTTCCAGAATCAAAATCAAACTTAAAACACTCACCAAAGTGCTTTACGGTTCCTGATGGGGGCTCGACAATGCAAAGGTCGACTCACTTCACCACCAATACTGTAGCACTGTACCAGCGCTGGCCTGCTGTCCAGCGACTGGCGATGTGACCCAGTGTGCCACACTTGAAGCACAACACTGAGCCGTTGCTGGCCTGCGGGGGGTGCGAGGGCTGCCCAACGCCTGTAGCAGCCGGCACAGGCAACCACTTCTTGATGGCGATCGACTTCGTCCAAAAGAAAACAGTCTGTGATAACACACCACGAGCCCGCATCGGACTCGGTCTATCGGTATCGAATTCCGGCGACGATTGTAAACGATACAAACTCTAAACGATACCAAGTCTTTGTCTTGCATTTCTAACAGTTACAGTCACTAATCACATTCGCACTCTTCACTGATCGTCTTTAACACTTAAAACGACGTGTATCCCGGTTTTTCTTTCACATGGTAAATAACACTTGTTTAGTGTCTGTTTACGAGCACCATGATCACTGATAAACTAAAGCTATTGCGGGTGGGTATTAATAAGCACACTAATCGATCTACCTTCTTTCTTGTTCATTTTTTTGCACTCGGTACCCGACACACAAATCTCATCGCGAATATTTTTACCCTACTACGGCGAAGCCAAAAAGGAGGGTTATGATTTTATTTAAAGCACTTTTTCAGTTACACACTTGATACCGATTGTTATTGACACTTTATGCGCGATATACGCGGGGTATGATCTCAATTCAGACGTTGAGGAGCAGAGAGATCAGCGTCCGAAGTAAGTTCTCGTCCCATCGTGACGTCATCGCTGCATTTTCCGTATTTTCTTTAGCTCGAGTGAATCCCAATTCTGATGTCGCGTCATGGGGTGGCCGAGATGCGAAGTATCGGGTCTTCTTTATGATCCGACATAGTTTCAAATAGATGTGGGCATTGACGCGGGTACTCGAACGAAAGATAATTTAAATTAAAATAACTTTATTCAACCAACGGTTTTACAATACGAGAAACAAACACGTGCGTTGGTACTGAGCGTCTGCCAAGGCTGTCGGAGCTCGACTGTCGCAACACTCCGTCCCTTCTACAGCCTTCACTGCATCCCCTCTACCGACGATCGTGTCCAAGCGCTAGGCGCTTGCGTTTCCGGTATTGTTAGTTCACAATACTAATTGATAGATGGCGCTGCTAGTTGCACTATGGTGCCTTCAATCCACGACATATACATAAATGACCTATGCAATCTGGCCCTAACTAACACTAAAATTATAACATATGCGGACGATACCGTCATGCTCATTCATGGCAAAGATTGGTTGGACACCCGTTCACATGCAGAGTCCGCTCTGCTTGAAGTAATGAAATGGCTGAATAAAAACCTTCTTACCCTCAATATAGAAAAAACTAAGTTTATTACATTTGCTCCTGGTAAAGCCTCTCAACCTCCGTCTCCCTATACCCTGACGGCCCATAAATGCGGTATACCAAATAATTGCAGCACGAGTGGTTGTGCTCAAGTTACGCGCACCCATAGTATTAAATACTTGGGTGTCATAATAGATAGTACGCTAACATGGAAAGAGCAAATTGAGGCTTTGGTATCCAGGGTCAGAAAATTAATCTTTGTTTTTAAAAATCTGCGAACATCTGCTGATTTTCAAACATTGCGTACAGTATACTTCGCTCTGGCACATTCCATTTTAAAATACTGTATTGCAGCTTGGGGTGGGGCTGGGAAGTGCGTAATGCTCCGCCTGGAAAGGGCACAGAGGGCAGTACTAAAAGTCATGACTCATAAACCGGTTCGTTTTCCAACTACTGAACTATACGCCCTTTGCGATTTGCCTACCGTCAGACACGCGTTCATTCTTGCTGTGGTGCTGCGTAAACACGCAGACCTTCCGTTTGATCCTGTTATCGTTACCCAAAAACGAAGATCTGACAGAGTCTGCCAGGTGGAATTTGCCACGGTTCAAGTTGTACGGCGGCAATACCGCTTTCTCAGCTCCACTTTGTATAATCGAATAAATAAACTACTCAATATATATCCACTGACTTTGCGAGAATGTCGAAGAGTCACGGATGAATGGCTCTATACTCTCACATATGAAGAACTGGAAAACTATGTGAAAAGTTAAACTCCCTTTCTAAGTGCCCTTATAATAAAAAATGCGCAAACCAAACACCCCACACAAACATACTCTCCTGTCCTACACACACACACTCACACACATATACACCCATACACATTACACGCACAAAACATACACATTTCGTCATATATACACATAAACTAACACAAAATTACAACGTGAAATATTGTTATTTTTCCTAATATTAAGTTTAAACTGTTAGTTTTTAATTTTTATTTCATTTATTACTAGTTTTTAACTTTAAGTTTTTCTTTTGCTTTTGTTTATGTCTCGACTGTTTGGAGGTGGGCGTTAATGACTGCGACACAGTTTTATACTAATGCAGTTGTTATCGAACACAGAGTTTTTGTACACTGAGTTTTCTTTTCAATAAAGCATTATTATTATTATTATTATTATATTTCGCATTCTCCCCTCTCTTTTTTACTCAACTCTCATTTGAGTGATCGATTTATTTCTAGATAATATCTATGTTTACTTTAGCACATCTCGAAACACAAGCGTTAATGGTTCGTATATAGGCGTCTTGCGACTAGCCAACCCTAAAATATTGGAATCGATTCTGGATATTACAGCAGTCATTCAATTTAAAATATTGATTTGACCGCAGACTGGACTCCGATCGCAAAATGCCGGAAACAGGCGAGGAAATTGATAACCTGTTGAGTTACTGTTACTGTGCCTATAACTTTTAATGACATCATCTGCCTAGCCTTTTTCCAACTATGTTGAGGTCAGCTTCCAGTCTAACCATTCAGTATTTTGCTAAAGCGACTGCCTATCTGACTATAACCCAGTTAGTACTGGGTAATACGATACTCCTTGATAAGACTGGTTGTCAGAGTTTCTTGCCACTGACTTCCTATAATAATAATAATAATCATTTTATTTCAGAAAAATTTCACATCCATAATAATTGTTAGTAAACATGACCTTAAAAACGATATTAGTAGAACATGTAGGTTTGACATACAATGCATAAAGGGGCAATCAAATTTCCCCGCAATGACATTCAGGAGACTGTTTGGCTGCCCCGGACCCTCTGCAGTAGCGACGCAGCACGCTTACGTCAGATAGCTACGAAGCCATTAGTGTGCGCATCAGCAAACATTCCCGACGCACTACAGAAGCGTGGCAGCCCCAGTAGCATCCTGAATGCATTGTTATACTGAACTCGAAGCGCATTGATGGCTCTCTCGTCTGACAATATGCTTCCTAAAATGCGTCCTATAATGACTGCCAAAGATCTACAATCAATGACAGCCGGGACCAACGGCTTAAGGTATTTTTCGAGACACAGAGGAAACTCTGTAAGTAATGGGTGATCCTGGTCACCCATCCACAGACCCACCTAGACAAGCGCGAGTTAACCTGAAGATTGGTCAGAGCAGCTATTATTATTTAGCTACGGGCTCCTCATTGAAACTGACATTGGCTCCAATATTCGAAGTTGTGGGCCAATGTTGGCTGTATACATATGTATAACCGACTATTGATGTGTGTTAGCTCGTATTCACTTAAGAAATTCTTTTCTGGTAGCCAACCTTTACTGTTTTTAATATCCAGTTCTCATAACACATACTTCCGAAGTTAAAGATGCCTGAACGCTGTTCTGTCGTCTCAATTTTATTCGAAAACTTTTGCTAATAATAAGGTCCCTGGTTACCCGAATAATTTTTGTAGGTACTTGTAACTTTTACACGTTAATTTTGGGTACACAATTGGGATTGAAAATCTTGCATATTTTATTAATAACTTTCTTTTATATTCTGCAGAGAGTTGAAGTTATGTAGAGAGATCATATCAGAGCTTTATTTGTGGTGGAAATTCGGTCAAAGTGTTTGTGCTAGACGGCTATTGGTGTTCAATTCACCGCTTACAGTTCTTCTCCTATAGCACTCGGCTTAAGTACAAACAAGTTCCAAAAAGTTTAAGAACTTATTGTGTGCTACTTCTTTCCTCAAGGAAGATAACTATAAGGCACCGGCCACACAGTCGCGGCGCCCGTTTAATCTACTTGCATATAAAATGTATACAGCCGTCGCGACGTAAAACATAAAGAAAAGACGGGACGCCCGTCACGACGGCGTCCTATTGGAAAACATATAGAAAGGACAAGGCGCGGGCAGGGCGCGGGCCTGCACGGGCGCAAGCGGGGGAGCGGAAAGGGCGCGGAGGGCAGGTTTGGACATAATAATGTAAAAACATTGTGGAGTCATCTTGTATACTTCCTGAAAACGATCAGAATAATAATGTAGATCCTCCATTATTTAAAAAAATCTATTCTGTCCATTGCTTAGCCATACCGGATGTACCCAGTAACGTCTAACCCTCTGCAGATTAGCGAGATATACCAGTGCCAATACATCTTCATCTTCAGAAGAAGACATGTTGTCGTATCAAAATCGGACGGTTGAATGCCGGGTAAAGCTTCTAGTGCGCGCCATAAAAAGTCGTGACGGCGCCCTGTCTGCGACGGGTCCGTGTCTTTTCTATATGCGTTAAAAAGTCGCGACGGCGCCCTGTTCGCGACGGGTCCGCGCCCCGCCCTGGTCTTGCGTCTTTTCTGTGTGGCCGTTGGCTAAAGTGTTATAGGTTTTTCCATCGCCAGTAGAAGCCATGATCCAGGATTTTTGAACGGTTAAAAATGACAGATTCGTCATCAATTACACAGAACTGGTGAAATGGTGCTGTAACTTCACAGGGTCTCTTATAATAACCGAAAAAATCAAAAGTTCAAATGAACCGTTTTCTTGTACAGACGAGTTGTGGTGAAGCACAAGGCTAGTTAGGTGAAAACAAGTCTTTTTTATTGATCAAAAAGAGTAAGTTGGAAATCAGGATGGAGAGCAATTATTACTTACTTGACCTATACCCTGATCTATATTCGGTTATGATGGCTACGGGCCGTGGCCTATTTCAAATATACGCAATACTAGATTTGAAATATGTAATCCAGCTTTCAACAGTCTTGGTCGAAATGTTTCGTATTTCAAACACTCGGAGAGGCGAGATAAATCATAATACACCAGAGGGTTCTGCACATTGAAAACAGATGTTTTCCGTTATTCCTACTTTATTGTTCGTTGTTCAAATAATTTTTGGCTATAGCAATATGGTTTTTTTTAGATATTCTTTTGAAGTAACCGATTAAAATTGGAATTGATTGCGCGGTTGCTTGGCCAGGTTTTGAGTTATTTTTGGAATGTGGTCCAATATTTTCAAGATCAGACTCGAAAGTTGCGTATAAATTCATTAAAATGAGATTGTTTGGTTTGAAAGATTTATTTCTAGTAATATACTAAACAAAACTTTTGCCCATCATCGATTGAACTTGAGACCGCATCGGCCAAACGACATACAAAATCTATACTAATATACTAATCTATACTATATATTGTAACGTTACGTTTTCCTGGGGGAAAACGTAAGGTTGCATTGTGTAAAATAAGATAAAAATGACAAGGGTAAATAGTAGCAAAATGATTTAATATAGACTAAGGAAGCCGAGGTAACGTGAGGATAAGAGTCCAGGTCCGAAGCTCGCAGTAGGTAGAAACGCCTCGCCGCAGTGATAGTCTCGCTCGCAGACGCCAATCTTGCGAGGGTTCGAAGGTCGAGGCTCACCCGCTGTCAATGTCCAGGTTCTTAGAAATTGTAGTAGATGCCTTTTCAAGGTCGACAGCGTCCAAGCTCTCCGTAGTAGTGTAGCAGTGTAGTAGCAGCAGCTTTTCAAGGATATTAGAGTTAGACTTTGCGGACTTAGCGATCACATCAAATAGCTCAGAGCTCCGTCAAGCTTCTTACTCGCTCGAAGACCAAGGATAGACTGACCATTCAGGCTCGGCTTCCTGTCATCATGCAGATATGAACTTTTATAGTGTTCTAGAACATAAAAGAATAAAATGGTACAAAAGAGGTCTAACATCAAACGTATACAACCTACAATTCTTAGTTACAGGAATAAATTAAAAAGAAAACTAGGCTTGTCATTGTCATTGTCATTATCTGACATCGCAAAAGTAAACAAAGATTTGGAAACACCAAAAATGTACAGAAATGCTATAAATAATACTAATTAAAAGGCGGAAAAGGCATGCTAAGCCTCCGCATAAAAGCTTTGAAGTTATTCGGAAAGAACATGTGATAATATTTTGGATTACAGTAGTTAAAAAAGTAAGTACAAAAACACAAACATTACAATATTAATATTAATATTATAAAGCTGAAGAGTTTGTTTGTTTGTTTGTTTGTTTGAACGCGCTAATCTCAGGAACTACCGGCTCGAATTGAAAAAATCTTTTTGCGTTGGATAGTCCATTTATCGAGGAAGGCTATAGGCTATATAACATCACGCTATGGTTACTAGGAGCCGAGCAGCAATGAAAAATGTTACAAAATCGGGGGAAATTTTATTCCCTTAGTGAGCTTTTTCTTTCTTATATAACGCAGACGAAGTTGCGTGGGTCAGCTAGTATTGAATAAACTTCGTAGTGTGTAAAGTGGTTACAATTTGTGTGAAGTCTCTGACTCCTATGCTAGGAGATAGACCTCTGTTACAATAGCCACAGGCGATAGCTACAGTTAGTTTAACAATCAGACAAACCCGAAGGTTCTCTTTACTTTTTAAAAGATAGTACATTCTGACCATGTCTTTCCTATCTGTCCGAGAGGTTGACAAGTTAGAAGGTAATCCTTGCCGGTCACTGACAGGGCAAAGTCGACTTTGCTTGCGTCATAATTGCCTCTAATTATTAACCAACTAGTTCTACACAGGCGGACTAGTCTAAGTCTAAAATAGGATGAAGTGTAGGCGGCCAATAGTGCTGTTCGATTTAAATCTATTTTATTCATGTTTGTAGTTTATTGAATGGTCTCTGCTAAAACTGATTGCCTGTAAGACGTTGAATATTTATTTCTTACGAGACATTTTGTAGTGGTTTGTTAGTTTTATCAAACTCAAAGCATTTATTTTAATTAGACCATAACAAGCACTTTTGAATGCCAGAAAAACAAAGAAAAGGGAAGCTACATTCCAGGACACAAGGTATAACTTGTAAAAGTGCTGTAGTTGCCCATTCCAAAGCGTAGATCTGTATGGAGAAGAACGAGCAAAAAACTCCAACACATAGCCACCACGAGTGACGTACTTAAATGTAGATAGGTACTTTCGGGACACAATGGCATTTCTGCTATTGCTATGCTAACTAGTTCATAGATAGGTACATCAAACGTGGAATGAGATTTTCTTTTATGAATACATCGCGCAGATGCGAGAAATGAAGATGAATAAGAATAATTTCCAAGGAAGTTCGCTTCATTCGAAATACAAAATTTGCTTAAATTAAGTAGCTACGATAAGTATTATGTACTCAATATATTTTCTGTGTCTAGTAATCACTAGTGCATAAAGCCCACATGAGCCATAATTGAGCGGCAATTGCTCAATTCACATGACATAAACCGTTTGTCAGCATGATTAAAAATGTGTCAAATAAGGCTTACATAGCTCATTATAAATTACGAGATCATGTGTTGAAAATTAATAGCAGGATCATATGTTTTAAGCCACTGCTTTTAATTGAAAACCTTATTTGTTGTTTTTATTAATAAAGCACTGTTGTTTACCACAACAAGACCACCCAAACATTTTCATTACTTAAAAGCATCTTCAGTATTTTATTTTATGAATGATCGGAACATTTTTAATGCCTTTTAATATTTTATGTTTCGTTAAAAAGGAAATAAGTTCTGTCGGAGCACTTAATTCTGTTCGCTTCATAACTTGATACCAACACTAACAGCTCAATTGCCTTCATCGATCATTTCAGACCGAGAATATGAATTCCCGGGAATTTTATGAGTTCTATCGGTAGCAGTAAAGAAAACGTTCGAAAGAGGTACGGTAAATGTAAGAATTGTGCTCTACTGGAAAATTGGAATTGTAATAATATTGCTGCAGAACTGCAGAAATAACTTTGACGTGCTTTGAACTGCGTGAAGTGAAAATACTCTGCAGATTTAGAAAAATCGGCCAAGCGCGAGTGAGATTGCCCTTCGGCTATGGAACCCTTTTCTTTAATTTTTTTTTTTATGATGGGAAATCATCAAATGGCTTCTCCCACTCTGGGCGGACCGGGAGGGAGTGTCAGACTTTTACTGACTAAAACCCGTCCATGTTCCTTCCTCGCCCTTAATGTTGCTTATGCTGACATCTCTTTGAGGCGCGCGTGGAACACGATCGCGCCGTCGACACGGCCTGTGGTCGTTAGACGGACGGACGGTTAGCTAGCCCATAGCCAACCGTCCACAGCATCTACGGTGGGGCTATGGAACCCTAAAGTACTTATTGTAACTTTAACTTAACACATACACATACATAACAACACTTACATTTCGATCATTAATCTTCCAGTTTCTTAAACATATGAGGTGCTTGACTATTAATTCAGCGGTTATTATTTAGCGCCCATTAAATCTCAACTGCATCTCATCAAATCTCTCTCTTTCAACTGCATGCATTTACGTCGACGACATAACTTCAGCACCAAGAGCGCTGTTTAGCCTCTTCAGTAATTGAAAGCGTTTGATAGTTTTCCATGTCGTTCCGTTTTACGATGGCGCTCTAAGAAATGCATTGGAGTAAGTGATTTGGTTCATACGAGTATATCAAGACTCAAAAATTATTGCATTTTTTTCGTGTATTCGATGAATTTAAAAATGATTGCTAAAAAACTTAGAGCCGTGAATCAAATTATAATTTTGAAATTTTCTTTATCGTGTGGTGAGTCCCTAACCTGGTGTCAGAGTTTTGATACCGTCCGTCTCTGATTCGGCTTTACATGTCGTCGAGATAAAACTTAGATCCATGTTAACCGAGAAGATAACGGTCTGATTATCTATAAAAACAGCTGTTACTGTGACATGTTCCCATACAAAAATGTGTTTTAAACTGCTGTTTTTAGATAATCACACTGTCATCTTTTTGGTGAACATGGACCTTGGCAGTCCGACGGTCAAACCACTAGGCGATCGCTATGCTCAATTGTACGGTTGAACAAGCTTTTTGGTTTACAGTTTAACTCACAAAGGAGAATGACCAAAACTGTATGGGCTCTGGTCCAAAAAAAAAAGTGCTGCCCCCAGGGTTGACTCCATTGTGGGTTAACTTATAATGTTGGACTTACTATGTGTGCCAATGTGCATCAAATTCTAACCCACAGTTACAGACTAATTCAACAATTTTGAACGTGTTAGTGAATGTGCTACTTTTTTCAAGTTCACGTTTCAGCTAATATCTATGATTCCGTGGGACAGATTTTTTCAGTTCCATAGAAGAAAATTAAGCTTTTGAACCAGTCTTTCAAATGAGCTATGTAGTAAATCTGGGGGCAGAACTTTTCTTTTTTTTTTTCAAATTTTGGTCCACTTTGGTCATTCTCCTTACATTGTAAAATGTAAACCAAATAGCTTGTTCGACCGTACATATCTCTTGTTAAGATTTTCTCCTCCAGATACCCTTTTGAGGATTACAACAGTAATAGCCTACGTGAACCAATTTTACCACAATTTAATTTATGAGAATTAGGGTTTAGGTCTCACGCAAGCTTATTTTCGACCTAAATCATTTGGAAAAGGCTTAGGTCGGTCAGTGTTCACAAACACCTGATCCTGAACTGATTTGAAGATTTTGTTTGTAATTTTACGTTCACACCATCTCTATTTTAACGACAAATCCTCACTGCATTCTGAGGAAAGAATTTAATTTCTAGACTGTAGTTTTAAGGCGGAAATCCGACACTTGAATAAAGCCTGTTTTCTATAACTTACTTACGTATAATTGTCAGGAAGAGGAGCTCGTGGGTACACATTTAACAGCCAGCATCTTTATGTTAAACCGTGCTTGCCTAGGTTGGTCTGTGGCTGGGTGACCACCCAATACATACCGAGTTTCCTCCGTGCCTCAGAAAGCACGTTAAGCTGTTGGTCCCAGCTGTCATTTGTAGATCTTTGGCAGTCGTTACAGGTAGTCAGTGGCCCAAAAAGTCTGACAACCAGTCTTACCTACTCCTCCGCTATACTTTCTGATTAATTTCGTTGCGGGATCCAAGACAGTTAAATTCATTCTCTGGGACATCGTCGAGCTTCATTGTCTCGGCGCTTTTCTGGTGGTCGCCACTGTTGATTCTGGCTTTCAGGAGTTACAGTGGTTTGGGCGTGTGTGGCGGGCTTGTCCCAAAAAAAAAAAAAAAAACAGTCTTACCAAGGGGTATCGTATTCCCCAGTATTAACTGGGTTGTGGAAATCAAATAGGCAGTCTCTCCATGTAAAATACTGGTATTCAGGTGCATCCGGTTAGACTGGAAGCCGACCCTAACATGGCTGAGAAAAGGCTAGGCAGATGATGAAAACACCGCTGAGTGTTTTACACCCAGCATATGCTGAGTTGGCTACCCTTTCGTTATGGGCATGCTCAGCGCAGTTGAGCTGTTTTATTTATTTATTTTATTTATTTATTTTACAGTTTTAGGAAAACTTACAGCTAAAAATTTACACACTATTAAGATTTAAAAAAAAGTAAGGCCAATTAAAAGTAATAAAAGTAGTAGTTAATATTTTTTTAAGCTGTTTGTTTTATAATGTATATGTATGTGCTGCTCTATGGTGTTGTACTGTCCATTAATGAATAAATGTTTATTCTATTCTATTCTTCTTCTATTCTATGATGACTTACGTATACCTGGCAGTTAATATGCCACATCTCACAGCTATTTGTGTTTCTCTAAACAAAGTTAGCTCGATATCCTACCCGCGTTACCTATCCGTCACTTGTTTTATAGAAAAATCAAAGAAAGTTTTTCTATAACGTTTTAATTATCTAACCGTCTGTAAGTAAAAGTCAAACTGACAGAGATAGCAACCTACCGAAACCGAACAGTAAGTTATTGAAAATGGCCATAACAGAGTGGAATCATTTACTGGCGAACTAGTGCTGCACTTTTAAGAGCCCTCTTACAGTCCACTAGCGCCGCCAATCGAAAAAATGTCATAACTCGTAAATAGAATCAAAAATACAAAATGTGGTCTATTATTACTGTAGAAAAGGCAATAACGTTATTTTATAACACATTGTCACCACTTGAAATATAGCTGTGTAGCTAAATCGTGCATTCAAAACATAAACGGCCGTTTTTGTTATAAAGGCGCTAGTGGACTGTAAGAGGGCTCTTAAATAACACTTCTGCCTTACACTTCGGGGTTTACAGGTTTATGTTAAACAAGTTACTAGAAAAATAAATTCCAGGACCTCAGTACTTTTATAATCAATCTAGCAAAGGTTTTTTTTCTATACCTACATAAAGAATGCGACAGAAATCTAAACACACAACACATGAGGTATCCATTCAAGGAACAACTGCATGTCCGTTCAGTTAATATTTGTTCCGTGTGTGTGGATAACGAATTTCCGGAGCACGGAAGTGCGGAAATCTAAGGGGTCCCATGCACCAATCGTATACACATTCATTTCTAAAGTCACCCCTATTTTCCTACGGGAGTAGATCGAAACTTCAGTATCACTACTTATTCGCTTTCTTACATTTACGAAAATCGGTTGTGAGAACGCTTTCACAAAATAATTAAAATCTACAGGTTGCTAAATTCACGCAACATCTTTGGTATGAAAATAATCTTGTTAGAATTTCAACCATTAAACATAAAGTTATTATGATCCAAAATTTCATCAGTACGTGAACTTTTTATAAAACTGTAGTTTAGTTTGCGGGTCCACGTTCTATTTTACCGTAAAATTATAAAATCCGTTAGATTGTAATCTATAATTTCACAATTTTACGGTTTCATTTCGATAGATTGATCAACAAAAAAATAATGCGTAAAAATGGTAAGCAGTGACAATCTCGCTAGATAGATTACAACGTAACGGATTTTATAATTATATGGTGACACATATTATAAGGTTTAAACAAATGACTAACAATGCCTTAGTAACAACCCCGTAACTCTGAACTCATTCAATACATTCTTCATTATATCTAATCGTGTGGTAAGAGCCCTAAACTGGCCAACCTATCCAACACACATTGTCAGTTGACAGTTATATTTACCAATAATATTTACACAATAAAGTTAACATCTATTGTGCCCAAAATTAGAACAATAAGTTGCGTATATGTACACAATGCCGGTGTTAGTTCCGATTTTGCTGTTGCGCGAAACACACGTGTCTATGTAATTAAGCAAGGAAGTGTATTTTATTTTATTTTTGTGTATGTAACTCTTGCCTTCTATTTGTGGCCTGAACTGTACGTGAAAAGTGTGTTTTAAACTTAAACAGTAGTGTTTTTTTTTTGTTGTGTGTTTGTGATATATTCAATTTAATGGTAAGAAGTGTGATGATTCAGAGCTTTTTCATCTTCATCATCATCGGCTTTGCCCATTTCACAACTATGTTGGGGTCGGTTTCCAGTCTAATCGGATGCAGCTGAATACCAGTATTTTACATGGAGCGACTGCCTATCTGACATCGACAACCCAGTTAATACTATTACTGGGTGATACGATACTACTTGGTTAAGACTGGTTGTCAGACTTTTTGGCCCACTGACTACCTGTAACGATTGTCAAAGATGGACAAATGACAGCCGGGACCAACAGCTTAACGTGCTTTCCGAGGCACGGAAGAAACTTGGTATGTAAGGGTGTGTCACCCATCCACAGACCAACCTAGGCAAGTACGGCTTAACCTAGAGATCGGCCCGAGTGGCTGTTAATATTTAGTCACGAACTTTTCAATGCAGTGCTTTTTCTTGTATAATATTATTTTGAAACGTCTGATTTCTGGAGACCATGATGGGTTGGATTCACAGGTCGGGCAAAGTGTTATTGGGTTATTTATTTCAGGAATTTCTCAGTAGTAGTCACTGAATCTGGGTTTGTGCCGGTTGATGGCAATAGGCTCATTCCCCTATTAAATGGGACTTAAAACGAACTGGCGAAATGTCGGTGTACTAATAGACTATTAGGTAACCCTCTGCTTAATCTTTCGGAGACAACAGGCGTGATTTTAGGCTTATTTTTATTTTTTTATTTGTGTGATTTCTTTAATGACCGTATTATTGTGTATCTTGAAGTTTACATAAATAAAACGTATTTGTTGTTACGTATACAATTGATAAGCACCGTTTCGCTACCTACATCTGGTAATCAATTATAACTATACTGTTTAATATGAATATTGACCCTAGTACAGGAACTATTAATCTTGTTTACGTCGCTGTCGGAATTTGATATCTCAGCTGGTCATCCATCCATAGACCAACCTAGATAATTGCGGCATGACGAGAAGATTCATCCAAGCAGCTCTTATTATTAAGCCCCGAACTCCTCAGTGATGTAGCCAAAAGATCATTAAGTACAAAGAAGACAAGGCATGCGAAGGAACTGTACACGAGCCTTAAGATAAAATAAGGTTTTGGGTAGATGACACTCTGACCCGGCCGGGGTTGCGGGCCTGTTCGAAAGAGATACTGCGGCCCCGGAACGTAAAGGGCGAGGAAGGAACATGGATGGGTTTTAGTCAGTAAAAGTCTGACACTCCCTCCTGCTCCGCCCAGAGTGGGAGAAGTTATTTGATCATTTCTCATCCTAAAAGAAAAGGGTAGATGACACCATAAAACAAGAATAGACGACAAAAAAAAACTAATTAGTCCGTCAGATAGATTATTAAACAAAAATTGACGTGTTTTCTGTTGTTATGTAAATCAAAATTGACGAAGATACGACGATTTTAAAATTCTCTAGACGTCACGCCTTGGTATAATCTTGAGTGAGTTTTGACGTCATGAGTCCCTACTCCCGAGTTTTGATACGTTTTATCTGTGTCTATATCTATTGATTTACAAAAACAAAAAACACGTGTCTTTTATTTTTCAATTCTCTAACTGACGGACTAAATAGATTTGCAATATTTTTGATACTGCCGTAATGCCTATTCCAACACACCAATCTCTTAAAAAAAACTTTTATGTTGGGGCTGAAAACCCGATTTATTTTCAATTGCCAAATTCGATTTTTAGTTTGAAATCAATAAATAGTTGAGTCATTGAGTTGACTAAACAGTGACGTCACAGCGTGCTATTGACGACACAAAATCTATGAGAGAACCACGTTTTGACAGCTCTTAAAAAGTATGTCAATTGTTTGATGTGTCATCTATCATAGCTAACTCTAACCAACTTCCGAAAATAAAACGATAAAGCTGATAAACTCGGGCAATGTAAAACAGCGAATGCTGTTCGATGAACGATCCCTCACAATGTATTCAAATAGATTCATTATTCAAGCATACCCAAAAGCAATTCAGATCGATATTGCAAATTGCATGCATCCAATGAAATTCTAATCTTTGGTCGTCTTCATCGTACATTCACGAGCACTAACTAATATGTAAATAAAATATTAGACTGATCTTTTGATTGGTAGAATATAAACTTTGGAACTAAACTAGCAATCATCATTATCATCATCATTGACTTGCCCTAATTCCAATTTATTTGGCAACCTGAATGGCGCAAAGGTATAAATCAAATCAAATCAAAATCATTTATTGCTTTAACCATAATGTGGTAAATGGTGGTAAATAAAATTATAGTAACAATTATGGACCCTGTCGGGCACAGCAATTTTTAAAGTAAATAAATAGAGAGAGGAAAAGCGCTTTATAACTTATACTATTAATCTTTTTTTCCCTTTAAGTATCTAAAAATCCTAATAGTCTCTAGTAATAATAATAGTCAATATGTTATCATTTCTTATTTATATAATTATGTTTAGAATTGCTTATTTATTTACTAGCTTAAAAAATGTTAATTTTAATAATTTATTTAATATAATTTATTGTGTGCAAAAATATTATAGTTTTTAATTTTGGTTATTTTATTTATTAAATGTCTGTTTTCCATAATTATCAATGATTATTGTATTTATCTGTTAAATATTCGTTGACTGTATAATAGCTTTTATTTATTAAGAATTTCTTTAATTTATTTAAAAATATGCTAGTTTTATTTTGGTTTTTTTATGTCTTCTGGCAGTTTATTGTAAATTTTTATTGACATAGAATGTGGACTGGATGAGTGTGATTTAAGGCGGGAGGGGGGCAAATTTAATCTATTTTTGTGCCGCAACGAATAATTAGTTTGCATGTCTCCCCGTGTGTTGTAAGAATCTGGATATTTGCGAACGAGTTTACATAGCTCCAAAATATATATATTAACTAAGGTTAGAATTTTATGTTTCTGGAAGTAAGGCTTACAACTATCTGTTGGTTCTATATTGGTAATAATTCGTACTAGCTTTTTTTGCAGGGTAAATAAGGACGGGGCGTCTGTGCTATTTCCCCATAAGATGATACCGTAGTTGAACCAAGCGTGGGCATACGCGTAGTATGTGGCTAGTGCGGTTTGTTGGTTTGTAGTCTTTTTTATTTCGCGGAGAGCATATGAAAACTTTGAAATTTTGGATTTTACTGTCTGTATATGTGTTTTCCAGTTTATATGTGTGTCTATTGTTAGGCCTAGGAGAGTGAAATTGTTAACTAATTCTAATTTTTTGTGATTAAAGGTAAAGTCTATATTGATTGTTTTTTTCTGCCAGGGGTGGAATGCTATTAGTTTAGTTTTGGTAAAATTTATTTCTAGATTATGGTACCTCATCCAGTTTATAACTTTCTCAAGAATAGCCGTAAGTTGATCATTAAAGTTATCGGTTGTTTGGCATGAGGTCAGGATCGAGATATCATCCGCAAAAAGTACACATGGCCCGTCTATGGTTTTGGGGAGGTCATTGATATATATGAGGAAAAGGAGACAGCCAATAACGCTTCCCTGGGGGATTGAAGCATGTATTGATTTAATACCAGATCTTATGAACTGTACTTCCTTTGCTATTTTGTTATAATATTCTATCTCGACTAATTGTGCTCTGTCTTTTAAAAATGATACAAACCAATCATGGGCTTTCCCGCGTATTCCTATTCCATATAGCTTTTTTAGTAGTGTTTTAAATTGCACTTTATCATACGCCTTAGTCATGTCGAGTAATATACCTATTGCATATTTTTTATTATTAATAATATTTAATGCTTCTTGTATGTATTTGTAGACAGCTAGTGTTGTGGATCTGTTCTTACGAAATCCATTTTGGCAGTCATCGAATATATTATACTTTTCACAAAAGGAATATACACGATCACACATTGCTCTTTCAAAGATTTTTGATGATGTAGGGAGAAGGGAAATTGGTCTATAATTACTCGGGTCTGTTTTGGAGTTCTTTTTATGGATAGGTTTTATCAAAGATATTTTTAGTTGTTTAGGGAAAGTGCCCTCTTCGAAGGATTGATTAATTAATTTATAGAACGGTAAGGTCAGTTCGTCTGCGCACTGCCTGAACAGAGTTGGTGGGAGTTCGTCTATGCCGTGACTATTTTTATTTTTAAGGTTCTTTAAGATCTGGTTTACTTCGTATCCGTCAACTGGGGTAAGGAATATCGTATTTTCAGTGGGGTTAATCACTGATGGTTCTCCCTGAACACTGCAGGCAGATGTTTGGGTGGTATTTTCCCCAATGGATGCGAAAAAGTTATTGAAGACGTTTGCTACTTGTTTTGGTTCACTCACTAGGTCTGTTGTTTGTAATTTTATATTTTGTTTTTCCTTTTTAGTTTGCTTATTTGTCCGTTCTTTTACAATATTCCACATGGTTTTAACTTTATTAGATGATTTATTCATTTTATTTATATAATGTAGTTTTTTTGCCGCTGTTACAGATTTTTTCAGGATTTTTTCATATTTTTTATAGTGTTTCGTAAGTATTGGATTATTGATTTTTGACGAAATAATTTTAAGTTGTCTTTTGTGTTTACAAGATTTTTTAATACCCACTGTTAGCCAGTGATTTTTCCGTTTTGTTTTTAGTTTAAGTTTACGTATTGGGATACATTCGTCTAGAATATCTATCAGCGTTTTATGGAATGACTGATAGTTCTCATCGACATCATTATTCAGCTGTATAATATCGTCCCAGTTTATTGTCTTAAGTTTAGATTTGAATTTTTGGATATTATTTCTATTAAATAGTCTTTTTTTGACTGACCAAATTGTTTGTTTGCTTTGTTGTTCCAATATCATATGAATTAATGTTCCACAGTGGTCTGAAAAGCCTTGTTCTTCTACGGTCGCGTACATTCTGTTATCATAAAAGTTTGTAAAAATCAGATCTAAGCATGTAGACGTGGTTTGTGAGATGCGCGTAGGTTCTTTTATATGTTGTACAAATTTAAACTCTAGCATGAGATCTATCAATTGGTTTGCTTTAATGCTATTTTCTAAGATATTTATGTTGAAATCTCCGCCTATTATTACATTACATTTTTGGTATTTATTGTTTATATATTGCATTATTTGTTTTAGTTGACTAATAAAAATTGCTTCCTCTCTTCTATTCCAGTACATAGTAACTAATAACATATTTTGCTTTGGTAGCTTACATGCACATACTTCTAAACAGTATTCAATAGACATATCCCTAATATCACAACACTCTATACATTCTATACTATCCTCTAAAATAATGCAGACTCCGCCACCACTTCGAGAGCAGCGACAATATGAAGCTGCAGTTTTATATCCAGTAAATTGCACAGTTTCTAATTTATCTTTGGAGAGCCAAGTCTCGCACATGCGAGACATCCGATAGTGAGGCTGCCTTACGTTCTTAGGGTCCCGGGTTCGAATCCCGATAAGAGCAAATGTTTATGTGATGAGTTTCCGAGTCATGGATATATATATGTTTAATAAGTATGTATTTACGAACTAAAAGTATACATGTAGTATATGAACTGTCTGGTGACCACGACACAAGCCTCGCTTAGTGTGGCACTAGATGGTGCTGTGTGTGATGTCCAGCAATATACAGGGTTATTTTTTGTTTATACTAAATCCGAAAAGGGGTCATTGTACTCATCATTTTGAACAACTTTTTCTATGGGACGAACCTTGAAATCGCGAAAAAAAAATCAGCGGTTCCCTACATTTTGACGAGTTATGCGAACATAAATGTAGGGAACAGCAGATTTTTTTTTCGCGATTTCACGGTTCGTCCCATAGAAAAAGTTGTTCAAAATGATGAGTACAATGACCCCTTTTCGGGTTTAGTATAAACAAAAAATAATGTTGTATTTATATTTTTTTTGGTTGTCGGCGTGGCGTCTTCCATACTTCTGTATTACTCGTCATCTCAGCATTCACCTCCTTTTTAACATCATTACAATTATAATTATACTATCATCATTACCTTTGCACAGTCTAGTCTAGATCCATCGTTTCTTTGGTTTTTCTCTACCCTTTTGAAACAAAAATAGAATGGATTCTTAAGTACTATTTTACAACCATTCAACTACGAGTAGGTGTTTTTAAATATAGCTTACGACACTCGGCTAAAATGTAGCTTCCAATATTAATGAAAGTTTTTTTTTGTTATTAAACCATTTTTTTTACGTCGTATTTGAAGTTTTTATTAAATAAAAGATAGTTGTTAGATATAAGTTTAATAAAAATGATATTTAAATGTGAAAGTTCCTAATGATATAATTATGTGATAAATAATAGATACTCTGCATGCTGCGCCCTAACAGGGTCATGTACTCACTTGTTTTAAGCTTAGCGTTTAGAATTGTTTGTGTACAGCCAGCAAATCAGTTAGGTATGCAGGTCAGTAATCTTCTTACGACTATTATAAATGTAAAAGTCTGTAAAGATCGATTTTTATTACACGCACAAATTACTGAAAGGATTTGGATGAAATTGCATACAGATTGATTATAACCCCTTTCCATTTATGACAGTAGTAAGAAGATTCCTAGCCTGTAAACTTAACTGTTTTGCTGCCCATTAAATAAATCAATAATTTTAGGAATCGGATCAGTAGTCCCGAAAATTACCCGCTAATACAAACTTTACAACAAAATAGG
The DNA here is from genome assembly GCA_916618015.1 of Xestia c-nigrum. Taxonomy (NCBI): domain Eukaryota; kingdom Metazoa; phylum Arthropoda; class Insecta; order Lepidoptera; family Noctuidae; genus Xestia; species Xestia c-nigrum. The sequence continues at coordinate 5,182,337 of OU745264.1, forward strand.
TCGACTCCTTTATAAAACCAAGCCCAGTAGGAAAAAGTTATGTCCCCAACATAGTTGAGAAAATGCTAATCAGTTAATGACAGTTGGAGAAAATCACTTTTTAAGTTGTTAAGTGTTTACTTAAACGGTGTTAAAATACATTTAACGAAATTAATTGTATTATGTTTTCAAAACATAATACAATTAATTTCGTTAAATCCTACCTATAGTTTTTCTGGTTTCGGGTATATCGTGAATCACGTACTAAAACACGTGCTTAGCTCATGTAGTCGCCTTAATGGTGACTAGACACACAAAAGAAACTCCGTTTCTCAACAACAATTTTTACTTTGATCAGAATGCTTTGTTGGCGTTTTCATGACGGTTCCCTTTACACCAATATACATGTAGGTAACTGTACGTACATAATAATTATGCATGTAAGACATTCCAAGATGAAACTAGCTCTGAGTTTTTAAAGGGAAAATGTAAAGAGAAGCTTATTGTTAATATTTTCGGTTGAAAACGTATATTGCTTGCAAAACTTGCCAAATGCATGTATGCATTCTTCAAAACCATTTATTGGATCATTTGTCGTAGGTATTTTAGTAAGATGAGTCATTCATATTGTATTAGTAGCAAACAGTCATGCATATATTTATTTATTAAAAAGTTGTACCTAAGGAGAAAAAGATCTAGGACTAGGGCAACAAAAAGTGGCAATTTTTCAAACCCGGGTTTCCGGTTTGTGTTTTTTTCGTAACCCGGGTTTTTCGGGTATTTTTGGGTTTTTTCATTTAATGTTAAATTATGTGTATATTTTCAAGTAGGTTTTTACAGACACTTATAAGTACACGTAATTTAAAAAAAACTACATTGATGGGGCCGGTGTTTCGTACCTCCAGACTAGTCTGAGGAGAAACAGTCGAAACAAACTCATAGGTCATAGTCTCTTTTAAAGTCTAGGAACGACTGTGCAAGTCCGGAGTATTTTCTACTAGACAACCTTTTGAAAGAACCATCATCAATCGCTACTCATCATCATCTGCCTAGCCTTTTCCCAACTATGTTGGGGTCGGCTTCCAGTCTAACCGGTACAGCTGAATACCAGTATTTTACATGGAGCGACTGCCTATCTGACCTCCACAACCCAGTTAATACTGGGTTATACGATACCACTTCGTAAGACTGGTTGTCAGACTTTTTGGGCCACTGACTACCAGTAACGACTGCCAAAGATGGACAAATGACAGCTGGGACCAACAGCTTAATGTGCTTTCCGAGGCACGGAGGAAACTTGGTATGTATGGGTGGTCACCCACCCACAGCCCAACCTAGGCAAGCACGGCTTAACCTAAAGATCGGTTCGAGCGGCAGATATTATTGAGCCACGAACTTCTCAATCGCAATACTATCATCATCAAAATTCTTCTACTCGTATCCCAACAGTGGGGTAGATGTGACATAATCTTCTTCTTTCATCCTTCTCTATTTCTGGTCATCTCAGCAGTCACCTTCTATTAGCCAAATAAAGAAAGAAAGAAAAATCATTTTCTAGCCCGCACAGGAAAAAGCACATAAAATAAAATGGTGAATTTATCAGTACAAATTATAAAAATACAACAGATTAAAAAAACAAAATCGCTAAACTAATCATAAATTACAAATGTGTAAACTGCTGTTAAGTTGTATTTTGCACCAACATGGGTTATTTTGTGAAACTATTTTGAATTCCTTCAGAGTTGAATGTTTTTTTTTTCAATATGCTAGCACTAATGATGAAATTGGTTAGTTACGAACTATAAGATTTCTGGCATCTTGTTCGTAGCGAAGCCTGGTTGCTTGGTGTGGCACTAGATGGCGCTGTGTGTAATGCCAAGCAATATTTATTTATTTTATTAATGAATATTAAACTCTCGATCAAAACATACCAACAACTCCCCATTGGATCGGACATGAATTAATTACATAATTATACCTATACACTTGCGAGCACACTCAAGTACACATCATGAATTAATATGTACTCGAATTGGATTGACGTGATTCGATTGTCTGTCAGGCTACACCAAATTGACAAGCAAATCTAATCAAAGCTATAACAGACGTTATAACGGAGATGTACACTTAGGGCCAGTTTCACCGGTTGCGGATAAAGTGTCGGTTAGCCTATTAGGAACTTATCTGCCAGATAAACTAACACTTTTGGTTTCACAGGTGTCGGATAGCGATATCTGGTAGATATAGTATTTTTGTTATAACCAGCCTTTAAGTGGTAGATAGTATTAACTATCAGTTAACTAACCGACACTTTATCCGGAACCGGTGAAACTGGCCCTTAAACTTGCACGTAAGTGTACAGTGAAAATGGAGGAACCGTGTTGAAGTGTAAAGCTGCTTTTATTATGACATCATAAGGATGCCGACTTAGGTATTCCAGAACTATTTGAAGTAACGAAGGAAGTTTGCGAGGAGGAATTTAATTTTGTTATTTTTGACAGCAAGATCTCTGTCAAATATGCATTTTTATTGTAAAAAATCCATGATGAAGAAAGGAAATAATGTGGTTTTGTTGTTCAAGAAAACACGTACCAATAAAGAAGATAGGTTCAAATTAGGATATCTACTTATTCACTTACCAATATATAAAAAGCACTGCGCATCCAGGCTGTGAAGAGAAGGATTACTCAGCCCTTAGCACAGGATAATGCTGTGCTATGTAATCATACAGCACAGTCATGCAGGTCTTCAGTGGTCACGCGTGTTTCAGTACTGCAATCAGCAATCCAGTAGAATAATTGAAAGCTTTGGTTAACTCACTATAAGGTCCATGTTCACCGAGAAGATGACAGTCTAGTTATCTAAAACAGCTGATTAAAACGCATTTTTGTATGGGAACATGTCACAGTGACAGCTGTTTTAAGATAATCAGACGATTATCTTGTCGGTGAACATGGACCTAAGCTTTGCAAGTATGGTCCCTTGAGTCAGTCTTCGGACATTGAGTCTTTGGGTAAGAACCACAGCAGCATATCCCATAGCCTGTCTTCAGACAGGTTACATACCACAGGGAGTTTATTCTCACACCTGCGCTGTATGGTTTTCTGTTTGTAAACAATCGCTTTGTTTATCTCTCTTATCGACACGTTCTACGTCAACCGCTATTGTATCCGCAGTGTCTTTGATGATGTACTGTCAGTTTTGATGGTTAAGGTGCTGAAGAGCTTTATGAAAGTAAAGTGGGCAATCTTCTATTTCGTCGGTATTCACAACGAGATCCAAGCTGTGACATGTCCAAGCAATGTGTATGCCGATCGAAATAAATTGATCCAGAACGTAAAAATAAAATAAAATATCAATAGGAATCTTAAGATGAGCGCCAGTCGATGGGAAGAAAAACTGATGTCCTTCCGTCACATTGACTGTTGTTAAATTAGGCAAAATGAGGCCCTCAAAAAATTCTGTCTTTCTTCTGTGAGTACAAACGTAATGATCTGTCGTAAAAGACCGTACTAAAACCGACCATTCGCCTCGCGAATGTTTCGCAAACATTCATTCCGCGAATGTTTGTTGTGCAACGAACATTCATACGCAAAACACGATATAAGCAGACAAAGATGAAAGATATACCGACTTTGCCAAATTCAACGACTGAAATTCGAACCTGTGACCTCAGGCTGCTAAAACAGCCTATATTTACGATGATCTGAATATCCAAATTAGTTGTTTTATTGTTTCAAAAATCCATAACGGGCAGTATAATAAATTATTAAACCTATACAGTAATATGCGCCCACGCGTATAGACGGAAATGTTATTGATAGCGGATCTATAAAACACTGTTTACTTTAATCGATATTTTTGTAATGCCGTTAATCAAATGTTTTAAAATGATGGAGGATGACGAACTCCATTTGCAACGCCATTTGATTAGTAGACTAGCTTTTGCTGAGTGAAGTTGGAAAGTTATCCCATGGAAATGTACTACTGGGATTAAAAGTATCCTAAGGCCTAACCTAACCCAGGTCATTGTCTCTCCGTATGCTAACAATTAGGATTGACTGAGTAGGTAGACGAGAAACAAACCAAAACACGGACATTTACGTTATAAAATTGCTTATCTTCTACATCTGGTTTTCCAAGTTAAAATATTATAAAGCAGAAGAGTTTGTTTGTTTTTTTGGTTGAACGCGCTTATCTCAGGAACTACCAGCTCGAATTGAAAAAATATTTTTGTGTTGGATAGTCCATTTATCGAGGAAGACTATAAGCTATATAACATTACGCTATGACCGATAGGAGCGGAGCAGCAATAAGAAATGTTGCAAAAACGGGGGAAATTTTATTCCCTTTGTGAGCTCTTTCTCTCTTAAGTGACGCAGACGAAGTTGCGTGGATCAGCTAGTAACTAATAAAACTTGTTTTTTTGGGTACCGACTAAAGTAACACGTCACACATTAGCATAATCTAGGTTCTCTAGGCGGCTTAGATGGTGCATTCTAAAGATTATAATATTCCAGATACGTACTCCCCTATCCTGAGGTTATCTCCCGTGCATAAACACGAATTTACAGCAAACAAACCCGTTCCTTGTATGGAAATTCAAGAGCGACTGAGTAGATTTCTCTCGACAAATACCTGGTTTCTGAGATCCTCGATAAGTTTTCAATTCTAAAGGGATAAAAGTTGAGGGACATTGAATTTTTAGATTTAGGGATCGACTTTCTAAAGAGTATAAATGCAGTTTTAAGCTTACACGGTTTAAAACCTGACTTAAATTGCACTTACGAGATATTTTGCGGGTTAACTCAAGGGGCTTGTAATAAAGCGTCGAAATATCGGTAGTTCAAAACAATGAATAATCACGGAAGATATCCCGTAAGTGACAATATAAGTAAGTGTAGTATGAATACACATAAACTTATTTAAAAAAAAAGAAGGATATTTCGTTCCAGATTCGTCACATCAATATTTGCATATCTCTAGGTCCCGCTTTCAATTTCCCACCACGTATATGACGAGTATTAGAATAGTATGGAAGAAGACGATATGCTACGTCGACCCCAAATTAATTGGGATAAAAGCAAGAGAATGATGATGTATTCATTCGAAAATATTTGACTTTCTATAAAAAAAATATCGATTAATGATAGCACTTTCGAATGGTAAAACTCCTGTTAAGGCAATAACATGAGCTAAACGCGAGTTTTATAATTACTAAAAGTATATGATTCACTGCTATAAACAAGACCAGAAAAATATATGATATTCTTCAGGATATATGCTAGCATGATACTGTTTTGAAAACATAATACAATTAATTGGGCTCGATAAAAATAAATCATGAACTTTTCCCTAAAAATATCTTTTAAACAATAAAAAACATACTAATAATACATGCGATCATTCTGTGTTTTTGGCAAATATTTCTACAAGCAATATATTAGCATGATACTGTTTTAGTTTTTTAATCCAATCAATAGTTTTTTTGTACATCGATCGAAACCACCCATTTCGCGCTATTTGGCCCGCAGTGGCTGACGTAACGACCACTTTGTAGTGCAAGCTGATTAGAACTTTATTCTAACAGCATTTCAAACGAAGCTAATTTAGCTCGTCTAAGCGCCTTGAGAAACCTTTGAAACCAGCTCTCATCATAATTATCATCAGCCTATTAATGTTCCAACTGCTTGGACACAGGCTTCCTTTTCTATGAGAGGGAAAACCAGCTAGGAGGTGCTTATTAAATGAAATATAAAATATTGTATTCGACACATGTCAACAAACCTGACCGTTTCGAACACAATAGAGTAAACTTACTGTAAAATACTTTATTTAAAACTTACGTAATTTCACGCCGCACATGAAACACTTTGTCACAACACCAATTTATCTCGTCGGATCCAACAGAATATCAGCGTTAGGTGCATGCCTGACTCATGCTGAGCTGGACTTCCAGTTGGTGCAACCTTGAGAGGCACACCGCACCTTGCATACCTACTTGCTATAATTTTATTTTTTTAATTTGAAGTCTGTCACGGTGTTACTACAATTATTTCGTAAATGTGTTTTTCTTTTTGTATTTTGGCACTGTTTTTTACTATATCATTTTGTTTTAACTATAATAAATTATCATTTAATTGTGCTTGTATGTGTAGTGCTATGTCTTTTGTGTGCACTAAATAAATGATTTATATATCTATCTTAATTTTGCCAAAAATAGGGGAACATGTAATTATTTCTTTCTGTCTAGATAAATCCAGAGCTTTAACTGTAATTAAACAAGCCGATGTATTAACGTCAACCCTTTACTCGTCCTGTCTAAAGTTTATGATCCGATGTGCAGAACGCAGTTACCTAGTTAACTTTGAAAACACACGTCGAACAAAATTTTGTGCTGGTACACGCGGTTTTCAAATGTGTAGTGCGGAAATTAAATGTACGATTTGCTGTTCTTCCTTATTACCATCTGCCTTTTCCTTTCCCCAACAACTTCTACGAATAAGTAACAAAAAGACAGAGACATTTTTGCATTTATGATATTACTAGCTCATACCAGCAACTTCTCCCGCGTAATTTTCGATAATTGCCCCACGGAATCATACTCATCATCTGTCTAACCTTTTCCCAACTTTGTTGGGGTCGGCTTCCAGTCTCAGACTTTTTGGGCCACTGACTACCTGTAACGATTGCCAAAGATAGACAAATGGCAGCCGAGATCAACAGTGATCAACCGTGCTTTCCGAGGCACAGAGGAAACTCGGTATATAAGGGTGGTCACTCATCCACAGACCAACCTAGGCAAGTACGGCTTAACCTAAAAATCGGACCAATACCCCACGGAATCAAACTACGGGAATGAAAAGTATATTCTGTGTTAACCAGGTTATAAACTCTCTGTGTGTCAAATTTCTTCCAAATCTGGTCAGCAGTTTTCGCGTGAGAGAGTAACAGACATCACAAAACTTTCGCATTTATGTATAAGCAGGATTGCTGGCTTTCAAATTCAACAGCGCGGTTGTTTTTTGTTTTGTACGTGAACAGACCCACGGGCAACAACTATCTAGGAAATAAAATAAAGTCATTATTTTGTGTCCAATTTAGATAAGCAAACCAAACAAGAATAAATTCTACCGATCGAATCTAGCGTGGGTGTCAAATGTCTTGTAACTTGCGAACGCGAAGTAGCAATAGTTGCTATTTGAGGTTAAACTGATTTGCACGTGGCTTTAAAGGTAACTTTATTATCACACCCTTAATTATTATTATTCTTTTATGAACTAAAACCACCACTACGGCCCATACAAAATACAATACATTAAGATTAAATTACAACATAAAGTATACTAATACATGGGGAGGGGCCCGCAAGGGCCGAAGCCTGCCGGGGTTGCGGGCCTGTTCGAAAGAGATACCGCGACCCCGGAACATAAAGGGCGAGGAAGGAACATGGATGGGTTTTAGTCAGTAAGAGTCTGACACTCCCTCCCGCTCCGCCCAGAGTGGGAGAAGTCATTTGATGATATCTCATCGAAAAAAAAAAAAGTGTAGGTACTATTACATACAAATATAACTTTAACTATGACAGTATGACACACGTAGTGGCGGCGTCGTGTAACACTGCGCAGTGTCATGTAGCCTGCCGCGAAAACGTCGGTAGACTACACTCTTTGGTCAAAACTCGACCTTGAGAAACTTGTCGAGATGTTGTGTCGGAACTCGCACCACAAAGGACTTGAAATTGGTGTTGTGACGCAGCTTCAACTTCTTGACCCTAAAAATCCAGCCAGCCTTCACTTTCATGTACTCTACGAGATCGTAGAGTACATGAAGCTCCAAGCTTCGGGGAGTGATGCAGTTGGGACACATAAATAGTTGATATCGCTGGACGCAGTTGCATATTTGGTCCTGACAGTCCAGTACCGCATTGATTGCAACAAGTAGGCTCCTTCTTCTTCTTATGAACTATGGTGAATCATCTTCATCCCACACTTGCTTCGCAGGACAGCGCTGTACCGGATTCCTCGGAAGAGTTTCACAGCGACGGTACTGCTTTCCCCCTGCCTGCGGTTGTATTGCAGCTGAATAGCTCGGGGCAGCAATTGCGGCGTGAGCTGGTTTTGGGAATATTAATAGTATGGGTGACCAATATGCTATTTACTGTTCGCGTTGGGTGTCGCTTCATTCCGCTTCATTCTGCTTGATCCCGTTGGTCGTGGTCATTAAAGTCCTTTTGAAGGGAAAAGAACCACTTTTTAACTGTATTATTCTGGGCATAAGACTGGAAGTGGTCGCCCGTCAGCGGCCAGCGATACGCGAATTTCAACAACGAGTGCGAATAAAAACAAATGAATGTTTAGCTTAAGCTGATTTACAATTCAACATAACGTGAAATGCTCAGGCGCAGAAAACCAGTGACAAATGCGTGTGTCATTTGAGCGCAAGTCGTTTCGCAAATTGCACAAACAAGGGAAATAGCAAAAAACGTAACAACATAACAAACAAACAAGCTAGAAAAACGACGTCTTAAAATAAATAAAAGAGCCCAAATTTCTTCGCCCGTATGTATTTGCCGTAACCTATTTAATCCTCCGAACGCGCCAGTACCATTTATTATCACTTGTAAGCACACACTGGTCTATTAAATTCTCACCATCAATCAGTGTTCCATTTCACTGCTGTTAACTGTTCTAAGTATCAGTAGATATTGTGTTTGAGCAACCTTATTTTATACTAGCGCTTCACCCGCGACATTGTTCGCGAAAATTGTGTTTACTCGGCTAATTTGCATGATAAATAATTTATAGCGTATGTCACTAAGTAAAGACGTGGTCTTCTAATGGTGAAAGAAAAATCGGTCGATGAAATCGTAACAAACACAAAAAACAAAAAATCAATCAATCTTTCCTCTCTATAATATTAGTATAGACTAGCTTAGGCATGGCCTTGCCCGTATGGTGTTCGATAATTGTGTTTAGGGATCGTACTGCCGGAATAAAAAGTATTCTATTTGTTAATCCATCCTCCCCCAAGTGTCGCCACGCCTACCAGGGCTGCGGGACTGTTCGAAAGAGATACCGTGGCCCCGGAACATAAAGAGCGAGGATGGATCATGGATGGGTTTTAGTCAGTAAAAGTCTGACACTTACTCCCGCTCCGCTCAAAGTGGGAGAAGTTATTTGATGATTTCCATGATGATGAGCATAGACAATTGTTCCCGAGTCATGGATGTTTAATAGTTAATGTATAATAAGTATGTATTTACAAACAAATAAGTATTTAAGTAGTATATCAACTATCTGGTGTCCACGCCACATGCTTTGCTAGGTGGGGCACTAGATGGCGCTGTGTGTTAATGTCCAGCGATATATATTTTATTTATTTATTTATCCTTACCTTTCAAACTTTCCCATTTATAGTAGTAAAATTTGTTTTTTAAGTCTTATGTTAATTGGTGAATTAGCATGAAGTGCTGTTTGTAATTCATTATAGATACAGCGCTTTGCTGCCAGCAAATATGATTTGATATTGCTAACTGGTATAGATTTAGACGATTTAAGTATCTATACAGGTTTATGTACAGAGATTTAGAAGTAGATTCGTTTTGCTTTTTATTTGTATATTTAAAGTATATCAACTATCTAGTGTCCACGACACAAGCTTTGCTTAGTGTGGCACTAGGTGGCGCTGTGTGTTAATGTCCAGCGATTTTTTTTTTTTAATTTTGTTTTTTCGGAAAGGCTGACGATAGCTGTGTGATTGTTGGCTTTTCCATTTTAAACAAACAAGAAATGTATTTAATTTAGTCACGAGAACCAATGCTCCTGTATATTATTTATCCGGAGTCAAGTGCCCGGAATCCCATCTTTTTTTTTTTGCTTTTTATTCAGCGGTTCTATAATAAAAAACCGGTCACAAAATAAACTTTTCAAAGCGTAAAGCACTGTCATACGAAGGGTAATGTAGGTAATTACTCTCACGGCAGTTTTAGTCGGCGTTAGTCACGAGCACAGGTGGCATTTACGACCTAATTTTGTGTTAATCTCAAAAATATTATTACCCTAGTTCTGGGGGTAACAGATGTCGTCAGATTGTTTTGTTGATACTTGAGTTTTTAGGGTTTAATTAATGTCTACATGTGCAAAATTTTAGGAATTATTTAATTTTTATTTTCTTTCGACTTCTTTGACCTAACTCTGATAATAATGGCGAGCGTATATCATTTTTTTTTCTTTTTAAGTGGAGTGATTAAGAAGTTGTAGTATATTTATATTAAATAGTTGACGGTAGGTCGGCATAAGATTATAATATTGTATGTGAGGGTGTTTGTAAATAAATCAGTGTTTAACCAACCTACGTGTGTTTCACTACATGGTGGCAGAGCTGAGAGCGGTGGGATACAGCTAACAAAAATTAAAGCAAATTAAGTAATATTTTCGAGAGAACATTATTTTTATGTTTCCTAAGAACTTTACAAAATGAAATGATTATGACTAACATAAATAAATAACATAGGTCGTCGATTTGTAATTTTTTAACAAATAAGTAAGTAATAACATTCCTAACGCAAAAATATAATCTTCAAATACTAATATTGAGTTTCGTTTAATAAGCAAAGCAGTTTATGCGAGATAGTCACCGTGACAATTCTGTATCCTTGACGACCATAATGACCATGAAAAATACGAACTGAAAATACATCCCAACTGAAATGACTCGTAATCATGTCTTATCCCGTGCTTGTTTATCTACAACTTGTTACATTTGATTTTAAAGGGTGTAAAACACCTCTTAACGAATCTGAAAACCACTTGTTCTCCCCGTCATTGCGATCATTTTTTTGTTCTACACCATACCTGGGAACCTTCTAGTTACGGAGATATGGGAGGTCAAAGTTACAACTTTTAGACAAGGTTTTTTATATACAAGTTTTTTTTTTGGAAAATACACCTCCACGTCCCCCGTACTATTCAATCCATCCATCAGCACAATGTTTTAAGTGCGTTACATTGAGTTCTACCACAAAACATGATTTATAACCTCAACAAAAAAAGTTGTTTCCCAGCAATATTGTTTGCGTTAAGTTACTTAATTTGATGTACAGAATGCTTGGTTTCTGATGAGGTGGTTTACACCCTGTATTTTCTTTTAAAGCACATGAATAATATATTCTATTTAAAACCACGTAAGGTCGGTTTTCCCATTCGGTTTCTCTCAGAAGAAACACCGAAACAAATTCGGAGGTCACACTGGACTTGTCTCCGTCAAGTCATGTAAAAAACTGTGTCAAACATTTATTGACAGTGTTTCAGACACGGTGATGAATTCACTTAGTTTTGTTTTATTTTAGTTTTCTATAAGTATTGTATTCAACTCGGTTTGTATGGTGTAAGTAAACTAAACATTAACAAATACTTACAGTACAATTAAATAGACTACGGTCACCATGTTAAATACGTAGTTAAATCTTTAATGTGAAAACGGGGTTTAGTCTTACCAAGAGCTATCCTATTACCCAGTACATACTGCGTTGTGGATGGATCAAATAGGCACTCGCTTCGAAATAATTATACTCAGCTGCATCAGGCTCGACTGGAAGCCGACCCTAACATAGTTGGGTAAAAGTAAGGCGCTCCACCCACTGAAGATGCGTCCCGCCGCGGTGCGCGGAGCGACAGATTTTTCCATTGTAGGTATGGAAAAAACTGTGGGTGGACCGCCTAAGAGCCTTATCACACTAGCGAGTTGTGAGCGACAAGAAAGTGGGGCGAGTGCGCAGCGAGCTCGTCGCGTGTTCGTAACGTGTGTGCGGCGAACACGCCGATAAGAAAAACAAAACGAATGATTGTCGCAAAACGCGGATCGTACACCACGAACTCGCTGCCCAACCGCAGCGTGCGTCGTTCGTCGCGCACATGTTGCGAACTTGCGGCGATCTCGCTGCGCACTCGCCCCGCTTTCCACTAGCTCGCAACTCACTAGTGTGATTAGGTCCCGAGGCAGATGATGTAAATACGGAGTTTAAAACAAACTTCAGTTATTATATCAGACAGCCAAAAGCCATAGACGACATCAACTTGTGCGGCATGTTAGTTACAAAATACTTCCATCTTTATATTGACAGGTATTCCTCATAATCCAAGTACGGATATTCATAGTAATAACTTATTAGATCACTATAAGAATACTTATTATTCATAATGAGGTGTAATGTACTAGTCGCACCTGTTAAAGACGTAGGCACTCACGGGTGCAAAACATGTGCAAGTAACTGTCGGAAGGCGGTTCCTTTTGTGTCGTATTCGCAAGTTATTAATAGAAACTTCTTAGGATTAGTATGAGTACCTAGGTCTACTATTTTAATACTTTCGTAAAGTGTACAGTACTGATATATAGAGAATCAATTCAGTACAACCCGCATTTGTTTTTCAATAATTATTTAAGTTTATGACACTACATTCTTACGAGGAACTCGTAGCTAAATAATAACAGTCGCTCGGGTCGATCTTTAGGTTAAGTCGTGCTTGCCTGGGTTGGTCTGGCGATAGGTGACCACCCTTACATACCGAGTTTCCTCTCTGCCTCGGATAGCACGTTAAGCTGTTGGTCCCAGTTGTCATTTGTAGATCTTTGACAGTCGTTACAGGTAGTCAGAAGTTTTGACAACCAGTCTTACCAAGTGGTATCGTATTACCTGGTACTAACTGAGTTCAGATAGGCAGTCCATGTAAAATACTGGTATTCAGCTGCTTCCGGTCAGACTGGAAACCGACAACATGGTTGGGAAAAGGTTAAGCATATGACTAAATTATTACGAACAAATACATTTTGATTCTGATTTGCATTTTAAAAGTAAAGTAACTAACAATATCACCGATTCAAAATTAAAAGTTATCACTTAACAAAACAATAAATAAATAAAAAAAACAAACGAAGCAACTTAAACGTTAATTTGTAAGTAAGAGACCAAAAAAAAAACACGCATACAACCACACGACGTCGAAAATGCCCTCTCCACGAAAAGCAAGGAGCGAATTTCAATTTGTATAAAATAACACACAACATAGACATTTTCCTTAGCAGCCACCTGGTACAAAGTTACGAAGTTAACTAAATCCCATTTGAGAAATGGCCGTCGATCTTTGCCGGAGTGTCGGGAGCTTAACTTAAGCCCACTGCCAATAACGCTTCTTCTAAATCACTTGGATGAATGTTCTACATTTTATCTCCAGCCTAATGGCGTTCCTTAGTAATATTTGTTTTCTGTCTGTGAGAATTTGATGAAGAAAGAGATTCTTCGGTTCTATTAAACTGGGTCTAGTCGTGACTACTGGTATTCAGCTGCATCTGGTTAGACTGGAAGACGACCCCAACATAATTAGGAAAAGGCTATGCAGATGATGATGAATCGTGATTAAAAAAAAAAGGAAGATGATAAGTGTAATGTATGTTCAGGTTTTTTTGTCCATGTTTTGTTTTAGAAGCTTCCTATCATTGAAATATTATACTTATATCACTAACAGGTACTGGGATTAATGCCCAGGTCGAGAACTTTCTTCGCTTAATAAGAATTATTAGAACGCATATGGTTTTTCTCAATATTAGCCAGGTATCTGGATTTGAGCATGATTGATGGCAATGGGCAAGACCCTTATACACCTTAAGATAACTAACGAAATGTGGTAGTTCAGATACACAGATATTATACAGGATTGACGGAATATAATATTTTCAAATTAGAGGTGGTTGTGTTAAACTCGTCATAATTTTATTTCCTAAGAATCTGATCTATGCGAGGGTGTAAATGGACCCTCCACGAAGTCATCAATCAAGCATTTTAAACATCAAACTAAGTAAACGTACGAAATTGTTTTTTCTGGGAAATTACTTTTTTTAGGGGTGAAAATTCAGACTTTAAACATTGTGCTGGTGGATGGATTGAATACTACGGGGGTAGTGAAGGTGTTTAAAGTAAAAATCTTACTTAAAAAAAAACGAAAAGTTGGAACTTTGATTCCCATTATCTCCGTAACTAGGCGGGTATGGTGTAGAACAAAAAAATGATCGCAATAATGACGGGGAGAACGAGTGCCTGTTGGTTTCGTTAATAGTATTTTTACACTCTTTATATAACATTCTGACTGAATTAATCCCCCTATTGATTTAATCCAGCAATATTTTATGTATGACAGCAGCGCCACATAATTTTAACGTTATCTGTTCCAATACTCTGACAACATAAAGTAATATTTACAACGGGAACCGCCTCGAATCATAAATACTTGAATGATGGAAAACTCATCGGAATTGGCTCATTACTTTTCGAGATTAATGTACCGAACGAACAAACGTGTTACATCAGTTCTTTAATAAAGGCAGTATCATAAACCTCGATTATTTGAATATAGTAACAATGAATGCTCAAAAGTGAGAAGATCTTTGATTATGCCTTGCTGTTTTACTGGTCGTAGGTCCATGCTCACCGAAAAGATAACCGTCAGATTATCAAAAACAGCTGTCACTGTGACATGTTTCCATACTAAAATGCGTTTTAAACAGCTGTTTTAGATAATCAGTCTGTCTTATTCTTGGTGAACATGGACCTTAGTAGTCGCATACTTGCGTAACTGCAGACCAAGAGTTTCTGGGCTCGGTAACATTGTTTTTTTTTATAAAATTTCCTTAGCAGAAGCCAGGAAACTGAACACTAAAACAATCGAAGTGTTTGGGGGTACACAACCCATTTTGATATACCCATATTTGTTTGCAAAAAAGATGGTGTCATTCATTACTAAATCAAAAATCGTTTCTGTCTATTCCCCAGAATGTTTCCCCAATCTTTCACAACGTGCTCTTAAAAATACGTTACTAAATTATATTTTTTTCATTTCCAGGTGCTGAATATCAAAGGATAAACATGGCATTCTGGAAAATAATAACACTGGCGTTCGCCACATTAATCTTCGCCGAAGCAAGACTGTACCATCATCAAAAACGTGATACACTGAAGAACGTATGCGACCCAGTATACAACAATACCAATCCAGTACAGTGTTACTGTGCTCACAGCCAAACCACGGATAAGGAGAGAACTGCCAGTTGCCACCTGGTAAAGAAAGACCTCCACCAAGATGACAAAATTTGGAATAGTTTCGAATTATTGAAAGACATCAACAAACTAACCATCTCGAACACTCAAGGCGTTGCGATTCCATACATCCCAACAAATGCTCTTAAATTCATGGATAAAGTAATGAAAATCGATATTAAGTACGGCAATATTGACAGAGTTAATGCTTTTGCATTTGCCAATTTGAGCCTTATTGAAGAAATAACGCTGAGCGATAACCAAATCAAAGTGCTGGGAAAGCATGCTTTCGCCCATCATAGAGACTTGTCAATCATCGGCTTGGACTCCAATCAGTTAGTCGAGATCAACAGGGACGTATTCATTGATCTGCCATCCTTAGAAAGACTGTTTTTGACAAACAATAAGATAACGACGATACACGACAGAGCATTCGTGCATTTAGAAAATTTAAGAGAACTGGAAATGGACAGAAACGGTCTATTTAGTCTTAATAGTGAAACATTCTCTGGGCTTAGAAATTTGAGAAAACTAGACCTTAGTAGCAACAGCCTTGAAGTAATCGGAGATAATACATTTTCACCACTTATCAATTTAAAAACCCTGAACTTGGAGGAGAATAAAATTCAAATGCTGGACGAGAAAGCCTTCAACGGATTAGGACAATTGAATGCCTTGAATTTGGCACATAACAAGTTGACGACTATAGAAAATGTAAGAACATTTGAAGGACTGGGATCTCTTACTATGTTGAGTTTGAAAAGCAATCAGCTTATTGATCTGAAGCCGCAAGTCATGTCACCGATACTGAACAATTTCTACGGCAACACTAGCAGCTTAGATGTTGAAGGTGAGGGATATTTACTTCTTTACTTTGAATTCAGCTACGGAGAATATGTTAACTATAATTTTTAGGTAAATTCAGAAATCAAATATGTTGGTATATTCACTAACTTATTCATTTTGGTGGTTTCAGCAATCTTTAACCTTACCATCTGTACACTAACCTTTAAAAAGTTAGTTAGAGACTAATAAATTGCCGTTTAACTTACTCACGTTTAACTGTTAGTGCCTGCCTCTCGTGCTATTGGTGTTTCTGAAAACAGAGTTAACTTGAAATATCCAACCCGCATCACCTACCTGTTCTTGATTCATAGAAAAATAAAAGAAAGGGTTAAATGTCAATCAGACATAGCAACCTTCCGTTACCTGTTAGTAAGTTATTGAAAATGGCCGCAACTCTTTAACAGTGAAGTGATCACCAAACTGTTGCACTCCGTTAGGATTCTGGAAATATCCAATCACACATATCACATCGATAATATCTACCATTCTGATAATATAATAATTGAATAGGGTGGTACAGTCACGAGCACCTGATATGTTTACACTTTCCTTTATATTATAGCTATTTTCGCAAGAAATAACGAATGTAACTAGGAGATAGAATCTTTTTCATAAAAATATGAGTTCCAGAATACTATTTACGTAACAAAATTAAATTTTAATCAGTACAGTAGGAAAAACACACTTTAAAAAATTCTTAAGTGTTTGTGTTATTGGTCGTGACTGTACGCACGAAGATGAATCAGCCCATACAACACCAGTTTATACATCTAATTAAAAAGTAGTACATAATAGAAGAAAGATACTCAATTTTACTTTTTAACTTTCAGATAACAACTTTCCTTGCGACTGCCGCCTGGACTGGTTCATGTCACTGATGAACAAGACTCAAAACGGTTATTTGAAGCGCGCTATAGAAAACTTGAAATGTTATCCTGACGACAACTTAAGAGAACTGTGGGCCAAAACCGATGATACAGAGAAGAACGCGGCTCAAGTATTTGTTGAAGAGGGGGAGTCCCAAGGACAAAACGCTGACTACGAATACTACGACGAATCACAACTTAATGGAAAACTCTTTTACATTGACTTAAGGGAATTGGCAAACTGTACTCATACTCGTACATATCTTCGTGTACCAACCACGACGAATGATGATAAACCAAAAGCTACTGTAGAAGCAACCACCAAAGCAATTACTAGTCCAGCAACTACAACGAAGACTACACGCACCACAGAATTTGAAATGCTGCGGTCGACTCAAGCAACACCCAAAGTTATGGTAGACAAATCTACGAAACCCAAAGAAGAGAAAACTGAAACGCCAAACAAGACTAATGAAACTAAGAATAAAGATTCATACACAACAGTCCGTCTGGCTACTGTCTCTGCTAATCCAATTCCACATAACTATGATCAAGATATGGCGTCGGATGAAGCTAGACCAGAGAAAGTCAATCAACATTCGCACAGGAGTGTCAATGACGAAACGAAGAGTACTCCAGAAATTAACCACACCAATAGCGCATGTAGTAATGTCAACAGTGTTGCTTTAGTACCTATGATATTATGCTTTAGACTGTACTTTTATTAAATCACTAATATTATATTTATTAGATATTTAGTTCATAATGTTACACTCTCTCACAGTCATTAAAATAAATAATTTTAAGTTGAAAATTTGTTTTACTACCTTGTGTTGAGCATGGACATAATCTAGTAGATGTCTAGCCCAAATTATACTATGAAATTAGGAAGTCCAAAAGTTAATACGAAGAACTGGTAAAGGTCGAGATACCATACTACGTCTATGAAGGGCATTGAAGGGATATAATTATGATGATCGATTCAGAAATGAGTGAGCAGGGCAACGCATGGCCGAAAAGTTCTAGAGTGGCCGCGAACCAGAAGACGTTGCCTTGGTAGGCCTTCCACTACCTGGACTGAAAACCTAATGAAGGTTGGAGGAATCCGCTGGATGCGAGTCACACGATACCGGTCAATGTGGTGACACTTAAGGGAGGCCTATGACCAGTAGTGGACGTCTTTTGTCTGAAATGATAATGATGATGATACCACGTCTTATTCAGTATTATAAAAGCGTTATCTACCACGCTTGGTAGATTAACAGTAAATCAAACCAAAGTATTTACATATTTCTGTTGAAACAAAAGTAACAATGAAATGTAGCTTCAGTCCCAGTCACAAGGCATAAAAAACTGTGAGTGTACTAAAGTGGCCCATTCCCTAGCGTAGCGTAGAAGAACGGGCATAAACTTCCATGGACACTCTTTTAGTAGGTACATAAGGAAACTCTTGCCATATAAATATTACTATGCTATAATAGAGTGCTTAAACGTATAGCAACTCAAAACGAAAACATTACATTGCCTACATGAAAGTCTGGAAAGATGTGGCGAATTGTGGCGTGGGTTTTGGTATCCCTTTATTCTATGCCTACTCTTTGGCCAAATACTCGTATGTAAGACACGAATTATAAAAAAAAAACAAGGAAATAAGATTGTATGTCTTGTATGTCTATCCACCAATTATAAAAAAAAAACGAATGAATCTAAGGGGATGGTATTGTCCGATGGTAGGCGTATACTGCCATCTGTTGTATTATTATAGTACTACTGATACAACTGATGTCACAGTTTCCCCTTTTGTTTTAAGTTCTGTTGTAAGATGGCGCTTATTGCAGGTTACTAATACCTTCTAAAATAGTACGATGAAATGAATACAGATGGCAAATCGTCAATTATCATTAAAAATATGAAAATCCTGCCTAAATAATGAAAAAAATCAAGCTTAAATAATGTTTAGGTTACGATTAATAAAGAGTGGCCAGCCATTAGTGGATTAGCTGCAAAAAGTTAGTTTGTTTTAAAGTAGGCGTTCTATAATGAGAAAATTAAATTATAAAGTAACGAAAAGAGAAGTTTTAAATTCGTAAATAAGAAAGTATAGTTTTAGGGTATTACCTACTATAAAAACGAATACCAACCGAAATCACGAAATGAAAAGCGTTTTAATTAATAAAGGAATACTCATTTAACGCGACTTTGTCTGCGAATCGTTACAAACTAACAAACAATAAATCAAATCTTTTCTCTTTTTAATATTATATATCTTAGTCTTAATCCGGGTAATAAATTATCTGTGTGCCGAATTCCATCTAATTCTGTTCAGGCAGTTCTTGCGTGAAGTGGAAGATTACCTAACCAACATCTATCCACATCCACACATCCATCCATCTTCATCTATACCAATATAATATTAAATTTTATATTTACATTATAAAGCAGAAGAGTTTGTTTGTTTGTTTGGTTGAACGCGCTAATCTCAGGAACTACCGGCTTGAATTGAAAAATCTTTTTGCGTTGGATAGTCCATTTATTGAGGAAGGCTACAGGCCATAACATCACGCTATGATCACTAGGAGCCAAGCAACAATGATAAATGTTACAAAATCGGGGGAAATTTTATTCCCTTTGTGAGTTTTTTCTCTCTTATGTGACGCCGACGAAGTTGCGTGGTTCAGCTAGTTTTTAATTGTATATTATTTTCTAAAAATGTCAGTAACTTCTAATATGTCCGTGGAGGTGACATTTCTACAGTAGGTAGGTAGGTACTACTGTAGTTTACCAAATGTGACCATAAACCCCCTACATAGACCTCTGTCGGTCAAGTATCTACCATTCTTCTACAAAACGAATCCTACTAACTTGTTTCTAAATGCGAAAGCAAGTTTGTTTATTTGTTACCTTTTCACGTCTAAACAATAGAATTTTGCATACACCCTTGTGAGGTGTACAGAATCGGACTTTTCACCCGGAAAAAAGTACAGTTCCCGAGGAAGATAACAATAACTTTCCCATGATAATAGATGGCGTTACGTGACTTAGGTACTCTTACACTTATTTAATCTGTGCTAATATTAAAAAGCACAAGAGTTTGTATGTTTGTTTGGTTGAACGTCCTAATCTCACGCACTACTGGTTCAAATTGAAAAGTTTTGTGTTGGATGGTCCATTTGGATTGGCTACTGGTCCGAACAGTGTTGTGAAGTGTGAAGCGCCACCAATCGAAATTGTTCGGAAAGTTTTTCCCAAATTGTGCGGACGAGTGTGGGTACTCGGGGAAAACTTTTTTCGCCCGGACCGCCAAACAGCTTCACTTTCCCTGTGTTCGTACAAGTGCCCAGCACTGGTGCGAGCACAGGGGGAGTTTCCCACGCAGCCCGGTGCAGCTGGCACCGTCGCGGTCGCGAATCCAGCAAAACTTTTTAAGAATTTTTATACAGTGCGCGTTTTTAATCTACCAAGATGCCCAAGCCTGGCTCTCGCGGATCACTCGACCGTGATGATGCCGGCCAGTCGCAGCCCCCTCCGGGTATGGACCGGACAGTGTCTCTGCCGAACATCGGTGATGCAGTGCCCGGTGCAGCCCCGACTGGACCCCCCCCTCCTCGCAGTGAAGAGAGGAAGGGGCCCAACAAGAAGAGGCTGTCCCAACCGTCCCAACCGGACCAACCCACCCAATCCGGACCCAGCACGGTGGCGGCCATGCACGGCCCGCCGACGACGCCGGCGCCTGCGCGCGGTGCGCCGACGCCCTCGCCGAGCCAACCGCAAGCCGTGGCTGTGCGACCGCCCGCGTTTCGCCCGGTGCCCATCCAGGCCCCGGGCCCTGCTGCTGCAGTAGCCGGACGCGCACCACATGCGCGCCCCCCCGCACCCATCGCACGGGTAACTGTGCGCGATGCCACACCACCGATGCGCGCCCCCGCGCCGGCACCGAGAGCCCTTGCGACCGGAGCTCGCCCGGGAGCGCCTTCGGCGACCCCTTACGTGCGCCCCTCGGTGCGCCCCACTACCCGTGCCGCGCCTGTTGCACGACCCACCGCGTCGAACGCGCCCCCCGGGGCTGCGTCCGCGGTGGCCTCCAGCAGCCGCGGCCCCACCACCCCGCGCACCGCCACTGCCCGCCCCGGCCACAGCTCAATGGCCGGGCAGGCCCAAGCGGAACGGGAACATGTCAACACGACAAGGATGGCACCCGGCGGCCGGCCGAATATCTCGGCGCCGCAGGTGCCCGACTCGCCGGCGCCTCCCCGTGCGTCGGCCTTCGACTCGCCGGCGGCGCTGTCGGCATGCTCGTCGCGAGCCGGCTCGAGCATGTCGATAGCTTCCGTGGGCTCGGTCGAATCAGGCCGAAGCGCGCCTAGGAGGCGCTCCCCCATGGTCTCCCCGTCGCCGTCGCTGGGATTCGGTTATGAATTCCAGCTGGAGCCGCGCCCACAGCGACGGCGCCGAAGCACCGACGAAGATGTCGAAAGAGAGGAGGCCAAGCGGTACTGCCCGGACTCACCGCGGCCACAGCGCGATCGCGCGCCGATGCGCGGCCGGGGCGACGCCGCTTCGCCTACCTTCGCGGAGGCGGTAAGGCGCACACCAGCAGTGTCGCCGACAACGCCGACGCCCACAACCAGTCGCCAGGAGGCCCACAGAGGGGTGAGTTCTCCTGATAATTGCTCTCCTACAGCTCAATCGGCAGCCCCCGTGGACAACGCAGGGACAAGTAAGGAAGCAGCCACCCAAAGGCTGAAGCCGAAGCCTACCAAGAGGCCGAAGTATCCTCCGCTGATTGTGGAGAGGCTGCCGGGATGGGCCTCGCATTTTAGGGCCCTGAGGGAAAAGCTGGGCCACCCCCCCAATGCCAGACCATTTGGCATGGGTATTCGGTTCTCTCCGGAAGGTGAGGCCGAATTTAGGGTGGTCCAGAGATACCTGACGGACCTGGAGAAAAGTGAGGGCATATCCTGGTTTGCCTACTCGCTCCCAGCGGAGCGAAGCCTGAAGGTGGCCATCTCAGGGCTGCCGGTCGATACCCCACCAGAGGAGATCGAGGAGGAGCTCCGGGCGATGGGACACATTCCGGAATACGTGCGCCATATAAAGGCGCGCCAAGGACGACCCGGATGCGTGTTCCACGCCGTCCTAAAGAGGACTCCGGAGGCCAGGTCCATCTTCGACACAAGCACTTTCATGTGCATGAAAGGTGTCAAGATCGAGGCCTGGCGGGGGAAAAGAGGGCCGGCACAGTGCCACCGGTGCCAAAAGTTTCGGCACTCGTCGCAACAGTGTCACCGGCCGCTCGCCTGCGTCCGATGTGGCGAGGGGCACGCAGCACGAGATTGCCCCCGTCCACGTGAGGAGCCGGCGACGTGCGTGAACTGCGGGGGTGAGCACCCCGCGAATAACGTACGTTGCCCGACCTATCAAGCGGAGATACGCAACAGGCGAGCGGGAACAGTCGCCGCCACGACCGCCTCACGCCGACCGCAAGAGGTCACCGAGAGGCAGCGCAGAGATGTGGCCTCCACAGAGGACCAAGGCGCGTCGCTTATGGCGGCGGCCAACGGGCCCTCAACCAGGGGAGAAGCCCCCCCCCCCTCCTCCTCCAAGCGGCGGAGGAAGCGGAAGGGGAAGAAGAGAGGAGGGAAAGGTAAGACGTCCGACCCCCCCCCCCCCCGCAGCAAAGGAAGACACCGACAGGGGCGACACTACCTCGTCCCTGGCGCAGGCTGTGACTTCAACCCAAGCGCAGCAACAACTACAACAACCCAAGAAGAGTGATGGACCGTCAGCCGGCGCCGGCATAGCGCGGCCCCCGGCCCGTCAGCAACAACAACAACGGCCCAAAAGGCCGACCAGCACCGGTCCAGCTGCCGGCGCTGAACCAGCAACGTCATCGCTGAAAATGACGAACACTAAAGAATTCACAGCCTGCGCTATTCGCCTGTTAATGGACCTCATGAAGGCCATAAGACAGGGACAAGACGTGGGCCTAATTATCCTCGACGGCCTGACCTCACTCCTCCAATATTATGGATAGGCCGTTGAGGGTAATTCACTGGAATGCCCGCGGCCTTAGAGGTAAGGTCGCCCCCCTCCGCCGCCTACTACATGAACAGGACATCGACGTGGCGCTAGTAAGCGAGACGATGCTGGGACCGGAGATCAGACTCAAAGTCCCAGGCTACCTCGCTTACAGGAAAGATGAGAGGTCGGCACTCAACGCCCCCTACCGTGGTCTGGCGGTACTGGTGAGGCGTAGGGTTGTCCATCAAGAGCTTCCTGTGCCGTCTGTCGGCACGTTCTACGCGCTGGGAGTGCAGCTCCATGTCGCCGACGAGGACATCGCCCTGTACGCCTGCTACAAGGCGCCCTCGGCTAACTTAGACCCTAAGGAGCTGAGGGCCCTTCTTGAGGCCAACAGCGGCGCGACGTTGCTTGCCGGCGACCTCAACTGCAAACACCCAGCGTGGAACTCCGCCCGGACAAACACGGGGGGCAGACGACTCTACGCGGACGCGGAAGCCCACGGCTATACGGTGTCCGGCCCGGAGGCGCCTACCCACTACCCGGATGCCAGGACCAGCATGCCGGACGTGCTGGACATCGTAGCCTTCCGTGGGCTACACTGCCAGATCACGCAACAAGTGTTGGACGACGAGATGCAGAGTGACCATCACCCAGTTCTCGTCGTCCTATCGGGGATGCCGACCCGACAGATGCCCGCAGCGCCACGTCGACGAATCGACTGGGAAGCATTCAAAGAAAGGACTGAGGCCACCACTCCGACTCGGCCCGTGACTACCTCCGCGGACGTTGACCAACTCGCGGACGACGTCACTGCTTGCATCAAGAACGCCTTGGAAGCGGCGACTACGACAGAACCGCAGGGGAGAGTGCTACAGCCGCCCCTGCCAGCGTATCTTCAACGTATGATCGCCGACAAGAGGCGTCTTCGCAAGCAGTGGCAACAACTTAGATGTCCGACATTGAAGACCCAGGTCAACAGGCTCGCGGAGAAGATAAAGGCCGAGCTCCGGAACCGCGAAGCCGAGAGCTGGGAGGAAAGAATCCAGGAGGCGGCAGGCAGCTGGCCGTCCGTACATAGACTGTGCCGCCAACTAAAGAACACCCCAGCTCCGGTGCGCCCACTACTCGACAGCAGCGGGGCGCTCAAGTATGTGGCAGAGGACCGCGCGGAGGTCTTCTCTGAGCACCTGGAGCGTCAATTTCGACCGAACCCGACTAACGACGTCGACCATGTCGCAACAGTCGAGAAACACCTTGGGGACTATTTCGCCGCGCCGATAGCTCCCGAGGAGGATCCGATATTTTTCTCGCCTGGGGCAGTGAGACGCGCCATCCTAAGGACGAAACCCAGGAAGGCCCCCGGTGCTGACGGTATCACCAACACAGCGCTGCGCCAGCTGCCGTTCCGTATGGTAGCGGCACTCGCGCGCCTGTACACGGCGATACTGCGCACCGGGACGTTTCCGTCCTCTTGGAAGGAGGGGCGCGTCATCATGCTGCCCAAGGCGGGGAAAAACATATTGAAGCCGGAGAGCTATCGGCCCGTAACATTGCTGCCAACCACCTCCAAGGTGTTTGAAAACCTCCTGTTGCGGCATCTCCAGCCGCATATCGACCCGAGGCCCGAGCAGTTCGGGTTCAGGTCGGAACACAGCACGACGCTCCAGCTGTCGAGAGTACTGCACCACATGGCCCAGGCCGTGAACAAGAAGGAGTATGCGGTAGCAGTACTCCTCGACATGGAGAAGGCCTTCGACCGCGTGTGGCACGAGGGCCTAATTTTCAAACTGTCCACGTCGGACGCGCCCCGCCGCGTCGTAAAAGTGGTCCAGTCCTTTCTTACAGGAAGAAGCTTCCGCGTGGTGGTCGAGGGAGCGCTCTCCAGTGCCCGTCCGGTGCTGGCTGGCGTGCCCCAAGGCAGCTGTGTGTCGCCAGCGTGTTACTCACGTTACACCGACGACATCCCCACGACGCCAGAGGCGATGCTCGCGCTGTACGCCGACGACGCCGCGTACATTACTACATCGCTCAACGCGAAGTACGCGGCGGTCAAGATGCAGCGCGCGCTAGACTTGCTGCCTGCATGGCTGTCGAAGTGGCGGCTATCGGTTAACGTGGGTAAGACGCAGGCGATGGTCACTGGACTAGTGCCCCTCCCACCACCCCTGACTCTACATGGCGCCGATGTCGCGTGGTCGCCCCGGGTAAAGTACCTAGGGGTCACCATCGACCGTCGGCTTACCATGGGTCCACATGTCCGCCAGGTCGCGGCGCAAGCTGGAGTAGCCCGCTTCCAGCTCCGACCAGTGCTCTCTTCCCGACTGCCGGCGCGCGTCAAGCTGGGCGTGTATAAAACTTATATACGCCCGATACTGACGTACGCCGCCCCCGCTTGGTATGGCCTCGCGAGCGAGGGCCACAAGAAGCTCCTCCGCACGCAACAAAACTTTGCGTTGCGGACCATCATTGGTGCCCCTCGCTACGTGAGGAATGACGTCATACAGCGGGACCTCGGAATCGAGAGCCTGGACGCCTTCATCCGGCGCCTTGCGACGGGAATGTTCGCGCGTGCCGACGCATCTGCTTGGCCGCACGTCAAGCACATAGCGCCCTGGCATGCGCGCCCCCCTGACGCGAGGCGCCCCCTCCCCCGCGACCTGGTAGCGGACGTTGACCCCCCCCCACCGGATTTGACGCCTGGGTAAGCTGTTTCCAGGCTACACGCAGCTTACCTATACAAAATGACTCCACATACACAACACACACCTAGCTATGCGACCTGTGCTAAGTTAATATAGGCAGGGCGCGTAGCCACAAACATACATGCACCTCTACACATTCGCGTAGACATACGCGTCGGGACGCAGCGCGGGCTTGCCTCCCACGCAATCATGGGCGGTGTCACACAAAACAATACCGCCTATACACACATATCGGTTCCCTGTCCGTAACGCAACCGGCTAGCTCTGGAAGCGGGGCGGGCAGGAGCCATACATCCGCCGTAGGTGCGTCGGAGTCGTCACCTCTGCCGCTGGTCGTCCCCCGCCGGGCCTCCTCCGGGTAACCGGAGGTCTCACCTGGCGGGGACTGACCGCCGAGGTGGCGTGAAGATAACAGCGCTATAAAAGCGCTGTAGGCGCGCCTACGGAAACTCAATAGCAATCTTACACAGGCGTGTGAAATATTCACACGCCAACAGGCTCATGTCAATAATTGACAACAAAATGACGGGCCTGTAGTTACAGGCCGAGGTAAAGCCTCCGCGGCCAGGGGGCATAGCCCCGTGACCGCCTGCCGCGCCCCCTGACGGGGGCGCCGAGCAATTCACCACGTAACGGATGGTCCATTTATCGAGGAAGGCTTTAGGCTATATAACATCACGATACGACTATAAGGAGCGGAGCAGGACTGAAAAATGTTGCAAAAACGGGGATTTTTTTTCTTTTCGTTTTACTCTCTTATGTGACGCAGACGAAGATGCGTGGGTCAGCTAGTTATTTTTTTTGCTTTTTTGTTTGAAAGGTGAATTAGTCGGGAGTGTTCTTAGCTATGTTTGATAAAAATTAGTCCAAGATGGCCGCCGTCACAAAATGGCGGATTACATAATTATTTATTCAACAATTCCCACAATATGGGTATCAAATAAAAGCTTGACTAGTACAGTACTATACACTATGATAAATTAAAAATCCAAGATGGCCGCCACACCATGGCGGATTGACCAAATATTTTCTATTTAATTTTAAGTACATTGTGTCGGGGGTTTTTTAAATGTTTAATTTCATTTTACTTGTTGCTTATACAAACTTTAGTACCTATTGTGTAAAGTATTTGTTTTAAGAATGTAATTATTGTCAAATTCTAAATTAACGCGAGCAAAGCCGTGGACAAAAGTAGTAATTAATAACCGGATATCTGTGTACTTTGATAGTCGGTATTAAGGCTGTGGTATCTGCAAAAATAGCAACTCTATTTGTGTTGGTTAAAACTTCGTTTGAAATACTGTTAGAATAAAGTTCTAATCAGCTTGCACTACAAAGTGGTTGTTACGTCAGTCACAGCGGGCGGAATAGTGCGAAATGAGTGGTTTTTATTTAATTGTAGCCTAATAAATCATTATATCGAATTTCCAATTGTACGCTTTGTGGAGGAAATGGAGTAGTTACGAAATTTCAAAGAAAAAATGCTTTATTTTGAATTTATTTTTCATATAGGTAGTACTAATAACGTTAGAATTTTTTCAAATGTACCAATTAAAGTTAACAGTTTAATAATCAACATTTTTTTTTTGTACATTTATATTTACTCATCAAAGAGGAGTTACATGGAAAAAAATCCCTCGTTAGCATATATACCACCCCCTTAAGTATATCTTAGCATCTATATTTGTACGACCTACATATTAATTATCTTAGGTACACATAATTACACTGAGTTGTCAGCAGCAAACAAACTGCTGTATCCACAAATAAAGTTCTTTACAAACCTAGAACCTTTGACACGCAGCGATAAAAAAAGTATGTATAACGAATACAGCATGTTTTTTTTTCGTTTGCTAAGTTTAGATAGGATAAAATTCTTCACACAACGGTTGCCGAAGGTCGACGGCGATGCCGAGGCCGACCTAGAAAGAGGTGGTGTTAAGGCTGGTCCGATGAGGTCCGGGATAAGAGCCCATAGAAGGAATTGGGGGAGCCCCATGCAAGGGCGTAGCGCGGTACGGCCAGATGCAGAAATGCTCACAAAGAGTAAAGTTATATTATGTAGGTTGCTTATTAAAATAATATCAGTCGCTCGGGTCGATCCTTAGGTTAAGCCATGCTTGCTTTAGGTTGGTCTGTGGATGGGTGACCACCCATTCATACCGAGGTTCCTCCGTGCCTCGGAAAGCACGTTAAGCTGTTGGTGTCGGCTGTCATTTGTCCATCTTTGACAGTCGTTACAGGTAGTGGCCCAAAAAGTCTGACACCAGTCTTACGAAGTGATATCGTATTTCACAGTATTAACTGGGTTGTGGAGGTCAGATAGGCAGTCGCTTTATGTAAAATACGGGTTACCTACAATAATATCGACAGTAACTACATCGACGGTCACTGTATCGACAACGTTCTATCGACGGGTGAATGAGTCGACAGTACACCAAATTAAGCGTGAGGTCCTGGGTTTATTTATAAACGAAATCTTGCCCCAAAATAGGAATTTCTCTTGTATCGTGGGTGCGTTTAGAAACATTTAAGTGTTGTTGAGCTCTTCCCTCACTTTGCAACTTCTCAGTAGCAGGGAGTCTAAATCCAGTAGTACTGTACCAGGTTTGATGCCAATAGGCTCACAGCTTATTTACCTAATTAAAGCGACTAGATGAGCTAAATTAGCAACTTTATTTGTGGTGATTCAAACTTGGTTTGAAATGCTGTTAAAATAAAGTTCAAATCAGCTTGCACTACAAAGTGGTTGTTACGTCAGTCAGTGCGGGCCAAATAGTTTGTTTGAAAGATATTTTTAGAGATAAGTTCGTGATTTTTTTTATCGAGTCAAATGAATTGTGTTATGTATGTTTCAAAACACTATCAATTTAGCATATATCCTGAAGAATGTCATATATTTTACTGGTCTTGTTAATAGGAGTGAATCATAATTATACTTTTAGCAATTATAAAACTCGCGTTTAGCTCATGTACCTAATCGCCGGGCTCAAATCCGGTCTCCGTGGCTGCAACTGAGAAATTCCTGATGAAAAACCCAATAACACTTTGCCCGACCTGGGAATCGTGCTCAGGACCTCATGCTTAGAAGTTGCGCTTACGACAACTAGACCAACGTGACAGCAGACACAGTGGCAGGCAGCAGTTTATATTAGACTAGCGCATCGCCCGCGACTTCGTCCGCGAAAATTGTGATAGGTTGACTAATTTGCATGATATGATTACAATTAATAACCTATGTTACTCGGTAAAGAAGTAGCTTTCTAATGGTGAAACAATTTTTAAAATCGGTTGAGTAGTTCTTGAGTTAAATTGTAACAAACTCACGAAATCAAATCTTTCTTCTTAAGGTGATTGCCTAGACAGACCTCGCCATACATTTTCCAAGCTCTGTAATCTCCGTAAATAAACGGTTACTACAGAATAAAAGCAAGTATAATGGTACTTTATAATGTATTATGGTCGCAAATCGCCCAAATTTTATAAAAAAAACAGTATTTCTAGGAGAATTTGACCCAATAAAAAACGAAAAATCTTTACATGTGTGAGTGAACT
Organism: Xestia c-nigrum; assembly: GCA_916618015.1. Taxonomy (NCBI): domain Eukaryota; kingdom Metazoa; phylum Arthropoda; class Insecta; order Lepidoptera; family Noctuidae; genus Xestia; species Xestia c-nigrum. Next base: position 5,211,397 of record OU745264.1, read on the forward strand.
GAATCGCGCCATCTGACAGAAATATTTAGAACCACGAGAAAAAGTTTGTAACTGTTGTAATACGAGTTTACGTTCGGTAAACATTTATTATTTATAGATGGCGCTGTGCCATTCCTCCAGTCAGCCCATGCGTTATAATTGTCTTGACATCTTGCGAATCAAAATTGTGTTTATAGCAAGTTTGCGCTAGCGCGCGGGTTTGCCCGCTAATTTTACATTTTATGATTGATAAAATGATTTTTATTTGGAGATGAGAGAGAATGCCAGAAAGTGAAAAAAAATATCTGCGACGTGCCTTTGGTTCACACAGATACAATACTAATGTAATTATTGTATTATCTACTTTTAATTTAAAGTAGGTACCTAAGGATTTAAAAATCTTTCTACTGTATGTAAGTAAAAAGATTACATCTACATGATCATTTTCATCTTCATCTTACATCTATTGATTGAATCATATTTAATTCATGTGAAACCAGCAAGATAAGTGAATAGGTACACAGACAAACCACTTTGGTTTTTCATAACTATTGCAAATTTTAATATTATTAGCACACAAAGTGCGTCAAGATAAATTGGTCTTGCCATTTAAGAAGTTTACCAAGAAAAAGGGGAAACGTAGGGCAGTATTTTTGGTCAGTTTTTTTAAATATCAGAACATCCTACAACTTGTAAATCAGAGACTGCTGTACATCGTTTATTTATGTTTCGGGGTTTTTAACTGTCAGCAAAATGTCGTTCTCAAAATGGTAGCTGTAGTTCAAATTTCGCTCGTCTGAACGGCTAACTGAGTAGTAAGCACCATTCAGGTTTAGCATATTTGGCGACTCTACTACTGAGAACCATTCAAACGTCCGTGAAAGAGTTTTTATGGAAAAGTGAAGTGTTTTTTATTGACGGTAAGTATTATTTTTATGTACAATGGATGCTTTTCAAGGTGATGTAGAATTATATTTAGTAATTACCCTTAAAACTTTAAAAAAGTATAAGATTTAGAAGAGGAAATACAAAATCAAACGTTAGCAACACTCGTTGATTGTCATCACATCACATACCGGTATGTACCTACTCTAAAGGGAATCGTTCATTTTATGGTTGGACACTGATTCGGTGTTGCCACATTAATTATATCTGTGATTATTCTTACAGGAAAGATACTAATCGATTTCGAAAAATTATCGGTAAGTACAATTTTCATTGTTTTCTAATGAAAATCTTATTTTGTTAATATTTATCCATATTTAATAGAACGGTTGGGCAAAATCAACCTTATACCATTAAGATAAAGTTTGTTTTGGATTGATTCTATTCCATAGAACACTATCTACTACTACTACTATCACCATCTATGGTCAACCATAGATGGTGATAGTAGCGGAATTTACTCGTCAATCGAATCCAGTGTGACTATAGATCGTAAATACGTTTTGCCGCTAAAGCAAAATCAATTTTATTTGTAGAACGTCAGGGTTTATTTCCAAATCTTTGATGTAGGCTAATTTTGACTAAACTTTGAACAACGAATCAAACGAATTGTTTTTTTGTAGTGCAATATATGATTATCGGTTTATATGTGTGAGTTTGGCGACAGCGGTTCCTACAGTAATTTTGGTGCATTGCACTTCCACTGTTTTTCTCTGTTCCGTGTAGTAAATAAATTAAAATTTGTTTGCTATAATGTAAGGACATTCATGTTTTATATAATTTGGTCCTTTCCAACCATGTTTGAATAAAACGACATCTAGTGGTGTCGAAAGTTACTACTATTTACTTTGCATGTGTGTGTAAAGAGCATATTCAAGCGGCTAATCTTTATTTTGATGAAATCTTTGCATGATACTAGTTAACAAGCACAGTGATTATCTAAAAAAATCAAGTTAATGCCCTAGGTTTCGCATTTAATAAAGTTGTCTATTAAAAATATCTATGTTAGGTGTAAAAATTGAAAATGTTCGAAACTGTGGATGTGTCGCCATCTAGCGACAAAATGGCAAAGAACTCGATCATCCATCCACCTTAATAAAACACTGCTTTAAGCTTTTACTGTTAAAACTAAATAAAATAAATATAAAATAAAATAAATAAATATCGCTTGACATTACACACTGCCATCTAGTGCCACACTAAGCAAGGTTTGTGTCGTGGTCACCAGACAGTTGATATACTACATTTATACTTTTTATTTGTAAATACATACTTATTATACATATAAACATCCATGACTCGGAAACAAATGTCCATGCTCATCACACAAACATTTGCTCCTAACGGAATTCGAACCTGGGACCTTATGAACGTAAGGCAGCCTCACTACCGCTGCGCCAATCGGGTCGTCAAAAAACTAAACCTTTATTGTCACAAACGGTACCTATATCTTTCGTGATTATTGAAAAAAAAAAATATTAATAAAAAAAGCTTAAAAAAAAGCTTTAATGCTTTTTCATGCTTTAAATGCGTTTTCTTTCTTTCTTTTCTCCACCTTCATTCTTCAATCACGGAAGATATTAAGCTTCCTCTTTTCTCCTCAATATAAGTTTTATTCTTTATAATACGAGTATTAGTATACATAGATCAACCTGTATAAAAAAGTGTCTATGTCCGCTTAATGTGAGGTTCTTACCCGACCATAAACAACAAACGCAACGATAGTATAAATGTAACGTATGCTTATCAAGCTTACTTAGTTCAGTGTTCCATTGTATTCGACAATGAAGTGCATTGTTTTTACGGCATTTTTATTGGGTAAGTGATTTCTTTATTCTCTAACTGTAGAAGATTGGGTGGGTCAGCTATTTCAAGACTACATTTCGACTACAGCTGAACGAAAATACGTAGTGAGGGATGTGTGTGGAAATAACCAATCACATAGCTAGAATACCTCATTTTTTGACAAGTATCGGGTGAGCCTGTGTCGTTGCACACGGCCGTTGGTTTTAACGTGTAACGTCTACAATAGAAGCCACCAAAAAACCCGGTGATTATCAAATTAATGCACCCAAACGGTACCGATTTGGATGTTTTTGTTTGAAAGGGGAATTAGTCGGGAGTGTTCTTAGCTATGTTTGATAAAAATTAGTCCAAGATGGCCGCCGTCACAAAATGGCGGATTACATATTTTTTCACAATTACTTCAATATGGGTATCAATGTCTGTCTGTCTGTGAGCAATGGCGAATTATAAAAGCAGATCTAAGACCTGAATCATAATTTTATGTAAAGGTCCATTCTTTAGTGAAATGTTGTTTTTTACATTTTTCATTCTTTCTCATCGTTTTTTTGTAAAATATACTCAGGAAGCCAGGAGTTTCATATTGTACTAGACGCGAAACTAAACATAACGTTTGACTGCCTCGGTGGCCTAGACGGTCACAAACGCGACTGCGGGTCATGAGGCCCTGAGAACGATTCTCGGGTCGGGCAAAAATAATTAATAATTATTAATAGAGTAATTAGGTTTTCAAAACAGGAATTTCATTAAACTTATATTATCACTTACGGGATATCTTCCGTGATTATTTATTATTTTGAGCTTCCGATATTTTGATGCTGTGGCAATAAATAATGCATATAGATTAGAATTACGGAAGATATCCCGTAAGTGGCAATATAAGTTTAGTTTTAAACCGTTAAAGCTTAGAGTTTATATTTTTGTGCTAGTTTGATGGCAATGGGCTCTCCCCTATTGAATGGGACTTAAAGATAACTAGCGAAATGTGGATGTAATTTTTACGTACATAAAACACCTCTGTCTAACCCTCTGGGAATTACAAGGCGTGATGTGATGTTATGTAACATTGTTAACTCAAACATTTTCCTATTCCGACTGAAAATGTCTGAGACAGAGTGAAGTTTCAATGAACTACGTATAGGGTTAAGGGGCCGGCGGAGCATGCGTTTTTCATACAAACGAAATACCAAAATAATATGAAAATCAAACATATTCTTAAGATAGTGTGTATATATTTCGATTGTATTATAGAATATCTGTTCCTTAAATCAATATTTTGAAAGGACAATGATATATAGACGAGATATGAGGAATTTAAAATTTCTATAGATTTATTTTTCTCATAACTTTTGTTTAAATCAATGTACATTACATTCAAAATATATGAATATATTCAGTGTACATTAAATTTTGTTTGATTTACAAATTATTTTGGTATTTCGTTTGTATGAAATTCGCATGCTCCGCAGGCCTCTTAAATGCATTTACTGATTTTATTAACATTCAATATATTTTTTTCTCCACAGGAATATGTCTACCTTCGACATACTCCCGCCACGTTCAGTTCTACAGAAAAGACTACACGTACATTGACCAGTTCGACGCCTTTTACAAAGTACATTGGGACGTGAGTGGATCAGCATGGAGTAACGCATTTTTTACTTGTGATGACGAAGGAGCTACTCTCTTCTATCCCAAAGCAGAGGGAGAATGGACTCTAGTGAAGAACTTGACAGATAAAATGACTGAAGTTCCAAATGTGACAGAAATCTTCGTAGGATTGCACGACGAATTTAATTTGGGGGAGTTTATGACTGTTGACGGTATGTATTCAAAATTAAACACTATTATACAGGGCGTAAAACACCTTTTAACGAAGCCGAAAGGTTGTCATTGCGATATTTTTTTGTTCTGCACCATACCAGCCTAGGAACCTTCTAGTTACGGAAATATTAGGGGTTTAAGTTACAAGTTTTTGACAACTTTTTTTTAAATACAAGTTTTACTGTAACATTTGTACTTTAAACATCTCCACGATCACTGTACTATATAATCCACCCATCAGCACAATGTTTTTAGTGCGTTACATTGAGTTCTACCACAAAACATGATTTTACACCTAAAAAATAAGTTGATTCCCAGCAATAATTTTTCGTAAACTTACTTAATTTGATGTACAGAATGCTTGGTTGGCGGCTTCGTGCTGAGGTTGTTTACACCCTTTTTTTCGTGTGGGAAATCATCAAATGACCCCTCCCACTCAGACAGAGTGTCAGACTTTTACTGGCTAAAACCATCCATGTTCCTTCCTCGCCCTTTACGTTCCGGGGCCGCGGTATATCTTTCAAACAGTCCCGCAGCCCCGGCAGGCTTCGGCCCTTGCGGGCCCCGCCCTTTATGCTGACATCCGACGAACGCACCGTCGACACGGCCTGTCGTCATTAGACGGACGGACGGCTAGCTAGCCCATAGCTAACCGTCCACAGGCCCGGTTGTTTACACCCTGTATGCCAAACCAAATTGTACTACTGAATATATAGTGGTATTAGGTTTTCCCGTCAAGAATTTCTTAGAAGCAGTCACGAAGTCGGGATTTGTGCTCCGTTGACGGCAATAGGCTCGACTCTTATTACATGAGACACAACTGACGTAACTGGCGAAATTTAGTTTAACAATTAAGTACACTTCTACTTAACCCTTATGGAGTAAGAGGCGTGATGTTATGTTATGAAAGGTTTAAGTTACCAAACGCTTATTCGTTTCGTACCTGACTACTCTGAGAAGAAACAGCTGAAACAAACTCAGAGGTCATAGTCTCTTTTGAAGTCCAGACAATCTTACTTAATTCACATGAGGACTATGCAGATTAGTGTCTGAGATGGTCTTTTGAAGAAAGAACTACACAGATTTGAGTGGACCTGTATAGAAATCTTATATCACAAAGAGGATAGTCGATAAGCTACCAGCAAAAATTTAAGTATAGATCATCTGCCCTAGTCAGCATTTTTAATGTTATCTGTTGTTTAATGTTTAGGTAGAATAATTATACTAGATATTGCTGACTGTAACTAAAGTCGACATTATTTAGCTATACGAGCTTTTATGCACACAAATCATAGACAGCTAGACATTCAAATATTGCGAGTAGACAACCAACTTTTTTTTTGCAGAAAGTTAAGGTACTTTAATAATTATAGAACGAATTTTAGATAACTTATATATTTATCTAGTAATGAATAATCTTTTCAATACACTTCCTGGTAAACAAAACTGGTTCTTTTCGCACTACGATTAGGTTCAAAATGCAGTATATTTCACACACGTGCGTTTTTGCTATTTTTTCCACACGTGTGCGGAAAGCAAAATTGCCACAAATAACTATTCATATACTTAGTCCAAATTGGTTTAATGCAAAATTTAAAAAAAAACATTCACCTCAGACATTGAATCATTTTTTTTTAATTTCGGAAAAGCCATCTACGTCTTTTTTTGTAAATTTTTTTTGAATATTCTAATTGTGTTTATAAATTCAATATGATAGATAAACATGGCTATTTAAAACTAATATTTACTTTTATAAACAAATTATAAACATTTATTTGTGTTCAAAATTAAAAAAAAATATAAAAAAGCTATTTTTTATATTATGCTGTACAACGGATTCATACCTTTGCCTCTCCTTCAACCTGGCGAAAGTATAAAGCTCGGAAAAATAAAACATAGTCTCATGACACAAATATTTTACATTTTTTTGTATTGAAAATGTCGTATGATACACGCAGACATTTGTTATTGCAGTTTGAATGGCAATAGCACGCTGTGACGTCACTGTTTAGTGAATTAATTGAAAATAAATCGGGGTTCGGCCGATTTTTTTTTTTTTTGATATTGCTATCTTGGAGTTATTGTTTTGTGGTGTCCGTAACCCCAAAATGTAAGACGGATCTTACATGTAAACTTCTACCTATGTTACAGGGCACTCAACCCCGTATCCACTACCCGCTGAGAGTAGCCTGCAGCCACATGGCCACAACTGTATTACTATGAACATAGATACAGGACTGTACAATGTGGACAGCTGCCATAGAAATCCTGATGCACCGTTGTTACCCTTTGTTTGCAAGAAAGTTGATGATGAATCATGTCCTACTGTTGACCATGGTAAGCAATGCATTCCTGCATTATGTTTTCTAAGAATTATTTGTTTCACCTTTGTCAAAATAGCCGAGATGAAGTTTCATCTAAATTCGACATATAAGGCTAATCATTGAGACTATTCCAAGGTAAGCCTGGATTAATGAATGTGTGAATGAATTCATACGACCTCATATTTATTATTGTGGGTGTTTCTGGGACTAGACTGGCCAAGCCTGCCGCATGCCCAAAGAGCTGTGTGCCATGATAACCACTTTCTGGAACCCTGACACAGCCAGAAGGCGTCCCATCAGACTTCATAGAAGAGGGCGGGACGAGCTGGACAAAATCAACGACCAGTGGTCCACATAAGCCCTGGATAGAAATAACTGGAAGTCATGGGGAGAGGCCCAGCAGTGGAATAAAGTAGGCTAACAGTATCAGTAACTGTTCCAATAAATCTTCACAGTCGGTCATTGAACATTGTCCAGTTGTATAACATTGTCCATTGTCAAGTAGTACAGTCTATAATGATAACGCAAATTAACAACCATCGAATTCCAATTCCAGGCTATAAATTAGTGAAGTCATCAAAAAAATGCTACAAAGTAAACAAAAAGCCGCAGACGTGGCAAGAAGCTATGAAGACCTGCTTCATGGAAGGAGGAATACTTGCCGTCATAGAAAACAATGGACAGGCGGAAGAAATCAAAAATATGGTAGAACGTGGGGAAGAGTATTTCGTAGGAGTGAGGAGGCTGTTCTCTAGTGCTGAGTATTATACTGTAAAAGGTAAAGTTTGGGACGTGGAAATTACGGGTTTTCCTACTCCTCCGCTATACTTTTCTTATTAATTTCCTTGTGGCATCCAAGATAGGTCAATTCATTCTCTGGGACTTCGTCGAGCTTCATTGTCTCGGGGCTTTTCTGGTGATCACCATTGTTGATTCTTGGCTTGTTCCAAAAAAAAGGGTAAAGTATTTTTGGACTTATTATTGCAAAAGTAGTGAACTTAAATGGCAACTCTCTCTGTCTATTTTTTACTTTTACACGCAATAACGGTTGAACGAATTTTGATAAAACTAATAATCGGGATAATCTTCGACGGAGCAAAAGTCGTGGCGTGTTTCTGGTAATCACATACCTTAATGAACACATTATTAGCTAGTAATAAATTAGTACATAACCACTGAAAAATAAAAATATCGCAAGATCACCTAACAGTTTTTTATTCTGTTTTTTTTTTTCATAATTAGGCTACGCAGTACGCTTCCAGGCCCCGAAACTAATTTTGTTTAATTTCTACCTTCTAATTTCTGCAAACCGATATAGTACTTTTTTTAAAATCATGAACAATAATGAACATATTACGATTTTTTTTTGTATTTACTCCGATCCAAATTGTTTTTGTGGCGGGGCCAGGAAGGACCACGCAAGTCGTGTGCTCATGCTAAAAAGTGAAATTTTGAAAGTGCAATTTGAATATGCAAAACAGTTTTCCCCTTCAGAATATTGAAGTGACACCTCCAATATTATTTTAATTAGAAATGCATAGTAGCTCATTCTTTATTTCTTGGTATCTATTACTCGACACCACAATATTGGGACACCTAGTAAAAGTGTTGGTAAAAGACAAATGGGCAGATGATGATGAACTACGGTGCCAATTCTGTAACTTAACGTTAAGCAACACACCATTGACACTCTATCGACACACTAAAGACATTATGTTGCCCCTGTTGCTTTGGTATTCTGCAAAACTTCAATGGCGTTTCAGCGGTGTCTCAGTAGTGTGTCGATAGTGGGACAGTTCGATAGACACAACTGTCAAATACACTTAAAATATTAACAGACTACCGTAACTTTGGCCATCATGATGACATTGACAGATTATAGTGGAGCTCAATATCAATTATAACAATAGTCTTTCTATCGCGTTCAATGGCACTAAAGTCGTAAGTAAATGACCATAAAATAATGTGTACTGACACACTATCGACACACTATTTACAAATTGGATATTTTACAGAATTGGGCCCCTGTTCAATATTTCAATGGATTTTTTAACACAGCACATAATTTCTTTTGCAGGTCAAAAATTCAGTGACATGTACCGAAACATGTACAGTGACGACGATGCTGACTGTGGGGTTGTCTGGAATCGGGACGACGTCCTTTACACCAGAACCAAAACCTGTGACACCCTATGCCCGTTCATTTGTGAAATGGAAGTTTCTGTATAAAGAGAAGAAAACAAATGTGACACGGAACCTACAGAGAAGCATGGTAGCATAGGACCAGTACTGGCCATATATTTAAGTAAATATTATTTTCTAAATTTTGTTTTTTTTTTACTTTACCGTATTCTCCCTCAGCTGATAAAAGCCAAAGGCCTGCCACTGCTCTAGAGACAAAAGGGACAAGTCGAAGTTCAACCTTTGTTCAAGGAGTACATAGAGCAAAGACAATCATTATAACCAGTCTATCACTATCCAAAAATATTGATATAACCCTTTTCTTCATCCATAGTTATTTTTTTACTTTTCCATCTTCAGTATCTTTAGTACTTACAATGTCATTTTGAATAGACCCACAGCTCATTCCTACTTCTCGGTTTGTTAATGGCAAAATCACGACTTTATGGCCATCAAAAGACAAACCTTTTACGTTTCGAATGTTTATTGTCTGTAATTTGCAATAATGAATATAATTAAAAATACCTACCGTTGAATCACAGTCTTGCTTGTAGTTCAGTCAGCGTAGCTTACTAGGCCAAGATTTATGCTCCTTATACTTAGCACTTGTTTTGACTGACCGCGACCTGTTCCCTTCTTCATCTTGCGTCAGTTGCCTCAGTTGTGCTACAGTAAAAGAAAAAACTCTAACTCAAAGTACGTGCTCAGAAGCATTTGTAGGAAAGTTTTTATGACTAAAGCAAATGAAAAGGAGAAAAGACGTGCGAGAATCGATCAATCGTATTGGTTGAATTCCACACCTCGTCCCTTTGTTTGTCCTGTGATGGGATATCTTTCACATCTCCGCACTACTTTTTCATCTCTGTTTTGGAGGCAAACGGGTCTTAAACTTAACATAAAGCTTGGTTGAACTGGTTTTGAGAAGAGTTTGCTGTATAGAATGCACCAAATTAAGCGCAATACCTCTTAGGTGGTGATTCAGACTGGACTTTAGCGAGGAACATGGGTCGAAAAAAAAACTGGGCTTTCCAAATAAAGATCACATCAGCTACACAATAAGCAAAAATAATTCAGTTTTTTTTCGACTAATGTCCCTCTGGGAAAGGACAATGGGCAAATCTGGCATAGTGCGAATAAGCACAGCTTATTCTGTTACAACCTTTTTTTTTATAGGTCTGATTAAAAACAGACATTTGTGCAACAGCAGAATGGTTGAGTGGTGTTTCAGTGGTTTGTGCTCCTAATTGTCATCATGGAAATTATCGCAGGCCCTTTGTCCCGGCAAATGTGCCTGAGTCGCACCAAGACCACCACTGCCTTATATTTTGAGCTCTTCTGCCCAGTACAGTAGACGCGGCTTAAGTTGGTACCAAACTAAACTATGCCTAAATAATTTGTATCAGAAAGACCATCAAACTGAACAACTTTCTGCATGGGGCAACCTTAATCGTGAATTAGATTGTGTGTTACAGGCATCCATGGGTGATCTCGAGGAGAACATTGTTGAAAGCTTCAATATGTAGTCGAATGTCTGGAACAGAAGAATATTTTTTTTGCGATTAATAAACACACTCTTAGGAGGGAACATGAGCAGTGATTCTCCATAAAAATGTTTTCCCCATTTTGCTGTCTGAATAATGCCTCTAAAGCCTAGAGGAATAATTTTTCACCCTTGTATTTTTTCTGTCAGCAACTAATACGTAAAGAAAAAATATATGACCTTTCTAAATTCTCGCGTCACGGGGGTCAGCGCTCAGCTTAAAACATTTTGAGACCCAGCATTATTGACGCAGACAAAACGACCCATATTAATAAAAATAAATTCAATTCACATAACTAAATCAGAATATTTTATTCTGTTGGACTATTCGGAGAACGTTTGCTTATTTTTACGATATTCACTCAAATCCCTAATATGATTCGATGGTTTTCAATTTCCCGCCTGTGATGTAGGCTCGCGCGAGACCCACTCACTATATTATAGTATGGTCGTATAATAAATATTGGTACGACCAAAACATGCTTTACTTGCCCCGGGGGAAATTGCGATCATCGCAGTGGGTAACCAATTAAGTCTTATATAATGTATCGAGACTTTTCGCACTTGCCTATAGTAAATCATCAGTATGCCTGTATTTTAAACAGAAATAACTGTGTTTTAAAGGTACTTGAAATGGAAATTCTATCTATACTTAATATTATAAAGCTGAAGAGTTTGTTTGTTTGTTTGTTTGAACGCGCTAATCTCAGGAACTACTGGTTGGAATTGAAAAAATATTTTTGTGTTGAATAGTCCATTTATCGAGGAAGGTCATAGGCTATATATCATCACGCTTTGACCACTAGGAGCGGAACATAAATGAAAAATGTTGCAAAAACGGGGAAAATTTATTCCTTTAGTGAGCTTTTTCTCTCATATATGAGACGCAGACGAAGTTGCGTGGGTCACCTAGTCCTTGATAATCCACATTGTTATAGAATAGAATTTCTCTTTATTCGAGAATCCACGACTCAAAAGCTGTTAGTAATACTTACGACTATGTTAGTAAGCACTGATAAAAACAAACAACACTACAAAATTAAAGGCGGATCACTGCTGCGACAACAACTGCGACCATGAGTAATTGCACAGCAGCGATCCACAAAAACACACTTCGGGCGACTGGCGATCTTGCTTAAGATACTGTTAATGCTGCTTCACACCCTCCGCACCAGGGAAGCGCACCTTTTAGGCATTGTTGGGTATAAAAAATCCACGTGCGCATCTGCGATCATCCCCGATGCACTACCACACTTATAGAGATTTGCTCGATATCATTCTATGCAAAGCAATTTGTATTTTGACTGCCAGAGCATAAAGGCACGTACGTGCCCTCCACGTCAAGTCACAACTTCATGTACCATTTTGTCTCATATTTGTGTCGTTTGGCGTATAACAGGGCACGCGTTTGCTTGTCACGTATATGTGACAATAGCGGGTTAAAATAGCAAAAAAATAATTAGTGTTCAGGATTCCGTTGCCAACTGTCAAAAACGGAACTCTTGTTTCCTGCTTGTTTGTTAAAAAACAAATCTGCTGTTCCCTACAATTATGTTCGCATAACTCGTCAAAATGTATGGAACAGCTGTTTTTTTTTTTCGTGATTCAGGGTTTGGCCCCGTAGTAAAACTTGTTCATGATGATGAGTACAATGTGGGGTCGAAGTTAACGGATATGGAAGTTGATAAATATGCAGTAGAAAGCATGTGATGGAGACCACGCTCGGCCACTACAGATCCTGTCACCTGTGATGGGCGCCCTTAGAGCGCTGACGCTAGTCATCATCATCCGTCTAGCCTTTTCCCAACTACGAGTATATTGGGCTCAGCTTCCAGTCTAACCGGATTCAGATGAATACCAATATTTTACATAGAGCGGCTGCCTATCTGACGTCCACAACCCAGTTAGTATTGAATGATACGATTCCCCTGGTGATGGTAAGACTGGTTGTTAGACTTTATGGGCCACTGACTACCTGTACCTGACCACTCTCTTTCCAGTCCAGACAAGATAAGGAAGTCATAAGACGAACCGAAAATGCCTGGAAGAGCTACTGGTCCATGAAAGAGCTAATGAAAGGAAACCTATCTTTGTCACTCAGGCGTAAAATCATGGACATGTGTATTCTTCCCATTTGACGTATGACGGATCCCAGACTTGGTCTCTGACAAGCATTCAAAAGTCCAAGCTCAAGGTAAGTCAACGTGCTATGGAGCGCAGCATCCTAGGCGTCAAACTTACCGACCATGTACGCAATACCACACTGCGCTCCAAAACACAAATCACTGACGTTGCTCAAAAAGCCACCAAGCTAAAGTGGGACTGGGCTGGCCATGTCTGCCGTATGCCTGACGAGCTGTGGGACAAAATAACCATAATGTGGAGCCCTGACACAACCAGAAGGCGACGCGGTAGACCTCGCAGGAGATGGCAGGACGAGCTGGACAAAACCAACCACCAGTGGCCCACATTGGCCCTGGATCGAAAAACTTGGAAGTCATGGGGAGAGGCCTTTGCCCAGCAGTGGGATGACACAAGCTAACAGTAACAGTAACAACCTGTAAGGACTGTCAAAGATCTACAAATGACAGCCGGGACCAAAGTTTAAAGTGCTTTCGGAGGCACGAAGGAAACTCAGTGTGTAACGGACACCCATCCCCAGACCAACTTAGACAAGCACGGCTTAACCTAAAGATAGACCCGAGCAGATGTTATATGTCGCTTAGCATAAAAGTTATTTCCCTTGACTGGAGGCCTTCCACTCAAAGCACAGCATAGACCGGCTTAAGAACAGCTAGCCTCATAGGTTGACCTGCTAGATAACTTAAGAAAAATAAATTGACCTGAAAATTAGCTACTGTAGTAGCTAATTTTCAGGTCAATTTATTGAGGCCTAAAAGGCGAGTAAAAATACGAGTGCATTATTATGTCACATTGATTTATTGAAAAAGAAATACACACTTAAAATTGTCATATCTTTGGTAGTTAATGTAAAATTAAAACATTTGTCGACATACAAACACGTAATGACTGGAACGCCTTGATAGGTTACCACAAACAAATTTTTCAACAACGTTTTCTTCTACTCCCTCGCATCTATGTTCTTCACTTTAATTAGCAACTTCCATTTCACAAATGAACGGCAGGCTTGCTGTACCATCTTTTTTCTCAGCATAAAGATTATTATTATCCCGATTAACAACGCTGCCATATTCCCCAAATCCTGTAGTCGGTTGGTATGAATTTTGGTGGTGGTATACATCAGTGAATTTTTGACCTATAAAGAAATGCAAAATTTACTTATTTTTTCGGTATTACTCATGTAAGCATTCATGAATTGTTTAGACAAAATGTTATCGGCAATCTGTATCCTAATATTATAAATGCGAAAGTTTATAAGCATGGATAGGATAATTAGATAGATGGGGATTTGTTACTCCTTAACGCAAAAAGTACTGAACGGATTTGGATGAAATTTTGCACACAGATATTTTATAACCTAGATTAAAACATAAGATACTTTTTATCCGAGTAGTAAGATCCTATGGGTCAATTATCAAACTTCACGCGGGCGAAGCCGCTGGCAGCAGCTAGTTCTTTATAATACCGAATGTTTAGCCGGTACTGTGTAGATTACGCAGTTGGCGAGAGTGATCAAATGAGTGTAAGCGATTGCAAATGGTTGCTATATACTAAGTTAGGGCCCTCCGATCAATGGGGTAGGTTAGAAGTATCATCGTATGCCCATAGATAATACACTATATAATACAAGATGGCGCTGTTAGTTTATGTTCAACCAAATAAATACAAAAAAAAATCTGAGGTTTCGAACTTGTGATCTATTAGTCACAAGGGCAATCGCTTTCACCGTTAGGCTATCTACTTCACTAGCAAGTAGTCTAAAAGAGCTATTTTCGTTATGACAGATGAATAGTTGGTGTTCCTAAGCACACAGATGGTAGCACTATCTATGAAAATTTTGTTTGAAGCCAATGTATGGAAGTTTCAACCCCCTGCGTTTGCCCGACTGTACAATGACGAGATCAGCTAGATATGGAATGAATTAAATGCTTTTCCGAATGCTGACAATTTTTAGGGTTCCGTAAGTACCTCAAAAGGTAAATAAAAAAGGAACCCATTTTTTTTTAATAGACACATTGAAAAGCGAACAAAGTTCTTTGACAATGTGTAAGTTGACCGAGAGCACTAGTAATTTATGTTATTGTAATTATTTGTGATTCTTCGTTAAAACCACCTTTTTTAAATTGGTTATGAATACTGTTAATAATAATAGATAACGGACCAGAAAAAGAAAATATTGTAACCTTTCACTGTATAAAATTCACCATTATTGTTGAGTTGTCTAACTCCAACGAAGTAAGACTGGTCTGGCTTCAACATAGGTCTAATATCCTGCGCCTGAGCACTGTCTTCTATGACCGCCAGTATGCCTCCCTCCAAGAAGCAAGTCTTCATAGCATCTTGCCACATTAGTTCCTTATCGTAAATTTTGTAACATTTTTTCGATGTTTTCGAGTATTTGTAACCTGAAATTATGATGAGTCAATTTTAGGGTTCCGTAGCTAAATGTGAAAAAGAACCCATATGGATTTGTCATGTCTGTCTGTCTGTCTGCCCGTCCGTATGTCACAGCCACTTTTTTCCGAAACTATAAGAACTATGCTGTTGAAACTTGGTAAGTAGATGTATTTTGTGAATCGCATTAAGATTTTCACACAAAATTAGAAAAAATAAACATTAAATTTTGGGGGTTCCCCGTACTTAAAACTCAAACAAATTATTGCATCAAACACACAGATGTGGGATATCTCGGTTTCTAATGTATTTTTTTTCTAAACTGAATAGTTTACGCGAGAGACACTTCCAAAGTGGTAAAATGTGTGTGTGTCCTCTGTAACTTCTAAAATAAGAGAATTACAAAACAAAAAAAAGTATATGATGTACATCACCATGTAAACTTCCATCGAAACTTCGTTTGAACGAGATCTAGTAAGTCAGTTAGTCAAGTAAGTTTTTTTAATATCTACGTCATAAATCGCGAACCGCAATTTACCTTTCATTCAAACAACTCAAATATTTTATATTATGTTACTTGCTGCTTGCTATGGAACCCTTCATGGGCGAGTCCGACTCGCACTTGGCCGCTTTTTTGTTTGTTTAAATATATTGACTACTGGTAGTAAACAATACCTAATAGTCTCAAATTATGTTTGCCAATTATCTAAGTACTTACACAGGATCATACAATGTAGCACAGGTTTAACGAAGAAAGATAGAAAAGGAAAGAAAAGATACAAGGAATGAAAAGAAAATATAATAAAGATAGATTAAATAGATAATAATAAAGGTAGAAAAGATAGAAAAGATAAAAAAGATAAAAAAAAGATAAAAAGATAAAAAAGATAAAAAGATAAAAAAGATAAAAAGATAAAAAAGATAGAAAAGATAAAAAAGATAGATAAGATAGACAATAAAAGAAAACAAATATATATGTTGCTGGGACAAGACGTGCATAAAAATTAAAAAAAAGGCATTAAAGAAGAAGAAAACGATAGATATATCTCTTACCGCGATCGATGGTCGGACACGATTCGTCGTCAACTTTCTTACAGACGTACGGTAAAGATGTCCCAGGTATTCTTAAACAACTGTTGGCTTTCAACAATCCAGTATGTATGTTCATTGTCATGCAATTTTCGTGCAGTAGACTATTGTCGGAAGGCTCAATACTTGGGTATCCTGAAAATTGGGGAAAATTTAAACTAGCGTCATTTCTTTAACAAGAATTTGTTAGTTTTACCTGCTGACTGAGTATTTACAAAATCGTATTTATTCGAATAATTTTGCATGATATGCAGTAAAAGTGACTAGTCCGACAACTACGTAGTTATTTTTTATGCATTTCCATAGTATGGGTAAAACGAAAGGGTTTGCTGAAAAAAAAACGAGAAATAAAATGACGCCACTCCAAAACGAGTTTATTAAACTATAATGATTTTTATTATTTCTTACTATGGACATCACTTATAGTTCGTGTCTGAGGTAGCTGAGGTGTAGTTATGCATAAATATATGGTGAGTCTGCTGACAGACGTCGCTCTTGCACCAGTCAGCTATTGCAAGCAAAAACATCCCGTAACTCGCTACTTAAAAGATTAAATTACTAAAGGGTCCGATTATGCATACTTACCATCAACAGTCATAAAATCTCCTAATTTAAATTCGTCGTGCAATCCGACAAGGATATCTGTCACATTGGGAAGTCTTGTCATTTTATCTGTCAAGTTCTTTACCAAAGTCCATTCTTTCTCTATCTTTGGATAGAACAGGGTAGCTCCTTCGTCATCACAAGTAAACAGAGCCGTACTCCAGGCTGATCCACTCACGTCACGGTGAACTTTATAAAAGGCGTTGAACTGGTCAATGTATGTGTAGTCTTTTCTGAAGAAGTTAACTTGGCGAGAGTAGGTCGAAGGCAGGAATATGCCTGTGAAGGTGAAATTATACTGTGTTTGAAAGAACTTATGGGAATAGATACAATAGTCATATTTATCATATTGTCTTTGAGTAACTTAGCACCGCATCGAATACGGTTTAAAAAATAGTAGATCTTGGACAGAAACGTTTTAACGAGTTAAAGTTTCGTTCTCTACAGAATGATTTACTAAAGTCTAACAAAAAATATAATGTTATCAAAACAATTAAGAAAAATAGAAGGTCTATCTGGCTTAAAATGCCTTGCTTACTACTAATATTTAATCAGAAAAAAAAACTCACCCAATAATAGTATTGCAAAAACAATGTACTTCATCATTATAGAAGATGGCACACTATATTAAAGCAACTTGATCATCAAACATTATATTTATATGATCGTTTAGTTTTATTTTCGATTTAGACTCGACTCGTACTGCGCGTTTGGGACGCTCGACTGGGCAGACCGGCTGCTTGCCTACCATAATATTTTTGTTCGCAAACATCAGAAAAATGTTACAGCTCCTATAGTTGTGAAAAGATTCGCACAACCTTATGGAGTAGCATGTGTTTCTGATTGATTGTCGGGTACGTATCATAATCCCGAATTTTAAAAGACCGAATTTTAAAATATCGACGGATGAAATCCCGAAAATTGAAACGCCGAATGGTTGTTTGATCGAAAGTTTAAAATCCCGAAAGTTCATTTGCCCGAAAGTTTCAAATCCCGAAGCTTATCCTACTAATATTATAAATGCGAAAGTTTGTAAGTATGGATGTATGGATGTTTGTTACTCTTTCACGCAAAAACTACTGAACGGATTTGGATCAAATTTAGCACACAGATAGTTTATTACCTGGATTAACACATAGGATACTTTTTATCCCGGTAATAAGATCCCGTGGGATAATTTCAAACTTCACGCGGGCGAAGCCGCTGGCAGAAGCTAGTAAACCCTAAGTTTAAAAACCCGAAGTTTAAAATCCCGTTGTTCAAAATCCCGACAGTTTAAAATCTCGAAGTTCAAAATCCCGAAGTTAAAAATCCTCAAAGCATGCAACAAGCATACGGCAAGCATAGAGCAAGCATGCAGCAAGCAAGAAGCAAGCATGCAGCAAGCATGCAGCAAGCATGCAGCAAGCATGTAGCAAGCATGCATGCAGCATGCCGCGGTGGCGACAATTAAAGCCACCATTCCGTTCATTCGGGATTTCGTCCATTCGGGATTTCGTCCATTCGGGATTTCATCCATTGGTAATACAACCATCGGTATTTCGTTCATTCGGGATTTCGTCCATTCGGTATTTCGTCCATTAGGGATTTCGTCCTTTCGGGCATTTGAACATCGGTATTTTGAGTTTCGATATAACGACTATCGGCATTTAAAACTTTCGGTATTTTGAATTTCGATGTTTTGGACGTCGGTATTTCAATCATAGGTATTATGAAGTTTCGGGATTAAGATACAAAACCTGATTGTCATTCATGCTTAAAACGGTTTCTTTTTTGCATTTTATCTATGAGTCGAGATAACATCTAAATACATTTCTGCTGGTGCAACAGCCACTATGATCCGTTTAGTAGTAAGCGTATATCTTGCATGCTCTTGTGTGTATACAATGTTTAGACAAATAAAGAATCTTATCTTACGTGTAGAGGTGGTATTGAGATAAAGAATAAAAAAAACAAGTCGGTACCTATGTCAACTGAATATATTGACAACAAAAACTAAAATATACAAATATACCCTCATTGCCCTGGTAAAAACCGCACACGGCCATAGAAATAAAAGAGTTATTTGGACAAAATTATGATATACGACAAAGTCTACATGGTTTCTACATTACTTCTTTAAACACCGCGTACTTCTTTAAACACCGCTTCTACCCCACCAGTTGCCTTTCTTCTGTTTATTCAGCAAGATCCATTTCACAAATGAACGGTAGTCTCTCTGTATCAGTTGCTGTGTCGGTGTAAAGATAGTTATCTTGTTTGCGGACAGTCTCATAGACCTCACCGCGACCTTCAGACCAATCATTTCGACGAGAGGTGTCTGAGTTTTGGTACATTTCACTGAACTTGTTACCTGTAAATAAAGAAAATGTAATGTTTACTCGTTTATTGAGAATATCATCATCATTATCAGTGAAAAAAATAACAAAGACGGTCATGGTCAAAATTTTAAAGTTTTGCTGCTTGAGATGGACCTTATACAACCTACAATAATGCAGAATTTATACATTGTAGCGTTAAAATAGCAACAGTAATTAAAAATGAATCAAATTGTAATAACCATCTTAAGTAAGTAAATAATTTTTCAGGCAAAAATAAAATTACAAAAATCAATAACAAAAAAGTACCGGTAGATAGGATTTTGATGTCGTCATTAAAATAATGGTACACATTACACATTGCTGTTATAACATTTGTCAATTAGTAAAAGCTTGAATATTCTGTAATGTTCTTCTGTTCGATGTCAATGGGGATTTTGTTATAAACTTTTATTGATGAAACGTGAGAGCTAGTCCTGGGTCATTTTAGCGGTTCTTATAGGAAATAACTTTAAAATTTAATTAAAAAAAGTACAAATGCTTGTTACCTTTGACTGTGTAATACCTAAAATTTGAATATTGGGGCATGATTTTCCTTACTCCAATAAAATATGTTTTTCCTAGTTCTACCATTTCTAGTACTTCTTCTGCTTGGGCTTTATTTTCTATGACGGCCAGTATTCCACCCTCAATGTAGCATGTTTTCATAGCTTCCTGCCAAAGCTTTTGCTTTTTATTTACTTTGAAACATTTTCTTGCTGCCTTCATATATTTGTAGCCTAAAATGGTGTCAAAATTAATGTTACAGTATTGGGAGCCCAAAGAATTGAATGATAGACTCTGTAAAAGATCATAAGGCAATAGATAACAACATGGAAGAAGGTTGGGACAATACAGTGGACTGCGCATTCACTTGACACCTGGAAATGTATAAATGTACTGTGTTGAGCAATAAATATTTGAATTTGAATTTAAAGATAATTATGCAGCAAAATAAAACAAATATACACCACCTACCTCGGTCAACAGTTGGACACGATTTTTCTTCAACTTTCTTGCAGGCAAACGGTAATGCCGTGTAAGGTGTTCTGTAGCCATGTACCATTTTGAACAATCCACTATCAATGTTCATCGAAATGCAGTTAGCACCAAATATACCAAATGGTGACATTTCTGGTCGCAGGCTAGTGTCAGATGCCAGAGAACCAGGCAATGAGCGTCCTGAAAACGGAGACAGATTTTTTATTTTAACGAAGGGAGATTTTTCCTTGGGAACTGTTGACGGGCAGACCATCAGGGGAAAACCTGATTGAGACTGGCACAAAAATGTGGAGTTTGGCACAAAAAAAGTAGAGGCCTATACCCAGCAGTGGATAAATTCAAGCTGTGAATGATGATGACGATTTCTTCTTAATTCTTACCATCAACGGTTATAAACTCCCCGAGCTTAAATTCGTCGTGGATTCCAACGAAGATGTTTGTCTCATTCAAAACGTCAGTCACTGAATCTGTCAAGTTCTTCACCAAAGTCCATTCTCCCTCGGCTTTCGGATAGAACAGAGTAGCGCCTTCATCAGCACAAACATTAAAAGCGGCTTTCCATGATGTTGCAGTATCGTTCCAATGGACTTTGTAAAAGGCATTGAAGTTCTCAAAGTACGTATAGTCAGTTCTGTAGAATGGCATTCGATGACCGGATGTTGACGGCAGTAATATGCCTACAATAGAGAAAAAAAATGGAATCTACACTAATATTATAAAGAGGAAAACTTTGTTTGTTTGTTTGTTTGGTTGTAATGAATAGGCTTAAAAACTACTGGACCGTTTTTAAAAATTCTTTCACCATTCGAAAGCTACATTATCCACGAGTAACATAGGATATATTTTATCCCCGTACTCCCACGGGAACGGGAATTACGCGGGTGAAACCGCGTGACGTCCGCTAGTTTTAGATAAACTGAATAGAGATTTGTTGTAATTTATTATAAAACGCCAGATATTTGTGTCCAGTAGAATATAATTAAGATATTTTACTCACCTAACAAATATATGGCGAAGATAATGTACTTCATCGTTAAATAAGATGGCACACTACTAAAACATCCTGTTCTTCAAACAATATATTTAAATGCTTCTCGAAAAAAAGAACGCTAACTAAGGCCTGAATTGTATCGCGCGGTTGAGACGCCAACGGCCGCTTCGTTGCATTTGTTCGAAAGCACTGAGGGGGAGTGTCACAGCTCGTAAACTGCTGTTTCTAACAGTTTCGTACAACCGCAAAGTTGAGCGGTTAAGCCGCTGGGCAGCTGGGTTTGATTCCAGCCTTATAGCCGACGATAATTAATTATATTTATCGCTGATGTCAATAGGTCTGTAAATAATAGAATCTTTGTATTTCGGTGACAATTGCAAATGTGTTCTGTGTTATAATGTTGGTACATACACACTTATCTACTATCACACAGCACTCAGCAGACATCGTGTCCTTATGTGTTTCACATTGTGTGGTCAATGGACAATGTGCAGTTACATGTATAAAGAATGCCGTTGATCCTTGCATCCTCAGGCTGTAGTTCAATGATCTTCGCTGGGTGACATAATAGCCTCTATCAGGAATGAATGACTGAGTCAGTAGGTTAGTTCGTGGTGAAACCGTGCTTGCCTAGATTGGTCTGTGGATAGGTGACCACCGCAGATAGATAGACCTAGGTAACGCAAGTATCTGTACGAAAACCAAGCGTGCCATTTTTAGACTGCCTATTGTGAAGTCAGAAGCACTATTTAGTGATGGGAAAATCAAATCTATTCAAACGTGCTAGTTTTTGGATACCTTTGCCATAATTTCAAAACTGACACGCGCTATACACCGATGCAGACTGAGCGCGAAAGTGGCCACACGTTCGATCTTTTATCGTATTTTTGATAGGTTACGGCTAGGCACGCGAAGTATTTACTCTTGCGTTATCTAGGTCTATCTATATCTGTGATGACCACCCATTATATACCGAATTTTCTACGTGCCTCGGAAAGCACATTAAGACGTTGATCCTGGCTGCCATTTTTTGATTTTTGACAGTCGTTACTGGTAGTCATTGGCAGTCTTCATCATCATTAACATCATTTCGGCTGGAAGACGTCCACTGCTGGACATAGACCTCCCTCAATTGATACCACACTGACCGGTCTCGTGCGACTCGCATCTAACAGATTAATAATAAATATTCGCTGGACATTAGTATTTTATGTTTTAATTTTAATTTTATCTTAGACTAATTTGAATGTTATAATTTCTATTTTTACTTATTTTAATTTGAATATTTTAGCTTATTTTAAATCTGATTTTATGGTAATTTATTTTAGTTTGTTGATTTTAATGTTAATTTATTTTATTATTAATAATTTTGTTTATTTTAATTTTGCTCTTTATGGATCATGTTATCTGAAATAAATGAATATTATTATTATTATCTCCTTTATTTATTATTCATCTTACTTAGTACATTTTTAAATATTTCTAAAAAAGATATAAAAACATTTAAAAATATAAAAAATAGGGATCCGCCGGTGTCGGGAGCAGGGTCCAAGTCACCGGTGGTTAGGGTTGCAGAGACAGGAACCTCCTCACAATGCGAGCCGTATCGAGGAGTACTGCCTTCTGTATAAGGCCCTTGATCCAACCGCCTAAAGAGAGCTTCGACAGATGTTCGTCGAGGCTCTTGGCTATCAGGCCATTGGCCGTCACGACAATCGGCACAATGATAACCGAGTTCATATTCCACATGTCGCGAACCTCGTGTGCCAAGTCGAGATACTTAATTTGTTTCTCTTTCTCAGCTTTCACGAGGTTCTCGTCATGAGGGATAGTAACATCGATTATCATTACTCGGCGCGCTGATCGGTCTATCACCACTATGTCAGGCTTATTGGCAACAATAGTCCTGTCAGTAATGATAGACTGATCC
This sequence comes from Xestia c-nigrum, assembly GCA_916618015.1. NCBI lineage: Eukaryota > Metazoa > Arthropoda > Insecta > Lepidoptera > Noctuidae > Xestia > Xestia c-nigrum. The sequence continues at coordinate 5,234,501 of OU745264.1, forward strand.
CAGTACAGCGTGATATGGTCTTTCACGAGAACTGGGTCGGGCACATACTTGTAGTACGGTACCTCAGATTCCACAAGCTTAAATTTCAACGCAAGTTGCTGATGAATAATTCTGGCTACTTGATTGTGTCTGTGCAAGTACTCGCCGTTAGCTAGACGGGAACAACCAGCAGAAATAATATGTCTGATGGACTCACCCGGACAGTGGCATGCCCGACACACGTCAACCGTCCCGTCCTTCATAATATATTTCCGGTAGTTGTTCGTTAACATAACTTCGTCCATAATTGCACAGACAAAACCTTCAGTTTCCCCGAAGAGGTTACCAAAACGTAGCCAGGACACGGACGCTAGAAAATCTACATCGGGCCCATGAAGAGCCCGGTAGAAGCGCCCGTGAAGCACCTTGCCCTGCCATTCTTTCTTGCGGTCATCGGTAGTAAGTATTACAGGTTTGCGCCAGTTCTCTTTAGCCATGGACAACGGGGTGAGTCCCTTGTCCACTGCGATCACATCTCGGTGCATACCCACTTCGGCTTTTAGAAAATATTCCCTGAGGCTGCACACCTCGCGGTTGTGGAGGGTCTTCGCATTTAAAAAGCCTCGACCCCCGCTCTTCCGCGGGATGTACAGTCTCATCACCGATGATCGTGGGTGATGCATCCGATTTTCGGTCAACAGTGTACGGACTCTTCTATCCAGAGCGTCGAGTTCGGTCTGAGTCCATTTGAGTATGCCGAAAGAGTACATTAAAACCGGCATGACCCAACCGTTGAAGGCGCGCACTTTGTTCCCACCTGAAAGAAGGCTATTTAATACCTTCTTTAGGCGACCAAAGAAGCGCTCCCTCAACGATTGCTTCATGTCAGTTACGTTGATACCTAACGCTTCCGATATACCCAAATACTTATAGCTCTCGGATGAGGAAAGGGATCTTAGGTGTATGGAATCCGAGAGCTGAAGCCCCTCGGATTCCATAATCTCCCCTCGCTTTACATACATGACTGCACATTTGTCCACACCAAATTCCATCCTGATGGCGTTACTAAAAGTTTCAGTTACTTTCAGTAGCTCCATCAGTCGCAATTTGTTGGGGGCAAAGAGCTTCAGGTCATCCATGTAAAGCAGGTGAGATATAACCTGACCATCTTTCCTCAACTGGTAGCCTAGCCCTGAATTCTCCAGCAGATTCAGGGCTAAACAGAACCAAAGTGGACTCAGACTGTCGCCCTGGAATATTCCCCGTTTTATCCATACAGATTCATCGTTCCCCTGGATCTGTCGACATCCTGGATATCGAAGGACCGTCCTCCATTGCCCCATACATGACTTAAGGAAGGTGCATAGAGTTGCATCTATCTTGTACAACTCCAGCACCCTCATGAGCCATGTGAAACAGAGAAAGTGAAACAGAGCGTCGAGTTCGGTCTGAGTCCATTTGAGTATGCCGAAAGAGTACATTAAAACCGGCATGACCCAACCGTTGAAGGCGCGCACTTTGTTCCCACCTGAAAGAAGGCTATTTAATACCTTCTTTAGGCGACCAAAGAAGCGCTCCCTCAACGATTGCTTCATGTCAGTTACGTTGATACCTAACGCTTCCGACATACCCAAATACTTATAGCTCTCGGATGAGGAAAGGGATCTTAGGTGTATGGAATCCGAGAGCTGAAGCCCCTCGGATTCCATAATCTCCCCTCGCTTTACATACATGACTGCACATTTGTCCACACCAAATTCCATCCTGATGGCGTTACTAAAAGTTTCAGTTACTTTCAGTAGCTCCATCAGTCGCAATTTGTTGGGGGCAAAGAGCTTCAGGTCATCCATGTAAAGCAGGTGAGATATAACCTGACCATCTTTCCTCAACTGGTAGCCTAGCCCTGAATTCTCCAGCAGATTCAGGGCTAAACAGAACCAAAGTGGACTCAGACTGTCGCCCTGGAATATTCCCCGTTTTATCCATACAGATTCATCGTTCCCCTGGATCTGTCGACATCCTGGATATCGAAGGACCGTCCTCCATTGCCCCATACATGACTTAAGGAAGGTGCATAGAGTTGCATCTATCTTGTACAACTCCAGCACCCTCATGAGCCATGAATGTGGCACCGAGTCGTAGGCCTTCTTGTAATCTATCCAACATGTTGACAGATCCTTGCGGGATCGACGGACCTGTTGGCTAATGGCCATGTCGATGAGGAGTAGCTCCTTAGTACCACGGGACCCATTCCTACATCCATTTTGAGACGCAGACATAATGGAGTTATTGTCAATGTGTGTATTAATTTTCGTTCTCAAAATGGATGTAAGAAGTTTATAGACCGTCGACAAACACGTGATCGGTCTGTAGTTCTGGGGTTCCGTGGGACTACTTGACTTATGGAGCAGGTGAGTAACGCCTGTTGTTAAGAACTGCGGCAGGGACCCAGACTCTAAGGATGACTGGAATTGGGATGCCAGGCAAGTGTGTGACCTACTAAGCCACTTGAGCCAGAAGTTATGCAGTCCGTCCGGTCCCGGTGACTTCCAGTTCGGTAACGGACGAACTGCTCTGGCTATATCTAACGATGTGATTACAACTGGTGCCATTTCTGGAATAGGTTCACACACTCGCTCGACATCGCGCATCCAATCAGCCTCAGAATGACAGACGGGCACCGACCAGATGCTGCGCCAGAAGGAACTCGTAGCGGCATCACCCGGGTGGCACACGTCTGTCACATTTTGGTCAGGTCGCTGCCAAACTCTGTATACCCACCTCTCGTCACACTGGAACATGCGATTCTGCGAATACCGATCAACCCGTCGCTTATACCGCCGAATACGGCTCGCCCATGCATAAACTTTCTGCTTCAGGAAGTCGATGCGCTCTGTGACACGGGACATGTATTCTTGAGGACTGATTTCAGTCCCCGAGAATGCCCGCCTCACAAAGCGCATCACGCGTGGTCGTGTATTGCCCTCCCTGAAGCAGTATAGTTTGCCGATGAGTACCCTGGCCCCGTCGATACGACGCTCAATCCTGCGCTGCCAGACTGGTACGGCAGGTTTTGGTCGAGTAGCTAAGTCACAGTTCGGGAACTTGACATTAGCTAAACGACATGCCGCAACAGCCCCACAGAACAGGATCGAGTGTGTATCAACGAGGTCCTCGCTACTCTCGAATACATTCTTGAGTTGCGAGTCCAGGACACACACCAGCGCCCTATTTTTCTTATGCATGGGTAACCGTGGTAAGCGGGGCCTTAGTTCGGTAGGAGTTGATCGATACTCACGAAGCGCATCCTCCAGTGCGCTCCTCAATCGGTCGTTGCACTGGCTACTTACCGTGGCAACCCTACCATCTTCCTCTACAACAGCAGGATTGGACCGCGGTGGGGTTGCATCAATAGCTGACGCTTGCACCGCGGTTTGTGCCGGAGTCAAGATGATACGATTGCTCAGTACCTCTGAGCGCAGCCTATCAAGCGCGGCGTCATCCAACATGTGATTGCGTTGAATGACCCGCACCTGATCCGACAGTCGTTGGGCCGAGACGTTGACGTTGCGTTTTATTATTATTATTATTAACACACAGCGCCATCTAGTGCCACACTAAGCAAGGCTTGTGTCGTGGACACTAGATAGATGATATACTACATGTATACTTTTTGTTTGTAAATACATACTCATTATACATATAAACATCCATGACTCCCGCAACCTTCACCAGCTTCATTGGTCCACCTAGTGGGAGGTCTTCCATAGCACCGCCTTCTGGTTCTCAGTCGCCACTCCAGAACTTTTCGGCCCCATCGGCCATCCGTTCTACGAGCAATGTACTGCTACCCACTGCTACTTAAGTTTGGCAATTCTTCGGCCTGCGTCGGTGACCTTGGTTCTCTTGCAACCAGAAATGAAGACACCCGTCTTCATTTCTGTTTTTTATTTTGAAAACCAGTATTTATTACCCAGAATTAACTGGGTTGTGGAGGTCAGATAGGCAGTCACTTCAGTAACATACTGGCAATCAGATGCATCTGGTTAGACGAAAAGCCGATCCCAACATAGTTGAGAATAGGCTACGCAGTAAATTACAGTCATTATGCTAGGCGTGCAACTAGAGTGTCCATACAGCCTAGCCTAGCACTACAATACTAAAAGATGGAGATCATTAGGCTATTATATTCTTAAAGTTTATGCTCCAGGGTACCCCGCGAATTCAAATTTTATTACGTTTTTTGCAATTTTGAGGCCTGTGAATGGTTTTTTTTAATATTTTGTTTCTTTCCGACGCAACTTCGTCTACGTCACATAAGAGAGAAAGACGAAAGGAAAAAAGTCCCCGTTTTTGCAATGTTTTTAATTCCTGCCCCGCTCCTAATAATCGTAGCGTGATGTTATATAGCCTAAATCCTTCCTCGATAAATGGACTATCCAACACAAAAATATTTTTTCAATTCGAGCTGGTAGTTCTTGAGATTAGCGCGTTCAACCAAACAAACAAACAAACTTCTCTTTTCTGCTTTATAATATTAGTATAGATGGGCCTGTTCTTAACCTCGATCATGCCTGATGGAAAGCGATGAAAGATCTATGATGAAAGGAGCGTACCCAGATGATGCCTGTTCGCTCTTGCTGTGAACGCAGACGAGTTAAATGCGGATTGGAACACAAATGCAGTCAAAGAGTTCTGTAGTTTCGGGTGTCATCATCATCATCATCATCATCAGCCTTTAATGTTCCCACTGCTGGGACACGGCCTCCTCTCAATGAGAGGGAATGGGCCATAATCTACCACGCGGGCCCAGTGCGGATTGGTAGATGTCACATGTCTTCGATTTTTTGTTCTAGGACATGCCGGTTTCCTCACGATGTTTTCCTTCACCGTTTTTGAGAGCAGTGGTGATGAAATAAATTACACAAAGTAATACGCCTGCCTGCGTTCCACCGTGGGCCACCGCTGCTCTTTGTAACATGGTTTTAAATCGCGGATAACTTTACGTGATTCAGAATTTTGTTGTTAGATAGCTCTGTGATAGTTTTTGTAATGTCACTCAAAACTCAATGACTCAGCTATTTATTCATTGTGAAGTAAATCTAATTTTACCGTTCAAAATTAAGCGGGGTGTTTCTGACGATATGAAATTGTCACAGAAAGTGTATTTCTGTTGCCGCTATCTATACGTAATTAGGTAGTAATATTATAAAGAGAAAAGATTTGAATTTCTGTATATACGAATAAACTTAAAAACTATTGGACCAATTTGAAAAATTCTTTCAGCAATGAATAAGTAGGCTATATACTTTATCCCCATACTCTCATGGTGACGGGAACTATGTGGGTGAAACCGCGTGACGTACGCTAGTAATAAATCGACGACCCGAATAGCGTAGCGGTAGTGAGGCTGCCTTACGTTCTTAGGGTACTTGGTTCGAATCCCGGTTGGAGCCAATGTTTGTGTGATTAGCATGGACATTTGTTTCCACTCGGAAACAAATGTCGATGCTCATATGGATGGATGGATGTTTATTAAATATGTATAATAAGTTTGTATTACATACAATTGTATCCAAACAATAAGTATGTAGTATATAAACTATCTGGTGTTCACGACACAAGCCTTGCTTAGTGTGGCACTAAATGGCGTTGTGTTTAACGTCCAGTGATATTCAAAAAATAATTAATAATAAGCATAAAATTAAAGGTGGCTACTACGACGGTACGACAGCCTTCCTGCGCGAGTCAGACTCTCACTTGGCCTGTTTTTAAACGATCATAATGGCTCGTGAAGAACTAACTCCTTTAGAGTTCCTTGGTCTAGTGGTCGCAGGCGCTTCTTCCTCTTCTTCTATACTGTCAATGTCACGGTTTCTTTAAATTGCTTGGGTCCAGTATGTGGCCACGCTAATCGCAGCGTCTGTGGCGTATTTTCTCATCTGGTCCACTAAAGTGCGGGTGTAGGGAATCTTCGGACTCTCCAGCAAAGGGGATTCGAAAAGATAAATTTGACAGTTATTCTCGAAAAAATGAGTTTTTATGGAGTCAAAAACTCATTTAATCTTATCGAGTCCTATCGATTCCTACGTACTTGTACTGATGGTCCGATATACTGATGGATAGAGATACTCGTAAGATCTTGGTTTCAATTCCCAAGTCGTGCAAAGCCTTATTGGAATTCTTCATCAGGAATTTCTCAGTAGTAACATCTGAGTCTGGATTTGTGCTTGGTTGGCATTTTGAAACTCGCGTTTAAACCGTAACACATACGATTTTCATCCCGGTAGAACGGTCCCGCGGGACAATTATTATCGATCTCTACGCGGACAGCGAGTTATACATAAGGACTAGAAACTCGTTATATATTCAACAATATACAACACAAAAGGTTCCGCGTTATTGCTACTTACCATTTACATATTTTTCTTGGTTATAGATTATATTTATTTTTATTTGGCACTTACCATACTATTAGTGGTGTATGGTTATGGATAGTGCAACTCCTAAAATTTTAGAATGTTGTTTAGTTTGAATGGTGAATTTAGAGGGCGTCTCAAGGACTTCTGATGGCCGTTACGATATTTTAGAAACAATACTGGCTCATCATCTGCCTTATCTTTTCCCAACAATGTTGGGGTCGGCTTCCAGTCGAATCGGATGCAGCTGAATACCTGTATTTTACGTGGAGTGACTGCCTATCTGACCTCCACAACCGCGTTAATACTAATACGATACCACTTGGTAAGACTGGTTGTCAGACTTAAAAAAAATACTCACAGATGTTTATTTTACAGATTAAATTACATGAAAAAATGAGGATTGGAGAAAAAAATATATGTTGCAATGCTATCAAGTAAAGTTCTTCATCCTCCGTGGAAAAGGATCCTCTAGATCCTCCGACAGACGGGTGGGTGCTGTGTCTGGCAGCCCAATAGACGGATTTTTCTATAATATAGTTTTGTATAGTATTGTATAACGGGCTGGTGTCCGCAACTCCACGTCAAAGCGCATATGGGCATATGGGCTATAATCCACCTCGCGGGCCCAGTGCGTGTTGGTAGATGTCACATGTCTTCGAATTTTGAGTTCTAGGACATGCCGGTTTCCTCACGATGTTTTCCTTCACTGTTTTTGAGAGCAGTGGTGATGATATAAATTACACAAAGTAATACGCCTGCCTGGGTTCGAACCCACGACTTACTGTTAGTAAGTTGGGCCGCCACCACTGGGCCACCGCTGCTCTCTGTAACATGGTTATAAATCGCGGATAACTTTAATAGCGCGATTCAGAATTTTGTTGTTAGATCATCATCATCATCAGCCTATAATATTCCCACTGCTAGGACACGGCCTTCTCTCAATGAGAGGGAATGGGCTATAATCTACCACGCGGGCCCAGTGCGGATTGGTAAGATAGCACTGTGGTACTTTTTGTAATGCCACTCAAAACTCAATGACTCAGCTATGTATTGATTGTGAAGTAAATGTAATTTTACCGTTCACAATTAATCGGGTTTTAATCTATCTATTATAGTGTATTTATGAAAGTTGTCTCTGAAATTATTAGTTAATATAGAAGCGCCCGGCTATTACGAGAAATTTATTTTTGAAGTGAATACTTCTTTAGTGGCGTTGTGCATTTTTTTGGTAAAAATGACTCGCCTCAGGACAGGTGACCTGATCGAAAATTCGTAACATATAGGTACATAATGCTGGTAGATATTTCTGTGGTTATTTTAATGTAATATAAATTGTCATGTTTGTGGACGATAGCGCAATGAATGGATATTGTATTTTACCACATTTGATTGTACTTACACTCAGATAAATAATTAAAGCAATTCGTGCAAAATGATTCCTTAACCATTACAAAATGTCAAAAATGCACAACGTTAATGTTCAAGTATTCGCTTCTGCGCCGCTCCCGGAGTGCAAACCATTGTTTTTTTATGATTTTTTGTTATGTCAGGCTGTATGCTAAAATTATGAATATAAGCTTCAAGTTCTAAATGAACTCTCTCATGAAGAACATAGACGATTTTGAATTTTAATTAACTTACGTTTTTAGGGTCCCGGGTTCGAATATCGGTAGGAGCAAATGATTGTGTGATGAGCAAGGACATTTGTTTCGGAGTCATGGATGTTTATGTAAGTACGTACAAACAAAAAGTATACATGTAGTATATCAACTGTCTGGTGATCCCACACATAAGCCTTGCTTAGTGTGGCACTATATGGCGTTGTGTGTAATGTCCAGCGATTTTTATTTATTTATCTAAGGTTGTATTGATGTTATCGACTAAGAAATTGTCAAAAACAGCAATAGACAGCAAACATATACACGTATCCCAAGTAAGTACAGTCAACAACAACACAGCTATACGATTTGCAAGTCGGAACAGTGGGAGGGTAGCTTTGAATATTTTGCGATTGGCGATTTGACTTTAAAATACGGTGCAACCGCTTATCAAGAGCTGCTCTGTACGTTGTTTATTCCAGTAGTTACTAACAGCCTATTTGTGCTGGTCGTTCCTGTATAGGATATTCAGCATCTCACTAGACAATTTTTTTTTATTTCTTGTCTCTGCTGTAGACCGTGATCTGTTTCGATTTTGTTTTTTTTTTATTCATGTCGCCCCTGATATTGTGATCAGTGGGTGACACGGTAACAAGGGAAATGGATAACGGTATCAGTGGATACAACTCGCTGTGATCCGTGGCTAACGTGATCTGATACTGTGATCGGTGGAGACAAACCCGGATCAAGAATCTGGAGTAACGTAGGTCATAGGAGTTATTAAATAAATATCGCAAGACTTTAGATACAGCGCCATCTAGTACCACACTAAGCAACGAGGCTTGTGTCGTGGACTACAGATAGTTGATATATACTACATAAATACTTTTTGTTAGTAAATACATACTTATTTTGCATTATTATACACATCCATAACTCGGAAACAAATGTTCATGCTCGTGACAAAAGCGGATTTTTCGGATTTATACTACTACTAACACTTCCCTAGTCGCTGGATAGATGGCGTTGGTCTGACGACGTCACTAAAAGAAACAGAAAGTCACATAATATCACTTGGACCTAATGATTATAATCGGAAGCTTATGCAAACGAAAGTGTCAGTCATCGAGCGTACTCGTATGTGACGTGTGTGTTTTTTTAAGCGTTTTGGCTTTGGCACCCAGTAACGTAGTCGGATCAACGCCATCTATCGAGTTCGTGGAAACAATTTTTTTTTTAATTGTCAAAAAGAATCCCTCTCATTATCACTTGCTTGGGAAAACAGCGTGCGGCAGTCAAAACAGATTAGAGGCCCATCGGCGGCATAAAAACTCTGACAGCAGCTTAGGCACTAGCCTCAAAAGCGAAAGACGTTTTCTTTGTTTTAGACGATTCATACTTCAAGTTTGCCACACCTTTATTATTAACTCTTGAATTTCTTAACATTACTTAAAATTTTAAATTAAGTAGGTACTCTTGTAATCTTCTTTTCGTCCAAATCCTCTAACGTTTTTTAATTTCACTCAATAATCCGATCTGTAGACTTGTAACTATCTTTGAACTTAAACTTAATGCAATTTGAAACTTAACCAAGTTTCTATAATCTAATTTTGGAACCCGTCGCTTTAATCTTCCAATGTGACTTGTGAGATGATTAGGGTAAAGAGACTAACTCAAAAAGTTATTTTTAAATATTATAATGTAATCCGTCTAATAATAATGTGACTAGATTTGCAGATGGCTTGACACTTCTTCAATTAAAGTCAAGCCGGTGACCTTAAAGTACACCCACTCTTCGTAACTTATTCTTCACTTCGTTATGACTTAGGTCCACGTTCACCAAGAAGATAACAGTCTGATTATCTAAAAACAGCTGTCAATGTGACATATTCCCATACAAAAATGTGTTTAAACAGCTGTTTTTAGATAATCGTCCGTCATGTTTTTGGTGAACATGGACCTAACTCCCATGTGATATTGCATAGTCAAAATTACTGACCAAAAACCCAATAAGCCTTGATCGACCTAGGAATCATGCTTGCGATCACTAGATCAACAGTAACTTTTGTCTCTTTCTGTCATAGTGGACTATCACAGTATGAACTCCAGAACACAGAGACATTTGTCTCTTATTTGTGACTAGACAGATGATGGTGCATTTGCACCAACCACCAACCACCTTTCTCGACGCACCTTTTTCGACGTTTTATAAGTGCCCATCCAGGCCTATGTGAAATAAAATATTTTGAGTCTTTGCCCAAAGCTACGGCTTAATGCCAGTATTTACACGGAGCGAATGGCATGGCACAACTCAAACCTATTTTCTGGGAATACGAAATCCTTTTTTAAAAACTGGTTGTCAGACTTTTGGTTAACATAAAGTCATGTCAAAACTACAATTTCAGCGTAAAATATCCCTCAAACTGTAAACAACAACTAGAGGTTACATAGGACGATTAGCTCCCAAAATTATATAACCACACTTTCCCTAGTACGAACCTTAACCCTGCAGTACGCCGTAGTATTTGCAACGCAAAGTAGCCACCACTTCCAGACGTGTCCTGAATACTTTGTGGATTAAGAATTTGACTTTAAAATTAAGGAGGTAAACCCAGTACGACTTACCTCCTAAGCTAGCCATTGATTTTCAATAAGCAAAATCCTCCCAATGTTATTTTTGTAAATGGACAAACGGTCTTGATTTAAGAAGCGCCGTAGGCGTGTTTTCGTTTTGATGTTAGTACCTTTTAGAGGGAGCCTATGTACAATCCGCTTAGAGAAAGAATAATGAAACAGGAAAACGAGAAATAGAATATACTTCCGCAAAAATATTTCAGGTCTTTGACATGAAATAAATGTTTTTTCTGGATATTATATAGAAAACATTAAGATAACAAACTTTTGTCAATTTTACAGTCAACTGATTGAAATAAAGTTAATTAAATGGCAAAAATAATTAAAATATTAGAAACAAATAAATGTGTCGCACGAAGTATAATTTATTTTGTCCGCGGAGCATGCGTAGTCCACACAAACGTAATACCAAAATAATTTATGTAATGTAAAAATAAGTTTTCTATAGAAATTTTAAATTCCTCATATCTCGTCTTTATATCATTGTCTATTCAAAATGTATGTTTGGGAACATAGATATTCTGTAATCCAATCGAAATAAATACACACTACCTTAAGAATATGTTTGATTTACAAATTATTTTGGTATTACGTTTACTATGAATTACGCATGCTCTGCCGGCCCCTTAGTGGTGAGTTTTATCTCGATAACATCATGACGCTTGTAGGTGGCTAACTTTATGACACTAAGGGCCAGTTTCACCGGTTGCGGATAAAGTGTCGGTTAGCCTATTAGGAACTTATCTGCCAGATAAACTAACACTTTTGATTTCACAGGTGTCGGTTAGCGATATCTGGTAGATAAAGTATTAGTTATAACCAGCCTTTAAGTGGTAGATAGTATTAACTATCAGATAACTAACCGACACTTTATCCGGAACCGGTGAAACTGGCCCTAAAGATTTCCTCTCCACCGACAGAGAGACGTCAGTAGGTATCAATATTTTATAGCAATCATGACACTGCTAATAGTTCTTGAACCTAATGTATTAATAATAAATCTTTAAAATAATAATAAACACTTATTATTATTATTTATTCAGAATCTTAGAAGGTAAAATACAATAGGAATCTAAAAACTAATGGGTATGATTTAAGCTGTCACCAATTTAATTCATTTTGTGTTTCTTAAATAATAGGGTTTGCCCTCAAAATAGTAGATTTGTCACCAAAATGTAGTCACCAAACAATATAAAATCAATTCCACAATAAATTACCAAAAATCATGGAGATATGGGGTCAAGTACCAAATAAATGGTTTTGTATGTATTAGAATAGGTTTGTCCTAATAGTATTTAAGCAAACTAATTTAAAGAGATCACCAATAAATCATATATTATATCACTAGAAAATTTCATGAAGGTCTAAAAATGTAGGGTGGTCGTCATCATCCTTTCAACCAAAAGAGTCTACTACTTAACTGGCCATGTGCCTCCCCCAAGGGTCTTAATTTCCACAAGTAGTATAAATATATTTAAATTAAATTTCTAGCTGAATAGTAAATAAAACAATTAAAGTCAAAATAATCAATATTTATTGTTAAAAATAACAATCACTGAATAATCAGCGCTGGTTTGGATTTTGAAGGGCGCCCCCTTTTTCTTTTCCGGCCGATAAGTAAATTTTTTGCTTCTGGTGGGGGGTTGGCCAGCTTTAAGCGTATGGCTAATCCGATAATATGCTTGCACTTATAATTTTTGTAAAACGCAGGGCAGTTGCATTTTCCATGTATCCAATCAATATTGTGCGGTAGATCCACTCTCCATTTGCTGAACCATTGAACTTTGTAGTCATCAAAATCAGTCCATGCATTTTCAAAGTTTTGTATTTTGTCTGCCTTCCCAGCAGGTACTTCGTAGTGTTTAAAAGTATCGTCACTATTCGTCAGTATTACTTCTTTAGGCAACTTCGCCCATTGGTAGGCTTCTGTCCAGTCTTTCAGAGTCATAGTTGGTAATGTCGCAAATACTTTATCGACAGCTAATGACCATGCATTTACAAACTCTGAGGCAACTGTCAAGAAACGAGACAGTGGCAAACGTTCACGGAGCGTGTATTCATCTTTGATTACTCGGTTATGTGATTCTAATGCATTATTAGTTGCTGGTGAACCCATGTGAGCACCCAAGTACCAGTTCCGGTTTTGTATGAGCCATTGCTCCTTAAAATAATGGACAAAAGTTGTCTCATTCTCCCATTTCTTCAAGAATGCTTTTGAAGCTAACTCGAACGTTTCTGAATCAGTTACTGCTTGCAGAGAATTCACATCTGACAATAAACCTTTGTGAAAATTTTTTCGCGTATCTTTCTCTACATGAGCTTGAATTTTTTTTTTAGCATGTGCCCAACACATACGAATTGTGACATCTTTACCAAATACCTCTATAAATGCATTTTGTATTGCTTTCGCTGCATCACAGACTAGAACTTCAGGTTTCAAGTCTTGCGAGTACAACTTAAAGATATTAATCTTGATGGCATCAAACAACAACTTAAAGTCTTCTTTTTCCTCATTAGTTGCAACCCCAAGCCCGAATGGATGAAATTTTTTGTTTTTGTCTGTACTTCCAACGACGAGAACTGGAAATCCTTGCCATACCAACTTGTATGTAGCATCAGCATGAAAAACTTTTACGTCACGTGCTTTTTGCAGCAAATATTTTGTTGATAGTACAAATCTAAAGCGCGATGAACTAGTATCTTCAATCACTTCATACCCAATAACATAAACTTCATGTTCGTTGTCAGGAATCGGCGAATGAGACCTTAGCCAAGCTTCCAATTCGCCTAGGCTGATCGTGGGCTGTCCATATTTACTACGGCGTCTGTCAATTAAATAAGTCCTTAGTTGGGACATTTTTGGCACTTTAATACCATCAATTTTAGCTAAATTTGCAAGTATGGCTTTTGGTTTGAGATGTAAGTCGTATAACTTGTTTATTTCTTCCTTTACTCTGTCACTAAGACCATAACAAGCGAGCGTTTTCGAATCGTGGTCATGATCAGAATCTGTCCGAAACAACAACACTTCATCCGAGAATGAATACATGAGTAAATACAACTGAGCTGAACATTGTGGTCCCTTCCGCACCACTTTATTGTATCTAAAGTACTTTTTTCTCCCTTCCTCTATATCATGCGTTCGTAGAAAAGACCAAGTTTTTTCAGCCTTTACGTACTCCTCAGCACTGTGCTTGTTTTCAATTTTTTTTACGAAAATCCAAACCTTGTTTTGCGACCGTTTCATCTTTGGTATGGTGCCTTCATCAGTGTCTGTATTTTCCTCACCAGACTCCAATATCGGCACTTTCTCCACAAATGATTGCTCGACGAACGACGATAAACTTTTTGAATGAATTGCATTACCTTCACCACTACTTGATGCCATAATCCAAAATAAACAGTTAAGAAATTAACTAAAACAACAAATTATCCACAACGATAATAAAATGCACCCACAACAATGAACGTAATCGTCGCGAATGAAGTAAACTTGCATCTTGCTGCCCGCGCCGCGCATCGTATGATCGTACCTACAACCAACCTACAACCCATTCGTTGAGGCCCGAAAGCGCACCAATTTGTCTCCCTTCCCTTCCTCTTCCCTTTGAACATATTTTCATTAAAATTATAAACTGATGTATTAAATTGGTAACGAATACATTATTTTAATAACTGAACGAAATAAAATGTAACTAATGTATTGGTGACAAAATAACAAATAAAAAGGAGTCGCAGTCAGGGATCGATTAATCGATTTATTTGGTGACAGATCTACCATTCTGAGCACCAATCTATTATTTAAGTAATAAAACTATTATTATAAGAACGAAGTCTATATTCATGTAATGCACTACAATTTTATTGGTAATCCATCTCATATTTTACACATTACATTAACAATAATTTGGTAATTCATACCTGGGAACACTCTTTGTTTATCTGAGAACGAAAATATTTCGTGGCGATAGATCTATTTATTAGGTGATACAACTTGATGACAAATATAAATTTTGGTGACAAAAAATATAGTTCCCAAAACTAATCATGTAGGTATAACAATGTATGATGCTTGTACTAGGATAATCCTGTATCACAGGCTGCAGGAGCTCTATCAATATGCTATAATAATAGGACAGAAGTTTTTTTGGTTTAATACAAAAAAAAATACAAAGCGTAAAAATTATTTTCATTAACTCAAACTCTAATAACATAGAACTAAACACATAAATGTTACGCGAAAATATTTGCTTCAGCAGAATTTAGTAAAGGTTGCAAAACACATTCGAGGCGCTCTTGTTTTTTTATTCGATTATTGCACCTAGCAATTAATGTGCTTACAATAAATAAAATCGATATTAATAAGTATGTCAGCGCAGTGGGCTCTTATTGCCATGTTATTTCAGCAATATGCATCAAACGCGGAAGTCTAAACTAGAGTTTGACGCTCTACGCGCCCTCGTAGTCGATGGAGTTGATGTACCTATATTCTGCTAATTTCTTAGCTGGGCACTCAACATCTCCCGTTCTGTGGTTTTTGGGCTTTGTAAAACGCGAGCACGTCGCACATTTAGGGGTGTCCGCTTTCTTGGCGCACTCTGATAATGAGTGTCCTGCTTCTTCGCAGTGACCACACGTGGAGTTTACCTCTCTGCATGATTTTGGTGCATGACCAAATTGTTGGCATTTGTAGCATCTGGTAACCAAGGTGAAGTCTCTAACAGCGCAAGAGGTCCAATTGATAAAAAGTCTTGCTTGAGATATTAAGACCCTTACTGGGCACTTAAATTGATTGGACGAACATAATTACTGGATCCCTTCTTCACCATGTATTCAAAATGTAGCGGTCCAGAGTCCTTAATTGTTAGTTTGAGCTTCGAAATTTGTTCAGCGAGGCTGCGTTTTTCTTTCAGGTCATCGAATATATATAGAGCTTGACGGGATTTCTGCTTCAGAGCCTGATACAGCACTGCCATTTGAGTGGTCTCAGATTCTACTTTACGGCATAGGTTAGTAACTTTCAATTTCTGTTCCGACTTGAGTTTGCCATCTGTGGCAATCAAGCAAACCTCACTTAACTTTAGCTGAACGGATGACATCCATTCTTGGATGTCTGGCGTGGATAACCAATCGATGGTGAAGTTAGACTGGATTTTCGGTGGCGAGGCAATGGTTTGCACTCGACCATCTGAATGACAAGGGCTGTTATCCATTCTTCTACAAGTTCACTATTTTTATGTTTTCATTATTTAATAAACTGCACACTTAGTAAAATATTAAAACTAGGTCACTATTATTGCATTAAATAAATACTGCTAACGAGCACGTCTGTGTACTGCGAACGGCCGCAATGCAATGATGTATTGATCGTATTCAGTTTTATCTGCAGTGCAGCATCTCAGATGGAAAAAAAACGGTGTTATTTGCGGTAGTCAGAAAGAAAGAAAGAAAGAAAAATCATTTATTAGCCCGCACAGGACAAAACACATCAAAATTATCAGTATTCAAAACTTACAAATAAAAATTAAATGGATAAAAAATATATATAAACCTAAAAAGAAACGAAACTCGTTCTGTACGATGCCAAAAGGCTCCTATCTCAGCGTGACGCTGTGACGTTGACGAAGGAGGTGACTTGAAGGTAGTCGAACATTCTTTAGTGTAATAAAATTCGTCCTAAAATATAATGGGCGTCAAAATACCCTTAATGAAGCTTCTGGTCTATATTTGTGAACTTTCCAGTTACGGAGATATTGGGGGTCAAAAGTCACAAGTTTTTTTTTATTGTTGGAACTTTACTTTTGTAAGTCAATGACCCGTGTACTAACCATTGCATCGATCAGCACAATATTTTAGGTGCGTTACATTGAGTCCTACCATAGAACGTGAATAATTTCTGCGTAGAGTTACTTGGGTGAGTTGCATGGTCGTGTAGTCTGGCCTAATTCTGCTATTTTAATAAATTCGTCACTCCAACACGATTCCATTCTCATCCCATTGTTATTTTGCTTATAGTTCGTAATCTGCTAAATTCACAATGGTCGGTCGATGGTCTCGTAATAAAATAGTGTTTTAATGGCATTTTCGTATTGCCATTATTATAAAACCATTAGTACAAATGGTTTTCGATATTTACTACTAAATGCGAACATTTATTCATGCCAGATTTCATGTACGAGATTAATATTCTATGACATTTCTTTCAATGGAGTCCCACTGGTTGTTCATTGAGAAGTCATAATGACGCCATTATATTAGTAGGTTACCAAACTTGTCAAAAGTTGACAGAACTTGATCATTGTGACTTCAATGATCGCCTATTCTGACACTATCGTAATAGCAGAATCGAGGCCATATATGTAAAATGTATATCTAAACAGGCAACCATAAAAAAACCAGTAGATCCATTACCAATCAATGCCTCAAGAGTGAAAGAACAAAGGTTGGGATCAATTTAACGTAATTGCATCACTTTTCACTGCTCCGCCCATTAACCTAACCTTTTTTAATCCAGTTTTTTCCGCTTCAGACCGGATATTACTGGACGAGTAACGGACCACTTATTCGAATCTATTGAATGAGCCTCCTGGACACTAACTACTACTTTTCGAG
The DNA here is from genome assembly GCA_916618015.1 of Xestia c-nigrum. Taxonomy (NCBI): domain Eukaryota; kingdom Metazoa; phylum Arthropoda; class Insecta; order Lepidoptera; family Noctuidae; genus Xestia; species Xestia c-nigrum. The sequence continues at coordinate 5,251,746 of OU745264.1, forward strand.
TTCCTAACCCGTTTAACGGGTTTTAATAGATCGAGGCAACGATATATGGAGGCAATTTATTTAGCCTTTTTCTTCAATAGTGGTGGTTAGTGCTTATAGCGAGTGTTACTTGATTGCTTTTTAACAATTAATTGTATCGTTTTCTGGTTAGAAGATTTCTGGGTTGTTTTTTACGATGGCGATATTTTTTGGGTTCGCGAAAACATCCTTAGTAAAAATAAATTAAACAAGTTAATTTTTATCTTTTTTATTTAAGAGTTTTTTTTACATAAATAAGTACGTCGATATTAATAAACAAAATCCCTTTTCCCTTTAAAAATGTTGTTTTAAATAAATACTGTCGTACTTTTGCAAATAATATCATCTTAAACACTGTTTAAATTAATATCATCCCGTAAGTGACACTATCAATATCAACTTAAAAAAAATGCTTTTCAAATTAATACAAAACTGAATGAACTTAATCGAATTTAGTTATGTAATAAAATTAGTTTGCTGCTTCAGAGGTAGTCTTAGCTAAAATACCATGGAACGATCCAACATCCATTACTAACAATTTCACCGAGTTGAGAATTGCTATTCTCTCATTAGTATCAACATCAGCCTATTATTGTTCCCACAGCTGGGACACAGGCCTGCTCTCCATGAGAGGGAATGGGCTATAATCCACCACGCGGTGCGGGTAGATGATGCGGGTTTCCTAACGATGTTTTCATTTACCGTTTTTATAGCAGTGGTAATGAAATAAAGTACTTATACAAAGAAGTGCATTTTTTTCTTTGTCCTGTGAACGGAGGGGAATAGACAAATAACCAATCATGCTTGTGTAGGGAGCACACCATCGTGAGAAGTGGAAGAAATGGGAGGAGGGATTTGTTCAAGAGTGGGACAATACGGGTTAACTATCACCCCGGAAGAGGTCAAGGATATTATAGATAAGCTGAAGCCTCGGAAAGCCCCAGGCGCCGACGGTTTCACGAATAGAGTTTTTAAAGCCCTCCCCGCTAGGCTCATAGTCCTTTTGGCTGCCATCTTCAATGGCGCCCTGAGCAATAATATTTTCCCCCAAACGTGGAAAGAGGCCACTGTTATAGGTATTCCCAAACCTGGGAAACCGAAAGCCCAGCCCTCCAGCTACAGGCCGATCAGTCTCCTGAGTGCTCTCGGCAAGATCTATGAAAGGCTTATATACAAGCGTCTCAGAGATTTTGCCGAGACAAAGGGCCTCATCCCGAAAGAACAGTTCGGCTTCAGGACCGAACATTCTTGCATACATCAAGTCCACCGCATCGTCGAACACGTGAGCGCTGGTTTCCAGCGCGGAGCGATGACGGGGGTGATGTACTTCGATATCGCGAAAGCCTTTGACAAGGTCTGGCACAACGGGCTGATATACAAGCTTTATCAGCTCGGTGTGCCCGACCGTCTCGTGCTCATCTTACGAGACTTTTTGTCAAACCGTACCTTCCGCTACCGTGTGGGTAAGACGTTATCTTCTCCTCATCCGATTCGCGCCGGAGTCCCTCAGGGCTCCGTTATCTCTCCCCTCGCGTTCACGCTGTACACCAGCGACATTCCGAGGAACCAGAAGGTTCAAACAGCACTTTTCGCTGACGACACCGCGATTTATTACACCGGCCGTTCTCCGGATAACATCCGCCGCATTCTCCAGAAAGCTGCCGACTCGCTCGGCGCTTGGTTCCGTAAGTGGAGAATAGAAGTTAATCCCGAAAAAAGCCAGGCAGTTTTATACTATAAGGCACGCCTTAAGCGTTCGCCAGGTCCCCCCATCACTATGTTCGGTAAGCCTATCCCTTGGGAAAGGCAAGCCAGGTATCTCGGAGTTATTCTGGACGACCATCTGTCGTTCAAGGCCCACATCAAAGCAGCTCGCGACCGGGCTGCCTTTGCTATGGGCCGGCTCCACTTCATGATCACTAGGAAGAGCAAATTGTCACTCAAGTGCAAATTGCGTCTTTTCACCGCAGTCATCCGTCCCATCATGACCTATGCTTGCATAGTATTCGCGCATGCCCACCCGCGTCATATCCACACGATGCAGACCTTGCAGAACCGATATCTCCGTAAGATCACCGGTGCCCCCCCTTACGTCCGTAACGATAGTCTTCACGTAGACCTTAGAATCCCCACCGTTAAGCAGTTCATGAAACGCCTTTCCAAGCGTTACTTCGACTCTGCTATTAAGCATAGGAATCCCCTAATCGCATCGGCCGCCCGGTACGACCCATCGCGTATTAGCTCCGTCCAACGTCCGCGTCACACCCTAGTCGCCCCCGACGATCCGATCACTATCTTGCAAGAGAGTAGGAAAGATACCAGTACGGTACGCAGAGCATACAAATACAGACCGAAAACCTACCGACCTCGCCGCAGAGGTCCGGCGCGAAATCCCCGATCAATCCCTCCCCGACCCTTGCTCGAGCCAGCCCGCGACGCTGAGCCTGTAGTATTAAATCAGTCCCCAAATAAGGACAATCAGATCCAGCCTGTCCCTTTGCTGCCCCCAGCGACGCCCTAAGCCGAGGTTCGTACCCCACAGGGGGTGCCCTTAGAGCGCTGTCGCTTAGTTTTTAGTTATTTTCGCCCTGGCTGGAGGCCTTAGAATCAAGGCATCCACAGGACATTGCCCGGTTAAGCAGAAGCCAGTCTTCTCAGACTGAACTGCGAGATGCCATATCCAAAAAAAAAAAAAAAAAATACGGGTTAACTAAAAAAATGCATATCATGCATGCAAAGTTAAGTATGCGTAAACACACGACAGGCTGTTCATCCTCTATCTAGTCACACACCTCACAGGTTGGAGAGTCGGATTTTCGCATGAGATAGGCTTCGCATGAAATAAGCCTGTCTATACTTACTGCTAAAACCTAAACCAGATTCTTTATTTATCGTGTGGTTAGTACCTAACTTGGTGTCAGAGCTTTTATGCCGCCCATGGGCCTCTGACTTGGCTTTACATGCCGTCATGAAATATCTTTCAGGCATGATGGCTTCCTCACGATGTTTTCCTTCACCGAAGCAAGTGATAATTATACTATATGCACATGAATCCGAAAAATCTGAGGTGCGTGTCTTAAACAGCTGTATATTTGTTTTAAATATTCTCTATTTGCACACAACAATTATTAAATGTTGGTTACATAGAAATATAAAAAAATGGAGAAGTGGCAAGTGGGCGTGTCGGTGTCCGCGCAACTGGCACAAGAGGCCCAGTCATAAGCAAATGGCTATTATTTTTCAATAAATACATCGCTCTTCAACCACTACCTATGTTTGTCGCTAAGTGACTGGACAACCAATGTAAAAATCACCAAACGATAGTTCACTAAACGGATGCATCGTGTAGTGCGGCCGCTGCTTCTTACAACGAGTTAGTGATGTGCTTTTTTTTTTTTTTTTTTTTTTATTCTTTATTAATTAGGGGTTTTTACCCACACGGATACGTCAACCCCATTGTACCTTATACTCTAGTTACACACTATACAAATATCACTATCATAATTATTACTACTATCATTATAACTTATGACATACTCGTAGGAAAGGGAATTATTGCTTAGGCCTCTGAATTAAGCCACAAATTATGCGTTTAGTCCTTTCTGATTTAGGGTATGTTAATATGTTTTGGATAAGTCCAACATCCCACATGTTCAATTTGAACTCCCTAGCCAAAGATTCCCTTTCATGTTTATTCTTAGCACATTCCATCAACAAATGTTGCACATCTTCAATTTTGTCACATCTTTCGCAATTAGGCGATGCAGCCTTACGCATTAAGAAAGCAAATTTTGCTGATGGAAAGTGACCAGAACGGAGCCTTAACGCTAATTTTACATAACCCCTAGTTAACGATGTATCATCAAACCATGGCTCACGAGGTGGTTCATTTTGAATCACTTTATACCAAATGCCTTTTTGTTTGGATATTTCATTAAAGTGTTTTTTCCATTTCTCAAAACATACATACTTGAACCTGGAGAAATATTCCCAGTAATCGGACATATACGAGGTAACATTGCCCGTCTCAACAGCCATTTTCGACAGTCGGTCAGCCTCTTCGTTGCCCCGTAAGCCTATGTGTGCTGGAACCCATTGCAAGATAATCCTAATGTCATCTTTGTTGTGGTAATGAATTAGTTTTAGAATCTCATAGGCTATCGATGCCCCTCTGCAACCAGAGGCGCATCGAGCCAGATGTTGTAAAGCACTTTTACTATCTGTAAATATAACTACTTTATTTACATTTTGATTATGTAAATAAGACAACGCTTGGTATATTGCAATGAGCTCCAGAGACATTATACATATATTTGTATTAGTTTTATACATAGCTTTATGGCCAGTGCCTTGAAAGAAAAAAGCAGCTCCACCCCCATCTTTAGTCTTTGATCCATCTGTGAAGATTTTACCCCAATCACTATATTTGGAAGCCAATTCCGATACCACTTCATGAACTAAGGCATTGTTATTATAACATGTTTTTGGAAGCGTTACACATTCTAAATCACTTTTGATAAACTTTTCAATTTGTAAGGCTGATACCCAAATGTCCAGAGAGAACATTTTAAGACTATCCGAGCTATTAATTTGCAGCTGTCCTGTAATTTATCTAGTTTACTTGTATGTGTTTTTGCACTAGAATCGTACAGGTAACAGGCATAATCAAATCGACTTCTTACTAGAGATATATATATTCTACGAATATGTTTTGTATGCACCCCCCAAGAAGAGCCTGCGAGAACTTTTAATAGATTAAGGTATTTTCCACCTTTACTAACAATTTCATTGATATGTTTCCGCCAGTGTAAACTTCTATCCAACCAAAGTCCTAAGTATTTGACACAATCCACTACTTTTAATGGCTGACCATACACTTTTAATGATGGTAATATTCGCCTGCGGCCCCTACTAAATATACAATAATTAGATTTCGTTGGTGATAAAGTCAATCCAATCTCACCCAGTAATGTGATTATACAGTCTAAGGTATCCTGTAAATATCGCTCACATTTGTTTATTTGCTTCTCACTAAAATAAATTACAAAGTCATCTGCGTATTGCGATACCATAACGGTTTTTATTTGACGACAGATTTGATGTGTAACTAAATTAAATAATAATGGCGATAATGGATCGCCTTGTGCCAATCCTCTGTTAGTCCATCTTGTTTCTAAAGCTTCACTATTGAACGATTTAATTTTCAATTGCCTCTCATTCATAAACGACCATAGATATGTGCAAATTCGAGACCCAACTTTAATTTCATCTAGTACTTTTGTAACAGATTCTATTGACACATTATTATACGCATTTTCAATATCCAAAAAGCATGCAACTGTAGGGATGTTTTTCGTAAATCCAACTTGAACGTAGGAGACTAGTCGGGATAGTGCGTCCAAACATGACTGTGCCTTTCGAAATCCTACTGTGTATGGAGACAGGAGCTTGTTTTTTTCGACAAACCATTCTAACCGTTTACAAATCATAAGATGAAAGAGTTTACACACACACGATATCAGCGAAATAGGTCTTAGTTTGATTTCATTATTAACATTATTTGCAATCTTGGGTATGGGAATAATTTGAATATTTCGCCATTGGTGAGGCACAATACCGAATTTAAACATATAATTGTATATCTTAAGTAAAAGAAACTTTCCCGAATCCGGTAAATTATACAACATTGAATAAGAAATAGCATCTTGCCCCGGAGCCGAATCCTTTTTTTTGAGGCAATTTTCAAGTTCTTGACGTGTAAATTCGGATTCTAAAATTTCATTTCGAGACTTAAAGCTTGGAGTCAAATTAGAAACATAGTCTGGAGTCAGAGAACGTAAGAGTTCAACTTGTGTGTCAATGGGAGGGCACCATTTTTGTTGTTTAAAGCCTTTCATCCACTTCATACGGCGCCACATTTCCTGCGTCGACGTAGTTTCGTCTATAGAGTCACAAAATTTTTGCCAACCATTATATCTAGCTTTCTTAATTAATGTTTGAGATTCTAAAGTCTTGGATTCTAGTTTATTTAAATTATCTGGGGTGGGGTTTTTACGGAAATTTGACAAGGCCAGCCTTCGCTGTGCAACTATTTCTGACAATTTAGGGGACCAGTAATTTTTTTGTTTAAATTTCTCGTTTGGCTTTAAACTAAATTTAAAAAAGGGTATATGTTTATTAGCTGCATATTCAACATAGTTTATAAATGCGTCGTACATTTGTTGCACATTATAATTAAAGGTTCCTTCATGAAACGTTTCAATATTTTCAGAAATCGTTTGACGATATTCATTCCAGTTTGCATTTTTAAAATTACGTTTTTTAACAATATTTACATTACAAAATAAGTTAGCTGTCATTTTAATAATCAGGTGATCACTACCCAGATTCTCATTAAACACCTGCCAATCAAATTTTATTGAAACGTCAGAGGAGACAAATGATATATCCGGGGACGTCTGTTGCAAATTACCATTTACCAACTTAACTCGAGTCGCGGTGCCGTTGTTGAGCAAAGTAAAGTCATTTTCCAAACATGAGTCCATTATTTGAGTTCCTCTTACGTCCGATTTAACCGACCAATTAGTGTGATGGCCGTTGAAGTCCCCAGCTATTATAGTTTTATTAGAAAAGTGCCCAAAAATATCATCCCAATCAGAAGACTGAGTTTGAACAGATGATGGACAGTACAGTGATATAATATATTCTAAGTCTTTACAATTTAATAATTTAACACAAATTAGTTCGATACCTACATTATGAATATTAAATGACACTGGGTGAGACTGAATCGACCTGTGCACTAGAATAGCAACACCACCGTAACCATCGTGTCTATCATTCCTATATACATTGTACCCATTGATATTGACGTTAACCTCACAATCAAACCATGTTTCACTAATCATTGCAATATGTATGTTTTCTTGTATTAGCAGATCTGAAAAAGATACTAATTTAGGACGTAGACTCTGTGAATTCCATTGGAATAAGTTTAACTTTATAACTTCTTGCGTACTATCCATTACTGAGGCAGTTTAAATATTCTAGGACATTCTCTCCAAATATAACACTAACCAGAAATTTCTTAAGTTCCTCCCAAATAATTTTCAACGTGGATAGTATTTTTTCTTCTAATTTAAGTTCAGATTTATACAGACCTTTTATTTTTATCCATATCTTCAACCATTCAAAGTTATTGAACCATTGCGAACTTTGTTTAGATCCTTCTTTCCCTTTCTGTGCACTGCCACTATCTTCATTCCTTTTCGACTCTTCCGAAACATCAGTTTTCTTTTGATCTTTTTGATTTAATTTCGTTTTTGTCTTTTTTTTTCGACGTTTAGTATTTTCTTTTATTTCCACATTTGCCTGATTTTCTTCTTCCTCTTCTTCTTCATCTTCATCCTCTTGCATATCCGATATCGGTTGTTGATGCACCACAGCTCTGGTCAATACATCTCTGTAATTTTCTTTACCAGTGTTAATTATGGCCGTAGGTTGGATGTTATCAATTCGCTGTGACAAATCGTCTGTCTTTAATTCTTCCTTCTTTTCCAAAAACAATTGTAGCGCTCTTCGGTACGTCACTTGTTTTTCGCTCATAATAATCCGAATAGTTTTTTCTTTTAGAAAAACGGGACAAGTTTTGTCCAAGACAAAGTGATTTCCCCTGCAGTTTAGACATTTGAAGTCCTGTATGGTACAGTTTTCGTGCTTGCCTCCACATTTCGGGCACAAAACCTTTTTAGTTGGGCAATATTTAATTATATGGCCAAATTGCCAACAACCCGAACACTGCGTTACTGGGAACACGTACGGTTCAACTTTAATTCGGCAGCCATACGCATAAATATATTGTGGTAGCACGTTACTTTTGAAGCTCACTCTTACTGATTCACAATCAATCCAGTTTCCTTCCGATTGCAAACGTTTTAATCTTTTTACAGATAACACTTCAACATTCGCCTCTAAAATATTAATTAGCTCTTCGTCACTTAACTCAAGGTCAATGCCTTTCACTATTCCATACGATGTTGACATATCTTGCACTAATTGACATCGTAAGCCCATGTCCTTGAACTTTTTACACTCAATCAATTTAATAGCATCGTCTTTTCTCCGAAATTGAATAAGAACCTTGTATACGCTTTTATATTTTATCTTAAGAATATCCTTAATATTTTCCGAACGCAATAATTTGGCCATAGCTATTGGTTTAGGTAAGTTCGCCATTGAGGTGACACATACTTCGTGATCCGCTATTGTTACCGGTATGCTAGTACCTCCCTTGCTCCCCCTTGCTTGTGTACCGCTGTTTTTTGTGAGGGTAAGTTGTTACTATTAGTTACTGAACTGCATGTGTTCCTAGTGGTTGATCTATGGTAGGGGCAAAGCGGAGACACAGGGTTTCGTTACATTTTCGTCTAACGGGCATATCGCCTTCTTTATTATTTCTATGGCTGGTAATTTCATAAAGCCGTCATAAAAATACTTATTCTACAGGATGTAAAGAGACTCTTCATAACACCTTTAACCAAGCATTCTGTACATCAAACTAAGTAACACTACGCATTTTTTTTGGGGTGAGAAATCACGTTTTACGGTAAAACTCAATGTACCGCACTCAAAACTTTGTGCTGGTGGATGAATTGAATAGTGTGGGGGTCGTGGAGCTGTTTATAGTAAAGTTAACTAACAGTAAGTTGTTTTTAATAAAAAGTTATAACTATCACCCCCCATTTCTCCGTATAGAAAGAAGACTGTTGAAGCTGATCACTGCTTGCTTGTCCACTCCGGGTGAACAGAATCGCAACTTAATAAAAAAAACCCACCGTTCCGGGGCGCGCCCAGTGAGAATGATTATTAAGGTACTTCACTGAAGCCACCACTGGTGAACACAGCAACATTTTTTCAAACAATGGCCACCTCTGGTGGACAGCGTTACTATTAAAACCAAACATTATCTATGTCCAACCCTGGCTAATAGACGTTGACATTAATTAACTTTATTGAACTTCAATAATAACTTAAACAGCAAGATGCCAAGCAAGCTCGTACTTATTGTACAGCAGCCATTGTGGCGATAGCCGTACCGGCCAATGATCTAACAACATCTGAGGAAATTCTCGCTTGGAAGCTGGATCAGAAAGCAGTACGTTAGGAGGTTCTCTCAAGATCTCTGACCACCGGCAGCTCGTACCCTTGGACAAATAGAATGTTTCGTTCACCAGACAGTTTAAATGTTTGAAAAAGTTACCGTGTCTACCAGCGGTGGCTACAGTGAAATTATTTAAAAGAACATTCTCACTGGCCACCCCCCGGGGGCATGGGAGTTATTTTTAAAAGTTGTGACACTGTCCCCTCGGGGTGGATAGTGAGAATAAACCCCTTTCGGTTTCTTTAAGTCTTTAGAAATCTCTTTCTTAACATACATATTACAAGTCAAGTTGGTCCAAGACAGTTAGTACTAATACTTATGTTTCATTACAGCATTAGTACTAAAACTAATGCTGTAATGAAACATAATAATATTTTAATACCAAATGATTTGAAAAGAGTAACCATGGAGTTTCTTGCCGGTTCTTCTCCATGGAATCGACCAACGCGAACCGTACACCTTTTCCGACGTTTTATAAGTGCCCATCCAGGCCTACGTGAAATAAAATATTTTGATTTTGATTTTGTTAAATTCATTCATTATCTGGGACTTCGTCGAGCTTCATTGTCTCGGCGCTTTTCTGGTGGTCGCCACTGTTGATTCTGGCTTTCAGGAGTTACAATGGTTTGGGAATAGTTTGGCGGGCTTGTCCCAATTAAAAAAAAGTTAAGTAGATCATCCAAGTCTAATTTCTTAGAATAGCGCTATCATTCGGATGCCCTGAAAGCCTCGGCTTGTCCTCAATGTCCCTAGGGCATGTAAGAATATAATTTACTTCGGAATTAAAAATTATCCCAAAGATAAGAAACCTAAAATTTAAATTCTTCGGGTTTTATTATCATTTGGTGTACTTAAAAGCTTTTTTGTGTCCCAATATATTTTGAGGGCGAGAGGCCTTTGACAAGTAACAATCGTTTTCAATGCGTTTTAATATATGCTGATTTCTATTGGTTACTTACTACCACAAATTTATAAACTTATTTAAGCCTACCTTGTTGGTTTAGTAGTCACAATCGTGGCTGCTGAGCATGCGGTCCTGGGTTTGGTTCCCGGGACGGGAAAAGTGTTATTGAATCCATCAGAAATTTCTCAGTAGCAACTACGGAGTCTGGATTCGTGCCTGACTGATGTCAATAGGCTCGCGCTAATTACATGGGACTCAAACATAACTGAAGCTATCAGCCAAAGTGTTATGGGGGTTTTCCATTAGGAATCCCTCAATAAGTAACAGCTACGGAGTTTGCATTTGTGCCCAAATGACGGCATTAGGCTTGCCCCTATTCCATAGGACTCAATTGTAGCAAAATGTGGGTGTACTATTAGGTTCACCTCTGCTTATCCCTTCGGAAATTACAGGTGTGATGGTATGTTATGTTATTTTATTGCATACTACCTGATGCTCGCGGCTTCGCCCGCGCACAAATTATAAACTAAAACCTTTGTCGAGAACCACTCTATCTATTGGTGAAAACAGCATGAAAATCGGTGCAGTAGTTTTGTGTTTATCGCGAACAGAGAGACAGACGCGGCCGAATATGTTGTTTCATAATGTGTCATGTAGTGATGGCGATTTCGACTCTTTTTCGTTTAAGCTGCTTAATACGAAAAAAATGCATGCATATTTAAACCGTTAATAAGTTTCAATATAATCCAGTCTTCAGTCATCTCGAATGATTTTGTCGAAAGGGACGTGGAAAATGTACATATCTACATAATTAAAGACATTTTATTGTGTTGTGTTGCATTTCATAATGAGATGGAGTTACTGGCCCGAAGCCAATTATTTTCGGGAACAAGTTAATGAAACGGATACGTAACAATACTGAGCATTATCGGAATGAATGCTCCTTTGAAAGTAAGCACATTTTTTGGCAGAAATTATTAATCTTCTAATTAGAGATGCTTTGGTAGGTAGGAATAATTTGTGGAGACATAGACTTATACTGCTTTCGTTGTACGAACGAACATAATAATACAAGGTGTAGTTTTGAAACCTAGTCAAAATTCACGAGCTGGGAACAAAAGACATCATCCTAGCCTTTTCCCAACTATGTTGGGGTCGGCTTGCAGTCTAACCGGATGCAGATGATTATCAGTATTTTACATGGAGCGACTGCCTATCTGACCTCCACAACTCAGTTAATACTGGGTAATACGCTACCACTTGGTACGACTGGTTGTCATGCTTTTTGGGTCACTGATTACCTGTAATGACTGCCAAAGACGGACAAATGACAGCCGGGACCAACTGCTCAACGTGCTTTCCGAGGCACGGAGGAAACTCGGTATGTAAGGGTGGTCACCCATCCACAGACCAACTTGGCAAGCACGGCTAAACCTAGATAAGTTATTACTAGAATTATTTAGTCAAGAACTTCGCACAAAAGACTTAAGTAAGCAATTTAATTTACGATACCTGGTCAATGATTAATAAAGCTGCTATTTAAAATTGTTAAACTCGGATAGTATTTCAGAATATCACGAAAACATAAACAGAATCACACCTCGCGCGACATGTGTGTAAAGGCGCGTTTTTTTTTTATTTATAGGCCAGTGCTAGGTTGTATGTTGATGATAATATGATTCGCGGCTGTAAGATGTATGTAGTTACAGAACTATAATCATCAAAATCATCAATACAACCCTCCAAGTTCATAAAAGTCTAGGAATGACTTTTTCCTGGTCAAGTCACCTTTGTAAACTTGGAGGGTTGTATTTTTTTGAATTCTTTTAACTTGAATTTCGGAGGCAACCCATATTGTTTTATTTTTGGATAGGAAATCATCAAATGCATTCTCCCACTCTGGGTGGAGCGGGAGGGAGTGTCAGGTTTTGACTAACTAAAACCCATCAATGTTCCTTCCTCGCTCTTTATGTTCCGGGGCCACGGTATCTCTTTCGAACAGTCCCGCAGCCCCGGCAAACTTGGAGGGTTGTGTTGATGATTTTGATGATTATAATTCTTTTAACTTGAATTTCGCAGGCTACCCGTAGTGTTTTATTTTTGGATGGGAAATCATCAAATGCATTCTCCCACTCTGGGCGGACCGGGTGGGGGGTGTCAAACTTTTACTGACTATAACCCATCTATGTTCCTTTCTCGCCTTTTATGTTCCGCGGTATCTCTTTCGAACAGTCTGCAGTAGCAGTTTTAAAACTAAATTGAAATCCCGACAACTGTTTGGTCTGTCGGGTAATAAACCACTAGACACAACTCCTATCTCGTCGGAGGGTCCTCTCTTTTCAATGGAGTATTTAAAAGAACTTTCCATCCTGTTCTTGTACCCATTGCAGTAACCGTTGGGCAGCAGCCAACCAGAAACCACATTATTCTGGACGGAGGATCCTCCATTTTCTATAGAAAGAAGAAGTTGAAACGCTTGTCAACTTCTCCCTTTTAACTCTAAAATATATTTTCGATTTATTCTTCGTTGGACCCACATGGCAAAATCCTGGTTCGTCTCAAACAATGTGTTTCCTTCATCCCAAAACATATCTTTATCTTTTTATTCCTGCTTCATCCAATAGGACGAAGCAGGAATAAAAAGATAAAAATATGTTTAATGAATGTAAAATATTACATTCATTCTACGGATCATATTTATTTTGTACTAGCTTCTGCCAGCGGCTTCGACCGCGTGAAGTTTGATTACTGTCCCATGGGATCTTACTGCCGAGATAAAAAAAATAATCCAGGTTATAAACTATCTATTTCATCCAAATCCGTTTAGTAGTTTTCGCGTGAAAGCGAAACAAACAAACATGCATTCACATTTATAATATTAGTAGGGATGGGCCAAACTTAAGTTTTTGGACTATCGGCAGTAAAAGTTGATTTTATTTAAGAACAAACAGTACGGTGTGTAGCTTTTCACTCTTCAGTTTGAGTATACCATCTTAAAGCATACAGGAAAATCACGAATGACATAATAAGTTAAAGCTTATGTAAAACGACAAGCTCTTACTCACCGGATCAGAATCTAAATGAAACGAGGTGTCATCTAAATAAAACAGGAGTGGAACCATCCAGTCGTGTGTTTGTTATGTTAGAGTATTAATAAGATCAGCATTTAAGCCACAAACACATTCCACAACAGTTTTCTACATCTTTCGATTTTACAATCTTTTAAATTATAAAAAAATGCATGTCCAAAATTGTAAAAATATTACTGTAAATGAAAAAAGCAGCATGATATTTTAAATAAGTAAAAAATAATTAAACAAATCGACTTGAATATGGCGCGTGACGCACTTGCGATACTTTTTTATTTGCAGATGACTGTACTAATGGTGACTACTTTCAATCATAATACGCTAGCGTATTTGCTACACTTCCAATAACACTCCTCTTTTAATCAATTTAATTTCTTTTATTAGTGTAGAAAGTTATTATTAATATTTGTATACTTGTTTCTTTTTGTTTTGTAAATAACGTTTAGCTTTTCTCAGAAAGTTACATATATTGAGAGTTCAGTTCATAATCAGTTTATTGTTTTGGTTACAACAATTTAATATTTCTTATGAATGGGAGTGACGTGATGTCGACCCCAACATAGTTGGGAAAAGGCTATTCAGATGATGATAATGATGATGATGATGAAATGGGAGTGACTTAAACATAACCGGCGAAATGGGTACACTATTAGGTACATTTCTGCGTAACCCATTAATTATAACAGGCGTGATGTTAAGTTATGAAGTAATAAATATACCTCAATAACATAAGCGTATTACTTTCGGGCTTGTCTTTCAAAAAGATTGTTTCTTTTTTCTTTTACGGTTTTCAACCAAAAGCTTGTCGCATTAATACTCTGACACCACCTCACTTCCCAGATCATATCCTATTATCCTATTCCTGTGGGTTCCTCTGCCCTCCGGCATCCCTCGCTGTGACAGGTCACGTATACCGGGGGTCCTTTACCAACGGTATCTGATCAGTCCCTAACACTGACTTAAAACTCTTTAGGCGCCTTGGGACAAGAGATCGTGTGTGGTTTTTAATGTTTTAGGTGCGTTCTGAAACAGATAAAGTCTGTTTATTATGAAATTGGCTGTAATTACAAATCATAAAGGTCGTATTCGTGAAATTACGCATCGTTATCTAATTTACAATATCTGCTCATCAATTTTGAGACTACTGCATGGTTACTTAGAGTGTAATTAGGTTCGTCCGTCAATTTTTCAGTAGTATTAGAACATCACGCTCGTAATCCTTGGAGGGTTTGGCAGAGGTGTATCTATGTATTTTACACTCATATTTTGCCAATAATGTTTAAGTCCAACGTAATAAGGGGTGACCTTATTGCCAACTGGGCACTAATTGAGACTCCATGGCTGCTATTGAGAAATTATTTATGAACAACCCAATAACACTACTTTTTCAGTAGCAGTACGTTTCTATAACATGAGACTTAAAAATAACCGAAGAAAGGCACGATGACGAGACGTGTTCCTTTGTGTCAAGGACGGAAAACAACTCGTTTTTTAGTTTCAAAAGTAATGGACACGTGTGTGTGTGACTGCCATAGTTACATGAATGGGTGCAATTATCCTTCTAAAATAGCAGTAAAAATTAATTTATTTTTTCACATTGGTCTTCGTCAGTGAATGTAAGTCGTCAGTTAGAGAAGGTTGAATAGGTATCATGGTACATCAGGGACATGTAATGTGGAGGGATGGAACACGTGACAAAAAAAAGTGATTGATATTAATGTTGATGGCCGGAGATCCAGAAGAAAGCCAATGAAAACATGGATGTATTGTGTGGGGAATGATATGAAGAAGAAAGGAGTAAATGATGCCGTGACGTCTGACAGGGGAGAATGGAACACGTCTCCTCCTTGTTGTGTCGACCCCAAGTAGAATGGTACAAAGGCCAGACGATGATTAAGATGATTTAGAAAAAGTTATAAGGTTTAGGCCTGCGGACGGTTAGCTATGGGCTAGCTAGCCGTCCGTCCGTCTAATGACGACAGGCCGTGTCGACGGCGCGTTCGTGTTCCACGCGCGCCTCAAAGAGATGTCAGCTCAGTGAAGGGGTGGTAAGGGCCGAAAACTGCCGGGGTTGTGGGCCTGTTCGAAAGAGATACCGCGGCTCCGTAACATAAAGGGCCAGGAAGCAACATGGATGGGTTTTAGTCACGAAAAGTCTGACACTCCCTCCCGCTCCGCCCAGAGCTTGCAGAGTGGGAGAAGTTATTTGATGATTTCCCATCAGAAAAAGAGGTTTTTAAACAAGTAATTCTAACTCAAATATTCTTTCAAATCCAACAGTTATGAGAACCAGAAACTTTTACCGACGAACTCCGAAGTTTCTTATATAATTCTACCTTCTGTATGATAATGCAGTAGTGGCCATACATCACTCGCGGCCCTGTTTAATAATCAGCTGGTATCCGGAACATAAATCATGGGACCGCGTCAATGTAACTAATTAATTCAGGCCACGTAGGACCACGATATTCCGACACTAGGGCACCTGGTTTACCTATCTTTACAACTTTGGGTTTTTGCAGTCAATCGGAGTACGCAAACAGTGTTTGTGATCTTTTTTTCTTCATGGTGTGGTTATTGCAAAACCCGGTGTCACAGTTTTATGCCGCCCATGGCTTTACAAGCCGTCGAGAAATAACTCTCATGCATGTTGGTTTCCTCATAAGTGATAATGATAAAATAATAATAATAATTAGTCCTTTAGTAAGATTATCAACAAAAATTTGACCCGTACTTTTTTTTGGTATGTACCAAAATTTACGAAGATACGGCGCTTTTAAAATTTATTTATTTATTTAAACTTTATGCACTTAATGTACAAAGGCGGACTTAATGCCTTGGGCATTTTCTACCAGTCTACCTTAGGGTGATGCAGAGATTAAACTGTAGGTGCAAGAGTAAAGAAAATTATGAAGATTAAATTATAACAATAAATACATATATACATACATACAATAAATTATAAAAAGTGAGGAAAGACAAAAAAACAATTGAAAAAAAGATGTTGATTAAGAAATCAAACAAGTTAAATGTGGTTTACGTCTGCCAACTTCTTATGTAAGTGCTCGCGAGCTGAGCCGACTGGTTGCCATCCTGATATTCAAAATTGTCAATACGTCACGCCTAGGTATAATTTTTAGCGAGTTATGACGTCACAGGCCCCCAGTTTTAATGCGTTTTATCTTTGCCAATATTCATTGATTTACAAAAATAAAAAATACGTGTCCATTATTTACCAATACTCCAACAGATTTGTAATTTGTTTATACTGTCGTCATACATACATATACGCACATGAATCTGAAAAATCAGGGGAGTGTGTCTTGGATTCACACTTGAGACTAATGAATTGGCAGACCAACCACGGTCACACCACAAGGCTATCTCATCTACTTAGAACTACTGATCGGATTTCGATGAAACTTGGCACATAGATAGAATTATACTCTGAATTAAACATAGGATACTTTCTATCCCGGTAGTAACATCCCATGGGACTGTCCATGTTCACCAAAGAGATGACAGTCTGATTATCTAAAACAAAAGTCAAAAGTAGGAACATGTCACATTGACAGCTGTTTATAGGTAACCAGACGGTTATCTTTTCGATGAACATGGACCTTAATGCTCATTATTTTAAATTATTGTTTAAGAATGGACTTCGAATTGGAGCTAATTGCATCAGCTCTTCTTTTTGGCATCGTCTATCGTCGATTTCGCGGAAGGCTGTAGTCATGAAACCTCGATCCAGTACAATAGGTAAGGACGCTGTTGATAAACGTTTGCGAAAAATGTGCTTCTAGTCACGTCCCAGAAGATTCATGTGCAAAGCAATAAAACGACAGCCTCAAAAGCCTCAATAGCCTTGTATGTTTGAAGCCTCCAATAATAATAATAATAAATAATAAATATCGCTGGACATTAACACACAGCGCTATCTAGTGCCACACTAAGCAAGGCTTGTGTCGTGGACACCAGATAGTTGATATACTACATATATAGTTTTTTTTTTTTGTAAATACTAACTTATTATACATATAAACATCCAT
This sequence comes from Xestia c-nigrum, assembly GCA_916618015.1. Classification (NCBI taxonomy): domain Eukaryota; kingdom Metazoa; phylum Arthropoda; class Insecta; order Lepidoptera; family Noctuidae; genus Xestia; species Xestia c-nigrum. The sequence continues at coordinate 5,268,966 of OU745264.1, forward strand.
GACTCGGAAACAAATGTCCGTGCTCATCACACAAACATTTGCTCCTACCGGGATTCGAACCCAGGACCCTATGAACGCAAGGCAGCTTCACTACCACTACGCCATTCGAGTCCGATTCGAGAAAAGTGTGAGAAGTGTGAGAAGTGACATAATGTTTGGCCCTGCTCGCAACAGTAGCAACTGTTGCCAGCAGGGCCAAAAATTATGTCACTTCATGGCGGCTCAGAGACCGTCGTTCAGAAATGTAAGCTAACAAGTTTGTAAAACCTATTTAAATTTGTTGTTTTAGTTAGTAACTGCCTACTTGTTTTAACTTATCCCTGCTAATATTATAAATGTGAATGTAAGTTTATATGTTACGCTTTCACGCGAAAAATACTCGACCAATCATCATGAAACTTCGTACAAATATTCTTAGAGGTATTAGAAGTAACATAGGATTACTTTTTTATTAAAAAAAAAACTAACCCTCACTCGCAGACGAAGTTGCGGAGGTCAGCTAGTATGTAATAACATTACGTAGCTGCTATGGGTGAACTATACGTGATTATGTGCAATGCCTGTTTTTTATATACTTTGCCATGACAATAAATAAATCACAAGGTCAAACTCCAAAATTCGCGGGAATCGACTTGGGGCAGGACTGATTTTCATATTGCGTCTTTTCTTGTGAACTCACCTTGCAGTCGGATCCACGGTCTTAAAAGTAAAGATTTATGTATTTACTAGCTGGCCCACGCAACTTTGTCTGCGTCACATAAGAGAGAAAAAGCTCACAAAGGGAATAAAATATCCCCCGATTTTGTAACATTTTTCATAGCTGCTCCGCTCCTTTTGGTCACAGCGTGATGTTATATAGCCTATAGCCTTCTTCGATGAATGGACTATCCAATGCAAAAATATTTTTTCAATTCGAGCTGGTAGTTCCTGAGATTAGCGCGTTCAATCAACAAACAAACAAACAAACAAACTTCTGTTTTATAATATTAGTATAGATTTAAAACCCATTTAAATGTATGGATTAGGAGGAGATCGTGGCTAAATAATAATACTCCATGTAAAATGCTGGTATTCCCCAAAATAGTTGGGAATAAGCTAGGCTGATGATGAACCATTTAAATGTATGAATACAACAATGTGATTTATTCCTCCATAAAACACCATAGTCCTGCAGAATTCAAAAATATTTTTATTCGTTTTAAAGCACGCAATTCAATATCCGTAAAACTTTTAAGACTGGGACAATAAACCGGTTGGCACTTCATAAAGCCCGGCAGTGTCATGCGGCAGAATATTTCATACTGTTAAGGACAAGTGCTCTTCGTCACGTCGTAAAATAGACTTTAGGTTTATTGGGTTTGGGTTCAAATACTTGAGGGCACTGTTCGAATTTGATTAAACTTTTGAGTGACCTGAATCATTGATATAAAAAACTGATTGTACAGACGCCACCACATCAAGCTACTACCAGTCTATCAAATTTTTTAAATAGATTTTCAACTATAAAGCATCAGGTTTAAGGTTGAAATATTTGACAGTTTAGGATTTGGATAATATGGAGCCGACTGTACATTTATTATTTGGCTGAGAATAAGCCATTATGAACATCAAAGCTACATTATATAATGCCTTAAACTATGCTTTGATGTTCAAAATCTCGGATCAATCACCACTTCCTAGGTCTACTTGGAAGTTAAAATGGCGATACAAACTCAAAACCAATATTTCTGTCTTTCCACAGAATATCTGTCGCACGTCATATTGCAGGTCGATATATATAAGATTTTTTACCTCCGACGCAAAAACGACGGGGTGTTATATGTTTGACATGTCTGTGTGTGTGTCTCTGTCTGTCTGTGGCATCGTAAGTCCTGAACGGATGAACCGATTTTGATTATTAAACAACTCCCTCAATATTGGTATCTAATATAAGAGCTTGACTAGTAAAATACTATACTTAATAAATTTCAAATCCAAGATGGCCGCCACCACAAAATGGTCAATAACCTACAGTTTTTTTTCACAACTCCCTCAATGTGGGTATCAAATGAAAGAGCTTGAATACCTTGAAATTATGACTCTGCATCGGGGTTTTTTTTTATTTTAATTTAATGTACCCTGTAATTAAAACAATTTCACATTAAGGTCCGATTTCCACCAAAGCGGAGAGGAGCGGACCGCAGAGGAGATGTGAAAGATTCGATGAATCCCAGAAAAGACGAGAGACGCGATATAGACTTGAATGATGTACATAACCAAGATTTTGTAACAATATTTTGATTTAAAAGAGTGTCCATGGTTCTTGCCCATTCTTCTCCACAGAGATCTACGTTAGGGAATGGGCAACCACAGTACTTTCACAGTTTTTATGTCCTGTGACTGGGACTGTGTGGCTACATTTAATGTTCATCTTTGAAACGACAATTCAAAAGTGCCTGTAACTGGCGTACTTGAAATAAATGCTTTGACTTAGATTTTTTGATTTTGAACCAATGTGATTGGTGGGTTTCCGCCGACCCTTCTGAGCCCCGCTCCTCTCCGTTTTGGTGGCAACCGGGCCTTTTTCCTTTAGAAGTTGCTTATGTGGCTCAATCTCTTTTAGTACATATCAATACTTCAAGAGCCACAAAATTACTTCGTATCATCATAATAATCAATTTCTCTTAAGCCCATGAATTCTGCATCTTCATGTGTAGCGATCAATATAAATAAGCACACGAAACACTTTCATGTATTTAAAAGCAAAGTTATCAATCTTTCATTATTAACGAGTTTTATCGCCGGATTCAGCAGCTTTATTCGACTCGGTATCTGATTAATTCCATTCTTAATTCAGTATTCCGATGAACGGAGTGTAGATTAAATGTTTAAATGTGTTTAATTTCATCACTGTAGGCCATACTTACCATCCTTTTAAAGCCGTGACTTTTTTGTAGGTGCGTATTTTTTTCTGCTCATTATGAACCAATGATTATTTTAATGACCCTATCTGATTCTATTTTTTTTAGAGCCATATTAGTTAATAACTGTCTATACGTCTGACAACCAGTCTTACCAAGGGGTATCGTATTACCCAGTACTAACTGGGTGGTGGAGGTCATATTATTATTCAGCTGCATCCGGTTAGACTGGAAGCAGACTCCAAGTAAATTTGGAAAAGGGTAGGCAGATGATTATGATTAGATTATAATTGTGTAGTAATTTTGGCGTACAATAAATTACTTGTAAAAGCGGTTTATTGGAATTCTTCATTAATTAATTTATTTTTACCGTGATTTTCTCTTTTTCCTACATCATTTTCGTTCTACTGCTGAACAAGTCTCCCTTTTCCCGTAGATATTATTATTTAAATTTTTGTCTATAATCATTTTAGCGTAATTTGAAACTCTAAAAGAAATATTCAGGCTAATTTTGCCAGTGTCTAAGTTACAGACCACAAAACTTATATACAAAGACAAAGTTGCAACCAAATACGAAAGGCGAGAAATGTAACCGTTCCGTACACGGGTGTAAAGAACTTTTGTTTTTGAAACAAACCCCGTTGCTATAGGGACTAATTTTAAATGATTCCACACGAGGACTAAGGGGAGTTTGGGCACAATATCGTAAAATTCAATTCACTAACTTCCAACGCGTTCACCCAAGGGGAATCTACGAAACAAAACATTGGACAGTTAGTAGCGAAATAGAAGGTTCAATTGAATAAGTTGTTTTTCGTAATGATTTATTGTATTTGTTTGTTTTGCTGTTAGATTTACGATGTGGATTTCTGAGGGTTTTTTGAAATACTACCTATATGGCAATACGATAAACTGTATTATAAATTACTAGCTTATGCCCGCGACTTCGTTCGCGTGAAGTTTTGATATCGCAACGCATCGCCTGCTCAACGGAAGCTTTTTCCCGCTTGCAACATTTCTTATTGCTGCTCCGCTCCTATTGGTAATAGCGTGATGTTATATAGTCTATAGCCATCCTCGATAAATGGACTTTTTAACGCTGCTGGTAGTTCCTGAGATTAGCGCGTTCAACCAAACAAACAAACAAACTCTTCTGCTTTATAATATTATAATATAATAAGTATAGGTTTTTAATACCATGGCCATTCAAAATCCCAAGTATGTTATGGACAGCTTCTATTGTTACCACTTCATCATAAACTTCACATTCTTGCCCCTGTCTCAATATATTTGAAGTCGGCACAACACGTTTTCTTATTCCATTCTCCCCTGTTAGACGTCACGGCATCATTTACTCCTTTCTCTCTCATATCATTCCTCACATATTATATCCATCTCTGTTTTCGGCCTCCCGAGCGATGGACATGATTCCACCCATCCGTACATCCATCAACATTCATGTCCATCACTCTTTTGGTCACAAATGCGTTTAATCTAAAAATCATAGTAAGGCTTAGTTTGATACAAATCTTAGTTGCGCATGAACGTGAATGAAAGTACTTAACCACATGACATGTTTATGTTTGTTTCAATCTAAACTTCTAAACTAATATTATATAGAGGAAAGATTTGATTTTTTGTTTGTAACGATTTAACTCAAGAACCGATTTGAAAAATTCTTTCACTATTAGAAAGTTACATCTTTACCGAGTTAAAACTATGTATATTGATATCATGCAAATTAGCTGAGCTACAATTTTCACCGATTGGATTCGAAGTCGCAGGAGATAGTGGTAAATAAATATGGATAAAACTTTATGCGAATAGATTTGCGGCGTATTTATTATTTACACTAATTTAATTTAAGTGATGAAAACCGATCGCAGTCTTTAATAATTAATTCACAGATGGCGCTATACGAAATTATATAGCGCGAACTCGAATATCGTAATAAAAATAAACTTGCGTACTTGTAGTAAAGTATCAGTACAGTATTAATACCTTCAACATTTTATAAGCTTTTCAACTTCGCCAATAAAATAACTCAGGTGCGTTTATAAAAATATGCGTCGTAAAGTGTGTAACTTCGCCTTAACTGGTACCGACGACGCCGGATAAGGTCGATTCACACATCGCATGTACGCGTTCTTGTATGACGGTAGAATTTCATAATAAATATTTTATAAGTTAATATTGAATTCTGTATGCGGATATGAAATTCAAAAATGGAAATGAATGTATCATAGGGCGATTCCTTTTTTAAATGGGCTTTTTGTTCTTTGAGATTCGACTGCAGGTATTTTTGTTTCATGATTCCTTTGTCTGTTTTTAATCGTACAGAAAAGATTTTCAAGGACGTTTAATAAAGGCATTACGCCTTAAACTTTACGTTGATTTCCTGAAATGCTTTTGCTTTTGTGAGTAACTGAGTGTTTACGTTGTGTTTAAACGAACTGAGTAATAGTATAAAATTGGTACTTAAGGCGGCCACACAGGCTACACAATTATAGGTACCACACCACACTAATAGAGATGTCAGCAAAATGAAGGGGCCCGCAACGGCCGAAGCCTGCCGGGGCTGCGGGACTGTTTGAAAGAGATACCGTGGGTCCGGAACATAAAGGGCGAGAAAGGTACAGTGCCGACCAAAAGTCGATAGGCAATCTCACAAAGCAATAGCTTGACGTTTAGTTTGACTTACGACCTTCTACTTTCAACAAAATAGATATTGTCAGCAACTAGTTGTAGTTCATAATTTCAATGGTAATATCTAAGACATGATGGCCTAGCGGTTGGGCCCGTCCAGAATTAAGAGTGAATCAGTAAGCCGTGAGTTCAAATCCCGCACAGTTACTTTTAGACTTTTTGTAAGTTTTTACTCTACAGATATATTATATTCTTTAACTTGTTTGCTTTGTTCACACATTTCGTAAAGTTAAGAAGGTAGATAGAAAAATAAGTCAAGTATTTAGTTCCATATCTGTGAGGTAGACATGAGTTTTATGAATATTTTAACTTGATCGGAATTAACTTTGTCGTTTGGTTGTAGTCATACATAATACACTATATAATGTGGTAGTTGATGGTCAGTGACGTGTGGTTTAATAGATAGCAGTATTGTTGTTGGTGTGATTCTTAAAATGTGGGCAAATATTAATATTAAGGCGACGGCGACTATTATCGCGCTGCATAAAAGTGGCCTTAATAGAACTGAATGTGAGTATTATAATTATTTATGAATTGTAACTTAAACATTAAAAATTAAAAGCGAATGGGTATTATTAATTGTCCATTTATTTGGTGACCTGTGGTTTACATAATTCGTTGTTTTTTTTTTCAATCTACCAGGCAAGATAAATAATTAGTGTTTATTATTAAATTTACAAATGCAGAGTGAATTGTGAAGTGTTGATTTATAGCATCTGTATTACAGTTGCCTAACATATATTTTTTTTTTGTTTTAGAGAAATGCAGTAAGTCTCTGGATCAAAAGGTATGAGGAAGAGGGGAGCTTTGCAAGTAGACAGCGAAGTGGAAGGTCGTCGCTTATTAGCGAAGCGCAGCGACAACATATCGTGGGCGAGTATAAAACCAATGGTTTCACACCTACGACACACTCGGAGTCACCGCAAACTGTTCGCCATGCCCTCCACGCTGAAGGCTTGCATCACAGAAGATCAGCTAAAATGCCCTTGTTGACAGAAAGACATAAAGAAGAACGATTACGTTTCGCACGGGAATATTTAGACTATGACTGGATTACTTCCATTTAGTTCCGGTTCGCGGTCGCCACTCCAGAACATTTCGAACCCATCGGCCATCCGTTCTGCGAGCAATGTGCCCTGCCCACTGCCACTTAAGTTTAGCAATTCTTCGGGCTACGTCGGTGACCTTGGTCCTCTTGTCTTCATTTCAATAATGGGGGTTATACAAAATATTAATCCCTAATGTTCTAGTTTTAATTAGACGTGTTACAAAATGTTTAGCGATATTAATAATTCCTAAATTGAGGTTTAGTTTCAATCTTCTTTTCTTCAGGAAAATGAACACTTAAACTATAACCTCAATATGGTCGAAATTTAGCTATCCAATGCAAATACGATCATGCGTTTGCTGCGTGCATAACAAAAGAGACGGTAATATATTTCTTTATGTTTCGTGGAGAGCGACGCGACAACTTGCGACAGTAGGCGACTCTGTGGCTGTGGTGTGCGTAGGTACTGTATTGAGACAGCTTACACATACAGCCGCACGACCGCTCGCCCGTGCGTTCACAGCAATATGATCCTTAGCGTGCCTGTGCGCTTATGAACGCTTACTGTACATGGATGGGTTTTAGTCAGTAAAAGTCTGACACTCCCTCCCGCTCCGCCCAGAGTGGGAGAAGTCATTTGATGATTACCCATCCAAAAAGAAGGTACCACACACTCATACCATCATCATACATCACTTCATACAATCACACTTATCACCAATACTATCATACCACCATAATCTAATTTAACTCAATCACTTCTTAGTTTTCTTCTTCATACTTTACTTTTAAACGTACATTGGCAACACTGATTTAATGTTAAACAAGAGATATGAGAAAAAAATGTTTTCTATAGAAATTTTAAAAACCTCACATGTCGTCTTTATACCATTGTCCTTTCAAAATATATATTTGGGAATATAGATATTCTGTATTCTAATCGAAATAAATACACACTTCCTTAAAAATATGTTTGTTTGTACAAATTATTTTGGTATTACTTTTGAAAGAACTACGCATGCTCCGTTAGACCCCTTTTTTTTTTTAGGATGGGAAATCATCAAATGACTTCTCCCACTCTGGGCGGAGCGGGAGGGAATGTCAGACTCTTACTGACTAAGACCCATCCATGTTCCTTCCTCGCCCTTTATGTTCCGGGGCCGCGGTATCTCTTTCGAACAGGCCCGCAACCCCGGCAGGCTTCGGCCCTTGCGGGCCCCTCCCCTTATGCTGACATCTCTTTGAGGCGCGCGTGGAACACGAACGCGCCGTCGACACGGCCTGTCGTCGTCGTTAGACGGACGGACGGCTAGCTAGCCCATAGCCAACCGTCCACAGGCCCGCATCTACGGTGGCTGGTAGCCACCACTTGGCCCCCGACGCCCGGTGCGTCTCCCGCGGCGGCCGGGAAGAGAGGATCTCTCTCTCTCTCGTTCCGCCACCTCCTTCGCTAGCATGACTGTTTCGCAGAAGGAGGTGACGGCTTCCCATTCCGTCTCGCTCTGGACCATGGATTGAACCAGGGCCGGACGCGAGAGGTCGCCGCTGCCGATCGCCGCTACGAGGACACGGCGGTGCTCCGCCCACGCAGGGCAGACTTCCACCGGAGGTGACGGCTTCCCATTCCGTCTCGCTCCGGACCATGGATTGAACCAGGGCCGGATGCGAGAGGTCGCCGCCGCCGATCGCCGCTACGAAGACACGGCGGTGCTCCGCCCACGCAGGGCAGACTTCCACCGGAGGTGACGGCTTCCCATTCCGTCTCGCTCCGGACCATGGATTGAACCAGGGCCGGATGCGAGAGGTCGCCGCCGCCGATCGCCGCTACGAAGACACGGCGGTGCTCCGCCCACGCAGGGCAGACTTCCACCGTGTGCTCCACCTCCGCTAGACCCCTTAAGTAATATTTGTAGGTTTGTGTTATCGGCCTAACCCGATTTCAGGATAAACTAGTTTGGGCTAGGCTAAACTGAAATTTGAAACGCACGCTCTAGGGTCCCGGTCGACAGAACCCCGCGTTTGTCCTGTAATCTAGTTTGGCCTGTAACATTGTAGTAACATTTGTAGGTCACGCTAACTTTTCAATTTTTTGACGTGATAACGTCTTATAAATTGATAATACCAGCAACACTCATGAAAAATAGTAACGTTCCATAGTAACGTTCCATAGTAACGTTCCACCTGTTTGTATTACATAAAATAATGATTATGACGTTATCACGTAAATCTATCGTCCGTAAACCGACTTTACAGACAACCAATTTTTTGACGTGATAACGTCTTATAAATTGATAATACCAGCAACACTCATGAAAAATAGTAACGTTCCATAGTAACGTTCCATAGTAACGTTCCACCTGTTTGTATTACATAAAATAATGATTATGACGTTATCACGTAAATCTATCGTCCGTAAACCGACTTTACAGACAACCAATTTTTTGACGTGATAACGTCTTATAAATTGATAATACCAGCAACACTCATGAAAAATAGTAACGTTCCATAGTAACGTTCCATAGTAACGTTCCACCTGTTTGTATTACATAAAATAATGATTATGACGTTATCACGTAAATCTATCGTCCGTAAACCGACTTTACAGACAACCAATTATTTTTTGACGTGATAACGTCTTATAAATTGATAATACCAGCAACACTCATGAAAAATAGTAACGTTCCATAGTAACGTTCCATAGTAACGTTCCACCGTTCCACGTGTTTTATTACATAAAATAATGATTATGACGTTATCACGTAAATCTATCGTCCGTAAACCGACTTTACAGACAACCAATTTTTTTTTTATAAATTAGCTTTGGTCTCCGTTTACTATTTCAGCCAGTATTTTAGTTTGAATCTTTTGCTCTTTTATCAAAGTGATCTTATTAATTGTTTCACGTAATAAATAAATAAAATAAATTGCTCACTCCGGACCGATGTAAGTCGACTCTTATCCGGAACGCGGGATAATTTGGTTCAAGCCGAAACACGTCAAGTGTGGGCCGATAGTAAAATTTACGGAACCTTTTACTGGTAAAAGAGGTTTTAATATTTTTACGCGAGTAAGTTATAGGTGTTGAGAAGATTCTTAGTTTTAATTCGATGCTGTTTTATTTATTTATGGATTGATTTCAATGTGAATAATGGAATAGGAGATCAAATTGGTTGATGTGTTTTATTATTTTTGTAATAAGAAATATGCCTTAAAAAAATCCCTCCGGCAAGCCGCAGGAGTAGGTAGATTTCGGAGAAGGTGCGTCCGACTATTGAAAATTTGTATAAAGAGTTATACTCATGTGTTCAGTCAGTAAAACAGTTAGGTTTACAGACTAGCAATCTTTTTACTACTTTTATAAATGGAGAAGAGTTATAATCAATCTGTTTGCAATTTCATCCAAATCCTTTCAGTACTTTCTGCGTGGTAGAATAACAAAAATCGATCTTTACGGACTTTTACATTTATAATAGTCGTGAGAAGATTGCTAGCCTGCATACCTAACTGTTTTGCTGACTGTACAATCTACAAAAAAAAATATGATTTCAAAATCGTTGTCCTGTAATGGAAAATTTTTGACCCGTTTTGCATTTTTATCATTCTGAGTAAGAATGATAAAAATGAAACATTTTTTAGGGGTTGCGTCAAAAAAATAATAAAAAAGTTATGGCCAAAAAAGTGATTTTCGAAAAACCACACCCCGCGCCGCGCCGCCCCCCATGCACGAATCGAATTCCACCCATTCACGAACTTAGCCTAAGTTTTGACCTTTTCGATTTTTTGGCTAAGTTTGAAAGCAATCGGTTCATAATTGCTAATTTTGCTTGTCACCCATATACATACGTATACATTTATGTCCCCGTAGGTGAGAGATCAATAGGAAGTTTTTTTTTTTAATTTTAATCTAACTAAAAATACTATGCACTATAGGTATTATTAATAATAAACAACATGTTAATGTCGTGCAAAAGCTTTGCAATTCAACAACAAACTCATCATAACGTGATTAGACGTAGTGATTTTGACAGGCCAGTCAGCGTGCAAATAGCAAGCCAATAGTGATCGTATCACAACAGATATATAAAGACCACTGGTGTTAATGGTGCAAAACGAAAATGTGTGTGCGTGAGATCAGACTATTTAAAATCAAACATTTGAATTTAGAAACCATAGATTCAGCAAAGAGTTAATATTTGTCACATTTCCAATTTCAGTAATGACAGGCAAAATCATGCCAACATTTTGTGCAGTATTCGAAATCAAACATTTGAATATAGAAGCCGTATAACCATAGATTGGAAAGAGTAAATGCCAACTCGTCACAGTTCCAATTCCTGTGTAAAACAAGCTTTATCACTGCCAGTCGATTTTTAAAACTGCCAACATAGCATTCGATCGGAGTTCGAAAAATAAAAATTCAAATCGTAGTAAAATTCTTATTTATGTTCGGCTACAATTCAAATGTTACGACTTTTCTTGAAGTCTGAGTTGCCAGTTCGATTTGCTTCCTGGTATTAAGGAGTTAGTTTATGGCTGTGCCCAAGCGCTTGGCCAATAGCAATGAACCTTTACTGGTTGGTATAAATACCGTATTAGATTTATCTCTTAGCTTTTAAAGGCGCGTTTTTATTTAACTACTCGTACATTCTTCTGTTTATCAGTTCGTTTTCAGGAATCCGTACTTTAGGTACATAGGGCCCCTATTATTATGTCTGCCCGTCTGTCAGTCAGAAGGTTCTATCTTTTAAACTTATTTAAACTTTTTTAACTTTTAAAAATCCTTTTCATTGAGTGTGGGTACTATTATTGATCGAAGGAGTGTGGCCATAATCACAAAAAAAATAAGTTAAAAATTAAAGGATGTTCCAATAAAGGAAACGTGTTTTAATCCTTATAGTGTACAGTGGTACAAACGCCATCGAGTGGGAGTTTGAATCGGACTTAGCCGGTTTTTCTAAACCATTTTCATAAAACAGTGGTCAACAGACTGCTCGGTTTACCTTCAAGTGTTAATAGTTGGTGTGGACCACATGAAATCAAAAAGGCTCACAAAAAAAGAGTTGGAAAAAAAAAGAAACGAAAAGCGGCTAAAATGACTTAAACTTGATTATACTAATCAAGTTTCTCGTAAGAGTCGTCTCTTGGCTAAGGCTAAGGTGATGTTGATTTGAAAAGCAGACTGCGTCGTTTTACGCGAATTTAGACGCATCTTGCAAGGCTTTTATTATTTCTATCCTAGCCTGTGTCTGGGTCTAGATATTTGTCTTAGTCCCAGAGGAGTAATTAACTCCGGGTATAGATAACATTACTGCAGGCTAAAGATAGAAACGGGGAAATGCCTCCGTTTTGTTCTGGAATGTTCTGAGCAGTTTTATTGTAGCTGAAGTAATTTAGTTTCCCTTGATAGTTCTGGCTTTATTTATGTGTTTTAAGTAGAGTACTTTTTTTTGTTTAGCTTATAGGCACAATGGCCCAGTACTTAAAACCTCGCCTCTCATGCACGATCTTGTGGGTTCAAATCCGGGCAAGTACCAACGTGACTTTTTCAATTCATATGTATTTTCTAAGTTTATCTTGGACATTACAGATATCGGTTAAGGAAAACGTCATCGTTAGGGAACCTGGACTTATACCTAATTAATATAAGTCTGAAATCGCCAACCCGTCTTGAGCAAGCGTGGTTCTCTATTGAGAAGAGGCCTTTGCCCAGCAGTGGGACAGTAGTAGGCTGGTATTATTATTATTTATAAGACTGTTAAGTTTATTAATACTGTTGCATTACAAGGTAAAGCTCTTCCGAATCTCTCATCCCGCACTACTTCTTACCAGCGTTCAGTTAAAAGTCTTGATAAAATTTGACTAATTACCTAATCTTGAGAGGAGCGGTGGCCCAGTGGTGGCGGCCCCGACTTAGGAATAGTAAGTCGTGGGTTCGAACCCAGACAGGCACATTACTTTGTGTAATTTATTTCATCACCGCTGCTCTCAAAAACGGTGAAGGAAAACATCGTAAAGAAACCGGCATGTCCTTGAACCAAAAATTCGAAGACATGTGACACCTACCAATCCGCACTGGGCCCGCGTGGTGGATTATAGCCCATTCCCTCTCATTGAGAGGAGGCCGTGTCCCAGCAGTGGGAACATTATAGGCTGATGATGATGATGATGATGATGAATTATAATCATTATCATCTACTGAATACTAGTTTTACCAGAGAAGCAATGATAGCCCAGTGGTGACCGTCAAACTGTCAACTCATAAGGTCTCAAGTTCGAACCCTAAATAATTCTAAATTTACGGATTCATGTGCGTATTGCAAAATTATCACTGACTTTCACGAAAACATCGTGAGGAAATCAGAATCCATCTTGAAAGTTATATTCATATTTTTTTTGTATATTGTTTAAAAATTGCTTAATTTTAGACGTTTAAAAGCAGAAAGCAGTTCAATAAAAGGACACATTCGTACATATTTCTTGAACGACCAATGAGTATATCATAAATTAAAATATGGATCTATTTTCATAGGTGTCATCTCCATAGTTTTATTGCGCAGAACGTCGCACTGCGACCACAGTTAAAGCCAAACCGCAGTTTAAAGTTTCAAATCTTTGATTTGAATGACGGGCATATTCTGCTCGGTTGTGGCTAAAAATAAAATAGAATAAAAATACAACATTTGTTCGCGGTTTCGCCCGCGTGGCAGGCGGAATTAATCCCAAGGGGTTATAGTACAAGATTACCGACGAAGCCTGAAGAATTCTAAAGCTCTAAAGAAAAAAAGAGCACATTCCTCACAAAATGGATGGCCGATAAGTTCTGGAGTGGCGACCGCGAACCGGAAGACGTTGCGTTGGATGGCCTCCCACTAGGTGGACGGATGACTTGGTGAAGGTGGCGGGAATACGCTGGATGCGAGTCACACGGGACCGGTCAATGTGGCAACACTTGGGGGAGGCTTATGTCCAGCAGTGGACGTCTTTCGGCTGAAATGATGATGATGATGATTATAGTATTGGGATAAAACGTAATCTATGTGTTAGGTTAGGTCCTAGGCCTATGTCTATGGCCAGGTCATAACTATCTGTGTGCCAAGTTTTTTCAAATCCGTAATGTCGCTTCTGCGAAAAAGAGTACCAAACATCAATCCTCAACTTTCGCATTTATAAATAGTAGTAATATAACCCATACAGCAAAGTAAATGGAGTGCTGAAAGCATAATTCTTCACCTCGTAATTGATGGCAATTCACACATTCATGTGGATGTGTCCAAAAATTCAATGGTTTGCTCAATCAGCTTAAAACTGTCTCATTGTTGGACAAAGGGCTCTTCTAGAACTTGAAGGAAGGGCACACTGATGCTCACATAATGGAACTTAATACAAATCAATCAATCTTCATTTAATTGAATACCAACTGTCATCACCATCGTCTAAAACTCTAAACTACCGTCTTTTATTGAAAAAATAAATGTATATCTATAAATTGCAATAAACCCAAAGCGACGAAATAGTGACGAAATAACGATAGTCTAGCGTTTACTGGGTATAAAGTTTATGTTGCTTCTTGGGATATTTATGGAGAAGACTGCAGAGCACAGAATTTTAGCGTCTGGAAACGTCAGTATGAATGTGTCAATGTCAAACTCGTGGATCGATTCTGAGCCAATCGCAATCTAATATTGTGTCAATTTAGATTGCGACACGCTAAAGAGAAAGATAAGAAAGAAAGTGAAAATAATAGGAAAGATAGAGAAAAACATAAGAAAGAAAGAGAAAAAGATAATAAAGAAAGAGAAAATAATAGGAAAGATATAGACAGAGATAATAAAGAATCTCTATATATAACAGAAGAAAGAGAAAAAGATAAATAAAGAAAGAAAAAAATATAATGAAGAAAACTAAAAAAATAAGAAAGAAATAGAAAAAGGTTAGATAAAAAATAAGAAAGAAAGACAAGAATAAGTTTTTAATATAAAAATTTTGGCTCTTATAGGATGAGGGGCGCAGAACCTCTGCCTCCTTCAAAACAGTTATAGTTGCTGCCAAATATGATCGCAATAGCATTCATTGCCCTTTTTGTAAAATCTCTTCGTACGAACAAAAACATAAACCATGTATCGTTTCTCATCAGACAAAATGTTGAAGATCACGATAGATGACGATTCAAGACTTGAACATCTCTCATGGCTTACTTTTGGATTTAAGAAATGTAGGTGGGTCACCGTAAAATTGACAAACAAATTGTAAAATAACTAGAGAGATTTTAAACTCTCGAAATATTGTTAAACGAACATACTGCTTACAATAAAACGCATTATTTTTCGTGAAATGCATGCGATTGTAGTCAACTCACACGGTGTGGAGGGAAGGTCCCCCACAAGCCCCTTGCCCAGTGGTACCACTTTCATGAAAAGATAATGTACCATTCCTGAGAAATACCGATTAATACAACCTAAACTTAAAACACTTTACAGGGTGTATTTGACCTCATCACAAATCCGTTAACCAAGCATTCTGTACATCAAACTAAGTAACTTTCCGCAAAAAATATTGCTGGGAAACAACTTTTTTTTTTGAGGTTATAAATCATGTTTTGTGGTATAACTCAATGTAACGCACTCAAAACATTGTGCGGATGGATGGATTGAATAGTACGGAGGTCGTAGAGATATTTAAAGTAAAAATCATGCGATAAAAAGTGGTATTTAAAAAAAAACTTGTAAAAATCTTGCAACTTTGACCCCCTATATCTCCGTAACTAGGACGTTCCCAGGTATAGTGTAGAACAAAAAAATTATCAGACTGACGAGGAGAACAAGTATTCGTTAAGAGGTGTTTTACACCCTTTATATTCCCCCAAAAAGCGTAGTCGACGGAGCCACGCTTCACGGGACCCCTATTTCCGAGTGCAGGGTTTAAAGGAACCTAACTAACCTAATGGGGGGTGCTCCAAGTCCCAATTAAGGGACAGAGATACTTGCGCATGTTCAGTTGTTTGACAATTTTACGGTGACACATACATCTGTCGTAGTGTAAGTAAACAGTAACACGCTTGGTACGTATGAAAAGTACCGAATATGTCGCCTCTAGCACTCGCTGCCAAGTCCTCTCTGTGTTCTGTGGAGTAGTCTATAAAATTGATAGAAGATATTCGCTATTTCAACAGTAGTGAGTCCAATAGTTTTTGGGGTATGTATTTTTTTTTATCTTGAAGTAGTCTTTATGACTTAGCGAAGGTCGTACGTAAATGATTATTATTTGGAGCGAATGATCTGTGATGGCTGAAACCCGTCACCGTTTGATGTTTTATCTGTAGAATCTGCAAGTTTGCTGGACAGCTACATGCAAAGTAGTGTGGTTTTTTGTGAGTACCAAATTTGCATAGCTAGATTTTGTGCGACGTTTTCTGTGGCGGTAAATCTACGGATGATTGAATGGAGCGTCACACATCCTAATCCTAAAGTTTGCCTGTATTTTTTTTCTTTTTCTCAACATATTTATTACAAAAAAGCTTTGTTGAAATGTAATGACGAAGTTGTATTGTGTAGTTGATTCCTTAAAATACTTTTTACACACTAAATCGGGTCGGTCCTACCTGAGTAATCTGACAAGAAACAACCGAAACCAAATCAGCGGTCTAAAATGGCCACTTTTGCAGAACATAATTAAATGAAATATCGTTAAAAAATAGAAATTTTTAAAATGGTCTTTATGACAATGACAATAAAGTGCATTTTTTAAGTTTATAATTTTTAACGTGATTCATATTATGTTCTGCTAAAGCGGTCATTTTAGGCCCGCTGGTTAATTGACATGATTTGCAATTTAAAAAAAACATGCGGTGCAGTCTTATGGGACTGTTAATAGAAATGAAAACAAAGCAATCAATACCTGCTACGGATTGTGCCCCGCACACGCCTCAGTGGTGCTACGCCGTAGCGGATTGGCTACGAGTGCTACGTAGCGTTAGGTGACGGTCATTCGAATTCGATGATTTTTTGTTCACCCAAAAAGTGCTCAACGAGTGCTGAACTTTAAAAAAAATGTAGAATGTCAGATATCTAATGTACTTTCACAGTCAAATACGATCACAGAATTGTGATATGTTTTAGTTCCATTTGCGAGGAAGCTTCAGTCTTTTGACACGTTTAAATATCACGGAAAGAGATGACCCACTCGATACGGAATTACGTACACATAAAAAAAATACAAAAGAAACGTTTGATTTCTCTTTTTATTTAATTGTCAACTCTTCATAAGAAAAACAGCTGATAAATAAACGCATATTTTTCCTTATTTTCTTCAGGAACGTGGTTTGAGGTCTTTCTATTTTTTGGTGAAGACATCAAAGGTTTGTGTTATAATAAAAAATACGAAAACTTAAATCTGATTATGTTTTCAGATTTCAATTCAAAGATTTTGTTCTTTGAAAAATTACTTAGAATGTTTTTACCTTATAGGTATTCATTTAAATGGCTTAAGTTTTTAACTTCACGGTTGAAGGAACTTGCTAAAATCAATGTTAGATAAACGATTTGAAAATTGGTTGTATTTCAAGCTTATAGTTAAAAAAACATTAGGGCGAAATGTGGGTGCGATTACAGGTAAGATGTTATATTATATACCATTAATATACATGAAATTAAAAATAAAA
The DNA here is from genome assembly GCA_916618015.1 of Xestia c-nigrum. NCBI lineage: Eukaryota > Metazoa > Arthropoda > Insecta > Lepidoptera > Noctuidae > Xestia > Xestia c-nigrum. The sequence continues at coordinate 5,286,277 of OU745264.1, forward strand.
TATAAAGTTTTATAATATCAAACTGGCACTACTTTTTCTCTACAACACAAAAAAACTTAGTCTATATTCACACAGTGTCGTCTAGCGCACATATAAAACGTAACCTAAGCCCTTTTTCACGTATATTTTTGTTAAATGATTCACAAATAACAAGGTTTGTGAAGTGCTAAATACCTGTACCCACTCGGCACTTTTTAATTGGAGAGGGTCAAATAATTATTCATGGGCACGCCTGCACCCTGTTGGGCTTGAGAGCTTTCGTAAAGAATATTTTTAAATGTTAAACATTTTTTCGTGGAACCTTTTTATTTGCTTGCCTACCTACCTACCACAAAAAGATCTAGAAAGGAATACTGTTTTTGAGTACCTGTGATGATGGGAAAACTAGCTTCAAGGCTTTCAGAGGAGCTAAAAGCGAGTCTAATAATGCCTGAAAGTATATGATTCACTGCAATAAACAAAACCAGTAAAATAAATGATATTCTTCAGGATATATGCTAGTATGGTAGTGTTTTAAAAACATATTTAATACAAATCATTTTACTCGATAAAAAAAACCACAAACTTATCTCTAAAAAAATATTTTAACGATTAAAAACCATACTAAAATACATGCGTTAATTATGATTTTTTGGGCAAATGATTCTACAAGCAACATATTAGCATCATAGTGTTTTATTTATTTAGCTAATCAATAGATTTTTTGTAAATCGATCGAAACCACTCATTTCGCACTATTCGGCCCGCAGTGACTGATGTAACAACCACTTTGTAGTACAAGCTGATTAGAACTTTATTCTAACATTATTTCAATCGAAGTTTGAACCACCACAAATAGTTGCTAATTTAGCTACTGTAGACCCCTTAAAAGTTATTTACATGTTAACATAAAGGAGGAGCGTTTATTGTGACTAAATAATAGCAGCCATCGATCTTAAAGTTAAGCCGAGTTTTCCTAGGTTAGTACGTAGATGGGTAACCACCTATTTTCTCCGATTTTTCTCTGTGCTAAACTAGGTTCTGGAGGTCAGATAGATGGTCGCTCCATTTAAGTATTCTTATTCAGCCGAATCCAATAAGACTTGAAGCCAACTGACCACGCAATTTTCTCATGGCAGTTTCGCATGACAGGCGACAGGTGACAGGTGTCAATTCGACATTTTGACAATATTTCGTTTCATAAACATTATGACAAATAAATCGTAGTGGAAAAATTACAATCATGTCAAATTATCGCGACATTTTGACTACAATTCGACAATTTTGTGGAAAAACTGACAAATTGTCAACTTGTTACGTTTATGAAATAGGGCGCCTGATGCGCGACTAAAAAGACTTTAAAGTCGGGCTCGTAGTACTCTACGAACCCGACTTTTTAGTGTATAGCATGACTAAACAGTCGTGCTGCTATACACTAAAAAAGTCGGGTAATAAGAAGTGTAATTTGTATGTTCTGAAAATGCTTTAAGAAAATTTAAGTAGATGCAATAATTTTGAAGTCTTCATTTTTACTAGCAAACAACACTGTCTTTTTTTTCGGATGGGAAATCATCAAATAACCCCTTCCGCGCCCAGAGCGGAAGGGAGAGCCAGACCTTTACTGACTAAAACCCATCCATGTTCCTTATTAACCCTTTGTGTTCCGGGGCCACGGTATCTCTTTTGAACAGACCCGCAGCCCCGGGACAGGCCCGCAGCCCCGGATTAAGTCATGCCCTGAAAATATATTCCATACCACCTGTTGATAAAATAATTATGCTAATAGACAATAACAAAGCTGTAAATAATAATTTATTGTGCGGTTGTTAATATAAACATTTGTAATGAAAACAATTATTGTTTACACGAACAAATGTTTGCTACTGACAGGCAAATGCAAATATTTTGATTTTGTGGTCATTTCAAATTATTTGTTCAAAAAAGATGTGTTGAGTATTAAACTCATATTATGATTTGATATTTTTTTTGTATTTTTAAGACAGAAACAACAATTTATCAATTAACTTGAATTCTGGATTTGAGCTCTAATCTAATTTAAGCTTCATGCGACTCGCATAGGATCGGTGTGGCCACACTTGGGGGAGGCCTATGTCCAGCAGTAGACTTGAAGGTTCTTAAAAATAATGTTCCATCCTCATTTCATGTTTGATGCTCTCCATTATCGCTATCCTCTCGCCCCTTTCGCGTTTTTATTCTAAGTCGGCGAATTATATCTTTTTTTTTCCATATATCTATCTCTCTTACAGATCATCTCTGTCCCTCTTTCAATCAAAAGGGTAAAGCAACTATAGGAAGCAGTAGATGATTAATTCAGTGTAAAAGAAAAAGCACAACCTGAAAATCTAGTTGTGGAGATCAGATATGCAGTCGCTCCATGTAAAATACTAGTACTCACCTGCATTCGGTTAGACTGGCGACCCTAGAATAGTTGGTAAAAGGCTAGGCTATTGATGATAATACCACAAAAATCCGTACTGCAACGAAAATAATATCAATCTTCGACTCTAAACAGACAAGGAAATTCAAAATAAACTTCAAACTTCTCCGTGAAACGTAGTAACATTCTAAAATAAAGCCTAAACTCGGTAAAAGTTTGCAATCCACGATTCTGCGAAGTGGGGCATCACTTGAGAAGTTTTCCGAATTGTAGCATTAGCAGAGGCTCGATAGTACTGGGTGGTATAGTTTTGAAAGCTGGGTTAAGCACTAAAGTGGTATGTGAGGATTTGTTATTTATTTAGAAAAAATCTTCAGACTGTGCTCGGTATTGTGATAAAAAAACTTTTTTGCAAAAAATAAAACCGACTTCAAAAAACCGACCTTTGTTTGATTGCTTTAGTTTTTTGTCACCGACTTCAGAAGGTAAAGTTATTTTTCACTTTTTTGTTTTTTTTTGAAGTCGGTTTTATTTTTTGCAAAAAAGTTTTTATTTTTCACATTTTAGTGGTTCACATGTGCTTAATACATGGAAAGTGCATACCGTTACAATTACAACAAGCCCAAACACGACCATGGTACATTGTCTCATTATGGAGTTCCGTGACTCTTGGCTTCATCATCAAATCTGATGGTAGAATGGTTCTTATCAAACGCAAATGCTTCACTTGTTGTAGATAATACCAAAATCACAACACGTTTTCATATAAAATTTGAAGAGTTCCCTCGATTTCGCCAAGATTCCATCATCAGATCCCAACATAGTGGCTATGGGACCATTTGGAAAGAATACCCTTTCCAACAAAAAAATAATTTTCCAAATCGGTTGGCAAGCGACGGAGTTATGCCCGAACAAACATAAAAAAAAAATAGAAACACCCGAATTGAGAACCTCCTCCTTTTTTAAGAAGTCGGTTAAAAATAATGGATTTTGAAAGCATTTCAGAGCAATCACTAACCCCTGACGCAAAAACCAAGATGGCCGCCACCACAAAATGGCGAATTACCTTTTTAACCGACTTTAAAAAAGGAGGACGTTCTCAATTCGGATGATTCATTTTTTTTTTTTTTTTTTTATGTTTGTTCGGGCATAACTCCGTCGCTTGCCAACCGATTTGGAAAATTATTTTTTTGTTGGAAAGGGTATTCTTTCCAAATGGTCCCATAGCCACCAAGTCGTGATCTGATGATGGAATCTTGGCGAAATCGAGGGAACTCTTCAGATTTTATATGAAAACATGTTGCGATTTTGGTATTTTCTACAACAAGTGAAGCATTTGCGTTTGATAAGAACCATTCCGTGTTTGGGCTTGTTGCAATTGTAACGGTATGCACTTTCCATGTATCAAGCACATGTGAACCACTAAAAAGTGAAAAATAAAAACTTTTTTGCAAAAAATAAAACCACTTCAGAAAAAAACAAAAAGTGAAAAATAACTTTAGCTTCTGAAGTCGGTGACAAAAAAACTAAAGCAATCAAACAAAGGTCACCGATTTCAGAAGCTAAAGTTATTTTTCACTTTTTTGTTTTTTTCTGAAGTCGGTTTTATTTTTTGCAGAAAAGTATTTTTTTTCACAACTTAAACACCTTCAATATGGGTATTCAATGAAAGGGCTTGACTGTAAAATAATGTACACTAAGTAGTAAGGGAATGAGGAATACTAACGAAATGAGAATAGAAAAGTGGAGTGATAACTGGTACCTTTAAAGGACCTAACGAATTATTTTCTTTTAACTTTTAGTACATTATTTAAAACATTATTATGTTCGTGGCTTTTTTTTATTTTTAATTTAGTTTGTTAAATCTGATTTAAAATTCTACGCTTTGTCTAGAGTGGTCGCAAGCGAGGAATGCTGAACATGAGGTCCTGTGTTCGATTCCCCGGCCAGTCAAAGTGCCAATGGGTTTTTCTATCAGAAATGTCTCGATAACAGAGAGTCTAGATATTTCTGTATTATTTATGACCGGTTGATGGCAAATGGCTTGCCCCACAATGGCCATTTTCACATTAAGTGATAAAGTGGACGTTGGAAGTTGTTGTCGAAACGCGGCTAGATCCTCGAGACTTCTCGATGGCATATTACAAGTTGTTGCTTAACGCCGTCTCGACATTGTCAGATAAATGAAAAGAATAATTATTGTGTTTTGTAAAATGATTGTCATTCTTATAATTGACATTCTTATTATCGACATACTTATAATTCCTTATTATTACATAAAAATTACATTAAACTGTAGATGCTAGTTTTAGTTAATTGTGTGAGCCACTGTTATACAACATTGAGTACAATGACCCCTTTTCGGGTTTAGTGTAAACAAAAAATAACCCTGTATAACCATCTATAATGTACTACAATTCTAGCAAATAAAATTTAATTTAATTTCATATCCATTCATTTAAATAAAAAAAAACCGGTCAAGTGCGTGTCGATACACGCGCTGTGTGGGGTTCCATAGTACCTGTAGGTTTTTATTTTTTTTAAATTTCAGATTTCGTTTTTTAATGCACTCTTTACCCGTTATAAACAAGAAACTACTTCACAACTATCTTAGTAATTTTAGAGGATTTATTCTAAGTATTTTGTACTTGGTACAATATTATCCAACACCCTAGTTCAACGACTATTACTGTTAAACTTATGAAGTTATCTGAACCGCTATAATTTTTCTTTTCAGTTCATGAAATGTACCATCATCATGAATTTTCCCACATTTCTCAAGCCAGCAGCAGCAGCTGTTAGAGATTATTAGTAATTTCTGTAATCGATTAATTCAATCGGTGATGTTGTGAAAACTATCGTTGTCATTTTTATCCGCTTACAGATTGAGAATTGTGCTGATTTTTGCTATTTTAATATTAAAAATATATACCATATATTATCTCAACTTATTACAATTTGGCCCACCATATTCCGTCTCTTTTAGCATTAAATCGAAAAATGGTGTTAGCAACCCCTAAGTAATTTTGATAGACCTGTTCAACGATATCCCACACGATGGGGTAGACGATGAAAAAAAAATCATCCCACTTCACAAGTATGGGAGCTACCCTAAAAAAAATTTTTCCATCATTTTTTCTACCGTTTTGTCGGCGTAATTTATTTACACACTCTACAAACTTGCAGTTTTATAGTACTCACAGTCTCTGAGTAAAACCTCGGACGGACGGACGGACAGACGGTCATGACGGAACTATAAGGGTAGGGACCCTTATAGTTAGTTACCCGTCAGCACTACGGAACCCTAAAAAAAATAAACAAAATCGTGTCGTTAACGCCATGAAAGCGCCTTAAACATCTGCAGGTACGGTCGAACAAGCTATTTGGTTTACAGTTTAACCCACAAATCTATACTATATATAATATTATAAAGCTGAAGAGTTTGTTTGTTTGAACGCGCTAATCTCAGGAACTACTGGTTGGAATTGAAAAAATCTTTTTGTGTTCGATAGTCCATTTATCGAGGAAGGTTATAGGCTATATATCATCACGCTATGACCAATAGGAGCGGAACATAAATGAAAAATGTAACAAAAACGGGGACAATTTATTCCTTTTGTGAGCTTTTTCTCTCATATATGTGACGCAGACGAAGTTGCGTGGGTCAGCTAGTTACATTCTAAAATGTAAACTAAATTGCTTGTTCGACCGTCCTCGCAAATACTCGTACCGTGCCATATATAAAATATAAAAATACTGGTATTCAGCTGCATCTGGATAGGCTGGAAACTAACCCCAGCATAGTTGGGAAAAGACTAGACAGATGGTGATGACCCAACAAAAAATCCAGAATTAAACAAATGTTGACGCGAGTACAATGCGCAATAATTATCTTTTACCAAAAACCTGATTATTTGTAAACCACGAACCTCATTTTATATTATTTCTGGTCCACGAAGTAATTATTTTGGTAATGATCAGTTTACATACAATTTGCGTTATTTGATGCTAACGTACTCCGTTGATAATTTTATTTATTGGATTCAATTTGCAATACATGTCTGTGTAATTGTGCAAGTCTTTATTTATTGGGGTGTTTCGGGATAAAAAATTTTGTACCAAGTAAAAAACAATAAAATAAATAAATACAATAAATAAATATCGCTGGACATTAACACACAGCACCACCTAGTGCCACTATGCCAAAAAACCAATATGTCAATATGTGAATCGGTATGATTTAAGTGTAAAAGTCCTTTTTTTTCGGTTGGGAAATCATCAAATAACTTCTTCCACTCTGGGCGGAGCGGGAGAGAGTGTCAGACTTTTACTGACTAAAACCCATTCTTTCCTTCCTTGCCCTTTATGTTCCGGGGCCACGGCACTTTCGAACAGTCCTGCAGCCCCGGCAGGAAGACTTAAGGCGAGGATTTACTAATTTTGAACATGTGTAACGTTTCAACTATATAACAGAAAGCAATGAAAAATTATTTTATAATAATTGAACATATGACCAAGCGCCGGGCAAAAGCCAAAACATGATATCAATAAGTTGGCTCGATAAAAAAAAATCACAAACCTGACTCTAATTTGTGACTTCAAACGTATTTTTTTATATAAGATTATGTCTCAAAAAGTATTGAAAATTACATAAAACAATCAAACATTGTTAATAGAAGGGCCTCGCAAAAAAAAAATTGGAAAAAGTGCTATATTTTTTTTTATAAAAATAAAATGGTTTTGGCGGGTCGCGAAAGTCGAGAAATACACCAGCCAGTGCTCGCCGAGGCGTGACCTCTTGTCGTGGCATCTTTTTATTATCTTTTAGCTGAAGTTTATTTTGAAATAGTTTTTTTATTAGTGTTTATTTTATTTAAATTTCCCCGAAAACAGGATGGGTAATAAAAAACCGGCCAAGTGCGAGTCAGACTCGCGCACCGAGGGTTCCGTACAAACTTTATTAAAAATATTTTTATTATATGATGTAACTAAAAATTTATGCTTTTCGCAATTTTTCCTTTATCTGTGTTATAAGACGTTGCTTCGTACCAAATTTCAAGATTCTGAGTTCACGGGAAGTACCCTGTAGGTTTTGATTCCCTTGCGAGTGTCGAAAATTTGCGGCATAAACGGGAGTATCTTTTGATCGCGTTGACTTAGAAGTTTGATTTTTTCACAGCTCCAAGAGACCATAGACTTGAGTATTTGATATGAATTTCAGCTTGATACCTCCACGCGTTCCTGAGAAAAAAGGTCTTGACAGACAGACAGACAGACGGACAACAAAGTGATCCTATAAGGGTTCCGTTTTTACCTTTTGAGGTACGGAACCCTAAAAATAAAAGATCTTTATAAAAATAAGGCCTGGTCGGGACCAGGCCTTATTACCGGGGTACGAAAGGCACCGAAGGACCGGGGTGGGTTGCCGGCGCCGCGTCGCGACATCGACTCGCCCATCCGCAAAATGGACTCGCCCACCCGAAAAATGGACTCGCCCACCCGCAAAATCGACTAGCCCACCTGCGCAATCGACTCGCCTACCCGAAAATGGACTCACCCACCCGAAAAATGGACTCGCCCACCCGCAAAATCGACCAAAAATGGACTCGCCCACCCGCAAAATCGACTAGCCCACCCGCGCAATCGACTCGCCCACCCGCAAAATCGACCGAAAAATGGACTCGCCCACCCGAAAATGGACTCGCCCACCCGCAAAATTGACTAGCCCACCCGCGCAATCGACTCGCCCACCCGCAAAAGCGACCGAAAAATGGACTCGCCCACCCGAAAAATGGACTCGCCCACCCGCAAAATCGACTAGCCCACCCGCGCAATCGACTCGCCCACCCGCGCAATCGACTCGCCTACCCGCAAAATCGACTCGCCCTCCCGCGCAATCTACTCGCGCGCTACTCGTCTGCGTCAACGAACTGGCGGGGAACGCGGTACCGAATTCATACCAGCATGCCGCACTACAAGCGGGCCTTAAAAGGCCCTAACCGAAGTAATCGTCGCTCGAACATACGATCGTCGCTTTCATTTTGTTCGGCAAACACGGGTTTGCCGAAACAAGCAACGAGCATACGGATGCTCGTTGCTCCGACTGACTGCGTCGTATTTCTCGAACAAATAAGTGGCATAATTATAAAGAACTAAGTACTGGCTCCTCAAGCATCCCCCTCCGACATACTACGTCGAAGTAGCAGAAAAGCTCTCTCCGGGACACCTTCTACCATGGCCCACCTGGAAGACCCTAAACGGTTTGCAAATATGGGCCACTGCAGATACAACCTGGTCCGGTGGGGGTATTCCGATAAAGCCTTATTTATGTGACTGCGGTGCCTCAACGCAAGCTATGGCTCACCTCCTGTCCTGCACTATGTGTGGTTCCACCTGCACTCTGAAGGACCTGTCCGAGTACACCCCCAACGCTGAACAGACACTAGAACTTTGATTAAAAGTAAATCAATTATATTTTTCTATTTTTATGGGGTCTAAATAAAAACCCGAACGAATGTCATTAACGTTGAAATTACAAACTCTGGACCTATTCACGTTAATGCAAAACATTTTAATGCACTAAAAATATACTTTTGGTAGGCATTTTATTTCAAGACCGCAGTTACAAATAAAATGTGTGACCAACCCTTTGAAAACATGCAAGCAATGGCACTCACCGCAGACATTCAGAATAACCTCAATATTTATTAATGTGACATTTACTTAGGTTCACAGTAATTTCATAAACAATTAACTAGATTTTACTTTACATTTAATTTGTTTTTGATGAGAGTTCTTTGACTGAAAATAATTGTTTATGAATTAAATGTGTTTTTTAATGAAGCACGTTTTTGAACATTTCAATGTGGTCAGTGGACACGCAAAACTTAAATAAGAAATTGATATAAGAGAAGGACTTTTGTCCAGTTCTTGAGTTAAAATGGTTGATCTATATATTATAACTAGCTGACTCGCGCAACTTCGTCTGCGTCTCATAATTTGAGATTTAAACTATCCTATCTCTCAAGTTGGATCGAACTGCACATGGTGTGCGAATTTTATTATAATCGGTTAAGTGGTTTAGGAGTCCATTGAGGACAAACATTGTGACACGAGATTTATATATATTAAGATAATAATGTTTATTTTTTATTTTTTATCATTCCCCGACTGACATGCACAGTCAAAGTTTGGTCGAAAAGCATGATATTTTGCACAAGGGTGACTTATGTAACGAAGGGAGCAGCTTTTTTAGAATCATCCCCCAAAAAGGGGATAAAAGCTTGTACGGTAGTTTGAAATTTAATTTATTGGCGACCAGAAAGAATAAAGAAAACAGGACTATTTGTTTTTTTTTTAATGTGTTTCTTATGTTATAAATCCACTGAATAGTCTAGTTTCCATCATTAATAAATTGCAAATCTATTTAGTCCGTCAGTTAGAGTATTGGAAAATAATGGACACGTATTTTTTGTTTTTATAAATCAATGAATACTGACGAAGTTAGAAGACATCAAAAACTCGGGAGTGCGGGGGGCTCGTGACGTCACAACGCACTAAAATTATAGCATGGCGTGACGTATTGAGAATTTTAAAAGCGTCGTATCTTCGTCAATTTTGGTTTATGTGACAAAAGAAAAAACACGGGTCAAATATTTTTTGATAATCTAAGTGACGGACTAATTAGATTTTTTCAGTGAACAAGCCTATTGTCAAAAAAAAAGTTTTTTAGTAAGTAATTACTATTACTAAAAAAATTGTTTTATTACTGATGATACTATTTTTTTTCTAACAAGGCTGCTGTATGAATAATAGGTATTTTCTGATTTAAAATGTTGCAATATTTTGCAGTTTTGTTTGCCACAAATTACTAAATAAATACGCTCTGACAACCTTTGAACTGCTGATGAGATTATCAATAAATATATGCATTAATCTGTTATAATTAATTCATTTCACAAGTACTCCGAATTAATACCGTCAATGTAATTAATTGGAATAATTCAGACAATATAATAAATAATGATAGCGGGTGATTAGTTAAAATTAGTGCGTCCATAATGTGCCGCTGAAATTACTTTACGACTATTAATTATAATAATATTAATATTTATTGTGCGGTCATACAACTGATACAACATCATCGATCAATATAATTTAGATCTTTTTAAAGTTCGAGTGAATCGGTTTTTTCTAGGCAAGCGTGATGGGCTTATTCCACTAATCCCCCTTAGGGGGGAAAACTGGACCCTAATGTAAGAATAATCCAGAAAGTCCCCTTTTAATTTTGAGTTATTCCACTATTCCCCCCTGAGAAAATCTACCTCAAAAACAAACCATAATGTAATAAAATCCAATAATATAAACGCCAATTATTTTCAAAAACTGAATCATAATGAAAAAAAGAAAAGTTAAATGCATATTATTTTCAAAAACTGAACCATATGGAAATAAAAATAAAAAAAATAAAAAATCCTAATTATTTTCAAAAACTGAACCATATTGAAAAAAAGAAGATCGCTTTATGCATCGCTATGAAGACATTGTCGGATAGTGTATTTTCGAAAAAATTGCGCACTGTGTATCAAATATAATTATATGTAAGAGACCTTTATTAAATTAATTTCGTTTTTTTTATTAATCTTATTCATGAATTACTTAAAAGTGTCTCTTATTTATTTTCTCATAGATGGGGATGATAAGTAGAGTATTTGCGAGAAATAAAATACTTTTCCCTCAGGCTATGTAAGGTTAGAATCTTTCGCTTCGCTCTGGATTCAAAATAGCGCAGCGCCCTCGCTGAAAAAATATTATTTTGCTCCATTGTCATACAATCTACTATTCTTCCGTAATTCTCTCATCACCTGGCTAGCCTTTTCCTATGTTGGGGTCGGCTTTCAGTCTAACCGGATGCATCTGAATACCAGTATTTTACATGGAGCTACTACCTACTGTCCTCCATAACCCAGTTATGAATTACCCTGTGGTAAGACTCGTTGTCAGACTTTTTGGGCCACTGCGTACCAGTAACGACCGTCAAAGATCCACAAATGATAGCCGGGACCAACTACTTACCGTGCTTTTCGAGGTACGGCAAAAACTCGGTCACAGACGAACCTAGACAAGCACGGCTAAGCCTAAAGCCTGAACAGAGGAGCTGAAATTATTTAACCAGGAGCTCCTCAAGTTCCTCGTGTTTATGTATGTATGATCTAATAATGAAACTCTTTTTTGTCTCACTTTATAAATCACACTAGTAACTCGAGACATCTAAGGGGCCGGCGGAGCGTCGTTCATTCAAACGTAATACAGAAATAATTTGTAAATCAAACATATTCCTAAGAAAGTGTGTATTTATTTCGATTGGATTACATAATATCTAGGTTCCCAAATATATATTTTGAAAAGACGAGATATATAAAGAATTTAAAATGTCTATAGAAAACTTATTTTTCTCATAAATCTTGTTTAAATCAGTGTCCATTCAAGTATATATTTGGGAACCTAGATACTGTGTAATCCAATCGAAATAAATACACACTACCTTTAGAATATGTATGATTTACGAATTATTTTGGTATTACGTTTGTATGAAGCAAGCATGCTCCGCGGGCCTCTTAATGAGATCTGTTTCGTGTTCTACAAGCCTTTTAAGATCACCGAGATACTGGAGCTTCACACAAAGTATAACAAAGTAAAGTAACACCTGTAATAAGTTGGTCTCATCCTAGCTTTGTATCTTTGTCACAGGATAGACCGGAACAGAAAGACGGCTCCACACACAAATCTACAAAATTGTACATATTTAGGCGCGTGGGCTATATCGGAACTAACTTACTCGGTCAACGTCTTTGAGAGCCATAAGATCTTTAAATCAGTGAAATAACCTTACCCTCAGGCGATGACATCTTTGTTTTTTTTTGTTGGCGTAGGTTTCTTGAAAACGGTCCAAAAAGCGGTTTTTAAAAGCAGTGTATCTCTAAAACTGTAAATAATTTCGACAAATAAAAAAAACTTTATATTTTGAAGTCCTTTTTGCATACACTGATGGAATTCAAGACATAATTTGACAAACATTAATTCACCAAAAAAATCTTCAAACATACCTCTTAATTTTCTTTCAAAGCAGTTTAGCCATTTATTGACAATGATAATTATAATTAAAAATATAACATAAAATTTCAAATGCTAAACTACATCTACTGATGGATGGATTAATTATTATTAAATAGTTAAGTTCTAGTTTTAAATCGATCGAAAATACTCATTTCGCACTATTCGGCCCGCAGTGACTGAAGTAACAGCCACTTTGTAGTGCAAGCTAATTAGAACTTTATTCTAACAGTATTTCAAACGAAGTTTGAACCACCACAAATAGAGTTGCTTGTCGTCGCCTTAAGCTTTTTATTTATTTTCATTTTTTTTTCTCACTGTGTGCAAATAAATTTATTTTCTATATTTCTTCGACTTGCGTCAAGCGTCACGCGGGCTACTCTCTTATTTTTTGTGTGTACAGTAGCTCCGCTAGCCACGTCACGATGACGTGGCAGGTTTGAATCACTCATTTGTTTTTCTTCGAACTTCATTCATTTGTTTTTTCTTCTGTCGCTATACGCGAGCTGTTTGAGCGTGAAACTGTTTCAAACAAATGACAATCGCGAGTGCGCCGGACTCTGTACACATCGAAGCATGCACGTGCTTTTCAGCTTGCTGTATGGAGTTGGTCTTCTGAACTTTGTATGTTGTGATCTAGACCCGTTCCTTCGTTCCACGGCACTCACTTAAAAACTCCTAAGGATCGCACAAACGCATTAGAGTGACAATGTTGCAATTTTTTAGGGAATTCTTTGAAATTTAGAAGTTGTTTTGATACAACAAAATAAGTAGATATGTGTTACTTGTGAATTACGAGTACTTTGCGGTTTATGAATATTGGTTATTTAGTTGTATCAGATGAAACTGGACAAAGACGAAGAAGCAGATGCTTATGCTTGTTAAATATTTTAATATGACATGGTTTGTACGTCATCATCATTCCCGTTGAAAGACGTTACGTCTACTGCTGGACATAAGCCTCCCCCAAGTGTCGCCACATTGACCGGTCCCGTCTGGCATTACGAAAACGACCGAGATAGACATACGACTTTCCGAATCGGAAGCGAGTCGAATGGTTGTGAATAAGGGGCCAGGTCATCGGTCCATCTAGTGGGAAGTCTTCCAACGTACGCACAAGTGCGTACAAGTATTCCCAATTATTATAACCTAAAATACAAGTTTGTATTTTAGGTTATAATAATTGGGAATATTTTAAACAGATTTTGTAAGCTGAGATTTCATAAGAGCTAAAACTTTTGTAAAAGGTAAAAATCAACCTTCTCAACTTCCTATCAAAGTTTAAGTTTCCTTATTTTTTAATAATAAGTGACTGTTATTAAATTTCTTTACACGTGGACAATGTCAAAGAGGTTGGGAAACAATTTCGGTTTAAATTCTCACACAGTCTGCAAAATTCTTAGAGTCTTTCCATCGGGTTGTGGTCGACCACGTGGTCTTGTGCTTTCGACTCTACTGGATCAAATAAAGACATCAAATTATAAAAATTATACAAATTATATCAGAGAATAGAAATGTTCTTTAAACAACGGAATCCCAAAAAGCCTTTCATACATGCGGACCCTACAGGGTGCCCTAATCTTTTCTCAGGAGTGTCGAATGAAAACTTTTCGATCGGATTTAACTCCGTTTCTTATCTAATCGCGAAGTTTTGTCAAAATTTCAAGCGGCTCCAAGTTGATCGAAAGTTTGGCGATGCTTAGCCGGCCGACAAGATATTGTTCTTTATTATTTTTGTGCCGGACGGGCGTGATCGCTAGATGCGGGGATGTATGCGTGCTTGCCTGACGCTCTGTCTACTCTAACAGACGTTCTGCCTATACTGTAACTATACACACATAATCTTCGAACCTAGACGGCGCTGACGTCCTACACCTGTCGGTTCAGACAACCTCAGTCGTTTCCTAACAGGGGGAAGGGTTACTGGGAATGAGAACACTGATAAACTTTCATAACTTTTCAGGAAGCGATTTGATATTCCTTCATGACTTTCGCGCACTACTTTTTACTGCTTGATTCACTCACATTATAATATAATATTTGCCGTACTGATGACTACAATTCTATGGAAATCTAGATTTACTATCGTACTAGAGTACTTGACTGTAACGAGAGCCGCAAATCGCTTCCTGATTTTTGGAATTTTTTATTATGTATTTTCATTTCGATATTTACAAATATTTTCTGTTATTACAATTCTGAACTTATATCTAATTATATTTTTAACGTTACATGGTTTGTACATAGTGTTATCTATCTACTAACACAAAAAACACACATATCTTTATTGAAATTAAAGAAATATAGATAAATTAGTACAGAACTTTCTAAAACTGGGACGGTTGAAGGATCTTTCAGGATAATTTATACGAAAACCGGAGTTGATGCTGTAAGTATATAGAGTGCCATATACAAGGGTGTTGTATGGCCTATATGAATCTACTATTTACTTTTATGTATCTATATTATCCAGCCTGTAACGTTCCCTCAACCGTCAGTATGATAGACCAAATTTACATACTATGAACACAGATAGGCGCGTTAGACTGTCATATCCTCGACAAGTGGCTTCCCTGAAGGGTTATGTTGATACTACAAAACTATATCCAGGCCTAGGTCGCAACACTAGGCTACCTGGATCTCGATAATACTATATTTTAACTAAATAAAATGCCACTTTCGAGGTGATATGAGTTTAACGCTTACTGTTCGGTTTATTTACTAAATCTAATCACTGACGCGTTTGTTTATTTCGTCACTGTTATTGCCCATGTATCACTGACTCTACACTATCTTTGTAAGAAACTATATACACTTGTTTTGGTGACGTTCGTCGCGAACATGTCTCCCGCCGTGCAGTGTAGCGATGACTCGCTGTACGTCGGCGCGGCACTGCACCATGCCGGCGAGCGACGAACCTTGTCGTCAGAGCCCGCCGTCACGATGCCCGCTGCCTCGACGTCTCGATGTCTGGATCATTTCGGTAGGGGCACGAGTTTCTTCACCGGACGCTTCAGGGTACCGCCGGAAGTGCGTACCTCAGCAGTCCGGACTTCTCCGTCGCCCCCAGGGAAGACGGCTATTATGCGGCCTCGCGGCCACGTGTTTCGCGGCAGCTGACCGTCCGCTATGAGGACGGGGTCGTCGACCTGTAGACTGGGGCCGCGGCTGTGTGGCTCCCGCCGGTACTGAAGCTCCGGCAGGTATTCTCGTACCCACCGACGCCAGAACATGTCGGCGAGTATCTGTGAGCGCCGCCACATCTTCTTGCTGTTGATGTCTTGTTCGGTGAATGTGCCGGGAATTGGCAACCTGGCTGACCCGCCGAGAAGGAAATGATTCGGCGTGATGGCTTCGTCGTCGTCGCTGTCTACGGAGACGTGCGTGAGCGGCCGGCTGTTTACGGTGTACTCCGCCTCACACAGTAGAGTAGACAATACCTCTTCGTGCGGATGTCTCTCGTGGAGAACGGTGTACAGGGCGGACTTCACGCAGCGTACGAGGCGCTCCCAGGCGCCCCCCATGAAAGGCGCTGATGGCGTGATGAAGCGCCACACGATGCCTCGGCGACTGGCCTCCCTTTGGAAGGCGTCTCGGAGCTCCTTGTCGGCACCGTGCATGTTGGTGCCGTTGTCGGAGTGTATCTCGGTGGGGCAGCCTCGGCGAGCGGCGAATCGGCGCAGCGCTAGTATAGCGGAGTCTGCGCTGAGGCTGGCAGCTATCTCGAGGTGGACGGCTCTGGTGGTGAGACACGTGAATAGGGCTACGTACCTCTTGTGATGCTGTCGACCAACTGTTACTGAGAGCGGGCCGAAATAGTCGAGCCCGGTATAGGTGAACGGCCGCTGATGATGTGCTAGGCGCGTTCTCGGATGGTCGCCGGTCGCAGGCACGGATGGTTGTGCCTTGCGAATACGACACTGCAGACATTGTGCCAGTACTTTCTTCGTGGTTGGCCGCATCCTGATGACCCAATAATGTTGGCGCACTTCGTTGATGGTGAGCTCGGTACCGCTATGCTGTAGACTTCGGTGTGTCCAGTCGATGTACAATCGGGTGATGTGGTGGTCGCCGTGAAGGATGGGCGGTTGCTTCGTGTCGTCGGCTATTTCGGTGATGGCGGCTATACGGCTTTTTAGACGTATGACGTTGTCGATAATTTCCACACGAAGCGGTCTGAGCCGACTGTCCTTTCTGATGGATCTCTGTTGTTGCAGATCTGTAATTTCCTGCGAAAACGACTGTTGCTGTGAAACCCGTACGAGTAATTTCTCTGCCCTTTGGAGAAATTCCGCTTCTATTATGTGTTTCTCGTATCGAGTGTTTGGTGTCTTCGCCACTGTTTTGGGAAGAGCTTTGTTCGTTTTCTTCTGTTGCTGTCTCCAGTCAGGATCCTTTTCTGTATTTTTCTTTGTTCGTTTGTAGAACGTTCTCTCTGTTTTGTTCTGACAGAGATGTATGAAGCGAAGGACGCTTGCTGTAGCTCGGAGAAGACGCTCCCATTTTGAGAATCGGGTTGGATCCGGAATAGCTTCCATCAGATGACTGTTGACCTTTTCCTCGGTGACTGTGAGAGTTCTTTCCTCCCCTGTTTCTGTGTCGACTGGAGGTTTTTCGGTCGGCCATGATGACGGGTCGTCGGATAAGAAGGCGGGGCCGCGGAACCACTCGTGATGTTTGTCGAAGTGGTGTGGAACGTCGCGTGTGGCGCTGTCGGCTACGTTCATTTTTGTCGGTATCCATCGCCAGTCTTCGACCTTGCTGTTCTCCTCGATGGCCGCTATGCGATGGGCAACGAACGGTTTGTACGCTCGAGATCCTCGCCGAATCCAAGTGAGGACGGTTTTGCTGTCTGTCCAGTACGTCACTGCAGCTGGTTTGATGCCGTGTTCTCTGATGACGGCTGCGGCTAAACGGGTTCCCATTACCGCGCCCTGAAGCTCGAGGCGTGGTATCGATTGGAGTTTGAGCGGTGCCACTTTCGCTTTTGCCATGACGAGAGTGACGTGACGCTGTCCATCCTCTGTTGTTGTCCGCCAATAGACCGCTGCTGCGTATGCCATCTCACTTGCGTCGGTGAAGACGTGGATCTGTGTCTCCGTAGCTTCGCTGTATCCCGGATAACATCTCGGTAGGTCGATGTCCTTCAACTGATGTAGGTGTTGTACCCATCTTCGCCACTGGGCGGACAGGTCTGGTTCGAGAGCCTGGTCCCAGTTGGTTCCGTGTCTCCAAGCTTCCTGGAGAATCTGTTTGGCTCGAATCGTTACCGGCGAGGCGAGGCCGAGTGGGTCATACAATGACATGACGATTTTCAGCGCTTCTCTCTTCGTCGGTGTTTCTTTGTCGAGAATGTCGCTTGGTAGCCGTGCGAGCGTTAAATTGAAGCCTAGCGTGTCCTCGGTCGGCTTCCATATCAGACCGAGTATCTTCTCTGTGGCGCTTGATTTTCCGATGTTGACTACTTCAGTCCTGTTCTGTGTCGGATCTATGTGGTCTAGGACTTCTGTGCTGTTTGAAACCCATTTTTTGAGTTCAAACTTCGCCTGTAGGTGTATGTCCTTGACAGCTGTTGCCACACGCGTCGCTTCTTCTATCGTTTTATAACTGTCGAGGTAGTCATCCATGTAGTGACTCTGTATGATGGCTTCCACTGCTTCCGGTTGGCTGTCACTGTACCGCTTCGCGTTCCAGTTTTTTGCGTAGATAGCCGTGCACGGCGAGCTTGCCGCGCCGAATATTATTGACGTCATGCGATACTCTTCAGGAGCTCCTTGTCTTCTGTCGCCCCTCCACAGGTAGCGAAGGGCGTCACGATCTTGCGTTCGCACCTTCACTTGCATGAACATCTCCGCTATGTCGCCGGCGACCGCTATAGGGTGTCGACGGAACCTCATCATGACGCCGGGCAGCGACTGTAGTAGGTCTGGACCAGTGAGTAGGAAGTCGTTTAGTGACATTCCTCTCGATTTGGCTGCGGCGTCGTGGACTATTCTGAATTTCTCCGGCTTCATGGGATTGTACACCTCGAAATGGGGTAGGTACCACGTCCTACCAGCTGTGGTTACTTCGGGCGCCTTTTCGGCGTAACCTTTGTTGATGTACGATTCCATTTGTTCCGTATATCTGTCGCGAAGAGTGGGATTTCTGTCGAGCTTCTTTTCAGTGGAGACGAGTCTCTTGAGTGCAGTTCCGTAGCTATCTGGCATTTCGATGTTTTCACTTTTCCAGAGCAGGGCCGTTTCTATGTGTCCGTTCTCCATTTGTTTGGTGTGACGGTCTAGTATGTCTTCCGCTTTCTTCTCAGGATCGGAATCAGGACGACGTGGGTTGATGACCAGAGATTCGAGCGCGAAGAATTCACGCAGCTGTTCGTTGAGATCTTGGTCTTCTGCTGTGAGTCTGTTGACGTAGTGCACCTGGTGACCGAGAGTTCTGGTGTGCGCGCCGTGAAGAGTCCAGCCCATCGCTGTGAGTGAGGCAACGGGTTGGTTCTGGGGGCCCTTGCGGACCTCGGTAGCCAGCAATAGGTGCCAGTTGTCTTGACCTATAAGTATCTTCGGCGCGCCGGTGTTGTAAATCAGCTGTTGTCTGAGGTCATCCAGATGTTTGCACCGGGCAACGTCTTCTTCACTAATCGACTGCGGCGCTAGGTTGAGCTTCGGAATGGTACGCGCTCTGAATGGCATCTTGTCCTTCATCTGGCTGGAGAGAGTGACTGACACTCTTCTTGACTTGGGAGTGTCGATCATCGTGTTTCCGATCGCGCCTATTGTGAGAGGTTCTACGCGTCCTTCCGCTCCGATCTGCTGCGCTATCTCTTCGTCAATCAGCGATACTGTTGACCCATCGTCGAGGAGAGCGTACGTGGAAGCTTCTCCCGCCGGTCCTATGACTCGTACTGGTATCATTTTGAGGAAAGCTTGACTTGCTGTCGTCCTGGAACTGGCGACTGTCTCTGGGGCCACCTCCTGCTTCGGCGGCTGGTTGACCGCTTCTTCAGTCTTCTTTGTGAAGTGCAGCAGTCGATGGTGCGTGGCTTTGCACCCCCCTGTTTCGCATTTCTTCGGTCGACACTTATGACCGTTTCGGCGATGTTGCAGGCAACGGTAGCACATGCTAAACTTCTTTGCGATTTCCCATCTTCTATCGTTGGAGGCGTCTCTGAATTTTTTACACTCAGATTCGTAATGACCCTCCTTTTCGCAGATTCGACATTTCGAAGTCGACTTATCTGTCGCTGTATGCGTTCTTTGCAAAACTCGTTTGCCTGTCGCATTTTCGGATGAATGTACGTTCTCGGGAGGAGCGAAGGCGCTACAGAAGCGAGCTTGCTCTGTAATGAATTCGCTGAAGAGCGACAAGTCCGGCAGTGATTGGTACTTCTCCGTGTATGTTCTGTACCACTGTACACGCAGGGAGTTCGGCAGCTTCTCCGTAAGGGATCGCATCAGCTCAGCGTTGATGAGGTAGTGCTCCTTCTTCAATGCACGTAGTGTCACGATGCCGCTTCTCACGCGACTCGCGAACGTGCAGATATCTTTCGGTGCTTCGCTGCAGCGCGATAACCCTTTCAGCCGATCGGTTTCGGCTTGCGCTATCGAGTCTGGTCTGCCGAACTGCAACTCCAGTTCCCGCATGATGTCATCTGGTCGGGCATGACCGATGAGTTCTGAGCTCACTGTCTCCAATGCTCTTCCATGAAGGCTCCTTCTGAGTCTCGCTGTATTCTCGACGTCGTTGAAGTACGTTCGAGTTGTTTCGTAAATGGCGCGGAACGAAAGCCATTCTGTATGTGACCCGCTGAAATTCGGTAGGGTCATAATGACCTTCGACGCCGAGGGTTGGTTCGCTGTCCCTGTATCTATTTTTCTATCAGCGAGCGACGCTATAGCGGATGTTAATTCCGTTATAAATGGACGTAATGAATCCTCCCCCCTGCACTGTTCGGTCTTCTGTGTTGGTACTGTTTCTCTTGACACATTTTTAACTGTAGGATGTAACGATGGTGCCCTTTCCCGGTGTTCTATATCTGTACTGTTGACGTCCGCAGGGGGGGGGGTATGCTGTCTAACTGTAATATTCCCCTCGGCGGCGTCGTCTTCTGGAAGCGGCGCTTCTTCCGGCGCTTCTTCCAACCAGGAACGCACGTATTCATCGTTTGAGTTTCTGTCATCCATATATTCAGCTTCAGAGTTGTCTTCTTCGGCCCTCTGAAGCGCTATTTGTGCAAGCTCCAACCTAATTTTTAATAAAGCCTCACGTGCTTGTGAAACTTTTCTATTTGATCGTGTCGTCTTGTGAGACGGCGATCTACTATGTTCGTTACGGGCGTCACCCCGGGTAGTCATCGGTACGGCTTCTGTAGTTTCATGAATAATCCTCGATCTGTCTGAAGGCTTCGCTGAAGATCTGACTGAAGGCTTACACGTCGAAGGCTTTCTCGTTGTATTTGAAGGCTTAATAGTTTTATCTGAAATACCCTCTGACCTGGTTCGCTTAGTAGCAGATGGTGGCTCGGCTGCGTCTTCATCCCCCCGCATAGCGGAAGGGCGGGTGGCCAGCTGTTCCAACCCCTCGTTAGAGGATGGTGAACGGGGTGGCAGCTGGTGACGGATGGCTGTGTCCTGACGCGTCTCGACCGCCTGTGTTTCCGCGGGAGACCTTCCTTGCGATCTTGTTACCGGCATCTTGTTTTATTTATAACCGCACTGTATTATTCGAACCGATCTACTGTTTATTTTTAACTATTAACGTAAGTCTTCAACGTGTAAACTTCACTATAACTTCACTATACGTTTTATCAGTGTTCATAAATAGTTATTAGCTTTAATAGGCGTTCTTTTCCTTAGTTATGCACTTGTTGTACGCTTCACTATGAATTTTCACTATATATTGTTGTTATATACTTCCCTATGTACTATTGTTATATACTTCCCTATGTACTATTGTTGTTATATACTTCCCTATGTACTATTGTTATATACTTTCACTTATGTACTGTTGTTATATACTTCACTTATGTACTGTTGTTATATACTTCACTTATGTACTGTTGTTATATACTTCACTTATGTACTGTTGTTATATACTTCACTTATGTACTGTTGTTATATACTTCACTTATGTACTGTTGTTATATACTTCACTTATGTACTGTTGTTATATACTTCACTTATGTACTGTTGTTATATACTTCACTTATGTACTGTTGTTATATACTTCACTTATGTACTGTTGTTATATACTTTCACTTATGTACTGTCACTATGTACTGTTAGCTTCACTATGTACTATCACTATATACTGTTATAGCTTCACTATGTACTGGTTACACGAGTTCCGGTATATAATATTGACGCACTGTTCACATAAGTTATTGGTATATAGCTTTGAGATATATAACTTTGAGGTATATAACTTGGACGCACTGTTCACGCACTGTCTATTTAAGTTGTCGTATAACTTTGATGTATATAACTTTGAAGCACTGTTCACGTAGATTTATAACTTTGAGGTATATAGCTTTGAGGTATATAGCCTTGACGCACTGTTCACATAGGTTATCTGGTTCGGATTAACCAGAAACTACACTATCACTGACAAACTGAGGTTATCCGGCTCTGAAGGACCAGAAAATGTGCCGGACGGGCGTGATCGCTAGATGCGGGGATGTATGCGTGCTTGCCTGACGCTCTGTCTACTCTAACAGACGTTCTGCCTATACTGTAACTATACACACATAATCTTCGAACCTAGACGGCGCTGACGTCCTACACCTGTCGGTTCAGACAACCTCAGTCGTTTCCTAACAGGGGGAAGGGTTACTGGGAATGAGAACACTGATAAACTTTCATAACTTTTCAGGAAGCGATTTGATATTCCTTCATGACTTTCGCGCACTACTTTTTACTGCTTGATTCACTCACATTATAATATAATATTTGCCGTACTGATGACTACAATTCTATGGAAATCTAGATTTACTATCGTACTAGAGTACTTGACTGTAACGAGAGCCGCAAATCGCTTCCTGATTTTTGGAATTTTTTATTATGTATTTTCATTTCGATATTTACAAATATTTTCTGTTATTACAATTCTGAACTTATATCTAATTATATTTTTAACGTTACATGGTTTGTACATAGTGTTATCTATCTACTAACACAAAAAACACACATATCTTTATTGAAATTAAAGAAATATAGATAAATTAGTACAGAACTTTCTAAAACTGGGACGGTTGAAGGATCTTTCAGGATAATTTATACGAAAACCGGAGTTGATGCTGTAAGTATATAGAGTGCCATATACAAGGGTGTTGTATGGCCTATATGAATCTACTATTTACTTTTATGTATCTATATTATCCAGCCTGTAACGTTCCCTCAACCGTCAGTATGATAGACCAAATTTACATACTATGAACACAGATAGGCGCGTTAGACTGTCATATCCTCGACAAGTGGCTTCCCTGAAGGGTTATGTTGATACTACAAAACTATATCCAGGCCTAGGTCGCAACACTAGGCTACCTGGATCTCGATAATACTATATTTTAACTAAATAAAATGCCACTTTCGAGGTGATATGAGTTTAACGCTTACTGTTCGGTTTATTTACTAAATCTAATCACTGACGCGTTTGTTTATTTCGTCACTGTTATTGCCCATGTATCACTGACTCTACACTATCTTTGTAAGAAACTATATACACTTGTTTTGGTGACGTTCGTCGCGAACAATTTTTAACTTTTATTTGTTTCCTAAAGTTCTTGTAGACTTTCTTTTGGGATTATTCCGCTTATTTCCTTGTATCTCTATTGCATGATTGAAGGGCCCTTGTAAAATATTATTGCTTTTACAAGTTCAAGTCGACGAGATTTATAAATGGTACTTACATACTTTAACTTACACTTCATTCACGGTCATTTAACCTTAGATTTCGCGTTAATGTCATAGTGATGTGTATTCTCATTGCACTAAGGTTGATGTTCGGTTTTAAATAACTGTACCTACGTTAGCGTCTGTCTTGCACTTATAATTAGACAGCAGTCTGACTTAGAGTTCATAATGAGAATGCTAAGCCAAAGTAAGATCTCAGGCTGAGGCACTAGGCAGCGTTTTGCGATGCGACTGGAAGAGCACAACGAAAAAAAAATGGTATGGCTACATTACAAGCGAGATTCCGGCGTAATCTTCTATACTTATAATAAATCTGTAGAGAGGTCAATTCTGTACATGAAATATATTTACAAATAACTATCGGGGGGTGATTAGTGATCGATACTGATGCCAAAAATGCAATCAGTAAAATTTTTGTCTGTCTGTCTGTCTGTCTGTCTGTCTGTCTGTCTGTCTGTCTGTCTGTCTGTCTGTCTGTCTGTATGTTATTTATAGAAAAAAAAACTACTCGACGGATTTTAACGAAACTTGGTGCAATTACTCTACATACTCCTGAGCAGGTAATAGTATACTTTTCATCACGCTACCATTAATAGGAGCAGAGCAGTGAAAGGAAATGTTGGGAAAACGGGAGAAGTTACTTGGTTTTTTTAGCTTCCGTCGCGTGTGCAGCCTTAATGGTTAAAGCTACATAGAAATGATGTATAACGGAAATATTCCACATAAAATTATATAAAAAATATCTCAAGACAGCATATGTCTATCTTTTATAGTTGACTCACAATAACACGTGTAACTCCCGATAGCTTAGCAGTTCGGAGATTTGTTATTATTATAATTATTTGTTTACTCTTACGTTTATATCATCACGCTATGACCCACATAAAACATAGGATACATTTTATTCCGGTAGTAAGATCCCATGGGACAATAATCAAACTTCACGCGGGCGAAGCCGCTGGCAGAAGCTAGTTTCTAATAAATTCGCATCAATCAAGGGTTCGAATCCCGGTAGGAGCTAATGTTTACTGTGTGATGAGCATGGACATTTGTTTCCGAGTCATGGATGTTTATATGTATAATAAGTATGTATTTACAAACAAAAAGTATATATGTAGTATATCAACTGTCTGGTGACTACGACACAAGCCTTGCTTAGTGTGGCACTAGATGGCGCTGTGTGTAATATCCAGCGATATTTATTTATTTTATTTATCAATTTCGCTATGTTGGTGTAGCCGATGCCGTGATTACAGTAATGTTGTTCCGATCGCATAAAGAAATCAATGATCGCTAGTAATATTTGATGTACAGTGTAGCCATATACGTGAGCATTCATTTACTTGTTTTAATCACTCGTGTGTCGCAGGTCGCGTCGCGGCCTAATGTAGCCTCAGCCTTAGAAACGTTTTATATATTGGGGTTAATCTATACTAATATTATAAAGCGGAGGGGTTTGTTTGTTTGTTTGGTTGAACGCGCTAATCTCAGGAACTACTGGTTCAAATTGAAAAAACCTTTTTGTATTGGATAGTCCATTTATCGAGGAAGGCTTTAGGCTATAACATCACGCTACGGCCATTAGGAGCGGAGCAGGAATGAAAAATGATGCAAAAACGGGGTTTTATTTTCTTTTCGTTTTTTCTCTTATGTGTCGGAGACGAAGTTGCGTGGGTCAGCTAGTGTTGGTATATAATTTTGTAACGTAGTACGCCCGGTGGACCCACTCTAACGAAATAAAAGGCTATGTCCCAGCAGTGGCAATGTTACACACTGATAGTGATTAAAACACACACTCGACCTAGCACAGAACAGTAACATAGTAATCGTGGGTACAATCCCAGACACGCGCATTACATTTTGTTATTTATTTCATCACCACCGCGCACCGCACTCAAAACGGTGATGTAAAACATTGTTAGGAAACCTGCATGTTCTGAAATCAAAATTCGAAGACATGTACAAACTTGCACTTGTCCCGCGTTGTGGATTAAGAGCCCTCTTACAGTCCACTAGCGCCGCCAATCGAAAAAATGTCACCACTTGAAATATAGCTGTTTAGCTAAATCGTGCATTTGTAACAAAAACGGCCGTTTATGTTTTGAATGCACGATTTAGCTAAACAGCTATATTTCAAGTGTTGATAAGGTGTTATAAAATTACGTTATTGCCTTTTTCACAGTAATAATAGACCACATTTTGTATTTTTGATTCTATTTACGAGTTATGACATTTTTTCGATTGGCGGCGCTAGTGGACTGTAAGAGGGCTCTTAAATACCTCATTCCCTGTCATAGGGAGGAGGCCTGTGTCCCAGCCGTGGGAACATTATAAGCTAATTATTCGTTCACTCGTCACTTTGCTTCACAAAATTGACATTCTTTCGTCCTTTCCTTAATATCAGTACGCAAAAAAATAAAAAGTCTTTTCTCAAGTCGTCCATTGTAAGTCGGCAAATAATTTTACAAAAAGACTATTAAAAAGGTTAGTTCAAAAGACCTGTCTTAACCCAGGTTTTAGGCATTCAGGCTTTATTGAGAAACCTTCAGAGCTTTTTGCGTTTATGGATGAAAAACTAATCTCCTTTGACTTCAATGAAATCTTATTTAATTCGGAAACTTGTGTAGTAACTTTGCCGTTTTTTGGTAACTTTGATTAGTTATAGAGGTCGAGTAGGTTTTTATTTTTTGTCTAACGTAACATTTTCCTTATATTTACTTGACTTACTAATGTAAAAGACGACTACTGGCTTACACCGCGTTCATCACCATCTGCCTAGGATTTTCCCAACTATGATGGGGTCGGCTTCCAGTCTAATCGGATGCAGATGAATAGCAGTATTTTACATGGAACTACTAGCCTATCTGACCTCCACAATTCTGTTATTACGGCGAAATACGATACTCCTTGGTAAGACTTGGTTGCAATATTTTAAACAATATTATTTTACAATGATATTGTTTTTATTAAACTTGGCCTTTTACGACGATGCAACTTATTTGCGATAAATAACATGAATGTCGCATTTTCACCAAAGGCCTTAAACAAAATGATGTGAAGAAATCGTACTAAGTATTCGACTGCTGGATTGTCGCCTGTCACTTCGTATGTTATTTTTACTTACAAGACCCCTGGATATTTCTGATCATTTTGATGT
Organism: Xestia c-nigrum; assembly: GCA_916618015.1. NCBI lineage: Eukaryota > Metazoa > Arthropoda > Insecta > Lepidoptera > Noctuidae > Xestia > Xestia c-nigrum. The sequence goes on from OU745264.1 coordinate 5,312,831, forward strand.
GTTTTGTCCTGTGCGGGATAAATGCTTTTTCTTTCTTTCTTTCATTTACTCTTCAAGATCTATCGTCTTTCACTTGCCTTTGCCATAACTATAGTTTGTAACTCCAATCGATTTGCAGGCTACAATTTATTCAAGCACCACTAACCACAGAAAAAACCCTATAACAAAAACGGAAATAATAAACTCTTGCAGCAAAAAACCCATTCAAAAAACTGTACAGCCTCTATTAACAATAACCCTTTCACCGCTAACCAGGTCACTGGTATAAAAATAAATCTATTAACCCTTTAATAAACAAACTAAAACGCAACGTATTTATATCCCGTGTAACATACAATGTAACAATAGGTAACATTAGCGGTGCTCATGAAAAGACGCCGCGATGTGTAACGCCTGTCGATACACCCTGTATAGGAATATAGTAAAATTTACAACATAAATATTCGTCAATTCACTGACGGCGGCGTCTGCCTTTGTTGGAGGTTTACAGTAGGAACTTTGATTCCGTACAAGTTATAAGCGATGGAGTAACCCTATCGCAATGTTGAAGTAAACATTGCTTTGGGCGCGTAGCACGCCGTAGCAGTGGCGTGCGCGGGGCACCCGCATTCTCCGGTCAACCCGCGATCACTGCACTTACAACGGAATAATAAAAATTACGGAAGATATCCCGTAAGTGACATTTTAAGTTTTGTGTTACGAACAATTCACAAGTTACTTAGCTTCACTTTATCGGCGGTCCCCAAAGACCTCATGTATTTTTTGTTTCACTTTATAACAAAAAGCTCGAAACCCTTTTTGTTTCCTCTTTAACACAGCTTTGGCCTATTTCTTCTCATTCTTTGTCATTCGATCAATGCTGCCATATACGATAACCATCCTCGATATTATGTCATCTCCAAGTTAAGCAGTCTTCTGCAGTAAGGTGGTCTACTGCGTCAACATTTTATAAAAAAATGCATAAAAATGTTATGTGTATTACAAAAGTCTAAAATAGAAAATATTGCCAAGCTTAAGGCACCATCGACACAGCTGATTGTTTGAATCCCTCTAATCGCTTCAGCTCATGTCATGCTCCGCTCAGTATACCAAACCTCCCGCCTCCCCCACCCCGCGACATTTTCCCGACAATGCCCTCCCCGCTTGAGGAAATATTTTATCTTTCTTCATAAAGGAAGCCAACAATGGTGGAGTGATGTATTTAGGAAATAAATGTCAAGCCATCACTCAGTGTTCGCTCTAAAGTACATTTCGGACTGTTTTTAACGGCAATACGAAATATTAACATCGCCTTAAATCATAAATAAAGTACTGACTTTTAACCTGAACGTTGTGGAAAACGTTTGTTATTCTGTGCATTTGTTTTACAGTGACGTTGAATTTTGACAGAAGGTTAGACATGTTTTCAACTGATTTATGGAGTGGGTGCGGGAAAATGATAACTCATATTAATTTTGGAGGAGCCTTATTGAAAGTTGATGAGTAACAGGTTAGAGGTCTAAATACTTGTTTGTTATCTGAAGCTGGTACCTATTGAGTAAATATATGTTTAGTATAGTATGCAGAGAGATCTATGCTTTGGTATGTGCAACTACAGTACTTTCTCAAGTTACGAGTATTATTCCTTGTGATTGCAACTGTGTGTGTGTTTTTTTTGCCATTCACGAGCGCCGTAATGGTTTGATTGAAATAAATTCTTTGAGTTGAGTTTTAAGTTTGAGTATTGACTATCCAGCAATGGTCTTGACCAGCTATGTCTGTAAAAATAAAAAATAAAAACTGAATAATCAGTTGTTGGTGCAACTTGATACAGGTTTCTGTTCAGAAGATGCAAGTGATGATGTCTAACTGTGTGGATGTAAGATTCAAAATCGAGTACTTTTGTAACTATAGTCGATATAAATTTAGGTAATTTGAACGTTTTCATAAAACAGAAAGATCGACGTAAAACTATTTTTATTAATCAGTAAGCGAGCATTCCTTTACAGACGAAGTCTGTGCGTAATAAATATTAAAGTACTTCTTGGTTACTACGAGAAGCTTCGAGAAAACTTATAATAATACAAAAATACAAGGGAGTTAGGTATTAAAGTGAAACACGATGTTCATAAAATTATGTAGTTTGTCGTCGCCTTTAATTATTTCTTTACAAATCAATTACATTTTCAAATATTTCTTACAAAAACAATATAAAAACATTTAAAAACGTTATAATTCGACTCGAATGGCGTAGTGGTAGTGAAACTGCCTTACGTTCATAGGGTCCTGGGTTTGAATCCCGGTAGGAGCAAATGTTTGTGTGATGAGCACGGACATATGTTTCCGAGTCATGGGTTTTTATATGTACAATAAGTATGTATTTTTAAACAAAAATTGTATTTTATGCGACTGTGCATAATGAAGGGCATTACAACACGACTGTGGGTTTAAGAAACGAGCCGAAGGCGAGTTTCTTAATAGCATCACACGAGTGTTGTAATGCCTAATTATGTATAGTTGCATACACTACTTTATCTACCCAAATATCATAAGGGCTCTATGATGGGTTCAGGAACCATAGGGAAATGACCAGCATTGTTACCAGTGTAATGCAATAAAAAATAAATTAAACATAAATACAGAAGCAAATAGTTGCATTCGTCGCTGCATTTACGATATCTGCCGGAGTGTTCATGTCAATTTTTGAGTCACTATCACTCATTTTCGACAGAAATAAAGAACTTATCAGAAAATTTGTCTACTCGTAACTGGAAATAAAAAGCTAACGAACAAATGACAACTCGAAATGGCGGCGTTTCGGATATCTGTAATTTTTTTTTCACCACTCCCGCACGAAAGAAGTGTCTTTCCTCTACGAAAACAGTGAGGAAAATTGATTTTTTGCTCACTGTTTGAACAGTGAGGAAAGTTGGTTTTTCCTCACTGTTTGAACAGTGAGGAAAGTAATGATCCCGTTCAGAAACTATCCTTGCCTGATTTTTTGATGTTAAGTTTTAAAGTTATTTAAAAAAATAACGAAGCCGTCTACGACGACGTGGGCTAGTGTTGCGGCAGAAGATACTGTCAATGCCCCACCTCAGGCCCCTTGTAATGATACAGGAATATCAAACACTCAAGTGAATAGTAATTAAACAACGTTAAATGTACCCAATAAAAACGTTACCTTTAACTTGAAAAATTGCAGTAATTTTACATTTAATTTAAAAATTATTTTCATGAATAACAACTCTTTTTATTTTATAATAAAGAATTTGTTGATTTACTTTGGCCCATCTAGATAACTCTCTTGATTTTTTTTGTAAAAGGCACTTTACTTAAGAGGGAATTAATAACTGTAGGACCAGAAGCTTCTCTTTTTATTAAGGCTTTAACATAAAATTCTTTTCAATATAGACATCGTAGCAGATGCAGAGTTGTATAAAACGTAAGACTAGTGGTCCATATTCACTCTGGTACCAAAGAACTAGAAGTACTGGGCAATGCCATTTCCCACAGTTGAATAAGGCACGCTGCAAGTAACAGTAATATCAAGCTTTTTCTGCTTCAAAGTTTAAACCACGAACTGAAAATGTAACATTCATACACTCTCCCCACTTGCACACCTACACACACACCCACCATTACTACACCTACCAAGACACATTTACACCATACACTAATCGCACCATCACATTACTTACACATACACAACATACCTACGAGTACTACACCTACCACGACCTACTCACTCTAACTCATACACTCACAAACAGTTTTTATTATGAATAATTTTTACTTTTTCCTTTTATAAACGCATTAATAATAATTACTTTTATATCAACCATGTTACTGGTGAATACAGTTTTACTAAAACTTTTGATCATCTTTTATGGATTCACTGGTACCCAAGTCACAGGCTATAAACCTAGTTTGGGTGCCAGGAGATAATACTAAACGCACTTTATGTTGAACCATATTACTGTACTTGTAACCATTGTGAACATTTTTACTGGAAATAAACTTATTATTATTATTATCTCCTTTATTCGTTGTATATCTTACTTGATACATTTTTAAATATTCTTAAAAAAACATATAAAAAAAATATAAAAAATAGGGATCCGCCGGTGTCGGGAGCAGGGTCCAAGTCACCGGTGGTTAGGGTTGCAGAGACAGGAACCTCCTCACAATGCGAGCCGTATCGAGGAGTACTGCCTTCTGAATCAGGCCCTTGATCCAACCGCCTAAAGAGAGCTTCGACAGATGTTCGTCGAGGCTCTTGGCTATCAGGCCATTGGCCGTCACGACAATCGGCACAATGATAACCGAGTTCATATTCCACATGTCGCGAACCTCGTGTGCCAAGTCGTGATACTTCATTTGTTTCTCTTTCTCAGCTTTCACGAGGTTCTCGTCATGAGGGATAGTAACATCGATTATCATTACGCGGCGCGCTGATCGGTCTATCACCACTATGTCAGGCTTATTGGCAACAATAGTCCTGTCAGTAATGATAGACTGATCCCAGTACAGCGTGACATGGTCTTTCACAAGAACTGGGTCGGGCACATACTTGTAGTACGGTACCTCAGATTCCACAAGCTTAAATTTCAAGGCAAGTTGCTGGTGAATAATTCTGGCTACTTGGTTGTGCCTGTGCAAGTACTCGCCGTTAGCCAGACGAGAACAACCAGAAATAATATGTCTGATGGACTCACCCGGACAGTGGCATGCCCGACACACGTCAACCGTCCCGTCCTTCATAATATATTTCCGGTAGTTGTTCGTTAACATAACTTCGTCCATAATCGCACAGACAAAACCTTCAGTTTCCCCGAAGAGGTCACCAAAACGTAGCCAGGACACGGACGCTAGAAAATCTACATCGGGCCCATGAAGAGCCCGGTAGAAGCGCCCGTGAAGCTCCTTGCCCTGCCATTCTTTCTTGCGGTCATCGGTAGTAAGTACCACAGGTTTGCGCCAGTTCTCTTTAGCCATGGACAACGGGGTGAGTCCCTTGTCCACTGCGACCACATCTCGGTGCATACCCACGTCGGCTTTTAGAAAATATTCTCTGAGGCTGCACACCTCGCGGTTATGGAGGGTCTTCGCATTTAAAAAGCCTCGACCCCCGAACTTCCGCGGGATGTACAGTCTCATCACTGACGATCGTGGGTGATGCATCCGGTTTTCGGTCAGCAGTGTACGAACTCTTCTATCCAAGGCGTCGAGTTCGGTCTGTGTCCATTTGAGTATGCCGAAAGAGTACATTAAAACCGGCATGACCCAACCGTTGAAGGCGCGCACCTTGTTCCCACCTGAAAGAAGGCTATTTAATACCTTCTTTAGGCGACCGAAGAAGCGCTCCTTCAACGATTGTTTCATGTCAGTTACGTTAATGCCTAACGCTTCCGACATACCCAAATATTTATAGCTCTCGGATGAGGAAAGGGATCTTAGGTGTATGGAATCCGAGAGTTGAAGTCCCTCGGATCCCATAATCTTCCCTCGCTTTACATACATGACTGCACATTTGTCCACACCAAATTCCATCCCGATGGCGCTACTAAAAGTTTCGGTTACTTTCAGTAGCTCCATCAGTTGCAATTTGTTGGGGGCAAAGAGTTTCAGATCATCCATGTAAAGCAGGTGAGATATAACCTGACCATCTTTCCTCAACCGGTAGCCTAGCCCTGAATTCTCCAGCAATGTACTTACAGGATTCAGGGCTAAACAGAACCAAAGGGGACTCAGACTGTCGCCCTGGAATATTCCCCGTTTAATCCAAACAGGTTCATCGTTTCCCTGGATCTGTCGACATCCTGGATATCGAAGGACCGTCCTCCATTGCCCCATACATGACTCAAGGAAGGTGCGTAGAGTTGCATCTATCTTGTACAACTCCAGCACCCTCCTGAGCCATGAATGTGGCACCGAGTCGTAGGCCTTCTTATAATCTATCCAGCATGTTGACAGATCCTTGCGGGCTCGACGGACCTGTTGGCCATGTCGATGAGGAGTAGCTCCTTAGTACCACGGGACCCATTCCTACATCCATTTTGAGAGGCAGACATAATTGAGTTACTGTCAACGTGAGTATTAATTTTCGTTCTCAAAATGGATGTAAGAAGTTTATAGACCGTCGACAAACACGTGATCGGTCTGTAGTTCTTGGGTTCCGCGGGACTACCTGACTTATGGAGCAGGTGGGTTATACCTGTTGTTAAAAACTGTGGTAAGGACCCAGACTCTAAGGATGACTGGAATTGGGATGCCAGGCAAGTGTGTGAACTACTAAACCACTTGAGCCAGAAGTTATGCAGTCCGTCCGGTCCCGGTGACTTCCAATTCGGTAACGGACGAACTGCTCTGGCTATATCCAGTGGCGTTATTAAAATTGGTTCCATTGTTTGAATAGGTTCACACACTCGCTCAACATCACGCATCCAGTCAGCCTCAGAATGACAAACGGGCACCGACCAGATGCTGCGCCAGAAGGAACTCGTGGCGGCATCATCCGGGCGGCACACGTCCGTCATATTTTGCTGAGGTCGCTCCCAAGCTCTGTATACCCACCTTTCATCGCTCTGGAACATGCGATTCTGCGAGTACCGATCAACCCGCCGCTTATACCGCCGTATACGGCTCGCCCATGCATAAACTTTCTGCTTCAGGAAGTCGATGCGCTCTGTGACACGGGACATGTATTCTTGAGGACTGATTTCAGTCCCCGAGAATGCCCGCCTCACAAAACGCATCACACGTGGTCGTGTATTGCCCTCCCTGAAGCAGTGTAGTTTGCCGATGAGTACCCTGGCCCCGTCCATACGGCGCTCAATCCTGCGTTGCCAGGCTGGTACGGCTGGTTTTGGTCGAGTAGCTAAGTCACAATTTGGGAACTTGACATTAGCTAAACGACATGCCGCAACAGCCCCGCAAAACAGGATCGAGTGTGTATCAACGAGGTCCTCGCTACTCTCGAATACATTTTTGAGTTGCGAGTCCAGGGCACACACCAACGCCCTATTTTGCTTATGCATGGGTAACCGTGGTAATCGGGGCCTAAGTTCAGCAGAAGTTGATCGATACTCATGAAGTGCATCCTCCAGTGCGCTCCTCAATCGATCGTTGCACTGGCTACTTACCGTGGCAACCCTATCATCTTCCTCTACAACAGCAGGGTTGGATCGCGGTGGGTTTACATCAATAGATGAGGCTTGTACCGCGGTTTGTGCCGGAGTTAAGATGATACGGTTGCTCAGTACCTCTGAGCGCAGCCTATCAAGCGCGGCGCCGTCCAACAGGTGATTGCGTTGGATGACCCGCACTTGATCCGATAGTCGTTGAGCTGAGGCGTTGACAGTTGGTTCAAGATCCTGAAACAGAGACAGCATCCTAACACGGTACGCAGTGAGGTTAGTCCCCCCCTCTGTAGACCCGTAGTATGCGCGCATGACGTTCTCGTTCATTAGTTGAGTCCATTTCATGCGCTGCACACAACCACCGGTAGCGGGGACCCGGCTCGGGGCCTGTTGGCCCCTAAGTCCCAAGCCCTTCGGTGGCCGGCCTCTCCCCGCACGACGTACAGGTGTTGGCGACGTCGGCGGAGAGAAATATTCGTCACTCGAGCTCGACGCAACTGCCGCAACCGGTGACACTGGTGATCCGGGGTCCGGTGGCGGCGAGGCGGAGCTGAGCGACGAGTCCGGGGATGGAATAAGTGCGCGTCGGGAGGCAGCTCTCGTAATCATTTTGTTTAAATATCATCTCATCAATCTTCGTTTTTCCAAATGTTTGAGTATTGACGTCTTTGACAGACGTCATGGGTCGTAGTGAAACAGATTTTCATCTTTTCAATATTTTGGTTTGCTTTCCGGTTTTTTTTTCAATTAATTAATATTTGAGTGGTTTCAAAACTTTATTAGAACTATTGTAAAAGCGCTTTGTATAAAAACCAATAAATTATATGAAAATAAAATGAAGACGATATTTTTGAGCGATAAGCTCACGATGTTGCCAGTTTATTATTATTATTATTATTATTAAAATGGAACTGGTACAATAAAACTTTACTCCAAATCATAAAAAATACGTCCTACAACAAGATTTCACGTGTTCGTGACGGGTTACTTTACTTTGCAGTGAAAAGCGGAACACGATAGCATCGGGTTTTAGATTTTCATTTCCACAAGCCTACTAAGTTTAGACCTGGGGCCTAATTCTGCTATTTTAATAAATTCGTCACTCCAACACGATTCCATTCTCATCCCATTGTCATTTTGCTTAAAGTTCGTAATCTGCTAAATTCACAATGGTCGGTCGATGGTCTCGTAATAAAAATGTGTTTTAATGGCATTTTCGTATTGCCATTATTATAAAACCATTAGTACAAATGGTTTTCGAAATTAATATTCTATGACATTTCTTTCAATGGGGTCATAGTGGTTGTTCATTGAGAAGTCATAATGACGCCATTATATTAGTAGATTACCAAACCTGTCAAAACTTGACAGAACTTGATCATAATGAATTCAATGATCGCCTATTCTGACACTATCGTAATAGCAGAATCGAGGCCCTGGTTTTTTTTGAGACAAACGTATTGTATGTGACGACACGAATAGCGCAGCGGTAGTGAAGCTGCCTTGCGTTCTTTGGGTACCGGATTCGAATCCCGGTAGGAGCAAATATTTGTGTGATGAGCATGGACATTTGTTTCCGCGTCATGGATGTTTATATGTATAGTAAGTATGTATTTACAAACAAAAAAAAATAAGAATGTAGTATAGCAACTATCTAGTGTCCACGACACAAGCCTCGTTGCTTAATGTGGCACTAGATGGCGCTGTGTAATGTTCAGCGATATTTATTTATTTATTTTATTTATATAACTCTCCTACATGAATTAGCATGTTGGGAACAAGCTGGTGTGTTCAGCACAATAAATATAACAACAAGAAATATAAATACAATGTTCTAACAATACACAAGAAATTGATCTGGTTATTATATCGTCATTGACGCTATACAAATATAGCCAGTTACAAACTTCAACCACCATTGGAGTTATGACTCCAATGGTGGTTGAAGTTTGTAACTAGGTTAGACTGGAAGTCGACCTCAATATGTGTGGTCGACTTCCAGTCTAACCAGTATTTTACATGGGCCACTACCTATCTGACTTCCACCACCGAGTTAGTGCTGTAAGACTGGTTGCCAGACTTTTGGGCCACTGACTACGACTTGTCACGACTGTCAAAGATCTATAAGTGACAGTAAGGAGCGACGGATAATGTGCTTTCCGAGGCACGTAGAAAACATAATATGTTGGACCGTGTACCCGTTAACCTAAAGATCGACCACGAGATTCTTAACCAATGAGTTATAGTAAGTCGCGTCGCGTGCACTAAAAAACCAGTTCAAAGCATAAAAATAAAACCCGTACCTTCTCAACCGAATGAAGTAACAAACAAACCTATATAATCATGCAATCCCTGTCTTAGGCATGAATTGCGAAGGCACGAAATATGAAGGGCACCTTATAGCGGACCCAACGCTTCCCGTATTCATTCGACCTAGCCGGAAAGGATTACGTACTCGCCTTAACCCTATTGAAATAAATGGATATTTGCGCCGTCAAATGAAACTAACCGGACGGCTTCAGTAGCTAGGAAAGGTTGCGTACCGTGTACAGTCATGAGCATAATCATGTTAGCAAGGTACATTTTCTGAAATTAAAAAATCTTGTGATCAATCACAAAACTCATCATCATCCATCATTCATTGATCATTGATCTTGAGATTAAAAAGTTTTCAATTCTATCGACAGTCCCCAAACACTGCCCCGCATGTTTTTTTTTTATCGATTATTCTATCTATCGATAGATAAATAATCGATTAAAAATATAATACATCAATAAAAAAAACATGCGGGGCAGTGTTTGGGGACTGTCGTTCAAAGTGAAAACCAATTAATCTATATCTGCTCCGGGTACGTCTTTACTGAGTAACATAGGATATATTTTATTCCCGTACTCCCACGGGAATAGAAACTGCGCGGGTGAAACTGCGTGAATTCCGCTAGTACTATTAGAATTGTGAAATTTTGTGACATAGTGACAAACATGGATGTTTGTCACTATGTCACAAAATTTCACAATTGAACGTGAGACACATAATCATACGACCATAGATTGGATTTACTTTTTAAATCGATATGTCACCGTAAAATTGTCAAACCGTCAATTGTCAAGTCGTTATATTACAATATAGCGTGTTTTTTCTCGCGATATTGTAATGTCTCGAATTATTGTCAACTGAACATACGGAAGTATCTCTGCCCCCATAATAGGGACTTGGGGCACCCCCCCGTTAGGTTAGTTAGGTTCCTTTAGACCCTGCACTCGGAAATAGGGGCCGACTACGCTTTTTAGGGAGATAATAAAGTGTTTTAAGGTTATGTTATATTAATCGGTATTTCTCAGGAATGGTGCCATTATCTTTTCATGAGAGTTGTGCCACTGGGCAAGGGGGACCCCTCCTTCCTTCCACACCGCGTAAGTTGACTACCATCGCATGCATTTCACGAAAAATAATGCGTTTTGTTGTAAGCAGTATGTTCATTTGACAATAATTCGAGACTTTACAATATCGCTAGAGATATTACAATATAACGTATTTGACAATTTTACGGTGACAGATATAACAAACAAATGCGAAACCGCATAGTAAGACCGCATCATCATATGCCAAGCCTTTTTTCAACTATGTCGGGGTCGGCCTCCAGTCAAACCGGATCCAGATGAATGTATGTTACATGGAGCGACTGCTATCTGACTTTCACTACCCAGTTATTACTGGGTAATACCATACCCCTCGGTAAGACAAATAAGCTAGTAAGGCCTATTTCATATAGGTATGGGTTCAAAAATATTTTGATCAGCACGTAATTATGTTTGCAGCAGAAGAAAATCATTTTAAAATTGGTTAAGTAAATAATAATGCTGTTTATTTTGTTATTTTCCACGTTACTAATGAAAATATTTTAAACGTATTCTTTTGTCGTTGTAAAGAATGTTAAACATATATAATATTAGTGTTCCTGATTGTACTTAATACGTGCATCTTCAAAGTCGTTTCGACTTTCGTAGGGCTGAATGTTGAAACGTGGTAAGGAGGCTTAAAATACCCTGTGATGGGGTTTAGCGGTAATTGGGCAGTTGAGTGTTTTTTTACTGCCTTATTAAGTGTATTGTAGTAGATGTGCCAATGGCGCGCGGGAAAGCTTATGGGTTTTAAAAGTACCTTACGTGCTACTACGGAATAAATTTATTTTCGTAAGGCTATTGAGGTATCTAAATCTAAATTAAACTGATCTCTCTTTGTACGGGAACCTCATCCAAAGTCAGGTCAGGTTATAGTATAACCTGACCTCACTTTGGATGAGTTATACTGCATCTGTAAAGCTTGATGTGCCGGCTTGTGTAGGTACCTAACAGGAAAATCAATTTAGTTGATAACTAGCTTTGTCCGTGACTATACCTTTTTTTTCACCGGATGGAAAATCATCAAATGACTCCTCCCACTCTGGGCAAAGCAGGAGGGAGTGTCCGACTTTTACTAACTAAAACCCATTCATGCTCCTTCCTCCCCCTTTATGTTACGGGGCCACGGTATCTCTTTCGGATAGTCCCGCAGCCCCGACACGGTTCGGCCCTTGTGGGCCCCTTCCTTATGCTTGCATCTCTTTGAGGTGTGCGTGGAACACGAACGCGCCGTCGACACGGCCTATCGTTATTAGACGGACGGACGGCGAGCTAGCTCATAGCTCACCGTCCACAGGCCCACGTCCATGACTATACCTGCGTGAAGAAGTTTCTTGTTTTAATATTAAAAAAAACTATCCTATAGCATTCAGAACCAGTCTAATCTATAACATGAAAAGTTTTTTCTTTAGATCGTATTATTTATTTGGAGATTTACAACCAAAGTTTACCTTTTCTACATCCAAACTTTACCTTTTTTATTATCACAGATTTTTATGGTTCCGCACCCAAAGGGTAAAAACAGAGACTCCACTATCTGTCTGTCTGTCTGTCTATCACCAGGCTGTATCTTACGAGAAATTTAAAATTTTCGCAGATGATGTATTTCTGTTGTCGTTATAAAAACAAATAATAAAAGTTAAAAACTCGAAATTAGCCTGCTTTAAAGCAATGTACAGTTTTAAGTAAAGACTAGCGGACGTCATACGGTGATAAAATATAGCTTGTGTTACTCAGAGTGAACGTAAGCTACATCCACCCTGAATAACACAAGCCATATTTTCCAATGGTGAAATATTTTTTTGAAAACGGCACGGTATTTTTTGAGTTTATTCATTACTAACATACACACACAAAACTATTTTTTGTATCCTTACAAGATATGTACAAAAGTGTTATTTTCACGTTTGCTTTTCATATTCACTTATATTTAGTAGGTAATAAAAATGTAACATACAATAAAACCACGACTCTCTCACTACAGTGAGATAAAATTACAACCTCTATATTTACGTGCAAAAAATACACGAAGACTGTCTATAAAAGTAGATTCACAAAATTAAGACGAAGGAGTACTACTTGAATAACAAAAGCCGTCTCCACAATTTTGAAGAGAAGCTTTAAAATGTATCGCAAATTCTAAAGCCACAACAATCACCCTTTTGGAGGCGAGCACAAAAGCTAACCGTGGTTCCGTATCTAAATTGGACAATTAGAGACCTTTTGTCATTTAATTGTTTATCTGTCCAAAACAAGGCTACGCTTAACTGCAAATTATAAATAACTGGAGGCTTAATGAAGTAAATGAGTTTCGCGGTGATAAAAATATGGACGTGTTTTAATTTTTTTTGTATGTGGGTAGAGAATTTTCTCGTTTTTCTGGTGTCGTGAATAAATAAATAAATAATAAATATCGCTGGACGTTAACACACAGCGCCACCTAGTAAGCAAAGCTTGTGTCGTGGACACTAGATAGTTGATATACTACATCGAGCATGAGGTCCTGAGTTCGATTCCCAGGTTGGGCTTAGGTTCATGTTCACCGAAAAGATAACAGTCTGATTATCTAAAAACAGCTGTCACTGTGACATGTTCCCATGCAAAAATGTGTTTTAAACAGCTGGTTTTAGATAATCAGACCGTCATCTTTTCGGTGAACATGGACCTTAGTAGAAATATCTCAGTAGCAGCCGGATTTTGGAATTGTGTCCGGTTGATGGCAATAGGCTTGCCCCCTATTACATGGGACTTAAATATAACTATAGAGCACCAGTGGCACAGTGCTGGCGGCCCCGATTTACGAACAGTAAGCTGTGGGTTCGAACCCAGACGGGGGAGTATTACTTTGTGTAATTTATTTCGTCACCATTGCTCTAAAAACGGTGAAGGAAAACATCGTCAGAAATCAATGTCCTAGAACCAAAAATTCGAAGACATGTGACATCCACCAAACCGCACTAGGCCCGCGTGGTGGCCCATACGCAAAATACGCACTTTGACGTGGAGTTGCGGACACCAGCCCGTTGTACAATACAATACAAAAAAAACTTACCAAAATGTCGATGTATTATAAGGTTCATCTATAAGTATCCTTTCGGGGATCACAGTTGTGATGTTACACTTATTGATCGAAGGTGTTATCCCTTCCCTACTATTATAAATGTGAATGTATGTAATGTTTTTTGTTACGCTTTCACGCGAAAACTACTCAACCGATCATCATGGAACTGTACACATATTTTTGGAGGTATTAGAAGTAACATAGGACACTTTTTATTAAAAAAAAACCAACCCTCACTCGCAGACGAAGTTGCGCGGGTCAGCTAGTGTTATAATTATAAAACACAGATTATACTCCTGATTCCATATTCGCATATCTCGCTCGTTTTCGTTATGCCAAAAAAGGATAGACATACGACTTGTCGAATCGAAATTCATTCCGAGTGTTTGTGAATACGGGGGCAGAAAGGTCAGTACATGTGGCACAGACGTTATGCGGGGTCCACATTCGCGCAGCGAACACCCGCGAAAGCCGCGAACCGTGAATGTAGATGGCTTTCGCGCCCGTTCACGGACTTCGCGCCTGTTCACGCTGTGTTCCCCGTTCAATGCCGGTATTGGTGCCCGCTTAAAGTAAGTGCATCCACATTCACGCGTGAATTCAAAATGTTTTTTTTTTTGTAAGTATTTGTTTGCGTTTGCGTCAAAATGAGCGTCAGGTAGACGAATGAGCTGGAACATAAAGAAAAAACGAAGATACATGATGCATGGACACGGATAAGGAAACTTATGAATAACGAAATGACTGAACTAAAAAAAAAAGAATCTAATGTCCAGTTACAAGATTTATTTAAAAAAAGTGAAATATCCTTTAAATGCACGTAATTGTTGTGAGCCAAAGCGCATAGCGTCACAGCGATAGCGCTACCAAATTCGGCGTCCATTCTCGACGAGCTCGCGAACTAAACTAAACGATTGTGAATGTGGAGGGACATGTTTATCGCGACGCCTTCCCGGCCAATTTGACAGTTGTTCGCGGCGCGAATGTGGAGCCCACTTTAGACATGACACACTAACTATTAACTACCGAAACAATAGGCGCTGGTGCTTGGTAGTAAGAATTACATAAATGCCTACTGTAGATTTGCACACTAACCTATACAGGGTGAAATTGAATAGATGCGACAAATTTAAATATACAATAATACGTGTTGTCAAGAAAATGTATAAAATATCAAATGTAAAATTAAAAAAGAATTGATTAGTGTTACGAAAACCGTTAAAATAATAAAAGTATCAAAAAATCTCGTCCCACTCATCGCAGTGCTCAATAAAGCGGTAATTTACCTAATTTTTCTTATTTATTTTGCATATTACTGGAATACCGATAATTCGTACTTAAATAAAGATAATAACATCAATGAACCTTTTGAAAACAATAATCGCGTAATTTTTTTTAACGATTTAGATTGTAGAAAAAACAGTTTATAATTACTGTAACTGAAGCTCCAATTTCATTTTGTCGCATTAATTAAAATTCACCCTGTATTTATTCATTCACTACTAGTTCCAACAGAAACTCAAGCAATAATATAATTTGGTGTTCAGGTTTCAAAAAATCTTTGAGTTAAACTAAGAATGGCAAAATGTCAAAATGCATGTAGCTCCATAGTCTCTTTAACATCGTCATCATCATCATTATGACGACCCGAATGGCGCAGCGGTAGTGAGGCTGCCTTACGTTCTTAGGGTCCTGGGTTCGAATTCCGGCAGGAGCAAATGTTTGTGTGATGAGCATGGACATTTGTTTCCGAGTCATTATTCTTTATTGCACACAAAAAAACAACAAATATGTAACATATAACTTGCAATAATATGGCTTATGTACAAAGGCGAGCTTAACCCAGAGTTGGTAGGTTGGGGTTGGTTGCTTGGTATTGTATTGTAAAACGGGCTGGTGTCCGAAACTCCACGACAAGGCGCGTATTTTGCGTACGGATTTGTATGTATAATAAGTACGTATTTACAAACAAAAAGTAAATAATATGTAGTATATAAACTTTCTGGTGACCACGACTCAAACCTTGCTTAGTGTGGCACTAGATGGTGCTGTGTGTAATGTCCAGCGATATTTATTTATCATTCTTCTGGCCGTAAACCAATTTGTTTGAGATCAGCGTACCATATCTTCTTCTTCCATACTTATCTAATACTCGTCATATTCATCTAAGCAGTAACTACTACAATATCCCTGTGTCAATGTCCTTTCTAGCAATATCCCCTTTCACTCACACAGTCCATCCATCGTTTCTTTGGTCTATCTTTATCTGTTACAAAAACCAGTAAAATTGCGTGATTTACTGTACTCGTTGAAGTTATAAATGTTTTCCATTCGTTGCTTGAAATAACAATTACTTATTGCAAATAGTTCGTTTTCCTGACTGTCATAATAATGGAACGAATTTTGGTTTACTTATTTATTTATTTAGTAATAATCATTCTCCTAATGCATGTTTAGGCAAAAACTCACGACTCTGACTTGGGACCTCTAATTTGTAGATTCCATCGAATATCGTGGCGTCCTATCGTGGGGTCTTATCGTGGTTGTTGTTTTTTGTTTTGTCGTCGATTTTTTTTTCATGTTTTGTGTATATTCTTTGTGGAGATTCTAAATAAATAAGTAAATATATAGGCCATCAACTCTTTTTCATCTCGAAAATATCATATACTTTCATAATAACTGACTACTTTTCCGTTATTTGCCTTTATAGGTCAAAATCAAAATCGTCATCATCCTGTATTACTGTGACTTCTATTCCATCATTACTGAACATAACTCTAACATTTACAGGACCCTGAAAAATCTCCTTTACACCACCCATAATGCCAACATCTGTAGCTCCAGGCTACACTTTATGAATAAGATGCTGAGGTTAAGTCTCTGTAAATAAACATGGCTCCCTTGTACCGCCTACGTTAATAAGCATTTAGGTCAGATTACCTTAGATCTTAGAGCTGTTCTGCATGACATATACTGTTAAATATATCGGAGGGCAAAGAACCTCTTTGGACAAGAAATATGGTACCCTTTAAAGGTTTCGGTCTAGACCAGAATTTTCTTATAGCCTTATGTAAAGATTTAAGTTCAAGATTTAGCTCGGGCCGAAATTGATTTCGTTTACGATGCTTTAAAATAATCTTAAAAAGTGGTATAAATAAAATTGTAGGTATAACCTGTTCGTGATCGTTAATATTTGTGATAGGGAAAAGAAGAATTAAGAGAATAGATTGGAGTTTTAATAGATAATAAACTAATGATACGGTGATTGCTGAGATAACAAGTAATAGAGACGTTTGGAAGATAAGACGTGCCGCCCAACCACAAGTAAATTGAGATAATGGCTGCAAAATGATGATCATGATAATAGACGGTTGGTGGCAGTAGGATCGCTTTCAGGCACCGTCTATTATGTAACACACATGCACATTTCGCCAATTACATGTAAGTCCCATGAGATAGGGCTCTCTCTCTAGCCATTGGTGCATTTTTGCTAAACCTTTTTTTTTTTTGGAATGGAAATCATCAAATGACTTCTCCCACTCTGTGTGGAACGGGAGGGAGTGTCAGACTCTTACTGACTAAAACCTATCCATGTTCCTTCCTCGCCCTTTATGTTCCAGGGCCGCGGTATCTCTTTCGAACAGGCCCGCAACCCCGGCGAACCCTTCAAGAGCATCCAAGCGTGATGGCTTTTATATTTTATCTGTATCTTTGAATCGTATGCTCAACAACTATAGGTACATGCGATTACCCATAACGGATTTTTTGTAACAGTACAATATTTTTGCGAATCCATATATCCATGACGACTGTCTAGGTGTTGCCATGACAACCGGGACGCGGAGGCTTAACGTGCTCTCTGAGGCACGGAAGGGTATTGGTGTGTAAACTTATAGGTCAACCGTTTACTGGCATTTAAAATTCGAAAGAGCAACTAAAAATAATAATCTGTGCTTTTTTAAGAGTCATATTTGACATGGATCGATGGTGTTCTAATTTTGAAAATTTGAATGGCGAGTTTCTTTTTTTTCAAGTTTCTACCTAGTCTGCAGACCGGGTTAGGTTGGGAATTAACTGATAATACTGTCAAAAATAGGGCTTTCTATTTTATTCAATTGGTAGGATTTTTGACATGTTTATCTGTCACATATTTTCATTGTTACTTTTAAGTTGAGAAATTACCAAGCTTCACGGTAGCTTTGAAGTCTAAAATTGTT
This sequence comes from Xestia c-nigrum, assembly GCA_916618015.1. Lineage (NCBI taxonomy): Eukaryota > Metazoa > Arthropoda > Insecta > Lepidoptera > Noctuidae > Xestia > Xestia c-nigrum. The sequence goes on from OU745264.1 coordinate 5,330,632, forward strand.
TCTGCAGAATACTTTGTGGAATCATCAGAAATACTAAAGTACATTTTGACAAATTTTCATTTCTTTACAAGAATGCCAAAAAACAGACGTGTCCTCAAAACTTATAAAAAGGTGTAACCTGACCCTCGCCAATTATCTTTTATCATACTTTAATGCATTCAATAATGATAAAAAATAACGCTTACACTAAAAGGTATGTTATTGAAACTTTTAAAGTGTCCCAAAGGTCATTTCAGGATTCCGAGACTCGGGACACACCGAAATAAATACCTGTCGGCTTCAAATGTCGTCGCCTACGGTAATAAGGCTTTCATGCAAAAAACCAGATGACCTTTCCACTATTTAAAACGATTTTGCGGCTTGAATGAAATAGATTTTTATTTTTTTGACATCTATTTGCGTATTTTATTATGTTTTGACTTAAATTAAATGTTAATTTTGCCCGCTTAAACGCCATTTTGTTTTGGTAGGAATATGTAAAATGGTTCTCCAGGCATAAGATAGAGTAATGATGTATTTATTGTTTTAATTAATGATTTAATTGTATATTTATCTCCGCATAATGTAGTGCATGCTGTGCTTTTCTATAAGTGATGAGGCGCTTAGACTTAAGTTTGTGATGTACAAATGATATTGTAACAGTGCACTCATTGTTGAGAAGCCATCTAATAAATAAATAAATAAATCACCCATGTGCCATGGTTTACCAGCCATTCTGCATCCAACAAACAAAGTACACATGTGTCTCTGAATCTTATTATCCGATAGAACGACCATCTAACACGATGGTAGTGAGATCAGGCGCAGAGCCTTTGGCTTAACATGCTTACAAAGACCTCAAGAAGAAAAAGAAATTTTAGGCGAAGACCGCGTATCAGCAAGCGTAAGACCGCCCTCATGCTCAACACCGCCATCTTTAAAACTTTGACCTCCTTCCTTTCTAGTTTATTATTAGAAAATTATAAAATTACTAATTACCTCACCACCTGTGTGTGTGAATCACTTTTTATGACATGTGTCAAGTCTACTAATGTTTCTTTAGTATTTTGAGGAGGACTTATATTTGAGGGCTACTTGTGCAAAAACAAACAAGTAGGCTGATTTTTTTTTCGTTTGTCATTTTCTGTGATAAAATAAAAATAAGTTCAAGAAAGTCACACAGGTTCCATTTCCCATTCTTACCAACGGCAGAATTTGACACTACATAATTCCGCCACAAACATACCGTCACGATCAAAGGTTTGCGAAAAACCGCCTACGCTTTTCGATGCCACGTTTTTAATCTCAAATAATACTGAAAGACTCGTCAACCCTGATACCCGAAGATTTATTGTGACAGCTTTGACATCGAGGCATAAAAACACACAGTAAAAACTGAACAATATTCCGACCACCTTTTATTTTGGTACAGAAAGTCCACTTTGATGAAATTGTTGGATGATTGCTAGTTATTTTATAAACATCCAGTACTTATGTATACAAGTAATAAAACCCGGCCAGTTTAGGGTACCAAATTATTCAACGAAAAGAAATAAAGAAAGAAAAAGCATTTATTAGCCCGACAGGACAACACATAAATAAAAAAAAAAATAATAATAAAATGGTAAAATTGTGATTATAACACTAGTTTAACATAATGAGAGAATAAAAAAAATAACGAAATCATAAGAAAAAACAAACAAAATGCTAAACAGAATTTGTCCTGTACAAGACCAAAAGGCTAACGACTATAACTGTTAAACTAATTAAGTTACCTTAACCGCTATAGTTTTTAAAGTTCGCAAAATTCACTATCATCACGAATTTTCTCAGATTTTTCGAGACAGCAGTTTAGCTTTTATAGGGGAGGAACGCTACTAAACTGTTAAAGTTTAACAATTCGTGAATGGAACATTATCATCATCATAATAACCTTTACCCAACTATGTTGGGGTCGGCTTCCAGTCTAGCAGGATGCATCTGAATACTAGTATTTTACATGGAGCGATTGCCTATCTGACCTCCACAACCCAGTTAATACTGGGTAATACGATACGGTAAGACTGGTTGTCAGATTTATTGGGCCAAGTGGCCCAATATGTCTGACAAAGCTACTGGAGTAAGTACTCCCAGCAGCGACTGTCAAAGATCTACAAATGACAGCCGGGACCAAAAGCACGTTAAGCTGTTGGTCCCGGCTGTCATTATAGATGAACAGTCGTTACAGGTAGTCAGTGGCTCGAAAGTCTGACAACCAGTCTTACCACTTGGTATAGTGTTATCCAATACCCAGTACTAACTGGGTTGTAAGTCAGTCGCTCCATGTAAAATACTGGTATTTGGCTGCATGCGGTTAGACTGGAAGCTGACCCTGACATACTTGGGCAAAGGGCTAGGCAAACGATGATCTATATTTGAAGTAATAAAAAGTGCAATAATTACATACATAATAAAATAAAAAAGAGCAACGGTTTTCAACCGTATACAAGTAATAAAACGCAACACGTGTTAACTTATCCACATGCCGACCGATTTATTTTTAACTTTACTGTAAGTTATTTCGATACCCTTGCGATATTTCCTATATTTTCCTTTGTCATGAATGTGTTTGTAAAGATAAATCTGATAACCAGATTCGGAAGAACTTTTGAGCCCATAGAAATGTCTGTGTCGATATTTGTCCCGGAAAATGGAAATCATGGCACAGAATGTTGAAATTTTTATAAAATATTACTTCCCTTCTTGAATTGGATTTTGTTCACAATTTTAAGGGTTTTTATTTGTTCCACGAAACCCTAAGTTTTTTTCTAAAATAAAAGCAGCTTAAATTAGTTACCTACTTCTTATAAAATTGGCTATCTGCCAGTAAAAGTCTTGTCGAAATCGGTCCGTCCATTTCGGAAATTAGCCGGAACAAACAGACAAACAAAATTAATAAACATATCTCTGTGAATCTGAAAGTACAAACATATGTATAAAAAGTATGTATTTTCCTCTCATTGAGAGGAGGCCGTGTCCCAGCAGTGGGAACATTATAGGCTGATGATGATGGTGATGATGATGATGATTTACAAACAAAAAGTATATATGTAGTATATCAACTATCTGGTGTCCACGACACGAGCCTTGCTTAGTGTGGCACTAGATGGCGCTGTGTGTTAATGTCCAGCGATATTTTTTATTTATTTTTATTTATTAATCAAAACTTGGCTTTCACGATTATGAAAACCTTATCATTGATAATTCCCAAGTTCACTTAAAATAACTTAACTTCTGAACCTCTTTACATAGCCAAAAATCCTGAAAATAATAAAGTCTTTGCAGAAGGCCTGAGGAAAGGAACATGACAACGTTAAAATATGATAATGAAGAAAGTAAGCAACACGAGCGCTCAAAAGTTCAGCCATAAATTATTAATATTCGTGGAGTTGTTGCATTTGAACTGTAATGCAATAATTTGTTAGCAACATTATTGGTTTTGCTGCTTTTAGTAATTGAAATACGTCGAATTTGGATGTTGTTAGCATTCGTTAACATAATTGAATGAGTGATTTTAAAATATCACGTATAATTTGGAGAGTAGTTATTTGTAAATGTTCTTACAACAATTGATTGTGTTTCTTTTTGTACAATATTGTAGTCAGCATTGAACTTAAAAACATCGTTCGCTGATCAAAGCCTCGTACAAAGCCTAACTACTACTAGCTTAATATTTAAATATAAATTGCTTCTTTAGTTTAAGATACATGGCTCTATAAAGTTTTGGACTCCTCTTTTCTAACTCTCTAAAAGTTTTCGTTAAAAAAAAGTTTGATTTATTACATCATAAGTGGCAGCGGGCAGGGCACATTGCTCGCAGAACGGATATCTGATGGAGCCGCAAAGTTCTGGAATGGCGACTGCGATTCGGAAGCCGAGTCGCACGGGAGCGGTCAATGTGGTGACACTTTGGGCGGCCTATGTTCAGAAGTGGACGTATTTCGGCTGAAATTAATGATGAATGGATAATTTATTAGCAAGTTTCTTTAAATTTAAGATTTTAAAAGGTGATCTTGAGTATTAAATTTAATAACGTTCCTGTGAAAAGAAAGCAGTCCGTGTGCTACCTTGGTCTGGTCTTAGAGAGGAATTTTTCATTCGTAGATCACATAAAAAATGTCGGTGAAAAAGCTAAAAAGAACTTTTATTCTTTAACGAGAATATCCAAGTCTACGTGGGACAGTCATTTTTAACTTTAAAGACCATCTATGTGGCTACCTCCTTGGGTTGTATGTACTACGGGGCACCTGTTTGGGCCGATAGGGCAACCATAGGAGCAGTGCGTAAATAGCTTCAAAGCCAGCGTCTGGCTTTGATATTCTTATGCAAAGCATATAGGACGGTTAGTACCGAAGCTTTACCGGTGCTTGCAATGTACCATAACGCGGATGAGACCACGGACGCAGACTTTTTAACCATACGTGATCGTGTTAGGATTTCTATATTATTCAAACCACAAACCGACGTCTGTGAGAAACTTTTATCTGAATGGCAATGTAGGTGGGACACCTCTACCAGTTCTTTCCATCCGTTCGTGAGCGGCTGGACAGGACATGGATGGAGGTTGATCACTGTCTTGCCCAATTTCTCACGGGTCATGGCAACTTTAAGAGTAAATTATTTTCCTTTAAGCTTGTAGACTTGCCTTTTTGTCGATGTTCCACATCTGACTGCGAATATGAAAAATGTGCACATCACATTTTGTGGGAGTGTAGTCTCTGGCAAAATGATCGCAATGTTATGTTGGATAGTGTACAGGTTACATTCGGAGTTATTTACTATAAGGACCTTGTAGAAACTAGAGCAAATTTCCTTGCGTTCAAACGTTTTTGCCATACCTATTATTGGAATCAAATATAACAGCTTTCAACTTAGGACCCTTTAACGTTAATATTTATCCGTGGTGCTAGGCAACTGGGCCTATCCCAGTTGTAAACGTCCCTTTGTGCCTATTAGCCTTGTCTCGTTCTGTCTCCTGCTGATATGGAGGGAAGTGAAAATTACAGTTTTTTCCTACTCCTCTGTTATACTTTCTGATTAATTTTGTTGCGGGATCCTCTGGGACTTCATCGAGCTTCATTGTTTCGGCGCTTTTCTGGTGTTCGCCACTGTTGATTCTGGCTTTCAGGAATTACAGTGGTTTGGGCGTGTGTGGCGGGCTTGTCCCAATAAAAAAAGTTTCTTTAAGGCGCTTAGACGAGCTAAATTAGCAAATCTATTTGTGGTGGTTCAAACTTCGTTTGAAATGCTGTTAGAATAAAGTTCTAATCAGCTTGCACAAGTGGTTGTTACGTCATCCACTGCGGGTCAAATAGCGCGAAATTAGTGGTTTCCATCGATTTACAAAAAAACTATTGATTGGATTAAAAAACTGAAACAGTATCATGCTATTATATTGCTTTTAGAATTATTTGCCAAAAAAACAGAATGATCGCATGCATATAAGTATGATTTTTATTGTTTGAAAGATATTTTTAGAGATAAGTTCGTGATTTCTTTTTATCGAGCCAAATTAATTGCAATATGTTTTCAAAACAGTATAATACTAGCATATATCCTGAAGACTATCGTATATTTCTGGTCTTGTTTAGTACTTTTAGTAATTATAATTTTCGGAACTACTAAGCCGATTTTGAACATTCTTTCATTGAAGGGAACCTAAATAATCCTTGAGTATGTGTGAGGGCTTAAAACGGACCTATAGGAGCGTAACCGCGAGCAAAAGTTAGTCACAAATAAATTCATAAAAACAAAAGAAAACTAACTCTTTGACTATTTTGGACTATGAACTAAAAGGAATACGACTAAGTACAAACACTAAAGAGCAGCATACAAGCTGACACGTAATGTCTTGCACCCATCTTCCCTCTAGCTAATTATTAACGTTGGCAACACCTGGACTACGTAAAGACGCTTTTAATATTCCATTATTCTCACCTACTTAGTTTATACCGTCTTTTTGCATGCGGTAGTGTTTGCTATGATATTTTCTTCCAATAAATAAGTACTTTTAATTTGTGTTAGTAAATAAATGATTTTCACTTTCAATATATGGTAGACGACAAAAAAAATTATCCGTTAGTTAAATTACTAACAAATATTTGACACGTACTTTTTGTTACATAAATCAATATTGACTCGACGTTTATAAAATTCTCAATACGTCACGCCTTGGTATAACTTTTAGCTAGTTCTGACTTCACGAGCCCCCACTCCCAATTATTGATGCGTTTCATCTTCGTCAATATTCATTGACTAACAGAAACCAAAAACTACGTCTCCATTGTTTTCCAGTACTTGACGGACTAAATAGATTTGCTTTTTTTTTCTTTGCTAATCAAAGGTAACAAATTTACATTGAATGCTCCTAAATTGAGTTCCAGTAAAGTGGAATTCCCTTAGTTAGCGCTAGTCATGCTTTTAGTTTCATTACATTAAGCAGATCTATGTTTGACTGGGAGCAGCGGTGGCCCAGTGGTGGTGACCCCAACTTACAAACAGTAAGTCGTGGGTTCGATCCCAGACAGGCGCATTCTTGTTTAATTTATTTCATCACCACTTCTCTCAAACGGTGAAAGAAAACATCGTGAAGAAACTGGCATGTTTTAGAACCAAAAAATCGAATACATGTGACATCTACCAAACCGCACTGGGCCCGCGTGTTGGATTCCCTCTCACTGAGAGGAGGCAGTGTCCCTGCACAGTGAGAACATTATAGACTGATGATGGTGATGATGATGATGTGTTTGACTGTAGACTTATGTGTGTACATAGTTATGATAAGGTTGCAAGCATGACAATATTGTGTTCGAAGTCTAGATCAAGTTTTTCCGAGAAGAATTTAAAGGAACGCAAAGCAAAAGGCTCGCACCGATTTCTCCATCTTGTTACAATATGTTTGTGATATCATTATGTAAGGTATATGGTAGCTACATATTCATTTATAGCTATAAATTTCGACGAAATCCTCCTAGCACCCACGGAAAGTACAAAGTCGTCCTTTTCTAAAGAGAGGTCGATTCATTCATTACTCAATACTTATGATTTCAATGAATATTCAAATCAATTTTACTTATCGATGTTTTCAATTGAATTTCGAACGTTAATGTCGCTGTCAAGTTCAATTAAAAGTTCTCGACGTGGAAGACAATGAGTCTAAAAATAAATGTAATTATTCTGTTGATTAGACTACGGTACCTACTGGAGTTTTAAATACAAAGGTATGCTCAAGGGATTTTTGTGTAATTCGTTAACCAAATAACAACATTCTTTTTTGCGTGATAGGTGCGAATAATACCCGACCAGGGCCTCAATTCTGCTATTACAATAGTGTCAGAATAGTCTATCATTGACTTCATAATTGTTCATTTTGACAAGTTTGGTAATCTACTAACATAATGGCGTCTGTATGACCTTCCAATGGTCAACTACTGACACTCCATTGAAAGAAATGGCATGGGATGGTAATCTCGTACATAATCACTGCAATCATTTATTAGTTCTACATCGTACCTGCAATCTTAAAAAAAAAACTTGTGAAAAAGTTGGAACTTTGACCCCCAATATCTCCGTAACTTTACGGAGATATTGGGGGTCAAAGTTCCAACTTTTTCACAAGTTTTTTTTTTAAATATTTGTTTTTAGTTTTGTAAAAACTTTAAAGTTAAAGTTTAAACACCTGCACGACCCAAATACTATTTAATGCGTCCATCAGCACAATGTTTTGAGTGCGTCTAAGAGTCCTACCGTAAAACGTGATTTTTAATGCTTATTATGACGCTTGAATGTAGATATACCTACTTACACCGCTGACTATGCGCAACTGCTCATCAGCTTATTAAGTTATATATTTACCAACAGTAACGCATGGCTGGAAATCAGCGAACTATTCGGACCGATAATGTGATTTCTGTCAACAGTTTCACTTTTAGCAGTAATTTTAAACACGGCACATACAATATCACTTTTTTTATGAAGAGGCTGGCAGACACCCATTATCGCCGGTGGATAGTGAAAAGTTTGCATACTCGGTGATAAGGAAAACATATTATTTCTGTCTCTTTTACTCTCAGTACTGGACATGAAACTATAACCACGTTTCATTGTCATCATGATTTAGTTGCATGTCTTTGAAATACTATGTCTCCGCTTTTATTTTAGGTGAACAGCTACTGGCTAAAACATGAACTTTTACGCAATCATCCATTCATTTTCAGAAGTACCGACACACCTTTACTCTCTTTTCTGACAAATAGAAAAAATACCGTTCGAAGCCTTGAATAAAAAATCTTCCTAAGAACAAAGATACACTTTAAATTTTACATTTTGCATAAATATAAAGCTAAGCTTTTCCGTAACAAATTAGGGTTGGCTATAACCGGTGCCTTATTTAAAGTTGTGCCCGCAACTGTCTGTGTATCCACGTTTCGCTTGTCAAGCTGCGGTTTCTATTAAAAAAGCAAAAATTACATTGTTCGCTGCAGGCGCTTACAGGGCTGTCAACCTTATATGGAAGGAAAAGGCTTTCATTTCAAACTTTTGTGGTGGCACCCGCGTCCTTTGTGTTTACTATGCGAAATTTTATACTTCATTCAAAGCGTGCGGTATTTTTACCGTCCGCATATTCTCCTTTTACTGTATATGAATAACTGCCAACCTTATTTTGGAGTGTGTTAGTGGCTGACAACTTGGTATAGCGTATACCGTATAGCTCGTTCCGTAATATTACTGGGAAGCTAAAGGATATATTCTGTGTGGACGGTTTTGAAATTTCTTGAGTAAAATGCGGTCGCATTTTGTGAAGCAGCAGATTTGTCAATTAGTGTGTTCATCTTTTGTAACGTTTAGTGAAAATTTCGTGTTTACATCTGTTTAATCGGCTTCCAAATTGTATTACATTCGTGGAATAGTCCTCATTACAAAAGCCGGAAGGAAAATAAACGGATTTCTTTACTCCCCGACCTCAAGAAACTCAAACAATTTTCCAAAGAAAAATCAAAACGGTTGTTTCCTTTCAGTACATTTCGGAACAAAAGCTCAAGTAATTAAATGGTTCCAGATGACTTCTTAAACACAACATTCCCGATACAAAATCAAATGAATTCTCCTTATTAACTTGAATAATGAGAAAACCACTAAGATAATGATGTTTTGGCAAACCATCCTTCATATTTCGTAAAGGTACCTCGTACCCTACTACATTATTGTTTCCTAAAACAAAGGAAATTGTCGACCGCTCCAGCTTTGATCATTGGCTGAATAAAACCCTTTGTCGATGTTTCACTAATAAAGTTTACCTAAATATGAATTTGGGAATGAAATATTAATATTAAATGTTTTTGTTGAGGGTTGGGCTGGCTAATTAGCTGCTATAGTTTATGTGGAAGTTGGTTTTGGAAGCCGAACGTTAAATTACCAAGCTCGAGAACTGTTGTAGTATAAACTTGCTAAATCTGTATCACATGATGCGTAGTTGGAATGGAAGTGAATTCACCAAATAATTTGATGTTTTTTGTTTTCTTTGTTTTTTGTTCTTTTACCAACACGCTCCAAATCAGTAACAGTAGATCGCAGATTGCCGTTATATAAATATGACTTGTGGCTCTCAAGAAGTCTACAACTTATTATAATATGACATCTGCAAATGCTGCAAAGAAGAAATGCATTAATGATTTCCATTTAGGCCTTTTTCTTTCAAGAAATAAAAAGGATTCACACATGATTTCAAATATTCATCTCACATGCATGAAAACAAAACTGACATAGTTTTAAATTACTCACTTACCTTTTAATGCCACTTCCAGTCATGTTTTATAACATGTAATATACATTTTAGAGCCCGCAGCATTTTTTAATTGTACCCAATTAACTTTATTTCAGCCCTCGCCTGGAGAACCCAATTACTACACTTCGTGAAAAAAAATTAAGACGAAAAATAAAAACAATAAAAGATTTTAAACACGGTACGCCGGGGACAATTTATAAGATCAAAATGTAATGACATCTTTCATCTTAATTATTTTCTCTTTGACCTCTTTCCGAATTGGCAAAGACTTATTGTTTTTTCCTTTTTCTTTTCTCACAGATTTTCTACAAGGATTTGACATTATGGAGTATTAAGGCAGCCTGTTGCCACCTAGAATTGCGTTACCTTTCTTTACAGTTATTAGGGTTTATAAAAGGTATTCTGCCTCATGATTATTTTCGATACGGGATTGTGTTCTTTTCTTTTATTACAAAAATATTATAGCCAAGTTCATGTTATGTAAATACAAAAAATACGAACAAGGAGTTTCATAACCATATGTACGACCTACATGGTTTTCCCCTAAAGGCGGGCGCGAATGCCAACGAAAGTTAAGGAAAAAGAAAATTAACTTTTTTAAGGAATGGGAAGGAAATAAAAGTCGGAAGTAGGTGTATCAACAGTGTTATTTTGTTCGAATTTGAAAGGTTAACTCCGAAATTGAATTACTTATACATTTGGGAAGAGGGATATACGTTTTGGTAATAGATTTGTTTTACGAATTGTGTTTTTGTAAGGGCTTTGTAAGTTTTGATAGTCTTATTTCACCGCCATACTGTTATAATTAACACCGTGTTTTGAGTGTGATAAAGTGAGTTCTACCGTAAAACGTGGTTATTCATGACAAAGAAATGTTTCCCAGCAGCTGGGAAACAACTATTTTTAGAGGGTGATAAATCACGTTTTGAGGTAGAACTCAATGTAACGCATTTAAAAAATTGTGCTGATGGATGGATTGAATAATACGGGGTTTCTGGACGTATTTAAAGTAAAAATCTTAAAATAAAAACTTGTATTACAAAAACTCGTCAAAAAGTTGTAGGTTTGTCCCCCAATATTTCCGTAACTAGAAGGTTCCTAGGTATGGTATAAAACAAAAAAAAAACAGGATGACGGGGAGAACAAGTGCCTTTCGGCTTCATTAAGAGGTGTTTTACACCCTTTATTATCTTATTACCATGCCCATAAAGGCAGTTAAATATAGAAAATAGAAGGAGAGATATAAAAGGCGTCCACTTTCAATGGTATAAAACGATGTCATAACTTGAATTTACGAAATAGTACTTAACCACTAAAACACAAAACATAACACACACACATCTCGCGAGGGGAAACTCGTAATTTATTATACACAATGTACCCTATTTAAGTTATATTTAGGTACAGCCATGAATTGATTATAATAAAACAATAACGGGCGGTCAGTTCGCATTATGTTCTCATTTGGAGGGTAGCCCTAGCCACAGTATAAAGATAATCAGTATACGAATTATACTGACCTTATGGTGATGTTTTTCAAAAAGGTGTACGTGTATGACTCTATGTATGAAAGAGGACGATGCGAAAGGAGTGTGTAAGGGTCGCGGGTTGTGGTACTTTGTAGTCTCTGTATCTCCTATGGCAGGGTTTCTTAACCTTTTTGCAGTCACGGACCACTTTCACAATTTAAAATATTCCACGGACCCCAGCCATAAATATTTTTGGAAATAAAAAAAGCCGCAAAACCAGATGTGTTACCAAGCATTGCAGGAGCTCCATCGGTGCATATACTACCAAGTTTAGTCTTCCAATCTACATTTTGTTCGATGAAAAATCTTTTTATCATTTCAAAGACATCTGAAGCCTTCGTAGTTTCTAAATGTGAGTGGCAAAAAAGAAACTCTTTTTTGATAAGACGCGTGTCATGTTTTACGTAACGGACAAACACCAAGAGTTGGCTGCATTGTGATACATCGGTGCTTTCATCCAATTGCATACTGAACGGAAACGGCGAAACATTCAATTCTTCAATAACCTGCTTTAAAACATTTGACGACATTTCAACAATTCTAGAATGAATTACATCGTTTGATAAGGGAACAGCTTCAACCTTCTTCTTTTCATCCTTACCACACACAATTTCCACAATATCCAGTGCACAAGGCTTTACTAATGTTTCCGCGATAGTGTGACACGGCGATCTATGCCCGAACTTAAGTCAGTGGCCAATTCGCTCATGTCGCCGGCGCCGTGACGACGTGTTGCGTCTGGTATGAGAGCATCGTCGATACGGGGCGGAAGGAACTTTTTTGGAACCGATTGCTTTTGTTCTTATTCGCTTTTTTTTATTATTGAAGCTACCCGACAAAGTCTCGTCGAGTTTACTACACAATTTCCTAATAAATATGTTTAGACTGACTGATCTACTGCGGACCCCCGACACACATGCTACGGACCCCTAAGGGGTCCATGGACCCCACGTTAAGAAACCCTGTCCTATGGTAAGAAAACCGTGACTATTTATGTATGTCTAAAATCAACAAGGACCTTTCTGTAAAATCATCTCGGGAATTACAGTGGTCTACTACAACTTTACCGCCTATGTCACTGCGGCAGACAGAAAATGTAAAAACATTATCATTTACTCTAAACACGGAATATTTACCATATTCACCACCAAAATTGTCTATTGATGATCTGACTGACTATCAGACTGATTACCTATAAACAGCTGTTTAAAATACACTTTTGTAGGGGAACATGTACCTTAAACAGCTGTTTTTAGATAATCATACCGTTATCTTTTCGGTGAACATAAACCTTAATGTAAATGATAATGTCAAGTCGTGTTAAGGCTTTGCATGTTATGTCTCAGTGTTTGTGTCTCGATTTTGATTATTTATTCCAAGTTGAAATACTACATGAATATACTGTGTCCGTGGGGTGGCCCTGACCCCAAGTGAGTTATGACATCTTATTAAAGCTTAGAAAGAATTGGTAATGCGGATGATTTAAATAAAAATGCTGGTGGAAATAATAGAAAAAGATAGTCACAGATTTTGTGATAAAGATTTATTTTTTTATTTTATGAAAATATTTAGGGAAAATGTATTTTTGATGTAACATATCGCTGCTTTAGTTCAATATTAAGATATCTTAACAAATAAGATAATTGAGAGAAGTTTTGTTGTAGGGATTTGATAAAAAAGTGCCTAGTTCAATACCCCACTAAAATTTCAGCTTAATTAAAAAGCAAATGCATTTAAAAAAATAGACATCTATTACTAATATTATAAAGCAGAAGAGTTTGTTTGTTTGGTTAAACGCGATAATCTCAGGAACTACTGGCTCGAATTGAAAAAATCACGCACACATGATCATTAAGAGCGGAGCAGGAATGAAAAATGTTGCAAAAACGGGGACGTTTTTTTCCTTTCGTTTTTCTCTCTTATGTGACGCAGACGAAGTTGCGTGGGTTAGCTAGTATTGTAACATATAGCTCCCAAACGCATTAAGCTAAGCTATACCACATTTCAAATAACAACAGTGAATAACTGTCATACAGTAAAGTCTTAAAACTATGATAAAGTAAGATATTCGGTCAAGAAATCTTTCTATAGAAGGGTAGGCTAAGGCAACGATATTCTCGTGTGTTTGAACATAATAATAATATTATAACTCGCGTGCAACAATAAGCATCGCAACAAAGTGTACTAAAGGCATTTAATACATAGTTCCATTTTGTTAATCGTTTGAAGTTGACAGAGACAGAATGTTATTTTAAATAAGTTTAACGCTAAAAGCATTTAGCGGTTAGTTATGCCAGCGAGCCTTAATCATTTGTTACAAGAGATTTATTAATAAGCACAAAAATTACAATTTATTAATTTTAACTTACATGTTTAATTTTGAGTTTTATTTTCGCGAAGTTTTGCGGATTCGGTTTCGTTCCCGTTATATTCGGCAATTAAAGCGGAATCGGATCAGGGGGCCTAAAATTGAAGCTTTTGCAGAACATAATACGAAAAAAGTTTAAAAAAAAAAACGGGTAGTAGTTTCGAAAATTACCTCCTAAAACTTACCTCTCTATCATATAAGTATAGGTTTGCTTGAAAATGACTACACTCCAAAATAAACAACACCAATTATTTCAGAAAAAACATCCAAACATCACGAAGCTTGCGAACACAGTCGTGGACAAAACAAAACAAGACGCGAATGCGCCTAAAAACATCCCAACCGAGGCCCGGGGTTTTTTGTACCCCAACATAGGGCAGTGGTCAACGGAGCATTGAAACGGTGCCAGGATAATTGCGACAGCGTCCTTTAGACCCCAGACTGTTCCAATTATCCCCGGCACTAACACAGGCACCCTATGTCTACCCTGTGAAACTCTAAAGGATTTCATAAAATTGTTAGCATACGAATATTTTTGGCGCAAGGAATTTTGTGTTTACATATTTTTGGTGACAGCCTTCTGTTTTGGGTGACGCGTATTGTTAGGTTATGTGGTAAATTATGTGATATTTTAGGGTTAAAAGAGGTAACTAGATTATTACTATGGAATTTATCCTCAATACATAATTTGTCTTGCCCGGGTTCGTGATTAAGAAAATTAAATTAAGATTTGAAGTTTGTTAAAATTTAATAATCTTAATGCTTGCCTTTCAAAGTAATTTCAAATAAAAATTACCTTTTTGACTTCGAGATAATTTGGAAATATTGCTGCAGGCTTAAAGTATTAAAAAAAAGAAGTAAAGTAAGCATATAAAGTACCTAAGTAACGAATTTTTCATAAATAATATTTGAAAAGTACTTTGAATAATTACTTTAATTCAAAAATGCAAAAACGAGTATTTTTAATCAAGTGACTTATGAAATACTTTAATTAAAATGAATGGCCTGGCTCTTTGGTCTAGATGTCGTAGACTTCTGAGGGAGTCCTGGGCTCGATTCACGGGTTGGGAAAAGTAGTTATGGGTTTTTCTGTCAAGAATTTCTCTGTAGCAGCCACGACTTGTGCCTGTTTGATGCCAATAGGATCGCTTCCAATTATATGGGATTATGTTACGTTAAATTAGCTCCAAGATTTTTAAGTTGACATAAAGGTAAAGACACACCACTCCTGTCCGTCGGGCACACTGCATTGTAAGTACAAAACGGTTTTACAGACGATAAAATTTGAAAAGGTGCCCAACATTTTGGCTACACACATGAAAGGACGAGTTTTGAAGATTTTTTAAACATTAGGTAAAAGATTAAGGTCACATTGTTATTGTAGACCTTATTTTGACTTTATCAAAGAAAAAACAGTTGGCGGTCATAAGCAAAGGTTTTCATAAAATTACGTAAAAAAGAACTTGAACAGTTAATACTATGCAAATAGTTGTTAAGTCAGATAAATGTTTTTAACTCCATTTTCAATAAACGTAGTTTCTAGACAGACTAATTGAGTCTTCAATCATCGGAGATAAATTTAAGCTTCTGCATGAAATCTTAGTAAATTATCTCACTGGATTTTTAAACATTAGATCTACACTCACTATAATAAGCATTCTCCTTCTGTTTCGTGTGGTTAGTGCCTTTATTAACGTGATTCTGCTAAAGCGGCCATTTTAAACCTCCAGGGGTTTAAAATGGCGGGCACGCCACTCTTTGAGGAGTGGCTGGAGAGGCGCCACGGCGTCCTCACCTTCCGCCTGACGCAGGTCCTCACCGGACACGGATGTTTCGGGAGGTACCTGCACCGAATCGGGCGGGAGGAAACGCCCGGGTGTCTCCACTGCGAGGATCGACCGGAGGACACGGTGGAGCACACGGTGGAAGTCTGCCCTGCATGGGCGGAGTTCCGCCATGTCCTCGTGGCGGCGATCGGCGGCGGCGACCTCTCGCGTCCGGCCCTGGTTCAATCCATGGTCCGGAGCGAGACGGAATGGGAAGCCGTCGCCTCCTTCTGCGAAGCAGTCATGCTAGCGAAGGAGGTGGCGGAACGAGAGAGGGAGAGACCCTCTCTTCCCGGCCGCCGCGGGAGACGCAACGGGCGTGGGGGGCCACGTGGTGGCTACCGGCCACCGTAGATGCGGGCCTGTGGACGGCTGGCTATGGGCTAGCTAGCCGTCCGGCCGTCTAACGACGACGACAGGCCGTGTCGACGGCGCGTTCGTGTTCCACGCGCGCCTCAAAGAGATGTCAGCATAGCCTGTTCGAAAGAGATACCGCGGCCCCGGAACGTAAAAGGCGAGGAAGGAACATGGATGGTTTTTAGTCAGTAAGAGTCTGACACTCCCTCCCGCTCCGCCCAGTGTGGGAGAAGTCATTTGATGATTTCCCATCCCAAAAAAAAAAAAAAAATGGGGTTTAAAATGGCCGCTTTAGCTTTAATAAAATTAAAATTCTTAAAATGGAGTTTATGGTTATGAACGTAAAGTCCATTTTAAGGTCCGCTGGTTTCATGCCACCCATAGGTCACACTGACTTGGCTTACTTGACTTACAATACGCACATAAATTCGAAAAATCAGAGGCTTTTGGTTCGAACTGAAGACCTTTGCTTTGGCAGTTTGATAGGCACACTGCACTGCTGCTTACACTGCTTTGCATTCGAAACTTCATTACATAATTTGTCTTCAGGTATTGAAGACAAATTATGCAAACAAGCCATGACGTTTATTGACTACTGTTCCTCCTATTCAGATACACTTTCTACCAACTAGGTCGATCCAATAACTGATCAAATTAGTTTAACA
This sequence comes from Xestia c-nigrum, assembly GCA_916618015.1. Lineage (NCBI taxonomy): Eukaryota > Metazoa > Arthropoda > Insecta > Lepidoptera > Noctuidae > Xestia > Xestia c-nigrum. The sequence continues at coordinate 5,347,179 of OU745264.1, forward strand.
GACCCATACACTATACACTAGTTTATATCCACGAAAACCGTTCTCGAAGACCATTTGATTTTGATTGAAGGGTTCCAAAGGATCTCAGTACTATAATGACTCCCAGAATAAATGATTGGCTGCAACTTAATCGTAATTTCAAAAGCAATCTGTTACCCAAATCGTATATTAAAGGAGAAGGGTAAGATTTGGACAGATCTTCAGCTTCAGCCTTAGGGGAAATCAAGTGATCTAAGCTGTAGGCACCGGTTCATTGAGCTCCCGTCTAATGCGATCCATTGTTAGGTTCACAGCGGTGTTTCACGTAATTGTGTAATTTAAGTTGGTATGTACAGACGAGCCCAAAACGCTTGTAATATTGCTGCAAGAATTCTATAGGGACTTACTACCCACAATGATAGAAGAGATGACTTAAAGTTTTACTACAACTACACTGTTTTTTGTAGCTTTAGTTCTTATTAGCGTGTTTTAATTGAGTCGGCCCAAAATATGACAAAGAGTTTGGTACTTTCAGTAGCGTCCATCAGCTCCTGATGCGCAAACAACAAGACAAACAGAACACGATATCACGTGTTACTTTGTGAGATATTTAGACTCCAGGGTAGAGTCATCTATGATACTCCACCTGGACAGGTCTTCCCTGCTTCGGCCAACCTGTGTCCGTAGTCTATTCAAAGACTTGCAGGTTAGCTATGGTAACTCGTGCCCAGGTGGGAGATTTTCAGCAAGTGACACAAATGTTGTACACTTACTGGCCACAGCTTGAGTGTTTATTTAGAGCGTTCGCCAGTTTCTTAGCTTTAGTAATTATGTACGTACGTATGCAAGTAAACGACAGGGTTCGAGACATTATTCAAAATTCAGTCATCAATCCACTTAAAATTCAAGTAAGTTACCTAAGACTTAAATGAATGCTTTTAGCATACTAATTGGAGTAACCGTGCAGAATTTCGTCCAGCGAATTTTTAAGCCTATCCTATTAAAATTTCTTTGAAATACTAGGAGAATTTAGTTAAAAAGTTATAGGTACTTACTGCAGATTGGACAATTTATGAGAAAAAAATACTTATTTTAAATCGTAATAGTTAAAAGTTGAAGGAGTCCTGAAAGTTTTGGGCATAATCAGTTTAATAAAGTCTTCTATGAAAGAAACGGTTTTAGGTGAAAACTGGAATTTACCAACTTAAAGGTTTCATTTTGAATCACATTAACATTTGACGCTTTGATTAAAAAAAAATGTTTTTAATTACATAACATTATACCCTCCAAGTAACTCTTACCGAGTTGAAGGGGTTCCGGGGGGGAGGAAAGAGCAGGCTAGGACAGAAAAAGAAACATGACATCACGCTCAAATCCCCAAAGGGTTAAGACAGAGGTGTACCCAATATTACACCCAAATTTCAAACCCTTCGGCCGTCTACTAAGCCGTAGTTTCGTAACTAGGTTCGATGAAGGAATTATTTTTCCTTGCACGTAACTAGTTTCAATAGAGGAATTATCGTGTACTAGGGGACGACCGTGAGCAAACCATGTCCTAGAATAAAAAAATCGAAGACATGTGACATTTACCAATCCGCACTGGGCCCGCGTGGTAGATTATAGCCCTCTCATTGAGAGGAGGCCGTGTCCCAGCTGTGGGAACATTATAGGCTGATGATGATGATGATGATGAGGGGACGAGCCTATTGCCATCAACCGGGCACAAAGCCAGACTTCATTGATGTTACTGAGAAATCCCTGACGGAAAAACCTCTAGTACTTTGCCCAACCGGAAAACACAGGACCCACGAGTCGCGCTCGCGAGCACTCAACAAACAAGACATTTTTGATCTTTTAAATTATTATAATCCTTTTAAAATTCTTGTCCTTTTTTTCCTTGTCATTAAATACTTTCTTATTTTGGTTTTTGTTTTGTTTTTCTAATTATTTATACTTTTTTGAATTATTTTCTCTTAGTGTTAACACCTAGTTTTATGTGCATTAAAAGGAACACACTTAAAAGAACCTCTGTATAACTGCGACTTATATTATCTGTGTATCTTTTGTTGGAGATCCAAATAACTTAATAAATAAATGTTAAAACAAAATAATGCAATATACTCTTCACCTCGACTGTACGCAACATGAGACTATCCAAAATTATCTAATGTGTAATGACAGTGTCCAATCTGATGAGGGTCGAGTCCGGGGCCAATCTGAAAGGAATTCCAGTTAATATGCCCGTTATTCCGAAACACCGTACCCTTGTACCGAATAAACCACCTATTTGGTATGCAAAGAGTGTAACTTACTGCTTACATTCCATTGCTGGCTTTATATAACACATCACACTTGCAATTCATGCTTAGTCGTCAATGAATATTGTGCTCATACGTGCAAGGTACAGTCACAATGTTAAGTGGTAGTAATAAGCGATTAAATCTACAGCCAGTCTAATGTAATGCGCGCATGAATGGTTACAGCTATTCGCAGTATTTGTTATGGAAACTTTGATATAAGTTTGCGTTCCTATTTAATTACACATATTATTTATAATTAATTAAGAAGACGTGTTAAGACGGATATGGTAAGAAAAGAAGTGTCTGATGAGATTACGAAAAATAGAGGAGTATAGAAGAAGAAGACATGCTGCGCCGACCCCAAATAAATTGGGATAAGGGCAAGAGAATGATGATGATGATTTATAATTAATTGCAGTTTTTGATTTCTTAAATAGTTTGTTTAGGTACTATTTCACACATACAGCCCAGTTATTCAGGGTGTAAACCACATCATCATGAAGCCGTCAACTAAGCATTCTGTAAATCAAGCTAAGTAACTTTTCGCAAAAAAAAAATGATGGGAGACGACGTTTTTTTTTGGGGTGAAAAATCATGTTTTGTGATACTTAATACATTGTGCTGATGAATGGGTTGAACAGTACGGGGGTCGTGGAGGTGTTTAAAGTACAATAAAATCATCAACATTCAAAATCTATACTTAACATAGAAGAGTTCGTTTGTTTGTTTGTTTAGTTGAACGCGCTAATCTCAGAAACTACCGGCTTGAATTGAAAAATTCTTATTGTGTTAGATAGTCCATTTATCGAGGAAGGCTTTAGGCTATAATAACACCACGCCATAGCCAATAGGAGCGGAGCAACAATAAGAATTGTAGCAAGCGGGAAAAAGCGCGGGCAGAAGCTAGTACTTAATAATCTCAGGAACTGAAAAAGTATTTTTGTGGTGGATAGTCCATTTCTCGAGGAAGGTTATTGGGTATAGTATAACATCACGCTAATAGGAGCGGCGCATTAATGAAAATTGTTGCAAAAACGAAATATTTATTCCTTTTGTGGGCTTTTTCTCTTTTAAGTGACGCAGACGAAGTTGCGTGGGTCAGCTAGTTAAGAATATGCGTGATTGTTGAGTTTGTGGAAAACAGAATTAAGATCTGAATGGGTGTCAACTTCTGATGTCAACATAAAGTGTGTAAAACACCTCTTCACGAAGTCAAAAAGGACTTGTTCTCCCCATCATTGCGATCATTTTTTTGTTCTACAACATACCTGGTTACGTTCTAGTTACGGAGATATGGAGGGTCAAAGATAAAAAAAATTGACTTGTTTTTTTTAATACAAGTTTTTTTTGGAATATTTATACTTTTAACCCCTCCACGACCCCCTTACTATTCAATCCGTCCATCAGTACAATGTTTTAAGTGCGTTACATTGAGTTCTATCACAAAACATGATTTATAACCTCAAAAAAAAGCAGTAGTTTTCCAGCAAAACAAATTGCGTAAAGTTACTTAGTTTGATGTACAGAATGCTTGGTTAACGGCTTTGTGATGAGGTGGTTTACACCCTGTATACAACCTTATTTTTTGTTTATACTAAACCCGAAAAGGGGTCATTGTACTCATCATTTTGAACAACTTTTTCTATGGGACGAACCCTGAAATCGCGAAAAAAAAATCAGCTGTTCCCTACATTTTGACGAGTTATGCGAACATAAATGTAGGGAACAGCTGATTTTTTTTTCGCGATTTCAGGGTTCGTCCCATAGAAAAAGTTGTTCAAAATGATGAGTACAATGACCCCTTTTCGGGTTTAGTATAAACAAAAAATAACCCTGTATATTACAGAACATCATTACAAAAACTGAATGTCATTTATAAATAGAGATTCTTTTATGTTATATCTTAACCAACTACAATAGAAACAGGAAAGGTTATGCGTCCTACTACTGTATCCTATACAACTTATATTATAAATTCGAAAGTTTGTGAGAATAGACGGATATTTGCAACTCTTTCAAAACTACTGAACCAACTTGACTAATAAATAAAATAAATAAATATCGCTGGATATAACACACAGCGCCAACTAGTGCCACACTAAGCAAGGCTTGTGTCGTGGACACTAGATAGTTGATATGCTACATAAATACTTTTTGTTTGTAAAAAGAAGCACATACATATAAACACCCATGACTCGGAAACAAATGTCCATGCTCATCACACAAACATTTGTTCCTACCGGGCTTCCAACCCAGGACCCTAAGAACGTTAATAGCTGTCTAGATACATAAAGGATACTTTTTATCCCAGTAGTACGATGCCGTAGAACCATCAGCAAGCTCCACGCGGCCGACGCCGTGGTCACTAGTATTCTACGAAAGGGACATGATAAAACCTCAATACACGTCAAACACAGAACTACTCTCATAGCAAATAGCAAAAATAATTCTCTTTTTTAAAACCAACTCGAATATCATCAGGTTAATAAGAAACGTTGTTAACAAACACACGAACAAAGGTGCCTTTAAACAAAAGCACGGTGGCTCTCACAAAAGGATGTCACAGGCATCCCACTCGAGCTACAAAAACATCATTGTACGCGCATTTACCTTTATGACAACTACTCAAAGATCATTTTTCTTCAACCCATCTATTAAGATTTCGTGGTTACGACCAACACTTGGAAAAACAATAAAAATCTCTACCGGATCACTTTTTCCTCAAATATCCAATTTATTTATGTGTTTTATGAGTGTCGAAATGTGAATTGAAGAGTCTTGATTTCGATTCCTTGAGGCAACAGAGTAGTTTATTATAATAAAACATGGTGCGAATGTTTTTACGATAACTTTTTATGAGGTACATAAAAATGGAATATCTATAATAGTGAGCTATTTGGTATAAACTACTTCGGTTCGGTATTGGTTATGATTCGGGTTTGTATAGGGTTCGGGCTTCGACTCGTAACGATTTTGAGAGTACTCCAATTAGGAGCCATTTTGTGGTGATGTTATGCTTTTATGTTATTGGAGTATCGGCAAGAAACTTAAGAAAAATTGTGGATTATCCAAATGGATTTTTTGTATGTTTATTTGTATCTTCCTGTTTTACTCATGAATATTTGTTAAGCAATGCATGTACATTGTTTTTTTTTGTCATTTTGCATGATCAAAATCAAAGTCAACATCGAAGATTTATTTCAAGTATGCCAGTTGCAGGCGCTTTTGAATTGAAACAAAGATGAATATTAAATGTAGCTACAGTCCCAGTCACAAGACATAAAAACTGTGAAAGTATTGTAGCTGCCCATTCCCTAGCGTAGATCTCTATGGAGAAGAACGGGCAAGAAACTCCATGGACACTCTTTTAAATCATTAATTTGTTACAAAATCTTGGTTACATCATTCCTGTTGAGATGGTGCATTATGTGAGAACAATGTAGCAAACACAAACAATTCAAAAATAAAATAATTAATTTAAAATAAAAACAAAAGCCGTGGCAACCCAAGAGCTGACCAGTTCCAACCGACAGCGCCCGTTCACGAACATGACGCATGTATCAGCACCAATCAACTCAACCATTTTGAAGGGAGCTAAATGACCCGACACACGCGCCACCATCAGCGGGACATTTGAGTGAGCATGACATACTCTTAACCGCCAGGGCACAATAAAAACGTAGGTTTCCAGCGACTGATAGCATTCTAGTACTCGTACATAGCACTCACACAATATGGGATATGAGGTTATATAATACTAAAGATATTGAATTTATACAATGCAAAGAAGTTGTACATATGCGCTACAATATATCCCTGCGACGAAGAAATGTTTTTTCTAACTTTCTAGAAATAAGTACACATTTACCCTTATGATTTCTTGTAATTCTGATTATTAAATTTAGAATACGGCATCAAATTAAATAATCAAGAAATACCTAGAAGAGATTTCATGAATTTGTAACGAACCTAAATCTAAAATTGTTAATAATAACTTTTGCAAACACTACATTTTAAGAATTCATTACTTGTTATTTCTTGAACCTCAATAAACAACATTCTTTGTTAATATAGACTAATTACGTTTGCAAAATTAATATTTTTAGAAAAAATATGAATTATGCGTACAGCTGTAATAACCACACACTCATTACATCACACCCATCAGATCACACAGCACATCACACACACACACACACACCACACGTATCACATTTGTGTTTATTATGACTTTATTGTTATGACGCAAGCTTTTCAATTTTTTGAATGACAGGGTGTATTATTCTGTTAATGAATATCTTAATGACAAACTTAAATAATATTATAAATTTGAATCTGTCTGTAAAATGTTGTTCCCTTAACCCTTTACCGCATGGATTTTTTGATTGAGCTCTTTGATTGACTATAGTTTCTATTGACATAATGTATTGTTTCTTGCATCTAATAATATGTTTGACTGATTGTGATTTTGACTAATTAAGGAATACCTGTTTTATGTGCCGTCTATTTTTTTTTGTTTTTTTGTTGTTTTTTTTAAATTTTACTACTAGCGTATGGGCATGAAATTTTGACATTTACTACTTGGTTTTTAACTTTATGTTTTTATTTTATTTTGATCATTGACATTTGATTAACTGCAATATTTTGTATGCCTTCTGGCGGACATAGTATGGACCAACATTTATTTAAATAACATCTGTATTATTTACCCTATGTTCACAAAATGAATAAATGAATATGAATGAATTGTTTTCCTTCAATTACTTAGTATATATTGCTGTTAGTAAACCAAACAAATAAAATCAGTTCACTCAATCTTGCTACGAAAGCGTAGCCGCGTAGCACCGTAGCAGTTTGCGACGGCGTAGCACTAATCATACTTATAATTGTCATTTACTTAATTGTTACCAACCAAAGCCTTAAATACTTTTGACACTTCAAATAGTACGTAATATCACAAACACGATCTACGTGATGTGTGAACGTAGGTGTGTCTGAAAGTTAAACAATGTGACACAGGGGACAAAGCAAGTGGAGTGGTGGGCCCTCCAGTTTCGAGACCGCCCTTTGTTCTATGACCCTGCCGGTGATGTTTCTTTCGTAAGTGGTGTGCGTTACTAGCGGTGAGAGGGTTGAGTGGTGCCTATATTTATTTCGTAATATGCTGTATTTATTTTGTAATGATATGTTGAAGAACGGGGCAGGTACGGAAGTGTTACATTCAGGTGGGTGACATGATTGAGTGGTTCCAAGAAGGATGTTTTCGTGTACTCAGGCTTTATGTGCCGTTGTTAAGTGTTATTAAGTGATTTTTCTTATTGTTAGAGGTTTTTAGGTTCCTTTAATAGTGTCAAACTGTCATAAAAAGCATTTGATAAACTGACGCCATCTCTCTATCTGTATTCATCAGATTCAACGCTTCTGCCTATTTTTCTTGCTTTGTAGACCTTATGTGTTACTGAACTAATACATTTGCTCGTTAAAAATAATACTCAGATATTTAAATGTACTTTATAATCTCTGCACTTTGCAAAGTCATTTTGGTCAACTAAAATCGCGTCCACCTATAAACGAGACCACTCTCGCCCCGCCAGACAGGAAGCCGTGTCTCTTTAAAACAACCACACAAGATCGCTTTTGTGTATCGCTGACATGCCCCGCAGACATCCCGCGAATATTCTTTAATTCCACCCTCAGTCTCTCACACCTCGTTATTCAATCAAATGAAAACAGCCATTGTCTGAGCTTGATTGAAAATTTTCGTCCATTTTCGAAATAATTTCGGTGTTGGTGAAATCAAGTCTGTTTGCAACATACATAATTAAATGTGTTTTGTATGGCTTATAATTGATGTACGGTCGAACAAGCTATTTGGTTTACAGTATAACCCACAAATTACATAGTAAACTGTAAACCGAATACCTTGTAGTTACGTACTTTATATTCATTACCGTGTAAGTACATTAGTTACCTACTACGAAATAGATTTTAAACGGTTCGTTCTAGTGGTCATACTCGCAACTGCTGAGCTGGGTTCGATGTCCGTGTCAGGCAAATTGTTTTTAGGGTTTTCCTTTTCCATCGAGAATTTCTCAGCAGCAGTTTTTTTTTTTTTTTTTTTCTTACATGGGACTAAAATGTAACAAGCAAAATGTGAGTGCATTATTAGGAATTCCTGCCATTTTAACATACATTCAATGTTTTTAGAGTCTTGTAACCGATCTGCTTAGGCGTGCGCGGGGCACAACCCGTAGCAGATATACAGGGTGATTGGCAATTAGCAGGCCTTGAAATGGGTAATACTAGACCTTATTTGCAACAATGTTGACCCGATAACTGGGGGTCCAAATTGGGTGGTTTCTGAAAAATCGAGCTTTTAAAGATGTTTTTGAATTTTTCCACCTCTACACCATAATGTGCTGATTGTGAGAAATCCACGCCGTTCAGGATGTTAAACTTATACTTTTCTTATAGCTCATGAACGAATGTATCCTTCGAAAACCAATTTGTCAATAAAGTACATCTGCCTTTGAGAAATAAGCGCTTAAAAGGTTAGGTTAGTTAGGTTAACAAGAAAATCTACAAAAAGGAGCACATCTTCCTTTTTGTAGATTTTCTTGATCAAAAACACGGTACCACCCAATTTTATTAAAATTTTATCTTCTCAGGAACCACCGTTGTTTTCTGGTCATTTATTTACTAAAAGAGGGTATTGTGGCACCATTTTTATTTATTTTGAGAAACCTGCCTCGAAAAAACAACTACCGCCTTATTATAAAAACTTCCATAAGTACCAAGATTAAACCAGAACTAAAAGGTCTAGGTTTAGTACGGTACTAACGTTAGTTCGTTCATTCGTATTACAAATCGAAGACCAACAAAGGGCTAACTAGTACCAAAGAAAGTCTCTGGTCTTAACATTTTCCACAGATTATAAGCAACAAAATATTTAAACCATTCGTTCATTCGTTCAAAGTTCTATGCGCCGTTCCTTTTTACAAAATGTTGTAAAGTAAATTAAAGAAAAAATATTTCATACGTTGACGTTTGACAATTTAGTACCATAGTTAAACTAGGGGTCACGATGGTCTAACTTTGGTACCATAGATAGTTGTAGAACTTTGTTTTGTAATAACGTTTTTTCAAGTTCATGGTTTAAACCTAGTACTAAACCCGGTACTATTTTTAAGACCACGTTTTGTAATAAGACGGCTAAAGTTTAAATTAATTCTATAAATTCAAAGGCAGCTGTACTTTTTCGACAAATAGGTTTTCGGAGAATACATTCGTTCATGAGCTATCAGAAAAGTATCAGTTTAACATCATTCACGGCGCAGATTTCTGACAATCAGCACTATAGGGTGAAGAGGTGGAAAATTGTAAAGAAATCTTTAAAAGCTCGATTTCCCAAAAACAACCCAACTAGGACCCCCAAGTGTAGTCCAAATTTCAACCCATTTCAAGGCCTGCGCCTAATACCAATCACCCTGTAGATTACTTAGTTTTCACTTTTATCGGCAGTCCCTAAACTGCCCCGCTATATTTTTCCGACCGTTTATGTGTGTAAAGGTCGTGACTCACTTGACAAGCACCGCACCAGCACGGCACCAGCACAGCTCCTGACCGGCGTCGCCTCGAATATAGGCTACGGCTAATAACAATAATAAACACATAACAAGCGTAACCAGACCACCATAATAAATCGAGATGGTTTTGCTAGTCCAAAATTAAATACATACATTACCAGTTGCTACTGCCCAAAGGTCATGAGATCGATATCCGATTAAGACAAATATTTGAATGGCTGAGTAAAGTTTGTTAAACGTCTGGATTTACGATTTTGTGATTTTTGCTATCAGCAAACAGATTTCTCGTAAGTCAGGAGGTTAGATTTTTTGCAATAGGTCATGCACCTGGCTTGTGTCCCGGTAAAATCTAATTAGTCCGTCAGTGCAAACGCACATAAAAGTAACTTGATAACAACTCTGTAATCAACGTCTCACAATAAAGATCTTTGACTTTGACTTTGTTTCGGGAACCATCCAACTGTGGCTATAACAGTTGATAATGCAGTGGTCGATATGGACATCAATGAACCGACAACAAGGTCATGTTTCAGATCCAATTTGGATATATGAGGTATAATCGACCCACCCAACCCAACACAGGATATGTTATGGCAAATTTGCCTCTGAGAAGGTATGCCTTCTAAGGAGCAAATTTGCTTCTCTTCTGAGATAGCATACCTACTCAAGAGAGAAGCTTATACACAACTAATTGCACACTCCAGGACTTGAATGAAGCAAATGACAGTGCTGGTCGGACTACATTTGAGTCATCAAGAGAAGAAGAAGGCTAGTAATAAAAGTAAAATAATAAATATACCCAATTCTCCAAGCATTACTATATAAAGGAACAACGGCACTAACGCCCATATCAATAAACAAGTGAGGTTACTTGAGTTTAAGTAATTACTTATGCAATAGAAAAGAATTTAAACGAAGTAGGAACCGTCTTTGTAAGCAATGTTAAGAATTTTAACGTTTGACAGATCTAACTTCAAGCAATTACTAAACTACATAATTAAAATCGTATGTAACATATTATTATCAAATCCATACCTATCATAAAATTATTTATTTAAATACATTGACAACATGATTACAGATATCTTAAGATATAATATTCAGACTATGTTCCTAAGATAGCTGGCCCCTGGCTCCCAAACTAGATTTTCACCTGTGACTTGGGAGACAGTGTTTCTCCATTATAACAACATTATGTATGTCATATATCAGATAGGCAGTCGCTCCATGTAAAATACTGGTATTCAGCTGCATCCGGTAAGACTGTAAACCGACCCCAATATAGTTGGGAAAAGGCTAAGCAGGTGATGATGATGATGTATGTCATAGCCTCTTATGTAACCAAAAATGTAGCGAAAAAAAGAAAAGAAAATTGGAAAAATTCTATTTCGAGAGTCGAAAAACCAAAGCCTAAAATCTATAACAACACAAGTTACATCAAACTAAAAATTAAAAAAAACCCCCGACACTTAGTGTGATAATTTCAAAGTAGTTTTATTCTTACGGGTATAATCTCCGCGTAGCGAAATGATGAGAGAAAGATGCTGAAATCTTCACGTAGCGTAAAATCGTAGGCCAAGCCCTTTCATTTGATACCCATGTTGAGAGAGTTGTGAAAAAAAAATAAACACTTTGTGGTGGCGGCCATCTTGGATTTGATATATTTGAAATATATCATACGAGTAGTTCTAACAATTAGTCGAAGATAAGTCGAAATGAGTCAAAGTGATCAATATCACTTCTATCTACTCATTTCGACTTCTTTTCGACTGAGAAGTGAACACTTTGTTTTGTTCATAGATGCATATTATGTAGTACACAAACAAACAGCGTCAGTGCAGTTGCTGCAAAAAAAAAACTAGCTTGTTTGCGTGTTGTTCTTTCGAATTAGCACCTCTGTACTGATTAACTAATTGTTAAAGGCAAACCTCGGTGAGACATTCCTATGTAAATGCATCACCATTTACAAACGGATACATGACTCTACTCTCGTAATTGTGTTAAGGCGATGTTCATTTTGTGATTTCATTATTTTTCTTTTTTACTCGAAGTGGTTTGAAATACGGATTTTGGGAATTCGTTGAGTAGGGAGAATAAGGCAATATTTTTGGGCTTTAGTAAAAAAACCCGAAGAATACTGTATTATGTAAAGAAAGAAAGAAAAGGCATTTATTAGCCCGCACAGGACAAAACACATGAAAATTATCAGTATCTAAAACTTACTAATAAAAATTAAACAGAAAAAAAATAAAGAAACAAAAATCCTGTACGAGGCCAAAAGGCTCCTTCATAAGGCATGGTGCTGTAAATAACGTCACAGCCCTGGCGTTCTGATAGGGCTCAATGTGAAAGTGATGCCACGGTCAGGCCAGATACGGACAAAAATAAAAATAAAGTGTAGACGCACAAAAAATACAAATAAATTAATGTGTGAAGTATAAATAAATATGAAAAAAATAATAATAAAAAATAAAAAAAATAACACCTATACCCCACGTAATGAATACTGTTTGCCAATCTGTGCCATGACTTTCACTGGTAACACCGACGAACATCTAGACGCGGGCGCAGACATAAATTTGTTTTGTTTTGATTGGAATATTACGTATGTCAGCTAGCTAGAGAAGTGAAATCAAACAAAATTTAATACCAAATAATTCTGTGATCATAATTATAACAGATAGCGTGCAGTGATGTAACATATTCGTAAAACATATTATTTATATTCAAGTAGCTATAAAGGGTGTACGAAGCCGATAGACACTTGCATCATTTCGGTTATGTTTTTGTTCTAGACCATACCTACATACAGGGTGTAAACCACCTCATCACAAAGCCGTTAACCAAGCATTCTGTACATCAAACTAAGTAACTTTACGCAAAAATTATTGCTGGGAAACAACTTTTTTTTTGAGGTTATAAATCATGTTTTCTGGTAAAACTTTTTGTAACGCACTTAAAACATTGTGCTGGTGGATGGATTGAATAGTACGCGGGTTGTGGAGGTATTAAAATCTTACAAAAAAAACTTGTATTTAAAAAAAAAAAACTTGTCAAATAGTTGTAACTTTGACCCCCCATATCTCCGTAACTAGAAGGTTCCCAGGTATGGTGTAGAACAAAAAAATGATCGCAATGATGGAGAGAATAAGTGCCTTTCGGCTTCGTGAAGAGGTGTTTTACACCCTTTATACTGGGGGTCAAAGTTTTTTTTTAAGTACATGTTTTTAATATACGAACTTTACTTTTAACGCCTCCACGAACCCCATGCTATATAATTCATCCACCAGCACAATGTTTTGAGTGCGTTACATTGAGTTTCACCATAAAACGTGATTTTGCATGCCAAAAAAATGAGTCGTATTTCAGCAATCATTTTCGCGTAGGGTTTGATGAAGAGAATGTTTGGTTAACGGCTTCGTGAAGATTCCGTTTACATCCTTTATAGCAAGCCGAACCCAATATACTTGGAAATAGACTAGACAGATGATGAAGATGATGATGATAGTGAATATTTACTAAAAATGTGTGATTAAGCCTCTTACAAGCATTACTTTCAAAACTATTTTCTCTATTTGATATTTTAAATCAAATAAATTACAGTGTATTTGGGACATATTAAGGTAAATTTTCACCAAATTTCGTAAAAAAAAAAATTGTTTGAAAAAGATAAAAATAAAAAACCAAAAACTTGGTTATTTGAATTTTTCACCTAAATTTTGAGGTTATGTGAAAAAATTGAAAATCCAAAAGTTATAGATCTTTTTATTACCTACAACTTTGCCATTAAACTTTTTTCCATAGGACTTATAGTTTTGCCGGAAATCGAGATAAACCATTTTTTCCCCTTAAAAGACCCCCCCCCCCCAGTTCCCGAACTCGGATCGACCGTACTATTTTTTTTTTTCGTTTTTTACCATTTTTGATGGCATCGGCCCTGGTCTATAACTGGAATTAGTGATTATGGGTGATTATATAATCAAGCAACCTAATAATTTAATTATACGTCACTCAAAAACAAACCCGCTTTGTTTTTGGTATAAAAGTATATTATATTCAACGCTTGAAACATTTCTTTTCTTGTTTTTCCTTGACATGTGAGTGTTTAATTACCAAGAAACCATCCATTAAAGTTTTACACCAATTTTTATTGATTACAGATTGAATTGTATTCTTTATTAAATAACAGAGATAGTTAAATAAATAAAATTCAAGTGTTTGAAATGTTAACATAACAGCTTTTTACTGAATGCTTAAGAAAGTAAAAATACACGGTACTTATAAAAAATTGATTTCATTTATTTTTTGTAAAAAGTGTAAAAAGACTGGAATACAACCACAACAGTTGAGGAAAGATAGTTAGACAATAAGTCCAAATACATAGAAAAACTTGCGGAACAGTCTTGGGGACTGCTGAAATAATAACTGAGAAATCCAAAATAAACTAATAATTATTGACGACCCGATTAGCGTAGTGGTAGTGACGCTGCCTTACGTTCTTAAGGTCCTGGGTTCGAATCCCGGTAGGAGCAAATGTTTGTGTGATGAGCACGGACATTTGTTTCCGAGTCATGCATGTTTAATGTATGTATTTACAAACAAAAAAGTATATATGTAGTATATCAACTATCTAGTGTTCACGATACAAGCTTTGCTTAGTGTGGCACTAGGTGGCGCTGTTTGTTAATGTCCAGCGATATTTATTTATTCATTGTCTAAGGTTGATTTTGACTAACAGTTCTATGAAAGCGTTCGGTGACGATTGCGCGAGTACCATGATTTTTGTTCACTCGAAAAGTGCTCAACGCGCCTAAAGAGGTTTTTACTTTTCAAAAAATCGTGACGACATAGTGAATACCAGTATTTTATGGAAAACGGCAGGTATTTGGGTTATCAGAACGATTTGTTTCAATGACGTCACATTAACAAAGAGATAAGGATACGATCATTGAGCTATTTGATAGGCGCCAAAATGTGGCAGCAGTGTGACGTGATAAGGCGGATGCCTATATGCAGCAGTTTACTGATATGAGAGGATTGAACTACCACAGTGGGTTTTCATTACCCAAACGTCTACTAGTTGTGAATGCTTTTAGCATTGAGTTCGTCTCTGTTCATTTGACTACGCCTATTGCGTAACACGCTCCCTATAATTATTTTTTTAGGGTTCCTTGGCTAAATAAAAAGAACAAAAAAAGAATAAAATAGAAATCTAATAGATTCGTCCTCTCCGTACGTACTATGCCAAAATCATTTTACTCTGTGACTGTTTCTACTATGTGGTATACACAGTTACATGGAGTTTACAATATACACATAAAGGATGTAAAAACCCTTCTTACACAATAAGGGTGTAAAAAGACCGTTAACGAAACTGAAAGGCACGTCATGTTCTCTCTGTTATTGCGACCTTTTTTTTGTCCAAAACCATACCTGGGAACCATACCGTCTAGTAACGGAAATGTTGGAAGTCAAAATTACAATTTTTCCACAAATGTTATCCAGAACAATGTTTTAAATGCGTTACATTGAATTTACCGTAAAACGTGATTTTGCATTTTCCAGCAATAATTGTTGCGTAGGGTTACTTAGTTTGGTGTTCGTAGAGCTTGGTTGACGGCTTCATGACGAGTCCGTCAACAGCCTGTATGAATGAGTTTCAAAAATATGATTGATGTAACGGAACCCAGTGTGTGCGAGTCCGACTCGCAGTTGGCCGGATATTTTGATTATTTTTTGATAATTCAAACACCTACTCATCGTAACACCTATTCATGTTGTGTAACAAATCGAACAATCGTCTTCTTCCTGCCCTTTTACCATTCTATTTGCAACAAGTTTTTTATTCCATTCTCCTTTTTCAGACTTTACGTCATCGTTTGCTCCTTTCAAACAACAACCACAAATAAACACATGGTTTACTAAATATATTGAAAAGTCTTTGGATTCTGATTTCTAGTAAAGTGAAATTCAATTGTGTGCGTGTAAATAGGTTAACACACACACACACACCGACGCACGCACTCACGGAACCTTTCATTGTGGCGACACATGTGTTCAACAGTGGACGTTTATTGGCTGAAACGATGATGATGATGATGAAATAGGTTTGCGAGCGGCCCATAACCTATAATAAAACAACGTTCGTTTCGAAGACAGATCAAAGACAAGACATTTTTATTCATAATAAGTACATAGACAATATAGACGGCTGCACTAGCCTTATATTGTGGATATCATTACAACAGTTTCATTTAAGAATCATTAATTACAAAGTGTGTGTAATATAAATACATATCTCTCAATTCATGAAAGGATGTAAATAAATAATTTGAAATAACGGCCACGTTTAGAAATGATTTCATTGTTTGGACAAGGTTTTAGCATTAGTCGAATCGGGTTTAGTCATAAATAATGAAGATTCTGGTTTTAGAGACTGTCTATTCTCGAAATGGTGCAGTTCCATCATGAATATGATCACCATTTAATGTAGGTATTCAATTTCTATGTAGTTACAAACTCTAAATTAAGTGAAAATCATTAATTGCTACTCGATTTAAAAAAAATAAAAATCATAAACTATATTATGCCTAAGTCGTAAGTTTTTTAATTAACTAAAAATATTTAAGCCACTTGTAGAAAAATGAACTCTAAATATTTTCAGAAAAAGGACTGAATGATAAAATGAAGTAACTAAAAAATATAAGCTAACTAATAATAATAATCATTTTATTTTCAGGCCCATAGATAAAATTACATTAAACTACAATAATTAACTAATACATACTTTAAAACTTATACTAAAACTATACACGCAGCGTTGTCGGCGTCGTGTTTTGCTGCGTGGTGTCACTTAATAAGCAATAAGACGCTTGGGCATCAAAGTATTCCTACACATTGCTGTCAACTGGAAACGTGCCTAAAAGACTGGCAGCATTGCCACGTTAAATGGCAAAACCGCAAAGTGATGTATAATTATTTCTGTACCTATTGTATTCAAATTCAAGTAACTGAATATTAAGACGGCATACCTAATCTCTTTTCTTTGACATAACGACGCCTTAGAGTGAAAACCTCGTAAGTGTAAAAGAGGTAACTTTTCAGGAGGAAGAAAAAACTGCGATAATCGTTGCTAGGTATTCACGGGAAACTGATAGATGCGAGTATTTACGAGGTTCTCATTTACTGCCATAGGTGGCGCTATGAGTATTGAATGAACAAATGAGTCAGATTTGGACGTGCGTAGCGAGGTTTTCTTCCTAGAAACGTAATAAAATAAATTTGAGCAAAAATGCATTCCCGAGGTTTTCACTCTAAGGCGACGATAACATTAAATACAAAATATTAACTTTAATTAATTTTATCCTGTCCTTCAATAAACGTTTAAACAGGCTAAAACGTAATTTTAAAAACCTTCTTATTTTCAAAGCACACAAAGAAAAGCACGTTGGCACCACCAAGTGTACTCATTTTAAACGTAGGTACAGGCCAGCACAAAACGCTTCCTCCACTCAACATTTTCTCACATAATTATTTTTTACTTCACAAGACTACATCTGCTAAATTAAAATAAACTCACCTTCATATTACGGCATGCTAGCATTTTTTTTGTAAAAGTATTTTAATTTTTCTGACCATGCTGTGCACCCTTAAAATTTGCCATAGAAGTAAATTGGACGCTGGATGTAACAAGAAATTTTAATCATTTTCGTTTTTTTTCCCGTTGTGTATCTCTCCATGCAGGAACCTCAACGGATATTAACACAATCTTTTTTTTTTTTTAGGATGGGAAATCACCAAATGACTTCTCCCACTCTGGGCGGAGCGGGAGGGAGTGTTAGACTTTTACTGACAAAAACCCATCCATGTTCCTTCCTCGCCCTTTATGTTCCGGGGCCGCGGTATCTCTTTCGAACAGGCCCGCAACTTCGGATATTAATACAATCTGTAATTTACTTTTAGGCCAGAATATCAGTCAGAAACGACTTCAAATCGTCAGACCCAAGAAACGCTGGAGTGTCGATTTAGACTAGTTCCTGACTGATTGGCCGGAGAAAACAAAATTGGGAAGTAATGGGAGAGGCCCAGCAGTGCGACAAAATAGGCTAATTAAAAAAACTTTATAAAACATATAAAGACGGGTATTTATCGCGAATTTACCTTTAATTTAAGCCCGACGTTTCGACCGGATTGCACCAGCCGTGGTCGCGGGGACACTGAAGTGTTGGAGGTGCCGCCGTGGCCGCGGTGTTGGGAGTGTTGGTGGTACCCGTCTTCATATGTTTTATAATGTGTTCGTATCGTGAAAGTTTAAAAAAGCTTTTAGGCTGACCCCAACATTTCAGACGCACATTCAGAATTCCAGTGAAATCGCTAAATATTTGCGATATGTCGTTGTCGTACAATCTTGATTTTTCACTGCTCCAAGGTGTAGCAGATATGGATCCTATATGGATTTCGTTTTTGCCAACTGATGTACCGAACCCTGAAAACATCCTTTATCTACACTAATATTATAAAGAGGAAAACTTTGTTTGTTTGTTTGTTTGGTTGTAATAAATAGGCTTAAAAACTACTGGACCGTTTTTAAAAATTCTTCCACCATTCGAAAGCTACATTATCCACGAGTAACATAGGATATATTTTATCCCCGTACTCCCACGGGAACGGGAATTACGAATGTGAAACCGCGTGACGTCCGCTAGTATTCCTATAAAGACAACTTGTCAATAACCTTCTGGACTTAAAACGCATAATAACTATCTACCAGACCATCTCAGACACTAATCTGAATAGTCCTCATGTGAATTATGCAAGATTGTCTGGACTTTAAAAGAGACTATGACCTTTGTGTTTGTTTCGGCTGTTTCTCTCAGAGTAGTCACGTACGAAACACCGGCCCCATCTAGTTAAAAAAATGACGTGTAAAAGTGTTTGAGAAAACCTACTTGCTGAATATATGTCACCGTAAAATTGTCAAACACGTTATATTAAAATATAACGTGTTTTTTCTCGCGATACTGTAATGTCTCGAATTATTGTCAACTGAACATACGGAAGTATCTCTGCCCCCATAATCGGGACTTGGGGCACCCCCCCCGTTAGGTTAGTTAGGTTCCTTTAAACCCTGCACTCGGAAATAGGGGCCCCGCGAAGCGGGGCTCCGTCGACTTCGCTTTTTAGGGGGAATATAATGTGTTTTAAGGTTATGTTATATTAATCGGTATTTCTCAGGAATGGTGCATTATCTTTTCATGAGAGTTGTACTGGGCAAGGGGGACCCCTCCTTCCCTCCACACCGCGTAAGTTGACTACCATCGCATGCATTTCACGAAAAATAATGCGTTTTGTAGTAAGCAGTATGTTCATTTGACAATAATTCGAGACTTTACAATATCGCTAGAGATATTACAATATAACGTATTTGACAATTTTACGGTAACATATATATCATTTATAACTTTGAACGCCGCGCTCGGTTAAGGTTTAACCTAGACGCTCTAAGATACCTACTTAGCATACTTGATGGAGTTCAATGTTTGTGCTCGTTAATCTGCTTTTACTTAGGCACGGCAAACATTAACCCCACCGGCGGCACGTAAAGGGGTAGGGCACAATGCATCTTGAATCAACCTCATCTATTCTTGAAGCAATTAGAAGTGTAGGTATTCTGGTCCATGTTCACCGAAAAGATAACGGTCTGTTTATTTAAAAACAGCTGTTTAAGGCGCTTAGACGAGCTAAATTAGCAACTATATTTGTGGTGGTTCAAACTTCGTTTGAAATGCTGTTAGAATAAAGTTCTAATCAGTTTGCACTACAAAGTGGTTTCGATCGATTTACAATAAAACTATTGATTGGATTAAAAAACTGAAACATTATCATGCTAATATATTGCTTGTAGAATTATTTGCCAAAAAATCAGAATGATCGCATGCATGTTTTTAGATTTCGTGATTTATTTTTATCGAGCCCAATTAATTGTATTATGTTTTCAAAACATTATCATGCTAGCATATATCCTGAAGAATATCATATATTTTTCTGGTCTTGTTTATAGCAGTGAATCACATACTTTTAGTAATTATAAAACTCGCGTTTAGCTCATGTAATCGCCTTAAGGGACATATAACAATATGTCCCTTACACAGCTGTTTTTAAATAATCAGACGGTCATCGTTTTGGTGAACATGGCCCTAAAACTGATAGTTTGATAAATGGGTACTAAAATTACGAAAAGTATTACGCCTATTACAGAGCAATCAATAGACTTTTATATGAGAGTGTCCGGTGCTCGTTGATTGTTTTTTCGTAGTTCTCTGGCAGCAAAAAATGGGTGTTAGTCAAGATATAGATACGTAATATTATGTGGAAGATATCGTTGTTACTATTTGAGTGAAGCGACATGCATCTAGCGACTGTGGAGTAAACTAATTAAAGAAATTGCATACAGAGTACCAATAGTCTCTGCACCATAACTTTCAACGCTATGAGGATGGCCTGTCAAAACTGATTGCAGATGATGGACGCTAGGTTCCAACCTGACCAATCAGGTCACGCTATTTTGAAATACGAATGACATTGACAGATTTTCGACCAATGACGATGTTGGGAACCAACTTGCGCTGTTTGTTCTACAGTTGCAATCTCCGTTGATTTCGCACGACGTTGAGTTGCTGCACTACAAGACCGCCACTGTAAAAATAAATAAAAAAACTGTCAATGATTTCTGTTAAAACGTGGTTTTCGAGTAAAACCACAATATTTTATGTCTCATTAATTCTCTATATAAGTATTTGTAAACCTATTCCCAATTTTGAGTGTATCTATTTTTTAAATACAATGTGTAATAATTTTTTTTGGAGGAGCTCGTGGCTAAATATGCCGTGCTTGTACCCTAGACAACACGTTAAGCTGTTGGTCCCGGCTGGTTGTTCATTTGTAGATCTTTGACAGTCGTTATTGGTAGTCAGTGGCACAAAATGTGTATCTAAAATACTGGTATTCAGCTGCATCCAATTAGACTGGAAACCGACCCCTACAAAGTTGGGAAAAGGCTAAGGCCGATGATGGTTTGTGTAATTTTATTTGAAAACACGTACTGGTACTACGTCATGTGTCAAGCCACTTCCAGCGCCCACACAACATTGTACAACTAATTCCTTGTGTACAGAGTGTCGGAAATTAAATTAGAATAAACAAAATTAAACAGTCGGCCCCATTCGCTTCGACTTTCAAAATTACCGTATTTAGGGGATTAAATGCCGCCCCAATGTTAATAATACAGGATTTTGGGCCTAAAAAGTATAACATTGTGCTTTTCGTGTGCCATGCGTAATTTTACTAATTATTTCATTAGCATAGAATTAATTCTTGGTTTGAGTTCCTCGTATGTTTGAAAAGGTCAAAATTTGTGTGACATCTTGTTACTAAATCAAGCAAAAGTTCATTTTCGTTTTACAAAATTTAACTAGGTCGCAATTTGCTGTCTCTGGTAATCAGCTTACGCCTCTATGGAGGTTATTTATGGTCCATTCTTTTTTTTTTAAGTATGTAAGTAAACAAAAGGGCCAGCAATTACCCATTACGGCCCTCCAAACCCCTAATGGGACTCCGAAGCATCGTAACCCTTTTTAGATACTTGAAAATTTCCAACTTTAATTAAAAATGCCAATATATAAGTAAAAACCGCAATAAGGGTAGCAGAACTTTGTTTGGAACTTATTAAAACGAACGAAAAATATTCAGAGCAAGTACATATCTTTTGTTCTCCATTGAAGACAATATTTTGTACCTCTCACAATGAGAAATATAAAAGAATATTTCTCCCAATAACACAAACGGCCGCTGACAAAGAAAATCTTTTGACTCAAAATTCACGTCGAATATTGCTAAACAAAGCGAAAAATTATTTTTCCAAATGTCGTAATCTTTGCGTGGGTAATGCTTATGCTTTATACATTGCTTTGTTTGTTCGTGTAGACGAAGGTTCAGTTGTTAGTGACGCGGCAATGTTTAACAAGTGCCGCGGTTTAAGCAAGTGAGCTTTGCGCATGTATAGAACATAGTGCAACAGATAATTTTCCCGAGAGCGTCAAATTCAGTGTAGTTTGTGCCGTCGCGGGGGAGCTACGCGCCTCGGTTAGGCTTCATGTGAAGTTTCCTTCGCCTATCGGTGTTACGAAATTTGAAAATCGAACGCTTTTGTTTTTTAAGTGGCAGTTTTGTTTATGGACGAATGTTTCTGGGTTGTTTTTGAGGTGAGTCGATTTTTTTGTGGTTATTTTATTTTTATAATCGTATCCGTAAGTAGTGTATTATAAAAGTTTGGGTAAGAATAAGTTTATTCACAGATTTTTTTCTATAGCGGTGAAATGTAATTAAATTTAAAAAAAAGTTTATATTCGGTGTTAACTATACCTGGTCATGTGCAAAGGAAACAATTACGTAATACGATTATTTTTAAGGAAACGTAACCATCGAGGTTTCTTTTAAATTAAGAAGCCCTTAAAATTGTTTTGTCGTAATTGTTTTACAGAAAACTCGCAAAAATGCAAAAAATAAAAACATATTTCCTAAACGTGACAAATTAAACCTGAAAACCTGAAACACTCGATTCAACCTGAAAACGGAACCAGTAATCCGCAGCTTAAGCCCGGGACACATTAAGAGCCCTAGATTTATTATATAAGTAATTCCACGAGGTCGTTTCGGCCGTCGCTTGATCTTAGCTTACATGGGGAGCAGGGGATCGAAATGCTCTAAGTGTGCACCTATTGTGTTAGATGATATTATAGTTACGCACTATGATTCGCTGCGTAATTTTCTGGTTTCTACTATGAAAAATCACTTTACTCGTTTGTCCTGGCTGTCATTTGTAGGTAAGGTAAGAAGTCCGAAGATCTGATAACGAGTTTCAAGAAGGGTTGTCGAATTATTTAGTTGATCAGTTGTGGGGGTAAGATAGGCAGTCGCCACATGTAAAATACTAGTATTCAGCTGCATCTAGATGGACTGACAGCCATCATAGTTGGGAAAAAATGCAGTGTGTATATGATGTTAGATTTTACAACTTTGTTGTCTATGCTATTAAAAAAAAGCCGCCGTGAAATCGGACCGATGTCATGAAGAAAAAGTTTGTAGTAACGTTTGATGCTGTTCGTTGATAAGCTTTCGAGAACCCAGCGGTTTTTCAAGGTTTATAATGTTGCTAGTCAATAGATTGGTGATTTTCAGTAGCTTGCAGGTTGATTAGCTCTTCCTACTTTCAATGTAAATTTATTGTGGGACTGTAGAGGTCTGGTTTGATCAATGAAGAGAGTAGGGAGTAGAAGAGTTGATTTGAAAAGAGTAACCATGGAGTTTCTTGCCGGTTCTTCTCCATGGAATCGACCAACGCGAACCGTGCACCTTTTTCGACGTTTTATAAGTGCCCATCCAGGCCTATGTGAAATAAAATATTTTGATTTTGAAGTTCAGGTCAGTCCAGTTTAATGGGTAACTCTGATGTGGATGTGTGAGTAGTAATAACCTAGTGGACCAATAACCTAGTCGGACTGTCAATCATAAGTCTCAAGTTCCAACCCAAGATACGGACTTCTGATTCTTCGTAATCATGTGCGAATTATAAAATATTAACTTGCTTCGGGGAAGGAAAACGCTGCGAGTAAACCATGATGGTTTACTCGCATCTCAGAGATATTTCTCGACGGCATGCAAAGCTGAGTCAGAGGACCATGGGCGGCCTAACAAGACAAAATACTACTATGACTGTTAGTTGAAGTCTTGGAGCACGTTTGATGGTGGTTTTTGTCCGTGTGTGCTATTTGGTTGGTTATTTCTGACAGCGAGCTGCAAAAAGATACCTTACCAATAAAATAAAACCTTAATTATTTGTTTAAAACAACGTGATGAAATCGACGTGTCCTAGAACCAGAAAATTCGAAGACATGAGCGACATCTACCAATCCGCGCTGGGCCCGCGTGGTGGATTGTAGCCCATTCCCTCTTATAGAGAGCAGGCCTGTGTCCCAGCAGTGGGAACAACTTAATAGGCTAATGATGACTAAAATATTATGGTTGTTCCAATAATTTTGTTTTTAGCGTCCCACTCCGCTGGCATACCTTACTTATTTATTTAATAAGGCTGAAAGTAATCACATAGCTTGAGCTATCATCATGAGGAAAAAGTGACAATTTATTTTACGGTCGTCCGTATACCCTGACTTTCTGTGATCGTAATTTGAAGCTATGTTTGGGAAAACAACTAAATAGAGATAAATAAAAAAAAATCTGAATCGAAGAAGCAGGTGGATAGCCTGAAAAGACCAATCGTTAATTCACGAACATAAGCGTACATCTTTTTCCAATGGAGAGTGACCAGAAACCAAGTTTTGCTTCGATCGCCTTCATACATCAATATTTTCACACTTTCCATTACAAGAAAATTTCTAATCCATTACGTCATACGTCTGAAGTAATCGTCTGTTCAACAAGACAAAAACCGCAATGAATGTTTTTCGAACTGTCAAAATGAAAGATACTGTCACTACTGACGGATGTTTTATTTTTAATACTTAAAAGATGTAAAGTGATGACGCGCCTAGGGTGGAGCACGTTCGCTTGAAAGAAACTGATTCACTAGAACTTTGAAGAGATCTAGATTAGGGTCTGCGTAGACGAGGAAGTTTAGTTCAGGATGGTCATTTTTTGTTTTTTTTTTTTTGTGTAGGGCATCTCGCGGTTCAGTCTGAGAAGACTGGCTTCTGCTTAACCGGGCAAGTCCTGTGGATGCCTTGAATTTAAGGCCTCCAGCCGTGGCAAAAATTACTATAAACTAAGCGACCGCGCGCTAAGGGTACCCCCTGTTTGCGGGCCTGTTCGAAAGAGATACCGCGACCCCGGAACGTAAAAGGCGAGGAAGGAACATGGATGGTTTTTAGTCAGTAAGAGTCTGACACTCCCTCCCGCTCCGCCCAGAGTGGGGGGGGGTCATTTGATGATTTCCCATCCTTAAAAAAAAAAAAGGGTACCCCCTGTGGGGTACAGACCTCGGCTTAGGGCGTCGCTGGGGGCAGCAAAGGGACAGGCTGGATCTGGTTGTCATTAAAGTCAGGATAGAAATGACCGTTCCCTTTTATTGGTTGTTGTGTTGTTTTCCATGTATTGGTTGACGGCCATTGGTTGTTGCAAATCTTTTGTGGACAAATTGTCCCTCGTTTGCTCAGGCTTTTATAATGAACACACGTAAACAAACATAGACCATAGACCTTTGTCTGCTCATAATAAATCATTTTCGTCCCACCCGCATGCCTCTTCAGTATTCCCGCGATCATGATGCTTGAAACAGCGTCGAGATATCGGGTGCTCAAAATAAAAGAAAATCACGGATATAATCCCGTAAGTAATATAAGTGTAGTGAAAAACCGTTAAAGTCTAAAACAGTGCAACAAACATAGAGTTTGGCGGAACTATGAATGACAATTGAGATCTCGCATTAGCTCAAATGAAACAACGTAGGTCACGAAGGAGTGGGCACAGGATGCAGTTTATCAATTTGTTTTAGTTCTATCACCACCTACGTATGTGTCATATCATCAACACGAGGTGACACTCTTAAGAATTAGTCATTGGGTTCAAAGTTCAACCAACGCTCTTTCATTTGACTTGACTTTGCTAGTTTGTACAGTATTATTGATTTCAAGTGGCCTATAAACCTAGTGGCCTAAAATAAATTTATTTGAATCTAGTGTAAATTATTTACAAACGACAAATATATCAACATAACATCATCAGTATCGTCGTAGGCACTGTGCCATACGGTCACTTTCGTTACCCACACCTATTGCGTTTGACCATTATTCCAGCGTATCTCAAACTTTTTGCGAACTGTTTATACATAAACAAATTGGTCATGAATTCATACAAGTGCGGCGCCTGTGAGGAACCACTATCCGATGGAGTTCATTGCACTATATGTAATCATGAACTACACTTCCATTGTGCTGGAATAACAGAGGCCGGATACCGAAAGCTGGGTGACAGAAAGCTGACGTGGCGTTGCAGCAAATGTAAAATAGCTGCCACTACTCTAGCTCCAGTGTCAGCTGCAACTACTCAACCCCCTTTGTCACCAAGGCTGGAATCGGAGTCGGCTATCCTTAGTGAGATAAGAGCACTCGCGGAGAAACTAGCTCCTCTAGAATTTTTAAAAGAAGAAATAACAGCGCTTCGTACTGAGTTTGCTGATCTAAAGTCATCACTAAGTGAAACAAATAAGGAGCTAAAGCATTTCAACGTGAAAATTAAAGAGATGGAAGCGCGCCTTGCACACGTCGAGAAGGTTCATGAACAGGTGGATATCTTTCAAGCCCGTTTGGATAAACTAGAGGAAGATAATAATGCTAAAGAGCAATGGACCCGATTGAACAATATTGAAATAAAAGGTCTACCTCAGAACAATCACGAGAACCTGTTTGAAATTGTCAGCAAAATTGGTACTAAAATTGATTATCCCGTGTCTAAGTCCCAGATAAACTTTATAACTAGGGTACCAACCCGCGACAAAGATCAAACGAAACCCATCATAGTGAGTTTCTGCAACCGTTACGTGAAGGAGGACTTTATTGCTGCTGCGAGACTACTTTTCAAGACTACACCTTTAACTACAGGGCAAATAAACTTTCCTGGAAACCAACGGATTTACGTCAACGACCACTTGACAATACAGAACAAGGCATTGCTGTCCAAAGCTAAAAAAGCGGCCGCAGAAACGGATTTTCGCTATGTCTGGGTCAAGCACTCCAAAATACACGCGAGGAAGGCCGACACGTTTCCTACAATAGTGTTAAAATCCGAAAAAGATCTCATAAAAATAAAATAAAACTATGTCAATTCCGATCTAAACCTATAAATGTAAACAAAATGTCCAAGTCAAGTCTTGCAATACCAAGCATTAAGAACAAGTTTGAGAACCGTGCGCAGGTGAGTGCTACCAGCGTATTCCACCAATTATTGTGTCGCTCAATAGTGCTGAGTAAATTCATTCCAAAATGTCATTATCATGTTGTTTGTTGTCGTTGTGCCAAATTAGTCCTAATTGTTATTATGTTACAGTGCAATTCTATTTACTTAACCTACCGAGTTGTGACTCACCGGGCCTGTGTCGTTTTTTTTGTTCCTTATCTTAACCCATTTGTTGCGAGTATTTCAAAGTTCCGTGTTTTTACTCACTGTGCATTGCTGTGCCTAACAGATTTCTACCAGTTTCTGTTTACTACCTTCATGATGGTTTATTATTGTTGGTTTTTAATGTATTCGTTCATATTAAGTGTTTCACTTTTACTACAAATTGATCATCTTATTAAAGTTTATAATATTGTTGCTGTTAAGTTCAAAAATGATTAATATATATTATCAGAATGTACGAGGTCTGCGCTCAAAAACAAACGCGTTATTTCGTAACGTTTGCTTGAATTCGTATGACGTTATAATTTTTACGGAAACATGGTTAGTGGATAGTATTAGTAACAGTGAGTTGTTTGATGGACGATATCTTGTTTGGAGGCGGGACCGGGATTACTGTCGAACAGCACAGACTCGGGGAGGCGGAGTGTTGATCGCGGTGAGGAATGACCTGACCGTTGTGGAAAGATGTGACTGGCGTACCTCGGCCGAGGATATATGGGTATCCATCGTTCTGAAGCGATCAAGACCAGCGGTAAGTTACAATATCAATATATGTGGCCTGTATCTGTGCAAAGAAAATGTTGGCAACTCATACCTAACTCAGTTACAAAACTTTCACCATAAACTGAACTATTTAGTATCCGCCCACCCTCTAGATACATTTATAATAACAGGCGATTTTAACTTCGGCGGCGATGTGGAATGGCAGCAGTCAGACGATAGCTCTGGGTTATATCCTGAGAAAGTGTCCGTTCGATGTATTTTGGATTTCTTTGACACAATAAATGCGTGTAACTTGTCCCAGTTTAATTGTGAGCGTAACGTCAACGGTAGACTATTAGATCTTGTTTTCTCAAATAGCGCATTAAAAGTGAATCATTGTGTTGACCCCCTGGCGGTGCCGGTTGATGTTCACCATAAACCGTTGATAGTTAACGCTGACTTTGTCGAAGTTCATAAACTCATTGAGAAACCTAGCACAAAATACATGTTTCATCGGGGCGATTACACTGCAATTACGTCTGCACTAGATCTTGTGGACTGGAATACGTTGTTGTCCGCTGGGTCCCTGGACCAAGCCCTGAACCTTTTCTATACCAAGCTATACGAGCTCAGAGACTTGTACATTCCCGTTAAACCTTTGAAAAAATCAGCACACCCCCCCTGGTACACCAGTGCTTTAATTAAAATATTAAAAGAAAAACACAAATACCACAACAAGTACAAAAATTACGGTAACTTATCCGATTATCACTCTTTTTCTCTCTTGCGAAACCGAGCTAAGGAATTAGAGGCTGTTTGTTTTGATGCCTATATGGAAAAAATAGAATCCTCAATCGCCAAAAATCCTAAATGTTTCTGGTCGTACATCAAAAGCAAAAAAAGTGGTAATACGCTACCCAATGTGTTACACTACATGGACTCGTCCGCAGACACCGGCGAGGGTATCACTGAGCTTTTTTCGTCTTACTTTCAGTCTACCTTCCAAGAACCTGACTCAGAATATGACGAACTGGTTTTTAATAACGATACTCATCCTGCTAGCTCGGTGAACCTGAGTACAGTTAGCGTGTGTCCGGAGACGGTACACAAGCTACTCGTAGGCTTGGACCCATCTAAATCTGGTGGGCCAGATTTGATACCCCCCATTTTCATAATTAATTGTGCAAAGAGCCTGGTGGCACCAGTCTGTGTGCTGTTTGAGCGGTCGTTAAGGGAAGGTATTGTCCCAAAGATGTGGAAATCGGCATTTATTACACCAATTTTCAAAAAGGGGGATAAATCTCAAATAGAAAACTACCGCCCCATTTCTAAATTATGTCTTTTCTCTAAAGTTCTTGAACGAGTAGTACATACGGAAGTTTACTCAGTTATGCAACGTCATTTCGGCGACGAGCAACATGGTTTCCTCAGAAAACGGTCAACTGCCTCCAACCTGATATTATCCAATGAAATTATAACCACTGGAATGGAAGAACGATGCCAGGTCGACGCGATATACACGGACTACAGCAAATGTTTTGACCGTATAGACCATCGCGTGCTTCTTCAGAAGCTATTATCTGCAGGAATACACGGTGATCTATATCGGTGGTTTTCTTCATACATAGAAAACCGTACACAAGCTGTGGTTCTGCGTGGATACACGTCTGGATGGGAATCGGTCCCATCAGGAGTGCCTCAAGGTTCAATCTTAGGGCCGTTATTGTTTACAATATTTATTTTAGACATTAAAAAATGCTTTAGAAACTCACACATCCTATTATACGCAGATGACATGAAGGTCCTAAAGTCCATACGCACATTATCTGATACAGAGCTACTTCAGTCAGACCTTGACAGATTCGTACAATATTGCAAAATCAACAAATTACAATTAAATGTATCCAAATGTTTTCACGTAGTATTCACTCGCCAGAAATCTATTATTGGCCCAGGGTATAAACTGGATGGTACTTACATAAGTAAAGAAACCAGTATCAGGGATCTTGGTGTCGTTCACGACAGCAAGCTGCTTTTTGATACTCATATTGAAACAGTTGTCAACAAGGCGTTCAAAGCATTGGGCTTCATTATTAGAGCTTGTTCTAGTTTTCGTTCCCTAAAACCATTAAAGGTTCTTTACTGTTCTCTAGTGCGTAGCAATCTTGAGTACGTTTCTTAAGTATGGAATCCTCAATACGAGATTTACAAAACTCGTATTGAGTCTGTTCAGAGGAAATTTTTGCGTTACTTGGACTTCAAGGCTGGGCAATTCTCAGTCGACTATGAACATCGCTGTAAGCGATATCATTTCTTACCACTGGAAGCAAGACGTAATATCAGTGATATCTGTTTTCTAGTGAACATCGCAAACGGCTCGGTTGATTGTCCTGAACTACTCAGCAAAATACTACTTCGCACTAATCTTAACAATTTAAGAAAACGCCCTCTTCTCCAAGTACCATTCGCATCGACAAAGTACAGGCGCAATGCCTTCTGCATACGTAGTGTAATAGCTCTAAATAGTTTACCATCACACCTGGAAATCGATCTATTTTGCACCAGCGCACACAAAATTAGAAAGATTCTGAACAGGGAGTATTTTGGTGACAACCATAAATAGCTTTAGTTTTTTTTTATTTTTTTTTTTATTTTGATATTGCACGACTTGACATACCTCATATTAATATCTCGACATATTTACCAATATGTGTACATTGGAATCTGTTTATTGTGTTTTGATTTCTATTCGCTGTAATTGGTCAACGCATGTAACTCATTACTAATTAGATATATACATGTGGAAGCTTGTAATTAGCAATTGTCACTACTTATATATGTTTTTTTTATTATTGTTATTAGTCTGTAAGCTTTCTTTAAAATTAATTAAATAAATAAATAAATAAACATAAAATATTATTAATGTGTTAACAAATAAATATAGGAAATAAAAATATGTAAAAGTATCAAAAGGGGAAAAGAATTACAGGGCGACAAAAATGTGTTTGTTAGTTTGCTAGCAGCATTGCCATGTTATATGGCAATGATTCTTTGGCCGAGAAATAGGCCAGCCTTCTGGTCACGTGAACAATCGACCATCCACATGTGTATTTCCCAAAATACTAGGTACTCGGACCCCATAGCCCTATTGTTAGATTAAAACAATAATTCCAGATCAATCAGATTTGAGGTGAAATTCACAGCTGAAACTGGTGACATACAAGTGTCAATATTTCATAAAAATTAGGACAATGACGGCTTTTGAACTCGGTTTAGATGCGCTGAGCACGTTCAGTTTTTGTCATAATCTGTCCTTAAAAATGTGCAGGGAGGCATGCTCGGATTAGTGTTTTAAGCGACTTTTAAAAAAAAGAGTTGACTTTGTATTCGATCAGCATCTTTTTTTCAATGTATGTATACCGGTTTCTCTGTGATAACTGGTCCATTGAAGTTTTTTTTGCGCGGTGGCCCCATATTCATTTTATTAACTTTAAATCGTTACAAGAATAATATGTATTTTTCTTGTGCCTCTATGTGGATAATGTGATGACAGAACAGAATGTAATATTTATTTATTAGAGTGTCCATGACTCAAAGAAATGTTAGTATTAATTAAAGCTATGCTAGTTAGCCTTGACTAAAAGCTAACAACACAAAAACTTCTAATTACAATGTTAAATTGATACTTGTGTGAGAACCACAACGAATAAGGCAAAAAATAATTGACTTTGATAAAGAAAAAACAGGACTTTGGGAACTGCCACTAGGAATGAAAACTAAGTATTCTATATCTGCTACGGGTTATGCCCCGTGCACGCCTACGTGCTACGCCGTAGCGGATCGCGAGTTCCATGATTTTTATCCACCCAAAAAGTGATAAACACGTCTAAAGAAGATTTCACTTCAAAAAGTTGTTCTACCAAGATAGCATTATCCCCAAGGTCTTCTACCAACTAGAGGCCGCCACTGTGCAGATGTGTTATTGAAAACGATATTACGAGCCAAAATGAAAAGGAAAGCTCTATCTTCTGTGCTAACAGCGTAAGGAAACTGAATCTAAATAAATATTTGAACGACCTACATTCAAAGTAAATCTCGAGATATAGATGCTGGTATGTTAGCATACAAAACATGAAATAGCTACTAGGGCATCAAATAATGCAAGCAAAGCATATTTTGCGGCTAATATTTTGGCTTACCCGCTATAATTAATACGCAATCAAACGTTTGATTTGGTGAAGCTCAGAATATTTCCATATTTGCAATTCATATGCGTGTAAACTACTAATTGGGAAAAACTAGGAGATTTGAAATAGTTAGGTACAAAGGAGATACTCTTAACTCTATAGAAACTTGGGCCTGGCGTTACAGGGCTAGAATTTTATCATAAAATAAAGCATTTGGGAAGGTTTCCCGAACCCAATTTCACTGCCTCCCAGCAATGCCCAAATTGGTAAATTCAATGTTAACATTTTAGTTTATTTTAACTACATATTTCAATTATTATATAGGGTCTAAAATATAGCTTTTAAGAGAGCTGCTTCTAGTTTATTTTATTATTACAAGAGTGATTTATGTTAATAGACAGGGAAAAATTTACTTGAAAATTGATCTCATAAAATTACGTAGTTTGGAAATGACTTTGAACTTTCGAATATTAAATTGTTTCTATATTTTTGCTATTTATTATGTCTTTTTGCTCTTTTTTATAAATTGACACTGTTTTTATATATTTTTTACGTTATGACTTTTGTTCCCTATGTTATTTATTTTAAACTTTCCATCATTATTTACTTTTTGTAATTATTTTTAATGTGTATATGTAACATTATATTGTTAGTTGATATTTGTGCAAAAATTTTAGACTTTAATATGTGTTTGTTTAAGTTGTCGAGTGTATGGCACTTATGGGCTGCAGCTGAAAATCATCGTCAGGTGACATTATGCTGAGCTGAGTCCCTTTTGGCATTATAAGCTGTTTGTTTATGTATTATGTAAAATTTTATAGGTATTTTAATGCCAAATAAACACAATTTTCTTTCTTTCTTATTCTTTGAAACATAATGCTCGAGGAGTCTTTATTTTTTGTATTACAAAGTTTTGGGAATTGGCTGAAGTGTTTCTGTCATCAATATATAATTTGAGTCCCCGGTCTTAAGTTTGAAACTGCTTATTTTATACACGTGGCCATTGTTATTGAGGCTAAGTTTTAAATGGGGTTAATTACTCAAAGTAGAAGATTTTTGTTGGTAAATATCTGATTAGTTTAAAGTAGATACCCCATCATGAGCCTACTTTAGCTAACATAAATAATTATATGTACAGAAATATTAATTTTGTTCGAATGAAAGGAGATAATGTTAGAATAGGAGCTTTGGCTGAGCTCTAGCATGTTTCACTACTTCATTACTTTTCTATTTCACTGCTTTCACAAAACAAGGTTTTTTTTCCATAAATTACGTTGTTTTTTGTTTCATATTATTAGAGCTATTGTTCAGTGTCTCTTCTCTTTTATTTTATTCTGTAAATACGTGATTATGAGTTACGGATCAAGTAGGTAATCAGTGATTATGATTTTATTATATTATGATTACAATCATCCTAATATTCGGTTACACCTTCCTCCTAGACAGGGGCTGCAGTGCCCAACCTGAAAATCTCTTAACTGTTTGAGGGTCCAGGTTGGCCGCTTTAGAAATAATCTGATCAAATGGGGTAATCATCGACCCGTCCCAAATATTATGCCAGTTCCACAACCTCTCTGCAGGATATTCTCCATCTCCTTTCTTGCACAGCATCCTGCACAGCAATCTGCATCTTCCGGGTTATAGACTGGTCGGATGGTACTATAATTTGAGTCTATCAACACACAAAGAAAAAGAAGAACAGTCGGTGATTAATTACTGCATACATAGTATAGAGCATAGCACGAATATCATCCACCTCATTTCTGTTTCTGCACAAAATCACACTCTATCCCGAAGTCTGCCGGCCAGTATCATAAACAGAAGTATCCTTATATCATTTTACAAGCTTTTTTTCATATCACAACCACCCAATACACTCTCAATCATACGACGATTAAGTTCAAAGGACACCATTTATTCGCGTTCTTCATAAAAAGGACCCGAGTGTATCGTATACACCTCGTAGAACCCTCATTTGTTCACTTGGCTGAGCTTCAGTGCTATCTTGACCCTAAAATAATGAAGATGGACTAGATCTGGGATGGTAGACATTTGGTTCACAATAGCGTGAATTTTTCGTAATATTTTTCGAAGATGTTCAGAGCAGCTAAAAATTAAATGTACTCACAATCATTCTTCTTCATTAACCTTTGGCCAGCCAGTTCTCTTCAAATATATAATTCTTCATGTCGCTGCTATGACAATAGGGCAGATGATACCATAAAACAATAATTCCAAGACACCAATCACTAAAAATAAAAACCTTATTTTGGGCCTGGAAACCCGATTTATTTTCAATAAATTGCCAAATTAGATATTTAGTTATAAAACATATGAAGACGGTTATTTATCGCGAATTTACCTTTAATTTAATCCCGACGTTTCGACCGGATTGCACCAGCCGTGGTCGCGGGGCGACTGAAGTAGTAGAAAAAAAAACAAACACCAAATAAACGCCTTCACTTTGCTGTCCCCGCGACCACGGCTGGTCGCGGATTAAATTAAAGGTAAATTCGCGATAAATACCCGTCTTCATATGTTTTATAATGTGATCTGATCGTGGTAGATTTTAGTTGCTTTGAAATCCAATAATAGTAGAATCATTGAGTTGTGTCAATAGTGACGTCACAGCGTGCTATTGCCAACCAAAGTCTACGAGAGAACAGCTATTTGAGAGCTCTTAAAAAGTATGTAATTGATTGGTGAGTCATCTTTATTATCAATCTAATATGTTTCTTTTACTAGAACAATATTAAAATAAAAAAATCATGATATTATACTTCAATAGACATGTATATAAGGAAAATGTGTGTGTAAAGAAGAATGATGATTGTGTTGGACGGACTGTTTAATTTGTTGTTTGTTTTTGTTTTTTTTTTTTATGAGATGACGAAAAATAGAGGAGTATGGAAGAAGAAGACATGCTGCGCCGACCTCAAATAAATTAGGATAAGGGCAAGGTCCAGAAACTTGAAAACAAAATGGAAAAACGAAAACTTCTAAGGGAGCACGGCATTATTGATTTATTTACACGTGCCAAAGATTCTCCATCTCTGGACTAAAAGGTACAATAAGCCAACTGCTTGTCAGAACTCAGGTATAAACAATTTAGGCTCGAACTCATAACTTTCCAGTATTATTCAACTGTTATTAAGTTCAAGTGTTCACGAGATAGTTACTTAGTTTGATTTTAGGTAATTTAATTACTAGACCATTTGTATTCGTCTTGGCAGATGATTCAACCGACATCTGTTTGTGTTACGATATGAACTGAACTTTGACTTTGTAACATGATTAAACATTAATAGTAACAAAAATAATAAAACAAGGTCAAGAGCAGGCTCATTATGTAACAGAAAAAATTTTCCGCTTTCGCAAATTCGCATGTCTCAACTAATAAACGGTCAAATTGTGTTTAACTACTCAATTTTTTTTTCACATTTTGTGTTAAAATTAAGAATATTTAAAACAATTAGTAATTACTATAATGTCTATCTTTTAGTTAAAAAATAAATAACGATCAAGGTGTGATCAGCATGGATAAAAATCCGATCAGATCACAATCCGGTAATAATCCGATAGTATTCGTGATAATTATCCGACTGTTATTAAAAAAATACTTAACTGTTCGAATCTTCAACAGTCAGAATTTCGAACCTCGCTTTGAACTATGCAGGATTAACTCGTTGCCTGTAATTCAAGAAACTGTATCTGTCTTTTGTTTCCTTAATACATAATGAAACGCCGATTTCAAGACATAAACGTTATATTACTTTTTACACAGGTATACTAATTTTGTACAGTTTGATTCCTGTCGTCGTTACGAATATAACCCTGCGTTCCGAATTGCGATAAAAGTGATAATATCGCGAATCCGACCAACGCGCAATGTCACAATTATTACTCAGTAGCCTCATATTTTGTGACTACTAAATTCGGTCGGATTCGCGATATTATCACTTTTTTTGCAATTCGGAACATAGGGTTATCATGCAGTGTCACAGCCATGAGCAATCGTCGTATGCTAAAGATGGCGGATTACTCAGAACATAAATATTATTTACTGCAACAAACTAGCGCTCTCTCGCGGCAATTACAAGCGACATTTGAATTATTTAGAATTTTAGAACAGTATCAATGAGGGCTATCGTTTTTAAGTTCACCAGATGGCACCACTGGCGAGTAAGGTCCTGTCATTCATTCTATTTGATACTTTAAAGTACCAATAACTTCATAAAAAGTTTATTTTATTGCGTCCTATTGAACATACTTTCGGATAGATATTATATACTTATTTATATACAATATTGACCCTAAAATAAGCGAGCATTAAACATTTTATTTTCCTCCAAGTACCAACAAATAACATCATAACTTCTTATTTAAAATCTTCAAGTCATCAATAATCAGGAATGGCTCAATCTAGACCACAATCGTGAATATTAGTAAAAATACTTGATGAGAAATGCACGCAACGCGCGAAATCTATGACATCTGACATTTCGGAAGACCTTACTCTACGCGAGCGCCCCTAGCGGCGAATTCATGCGCGATAGTCCCCATTATATTAATGTAAGATGAGGAACAGGATCCATACAAAAATGCCCATTCACCTTTAAGACAACTGTGAAAATGAACACTGAAATTGTTTATTAACTTAAAGAATCTGTCAAAATAATGTTTTAGCCTCTCGTAATTGAAGATTAGTCCAATTGGCGATGCCTGTTAACTGTCAATTCTAAACTGGGAAAATGTTTTACAATTTAAGCGTTATTCATAAATCAGAAAGGTAAATAAGGTATCCGGATTTTTCGATTGACATTTTTACGTAAATAAAACTTTTTACGTAGTCGCTTTTTAGATCCGTAGGTACATAAAAGTTCCATTAAATTTTGTTACCAATCCATCAATGGATAACAGCGACCGCCTTTGTGTAAAACCTATTCATAAAATACATTACTTTGTTCATAATGAACGGGCTCTAAAATATCAAAGCCAATGTACACATGGCGGCAAATCTAACTATACTTATCCAGTATAAACTGACCTCGCTTTGTATGAGGTTCCCGGACAACGAGAGATATGCGTAGACTGTATTGCGTAACTGGGTTAGTCGTTGTGCGTGCCAACTAAATACCTTTTCGTACATTTATGTACTGAATATGAAATGATAAAAGATTTGGAAATGGGTATTTATCGCGAACTTTACCTTTAATTTAAGCCCTACGTTTCGACCGGATTGCACCAGCCGTGGTCGCGGGAAGACTGAAGTATTGGAGGTACCGC
Source organism: Xestia c-nigrum (assembly GCA_916618015.1). NCBI lineage: Eukaryota > Metazoa > Arthropoda > Insecta > Lepidoptera > Noctuidae > Xestia > Xestia c-nigrum. The sequence continues at coordinate 5,384,187 of OU745264.1, forward strand.
GACAGCAAAGCGAAGGCGTTTATTCAACTACCCTCACTTGATCTTCATTTAATTAGGGGCGGTTCACACTAGGACAGCACACTACACTCACAGTGTCTCGTTATGTATGGAATGTACTCAGGGGAACGTTTTCAATGTAGCCTATAACACGCGGGTATAATGATCGGAGATTCCAGTTAGTGAAAGAATTATCGGAATCGGATCAGTGGTTACGAAAATTAGTAGGGGGTCCTACGTATAAACTTATAAACAATTTTTTTTTATAATATTTTATATTAGTATAGATTTAACCATTTGATGTTGTCCGGTGCGAAAACAATAAAAACATTTTTTTTCTTATTGCTAAGAAGTAAAAAAAATACGAATAGAGGACTCGCTTTGTTAATCCGAAATGGGATCAAGTCTGAATAATAGGGATGAATCTGTATTTTAATAGCTTTTACAAGTGGCACCCAAATTGTTGTTATTGTTGAGTTGTTTTTGTTTCTGTTGACTGTTCTTGTTGTTGATTGTGTGACTGACTGTTTACGACCGCGAAAATGTCACAAGGTCAGTTACATTTCCATGGTCGTATGTAACTGTCTCATATTAGGATTCCGTAAAGGAAATGAAAAAAAAGGAACTCTTATAGCATTACTCATACGTCTGTATGTCCGTCCGTTTGTCACATCCCATTTGCTCTGAATGTACTGGAACAAATCGGGTGAAATTTGGTACGATGGTGTAATTATATGACGCAAACACCAGTCCAAGTAAATAAATATTTTCTTCAAAATATGGGTCATTTTCGGGGGACAAATTATGGAATAAAAACAAAGTTTGGCAAACCTTACTGTGTCATATATTAAACTTGCTTCTGCCTGCGACTTCGTTCGCGTAACGTTTTGATGTCGCAACGCATCACCTGCTCAACGGAAGCTTTTTTCCCGCTTGTAACATTTCTTATTGCTGCTCCGCTCCTATTGGTCATAGCGTGATGCTATATAGTCTATAGCCTTCCTCGATAAATGGACTATCCAACGTAGAAATAATTTTTCAATTCGAGCCGGTAGCTCCTGAGATTAGCGCGTTTAACCAAACAAACAAACTCTTCTGCTTTGTAATATTAGTATATAGATATAGATGAAAGGGCTCGTTATGAGGATCTCAAATATATTTTAGTTTTTAATGTAAAATAAATAATTTGTATCGCTGGCACGAATACTAGAATTTTGACACTTCTAACCGCGTCATCTGTGACAGCGCAAAAGTCACTTTGGCTGCCTGTTTTGGGCTAAGAGTGCAGATGGAGGTGGATCATGGTTTGTCCACAACCACACCCCGCTGCTATTACATTATTGTCATTGCGGTAGCTTCACTTAAAGAGGTTGGAGTTACATCTTCCCACTTGAGTTTGGAGACGGTTCGAGAATGGTCGAAACTATCTTTACCTAAATTAATACAAAGTCTTTTACATGGAGTGGGAGTCTATCTGACTCCAACAACCCAGGTTACTGGGTAATAAAAACCTATAGGTACCACCAAACAAATCTAACAAAAAAACCCACAAGCAAACCCCTACATACTAAGCTAGTGTTAAAAATAAAATATTAAAGGCTGTAATAGGCACGCTTTGAATACATTTTGGACTAAATAAATCTGTCAAAATACTTTGTTTATTACACACTGTTTGCATATTGCCTTTCAGAATTTTAATTCAGAAGACATTAGGGTATACGCCCTACAGACCGGAAATTTAATTTCCTTTATGTTCACTAACATATAGATACATTTATTTATATACTCAGTACTCAACCAATGGAATGCTTTCATGGAATTGGTTTATAAACAATTTGGTCAACTCTTTGGAGAGGAGCTCTTGGTTAATAATCTGCCGTTTGGGTCGATCATTAGGTAAAGCCGCGCTTATCTAGGTTGGTCCGTCGATGGGTGACCACCTAGTACATACTGAGTTTCGTTCGGGTCCCGGAAAGCCCCTCCCGATAATGACGCACTAAATCGAGGCCCGAACCCCACAGTGGGTGCCCTTAGTGATCGTCATTTAAATGTAAATATTTTTAGTTTGTAAGCCCCCAGCCATGGGGGCCTTAAAGTAATTTTTGACCACCCACAGGATAGTTCGGTTAAGTAGTCAAGCAACCTTATCGAGTTGCAACTACGAGTGGTCATACCTAAAAAAAAAAAAAAAGTTAAAGTCGAAAGTCTAACAGCTGTCTTACCAAAGGGTATTGCAGTACCCAGTATACTAACTGGGATTAGAAGGCCAGATAGACAGACGCTCCAAGTAAAGTTCTTGAATTCAGCTGCATTCAGTTAGATTTGAAGCCTACTGCAATATAGCTGGGAACAGGCTAGGCAGTCAAATAATTCTTTGAATTTAGTCACATTTAAAACAGAAAGTATGATAGACACTAGACAGTCTCGGTAAAGGGTATCGAGGTACCCAGAAACTGTGTTCGGTGATTCTAAAAGCCACCCAAACATTGTTAGAAAAAGATAGATGATGGTAATCTATTTAAATTTTAATTTAGGCGATGGTTTATCTTTTCTACGAAATGGTAAACAAACCTGTGGAAACAATTTAGTTGATTAAATTAAACCATAGTTCACTGCCTTCTTCGAGGTCTACCACACAATAATTTAGTTACGTGAATTTTGTAGATAGCAGTGAACCGGTAACGAAACTATTCGATACCAAAAAATATTCGTATAGGCACTAGTTTGTAAAATAGTTTCCAAACATCGTTACGATATTATTTTAAAATGAAAATATATTTTGTTTTTGTAAAGTTTTGCTCTAGTTTTGGTTTTTAATGGGTTCTGTTTTTGTTTATAATGACCATAGTTTATAACTTTACACCAACAAATAGATTCTCATAGATAAGGAACGTGTTTTTATGACTTCATCTATATCTATCTATCTATACTTAGGATAATAAATCTGTAGAGAGGTCAATTCTGTACATGAAATATATTTACAAAATAACTATCGGGGGGTGATTAGTGATCGATACTGATGCCAAAAATGCAATCAGTAAAATTTTTGTCTGTCTGTCTGTCTGTCTGTATGTTATTTATAGAAAAAAAAACTACTCGACGGATTTTAACGAAACTTGGTACAATTATTCTACATACTCCTGAGCAGGTAATAGTATACTTTTCATCACGCTACCATTAATAGGAGCAGAGCAGTGAAAGGAAATGTTGGGAAAACGGGAGAAGTTACTTGGTTTTTTTAGCTTCCGTCGCGTGTGCAGCCTTAATGGTTAAAGCTACATAGAAATCATGTATAACGGAAATATTCCACATAAAATTATATAAAAAATATCCCAAGACAGCATATGTCTATCTTTTATAGTTGACTCACAATAACACGTGTAACTCCCGATAGCTTAGCAGTTCGGAGATTTGTTATTATTATATTTGTTTACTCTTACGTTTATAATATTCTCACTCAACCCCAATTTTGAAACTTCACGCGGGCGAAGCCGCTGGTCTATACTAATATTATAAAGCAGAAAAGTTTGTTTGTTTGTTTGAACGCGCTAATCTCAGGAACTAACGGGTCGAATTGAAAAATTATCGAATTGTTGCGTTGGATAGTCCATTTATCGAGAAAGGCTATAGGCTATATAACATTACGCTATGACTATGACCATTAAGAGAGGAGCAGGAATGAAAAATGTTTTAAAAACGGGTTTTTTTTTTCCTTTTGTTTTTCTCTTATGTGACGCAGACGAAGTTGCGTGGGTCAGCTAGTGGCTAAATAAAAACAGCCATGCAGCTTGATCCACGGATGGATGACCATGCATTGTATAGGTACTGAGCTGCTTCTGTGTTAAGAAAACCACGTTTAAGGGTCTCCCCACATTTATCGACGCGGAATCGGCTTACACTGGTCAAAAAAGCCTTTATGTCTTCGTAATAAGGGTGTTACTAATACCATTCGCATCGGCTCGGCTCGGACGACGCGTCGCGACGCCGGCCGACGGCGAAACGAGCTATATAAATATAAATATCGCTGCACATTAACACACAGCACAATCTAGTTCCACACTAAGCAAGGCTTGTGTCGTGGACACCAGATAGTTGAAATAATGCATATATACTTTTTTGTTTGTAAATTATAATATATATTATAATATAATATTTGCCGTTAACCAAGCATTCTGTATATCAAACTAAGTAACTTTCCGCAAAAAACATTACTGGGAAACAACTTTTTTTTTTTGAGGTTATAAATCATGTTTTGTGGTATAACTCAATGTAACGCACTCATAACATTGTGCGGATGGGTGGATTGAATAGTACAGAGGTCGTAGATATATTTTAAGTAAAAAACATGCGATAAAAAGTGGTATTTAAAAAAAAAACTTGTAAAAATCTTGCAACTTTGGCCCCCTATATCTCCGTAACTAGGAGGTTCCCAGGTATAGTGTGGAACAAAAAAATGATCAGAATGACGAGGAGAACAAGTGTCTTTCGTATTCGTTAAGAGGTGTTTTACACCCTTTATAAACATCCATGACTCGGCAACAAAATTAAATGTCCATGCTCATCACACAAACATTTACTCCTATCGGGATTCGAACCCAAGACCCTATGAACGTAAGGCAGCCTCACTACCACTACGCCATTCGAGTCGTCAAAAGAGCGGTTTGTCGATTAGCTGATAGCATCCATACGGTGATAGTGTGGTGTGAGCCGAGTGTGGTGATACGCACTCTGCTTAAGCCGATTCCGCGTCGATAAATGTGGTTGAGCCCGGCTGTCATTTGTATATCTTTGACGGTCGTAACAAGCAGTCAAACATTGACAACCAGTTTCAGCAAGGAGCATCGTATTACCCGGTACTAAGTACTAGTACTTACCGTGTTTTGGAGGTCAGATAGGTAATCACCTCATGTAAAGTACTGGTGTTCAGCTGAATTCGGAAAGCCTTCGGCTTTTTCCCAACTATGTTGGGGTCTATGTTTCAACATCATTTGGAAAAGGCTAGGCAGATGCAAATGACGCAATATAAATTTTCACCAAAGGATATTTAGAGAAGCAGTGGGTGAAGTTGAATGACGATTAAACATTGAAAAATTATGATAAGACCGTCGTTTATCATTAATTCATTACTCAACTGTAAGCAGGTTTAATAAAAATACAGTCCTGAATTTGTGATTGATGTTACCGCAAAAACACTTTAATTACCAATTGACCAACCGCTTCTTGATCAAAGAATATTTTATTACTTGGTACACTATCGAACTATAATATTACTTGCGGTTTGAACATTAAATACCCGTCTCTTTGACTAACCTAGTTCAGGAGAGAGTACAACTTATTTTTCCGAGAATCACAGCAGACCTAAGTGGGCTCATATAAATAATTCTGAACAATTTGCCTCACAACCGACCCTTAGTCCAAATCATTTACTCTAAAGGGCTCCGAATCTTAAAGACGCATTCAGAACCACTGATTTGAATATTCGTCTGTTATTCATTAAAGTCTTTGGTTGGACAAGAGTTTTGCAAGTCGCAGCTTCCATTAAGGGCGACTGAATTTGAAGGCTTCTTATAATTTGTTGATGCCGCAGAAATTGAATAAACATCGTTTATATAAACAAGTCTTAATGTTACTGGATTCAAAAAGCTTCATTATTTTATTTGAGTAAATGTTTGTATTATAAAGTTAATTAAGAAGCCATGGCTTATTTGTGAAGCTGTATCGAAGTAAACACACTTAAATTGCAGAACCTATGTAGTTGTGATGTATTTTTCACGAATATTAACTTTGATTCTGAAAAGTGTTCTTTGAAGCGGAATGTATCCGTTTTGAAAGAAAGAAATAATAAAGTTATTTATTGGTTATGGTGCGATGATGTTGTTTATTTTTTCAGTGATAGCCCTCTCTGTCTAAAATAATTTGTTACAATTTTAACTATAATTAATTTTGACACAATTTTAATTTTAATACAATATTTATTTAGTGGTGGCTACCGGCCACCGTAGATGCGGGCCTGTGGATGGTTGGCTATGGGCTAGCTAGCCGTCCGTCCGTCTAACGACGACGACAGGCCGTGTCGACGGCGCGTTCGTGTTCCACGCGCGCCTCAAAGAGATGTCAGCATAAGGGGAGGGGCCCGTAAGGGCCGAAGCCTGCCGGGGTTGCGGGCCTGTTCGAAAGAGATACCGCGGCCCCGGAACATAAAGTGCGAGGAAGGAACATGGATGGGTTTTAGTCAGTAAGAGTCTGACACTCCCTCCCGCTCCGCCCAGAGTGGGAGAAGTCATTTGATGATTTCCTATCCTAAAAAACCGACTTCAAAAAAAACAAAAAAGTGAAAAATAACCTTAGCTTCTGAAGTCGGTGACAAAAAAACTAAAGCAATCAAACAAAGGTCACCGGTTTTATTTTTTGCAAAAAAGTTTTTATTTTCAACTTTTTAGTAGTTCACATGTGCTTGAAACATGGAAAGTGCATACCGTTACAATTATAACAAGCCCAAACACGACTATGGTACATTGTCTCATAATGGAGTTCCGTGACTCTTGGCTTCATCATCAGATCTGATGGTAGAATGGTTCTTATCAAACGCAAATGCTTCACTTATTGTAGAAAATACCAAAATCGCAACACGTTTTCATATAAAATTTGAAGAGTTCCCTCGATTTCGCCAAGATTCCATCATCAGATCCTGATTTGGTGGCTATAGGACCATTTGGGAAGAATACCCTTTCCAACAAAAAAAGAATTTTCCAAATCGGTTGGCAAGCGACGGAGTTATGCCCGAACAAACATACAAAAAAAAAAAAAAAAAAAAAAAATAGAAACATCCGAATTGAGTACCTCCTCCTTTTTTAGAAGTCGGTTAAAAAAAAGGGACACACTTAAAAGAACCTCTGTATAACTGCGACTTATATTGTATCTGTGTATCTTTTGTTGGAGATCCAAATAAATAAATAACATGACATCACGCCTGTAATGTCCAAAGGGTCAGCAAAGAGTGGTGTACCTAATAGGACACTCATATTTCGCCAGTTATGTTTAATTCCCATATAATAGGGGGCGAGCCTATTGCAGTCAACCGGGCACATCACATCTCATCAGACACCTTTTTTTTTTTCATGTAGGCCAGTAAAGGCAATTTTGAATAGTCGAATCAAAGATGAACATTAAATGTAGCTACAGTCCCAGTCACAAGACATAAAAACTGTAAAAGTATATAGTTGTCCATTCCCCAGCGTAGATCTCGATGGGGAATAACGGGCAAGAAACTCTATGGACACTCTTTTAACCATAAAGTTCGGTACGGGCCCCATTCGGGGCCGAGCACTGAAACCTACGCTGGCTCGGTACTGGCCCCGAATGGGGCCGGCGGTTAAGTCATACGACATCCTTATTTTTTATGTAAATATTTAATGTTCTGAGTATGAAAGACTATGAGTGTGCGTTAATTAAGAGAGTTGGAGAATAATATCATATGTTAGAGCCATTCAAAGTTCTGTATTTAGCGCGCAACATTCTTAATTTACCATAATAAAATCCAAATGCGTAAATACGTGCATCGCCATTTTGACGGCAGTGCTAGCCGATGCTAAAAATCATAAAAATTGGGGTTTGCGGGCATCCAAGCTCCACTATATTGAGAAATAATAACTCGTCATTTAATTATGTGACGAATTCATCCATAGTTCAATTTCAATAAGCAGTGGTAATGATATATTTTTATATCCAAAGTCAAAGATTCGCGCCAATCTTGTTTGTTTACATTTTATTTTTCATATTCTAACACACAGACACGTTTAGATTCGACAACAGATATGACAAATATCATTTCAAATATTATAAACAACATGAGAATACCCAGATCTTAGCGTAATTTATTAATATAGGACCAATAACACGTAATATTCATTACCACTACTTAATTTTGTATTCGAAAATAGACGACCATTTTTTTTTTCTTTTTTTTTTATATTTGTGATGTGTGAAAGCGATTATTCAAATCGATTCTTTTTTTGTAATTTTTTTTAACTCGATTAATTTATTTACGGAATTAAGCAAATCGATACATGGAAAGTAAAACAAATTTGTTTATATTTATTATAACATTGTTAAAAAGCTTTAGTTAGGAAATCTTAAAGTTTTTCGTACATTGTACCAACCCAACAATAAACAGCACAGATTTACCAAAGGCTAAATTCGCGCCGATTTTTTTTCCTTACCAAAATTTAAATTAAGAATGCACTCGCTGTTCAAAATTACATTGTACTTCAATGTAGGTAATTTATTGTGATTTTTTTTCGTTGGTTGTCAGTGCGCCAGGGATGAAAGGTTATAATATACTCTATGCCAGGGATCTTGGTACTGTTTTTTTAGGTGCGGCGAAAATTGGTTTGGTTCTTAACTTCTTACCATGATAATTGTATTTAGTAAACAAAATGGGGAATAGTATGATTATTTTACTGTGTTCGGTTGGATTAGTTATTGGGATAGACCATTTTATTTTCAAATACTTTTTTTAACACCCTTTTCTAGCGCATTGGTGGGCAAAGGCCTTCCCATGACTTTCTAATTTTAATTATTTCTCGCCTTTTCCGAACAATAATTTTAATCGTCAATTTTCATTTAATTTTGAAAGAGAGGCCGAGGAGCTCGTTGTTAAATAATAACAGCCGCTCGGGTCGACGTTTAGGACGCCTTGCTTGCCTAGTTTGGTCTGTGGATGGGTGACCCATTACATACCAAGTTTCCTCCGTGCCTCTGAAAGCAAGTTAAGCAGTTGGTCCCGGCTGTCATTTGTAGTTCTTTGAAAGTCGTTACAGGTAGTATCATCACCCAGTACCAACTGGGTTGTGGAGGTCAGATAGGCAGTCGCTCCATGTAAAATACTGGTATTCAGTTAGACTGGAAGTCGACCCCATAATAGATGGGAAAAGGCAAGGCAGATTATGAATTTTCATTTGATTTTGAATACTTAGATAAGCTCGGTTTAGTAACAACGGTTTTAGCATCCTTAATATTTATTTATCATTCAATTTTTCCGATCCTTGGCGCACTATATCCAACCTTCAGACATAACACAACAAAATTCACAATAAATTATTAAAGTAAATAAAAATACTTTATAAATGTGAATGTATGTGTATAGTCACAATTACATTCCTAATTTAAATTTTGAATTTAAAAATTCGACGCGAATTTAGCAAGAGGTTGTCCGTTCGTACGATTGAAAATATTAATAATTCATTTTCAGATTTTGGAGACCTCATATTTTTCCACACGGTGCTAGTTCGGCAACGGCGTTTCTCCAAATTCTCCAATCCAAAAGTTTTTAAAGGAAAGATTATCATCAAAATGTTGACTTGAAGCAAGAATTTCGTTATTTGTTTAGAGTTTAGAGAGTTCTATGTTTATTAACTATTAATAAGTCAACCAAAAGCAACGAATAATTACTATTCTACACGATATTATTAAAAAAGTAATATAAAAGGATTCATTTCAGAATTTAACCAAGGAGTTTTTATTGTGTCTCAAAACTTTTTTCAAACTTAATTTGATTGCGAGTATCGATTAGGCTGAATGCAACATTTTAATCGTTATGATGAAACTCGGGTTTACGCTCAGCACTACGAAGTGATATGTCATGTGATAAGTTGGTTGCAACATTGTTTTTTTTAGTAATATTTGTCAAGACTTTGATCGTAATTTTTTATGATATGATGTATGAATAATGGCAAAAATAAGAACGCAGATAGAAGGTTACTGTTTTTATTTAGCTTTTTCCAGTTTGTTTAGCAAACGAGAAGCTTGCCTATGTACATTATTTCCAGCGCATCTACGTTACCTAGTTTATGGAAGGGTGCAGTATTATGTGTTTTATAAATATTTGGCAATACACTGACGCCGTTTTACCGACCTAAACACGTTACTGGAGATATTTAACACAAACATATGGTATGAAACAGCTTCTTAGACATATTTTTCATAAAAAAATCGAATGCTGAAAGTTCACGAAAATTCTGTAAATTTTTGACAAATTCGCATCACCCCGCCGATTCAGCTGATGTGTCATGTGTCAAAATCTTGTCGTGCATAGTGGTTAAATCAAAATAATGTTACAAAATCATGGTTACATCATTCATGTGCCGGACGGGCGCGCGGGTGTGATCGTTAGACGCGGGGATGTATGCGTGCCTACCTGACGTTCTGCCTATACTCTAACAGACGTTCTGCCTATACTATCACTGTGCACACATAATCTACGAACCTAGACGGCGCTGACGTCCTACACCTGTCACCTGGTTCAGACAACCTCAGTCGTTTACTATCAGGGGGAAGGGTTACTGGGAATGAGAACACTGATAAACTTTCATAACTTTTCAGGAAGCGATTCAATATTTCTTCATGACTTTCGCGCACTACTTTTACTGCTTGATTTATTCACTTTAAAATATAATATTTGCCGTACTGATGACTACGATTCTAAGAAAATCTAAATTTACTAAGGTACTACGGAACTTGACTGTAACGAGAGCCGCGAATCGCTTCCTGTTTTTTGGAATACTTTATTATATATTTTCATTTGAATATTTACAGGTTTTCTGCATTATTACAGTTCTGAACTTATATCTAATTACATTTTAGATGTTACGTGGTTTGTACATAGTGTTATCTATTTACTAACACGAAAAATACACAGTTATTTATTGAAATTAAAGAAATAAAGCTAAATTAGTACACAGCTTTCCAAAACTTGGTTGGTTGAAGGATCTTTCAGGATAAATTACACGAAAACTGGCGTTGCTGCTGTAAGTACACACATCAAAAGTAGGTATAGTAGTAACTAGGGATCAACATATATTTTTGCAATAACTTTTCTCCTGATTGATATTAATTAAAATTTTCTTTAAGGATTCATCAAATAAAGTGTTTTCGTTTGTCACAGTAACGATTAACCAAGTCACCTTTGCATTAATAAAGAAATTTGCCATTTTCCTAATAAAGGGATTTTTGACATTTGAACCACTAACACAAAAGTTCGAAAAAAAGACTGAAATAACAGTTTTCTTTAAAATTTTATTGGGTAACTTAAACAATTAATAATCCGTGTTTCTACCGCGAACACTAACAACACAAGAACATCGGTTTGGCATACTCAAAATGAGTTCATCCAAATCACGCTGTGGAATGGCCGCCCATGTTCGTTGCAACAACAAAAAAAGGTCTTCTTGCGACTGGATACCCTCCATATTCGGCAGAGCTCTTCTCTGTAGCATATCCCATGCATGCTCAATCGGATTCAAGTCTGGCGACTGAGCAGGCCAGGGCAGGACATTGATGTTAGCTGCGGCGAGAGTCTGTCTTACAACTCTTGCGGTGTGCGGTCGTGCATTATCATGCATTAACTGAAATAAGGGACCGATTTGCACTTGTAGAGGAACGATGACGTCTGATACAATCGTCTCAGCATAAATTTGAGCGTTGAGGTTGCCTCTGATCCAAATCAACTCAGTTCTTCCGCCGATCCAAATACCCGCCCATACCATGATGGTTCCACCACTATAAGGATGGACTTCCTGGCAGGATTTTAATCGCTGTTGGCGTCCAGGGGTTCTCCAGTGTCGTATACGTCTTGTATCCGGTCTCATACCAAAACGAGACTCATCAGAAAAGCACACGAAACGCCATTGTTCTTCTGCCCAATTTCTGTATTCAAGAGCCCATTGATATCGAATCCTACGATTGTGCATTACTATAGGTGGTACCCGTAGCGGTCTTCGGGAATGAAGGTTCACTTCATGCAAGCGGTTTCTGACTGTTTGGTCGCTAATTAAGTTCCCTGAAGAGTGATGAAGCCTCACGGCTAACATCATGGCGGTTATTGTTGGAGCTCTTCGAGTTAAGATTTGAATGTATCGGTCTTGTCTCCGTGTGGTGCAGCGATACCGTCCTCCATGGCGCTCAGCCACGGTACCAGTGCTTCGGTAACGTGTCCAAAGTCGACTGATAACACTCTGACTTGTATTCAGAGCTAAAGCCACAGTACGTTGCCGGGAACCAGCTTCTATCATTCCCACGGCTCTGAGCATTTCTTCCCTGCTTAAAAGACGTCGCCGCTCCATAATAACGTTGGTTTTAATCAGTAGTAGGGAAACAGTAGCACTAATAATGTCTTCAATGCGTTGTATGTTTTTATAGGGAAAATATTGACAGCTGATTTTCATCTTTTACTCGAATTTGATTCACAGTTCCTGATTCAAATTATGAAATGCACCAAAAAGGATCCATATAAATTTATAAAATCATAAATTTATTACAAAGCCACATCTCAATCTCAAGAAATCCGCATAAAAATGCTTGATCCCTAGATACTTTTGATGTGTGTATATAGAGATTGAATCTAATACAATCCAAAGATAGTTGTACAATCTTCAGCAGCTCCAACAATACCATTTATAGCATCAATTTATGCCATATCATCCTCCACACATTACATCCATCGTTTCTTTAGTCTTCCTCGACTCTTAATCTCATCCGCATTCATACGTTGTCAAGAATACAGTTGTCAAAACAAGGGTAAGGGGTAAACAACAGGAACCTCTTTTGTCTGAGTGGTATATAAACTTCTTGAACTACAACTTCGCGAATACATAGAACACTTCTTAGAACATAACCCGCTCAACTTAGCTGTACGTAAATCTGGAGTATCCTAAGCATAAAATTTGTTGTATCCTTAGTCATTAATCTTGTAGGCAATTGTGTCTAATTCCTGGAGCTTCCTACAGTAATAAATCAACTAAGTAAGTACGACTGGTGTTGTCCCTCCGTTTTCGGTTTCGTAATTTCGTTTATATTTAGATTTTCGTGTAATTTCGTGTTTATGAGTAAAGTGTTTGCGTCGGTAATGAGCTATATTCTGTTTTTAGCCGTGGGTGTTGATGAAAAGTGGCACGTTATTATGTGGGTGAGATGAGAGACTGGCATTTTATGATGAGGTGACGGAGTAATTGTTCAATTTAGTTATATGTTTAGTTTTAGTCTAAACTTTATTTGTAAATTTAAAGAGCATAGTTAGAGCAACATGAAACAATAACCATTTCTGATCACGTTTTGATGATTCTAACGACAATCGATTTGTTTTATTCTTGCGAGTGTAGACTGGACAGTAAACAAAATTGAATAAAATGGCGACTACCAGCCACCATACTGTGAAAAATTAAAGCCATAATTTGAATAGGTATTTGGAAAGCATTTTTAGATTTTTTCATATCATTTTTAATTTCGCACGCTCATTTAAGATTCATAACGATTTAAAGTTGCTTATTTGAAATGTCAGTGAGAAAGTGAAAAAAAAACAAGAACTTAAATCATCTGTGAAATAGTTCACATTACAAAAAACTGATAAGAATAGAGTAAAACATTTAAAAAACCGATTGAAAAACAAAAACCAAACACATTTTGAAGCAAGCGGAACCCATGGTGTACCCATTAGTACACCAAAACATTAATTTTAAGAGACCAAGTCATCACACGAGCACAACTCAAGTTATTACAACAAAATTGCAATAATTTATCAATATCTCAATTGTCCCAGAAAATCCTGAGATAAATATAACTTGACATCCCTATAGTATGTTGTCCTATATACAGCAGGGGTCATGATTGATTGGTTGATGAAAATAACGTTGTTTTTCGGATACCTATCGGTAAAACTTGATAATTGATTGATTGATTGGTACGGTAGGTGTTTGTTGTTTTTCGACCTCGCGGGAGGAGTTACGAACCTAGCAATAAGTTTTTTGGATGTACTTGAACTAAACGTCAACTTTACTAACTCTGGAGTTCTTTGTAAAGCATATGTTGTCTAACATTTTACTAAACTGCAGCTGTTTTTGCACAAAACATCTATGTATCTAAACCTTACATATAGAGTGTTAACAACTATTCCCAAAGCCGTCAACCAAGCATTCTGTACATCAAAATTAAGTAACCCTACGCGAATTTTTTTGCTGGGAAATGTTTTTGAGGTAAAATATCGTATCGTTTTTCGGTAGGACTCAATGTTACGCACTTATAAGATTGTGCTGATAGGTGGATTGAATACTACGGAGGTCGTGGAGGCGTTTAAAGTAGAAATCTAAAACATGTTTTAAAAAAAGTTGTGAACAAACTGGAACTTTAACCCCAATGTCTGCATAGCTAAACGGTTCCCAGTTATGATCTAGAACAAAAAAACTGATCGCAATGACGGGGACACGTGTATTTTGGCTTCGTGCTTAGAAGGTACATAGAAGCTGTATGCTGTTACAAGTTTTACATTATTACCACCAAAATTACATTTTCTATTTTGACTAATGTCAATTACTTAGGTTGTATAGTACACCATTATGTTGTCCTAAATACTGCATGAAAAAAAACGTAATTTTCATTTTAACCTCAATAAATAAACAGGGCACTAATTAATTAAACTTTTAATCGCACATGAAAGCTTCGAACACCTCGAATAAAATAAACAGGTAACACAAATAGTAATTCCAGCGGCCCATTCACGCACTATTACCTCTTTAACAAAAATACCCTTTGGCATATTCGAATTCGACGAATAATTCGAATGAGTTACATCACTATAACGTACACAAATAGTCGTGCGCTCTGGCGGACTACAAAAGGATTTGTCGAAACAATTGTTTAAACTTCGTATTATGTTTTCGTCGTAAATATGACGCATCGTGCATAAAGGTCTTAATCCTTAAATAATAGTGATGTATAGCACTTAATTAAACGGGCTTTTCACAACTATTGTACCTAGTTTTAGGCAGTAATATCGAGCATTGTGAGCGCTTCTACTATAATATAATTTGATATAGCTCAAGATGAACTATCATTCTTTCAGAATAGCGCCATGCTACGGCTAATGGTTGAGCTCAGAGCTCGGATCATTTAACTAAAATGTTTTCAAGAAATATGTGTACGTCGAAAGTGCTTAACTTTCATTATATTTTCTTAATATTATTTCTGAGAGCGAAAATTGTTTTCGAGTCAATTTACTCAGTTTCACAAGATCTTAGGTTGTTGAGCGTGGAATTAATTGGGCTTGAGTAATTGTAACCGCGGCAGTGTTTATTAGCTGATTTTTATTTAAAACCTCAAGCAAATTATTCATTATTCATAAGGCCTTAATAAATAATAATTTTAAAAGATTGTTTAATATTATTTGTTTCAGTATTTCTTGCCATCATAAAATCGATCTAATGTGACAAATAATACAGTCTTATTTCCTTCTCGTAAAAATTCTGCGTTAATCATTTTAGGTGAGTGCAATTAGAGTTTTAGTGTAATTATTGTAAGTTGGAACGAAGTTAATAGTGGTCAGATTTTCATGGGATTTTTATTGAGTTCATATAGAAGTGGAGAAGAAAGTTTTTTAAACTGTATTTTCCACTTCTCTGGGAACTCAATAAAAAAGTACCATATAAATCCGACCACCATATCTTCTTTCCAACTATTGAGTATTTTTTGTCTAATTGATCTCGGCTAATTGAGTCGTTAGAAAATCAATTGAATCATTTGCCTACTTCCCACACAACTTCATATCGAAATGTATAATAACATGATTTTTTTAAATATATAAGTACTATTTGAAAACGTAAATAGGTGACAACTAATTAACCATAATATAATGCTCTACAATCTCACTTTTAAACGCTTAAAGCTTACTAAGCTAGGATACAAAGAACCTACTGTGTAAACCAAAAAACACACATACGAACAAAAAGACTAAACCATTTAATAAATCAGATTTTCGTATCCAAATATTTGGCGCTGTAATAGGTCCCTAATTTTGAGTACCTATGTTAAGCCTGAAATTAAATAAAACACAAACAAGCAAATTAGCAACAAAAACGCGACCCATTTTTCTAACCAGCAAAATGATCTAATTTACAATTCTGTATCCAAAAAAGCAATTTAAACAAACTCCAAATTTAGATCACACGTTACTGCACACAATATAAAAAAAAAAATGTGTGCGTGTACTAGCGTACACTCGTGAGAAATGAAACTTCTTTATGACGTTATTTTTCAAAAAAAAAGATGGCGCGTAACGGAAAAATGTGACGCGTAACGAAAAAATGTTACACTATTTTTTTTTTCCAACCCCGATAAAGAAGTTTCACTTCAAAAACGAGTAAATACAGAATATTACAAAAGACAGACAATGAAAACTTTACAAAGGAGAGGCGTAAACAGTGTACATGAAAACTTGATCCTGTACTAAGGCAGCATCAAATCCAGAGGAGTACACAACACATTCATTTTCTATCCCGTCACTTACTAAGCTCGTGACGTCAGCAAGGTAGCGGTACCGCGACCTAATCTAACCTGACCTCAGGTTGTATAACTAGCAATAAAAAGTAGTAATAGCCCATTGAGGTTACTACAAGGGCCTTTTATTGAAGTTCATAAAGTAATTGTAGTAGCTCAGCAAGTTAGTAAGTAGATTGGATTGTTTAACTACCTCTTCGAACGTCTGCATACTAAGTGGCGGTGTTTAAAGTTGTGGTTTTAATTTACAAAAGGTGGTTTTTAGCTGTCGGTTTTCGGCGTAGATGTAAAGCCCCCCAAAAGTCCCTCTAAGGGGGAAAAGTGGAATTTAAAAAGAAAAGTCTAGAATTCCCCCCTGATAATTCCCTTTAGGGGGGGAAACTGGAATGGAAAAAATACTTATTCCACAAATCCCCCCTATAAGTGCCCCCGAGGGGGAAAACTGGAATGTAAAAAAACAATTCATAATTCATTTATTTATTGTTTGTCACAGGTGAATAGAAGTTCTTATACGGTTAGTGTTGTTATATCACTGTTACATACCCATGAGGGTGTACATAATTTACAGTTTTGTTTTGTTGGAAGAATAGCCAACAGTAGATTAAATATATCACCATTCTCTAGTCCTTATCCCAATCCATTTGGGGTCAGCAGCGGCGAAGCATGTCTTTTTCTTCCCTACTTCTTTCTATCAATATTAAAATTACGTCATATAATATCATATTATTATTCTCTTTAGATTATCTTTGTCAATAAATATATTGCAATAAGTCATCTGTACTTTATGGCTTACGTGTTAAATAAAATAAATAAATAATAATGTCTGTAATCACTTAAAATAATTTAAAAAAAAAGAATCAGCGTTGGCATTCAACCTGGCAATGCTGCCAGCATTTTGGGTCCTTTACCCGTTTTTTTATTTATACATTATTGTAGTATTATGTTAGATAAATACCGAAGTCAAAATAATAAAAAAAACTGTTCATTGTGAGGAAAATCTGTCTCAGTCGAAAATTTGATTTTGAGCCGGAGCTGCGGGATTGTTCGAAAGATATTGTGGCCCCGGAACATAAAGGGCGACACTCCCTCCCGCTGCGCCCCGAGTGGGAGAAGTCATTTGCTGATTTCCCATACGAAAAAAAAGGCAATAACCAAAGCATTTCTTGTAAAAATAGTTGTTATTTACTCTACTTGATGTTCAACAGATAACAATAACGAAAGATTTTTCTTTTTAGAAAATAAACAGTACTCATTCTGACAGTAGTTATTCTTTGACCTTTTCAAAGCAGCTTAATACCTTAATGCTCATACTTATAACCACTAATGCGTATACTCTACACTCAAGAAGCCCCATATCACCCGGTGACCAAGCCAAGTAAAAGATTAACTGAAAGGATTTATGAGGCAAATGTAAGTGGAAACCCGACAGGACACTCCGGGGACACGTTAACCGTTAATGATGTCCTTCAAAACAATTTAGTGCGTAGTTTCTACTCACGGGTGATGGGAATGGAGAGGTATGTCGTGTTTTGTTTACCTTGGCTGTTCACTTGGTGATAAGATGGATAGATAGATAGATAGATAGAATACTCTTTATTATGTACACCATAAAAACTAAAATACAATAGTTTTAAACATTTTATAAGGGGTAACACAATCTGCCGGGGTTGCGGGCCTGTTCGAAAGAGATACCGCGGCCGCGGAACATAAAGGGCGAGGAAGGAACATGGATGGGTTTTAGTCAGTAAGAGTCTGACACTCCCTCCCGCTCCGCCCAGAGTGGGAGAAGTCATTTGATGATTTCCCATCCTAAAAAAATAAAAAAATAAAAGGGGTAACACAATGGGCGGTCTTATCACTAAAAGCGATCTTTTAAAGTGGTGGTGGCGTGGTTATAGTGAATTTAGTAATTAATTTTGACATTAGTAAACATTTTTGCTTCGAGTATTCTTGTAGAACATGACTTAAGAATTATTTATTGTGTTTGTTTGTCAATATTATACTAACGTTACGTAAATTTAGTTAGACTTAAATAAATTGGTAATCTTTCTAAATTAAGTTTACATAAATAAATGACGGGGAAACAGTAATGTATTGAGAGTCGAAACATTTTTGATCGATCACTGTCTCTTAAGATACAGGTCTCCTAGATTAAGAGGCAGGGTTCATCATTATTTTGTATGCATAGACTTATTTTTGGCAGACTCAAATCTTCTGTGCACAAAAACTACACCATATGCTTATTGTATTTTTGTCATCTTGTTTTGAACTGTGTCTGTGTGTATTATTTGGATTAATAAACATTTATTATTACTATTTATTATCAAACAGGCAGCATTCTCTTGTTTTTAAGACAAATCATATCAGTGCATCGAAGGAGATGGAAGCCATGGGGAGGGATCTTTTCCCAGCTGTGGTCATACGGGTTATCAGTAACCAACAACCGTTTGTTTTAATCGGTCTTTAAATATCTAACCGTGTTATTTTTCATCCTTCCTTTTTTGCAGGTTGATAATAGTAGTTTATGCAACTGTGCATAATGAAGGGAATTACAACACGAGTGTGGGTTTAAGAAACGAGCCGAAGGCGAGTTTCTTAATAGCATCACACGAGTGTTGTAATGCCTAATTATGTATAGTTGCATACACTACTTTATCTACCCAAATATCATAAGGGCTCTATGATGGGTTCAGGAACCATAGGGAAATGACCTGCATTGTTACTTGGCCCTTGATTTTTGTGCCAACAGGTTATTAGTTGCATTCGTCGCTGCATTTACGATATCTGGCGGAGTATTCATGTCCATTTCTGAGTCACTATCACTCATTTTCGACAGAAATAAAGAACTTATCAGAAAATTTGTCTACTCGTAACTGGATTACTGGAAATAAAAAGCTAACGAACAAATGACAGCTCGAAATGGCGGCGTTTCGGATATCTGTCTTTTTTTTTAAATCATAGGCAAACGAACAAAGTCACTATTCTTGTGTCACTCGAGATCAAAATGTCGTGCGAATTATAATTAAAATCATACTGAATTGGGGTTTCTTTTTTTTTTATCGATATCTGATTTAATGTAGGTGGTACTAGAATAGCACACTCACTTGAATTTTACACCTGTTCCAAATTTAAAACTCATAACGCAACTGTTTTCTGTTGCGTTATGAGTTCATTACAGTTCCGTTTATTTCTGCAGGTTGGTAATGCTGGTCATTGCCTATGGTTTTTGAACGCATTAGAGAGGGTTTATGATATTTGGGTAGATAAACATTTTTAAAAAACAACAACTATACATAATTAGGCATTACAACACTCGTGTGATGCTATTAAGAATTCCTTCCTTCCTTCCTTCCTGCCTTCGGCTCGTTTCTCAAACCCACACTCGTGTTGTAATGCCCTTCATTATGCACAGTCGCATAAACTACTATTACAAACATTAAATTAGTTTGATAAATATCTTTGTCTTTTGTTTACAAAATATTTGAGTTGGTAAAAAAAATATACCCAGCAACAGGCTTGCGGCAACAAATACATGTAAAAATAGTAGCTAGATCATCAAATCTAAAAACAAAGATGCCGAGATTTTATAAAATCCTCTCTGTATTTACAAATGGACAGTGACTGAGAACTTTATTTTATATCGTATTACTTTAGTTTACATTGTGTAGGCTGTCATGCGAATTTCTATGTCAGTCGTCATGGGTAGACAGCCACCTGAAAGCCTAGTTTGTTTTCGGTACATAGACAGGTTTGGTATAGTTAGTTGGAGAGGCGTACGTATCAAATTCCGCTGCCATTGGTATATGCGTCAAAGTTGTACGGATGAAGTTTTGAATTGATTTTTGTATAAAATAACGCAAGGTGGGCTGAAATCTGTGGATGTAAAGTGTAGTTGAGTAGTAGTGTGACTTTTAAACTCTTAGCTATCTAAGTTTATAGACGGCACTGAACCTGGAGGAGGCACACATGCTTTCTGCACGATTTTCTTATACTTAGGTATGTATTTGTCATCCAATATCGAAATACTTACCATGGATTTTCACTACAATTCTGTAAAAATAAATGCGTTTAAAGTTATTATAATTTAAATATCAGTCTCGCTTTGTCGTGTTCAATCAATTTAAATTAATGAAACAACATTTACGTTTCGAGTTAATGCATTAAGTGATTTTAACAGCACTAAATATGATAAAACATCTTTATAATTGAAAATAATAAACCGAAACAAAATCCCATTAAAACAATACACAATTTCAAGCAAAACATCGACAAATAAACGGCAAACAATACATCAACATCAAAACACAATTAGCGAAGCGTAAGTTTGTTAAATTATGGACATTAGCTATCAGAATGCTGAGCAATGCCCGAAAACGGGGCCAAAAACCCCCACCTACCACATAATATGTAAAGTAGACCCACAGTGGACATTAAATATTTACCACACACTGTGAGAGGTCGTCTTAAGAATTTACACATGCTACACAAGGGGATCTTAAGTTTTTTTGCTGAAAACACATGGCTATGTAGTTACTTTGTGTTGGAAGCTCCGCTATCTTGATCTGTCGCTTGTAAAAGGGTTGAAGTAGTGGGGAGATAAAGAAGACTGGGTCGTTTGGGGAGCGCGGATTGGCTGTTGTTTGACTATGAGATTGAAGCTGGATAAATTAATTGTTTTTTTTTTGTGTATTGTACGATAAACAAATCGACGGCCTATCTGATGCTATTTGTGGGGTTTACCATCCTTGAAATACAGTCAAAATTATCAATATTTTATATTTCTGTAGTTACACCAGTACTTATATTTATAATCATACTGATGCACAACAACGCAGTTTGATATTAGAAATATAGATACAGTGGTAGTTCTAGTACTTGTGTTGAAAATGTACTTGTTAGTTTTTTTTCTTCATCCATATAAATAAAAATCTCGTGACACGGTGTTTGTAGTCGCACTCTTCCGAAACGGCTGGACATATTTTTATGATTTTTAAAGTATATTTGGTAGGTATGAGAATTGGTCGTAAAGTATATTCCACACCATAATTTACATAGCAAATCAACGTTTTCGGGGTCAGCTAGTAATGACATATTACTCATCATCATCATCATCATCATCATTTCAGCCGAAAGACCGAATCGCCACATTGACCGGTCCCGTGCGACTCGCATCCAACGGATTCCTGAAACCTTCACCAGGTCATTGGTCCACCTAGTGGGAGGTCTATATACATTACTAACAATTTATATTTTCTGATGAATGTAAAAAAAAACATCATCATCATCATCATCATCATAGCCTATAATGTTCCCACTGCTGGGACACGGCCTCCTCTCAATGAGAGGGAATGGGCTAAAAAAAACATACTCCTAACAAAATGTCCAGCTAAATAATATGCTTTTTATTACAGCTTTAATTGGAAACAAGCGATAAAACATGTATAAATGAATATTTTAACGTACACTGCGATCAAATCAATTGATAACAGATATTTGTGCGCCACTACAGTCGTTGAGTAATTTAAATCCAATTAGTAGTCGATATATTGAATAATTCAATATGAGCCAGAAGGTAAATTAATTGTTGTGTACAGATATATACATTTGTATTAATAAAACACGTAAACCATTTTACCTGAAATGTAAGCTGTGAGTAACTACGCACGAAATCCTTTTTATACCATCCAACTAAGTAATTGTTTCAGCCAGTAATTTCAACTAAAAGCTACATTCAAAATGTAACTAACTCAAATTTGCTTTACCAACAATTCGAAAGGCAAGAATATACCGCAGATTAGGCAGTAAATTTTAATACCTTTGCTTTACCCTCGCTTGATAAAAAAAAGAACAAAGTAAAATATAACCTTCATTTCGTCACAGACTGCCTGTTATTAAATTATGGATCGTATTGGAAAATATACATAATAGAATTTTAATCAGTGTTACTAGAAAAGCTCTGTTTAATAATTCAGGAAAATTTATAACCAGCCTGTGACCGCGTGTCTTTTAATCTTAAAACAATGTTGTGTTTGTTGGAAAAAAAGGTTGCGCGGGCTGTCAAAACTTTATTATTTATTTATCCATGGCGCATACTTAATTAACCTAAAAAATACAACCCGGGGGCCAGCTGTGTGTAAAGTCACGTATAATATCGTCAACAGCTGTCAAGAATAGAGTTTATAATAAACGGAGTATGGCTAAGGGTCGCCATCCCTTATTTTAATTAAGTTCTCAAGTAATGTAATATAATTAAAGTCGTAAACAAACAAGTACAGTTAACGAACAATATATGAGTAGTTTGGTTATGAATATAAGGAGCCGACATTACCTTGATCTCTTGAGCAGAATTTTCATTTAATTTAGGCGAGCGGGCGTTGACGGAATTCTGATTTTTCACGTAGAACGTTTTTTGTTCTTTACATTTCATCAATCTGTCTGCCTAAATAAATGTTTAGGCAGATAGCTAAGGCGATATGGTTTATCACGCTTTATTGCGAATTTAACAAAAAATAATCGTCTTTCTAATGTAGCTCTACATTTTGTGACGGTTGTTAAATGTTTTTTGCCTAAAAGTCGCAGAGTAAATATTTCGCACGAAATTATTATTATACTCATTCTGGCTGGACCAAACACAAATAAATGAGATTACTTTTTAGTACTGAGACGAAACCACTGGTTGAAGCTGATATAAAACTTTTTAGTGGTATTTAGTTTAACTTTAATGTAAATAAGTTTTTTATTACACCGAAGTTGCGTCATAAAAGCTTTAGGAATATGTATTATCTTTCTATATAAATAAAAATAAAATACGACTATTCGGTAAGCCACTCACTGAGGTTTGATTTCGTTTTTAACGTTCTTAATAGTACAAACAATGTTTTCTATAGT
Source organism: Xestia c-nigrum (assembly GCA_916618015.1). Classification (NCBI taxonomy): domain Eukaryota; kingdom Metazoa; phylum Arthropoda; class Insecta; order Lepidoptera; family Noctuidae; genus Xestia; species Xestia c-nigrum. The sequence continues at coordinate 5,407,392 of OU745264.1, forward strand.
AAGGTTATAAAAGGATTTTGTTTGTTGGGGGTAATCTTGAGAACTACAGATCCAATTCAAAAAAATAAAATCACAAACTTGTAGCCACATTTTCCCGGAGTGTCATGTGCTACATTTAAAAGAGTTATTTTTACAGAACAGATAAAAGAGGTTAGAACGGCCGGGGCGGGATAGGAGCGCCGCTCATATACATGAACGCTCATATTTATGTCAACAGACCAATAGTCGCGCTCTTATTGTGTTAACGTACGAAGCGTGTGTGAGTGCACATCAAAAACAGTTTTTGCGTTAGCACTGACAATCACTGATCACGATTTAAGTGTGATGAGTTTATCTGTGTGCGTAATGCACATACGTTTACCTGTCTCTTGCTTGTAGAGCGGGAGACAAGTGGCGACATGCGATCCAATACAAATCAGAAAATATTTTCCTTTCTTAAATCTGTTTCGTGGTTATTTCCGTACATATCGGGAGTGAAGCCCCGAGTATGACGGCAATTGTATATTTAAAAAAACATGTTTTTCCATAATATCTACACCAAACATAACTTTTATTGCCATTTTCTAATTTAGTGCTGTTTTTATACCTAATCTAACACTTCATAAGTGACTTCGTTCTGGAAAATTGTAATATCTCGGCTAATATGCCTGATATCGATATATTTTATAGTCTATGTTACTCGGTATCGATGTAGCTTACTAATGGTGAAAGATTTTTAAATCAGTCTAGTCATTTTCGAGTTAAATCGTAACAAATAAACACACGATTGACGACCCGAATGGCGTAGTGGTAGTGACGCTGCCTTACGTTCTTAGGGTCCTGGGTTCGAATCCCAGTAGGAGCAAATGTTTGTGTTATGAGCATGGACATTTGTTTCAGAGTCATGGATGTTTATAATATATGTATAATAAGTATGTATTTACAAACAAAAAAGTATATAAATGTAGTATATCAACTATCTAGTGTCCACGACACAAGCTTTGCTTAGTGTGGCACTAGGTGGCGCTGTGTGTTCATGTCCAGCGATATTTATTTATTTACACAAACAAATAAATAAACAAATCTTTCCTTTTACAATATAAAGTTTAGGTAAATAAATGGTTATTAACTGTATATCAACGCCAGGGGTTGCCAATTAAGATGAATTTTACTAACAAACTAAATTAAATCAACAGACCCGCCGAAGTATTAAATTGTGCTGGCAACTACTTACCTATTGGTTTACTAAATCAAATAACTGTACCATAAATCAATTCAATCAATTATTATTAATTGTATTTGTTCTAACTTCGCTGAAGGAAAATACTTAGTGAGAATACACCTAGATCAGCTAAACTTGCGCATTGCAGCGTTGCTGTATTCCAGTTTTAAGCCTCGTACACGACCACGGGCGATACAACCGCGACCCGGCTCGCGTCAAGTGACATGCGCGAGCGTTACTTCTGTCGCGTGAGTAGTAAGCGACGAAATGTCTTTGTGTTTGTTACTCGTCACCAAACGCTGATGGGTGCAGGTTTAATTACATGCCTTGTGCCTGATACAATAAGTCAGTTTTTTCTCTGCCTCTAATTTTGCAGACTTCCGTAGGTAGCACTGACCACTTACTATTAGCGTGGTTGTCGATTTGCTCACTGTCCAATCATCATTATTCTCTTGACCTTGAAACTATTCGGGATAGATGCATCACGTTTTTTTCATCTATTAAAGCGTTATAGCCTTAATCCTTTTTAAAAGAAAAAAATGAGCTATATCCGTGATTTTTCATTCGATTTGTCTCCAAATGACAAAAAGTAACGACTCCTTTTCCTCAACTGGGTCAATTACAGGCCGGTATATTATTATTTACTCGTATCCTAATATAATATTAATGTAGATATTGATTCAATTATCTGAGCGTGCAGCCCTGTATATGAAGGCTTGTCAATGTCCAATTTTCCTTCGTATGACACGCGTCTTCCTTTTATTCATACATACATGGATGTTCGTGTACATTTGGGGACTATCCACGAAATAGGTTTGCTTTAGATATTTTCTTACAAAAAGTATTTTTCTAGAATATTGACCACGTTCCCTGAACATTCGGGTTCTTTTTATCGAATAATTGATAAGTTTTCCCGTGAATGTTCTTAGACCTGTATTCTAAAATAACATTGCATTTGCAGCATTATCTCGATTTAAAACGGACAGTGGACATTTCAAACATCTCAAATATAATTTAAAATCCAGAAAAATAAGTACCTACATAATCGTTCTAGAACACGGATTTGAAATTAGAAACGGAACAAGCAAGGAGCATTCGGAATTTAACTAGTACAAGTACTTTAAGACTCAAAGTAGGTTTAGGAGGAAATGTTTTACTGGCCATAAACACAAGACTGGCAACCCGACAAAGTATTCGTTATTTAAAAAACGAATGGTCCCTGGGCATTGGCTGAATAGTGGCTAGAGTTTAAGCTCACGTTGTAACTTGTGCGGATTTGAAAATATTCTATGAACAATGGTAGGTAAATCAATGTCGTATGGCCGCAATTGAAATATTTCATCCATTCAATATAGTTTCCAATCGATTCCAACGTACCCTGCAGGTTTAAAGATAGTGAGTATTTTTGACAGCTTTGAAAAACCCGGATCACACTATCGGAAAACCAAATCAGAAAAAGGGCCTAGTAGAAATAATGGAAAAAAAACCTTTTTGATACGCGGGAAAATGCTGCCAATGTTTAGACGGACAAGTTTATTAAAAAAGTAACTTGATAAATAACGCCTTTTCTAGCAACACTCTTTTCCAAACTGATATATCTATTCAGAAAGGATAAATAATAAATTGCACTAGATATGATTGCTAGCAGATCGATCTTATCTAAATCAAAATTCTGGCCACGAGGAGAATTGATTCCTTGCTTCCCTTCGGATATCTCACGAAAGCTTTGGTCCATTTATTAAATTGTATCATCATATTTTTTACAACGTTTTACAGACTCCAAAGTTACTCCTTTGAAATAAATAAACATATTTAATTCATAAATTCTGCTTAATTTAAATGATTTTCAGCATATTCAGCATTATCAAAACGTTTCGTCTCTTGAGACACAGACTTCCTATGTGTGGGAGAGTGTGCTATCATCCTCAAGGCGGGTCCAATAACAGTTGGTGAAAGTCACATCATGTCATAAGAATTTCTGGTTCTTGATCATGCCTACGGTGCCCCAGTGGCGGGGGCCTCGACTTACGAGCAGTAAGTTGTGGGTTTCAGGCAGGCCCATTACTTTATGTTATCCATTTCATCGTGAAGAACCAAAAAAATCGAAGGCATGTAACATCTACCAACCCGTACTGGGCCCGCCTGGTGAATTATAGTCCATTCCCTCTCATAGAGAGGATGCTTGTGTCCCAGCAGTGGGAACATTATAGGCTAATTATGCATATTATAATAAAACATAAATTTTATTTGACTTTCTGAATATTCTGACCTCAAATCCCCTTTCTAGAACAACGAGCAATTTAATAAAAACAACACCTCCAGACAAAATTCGTACCTTAAAAAATAAGTTGCCTCGCAAAAGACCCTCGAAGGCAAAGATTATCCCTCTAAACCTAGTTATCCTTGAGATAAGCTGAGAAATCCTGTGAGTTAGTAAATAAACAGCGTGATAACTTATATAGGGGATAAGGTGCTAATAATGTTGGGAAGAGGGCTCCCCGTGACGTCATCAGCCTTTATCTCGGGGGATAGCTCGGAGGATAGAGGCTACACGTTGCAGAAATGATGCCTGGGGAATGAAAGGAGGACGGTAGCGGATTGTGAGTTGTATGGTTTATAGTTTCAGTAGCATGAATGAACATGGGGGAATTGATAAAATTACTAGTTGATTTTGAATTTCGAAGTGAGGAATGTTTTCTTGTTAGTAAGGCATTGAATAGGGATGACTCCTGACTAAGAAAAATATGATTCTGTTTAGTCCGTCATTTAGATCAAAAACTATTGGATATGTGTATTTTGTTTTATTAAAGTAATAGAAATTGGAAACATCAAATATTTACTCAAGTGTGACGTCACACGATTTTTCGACGCTCTGTATCGTCTTCATTTTTTGTTTAAGTGAAAAAAGAAAAAATGTATTGTGTCTAATACTTTTTTGGAAATCCATCTGACAGAATAATTAGTTTTTTTTTCACATCTACCCTTTTGTAATTGCAGATTACAGTCCGCAGAGCTTATGCAAAGCTGTACTGTAGCACTTTGTAAAATTCAGTGGTGCGTTTGCCAATCCAGCGCTGTTTTTGACTTATTGATCCTTAGGTACAAGGTTGATTATACAATTCGGCTGAATTTAGCAAGCTACACTTCTACTCCACAAGGCAGGGCAACCTCCAAATTTTAAATAATTAATCAAACTTCCACGTACCATACGTTGAGTTCATTGGTCCAACATTTAAGCCAACTCTCTCGTCCCCCCACAACTTGCACCACGGTCCGTCATGTCTGTTCTCAGTGCGGCTCGTTTATTCATTATTCACTTCGTCGACGTACCGTTAAACGCGTTACTCGTTTGAGATGCTGCCGTTTGACTGGCGCCACTAAATAGGTTAGGCAGAAGGGTTGATACTAATAGGTCTATGTAGAACAGATGCGATTCGGGTCACAGTCTACTAAGGATGGTGACACATCAGGGATCTCGTGAACTACGTGGCCAAATACGACCAGCCGCAAGACTACACAAGCCACAGAAAATCTAACGAAGCACATAAAAACTGACCGGTGCTGGCTGATGCGACGAATTGTGGTCATACGTGCGTGTTTCTATTGAAAAAATAAGTTAGACCATTTATTTTTTGTAGTAGATAAACTACTGTTATTGCACCACAAATGGCACAAACAAAAATCTTATTATAAAGGGTGTAAAATCCTCTTAAGGGAAGCCGGTAAGGCACTTGCTTTTCGTAAAGTTACTTCGTTTGATGTGCAGAATGTTTTGTTGACTGCTTCGACCCTTTTTTTTTTTTTTTTTTAAGGATGGGAAATCTTCAAATGACCCCCCCCACTCTGGGCGGAGCGGGAGGGAGTGTCAGACTCTTACTGACTAAAAACCATCCATGTTCCTTCCTCGCCTTTTACGTTCCGGGGCCGCGGTATCTCTTTCGAACAGGCCCGCGACCCCGGCAGGCTTCGGCTCTTGCGGGCCCCTCTCCTTTTGCTGACATCTCTTTGAGGCGCGCGTGGAACACGATCGCGCCGTCGACACGGCCTGTCGTCGTCGTTAGACGGCCGGACGACTAGCTAGCCCATAGCCAGCCGTCCACAGGCCCGCATCTACGGTGGCCGGTAGCCACCACGTGGCCCCCGACGCCCGTTGCGTCTCCCGCGGCGGCCGGGAAGAGAGGATCTCTCCCTCTCACGTTCCGCCACCTCCTTCGCTAGCATGACTGCTTCGCAGAAGGAGGCGACGGCTTCCCATTCCGTCTCGCTCCGGACCATGGATTGAACCAGGGCCGGACGCGAGAGGTCGCCGCCGCCGATCGCCGCCACGAGGACACGGCGGAGCTCCGCCCACGCAGGGCAGACTTCCACCGTGTGCTACTGCTTCGACCCTGTATAGTTTAAAGTGTTCTAATATCATCATCATTAATTATTTTTATTCTCTTCTAATAATTTTTATTGAGATCGATGCGGAACGTCTTCTACCTCCATGACATAACTTTCAACATAACATAACATAACATAACACAACACAACACAACACAACACAACCCAACACAACACAACACAACACAACACAACACAACACAACACAACACAACACAACACAACACATCACAACACAACACAACACAACACAACATAACATAACATGAACTTCACGCCCGTAATCTCCGAAGGGTTAGCGGAACGTCTTCTACCTCCATGATATAACATTCAACATAACATAACACAACACAACACAACACAACACAACACAACACACCACAACACAACATAACATGACATGAACTTCACGCCCGTAATCTCCGAAGGGTTAGCAGAGTTGTAGAATATCTATGTTCCCAAATATATATTTTCAAAGGACAATGGTAGGTACCCAGGTATTCTGTGATCCAATCGAAATAAATACATACTACCTTAAGAATATGTTTGATTTACAAATTATTTTGGTATTACGTTTGTATTTATTTATTTATTTATTTATTCAGTAGCAAACATACATTTTATACATTTAAGTTGGTGCCAACATAAACTCATTAGAGTTTTACTGTGCACCAAGATCATCGACTACATAATTTAGAATTATGAACTACGCATGCTCCGCAGGCCTCTTAATAATCGTCGGTATCTACAAAGAGGTTGAGCTTTCGGTATAACTAGATGACATTATACAGAGTATAAACAGACTCATCAGGAAGCTGTCAACCAAGCATTCTGTACATCGAATTAAGTAACTTGACGCAAAAATTATTGCTGGGAAACGACTTTTTCTGGGGTGAAACATTTTGTGATAGAACTCAATGTAACGGAAGTCAAAACTCAAAACATTGTGCAGATGGATAGATTTAATAGTACGGTGGTCGTGAAGGAGTTTAAAGTAAACATCTAAAACTTTTAATTTAAAAAAAAGTTGTAACTTTGACCCCCAATATCACCGTAACTAGAAGGTTCCCAGATATGGTGTAGAACAAAAGAATGATCGCAATGATGAGGAAAACAAGTGTCTTTCGACTTCGTTAAGAGGTTTTGAACATCCTTTTTACAAAAATAACCTTCTGAATATTCTCTCCATTTACTAAAAGCACGTCCCGTGTCACGGTACCAACTTATTGCATCCTGACGTCAGATGTCATTGAGAAAAATGGCCACAGCTGGGCAAGATATTGCGGAAGTAAGTGACACCAGCTCCTGCATGCAAATGAGGGTAGTTTGTTTAGTGTTCTTTTAACCGACTGCAAAAGAAAGCACGTTTTCAAAACATCACGTCTGTATTTCCCTGAAGGGTAAGGCAGAAGTGTATTTACAGTATACCACCACGAGAACCTATACATTTTGTAAACATACATTCAGGTTTGCAACCTTTGGAACAAATTCAAAATGACAGCGTTAGTGTGAACTTACTTAAAAATGACAGCGTCAGTGTGAATTTACTTCAAAATGACGGCCCAAATGTTTACGTTTTGTGATGTGACATGCGTTCCAGTACCAAAAACAATAGACAACAGCTCTTTATATCGCCAAAATATAACCCGACCAAGTGAAATCGCTCGTTAGTTTCGTATTAAATAATAAATAATAATAAATATCGCTGGACATTAACACACAGCGCCACCTAGTACCACACTAAGCAAAGCTTGTGTCGTGGACACTAGGTAGTTGATATACTACATATATACGTTTTTGTTTGTAAATACATACTTATTATACATATAAACATCCATGACTCGGAAACAAATGTCCGTGCTCATCACACAAACATTTGTTCCTACCGGGATTCGAACCCTCGACCCTAACAACGTAAGGCAGCGTCACTATCACTACGCCAATCGGGTAGTATTACATGGATGATAATTTAAGTTTATTGAAATTGGGAGTATTTCTTGTTGATTGAATTGCCGCTACGTATATAGGTAAAAAATCTTTGTTTACAAAAATTATAGCTTCTCGTGGTGCGGATTATAGGTACCACACACATCTGTTCATTTCACCAGATAATATGTTTTAGTCTCGTGTTAAATCAAGTTATCATATAAGACGATAAACTTATATTTTAGATGGTCGTGTTTTAGATTTGAAAGTCAAAAGAGAACCGGTTAGGGTCAGCTCATACCGAGACGCAACGAGACGCGACGCTGCGCGCACTTTTTAATAGAGCAACTCAAAATGTAACATTATTTACTACACGAAAAGATTACATTTGGAGAAATCAGTGCGTCGCGTCTCGGTGTGAACTGACGCTTATGGGAAAATAGTGGTTTAAATCGGCTTCCCCAACTGTAGGTACTTATGTACGTTTCCATTAGCAGTTTAAATTACTTAATTGGCTACTACCATTTGACTGGCGAATATTCAGCAAAATATTCCACCACAAAATAACCACTCAAACATTGTTTTAAACAAACCACATTGAAAATTACAAACATACATAAACTTTCATGTCCTATTTAACCCAGCTATCGTCAATAGATGCAGATTTTTCGTAAAATCTTCGTAATGCTTCACCTTCTTTATCAAAATAACGCTTGGGCAAAATGTTATGAGTTGCGTTAAATTGTCTAACACGCAATGATTGAATTTAACATTTTCAATACGTACAATTTTCACTTGCTCCGGTGAAGGAAAACATCGTGAGGAAACCAGCATGCCCTTTTTTGTTGATGGGAAATCATTAAATGACTTCTCCCACTCTGGGCGGAGCAGGAGGGAGTGTTAGAGTTTTACTGACTAAAACCCATCCATGTTCATTCCTCGCCCTTTATGTTCCGGGGCCACGGTACCTCTTTCGAACAAAATAAAAATAACCACACAACACCAGGCATTAACCACAATAAAGAAAGCTAATAAGTAAGTAGTTGGGAAAACTAGATTTAAATTTTTCAAGTTAAAAAACTTTTAAAACATAATCAACGTACCGTTAATTCACATTACCATTCCAAAGAACTTTCCTGAAGCGAGAACGCAGTCTCCATCGGCAATCCAGTATGAATTGAGCCTAATTGAAATACAATACGTTTCTGCTTCGGACGGATTGAAGCGACAGTAGATAGACATTGTTATGTATTACAGAGCTCTGCTTAACCCACAAGGGAACTGCCCTGAAAACTTGGGGAGAGACATGAAGTAACAATGACATTTCGAAGGTAATACAGGCTAATAAAAAGCGATAGTCCGTCTGGGTTTTAGTAAGGTTACATTGTCTGAGTGATTGGTTTTACATCAATGTGTCCCAATGGAATAGGGGCCGCAGAATGGAGATGTTTTCTGATTAATGTGCCCTACTTCATGGATTAATTGATTGTGTTTGAATATAGCACCTACACACATGTACCCCTTTTGTCACCCTACAGAACCTAGAACTCAGGCAAGTACTTAGGAACTTAAAGATCAATATTCTGTTTAAAAGTGTTGTAATTTATCAACCTTATAAAATATCGACATTGACGTAAAACTTAAACAGAAAACGCCCGTTCACATCCAATATTATTTTCCTTTACAACGTAAATAAAAAGCAAAACAATCCATTACTTCAAAATACGAAATGATGGATCGCTCTCTTTGTAACCTCAAAGTTCAGATAGTTGCCCTCGGAGCCTCGGACCAAGTAATGGTCGAGGAAATTTCATTCCAATTTTTGCGCAACTTTCTCTATTCCCACACAATTTAATAACCAATGAGGGCACAGTTCGGGGATGACGTCACTGCCTCGCAATACATGGTCTTAACTAACAAGGTTTGGTCTGAAAGCAAAGACAAGCGCGGCACCCCCCCAGTGTAGTAACTTATCGATAACTCGGTCTGTGAGCGCGCGTAATATCGATACATTATCGACGAAGCAGGTTCGCGCACTTAGCATTAATTTGTAAATATCGGCGACGGATGAAATTAGTTTCTTGCTCTCAATTTTGGGTATCGATTTCGGAATTTTGGGAGTAAATAATTGATTTATACGTAGAATTTCGGTTTTGATAAAGTTGTTGTTGTATTGAACAATGAATCTTCAAAAGTTTTGAACAATATTCTTTGAACAAGAGTACAAAACTTCTTAGTTTAATGTAAAAGCTGGCTAGTTACCGGTTCGAATATTGGGAACGAGAGAATCACCATTCGATAGTTACATCATCGATAAACCCGACTCTAGACCGCACATCGGAGACAATTTCGAGTAGATTGGCAAATCGGTCACGTTCACGATATAATAGCTTTTAATGCATGACAAGGAGTAATGACGCGTTGAGGTTCTTGCTGGTACAGCATCTTCTATTGATCATTATCCCCTTTACAAGATGGATTTACTCCAGCGAAGTATGCTAATGCCGTGATAAATAATCGCTTGCTTAGAATTGGAAAACGCTTTAAGTACTTTGAGCCTCTAAGACGATTTCGATAAATCGAGTTCGATTAATCGGACGGAAAATCGAATAAACAAACTCGAGTGATAATTATGTTGGTTAGAGGATCAGTAATTAATGTTCTGACTAGGTTGACTCGGTTTTGCTTACGGATTGGGCTTTATTATTTTTTAATCTTAAATAGAACGCAGAGGGGCCTACAGATTATCCGGGGATTTAGTTAAAAGGTTTTCATTAATTCTGTCCAAACATTTTATTTTAAATTCCATAAAAAACCTAACCTAACACGTTTACAAGAAAGTAGCTTTTAACAACGATGTTTATTCAACAAATAAACATGACATAAAGCCTAATACGAATTTATTTTCTGATTTATTCTGTCCCAGTGTGTCTCGTTGATATTGAATAAGTTGCTTGACATAAATTCTTGTTGAACGTTTCGGCGAAAAAATATAAATATAAAAAAATGCGATGCGGGAACCCTGACAAAGTTCTCACAGCACTCACCTATATGAAATATATGAAGAAAGTTTGTGATATTGAGCAAAAATTTATAGCGAGCGCCTTAAAAACTCTCAGAAGTGATAAATTGAGAAAATATTGCTTTTCATATACAAATAAGGGTAGGAGACCTGACTAGGGTCCATTTAACGTGGTTTTCGGTATATACTCGTACTGAACTCTAGTGTCTTCGGTTCCTGGTTAGGGCGAAGTGTTATTGGGTTTTCTCATCAGTTTTTCTCAGTAACAGCCATAAAGTCTTGATTTGCGCCCGGTTGATGACAATAGGCACAACATGGCAGAACATGGCACAACATGGCAGAACATGGTAAAACATGGCACAACATGGCACAACATGGTACAACATGGCACAACATGGCACAATTCGCTGTCCTTGTACGTTAATTATGAAGATTAGGCAATTGGCTTTCCGATAAAAGCAATCCAAATTAGCTTTTCCCAAGGAGATAAATGTGGATGTATTTCAGACGTAATATAGATGTAATATAGGAACCTTATTATTTACTTAAACTCAACATTATCTGCCAAGCCTTTTCCCAACTTACTTTTGATCGGCATCAAGTCTAAGCGAATGCAGCTGAATTCTAGTATTTTAAATGGAGCGACTGCCTATCTGACCTCCACAACCCGACCTTATGTACTCGAAGGTCTTATTGTAAAAGAAAAACATTTTTAAAACAAGCTGTAAATACAGGAGTGGTGCATTTTTTTTCCTATTCTTCTCAGCGTATTTTATCGTATCTTTCCTCCGTATCATAGGGGTGCATAAGATATAACTAGCCCACCATCTTTGAGAGTCCGCCATATTGGATTTAGAATGACGTCACTTAGGTAACATACGTTGTCATCTAAAGTAAACGTGTGTGCAAAATATCAGCTCAATCTGTTTGGGGATAACTGTTTTAAAATTCAGAAACAAATGTAAGAACAAAAATTGCAAATTAATTAAAAGTTTGTAAAAATAGAAGCACGCGCGTGACGCTTGACACAAGTCGAGTCGCGAGTCGCATCGCCACAGGGGTAAGACTCAACAAAAAAGCTTAGAATACACAATTGACTGACAAAAATGTTGTGAATATTTTATCCAATATACGTGGTTTGGTTTTGTTCTAAACATAATTAGTATACAAGCTGTTACGGCGGTACAACTACTAAAATATACGTTAATTAAAACCAGACCAATTAAAGCAACACATTAGGGATTCTAATCGATACTAACAGACGCTAATAATGTTGGTAATTATAGGTACAGTAATACTCGATGAGGTAGGGTGCTAAAGGGGAACAATTGAAAATCTGACACTACCTCTCGTAATAATTATGGCTTAAAATTTTGTATGAGGTATTTGAAACCACTACAAGGATACATACAATTTTATAATTGTTTAGATAATGAGAGTATAGGTGTATTTTATTGGTATAAGTCAATGACACTTGAAATAAATGTTTTGTTATGGTTATTACTATAGTTAAGTCATATATGGATACTTTAGGTCCGTTATTTTGAAGTAAGTTCACGCTGATGCTGTATTTTTTTTTATTTGATCCTATGGTTGCGAACCCAAATGTTTGTTCACAAAAACGAGATCTTCTTGTGGCGGGGACTATCGGTATAACAACACAATACAATTACATTTTTACCAAACGCGGGTGTACTTTAGTATTACTTTTAGTAGCGAGTTTAGTTCTTTCACGTTATACTTAGTAGATAAATGACACTTCACAATAATTAAAATGGGTCGTTTTAGACTTAAGGAAAGCAAAGAGAAGGAGTTGACGGGAATCGACAAAATCGCGTAAAATGCGATTTTGTCTTTTCCCGTATCTTCTCCACTCGGCGCGTCTCTTCTTAGGTGGAGTCCGCGCCTTAGGAGGTGAATTCGGAAACAATGAAAACTCAGTTCAATATAAATCGAAATATAGTATCGGTTTTCGTATCACGTGACATTAGATTTAAAATAAACTTTTGCCATGGTATATTAGGTTTTACTACCTGTATGTGCACTACTCAGTCTCATAGTTGGATCTGTTCATCGTCTTATTTGGCTGCTGAACATTCACAAGCCAAGAACTCGCAACGTCGATATCAAACTGACAAGAGATTACTTGCTGTACAAATAGAAACTGTTTTTTGTGCGTGTAAGTTTATTCAAATAAACTTACACGCAGAAAAAACTTTACTCAAACGTGCCTCCGGCGCGTCAAAGCGACATATTTCGGTACTGATTGCATCTCAAAGTTCGTCTACGAGTCTACGAAAAAAGTTTCTCGTAGACGAACGCTACGGAGTGCTACGATGGGGGCAACGCCTACGCCGTAGCTCCGTATGAAAAAACTTTATAGAATAGAATAGAATATTTATTTGCGTTAAACATGGTATACAAGGGTGTATAATGTATCTAGTTGGTTGTCATAAGACTTTCACTCATCCAATTTATGTCATCGTTCGATAAATCTCACCTGCCTTCTTCTCCAAATAAAACGGGGCCAAAATAAAATAAGGTGTTTTATTTTTAAAATGATGAGGTAAGGCTGACTGCAGATGGTCTTGGAATATTGAAAAGAAAACATATAATATTAATAAATGCTTGCATGATCATAATTAGCATACAATCAAAAGTTAGAATAGAAGAATCAAGTTAAGTGGTAGATGTGTCTGTTTTTGATTGACGTATGCATTAAACAACTCAGTTTGACAACCTGAATGGCCCTGCGGTACTAAGGCTGCCTTACGTTCTTAGGGTACCGGGTTTAAATAAAAAAAAAGTTCGAAGCCTCGTTGCTTAGTGTGGCACTGGATAGCGCTGTGTGTTAAGTTCAGCAGTATCTATATTATTTATTAATTTATATTTATTATAAGTGGAACTGGGCTGGTCACATCTGCCGCATGTCGGAGGAGCAATGGGCTAAAATTACCACTCAGTGGTTACCAAATAGCAGAAAACGACAACGTGGCAGGCCCAGAAGGAGATGGCGGGATGAGCTAGATTCTTTCGCAAAGGATTGGCCTACAATCGCACAAGATCGCGAAATGTGGAAGGAGGGAAGGGAGGCCTTTGCCCTGCAGTGGAACAGTGTAGGCTTATAATAATAAGTCTGAAATCGCCAACCCGTCTTGAGCAAGCATGGTGATCAATAATGCTCGAGCCTTTTCTATATGAGAAGCCTTTGCCTAGCTAATGGACAGTATTATACTGGTCCTATTATAATATCTGTGTTTAAATCCAGTATGTATATTATGTCATAAGTTCGTAACTGAGTTTCATTCTAAAATATACAGCAAAAACAAATAACTATGACACATAGAACAAAAACGCGCTGTCGCAACATTCTGCAGCTACCCTAATAAACAAAAACAGCTGCCTTATATCAACGTATGTTCCGTAACGTGCATAAGTTCGCTTCGTCGCTTCGTCGGAGCTCGGGGGGCTCTGCGGGGCTCGTTGGGGAGACTAGGGCACCTGTCCCACTGCTAACGATTAGCGTGAGTATAGTTATCAAGCACACTAGGCAGCATCGTCGCTTCACAACGCTTATGCGAGAATATTAAAAAAAAACAACGCAAGAATGCAAGAATATAAAAAAAAAAACTAGAAACAAGTTGGTAAGCATTGAGGTGTGAGAGTGAATTTCGTATAGTTTGATCATTGGGCTATGAGCGAGTGCGACGGGAGTCACTCCCAGTCACTCTCTGGTATACGTGTATTAGTAAGCGAGATTCTCTCGGTCTGTTTTGCCCGCAAAGCGAGCGTCGTTGAGCGAGTTTTTAATATTGATAGCTAACTCTTGTAACAGTTGAGAGAAAGTACTCGCTGCCATGACGTGTGAAGAGTCAGCGATCAACTATTAATATAATTATGTATCTTTTACTGACACGGGACCTACATCATTTTATTTATTTATTTTATAGAATCTCCGACAAAAAATATACACAAAACATAAATCTTTTTCCTTTATAAGAAAATTGACAAGTAATTTGTTAGGCAGGTTTACTCCAATCACTTATAGGAGACCACAGCATGCAAACAATCTTATAAACGAAGCTAACAAATTAAGACTCTTATAATTTAAGTAAATATAATAATATAATTTAAGTCATTTTGAGAGAAAATAAAACATAAAATAAAATAAAAAACTAACAAAAACTTTTGATGCTTATAGAGAAAATGCTTTAAAGCTTGTCGGTCTCTCGCTGGTAGTGAGACAGTTACCTAAAGGATTACGCCGCAGAGATGGCCAGCATCCGGCTATTAACTAATAACATTATACGCGGTCACCTCACTGCCTGTCAAGCGTAGCAAATTTGGCAGAATTTTCCCTATATCGCCGCCATCTTGAATCTCCAGATATAATGTCATCATGTTGTTTTTGCTATTATTTTTTGTGGTCACTTCTAAATGAAGTTTACAGACCAAAATCAAGTGTGCAAATTTTGTATACCTTCAGATGAGATGCTGCCGACATGTCAAACTTGCCCAGGCTATGGTGTAAAGAGTGACACACTGAGACATAATAATCATGATAAACAGATATATTCTTGAAAGAAGACAATGAAGAATGATTTTCTTCAAAAATTTTCATTTGGTTGTCCTTTCACTAGATACAAATCGTTGATTTATTAATTTAATATCCAATATTTTTCCGCTGCTAAGCTAAGACCTCTTCGTAGTCTTTTTAGGTACCTACTCTATTCCAAATTTCAAACCAGCACTCGCGGTATTAAGCTTAATTAATTAAGCAATCACTCTGTCTTTACAGTATAAATATTTATGCTCATTGATTCTCCCCGTTCTAGAAACCATGTTTTTGATCATAAAGACAAATATTTGTCTAGCGTTCCTCCAACATATTATTACATTAATAACTAGTCGAGGTATTAGATAAGAAACTTAATAACATAGGCATCAAGGATAAAATTCGTGTGTTCGGAACAGGAAGGTCTACCAAATGAAATTCAATTACATAATGCAACCTTTAAAATACTTACAAATATATTTCCGAACTCCCCAAGCATAGAAAAAACCTTTTTTCGATAGATAAGTTTCATTTGGGGTTCGCTACATTTAAAATAGAAACTTAGCGATGCGATAGTAGAAAAATCTTCCGTGGCGACACAGGGTATACTATTAATCAGCTTTAGCTGGTCAATGGCCGAACTGACCTTTATCAAATTAAGGTCAAATTGTCTGTTTAAAGCCCATTTATTTCTCATCGGACGCAGTTTGTTCCGTATCGTGTATTAGTTGGAGTAGTTCGAGGACCTGGCTTGCTTAAGCGGTGTAAACGAGATGAATTATTATTTGATAGTTTTTGTATTTTCGAAGTTTAAAAAATAAGCTGTCTCATACATTTGGTGGAGTAGGAATTGGAATTTTGTATGGGGCCGTTGATAATTTTTCCGCAATTACGATAATGGTCCCATAGAGAAAGTTTTTCAGTTTAATGTTCTGTAGCACACCCCCTCATTTGACTATACTCTTTCTGCTCCACGTTGTATAGTAGTAATTCGCTTTACCACTTTATATTTTGGCCTTGAAATTTATTCATAGTGACAACTAGATGGTTTCAATATTAATGAAGTCTCAATTTACTAGAAGTTTTGGTCAAAAGTGGCAGAGCACTATCGAAGACACCGGATTCCAGATTCGTCTGTTTAAGATATCCTTTAGAATTTCTTCGATTTCAAGTTTAAAAAATGTAGTTCTTCTAAATTAGCAAAGGTTACTGAAATCTAGGATGATGAGCTATCTTGTTTTACTCAGCCGGAGAGCAGAAATAACGTTACTTCATACTATTTATGAATAACTAGCTGACCCGACAGACGTTGTCCTGTCAACTATGAATATTTACCACCTACCCACTACCTACCTAGCAACTACCTACCAACTACCTACCTACCAACTACCTACCTACCCCCTACCCACTACCTACCACCTATCCACTACCTACCCACTACCTACCTACCACCTACCCACTGCCTACCTACCAACTACCCACTACCTACCTACCACCTACCCCTACCTACCCAATACCTACCGAAGAAAAAAATAAAAAAAAAACAAAAAAAGTCAGTATCATATGTCCTTCTCCTGGTTCTAAGCTACCTCCCCACCAATTTTCAGCCAAATTGGTTCAGCCGTTCTTGAGTTATAAATAGTGTAACTAACACGACTTTCTTTTATATATATAGAAGATTCTAAATATCAAATTCTCGTATTTTGCGTAGCAACTGAAGTAAATGTTAGATCCTTTTGGTCCATTCCTCTGAATATCTCGTTTCTACTGTAATCTAGATTGGCTCGAAACCTACATTTTGAACATTAAGTCTGACTTTAAAACACTTTTGTTCAAATGGGGTTTTAGTTTAGCCTGTAATTTGTGAAATACGAACCCTCGTACTCTTAAATAGAGCTAATACATACTTGTTTTACCCGTAGTGTAAATTTTACAGAATAAGGTTTTGTATCAAAGAACAATGTCAGATAACGGTAAATGAGGGTGTTCAAAACTTCGGTTTAGTTTTTTATAAACTGTCCTAAATATACAATAAGCAATATTGCTTATAGTGGACGAGTTATGGCAAAGACCTAGTACTGAATAAAACTACCCAAATCGCTTCTTCCGTGCCTATGGAATTCGACGAGTTCTCTCTATTTCTCCAGGATCCCATTATCAGATCGTGATTTGATGATAACGGAACAACATGGGAAGTATTTTTACCTTTCAAACAATTAATAAAAAGTCGGTCCAATCATTATCAAGTAATCGGGGAATATTGAATTGAGAACCTCCTCCTTTTTGAAGTCGGTTAATAACGACGATATGGTAGGTTCCTCAAAAATCCGGATAGCCTATAAAAGATTCTAAGAATTTAAGAGTTCCGTTCGTAATGGGATCCATAACAAATCATGGATCCCGTTATCAGAAGTAATCAGAACCTAACCAATTTTCTAATCAAACTACCCTTGAAGTTACATCCTTTCCAATAAAATAAAATAAAAACAATACATGTCACGGTAATAGGCTTATCCCCAATAAATGGAACTTAACACATCCAACTGTCGAAATCCGGGTATATTGTACACTTCTGAGTCCCCCCCTCAGAGCATACAGGCGATGTTTCGTCATGATGTTGTTTAAACAATAAACATCCAAGCGATTGCAGCAATCACTGCAGATTTGCCGTTTAATTTTGAAGAGTTCCATTTATATCTCCGAAGATCAGCGTCAGATCATAACCAAAAAAAATGGGACCACACGGGAAACACAAAAAAAAGACGAATTGAGAACCTCCTCTTTTTGGAAGTCGGTTGAAAACGAGCGAGATAGACGAACGACTTCTCGAATCCAAATCGACTCGAAGCTTTGTGAATACGGGTCTGGTTAGGTTAAATGTGTACTATTGGCCTGGCACTGCCTGAGTTCTGTACTACTCTTCTTCTTTTTATGAAAAGATAAGTAATGCATAAGTAATGTACCAAAGTACCAACTTCCAACAGACCAAAAACTTAATCTTACATTAGAAGACACTTACCTTTTATTACTTTTCACCTCTTTCATTAGTCGATCGTGTCTAGATCTAAAAATACTTATTTTCTCTACGTCTTGAATTACAGATAACGGGAAAACTTGTTTAAACAGATAAAGATTCATAAATCTAAAAATAAAAAGTATTCCTACATTGACCTTTCTTTTATCCACCAATCAATCAAAATAATTCATATTCAGTTCCTATTTTAATCATAAACGTATAGTTGTAACTGTCAATCCTTCTTAGAATAAAACCTTTTTTGGGCGTTCAAAAATCCTTTGTCTTACAATTCTTGTGTTCAAAGAATATCACGTTACTCTCGAAAATAATCCTAATACGACATTTTCCACGTATTTTATGTTAAGGTGCCATATTATTTACGTGGAACAAGGTAGGTTGATACGGGTTGCTGCGGTTGCTCAAAGAGACAGGTTGACGGTTGCCACGTTTGGTAACCACTCGGGAGCGATTACGTGTCTCCCTGCGTAACCGTTTATTTTATAAACGCTTTATTCTTTATCTTTTGGGAATCAGCCTTTTGGGCTGTTTGGGTTAATATTAACGATAATTACTTCGCTGGAATTATGCTTAAATGTTACAGTTATTGTCTGCGGTAAGGTGCTGTGGTCGAGATGTCGATAGATAGGTACCGATTTTGTCGCTTATGGAAGCCATTTTTGTGTGGACTCAGTGAAACTGGGTGGTTGACACTCAAATTTTGTTATAGAGACGATTACGTCCGCTTTTGAGTTTCATTTTGCCTTACAGCCTCTTTTACAACATCTTTCAGCATCTTGCACTCAAAACGAAGTGTTTGAACAAAAACAAAAATGTTAATTTAATCACTAATGAACCGATCTAACGATGTTATGTATCAGCACTCGGCTACCTAATAATTGAAAAATGAGAATGTATGAACGTTTACGATCTGATGCCGCTTAGCTTACTAGCAATAGGATGGAAAAATTGATGGATGGATGAATTGGATAGATGGCATTTTTTATGTTTGTCCTATCGGGCTAATAAATGATTTTCTTTCTTTCTTTCTTTCAATAGAATAGTATTTATGATTTATAATAATGCACCTCTGGTCAATTCCTGGCACTATTGAAACAGAAACTTATCCGAAGGGTTTGGCAGAGGGGCACCCTATAGTACACCCACATTTCACACGTTACTTAAAGTCCCATGTGATAAGGCATTGCCATCAACCTTGCACAAAATCAAATTCAAACGTGGCTGCTGCTGAAAAAATCATGATGGACACACAATATAAGTTCTGGAGTGGCGACCGCGAACCGGAAGACAATGCATTGGAAGACCTCCCACTAGGTGGACCGATGACCTGGTGAAGGTTGCGGGAATCCGTTGGATGCGAGTCGCAAGGGACCGGTCAATGTGGTGACGCTTTGGAGAGACTCATGTCCAGCAGTGGACGTCTTTCGGCTAAAATGATGATGATGATGATGACACAATATAACACTTTGCCTGACTTGGGATTCGGACCCGGGACCACGTGGTAGGCAGTCACGCTGGCGACCACTCGACCAATGACACAGTCTAACCTATAAATTTAAACTATTCCTATAAATTTCCTGCCGAAACGAGAAATGAAACACAAGCCACACGAAAATTGCAAAAGCCACGGTGAAAAGATTAGCCCGCACCACTAATAGTGTTAATTAAGGAAGGATTTCATGAATATTATGTTTGCGAAGTCGCGGCCAAACTGTGAGGTGTATGAGAAACATAATTCCCGTAAACTTAATAAGATTAAAGGGTTTAATCGTGTTTGTTAACACCTACGTCGGTAGAGGAAAAAGTTTTTTTGCGGAGTTTTAAAACACGCCGACTCAAGTGTCCTTGTTACGTAACATCTCTGCCTGTATCCTCTGAAAGGGTGTGCATATAGGGTGTGGAATAGGATATAGTACTCCCACACACATAGACTGTTTAATTTTGATAGCATCCTAAATTCCGGAGCGCTATTTAGAAATTCAACCAATTTAAAAACCCAATCAAACTTTTCTTGGCTCAATATTGAACCAAAGGTTCTCGGGTCGTGGATCGAAGGTCAATGAAAAGTGGCAATCGTTTTCGTATTTCTACAACACCTTTCAATAATATACACTATTGATAGTGCTAAAGTTTGAATGGTTGAATGTTTTTTACACAATTACGCCCGAACGGCTTACAGGATCTGAATGAAATTTGGCAAAAAGATAGATTATAATCTGGAATGGCACACAGGCACAACATATTTAAATTACACATTAAAATTTCCACGCAAACGAAGTCGCGGGCAACAGCTAGTTCTGACTACATATTTTCGCGAGCCTATGCTAATCAAATATATTGTTGACTTGACCATTATCGTGAACGCTAAAACGACACTATCTACCTGGGTTGGAGCAGAGAAAAATTAAATTAGGCCATTAAGCTGACAACAAAATTAACCCTTGAACTCAGAAACATTGTCATCATCACCATTCTTTTCCCAAATTGGACACGAATTTTACATGAAGAGACTCCAATAGGGTATCCATTAGTAAGACTGGTTGAGTTGTAAGATATCAGAAACATCGCCATCGCATCTCTGAAAAGCTGGAACATCATCATCAATCTCTTGCCCATTTCCCAATTCATTTGGAGTTAGCACAGCATGTCTTCTTCCATATACTTCTCTATCTCCCTCTACTCATATACCCTTGAAAATCCGTAACAATGACACTGAATAATTTGTCAGTTATTTTCATGGCAGAAATAATACAACCAGTACCTAGAACACATAAGCACAGAGAAGCAGGCACCCTGATATCTCACGTCTAGAAATTAACATAGAATGAACACAGCATGTAGCGCAGTTGCTAATTTGCGAACGTGTTGATT
Source organism: Xestia c-nigrum (assembly GCA_916618015.1). NCBI lineage: Eukaryota > Metazoa > Arthropoda > Insecta > Lepidoptera > Noctuidae > Xestia > Xestia c-nigrum. The sequence goes on from OU745264.1 coordinate 5,428,384, forward strand.
AGATACTGTGCTCATTCCGTTCACTCGGCAGTATTACAAGTCTGAACCTCCGAGCTGTGTGGGGAACGAATCAAATTACCCAGAGAAATAAGGATGGGATCAAGTTTACAACACCTATCTTTACAAGACCTGAGAGTTATTTGCTCAGACACATTTCGGTACAAAAACTGGTTGGTTAGTGTTGGCACAAAAAACCTGTAAAAGGTTTGGGACCAGATTTCTAAATACAGTATCCCATAATGTCTTTACTGTCATCACCTGAGCGAAAAGAGGTCATTTGCTTGATATAGGTTCAAGATGAAGTGACATTATATCAGAGAAAACGATATTGGAGAAGTAAAACAATATGGGTGTAAAAGTAACCTTAACAAAGGCGAAAGGAACTTTTTCTTCCCGTCATTGCCATTATTTTCAGGTTCAATTACATACCTGGGAACTTTCTAGTTACGGAGATATTGGGGGTCTGATTTCCAACTTTTTCACGTTATAACTTTGCTTATAATATCTCCACGACCCCCGTACTTTTCAATGCATCACAATGTTTTGAGTGCGTTACATTGAATCCTACTGCAAAACATGATTCAAGAAATAACACTTACCATTTTTTTTATATCAAACAATTTCAAAGGTGCCGATTTTATACTATTTCAGAGTGCTCTGAAGACAAAAGGAGATAATTTATGCTTTAGTCTACCTCTTTCGGAAGAACAGCCGTGCATAAATCAATTCGCTCACAAGACACAGCGAATTTTCATTAAGAAATTGGAAACTCGCATCGGATGACATCTGACTCTGTCTTGTACTCGGTGTCGTCTTAACGTCACACAATCAGCGATCGACCTTTTGAATCGGAACTTCTGGTTGAAGTTTGTCGACAAAGCGTATTGAAATGTTTTAGATTTCTCTAGAACTTCACTGAGGTTCTGCAGTTGCAAGACAAGAGCTGTTTTAATCATGAGGATTCTTTGGACTAGTTGTCACGGATTATTTTCATGAGCAGTCCGCTGTCAGGGTTTTGATTTAGAATTCAATCTAAATTTAAATTCTAAACTGGCGCCGCAGAGGGCGGGCCAAAAAGAGGTAGCGAGACGATCTAGACGTACCGCGAAGTGTTTCGAGAAGGCACGGGAAAAGAACATATCGAAGGAATGGAGGGAGGCCTTTGCCCAACAGTGGGCCTACGAAAGCCATTAAAAAAAATAAAAATAATAAAGGTTTTATTTTTTTGTTTTACATTCACGCTTGAAGGCACTTATTCACAAACCGCAACGTAGCCATCCAATCGCTGTGCCGCTCATTTTATTTTATGAAAATGCTTTCATAGATGGTGATACCATTCACTCCGATTGGTTTTTATATTGGGCTTTTTAAAGAAAAAGTATTATTCTCTTCGTTAATGTCAACAACATTACTTATAGTGGGGGCTCTGTTGATTTTTCAGTAACGCAAATACCATAAAACACCCTGGAAACCAACCGTTCTGCGGTTTGTAAACCATCACGCGATACTTTTTCCAACAACTTTGTTATTTTTCCGCACCTCTATCAAATGCGGTGCCTAACCACAAAAAACCCCCGTTTGTAAATCTGAACAATCATACTTTTTCGGCCGACAGAAAAAAAACATATATTATTCCAAAATCAAAACATAAAATAGTCCTCGCTACCAACCAATAAATCCATCCAAAAGTCATACTTCAATACTTCATGCTTTTTTGCGCGGGAGTAGTCAACTAGGTTAGTAGGCTAGTCATTGAGGTTGCCATCTTGTTTTTTCAATACCATTTACGTATGCGGCCAGATGTACGAAGGTGGACAATGGCAAGGACCGCAGCAGATGGCATTATGTGGTTTCTGCCTAGCACCATGGCTAAAAGGCGTGAATTTATGTAAGTATTTTATTTCCACAAACAATCCAAACTTCCAAACTATATATATATCACGACAGGGAATCCCTGGAGAAGAGCAGTCCTCGAATATTGGCGCCATTCGCCGCCATACTTAATGTCTTGCAGTCTAATAACCATCACATCGCCGTGCGATGTGATTCTTCATTGTTGGTAGATAGGTAGATGGGTAGTTGAAATCACACACCACATTTTACTCAAACTCCAAACGTTTATTTCTAAGAAACCATTTAGGTACAGGCACAATAAACATTCTGAGTCAAGCAGCCCGTTCGCATATTGTTAATAAGGAGAAGAACGGACAAAGAAACTCCTTACACTCTTTTCAACCAATATTACATTTCTCATTTACACAAGCTTGTAATGTTTACTTTAAAAGCCATTACTATTTTCTTAATAATTCAATTGTTTTACTCAACGAGACACACCGCGTCTTCAACGCCTCTCTAGAGTGACCGGAAGTTGCTCACTCCCTCAGTACAGTAATTCATTACATCGTAAGGTCATTAAAACTTACAAACAATATCAGAATACTTCACACTTAATTATTGTAATAATTAAACAATACTAATATTCACAAATGCAAAGGTATTATTAAGTTTAAGCTTAATTACTAGCTCAATTCCTTTTTACACTTGTTATTAAACCATTTCCGACAAAACGGAAGACACGTCAAATTAATACAAAGAATAAGTCTTCCATTAATAGATTGCTTTGTAAATAATTTTGTTACTTATTTTGGTTTGTAGCTAGTTTCAGTAAAACTGATTTAGTTATAGTTTAGAATTATAAATTGACTTATTGACCATTAAAATTGTACTTAGCGCGTTTGTATGGCGACATCCACATGTGGAGTGTTGCCATACAATCAAAGAAACCGTAGTCCACGAACGAGCTATGACAAATTGGTAAAATCCCAATAGTTATAAAATATTAGCTATCTTAATTTTAACTGTAGTTCTAGCTAAACTTGTTTAATTAATCTCTTAAATTGTCACTCGAAGATCTATTTAAGTCTTAGTTAATACAAATGCCAATAGATGGCGCTTAACCCTTCTCTCAATCGAATAATGATTTTTGTAAATAATTGTTAATGCCAACTGCCAAAGCAGAGATGGCAGGTTCATCAATATTACAATGGAATAGTTTACGAGTGTTATTAATTAGATTAAATCTTAGCAGATAGAGACTCCTGCGGCGACATATATATAATATTATAAATGCGAAAGTAACTCTGTCTGTCTGTCTGTCTTTGCTTCACGCCTAAACTACTGAACCAATTTGTGTGAAATTTGGTACAGACATAGTTTGGAACTTGAGAACGGACATAGGATAGTTTTTATTAGAAAAAAAAAAAAAAAAATCCGGACATACAGCGCCATCTTTTGGTCAAGAGTCGGCATCAATTCAGTACTGAAAATTCATCGGAAAAATGCCACTCTCTGTAACCCTCTCTTTCTCTTATGTGACGCAGACGAAGTTGCGCGGGTCAGCTAGTTAATTCATAAATATAGACCGTTACTTTTTGTTAGGTCGTTCTCGGATCTAAAGTCATAAACTCGATGTCCGAACTCGAAACGGTCGGGACTGTTTTTTTTATAATTACAAAAAAATGAAATTTAAACTTGGAACGATGGGACCTGTTTAAAAAAAAACAGTCCCAATCGTTCCGAGTTCGGTGATCGAGAATAAATGGCTTTTGGTTCCAGAAAAAAAATTGGTTGTCTGTAAAGTCGGTTTACGGACGATAGATTTACGTGATAACGTCATAATCATTATTTTATGTAACACAAAAAAGGAGGTGGAACGTTACTATGGAACGTTACTATGGAACGTTACTATTTTTCATGAGTGTTGCTGGTATTATCAATTTATAAGACGTTATCACGTCAAAAACTAAAAATAAATGTGATTGCCACCCTCCAGAAATGTCATGCTAAACCAAAATAACCATGACACACTATAACTCTAAATAATTCTCTTACCATCAAAATCAAAAGCTAAAGAACGACGTCAAAGGATCATATAACATTTCTAACTAAAACAATATCTAACCGCTGGCTACAAGACGCAACACCACATGAAACAAAGGACTACGTAAGATGAACGTACGTTCCGACGGCGTGGAATTGAAAGCTCTATAGTTCTCTATGATTTCTCTCTTCTTCCCTTTTGTTTCTTCTCTCTGGAATATAGTATTTGTAGACAAGGAACTGGACCAACATTTGCATTGTTTTGTTTTGGTTAACCAATATGGAATTGTTCTTGGTTTGCCAAACTTCTTGTTATGTTTTTTCAAGAATAATTTCAACTGTTTTACAATTCAATTCAATTCATTTATTTATAGCAACAAATATGGTAGGTACATGAAGTTCTTATATAAAATATTTAGTAACACACATTTGGCCAATATATAGCATGCAATAGTACAGGTTTAACATTTAACATATTTATTACTAAGTAACTACATTTACTTTTAGATGTTTACTATACACCGTGCCATTTTAGTCGTCTGTACAATGTATCCGACATAAAATACCTATCGGTGCGACTTTTTTAAGATAACAGAGTCAAAGAAAAATAAATAAGGACCGCGCTCGCATCTGGTATTTTTAAGTCATGGTGATAAATGAATGAATTTTCATCAATTAATTATTCAAGTCTCATTAAGACATTAATTTTTTAATGAATGTTAGGTGTCATTGGATACTTGAAGTGGGCTGCCGCGCCACTGTAAGACAATTGTAAAGTCACGGTGTTTAATTACAATTTACACGATAGGAAAGTTTTGAAATATTTATTAGAGAAAAAGAAGACCAAATATACTAAAGATGGACTTTGTGAAGAATGATGTGGTTAGAAAGGATGACTTCGGAGATGATGAGTGTTTGAGAAGTATTTTAGAAGAAACGCTCACGACAGATCATCATCTGCCTAGCCTTTTCGTCGTCGACTTCCAGTCTAACCGAATGCAGCTGAATGCCAGTATGTTACATGGAGCGACTGTCTATCTGACCTCCACAACCCAGTTAGTACTAGGTAATACGATACTCCTTGGTAAGAATGGTTGTCATACTTTCGGGCCACTGACTACCTGTAACGACTGTCAACGATTTACAAATGACAGCTGTCAGTACTAATATTATTAATAAATAATAAATAAATGTCGCTGGACATGAACACACAGCACCACCTAGTGCCACACTAAGCAATGCTTGTGTCGAGGACACTAGATAGTTGATATACTACATATTATATACTTTTTGTTTGTAAATACATACTTATTATACATATCAACATCCATGACTCGGAAACAAATGTCCATGCTCATCACACAAACATTTGATCCTACCGGGATTCGAACCCAGGACCCTAAGAACGTAAGGCAGCGTCACTACCACTACGCCATTCGGGTCGTCAGTACTGATCGTGCTTTCCGAGGCTCGTACGAAACTTGGTATGTTATGGGTGGTCACCCATCCACAGACCAACCTAGGCAAGCGGCTGTTGTTATTTGGCCACGAGCTCCTCTACTCGCTGACGCCAAATAATGAAGATAATTTTAAGTTTTTCACCAAAAAGGTAGGGAATACTAATAGTAATAGTATATTAATTCGCATAAAACATGGTATACAAAGATGTTACAAATTTAAATAGCACAAACATGAAAAGAAGGATGTTTCTTATACTCATAAGTCAATCTGAAAGTAAACTTTAATTGTCACTTACGGGATATCTTCCGTGATTATTGTTTATTTTGACCGCGATCATCGCGCTTGCAACAGCGTCGAAATATCGGGAGCTCAAAATAAACAATAATCAAGGAAGATATCCTGTAAGTGCCATTTTAAGTTTATTCATGAACCGTCTTCTTTATCTTTGCTCCATCCCACGTTAAGTGGGGTCGGCTCTCCTAATTTTCCTACGCCATGACGTTCTGTCTGGGGTTGTCGGGTCGGGTAGTTTTGCTTTATTTATCAGGCTGGTCATACTAGTGTACCATGTGTACGGAGGGCGTCCTCTACCTCTCTTTTTCTTCGGTAGATTTAAGGCTTTTTTAACAATGTAGTCCTCGTCTCTAACGTGTCCATACCCACCGCAAACGACTTTCATTGACGACCCGAATGGCGCAGCGGTAGTGGGGCTGCCTTACGTTCTTAGGGTCCCGGGTTCGAATCCCGGTAGGAGCAAATGTTTATGTGATGAGCATGGACATTTGTTTCCGAGTCATGGATGTTTATATGTATAAAAAGTATCTATTTACAAACAAAAAGTATACATGTAGTATATCAACCGTCTGGTGACCACGACACAAGCCTAGTTTAGTGTGGCACTAGACGGCGCTGTGTGTAATGTCCAGCGATATTCATTTATTGAGCTTTTAGCTTTTGTTTTGAGGTATTTTTTCAAGAACCGTGATAGCAATCTGAAGGTAATCGAAGAAAACAGTAAACGTATATTTCCACCAACAATAATGAACAGCAAATACCTTCCAGGCTCTTGTCGATACCATTTTCCGAACCCACATCGAGTATAGATAGACTAGTATAGGGACAGCTCCAATTTCGTCCCTCAATTTCGAATACATCTTGTATAATAAAGGCTGTCAGACACAAGTTTCTAGGTGAACGGTCTAAAACTGAAAGACGAGTTATAAGGGAAATTGGAGCAAGGACTTCATCGATATCTGCGAATGTAGGCCTATTGTTTAATACATTCGGTGATAAGAAAGATGGTTGAATTAGTAAAGCGACACACTAGCTGAAAATAGGCGTTGGAAATTCGGCGTAGTTATATCGAAAATTGCATCGCATAAGCGGCAAAATCAGCCATAGTGTAAAAATGAGTCTTTCATAAATTCTCCCTTTTTTACCGATTTCTTAAAAAGGAAGGATGTTATGTATGCCAACAGCATTTTTTCTGTCATGTATACAGGGTGGATGCGATAAACGGGGCATTACGGGAAACTAGCTTTACCGTTGCAGCTACATGAAAATGGTCTTATGAGACTATCCATAATTGTTAGTGTATTTTTTGTTACCTATTGACAGATTTTCGGAAAAATGTACAGTTAGTAATAAAATGGCCATTTTATGCTAACTGTACATTTTTCACACACACACAGGTTCGATTGGCATCAAAAAAAAGTTTTGTTTAAAAATAAAACTTTTTTTTGATGCTAATCGAACCTGTTTCTAATACTGATCAAAAAGCTCCATCATACCAACTTATATTGGACTACCAAAAAGTCTGAAATTGCAAAAAACTTTTTCCATACATTACGGTTAAAAGTTTAAACCAAAAAAAATGTTGATGATAATCGACCTATAGATGACATAATTATATTGAAATGTACCTGTTTTGCCAAAATATAAAAGCAACCTCATTTATTACAAGTGTTTCGTCAGAGTCCTGAGTCTGATCCTGAAGAACAATTAAAATTAATAAAATTCTCTCATCTTTAATCAGCTTTTTGTCTAAATCCTCAGTTGAGCTTGTTTGGTTCCTCTTTCTCTCGTTACCTTAATCTTAACTCTTGGAGAGGTTTTATTTTTGTTCATTTTCTTTGATTGAGTTTAGAAAAATGATAAAAATTTCTTTAAATAAAATAGAACATGTGTGGTGTCACGGCTAGAATTTCGCACTCCGATCACGACCTTAGGGGCAAAACAAATGAGTGTGAATTTGTACCAAAAAGTCTATGGCACGTGTATCATAAATTCATAATACAGTGGTCCTGTATTATGAAATGCGTGAGATATGACAGTTAGGCGACAGTTATTATGGGTAGCGACAGCTATCGTATACAATTGCGAGTTTTTGGTACAAGTTCACATTTACTTGTTTTGCCTGTTAAAACGATTTGACAAGAGCGACTCGATATAGGTGAGAGTCAATACGCGCAAACCTATTGTTTCTTTTACGTAAATGCGATGAAACGTGGCATGCTCGCAATTTATTTCATTTATTTAAATTCATTATATTATATTCAAATTGTAATTCACATTTCTAATTGTTATTGAAATTTTAATTCAAAATAAAAAAAGCATTTTCAAATTGTATGCTTTCAACAAAATTAAATGGAATTGTTTAATACGAATTTTATGATATTACGCATGTTACTTTATTAATTCCGACCCACGCAACTTCGTCTGCGTCACATAAGAGATGCAACATTTGTCATTCCTGCTCCGCTCCCAATGACTGTAGCGTGATGTTATAACCAAAAGCCTTCCTCGATAAATGGACTATCCAACACAAAAATATTTTTTCAATTCGAGCCGGTAGTTCCTGAGATTAGCGCGTTCAACCAAACAAACAAAGAAACAAACTCTTCTGCTTTATAATATTAGTATAGATTTGTAATGCAAGAAATAAAAAGCGGCCAAGTGCGAGTCGGACTCGCTCATGAAGGGTTCCGTATCAAAATTGTGTAAATGGTGGTTTACTATATGACGTATTAAAAAAAAACTGTTTACTAGATCTCGTTCAAACCAATTTTTCGGTGGAAGTTTACATTATAAAACATATAAGGACGGGTATCACGAATTTACCGCGAATTCGCGATAAATACCCGTACTTGTATGTTTTATAATGTGTCCTGATCGTGGAAGTTTACATGGTAATGTACATCTAAATTTTTGTTTAGTTTTATCTGTCTCTTTTTTTAGAGGTTACGCCCCCCCCCCCCCATAACCTCTAAAATAAGAGACTGTCACTGTGACACTGTGACAACTGTCACTGTGACGTGTTCGTACAAAATACAAAAATGTGTTCTAAACAGCTGGTTTTAGATAATCAGACCGTCATCGTTAGGTATGGTGAACATGGACCTTACAGTAGTAAGTAGTAGTGTAAACGGTACTTATATATATTTTTTTTATTGTCTGTTTGTTCCTAGCTAATCTCCGGAACGGGTCAACCGATTTTGGCAGGGCTTTTACTGCAGATAGCTAATATTATAGGAAAAGCTTTAAGGTGCAAAAAAATTGGAACCTAGGAATAAGAAAACATTTTTTTATAAAATACTAGCTGACCCGCGCAACTTCGTCTGCGAGTGAGGGTTAGTTTTTTTTTGTAAAAAGTATCGTATGTTACTTCTAATACCTCCAAGAACATGTGTACAAAGTTTCATGATGATCGGTTGAGAAGTTTTCGCGTGAAAGCGTAACAAACAAACTTACATTCACATTTATATAATAGTAGGGATAGGGATAGGGATTACGTGGACAAAGTTTTCGGAAAATAGCTAAAAATAGAGTAAAATATGTTGTAATCAAATAAATTTAAAACATACATTGCAGTGCATGCTTCTTATAGTGAGACATCAAAATCCAGTTGCATCTGTTTGGACTGGAAACCAACAACAACGAAATGATAGCGAATCACAACAGTCAAGTTTCGCTAGCTAGTTAAATTTGATGCTGTCTATAATTAAAATCAACGCAACAAACTAATTCAAGCTCATTCATGAGCGCCGTATTTCCCGAAGCGTATCGACCGACCTCATTAGCCGCTCAAATTCGAAACTAATACAACTTCACAGTATCACATAGTAATAATATTACAAAATCTGAGCGAGTACGCTTTCCGTTGATATTAATTCGTGCAAGTTACCTACATCACCTGCTATCCTTAAGTACTTCTTGGTAAAGCACTTCCAGCGTATATTACAAACTTAGATCCATATTCTGTAACGTTATAGAATTAGCTGTTAGGCTAATTTGCCATGCCGGGGTTGGGGGCCTGTTCGAAAGAGATACCGCGGCCCCGGAACATAAAGGGCGAGGAAGGAACATGGATGGGATTTAGTCAGTAAGAGTCTGACACTCCCTCCCGCTCCGCCCAGAGTGGGAGAAGTCACTTGATGATTTCCCATCCTAAAAAAATAAAATAAAAAATAATAATTATCACTAAAAATATAATCACTAATTTGCCAATGTTTTACATATGACATGATGCCTGTAATACTGGGTTAGGCAGAGGAGTGCCTATGCCCCCACGTTTCACCCGGTATGTTAAAGTCCCTTGCATGTTATAGGGGGCTGATGGCAAGGCTCTTATGTCAAGGTTATTTAAACAAGAGTTATGAGAAAAATAAATTTTCTATAGACATTTTAAATTCCTCATAGCTTGCCTTTATATCATTGTCCTTTCAAAAGATTTGTTTGGGAACATAGATATTCTGTAATCTAATCGAAATAAATACACACTATCTTAAACTCGGCGGATGCTCATCTATTACAGGCGGACCTTAATAGTTTTCAAGACTATTGTCTTAATAATAAGTTGGATTTGAATGTCTCCAAGTGTTTTGTCTGCTCCTTTACATGGAAACCTATCCAGATCGTCCATAATTACGCGCTTTTTGATACTGTCCTAAATAGGGTCAACACTATCAGGGACCTGGGAGTTACTTTTGACGCTAAGCTTCTCTTTGATACGCACATAGACAACGTAGTCAAGAAAGCATCAAAGGCACTTGGTTTCATTCTCCGGTTGTCCTCGGAGTTCAAAAACATAAAAACCATCAAAATATTATACTGTTCCTTTGTCCGTAGTCATTTAGAGTATGCTTCTCAGGTCTGGAACCCCAATTATAATATCTACATAAGTCGTATTGAGAGCATACAGAAAAGGTTTCTAAGGTACATTCAATACCGGTCTAAAACGTTTTCAACAAATTATACCAACCGTTGCAAAAAATTTCATATCCTTCCACTATTTGAAAGGCGAAAAATATCAGATCTTGTGTTTCTGTTCAAGATCGCCAATGGAACAACTGGTGTTACCGAGTTGCTGCACAAAATGGGGCTGCGAGTGCCGTCTGTGTTCTTGCGTAGACCTCATTTATTATCCACCCCAGTGGTAACTACGACGTATAGACGGAACTCTTACATGGTGAGAGCGAGTCGTGTGTACAACATGACCTGCCAGGAAGCTGAGATTGACATTTTTAATACTAGTACCGCTAAATTGAAGAAAACCTTAACTAATATCTTCTTCGAGCGTGCTCATATTTAGTGACTCTGCTGTTTGGTGTTATATGTATAAGTCTTTTTTTTTTGCATGCCATATTATTTATATACTACATGTGGAAACTTGTAATTGGCCATATTTTGTTTAAACTATTACTCGCTGTCTGTTTTAGCTGTAAGTTTTCCTAAAATTGAAATAAATAAATAAATAAACTTATGTTTGATTTTCATATTATTTTGGTATTACCTACGTTTGTATGAAAAACGCATGCTCCGCCGGCCCCTTAAAGTTGCATACAATAAATTGGTTATATTATTATAGTAAGGGCCAGTTTCACCGGTTCCGGATAAAGTGTCGGTTAGTTATCTGATAGTTAATACTATCTACCACTTAAAGGCTGGTTATAACTAATACTTTATCTACCAGATATCGCTATCCGACACCTGTGAAACCAAAAGTGTTAGTTTATCTGGCAGATAAGTTCCTAATAGGCTAACCGACACTTTACCTGCAACCGGTGAAACTGGCCCTTAATATCTGTTTTCAAGTGAATTGCTACTTTAAACACCCCGACGAGACTAATCTATCTCTCATACCAGGTGCTGGCTCATACCAGTACTTTTTGCGGACACCGTTATCGGGCTCTATTAATTTTGATCGTAAATAATCTTATTTATATTCAACACGATTTCCATTGAAATGTTTTTATTAAACTATTACTGCTGGACTGGTGGGGTCGCCGGGGGTGCATGTTTACCGGTAGGACTCAATGTAACGCACTCCAAACATTGTGTTTGGATGCATTGAATAGTCCGGGGACGTGGAGGCATTTAAAGTAAAATAATTGAAAAAGTTGGAACTAGAATGTTCTCAGGTATGGTCTAGATTCTAGAACAAAAAATTATCGCAATGACGTAGATAACAAGTTTCTGTCGACTTCGTTATGGGTACTTTTACATCCATTGTATTGTTAATACGTCCTGAAATACCTATATTTTGAATTAATTGATTGATTTTCATATAATTAATTTCAAACAAAATATCGCATCTATAGGGTGACTGGCAATTAGCCTGCCGGGGTTGCGGGCCTGTTCGAAAGAGATACCGCGGCCCCGGAACATAAAGGGCGAGGAAGGAACATGGATGGGTTTTAGTCAGTAAGAGTCTGACACTCCCTCCCGCTCCGCCCAGAGTGGGAGAAGTCATTTGATGATTTCCCATCCCAAAAAAAAAGGGTGACTGGCAATTAGTGTACGATACATATACACGTGATTTTGCTGATGCAAACAACTTTTACTACGGGACTAAGCCTGAAATCGCGACAAAAAATAACTGTTGTTTAGTACATTTTGTTTGCGTGTTGTTATGAGCAAAATCACGTTTTAAGTATCGTACACTAATTACCAGTCACCCTATATAATCCTCAAAGAATTAAGCAGAACTGCATCCTAATTTCCTTAGTTACCTATGTTTTATTTGTTTGACCATTACTAGGTTTTCAATAAAGAGTTCCCCATCTATCAATTTCAAAGACGATAAAGTTTCTGGAACGCTGGAAGTGAAACACCGTTCAAATAATTTTCCTTAATCCTACTTCAATCTTTTTTCATCCTCACGTTTCTTGGCCTGAAGCCAGGATTCGCTAAAGGAACCGTTCGTGCGATTATTGACAAGCACAGAATCTTTTAATCCAAGGCATTATGTTTTACGTTGGCGATTTTATGGTGAGCGACTTGCGACTGTAAAATAGTACAGTCAACATCATCTGCCAACTATGTTGGCTTATGCTTCTATTCTTACAGGATGAAGTTGAATACCAGTACTAATAACTCCCGACCAAATAAGAAGGGTGGTATGAGTTTGAAGTATATATGTCACCGTAAAATTGTCAAACAAGTTATATTACAATTTAACGTGTGTCTCTCTAGCGATATTGTAATATCTGGAATTATTGTCAACTGAACATACGGAAGTATCTCTGCCCCCATAATCGGGACTTGGGGCACCCCCCCCCCCGTTAGGTTAGTTAGGTTTCTTTAAACCCTGCACTCGGATATAAGGGGGAATATAAAGTGTTTTAAGGTTAGATTATATTAATCGGTATTTCTCAGAAATGGTACAATATCTTTTCATGAAAAATGTACCACTGGGCGTGGGACCCCTCCTTCCATCCACACCGCGTGAGTTGACTACCATCGCATGCATTTGACGAAAAATAATGCGTTTTGTTGTAAACAGTATGTTCATTTGACAATATTTCGAGTTTTTACAATATCGCTAGAGATATTACAATTTAACGTATTTGACAATTTTACGGTGACATATATATTAAATTATTAGAAAATATAATGTTTTGGCGGCCCTTCGATGCAACGACGTTTTTTTCTATGAAGAAACTGCGTTTCCTTACTTCCCAGTTGCAGGGGTAATGTGATATCCCGTATTTAAGCTGGTTGTTAAACTTTCAAAGTTCCCATAACGACTGTCAAAGATGCACGAATGAAATGGCGTAGTAGTAGTGAAGCTGCCTTACATGTTTGTGTGATGAGCATGGACATTTGTTTCCGAGTCATGGATGCTTATATGTATAATAAGTATGTATTTACAAACAAAAAAGTATATATGTAGTATATCAACTATCTGGTGTCCACGACACAAGCCTTGCTTAGTGTGGCACTAGATGGCGCTGTGTGTTAATGTCCAGCGATATTTATTTATTTATTTTATTTATTTAAAGACGAAACAACTATTAAACCTGCTTTTCGAAGTGCGTATCGTACTTACGATCTTGTCATTTTAGAGGATTTAAATGTCAAAGCTTTAAAATTTTGTGTCACCGACATTGACATAAACCACGATCAAAGCAATCTCGATTGACAAGTAACGAGATTAATACGTCAAAGACCAAAACTGATCGTCGTTTTCGTAAGTGGAAACTCCACTTATATACCAGGAACTGGTTGCTTTAGAGTCTAAAGTTTGAAGATCAACTAGACGATTAATTAAGCCACGATGTATCATATTTAGATGGTCTAGGAAGTTATATTTCTATCTCATTAAACCGTAAAACGATATCTTCTATAAACTCTAAAAGGAAAGATTTACTTATTTTTAAAACGTCATATTCGTCAGTGAATTTTTAAAGCGTAAAACTATATTCACATGCAGTGCAGGGGACTGGATACACATACTTTATGGTGCACAGGAAAATACTACTACGATTACGTGCAGTCATTTTATTGTTATTCATCCATCCATTCATCCACAGCCAGACTTCACTCACTGCTGGGTATAGCTTCACGCTCTATTTTTATAGCCTTTTTAAACAAAAAAGAGATAAATAACTTTAGCTTCTGAAGTCGGTGGCCTTTGTTTGATTAATTTAATGTTTTTGCCGCCGACTTCAGAAGCGAATGTTATTTTTTCTCATTTTTTTTTTAAGTCGGTTTTATTTTTTGCAAAAAAAGTTTTTATTTTTATTTTTTTAGAGGTTCACATGTGCTTCGTACGCATGGAAAGTGCATACCGTTACAATTACAACAAGCCCTAACACGATTACTATTCATTGTCTCATTATGGAGTTCCGGTGCCTGACTCTTGGCTTCATCATCAGATTTGATGCTAAAATGGTTCCTGTCAAACGCAAATGCTTCACTTGTTGTAGAAAATATCATAATCGCTGTACGTTTTCCAATACAATTTGAGGAGTTCCCTCGATTTTGCCAAGATTCCATCATCAGATCCCGACTTGGTGACTGGTGGGACCATTTGGAAAGTATACCCTTTCCAACAAAAAAAGTTTTTTTTTTTTAATTTGTTGGCAAACGACGGAAATGTGCGCGAACAAAGATTTAAAAAAATTGAAACATCCGAATTGAGAACCTCCTCCTTTTTTAGAAGTCGGTTAAAAAACAGAAAAATGTCATAAAAAAATCAACACAATATTTGATTCTTGCTTCGTATGTCTTACAAGCAGCCTGAAGTCTGGCCTTGTGCCCCGTTTATGGCAATACATTTGCTCCCTTTTTTGAGATTTAAACAAAACAAAGAGAGGGTAGATACTCAATACCTCATTTAAAACTATACCGTGCTATCCTACAATTCTTTGCCAAAAACCACAAGCACGAAAAAAGTTTTATCAAGTACGAAAAAGAAATGAAATCCAACAACTGCGTTCCGGGTGTCACCACGAAAAGTTATTGGTACCGCAAATTTCTGCGTTCCCATAAATTAATTACCAAAAACAAACGCAATACTAACAACATAAATCACAAGGAAGAAACACGCTAGAACAAAGAAAATGGCGCTTAATATTACTGTCATACCAGTGATAAGACGATATTAATGTGTATTAAAGAAAATACGTGAATACTACTGCTGTTCTGACATTACAAATGTTCCGAGGGTATAATCTTTTGGTTTTGGTTAGGAATGATCCTCAAGTTTTTATTTGACTTGTTTCCAAAATAAAACAATAAGAAAGAGAACAATAGTGATAACTATTGTAAGCACGAGTGTTTGTGCGGTCTTTTATTTTCGTACACCAAAGCAAAGACAAATAAAGACATCCGCAAGAGAACCAAGGTTACCGACGTAGCCCGAAGAATTGCCAAACTTAAGTTTCAATGGGCAGGGCACATTGCTCGCAGAACGGATGGCCGATGGGGCCGAAAAGTTCTGGAGTGGCGACCGCGAACCGGACGACATTGCGTTGGAATGCATCCCACTAGGTGGACAGATGACTTGGTGCAGGGTGTTGGAATCCGCTGGATGCGAATCGCACGGGACTGGTCAATGTGGCAACACTTGGGGGAGGCCTATGTCCAGCAGTGCACGGCTTTCGGCTGAAATGATGAAGCGAGTTTGGATTTATTCTTGAACAAAAATTATACAAACCAAATTCGCAGAATATGTAAATAAAAATTTAATCCTCAATACAAGACGACGGTACCGACATCATACACAACTTTAGCAATTTCGTTCAAAATTCCATCTAAAATTTTCCAAAGCGATACGACATATTTTTGCAGAGTTTGTGCAAAGTTGTGCAAAAATATGTCATCCCATCTCCTGCGATTATCCAAGTTCCCTTGTTAGTATTCAGTACGTGTTTCATTCGGAATCAACTTTTAAAGTATTCTTAGCGGGATCCAAAACCCCGGTCACACAAATCCGATTTTAACGAAACACAAAAATAGTTGATAAAAACTTTCATCCGTGTTAAAAATGCATTTTAAAACCCCGAGAGCACTACTTTTAATCCGCTTGCGAAACTTTAACCAAAAGCAACTTTATAGTTTTAAAATCCTAAAAGCCGAAGGCTGACAAAACTCGGAGAGACATCGAACGCTCTGTATTATACACCATTATGAGTAAGCACTCGCTTATAATTAGGTTAAAACTGTTAATGGAAGACATTTTTTGCCGTGCCGTGACCTGGCAATGTGTGAAACCGAATATTTAGGGTTATTTATGAGGGCCATATATCAAAGGGTGACTTGGCCCTTCGTGGGATGCCTATATTGTTGTATTAAAAAGAATATTCTGCGTTTATCTGCGGCACGGCGTCTGTACGTGTAATTACACTGTATCGCAATATATCCTATTTAGGGGCCCTGGACGACAGTATTGCTATCGAATAGATATTAATACGAGTCGTGTGTATTACCTTCTATTTTATTTGTTCGGCTCATGTTTTTATTCGGTTCGACGGGCGAACAATGTGTGTTGTCTCGATTTAGAAACTCAGTGTGTTGTGTTACAGTATACTTATCTTGTTAAATATCTTTTTTTCTTGGAAATATTTTAATAACGTATTTTAGCCATTTTATAGTTTATTCTGAGCAAACTGGGGTGTCGTTTTCGTTTTACTTGTACTTAAATTAAATTTTTCAAGCTGCAAAGCATAAAAGGCTTGTAAATCTTGGTCGACTTCTATTATAATTTTCGCCCATTTCCTCAAGGCTTTCAAGATTTATGTGAAAAGATTTCTGATAGCACTTTTTTCTAACATTTTCTAACAGTATGGAAGTTACTTCAACTACTATCAAATTAGTTATAGACTATCATTTCTTATCGTAACCTATTAAACTAAAGTAGTTAAGAAAGCTTTTAGAACACTATTATTACCTTTTATCCTATCTTTGTAATATATAACAACAAATGGCTCTTCCAATAATGTCTGAATAATTTTCTATGCAAAACTTTTATCGATAACGAAGTGGAAAGCGGTGAATTATATGATAAACGATTTAGAAATTAAACGTGTTCTCAAAGCCTGTTTTCTTTGTTCCAGATATCTTTACAACAAAAATGGAGCAAACCACCAAATACTTGATCATAATCGCATCGCTAATGACGGTCAAGTTCACAGTGACGGGAAGCACGAATGAAGATACTCAACCGAAAATGGAAAGACTTTATTATTCACCTGTCTTTATAAACGTTTGTGACATCGTCGACAGGCGGTCTAAAGTGCACTGTTATTGTGACAGTAACAAGCCAAAATTGGCCACTAGAGCCGATTGTTGGGTATTTGGCGGAGGCATAACGGAAGAAGACCTCATTTGGCCGAGTTTTTCATCACAGTCTGAAATAGAACATTTGATGTTTAACGTAAGATCGGACGACGCACTTACATTCATTCCAGCAAAAGCTATAGTACGACTGGATAAACTAAAACATATCTCTATACAATTTGGAACTATCAAAAGGATCCCACCGTACGCATTCACGAACTCATCAACAGTCAGACAAATCGTGCTAAAAGCGAATAAGATCAGTACTTTAGAGAAGCACTCGTTCTCGCAGATGATGATGTTATCAAACTTGAGCTTGGACGAAAATCAAATTTCAGAATTGAAGCGAGACGTGTTTTTTGGTTTACCAAACCTTCACGTTTTACATTTATCAAACAACAATCTAAGTTTGATACACGAGGGTTGTTTTAAACACTTGAATAATTTAATAGAACTCAATTTGGACTTTAATTACATATCAGTAGTGACTAGGGAAATGCTGGAGGGGCTGGAAAATCTTTCTCGATTAAATATGAGAAATAATAAACTGACGATGGTTGGTAATTTGGCTTTTAGTGAGCTGTGGGGCTTGAAGGAGCTAATGTTAGATAACAACGCGATAGAGTACATATCGGAGAGAGCGTTCGGTGGTCTAACGCAGCTGAGAAAATTGACGTTGTCCGGTAACAAGCTGACAACATTCTACGAAGATATATTGGAGGACATAAGGAGCCTGGTCGTATTAGACCTGAGGTACAATATGTTGGAGGTGATATCGTACGAAACTGTTCGACCGGTGGTGGAGAATGACAAATCTGCTTCAACTGCAGTTTATTTGGAAGGTGAGTTAGAACTTTTGTTATTTATGACCCTAATACCGACTATTAAACCGAATATACGAGCGGTTACGTCACACGACTTTCCATCCGTGAACACCCGGTGCGTATGGGGGTTTTGAATATTTTATTCACTGAATACCGTCTAATGCAAAATCCGATTACTTTGGTATCTTTTTCTTTGTTTTTGTTCAAATCTCCTTGTGAATAAGAAAATATATAGAAGTGGGTTTTTGTTTATTTATGATACGGTTTTTATGTAGTCAAATAATATTGTGAAGCTCAGATAGTATGAAATACATACCGCGTGCGGGTAACATTTTTAATATCAGATTGAACACACACTGTTGAAATTGTCAACGAATTTATTGACGAATGAATATACTGATTTAAGAATATATTTTTGAAGAAATTTAATATAAAAAAAAATTAAGACTTTATACCTAAATAATCTCATTATTGTCCCTTGAAGTCAAATCAGTCGTGTTTATAACGATGAAAGAGAACACGAAAACGACCTTAAACATTACCAATAACAGTTGTGTCTTTGTGAACATTTTACAAAAAAAAAAATCTAGAATACTCCCAAACAAATACTTAAAACTAACCAATGAAAGGCTTTTAGGCAATTGGCTGATACCTGTGTTGTTAGTGGTTTACCTTCATTTAGTTTAGGCATTTCCACGGAATTCTATTTATAGGTCCAATAACAAAACCATTTCGACAAAGAGAAGATTTTTTCTTTGGTTTAAAATAAAAAGTCAACGAGTATTCAAGACTATTTCTATTGTATATTGGAAAATAAATGTTGGTGAAAATGGAGAATCATTGTACCTATAAATTTCCCCGTCGCAAAATGGAGTAAAATCAATAGATGCGAATACTTACTTTGATTTAGCTTGAATGTGCGGGAGATAGTTTTCGTCTTTTTCAAACGTATTTGAATAATTTAAAGCGGTGTGGCCTCTTTCGTTTGATATAGACTAATTGGTAACGTCGTTTTCATTTATCAGAGTTAGATAAACTTTAGGCTTTTGATTCAGTAATTCTTAGAAACCGGTTTTTGTAAAAGAAAAGTCAGTTTTCTGTACGAGTATTCTACAGTATTTTTACTTAAGTACAAAAATAAGACGTTGAGATATATATTCAGTCATTTACGTGAGTGTTTCTTGCGAACACTGTAAGAGCTTGCTGTAATATACATATAAGAAAAAAGAAGAATATTGCTAAAGAAAATGATGGACGAATCTAGACTTTTAGCTGAAAGAAAACTTCAGATTAAAATAGTTATTTGTATATTTCCATGTTATTTTTTTCGTCGTCACAGTGCCAAGTTACAATATAATGTTCCGGTCCTTCAACTTTCAGTTTTTTTTTTATTCAGGCACAAAAGTAAATTCCAACGGAATTGAGAAATCTATTCTCGACTATCTGGTAATGATGATGGACGTAACAATCGAAACCGTTGAAATGATAAAGGCGTCTAGCCCCAAATACCTATAGGGCAATACCTTTGTTCCTTCACCAATATTTTATATCTATTTAGTGTAGGTACGCGTGCCCGCGGTAACTTATAACTACCAATTCAATTTCGTAAGGGTCGGCTTGATCTGCCTGGTCATCGGAAACGTGTGAGCTCTAGAGGCCAAGTCGGCCCCGCAAACGATTTGAATCGATTATTGATTCAATTCTATATTGCTAAATGCGGGATTTTCTCTAAAGGAAATATAAATAGAGGGCTCCTTGGGGTGTTGGATGAAATAACCAAATAAGTAGTGTTAGCAGAAATCTAAACATTTATTTTTGGTGTTTTCTTTCAGACAGCACTTATTGGACCTAAAACTAAATTGTAGTCGTAAGCAAAGAATACAGGTGTTAAAGTCGTACGTGTTTTCGTAAAGTACCTGTAGGCCTCGGTAAATTAAGAGCTCGCATTTACACGTAAGGCGTTAAGACCTTTTTCTAAGTTCCAGAAACAGAAAAAGTTTCCATTCAACGAAGCTACATTTCTTTAAGTGCTCCTAAAAAAGAGGTGTAGGTCAAAACGCTCTAGTTTGAGCATAATAGAAATTGTCCTGAAATAGCATCGCAAAGGGTAACAACGTGTGCACAGCACTCGAAGCGTCAGCGACGCCAAATATATCGACGGGTGACACTTGCAAACGACGCTTATATCTCAATCGCATTTGATACACATTTTCGGCTCCGAAAGATACACAAATCCTTTTATTTCTTGCGTTTCATAGACAAGGCGTACGTAAATCACCTTTCCACCGTTGGCAGGATTGCACCTATATTTCGCCGAGCGACCCGATAAATTTGGCCCGTCCCACCATCGGGAAATAGCTTTTTATTCGCAAACCCGTTTGTTTATTACGTGTTTTGTGTGTTGTATCGGATACAGGTCGCTTATTTTATTATTCACGAGTGGGTTTTGTGACTTATTTGTTTATTTTTTTTATATTACTTTCTCTCGTTCCGCTAGCGAGTTTTATACTCTTCTTATTGTGAATAATAAGTTGAGAATGGTACATTAAAATTTTCGGGACTTACGCCGTCGTAAAGAGCGCAAAGTTTCCGTGGATGTTGTCTTTCTTTTGTAATAATACGAGTTTTATTCATGTGAAAATTCTTAATTTATTTTACTTTTTAGTGTTTCAATATAACAAAAATATTACGCATTCAGAAATCTCGAAAGTTGTTTTCTTTTATGGCTTATTGTCTTCTAAAAATAAAATATGAAAGACGTTTGTTAAGTTTCGGTAGACCACTTAAATAAAAGGCCTTTGTTAGGAGAATATTTTTACTAATTCAATTAAGATTCTAACAGTTGACCTTAATGTAAATTAAATTCAATTAACTGCATCAAAGAAACTTTTAATTCTAATAACTCACCTTCAAAACAATTTTACAAATTCACTTCCGAGAGAACGATCCTCCGTCGAGTTTCATTTTCTCAATTACATTTTGGGAATTAGAGGAACGGAACTTGGCCATTTCTTAACTAACTGTGGAATAGGGGGCTAACCCGTTTTCCCGGCAGTCGGTTAAACTAAGCGGCTGTCCGCAGGATTATTGTGGAAGCGAACGCTCGAAGAACAATATCGAGAACAGTTTTTCGTTTCAAGTAATCTGGCTTTCCACATTTTGTTCCAGCTCATCAATCTAGACTTAACTTAGTTTCAGTTCGTCGACGTTTCTGAAGTTTGGTGTTGGAACAAAGTTGGTTTTCGTGGAAAAAAACTGTTAGAAATTAGGATTAGAATAATGTGCTTTTAAAAGGCTCATCATTTGTGTTTATAGCTGCAGACAATCTTTTGAGACAGACGTCAGCCCATTAAGCTATCCGAAACTGTAAAATTTTCACAATCAACCTTGAACTTGATGATTTAGCAATAAAGTTGAAAATCTACTTTAAAAAACGGACAGATTGTATTAGTTTGATGAGCCGGCGTCAGTTTGTGGTTCGAAATTGGAACGAATAGCGCCATTTTGTTTATTCAATACAATTTTACAATTCGGCGCTTCCGTGTCAATATTATTATTATATGATTTCGATTTCGACAAACAAGTTTATTTCACACGCGTCAATACTTCAAAACCTTTGACATTAACAACTAAACCGTTCATACAGCAAACATTTGGTTTAGGTAAACCATACTACATAAGCCATAACTAAGCAAACTTCCCTTATGTAATTATTAGCGGATGTTATATTCCGGTATCGTGACGTGGGAGCCGAAAATGGGGGATGAGAGGCAAAATGGGGGACGAGAAGCACTCCAGATTATTCTAGCCCCCATTAAGATTCATCTCGGCGTGACAGGAACTATACTTGATACGAGCACGTCACTTTGATAAACTAATTTCGGCTGATTGTACACGTAGCTTTATGTAATGGGTTCGTCTTAGGGCGATAACACATTGTATCGAATGCCAAGAAGCTAGTTTGTCTGACGGAACCCGGTAACATGTTTCGGTGCTTTAATGGTAATTAATGTGTTCTATCTCATAGCGAGAACTCCCTGCTGTTTGATTTTTTAACTAGAAGTAAGCCTTTGTTCAGAAGGGGGACAGTGGGACAGTCGACTTTAACAGAAAAAAACAATACGTGGACAATCTTTGCGGACCGATAGAAGTGAAAATACGTACGGCTATGCCGTAGCAGATCGGCTACGCCGTAGCAGACCGTCTACGCCGTAGCGGATCGGCTACGAGTGCTTTGAAGCGTTAGGTGACGGTCACACGAAATCCATGATATTTATTCACTTAAAAAGTGTTCAACGCGCCCGCGCCTAAAGAAGTTTTCACTTGAAAATCTTTCAAAGTTCCTTAACAACTTAAGTTTTTATGAAAACTCGATAAAGTCATTCACACTTCCAAACCACATAGTGTCATTTGATCAATCATTAACTAGACGTTTAGTATTTTAGTTTTCTCTATATTATGCAGGTCGTAATAATGATGAAAAACGACGGGGTGATAAGTTTGCCCTGTCTGTGCCGTCGTATTAGCAGATGAACGAATTTTGAATTTGTATGATTTAGTTTCAAAGGTAAATTAGTCGAAAGTATTCAAAATCAAAATCAAAATCTAAATATTTTATTTCACATAAGCCTGGATGGGCACTTATACAACGTCGAAAAAGGTGCACGGTTCGCGTTGGTCGATTCCATGGAGAAGAACCGGCAAGAAACTCCATGGTTACTCTTTTCAAATCATTTGGTATTACAATATTATTATGTTTAATTCTTTGTTATGTTTGATGAAAATTGGTCCAAGATGACCGCCGCCACAGAATGGCTGATTACATATTTTTTTCCAACTCCCTAAATATGGGTATCGAAATATAAAAGGGCTTAACTAATAGAATATTATACACTATGGTAAGTTTTAAATCCAAGATGGCCGCCATCACAAAATGTCATTATTTTTACAACTCTCAATGTGGGTATCAAATGGATATGGAATGGATATATTGAAAGGGAATGAAGAATACTAACTAAAGAAATGAGATGAGGACAGTGGAGTGATATCTGGTACCTAGGACCGAACGAATTATTTTTCATTTAACTTTTAGTAGATTTATGGTTCAAGTTTTTAAATTTAATTTAATTTTACTTGTTTTGCTGTAACCTAATAGTTCACTCACATTTCGCCGGATGGTCGTAGATATGATAGATAGGACTACAGAAGCAAGTCATCCTAAAAAATCTAATTTAATTTCCAACCTTGCTTTCCCATTACTTCCCATTTTCTATTACTATTCCAAGCACCAAAAAACGTTTTGCCCGTAACATAGGCACCATATTTCTCTAGTTCGTTCACTAAGTTCACCTATCGACTTTGCGAACGACTATTTGTCCAGAATATCCCTCCAGTGGGGCGTGCCTTCCCGATCGCCATTTTTCTTCCGCCAGCTATCTGTTGGAGGCAGGGCGCTGCGTCGGCTACTCAGATAAATTCTCTACGGAATGCAAATAAAATAGATCACTGACACAAATAAAATTATTTTTCCTGAATAAAAGGTTTCGTATAATTATTTTGTCTTTTTGTTTGTCGTTGTATTCGTACCGAGCAACGGTGAGTTTTTGTTTTGTGAATGTATATTGCATTCCAGGTCCCGCAAAGGTGTTAATTGGAAATTATGGAGCTTGAAGTTACTGGGGACATTATAAATTACAAACTTTTTCGTTTTTTATCCGGGTTCGTTTGTTTTGTGTGGGTTTCATGTGGCGTTAATCATGCTGTAGCGTGGGTGTAGCGCAGGGGTTCCGAAATATATTTTCAGGTAGACCACTTTCAAAATTTTCTGAACACCCAACGGGTCTCACATGGACCCCTGGGGGACCACTTTGGGAATCACTGGTGTAACGTCAAAAAGATTGCAATTTGTGAAATATTACAGTAGTTAAGTTTTATTTAGATGAATAAATACACTCACCGTTTGTATAGAAATATAAATCATTTATTTTTACCGATACCAAACTGCCCAACTGAAAGAATAACTAAAAAAATAGTGCGGTATTTTCCAATTAATCATCGATACGCATAACTTTCAACATTGTAATTTTGATACTAAATCCATCCCCAACAAAAAAATATTCAACAACATGTGTGGCATGAAACTGCACAACGTTCCTTTTTTTTTTCGGAGTTGCCTGGAACCGATATATATACCTACCATACAGATATTGGTTAGTTTTTTTTTTTAATACCATTAGTTTATAGTTTTGGGTTTTAAAACTGCTCGTTATTCAACACTGTTTCCGCAAATTGTTTGGTTTTGCTAAAGAAGGCTAATACAACTTCCATTGAGTGCAAAGGTTTTAAGGATGATTCAATAGCTCGTTCACAATTAAAATTTACAATATTTTGAAAGTGTTTTTTGGTTTTCGTGAAATCGTATTGTTACTATTAGCAAATATATTGAGGTAGTTGATTTTCAAAACGGCATACCGTTTTTTTCGTTTTGAAAATCCTTCCGCTCTGGGCGGAGCGGAAGGCAGTGTCAAACTTTTACTGACTAAAACCCATCCATGTTCTTTCTTCACCCTTTATGTTCCGGGGCCACAGTATCTCTTTCGAACAGTTCCGCAGCCCCAGCAGGCTTCGACCCTTGCTAAATGATGGGGATAATTTTGCTGACATCTCTTTGAGGCGCGCGTTGAACACGAACGCGTCGTCGACAAGATAGGTTTTGTAATCATCATTCATCAGCCTCCAGCAGTCTACTATTATACAAAAGTCTTCTCAATCGCACGCCACTCAACGATTCTCATCCAGTTGCTAGGAAAAAGGTACCAAATATTTCCTTTATTAGTTACATGTTGGGACTTTTACCAAGAACCCTTTTTTTAATAAAACGAGATCAATGGTCGTTTTTACTAACACTAGGAGACATCTAAATGTTATACGAATCTAAAGGAGAATTTACTTACAAAACGACTCTCGGAAACCAATAGGTGAGATTATGTGAAGTTACGTCACAGATTCGCCAATTCGCAGTGATTATGCAATCCAACCGGGTTACCAAGCAACAGATTTCTAACAATAACTTTTTGACAAGTTAGCAAAAAAAAAACAACAGGGCATACCCTGCCCTGTTGTTTTTTTTTAAAGAATTTTGAATTCGAATTTCGAATGATTGAAACGGGAGTGCATAGCCAAAGAAACTGCTGACATTTGTTTGGCGTAACAAATCTAGACCTTGCTTTGTTTGACGTTTGTGAAACTGTATAAAAACAAAAGATGGTGCTTTAAATCCGTGATTTTGGTCCATCTCTTATCCTACAAGCGGCTGTGGTCTGTGATCAAGTGTATTTTTTTTTTACTAGCCTGAGCTGTCCCACTCCTGGGCAAAGACCTCCCCCCATTCCTTCCGCTTTTCTCGATTTTGCCCCTCTACTCGCCAATTAACGAGAAAACCATCAAATGCGTCCTGCCATGTTCTCTTCGGTCTGCCGCGACCCCGTCTAACTGTCTCAGGGCTCCAGTTTTGCCTGCGTGGCCCACCCAGTCCCATTTCAGTTTTACGGCTTTTTGAGCTACGTCTGCATATTAAGTTCTGGAGCGCAGTGTGGTGGAACAAGTGTATCATATGAATACAAATCAAAGTTATGCTTTTAAGAATCATTTTCAGATGAAGTGCGACTGATCAAAGTCTAAGTTCGTTGTTCGTAAGAAATTTCAGTTTTGTCACCGGCACAGTACCTCTTTAACAGGTATATTCTATAGACAAATAAGCTACTATATTTACCCCCTATCGTACCCGTAATTTTGCAAGGGTAGGTACGGTATGTGTCCTATCGTGTCTCCGCAGTTTGCTAAATACGGGTTTAAATCCGATTTGGGTAGAGAGCGTACCTAACGCTATTTACCACGTACGTAGGTACACTGGAGACCTACAGATATGTATTACCTACATACAAAATATAAGCTCTCTTGTGAAAGGGCAGGTTATATTACCCCTTTTTTCTTCTGGCCGGTAGGAAAATATTATAAAATGCTAACTACTACTATCTTTGCAGTATTTTTGTTTCATACAAAGTCTAAAGGGACCCTTATGAAACTGTAAACCATGAATTTTGTACATCAAACTACACAAACATAATTCCTGGCAAAACGGCAATTTTTTGGGGTGATAAATCATGTTTTAGGGTAATAAAACGCACTCAAAACACATGTACTTTTGATGCCTTGTAATCTTGAACAAAAAATGCATTGACGGGGAAAACAGGACTGTTTTTCAGAATCGTTAAGGGTTTTGCGCCTTTACTAACATGTTCTGGTGCGTATACCATCAACCCATTGACATTTACCATTTCACTAATCATTTGAACTCAATGCAGTATTAAATACGCACAGAACAAGTGATGTTTTTTTTTGAGTAAAACAATATAGGTATTATGAACACCGGGAAATCAAACTTAAAACAAAATATATTTTTTTGTTGGTAATTACGCAACCATGGTAATAACCAGTTCATTTGAAACAAAACCATATTCTAATAAGTTTCCGTTAAAACGAAACAAACAAACCCCGTAATATAAATTTCCGACAAAATAATCCATTTATTGGCCAAAACAAACAGCGGAAAATTAGAACTACATCCCGAGTAAAATATTTGAATTACCTTCCCGGTTACCACGGCCGAAATTAACAATTACAAAATGGCCGCCACGGGCCAAAAGGTAAATTAAAGAATATAACATAACCATAAGCAATTAACATTAAAATTGTTATTATACCTCAACAAACTGTTTTCATAATCCCTTAAAAATTACTCTCGTAATAATATTCTTTGAAATGAACAGGCTCATCTAATACGAGTATAACCAAGATATTCTGTTACAAATTGGCTACAACTTGGCCCATAGTATGGCAGATTAATAAAATTTAAGCACTACAAAACTGCGTCGTAAAGGTTTACGTGGCTAAGAGCCGAGCCCTTGAAACAGAGCTGTATTCCTCTAGGCGTAAAAGGGGGTGGCTAAATGGCAAACTTCCGATATTGAGTGTTATTAATAAGTGATGGGGCTGGACAGATATACCTACGGACAAGACTATCAAGTATTACTTCAACTAACTTATCAGTGCAGGAAAACATAGAACTGATGTAGTGTAGTGAAAACTCATCGCCGTCGTCGATTACTCAAAGAAGTTTAAACTTCAAAAAATGTACAAAGTTTGACATTTCGATGCAATTTTTTTTGAAAACCAACGCCATCTTGATTTGCACACATAAAGCTGTCACTAAATCGTTAAAAAATTAAATATGACAGCTACCTGTCACATACTTTAATGGCAAATGAATTCAATCCATTCTCAACGATCCGATCACTATCTTGCAAGAGAGTAGGAAAGATACCAGTACAGTTCGTAGAGTGTACAAATACAAACCGAATACATTCCGACCTCGCCGCAGAGGTCCGGCGCGTGACGTCACACATAAAAAGAGTCACGATAATTATTATAAATAATTACACTTAATAAAAAACAAATAAAAAGAACAAGTTTCATGAAGACTGGAATTGAAACCAAAAGAAAAACGTAGTTGACTTCCTAAAAAAAATATGATTTATTTAAATGTTGGTTAGGCTATAAGTATTTTTGGGTTAGCAACCAAACGGTTAAAAGTCGACTTAAGGTGAAAGCGTCAGGGTGGCCCGCAAAATTCAAATTTTCTTACGTTTTTGCAATTTGCAGGGCAGTGCTAAGTTTTATGTTGATGAACATATCAGTAGCGACTGTAAGACATATTAAGTTACAGAATTATAATCATCAATCAAAAGTCAAAGTCAAAGTCAAAATAATTTATTTGCAGTAAATGTGGTACAAAAGGTGATAAAAAAAGCTTTTAGTGCGATGACACATTTCGCCATAAAAATAGCATGCAAATATTAATAAACACAAACTATTAGGTATACCTGTTTCTAATTTTAATTATCTAGACACAAAACAAAACAACAAAAATAACAATTATAATTATACCTACATATTACAAAAGAACTTTTAACATATTAAAGTTAAGATATTTTAGACACAAAACAACAAAATAACAATTATAATTATACCTACAAACTACAAAAGAACTTTTAACATATTAAAGTATTTAAGTTATTCAACAAATTGTTAGCGCAGTAAAATTTATTCTATAAATATAAAAACATACAAATAGGTAATTCTCTACAATTCAATTCGATAGTGATATGACTGACAATCAGTTTTTTTTAGAAATTCTGCTATGGAATAAAAGCTATGTGAAATGAGCCATTTTTTTTAAACTTTGCAGAATTTCCTGTACGGTAGTTCTGTAATAAAATTTGGTAGTGAGTTAAAAATTAGTGGAGCCATATACACACAATTACGTCTGAATAATTCAATTCTAGGTACAGGCATTGTTAATAGATACTGTGTAACTGTACGTTTATTAATATTGTTTTTAAATTCAAAAAGCGAAGAGTTAGTTTTGACAAATTTGGCAATTTCATATACATATATACAAGGAACTGTAAGAAGGTTTTGTGATTTATACACTGGTCTGCAGGAATCAGTCCAGTCCAAATTGAAAATTGTGCGGATGCATTTTTTTTGTTCTAACAGAACCCTAGTTATTTCAGTGGAGTTACCCCAGACAATGATACCATACCTGATGATGGAGCATACATAGGCGTGATACACCATTATCGCAGTTTGTCTGGAGGTTTCATCTTTAACCTTTTTTAAGGCAAAAACAAATCTGTTTATTTTAATACAATTTTAAAATTTTAATCAATACAACCCAACAAGTTCATAGAGTCGAAGAAGGACTTTGACCGTGAAAAAATTGTTCATCGACTCTTATGAACTTGGAGGGTTGTATTGATGATTTAGGTCAACATAGTTGGAAAAAGGCTAGGCAAATGATGATTGTTAGTTGTGGTTGTGGTTTTTACCAGCCTTCAACCATGAATGAGTTTGTAGAAATCATCCAAATCCACCGGTTTGCGACATCTTCATGAGTAAGTTCAACCATCCTTTGGGGTGCATAGTCTAATCAATTTATGAATCATAAACTCAACAGGGATCAGAATATGATCTCTTTTCCAACGACACAACAACATTCACAAACCAATTTCAAACAACAACGTAGCCACATAATATTTTGCTGCCATCTTTACGAAGCTTTATCTGGAGCAGGATAAGTTGTTGCATTTCTATCATTGTAATTTTAACCTTATGGTAGCAGTTATAAAAGCTACATGTCTTGCGGTCGTTACTTGCAACGGTGATAGCCCACGGCTTTGCACTGTCTCGTGAGTTAACTTGATTGTTACAAGCTGCTGTAGCATCGTATGTTACAGTGCAACTTGTTATGTAACACGGAGTTCTGTTTTCAATTGAGGTACTGTCGAGAAATGAAATATGAAGCTACCTTACACCATTTAGAAAAAATATGTTTTTATGTTGCCATCAATTTATTATAATCGACAAACATCATCATCTGCCTAGACTTTTCCCAACTATGTGTGGGTCGGCTTTCAGTCTAACCGGATACAGCTGAATACCAGTATTTTACATGGAGGGACTACCTATCTGACCCCCAGAACCCATTTAGTACTGAGTTATACGAAACTCCTTAGTAAGACTGGTTGACAGACAATTTCCTTTTTTTTCTTATCTTTCTATTCAGATTTTACAATAGTTTTCAAATATTTCTTTCATCCTTAGCTCCGAATAGTTACAGCACTGATGACAATATTCGGGTCATCAGTTGTTTTTTTTTTAAATATTCTTAACTTACCTTTAGATTCGTTATTTTGCCTATTATTTGTAAATGTGTGAACATTGTAGGCCTTATAGATTCCCAGATGATTGTTTAGTTTTGTTAATTATTTATCTTGTTTTACGTTTTTTTTTTTGGATGGTAAGAAAGGAAGTACCTATTGTCGAGCCTACGCTGTCCCTCCACACTACATGATAATATTGTAGTACCAAAATATTTGAAAAGAGTAACCATAGAGGTTCTTGCCGTATCATTCTTCATGGAAACGACCAACCCAAAACATGCACCTTTTTTGACGTTTTATAAGTTCCCATCTAGACCTATATGGAATAAAATATTTTTATTTTGAGAATTTGTTTATTTTAATTTCTCACTTGTATAATTGACAACATTTTTCCATTTTGTTAGCGCTTCATCACATCCATGCGTGAAACTAGCTAGTCATTTCTAAAATACATAATGAATATATTCATAGTCGAATAATAATTACGAAGTCCAATATAAATGACTAGCTGACCCATACAACTTCGTCTGCGTCACTTATGACAGAAACAAAAGGAATAAATCCTCGTTTTTGCAACATTTTTCGTTCATGCTCCACTCCTATTACTCGTTGCGCGATGTATCCTAAAACTTTTCTTGATTAATGGACTATGCAAAACAAAAAAAAAAAAAACAATTTCAACCAGTAAGTAGTTCTTGAGATTAGCGCGTTCAACCAAACACATAAACCAACTCTTCAGGTTTATAATATTAGTACGAATAGATTTATGAGTAACCTGACCCAATCAAGTAGAACCCTACTAACCTTAACACCACAGAAATCCATTTTACACCCTGAACACCTAACTCATTCGCCGTGTGTACTTCATCATAACATTTTCGCGACCTATTGCCTCGGTTTCCTCCGCTGAAAGGAACTGGGTCCCGCCATTTTCTACGCACACGGTAGTTACTTCCGTACGCCCTTTGCCGCCTTTACACCATAGAGAAACTAGATTTATAGACGGTCTTGTCACCGTATCGTTGAATACTGCACGGATTTAATGGTACGTCTTAAACCACGGGTCGGGTAGCCTTTTGTTAGAAAACCCGTATTAATTAATAAATTAAAATGACAAGAAAAACCTAACGGTTGATTAATTATTGGATACGGGAATTAAAATGGTGTGGTCATAAAATTTACCCTCTTTTGTTTTTCTCTATATCGCATAAACTTTTACTTATGAGGCTAATTTGTACGTTATCTGAACTTACTTAAGTAATAAGCTCGTTTAACATGCATTTATCACAAGTTATTAATTTATGGGTGTTGTATTTTCTTAATTTTTTTTTACATCTCATAGCGGTATAGTGTAGAATTGGTGCTCCCTGTATTTAAAGAGTCTTTTAAAAGTCATGTTTTATGTCACACTCAAGATTCGTTCATAAATTATATACTTACGTAATCACTACAATAGGTACAGAATTTCCGGCCTGAAACCTTTTTGACCTAATATTATTTCAAGTGTTTATTTGTCCATCTTTGACAGTCGTTAAAGGTAGTCAGTGGCCCCAAAAGTCTGACACCAGTCTTACCAAGTGGTATCATATTTCCCAGTATTAACTGGGTTGTAGAGGTCAGATAGGCAGTCGCTCCATATAAAATACTGGTATTCAGCTGCATCCGGTTAGACTGGAAGCCGACCCCAACATAGTTGGAAAAAAGGCTAGGCTAGGATGATGATGATGATATAAAGAACAATTTAAGTTAAGGCAAAACAAAACTTTAAGGTAATAATAATAATGTAGGTTTTTGTTGATTGAAACGTAAACAACACCGACATATATTTCCTATAACTAAAGGCCCATAAACCGACAAACAACGTTCGACTCTCATTAAATTACTATAATTATAGCTAAGGGAAATTTCGACGTCATGCATTACTACTTATTAGGTCTAAATAACTAATACTTAACGACTATTATTATCTGCCTTTCATTAAATCTATAACTTTTTATGTGAAGCTTTAACGTACTTAAAACATGCCATATATAACGACCATCCTCTAAAAGTATGCATTCAATTTTAAACCATGTTTGCCGATTACCGATACCAGATCCTTTTAGACGGAGCCCACGACAATCGAATCTATTAAAAGATAAAATGAGCCCTTTATATTCAAATTGACGAAAAATCGTATGAGAAAATAAACCTGTTCGTTAAACAAACACGTTAACAGGATCTCTGTTTACAGGTAACCCACTCAGCTGTAATTGCCGCCTTTCGTGGATCTACGCGTTACGCAATGAGACAAGAGACAACACGCTAAGGAACGCCCTCGAGAAAGTATCGTGTGTCTCAGACCTCACCCCCGACAGACACTTGAACGACCAAGAAGATAACGAAAACGTCAAAGATAATGCGGTACCCGACGACACTTATGACTATTATGATAAAAACGAAGACTACGCAGAGAGGAAATTCACGAAAAAGGCGACGAAACTGACAGATATTCCTTTAGAAACTCTCCCGTGCCCCAAAGAACTTATGCAGACTGAGGAATATGGACACCCTGTTCAGAATGAAATCAGACTCAAAGCTTTCTCGAAGGTTGAGAAAATTTCTCCGTGTTTAGTTTTAGTTCTATTCATGCTGTTGTGTTAATTTTAAGTATGAGACAAAGACATTTGTGATATTAGACGTTAATTAGTGTATTTCTCGTGTACAGATTTATATTTGTTGTTCTGGATGTAGCTGTTGTAGTCGCCATTTTGTATTTTTGCGTGCGGTGGATGTCCTAATCTCGACCGAAGTATAATGTTGTTTAATATTAATTCATCAATTGAAAAGTAGTTCTGTTTTTGTTTACATAACGTAAGTGACTACTTTCGACCCGTTGACCTTATTACTTTTGCTTGTAAAAAGGCTACATCAGACCTTTTAAAAAGTCTAATCACATTATAAAAATACCAATATTTTGTGAGTTCAAGTTACATTGGAGACTCTTGCAATATATTAAAGTAGTTTATATATCTAAAAGCTTTTTGGGTTTTATTAAACTTAATTGAAAAAGATCGATGACAGCCCACTTCATGTATCAAATAACTACTAAACAATCATTAAAACAAATGAAAGGTATTTATGAGATTTGAATAATTAAAGAATAATCATCATCATCATCATCATCTACATCCCAAACTCACCCACTGCTGGGTATAGGCCTCTCTTTTCTTGTAACAATTTCCGCGGTCGTGCGCTAGCCTCATCCAGGTTATTCCCCCGACGGCAACTATGTCGTCTGCCCATCTCGCCGCTGGACAACCCACGTTCCGTTTTTCATTTCTTGGACGCCATTCGGTGACAGCCTTGCTCCACCTGCAATCACTGCGCTTTGCTAGGTTTCCTGCCCAACTCCATTTGAGTTCCGTAACGCGATTTCCAATTTCGAAAACTTTTGTACGTTTAGCTTTATGCCGAGCATGGCACGCGCCATGGCTCTCTGCGCAACTCTCAGTTTTTACACAGCCTCCTGCGTGAGCGTCCATGTTTCAGCACCGTACGTTATTGTGGGCAGGACACACTGATTATAGAGGCGAGATTTAATACACAAAGAATGATATTATTCGTAATTTTGACGCAGGATGTAGTTAGAAATAATGTTTCGAAACGAACACGGTCCTTATTTTTTTTTTGTATCTGTTATCACAATATCGGATATATATTGAGCGAACCACCTTTGGAAGGCGACACGTGGTCACGGTGAATAGAGTACTAATATTAACGCAACTTCAATGTGTATCTACAATTATCGGCCAGTTACAAGGACAACCACCGCAAGCCATGATATAAAAAAAAATGAAAAATGTTCTTTTTTTGTAAAGGGTGTCACGTTTCATAGAGTGTACGAGCAAAAAAAAACATCTCGTTAAAGGGGCCTCCCTAAGGGATTAACCCGATGTGTGATTCGGGCAACATTCCGAATGCGAGCTTCGTAAGCCTCCGCTTAAAATTATCTAGCTTTCGGGAATTTTAGCAAGGGTTTACTCTACTAGGATATATTTTAAGAGCGAAAACGGGAATTCGCTTCCAGTTGAAACTGGATTGATGTAAATAGTTAGACTTTTATTGTTGATCGAGTTGAAGGAATGCTGGATTGTTTTAGTAAACAAATGCAACTGTATTTTGCTTTAGACTAACAAACATTTTGAACATTTGAAGGTATTTTTCGCTCAGTTTAATAGTTGAAAACTGTTATTCAATAGAGATGAATGCACGATTCACAACGTTCATTCTGCCATTTATTTGTTTTGTGAGTTTTGTAAGATACATCATTTAGGGGTTAAGATGTCTGCAATCGTTGTTAATGCCTGTCTGAAATATTTATTAATTTTGTTGTTGGTATAAACTGGATTAAATAAAACTTGATAAGAGTACTCAAGGAGTGTCATCTTCCAATTAGGTTGCATAAAATAACTAGAATTATAAAGAAACCAAAAGGGCTTATGTTATGGGTCAATACAATAATAGCAATATCGCAATAGTTGCTGCCATTATGTTAACGCAAGCTGTTGCTAGCCCTTAGAGCGCTGCTTTATATGCCATAGAAGCTTGATGAGCGCAGTCCGTTTAAAAATCAACTGCAGACAACGAACTCTATAAATGCTTAATGGGACTACAAGAGCTAAATTAGAAACTCGATTTGTGGTGGTTCAAACTTCGATTGAAATACTGTTCGAAGAAAGCTCTAATCAGCTTGCACTACAAAGTGGTTGTAACGTCAGTCACTGCGGGCCGAATAGTGCAAAATGAGTGGTTTCGATCGATTTACAAAAACTAAAAAAAGAATGATGGCATGTATTTTAGAATGGTTTTTACTTGTCAAAATATTTTATAGGAATAAGTTCGTGACTTTTTTATCGAGTAAAATGAATTGTATTACGTTTTCATAATACTATCATACCAGCAAATATCCTGGAGAAAATCATATATTTTTCTGGATTTGTTTATTGCAGTGAATCATATACTTTCAGACATTATATAACTCGCGTTTAGCTCCGGTAGTCGCCTTAAACAAGTATTTTATGAAGGTGTTCGTGGCCTGACCATTTCCATTAATCCTTGATGTTGAGATAGTTGAGACATGCATACATTTTCCCAAACTCGTTACTAATTTGGTTATAGGTATACTGGCAGATCATGATACACTGGTCACTCTAAAAGATTAGTTCATTTGAATAGGATCTTGTTAGCACACGTTCAATTAGTCAGGCCACCAAAACTGACTGTTGAAGTAGCTCTCGCCGGTTTGAAATGCTCTCGACGAGTAAAAAGCGGTTAACTATGCACGGGTTGTTTAGTTTATTACCAGCTAACTAGTATTTGACCACAGATCTATTAATTTAGAAAGTTGAAATATTTTGTCTGGCATTTACGAACACGCGACCGACTTAACCAGTTCGTAACATCAATCAGTTCGGGGGGGATAAATGTTATTTTTTTTTTATTGGATTCGGCGTAAGTCGGACGACTTAAAAAAAATAAAATAAAAACAAATATTTTAAAACTTCTTAATTGTAATTTTAATTTAAAAACTTGCCCAATCGTTTTGAAGTTTGTTTACCTATCGAGGCTTTCGATTCCAGATCAACCTAAAATTGACAGTGTATGATGTCGGCACCTATAATAAGTACTATTTAGAGAACATTAATTAACATAGCATCACACATCCCGAAGACAGAGGTGAACTTAATTAGTACACCTATATTTCGCCAGGTAATAAATAAGTCCCTTGTAATGAAGGGCGGTCACAAATCCAGACCCCATGGCTGTTACTGAGAAATTCCTGATCGAAAAAAACAATTACTATTAGCCAGACCCTTGACTTGAACCCAGAATTTCATGCACGCGACCACTACACTAACGTGGCAGGGTCAATTTACACCGAGACGAAACGAGACGCGACGCAGCGCGATGTTACTGGAAAACGCGCCGCCATGAGACGCATCGCAATGAAATGTGTATCTTTTCGTGTACTAAATAAAGCTATATTTCGATTCGCTCTACGAAAATGTGCGCACAGCGTCTCGTCGCGTCGCTTCTCGGTGTGAAATGACCCTTATAACAAATATTTATTGCGGTTTTTGCTGAACTTCTGTAACGAAAAAGAGCAACACATCATGTTATACCTAAAATATTTTAATGTGGAAACTAATAAACGTTAATTCAAAATGGACTACCACAAAATTGAAAGCGCTTTATAGCCCATTAGCAATGCAAGTAATATTAAAAGTGACACGTTTAATTGCTACGTATCATGAATACATAATTAATATCGATTCAATATCAATTAGATCATGAAATAATTATTTGTGACGGTCCAATTTCTATTGGGGTTAAATTTATTATGAAACATAACAGTTCATTCCTCAAAAGAGGTAAGAGACATTTTAGATTGAGGTCAGTACCTTGATGAAGGCAAAAAATAAGGACGAGCAGGTTAATTGTAAATATTTCTATTGGTAACAATTATCAGTTATTGGTAAGATAGCTGGAGCAGATATCTTTAGACACAGGGTTAAAGATATCCCACGTATACCTCACTCACAGGTATCTCACTCACATATACCTCACTCACAGGTATCTCACTCACAGATATCTCACTCACATATACCTCACTCACAGGTATCTCACTTACAGATGTCTCACTCACAGATATCTCACTCACATATACCTCACTCACAGGTATCTCACTTACAGATATATCTCACCCACAGATATCTCACTCACAGTGATGAATGCACAGGCCCTCATCCCACTTAAAAATCTGATAAGAAAAACATGCGGGGCAGTCTGAGGACTTCCGATAGAAGTGAAAACTAAGTAATCTATATCTGTTACGGTTTGTTCTGAACGGGTGCTACGCCGTAGCAGATCGGCTACGAGTGCTATAAAGCGTTAGGTAACAGTAACGCGAATCCCATTATTTTCGTTCACCCAAAAAGTGCACAACCCGCCTAAAGAAGTTTTCAGTTCAAAAAGTAATCGTTACACATCCCGCACGGAACGAAACATTTAATAACACAATTTTTATTAATTCCATTAAGGGGCCGGCGGAGCATGCGTATTTCATACAAACGTAATACCAAAATAATTTGTAAATCAAACATATTCTGTAGTGTGTATTTATTTCGATTGGATAACATAATATCTATGTTCCCAAATATATATTTTAAAAGGACAATGATACAAAGACGAGAAAAGAGAAATTTAAATTTTCTATAGAAAACTTATTTTTCTCATAACTCTTGTTTAAATCAGTGTCAAATCAAAATATATAAATGAGAAACCTAGATAATCCAATCGAAATAACACACTGCCTCAGGAATATGTTTGATTTACAAATTATTTTAGTATTACGTTTGTATGAAAAACGCATGCTCCGCAGGTCTCTTAAGCGAGACAAAAAGACACGCAATCGGCGGCGTTTGAACGCATGACTCACAATACCGCAGTCCGCTACAAAACGTTCACAGCTAACTGTGACATTACTTTAAACTTTGAAAGGAGATAGTTTTTTTTGGGCCCACCTGGTCGTTGCATTTATTATTCATAATAACACCAAAAAAAAGTAACCATTTTAGTATGGTTTTAAAGGAAATATTACGTAGAAATGAAAACGGAATCTTAAAATCATAATAAATAAGCTATGTTATGATATTTTTTTGCGAGTCAAATCATTCCTGTTGTGGTCAATGTCATTTGACAGGAAATACTTACGTGAATAGGGGCGTTTTTCTGTTTACTAAAAAAAGTACGGTACCTATCCGTTGGAAATCATATGTGCTATATAATTATTATAGAATCAGGAAGAATATAAAAATAAATATTATTAAACTATGAGCATTTTTAATGCCATTTTTATAGGTTTACACTAAAATCGCATAGGTGGTTTAAACAGTCAACGTGGCATGAAACGTTATAAACCCACTTTTTTTGTGATTGACAGACAACTTCATTATTTTGACATTTACTTTTTCTGTTTATTTTGGTTTTCGTAAGTGTTTTTGCAGATTTTTCGCATTTATTCCGGTTAGACAATGCTAAGCTAATTAAACCACTGGAATCTAGAGGTTATAAGGAAGAAATCAATGTAAGTTTCATTATTATATGCTAGAATTTATGTGGGAAACTAATCCTCGAACAAAAAAAAATGTCTCCTTTTGGATACAATGGTGCCGCCAGACATGACGTCATTACAACTATTAGCTTTTAAGTGCCGAAAATATCTGAAACGTTATTAGTTCTTGACGCAGAAGGGTGAATCTAACAATTAAAATCTTCAAAGAATACTGAGCTAGCAGGTAAGTAAGGACTATTTATGCAAAGAATACTAAATAAATGCTGCGTCGTTGGTCACGTGGTCGCAAGCGCGGCTACTGAGCTCGACCTGAGTTCGTTTCCCGAGTCAGGCAAAGTGCTATTGGGATTTTCCATCAGAAATTTCTCAGCAGCCACGAGATCTGGAACATAATTGGCGAAATGTGGGTGTATTACTAGGCACACTTCTGCCTGAATTCACAGACATGATGTTATCTAAAGATTACTAAGAAATTCCTTCCTTCTCAGTACAAAACAACACAAAATTATAATTAGACGACTCGTAAGCATTTGTGTCTAATTTAAGTTTGATCCCGCGTAACGATACTGCCATCTTTATCAAGATTATAGCCCATTTTATCCTTTAATTATACATGAGACTAAAGCTACTGAGCCAGACAAAATGGACGCGAAATTTTATTAAATATCCTGTAAGTAACGTGAACAGAATTTTTATTGTACCCTTCCAATCCTGAGGTCGCCTCGTAACTACCTACTTTAACTCTTTTGGAAAATGTATTGCGAGTGTGTGTTTGTATTTTTTCGTTTTGTATTCTTATGTGGTACAATTTGGTATGTGTTCTTGTCTATACTGCGTGTCTTTCTGTGAATTTTTTATTTTTACTAACCACTGGTGTTCTACAGTATAACATAATTGTGTTGGTATTAACAAAGCAGGTAAATCGTCAGATGGGCCCTCACTGAAAGATGTAAACGATTTTCAAATGATTGGACGAGACAATACAATTGTCATTGTCAACGAAACAGTTGCATGGTCATTTTGTCACAATAAAGGAAATCTAACGATTTACTTAGGTACGTGGGTTTTTTCCGAATAAAATAATACGTTAAGTTTACCAAATATTACAGACTAATATTATAATTGTCGATGATATTAACCAACTAACAATTAGTAATTCAGTTGTATTCGACCGCATTTTTAAATTAAAATCTAAACTTTACGAATAGAACATCTGTCTTGAATCAACTTGCTTTGTGGAACATAAATGCTACATAAAGTTACTCCATTCTGTCAAATTTTCTTTAATATTTTTAACTTTATCGCTGAAGCATTGGGTTCAAGATTGAGAAAATTTGACAGTTTTGGGTACTATCTGTACACTATCACACGGATTTTTCCAAACAAGGTCCATATTCTTGACCATCACAACATCATTGGTCCAATAGTTTAACTTTTTCATGAAAATGAAGAAAATCACGTGGTTATACATATATCGGACAATTTGGACCCAAACATTTGAAGAATTGATTCTGTATGAAGTATCCCTGTATTTACAATATCAAAATTATGAAGAAAACCTTTTGAAAATTGTTACGTATAAAATAAGCTTAAGTCATTAATACCTCTGTTGTTATAAATCACAATTTATTGCATTGTTCTAACAAGTAAAACATTTAAATTGGCCTGTATTTGTAAATGTTAACATTAAATGTTTAAGATCAAATTCATAGATTTTCATCGTTGAAATATTATTATATTAAATTAATTGTACAAAATGTATTCCTGTTAAAGATATCGTGTATATTGTAATTATTAGGTTGTGTATAGTCTTCAATTCTGTTGTAATAAATATTTCTACCCGTGCTCTTTGAGTTTTATTTACAAACACATCATCTTCTGCCTAGCATTTTACCAAGTAATAATTCTCCACAAGACAGTACTGATTAATAAGATAAGATAAGATAAGATAAGATAATTTTTATTTGTTCAAAACATGAGTATACACGCACATAGCATGCAAGATGTTACATTAAATTATAATTATTACAGTCATGTTTTGCCTGAACGGCGTACAAATATAAGATGTCAGACGCTACACAGCATCAAATGATTTTAAATTGGTCCATTACACACAGCAAAATAACAATTAACCGTAGTAATAAGATAACCTTTTTTTCGGATGGGAAATCGTCAAGTGACTAAACCACTCTGGGCAGAGCGGGATATGAGGTGATGTGATGATGTATTTCGTATGATTGTATCAGATTTTTACTGACTAAAACCCATCCGTGTTCCTTCCTCGCCCTCTATGTTCCGGGGTCACGGTATCTCTTTCGAACAGTCCTGCAGCCCCGGAATAAGATACCCCTTGGTAAGAGTTGCTGTCGGACTTTTGGGCCAGTGACTTGGTACCTGGTAACAACGACTTTCAAAGTCTACAAATGACAGCCGGAACCCACGGATTAACGTGTTTTTTGAGACACGGAGGATACTCGGTATGTAATGGGTGTTCACCCATCTACGAACCCACTTAATCAAGCACTGAAGATCGATAAGGCTGTTGAAATTAATTGACTTCATTTTAACCGACTTCAAAAGGATCTCAATTCGTCGGAACCTTTCTTTTTTTATGTATGTTCCCCGATTACTCGAAGATGGCTGGAGTGCTGGACCTATTTGGATTATTTTTATTTTGTTTGAAAGGGTATACTTCACAGGTGGTCCCATAATCAGAGAAATAGAGAGAACTCTTCAAAATTTATAGTCACACATCAAGCGATTTGGGTAGTTTTCGAATGAGTTTTATCTCGGAGTGCTCCCACTTCAATTTGGTGAAGATCTGATGATGAACTTCGGAGATAGGCAACGAATTTCTTCAATTAATGATAACAAATGGACTAGGATTGCTGAAATCTCATGTCTGTCTATTGTTTACACCAGTACATAACATAACATCACGCCAGTACGCTGTGAAGGGGTAAGGGCATGTGAACTACTAAAAAGTTAAAAATAACTTTAGCTTCAGAAGTCGGTGACAAAAAAACTTAACCAATCAAACAAAGGTCACCGACTTCTGAAGTTAAAGTAATTTTTCACTTTTTTGTATTTTTAGAAGTCGGTTTTATTTTTTGCAAAAATAGTTTTTTATTAACACCTTGTTTCCAAGAACAGCCAATTTTGCAGCAACAGGAGCGAAAACAGAAAGAAAAAAGAAAGAAAAAATGAGGTTGGCTATGACGGCGACCCGGCCCCGGGTGACTGCGAGTAACAACGTCGCGAGTGCAATAAATAAAAACCGTTTTACAATTTCCTATGTTTCGTAGCGTAGTTTTAGACAGAATTGTTAAAAGAATACCACGAGTCACCACGACGTGACGTTCGATTACCTTCCTGTATATCGTCAGCAGCCTACAGCATTACATAGGTCTCTCCAATTGCACACCACTCTGCGTGATTGTCGACAAATTCCATCTAGCTGGTACCGGCCACACTATGGAGGTCGTCACTAGCGATGGACGATTCCAAGATTTTTAAACAATCAAAAGAATCGGAGTCGAAAAAATAAACCATCGAGTCAACGATCGACTCGCCGTTCTACAAAATAATCGAGATGTTTTTCGATTGTTTCGAGTCAACGGAATCGACTGCTAGTTATCGATTGCCAGTGCTTGTTTTTTTTTTCATGATTCCTTCCTCGTCGTGGTATAGATTATTTCAGATTGCTCTTGTTGAAAGAACTAGTTTGGATTCGCATTCACAACGCAAGTCGAGAACTCGCGAAACTCTAACCCATCGAGGAACAACTTGTACGAATAGACGCACCATGCGCCAGTCGCAATGACAGACCGAGTTGGACTCGAGTCCAAGTCGGAACAATCGAGAACCATCGAGATGTTCGTACAAAACCTCACAATCACACCCCACAAACACAATGACGTACTTCCTCACAATCGAATAAAACCTCTCGCCATCGCGCATCGCTAGTCGTCACTCCACCTTTACCACAACCTCTCTTACGTTTTCCGATTCGCAGTCTTCACTCATCCATCCAACGGTCGTCAGTTTTACGGCTAATATAAACCTACATAGTTCAGTGTATCCCACAAAGTTTTCCAAAAAGAGATAATTATAAATACAGTAGCAGTAGCTTGAGGAGAGAAACCTCGTAGTCACGCCAATAGTACGCAATGAAACTTGAGCGTTGCATAAATAAGTAGGAGTGTATGTAGTCCCAGAACTCGTTCTAAGTTTGAGGATGCAGCGATGTAAACGTGCAAGTTTTCTTGCACTCATACATACCCACATATCTTCATAACATACATACAGGGTGCAAACGGATCCGGAACCAAGCATTTTGTACATCAAACTACGCGAAAAAATATTGCTGGGAAACGTCTTTTTTGTCGTGAAAAATTACGTTTTACGATAGGACTTAATGTAACGCTCTAAAACATTGTGCAGATGGATGGTTTGAGTAATACGCGATTCGTGAATGTGTTTAAATAAAATTCTTACATTAATAATAATAAAATTACACACACAACACAACACACACACACACACACACACGCAAACAGACCACACACATATAAACACACATACACACAAACAACAACACACACACACACACACACACAACCACACACACACACACACACACACATAAAAAAACAACTATTTATAAAAAAAATGTACTTTGAATTTCTGTAACTAAAAGGTTTCCAGGTACAGTCTAGAACAAAATAATGATCGCAATGATGGTGATAACAAGTGCCTTTCGGTTTCTTTAAGGGATTTGTTGCACGCTTTACATCTATAGCCCAAACCACTTGTGTGTTTCGTGCTCGCAACTGCGACTGCTCTGTGGAGCCTCGGGTTTTGGCAAAGTGAAGTTTTTTAATTAGAGATTAATTAATAAACAAAAAAAAGTGAAAAAGCGTTTATTTGTGG
This sequence comes from Xestia c-nigrum, assembly GCA_916618015.1. NCBI lineage: Eukaryota > Metazoa > Arthropoda > Insecta > Lepidoptera > Noctuidae > Xestia > Xestia c-nigrum. The sequence continues at coordinate 5,471,442 of OU745264.1, forward strand.
AGAAATGGTATTACAAAAAAATGTTACTTCTGCCAAACTGATATTCTACTTCTATGTAACAACTCGCGGGTATCAGCACAGCTGCCCGCAGTTCACAAGTTGAAGTGATTGTTTGTGCCTTAGTGCCTCGAAGAACACGTGTCGTGGTTGGTGCAGTGTGTGATCTGTCCCCGGTTGTGTCTGATAATACTGATGCTGTCTCATCGGCCTACAAGAGTATTAGAACAGAGAATGCACCCGTATTTGAGGACACACTTGTGCTATAGGTACTACTTGTATATTATTTGATAATGTTATAGCTTGTTCGACCAGCGTTTAGATTGGCTGACCTCGTCGAAATAATTTAATTATTGTAATTATATGTTATTCATTCTAAAATTTTCCACAAAGTAAATATAAACTATCAAATCATGCTGTTGACATAGCTATTGTGATTTATTGACCGAAAATAACAATAAACAATCAGAATGAAATTGACGTGACATTTGACAACATAATAAATTGAATCAGCTTTTTGAAACAAAGTGCTTCAAGTAATAAAGTCAACATTTTGGTATGTTTTCAATGTCGCGGTTTTACTTAACACAATAAAATACATTTAGACGTCTAGACGCTTAGAGTAGTGAATATAAATCCCTTGTACATAACTGTTTTGATAAACTAGTATTAAGCACATTTAATTGAACTAGAGGGGTTGGAGTCACAGCTAAAAATACGATAGCGTCGATTTCGTAGACTACACTATCATATTTTGGGGTCCGTTACCAAAAGCGCGGTTGTATTAAGGCCGACCGTCCGTCCGTCTGCCACAGGGCTGTATCTTTTGAACAACAGATGTTTTTTTCACAGAAAACAGATATCGTTTTTTTGTTTCACGAGTCTACGTAAGGGGAATCGACTTATGTCCATGTCAACCGAAAAGATGACAGTCTGTTTATCTAAAACCGCTGTTTAAAACACATTTTTGTATGGTAATATGTCACAGCGACAGTCAGAAGGAATGATTCATTATAACTATGGCCGCTAACATCGCAAATAAAACCTTATAACTTCTCATCAAGTCTGTAATCCCTGAAGGGTTAGGCAGAAGTGTACCTCGTAGAACTTAATATTTGCTAGTTATGTTTAAATCCCATGTAATATAGGGGGCGAGGCTATCGCCGTAAACCGGGGTACAAGTCCAAACTTCGTGGCTGCTTCTGAGAAATTCCTGATAGTAAAACCCACTAATATTATGCCCCAACCAGGGAATCGAGCCCTGGCCTCATGCCCATCAGTCTCGTTTGCAAATACTCAACCATCATCATCTGCCTAGCCTTTTCCCAACTATTTTGGGTTCGACTTCCAGTCTCTCCGGACGCAGCTGAATATCAGCATTTTACATGGAGCGAATACTCTATCTATCTAACCTCCACAACCCAGTTAATACTGGATAATACGATACCACTTAGTAATACTGGTTGTCAAACTTTTTGGACCACTGACTACCTATAACGACTGAACCAATCAAAAATAAAAAATTACAGCCGGGTTCAACAGCTTAACGTGCTTTCTCTTTAACTCGGTATGTAGGCACCCATGCATAGACAACCTAGGCAAGCACGCCTTCACTTAAAGATCGGCCCGAGCGGCTGTTATTATTAAGCCACACCACGAGCTCCTCATAAAAAAATGAGAACTCGACCAAAGCGGCAGTTAATATAAATATCAGATACAGAACCCGGGCGAGACAATTGTTGATGAAATTATTGAGCGTCTACGTATGTCACCGTGATAGATGCCTACGAAATAATTTACTAAGATTTATCAAATCAAACTTAAGGTCTAACGAAGTCTCAAAAAAAATCTTCATTATTATGAGCTCAATTGACTAGAATAATAATGAATGAGAAAAATAATCATGACTTACTTTTTTTCTTCCTGGATTGACTTCATGGCTTTTGGCTAAGATATACTTTTAAGGTGAACGCACACTTATTCGCGTCGAAACAATTGACCGCGCCGAAAGAATCGAATTTTAGAATAACTTGTATGAAATATTCTAAAACCTAGCACACTTATCCGCGTCGAATCGTACGAATAGATGACGATGACGTCATCTATTCAAAAATTCTAAAAAAAGGCAATCTTTAATCAAAGTGAAAAGTGCAGTAAGAGAGTGTTGTGATCTTAGGGAAAAAGGCCAATTTAGTCAATCCGTGAGAAGTGATCCCAAAAACCTTACTAAATCTAGCGAGTGTTTACAAACAGAAGATAGGGCCTCGTCCCCTGTTTTTCGCGTATTTTCCCTTCCCGACCTAAGATAAGCAGTTGCTAGACAATTTGTTATTATTCGAAATGTTGTTAATCACTCACTACTAATCCTTATCCCTTTCATATAGTTGATAAGTTGAATATTGTTTATCATCTTGTAAATCTCATCTCCATCTTTATCCTACTAACCCCTATCTTTGCCCCCGGGAGCATGTACGGGTCATCCACCGTACAGTACGTTTACCTGGGTCATCATTATTGCGCCACACGCTCAGTATGACTCCATCATTTATATTATTGCACTTACACCGCAATAGTTCAGTACGTAATTCGGCGACAGACCGTGCGCGTGACTCATAATCCCGTATCGTTCACCATTCATCCTAGTATAAATTAATCTTAATCTTATATTTGTGGAAACAGACAATACAGTGAATTTATTAACCTTAACTGACTTTCATCTCTTATCTCAACCGTTATCTCTATCTTATCCCAACCCCGAACATCAATATTTTCATCAATATTTTTTTCTCATACGTATGAACGTATGAGAAAAAAATATTAATATATTATTATTAATATATTATTTCAACAAAAATTTGTTCGCCCTGTGACCGGTGTTCTTTAAAAAATAGAACGAGCCTATAAGTAACGTTTTTTTTTGTTGCGTATATTACGGAACCATTCCTGTGCGAATCCAACTCGCAACTCACCAGTTTTTCAGTTCAGTGCCTATACTTAAAAAGTCACAAAGTACTATTATTTATTCTTCGCCTCAAGCTTATACAAAGAAACTCAGACTTCTATCAAAACGAGCGGTCGACTAAAGATTAAACTGGCAGTACTCGAACAAAAAAGATTTCAAGCTTCATTTAATGAGTTCAGTCAAAAAACACATTGGGACTTGAATTGAAGTCGAATATTCGAGAGCTTTTTTCGGGAGAAGCCATCTATTCTAATTAGAAATGAAAGTCGTTGATGTCAAGCGACCGAGCGTTTGCGAAAATTTTGTGACCATTCAAATGGAAAATGAGAAAATAAATTCATAATTACTGTGAGTAGTTTTGTGGACTGCTTTTGAAGTGAAAAGCCAACATGAGGCATAGACACAGTTAATTAACTTCCTTGACTAATGGTCTGCGTAATAATATTTACATCAGGGTTTTAGTTATGAATAGGAAGACCCTCTTCTAGCATCACATTGCTCATTACTGAAACTCATGATTCCCCCGACGTGACGTGATTATCGTCTTATTTGTCTTTGTCGCCATATTTGCCAGTCTTTGGCCTTGTGTAGTTCATTCATTTGTTTTTTAGACAGCGGGCCATTCGGACATAGACATTTTTTGTCTATGTCCGAATGCCCTGAATCTGAACGGACTGCAGTCCATTCATTTTGGTCCGTTCGGATTAAACCCCTCTTTTGAAGTGTATCGTGGAGTTTCGTGTCTAGCGATGAGCGAATGTAATCCGATCATTTTAAGCGGGGAATTTACTACACGGACATGCCCGCGAGTAAGTCTGCAAACGTGCCCGCCGGCCTTCGCTACTATAGGTCTGTGCAATGTTTGCTAGTGTAGGACCGCCGCAGTCAGTCTGGCAGACTCGCCCGTTGCTCGTCCGCGCGATCTCACTTTGTCTGCGCGGGCACATGTTCGTACGTCCATGTCCGTCCGTGAATGCTCATCGCGGGACGCCAGCCCATAGACCTGAGAACGACAGCAACCAGTACATACGTCTCCTATGTTTTTTTTTGCATCAAACTGTGGAGCAGGTATTAAAATAAAAATATTCTGGGAAGATTTTTTGCAAAAAAAAACAATGTTCATGGTAGATAAAAAGGAAAGAGTTTATGAAATCAAAATGAGGCAATGCTTATACCAAAATTTAAATAATAAAGTTATTATTTATTATTGATTACCACAAAACATGACTTTTCACCCCAAAAAAAAAAATTTCCAGCAATGTTTTTTGCGGAAATGTTACTTAGTTTGATGTACAGATTGCTCAGTTGACTTCGTTGGCTTCGTGATGAGTGTGTTCACATCCAGTAGATTTGTATGCCAACTACTCAGTTGCCCACCTGATTCAAAAATCGATTTAAAAAGTGAAATGAAATTGCCAACTTTAAAAACTGACGGAGACTCCGTCTAAATTTAAACAAACATAATAATTTCAATTACAAACCATTTTCTCCTGGTTATAAAAGGGGATGACACAGCAACGCTTATTGATGGAAACGTAAGAGCTATATGTTTTGCTTTAATATTTCTTCCATCTATTAAGTGAAGTTTCTTACATAAAAGGAATTCTTGATTCGTCAATAAGGCGCGCTACACACTTATTCAGCTCGGTATGAATAGTTACTGCCGCCCGTCAAAATAAAATCCGAACAAATCGCTCGGTTTTGTGCCGAGCCGACCTTTTTTTTATGACTTCTCCCACTCTGGGCGGAGCGGGAGGGAGTGTCAGACTTTTACTGACTAAAACCCATCCATGTTCCTTCCTCGCCCTTTATGTTCCGGGGCCGCGGTATCTCTTTCGAACAGGCCCGCAACCCCGGCAGGCTTCGGCCCTCGCGGGCCCCTCCCCTAACGTGCCGAGCCGACCTATACATGAATCCAGTCGTCACGAGCCGAATTAATATAATCAGTCTATAGTGTTTCTACTACTGGGACACAGGCCCAGATAGATCAGATGGCATGTCTTCGATTTTTTGGTTCTAGGATTTCTGGTTTGATCACAATTGGTATTGTATAATAGGTTTTGAGAGCAATGTTGATGGAATAAATTACACAAAGCAATGCAACTTCGCGGATTCGAACCCATGACGTGTAAACCGTAAGTCGGGGGGGGGGGGGGGGGGAGGAGGAATTACTTCAGATCAGCCACAAAATATACTGCGGAATCGAATGTGCCGACCCGAAAGAATGTGTCACACCCCTAAATATTGTGAGCAAAACGGTTGGTCTTTGTTTTTGAATTCAATATGTTTTCATCGCTGGCTAGTCGGGAAATGGAAAACAATCGTTTATTTATAGAATCAGTTTATTTACTTTAAGTGGCAACATCAGTTCGCAGTCGATTTGGAATGATATCGATAGAGTGTATTACACAATACAATAAAATATAGTAATATTGTAAATCAAAACCAAAAATCTGGATGTAGGCCTCAAGTGGAGTTGACCAGGATATTTGGCTGGACGTGGAGATGAGCTACAAGGGAAAATGTTTACTATTCGTACTTGATATAGTGCTTTAAAATAGTTTTAGCTATCCGCGCGTTTCACCCGACTACCCGAGAAAAAGTTGGTGATATTTTACCCTACATTGATAAATAAATTGTAAGGTGTGGTTTTGGTAAGAAAATATTCAGCGAAAAAAATTGAAACTATTTTTGCAGCTATTTTCTTATTGCATAGTTTTGGATCAACTCAGGAGCATTCACTACAAATACTTAAGCTCACATTCCAGTCAACTAGGCATTATTCTAATCAAGTCAGGCATTTGTTTTCAATTAAAACTTGTAGCTCATTCCTCTTCCAATAGACTGGGAATCAGGCCGCTGCCGTTATCATTGCGAACTGCCGGCAAAATAACTTCGGCAGTCTTAAGCTGCGTTTACATTGGTCGAGTAAGTTTTGGACTTTAAAACAAACCATGACTTTGGAGTTATTTTCAGCATCTAATCTCAGAGATCAGTCAGAAAAGAAATGATGTGTAAAAGTGACTTAGAAGATTTACTTACGGAAATAAACATCATTCGGAGTGTGCGGTCGCGTACTGATGACATTGCTAGCCCAGTGTAAGTCGGTTGAGAGAAGTCAGGCATAGTGTGCTTGCCGCAACTGTTACTTTACTAGGACGGACTATGTTCTGGGAATAAGGAAATGTTATGTAATTAGAGAAGAGCTTCCTCTTTTTTCAATATTCATAACAAGTTTTTTATAAACCCTTTACTTTAAATATAAACTAAACTATCAAATAAAGCTACCAAAATTGACACAGATTGACTCTAGTACTCTCCTACAAGTACTGGGCCTCAATTCCGCTATTACAGTAGTGTCAGAATAGTCGATCATTGATTTCATAATGAAGTTCTGATTCAAGTTTTGACAAGTTTGGTAATCTACTAATATAATGGCGTCATTATGACTTTTCAATGGTCAACCACTGACAGTCCATTGAAAGTAATGTCATAGAACGGTAATCTCGTACATTAATAAAATCTATTATAAATAAAATCTGGCATGAATAAATGTTCGCATTTAGTAGCAGATTTAGAAAACCATTTGTGGTAAGGGTTTTATAATAATGGCAATGCGACAATGTCATTAAAACACAATTTTATTACGAGACCATTGATCGAGCATTGTGTGTTTAGCAGATTACGAACTTAAGCAAAATGACAATGGGATGGGAATGGAATCGTGTTGGAGTGACGAATTTATAAAAATACCAGAATTGGGCCCCTGGTCTACTTACTCGACCAACGTAAACGCGGCCTGACGCGACTTTGTCCCACAGACTATCTCGAGTGAGAAGATAAAAAATTATTAGCTTTGAAACTCTGAAACAAAGTCGTAAAGTTTGAAGAAAGTTCGCAAAAATTTCGTCGTTCCATCTTAACCTTGGTCTCTTTATCCTGACCGAGATGATGGATTCCGCTGATTTATTGAACAGATGTATTATCTTACTGGGAGAAGAGAAATTTCTTGTCAGCTGGTTGCTATCTCGAAGTAGGTTACTAACTTTTTAAGAATAAAAAAACAGTAAGCATAATATTATGAATCTTTAAAGTACGACTTTTTTTTTCTATTATTGGTAGTTGTGGTTGTGATTTTAACCAGCCTTCAACCATGAATGAGTTTGTAGAAATCATCCAAATACACCGGTTTGCGACATCGTCTTAGGGTTGACACCGCCGACGACGCGCGACGCCATGGAAGTGAAGAGAAGAAAAGTTTTGGCCCCACCATAGAAACTATCGACACGAATGCACGATGAAGAAGAAGTAACATCCACGTGTATCCAGATATTAAAAAAAACATGCAGAGCAGTCTTTGGGGAATGTCAACAGAAGTGAAAACTCGTAGCTACTGCTGCTACTGCGTTCGGTGACGATCACGCGAGCTCCATGATTTTTGTTTACTCAAAAAGTGCTAAACGCGCCTAAAGAAGTTTCACTTCAAAAATACCCTCCTGATACAAAAATGGAAAACAGCATAGTAACCAAATATAACAGAAATAACTTCTCACAAAAGTCTTCCCAGAAATAATTACTTATTTCCATGTAACTTGACTAAGATATTATTTTTAGTAAGCTTTCTCAACACGTCAAGTAATAAGAATAAGCTAAATAGTATCTGCTATCAAGGAAGTAAAGATGCCTAGTACCTGGAATCTATTAATAATTCTTTGAGAGCAGATAGCGACGCTATTTCAATTCAAGGCAACTATCTCTTAGGTCACTCTTAACTCAAAGCATGGACGTGCTACTAAGATAATTTTATGCCCTTTGTTGACCTGCGAATAGTTTCCAGACTGTGCTAAGGTATTTAATATCAACGATCAAGTATAAAATGGGTCAGTAGTTCGACATAAATAGAAGTTGAACTCTGAAACAACTTGTCTGGAAAGGCGACAAATAGCATCGCTTAATTAGTTGCAAGGTCTATTTCATTCTACTTATCTATACTAATATTATAAAGCTGAAGAGTTTGTTTGGTTGTTTGGTTAAACACGCTAAACTCAGGAACTACTGGTTTAAAAAATACAAATCTTTGTTTTTAACCAAAAAAGTTGCAGGATAACATTCAATCTTAAACTAAATTCACATTATTTATGCCAAATTCAATACCTAGGAGGTAGTACCTAAATAAACCAAAAAAAAACTTAATTGAAAAAGGTAAGGCTCAAGCACTACACACTCGTTATAAAAGCATCAAAATCATGCTATCATGTTATTAAAGTTGCTACTTGCACGTACTATAAATGAATTCTGCTTAAATGCGAAATGTTTCTGGAATTCAACCCTTCTCTCTGGTTTGAAGCAAGAGATCGTTGTAGGTAAATTGCCTTTACCAACTAACAGATAGATGTAACATGTAACAAACATCAGTTTTTGTGTCAGTTGTTGGTCGAAACAACATTGAATGACGATCGTGCAATAACAAATATTTAGTTGTCTAGTTTTTATTAATCATTCAGCGGATTAGGGACAAAAAAATAATAACGGATGATTTTTTTGCAGTAAAATATTGCGAATTTGAGTGATTAAGAGTTTTAAAAGAATCATGCACGTCTTTAAAAAGTGACTTTATAAATATTTTCTATTTTAATACACCTATTAAAAACTTCAAATCGCAGGTATAAAAGTAAAATAAAAACTAGTTTGGGAACTAAAACTTATCTTGCTGCACCACACATAAATGGATGAAATGAGTTCTCTGATGGCATCGTTAACTATTCTTTAACATCTCAGCAATAACTTCTGCAGTTTTCTAGTCGTTTTAGTGCACTAAAATGTTTGAAAATAGTGCTTTGATATCGATAATTTGCTCCTATTTACCACTAGATTTTTGTGCGAAAAATCAAATCATATTTTTCGAATACTAATGTGTATATTTACTTCTACCCAACTTAAAAGCATAAAGTAATAAGGAAGTACCTACGAACATACAAAAAAACATTATCTACACGTAATACCATATTTTTCATATCACAATCATAAAAGTAACAAAAAATGAACACAAACACAAATGATAACCGCACGTTTCCGCCATAAAAGGAATATTTAACTTCCAAAAATATACCTGAAGGCTATACACACGTACTATACCTACCAGTACAGTACATTTTATTCACAACATGTCGCAATGACAATTTCAATTTGCCGAAAAACACAGTTGTTTATAGATTTCCAAAATACACAGTCCCCACTTGATAGTTTCACGGAATATTACAAAGAGGAAATACGAAATAAATAAGCTTTCAAAGGAATGAAAGGCCCATACATCTCGCAGTGCCGACACGGAAATATTAAAAAATATCTTTTGAATCGAACGCGCTATTTGCAGGTGTAAGGAAATTGGACCGCGGGATAACGTAATGGCTGTATTTCCTCGACCTTTCATTTATTTCAGTTGAAAAACCCACCGCAGCTGGAGCATATTTGGCTCGGCGAAATTATCTGTAAGGATTCCAACTAAAGCCACATGGCAATAATCCGAACGAGATCCTGATTAGAAATCCGCCTAGGCAGGGGCGACCCTTATTTGAATTGTCATTCGTACCTACAAATTCTTATCAGATCATACTTGATATAATTCGGATGGGTTTATTCATCTTCAATTCAATGAAAACGTCAGCCTATTTTGTGATTGCGAAATTTCGTTTTTCGAGTAGCTCGACGTTTCTAAAGGAGATATTTATAGAGGGCCATTCCGAATTGATAATTTACTTCACTGTATCAAATCAGCAATTTTGTAAAAGCACCGAAAGTGCTGCAGAAAATTTCCCAAGTGGAATTCTTGCCAGTTAAGCTTATTTGAGTTTCGCAATGTACGTTATGGCAAATATTTAAGTTGGTATAGGTCCCTGAAGGCAGCATATCGTATGCACAAGATATTTTCTTTAATCTAGTTCCACAAACTGTTACATGAGGATTTTTAAGCTGTAGCTGGCAGTCTAATAAACAAAGTTAGATTAGAGCTGTTACTAATGTTCGATAAAAAAGTCGAGATCGGCGAGGTATCCAAATTGCCGAACATGCTGCCAAGCTGGAACGATTCCAAAATCAAGCTTGAACTTCAGCATTAATCTGACACTGTAAATTGGAGGGATTATAGTTTAATACAAAATTATATGGGTACACAGGTGCTTTACATAATGAGTACATAGTGAGCAGAAGGGGTTACAAAATATAATGCGAGGTATTGGAGCAGAATGAGAATTACAAAGTTTGTAGTAATACGCGGGCAGAAAGTTATATGAGGATACAAAGGTCTTGTCAAATATTGCTAATTGCTTTCGTGATTAAGTTGAGATAGTAAATGAAAGGGTTTTCTCTAATAGAACTGCTTATCATATATCTAGTTTGGTAAGCTTTGATTTGATGGATTACGGATATTTCGTATTGTTGTTTGGTTTCGATGTAGTAATACAATAGCGAACGATGAGCACACTATTTCTATGGATATCCAGAAGTAATTTGATTAGGTATTTTGTAAAGACCGAACGGGTATAGTGGATTCTTTTTATGTATTAATTTGAAGTGTTTGTACCTTAAAATGTTACTTCTTAGTCTTAGAACTTTGTAGAGATGGATGTATGTGTCTTTTTCACGAAAAAAGTTTTTTTTTCTGGCCTGAACTGTCCTACTCCTTGGGAAAGGCGCCCCTCCGTTCCGTCTACTTTTCACCTTCCACTTTTCACGGTCTATGGATGTCTTGTAGTTTATAAATCCTCAGCTAAGAGGCTAATTAAGAAAGACAGCCTTTGAAGGGGTCCTTTAATAGCACTGTGTGATACAAGCCTTGAAGCGGTCGCTTTCAATTTAGACGTATCGTGTCGCACCGCTGCGGTGCCGAAGCGGTGCGTTTGTCATACAAAGCGCGCGGTGCAGCAACAGTGCAGCGGCGTATGAAAAACGGTGCGACACGAAACGTCTAAATCGAAAGCGCCTTAAAAAGGAATACGAACAGAAACATTTATGTCTATGTTATTCGCCCTACATTGTTCAAATCTTTTAGACACATAAACAGATAAAGCCGCCATCATTTCCTCTATTTTCGTACTTTCAGTCGCGCGTAATGTCATTTGCCGACGTTCCTGTCAGCCTTGGGAAGGGTTGGAGAAAGTGACAATTGAATCATGTTACAAAAGACATAACTTGAATGAGTTTTCATTGAATATGCAAATGAAAATATTTTGCTGAAAAGTCGAGTATTTCAAAATTGAGTGATTGTAATTTGATGATCTATTGGTGGGAAAGGTACGTGAGTCCTGAACATTAAGTATCGTATTTTTTTGGAGTTGGTGCAGCATCTCTTCTTCTTTCATACTATTCTATTACTCTTCATCTCAGCAGTGACCTGGTTTCTTGCTATATCATCTTTTTACACAGTCCATCCATTGTTTTTGGTATTTCTCTACTCTTTTTGTGTAGGTACATAAGTTCTGAGCGTAAGTTTGATTTCTAGGTGGGGCACTGTTGTGGTCTTTTTTTCTCTTGGGCTGTTGAGTTATGTGTTTGAGGTTATGTAAATTTATCAGTAGCAGCGCAGTTTCAATATATCCGGTAACATAGAACTTAAACAAATGATAAATGGAATACGGGACAACTAATCACCTCCACTCTTTTTTTTTCGGATGGGAAATCATCAAATGACTTCTCCCACTCTGGGCGGAGCGAGAGGGAGTGTCAGACTTTTACTGACTAAAACTCATCCATGTTCTTTCTTCGCCCTTCATGTTCCGGGGCCACGGTATCTCTTTCGAACAGTCCCGCAGCAACCACCTCTGTCTAACTCTGTAACGAAAGCGAGCGTGATATTGCGAAATGACAGAGTATTTACCACAATGCTTAACTCGATAAAGACTCAAACCACAGGAAAAACCCGTCTGACTTTAGTCCCCAGTGATTGCAAATATAATTTCCGTTGACAAATCGATACCTTTGAGCCCAAAGGTCGTAAAGGACAGGTATCGTTATTGCCCCTTACGTCCTTTGAGCCCCTAAATGGATGACCTATAGATATTTGTTCGAAATCTGGATGTTTACATGCCTACGTAAATATTGAACGTAGGCACCCACGACATGAACAAATAGGGCTGGTAAAAGATATCTCAAGCTACATCTTTTACCAAAAATATGAAGCGTTTATTACGATAACAATCAAAAGAAACAAGTGCTATCAAAAACTGTAACAAAGTTAGTATCTCATCATCATAAGAAACACTTTTCAGCTGACTCGTCTCAGCCGACCATTATCTTTACTTCCCTCAATTTTCCGCGGCTCAATTTATCTTTTAACCACTCAAATCCAACTGGCATTCAGCCAGAGTTCAGCCAGATTTGAGCGATAACGCTGGCAAGATTCTGCATTTACATAAAAAAGCTGTTAATGCGGTACTTATTGTTGCATTCCGTAGTTGAGATGTTGATGCTGATATTTTGCAATTATATGTAGTTGCCTACCACTACTCGTACCAAAGGTGAGTAGTGTCATTTGGGTAATTTTATGCGACTTATTGAATAGATCAGAGGAAGACCAAAAAAAAGCTGGTTAGTTAGTGTGAGGAATGATATGAGAAAAGAGTAAATAATAGGACGATGATAGTTGAGAATGAAAAACAAAAACTGCGGATTGCATTCCGGGAGTGTCGGCAGAAGCAAAAACTAGAGCATTACCGTTGTGCATTTTTGATATTTTGGAATAGTAAGGGAATAATTTCGCACGAATTGCTTTAATTATCAGTATAAAATCAATAAAAATGAATATCGCTGGACATTTACACACAGCACCATCTAGTGCCACATTAAGCAAGGCTTGTGTCGTGGACACCAGATATTTGATATACTACATAATATATACTTTTTTGTTTGTAAATACATACTTATTATACATACAAACATCCATGACTCGGAAACAAATTTTAATCTTCATGCTCATCACACAAACATTTGCTCCTACCGGGATTCGAACCCAGGACCCTATGAACGTAAGGCAGCTTCACTACCACTACGCCATTCGAGTCGTCAAAATTACTATCATTTATGTGGTAAAGTACAATATTCATTTATTGCGCTATCATTCACGAACATGACAGTTTATGTAACATTAAAAATTTAACACTTCAGAACTATTCCAATTATCGCCGTGCGGTAGAAAGAGAGAGGGATATTCATTCCTTTCCTACGCCGCCGGGCGGTCTACTCTCCCTTCGTCTTACGGATTTTCGATCAGGTCACGTGTCCTGACGCAAGTTTGTCTTTTTTTACCCACCCCAAAAATTGTACAAAGCCGATAGAGAAGTTTTCATTAAAAAAAAAACATGTTTTGCCGACTCCCAATGCCAAGGGACAAAGGTAGAAAGATGATGTCATGTGTTGAATAGATCAGAAGAAGAAAAGATAAAGAAGTGATGTAATCACTTTGAAATCGAGTGCGAGTGTATATAGGGTGACTGGTAATTAGTTAATGAAACTTAAATACGTGATTGTGCTCATGATAACAAACCACTTTTAGTATAGGACCAAACCTGAAATCGCGAAAAAAATATAAGCTGTTCACTACATTTATGTTCACCTTATCTACTAGACTGGTATCTGCACTAGGGAAAACCTGTCACACAGATTTACCAGCCCCCCCCCCCCCCCAATCTTAAATGCTAACAAATTATTGTAACCTTTAGTAGAAGAACACAAAAAACTAGATTTACAAAATAAAATAGAGTACACAACCTTTTTTTTTTTTTTTTTTAGGATGGGAAATCATCAAATGACTTCTCCCACTCTGGGCGGAGCGGGAGGGAGTGTCAGACTCTTACTGACTAAAACCCATCCATGTTCCTTCCTCGCCCTTTATGTTCCGAGGCCGCGGTATCTCTTTCGAACAGGCCCGCAACAGAGTACACACCCTTTCCATTTAAAAAAAAATAAAAATAAAAAACAAACTTAACGCTCGTACGATGTTAGTCATACTTTTGCCTCCGTCTTTACCTGCCGTCCGGCCATCTACCCACCTTATCTTCAACTAGAAGAATTCTAAGAAATCTTCCTTGTGATAAGTTTCACAGTTTAATTATAATTTAATCCTTGTTCATTTCTCATGATAGACTTGTTGTCTAGTAAAAGCTAAAGAACAAACTACAAGAAATATAATATAAACACTAAACATTTCTTGTCATTTTAAAGTTCTTACAAGAATTAATATCTCTTTCATTCGAAGGCAAATTCAAGACAAATAAATTCAAAGAGACTTCACTACCTATCCTTTGTCTCTTTCCTTACCTTCTTAATTGAAGTAAGAGATATGACTGCGTATTTTATTTATTTACTTATTCGCATTGACTTTGAATAGGGCCATTTACAACGTGAAGTAAATGGTGCTATTTACAAGAGTGGTTAATACATCCTCTCAAGGTGATTTTGTGAATGAAGAGAGCAATAACCGATCTGTAAGCATGGGTGTAGTAACATGATGCCGGGTCGTCCCTAAGCGAGTACATAAAGACGTATTGCTGGTAAACGTATGCGTTTAATTCACTAATAGCAACTGAGCGATTCCTGATAATGGAACTCCATTGCTTAGTCCAACTGCTTCTGAGAATTGGTCCATGGTGTTTGGTATCTATACTAATATTATAAAGCAGAAGAGTTTGTTTGTTTTTTTGTTTGTTTGGTTGAACGCGCTAATCTCAGGAACTGCCAGCTCGAATTGAAAAACTCTTTTTGTGTTGGATAGTTCATTTATCGAGGAAGGCTTTAGGCTATATGACATCACTCTAGGAAGTCTTGGATTATAAGGAACCGAGCAGGAACGAAAAATGTTGCAAAAACGGGTGTTTATTATTCTTCCGTTTTCTCTCTTATGTGACGCAGACGAAGTTGCGTGGGTCAGCTAGTTTGTAATAAAACCACGAACAGTTTCACGAACACAACATATTAAGCAAAGCACTTATGTTTATTGACACTGTTCATGTAGGTTGTAGACCTTAGAATTATATTTAGACAATTAAAATGAATAAAACAATGCGCGAGGCAAGCGTGCTGATTAGAGACACGGACGGAAGAGAGCGAGATAGCACACGTAAGAGTGGGACAACAATTCAATAGTAATAGTTACTAAACACATGGTTAAACAACACGTGTGGTTCCAATATATATGTCACCGTAAAATTGTCAAATACGTTATATTGTAATATTTAATATAATAATATTGAACATACTGCTTACAACAAAACGCATTATTTTTCGTGACATGCATGCGATGGTAGTCAACTTACGCGGTGTGGAGGGAAGGAGGGGTCCCCCTTGCTCAGTGGCACAACTCTCATGAAAAGATAATGCACCATTCCTGAGAAATACCGATTAATATAACATAACCTTAAAACACTTTATATTCTCCCTAAAAAGCGTAGTCGACGGAGCCCCGCTTTCCCTATTTCCGAGTGCAGGGTTTAAAGGAACCTAACTAACCTAACGGGGAGGTGCCCCAAGTCCCGATTATGGGGGCAGAGATACTTCCGTATGTTCAATTGACAATAATTCGAGACATTACAATATCGCGAGAAAAAACACGTTATATTGTAATATAACGTGTTTGACAATTTTACGGTGACATATACATATATATTTACAAAGGAAAGTGCGTGTAGGTTAATGCCGAGGAGAGCTGACATCACTTTTCAGTTAAAGCGTACATTATTTCAAAAACTTTTTTATTTTTCAAAGCGACCACTTGACCAACGAAGCAGCTTGTTGGTTTTTTTATCAGGAATTTTAATAGGTTTTTATCGGGATTGATATCCGGTTGATGGCAATAGGAACGTTATTGACGACCCGAATGGCGTAGTGGTAGTGACGCTGCCTTACGTTCTTAGACTCCTGGGTTCGAATCCCGGTAGGAGCAAATGTTTGTGTGATGAGCATAGACGTTTGTTTCCGAGTCATGGATGTTTATATGTATAATAAGTATGTATTTACCAACCAAAAAAGTATATATGTAGTATATCAACTATCTAGTGTCCACGACACAAGCTTTGCTTAGTGTGGCACTAGGTGGAGCTGTGTGTTAATGTCCAGGGATATTTATTTATTATTACATAGGACTTAATAACAGAACTGGCGAGATGTGGTTGTCCCGTAAGGTATACCTCTACCTGAGCCTTCTGGGAATACAGGCGCCATGTTGTTTTTATGTTTTTTTTTTTTATTGAAAAGAGTGTCCGTGGAGTTTCTTGCCCGTTCTTCTCCGTAAAGATTTACGCTAGGGAATGGGCAACTACAGTACTTTCTCAAGTTATTATGCCTTGTGTCTGTGACTGTAGCTTTGATTTTTCCTTGTATTTTTGACATTCAAAACTGCTCTCACAAAACAAAACTCAAAAAGTTTGAAATAAATGATTTGAGTTTATTATTCAAAAACATGTTACAAACCATTTCGAAAAACATAAAACATCAACACATAACACCTCTGACTTAACAGATGAAATCTGTACTCTTATTTTGTCAAAAACTGGGTTTCGACAGAAGTAACCACCGCTTTTTGACGCCATTCGGTACTCACCAATTTGTCATTGAAAGTTCTTACTCCCCCTTATTAAAACTCCTACTTAATACTGACAACTCGCCAACCAGGAGCAATTTTTCAAATTACTGGCTTGTTACCCACAACTCATTCTTCAGAGCAAAAGTCACGGAAATGGTTTACCAATTTTATTTAAAAAAAAAAAGTCTTTTAGCTTAATTTCCTGAGGCGCATTCCGAAGAGGTAGGAGTTAATTTATTTACTCCATGAAATTCAATTTGGTTGCTTAAATAAACAGCTGGTTGCCGAAGTATATTTCGTAGCTTCGTAATTTAAATAAACTTGTTATTAATACAACTATTTATGTCTCTAAACAAGTTTTCTGAGAATATTTCAATGATCTGAAAATAGAATACTTATCAAATAATATTTAAGATGTAGAATATCATAAATATACGTTTTATTTGTAGCTTGGCAAGTACAAACTACTTTCAAATCATCATCATCATCATCATTTTAGCCAAAAGACGTCCACTGTTGGACATAGGCCTCGCCAAAGTGTCGCCACATTGACCGGCCCCGTGCGACTCGCATCCAGCGGTTTCCTAAAATTTTCATCGGGTCACCGGTCCACCTAGTGGAGGTCTTCCAACGCAACGTCTTCCGGTTCGCAGTCGCCACTCCAGAAGTTTTGTGATGTTGTTATAATTTTGATGGACACACAATGCTTTGTGAAAAGTAACTTCAATTTCAAATAATATGTAATGTAGCAGTTAAACATGGCAATATTTTGTAATTCTCCCATGACTGTACGACTCAACATGTCAAAAAGGGTAACTGGAAACCTTTGAAAAGGTTATATTATTTTTACTCTTCTAGCCTCGTCTATCAAACTCCTACAACACCTCCACTCCATTCACTTCATCAAAAAGTAACTTAATATAACAATCAAAATTATTCCAGAACTTTAACAAGTGATCCTTGATAACTTGGTTCTTAACGTCTTTAAAAATAAGACCCACATTCAATGCTGTTACCATCATTACGATAATATTCTTTCGGAGTCCGCCATCTTTTTTCGTGATTTAATTTGTGGAAATATGAAAAATGTTATTTCAATTTTAAATAAGCAGTAGGAAACTGAATAAAAATTGGGTTGACTTGGGACCCGCAACGAATTTAATGAGAAATAATATTACGAATGTATTTTTTATGTTTCTTTTTGTAACTGACTGTAAAGATATATTATGTATTTCACTTCCGAGGAGTTCGTGGCTAGCCGCTTGGGTTGATCCTGAGGTTAAACCGTGCTTGCCTAGGTTGGTCTACGGATGGGTGATCACCCATTACATACCGGGTTTCCTCCGTGCTTCACAAAGCACGTTAGGTCGTTGGTCCCGGCTGTCATTTGTAGATCTTTAACAGTCGTTACAGATAGTCAGTGGCTCAAAAAGTCAGTCTCATCAAGAGGTATCGTATTGACCAGTATTAACTGGGTTGTGGAGGTCAGATAGCAGTCACTCCATGTAAAATACTGGTATTCAGCTGCATCCGGTTAGACTAGAAGCCAACCCCAACATAGTTGGGTAAAGGCTAGGCAGATGATGATTGTACGGTTAGAAAAGTGTTTGTTTTCAGATTGAAAAAAAAAACAGCAAAATCGATAAAGATTACAGGGAAAGAATTTCTAGTCGAAGCTTCAGAATGGAACAGACTTAAAAGTTTTAAACACAGAATTCCCAACACAGCTTTTGAATCCTAATAACCAGTTCCATAAACCATTCCACCACAAAAGTGTTTAATAAAAATGGTAAGAAATATTTCCATAACTGAAAGCAATAGGAGCTGAAAATAATTACGGTGGCTAGGAGTACTGCAGCTGGATGTAACAGGTTGTCTTTTGTCCAACGTGGAAAATAAAACACTTTCCTCGTTCATTTCTTACTTCTGTTGCGAAGTGACTGCACAGGAAGCTGAGTAAATGAAGTTTTTTATGCTATTTTAATTTGTTATTAATTACCTAATTGCGTTAGATTTAATTCGTTATGTTCTAGGAAGAAGATGGTGTGAAGATAATTATGATTTTGTTTCGAGACTAACATGGCCAGATATAACACAAGAGAAGGATTTTTATTGGAAAGAGAAACGGGGAGCCTTTGCAAAGCAGTGGGACGTTTGACAGGCTAAGAACAAAAAAAATGTAAACATATTACACGAACGAAAAAATAAAAAAAAATATTCATTTTTTTTTTTTTATTTTTTTACAATACAACACGTCACATTACAATATAACGTAATTGTCTCTGGCGATATTGTAAACTCTCGAATTATTGTCAACTGAACATACGGAAGTAACTCTGCCCCCATAACCGGGACTTGGGGCACCGCCCCGTTAGGTTAGTTAGGTACCTTTAAACCCCGCGAAGCGGGGCTCCGTCGACTACGCTTTTTAGGAGCATGTAAAGTGTTTTAAGGTTAGGTTATATTAATCGATATTTCTCAGGTATTGTACAGTATCTTTTCATGAGAGTGGTACCACTGGGCAAGGGGGACCCCTCCGTTCCTCTACACCGCGTGAGTTGACTACCATCGCATGCATTTCACGAAAAACAATGCGTTTTATTGTAAGCGGTATGTTCGTTTGACAATAATTCGAAAGTTTACAATATCGCTAGAGATATTACGATATAACGTGTTTGACAATTTTACGGTGACATATACATATAAATGAAGCATACCTGAATTTGACGCTCTCAATGACATTACCTAACACAGTAAAAAAGCGTCTAGACAAAAGCCTTATAACGGCCCAATTACAGTTACAGACATGATATACCCATAATTACGTTTTATTTCATCTTGTACTAAAACAAAAGATAACGTAGGTAATAGAGACATGAAAATGAGGTTTCATTTGTAAAAGGTCAAGGAAGACTGTTGCCAAGAATAATTATTTGGGACTAGCTATGCTCGCGATGCCAACGAAGTTTCAATTTTGTGAGACGTCCCTTTTGGTTTTTAACCCCCTAAGTAAAAACGACGGGGTTTTATAAGATTCACGTGTCTGTGTGTGTGTGTGTGTCTGTGGCATCGTAGCGCCCGAACGGATGAACCGATTTTGATTTTGTTTTTTTGTTGAAAGGTGAATCAGTCTTGAGTGTTCTTAGCTATTTGATAAAAATCAGTCCAAGATGGCCGCCGCCACAAAATGGCGGATTGCATATTTATCAAACAACTCCCTCAATATGGGAACTTTCAAGAATTCACAACATACGGAGACTGAATCTGACAACCAATCATCATATGCCTAGCGTTTTCCGGATGAAGCTGAATTCCATTATTTTACATGAAGCGAATGCCTATCTGACCAACACAATTCAGTTAGTATTGGGTAACACGATACCCCTTGGTAAGACTGGTTGTCAGACTTTCGTGCCATTGACTACCTGTAGCAACTGTCAAAGATCTACAAATCAACTTTTACAAATATAGACTATACAGGATGTTTAACACCTCATCACGAAGCCGTCAACCAAGCATCTATACATCAAACTAAGTAACTTTACGCAAAAATTATTGCTGGGAAACAACTTTTTGTTTTGAGGTAATAAATCATATTTTGTGGTATAACTCAATGTAACGCACTTAAAACATTGTGCTGATGGATGAATTGAATAGTACGGGGGTCGTGGAGGTGTGATGAGTCAAAATCTTACAAAAAAAAACTTGTATTTTAAAAAGTCTAGGCAAAAAGTTGTAACTTTGACCCCCCATATCTCCGTAACTAGAAGGTTCCTAGGTATGATGAAGAACAAAAAAATGATCGCAATGATGGGGAGAACAAGTGCCTTTCGGCTTTGTGAAGAGGTGTTTTACACCCTTTATTTATATTTTTTCTGTTTATTTATTCATTTAATACACATAACAGGACAATACAAAAAGATAGACGAACACAAAAGTACTGCTTGTTTTTCATCCGAAAAAAGTAAATGCTATTTATGAGGGGTCATCATCATCATCATCATCATCTCAGCCGAAAGACGTCCACTGCTGGACATAGGCCTCCCCCAAGTGTCGCCACATTGATCGGTCCCTTGATACTCGCATCCACCGGATTCCCGCAACCTTCACCAGGTCATCGGTCCACCTAGTGGGAGGTCTTCCAACGCATCGTCTTCCGGACGCATCGTTTTTCGTTTTCTTATGCGGGGTATGTCTCAAAAATAGCTTGTGTAAGTATATGAACCATTTAGTTCTGACTTCCTGACCCAATGTAACCCCGTTGGAAATGCTGGAAGTTACTATTTTGCAAACATCTCTCCTAAGAGAAATGAACAAAAAACGTTTTTAACTGAAAATTCTTAGCATTTTATTCCAAAGAACTCACTTATTATTCACTCCATTGTTTTACCTGCTCCAGTCCGCTTTGCTTAATCAATAAATTAGCCGATGAACTACTTATTTCTTCGTCTACATTTAGCTAGATCGTACCTGCAGGAATAAATGAACTCTTTTACTTGTAGAAAAAATGTATTTTAACTTTATTTTAAAAGCCATAGTATAAGTAGAGAAAGAAAGAAAAAAGTATTTATTGAACTTACATAGTACTAACAACGAAGGTAATAAAACTAGAAATAAAATTGAGAACGGAAGAGAAGGAAACAAAACAAAATTCCCTTTGTATTGTCCTGTTATGTGTATTAAATGAATAAATAAACAGAAAAAGTACCTATATATAAAGGGTGTAAAACACCTCTTCACGAAGCCGAAAGGCACTTGTTTTTCCCATCATAGCAATCATTTTTTTGTTCTTCACCATGCCTGGGAACCTTCTAGTTACGGAGATATGGGGGGTCAAAGTTACAACTTTTTGACTAGACTTTTTTTAAATACAAGTTTTTTTGTAAGATTTTGACTCATCACACCTCCACGATCCCCGTACTATTCAATCCATCCATCAGCACAATGCTTTCAGTGCGTTACATTGAGTTATACCACAAAATATGATTTATTACCTCAAAACATAAAGTTGTTTCCCAGCAATAATTTTTGCGTAAAGGTACAGACCTGGCTTCAAACAGGACTAATTTCGTTTGCCTTATTTTTTTTTAACATTATTCACTTTTTCATTTCATTTAGAAAATAGAACCTGTGTTCTAAGGTGCTTTAGCATTTAAAAAAAGAAACACATTTGCTAAATGTTTTTGTTAAAGTAGAAATATTATAAATTTAATTATTTTATTCATTATCACATACGTGGAAACAAAAATGCAAATATTGAACAGATATACATGACTATTGATATGTCATTTACATTTAAACACAAACGAACCCATTAAAATAATAAATATTGTTAGTATCGGCCATGTTTTCGGCATAGCAGCTGCTAAAACTCTCGAAATATATAAAAACAAAAACAGAAAACAATGGATACAATCAGTGTAGGTTTTTATTTTTGTTGAAACTGATAAAAATGGTAACCATGAAATAACACCAATAATATGACACTTACCTAAATTCAAAAGCGATTTTTTCGTAAAATAACGAAGAAAATGTTATATCTATTATTCTTAACAACATGAAATCTCCATTAACTTATTCATTCTCAATACGAGAAAATCCGTTTTAAGACCTGCTAAGTGTACCTAAACATAATGGACTTCCTGATGCCAATCAGTAACTTCAGGTGCCAACAAGATAAATTTCCTAAAAATAGACCTAGAAAAGTGTACGGTCCACCCGTACAATTCATATATCTTTTTACGTTAAATAAGCAGTTTTGTACCGCGTGCGCAATTTACTTCAGTTCGCGTTCGGTCTTCGCCGCGTGTACTCATTATCATAATATCGTAACATTTCGATATCCTAAAATCATTATATTATAAGTGATCACTGTATCAAATTAGCTATGGCATTATATCAATAAAATCATATTATATCTATCACAATTTATCATTTATAGTTGTCCCGTACAACTTTATGGTCCTTCGAGCCACCGCATTGGCGGGACCCACCACGTGTTTTACAAAGTACGTGCGAACATTCCGCCGAATCAGTGGGTGGATATTCCTACCATTATCAGTGGCAACCACCAGGTAACAAAGCAGCAGATACCGGTGAGTGAGCTTTCATTATCAACGCAACAGCGAAGCGGCTGGTCTAAGTTCTGCGTGTGAACTCGCCAACGAGGTTAGCAGCACGTGGCACGTGGTTGTTGCATCAGCATACATATGACCACACCAGCATACAGCATCATCAGCAAATCGAATAGACTACTATCAACTATCATCAAGCATTTTATGAAAAGGGTGTCTATTCTCGAGCAAGTCTTGCATAAAATCATTTATCAACATAAGGTACCTATATCATTTTCCAAGCTTAGTCGACGAAGCAAGGAATACAAAATAGAGTAGGAATCATAGAAATATCATAGATTTCAATTGATCATTTATCAAGCTTAGTATAACTAAAGCTACTTCAGCATCTCCGAGATGGAGGACCTACTCGAAAATCAGAATCAGATTATGCAAGGCATAGAGCAGCTTTTGCGCAATTTCAAGAAGGATGGAGCTGAAAGAAAAACCTCTACTTACGTCAAGAAACGTTTAGAGCTTCTCGATAAATATTGGGAAGAGTTCCAGTCCAATCATATTAAGTTAGGAGAATCAGAAGCGCGTGGCTACAGCTATTTTTCAGAAAAATACTATCAGAAAACTAGGCAGTTTTACAACGAGGCACGTGCGCACATTCAGCAGTACAAGGTCACCATGACCGATCCCAAGATTACCGTAACACCGACCTCTCCACAGCCACCATTGCAAGCAGCTGAAGCGGAGAAGAGTCAAGGGCACGGGACAGGATCAACAGATCTAGATGCAGGTGACAATCAAGAGCAATCAACCAGCAAGGTTGGGGCCAAGTCTCCAGTTTGTTACACTTCGCAAGGTAACATCAGTAAGTTGGAAGAGATGCTGCGCAAACAGAAAAGCAATTTTAAGGCATTCTCACGTACCATTGCTATTATAGATTTAGATACAATATCTGAGAAATGGGAGTTCGAAGATATTTTGCAGACTATCCAATCGAGATGGTCAACAATAGACTCGTTACATTGGAAGATTGATAGCGAGTTGTTTGAAGAAAATAAAGAATATGAAGAGTCATTCAGCAAATACGAAAAACTTTATCTTGACATTAAGAAATCTATCAACAGTAAGATGTGGTCTGTCTCTCACCGTGAAAAGAGTACCCCAACAATGGAGATCCCAACATTCAATGGAAACTATCATCAATGGGTAGCATTTAAGGACTTATTCTCGGAATCAGTACATAACAATCGTTCTATCTCCTGCGCACAGAAAATGCAGTTTTTGAAAGCTAAGCTCAGGGGAGAACCGGAGAGACTTGTCCAGCACTTACATATTAGCACCGAGAACTATAAAGTCTGTTGGGACATATTGAACCACAGATACAATAACACTAAATTAATATTCAGTTCCCATATCAATATTCTTTTATTATTACCAACTATGCAACAGCAAGCAGCTTCACAAATCAAGAAAATGTATGACACCACTAATGAGTGTCTGAATGCGGTTAAAAACCTTGGAGTTGACATAAAATCGTGGGATCCATTTATAGTTCATGTACTAGCATTGAAACTGGATCAGCAGACCCACTCTGACTACACGGACTCATTAAAAAACCCACGAGATTTGCCAATATTGAGTGAATTCATGAGATTTCTAGAGAACAAGTTTACGTCACTCGAAGCTTCAAGGCGCAAGCAAGATGGTCAGAAATCAGATAACAAGTATCAGCAAGAGCCCAACAGCAAGAAGCATTTCCATAAGTACAATAGATCATATTCTAACAATTCTGCGACTAAAAAACAATGGAAGTGTCCAGTTTGCGGCGAATATCATCGTTTATTCAATTGCAAAACATTTTTAGAATCAACATCGGATTCTAAACGCAAGACAGTGAATAAACTAAACTTATGCAAAAACTGTCTTTATGATCATAAAGGTAAAGCATGTTTTTCCGACAAAAGATGCCGAGAATGTCAAGGCGATCATAACACCTTGTTACATGATACCTTCTCGGGTTCCAGTAACTCGAAGTCCTGCGCCAGCGATTCGACTTTAAAGGAACGCAAAAACGTCACACACGTGTCGAATCCAGAGATATCTGAGACCCTGTTGGCAACAGCACAAATCAAAGTTATGAGGGTTGATGGGGCATACTACCCAATGCGAGCCCTTATAGATCAGGGATCCCAAGTATCACTTATCACTGAGGACGCAGCCCAGAGATTGGGACTTCCTCGACGAGCATGCAAGGGAGTTGTAATGGGAGTTGGTACCAAGGAAAATAACTGCAAGGGTGTTATACAAATTACAGCATCAGCAATGTTTTCAGACTTCGTTTTTTCCACCGAGGTACTTATCATGAAAACTCTACTTTATAATTTGCCCAATCGCTCATTCCAAAAGCCATCATGGGCTTGTCTAGAGCATTTGAATCTAGCAGATCCTGAATATAACCTTAGTCGTCCAGTCGACATACTGCTTGGAGCAGATGTTTACTCATCGATCATTATGAATGGCCTCATCAAGGAAGGCGATTCTCAGCTAGTGGCGCAGCAAACACGCCTTGGCTGGATTATAAGTGGGAACGTAATTTCCTACCAATGTAGTGTTGTCCTAAACAACATAGATGATATTCAGAGGTTCTGGGCGATCGAAGATGTGGCTGACGACAGCCAAAACAAGTTATCAGAAGAAGAGCATCAGTGCGTACAGCGTTACAAGGCCGATACGTCAAGAAGAGAAGATGGTCGTTACGTCGTCAGATTACCCCTGAAAGCAAACATTGAGGAAAAATTAGGGGAGTCCAAACACAAGGCCATTGGACAATTTTATCAACTTGAAAGGAAGTTTTCAAATAACGTCAATATTCAAACGTCCTATAGATCATTCATACATGATTACATCGAATTACGCCACATGCAAGAAAGTACATACGACAAAAATCAAGTCAGCTGTTATTTACCACATCATTGTGTAATGAAATCAGATTCCACGACAACTGCGTTACGGGTCGTTTTCAACGCTTCGGTAAAAACATCGTCGGGGCAAAGTTTGAACGATTTAATGTACAGTGGACCTAATTTACAGAAAGATTTGTTTTCTTTGATCTTAAAATGGAGGCAATACGAATTCGCATACACTGCCGACCTAGAGAAAATGTTTCGACAGATTATTTGCCACAAGGATGATTTGAAATATCAAAAAATTATATGGCGTGACTCTCCAGATCAAGTTCTTCGTGAATACGAACTCATGACCGTCACATACGGTACAAAAGCAGCGCCATTTTTAGCAATAATGACGCTTAAACAGCTAGCAAACGATGAACGCCACAAGTACCCATCAGCAGCGAAAGTCTTAGAAGAAGACTTCTATATGGACGATCTTTTGAGCGGTCATCATACACTGCAAGAAGCAAAGCAGTTGCAGAAAGATTTAATAGATCTTCTGAAATCAGGAGGTTTCAACCTCCGCAAATGGTCATCGAATAAAGCGGAGTTACTCAATGACGTCAGCGAAACAGAGGAAGTATTTGATTTTCGTCATCAAGAGTCCACCAAGACTCTCGGGTTGCGCTGGCACCCTACGAAGGATCAATTCACGTTCCAAAGCAAAATCAACGTGTCATCATCAAAGACTGTGACGAAAAGATCTCTCCTATCAGAAATATCAAAAATCTTCGATCCCTTGGGGTGGCTGTCTCCAATTACGACCAAGCTCAAGCTACTATTCCAAGCAGTATGGCAGTTACAACTCCAATGGGATGATCAAGTTCCTGAAGAGATTGTTAAACAATGGTCACTAATGACACAAGATTTACAACATATCAATGAGTTTAAGCTACCGAGATGGCTGCAGTGTCACAGGAACGGAACTATTAAACTGCACGGATTCTGTGACGCATCAACAAAAGCATACGCTTGTGTGATTTACTGCATATACGAAAATAAAGACGTCAACCAAATCTCAACAGTATCATTAATAACTGGAAAGGCGCGGCTTGTTCCTACAAACAAAGGTATCACATTACCTAGATTGGAATTAAGCGCAGCCGTACTACTATCAAAGTTAATGCACACAGTAACACAATGTCTGGTTGGGCATGAAATCAAAATCTTCGCATGGTCGGACTCAACAGCTGTACTGGGATGGCTTCAAGGCGACCCAAGTCGCTGGAAGCGTTTCGTTGCCAATAGAGTTAAGCAAGTGACCAATATCATACCATCGAATAGCTGGCAATACGTTAAGTCAGCAGACAATCCAGCTGATTGCGCCAGTAGAGGCATGTCTGTAGAACAACTTAAGCACCACACTCTCTGGTGGCATGGACCCTCATGGTTAACTTCATTCGATGAAAATCAGCCTAAAGAAAACTCTGACTACAACACTTGCGAAGAAATGAGAGAGGTACCAATCGCACAACAAGTCACCTCCTCGCAAAAACAATCATATGACGTTATCAGCACAATACTGAACAAATATAGCAGCTTTGCGAAATCGACTCGTATACTTGCGAGGATATTACGTATATCATCAAAATCGCAACCAAAGCCGTCTTTTCTTACAATCACTGAGTTAAGAAGAGCGAAGCACATTTTAATCAAGCATGTACAGCAACATGAGTTTACGGAGGAGATTAAAAGCCTTCAAAAGCATAACAATGTAGACTCTAAAAGTAAGCTACTTAACCTTAATCCGTATCTAGACGAAAACGGATTACTGAGGGTTGGTGGCAGGATAAACAATGCAAGGATAAGCAAAAACATGCAACATCCTATTATCATTCCTCACAGTGGATTACTTACAGATCGACTGATTGATCAAGGCCATCAAATGACCTTCCACGGTGGAGCTCGCCTAACACTAGCGTGGTTAAGACAGGAGTTCTGGATTATAGGCGGTAGCCGTGCTGTCAAAAAACGCATACATAACTGCGTCATATGCAGAAGGCATAATCCCGTAAAATATACACAAATAATGGGAGACTTACCAGAGTCGCGAAGTAATCCGTCGCGGCCGTTCAATCATACTGGGGTCGACTTCACCGGCTATGTGGACATCAAAGCAAATAAGGGTCGTGGCATCAAGACGACGAAAGGCTACATAGCGGTGTTCGTGTGCATGGCGACCAAGGCCGTGCACCTAGAACTCGTTTCCGACCTGAGTTCAGCTGCCTTCCTAGCAGCACTAAGGAGAATGGCAGCACGCAGAGGAGCTCCATCCCATATCTATAGTGATAATGGGACAAATTTTGTCGGAGCCAACAAAGCCCTGCGTGAAGAGTACATAAATCTACGTACAACCCTTAACCACGAGTTCCACAGAGCAATCACAGATATGCAAATACAATGGCACTTTAACGCGCCTTCCTGGCCGAGTGCTGGAGGGCTCTGGGAAGCGGCTGTCAAAAGTCTCAAACACCACATCAAGAGAGTGGTGGGCGAGCAAAAACTGACGTATGAGGAGTATTCCACATTACTAGCACAGTTGGAAGCCTGCCTTAATACGAGACCTCTTTGTGCGATCAGTGAAGACCCGGAGGACATGGATTACCTAACTCCGTCGCACTTTTTATCAAGTGGTCCCACACTTACCATCATTGAGACGGAAAAAGACGCAAGGACACGATGGCAGCTTAACCAGAAGATTTTTGATGACATCTGGAAACGGTGGAAAACCGAGTACCTGTGTCAGTTATCAGCACGTAGCAAGTGGCGGCAGCGCCAACCGAACTTAAAGATCGACAACATAGTTATCATCCAAGACGCTAACTTACCACCTGGGAAGTGGGCCCTCGGCAGAATCATTGAGCTGCACCCCGGCAAGGACGGCTTTGTCCGTGTGGTATCAGTTAAAACCAAAAACGGGATAATCAAGAGGCCAATCACAAAACTTTCCTTGTTGCCGGTCTATGAAGATCAACAACCTGAAAACAGTGCAGAGCAAAATAATATCACGACAGAAAAGACTGATCAACCTTCGGCATCGAATGAAACATCGAAAAATATATCAAGACATCGTCGGAGGGGAAAAATCGGCAATTTCATTTACATTGCTCTCATGTTTTTTATGTTAATCATAACACCATCCAGTTGTGATTACAAAACAGTACCTTTGAATAGCAATCAGAGTATTTACTTCGACAAGATCTCCAATATGCGTCTCGAACGAGACGAGTGGAAGATGATTGTATATTATGACATGGATCCCTATTGGCAGGGATTAGGTTTGCTTAAAAAATACGTCGATCATCTGGGCAACATATGTTCTAATACAACTAAGATATCACACTGTGACGCAATCCTCATGCAATTACGTCACGGTAGTAATGAACTTGACCATTACAATAGCATGTTGCTTGGTCAGCAGTTCACGGGGAACGTGCGACAAAAGCGCGGTCTTATCAATCCCATAGGAAGCATAGCTCGGAGTTTGTTTGGTGTCTTAGACGACGAGTTTGCTCAAAAATATGCCAAGGATATCCAACAAATCAGACGTAATCAAGTGCGTTTAGCTTCCTTATGGAAAAACAACACATCTATTGTTGAAGCTGAGAACAACATCATCAAAAGAGTAGAAAATGCGATGGATAGACATCACAAGGTGTTTAATCAGCACTTGATCAGTTTAGAAAAGGGATTTAACACAATTCAGGAAGGAGTTCAAGAATCACTAATGTCTAACAGCTTTAGTGTATCATCTATCATTGCTAACAGTATCTTAATGAACTTGAAAACCATCCAAGAAACCATCGTGGATACTATTATGAACCTACATCACACAGGGTTCAACTTTCACCTTCTAACGCCTAAACAGCTGACGGATGAACTTAATATCATAATAGGACAGTTAGCAAAAGAATTGACTCTTCCAACAAATAATATTCAATCGGATTTACCCAAACTGTATCATTTACTGAAGACTAAAGCCAGAGTCTTGCAGCAGTTTATTATCTTCGAAGTTAAGATCCCATTAGTGAGTAGAGACAGCTACGACCTCTACAAAATTATAACTGTTCCGCAGCAGGTTGGCAGTGATATGATCAGCATAATTCCCATCGCAGATCTTCTCGCAATTAATATACAAAAGGACGCTTACATTCCAATGACGGATATCGATGTCCAAACCTGTTTGTTTTATGACACAGAAACATACATCTGCCCCTTGAAGGGTCCAATTCATCAAATGAGGTCGGATGAAAACCTTTGCATCAGAGATCAACAGTCCAACCGTTGCAGCACAGCATCTACAGTCTGCACAAACCGTTGGACAGAGCTTAATAAATTAAACACATATTTATATTTTTGTTGCGGACCGTGCTCCATACGAATCATATGCGAGTATCAAGTTACGGCTGAACAATTAACCAAGGCCGGCGTTATCATGCTCGGCGATGGATGCGTCATCAAAGGCGATACTTACACCGTTTACTCACATAAGAAGTTGTCCAACATTCTGAAAACTACGGCAGGCGTTTTGAGGATTGATATTCCACCTATCAACAACATTATCAACCTAACGATACCTATCGGTGCAATCGACGAGCAGGCTGACCATACCCACATCGAGACTCAAGGTCTGGTAAAGGAAGTCCATGACAAGTTGAGTCAGATGAAAGATGAACCGAGCATTGATGAAGAATTTGAGGACGGGTTCTCATATCATGACGTACATCATTACACGGTGATATACATAATGGCGTTCGCCCTGTGTGCGGCAGGGGCCGTACACGTGTGGCGGCGCCTTCGGCGTGTGCGCAGCGTGGCTCTGCCCGCGCGCTCGACTCATCAGCAGCTTCAGAGTGCTAGTGTAATCAGTGTTCCGCGTATCAGTGTAAATGAGCAATCGGGAACTAGTGAAATTGAGCTCAATACAATTTCGGGTGTAATCAGTGCGAGTAAACAAAACAAGGCTACGTCGCCTTTGTTCCGCGAATCTATTTTCAACAAAAGTGAATAAGACTTTTTAGAGACTATTAAGTTTTTTCGCACACTTACCCAATTTGTGCTTTCGATTATTGTCATTGCTTTCTTTAAGTATATGTACTTACATTGTTTAATCCTTAGACTTTGATTTTTATATTTTAACTTTTCATTTTTATCTTAGTCTCTCGTGCCTGGGAGCATGTACGGTCCACCCGTACAATTCATATATCTTTTTACGTTAAATAAGCAGTTTTGTACCGCGTGCGCAATTTACTTCAGTTCGCGTTCGGTCTTCGCCGCGTGTACTCATTATCATAATATCGTAACATTTCGATATCCTAAAATCATTATATTATAAGTGATCACTGTATCAAATTAGCTATGGCATTATATCAATAAAATCATATTATATCTATCACAATTTATCATTTATAGTTGTCCCGTACAAAAAGAATATTGTCAAGTAACAACACCTAAGCATGATGGTGGCGCGTGTTTCGGACCATTTAGCTCCCTTCAAAGTGGTTGAGCTGAATGGTGCTGATCCATGTCATGTTCGTGAACGGGCGCTGTCAGTTGTGACTGGTCATCTCTTAGTTGCCATGGCTTATTTGAAAGAATTATTTTGTTTTTACTATGGACACTTTTAACGTATCTTGCTACATTGTTGTCACATAATTTACCATCTCAACATGAATGATGTAACCAAGATTTTGTAACAATAATTTGATTTAAAAGAGTGTCCATGGAGTTTCTTGCCCGTTCTTCTCCATAGAGATCTACGTTAGGGAATGGGCAACTACAGTACTTTCACAGTTTTTATGTCTTGTGACTGGGACTGTAGCTACATTAATTTTCATCTTTGTTTCGACAATTCAAAAGTGCCTGTTATTGGCCTACTTGAAATAAATGCTTTGATTTTGATTTTGCATTTAAGAGCCACCAAATCGTACGAAGAAACGAACATTTTCTAACAAGACTGTAATAAAGAATTATTCTAAACTAGCCCACCCACGCAGCTTCGTCTGCGTTACATTAGAGAGAAAAAGTTCACAAGAGGAATTTTTCTCCGTTTTTGAAAAACTTTTCATTTTTACTGCACTCCTATTGGTTGTAGCGTGACGTTATATAATCTATAACGTTCTGCAATAAATTGATTAACCAACACAAAAAGATTTTCTCAATTCCAACTGGTAATTTCTGAAGTAGCGCGTTCAAGCAAACAAATAAACTCTTCAGCTTTATAATGTTAGTATGGAAGATAAAATGCCTTATGTAAAAACCCACATCTAAAGCTCATTCATACAACATTAGTTCTCTTTTAAACATAAATGGCTCAAAGCGGCTTCTCAAGACAAAAAGTAGAAAAATATAAAAATGAAACAAAAACATATGTTGGGGAGAAAAGCCTATATTTTTCTATCGGATAAGGCGTGTCTGACATTCCTTACGAACACATTGCTTAAACTGGTTATAGAACAGCGTACAGATGGCGATATATCATGCAAAGCACAGCCAGTATAACCTGGCCTCGCATTGTAAAAAGGGTGACCTTTTTTTGTAATAAAATTATTGATTGATTGATTGATTGATTTTAACGAAGCCGAAAGGCACTTGTTCTCCTCGTCATGCGTTTTTTTTCTGTTCTTCACCATTCCTAGGAACCTTCCAGTTACGGAGATATAGAGGGTGCAAAGTTACAACTTTTTAATACTTAAGGTTTTTTTAAATTTAATATTAGGTTTAAATTTGTAGAGTGCGTTACACTGAGTTCTAACACAAAACATGATTTTTCACCCCGAAAAAAAAAGGTTTTTCCCAGCAAATGTGGCATACATGTAATTTTTGCGTAAAGTTACCTAGTCTAGAATGCTTGGTTGACGGCTTGGTGAGGTTGCGAACACCCTGTAAATTTCCTGTACAATGAGATATACCTACGTACAAAATGGTTCTGTGCTTGGTTAGCCGTCGTGCTTGCACGCACGACGGCTAAGGCCTCATTTCTGGAGACGCGGCGCGTCGCGCGGCGCGTTGTGCGTTTTTTCCGTTTACGGAGAGGCGGCGCGTGCAGCGGCCTTAGTACAATATTTGTATAGAGAGACGCGGCGCGCGCCGCGACGCGTTGCCCGCGGCGTCGCACGCCGCGTCCGACGCAGCGGTGCACGCGGCGTTGGGTCATCATGTCACGTCACGGATGTCAAACAGACATAAGCTCTTTATGTTTTTCTTCTCGCGGATAAATAAAAAAAGCAGTATAATTCGCATAAGTTTAGTGAATAAATACTTCTGCCAGTGCAACTTACTAATAACATTGTTATCTAGTGTTCATGTGCTATTCAAATATAAAAAAAACAGTTAATAACTTTTCAATGAACCCCATCAATACACAAGTACCCGAAACCTACAGTTTATAGAAGATAATTATATGGGGAACGGAAAACCAACTTGTGGCTTAACGTCGGTATGTGCGGTCCTGTACTCCGTTGCTGTGCTCAACCTATGGTGTTTGTCTGAACTACAGAAGTTAGAACAATAGAATGAGTAACTTGGAATTGGATAGTTATTATGGAGACCAAACTGGCTCATCCCGTAGTGTCGCAATCGTCGAATGTGGACCTTACAAACCAGTTGAACGACATAAACGACCGTGCCCAGGTCTTGCTCGCAGGTGGTATCCTTAGATGTAATATTCCAGAGATAAGTGGATAAAACACCACCCACAGTGCCATGTTGGTGGCCGCTAATATTGGCGACAAATTAAAAGCGCGAGATTTCGTGAGCGCCGAGCATGTCGGAGGCCGGCGCGTCAACGCAACGCAGGCGACGGCGCCGATGGAGATCCGCCCCCGCTTCCTCGTCGTGCGGCTCGCTCGTCGCGACCTACGGGGTGAACTGGCTGGGGGGAGCGCCAGTGCGTCGAGGCATGACAACAGTGGATCTCGCTCGATCTCTCGGGCTATACAGGGTGTCTTATTCAAATCGGTCAGTATGGGAAAGTCCGAAACTATAAGACATACGAAGATCTGTTCTGAGGAACCATGTCATCGATTTTAATAACAAGATAAACTGCATTCATACATTTTAAAAATCATCTGTACTCCGTTCGGGAATCGAACCCGGTTATTTTGAAAAAAAAACCTACACTATTTCTATTTAGATATCGATTGTGTAGGTCTTAAGCAGTAAATGTCTGTATGAAACATGATGTCTAAAATGAATAAAATGCACTGTTTCCACATACTTTAACTTATTTTAGTAGGTGCTCGAAGTGACCACCGCCTTTTTCAATACAATATTCAACACGATATTAGATAATATTATCGCAGATAACAAAACTTCCGGAATGGTTAAATGCAATGCCAATGTCATATGTATGTAAAGCGGTGTATGTATCAAGTTGCAACATCAGCAAAGAGGTACAAACAACCATTGAGACAATTTTAAATACCTGAACTTGTTTAATTTTGTAAACGTGGTCAGTTCAAGCACCTACTAAAATAAATTAAAGTATGTGGAAACAATGCATTTCATTCATTTCAGACATCATGTTTCATACAGACATTTACTGCTTAAAACCTACACAATCGACATCTAAATAGAAATAGTGTAGGTTTTTTTTTTTTTCAAAATAACCGGGTTCGATTCCCGAACGGAGTACAGATAATTTTTAAAATGTATGAATGCAGTTTTTCTTGTTATTAAAATCGATGACATGGTTCCTCAGAACAGATCTTCGTATGTCTTATAGTTTCATACTTTCCCATACTGACCGATTTGAATGAGACACCCTGTATATCTACGAGCGCCTAACTAAACTGGGCCTATTTGGCGCAGCCGTGAGACGCACAATATTATTTCTTTTAATTTTTTATTTTATTCTGTTTTTGTTGTGTGCACTTATAGCATAAGCCAAATAAATATGTTTTCTTTATTTCTACCTTTCATTTTATCTTACAGGTTGGCAAAAATGTCCTGAAACGGAACTAAAAATTTCATTGTTGGCAACTTCTCCTACTGTCACGCCTAGTCAGTACATGTAATAAACGTAGTGATTATATACTCTGTGACATGTAATGTCATTTCATGATATCGGTGGCTGTTTTTCGTGTATTTTTTGTTATTGTGTTTAAATTGGTGACTCAAAGGGTTCAATATGAACAGAAAAACCATTCGCAGCTCCGCTAGAGAGATAATTTATAATGTGTATTTGAGATGTTTGGCGGAACATGAAGCTGGACAAATTTTATCGGATATCAACGATGTTTATAAAAGAACTGCGGAAATGTCTGGTAATATGATCTTTTATCTAAGCAATCAGATGTAATATGTGTGTTTAAACTTGCACTAGATAGTATAAACCATTATACAACTATTATTTACATTGAAAAATACATCGATGAATTTTGTGGTTATGTGCATTTACAAAGAAGCACGCTCCTATAATTTTGATACTTTTTGTGTTACTTCCAGAATAAAAGTAACTAAGTATATTATTTTTCTAGGTTAATCCGTAAGTACCATACGGCGAATTGCTAGAGAAGGGCACTACTTCTTCATCAAAGTTAGTGAAATAAAACTAGGGTTGTCCGAGAACAATGTACCGTTTGAATACACATTAAGGAAGCCAAACCTGCTCATGCTGGTTAAACAACGCAAACCTAAGTCAGTCTATGAAATAGATGAAGTCTTAAGTGAGCATGGTCACACAGTGGTAAGGCTCCCACCTTATCACTGTGACCTAAACCCTATCGAACTGATCATAATGTTGGATCAGTTGTCATCAATGTATTTTAAAATAGCTACTTTCATTTTAAATTCTTAGAAAGAAGTATTTGCAAAAGTTTAACTGTCTTTATTTTTTACTGTTGTAGGCCGTGGCTGAACAAGTAAGTGTTTGCAAGCATCTCTGTTGGTGATTGGAAAAAATCATGTGAACATGTTATGCAAATAGAAAGAGAGTATTATCAAAGGGGACAAACTCTGTATAGTGATATAGACAAAATAGTCATCAATCTGCAAGATGACAGCAGTAGTACAGATACAGACACGGATGAAGAACTTTCAGACGTGGAATATATTTAGACGAAGACATGTTAGATTCTGATTGAAACATCTGTAAAATTCTATCTTTCTTATTAATAAAAATGAAAAAAAAAGCACTTAGACGAATCGTTGATATTATTTTCCTCATAATGTAAATCAATATACACACGTTCTTGCGCATTATGATACAAAAGCGTAATGTAACGAGCAGAGAATTTATTAAACACATTAAATAAAAATTGAAAAAAAAAACCAAAGTATCAAAATGTTATTGTCGTACTATATAGGGTTACAATATGTACGATAGTAGCGCCACCATTATTTTCACGACTTTTTTGCCAAGCTGTACTCGGTCATAACAGGCATTCGATTAGAATAGAATGACTATTTTAGAAGGAACCGCGATCAAAATTAGGGACACATACAAAGACAAACTTTTAGGTCTTATAAAATAGCGATGGTCCGATCGTCACGGCTCTTTCTCTAGTACGCCGCGCTGCTTACCACGGATCTTGTAGCGTGTGAGTGTTGCCTGCAGCCAACAACGCTGCGGCGCACGTGTCGTTGCTGTAGGAGGGAAGGGATACGTGCTGCACATCCGTACGACGGGCATGTCGATTCATTTTAATAATCGATCTCTGATTCGATAAAATCAAGTCGGAATCATCCACATTATCTATGCAAACTCTTTTGATGTTGTAGAAGACTCAGTATTGTCATTTGCCTGTAAAAAAAATACAGCACAGAGCATCAAGTAGTCTTTGGTCCCAATCCCAACTCGAGAGCTTTTTAGGGTTCCGTAGCTAAATGGCAAAAAACGGAACCCATAAGGATTCGTTATGTCTGTCTGTCTGTGTGTCTGTCCGTCCGTATGTCACAGCCACTTTTTTCCGAAACTATAATAACTATGCTGTTGAAACTTGGTAAGTAGATGGAATAGATATAGAATAGTATACTGTGAACCGCATCAAGACTTTAACAAAAAAAAAGAAAAAAAAATTGAGGGTTCCCCATACTTAGAACTGAAACTCAAAAAAATGTTTTCATCAAACCCATACGTGTGGAGTATCTATGGATAATGATAGTTCTTCAAAAATGATGAGATGATATATATCTACTATAATTTTTTTCTAAACTGAATAGTTTGCGCGCGAGACACTTTCAAACAGGTAAAATGTTCCCCCCCCCCCTCTGTAACTTCTAAAAGAAGAGAATGATAAAACTAAAAAAAAATGTTGTGCATTACCATGTAAACTTCCGCCGAAAATTGGTTTGAACGAGATCTAGTAAGTAGTTTTTTTTATATGCGTCATATATCGTAAACCGCAATTTACCTTTCATTCAATCAAATCAAATCAAATATAAAAATAAACAAAAACATGTTACTCGCTGCTACGGAATCCTTCATGGGCGAGTCCGACTCGCACTTGCCGCTTTTTTAGTAACTTCAAACCAAACCTTTTTGATAAACGGCCCCACAACGTTTGTTTTCTCTAAACAGCTAGTTTGTTCTCTATTATCATCACATAGTTGTGATTGGGTAGGTTGTCAACGCTCGTCTCGAATTGGCTAAGCAACGCATAATAACAATGGCGACATTGGCGCCGACTGGAAATGTGACATTTGACGGGCAGCAAGAATAGTCAAAGTGGACAATTTATGTGAGAAAGAGCAATGAAAGATTTGAATATTTTTGATTATGTATATTTATTTCTTTTGCGTGTGATGTAGATGCATAACAACAACAAAAATTGTGAGGTCAACCGTTTTTTCTTTAATATCGAACGTAATTCGAAAAGGATAATATTTTTGCCTAGTAGCAAGTATTTCGGCCTAGTAGCCTCAATTTTGCGATATGGTATTGTTTTTTGGGGCAATTCGACTGATAATGATATAGTTTTTAAGGCACAAAAAAGATGCATAAGATCGATGTGTGGTCTAAAAATTGATGATAGCTGTGTACCAATTTTTAAATCGCTGAAAATTCTTACCTTACCCTCATTATATATATTGGAAATGAGTGTTTTCGTCAAAACAAACATGAGGTTGTTCGAAAAAGTGTCAACTTTACGAGATGTTGCGATTCGTAGCCAATACGCAAACTCTTTAAATAATCAGCGTTGTAAGACGGCCTTAGTGAGAAAGAGCGTCTTAGGCATGGGACCGCGCATATACAATAAATTACCAGATGTAATAAAAAATCTGAATGCTACTCAATTTAAAACAAAATTAAAGCTGTTATTAATTGAAAAATGTTATTATACGATTGATGAATTTTTGAATGATAAATTAATGTAGACCTGTTTTATTTATTTTAACTGGAGATTACACGCAGTAGACAATTTCTAGTTGAATATTGACACTTATAGTAATTAAGCATTAACTGTAGAAACTAGCTCCTATTGTGACATTTTGATTATTTCTATTTTTTGTTTTTATTGTTTCTTTATCATAATCCTATAAATTTTGACATATTTTCCTATCAAATAATTTGTGTATACCTCTCGCATGATTAATATTTTTTTATTTAGCATGCAACCATATATTTGTACGCCTCTTGGCATAACATAGCGACCTCTCTTTAATTTAAGAACTGTATTCACTACCTATGTTACACAAATAAAATTGATTTTGATTTTTTTTTGATTTTTTGATTTTTTTGTGTTCACCAAAAATCTAAAGGTACATCTATGTATGCATTTCTAAAATATTGATCTTAAACCCGTTTAATTGTTTTACTATAATTAAACTACTCGGCCAACAAAATATGTAACATCAAACAAATTCCAAATTAACACCAAGATATAACACTTTTTTATTGTAGTGCGCTGCAAATATTCTATTGTAACAATAACTATTTTATTCTTCCCTGAAAAATACTGATCGTGCACCAAATATTCCTGAATGTTACACAAAATATTTAGTATGCATCCTAGTACCGTATACCCATTTGAAACGGTTTTGTACAACTTTGATGTTACTAAAATAATTATAATTGAAGAACAAATAATGCATTTCGTAAAACATTACTTCTAATCTAAGACTTATATTTATTTTACTGAAAATGGTTTTGGCGCGCTTGCGACGCGCATGTCACCGTAAAATTGTCAAACACGTAATATTACAATATAACGTGTTTTTTCTCGCGATATTGTAATGTCTCGAAGTATTGTCAACTGAACATACGGAAGTATCTCTGCCCCCATAATCAGAACTTGAGGCACCCCCCCGTTAGGTTAGTTAGGTTCCTTTAAACTCTGCACTCGGAAATAGGGGCCCCGCGAAGCGGGGCTCCGTCGAGTACGCTTTTTAGGGGGAATATAAAGTGTTTTAAGGTTATGTTATATTAATCGGTATTTCTCAGGAATGGTGCATTATCTTTTCATGAGAGTTGTGCCACTGGGCAAGGGTGTTTGACACTTTGTTTAACATTTTGAATTATTATGGTTCGTACTGATTAGTTTAAAAAAAAAACATTTTTAGTAAGCATTACATTTAATAATGTGTTCATTTTTTATTAATAAAGCTACATTGGACATTAATTGGTGTTTCATTCAAATAAATTTTGCAGTGCATTATCTGAAGTAAAACTAAAAAAATAAATGCTTGTTTTTAAAATTAGGCGTATTACTATTTTTAGAAATTTGCAACAGTTGTTAAATAGATGCTCGTTATGACATATTTTAATGAACATATTTTGGTGCACATTTATTTTTATTTATTTATTTATTTATTTATTTATTTATTTACACATTCAGTATATTTGGTGGAACACAGGCAAAATTAGGTAAATGAAATGGGAATAAATTGAAGTACTTTTAAATACCATCCATTCGAAAATTCAAAGCTATGTTTTGTTAAATGCGTTTACCTAGGCAAGATGGTATTTTACTCGATATGAGTTTATAGCAAATATGTTTCATGTCAATGTTAACAGTTTTAAGTGTTATATTAAATTCTTCACCAGTATAGGGACGGATCCTCGTTCAGTGTTTTACGTGGTACAGCAGGCAGCATGCAGCATTTCGTAGCGTGACGATTTCTACTAAATCGCACTATCTGTAAGACGCGTTTAGAAATTTCGTTCCAAAAAGTACACGTTTATAATTACAAAGCATGGCTCATACGACTATGTATAAAACAAATCTGCGACTAAATTTTGAAGAAATTATGTTTTTCCATTTTTTTAATAAATTCGTGATTTATAGCTATGATATTATATACAAATAATGCTACATGAACTACGTCTGCCTCAAGCAATACGGTTGGTTTTTTTTTTCTAGCAGTTCCATGCGAAAACCATGTTTTTATCTAGTGTAAATCTGTCAAAGAAGAAGAGTATTTTTTTAATGTAGCAAAAGGAAACACTAACATATTTTACTTCAAACTGTTATCATTCAACACTAATTTACTTAGTCCATTGGGCATAACACAATCCCCCAAAAACTGGCAAAGTCTCCATGACATAACACCGCGTCGCACGCCGCGGGGGACGCCGCGTGCACCGCCGCGTCCGACGCGGCGTCCAACGCTGCATCTCGAGCAAACGCGCGTAATTACGCTTCTCCGTAAACGCTCTCATACATTGACATATGTTTGAATTTGAAGCGGCCCGCGCCGCTCGACGCGCCGCCCGACGCGCCGCGTCTCCAGAAATGAGCCCTTACTGCTTAGCTCAGAGGAGCTCGTCCAGTCGATCTTTAGGATAAGCAGCACTTATTTAGCTTGCTTTGATGGCCGACTACTCATATCATGCCAAGTTGCCTTCCTGCATCGGAAAGCACGACAAGCCGTCAAAATGTCTCTTTCGCAAAATGTCGCTTTCGCAGAATGACTCCTTCTCAAAATGTCACTTTCTCATAATGCCTAAAAAGGCACAGCAAAAGCGCAGAATATCTCTTTAGTAAAATGTCTCGTCAGAAACTTAGAAAAAAAAGGGCAGGTTTAAAAAAAGTTCATTTTTTCCAATT
Source organism: Xestia c-nigrum (assembly GCA_916618015.1). Lineage (NCBI taxonomy): Eukaryota > Metazoa > Arthropoda > Insecta > Lepidoptera > Noctuidae > Xestia > Xestia c-nigrum. The sequence goes on from OU745264.1 coordinate 5,511,980, forward strand.
CCTTAATAAAATTATTAGTTCTTTACAAGTATTACAATATATAGATCTTTGACAGTCCTACAAGGTATGAAAGTCTGACAACTACTAATAACCTAAACTAAAACCTATATTGCTTGTTTTACCGTTCATGTGTTCTAAACCTTACAATAACTATTTGCCAAACAACAAACAATACATTGAGACGACTGATGTACACTATTACGTTGTCGTAGATGACTCCATTTACTTTCATGTGATCCTAGTACTCGTGAAACAACTTAATATGACTATTACTCGTAATGTTAACAGGTTACGTTTTATTACGTAACATAAAACGACGTCACACGTTCCCGCTTTTTTTGAAGGGATTCAATACCTTCAAAAAATTTTTTCAGTACCATGAACTGTATTTTTAAACTTGAGCACATACATTCATTATACAAAACTAAGAAAGCTTAATACAGAAAAGAATGGGTGAATGGCAGGGCACGCCACGATGGTAGCGATAAGACCCTCTTTGATGAGTGTCTTGAGAAACGCCACGGTGTCCTCACCTTCCGCCTGACGCAGGTCCTCACCGGACACGGTTGTTTCGGGAGGTTCATGCACCGTATCGGGCGGGAGGAAACGCCCGGGTGTTTTCATAGCGAGGATCGACCGGAGGACACGGTGGAGGTTTGCCCCGCGTGGGCGGAGCACCACCACCGTGTCGGCGATCGGCGGCGATCGGCGGCGGCGACCTTTTGCGCCCGGCCCTAGTTCGATCCATGGTCCGGAGCGAGACGGAATGGGAAGCCGTCACCTCCTTCTGCGAAGCAGTCATGCTAACGCAGGAGGTGGCTGTCAGCGTTGGCCTGTGGACGGTAAGCTATGAGCTAGCTCGCCGTCCGTTCGTCTTATGACGACAGGCCGTGACGACGGCGCGTTCGTGTTCCAGGCAAGCCTTTGGCAAGGGCCGAATCCTGCCGGGGCTGCGGGATTGTTCCAAGGTGATACCGTGGCCCCGAAAATGAAGGGCGAGGAAAGAACATGGATGGGTTTTAGTCAGTTAAAGTCTGACACTCCCTCCCGCTCCGCCCAGAGTGAGAGAAGTTATTTGATGATTTCCCATCCGAAAAAAAAGGGGAATGGCTCCGGCCATTCCCCTTTTTTTTCGGGTAGGAAATGGGCTTGCGTGATCGAATCAGAAATGAAGATATTCGCAAGAAAACCAAAGTCATGCGACGTAGCCCGAATAATTTTCAACCTTAAGTGCCAGAGGCCAGGGCACAGTGCTCGCAGAACGAATGGCCGATGGGGCCGAAAAGTTCTAGGAGTGGCGACCGCCAACCGGAAGACGATGAGTTGGGAGACCTGCCACTAGGTGGACCTGGCGAAGGTTGCGGGAATCCGTTGAATGCGAGTTGCACAGGACCACTCGGGGTGGTTTATGTCTAGCAGTGGACGTCATTCGGCTGAAATGATGATGTTGATGATGAGTAAACATTGGTTATTAAAATACCTTGGTCCCTTCAAAGTGTAGTTGAAAAAATAAGGTAGTTGGCTTTTTAAAAAAGAAAAACAAAATTTAAACAAAAGGTCTGAAGTAGGGACCAATAATTAGCAAATTACCTCCTCTATATGCGACTTTGGTATGGCGGGTCCAGACCCAATCAACCTGTACACTACCCAGTAATATGTAATTAACAAAGATTACTTCCTTATGAAAATCGTCTGTTGGAACTGTCAAATAAACTTTTTGTTTCATTTGATGTCACTTGAAAAAGTTTTGACCAAAAAGTTTTTAAAACTCTTAGGGCATAATCAAATATCATCAATTTTATTTTTAATAAAGCACAACAAATATTTCATATTTGGAAATAATATCACAAACCTACAACCTACTAACAAATCAAGAGCATTATTATATGTTCTTAAAAAAAAGAAATGAGTTTCTTCGTGAAAGCCGATTAGCGAAAGACTTAAAAGATATAAACGTACTTTAAGTACTTAATAAGAAAAGGAATTTAAGCTGAAAATGACATGACATTTCAATTTGAAGGTAATCTGTTTTTTTTTAAGCTCTCTAATTCTGAACTTTACGAAAACAATCCGAATCGATAAAAATATACTGTTTTTTTCTTCTTCTTTCTTAATCCTAAGGTAGTTAGTGCCTTACCTGATATCAAAGCCTTTTTGCTGCCAATGAGGCTTCGACTTGGCTTTACATGCCGTCGCGAAATATTTCTAAGGCATGCTGAGTTTCTGATATTATCCTTCGCCTAGGTGTCTTATTCTTCAATACGCACAAGAATCCGAAAAAACGAAGGTTTCTTGGGTTCGAAGTCGAGACCTCTGGCTTAGCAGTCCAACAACTATCACACCAAAAGACTATAGGTGTTGAAAAAACCCATAGTACTGATTGTGTTTATGAAAATTTAGGGGGCCGACGGAGCATGCGTTTTCCAAACAATCGTAGTACCAAAACTTAAGGTAGTGTGTATATATTTCGATTGTATCATAGAATATCTATGTACCCAAATAAATATTTTGAAAAGAAAATGATATTTAGACGAGATATGAGGAACTTAAAATGTCTATAGAAAATTAATTTTTCTCATTACTTTTTTTTAAATGGGTGTACATTCAAAATATGTGTTTGGGAACTTGTATATTCTGTAATCTAATCAAAATAAAAACACACTACCTTAAGACAGACTTATGGTTGATTTACAAATAATTTTGGTATTACGTTTGTATGAAATTCGCATGCTCCGCAGGCCTCTCAAGTGCTGTTATTTTCAGTTCAGCAACTTCTTTATTTTACCCACTAACCATATTCGTAAGTAAACAACCCAAAAATTTTGGGATGCGCTGACTATCACAGCACCCAATACGCTTAAACATACTTACATACTTAAACAGTATCATACAGTATTAGTAGGCCCTACCTATTGATACTTTAAGTGCAAGTAAAGCCAGCAAAACAAAATAAAAGCCTCTAGCGTAACTTTGGAACAAATCAGGTAAATCTCCTGACATTGAACTTTCAACAATACATGCGATGCTTTTGGAAACCCCACCACTTTTGTAAAAGAGCTTGACTAAGGGAAGTTAGACTTTATGGTATCTTCATTTTAAAGCTGAAAATAGCATGAAAAGTCATTTAAGTTTTGTGACAGGGTATTGAAAGGATTTAATTTTGCTGGCAGTATGGTCACAACCCAAAGTCCAGTTTTGTTGGTTTAGTTTTGACATTGTTGTGGAAAATCCTTTCCTATAACAGATTTGTCGTCTGACTTAACTGTAAACCCATACCTTGACGTCATCGGCTTAAACGCTTAAGTAAGTATTTGGTATTATTCTGATAACCTATAGGTAGTTTTAAATATTAGACACTAAGCCATTTTTATATGCAGCTTAAGGCCATTTGCACCACTAATCACTAAATATCACACTTCAATCATTGTGACAGAAACGAGACGATATTCAAATATGCTTACTGATCAATTCTTTATTTACTATTTGCTACGAGTATGTTAGCTGGCCTCATGAATATGACATGGTTTCGACTATTATAATATACAGCAAACACTGAAATAAACCCACAAAAATTTGGTAAACGAAAGCGATTTCAAAGGAAATATTGTTTTACAAAAAGGCCCTTCTCCAAAACAATACAAAACAAGACTAAATCTTATTAAAACCATTTTGCTCACAAACAAGAAAAGATTTAAGCACCGAAACACAAGAAAACCAAAAGTTATCAATGAGGCTCGCAAGGCAAGTTCCGTACTTACTTGTGAACGGCTGAACACGTAACTTAAGTAAGCATAATTGTTTGAAAACCGACGGGTCGTGCAACTGACGTACAAGATTGATAGAACCTTTGTCCAGATATAAAAGTACTGAATGTGACACGGTCGAAGAAGGTTCTGGATGAACGTGGAGCTGAATTTTAACCAACATCTTAAAAAGGAAGAGGTTATGTACCACCGTTATTATCATCATCATCCACAGCCCGACTTCACTCACCGCAGGTCTTTTGTTTGTTCCAAGCTCCACGCTCTGGTGCCAAGCTCCACGCACTTGTGCCAAGCTCCACGCTCTGGTGCCAAGCTCCACGCACTTGTGCCAAGCTCCACGCTCTTGTGCCAAGCTCCACGCACTTGTGCCAAGCTCCACGCTCTTGTGCCAAGCTCCACGCTCTTGTGCCAAGCTCCACGCTCTTGTGACAAGCTCCACGCTCTTGTGCCAAGCTCCACGCTCTTGTGCCAAGCTCCACGCTCTTGTGCCAAGCTCCACGCACTTGTGCCAAGCTCCACGCTCTTGTGCCAAGCTCCACGCTCTTGTGCCAAGCTCCACGCACTTGTGCCAAGCTCCACCTGTCCTTAGTGTATCATCAACAAGAAGGTAAGTATTAAGCCATGTTACTAAATAGATTAAATAAGACATTAGACCATAATATTTAATAACTAAAACAATTCGCTAAGCTAGAGGATTGTTAGCTGGTTTTAGCTTTAATTAGCAAACAGTAAGTAACACTGCTGCCCGTCCAAACAATTTTAGGTTGGACGATAAAATGCGGAAAAAACTTCACAAGCAACGCTAATGTATTAACTTTTTATTTGAATATGAAGAATATAAATACTGAAAAAATAAAAGTCGAAGTTACCTACTTGTAACTCTAGAATTACTTTCCGCGAATATAATAGAAAGGTCCCAAAGTTCTTTAACATTATTCACGAAAACATTATTTTTACAAGAGTCTCAGGCATTATTGAAGAAAACTTTTTGTGTTTAGCCCTCAAGCCCCGCACTACAAACAAAGATATAAAGCGCGATATCCAGCTCTCTTGGAGCGCACTCCATCAAACTTGGCTCTTCCATTTCACCCAAATTCTTTTATGACCGAATTTACCGAGCCTAGTAAATTAATCTTCGTACAGATTGGGACAATGGGGGACTTAGCAACATAATACAGAATTCCCGTTGGCAAAATTTTGCGCCTACAAAAGATTTGTTCTAAATAAATGGAGCTTTCGGTATAGGGATTTCTTTATAGCTTCTACGAGTTAAATTTGATTTTTGGAAACAATGATAGCGAGACACCGTTTCACCTGCATTGTACCTTTTGTTAGATGTCGACATTGCCGACCCCCTCGGTTGGCACCTTAATTATGTCCGTATAAATCGACAGAGCCGAAAACAGTCGTAAAATTCGTTCACAAAGGGAAATGAGTAAAATTGTACGGACGAAAATATCCGTTAGCCTTTCATTTGGAGTAACTTATTCACTTGTTGTAATTTTATGGAAGAAACGGAGCTATTCTCGGAAGTTTTATGCCTTCATTTCTCAGTCAATCATCTCGGTCTATTGTAGTTCAAGGGCCGCCATGTTTTATTCCCGAGTTTTTTTTCTGTTCTTTTTTTAAAACTATGTCACGCTAACGGTCGAGTGACTGACTTGCGAATTAACATACTGGTCCTTCATGCATGTTAATAAGTTTTATTTTAGATTGATTTTATTAAGTATCACACTGCTTTTTGTGACGTTACGGCATTGAACAAATATTTTCGTACAGCCGTATTTGTGTCTGAACAAAACATAGAGAATTGGAGGTAAACACAACCTACACGTGTTTTAACATCTTATTTTTCCTGTTTCAAAAATAAATTCAAGGCAATGTTACCATGTTGCGGGCCTGTTCGAAAGAGATACCGCGGCCCCGGAACATAAACGGTGAGGAAGGAACATGGATGGGTTTTAGTCAGTAAGAGTCTGACACTCCCTCCCGCTCCGCCCAGAGTGGGAGAAGTCATTTGATGATTTCCCATCCTAAAAAAAAAAAAAAAAGGCAATGTTACCATTCGGTATTTTGTATCTAATAAGTTTGTTACCAATGAATCAATTTATACCTAAATTTAATCAAGTTTCCCATGAAATAGTTTAATATGTCTACAATTCCGAGAGGTACTTATTCGTGTCTAAGTAAAATAATTAGACCAATCATAAATCAAGTACCTCCTATTCTCGAACCAATTCAGATCAAGACCTAGGGTAAGCTTTTGTTTGCAATATTGCACACTGTTACTATGTAGATTTATAATAGAACAATATCTTGGCTTATAACTTGGACTGAGGATACGCCTTATTATCAATTACAATTTACAATTACAATACACAATACACAGTTTACAATTTTGCTTAGATGTAATTTATACCGTGAAATTTTAATGGTTGTTTTCCCGCGGCAGGACGATTACCCATCAGTAGCACTATCGAAACGCAAAGTTAAAATATAAAAAAAAAAAAACAAATTTTTATTATAACTTATTGGGTTTTGTGTTCTATTAAGTCAGGATTAGTGATCAGCTGATTTATACACGAAGTGCAACGACCGCGCGGCTGTTCTGGACACCCCCCGCACCAGGCCCGCGTTCCGCGTTTGATATTACTGTTGGTTTAAGTCGCTTTCGAGTTTAGTTCATCACATTGTAAATCTGCCATTTATTGATTTAATTTTTTTTTAATATATTAATCGATTGTATTATCGATACAAATTCATTTCGCTTCGGGAAAACAACCACTAAAATTTCAGCGTGTATATATGTTTTTGCACTGTCTCACAGTACAGCATACACGGCAAAACAATCATCTTTATATCAGCAAATACATTTTTATCCAACTGTGGCCGACTTTATTTGGTGAAAGTTTGCCACCGACCATTTAATTTTACTGATAAAGTTTATTTATTAATAAACCAACCATCAACAGCTTCTGTGTACAGCATTTAGGTATACATAGGTTTTGCAGTCTTGGACTCACACAGTCGCCAATTACGGGTTTACCAGAATTAACAAAAATAACTGAGTATGAGAAAACAAAAAAAATGAGTGGCTCACATGAAATACAATAGTAAACTTTACATTTAAGAGTTACTTAGGTTACGAATTATAATACAAAGAAATACATAGGTACGCTAAGTTACCTCTCATTGCACAGACAAGACATGTCTCTGAAACACCGAGGATAAAGACTGCCCGAACGTTTTTTTTCGGATGGGAAATCATCAAATGACTCCTCCCGCTCCGCCCAGAACCCAAGAGTGTCAGACTTTATTTGACTAAAACCCATCCATGTTCCTTCCTCGCCTTTTATGTTCCGGGACCATGGTATCTCTTTCGAACAGTCCCGCAGCACCAGCAGCCTTCGGCCCTTGTGGGCCCCTTCCTTTTTGCTGACATCTCTTCTCTTTGAGGCGCGCGTGGAACACGAACACGCCGTCGACACGGCTTGTCGTCATAAGACGGACGGATGGCAAGGAAGTGAATAAAATCAGACAGACGAAAAGTTCTTCGTCTATACTGTGAAAAGTAGCTTTAGAAAAACGAAACGTTTTGAAAGCAACTGCCTCTTCTTCGAGTTATCACAATACAACCGATCTATTTTCAAACATCGAACATCAACATCGAAACAAATGCACATCGCCTTCTAAGTTCGAAATATTCGCTCAAAGCTCGACGAAAATGGACACTTGCCCTTAAAAGCGAAACTAATGGGCTAGTTATTAAGTCAGCTCACTAAATAGCACTTTCGTGTCGATGACCAGAACTAGGGTTACAACAAAATGTGGACTGGACGAGGTCAAGTTAGCAAAGGGCCTCAAATTGTTTTAGTAGGTAGGCACTTGTTATAGAACAAACTAGCAAAGTGTTATTACAAAGAAAAAGTTTCAACGCTTTTTCGTTTTATCATGTTTGCAAGCGCGACTACTGAGCATGAGGTCCCGGGTTCGATTCCCGGGTCGGATAAAGTGTTATTAGGTTTTACCATCAACAATATCTCTGCCACAGAGTCTAGAGTTGTGTCTGGTCGATGGCAATAGGCTCGCTCCTTATTACATGAGACTTAAACATAACTGTCAAAGTGTGGGTGTAGGTAAGGTACTATTAGATACACCTCTGCTTGACCTTTGGGTACCGCAGGCGTGATGTTTTTATGATTGTGTAGTTAATTATACCAATTCACGAATTTACGATTTCATCCTTAATTTGGGTAAAACATAAAGAAACTAACTTTAATTATTTTACAGCTTCAAAGCTACTTGCTTCTTGCAGAGTTAAAATAATTTCAAAATGAGGAACTTTGAAAAGTGCTCGGGATGGCACTAAAAACTTAACCACTTCAATTCCCGGCAGAGGCAATGTGACCACTACTGTAAACTTTATTTTTACTGTTTAAACTTATATATGTAAGAGCCGTAAATATTGTTTAGGAAACCGTACCTACCTGTATCATCATCATCACCATTGTCATCACCATCATCATCACCATCACCAGCATCATCATCTACTTACCCTTTTCCCAACTATGTTGGGGTCCACCAGTCTAACCGGATGCAGCTGAATACTTGTATTTTACATGAAGCGACTGCCTACCTGACCTCCACAACCCAGTTAATACTGGGTGATAAGATATCACTTGGTAGTTGGTTGGACTGGTTGTCAGCTGTTGCTGGTTGTTGGTTGTTGTGACAAGGACTGAACGTGCTTTTCGAGGTACGGGTGGAAACTCGGTATGTAAGGGTGGTCACCCATCCACAGACCAACCTAGGCAAGCACGGCTTAACCTATAGATCGGCCCGAGCGGCTGTAATTATTTAGCCACGAGCTCCTATCATGATGATGGAAATGCAATTAAAAGGCTTTGTTACGTATACCTGTACAAATTTTAATTTAAGGTATAACAATCCTACTTCCTACTAATATTATAAATGCGAAAGTTTGTGAGGATGTATGTTTCTTACTCTTTCACGCAAAAACTACTGAACGGATTTGGATCAAATTGAGCACACAGATAGTTTATTACCTGGATTAACACATAGGATACTTTTTATCCCGGTAATAAGATCCAGTGGGATAATTTCAAACTTCACGCGGGCGAAGCCGCTGGCAGAAGCTAGTATTTAATAGTTTCGTGAAACCTAACATGTATGTTTCCCGAAACTATTAAATGCATACATTATTATACGTACACATTGTTATACACCGTGTAAAACATATACATTTATTATACATAGTGTGTCATTATCTATGTTTATATTCTCGGAAGTGTTTTGAAGATTTTTCATCATTATCATCATCATTTCAGCCGAAAGACGTCCACTGATGGACATAGGCCTCCCCCAAGTGTCGGTACATTGACCGGTCTCATGCGTTTCGCACCAGGTCATCGGTCCACTTTCCAACGCAACGTCTTCCGGTTCGCGGTAGCCACTCCAGAACTTTTTCATACACAGTTATAATCTTATCAGGCGCTGACTACGTGTTCAAGTCGAAAGTTGCTCTTTAGTAAAATTATATCAGTTACTAAAGAAAGAAAGAAAGAAAGAAAGAAAGAAAAATATTTCTTTCTTTCTTTTTTTTCAGTTACTTGAACACAATGTTCACTATTCATCAGTTTCATCGAGTAAATAAATCACTCGGACCGTTCCAGCTTCGAGACCGACAGTCAATTAAGTAATTGTTTCATGGAAATCAAACCAATTGCGAACAAATTACGGTCTACACAGAAACATTTCCACTCCCTTGGGTCACATATAAAGTGACAAACACAACGAGCCGAACATCCGATACAAGTAAAACCACAGGTAAACGATCGTACAAACCTACCCTCGGAAAAATCCTGAAAACGCAAATTCCGAGCCGTTTGATCGCAATCATTACGAGTGACGTATCAAACAGAAAGATCCACGACATAAGCTTCCAACGAAAAAATGAAACTTGCAAGCAGGCCATAAAAATCGTCAATTTTACGGATTTCCGAATTTCGATGTGCGATTCACCGTGAACAGTGAATGCTTGGGCGAGCGAAAACTTACAACAATAGACAGTTTTCTAGCGCGTAAATCTACCTTTTAGTTGGCAACCCTATTGGTGACGACGCGACGTTACGAATTGTCGTGATTTTCTATTTCGTGGTTTGTTGCTAACCCTAATTTTACGTGACCTTTTAGAGCCTTTGTGATGTTTCAAGAAGCAGATATTTATGGCACGTATGATATTCACCCTCGTTCGACCGGTAGTATGGCGAAATTGCTATCGTTTGTGATAATACTCGTAATTTAAAACGACAACAACCCTTAGGGTTGGCTGCTGATCGAAGGGTCGTGGGCTCGAATGGGAATCTATTACGTCATTACCCACAGACAACTTATCGGACCGTGTCTTTCTGATGACTCGTGAAAATTACAAGATGCCGTATCGCCTGTAAACGACGGCTGCCGGACATTACAACTATAATGTGTTGTGGTTGGGGAACAGTGCCTTAATCACCACTTTAGTTAACGGAGTGGTGATTGCAGTTCATTTTCATATTAATGAATGTCATTACTACATGGGATGAAGGAAAGCACCATGACGTTAAGTATCAACTTTAAAAGCAATCTTGAAGGTAGTTAAGTAGACCACCATTATTTTATACTGCCTTAATATAACACTATTGCTGTTCTCCAGGGCTTCATCTGCTTATCTATTTCTATTTTTAATAACAATAACTTCGATAAAGATTAGTATTTTTTAAATACCAGGTGATCTCTCCCTATCTGACAAATATTATTTGTAAAAGGAAAAAAGACGGACAAAGTTTTTTTCGCACTAAAATATTAGTATGAATGATTATGTAAATGTATCGTAATTAAAGCAAACGACTAAGTAGGCGTACCTAATGATAAACATCTAACAAAGAATACGGTTGGTCGCGTAACGAGCGCAGAATGTTTGCCTAAATAATTTGGGCTGGTACAATCTGGATCGGAATTTGACGTAAAAAACTAGGTCGTATTGACCTAGTTTTATTTTGTTTTAGTTTTCGACAAAAGTCCTATTAGTACGCGGTATTTCATGACCTATTTATGAAGCCAAGTATAATACAAGACATAATTGAAGTTTTAGCATCATTATGTCGGGGTGAGGAGCTCGTGGCTAAATAATATCAGCCGCTCGGGCCGATCTTTAGGTTAAGCCATGCTTGCCTAGGTTGGTCTGTGGATGGGTGACCACCCTTACATACCGAGTTTCCTCCGTGCCTCGGAAAGCACGTTAAGCTGTTGGTTCCGGCTGTCATTTGTCCATCTTTGACAGTCGTTACAGGTAGTGGCCCAAAAAGTCTGACAAACTGGGTCATACGATATCCCTTGGTAAGACTGGTTCTCAGAGTTCTGGTCCACACTGTAAAGACTGGCAAAGATCTTCCAATCTGACAGTTTACCAGTTAGTCCTGTTAGATATGAACATCGATCTGAACGTGTTTGGTTTATACGTTAGTAAATGACTGGTGCTGATTAAGAGCGCGTATCCCAAAAGATGGCAACGTTGCAAATAGCTGTCAAATATTTACATGTTTTAATTAATTTGGCAATTTTACTGTATGAAAATAAGAAATATGGCTCTGTAGTGCACTAAAAAATTGAATATGAATTGCAATTAAAACCCTAAATTTGATGTTGTAAACGTTTCAGATGTAAAAAAGGCATTTGGCAAGTTCTCAAATACCTTTTTACATCTAAAACTTTATATTCGATATTACGATATTGATTTTAGTCCACTACAGAGCCATATTTCTTATTTTCACACAATAAAATTGCCAAATTAATTAAAACATGTAAATATTTGAAAGCTATTTGCAACGTTGTCAACTTTTGGGATACGCGCTCTTAAAGCTTGACTCACGCTAGACCGTGACGGGTCCGAGCCGAGTGTTAACCGTGCAATTCCGTATGGACACATTCACGCTTCCGAGAAACTACCAAGCAACGGACAATGGATTGTGCTACGACCGACATTCATTCATAGCATGAATAAACAGAGTTTTTCCATCTTTAGTTTAGGTACACTCTACCAAACTTTTCGGGACAACAAACGTGATCCATCGTAATATGTATGTGTATTTTAACTTATGCAAAGACAAAATACGATGGACAGACCCGAATAATATGACTAAAGTAGAACAAAAATAAAATAACGTATATTTGCGGATAATTCCAAGATTTTCAACTCCATTTGTGACCCGATACCTTTTTATCTTTCTAATGACATGTTTCTTTGTCCGCAGTGTCCAATTATCTTTTTCGAAAGATCCAAGAGGATCTCGATTCTTCGGAATCGGAATCAACATTAAAGGTTCCTTTGTGGGGCAATCGGAAATAATTGTTAATTAAATGTAAGCAATTTAATTTGAAAAATCGAGGAGGGTTTAATTGAAATTGATTGATTTTACTTGTAAAGTGGTTCGATATTTAATCTTGAAGCCGTATTTTTAAACAAGTTAAGGAACAAAAGGGAAGTTGACATAATTACCAAGCTTTTACGGATTCGGATTGGTGATTATTAACTAAGATGTCAAGATCTGATAGGCAGCCGCCAGTTGGGAAGCACATGATTAGCAAAAGACCAAACCAACCATGTTGATGATATTTAGGAGTTTGTATTTGATTTAGTAAGTTGACAAAAAGACACTGCTTTCTATCCGTTTTGTTACAATCGGGAGCAAGCAAGTTCTATTTTAGGTTGGTTTGCGCTACTAAATTCCAAGAACACACAATTTTTAAAAGTTTTCCCTGAACCTAAATTCACAAAGGTTATCCATGTGTCTATTATTTTTTATATACATAAAAAATACCTGAAAATGATAGAATTTAAACATGATGTAAGTATAAACATAATTTAGATCCTATCATTTTTATGACGTTAAAGTGGCATCCAACCCAGGGTTGTAAATCAATGATGACGTCAACTACGGTACAACCTCACGGCATGCGGCACATAGATCGCCGAAAGAAGTTTTTACACTGAGATGGGCAAAATCACATACGATGTTAAAGAAAACTGAAAATCCACCTAATTAATACACTCAGTAGGTATATAATTGTATTAATGTATCACTCGCAACAAAATTAGCTATGCGGTCTATGTTGGCTGCATTATTAATTTTCTTGTTACCCACCCTATTTAATGTTAACAAGTAGGAAGGCACTTACCTCTGTGTTAACTGCCAAGGTCAGGGTAAAGGGCCCGGGGTTCCACGAGTAAGGGTGAAACCTTGAATCATATAATATCTTTTCAAGTATAAGAATACAGGGAAATACTTGTACGGGTAGCGATGAATGATTTTTAAAAGGTGAAAGTGGAATATCCTTTTCATCCCATCTATTCGAAAAAGACGACTTGGTTCGCCTTTAAGTGCACCCAAAGGTGGTGTTTTCTATAAGAAACTTTTAGCGGGCAGTAATGAGTTTTTAATCCTCTTTATAAGTGCGCCGCAATTATCTTTGCCGCGCACTTTTTGAATTTGGAACATCTTGTGTTCAGCGCCCAAGAAATCGAACGCAAATATTGTTTGAATAAAGACTGGCTGGTGCGACGGCCCATAGTAGCGCCGCGCGCCGGCTGAATACAAAAAAAAAAAGAAATAAAATTAAAAACGCGCGAACTATAGCCCGCGTTTTCGTCAATTTTCACGGATTGATAGAAATTCATGATTTTGTTTTGAAAAATGAGTTCTTCAAGTGACAGTGAAAGTATAGAATTAACTCCTGATAGTATTAGAACTGACGCAAGAAATGTGATGGATAATCTACTACCTGCAAAATCCCGGGAGAAATATATGAAAGCTTATGGTAATTTTATTGAATGGAGAAATTCAAGAGGCGCCAAGAATTTTTCAGAATCTGTGTTTTTGGCCTACTTCCAGTACCTAGCCAAAACTAAACAACCTTCCACACTTTGGAGTACCTACTCAATGCTAAAATCAACAGTCAGTTCTAATAACGACGTAAAACTGGACACATATTCGAAATTAATAGCGTATCTGAAGAGGATGTCTGATGGATTTAAACCTAAAAAATCCAAAGTGTTCTCAGTCAAAAACGTGGAGACTTTCCTTAATGAGGCACCCGACAACATCTTTCTTGCCGTAAAAGTAAGTAACTATGTATGTATATATGGTGGATTAGTAAAGTATAACCAGTGTTTTAAAATGCGCATTTTATTGTAACCTGTACTTCGATACATAGGTACTTGTCTTATTCACATTCGGTTTTGTTACAGGTGGCTTTAATTTTCGGAGTACATGGAGCTTGTCGTGGCAATGAACTTTTAAAAATAACTGTTGATGATGTCGAAAATCACTCGGATAATTTACTGTTAGTAAAGCTGACAGACACAAAAACAAAAATTGACCGATCCTTCGTAATCCGAGGAGAATACAAAACTATTGTACAGAAATACCTGGACCTGCGTCCTGCTGATATAAAGACCAATCGGTTTTTCATCCGTTATCAAAATGGCAAGTGCTTCAAACAAGTTATGGGAAAAAATAAAATTTCTTACATGCCACAAGAAATCGCTACTTATTTGAAGTTATCAGATATCAAGCTATATACAGGACATTGTTTTCGTCGCACTTCTGCTACCCTGTTGGCAGATTCTGGAGCGGACTTAACTGTTCTCAAGCGACATGGAGGATGGAAGTCGAGTGCTGTAGCAGAGGGATATATAGAAGATTCCATTGAGAACAAGGCGAAAACATGTGAACGCATCGTGGAAAACATTAAATTGCAACCTTCAGTTAATCCATCCATGCCACTGTCGCCGCGCCCATCTACATCCAAACAAAGAGATTTACCGTCACATTTTCCTCAAAATGAGCCACATTCTGACATTATTTCAAACACGCAGAATAAAATTAAATCTACAACAATCTCTATTCCTAATAAAACTGTAACAATTAATTTTCAAAATTGTGAAAATGTCTCAAATATAAATATAAGTTTTTAGTTGTTTTATTATTAGATACTACTTAATTTCAATTTAGTTGTTACTGTTTCATTAAATATCAATATTACAATAAAATATGAGGCGCCTTTTATTTTCTCATAGTGGGTGATGAAAAGTAGAGTGTATCACTCGGGCGCAAAATATATTTTTGGCTTGGGCGACGTACTTTGAATCCCTCGCTACGTTCAGGATTCTACTAAAGAATCCCTCGCTACGCTCGGGATTCTACTCTAGAATCCCTCACTTCGCTCTGGATTCAAAAAAGCGCCCTCGCCTTAAAAATATTATTTTGCTCCCTTATGATACAATCTACTATTTAATAATGGAAGATGTGTGTGCTAACGTAATCTTTCATTTTAATATCATGTTGATAAGCTTACCATAGGGGTGTAATGTTAATGATATAAAGAGTGTAGAACACCTCTTAACGCAGCCGAAAGGTTGTCCTCCCCGTCATAACGATATTTTTTTGTACTACACCATACCTGGTAACTATTACACCATACTGGGAGATATTGGGTGTCAAGATACCACTTTTGAACAAGTTCTTTTTTTAAATACAAGTTTTTATTGTATTTTTTTTAATTTAAACACCTCCACGACCACCTTACTATTCAATCCATCCATCAAGCAAGCATGTTTTGAGTGCGTTTCATTGAGTTCTCACACAAAACATGATTTTCACCCTAAGACAAAAGTCGTTTCCGATCAATATTTTTTGCATAAAGTTACTTAGTTTGCTTTGTTGACGGCTTCGTGATGAAGTTGATTACACTCTGTAAAATTGGACTTGTTTATGCCTGCGGCTTCGCTCAGGATTTTGATAATTGTCCTACGGGATCATACCAACGGAATAAAATGTATGTATTCTGTATTACATCCAGGTTGTAAACTACTTGTGTGCTAAACTTCATCACACAAACATCCATTCAAGCTCACAAACTTCGGGCTTTACAATATTAGTAAGAAGTAAGATACTTGACACAACGGGGTCCCTTCATCTGTGGACCCCGACCGATTCGGTCTGACACGATTGTTTTACTATTGTGTCTACTTTGTTAACAGTTAATGAATTACGATAATTAAATAGGTGAGTGTATGTCCACGACTGTGGTGATTAACGCTGGTATTTTTTTCGACGAAACAAACTGGTTTCATGGTAGATGCACACTTATAAATGTGTTATATTTTTAAAAGGATGCCCACAGACTTACATCCAGCAAAATAATCTACAAAATTCTCTCTTTCCGACCTTTTCGCCGTCGAATTTCCCCAAAGTAAGTTTCCAGAATCAATTTTGTATTTTATTTCCCTCTAGTGAGGGATGTGATCAATACACATTATGCTCTAAACGGGTTCCGCAGTTAAGTTTCCCCCGGACACAGGTAAACACGTCTTATTTATAATAGAGGCGTGATAAGTGGAGGTTCGTTTCTATTCTTCGATCAATTTTTTGGAATATAGACCTTATTGTAGCTTTGGTTGGTTGATTTTCGGAATTACATGCTTGTGGAAATTCTAGGATTATTTTGTTTTGGCAGTTTCCTTCGTGCTTTGGGAAGCACTTTAAGCCGTTGGTACCAGCTATTAATATTAGTGAAGATGTAGATCGTGTATATTAAGATCGGTCATCGTTTCCCAGATAATTGGACTTCATCCATGTTTGTTCTGAATGGTTGCATAATGTGTATTCACCGCTGCAATTCTGGGTTTTAACTTGTTTTATTTACCTTGCCAGCTTGCGACCAAGAAGAAACAAAGTAGGGCAGAAACTTTATTTTGTTGCCTGTATTTACATGAGAATAAGAACAAATGCACCGCAAGAAGAAAATAAAGTAGGTAAAATGCAAACTGTGCATTCCACATTATATTTGTCGTGTGGTTAGTGCCTAACCTGGAGTCGCTGTGTGAAATCGCAAACTATGCAACATAAACTTATATTGTCACTTACGGGATATCTTCCGTGATTATTTTTAATGTTGAGCACCCGATATTAACACAACAATATAAGTAAAAGTAAGTAATAAAAGTTTAGTTTTAAACCGTGAAAGCCTAAAACTATGCAACATAAACTGTCATATCTTTTGATTGCGTTGACTTACTTGTTTGATTTTTAGCCAAATGGCAAAAAACGGAACCCTTATGGATTCGTCATGTCTGTCTGTCTGTCTATCTGGCTGTCTGTCTGTCTGTCTGTCTGTCCGTCCGTCCGTCCGTATGTCACAGCAACTTTTTCGCAAAACTATAAGAACTATGCTGTTGAAACTTGGTCAATAGATTTATTCTGTAAACCGCATTAAGATTTTCACACAAATATAGAAAGAAAAACAGTATATATTGGGGGTTCCCCATACTTAGAACTGACACCCAAAAAAAAAGAATTATCAAAATCGGTTCACCCAGTCGAAAGTTCTGAGGTAACAAACACAAAAAATGAAAAAAGGTTTTCATCAAATCCACACGTGTGGGGATTAACTTCCACCGAAAATAGGTTTGGACGAGATCTAGTAAGTAGTTTTTTTAATACGTCATCATTTTTCACTGCTGTGTTTGATATTCATTTGGACTTCATAACTCCACGCCTTCCTGAGAAAAGAAAAAGTGTGAAAAAGAGTTTTGACAGACAAACCGACTGACTGACATACGGACAACAAAGTGATCCCATAAGAGTTCCGTTTTTGCCAACTGAGATACAGAAAATCAGAAACTCATAAATCAAACTATCCAGCAATTTTATATGGATTGACTGCCTATCTGACCTGCACGAGGAAGACACTAACTACACCACTAACTACCACTACCACTTACTAACTGGGTAATACGATAGGACCCCTTTTTTTTTTTTTTTTTTAGTATGGGAAATCATCAAATGACTTCTCCCACTCTGGGCGGAGCGGGATGGAGTGTCAGACTCTTACTGACTAAAACCCATCCATGTTCCTTCCTCGCCCTTTATGTTCCGAGGCCGCGGTATCTCTTCCGAACAGGCCCGCAACACAGAGTACACACCCTTTCTATTTACGATAGGACCCCTTAGTAAGACAGGTTGCCAGATTTTTTGGGCCACCGACTAACTGAAACTACAGTCAAAATCTCCAAATGACAGCCGGGACCAACTGCTTAACGTGCTTTCCGAGGCACGGAAAACTTGGTATGTAATGGGTGGTCACTCATTCAGAGACCAACCTAGGCAAGCCCTTCTTAACCTAAAGATCGACTCGGGTGGCGGGCATAATTTCAAAATATATATTACAATAAATTAACGGGGACAGTGTACGGGGACAGCGGGAATTAATTTTATTTATTTTATTAAATTACCTTTGTCCCCTTTAACGGGGACATGGACTACGGGGACAACGGGAATACATCGCTGTTATTATTGAGCCACGAGCTCTTCCAACAACATATCTGTATTTATAATCAGAACTTGAAATAGATGTGTTTCAAAATATTTAACTTTACATTTCTAAGTGCTATGAACCTTTCCAATGTCATGAGCAAACACAAGGTTACTGTCAAGTTGAAATTTACTTTGATAGAAATAACAAAATAATACTCCGACGTCAAAATAAACTTTGATATAAACAAAGACATTATTGATACATCAAACTCATACAATATTCAACAGTTACAGGTACAGTTTTACTTTTAAAAGTGAAGTATCACCTAGTACTTGTAGTTTTATCAAAGAATAACAAGGTTGAATTTACTTTAAGTGCTCACTAATTACTTTCATTGGTATCTACTATGTTACAAAACCTTTCGGTAGACATTTTTATGAACTTAAGTGTAGTGAAACTCATTTACACGAATATTATAAAGAAGAAGAGTTTGTTTGTTTGTTTGTTTGGTTGGTTGAACGCGCTAACTAGCTCGAATTGAAATAATCTTTTTGTGTTGGATAGTCCATTTATCGAGGAAGGCTTTAGGCTACATAACATCACGCTACAATGATAAGGAGCGGAGCAGGAATGAAAAATGTTGCAAAAACGGGGACTTTTTTTTTCCATTCGTTTTTCTCCCTTATGTGACGCAGACGAAGTTGCGTGGGTCAGCTAGTATAGATCTACATAAACTATAACACCTTTTTCCTATGGAGGAGTGGCCAGAAACACCAAAACGCAACCTGATCCAATCTTTACATACTTCTTAATCTATCCTCTAATTCTTCTGTAAATATAAAACTAAGTAACTGATTTCAATAGAAGTTAAAATAATAAAACTTTAATGATCAAACCAAAAACTGAAACTCAAAGCAAGCTGCTTATGCCATAAGCTATTAATTGACTGTAATCTATACTTATAATATTATAAAGCATAAGAGTTTGTTTGTTTGCTTGTTTGGTTGAACGCGCTAACCTCAGAAACTACCAGCTCGAATTGAAAAAATATTTTTGTGTTGGATAGTCCATTTATCGAGGAAGGCTTTAGGCTATACAACATCACGCCACGATTATTAGGAGCGGGGCAGGAAAGAAGAATGTAGCAGTTCGTTTTTCTGTCTTATGTGACGCAGACGAAGTTGCGTGGGTCAGCAAGTCATTCATATTGAGAAAGTTGGTGAACCTGTAATTGGGAACTGTATAATCTCAAAATAATTCTTTTCCTATTCAGATATCACGAAACTACTAAGTTGAAAACCTTTTAACAGCACTTTGGGACCAATACACCGACGAGCCAGCCTATCTACGGTGCCGAACTGTACGATTGTACTATTTTTTACAGTGTAATGTTCGGATAACACGACATTTTCATATAGCATTTGTTTTTATCGTATGAACTTTTATTGGATTGACGTGTGATCGCAATATAATATTACTTTTAAACGTCGCGAGTCGGACTCGCCCATGAAGGGTTCCGTAGCAGATTTAATTAAAGGTAAATTGCTGTTTACGATATACTACATATTCACATGTATATAAAATCTCAATGCGATTCACAGAATACATCTACTTACTAAGTTTCAACAGCATAGTTCTTAGTGTGAGTGTGTGTTAAGTGGCTGTGACATACGGACGGACAGACAGACAGATATGACGAATCTATAAGGGTTCCGTTTTTGCCATTTGGCTACGGAACCCTAAAAAGGTTAGAAAGGAAAAAGTGCTTGATTTGTCGAGAACGCGTGTTGCCGCTTGTCTCCCACTCTTTAACTGCACAACAAGAGACCCGTACGTACGTGCATTAGGTACGCACACAAATAAACTACTCACACTTAGATCGCGAGCTTGCTATTGATTGTCACACTAACGCAAAATGTGCTTTACGTGTGCAACACACGCTTTGTACGTTGTCATGATAAGAGCACGATTGTTGGTCGATTGACATATATATGAGCGTTCACTTATATTCAATGAGCGGCGCGCCTGCCTCACCCACAAGGCGCCAACCCCTTGGCGCAAGGCCTTTTTTATCTGTTCTGTGTGTGAGATAGTGCCGACTGTAGGAAAAGTACTTATAAAATATAAATCATATCTACTCTAAAGCATGAAAGACTTCCTGCCACTTTGGAATACTTTTCCTTTAACGCCGATCCAAGCAAAAAAGATAAGTACCACAGCTGCTTATCGTGCTTTAAGTCGTAAAGTCGAGGAAAAGGGTTGTTTTACTATAAGATATCAAACGAAGTGATAAGAATGTTCTTGTCAGAAAGTTTATCAATTTTTGCAAACCGGTCCTTTGTGGCGTATCTTTTGAGAGTTTTGCGAACGTCAAAGGCATTTAAATAAAAGGTGTAAAAATACCCTTAACGAAGACGATCACTTGTTTTTTCCGTCATTGCGATATGTTCTGAAGTAAAAAATTCTTTAGGCGCGTTGAGCACTTTTTGAGTGAACAAAAATCACGTGACCGTCACCTAACGGGAGACCGCAAAGACTGCCCCGAATGTTTTTTTTTTTTGTTTGTACCATAACGACCTTCTAGTTACAGAGATATCGAAGGCGGAAGTTCCAAGGTTCTATTTGTTTTCCTACCCTACCTTCCTACCCTTATCCCTTGAAAGAGAAAGGAGTAAATGATGCCGTGACGTCAGATAGGTGAGAATGGAAGAAAAAGGGATATTGGGCCGACCCCAAGTAGAATGGACATTGTGACTTTACTTTACCCTGTAATATTCAAAGCAACACTCAGCATAACGTTTTGAGTGCGCCCCGTGACGTGATTTTTACTACACAAAAGTTGTCAGCAAGTAAATAAATAAATAATAAAATAAATAAATAAATATCGCTGGACATTAACACACAGCGCCACCTAGTACCACACTAAGCAAAGCTTGTGTCATGGACACTAGATAGTTGATATACTACATATATACTTTTTTGTTTGTAAATACATACTTATTATATATAAACATCCATGACTCGGAAACAAATGTCCATGCTCATCACACAAACGTTTGCTCCTACCGGGATTCGAACCCAGGACCCTAAGAACGTAAGGCAGCGTCACTACCACTACGCCATTCGAGTCGTCAAAAGTAATTTTTGCACTGCGTTGCTTAGTGTGATGTACAGAATGCTTGGTTGACAGTTTTGCAAGAGTCAACTGCGGTGCGGTCAAAGAAGTGATAGTCAAGTTCTAGTGTAACGTGACAGAAAGGGCAATTGACTGCTGCGTTACGTGTCGCTGGTACAAATAATTATTTGGCCTACTGATAATTGTTCCGGGTGTGGCTGTTTGTGTTTGTGAATTTCAATGTTTGTAAGGAGAGATATTTTTAGTAGGGACCAAAGATTTCTTGTGAAACAAATACGTATAATTTTGCTAGCCAATACTCAATACTCAAACTTTTTTTGCATTTCACAATGTGTACTTAGGTGGTAAATTAAAATATGAAATTATTATGCACAAAGACATAGTATAAAGCACAGCAAAATACAAAGACATGGTACCTAATCTCAGGAACTACAGGTTCGAATTAAAAAAATATTTGTGCGTTGGATAGTCCATTTATCGAGAAAGGATAGGCTATATAACATCACACTATGACCAATAGGAGCGGAACAGCAATAAGAAATGTTGCAAACGGGAAAAAAGCGTCCGTTGAGCAGGCGATGCGTTGCGATATCAAAACTTCACGCGAACGAAGTCGCGGGCAGAAGCTAGGTATATCATATTTTCTTCTGTCTTTTGTGAATCGCAAACATGTTTCTCCATCCACTGCGAAGCCCGGGTCTATGTTCCAGGTACCGTCTACAAAATAATATCGTCTTATTCCGATTGACATGAACAATCCGGCTTTTCCAACATAAAATATGGTTTCCCCTCCCCATAATGACTATTCGACCTTCTCCGCCTCAAAAATACGTTAAGTCCGTCCCAGCTAAGTGATGTTGGTCGTTAAGGCATAGGCCAGATAACTGGAGAAAATAAAGTGGAGTATTAAGGCGAAGACTTCTGCTGGCTGCCAATTATCATAACATGATATTGCTGCTTTTTGTGAACTAACCTTGGCTTTAAATCTTAGGGAAGAAAGTAAATTATGTAAGCATGTTTTTCTTTGAAAGGTGAAAAAGATTTTCTTTTTAAGCTCGCCAAGTTTTCTTTTATATTTGGTTTAAGATTTTTAGCCATGTTTTTGGCATATTCCTATCCGATTCGGTTACGAGTATAAGTAGAGGAAATTCAAAAAAGATTTGCTCTTGAAATAATGATATTTCTTCTTATAGTCGAAGTCATAATAAATTATATTGGTGTCAATTTTTTAGGAACAAATTACGTTTATACCACGTTCTCGTGTTGGGGCATTTTAAATTCTTAAAATGGACTTTGTGAATAAACAATAAAGTTAATTTTAAGAACTTTTTTAAACGTTATTCATATCATGATTCTGCTAAAGCGGTAATTTTAGGCCCGAGAGCCAATTTGTTGACAATCTTCTTGGTATTTTTGTGTTGTCTATTCTTGATGTTCTTTTTTGTTACGAGTGATCTGTCAGTTGTCTTAGCTTCACCTCGTTGTTGAGAATACTTCCGCTTACATATGAGATGTTTATTGCCATTCCTTAGTTTTATTCCACCTCACCTCATAGAATCCCATACAGTCCATTCCTATCGTCAATACAATTGAGGTCCATGTTTACCAAAAAGATGACGGACGATTATCCAAAAACAGTTATTTAAAACAATTTTTTATATGGGAATATGTCACATTGACAGCTGTTTTTAGATAATCAGACTGATATCTTCTCGGTGAACATGGACCTTAATAGACCACATTTGACACCTCATCAAAATACAACAACGTAACCTAATATAATTTAATTTTTCGAAGTAAGAACGGCACAATTGCCTAGCTTTTTTCAATAACGATCACGTAATAATTAGAAACCCCTTTACCTTTACTTTGAAAAGGCATAATAATTTATTTATTTATTTATTTATTCATGTACACACAAAATACTTAAAAGGACAATATATTAACATAGAAGAGCACAAAGGTACTGCTTATTTCAAAAGAAATTTCTTCAGCAGACCTGCAAGAGGAAAGTCTGATAAAAAATGTAGACACAGTGTGTAGAAAAGTCAAACAAGAAAATTTAAATTAAAACTTAAAACAAAAATACAATAATTTCAAATGTGATCAATTAAACTAGTCCTTCTATACCCTAACAAATGGTTTCCATGTACGGCATGTACCTACGACCCAACTGTCAGTAGCAGAACGCTTTTAGCAATCCAGTCGCATACAGTTTTGGTCCCTAAACGCAAACAGCATAGGAATAAGTGTATAATTAACCGGCTAACCGGATTCCGGTTAACCGGTTGTATTCACGTCGCTCGAAGTTCTTTAGTACGTTAAACACGTCGTCGTCGAGAAAGATGAAAACTTCAACGTGGTTTGAGTTTTATATTAAAAGAATTACTTGTGTAGAATAATCTATGATTTTTATTTTATTTCTTTTCAAACAAAATTTGGCACGAAACACGATATAACATTATCGAGGGGTGATGCAGACGAAGGCGGATTTTTAATTATTTGAAAATACGCCGTGAAAACTTTTGATTAAAAATAATTAGTTTTTTAGTGAAATAGGATCACTCCGAGAAAGCACTCTTTCTAAAACTACCTGTGTGCCTATAATATTTGAAGAGTCCTCTCTATTTCTGCAGAGTCCTATCAACAGATCCTGATTTGATGATTATGGGACCACCTGGGAAGTTAACCTAAAAAAAAAACAAAATCGGTACAGACATCTTCGACAAATCGAGGAACATGGAATTGAAAACCTTCTCCTTTTTGAAGTCAGTTAATAACGACGTCATGGTAGGGGACTCAAATATCCGTTTATTCTATAAGAGATTTGGCCGAGTATCATTAATTTGCTGCTAAGAATTAAAGAGTTCCATTACTTCGTCTTGGATCCCATCATCAAAACCTAACCCAACTCTATCAAACTACCCTTGAAATACATTCTTTCCAATAAAATAAAAACAATATGCGTTATAACATATATTGTTTTTTAACTTATAATTAGCTGACCCATGCAACTTCGTCTGCGTCACCTAAGAGAAAAAAAACGAAAAGAAAAAAAATCCCCGTTTTAGCAACATTTTTCATTTCTGCTCTGCTCTTAATGGTCGTAGCGTGATGTTATATAGCCTAAAGCCTTCCTCGACTAATGGACTATTCAAAACAAACACACTTTTTTTCAATTTGAATCAATAGTTCCTGAGATTAGCACGTTCAACCAAACAAACAAACTCTTCTGCTTTATAATATTAAGCTTATTACCGTGGTTGGTGGCTTATCCCCATTAAATGGAACTAAACACACCTAACTGTCGAAATCTGAGTGTCTTGTACACATCTGCGTACCCCTCAGAGCATACAGTCGTGACGTTACGTCATGATGTTGTTTAAACAATAAACATCCAAGCGATTGCAGCAATCACTGCAGATTTGCCGTCTACTTTTGAAGACTTCTATTTATATCTCCGAAGATCAGCATCAGATCTTAACCATTTGAAATGAGACCACAGAGAAGCACCAGCTTTCAAATAAAAAAGAATCATCAAAATCTGTACACCCAGTCGAAAGTTATGATGTAACAAACACAAAAAAAACAGTCGAATTGAGAACCACATCTTTTTGGAAGTCGGTTGAAAATAAAACGTGTTGCGCCGTAAGGGCAGGAAGATGATGATGTCGTTGTAACTAAAAAACAAAATTATAATATTAAAAAAAAATATATACATTAATGAGTTTATAAATAAAATAATTAATTGATTGATTGATTGTCTTTCACAGAAATTACAGTTGGTTAACTCAGAAACATTTATTTCCCCATCGAAACGTTAATTAAGGGAAATTAGTTGATAAGCAAAACAGTTTATCAACTTGAATTGCCTGTTTATTCAAATTACAACTTATTTTTTGATAGTTGAATGAAAGAGTTCTGTAAATCAACGTAGTGAGTTATTTGATGAACAATAAAACAAATCATCATGCCTGTAAGCCTTGAAGGGTAAGGCGGTGGCAGTTATGTTTAAGTCCCTTGTAATAGGGGCGACCGTATTGCCATCAACCGGGTACAAAGCCAGACTCCGTGGCTGCTACTGAGAAGTTCTTGATGGAAAACCCAATAACACTTTGCCCGACCTGGGAATCGACCCATGACCTCATTCTCATCAGTCGCGCTTGTGATCAAAAGACCAAAGAGTTTTTGACCATGATTGATAAACAATCTGTAGGACTATTAAATAAAATGCTGATAACACTACACAAATATATTAAAATAAATAATTATGCATATTTAAAAATTAGCCTAGTACGTACACGAAGAAGAAAATATAATCTTAACATGATAATACTAATTATTAAGTGCACAAAAGTATCTAGTAATAGTAATACAACAAAATAGTTATATTTCATAAATTGACATGAGAGAGTACCCTTAGAAAAACAAAGCATTACTAAGACAACAAACCGAATCAGAATCACAACTCAAAAAGTATTTTCTACAAGCGACTTTAAATCTTACCAAAACAAAACTAAACAAAGAGTCTAATAAATTCTACCTTTAGCATTTATAAATATTTCCATATATCTTTGGATACCTGCGAGCTGCGCTCCGTCTCAAAGAAACCGTTTCGCTTCCACGCTTACAACTCATGTAAATATTACCGTCAGAGGATTTACATAGGAACGTGTTTTCTAGGAAAAATCTCAAAAACTTTAGACTAAACCGTAAACAAGTAAAATTTAATAAAAAGTAAAAAACCCCCGACACAGTGTAATGTACTAAAAGTTAAATAGAAAATAATTCGTTAATTTGCCATTTTGTGGTGGCGGCCATTTTGGGCTTTTAATTTACTATAGCGTATAGTATACTACTAGTCAAGCCCTTTTATTTGGTGCCCATATTGAGAGAGTTGTTGAATAAAGATGTAATCCGCCATTTTGTGGCGGCGGCCATCTTGGATTGATTTTATCAAACATAGCTAAGAACGCTCCCCACTAATTCCACTTTCAAACAAATAAAAATAAAAAATCAAATTGGTTCATCCGTTCGGGTGCTACGACGCCACAGACACGCGTGTGTCTGTGGCGTCGCAAACACACGCACTGAGGCAGACACGTCAAACTTATAACAACCCGTCGTTTTTACGTCAGGGCTTAAAAATCTCAAAAACTTTTGACTAAACCTTAAACAAAATCAACATCTTTACTAAATTCCACCGTAACCGCTGACACGTCTGTCACAACTGTCGACAAACGTCAAATTTCAATTCACAAAATTTAAAATAACACCTGAAAAAGATACATTAGCTATTCCAGACTCTATCCCGTTAATATAAAGCCTATAAAGCTACTTAATTAGCTTCGTTACCCGCATTAGCAAGTTTGGCGCAGATTATGTTAACTAGGTTAGCCAGAAAATGTATGTCAAAGAGAGATTTTGTGTCGTATGTCGTCTTTTCTGGCAGAACTTTCAACGGCAAATATATATAAGGGAATTATTTATAATGTTTTTGCTGTTTTAATATTTGTTTGGTACAGATTTGTGTTGTAATACTTTTGTTTTGCTTGAAAGAAAAGTTTTACTTAAAGGTCAAGAAGTGAAACGGCCTTTGATGTTTATTATGTACATTGAACAGATTCTTAATACAATCTTTGTAAAAATTGTTAAAGGAAATGAGTTCTCTTATATCAAAAAAGGAAACAATCGTTGACCGTTGGCAATTTCGATGTATATTGAATCAGATTTATTTGGGCTAGACGAACTTCCGGTAAGTGACGATCCAAAATTTATAAAAATGGTACACAATTAGTAGATTATTTCACCGAGCACAAAGTAATTTATTATTGCCTCGAGTGCCTGATTTAAGCCTAGTGCCTCTAATCCAACAGGCACGAGGGCAATATAAATTACTTAAGGCGAGGTGCATAATCTGCTTTTCTTTCAACTATTACCTATAGGAATAGTAGATAAAGTAAACTCATATATAACAGTTTAAATTGAATGTTCACTTCAAGTGGACCCCGACGCTAAAATCGGTTACCACGAATTCAGTACATCATATTGAACACATCGAGTAGAAATTTTTCGTCGGTTATTTAAAAAAGCTGTTACCTACAAAACTACAATATACGGGACAAAATATATGGGACAGCGGCTTTTTTTTTTAAATAACCGTTTGCAAATTTCTATGTGCCGGGAGTTTAGAATTTATGTACAAGGGTCCTGAAATTGCAGCTGTAGCAGAGTCATTGTAGGATAATAATAATATGTATAACGTTACAATTCGTAAAATGGTCACAAAATGACAACATTGTCTCATCTAATATCCTCTTCTACTTTCTTTGTTTATCGTGTGGTTAGTGTCAGAGTTTAATGCAATTACATGAGCTAAACGCGAGTTTTATAATTACTAAAAGTATATGATTCACTGCTATAAACAAGACCAGAAAAATATATGTTATCCTTCAGGATATATGCTAGCACGATACTGTTTTGAAAACATAGTACAATTAATTTGGCTCGATAAAAAGAGATCACGAACTTATCTCTGAAAATATCTTTCAAACAATCAAAAAACATACTAATATGCATGCGATCATTCTGATTTTTTGGCAAATATTAGCATGATACTGTTTCAGTTTTTTAATCCAATCAATAGTTTTTTTGTAAATCGATCGCAACCACTCATTTCTCACTATTTGGCCCGCATTGGCTGACGTAACAACCACTTTGTAGTGCAAGCTGATTAGAACTTTATTCTAACAGCATTTCTAACGAAGTTTGAACCACCACAACAGAGCTAATTTAGCTCGTTTAAGCGCCTTAAATGCCGTCCATAGGCCTCTGACTTGGCTTAACATGCCGTCAAGAAATATCTTTCAGGCATGCTGGTTACCTCACGAGGTTTTTCTTCACCGAAACAAGTGATAATTATGTGAAAACTACAATACGCACATGAATTTCAAAATAGGCATGATATCAAATAACTACAAATCTATTTAGTCCGTCACTTACAATTTTGAAAAATAATGGACACGTTTTTTTTGTTTTTGTAAATCAATGAATATTGACAAAGATAAAACGCATCAAAACTCAGGAGTGGGGGCTCGTGATGTCATAAATAGTTAAAATTATACCTAGGCGTGACGTATTGAGACTTTTGAAAGCGTCGTAGCTTCGTCAATTTTAATTTACGCAACAAAAGAAAAAATACGGGTCAAATATTTTTAATAATCTACCTGACGGACAAATTAGTTTTTCTGTCGTCTACCCTATTAGAGGTGCGTGTCTTTGGTTCGAACTCGAGACCTGTGACTAGGCAGTCCGACGCGGCGACGTTCACACTACTCCATTATCTCTGAAGAAAGATCCTATTCTGATTCTGAAAAAGTCCATTTTAGGCCCCTTTTTTTCGGATGGGAAATCATCAAATGTCCCCTCCCACTCTGGGCGGAGCGGGAGGGAGTGTCGGACTTTTACTAAAAACCATCCATGTTACTTCCTCGCCCTTGACGTTCCGGGGCCGCGGTATCTCTTTCGAATAGTCCCGCAGCCCGGTGCCATTTTAGGCCCCTGAAGCCCTGAATACGTGGTAACTGTTATAGAGTGGGTGTCGCTAACGCCTTGTATACCGGTATAAAAAACTATCCAGTAGCCTTTCATAGCCTGGTCATTTACCTACGTACCTTTCATCAAAATCCGTTCAGCTGTAAAAGCGTGAAAGGTAGCAAACAGATCGACCGACAGAAATATACTTCCGCATTTATTATATTTGTATGGATAGCGGGAAGTAAAATATGGACTTATTTCTGGTTGGAAGGTCCCTTTCATTTGCAATACATCTCAGAGTTATAAATAGATATGACTCCAAGTTGGGTAGTATATGTGTTTAATATCATATTGTCAGTAATTCAAGGAACTTTGCTCTATTCTCGACCGCGGTCCAAGTGTAGTACATAACTAAGTCTTGACCTTTGAACTAATATGAGAGCATTAATTATTATTATTCCAAGATGTGAGGTTTATGTACCAACATACCAACTTGTGTGTGTAGTTGGGTCTTAAGATGAGAAATCTTAGGTGCCCTCGTCACGGGGGTGTCTCAAAACAATAGGTAAGTTTGGTTTAATTTTAAAATTCATAATGATTTTAGTTGACGTGAACATGTCTAACTGTATGTCCGAAATAGCAACTTTACAGGAAATTGAAATAAACTGCATAATTATGCACTGTAATGTACGTACAATACTATTGTTTAATTTGAGCCAAAATCATAATAGTGTCAAAAAACACAATATCAAAACCGCCAAAAAAGACTGATTTGGTGGTTGAACTTCAACGACGATATTATTTGAAAAATTGAAACTGTCAACAAATCAGCGGGTAGGGATCGATGTCTGTATGAAGAGCAAACCAAATTAATTTATTTACTCACTTTTTACCTTGGTTTCGCCCGCATGTAAATTATATTTATTTAGCAAAATTGTTTTTTACAAACACTTTTACACGTTTATTTTTTAAACTAAATGGGGTCGGTGTTTCGTACCTAACTACTCTGAGAAGTAACAGCCGAAACATACTCATAGGTCAAAGTAAGTTAAAGTTCAGAAATAATCTTGTTCAACTCACATGAGAACTATGCAGATTAGAGCCGGGGATGGTCTTTTGAAGAAAGAACAGAACAGATTTGAGTGGACGTGTCCAGTCAATGAAAGCATTTGACAGTTATCGTGTAGTAAAGCTCGACTTATAACTCAAGGAGCTCAGCGAAACGACGAACAATACCAAAAAAAGGACAATTGGGTAGGTCGCTTATAGTACTCAAACTGCCGGACAGCCGTGGGAAAACAAAGAAGAAAAAGAAATGTGACTCACATGGTCCTCACATTCACAATAATTAAATAAAATTAATAATAATATACAAAATGAATGTCTATGATAATTACAAAAATCATTATATGAGTAAATATTCATGTCAAATACAAACACATAAAATAATAAAATATAAAGTAATAAAATACTGAACTAAGTATTCATGTCAAACCATTAAATGTCACAGTCACAAAGTAAATATTCATGTCAAATACGCACCCATTAAAAAAAATAAAAATAAGTAAATAAAAATACTGAACTAAGTAAACATGTCAAAACAAAAAAAAAGAATTAAATTTAAATTTAAAATTTAATTGAAACAGCTTAATCCCAATCCTTTTTATCTTCGAGATAGTGATAAAATGAAAATAGGCTTTCAGGTATAGCTCCCGTTTTTTAGCGATTTGAATGTATTTAGGCTTAGTGCTTGAATATGGCTCGGAAGTTTGTTGTAAAAACGTAAACATTGGCATCTGAACGTACCTCAAATTAGTGTTTGTATTGTCGATGTAACTGTATTTTTAAACAAATTAATATTTTTATGTGCATACAAAAGGATTTCATAAATAAACTGAGAGGGCACAGTAAGAATATTAATCTCTTTAAATTTTTCTCTGAGGGAGTATTTAAGATTCAAGGTGATCACCCAGCCTCCATACATTTTTTCACAATCCAATTCACCGAGAAGCTTACGTCGTAGGGAGATCGGTAGATCTCCCTTGATGCTCGTCTTCATCGACCAGTAGCACTTACATTATAGTAATCATTATTATATATTTAAATCTTGGGTATAGAACTTGGGTGGTATAATAAAAATGTTCATATCTATAGGCTCTATGTAGTTATTGCGTTTATTTTAGTCGGCCGTCAAAAAAAAAATTACCCCAATCCGGATCTCAGATATTTCGTAGTTGAATAACATCTCGTTGAATTGACTTACGAATTTGGTGTGATAATAAAAAAATGTTTAGTATGTTATGCTCTATCCAAATAATAAGTTTATTTTGGTTGGCCCTTTTGAAAATGAAAACTTTTGAAAATAGCCCAATCTGGGTGATGTCCCTTACAAATTAAACGAATTGCTCCTTTTTTGCAAAACCAATTTAATATTGTCTGAATATCGGTGGCATTGCCTTACTAAAGTAAGCAAAGCGGGTCTCTCTCTCTACTTAAGTCAGTTAAATCACGAATTCTTCTAACGGCGTATGCTGCTGAGCTAAGTTTTTTGACAATTTGTCTATATCCGGGCCCCATAGAAGCTTGGCATCCAAAGTTATGCCTAAGAACACTGTGCTATCCTCCGGTTTCAAATCTTCACGCAGTTATTGTTGGCCGGAAAATATCCCACCGAACCATAATACTGGAACAAAAAATATCCTATGATCTAATTCTCGCCATGATCTACGCTTGTGCTTATTTTCATCAAAATCCGTTCAGCCTTCATCGACAAAATCCGTTCACACGATTTTCACATCGTCGCGCGTCGCTCCATTTATGGTCGAAATTTATCCCAGAAGAATGTCGTAAATATAGCTTCTAAAGATAATGTAGAATAATAGAGAACGAAATATCAGAGTAAGATCATAGTTTCGAAGATTATAATATCCAAACTTACAAATTTTACCTCTTTATATAATGTATAGGATACAATATTGATACTCTAGTTCTTGTTATGTCGCTTCCATTTGATGCTAGAAACTCAGTATTCTTCCGAAACGTTAAACGTGTTCATATTTTAAATATTAATGAGAAGTGGCACGTGTGCTTACTTTATTAAATATCTGTCTCTACCCCCATCATTACGTCACGGAACCATTAAATTATATATACCAAACCTATTTTCGTCCACGTTCTTAAGTAGGTACCTACATCTTTTTACCCGCATCACGAAACACCATCAATACTGGGTTTCACCAGTCTTGCAAATTTAGTCCCATTATAGGAGACCTCATATATGTAGATGTCACTGTAAAATTGAAAATATCGTTAGATTATAATGAGTATGCGACGGAACGCACGGACGGGGCGCCGAATCTCGACATAGACAATGACAAAATCGCAAACTTTGGATCACTAAGGGCCAGTTTCACCAGATGCGGATAAAGTGTCGGTTAGCCTATTAGGAACTTATCTGCCAGATAAACTAACACTTTAGGTTTCACATGTGTCGGATAGCGATATCTGGTAGATAAAGTATTAGTTATAACCAGCCTTTAAGTGGTAGATAGTATTAGCTATCAGATAACTAACCGACACTTTATCCGGAACCGGTGAAACTGGCCCTAAATTACTCACGAAAGGAGAACGAGCAGACTTCTATAGACTCTGGTCCAAGAAGCGTTGTTGGTTCTAGGATACTCAAATCACTTATCGTGTTTGAAACTTTTCAGTTACCAAAACTCATGGAAATCGCAAAAAAAAAAGTTAAGAAATTGTACTTTTTGGTAATCAAACTCTTCATTTCTGATTATTATATCATCAGTATAAGAAGTATGAAGCCCTCATCACTTAAGTACCGATAAACATAAGCGTAACCTTCACGACTATAATCCTTAGAGGGGTAAGCATACATATTCATCGTACGCCAGATTTCACAATTGGTCGCATTAGTTATTATGAGTTCAAAACGATCTGTTTGCTAAGTTCTGGGGACGAAATCTTCACGACTATAATCCATAGAGGGGTAAGCAGACATGTTTTCGCACGCCATATTACAGAATTGGTCGCAATTATTATTACGAATTGAAAACGATCTGATTGCTAAGTCTTGGAGACGAAATCTTCACGACTGTAATCCTCAGAGGTGTATGCAGACATGTTCATCGTAGGTTTTCACAATTGGTCGCATTAGTTATAATGAGCTGAATACGATCTGTTTGCTAAGCTTTAAAATGATGTATGTCTGAATCACCGACGCTCATTACATCTCTTGAATTAGAAGATTATGTTTTAGCTAATTGTACATTATGGTCTATAATCAGATGATCTCTTGAATCAGAAGATTTTGAGTCACTAATTGTACTTTATGGTCTGTAACTTTTTTCTCCCGGCGCCGATTCGCTTGTGACCTTAACAAAGAAAAACTCTCTTCTGATAAGCTTTAAAGTGACATATGTGTTAATCGCCGACGATCCTTATATCTCATTAATTAGAAGATTTTGTTTTCGCCAATTGTACATTATGGATTATAACTTTTTTCTCCTGGCACCGATTTGCTTGTGACCTTAACAAAGAAAAAGCCTCTTCTTGCAAGCTTTCAAATGATGTCTGTCTGAATCACCGAAGCCGTATGTAATTAACGCAATCGTGAATTACATAGTTCATTTTAAATGGTCAATAACATTTTTTTCCATGGAGGAATTTTTTCGACGCCATAACAAAAAGTGATGCTCTTTACATAAGCTTTAGGAAAATATAGATCTTGTTCACCGACGCTACTTAGACCGCTTTGGCCCGATCTCTTTTGGTTGCTTAAACGATGGTTGTGGGAAATGCAACTCTCTACATCCAAAAGGCGATTCTCGCAAGCGAATTGTTTCATTGTTATTTTAGCGATCAAAAGTTAACGATAATGTCGTTATCTATGCCCTAGACTTCAACCAATGCGCTTGATCGATTCCCGCAAGTATCCTCTCTGTTCTATTCACAGAACAATCCCGCATCCCCAGCAGGCTTCGGCCCTTGCTTTATGCTGACATCTCTTTGAGGCCCGCGTGGAACACTAACGCGCCGTCGACACGGCCTGTTGTCATTAGACGGACGGACGGCTAGCTAGCCCATAGCTGACCGTCCACAGGCCCGCGTCTACGGTGGCCGGTAGCCACCATATGGTCCCCGACGCCCGGTGCGTCTCCCGCGGCGGCTGAGGCGAGAGGCTCTCTCCCTCTCGCGTTCCGCCACCTCCTTCGCTAGCATGACTGCTTTGCAGAATGAGGTGACGGCTTCCCATTCCGTCTCGCTCCGGACCATGGATCGAACCATGGCCGGACGCGAGAGGTTGTCGCCCCCGATCGCCGCTACGAAGACACGGCGTTGCTCTGCCCACGCGGGGCAGGCCTCCACCGTGTCCTCCGGTCGATCCTTGCAGTGGACACACCCGGGCGTTTCCTCCCGCCCGATTCGATGCAGGAATCTCCCGAAACATCCGTGTCCGGTGAGGACCTGCGTCAGGCGGAAGGTGAGGACGCCGTGGCACCTCTCCAGCCACTTCTCAAAGAAAGGCCTTATCGCCACTATCGTGGAGTGCCCTGCACGGGGTTGCGACAGTCGCTCTCTCCATGTCGCCATGAGAAAGCGCTGGAGGTCTGTCCACTGAGCGGCGATTCGCGGAGCGGCAGCGGAGTTTCACCCCGGCGTAGTGCCTCCGCGCGCCATTCACACAGGCGCGCGAGTACTTCCGCCTCCAGATCCCATGGCGGGTGCTCGATTTACCTAAATTCCTGGTATATTGCTGTATCTGGTTAGACTGGAAGCCGATCCCAGTCGGTAAAAGTTGGTTCTTGGGAAAAAGTTAGACAGTTGATGCTGCTAGAGCTTGATAACTTATGACCGTACTTTTTTATCGGTCTAAAACATCTTATTGGTGGTAAACCACCTAAATAATGTTTTGTGGTAGAACTCAATGTAACGCATTAAAACATTATGCTGATGGATGGATTAAATAGTACGGGGGTCGTGAAGGTGTCAAAATCTTACAACCACCCATATCTCCGTAAATAGAAGGTTCCCAAGTATGGTGTAGAACAAAAAAAATACCGGAATCATGGGGAAAACAAGTGCCTTTCGACTTCGTGAAGAGGTGTTTTACACCCTTTATAGGTGCGAAAAATGTATGCCAAACGATTCAATTTCCTTAATTTTACGATCTATTTCCAGATACCAAACAGTTTTCAAAATAAAGAAACAGTTTCTTAAAGCTGTGGTAATCGCCTTACAGGCAATACCACTATGATATTGCAGTATTTAATCCCCCCGCGATATATTGATGTACAAAGCTTCAAACGGCAATGAGTCACCTTCCACCAGCTTACTGCATCGCTACAAAAATAAAATGCAAGTTTTGCGATATCACGATATATGCACAAATATCGGGATATTTTTTGGTATGGATATTGGTCGTTTGACAAGAGTTTCGTGAAATCTGCGCTTTGTGGACGAGACTGAAGTTTTTGTGGTATTTTTTTAAACTGAAAATCGGTCTGTGTATCTGTCGCAGGCGATTTTCTCAATGTGTGTGTATATCATGAGACAGACAGGTACCAAACCGTTGTCATGAGAAAGTAAAATGTTAGGACCGAATGCGTCGTCGCATTGCCAGAGGATAAATTTGGGTTTTGCAAACTCATCATGTGTCTAGCTTTTCCCAACTATGTTGGGGTCGACTTCCAGTCTAACCGTATGCAGCTGAATACCAGTATTTTATATGGAGCGACTACCTATCTGGTAATAAGATTAGGTTCGATCGGAATTTCCGAACGAATGAATGACAAATAATTGTAACAATGGCGAATCTTATCTTATCGAAGAACGCCTGACAACTGAAAAAATGGCTGTCCTTAATGCCATTAGTGTTTAAAAAAATCCGTATCAATCGTGTCGTAATCGTGTGTTTACGAAACCGTGCGACACTTGCTTTCCCCGTTATTGCGACCATTTTTTGTATTTACACCATATCTGGAAACCTTTTAGTTACGGACAAAGACAAAAACTCGTAAAAGTTCCAACTATTTGACGAGTAAGTAAGATTTTACTTTAAACCCGTCCATGGCCCCCGTATTATTTAATCGATCCATCAGCACAATGTTTTAAGAGGCCTGCGGAGCATGCGAATTTCATACAAACGTAATACCAAAATAATTTGTAAATATGTATTTATTTTAATTGGATTACAGAATATATAGGTTCCCAAACCCATATTTTGAACGAATACTGATTTAAACAAGAGTTATGAGAAAAATAAATTGTCTTTAGTTAAATTCCTCATATCTCGTCTATATTATCATTGTCCTTCCAAAATAATTATTTGGGAACATAGATATTCTATAAAACAATCGAAATATATACACACTACCTTAAGAATATGTTTGATTTTCATATAATTTTGGTAGATGTGTTTGTATGAAAAACGCATGCTCCACCGGCACCTTTTTTTTGGGATGGGAAATCATCAAATAACTTCTCCCACTCTGCGCGGAGCGGGAGGGAGTGTCAGACTTTTACTGAATAAAACCCATCCATGTTCCTTCCTCGCCCTTTACGTTCCGGGGCCGCGGTATCTCCTTCGAACAGTCCCGCAGCCCCGGCAGGCTTCGGCCCTTGCGGGCCTTTCCCTTTATGCTGACATCTCTTTGAGGCGCGCGTGGAACACGAACGCGACGTCGACACGGCCTGTCGTCATTAGATGGCGGACGGCTAGCTATCCGATAGCTAGCCGTCCACAGGTCCGCCTCTACGGTGGCCGGTAGCCACCTCGTGGCCCACGACGCCCAGAGCGTCTCCTGAGGCGGCTGGGGCGAGAGGCTTTCTCCCTCTCGCCGGCCCCTTAAGTGCGTTGCATTGAGTTCTACCAAAAAAAAAACATGATTTTTACTAGCATTAATTTTTGCGAAAAGTTACTTAGTTGGATGTTCAGAATGCTTGGTTGACGGCTTCGTGATGAGTCTGTTTACAACTGTATAACAGCTGAAACTATGTACAGTTAAAGTTGGTAATTTTTTCCATCAGGGTAGGTAGAAACCACTACATCACGGATCCCTTATTGTACAATAACAAGAAGAAAATATATAGAAACAATTATTCCAGCTTTCTATTATTGGGTTGAAATCAAAACAGAAAAACAAAATATAAAGAACAAGAACTATTCACACTAAAATAAGGAGCGATAGGAAAAGGTTAAAAAAAACATTAAATATAAGAATGTCTACGAAAATCAGCTTAGAAAATAGTTGGGAAACCCCGTAAGAAACATGATACTTTCAGACTTGAATGGAGCCTAACTCACGAGAATTTCTCAAAATAAAAAAAACAAACATGAATGAAACAGAGTCAACATGTCCCACATGATTGATGGTCACCCTACAAGGGTATGATATTATGTTAACTTTGAGGAATTTATGTGACAGGCGTAGTAACGGGTGGTGTTACGAATTAATTACCGCGTTCAAGGGCTGCGGTTAATTAAACAGGTAACAGAACCCATGACGCTGGTTTACCACCAAATTATACGTGTGTTAATTACGCATTAAGTACAGGTTGTGTGGAAAAAACGTTTCGAGGGAAATTTTCTTTATGAGGAATGTTTTGTTTGTCATTTGTTTTTGTGTTGCTATGTATTCGTCTCGTATAAAGGATGTAGGTAAACCAGCTCATCATAAAGCCGTTAACCAGGCATTCTGTACATCAAACTAAGTAGCTTTACGCAAAAAATATTGCTGGGAAACAACTTTTTTTGAGGTTATAAATCACGTTTTGAGGTAGAACTCAATGTAACGCACTTAAAACATTGTGCTGATGGATGGATTGAATAGTACACGGGTCGTGGAGGTGTTAAAAGATAAAATCCTACAAAAAAACCTTAAAATTAAAAAAAACTTGTCAATAAGTTGTAACTTTGACCCACCATATCTCCTTAACTAGAAAGGTTCTCAGGTATGGTGTAGAACAAAAAACTGGCCCCAGTGATGAGGAGAACAAGTGCGTTTCGGCTTCGTGAAGAGGTGTTTTACACCCTTTATAGTATTCGTCTCGTTGGTGTAGACGTTGCAAGTACGACTGTAAGGCTCTAGTTCTTGGGTTCAACCAATTTGATGGTACAATAGGCACCGTAAGGTTTTATTGTTTTCTATAATATGTGTGTTAATTACGAAGTAAGCAATCTTGAAACAGTTTCGTCAAAAAAAATCTGGAAGAGAAAATCCTCGAAGCTAAAATTCCTGTTCGCAATTTGCTTCTCTTTTGCTAACTTAATAACTTATTGTTTAAGGTACAGAATACGCTGAAGAGGTTGTTTTAATGTTTTTTGAAAATGTTTTTTTCAACACAGGAAGGTTAACAATAGTATGAAAGGTAGTCTAGAATAAACACTTATTCCTTACGTGAAAGTAGCTGAGAGAAACTTGAGAATGTTTCCATTTTAGTTGCATTGTTTCAATAACAACTGCGAAAGACTATTTTGTCTTGTTTGCTTTGGCATTTCTGAGTATTATTTACTCCTGTACACCTAAGTAGTTAAATACCGATTACGGAACCGAATTACCGATTACCGAATTCATAGCACTTATAATTATTGCTATAAACACGTCACTCAAAATCTTCGATATTTTGAACACGATGTACTGAATGTTTGAGTGTACGATATTCTGAATATTCGAGTATTTACGTTCGATTTATGGTTCTCGATCAATTGATATTGGATTGTTTGGCATTCGATATGCATAGTACACCCTATTTTAGCAATACAGGGTGAAAGGGACACCGATGTAGAAAGGGTTACCACGAGTTCCGTACGACATTCTAAACCTACTGGAAGGAATAGTGAAAAAGGAGATCACCCAGCTTCCATACATTTTGGGATAATTTTCAGCCAACTACAATAATCTTATTATTTGGATAGAGCATAACATAATACGTGCCGTGTTGCGGCAACGGTAGCGCACGGCTGCGCACGGCAGCGGCAGCGTCAATGAAATTATAACCACTTCGATGGAAGAACGATGCCAGGTCGACGCGATATACACGAACTACAGCAAATGTTTTGACCGTTTAGATCATCGATCGCGTGTTTCTTTAGAAGCTATTATCCGCAGGAATACACAGTGATCTATATCGGTGGGTTTCTTCTTACATAGAAAACCGTACTCAAGCTGTGGTTCTGCGTGGATACACGTCTGGATGGAAATCTGTTCCATCAGGAGTGCCCCAAGGCTCAATCTTAGGACCGTTAATGTGTACAAAATTTATTTTAGACATTAAAAAATGCTTTAGGAACTCATATCCTATGCAGATGAAATGAGGGTCCTAAAGTCCATACGCACATTATCTGATACAGAGCTACTTCAGTCAGACCTTGACAGATTCGTACATTGTTGCAAAATCAACAAATTACAATTAAATGTATCCAAATATTCAAACGTAGTATTCACTCGCCAGACATCTATCATCAACGTATAAACTAAACGGTTTTTACATAAGTAAAGAAACCGGTATCAGCAAGTTGCTTTTTGATAATCATATTGAAACAGTTGTCAACAAGGCGTTTAAAGAGCTTGTTCTAGCTTTCGTTCCCTGGAACCATTAAAGATTCTTTATTGTTCTCTAGTGCGTAGCCATCTTGAGTACGTTTCTCAAGTATGGAATCCTCAATATGAGGTTTACAAATCTCGTATAGAGTCTGTTCAGAGGAAATTTTTGAGTTACTTGGACTTCAAGGCTGGGAAACTCTCAGTCGGTTATGAACACCGTTGTAAGCTATATCATTTCTTACCATTGGAAGTCAGACGTAATATCAGTGGTATTTGTTTTTTAGTGGACATCGTAAACGGCTCGGTATAGACTGTCCTGAACGACTCAGCAAAATACTACTTCGCACTAATCTTAACAATTTAAGAAAACGACCTCTTCTCCAAGTACAATTCGCATCGACAATGTACAGACGCAATGCCTTCTGTATATATGATATAGCTCTAAATAGTTTACCATCACACCTGGAAATCGATCTATTTTTGCAGCAGCGCACACAAAATTAAAAAGATTCTGAACAAGGAGTATTTGGTGACAACTATATAAAACATAAATAGCTTTTAGTTTTTAATTTTGATCTTGCACGACTTGACATACCTCATATTATTATTTCGACATATTTACCAATAAGTATGTGTAGATTGTACTCTGTTTACTTAATCGAATCGCTGTAATTAGTCAACGCAAGTAATTCATAACTAATCTATATCTATACTAATATTATAAAGCAGAAGAGTTAGTTTGTTTGTTTGTTTGGTTGAAAGCGCTAATCTCAGGAACGACTAGTTCGAATTGGAAAATTCTTTTTGTGTTGGATAGTCCATTTATCGAGGAAGGCTTTAGGCTATATAGCATCACGCTAAGACCATTAGGAGCAGAGCAGGAATGAAAATTTTTGCTAAAACGGGGATATTTTCGTTTTTCTCTCTTATGTGACGCAGACGAAGTTGCGCGGGTCAGCTAGTTAGATATATAGGTACATGTGGAAGCTTGTAATTAGGAAATGTCACTACTTATGCATGATTTTTTATGATTGTTATTAGTCTATAAGCGTTCTTTAAAATTAAATAAATAAATAAAATATCTGAGATCACCCATATTAGCGCGTTTTTGTTTTGCCAGCCAGCTAAAATAAACGCAATGATTAAACAGAGTTAATGGATATAAACATTTTGTATTATGCCACCCAAGTTCTTTATTTAAATTTTAAATAAATAATAATGATTACTATAATAAAAATGCTACTGGTCGATGAAGACGCTAATCAAAGGATATTTGTCGATCTCTTTGAAGCCCAAACTCAACGATGTGTTTATCCGTTAGATTATTTCGGTTCCTTTTTAAACCCAACAGACAGAAATAGGAGCCTAGCTTTATTCTATATTTATTCATTTTTCTGCATACATTTTCTATATTCATATTTCTAGCTCCGTCGACTACGCTTTTTACGAACATAAAGTGTTTTGAGGTTAAATTACATTAATCAGTTTTTCTCAGGAATGGTGAATCAGCTTTCATGGAAGTTATACCAGGGGACAAGGGGGACACCCCTCCCTCCCCTCCTCCAGAGCACACGAGGTGAGCAGCAAATTAAAAAAATACCTATAAAATATTTCTTAACATTCTGAAGCAAGCAAGTCACATAGTCAAGTTGTAAGCGATACAGGTAAGTTCATGTGACGTCACTCGAGGGTGACCAAACTGTCATCGCTTGTTCCGAGCTCGAACGTGCCGGCTAACTTAACTTCAACTTAAACTTAGCTCTCTACTTGTTTCTAGATGAAACATTGTGAGATGTAATGATATTTTGTACCCAGTTTTGTGTTTTTACAAAGTGAATGTTATTTCAAAACTTAGTAACTGATATTCTTGCATCATTCCGCTGTCAGGTGGAATGAGGCACGGCAGAACATTTGTCCTTTAATTCTGTGTGATAATCTTTTAAAAGATGTATTCAAGCGTTCAGCTACTAAACAACATTACACTGGCCAGA
Organism: Xestia c-nigrum; assembly: GCA_916618015.1. Lineage (NCBI taxonomy): Eukaryota > Metazoa > Arthropoda > Insecta > Lepidoptera > Noctuidae > Xestia > Xestia c-nigrum. The sequence continues at coordinate 5,553,342 of OU745264.1, forward strand.
AATAATTGCTTTATAAGTTACTACAATGTGTTTCATAACCATTATGTTACCGGTCGCCAACTTGTCAATCGTTTACGACGGTTATATAATGATATATTACAGCAATAATTCATAAATCAATCATTACTTCCAACTTTCTAACCAAAATTTTCTTCTATTCATTTTATCTGTACACCGTATATATCAAAACCACTTTTGACTTGTCAAAACTTTTAACAATAACTAATATTTACTTAGAAACTTAAATTAGGTGGTTAGGGTATTTTTTTTTACCCTTTGAAAAACATCATATAATTTTAGGACTAGGTTATGAGGCGAGGCAGGGCTGACGCGTTCTAAAACTGTATTATTAATGCAGAAATAGTTATATGTTATACAAGAGTGCAAAGTTGTTTTTAACCGTGGGCTCAATTTTGACGACCGAACAAGCAAAAGATTCTAAAATTGAGTCACGAGCGCAGCGAGTGATTCAAAACTTAGAATCTTGAGCGTTAGCGAGGGTATCAAAAGAGCACGAGCTGAAAAATCTTTGCTCTTGAGTGCAACACGTAACTTTTCATCCCACCTCAGCGAGGAAATGAATAATTGCAAAAAAAAATGCGCTTTGTTAACAAATTCAGTTATTTTTGTTGGCGTCAAATAAACGTCCTCGTGGCTAGATAATGAGTGGTAATTTTAGGTTTTCACTTGTTTGCAAGTTGGATTCCTTGTTTTTAACTTAAGGTGTTAACAATACGACGTGAAAAGAAAATGTCGAGCGCAAAACATTTAAAAAAAAGTACACCAAGAAGGTTCCGAGTCTGAGTTATTAACAAATTAAAAAAAATGTGATAAATTGGGCACCATAGAGGTAGATGTAAATAGGTTTAATGAAGTTTTGAATTCACATGCTTAATGTACACGATGTTCTAAATTCAAATTTACTTTACCCTCAAGACGATAAAAACGGCTTTTGCATATCGAAGACCAAAACAACTCTTTCCGAGATGGGATGAAAACGCATTTTAACTTCACATGGGTTTTGACTGACTCCAGTCAAAAGTAATATTGACTGATTAAGAGTTTTGACTGTAACATCTATACCCATCAGATTTGCAACAAAATGGATTGATAAAGCAAAAGTATAATTATGGAAACTACCTAAATTATATTGCCCTCGTAGTTTCCAGAATATTCCTCTATCACAAAATTACTAATCCATATGTGGAGATCATTGACCTCCATTTACTGTTTCACTTAGCAATCACTTATTATGTCGGCAATATAATAATCTATACTGATATTCCAATTTGCGAAAATCACAAACAATTTTAGACCTTAGCCGCATGAAACAGATTCTATATTAGTCTGAGTAAAGGAACATGTAATCACAGTTCGAAAGCCTATTTCATTATATGAGAACTAACTAGATTTTGCTTCAATAGTTACTCACTAGTGCTAATAGCTCTTTAGAAAAGACCCACATTACTGTATTGGTTTGGCAGCTAAATTAATCTGCAATAAACTGTCAAATGAAAAAAGGCCTAATCAGAGGAAATAACAAGAGCCGTTTTTGAAAAAATGTTTCTGACAAGATGGACCCAGTTATTTATGAGGAGTTGTATTGTGAACCAGCAATAGCACTTCGGTATTTACACATCTTATCTCCGCTTAGCTTTAGTGGAAACGGTTGAGCAGAGAGTATAATAAATTAAGTTTAGTTTATGTGCATGCACAGAATCGACACCATTTCTCGTGTGTTTTCGTGCGTTGAGCGGTGTGCTGTGAGCGGCGTGCGTTGCTGAGCGGTGTACTGTGAGCAGTGTGCCGCATTGCACATCCCTGTACAGCTTCCGGTGGATACACCCTAGCTTTTACTCATTTATTCTCTTTTCCACTTCGCACAACTCCTCTCGTATCCGCTTTGGTGGGTTCTCCAACTCCAAAATATTTAGATGTACCCGTTGTGTAGCCAATTGATCATTGAACAGCGGCATAAGCTTTTCACCCATAGTTTATGTCTCAAAAAACAAACGAACATCAGGTGAAAAATTCGTCTCATTTCAAATTTCGAACAGGAAAAATTCCAACTATGAAAATTGAAATTCCTGGCTGGCCGGAAAGACGCCTACCTAGAAACCTACCTCTTAATAACAATAAGTCCTCATACAAAAAGCCGGCACGCCCCCCTCTTTATACAGGGGGTAGATTAATATTGGATTTAATGAAAACCTTTAGAGGAACATAAATCACTGGGCCATTGATGGCCGGGCTTATTAGTACGGATAAAGACTGTCACGATTTAGAGGCTTTCAACATAAATATACTAGTAATAGTCAGATTTATAGAATGTTTCGGCCTATGGACAAATTTTAAGTTGAATAGAAATTTAATATAGTTAATGGTTTTTTCACAAAATGGCCGTTGCTATGGAGATTCGCTAAAAATATTGATATAAACGCTTTCAAAGAGGTTTAGTTTAAAACTGATTCTTACATTATGATTGATTGCATTTCTGACGTCACTAGAGCATGAACACAATAGCATGCCGCCGATGAGGTACATTCATGTCAAATAATATGTAAACACTTAAGAATTTTTAAATTGTGTTTCTCCTAATGTTCTGATTACAATTTAATGTTATTACGTACATAGTATTCAGGAACTCATATTTTTTCTGAAAAAGATCCAATCTCCTAGTTATTTCGTTATTTCTCGCAAAAATAGCTATAATATGAAGGAGAGTGTATACATATTATTAGACGTTACTGTACTTCACTTGGCTTTACATGCCGTCTAGAAGTATCTCTCAGGTACGTTGATTTAAAAAAAAAAAAAAAAAAAAAAAGATTGACTGATTTGATTCCCCCACGATGTATCCTTCTCAAGCAAGTGATAATTATACAATATATGCACTAGACTACAATACTATGAGATGACTGCTGAAATATGCAAACATTTTCCTTTCCTTCTGCCTTCCAAAACTTCACAGTGTTCCGTCTCCAATACCTTTACCATATGCGTCACAACCTACAATACAAAAAGTATTGCACAACATACAAAAACAATAACAACAATGCAAACAACTCACTCACTTTCTTAATAAATTAACCTTTAAACAATAGGTACCAATTTTGTAAGACAAAAGCATACAACCTGTCGTATCAAGTTGTACACGTCCTGGACGCCACTCAGCTGATTGCACAAGTAAAATCGAATATCTTGAAACTGAGAAACTCTAGAGAGTAGATAAAAATATCTTCTTCTTACCCCTTTTCTGAGGAAACTCTATATTTTGCTTTATTGCACTGGTTGATTTTGATTTTGGTTATGGATAACTATTTTAGATCAGGACAGTACATTTGTATTGTGTCAATTGAAGTGACACATAATAGGCATGGCGATAGTTTTAAAAAAAGGCCAATCTATTTAGTCCGTCAGGTACAGTCATCATCTGCCATTACTTGCCCGGTTAAGCAGAAGCCAGTCTTTTCAGACTGAACTGCGAGATGCCCTACATAAAAAAAAACATCATCTGCCTAGCCTTTTCCCAACTACGTTGGGGTCGGCTTCCAGTCTAACCGGATGCAGCTGAATACCAGTATTTTAAATGGAGCGACTGCCTGTCTGACCTAAACAACCCCGTTAATACTGGGTAATACGATACTCCTTGATAAGACTGGTTGTCAGACTATTTGGGCCACTGACTACTTGTAACGACTGCCAAAGATGGACAAATGACAGCCGAGACCAAGAGCTTAACGTGCTTTCTGAGGCACGGAGGAAACTCGGTATGTAAGGGTGGTCACCCATCCACAGACCAATCTAGGCAAACAAGGCTTAACCTAAAGATCGGCCCGAGCGGCTGTTATTATTTAGCCACGAGCTCCTCAATCCGTCAACTAGAAAATAATGGCCACGTATTTTCTGTTATTGTAAATCAATGAGTATTGACAAAAATGAAACGCATCAAAACTCGGCAGTGGGGGCTAGTGACGTCAGAACACAGTAAAATTATAGCAAGGCGTGTCCTATTGAGAATTTTTAAAGCGTCGTGTCTTTGTCAATTTTGGCTAACGTAACAAAAAAAAATACTGGTCAAATGTTTTTTGATAATCTAATTGACGGAATGATTCGATTTTTTTAGTCGTCGACTGTATACAGGTTGATTTTACCACAAAAAGTCAGAGAAAAATGCAAGTAGACTAGGGGATAAATTGTATGTTAATTTATTTTTATTTCTCATAATTTTCTTTAAATAACGTGGTATCTTATTTTTTTACCCTAGTTTGAGGGAAGTTCCGAGGTATTTTAATCACCAATGTTTATGACTACCAACAAATAGTAAATAATCCACAAAAATCAAGCAAAAAAAAGTTATGAATGCTTGAAGGTAAAATTTTGTAAAATTTTAAATAAAGTATAAAAATTGACATATCTCCTAAACTATAAAACTTTGGTTAGGGAAAGTAAGGTTCAGTAATTAGCAAATGACCTCATCTATATGCGAATCTGATTTGCTATGGCGGGTCCCGAGCCAGTCACCCTGTAAAGCTGCATTTTTTTAACCATGAAAATACTGGGAGAAAAAAATCCCGTAGTTCCAGAATGGACCTACTGGTTTTTTTTTGAAACCCAAAAAAAAATCTACATCTCCCTTCTTGTGTTTCCACTAACTCAAAACAACCATTGTATATTTAAGCACACAACTTTACTCATAAACATTACATCCGCCCTATGTACACGGAAAACAAGAAAAGAAAAATATTACATTTTCAGGCGCGGCTTATTGATCATGTTATATGAGACGGTTATTGAAAATGCCGCGCAAATTTGTACGTACATATTTATGACAAGTTATCACGCCTTGGGAGATATGTGAGCTATAAATTATTTTGGAACTTCTACATTAAAAAAAGGCTTTCGGAAGGAGGCCTTTGCCTATAAGTGTGGCAGAGCAGTCTAGCAAAAAAAAAAGAATAAGGGTAAGTTTTTTTGTAGCAGGATCAACTTTTATAATTTGTGAGTGTTTGATTTCGTTTTATCAGCCTATAATGTTTCCAGTGACCCATTATTGGGACTGTCGAAATTGGTGGTTAATTGGTATAATTCGGTTTCTTCTTAGACGCTTATGTAAAGCAGTATCTCCCTAAAATAGTGCATAAAATGTTTTATACGAATGGAATATGCTCTACTCTTAATAGATATAAAGTTTTACTAGGAGGATTTGTTGTTTGTTGTTCTTACTCTGACAATCAAAGTAAGAACAAAAGCAACATAGGGAGACCAATAGAAGAATGTTCTGTGCCAGTTCTTATAAAAACGGCCAAGCGCGAGTCGGTCAAAATGGCTATGACTTACGAACAGACAGAACGAATCTATAAGGTTTCCATTTATTGGCATCTGGCAAAGGAACTCTATAAAATAAGTTGATCGAGTGGGTTATGGAATGTAGGTACATTTGCTCGTTTGACCTTTATGCGATAAACTTACAAATAATACTTCTTCAAATCAATGACCTTTTCCTACATTAAATGCAACTGAATACACAACTGAGTACATCAACTATGTCCGTAGTTCTGATATAACGGGTTAAAGTATGCCGGGTTCATTTCAAAATTCCTCCGCTATATCATCGAGTAGAACGTCAAAAGTTTAGTAGTTTTTACGTGATTCGACTGGCAATGGTAGCGAGCGATCGAAATGTAGGTCTTTTATACGTCGTTAGCTTATTATGTGTTGGAGTTCGATTTTAGAAAGATCAGGTTTTTTTAATAGCCTGCTGTCCCATGCTCGTTTAGGTGTCGTTCGCTTATTATGGGGTGGAGTTCTATTTTTGAAAAATCAGGTTTTTTTTTATTAATAGCCTGTACTGCCCACGGTATTTTTTAGCTGTCGTTAGCTCATTATGTGGTGGAGTTCGTATTTTGAACTTTGAACTGTCCCATGCTCTTTGAGGTGTCGCCATGTGTTGTCGCTAGCTCATATTCTGGTGGAGTTTGAATTTTGAAAGATCAGGTGGTATGTAAAACAAGGCGGTTGTACGAAAATGACAACGTATGCTAAGATGAAATGTTATTTATTTCGTTGGTTTTAAGTTGTTTATTCCTGTTGTCCATGCAGTCAAAATATTTTATATAAATCGAATAGGTATATAACATAATACTAATAACTGCTTCGTGGTTACAGTGGTCATAAAACGCTACTGTTCCATATAAGGTCTTGGGTTCTATTTCCGGGTCGAAAAAATAAACGGTTTTTCTATCACTTTCAGCCATAATTCTGGTGGTTTGATGTGCCATAGGTAACTGGCGAAATGTTCACCGCTGCCGAACTCTTCGGCAATTATAGGTGTTATATCGTAATGTCTTCATTAAAAGCAAATTCTTACTTTAAAAGACTTTACATTTATTCGAGTTCCATTAAATTCTACCTTTAAACTTTATTTTTGCTATTTTATTTTGTTAATTGGCATTCGATTACCTACGCTATTACCTTCAGGCGAGACCTAGTATGGCCCAACATGTTTTTATCAATCAGCAATATAACAACAAAGACAAACAATAACATTAATAACATTTGTATATTTTTATTCTATTTTCAAAAAAATAATAAAATATATATTATTTTAAAATTTAATACTCTATTCAACTATAGCTTTTGTAATACGAATTTCTCGTTTGACCCAGAACTTTCTCACTAAATAGTTATACAAACAGTAGCGATATTACTACTCATAGCTCAGAGCAATACAAACTAATAATTCAAATTGCTTCTGAATAAACTTTCTTAAATAGAATCTCATATACAAACTTTAATAATATGAGTTTAAATAATAATTGCTATTTACCTACCTTAATACATTCTCTAAATATATTTTTACTTGGTTATTTTCAAGTTATATCCCGAATCCGAGGAATACTTAATCTATAAATGGTAAAGAACGATACTGATATAACGATATAAATGGAAAGGCTCTTGTCCTTCCCACCACTGCGATTTTTTTTTTTATCAAAACCATACCTCTAGTTACGGAAATACTGGTGGTCAAAGATCTGACTTTTTCACCAGTTTTTTTTTTCGTTTTGTAATATGTGTGTTTTATTTATGAGTTTTACTTAAAAACCTCCACGACTCCCACACTATTCAATCCATTCATAAACACAACGTTTTGAGTACGTGACATTGACTTTTACCCTAAAACGTGCTTTTTCACCCCAAAAAAGAAATTGTTTCTCTGCAAAAGTTGCTTAGTTTGATGTGCAGAATGTTCACGAAAAAGTGTTCTTGATGGGTCGGTTTACTCTGTGTATTATAGACCGATTTAAGTTCTACGTCATAGGAATCGTCTTACGTCACTCCAAAGGTTTATATATATAAGAGGCCGGCGAAGCATGCGAATTTCATAGAAACGTAATACCAAAATTATTTATTTTATTTTGATAAGATTACAGAATTTAAAGGTTCCCAAACACATATTTTGAATGTACACTGATTTAAACAAGAGTTATGAAAATATAAATGTTCTATAGAAATTTTAAATTCCTCATATCTCGTCTTTATACCATTTTCCTTTCAAAATGTTTATTTGGGAACATAGATTTTCTATAATACAATCGAAATATATACACACTACCTTAAGAATAGGTTTGATTTTCATAATATTTTGGTATTACGTTTGTACAGAAAACGCATGCTCCGCCGGCACTTTAAGGTGGATGCTCCAGAGCAGCCCGCGAAATTCATTTTTTCTTACGTTTTTAGTAATTTGCAGGCCAGTACTAGGTTGTATGTAAATGAAAATATCGTATACAAAGGTCTAGGAACGACTTTGACCTTGCAAAAATCGTTCCTCGACTTATATTATGAACTTAGATGGCTGTATTGATGATTTTGATGATTATAATTCTGTAAATACATATGTTTTACAGTCGGAAACGATATTTTTATCTATATAAAACCTACCACTGGCCTGCAAATTGCAAAAAACGTATCACAATTTGAATGTCGCGGGCTACCCTGACGATTTCACCCTTAGGTGAGTTTACTTCAAATTATAAAATAAATAAATAAATAAATCTCGCTGGACATTAACACACAGCGCCACCTAGTACCACACTAAGCAAAGCTTGTATCGTGGACACTAGATAGTTGATATACTACATATATATACTTTTTTGTTTGTAAATACATACTTATTATGAAACAAATGTCCATGCTCATCACACAAATATTTGGTGAACCCAGGACCCTAAGAACGTAAGGCAGCATCACTACCACTACGCCATTCGAGTCGTCATGACCATGATCATCAAATTAACCGAATCCTAATTTTAAGTCTATCCCCTCCCTGTCAAAATGTCTTTCACACACACCAATAATAGTACATTGTTACCCTAGGGGTGAAAGCAACTCATTCAGTCCCGAGACGGGGTTTGGCGCCCAAGCGTAATGCGGGCGCCAATAGTTCGAGAGACTAAATAAGGCTTTAACCCGATGTAAACACTGTTCTTTTCATTACGAATACAAGGAAATAAAAATAAAAACACGACCAACTCGAAAAAAAATGAAGATCGGATTGCCGCTTTCCCGCCCATTTTGTTTTTTGTTCTGTTGCCGGCTATTCAGCCTTTATTTTTCACTTTCGTTACTGAAAAAATTGTAAATATTTTGCCCAAATCCATTTTATTTTAAAGAAATGTTTGTAGCAAAACACATTCTTTAATTAATACTGAATTTTATGTTATTTCAATTTTATATCGCGCTGTAACTAGTCTGCATAGAAGTCGGAATATGGTTCAATAGAAATGTGAAAATAGAACTAGTTTTTCTTTAAATCATTTGACATTTGTCAGTTGAAAGCGATTCTCCCTAGGGCTGAAAAGTATTACTTTCAACCCGCTCCTCAGGCAACTTCAGACCTACTTTCCGAGTATGAGTAATGAAAATATTTTTTATTTTCGGTTGCAGGGTTCGACATGATGTCGTAAGTTAAGTAAAGGTGTGTACTTTGTACGTGGTAAGCATTTGTGCGTTCGTGTCCTATAGGCACCTTGAAAAATCAAATGATGGCCGCCATGGCTCATATACAATAGGGTAATAGACAGCAATCTAAAAAAAAACTTTATTTTGGGCCTGAAAACCGGATTTATTTTCAATTAATTACCAAATTCGATTTTTTGTTGTTACGAAATCAATGAATAGTTGAGTCATTGAGTCTTCAAACAGTGACGTCACAGCGTGCTGTTGCCATACAAGATCTATGAAAAAAACGCGTTTTGACAGCTCTTAAAACTATGTAATATCAGGCATTGTTTGCCTAAATGGAGGCTCCAAACACATTTACATGTAATGTAATATCTAATTGACACAACAAACATTTTTTTTATTTTTTTTTATTTTGTATGTCAATTGATTGTTGTGTCAACTACCCTACAGTCTACTTTAATGACTAAGTGCGGAAACCGAATCCTAATACTACCATAGATATAATGTAAGTACATCGTCAAACATACATAAAAACCCACACATTCCACTAATATCAATTTAATTGAACACTCAAGTTTTACTAATCGAACTTCTCAATGGTTACAATACTCGTTAGTCGTACCCATACAAGTTTGTCTTCAGCTATTTGTTTAACCCACTTGCAGAAGTTACGCCTGATCTCGTATTAAATTGATACAAAATTTGTATATTACACATAACGTACATTATAAAATATATTAAATTGTCGCGTAATCGGCTTCTATACATAGTTTATTCACGGAGAATATTTGAACTAAATTGCGGTGAAAGAGTGGTCTGAAATTTTATGTCATCTGTGTAGAGTTTCCTTTGACATGACTACACCACAATTCTTACCGGTTCTGTAAACAAAGTCAATATAGTATCATCATGCCTACAATCTCTGAAAGGTTTTATTTTATCAAATGGGAACAACAAACAGCTACATTATGAAATATTACAAGTTGCCCACAGAGCTGTTCACAGATTACCATTATTGACTAAACCTTAAATTGCTAGGAAAAGCTGTTCATGCATACAATATTAAAAAAAAAAAGATTATGCCGAACTATGATGAAATGACTAAAATAAAATTTATTAATCAATCGAAGTGCTTAAGAGGCCTGCGGAGCATGCGAATTGCATACAAACGTAATACCAAAATAATATGGAAATCAAATATATTCTTAAGGTAGTGTGCATATTTTCCCGGGGTTGCGGGCCTGTTCGAAAGAGATACCGCGGCCTCGGAACATAAAGGGCGAGGAAGGAACATGGATGGGTTATAGTCAGACTCTGCCCAGAGTGAGAGAAGTCATTTGATGAATTCCCATCCTAAAAAAAAAAAAGGTAGTGTGCATATATTTCGATTGAATTATAGAAAAAATATATTTTGAAAGGATAATAATATAAAGACTAGATATCAGGAATTTAAAATTTCTATAGAAAAAATATTTTTCTCATAAGTCTTGTTTAAATCGGTGTACATTCAAAATATGTGTTTGGGAACCTATATATTCTGTAATCCAATCAAAATAAATACACACTACCTTAAGAATCTGTTTGTGATTTACAAATTTGATGAAATATTATGTTTGTATGAAAAACGCATGCTCCGCCGGCCCCTTAAGTGTCTCATACAAAAGGCTTCGAAAGTTTTGTATGGAGCATGTAAATAAGTCTATGTGTTCGAGTTCTTTGTTGTATGAGGCCGAATTGGTGAACGATCGCCAGTATTAGTTCGGCGGGTAACTTTTGCAAATAGTATATCTGCTCGCACCTGGCGTCTATGAACAGTTCTGGTTAAGCAGAGAAAACTGTACATCTAGGACTAGTGTGAACAACTGGTCTTTGGTTTTGTCCAGCCCTTTCTACCATCTTCTACGAAGTCTGCCATTATTTTAGCACACAGCTCATTAAACAACAACATCTCTCCCACTCAAAACTAGTATAGAAAACAAAAATTAAGATAAAATAATATTTGTTGGAATTTTATTCCTCATGAACTAAATAAAAGCATACTTTATCACTAATTTTCAAAGAATCCAAGCTCTGAAGATAAATGAGTGCGGCGTAACTACGTGGCCTGGGTGTAATGACGTCACAGCTACGCCGTAGCAGCTCGCTACGAGAGCGTAGCTTACGTAGCAACCGCTACGAATGGTTACGAATCAATTGAATGCCCTGTTCATTGGGTGCTATGCTTGTGAAAATTGTATTCCAAATACTCCATTGTCTGGCAAAGTCGAGAAAAGCAAATATTTGATTTATGATTGAGTTTATCCTGATTACACATAACAGGACCACTTAATTTCCGTTAACAATTTTGCTGTTAAAAGTAAATAACATAAACTTTAATATAAACCTATCGCTTTCCTTTGACTGGTAATTAAAAGCGAAAAATTCAATAAGGCTGATTCAACTCCGTGAATAAATAAATTACTGGTTGATTCGATTATTATTCTTTGTGAGCATTTCAAATAATTACACAAAGTGCCAAACGAAAAAGGTTATTGGGGTTTCGAACCTTATTTCTTGGTATTTTTTAGTGTTTGAACGTTTCATAAACATTCTTTAAATTTATTTTTTGCAAAAAATATTTAATTTGGTCCCATGTCAATCTACCTAACTGTGCTAGGCCATATCTGTAGAATGTATCAGAACCAATAGGCCAGTGTTGACACGTAGTGAGCTAGCCCTAGAAAACAATGGACGTTTTTGTTACAGATTAGCCGGAGAAAATCACATAGGGAGAAAAATATGAAAGGCTATATATAGTCTCGGAGGCTTTTACCCAGCATTGGGATAGTACAGACTAACGAATAACAAGTTGCATTAAATTAAAAAAATTATTAACCCCAAGGGCCAATATCTTGAAATTATGACCCTGTGTCGGCTGGGGTCGTAATTTCAACATAATATTAGCCCTTTCATTTGATACCCACTTTGAGGGAGTTGTGAAAAAAAACGTAATTCACCATTTTGTGGTCGGCCATCTTGGATTTGATTTTTTTTGCGTGTAATATTTTACTAGTCAAGTCCTTTCATTTGATACCCATATTGAGGGAGTTATTGAATAAATATGTAATCCACTAATTCGTGGCGGTGGCCATCTTGTACTGATTTTTATCAAACATAGCTAATAACACTCCCTACTAATTCACCTTTCAAACAAAATAAAAACAATATCAAAAATGGTACATCCGATGTACCATTTTTACACGTACTACGTTTACGTTACTACGTACAGACACGTCACATCAAACTTATAACACCCCGTCGTTTTTGCGTCGGGGGTTAAAAAAGAGAATGAGCTGCGTGATTGCGGTATCGTTACAGTTTACCTACAAGGAAAACAAGCGTCTGCCGCTGCTGATTTTATTCCAAACGCGGTGTCACTACTTCAATGGCAGCTGCTTTTGTTTTCTCTAGTATTTCTTGCTCGTGCGATCTGCAGTCACAATTCAACCGCAGCGACCAATGGCACTGCCATCTGCAAATAAAACCAGTCAAATTGCTCCGACTAGCATTTGCAGTTGCCTTGGGAAGTACCAAGTTCCTTTACTTTTTAAAAGGGATGTAACCTTCGGAAATTCTGTCGCTCTACTATTATTGACGGTACTACCGTGTTCACTGACGGTTGACAAATTTTCAACCTTACGACTAACGGCATAAGGCACAGACATGATGTGCAATTGAAGTGCATCAAACAACATAGTATGATTAATGACGTCATAATACATATATGCCAACTCGAATATAACTATGTCATGTATAAGTAGGTACGTCATACGACAATACAATACGCTGGGAAGTAATTAGCTCTCAAATGCGTGAGTTGTAGTGCAATTAAATTGTCTTTATTAATACGTTCTAGATTACGTTCTTTATTTGTGGTAATTACAAGTGTAGATATGAAAAAAGCCGTTACCGTTGTGATCGTGAAAAAGCTGAGAGCCACTGAAATGGTCTGAAACCTAGAAACAAAAGGTCACTAGTCCAAAATACCAGCGTGCCGAGGGTAAGTTTTAAAATATGTCATGTTAATACGTAAACTTCAATTTATTTGTGCTGAAAGTAAAGAAATAATCAAAGTAAAAAGCCTGGCAAAAAGCAAGACTGGTGGATATAATGGGAAACACAAAGTTTATCAACTAGACTGATAGGTATTGAGGTTTCAAAAATAATAAAGTAGTTTGTTTTTCACATTTTGTTTCTAGACCTGCCCAACCTACGGAGAAATTTGGATAATTGTCTTTTCGATCACTATAACACGAAAAAAGATTATAGTTGAAAACTTTACTTTCATTATTATGACGCAGTAGTAACTGATATACATAGACATTTTTGCCCCCTTGTCACGCGCCATATGACTCTTAAATATTATTTCAGTTGAGGTAGATATATTTCACTGCAGCCTGATGCAGTTCACAGGAGTTGCACTGAAGTGCATCGAGAATGTATAAAGATGATTGTTTAATTGTAGGAATTTTCTCATGTAAGTCTGTTTGTTGTTTTTTTATTTGTAAGTGAGTTAGAAGTATCTTGGTAGTAACATCGCATTGGCGTTATAGCTGTTAAGGTGTTATTTACATAATTTTAAATAAATAAATAAAAATAAATTTTGAGCCATCTGTGTCCACGGGAATCCTTGTATTTAACCAGAACCTCACACGTCGCCCTCCGCCGCCGTCGCGTACTGATATCTGTTGTTCAAAATATTTTGTCCCGAATTCATCCACGAAATTTATAGATGTTTAATTTTTTGTCACAAAACCCTGTGAAATCTACAAAAGAAAATTCCTGTTTTTAGACTTTACGTGTTACTCCGAATGGAATACGATTTGGTGAAAGTCGTAATAGGTAAAAGTTCTCCTTAAAAATCTCTTTCTAATGTTGTATTATCTTATGGCTTTTGGTTACCTAGACAATCTGAACTCCAATTTTAATAATTAAATTAAAAACAAACACAACAATTATTGTTTTCTGGTCGCTTACGCTAAACTAAATAATAATCAATTTATACGATACAGAGAAATGTGATGTGCCCATTCTCAGAGCTGTCTCGCAAAAAGTGGCTGAACTTCATACTGTCAAATCTGTCATCTGTCTTAGGATTTTGACAGTATTGTTTAGGACGTGTCCTCTGAGGTTTCCTTACAATATCATATTTTTTTTAAACTTTGAATCAATTTTGCGAGATTTGGTTTAAATAAAAATAATCAACCACAAATCATGGAATTGCTGAAATGCAAGTGACACAAAGCGCAATAATAATCTTCTTTTTATTTATTTATTTATTTATTATATGGCTTCTCAACAATGAGTACACTGTTACAATATCATTTGTACATCACAAACTTAGGTATGACTGTATCCACAGAAAAGAAATCAGCAACTTTAGGTGTTTTTTAACTTTTAGCATCTAAATAGCCCAGCGCCATCGTACTATAACGTGGATCAATAATTATAGGTCATACAACAGATGACCATTGATGAGAATTTAATTACGAGGTTTTGAAGAGAAGGTTACCAGGAATACTAGTTATTTCCAAATCAGATTTCTAGAACTTTGTTGTTTATTTTGGTAGTAGAAACGAATACTCGCCATCTTTGAAGTTTCACTTATTATTTAAGGCGCTTTATTTGAATACTAGCGGACGTCACGCGGTTTCACCCACATGATTCCCGTTCCCGTGGGAGTACTGGGATAAGATGTAGCCTAAGTTACTCACGGTGAATGTAACTTTCCAATGGTGAAAGAATTTTTGAAATCGGCACGTAAGTTTTTGAGTTTATTCATTACAAACATACACACAAAAATACAAAAAAAAATCCGCTTTATAATTAGTGTAGATACATTGAAGTTTACGGCTCCGGCCACTAGACTCTGACAGATCATTTATTTATTTATTGAATTACTTGACAGAAAACATGTACACTATAACAGACAAATCCAAGCGGACACTTTTAACGGTGCAAGGGCGGGCATCTTTCATACATCCTCTGATAATAAATACATTATCTATCAGAATCTAATGTAGTGTGAAGTATCGGTCAGTGTTCCTAGTATACGCAGCCAGTTCGCAATCAGATCTGCCAGTAATCTACCAAACCTTTACTGAACTATCTAATGGGTGTAAAACACCTCTTCACGAAGCCGAAAGGCACTTGTTCTCACCATCATTGCGATCATTTTTTTGTTGCACACTATACCTGGGAACATTCTACTTACGGAGATATGGGGGGTCAATGTTACAACTTTTTGATAAGTATTTTTTTAAGTATTTTTTTGTGAGATTTTGATCAGCACAATGTTTTATGTGCGTTACATTGAGTTTTGCCACAAAACATGATTTATAACCTCAAAAAAATAAGTTGTTTCCCAGCAATAATTTTTGCGTAAAGTTACTTAGTTTGATGTACAGAATGCTTGGTTAACGGCTTTGTGATGAAATGGTTTACACCCTGTATAATAGGCGTGACAACAGTATCAAAACACTGCAAATCTATTTACTCCGTCAGTTAGAGTATTGGAAAATAACGGACACGATTTTTTTGTTTTGGTAAATCAATGAATATTGACAACGATAAAACCCATCAAAACTCAGGAGTGGGGGGCTCGTGGCGTCAGAACTCAAAAAAAAAAATTTATACCATGGCGTAACGTTTTGAAAATTTTAAAAGCGTCGTATCTTCATCAATTTTGGTTTACGTAACAATAGAAGAAATACGGGTCAAATATTTTTTGATAATCTAATGTTAAGACGGACTAATTCTATTTTTTTTTGGTCGTCTACCCTATTTGTACTTACCATTAACTGCTTTTTCCAGTGGTCGCCCTAAGAATAGTAGTGCCTTACCCCTGCATACATACCTCTATCCGACCGCAACAAATCACCCTTCGCGTTGAGAGTAGGTGTCGTAAGATTGGCAAGCATTGAGTCAGCTGTGAGCAAGTGAATCAATCACGTCATGTCAATCGACGTCACAGCAAGGAAAGTGCTCAATCGATTGCTTACATGAAATGTTTTCGGTCACGGAGGTATTAGATGCTTCACTTTTGCCTTTCCATTTTCATGTAGTAAAGAAATTGTATCGTATTGGAACAATAGACTACAGCTTTATTATGTACAATATTTACATACTACATCTAAAACTATATATAATTACAAAAATACAACTAAACGTAAAACTACAATATATATACAACAATGTCAACAGGACACTTAGGCGTCAAAGTACTCCTCCGCATCGCTGTCATCGGGAAACGTGCCCAGAAGACTGGCAGCATTGCCACGTTGAATGGCAATGCTAAATCTTTGACCAAAGAAAGAGCCAGCTCTCTGAATCGTGTTGACATAAAAGTGAATAGGGAAGGCTAAAAAAAATCTTGTTAGTCCGTCAGTTAGATTTATCGAATTATATTGAATACCTTATTTTTTGTTTTATCATATAAATAACAATTTGATGAAGATAAAACGCATCAAACATCATGAGTGGGGATTTGTGACGTCACCCGTGAGTAAAAAATAGTACAAAGTGTGACACGTGACGTCACACGAGTTTTCGACGCACTGTATCGTCTTAATTATTGGTTTACAAAAAATGTGTCCAATATTTTTTGGAAATCTATCTGACAGACTGATTAGATGTTTTTGGGATTTTCATTTTATTTGTTTCTTTGTTTTAAACGACTTCTTTCGTTCTTTTTTGCTTTCTGTGCCATCACTGCCACAAGACTTGTGGCTGTGTTGTGCAATAGGAAACATGCAAGAAATACAAAACTTTTTATTTATTAAAAATGCCTTGTATTGGCGCTTAAAAATATGATGGTACACTTGTTCAAATTTCTAACTCACTCTCAAAACACGTCGTCCTCGATAACACCGGTAGTGACATCAAAATCTATGTGTCAAAAAAACACTTTAATTTGAAATGTAGATAAAGTTTCACTACGATCTTATTATAATATATCGTTATCACATTTTTTTCTTGAATAAAGCTCATACAATTAGTAAAATTACTTTATTTAGGCCAAACAAAATTTATGTTAACAAGTTAAATTGTGTTAAATGACATCACAATATGGCCGCGACAATCACGGACGTTTGAACTGCAGTAGAAAAGTGCAGTTGAATTAAACTTTTATACATTTTTTGGGTTGATAATAGTGTATTTTATTGATTTAAGTAAAGAAAAAATAACATGCATATTCTTTACTCCTAAAAAATAAGAGGTTATGTATTCCACCCCACCACACATCTTTTAAACTTCGAGGATCAGTAAAACTGCAGTCCATTACTACACTATTACACAACATTGGTTGCCAAAGTTTAGAGAAATATAGAGGCCGTTTTATTAAAAAATTAATTAAATTTATATATTTCAGGTAACTCCAAAGATCAAAAAGAATAAGTGAATAAAAATATTAAATTATTAAGTTTATAATACTAGCATGTTATACTAGTATGACCAGTGAGAATCGCTTGGTGGTCATATTATTTTTATAATCATCTGTGTCAATCATATGTGAAATATACAAGATATAGATCTTGTATATTTCACATAAATGAACCATTTATTGAACATCGAGACAGCTATGTAATGCATTAATCATAGATGCGGCGAGGTATGTAACGACAGAATCGAACGTGTTAAACAGATATAGTGTTTCTGTTTGACACTTGAATAATACATAGATCTATGCGTAACGTTATCTATAACGTTACGCCTAAAGTTCTTGGAGTGGATAGAGATCTAAAGGCAGATTTAATCATTTTCCGGAATTCCTTTAGATTAAGTTAATCTTGTGTATAAACGTTCCTTGATCATATTACAATATCTTAATAAATAAATAAATATCGCTGGACATTACACACAGCGCCGTCTAGTGCCACACTAAGCAAGGCTTGTATCGTGGTCAAGGCTTGTGTCGTGGTCACCAGACAGCTGATATACTACATATATACTTTCTGTTTGTAAATACATACTTATTATACATATAAACATCCATGACTCGGAAATAAATGTCCATGCTCATCACACAAACATTTGTTTCTACCGGGATTCGAACCCGGGACCCTAAGAATGTAAGGCAGCCTCACTACCGCTGCGCCATTCGGGTCGTCAAATAATAGCTTCTAATATTTGTTGTTGATTCAGAAATTAACTTGTGGAAAACTTAGAACTTTGTCCGCTAATATCTCCTTAACTAGAAGGTTCTCAGGTAAGAACAAAAAATATACGCAAAGACGGGGAAATCAAGCTATCGGCCTCATTTAACACCCTATAACATTAGCGACGTTACAAAATTTCCCAGAAACCACAACCATAGATCTATCACCCAGTGCCACAATCAAAAACCCTGACATGCCTGTGATTCCAAGCACATCTCAAAATGGTCCCGATTCCCGATAACAACATAATTCGTATGACAAAGTCTCGGGAGCTCTGTGGATGACAGCACAAAGCATCAATAGCAGACGGAAGGTTAACCGCAGTCAAGCTCGCCACAGTCCATAGGACGTGTGTTACATGGGACCGTTGTTGTGGAAGTTATTAATTTCTTCTTTGAAAGCTTGCAAGAGAAAGCGGTTATCCTTATAACTGACCTTTCTGTAATTGTTTTGTCCAATCAGGGGAAATGTATCGTTCGAATATCAAACAAAATTGGCAATTTAAATGATAGCAGTCATAGACATGTGTAATCGTATGAAATGGCTAACATAAGGAAAACCAGCCCTCAGTTTTCTTACTGCTGTGATACAAGACTTCTTTTTCGGGTGTTCCGTAACCCTCCGCACACATCTGGCTCAGTGGGTTACAAAATGAGAGATTTCACACCTCGCAATTTGACGATATTTCACCAGTCTTACCAAGTGCTATCGTATTACCCAGTATTGGCTGGGTTGTGGGGCTCAGATATTCAGTTGCTTCATGTAAAATACTGGTATTCAGCTGTATCCGGTTAGATTGGTAGCCAACCCCAACATAGTTGGGAATAGGCTAGGCAGAAGATAATGTTGTTGTCATTGTGCAATACAAGACAAACCAAATCAAATTGAATTGTCTTCCTGATATTCTGATAAACGAGGACCCCTCCCACTCTGGGCGGAGCAGGAGGGAGTGTCAGACTTTTACTGACTAAAAACCATCCATGTTCCTTCCTCGCCCTTTACGTTCCGGGGCCGCGGTATCTCTTTCGAACAGGCCCGCAACCCCGGCAGGCATTGGGTATAACCTGCAATGGTACTTGCAAGGGATCCGTTGGATGCGAGCCGCACGAGAGTGGTCAATGTGGCGACACTTGGGGGAGGCCTATGTCCAGACGTCTTTCGACTCAAATGATTGTAAAATAAATATTCAATTTGATTAACCCAATCAAAACAGTATAAAATTACTTCAATCCTGTTATGAACACAAGTAATTACACATTTGACAGCACATGAGTGCACAATCACAAGACGCCAATAGCAGTGCAAGGCTAACCACAGTTCGCTCGCCACGCCCTGCGCCGGACGCCGGATGAACGGCCCGGATGCCGTCCGATCGCCCGGATGCCGGACGTCGAGCGCTTTTCAAAATAAATATATTGAAAGAATTATCGGTGACTGAAAAGTTGTGTCGATTTGTAATGCGAAGGAATGAGGAAAATGTCGTATGGAAAGTTATGAGTTTGAATGTGGATGGCTGTACCAGAAGAAGACCTAAGAAACGATGGAGGATGTGTGTGATGATATGACTAGAAAAGGAGAGGCTGAGATGAATAATTGAGAAGTATGTAACAAGAAGATAACTGGCCTACTTGAAATAAAT
Source organism: Xestia c-nigrum (assembly GCA_916618015.1). Classification (NCBI taxonomy): domain Eukaryota; kingdom Metazoa; phylum Arthropoda; class Insecta; order Lepidoptera; family Noctuidae; genus Xestia; species Xestia c-nigrum. The sequence continues at coordinate 5,573,145 of OU745264.1, forward strand.
GCTTTGATTTTGATTTTGATTAGGTGTGTAAAATTCAACACGGAAGGATATGGGCAAATTTAGATTTTCCGCGAAAACTTGTAAATACCAAAATTTACCTTAATTTTCAACCTTTAATTTTTTACGCTGTGGATCCTATCATGTAATTGATGTCCCTAACACCCTGTATAAAACTTGGCACCATAAAACTACATGACACAATAAACTCTGCAAGTACGTAGGCCAGCATTTAGAAAATTACGTCCATTACCCGCCTTGTATGCAGGAGCTCCATTAAAGTTGTTAGTAACGGAGCAATGGACATAGTTTGTGGTCCAGCCTCGGGTTAGTAAGAGCATTGTTGATTGCACTGCGGGACAAGTTCATGAGGTCAGCATTGAGCCCGAAACTTTATCTCTTGTGTACTCGAATGTCAGTTGAGAAGTGTTGGAGAAGTAGGTCATTAAATTGGCACACAGTGGATTGCGGGTCAACGCACTTACGTAGAACCTTATAGAGGATGAAATGTCACTTAGAAAGTGGTGCATGTTTACCGAATAGATATTAACAGTCTAATTATCTAAAAACAGCTGTCACTGTCATGTTTCCATACAAAAATGTGTTTTAAACAGGTGTTTTTAGATAATCAGATCGTCATCTTTTTGATGAACATAAGTCTATGTTCACATTTAAGTCTACCTTAATGTTGTATGTCTAAAAGTGCGAATGTTGTTTTGTGCCATGGGATAAGTATCAGTGCCTAAACATTGAAAGTAGTGTAGAGATTGTCTAATGATCAATACAAGCTTTTATCCCCGTATTTTAATGTAACTCCTATATTAGAAGAATTTTCACAAATTCTAGTCTTCATGATAACCTCTTGTGCAAAATTCCATGTTTTGAGACCCAGGAACAAACAACGTGAACCTAAAAAGGACAGGGTTGGGTTTTTGTCAGTATAAGTTTGACACTCTCTTCCGCTCCGGCACACTGTTCACAGCGGAAGGAGTCATTTGATGATTTACCATCCGAAAAAGAAAATTTGGTAGAAGCGAAAACTAAGTAATACAAAATAAACTTTCTCTTAAATACTTGAGGTTGATTTTGTCTAAGCGATGTATGAAAACCTTTGGTGACGGTGGCGCGAGATCCATGATTTTTGTTCATCCAAAAGTGCTCAACGCGCGCTATGTCGTTTTCACTTCCAAAACCCAGCGGTAAGTATGTTGTCTACCAACTTATACTTATACTAGCAACCCAGTCAACGTCTGGCAAATTATAGTCACTCCAAACAAGTAAAATTTTTCCATATCAGTGTCATCAAGAAGTTTTTGTAATGAGTCGAAATATTCAACATAAACACACTCAGATGTCTGAGGTGGTATGTAAACTGCTGCAATCATTTGGCACTTACCTTGGGCTGAGCTCGGTAGATGCAAAAGGATCTGTTTGATGTTTATGTCAATAGTATAATAAGCTTGGAATAACCCTAACTGGACGCAGTCCCTTCAGTGTGGCCACGAGACCACCACCTACATCTTTCTTATTAGTATTTTTGCGATCACGGTCACATCGGTATACTTCATAACGATCGTCAATGAACTCATTGTTAAATATCTCGGGCGTTAACGAGGTCTCAGTCAGAATTATAATGTCGTAACAATTTGCTAAGAGATTCATAATTATATAGAATACTAGCTGACCCACGCGACTTCGTCTGCGTCACATTAGAGAGAAAAACGAAAGGGTAAAGCCCCTTTTTTGCAACATTTTTCATTCCTGCTCAGCGGAGCATTGAGCGCGCTCAATGGTCATAGCGTGATGTTATATAGCCTAAGCCTTCTTCAATAAATGGACTATCCAACACATAAGGAATTTTTCAATTAAAACCAGTAGTTCCTGAGATTAGCGCGTTCAACCAAACAAACAAACAAACTCTTCTGCGTTATAATAGATATAGATAGATTAACCCTACCTGAATGTTTTTTTTTTTTTTTTTATGAATAAAAACTCTTTTTACAAAAAATAAAACCGAGTCGGTGACCTTTGTTTGATTGATTTAGTTTTTTTGTCACCGACTTCTGAAGCTAAAGTTATCTTTAACTTTTTTGTGTTTTCTGAAGTCGGTTTTATTTTTTGGAAAAAACGTTTTTATTTTTCACTTTTTAGTGGTTCATATGTGCTTACCCCTTCACGGCGTACCAGCGCGATTTTCTGTTATGAACTGGTGTAAACAATAGACCAGTATGAGATTTCCCAGTACATTTGCTATCATTTATTGAGGAGTTCCGTTGCCTATCTCTGAAGTTCTTTATCAGATCTGTATCAAATTGAAACGGGATCACTCCGAGAAAGTACTCTTCCCAAAACTACCAAAATCGCTTCTTGTGTGCCTATACAATTTGAAGAGTTCCCTCTATTTTTCCAGGATCCCATCATCAGTAGCCTAACTTTATGATTACGGGACCACCTGGAAACTATAACCTTTCAAACAATAAAAATAAATCGGTCCAGCCATCTTCGAGTAATCGGGGAACATTAAATTGAGAACCTCCTCCTTTTTGAAGTCGGTAAATAACGACGTTATGGTAGGTGACTCAAGTATCCGGGTAGGTTATAAAAGATTTGGCCGAGTATCGTAAATGTGCTCCTAAGAATTGAAGATTTCCGTAACTTTGTCATGGATCCCATAATCAAAACCTAACCAAACACAAAACTACCCTTGAAGTACACCCTTTCCAATAAAATAAAATAAAAACAGTATATGTCACGGTAATAGGTTTATCCCCAATAAATGGAACTTAACACACCTAACTGTCGAAATCTGGGCGTAATGTACACATTTGCGTACCCCCTCAAAGCATACACGCGTGTTGTTCTGTCATGATGTTGTATAAACAATAAAAACGAAGCGATTGCAGCAATCACTGAACATTTGCCGTCTATTTTTGAAGAGTTCTATTCATATCTCCGAACACCAGCGTCAGATCAAATGGGACCTCACGGTAAGCACCAGCTTTCAATTAAAAGAAGAATCATGAAAATCATCCGCCTTACTAACATCGCACAACCTATTAACACACTAACTAGTGTCTAAAATGACCGTCTAACCGTTCTAAAGCACACGACGTTTCCTACCATTAATCAAAATAAAACCAGAGCACGTAGTAAATCAACATAAACATCAGTGTGATATACTGACTCACAATAGCAGGGGTACGTAACACCTGTTCCATCAAAGCTCCATTTGTAACAAACGCCACTGACACCCGTGTCGCGCTCATAAAATGTTTTAATGCGTAAATATTCTTCTAGTTATGTAGTCACAAGGGAAGCAGTTTCTTTTGGTGTTATTAACTAGATTATTCAAACTGAAAGTATAGTGATATTACGAACAGGAAAAAACTATTTCAACGATTTCATTTATATCTTTTCTTTTTCTTTTTCATTTTTATAATTTAACTAGCCGATGCCGGCGATTTCGCCCGCGTCAAATTACATACAAAAACTTTCCCTTGAATCACTCTATCTTTAAAAAAAAACCATATCAAAATCTGTTGCGTAGTTTTAAAAATCTAAGCATACATAGGGACAGGCAGACGCGGCGGGAGACTTTGTTTAATAAAATGTAGTGATAGTGATATGATAAAGCTGAAAATTCATGGCGGCTGTTGAAAAAAACTCAAATTAATCAATTAGAAACTGCAGAAATCAATGAGCAACTAGAATTTCAATGGCACGTGCCATTGAAATTCTAAAGAGCTCGTGGCTAAATAATAACTGCCGCTCGGGTCGATCTTAAAGTTAAGCCACACTTGTCTAGGTTGGCCCGTAGATAGGTGACAGCCCATTAAATACCGAGTTTCCGTTGGTCCCGTCTGCCATTTGTAGATCATTGACAGCCATTACAGGTAGTCGTCCAAAAAGTGACAACCAGTCTTACCAAAGGGATATCGTTCTAACTGGGTTGTGGAGGTCAGATAGGCAGTCGCAATACTGGTATTCAGCTGCATCTGGTTGGGCTGGGAACTGACCTTAACATAGTTAAGAAAAGTCTGATGATGGGCCATTGAAAATATCTAAAGTCAACGACTACAGCTTATTTTTCATAACATAGTTCACTTAATTACGTTGAACCCAAATTGGGTTAATGAATTACTGACAACGTTCATGTAAACAATAATAATCTGTACTTTAATCCCACTGAGTAAATACTCAAGTGAGAGGTCTCCAACTGAATCAACATACTGATACGGAATTACCCGAATTACCTACTCATAATGCATGAACCGTTCACATAGCCTATACTAAGAACACGTTGAAACTAAGTAATACCGCGGAAAGCTAAGTAGTACTTAGGACTACGAAAGATTTTATTGATAGCATACATATTATATTACCTACCTTGAAAAGCTTCTTTGTAACTTGTTCAGTAAAAGTGCAAAAATATTTTATGAATCTTTTGGCGCCTAACTCCCGTTTCTATAAAAAAGCCAAAGTGATGATATAATTAAAAGTAATAAGGTAAGATATGAATTTTATTCTTTAGTTTAGTAATTGCTTGAAGTTGGAACCGTCAAAAATTCAAAAGTTTTTAGCTTTGCTTTCTTTCATAGTTCTTATTTCGTTTAAATTCTTGTCTATTGCATACACATTGTTGCATAATTTATTACTTAAACTCAAGTAATTACTTTCACTTGACTTATAATTAAAAGTGATAGATAGATAGACGGTCACATAAACAAGACAAGAACACGCCAAAACGATACTAATAGTGTAACATTTTTCCAATTTCGGTATGAAACACTAAAAATATTGTCAGAATTTTCGCAATAAGGAGGCAATACACGCATTGCCGCGCGCACCGAGCATGCCAACCAGCCGAAAGTGATAAATAACATATCGGTACCTAATAACCGCAGACAAAAATAAACAATATATTATCGTCACCACAGGACGAGTCTCGTTTGTAACCCACCTATTACGTAACTTTACGAGCTATAAACCGGACAAATGAAATAGTTTGTCGTGCGAACGAAATAGTACCGCGTCGGCCCGTCAATTTGTCAAGTCGTATGTTTCACTGGCTCCCTCAAAATTGCTTTTGTATGCTACATGTTTAGAGTTGCGCGTAAAGATAAGCGAATGTGAATTATATTGCTTAGATCGTAAAGCCGTCTACATGAAAGAGATAAAATGATATTATTTCTAAATGTTTGTATGCTTTTCGCGTTCCTGGTTTATGTGGATGAGAGTTGTATGTAAAGTTAACACTTTCATGCAAGGACATTAGTGACACTAAACCCGGTCATGCTCTGTGCTACAAATGAAAAATAGAATGGTCTTACTCGTTTTCTCTGAAGTTATTTTTACAGTCGCACATAAAGTACTCTCTACTAAAGTCACTCGTATGGTGGTAAGTGGTTATGACGTGAGTGGTCCGAATTGATTGATTGAATAACAAACTTCTTATTTACCAAGAAGGCTCCTAAAGGGCTGATATGATGATGATGATTGAAGAATTTGTTCGCCAACGTTAACAACGCAATAATTGTTGATAAATTATCAATGAAAACCATTGCCATTCAGTGTGTTGCTCAAATTAACCTCCAGTTGTGGAGCACAAATGACAAATTATGCAATACCAATGCCTTATGAACCATTACACAAAGCAGGAATTTACAGAACACAGTTTACGAGTAACGCGCTGTACTTGCAATGTTCGCTTGTGGTTGAATATAGAATCGGGTCATAACTCTAAACTTTGGGATCATGATATGCTTTGACAAATTGTGCTGTCGTTCTATAACAAATACGTTTTGAATTTTAGATTTTGCTATATTTATGGTGTTTCTCTTTTGGAAAGGAAATGGTATTATCTACACTAATATTATAAAGAGGAAAACTTTGTTTGTTTGTTTGTTTGGTTGTAATGAATAGGCTTAAAAACTACTGGACCGTTTTTAAAAATTCTTCCACCATTCGAAAGCTACATTATCCACGAGTAACATAGGATATATTTTATCCCCGTACTCCCACGGGAACGGGAATTACGCGTGTGAAACCGCGTGACGTCCGCTAGTGTTTACATAAAACTAAACAATACATAAATCTTCTACCATGTCTGTCAGTGTTTACCCATTTACTATCCTTACAATCTAAACGCACATGCGTTCTTGCTTTGCAAATTTTGATGAATTTGCTGTTGCAAATTATAACCCGTTTTGGGAGAACCCCAAAAAAATAGAAGATTTATGTAACATCTATCAACCCTTAGCAATCGGAACATATACACGCCATAGTATGACAGTATAAGTGGCAAACAGGTCTGAACCTATTGTTTCTCATGATAGCCTACATACATGCACTTTATACTTCTGTATTTGTACGGTTGAACAAGGTACTTGGTTTAGATTATAAACTGTAAACCAAAAAGCTTGTCTAACTGTACACATATTTGACCAAATAAATGTTTCGTAGCTGTATCTTACCCGCCTCTCATAGAGCACCACAGAAAAGAGAACTGGGGGTCTAAAATGGCCGCTTTAGCAAAATCGTAAATGAATCAATCGGCCATTTTCAACCGACTTCCAAAAAATAAAACCGACTTCAGAGAAAACAAAAAAGTGAAAAATAACTTCAGAAAAAACGCTTCAGAAGTCGGTGAACTTTGTTTGATTGATTTAGTTTTTTTGTCACCGACTTCTGATGCGTTTTTTCTGAAGTTATTTTTTCACTTTTTTGTTTTCTATGAAGTCGGTTTTATTTTTTGTAAAAACGTTTTTATTTTTCACTTTTTAGTGGTTCACATGTGCTTACCCCTTCACAGCGTACTGACGTGATTTTAGGTTATGAACTGGTGTAAACAATAGACAGATATGAGATTTCGGAATCCCAGTACATTTGCTATCATTTATTGAGGAGTTCCGTTGCATATCTCCGAAGTTCTTCATCAGATCTTCATCAAATTGAATTGGATAATTTCAAGAAAGTACAATTCCTAAAACTACCCAAACCGCTTCTAGTGCGCCTATAAAATGTGAAGAATTCTCTCTATTTCTCCAGAATCCCATCATCAGCTACTGATTGATTATGAGACCACACAGGAAGCACCAGCTTTCAAATAAAAAAAGAACGATCAAAATCGGTTCACCCAGTAGAAAGTACTGAGGTAACAAATATTTTCGAAATCGGGTGAATTTTACACATGTGCGTACCACCTCAGAGCATACAGGCGTGATGTTACGTCATAATATAGTATAAACAATGAACCTACAAGCGATGGCAGCAATCACTGCAGATTTGCTGTGTATTTTTGAAGAGTTCCGTTGTATATCTCCGAAGATCAGCATCAGGTCTTCAGCAAACTAAAATGGGACCAAACGGGAAGCACCAGCTTTCAAATAAAAAAAGAATCATCAAAATCGGTTCACCCAGTCGAAAGTTCTGAGGTAACAAACACAAAAAAAAAATACAGACGAATTGAGAACCTCCTCTTTTTGGAAGTCGGTTGAAAAGAGGAGGTTCTCAATTCGTCTGTATTTTTTTTTTGTGTTTGTTACCTCAGAACTTTCGACTGGGTGAACCGATTTTGATGATTCTTTTTTTATTTGAAAGCTTGTGCTTCTCGTTTGGTCCCATTTTAATTTGGTTAAGATCTGATGCTGGTCTTCGGAGATATAAATGGAAATCTTCAAAAATATACGGCAAAGCTGCAGTAATTGCTGCAATCGCTTGGTTGTTTATTGTTTATGTAACATAGTGACGTAACATCACGCCTGTATGCTCTGAGGGAGTACGCAAAAGTGTACAGTTCACTCAGATTTCGACAGTTATATGTGTAAAGTTCCATTTGATGGGATCCTGGAGAAATAGAGGGAATTCCTTAAATTTTATAGGCACACCAGAAGCGATTTGGGTAGTTTTAGGAATAGTACGTTCTAAGAGTGATCCCATTTCATTTTAAAGATCTGATAAAGAACTTCGGAAGATAGGCGACGGGAACTCCTCAATAAATGATAGCAAATATACGGGATCGCTGAAATCTCATGTCTCTCTATTGTTTACACCTGTTCATAACAAAAAGTCACGCCGCACTATGGGCAAATCGCGTATGTTTCGTCTCAAAACTCCGTATCTCGGTTGTTTCAAAACTAATTGAGCTGTAATTTTGCACACATATTCTTGGATGTATACAGTTTTAAGTAAATAATTTTGATTTTGTAAATTCTGTTTATTAATTAATAAAAAAAATAAAACTTAAAAAAATACATACATTCTCTATGAAAAACAAACAAAATTTGTCTTTATTTTTATAATTTACTTAAAATGGAATAATTGAAACAATAACGAGAAAAATAAAACACAAAATTCAGGAAGCTCCTACATATTTTCGTTGATAGCAAGAAGGGCCTTGGCTTCATCAAAAAGTTCTTTCGATATTGTTTCTGAGGTATTTCTCAAACTTGATATATATGGATCAGAAGTGTACAATAAGGTATGGAACACGTCTTCATTGGTACCCGCTCTTGAACACTTTCTAGAATGATGAAGTCTAAACTTTTTGTAATCCTTATTTCGGGATTCTTGCGCGTCTTCGGACAATTGTCCGATAGGTAAAATACGAGTAGCATAGTACTCAATGAATTTTTCTCCGTGAATAAGTATTTTATGCACGGAGGAAGGCAAATAATACCAATTATAAATATTTACGTTCAGTCGAAGTTTCCCATACTGTTCTTTGTTAAGGTCTAAGTCAATTAATGTCCGTAGTGCTTCTTCCTTTGAAAAAGGTGTAACGTCTTCAGGGTTCTCAGTTATGTATTTAACAAACTTTTTCTTATCATTTTTTGATGCAGTTCGTATCATATTAACGACTAGCTTCTGCCAGCGGCTTCGCCCGCGTGAAGTTTCAAAATTGGGGTTGAGTGAGAATATTATAAACGTAAGAGTAAACAAATATAATAATAACAAATCTCCGAACTGCTAAGCTATCGGGAGTTACACGTGTTATTGTGAGTCAACTATAAAAGATAGACATATGCTGTCTTGGGATATTTTTTATATAATTTTATGTGGAATATTTCCGTTATACATGATTTCTATGTAGCTTTAACCATTAAGGCTGCACACGCGACGGAAGCTAAAAAAACCAAGTAACTTCTCCCGTTTTCCCAACATTTCCTTTCACTGCTCTGCTCCTATTAATGGTAGCGTGATGAAAAGTATACTATTACCTGCTCAGGAGTATGTAGAATAATTGTACCAAGTTTCGTTAAAATCCGTCGAGTAGTTTTTTTTTCTATAAATAACATACAGACAGACAGACAGACAGACAAAAATTTTACTGATTGCATTTTTGGCATCAGTATCGATCACTAATCACCCCCCGATAGTTATTTTGTAAATATATTTCATGTACAGAATTGACCTCTCTACAGATTTATTATAAGTATAGATAATCATCACTGTTATGAACTTTTTATCAATTTGACCATAATAGATAACAAATGATTTTATGAGAAATAAAAAGAAATTGAAAAAAAAAAAAACAAAATATCCCGTGATATGTTTTGGCACCGTGTCAGAAAAAGAGCAAGTATGAGCAATTTTTTTTTTTCTCCTTGCGTAAACTAATGTATAAGGATCTTAATACAATAAATATCTGGACAGCGGCAAGCAGCGGTAAAGGGTAAATGACTCGTTAAAAACAAAAAATACCCGAAAAACATACCATCTTAAACTATATTGGTTAATTTTATTTTATCAAAGCAATGTATACAATATTATTTATGAAACCTTTTAAGGAGATTATAAGCATCCCAAAAATGTACAATACTTGTACATTTGTATTAAAAACTTTCGAGTAATGTGGCGTTGAATTGCAGTAACGTATTGCGTCAAAATTACGTTATTGAACAAGAGTTAGCTTTGATGCCTATTTATAATATATTGTGGTTAACAAAAAAAAAAAAAATATCGAATAGAAAGCTTATTTAAGACTATATTAATTTTTTTTTTTTTATTCTATAACAACGACTTTCACGTGAAACGGTTTTGAGACGGCTTTGTATGGGGCTTTCCCATAGTGCGCCGTTACGCTGTGAAAGGGTAAGCACATGGGAACCACTAAAAAGTGAAGAATAAAAACTTTTTTGCAAAAAATATAACCAACTTCACACAAAAAAGTGAAGACTTCACACTTTTTTGTGTGAAGTCGGTTATATTTTTTGCAAAAAAGTTTTTATACATAGACCCTCTGTTTCCCAGTACTGCGAGGATTAGGTGCCGTTTGGGCTGTATCTTTTACTCGCGCTAGTTACAAAAACAGTGTAAGTATACACGGGTATACTTAGGTATACTGTTTGTGTTATCTCATTTAACATAGCTAATTAAATAAATTAGCATGTTCAAATCTTATTAAATACTAGCGGACGTCACGCGGTTTCACACGCGTAATTCCCGTTCCCGTGGGAGTACGGGGATAAAATATATCCTATGTTACTCGTGGATAATGTAGCTTTCGAATGGTGGAAGAATTTTTAAAAACGGTCCAGTAGTTTTTAAGCCTATTCATTACAACCAAACAAACAAACAAACAAAGTTTTCCTCTTTATAATATTAGTGTAGATTCAAAACCTACCTACAACACTAAATAATCACCTGTTTTTCTTTTCTTATTTCTAGAATCAAGATAAAGACGATTCACAGAGCTCATAGACAAAAGCTTAGTACCAAGGTTACGTGAAAGTAATTATAATTATTTAGTTTTCGTCGTAACAAGGTAAAATGTTTCGTTCCTCGTGTAATAAGTATAATCTTGGAGTTCTTGCTGAGTTTTTTTTTCGTTTCCTAGTTTTTTCTCTTGACAACTTCGAGCTTGTAGGACTGGTAATCAAATTGTTTTAGGTTTCGTTACCTAAAAACTGGTTTACAAGTTTATTTAAAATGTCATTATCAGTGCGTTCTGAGATAGACTGTAAACGCTATGAGCGTCCATAAATTCGTCTGAGTAACCGTGAGCGCGATACCGATGTTCCTTTTTTTTTAGGATAGGAAATCATCAAATGACTTCTCACACTCTGGGCGGAGCGGGAGGGAGTGTCAGACCCTTACTGACTAAAACCCATCCATGTTCCTTCCTCGCCCTTTATGTTCCGGGGCCGCGGTATCTCTTTCGAACAGGCCCGCAACCCCGGCAGGCTTCGGCACTTGCGGGCCCCTCCCCTTATGCTGACATCTCTTTGAGGCGCGTGTGGAACACGAACGCGCCGTCGACACGGCCTGTCGTCGTCGTTAGACGGACGGACGGCTAGATACCGATGTTCCTTGAGTCGTCATAGATGACGTCATGACACGCGCCATCTTGCGATTACACCGACCATGCCCCGAAGAAATATCACCGTGAGCGCTGTCAAATGACCTAATGACAGATCTTAGCTGTCATAATCGTGAAATTGAAAAACGGGACGTAAAATATTGCTGTGAGCGCTGTGAGTGATTATATCGTATCTCGGAATGCACGGTATGTTGTCTAATTGGGCAGCTAGATTATATTGTATTCATTTAGAGAGTATTGTATTCATTTGAGCACGTGTCTGAGCGATTGTTTGCAAGCGTACTTACGTGATGATGACGGTGTTGGTTGGAATCCCAGAAAGTTTGATAACCAGTCTAGCAAAGGCTATCTTACTCAGTCAATGGGGACCTTCACCAGTCTACTGGTGAAGGTCACTACCTACTAACGCGGTCGTACAATCCCATGAGATGTTTCCGCGGGCAAAGCTTCTGGTAAAAGTATTATTGACTTAGTTCATCAGCGACTCCGTTTCATTTGAACTCACACTGTTTTTATTCAAACAGTAAATTGCTCAATTATTTGAACGGAATGAATGGAAGTGTGAATGTTAATGTTTTCCAACAGCTCGCCAACAAAGCATTATCATTCCTCTCGGCATTTTAATCATCTAAATTCAGGCATTGTTCTGAAAAAAAGTTGGCCCGACAGTTCATTTGGCGTTCCGCCGAAATGTACAATGGTACAATGATTTTGTACACAATGTTACTTATCAGAGCTTTTTATTGAGCGAGGAATTGAAGAGTTTTGTCACAGTAGGTAGAAAACGTTTTTAAAAAACGGGGACTCTTTGGAATTCATTACTTAGGAATACTGACATAATTACAGCCTTGAACTCTGTTAAATTAATGCCAGCATTTCTTCAGTTGAATACATAAAAAAGAAATTGAGAAAAAAGTTTCTATAACGTACTCTCGTTTTGTTTATGGCTGAACTTATTACGAAATCAATCAAATAGGTATGATTTAAAAAACCAGCTGACTTTACCAACATCGACCACAACCAGCGTTGAAGGCTGAAGTGGTCACACAAACACAATCATCATCTGCCTAGCCTTTTCAATCATCATTTGTCAGCTTCCAGTCCTACCGAATGCAGCGGAATACCAGTATTTTACATGAAGCGACGGCTGAGCTAACCCCCACGACTCAGTTAGTACTGGGTATTACGATACCACTTGGTAGGACTGGTTTTTAGACTTTTTAGGCCACTGACTACCTGTAACGACTGTCAAAGATCTACAAATTACAACGAGGACCAACACGGAGGAAACTCGGTATGTAAATGTGGTCCTCGGTGTGTAAACCCATCCACAGACAAACCTAGGCAAGCACGGCTTAACCTAAAGATCTACCCGAGTGGCTGTTATTATTTATTCACGAGCTCCACAAACAAACACAATGTATTTGCATTTTCCATCACATTAAATAGCAGCATCTGGTACAAATGTAAATATTGATCAGCCATTTTAATATCCTATCCTTAAGGAAAAACAGTATTATCTATAAAAAAAACTCCTATTATACTGTTAGCACTGGGTAGTCCGAGAGACAGAGTCTTAAATCTATCATCATCAGGAGACTTGAAAAAGGTTAGGAAAGAAGTTTAGTGTGTTATAAATATGATCGTTAAGATCACACATCGAACATCAGTTTTGAAATAGGACTGCCACACAAATATCAGAAACGACGATCAGAAAAGCCAAACATTTTCTTTAATTTTACTTGCCATATTTACGGCCGGATACTGTATAAACTTCACATTGGACTTGTTAGTCGAACATGCTTTATAGCGCTAGTAAAACTTCAGTGTTTCGATAAGACATTTAATTTTTTACTACCCATAAAGAAATAACCGGTTTGTTTATGTGAATTTCAGCAGGAAATTATTCTCCCCTTAACTCACGAGTATTGCAAAAAGCAATTAAGCTATAAAGTCAAAAGGATTAGTAGCAACTTCCTCTTGCTAATAACAATAACCATGGTTATTATAGCAATTTTCCTTTTAGCCAATTGAGGCCACCAAAAGACGTTCATTTTGCTAATAATTATGATGATCAAAAAGTCTTTCTTTATGGATTCCTACAAGGAAAACGGAAGTACGTAGTAATTAAGGAATCAAATCATAGAGGAAAGCCAGAGAAAAGGTTACAGCGTGGGATGTTTTCGCTAGTTATTAAAAAAAGCTGCTCCATACATTTACATCGAAACCTGTTTATATTTCACTAGAATAAATTACATTATTTATTCATTTCAAACTACACTTTGTAGTGCTGAGCAGCAAACCGATCAAGTGCTTAACAAATAACTAAACGTCTAAAGAAGTTATTTATTTAAGACACACGTTAAGAAGAGTTCAAATCTAATATACAGAGACAAAACATTATAATTCCATTAAAAAGTTATTTAACATAAAAAGAGACTGTAAATTATACTTTTGTATAGCTCTCTGCCTAACTGTTAATGTAGGTACACCCCTCGCTTTGTACACAAAACGCATTCGCCATCATAATAAATAACACGATAACAAAGAATACGTCGCCGATACACTACATTTACCAATACGTTTACTTTCAAAGCAAATCAAAGCTCCCATTAATTATGAGCCCGCAAAGAAATATGGCGGCCAAAAGAATATGGCGACCTATCCGACCGATGCGATGAAGTCTGCGAATAAACGTGGCCGACGTTGATAAATTAATAGTCGCTTGCAACTGTTTCCGTTATTTTTCATTTACTTTTTCAGTTATTATTAATATTTCCCCCATAAGCCAACAAGCGGTAACTCAAGCAATTAATTTTTGGAGAAAACAGCCCTCCGTTTATGTCAGAATTGATCCTTCTTTTTCAGTAGAGAAAAAGATATGAGTATTATCTTTGCAATTTGCTTTTGCAAGTTACTTTACGATAAAGGTACGATTATTTTTGGCTGTTTGTATCTGTTATGTTAAAAACAGGAAGCAGTTACAGTTACTGTACCACTGCAGGGCAGAGCAAAGGCCATCACCCCATGACTTCCTAGGCTGTTCTTACGATTTAGCACCAATGAAGACCTCTGGTTGTTAGTTTTATCCAGTTCGTCCCACAATCGTTTGCAAGGTATGCAGCGAAGCGAGATGCCTGAAAGCAGTCACATGAAAACAAAACAGAATTTTCGTTTTTTTGAGATACTGTCTTTTTGATTTCGAGAGCAAAATATGTGTTGTATAGTTCAGAGAGATCTGCTGTTCAATAGTAATGATTGTTTGACGCATACATGTGTCCCAATAAGTACATGTTTCGGGTGTGTCCTTTGTGGAGTAAAATACATTAATCAGGTGATTTGGAATCAGGTCAACGAGCGGTTACATTTAAACCTATCTAAAGTCTGCAATAACTAATGTAGAATTTGTGTTAATATGTGTCAAAATTGTTTCGGAAAAGGAATTATCGTTATTTTATTTTGGTCAGATGCCTAAAGTCTGAGAACCAGGGGTATCGTAAAACCCAGCGGCTGTGTATTATACAGGTCAAATAGGAAGTTTCTCCCTATAAAATATTGATATTCAGCTGCATTTGGTAAGTCTGGAACCAACCACAATGTAGATGAAAAAAGGTTTGCTAACAATATTTTCAACGACTTCAGTTTTCAGCATGTAAAACCAAAAAAATCTTTGGAATAAGTCTGCAGGTTTACAGACACAAACCTCAGCTCATAAAGACAATCGATCAACCACGGCGCCAACCTCATTAAAACCCACTCTAGAGTTTACGATTCTCGTCAAATCTTGTCGGAATTGTTTTACGCCCAAATATATATTCTCTTTCTTAAAATAAAAAATATTTTTTATATTATTACACAAGATTCAAACATGTGGAGTTCTAGAACAAAATCTTTATTTTAATGTTACATGAGACTAAACGGACAAGGGCAATAATTTCCCACTTCCTCCCGGAGACGAAACGACCTCCGACTCAAACCCAGTAATAAACTATCGAAGGACAAAAACTTCGTATAAACTGAGTGACCAATTAAAAACTTCGTATTTTTGTTCACAACAGGATGTCATTCCAACTGTGCCTATTTGCCGCATCAGCGAATACACGATTCACTGTCTTGAAATTAAACTACGTTCGGGAATGTTTGTTTTAAACGGATCTCCCCGAATTCACGCTTAGGGGATAACAGTACTTATTTATTTTCGGGCTTGCACAGCTTTACGTAGGAACTCTGGGCGTGAATGTGGTTTCTGAATGGATGTAGTGAGAATGCATGTTCAGGGATTGAAAGCTAAGCTAGTGAATAAAGCGACGATCAGTACGTTAATTTAGCGTTCCAAAATCACGATAACTCGCATAAAATTCCAAGTGCGCGTAAAATTGTGCTTGTCAAAAATTTTAACCCAGTCTATTTAAGTCTCGAGTCAATAGGCTTTTTTTGAGTAAGCTTATTCCATCGTTAACCACAGGACAAGGTGGCGGCTGAGAGTAAGCTCATTTAATATTAAAAAAAAACGAACGCTGTGGGACATGACTGTGTACTCCTATCGTATTCAAATTACGTTACTTGTACTCCGTGCCCTGGTTTTTGTTATTGACGAAAGAGGTCAAGGTGACTCAAGGTCAAAGAAAGAACACACCAATTTAGTATAATGAAAAAACAAGATGTTTTCATTAAAAAATAGGCCAAGCGTATGTCGGCTTCGCGCATGAAGGGTAGTAGCAGAGGACCCAAAATTGGGGAGCCCCCGAAATTTCAACTGACACAGACAGGCAGACAAACAGACAGACGGGCGGACGTGTGGACAGACAGACAGGCGGATGGTTGGAGAGACAGACAGCGGTAACTTAAATTAGTAATAAGGTCAAGTTGGTTACCCTTCGGATACGGAAACCTGCAAAACTAACAGAAGTTACGAAATACGACTCATTTAATACTCGCTAGTCCAATAATTCTTCCTCAAAATAAATAATACTAATACCAGCATTCGTACATTACTAAATCCGAATAAGTAAGCAACGTAAATCGTATCGGAGCAGTTTTTGTACACACCTCGGAAATTCTTCGGAACAATTTATAAGTTCCGAAAAACTCGCGTACAAGTTTAATACGACGGGAATTCTTAACGAAACAGTTCCACTGGGTCCATTTAAGTGTTGGTTTTGTTGCAAGTTTTGATTAAAAATATTGTTAAGTGAATGTGGTAGGTAGAGCTTAAGCGGTTTAACTTACAACTGGAACCACTAATGTTGTTATCCGGAAAACCATAGAAGGTTTACAGAACTTCCAAATTAAAGTTGGTGTGCGTGATTTTACACTTACGATTTACATGACTGTGATAATGTCTTTGGAAGAGTTGCAAATAGGTATTTAATTCTACACGTTTTAATCTATACAATCAAACGAAGTTTGGACCACCACTGATAGAGTTGCTAATATAGCTCCTGCAGTCCCCACTACAGGAGCTAAATTAGCAACTGTATCTGTGGTGGTCCAAACTTCGTTTGAAATACTGTTAGAAAAAATTCTAATCGGATTGCGCTCCAAAGTGGTTGTTACGTCAGTCACTGAGGGCCGAATACTGCGAAATTAGTGGTTTCGATCAATTTACAAAAAATCTATTGATTACACTAAAAAAATGCTTTAGTTTTCATGAAGGTATGTTTCGTGCTATCAGCAACTAGTTTCAAGATGACACAGTAAAGAGCAGTTTTGGGATATAAACGCATTTGAAAGTGTTTGTGTCCTAACCGATACCTTGCGTGAAATACTTTCGCTTGCGCCATTTGATGATTTATTTTCACAGTTCACTTATGGCGGTTTTTATTCACTTTTCGAGCAAGGAAAGTGGAAAGTTGAGTGGAATACCTAAAATTGAAACATATTCGAGTTATAACAGTTTTTTAAGATAACATGCGACATTATTAGGAAGCGGTAAATCGTCCAGCAAAATAATAGATAACACAGGTGACAAACATACATATTACCAATCATTATCTGATTCTGCGTTGGACACAAAGCAGTTGCTTGTCGCCGTGTGTATCGTAACCAAATAGATAGGACACAGAAGTAGTAGTCAGTTCAGAAGACATTCTGTGAACACCACGTGAAATCATACGCACGCATCATCATGCTAACCGACTTAAATTATATTAGTCGAATGTTGAGATGAATGTATACGGTGGATAAAGTAAGAATACATTTAAAATAAGAATAAAGATATAAAGAAGAAGAAGGAAAGATGAGATGCATGTGACTCAAAAAGTTTGAGAGTGTATTGTGTGTGAGTGAATGATTGATTTATTGTGGGAGAGCAGCGGTGGCCCAGCGGTGGCGGTCCCGACTTACGAGCAGAAAGTCGTGGGTTCGAACCCAGACAGGCGCATTACTTTGTGTTATTTATACATCGTGAGGAAACCCGCATGTCTTGGAACCAAAAATTCGAAGACATGTGACATCTACCAATCTGCACTGTGCCCTTTTTTTTTTTGGGATGGGAAATTATCAAATGACTTCTCCCACTCTGGGCGGAGCGGGAGGGAGTGTCAGGCTCTTACTGACTAAAACCCATCCATGTTCCTTCCTCGCCCTTTATGTTCCGGGGCCGCGGTATCTCTTTCGAACAGGCCCGCAACCCCGGCAGGATTCGGCCCTTGCGGGCCCCTCCCCTTATGCTGACATCTCTTTGAGGCGCGCGTGGAACACGAACGCGCCGTCGACACGGCCTGTCGTCGTCGTTAGACGGACGGACGGCTAGCTAGCCCATAGCCAACCGTCCACAGGCCCGATCTGCACTGAGCCCTCGAGGTGGATTATAGCCTATTCCCTCTCATAGAGAAGAAGCCTGTCCCAGCAGTGGGAAAATTAAAGACTGGTGATGATGATGATGAATGATTTGTAAAGAAAAATAGTAGGAATCATACCGTGACAGTTGAGAAGGGATAATGGAAAAAGACGTGGCCCTTATACTACCGAATTGACTGACGGTCAGGCAAGTAAAGAAAAAAAATGTTTATTTGACGTCAGTACATAAAGCACACACACAATAATAAGCGTGAGTGTGTGGCATGTGGCGTGGGCGTGCGTGCGTGCGTGTGTGTGTGTATAAGTGTGAGTCAAGCGTTACTACTACACACGAGTATTTTTAATTCTAAAATAATATTGTTGTCAAAGATACTACTTAATGTTTCATAAATGTTTTGTTAATTACAATTACAATGTGTAAGGTATTTTAATTTTTTATGTTTGCATTCTGAAAGAAGTCAGCGAAATATTATATGAAACCTTTTAATTCATAAGACCATAATATACCATACTTCATGAAAATAAAGAATCATGAATCTTATGCCCAAATTAATTAAGTTAAAAAGTGGTTGACAGTCAGTGAACTCGGTAGTTCGATTGTACTAAGACGGGAAGATAATGATGAATGTAAGTCACGAATGCAATTTCGTATTACTCTACTTATTTATTTATATGGCACTACAACGACTTACTCACTAAAGCATGCATAAATATAGATCACAAATTTTCGGTATAGTGAATACCACTACCAGAATATTATTTTCTCTTTTTTTCTATTTTCCTTTTTTTTTATTAAAAATTAAAAAAAAAAACAAGTTAAAGATGGGCTATGTAAATTTAAGCCGGTTTAAAATATAGAATTAGTCAACGAAACAAAATATTTACTGATGTATAAATAACGGTGAAAAATTAAAATTTAAAAATAAAAATTATGAGCCAGATAAGGAATAGAATGGAAGTGGAAGTGAATGCAATTAATTATTTAGGAGTGTCTGTAAGTGTATGCGCCTAATCTTGCTATAGTTACCAACAGTTAAAATCGCAATACCGGTCATTGACCACCTACATTTATTAAAGCTCTTAACTTTGAAATTCAATAATGTTTTAAGTTTTCACGGTCTAAAATTAACTTGAGCTTAAAATAATAAATAATCACGGAAGATATCCCCTAAGTGGCAATATAAGATCAATAATAAGCCTGTTTCTTCTTCTCCATAGAGATCTACGTTAGGGAATGGGCAACTACAGTACTTCCACAGTTTTTATGTCTTGTGACTGGGACTGTAGCTACATTTAATTTTCATCTTTGTTTCGACAATTCAAAAGTGCCTGTTATTGACCTACTTGAAATAAATGCTTTGATTTTGATTTTGATTGATTTTGATTAAGTCTTGAATCTTCATCTATCGTGATCCTTCAACATTTTTCTAATGAAATACGATCCATTGTTTATTTGTTTTGAGGTAGGTAAGGGAAAGGGTAATGATCGCTATTGCGATTTTAACTGGCAGCAACTATACTCATATGACCCAGCCTTCTGTATTTATCTATTCCGTGGTCCCGGTTGCATTTAATTGCACAATTATCACCAGTGCGAGCAGTCGTCGACCGTGATTGCTCGTATTAATAACGCATCGAATATTATCAAGTGTTACGACAGAAATCCTGGGTAGTGGGTGTAGTTGGTCGTGTACATAATGGGCCATGATGGACGTTTCAACGTGGAATATTAATTGAGTAGATTTACCTGTTAATTAATTGTCTAGAAATTAATCCAGTTCTCAGTTATTGGGTTTTGGGGGTCAAGTGGCGAATATCCTATACACAGATAAAATTTAAATGTCTGCAATTTCATTTGTTTGTTACTCCTCATCAGTGGTTCAAGTTGTAAGGGTACGAGTATTGTTTTACTTTCATTAACTGATGGTCATACTTTAATTTTGTTAAGGATGTGTAAACAGACTGTGTTTTTAATTTTTTTGATGATTACATCAATAAATTCGCTAGGTTGGCCTGTGATGTAGCAATTAAGCTAAATCTCACAGGTGCAGGCGTTATTACCTACCAATGTAGTCTATCAAAGCTGTACGATTACAGCTGGACGTAGCATATTACTGCCATACCCTTAGACAAAGTACGGACTATCAGCTTATATACTTGACTAAACATATGGTCACTCGCTAGCGATGGTGCCAAACACGAAATGCTACTCGCTAGGTAACTCGCTGGACTCAGGCACTTGCCAGTGAGTACGTAGCCTAAGCGGTGTACCTTGTTAGTCGTTGTATTGTCTTCTGACATCCTCCATAGGCATCTAAATAAAGAAAGAAAGAAGAAAGAAATCCATCCACCATATCGGGGAAAACTTTGAAGTATTCGCTTAAAAGTCACACATGTATAAAATAATGGTCGTAAAATGAACACTAGCTCAATTTTCTGGAACGTTATGCACCACAAGATCACCCTGTATCTTTATTCGCATAAAATCTTAAACTACCCAGTTTTACGATTCCGCTGAAGTTTTGAAAAATTCTGTATCTCGTTGCTCTATGTCATAAAATAACATTCATATTATTATTATGCAAAATATCTCACCACTGCAGTTACTTCAACATATTTTTAGCATATAATAGAAAAATATAAGTCTGTGAATGTGTGATAAGGGCCATGATATTTATGCAAATATTATGCCAAATGCGATAGTGACTGTCTGCTTTTGCTGGTTAATTTTTAACAGCAATAGTTGGTACTATTTTAAAAATAATTATAAGGAAAGTAACAGTTTGTTAGTATGTTGGTTGCCCGGAATTTGAATTTGTAGTTAATGGGAATAGTCTCACGCACTTTCAGATGGAAATTAAACATAATATATCTAGTGAAATTCGAGTGTTTTAAAGGTAGAACTGCCTTACCCAACGGGGAGTACAAGCGTGATGTGTGTAGCTTGTTACAGTGACATACATTAGGTTGGTAATCCCGGAAAACATCTAAAACTTTACATGCGGGTTGTGAACTCTCCCTCTGTCATAGCTGCTTGTTAAAAAAGTAAATAGGACAGGTACTATTTAATTAAAACAACACATACATTTTCTCGTGTCTCATAAAAAAATGCTAACAGTATAATTAATAAAGAATGAATAAAAAATACGGCCCAGTAACAACGTCCAATTTTTGTGAAATTGTCAAGAGAATACAAAGGCACATAAATTATCTTGAAACGTACATTATTGTCCTTGTTTCTAATGTTTCTTGTACACAACAGTAAAACATAGTTATATAAGGTCGGAGAGCTGGGAGGCGTCTAAAACCCAGACTGTTAAGTCAACATATTTCATCAAATATGGCGGTTACACAATGTTTTCCTCTACGATGAAAACATGTTTGGTTTATGTTTAATTAACTCAGTGAATATTCCAAATATTTTTAATAGCAGCATAACATGACTTCATAACTGAAATCCTCACCTTACATTACGGTATTTACCTACGGTACTATATAAATATTCGAGGGGTGCCTTGTATTTACATATGATTTGGGCCAAAACTCAACGCTCATCGATTACAAAGAAATTGGAAGCGAGTCGGTGCCCTTTTTCTTTGAGCAAACAGTCAACTGTTTTGTATGATTTTCGGAGCAATTGGAACGTTCGCTTCCGCGAGAATGTCAATGGAGTTCCTATTTGAATGTGTGACCTTTTTTTATTTGCCTGTTCTTTTCGCTGTGGACTGACGGTTTTCATGACAACGGAAAATCGAGAGATCTTGAAGATTTTCTTTCAATAATTTGTATGTGGTGTATTGATTGCATTGATGTCTTCCCCTTGATAGATATTCTATTACTGAAGGATGGAGTTTCTTTGACTCATTAGAGTATATGTGAACGTTAATTATTTTGGTTTCGTTTTGTCAGATAATGAGACATGTGTAATACCTTTTATCTACCCAAATATCATAAACCCTCTCTAATGCGTTCAAAAACCATAGGCAATTACCAGCATTACCAACAAGCAGAAATAAACGGAACTGTTATGAACTCATAACCTACTGAAAACAGTAGGTTATGAGTTTAAATTTGGAACAGGTGTCAGATTCAAGTGAGTGTGCTATTCTAGTACCTATCTACATTAAATCAGATATCGATACGAAACCCCAATTCAGTATGATTTTAATTATAAATCGCACGACATTTTGATCTTGAGTGACACAAGAATAGTGACTTTGTTCGTTTGCCTATGATTTAAAAAAAAAACAGATATCCGAAACGCCGCCGCGCCGCCATTTCGAGTTTTCGAGCTGTCATTTGTTCGTTTCCAGTTACGAGTAGACAAATTTTCTGATAAGTTCTTTATTTCTGTCGAAAATGAGTGATAGTCACTCAGAAATTGACATGAACACTCCGCCAGATATCGTAAATGCAGCGACAAATGCAACTAATAACCTGTTACCACAAAAATCAAGGGCCAAGTAACAATGCTGGTCATTTCCCTATGGTTCCTGAACCCATCATAGAGCCCTTATGATATTTGGGTAGATAAGGAAGTGTATACAACTATACATAATTAGGCATTACAACACTCGTGTGATGCTATTAAGAAACTCGCCTTCGGCTCGTTTCTTAAACCCACACTTGTGTTGTAATGCCCTTGATTATGCACAGTCGCATAAACTACTATTGTTGCTTCGGGGTAATTTATATTAGAAAACTAGGACAAGAAAAATTGCTCACATGAAGTTTTTCTCAAAAATTTGACGCGTCCGTATCTCTGCAAGAGTTTTAAAAAAATATTAAAACGTAGTTTCAGTTTATTTTTCCACGTCGTTCCCTCGTGGGTGATAAAAATATTCATTTAATGCCTTTTATATATTTTTCTGTGTGCTTACTTATTATAACTCGCGCTTTGTTCCAGCGATGGTCTCATAAAAACATTATGAGGAGACATGAAACATAAACCTCTACGTTATTATATGACTTATATTATTTAAGAAGAAGTATACGAACAATTTCGGTCGTATTTTTTTGATGTAGGAAGGATATTTTAGTCGAAAAGACTGGCCATCCAATTCCATGGCCCGAGGGTTTCAACCCTTAATGGCTCGAAATTATAGGCATTATTTACTAAATTTAAAATGAGTTTTCTCATCACTGCTTCTTTGGTCTAGCAGTCGCAAGCAGTGACCGCTAAGTAAGAAGTCCTGAGTTCAAAATTATCGAAATCAAAGTATTTATTTCAAGTAGGCCATTTACAGTTGTCGAAACAAAAATGATCATTAAATACAGCTACAGTCCCAGTCACAAGACATAAAAACTGTAAAAGTACTGTAGTTCCCCATTTTCTAGCGTGAATCTCCATGGATAAGACCAGGCAGTACCAAGGTTGGATTCAAGTCAGGCAAAGTTGCTGTTATAAGGTTTTTTCCATCAGAAATTTATCAATGGCAGCTATGGAGTCTGGATTTTTCGCGATTGATGGCATTAGGCTTTGGACTATTAAATAAGAATTAAACATAACTGGTGATATACAGGAGTACTGTTAGGTACACTACTGCTTAACCCGTCTGAGATCACCGGCGTGATATATACAGGGTGTAAACCACCTCATCACAAAGCTGCCAACCAAGCATTCTGTACATCAAACTAAGTAACTTTACGCAAAAATGATTGCTGGGAAACAACTTTTTTTTGGGGTCAAACATCATGTTTTGTGGTATTGTGCTGATGGATTGATTCAATAGTACGGGGTTCGTAGAGGTGTTTAAAGTCTAACATTAAAATCTCAAGAAAATCTTACAATATAAACTTGTATTTATTTAAAAAACTTGTCGAAAAGTTGGAACTTTGACCCCCAATATCTCCGTAACTAGAAGGTTCTCAGGTATGGTGTAGAACAAAAAAAATATCGCAATGACGGGGAAAACAAGTGCCTTTCGGCTTCGTTAAGAGGTGTTTTACACCCTTTATAAAATGTGATCTGTATTGATACAAGTACAACCACCAAAATAAAAAATCAAACTACCGATATACTGTAGGCTCCAATGATGTAGAATCCAGCATAACGTTTTGCCAATAACCGCATAACCAGCCGCTCTATAAAAGTCAACCTAATGTTTGGCAAAACTCCAAAAATGTTCAAATATTTTTAAGCCATTGTGATTGAGTCCGGCCCCTACATGAACTTCATTCAAATCTGTGATGCAACATTAGTTTAAAATCAAGACATTCTTTGTGATCATTATTATGATACTAGTCGGATAATCATCCGACAATTATTATTAATTATTAAGATAATTACTAACGATAGTAAACCATCACTTCGATTCATGTTTTATATAGTTTTACTGTTTTGGAATGAAGAGTACCTATGGGTATCGGAAAAATTATAAGCATTTCAACTATACCTCAAAACGCCAGGTGGCCGGTTAGATGATGTTAGAGATTACGTAAAGTTGTAAAGTTGAGTCACGTTTCAACGTTTCTGGTCGACTGTCATACTGAACTTCGAAGTTTAAAACACCGATCTACTGTATTCATAAAGTTTAACAATTGCGAGCGTTATATGAGGTACGCTTTGACGATGTATTGAGTATGGTCATAATTGCGATGTACGGAACTTCGAGTGCTTGCTCTGACGAATTATTAAATGTATAATGTTCAATGTTCCTTTTTGGCGTCTATGTCTTACTCCCTATTTTGTATCTTTTTGTATTATTGTATATGCGTGTTTTGACAACTGATGTCAAATACATATTTTTCTTTTTATTATTTCTTTCTTTCTTTCCATACCCGTTCCATTGCTCGCTGAGCACCCTCGAATTTATGAACCAGCCGTAACGTGGGTGTCCACGTTTCGGTCTCGTTAATCAGAACAAGCAACTCAATTTGATGGATTTTGGACCTATGGAATTAACCACGAGAAAACTCGGGGAATCTTCCCAAACGCTGCCTAACCCAACATTTTTTTTCTGTTAGACTTCCTGCCATTTCAAGCTTAGATACGCATTCTGTGCGCCATGTCGACAACACGTCACCCCAGGACGTATTGTTGTCAATGGCGGTACTCTTGAAGTGGTTCAACAATATGTTTACCTTGCGCAAATTCTGTAGTTCAACAAGAAATACTTTATGCTGGAGGATACCAGAAGAATTCAGCTGGGCAGCGAAAATAATTTTTTTTCAGTACAACTTAAAAACTTGCATTAAACGTCATCGTATTGTTTTAAAAGTAACACTAACCTCCACTTGAGTAACCTCCTTTGTTCCTATTGGCCTTGTTTGGTTTTTTCTTCAGCTGATATGAAGGGAAGTTGAAATTATTATTAATTGTTTTTACTTTATCACAATGATGTCTTATTTGACCCAATGGTTGACTGGTAGAGAATGCCTTGTGGCATTAAGTCCGCCTATGTACCACTATTGTACATGAAGTTTAAATAAATAAATAAATTATGTTTTTCTAACTCCCCGCTATTCTTTTCTGATATATTTCGTTGCGAGATCCAAGACAGTTATTTTTTTCTATGGGACTTCATCGAGCTTCATCGTTTGGTGCCTTTCTGGTGAGTTTGGCTCACAGTAGTTGCAGTGGCTTGTGAATAATGTAGCGGGAATGCCCCAAAAAAAACACAAATCCCTCAGATGAGTCGTTGTCATGTTAGTCACATGAAAAAATACTCTCTTTTCAAATCTTACAAAGAGGCCTACTATTCTTCGTACAGCCAATCTTTTCGATACCAATACTGCCATAATGACTGGCAGATAACAGATAAGCGCCGTAACTGCAATACGTTCAGAGACAACGGATCCAAACTCGATAGATTAGAGATTACTAACTGTCAAAGTACTTGAAAACTTCTTATCGGGATACCTATCACTTTTATTGAGTTTCATTTCATTTGTATGGGAGGCTGTTAGAGTAGGTGTGTTTTATTTGGGATACATGGCATAACCTGACGCCTGTAAATCTCGTAGGATAATAGGTACAGAGAAACAGAATTAAATCTTTATTTGCTTTGAATGTAGGTAAGTGCAGGTATAAGATGTTGTACATAATTAATGAGATCGGCTGCAAATCCGGCGTGCAAATTATTACATAAATTAAAATATTAATAAAGACAAAACAATGTCAACATATACAAAACAGACTTTTAAGTGAAGTCAATTCACAATTTTCAATATAAACAATCATTATCTGAGATACAATCTACAAATCAATCATTATATGAGAGGTGTACCGTATACGCGTGTTTCGCCAGTTTCACTTAAGTTCACTGTTATAGGGCGCGAGCTTAGGACCATCAAATGGCCACTGCGAAATTCTTTATGAGAAAACCCAACAGACAACAGCTTTGCCGTACCCCTAGATAAGGCAGTAATCTCAAATAATATTGTCAAAAACTTTCATCATTCATCCCATATTTTGGATACATGATTCATTCATCGGAAATATTAGATGGACAAATAAAAGTCTAAAACTATAGTGTCTTTGTCTATTGAAAGATGACCCGCCCTATTAATTATTCAGGCAAGAAAACAAACTGCTTTTCTTCCTTTGCTAACCCATGGGAAGGAAATATTATGTCAACTTGTTATTTGTTGTTTACGTTAGTTTTAGGTTTCATAAATATGTAATAAATATAATAGTACCTATCTCTTTGACATAGGTACACAAATGTAGTTTCAAAAGTTTCACATAACTGTCTTCCCTTCAATAACATTTCAGGAAGTCGCAGTTATTGGAAAGTGAATTCAAAAACAAAATGGCGGCATTATTTCTGACGACCCATGCATCAGAAGAATCCCAGCTCCAACAAGCCATGCAAAATTGACCCTTACGTCACAAGTAACAAAAGTTACATCCCTCACAACCTCTTCTACGCTTTCCACCGCACCAGTGACTTCGCAAGTATCACCACTCATAGAGCATAAGCAGATACGCTCAATCGAGCGTCTCTAGAGAGCATGGAGTTGCATGCTCTTGTCTCTATTGGCCAAACGGCTGCGAAATCGAATGAGCACGGTTTAAAGGAGCGTTATTTATACGTTTTCACTAGGGTTGTAACTGAAACTGTTTCTGCTTCCACAAATGCGGGAATTTCACAAGGAATCGTATCTTTGTTTCTCCGCGTCCAACTTCACTAGTTTGAACGGATATCAAACCCGAAAAGATATGAGGTCTAACAAATCGCACTGAACCCACTACACTGGATCTCTTAACTGAATGTTGCTTCTAGCACATGACTGTTTCCTCGATTTTTTCCTTTACTGTATTGAGAGCAGTGGTGATGAAATCAATAAGACGCGTTACGGAACTCAAATGAGTTGGGCAGGACCTAGGTGTCCTTCAAAGCGGAGTTACGACAGGTGGACTAAGGCTGTCACTGAATGGCGTCCAAGAGCTAAGAAACGAAATTTGGTCATCCAGTGGCGATATGAGCAGACGACTTAGTTACCGTCTAGGGAAGAACCTGGACGAGACTGGCTCCGGACTGCGGAGACAGGCACAAGAAACGAGAGGCCTGTAGGTACCCAGCAGTGGGTGAATAGGGTTTGAATGATGATGATGATGAGCACGCCTGCCTGTATTCGAATCAAAAACTACAATGTAAAAGCCGCCATAACTAGTCATGTGCTATCTGCTTATTATACAGCGTGTAAACAGAATCATCACAATGCCGTCAACCAAGCATAATGTACATCATGTTAAGTAACTTTACGCAAAAATTATTGCTGGGAAATTACTTTTTTGTGGTAAAAAATGTTTTACAATAAAACCCAGTGTCCCAAAATTGTGCTGGTGGATTGAATAGTAGAGTAGAGTATTTAAAGCAAATATCTTACGTTCAAAATATGAATATCAAAAACTTATAGAAAAGTTGAAAAAGTTGGAAGAAAAAGAAAAGAAAGAAAGAAAAGTTGGAAGTTGTAACTAGATGGTGGCTAGGAAGACTACAACAAAAAAATATCGTAAAGAGTCATTATACAGCTTATACTGATTGTCTTTTTTAAATCCGTTTCGCCTCCGACACACCCCTAGCTTATACGAAGCTCCGCGAGTACACTTGGATGTATGAGGCTGTTTCAGTAAGTAGTAACCGTTACTATGGCAGTATTTTGTTAAGTAGAACTTACAGTTGTTTTAGCCCGAATGTGGCTGGATTTATTAACTGTTTTTATTCGTTCTCAAATTTCAAACAACGACTACTGTTTGTTGTGTAGTGGTGAAAATACATGACATTAATCCCTGAAACAAATCCAAATAGAATATATAAATGCAGTTAGGTATTTAAAACGAAGTGGTAGTGGAACAAAAATCACAATTATCGTCAAAATCCAAAATATTTAAACAAAATTACACACAATATTAGGCAAAAAAAAACAAACTTCAAGTAAATTCGATGGCTTTTTTTTCTAATTTGAAGAAAATGATACCAAAATAATAATTTAGTAAACTGATCCCGCAGGACCCAAATGAGCGGGATGAGTTTACTTAAGACCCATAGGTGCTCGGTTCGAGTTAGTTGTCTCCTATTGAGAAAATTCTTACAAAAAAAAATAAAAAACAAAGCCATGAGCCATCTTATGACTCATAGCTAAAGTGAAGCCTGAACTAAAGATTGCAACATAAATCACTCTCTAATAGTACACTTACATCTCGCTCGTTATGTTCATGTACCATGTAATAGGGGGCAAGCCATTGCCATCAACCGAGAACTAATCCAGGCTCCATGGCTTCGGTGGAGGTTTGGCCCGTGTGGACGGAGCACCACCTTGTCCTCGTAGCGGCCTCTCGAGGTTCAATCTATGGTCTGGGGCGAGACGGAATGAGAAGCCGTCACCTCCTTCTACGAAGCAGTCATGCTAGCGAAGGTGACGGAATACGAGAGGGAGAGAACCTCTAGTCCCAGCCGCCGCGGGAGACGCACCGGGCGTCGGTGGCCACGTGGTGGTCCCCGGTCACCGTAGGCGTCCGTCCGTCTTATGACGACTGGCCGTGTCTTTGGCGTCGGCGCGTTTGTGTTTCACGCGTGCCTCAAAGAGATATCCGCAAAAGGGGTCCGTAAGGGCCGAAGCATTCCGGGGCAGTGGGACTGTTCGAAAGAGATACCGTGTGTATGCGCTGCTGAATGGGTCGCACACACCTTGATTGATAGCTTGAATGATAAGTCACGGATAGTCAAAGATGATGGTTTATTGAATATATTTAACTACCACGTAACTAATGCTATATGAATAATGCGTGAATGAGTACAGCTGACTATGAACGCTGATTGTGTACTGTCGCTTTACACTATAATTTGTGCAAGGTGACGGAAAGGTGCTGATATATGCAATGCGCGCGTGCCATGTACGAAACATGACTCGTACACCGTGCTTGGCCCCGGAACATAAAGGGCGAGGAAGGAATATGGATGGGTTTTAGTCAGTAAAAGTCTGACACTTCCTCCCGCTCCGCCCAGTGTGGGAGGAGTCATTTGATGATTACCAATCCGAAAAAAAAAGAAAGGCTCAATGGCTGCTACTGAAAAATTCCTAATGGAAAACCCAATATCCCTACGCCCGACCTGGGAATTGAACGCAGGACCGCATGCTCAGCAGTCGTGTTTGCAATCACTACACTAAAGAGACAGTCCAGACCAGCAAGAAGCTCTATGGTTACTCTTTAAAGTCTTCAAAGAGAAGCCTTCTGAAAACAAAGCCTTAAGCCATCTTATGAGTCATGGCTAAATCACAACCTGAGACTGATAATATACAGTTTTACCCCAAACTATTTGACTGTCTATTATTAGCCTTTTCCAGGCTATGTTGAGTTCAGCTTCCAGTCTAACCGAATGCTGCTGGGTACCAATATTTTACATGAAGCGACTACCTATCTGACCTCCACAACGCAGTTAGTACTGGGTAATACCAGTGGCCCCTTGATAAGACTGGTTGTCAGACTTTTGAGCCACTGACTACCTGCGACGATTGTCAAATATCTCCAAATGACAGCCGAGACCAACCGCTTAACATGCTTTCCAAGGCACGGTGGAAACTCAGTATGTAAGGATGGTCATCCATCCACAGACCAATCTAGACAAGCACGGCTTAACCTAAAGATCGACCTTGTTATTATATAGCCAGAGCTCCTCTTATATTACGTTGTACTAGTTAAAAACCACCGTCTTGTGTTCAAAACTAAAACTAAAATATTTCTTTGCTAACAAGCAAACTTTACCGTTTCGACGAAGTATAACCGGAATAAAGGCTTTTACCACAATAGTAGGCAAATAATTAAAGTGATGACTTGTGTTTTGTGTGAAACATGACTACGTATTGTTTCCATAACAATTCGTTCGCTGAAATACGTGATTCGACCTTTGTATTTATTCAAAGTTATTACTAACAATGTGAGTTGTTTGTTAGCAGTATTCAAACTACAATTGTAATGACTGATAACTTCTTAAGAGGTTATGTTCAGCCGTGCGTACTATAATATAGTAGTAGATATTATGCGAACACTTTTTTTTTGTTAGCCTGGCTGGTCCATCCCATTTTGTTTCATTTTTTTGTCTTGTGCTTCTTTCTTTTAATTTTTTCTTTTGTAGTCTTTCTATCCTTTAGTTTCTATTTCTTTTCATTTTTTCCTTTTCTTTGTTTCGTCCACTTCTCTGAAAGTTGAGCCCATCTATACTATCTATACTAATATTATAAAGCAGAAGAGTTTGTTTGTTTGTTTGGTTGAACGCGCTAATTTCAGGAACTGTTGGTTCAAATTAAAAGTTATTTTTGTGTTGAATACTTCATTTATTGAGCAAGGATTTAGGCGATATAAAATCACGCTACGAAAATTAGGAGCGGAGCAGGAATTAAAAATGTTGCTAAAACGGGGAAAATATTTCCTTATGTGACGCAAACGAAGTTGCGTGGGTCAGCTAGTTAATAATAAAGTCATCTAAAGCGAACCAACATTCTCTTCTCAATCTGCACCGACCCAGTTCAGCTATCTCGATCAGGACTCACATTTTGAGATATAAGCGCCGGCTTCGCTTATTCTTTATGTTTTTACGACTATAGCAACCACTGCTCTTATGAAATAGGTTATACCATTGCAGTAGTTAATTCATGGTTTTAAGAAGCTCGTGAAATTCAGCACTTTCTTTTAATTTTTCGAGTTCCACGAACAAAAATGTATGAAGCAACTGAAGTTATTTTGCAAGCAAGAAAGAGCGGGTGACTTAATTCCAGAAAAACGCTTAGTAAAGAAACGTGTGTTTTTGTAAGCGTTTTTCTGGGAAGGCATTCCTCATCATACATATTCACTCCAATTTCCACATAATAGAATAGAATAGAATAGAATACTCTTTATTATGTACACCATAAAAATATAAATACAAACATTTTAAACACTTTACAAGGGGTGACACAATGGGCGGTCTTATCGCTAAAAGCGATCTTTTAAAGACAACCTTTGGATGGATTTAAAGGGGAAGGAGAGACAATACTGCAGGTAGCCTGTGGTGTACCATTTACATATATACAATAAATAAATACATACATATACACACGTTAGACATATTACACTTATGTATATATTAAACATATATACATATATATACAAGTGCATATATATCATATATATATATATATAATAATATATATAACATACATACTTTTAATTATCTTTTAATTATCATAAAACAAGTGCGAACGAACTAAATCAAACATACCTAATAAAAAAATAGAAAATTTGCTTATGGAGAGCGTCGATTCCGTCTCTTTAACCAGCTCTTAAATTAAACATAATTTATAGACCATTACTCAGAATTACACTCGGTTTTAGGGATGCAGTAATGTAAAAAAGTGTAGATATTATTGTATCGACAAAATTATGTAGGTGTTGGTTATACCAATACTGGTGTTTTATCAGATTTGTTAAAAATAAATATGTTTTGTAGGCACCAATCCAATAGCAATCTTATTGTTACATAAACAAAGATTATTGTAGTTTTTTGCAAACTTGTCCTTAACAGCTACATAAGAGCAACGAGAATATAATATGCAATACATAGTCAGATATAAAATAAAAGTGAAAGGTCTGCACAGACTCGACTGAGCTCCGGTCAGCCGTCCTGCAAGCCCCATGGCTGCTTCACAGCCAGCCCCCTCCTCAGCTGCTCCTTCTTCAAAGAAGCAGTTGAAGCCACCCGCTCTATACATCCAGGAGAAATCCAGATGGACAGAGATTTCCAAAATGTGTGTGGATCGTAAGATCCAATACACCAACGCTACTTCTACCCTCCAGGGTATCAAAGTAAAGACCCCCACGTCTACGGATTTCCGTAATCTCGTTCACGCGCTTCGTGGAAGGAACGTCGCCTTCCACACCTATAGCCACCCTGAGGAGAAGCCGACCCGTGTGGTCATCAAGCGGATCCCCAAGGAGATTCCCTCTTCCGACATCCTGGAGGATCTTACCTCCCAGGGTATCCCCGTTTCGGCCGTCCACCGCCTCCACAAGAATAGGTCCCAAGGGGGTGACGAGTACGATATGGTGCTCGTAATATGTGACCCGGTTGAAGGGCACCACCCTATTTTCAAGGTCCGATCGGTATGCTCGCTCTCGGGCATCATTATCGAGAGGCCCAAAAAGCTCAAGGTCGTAGGGCAGTGTCATCGCTGCCAACTCTATGGCCACAGCCAAAAGTACTGTTACGCACCGCATAGGTGTGTAAAGTGCCTCGGCGACCACGCCACGGCAGACTGCACCCGTCCCAAGGACAGGAGTCCTTGGGACCGCCGGAGAGCCGCCTAGTTGCGTGCTATGCGGACAGTCTGGCCACCCGGCAAACTACAGGGGCTGCCCCAAAGCCCCGAAACAGTCCGCTGGCAAGTTGGCCAATCGCGCCAACCAACGTCAGCAGAGGGAAGCTCCCTCTTCCTTCAAAGTCCCGTCAAAGGTCCTCCCAGAGCGTCTTAGCCCGCAGAGGCCTTCTTCTTGGAACATGCTGAACCATCAGCAAGCGTTCCCTGCCCTCGCGAAGGGAAAACCCAACCCCCCCATGCCCGGTCTTTTGGACAACCCTGTCCCAGCGCCCACTCCTGTGGCCGCCCCTCAGGCCCCTCCGCAAACCCGAGCTCCCGTTGCTCCAACCCGCGCTCCTGCTTCACAGGAATCCAACATGAAATACTTAATGAGGTTCCAACCTCTTTGCACCGCTGAGGCCGACCGCATGGTCGCTGAGCTCAGAGCTGCAACGGACCTTCAGCAAGTCGTCGAAATTATTGATGCCTACCCAGACATCAAGTCAGCCCTACGTAACCTTAACTTCGCGCCGTAATGGATATAACACCAAATCCCTCTTGCACCCAACCCCGGTCCCTTAGATTAGGTTATTTTAACGCCAATGGCATGAGAGGACAACGCGACGAGATCGCGGCTTTCCTCCGTGACCATAACGTTGACGTTCTCCTCATCCAGGAGACGTTCCTCAAACCCAGCCACCGCGACCCCAAGATTGCCAACTACCGCATAGTTCGCAATGATAGGTTACGTTGTCACAAGGGTGGCACCGTCATTTACTTTCGCAAGGAATTGCACTGTATTCCCATCGACCCCCCTCCTTTAAAGTCCCTACTTGAGGTTTCAATCTGTCGGCTTGCTATGACCGGTCATCAACCGGTACATTTAGTCTCTGCTTATTTGGCCCCGACTAATACATGGGAAGATCATAACCTCCTGGTTAGCGATCTCACCCTTCTTTTCGGCTTGAGTGACTCCGTGATCATCGCGGGCGATCTTAATGCCAAACACCCGGCCTGGAACAGTAGAATGACGAACCCGAGAGGGAGAGTCCTCTACGATCTAGGTCAATCTCTCAGTTTCGACGCGGTTGCTCCTATGGAGCACACGCACTATCCTGATACTCCCAGTCATCTTCCCGACGTTCTCGATATAGCACTGCTCAAGAATGTGAACCTTCGGTTACACATGATTGAGACGTTACACGAGCTCCACTCCGATCACCGTCCAGTGCTCATGCACTTAATTCCTCGCTCGGGTATCATTGACCCCAGCCAGCCCCTTCCCACTATTCTCACTACCGACTGGAGGAAAGTAAGCGATATGCTGAAATCCGAAACGTCACCACTTCTAGATGGTATTCCCGACCATATCGTCTCAGTCGCAGACACCGAGGCTGCAATCGACTCGTTTACAGAACACGTACAATCCGTACTGAAGGATTGTTCTCGTGAAGTACCAGCGATGAGTGATCACCGCTGGATACTTCCCGACGATATCCGTGAACTGATAACCGAGAAGAACGCGGCCATACGTGCCTACAGCTCTTGGCCCTGCGATGCGAACAAGGCTCACATGCGTTCCTTACAGCGTGCTGTAAAGAAACGCACTAGTGAGGTTCGCTCAAATCAATGGGACAAAACGCTTAGCGAACTCGAGCCCACTCATCAAGCCTTCTGGCAGCTTCAAAGGAAGTTGCGCACCTCGGAAGAGGTCTCTTCTCCACCCCTCATCCGTCCCGATAAGAGCGTCGCTTTTGACGACTCTGAAAAAGCAGAATGCCTAGCCGACAGCTTGGAATCTCAATGTTCACCAAGCACTCTACCAGTAGACAAGCAGCACCTCGATGAGGTGGATGCAGAAGTTGAACGTAGAGCATCGCTTCCCCCTTTTGAAGATCCCGATGACCCCCTCCCCGCTATCACCCCGGAAGAGGTCAAGGATATTATAGATAAGTTAAAGCCTCGGAAAGCCCCAGGCGCCGACGGTTTCACAAATAGAGTTTTTAAAGCCCTCCCCGCTAGGTTCATAGTCCTTTTGGCTGCCATCTTCAATGGCGCCCTGAGCAATAATATTTTCCCCCAAACGTGGAAAGAGGCCACTGTTATAGGTATTCCCAAACCTGGGAAACCGAAAGCCCAGCCCTCCAGCTACAGGCCGATCAGTCTCCTGAGTGCTCTCGGCAAAATCTATGAAAGGCTTATTTATAAGCGTCTCAGAGATTATGCCGAGACAAAGGGCCTCATCCCGAAAGAACAGTTCGGCTTCAGGACCGAACATTCTTGCATACATCAAGTCCACCGCATCGTCGAACACGTTAGCGCTGGTTTCCAGCGTGGAGCGATGACGGGGGTGATGTATTTCGATATCGCGAAAGCCTTTGACAAGGTCTGGCACAACGGGCTGATATACAAGCTATACCAGCTCGGTGTGCCTGACCGTCTCGTGCTCATCTTACGAGACTTTTTGTCAAACCGTACCTTCCGCTACCGTGTGGGTAAGACGTTATCCTCTCCCCATCCGATTCGCGCCGGAGTCCCTCAGGGCTCCGTTATCTCTCCCCTCGCGTTCACGCTGTACACCAGCGACATTCCGAGGAACCAGAAGGTTCAAACAGCCCTATTCGCTGACGACACCGCGATCTATTACACTGGCCGTTCTCCGGATAACATCCGCCGCATTCTCCAGAAAGCTGCCGACTCGCTCGGCGCTTGGTTCCGTAAATGGAGAATAGAAGTTAATCCTGAAAAGAGCCAGGCAGTTTTGTACTATAAGGCACGCCTTAAGCGTTCGCCAGGTCCCCCCATCACTATGTTCGGTAAGCCTATCCCCTGGGAGAGGCAAGCCAAGTATCTCGGAGTTATTCTGGACGACCATCTGTCGTTCAAGGCCCACATCAAAGCAGCTCGTGACCGGGCTGCTTTTGCTATGGGCCGGCTCCACTTCATGATCACTAGGAAGAGCAAATTGTCACTCAAGTGCAAATTGCGTCTTTTCACCGCAGTCATCCGTCCCATCATGACCTATGCTTGCATAGTATTCGCTCATGCCCACCCGCGTCATATCCACACGATGCAGACCTTGCAGAACCGATTTCTCCGTAAGATCACCGGTGCCCCCCCTTACGTCCGTAACGATAGTCTTCACGTAGACCTTAGAATCCCCACCGTTAAGCAGTTCATGAAACGCCTTTCCAAGCGTTACTTCGACACTGCTATTAAGCATAGGAATCCCCTAATCGCATCGGCCGCCCGGTACGACCCATCGCGTATTAGCTCCGTCCAACGTCCGCGTCACACCCTAGTCGCCCCCGACGATCCGATCACTATCTTGCAAGAGAGTAGGAAAGATACCAGTACAGTTCGTAGAGCATACAAATACAAACCGAAAACCTACCGACCTCGCCGCAGAGGTCCGGCGCGAAATCCCCGTTCAATCCCTCCCCGACCCTTGCTCGAGCCAGCCCGCGATGCTGAGCCTGTAGTAATAAATCAGTCCCTAAATAATGACAATCAGATCCAGCCTGTCCCTTTGCTGCCCCCAGCGACGCCCTAAGCCGAGGTTCGTACCCCACAGGGGGTGCCCTTAGAGCGCTGTCGCTTAGTTTTTAGTTATTTTCGCCCTGGCTGGAGGCCTTAAATTCAAGGCATCCACAGGACTTGCCCGGTTAAGCAGAAGCCAGTCTTCTCAGACTGAACTGCGAGATGCCCATACCAAAAAAAAAAAAAAAAAAAAACAGACTCGACTGAAAAGGGTTTCAACAGAGTCTTTATAGGTAGGGTGATTTTTTTATTAGCTGGAAAAATATGTTGTTTATTTATTTACGTTTTAAATTAAAATTATTTACTATAGTGAAATATCGGTACATGGTATTTAGTATCGATATTTTTTCGCCAAGCCTACTCGGTTTTATTTATTATTCGCAAAGCTACTGTATTGGGATAAAGCCGGACCGGCCGGCCGTATTATCGGCCACTGACTTTGATGCTTTGTGAACACATTTTATAGGTAGTAATTACCTGGTTAATTTTTTTTTATTATTTTTTTTTTTTTAAGAAAGCTTACAGTCTAATAACAGAATAATAGGTAAAAATGTATATAATCAAATTGCTAATAACAAGCCTCTACAGATATATATGAAAAAATACGATTAAGTAATGCCTACAAGTTAAAGTTACGGTTTTTCACATTTTTTTTTTACTACATTTATGTTTGAGTACCACTAACAGGTGCTTCATTCGCAAAAAATGATTTGGCTAAAAGTTTTCTTGCTACGCTCGTCTTAGTGCAAAATAAGTCAATGTCAAGCTCGTTGCACAATTCATTAAAGCAGCGAGCGCTTCTTATAAGATAAGTATTACGCCTGTAATTAGTGGAGGCAGAA
The DNA here is from genome assembly GCA_916618015.1 of Xestia c-nigrum. NCBI lineage: Eukaryota > Metazoa > Arthropoda > Insecta > Lepidoptera > Noctuidae > Xestia > Xestia c-nigrum. The sequence goes on from OU745264.1 coordinate 5,610,423, forward strand.
GGCACACTTAGAAGAGGCCTCCGACGCAACCCCATAAGGTTAGTACGAAATGCTAGTTTTGTAACAAGCTCAGAGCAGTCAATCGAGCCATTCGCTATGTTAATCAAAAAACAAATATCGTTGATGAGCCGCCTGTCATCAAGAGGTAGGAAATGGTACTTCTTGCAACGGTGCTCATAATCTATACATACTTGGTGCGCTTTGTAATCAAGATATCTAAGAAACTTTTTCTGGATTCCCTCAATACGCAACTTGTAGGTCTTATATTGAGGGTTCCAGACTTGAGATGCATACTCCAAGTGACTGCGAACGAACGAGCAATATAAAACCTTGATTGGCTTTAAAGAACGGAAACAGGCTGAGGCTCTAATTATAAATCCTAATGCTTTCGCAGCTTTTTTTACAATACTCTCGATGTGTTGATCAAATAGTAATTTGCTATCTTGTATGATGCCTAAATCCCTGATATTGTTAACTTTACATAAAGTGTGTTGGTTAAGAGTATAGGTTGTAGGAGTATTTACTAACGATTATTAATATTATTTAATGTTAAAACTATGTTGAACGTGGGTTTGTATTTGTTATTACAATTCTGCGAATTATTTAAAATTCATTGACAGAATACATATTTTCCTCACAAACTGATAGATAGTATTTAATAAAAAAGAACATCAATCCTAAGTTTACAAACACAAGGGGTCAATGAGAATAATTAAAGTAATCATATTTTTAAACACTGCCGTGAGAATGCAGGATCAGTATAAGGACAGTAAAATCTTCGTATGATTTGCTTCATTCAAGCCTTTGAATTTGAACAGAACTTTTGTAACCGAGATTGTTATCTTGTTCATCTTGCCAAATTCCAAATTGATAGAGCATTTTTGGAATCGTCTGAAAAAATATGTTAAGTTTAGGTTAAGGTATAATAAAAAATAAAAACACGAATCGTAATCATCATCCAACCGGTGAAAAATCATGTTTTATTGAGTTCTGGATGGATTGAATAGTACGGGGGTCGTGGTGGTGATTAAAGTCAAATTTAAAAAAAAAAAAAAACTTGTCATAAAGTTGGAACTTTGAGCTCCACTATCTTCGTAAGGTTCCCAGGTATGACGTAGAACAAAAAAAAATAACGCAATGTCGGGGAGAAGTGCCTTTCGGCTTCGTTAAGAGGTATTTTACACCCTTATGTATAATAGTCTATGTAAGTACTAAAAAGTTTTAAACGTAAATCACAAAGAAAAAAAACCGAACTAATTTAGCTAAGACTTTAGTCCCACAAAAGGCTAATTCTTTAAACCTGAACACATAAATTAGCATAGTAGTCTAAAATAAGTAATAAATCATAATTACTCGCACAGAGGCGTCGCTTGAAGTAGGTATATTTAGTTAAATAAGCATTAATATTACAGAGTGGGCCCTTTGGTTTACTCTCATTTGACATTCCTTTCTGCCCGGGGTATTTCATTACGCATTCTCCGGTTTGTGCCGTTCTCCCCTATCGAGGGGATGTAGTGGTCACTGGAAGAGACCCTAGCGTTCAAAATAATATTTAAAAAAAAATTGTTTATTAATCCGAATAAAACACACAGACACAGTTCAAAACAATGTGTCAAAAATACAAGAAGCATATGATTTAGTTTTTGCAGACAGAAGATTTAAGTCTACAAAAATGAGTCTTTGTATCTATACTAATATTATAAAGCAGAAGAGTTGAGTTGTTTGTTTGTTTGTTTGGTTGAACGCGCTAATCTCAGGAACTACCGGTTCAAATTTGGAAAATTCTTCTGCTTTATTCTTTTTGTATTGGGTAGTCCATTTATCGAGGAAGGCTTTAAGGAATATAACACCACGCTACGACCATTAGGAGCGGAGCAGGAATGAAAAATGTTGCGAAAACGGGGATATAGTTTTTCCATTCGTTTTTCTATCTTATGTGACGCAGACGAAGTTGCGTGGGTCAGCTAGTACAAAATAATAATGAACCATGCCACTTTAACTAGGAGACCTGTATCTTAGAACTGAAATTTACAAGAGTGAAAGTGTGAAAATAATTTAAATATAGATTATTTTGCAAAATGAGATTATCAATTAATTTGAGTCTAACTCATTTGCATTGTTTATACCAGCAAATTAATCAGTTTTCTCCATAATGCCAAATTATACCTACCTCTTGTTTCAGTGCGTATCGAAGAAGTGTTTTTCGAAAGTTTTATGTTTTGTCGAAGCAATGAGTAGTCGAAGTATTGTTATTCGACATTGAGACTTCGTCGAAATAATAAACTTTTGAAATTCAGGATGATACTCACCTGTTACCTCAATCTGAGTCTATAGACTGACCGCCTCGTTCCTCAAGTGGTCGCAAGCGCAACCAATGAGCATGAAGTCCTGAGCCGGCAGTCTCGACAGAGATGACAGAATCGCTAACTTTCAATCGCTGATTAGTGATTACTAACGAATAAATTCGGTTGCAATAATTATGCTTACGAGAAACGCATCTAGGATGTAGAGACTTTCATTACTTGCTAGCATTATTATTGCAACCGAATTTATTCGTTAGTAATTAGCAATCGAAAGTTAACCATTTTGTCGTTATCTCTAAAAAGTAAAAGTAAAGTAAAAAGTAATTTATTCAAATTAGGCTGAAAATCAGCACTTTCTGAACGTCATAAATTTACATAAGACAGTCCCCCAAAAGTGCCCCCCCGTGTCGCCAACTTCGTTGTGTTATAGCTGATTAGAAGAAGCGGCGGAACAAACTCACCAGCAACACATCTGTCTGTTATGTTATCTGTCGAGACTGCCGCCGGCCCTAGGTTCGATTCCCGGGTCGGACAAAATGCCATTGGGTTTTTCCATCAGGAATTCCTCAGTAGCAGTCGCGGCATCTAGATTTGTGCCCCGTTGATGTCAATAAGCTTGCTCCCTATTCCATGGAACTTAATCATAACTGGCAAAATATGGGTGTCCTATTAGGTACACCACTGCCTCACCTTCAGGGATTACAGTCGTGATGTTTATAGAACAGAATAGAACAGCCTTTCCCAGAGTGGGCGATAATGCCCCCTTGTGGGCGCTGCAGGCCTAAAGGCCCAGAAAAAAAATGGAAGCGTTATGTAGAGGCTTAGGGGGCGATTTGTAATTTCATCTGGGCGGAGTCTTAGACACCGACTGAACTATCGACTCTCGACTACAACTTGTGATAATCAACTAGTATTAATTAAGAGATTGCTCAAACTAACTAGGTTCGATATTTGTCTCCGTGTAGTTCATATATCTGTCCTGTTTTATTTAATGAATAAAAGTAAATTATTTAATGAGGAATAAAATTGCTAACATTATTAAAAAAAACAATAATAGCTATCTAAGCTAACATAACAGTTGTTAGTTTTTAGCAGCTTATTAGTTATTATTATTTAATTTAAATGACTAATAATTAATTTAATTTTTGATTTTTCAAGGAATTTTAAGTTTGATAGTAGGTGTAAAAATGGTGTCGATTCAAAATAATTTATTCTCAAAGTGGGCAGTAGACAAAATAAGTTTGGGAACCCCTGGAATAGAATATAAGTAAAGTTTTTATTTCAGACCGGAGTCCATATCGTTTATGTTTTCTCAGTCAAAATAAACAAACTTGTGCAAAGTGAAACAGTCCTATAACAATAACTAGTTTTATTTTCGGGAACAAATACTAACAGTTTCAGTTGTATAATAAAACGCCAGGATCCTATAAAACTCCAGCACAAGAGTAAGTCTTGTATTGCACGTCTTTGAAGTTCCCAAGAAAATACACCATGACTTTTATTTCGTAAACAGTAAACAACAAAGTCTCCATTGCAAATACGATGTTAAGGAAACAGTACTTAGCATTTTTCAGAGCAAAATCCATTTTTGACGACCCGAATGGCTGCCTTGTATAATAAGTACCTATGTATTTACAAACAAAAAGTATACAAATATGTATAGTAGTATATCAACTATTTGGTGTCCACGACACAAACCTTGCTTAGTGTGGCACTAGATGACGCTGCGTGTAATGATCAGCGAAAGTTTTATTTGAACGAGTCATTACAAAATTCATACTTACCCCTATTTCAGGTCTGAATGACTTCTCAATGAACGATTTGAAATGAATTGGCCATCTTCAATAAACAGTACAAATGAAACTTTACACATGGAAACGATTTTTTGACTTTGACATAACAGTATGCTTGTAATCCCTAAAGGGTTAGTTAGCTTAAGATTTCACCAGATTTGCTTAAGTCCTATGTTATAGGGGCTAGCCTATTAGCATCAACCGGGCCCAAATCCGTGGCTGCTACTGAGAAATTCCTGGTAGAAAAACACAATAACACTTTGTCCGCCTTAAGAATCGAACGCAGGACCTGATGTTCAGCAGTTGCCCTGGCGACCACCAAACCAACGAGAATTCGACTATGCCTTTACATACAAAACTCTTTTCGATGAAAAATAACCACACAGATCCGTTCTCCTGCGAATCTTTTTGACGATTTTGTCTTTCCTTACAAAAATAAAATTGAAACGAATAGATTGCTTATCCATCTCCAATTTACGAGATCCATCACCTAAATCTATCTAAAACCCATATCCAGAACTTCATATGATAGCTGTTAAAGCAGTTCCCTAGAACCATTCTTCAAACTCCCACCTTTCAATTTTACGTGCATACTCAAAACTTTTTCCTCTAGTACCGTCACTGAAACTAGTTTGAAACTGTCGAACTAAACCGAAGTGTTGGAGCTTCAATAAATTCTGTATCCGCGGCGGATCTCTGCGAAATAAACAGGACAGGTTTATGAAGAGTTTCGGATACAGCATCGTAAGGGTTGTGGCTCAGAGTGGAGTAGACTAACCCATGAGCAGAGATATGGGACAGAGCTTCTGATAGAGGTTTGTAACTGCGCCATTGTCAGAGTTCATCACATTATTATTGTTTTACTGCTACAAATCACTTTAAGGCTCGTAATATAATGAATTCTTCTTAAGAGGCTAACCGGCCCTAATTGCTGTTATTTAGGCAGTTTTTTTAAGAACAATATCGTTTCATCATATTTCAAAGACCGTAGACTGGTTCGATATATAATTGGACGAAATCGCCTCGATAGAAAATGATTGCAAAGAGTGGTCTTCAAATCATCATTACGGTTCTGTCTTTATTTTTTTTGACGTTTGAAGTTAAAACATAAAGTCCACATATTCTTAACAAAACCGCTAACGAGTCACATTTCACAAATAATCCACACTTTTTTTTAATTTATTTATTTATTTATCTTGGCCTCGCTACAATCTGGCCGCCCAGTAATAGCGGGCTCTTGTCTATCTTCTTCTTCTTCTATACTTATAATAAATCTGTAGAGAGGTCAATTCTGTACATGAAATATATTTACAAAATAACTATCGGGGGGTGATTAGTGATCGATACTGATGCCAAAAATGCAATCAGTAAAATTTTTGTCTGTCTGTCTGTCTGTCTGTCTGTCTGTCTGTATGTCTGTATGTTATTTATAGAAAAAAAAACTACTCGACGGATTTTAACGAAACTTGGTACAATTATTCTACATACTCCTGAGCAGGTAATAGTATACTTTTCATCACGCTACCATTAATAGGAGCAGAGCAGTGAAAGGAAATGTTGGGAAAACGGGAGAAGTTACTTGGTTTTTTTAGCTTCCGTCGCGTGTGCAGCCTTAATGTTAACCATTAAGGCTAATGAAATTTTGCACACAGATAGTTTATAACCTGGATTAAAACATAGGATACTTTTTATCCCCTATAGTAAGATCCCATGGGACAATAACCAAACATCACGCGGGCGAAGCCGCTGGCAGAAGCTAGTTTATAAATACAAATAGACAGTGTGCGCGCAATTTAGTGTTGACAGCCACTTCAATAATTTAGTACTACAAAAGTAGATCACGCCGTGCTTAAATTGTAAGCTAGTGTAACAATGTGGACTCTAAACTTCGGGCCGTCGGACCTACATCTGACTGTCGCCATTCGTAAACGCTCTTTTACTTTTGCCAAATATGGTAAAACTCTCGCTCCACATTTCTCGTAATTTCAAAAATCTCTGCATCTTGACCGAATTTTGACAAAAATAAACAAAGGCCCACCGTAAAGAAACAAACGAGGCGATAAATAATTCGATTTAAAAAGGAGATAGTTTTTTTTAGGCCCACCTGGTCGTTGCATTTATTATTCATAATAACATAAAAAAAGTAACCATTTTACTATGGTATTAAACGAAATATTACGTAGAAATGAAAACGAAATCTTTAAATCATAATAAATAAGCTATGTTATGATATCTTTTTGCGAGTCAAATCATTCCTGTCCTTCTGTTTATTTTGGTTTTCGTAAGTGTTTTTGCAGATTTTTCGCATTTACTCCGGTTAGACAATGCTTAGCTCATTTAACCACTGGAATCTAGAGGTTTTAAGGAAAAAAACAATGTAAGTTTCATTATTAAATGCTACAATTTGTGTGGGTGGCCTAATCCTCGAACAAAAAAATTGTCTCCTTTGAAATACTTTACTTACTCTTTTCTCATGTCTTAGGTAAGGTTGTCATAATTCAATCATTCAATTCTTATCTAAGATTCAATTTGAATTTGTCTATGGACAATACGACTTGTGCATAATGCAAACAATATATCTAAAATTCGATAAGACAATTAGATAGTCGACAAAAAGATAATAATTTCCCGTCAGTTCGATTATCAAAATTTATTTGACACGTGTTTTTTCTTTTGTTGCATAAATCAAAATTGACGAAGATACGACGGTTTTAAAATTCTCAATACGTCACGCCTAGGTATAATTTTTAGCTAGTTCAGACGTCACGAGCCCCCACTCCCAAGGTTTTATGCTTTTTATCTTTGTCAATATTCATTGATTTACAAAAACACAAAATACGTGTCCACTATTTTCCAATGCTCTGACTGACGGATTAAATATATTCTGATTTTTTTGATCCTGCCGTCAAGCTTATTGATTTTTTTATTAAAAAAAGACGTAATAATTACGTTTCGTTTACACCTCGGATTCGTGCTAGGGCCTCAACACAGATTTATGGAGGAATTCCTAACGTATAACACAACGGCCGGTACACACTACACGTCCACCCAAAATATGTAAACAGACGCATCTTTCCGACCGTAAAACTTAGTTGTTGTTCTTGTTTTGTTTCGCACAGGTTTGGGGTTGGCTGGACACTTACACGGGTATTCAAATACCCATATTAAGTCAGTTTCTCAACTCAGTTACACTCAGTTTCCATGGCAACGGTTCAAAACGCAAAGCAACGCGTGCTCTTAGCCACAATAGGGATGATCCTGACTAAAAAAATATAATTCTGTTTAGTCCGTAAACAAAAAAACACATAATGTGCAATATTTTTTGATAATCTAACTGAGATTATCAAAAAATATTGCATATTATGTGTTTTTTTGTTTTATCAAATTAGTAAAAATTATCGCAAATAAAACACGTCAAAGATCATGGGATCTTGTGACGTGGGGGTCTTGTGACGTCACTTTCCGGTAAAAAATGTACTCAAATGTGACGTCACATGAGTTTTCGACGCACTGTGTCGACTTCATTTTTTGTTAACGGGTAATAAGAAAAAAAATATGTATCCAACATTTTTTTGGAAACCTAAAAGTTTTTTTTTGTCATCTACACTATAGGCGGATGCTCAAATTTGACAGATGATTTTACGTCAAGTCTTCAAGTCTGTCAAAATTAAATTGATCTTTATGTTGTTAACTATAACTTTCGGTACAACTCGCTCCGCGTTTTAAATTGTATTAAATTGTTAAAAAACGCTTAAATTCTTATCTGTGTTTGGAAATACAAAGTTACAGTTAACAGTGGACAATTGCATTGTGAACTTAGTTGGTGAAGTGTTTTAATACTACAATAATTGTAAATAACATTTGCAATACGTTATAATCCACCGCCGCGGACAATATTTAAAAAGTGATTCAACGAAACGCGTAAGCGACGAGCTACGCACGGCGCTTACGACCTTTTTCGCGCGGCCGGCTACGTATGCAGAGCAACGGATCGCCACAAAAGTTAAGAATATACCTTACGTTATTTAAATCTTAATCGTTTGTTTACTTTACAAAGAAAAGTTGGATATTATAATGGCAGATCATTCCGTTAAGTCGATGAGTTCTGGACTGATATGGGGATGTTGTAATCGGGCGACGGATGATGGAAAGCACGCGAAATGCGTTAAGTGTCTTAAGGCATATCATTATAATTGTCTCTCGTTGCCTGATGATTTTAAGGTACCTACAGAGTGGCACTGTCCTGAATGTCTAAATCTGGGACCAAAGCTTGCCAAATCTGATAATACTCCTTTGCGTAACATCTCTACTACCAGAGGCAATAAGAGGCAAGCCGTTGGTTCTCCACCGCAAGCGCCTGTTGAAGTTGTCTTAGCACCCGACGACATTCGTCAACTTATTCAGGAATCAATTAAAAATGCACAAAATGAGATGCTTACCAAGTTCATAGAAAAAATGAAACTTACCTTAAACCAACAGCTGCAACCAATTAGAGATCAAATAGACAGCATGGATAAATCTATGGCATTTATGAACGCCCAATACGAAGATCTCTTAAAAAAGTATACAGCATCTGAGGAAAATATGAAGGAGTTGCGAAGGGAAAACTCGGAGATGAGGGTGTGTATTAGCGATTTATCTTCACGCATGAACCAGTTAGAACAGCAAACCCGCGCAAATAACGTGGAAATTCAGTGCCTGCCAGAGAAAACGCACGAAAATTTGATAGATATCGTATCCCAGTTATCTAAAATTGTAGGAAGCGGCATTCAAGACAACGATATTAAGCATTGTACAAGAGTTGCAAAACAAAATGCCAGCAATAACCGTCCGCGAGCGGTTGTAGTTCAGCTTGCCTCCCCTCGCAATCGTGATCAATTTCTCGCAGCAACTATAAAATTTAACAAGTCGAATCCAGATAACAAATTAAATACGAACCACTTGGGATACACCGGGCCTAAATCCCCGATCTATATTACAGAGCATCTGTCTACTACCAACAAATCACTACATGCTGCCGCTAGGATGAAAGCCAGGGAGATTGGGTATCAATTTGTCTGGGTGCGGGGTGGTCGCATATTCATGCGGAAGGCACAAGAATCAGAACATGTTCTAATCAGGAATAAGGATACATTGGATAAGCTGGTTTAATTTTAGTTTTTGTTTCTAGTCAACGTAACAGTAAATATAATTTAATTATCATTCTCGGACTTAAAGATATATTACCAAAACACTCGAGGCTTACGCACTAAATGTCTTAATTTTTATCGTCAAGTTTCTTGTGAAAACTATGACGTAATAATATTAACCGAAACATGGTTAAATGATTCTGTGATGAGCTCAGAGTTATTTGATAACAGATATGTGGTCTACAGGCGCGATAGGTGTAACAGAAAAAAAGATGGTGGGGGTGTTCTGATAGCCGTATTAAGAGGTTTAAATTCAAAACGCATGTTTCAATGGGAAAGCAACTGTGAGGATTTGTGGGTTATTATTGACATTTCCATTACAAAGTCTGTCCGTCAACTGGCTCTGTGTGCACTTTATTTGCCTCCACCTGTACTTCGTTCAACCGTAGAACACTTCTTGGACTCCTGTAATACCATACTCGTACAGTCAGTTTCGAAGCTGTGTATAGTTGGTGACTTTAACTTAGGAAATATTGATTGGAACTTGGTAAGTGAGTCCGATAGTGGCTATATTGCTCCGGGTATTGGTCATTTGCTAACTGATTTTAGTCATATAAACAAGTTAATACAACTTAACAATATAACAAATAAGTCAGGACGCATTCTTGACCTTGTGTTGACTGACTTAACTTCCGGTTCCGTTAGTTCTGCTCCAAATCCCTTAAGTATAATTGACCCTTTCCATCCCCCTATTGAAATTAATTTAAATTCACATAATGACACAAGACTCCCTTATAACAGTAACAAAAGAGTAAATTTTTACAAAATAGATTATGATGCAATTGGTAAAAGCTTAAGTGAGATCGACTGGAACCTTTTATTTGGTGACACACACGATGTGAATGACATGGTCAGAGTGTTCTACGACAAAATTAACAATATTATAGCATTGCAAAATCCCCCTTCCACCCGTAAACATAGGACGCACCCGCCTTGGTTCGATAAAAATCTAATTAGAACTTTAAGGGAAAAGGAAAGGGTTCGTCAGCGATATAGAATCTATAAAAATCCCATGGATGAGCTCGAATTGAAACTGCTGAGTAAGCGGTGCTCTGTCTTGGCTGCCTCTTGCTACAGTAAGTATGTCAGTGACCTGGAGTCTGCCATAGCCAAGGATCCAAAACGATTTTGGGCTTATATTAAGGACAAGCGGGGTGGAACTAGTTCTTTTCCCTTAACAATGACTGACGGCAACACAACATCTTCTGATGGCGACAGTATATCAGAAATGTTTGCTGCTCATTTCTCAGCAATGTACAGTCAACAAAACGTGACTCAGCATTCATCTCCATCAGAATACATCCAGAACATGGTACCTTACAGTTTACCTTTGACAGCTCCTATAATTGATTCTGAAACCTTGCTCAACAAATTGAAAGCTTTGGATCGTCGAAAAGGCGCTGGACCCGACGGGATCCCGCCTTATTTTGTTTCTATGTGTGCTTCGTCTCTGGTGGCTCCCCTACTACAAATATTTAATAAGTCACTTGCCACGGGCACTTTCCCAAATCTTTGGAAGGTAGCGCAGGTGATACCAATTCATAAAAGCAACGATTGTGACTATGTAGGTAACTATAGACCAATTTCAATATTGCCTACCTTCGCTAAAGTTTTCGAATCCTTGATTTGTCCCTATATTCAGTCTCATTTGAAGCTTTACCTCAGTAACTCTCAACATGGCTTTGTGAGTTCCAGATCTACATGCACGAACCTAGTGACTTTCACGGAGACCCTGGTTAGTGCCATTGACTCGGGCAAACAGGTAGACGTAATATACACCGATTTTAGTAGGGCCTTTGATTGCGTTCCGCACAATATACTTCTGTATAAATTAAACGCTTATGGTATCACTGGCTCCCTCCTTGATTGGTTTAGATCCTATCTTGAAGGCCGAACCTTCTTTGTTGCCCTCAATGGTTACCGGTCAGGCTCCTACAAGGTTACATCTGGTGTCCCTCAGGGATCACATTCTGGTCCAGTCATGTTCAACTTATTTGTCAATGATCTCGCAAATGAACTTAAATTCTCTGAATGTTTCATGTTTGCTGACGATTTAAAGTTTTGCAGAGTTATTGAATCAGATCTTGATGTTGAGTTGCTACAGAGAGATATTGATACGCTAGTGAAGTGGTGTGATGATAATGGTATGAGCTTAAATACCAAAAAGTGCTACCATGTCAAATTTACCAGAAAAGTGAATGTAACACAATCCACATATTATATATGTGGAACTTCTGTACAGGAAGTGCAGCAGATGAGGGATTTAGGGGTTTTATTCGATAGGCAGTTAACATTTATACCCCACATTGAAAACGTAATTAAAAAAGCCTCTAGAATGCTTGGGTTTGTAATAAGGAATGTAACCTGCTTTCGTCGCTGTAGGACCAAAATCTTACTTTATAATTGTTTGGTCCGTAGCACATTGGAATATTGCGGCACTGTATGGAGACCTCATTATGCTACCCACACACTTAGATTAGAAAGGGTCCAAAAACGTTTTGTGTGGCACTTGGCTTATTCTTCCGGGATAGCTAAAAAGAAACGGTCGTATAAAGAGAGACTCCTGCATTTCAAAATGATATCCCTACAAAAAAGAAGAGATTTATTAGATGCATCATTTTTATTCAAGGTTCTGCGATATCAAATTGACTGTCCGCAATTGTTGAGCAGGTTCCAACTTCGTGTGCCTACAAAAATCCCACGAGCTCCTATAACCCCATTACGTCCTCCTTTGCGCAGAACCGTTCTGGGCGCTAACTCTCCTATACCCCGTCTGTGCAAATTATTAAACAACTGCAGTGATTTGATCGATGTGCACTCGGACTCACTTAATAAGTTCAGAAGTATTGTAAATAATGTGTGAAATCTTTCTGTGAAATTGTTTTACATGTTTGTCCTTATTTTCAATTTGTATTTCAATTCTTTTATGATTTCGTTTTTAATTCTGTCTACAATTTAACTTGATAATAATCTATATGACTGTTAATTCAAGGGTGTTTTTAGGTAACAATGAACGATTTTGTATTTTAAATATAATACTGTTTAATTCCATTCTAACAATGTTTCCGGCTGATTTTGATTTTGATTTTGATCATGATTTGATTTTATTTTTATTTTTATTTTCATAAGATATATCCGTATGAATTTAGTTCAATCGCGTTGTAAATTATTTTTTAAGGTTTTGAATAATGATGCTTTTTATTTATTTCTGATTATATTCTGTTGAATGTTAATTTTAATTTTGTTATATTTAATTTTTAACTATCTTGATATTGTTTAACTTTTAATTTTATTATGATTTTAATTCAATGCTTTCGAGTATAATTTTGCTTCGTCCTCAACTGTGTTTCTGCCTGTGATTTTGATGTTTTAATTCAATTTTCAGTTTTAGTTTGGCCTGGGGAGCCTGATTGTACTGTGTGTATCAAATATCCTGTAATTTTAAGTTTTATACATTTAATCAATATTTAGTGCATGATGTGCTTACCTGTAAGAGATTGATACACTAGACCCGATTTGATTCAATGTAACACAGAATTGTTTGAGTGTACTCAATTGTTGGTGAGCCAAATAAATAAATAAATAAATAAACTATAAGGTGGCTGTTAGCCTGCAGCTTGTTAAAGTTAAATAACTGTCAGGACTGTATCTTTTGATGCGACCTCTGAGGCTAACGGGGTGAGACGTATTATGAAGTTTTGTCAATGTCATGTGTGTTGGGGATACAATGTTTATACATTCTACCTGTGATGTTAATATTGCAAGGATAACCATGTTAGATGTGTCAGCTTCAACTTGTAGAAGTTAAAGCTAAAACTATCCTTTGCACGGCAATTTCATGTTTTTTTATAGTTTTGGTTCATTCAAGAAAATCACTTGTTCTCCTTATCATTGCGACTATTGTTTTGGTCAACACCATATCTGGGAACCGTCTAGTTACGGAGATATGGGGGGTCAAAATTACAACTTTTTTTTTTAATACACGTTATTTTCTTAAGATTTTAGTTTTTAACACCTCCACGACCCCTGTACTATTCAATCCATCCATCAGAGCAATGTTTTAAGTGCGTCACATTGAGTTCTAACACAAAACTAGATTATAACCTCAAAAAAAAAGTTGTTACCCAGCAATATTTTTTTGGGTAAAGTTACCTGAAATAAAATAAAATGTAAAGAAATAAAATGTGAAATACACCCTGTATGTATTGTACAATTTGCATGTCATAATATATATCTGACTATGTATTAGGCTCAACTTAACTTTAAGACCAATATGTACCAATACTTACTGCAAATAAATGATTATGATTATGATTGGGTCACCACCGCCGCCGCGGACTATAATAGGTTCATATCTATTGGTAATTGTAATTGTTTTTATTACAAAAATATATTTTTTAAATTTCAGCTGTGGAGTCCAGATCTGTGCCCGGAATCGCCCACTGCTGGGCCGCCCCTTTTGTCTGAAACACCTCTCGGTTCTCTGCGTCCCTTATCGTGTTTTTTCCAGGGATTTGTTACCTTTGACAATGGGATGCCCCCTAATGAAATTGGGTAACAGGTTTGCTGTAATTGAGTACACGATACGATAATGTTTATAACTTAAATGAATAAAATGTATGTTTGCTACTGAATAAATAAATAAAATAAATAAATGTCTGTTAAAAATAAAATACGAAAACGAAAAAAAAAGTGGTCCTTTCGATTTCCCCCAGTTCAATTGAATACGGTGTCAAATCTGATGCCAACGTGAATTATTGGTTTTTTTATTATTTAGGTCAACCAAACAAACTAACTTACAACTCTGCCCTCAAAAACTGGGTCATAAAAAAGGTAAAGCATGTTTAAAATGTCGCAAAAAAATAAATGCAAATTCGATACGAACATCAGTGTTCATATGTGAAACATTAATTGACCCGGCCCGGGTTTAAAAGGAAATGTCTCGTATACAAGGTAGATAAGTAAGTATTGTTATTTTTTATTTACATGGCCGACCCTCGTGGAGTTATAATCCCTTAAAGTATCGCTCTTTCCGGTACCTGGTGGACAGTGTTACAAGGTTTTTTTGGCGTGTGAACAGGAGCGCGCAGATGGCAAGCATTTTGACCTTGTTTTGTGAAAATGTCCTATTGGAAAAACATGAGCACTCTCTTTTGCGCGACGGGTTAAAATTCAAGTATTTTTTTCCTTTTTACATAATTTTCTAAGTTTTTATTGGACGACACTAACGCATCGGTGAAGAAAAAAAAATGAGTAATCTTGTTCAAAATGTTGATGTACTTATAACTATTCTTCTATGTTTTTTTAGAATTCCCTGTGGGCAGGGCACATTGCTCTCAGAACGAATGGCCGATGGGGCCAAAAAGTTCTGGAGTGGCGACCGCGAACCGGAAGACGATGCGTCGGAAAACCTCCCACTAGGTGGACCAATGACCTGGTGAAGGTTGCTGGAATCCGTTGGATGCGAGTCGCACGAGACCAGTCAATGTGGCGACACTTGGGGTAGGCCTATGTTCAGCAGTGGACGTCTTTCGGCTGGAATGATGATGATGATACTTTAAAACACGTAACATAACATCACGCCTGCTATCTCCTGATGGTTAAGCAGAGGCGTACCTATCAAGTACACATTTCATATTTAAGTTCAATATAATAGAGGGCGACCCTATAGCCATCAACCGGGCACAAAATATATATTATATAATACAGGGTGTAAACCACCTCATCACAAAGCCGTTAACCAAGCATTTTGAACATCACACTAAGTAACTTTACGCAAAAATTATTGCTGGGAAACAATTTTTTTTTGAGGTTATAAATAATGTTTTGTGGTAAAACTCAATGTAACGCACTTAAAACATTGTGCTGATGGATGGGTTGAATAGTACGGGGGTCGTGGAGGTGTTAAAAGTTAAAAAAAAAACCGGTCAAAAAGTTGTAACTTTGACCCCCCATATCTCCGTAACTAGAAGGTTCCCAGAATGGTGTAGAATAAAAAAAATATCGCAATGACGAGGAGAACAAGTGCCTTTCGGCTTCGTGAAGAGGTTTTTTACACCCTTTATGTAAATGGTACACCACAGGCTACCTGCAGTATTGACTCTCCTTCCCCTTTAAATCCATCCAAAGGTTGTCTTTAAATATGTCACCCCTTGTAACATGTTAAAAAAATTGTATGTATAATTTTTATGGTGTACATAATATAGAGTATTCTATTCTATTCGCAAATCCAGATTTCGTGGCTACTACTGAAAAAATGCTGATTGAAAAACCCAATAACACAACGCCTGACCCGAAAATCATACCCAGGACCTCATCCAGCAAAATTGCGACCACTAGACCAATCCACTTATTGCCAATACGCATTAGGCAAGTATGCTGATTAATGTTCATTCATGCCTGCTCTTTATTAAAGGAGACCTTTACCCGGCAGTGGGACAGTGATCATCATCAAGATTCAAGATTCAAGATTCTTTATTTGCATGAAATATGGTGCGTTACATGATGGTCTTATAAATTAAAAAGGTTTCACATATTTCGCATCATCATCAAAGCATTTCAACTGGACAAGAAGAAGGTTCCCAGATATTGTGTAAATCAAAAAAATAATCGCAATGACGGGTGGAACAAGTACGTTTCGGCTTCGTTAGGAGGTTTTTTGTCACCTTTTATTTAGTTCCGAATTAGGCCACACGCCAAAAGATCCATGTACAACCATAAAGGTCAATTCAACCGGGGATCGTAAAGGGCAAGTATTCCCAACTTCAGCAAATACTTGGCATTTTACAGTAGGGCTTCCGAATTTCAGCAGTTTTAAAACAATTCTGCTTAGTGGGAACATAATTATCCCGCGAAACTATTGTTAGAGAGTTCGTCGATTTCATATTTGTTTAGGAACTGCTTCAAGCAAGTTGTTTTCATTGGTAAAATAGCCAGTATAAGCTGGCCTCTTATCCTATTGAACCTCAGTACTGGGCCAGCTCAACGTCAAACTTTTATCACTGACTTGCGGTCGACTAGAAAACAAGTCAGTTGTATAAATCTTTGTTGTATGAAAATTGTGAACTTCAAAATTTCAAGAACATGCTAGAAAATGTTACCCTTTAACACTAGGGAAACGGAAGTCTGCTTTAGTAAATAACTAGCTGATGCCCGCGTCTTCGCCCGCGTACAAATTATATACTTTATTTGTAAAACCTTCCTCGAGAACCACTCTATCCATTGGAAAAAATAGCATAAATATGAGTGCAGTAGTTTTTGAGTTTACCGCGAACAGACAGACAGACGTGGCAGAGGACTTGGTTGTATAATAATACTAGCTGACTCACGCAACTTCGTAACATAAGAGAGAAAAAGCTTACAAAGGGAATACAATTTCCCCCATTTTGGCAACATTTTTCATTTATGCTCCGCTCCTATTGGTCATAGCGTGATGTTATATAGCCTATATATAGCCTTCCTCGATAAATGGACTATCCAACGCAAGCATATTTCTTCAATTCGTGCCGGTAGTTCCTGAGATTACCGCGTTCAACCAAACAAACAAACTAACTCTTCTGCTTTATAATATTAGAATAAAGTACCTGTTATTACCTGTCTCTGTCACTCCCGTGTAAATATAATGTGTATCGCCTGCACAGATGCAATGGCCGCCGTCCTCAAGGATTGTAAACCTTTTGAGGTTTAATATAATTTGTTCTCATAAGAATTACACTATTTACTTACATGAGAATATTAATACTAGACACTTAAAAAAAAAAGTTGGGGTATTACAAAAAATTAGACGTTGATTTTATAAATATTTTGAAGGTAGATCACAAATCATTGCCGGCAAAATGTTCGTTCGATACATGTAAACAAGTCTGTGTGAAACACAGATAAACGGTGACTGGATTACCTAACACTGTTAGGTTTGTTCTTGTTTGCATGTGGTTTTTTGGTTAGCCTTGAGTCACGTCAAAATATCCAGACATAAGTAATTTTTATTTCTGCCGAATTAGTAATTGTAACTCATTTTTTATAACTTATACTTATATACTTAATATAACATCAAAATAAATAATTTACATAACAACAATAATTTATTTAATAAGTTGGTAAATTTTCTTTCTCCTGCAAATATTTCATATGTCACTTAATCGAAAAATGTTTGTGACCACTGTCAGTAGGTAAAGAGGTCATTTTACGAAATTCTTCTTGCTCCGCGATCGGACTTTAGATGTAGTGATAACAATGTAGCTAAGCAGATAGAAAAATTACAACCGTACGTACGAGTGTTAAGATTCTATTAGAAAATCTAACACTATTCAATTGATACCACCAAAAGAGAAATCATAAGCATGACATCACGCCTGAATCTCAGTAGGGTTGCAGAAGTGTATCTAAAAGTACACCCACATTTCATTATTTATGTTTAAATCCCATGTAATAGGGGCCGACCTTTTTCCAACAACCGGGGCCCAAAACCAGACCCAAAATCTCAATGCCTGAACCGGGAATCGAACTCAGGACCCCATACTCAGCAGTCGCGCTTGCGACCACAAGACCTACGAGGCAGAAATAAAAAAATATTCAATTATCCACAAAAACCTGAAAAGACATTAAAATGATCCTATAAAACCTTTTCTAATACAAACGGATTCCGATCGGAACACAAATCGCTCGTCTGATTGACATAAAACATTAATTATCGTAACACTCTTCGCAGTCTATAAATAGAAAACAAATTAAAATGCCCTGACGGTAATCGCAGAACAAATGGACGCAATACAACAAATGTTGATCGAAAACGGAAATTAAGCCGTGCCTAGCGAGTGAGAATCAAATGTGGATGAAGGAAGGCCTTTTGGGAATTCAAGGTCAGATGTAATATGACCTTTATGTCGTGAGTGCTATGACCGATAATGCACATACCAGCTACAGTCCATTCACAGTTATTTTAATTCTGCCCTCGTATTGCTGTCAAATTCACAGCGGTCTTTAGGCTCGTAGCAATTATGGCTCAATCACACTTGGTCGTTTGCTTATGGAATTCGGGCAAACGATCAACAACTGGCCATTGTTTGTGAGGCAACACCACATTTAAACCCCGGGGCAGAGTCATCTACGAATCTCCACCTAAACAGGTTTTCATTGCTTCAGACAAGATGTATCCGGATTCATTTAAATTTAATTGTGATGACTAGCGCAATAAATGCATGCATAAGGTGCCCGAATTCGAATAAATTCATTTCACCACCTGAATACTGGCTAACGATGAAGTGTAGTTGCGTCATAAGATTGTGGCCACAGACCTGTCTATTATTATAATTTTTTTTCGAATGGGAAATCATTAAATGACCTCCCTCCCGCTCTGCTCAGAGTGGGAGCAAGTGTCAGACTTTTACTGACTAAAACCCATCCATGTTCGTTCTTAGCCCTTTATGTTCCGGGGCGTCTGTATCCCTTTCAAACAGTCCCGTAGCAAACCTGTCTATCAACAATAAAATGATCTTGAGTTACGTTAAAAAAAGGTTGCAAACATGACTACGTTTGTTAACGTGTGTTAGAACTGCAACTGACAGAGGTAAAATATCTGTCAAAGGACTATACAATCATTAACCACCAACATAGAAAGTTGCCGTTGTTCAAAATGTGAAACAAAAGATAGAAAATTAGAGACATTAGAGTTGTCAAATTTAAAGCGTTTACAAAAGGTAAATACACCTTTGTGGTTGCGCATAACCAGACGCCTACTGTGGGCGTCTTTTTCAAGTTCTGTAACAAACACATCAGGCGCGTTGCGGTGTGCGCGGCGTACGCTTTGTAACAGAAACGGATAAGTACAGCCAGAACCGAGAATACGCTCAGTATTCTTATCATTTCACTTATTTAAGGCGATTACATGAGCTAAACACGAGTTTTATAATTACTAAAAGTATATGATTCAATGCTATTAAAAAGACCACAAAAATATATGATATTTTTCAGGATATATGCTAGCATGATAGTGTTTTGAAAACACAATACAAATAATTTAACTCTATAAAAAAAAATCACAAACTTATCTCTATATTAATATGCATGTGATCATTCAGTTTTTTTGGCAAATAATTCTACAAGCAATATAATGCATGATAGTGTTTTAGTTTTTTAATCCAATCAATCGTTTTTTTTTGTAAATCGATCGAAACCACTCATTTCGCGCTATTTGGCCACCAGTGACTAATATAACAACCACTTTGTATTGCAAGCTGATTAGAACTTTATTCTTACAGAATAAAAACAAAAGAAGGTATCATTGAAAACCTTTGTCACATAGGATCAAATACCTACAGCTATCGACAAAATAAAGCGCCGAATACACTAGGGAACATTTTGTCCCGCAACATGACGCGCGACACTAAATATACGTGACGCTGCAACGTTGCATAGTGTCCCGCAACATGACCCACAACATTGTACGTGACGCGGGGCATGTTGCTTGCTCCCGCCTCGAGAGCGAGCGCACGTGTCCCGCGTCAGTGTTGCGCCATTTGTCACTGAGTGTAGTCGCGTACGCAACGTGCCTTTAAAATGTCTGTAGTGTGGGGAAATGATACCGTGCTTTTGCTTATAGAGCTTTACGAAAGTCGTGACTTGTTGTGGGATACTTCACACCGTGACTATCGAAATAAAATAAAGAAAAATGATGCATGGGAGGATATTGCCAAGGCGTTTAAATTGCCTAGAAAAGAATTCATTTGCAATAAAGTTTCAAAATCAGATGATGACATGCGAGTAAAATTCACAAACGATCCGTCAGACATTCGGAGATCACTTAGAATATTAACTCTTCTTTCTCGTTGTAATAAGAAATTCCGCATCCACCACCTTCTCTTTCTCTTACGTTTCAACACACTCGATATAATTACTATGTACGCAGCACTAATTGCCACAACCTCCTCGGGCGACATTTCTATTAACACTGAGAAGTGTGGTCGACAAAATGTTCCGCGACATGTATGTCGGCACATTCCACGTAGTTGTTGAGGAACATGTTCCGCAACATGTTGCTCCAATTGTCCCCTAGTGTATCCGTGGCTTTACATTACCAATCCTTTCGGGAGCGGGAATCCAGTTGATGTTCAAGGCAACAGCGGTTTATTTCTTTATTTATCGTGTAGTTACTGCTTAACCTGGTACAAGGGTTTTTATGCCCATTGGCATCTGTCTTAACTTTACATGCCATCGAGAAATGTCTCTGAGGCATGCTGGTTTTCTCACAGTGTTTTCCTTCACCGAAGCAAGTAATATTAACACAATAGATTTTGTGGATTAATGTGCACATGAATCCAAAAACAGAGGTGTGCGTTTTGGGGTCGAAGTTGAAACCTATCACAACTATAGCGGGTATTGATACCGTATTGTTTAAGCGAGGTGTCTCGTGTGTGCGAGTAACAATAAATTAAAGCAATTTATACTCCATTAAGGCCCAATTGATAAGCACTTAATTCATTCACGACACGAATACAGTGTTGAAAAGGAAAGACATTAATATAATTGATCTGGAAAGTCCATTTGTCGATTTAAAGAAAGTTGTGAAGTTTGACACCTGTAAAATAAAACAGTGATGTACTCACGGCCGGGCACGCAGCATTGGTTCTAGTTCCCACTCATCCTCTGGCTAGCCTTTTCACAACTATTCTAGATTCGGCTTCCAGTCTTACGGGATGAACATAAGTTACATTGAGTGACAGCCTATTAGATCTCCCCAACACAGTAATAAGAAACCTCACGGTAGAACTGGCTGTCAAACTTTTAGCCTGCCTGTGTCGACTATCAAAATATATAATTGACAGCCAGGACCAACGGCCTAACGTACTTTCAGAGGCACGAAAGAATCTTGGTATGTAATGTGGGGTAGCCCATCCACAGACTGACCTAGGTATGCGCGGCTTAACCTAATGTTCCTTTCATTACGAGATTCTAATTCCTAATCAATATTCAATTAAATAGTTATCTAGTAGCTGATTTACATCATCCACCAAGTTTATTATACCAAGAGACGTTACCAGTCACATTACCTGTTAAATGTCTCACAAATCATATGGATAGTTTCTTGGTACAATTTTGAATTGATGTCCAATGAACCGTCAATTAATAATGCAGCCACACACAGAATCCATGCGTGTCTCAATCTGGGTTATGTTAACCACAGTAACATTATTACATCACTACTGTGATGATCTCCAGAGCGTGAACGATGTTAGGGCTCGAATCCATTGGTGCGCAAGTACAAGATTTTCATTAATTATTTTGCGTGCGCCTAATTAT
Organism: Xestia c-nigrum; assembly: GCA_916618015.1. Taxonomy (NCBI): domain Eukaryota; kingdom Metazoa; phylum Arthropoda; class Insecta; order Lepidoptera; family Noctuidae; genus Xestia; species Xestia c-nigrum. The sequence continues at coordinate 5,632,002 of OU745264.1, forward strand.
CCGCGTCTTGTACCCTCGGCGCATTACAACCGTTCTTTGTGCGCCCTCAGAGAAACCACCGCTTTAATATAAGTCCCCTTTCTAATTAATTCACATCTTCATAATCAACGATCCACGAAGCATCTCGGCATTTTGAACAGCCTGCATCCACAATGATGGCGGAATTTTTAAGCCAAATTCTTCACTCTAACCTACATTCTTGATCCGTGACTTTATCTGAAATGTAAAAAGTAATCAACATAAAATAAACTGTCTCTAGAAAAACGTGGCAACATTATATATTTGAGAGCGGCAGATCGATTTTCTTTATTCAAAAGCCGACTGAAGTGTCAACAGAAGACCTTTTATCGTAATTCTTTGCTCGTGAACTTCAGTGATTGTACATTTTTCCGTGTCAGGATAAAATTTAAACATCGGGCGAATAACGGCCGAATCTGCTTATGTCACGACGGAAAAGCGTCAGACGGGAAAAGATATTACTTCAAAGAGACCACAACAGTTTTACGACGTCACAAGGGAGGAGAGCGCGGAATGCTACACAATTTGTTTTTTCTCGTGGCGTCCGCGTTCGCAATAGTGTGTTCATAGCTCAAGTGAACGCATTAAGAGAATGGCACCATTTGTGGGGAATTTCATTAGTCATTCCCTGCGGTGGGGGTATTCCATCATAGATTCCTTTCGCGTCTCACGTACCGCGGATACTTCGCAGACAAATATGTCTGGAATAGGGTGAATTTTCAATTGGATCTTCATTAATTATTTACCGAGCGAGTTCTCCAGATTGTTCGGTAAATAACGAAAATTGGACGCGTAAATATATTGTTGCGTAGGCTTGTTTGTTCACACTAAAATGCTATTAGCGAAGTCGGGGTGAAGTTTACCCCAGTTTGGGTGTCATAGAGCGGTGTCTCAACTTTACTTGTTAATAACAACGTGCGTCAATCTAGGGCACAGTGATCGGAGCACCTTGTACTCGTACTACTCGATTTAATAACCAGTTCACTCGATCGCCGTCAGCTTGTCTAGTTACTGCAGACACGGTAAATTCTCTCTAGTGGTGATTTAATCAAAGGGAACTATATCAATATTTGTTGCAGAAAAATAATACTCATTTAACTCCTCAGCAAGCTTTTGAGAAAATTAAAGAAAATTGATGCGTGTCCTAGTTTTTCCTTATACTATTAAGCTCACTAAGGTAGGTTGGCTCGTGTCTGATATGGGTTCAACGGCGACTCCATATTGGAATTCGAACCTTACGGTTTCAGTATCGTAATCTTTATCCTCGCTTCCAGCCTTTAGGATATTGAAACAATTCTAAAGCTGAAATCTCGAGTGTGGAAACGGTGCATGTATTTCTGTTAGTTTTATTTTTTTAAATCGTAGCGTGCGCTTGGCTCACATACCTGAATTGGCAAAGATAAGGTTTTTTTCTTATACCTTGGGACACAAGTAGGGTGAGTATTCTGCGATGCAAGTTGACCTAGTTCGGCTAGTTTTCTTATAAACACAACACGTCAGCTTTGATAATAGTAATAAAAAGTTGGGTTGTATAGGACCGTATAGCTGAATCCGGTTCTCGGGAGAAGGTCGAAGATTCATCGGGGCGACAACCGATGAAATGTTTGAACGTGCGGGATACTGGCTGATCTGGAATCAGTGGTGAAATAAAAACAAAATTTTCTCAGCGACTGACTGATTTAACGATCGAGCTGAATTCACGAATATTTTTTTCCATTTCAAAGAAGTTTATTGAAGAAATGGATTACGTTAGGGAAAAGACAGAAGCGCTGCGGTCGTTAGCTTAAATCTGGCGCGAATACTAATGTTCCGACATTTTAAACAGTATAGTATAGAACATATCGTTGGCCTAGTGGTTGCAATCGCGACTGCTAAGCATGAGGTCCAGGATTATATTCCCGAGTCGGGCCAATTGTTATTAGGTTTTTCCGTCAGGTATTTCTCAGTAGCTGTCACTGAGTCTGGATTTATACCCGTTTGATAGCCGTGACAGTGGACAGGGCACATTGCCCGCAGAACGGATGGTCGTTGAGGCCGAAAAGTTCTAGAGTGGCGACCGCGAACCGGAAGACGATGCGTTGGAAGACCTCCCACTAGGTGGACCGATGACCTGGTGAAGGTTTCGGGAATTCGTCAGATGCGAGTCCCACGGGCCCGGTCAATCTGGCGACGATTTCCAGCAGTGGACGTCTTTCGGCAGAAATTATAATGATGATGATAGCCGTAGGCCATTAGGCTGGCGTGGGACTTAAATATAAGGGTATGCGCGCACTACGAAAACAAATCGTTGCGACTTTTAACATGCGAAATAAAGTAACGTAAAAAAATCAAACGATTTATTTCCGCAGTGCCCGGATTGTAGTACAATTCTGTTGTTCACAAATTGACGAATTTTCTTCGCTAAGGTTTATTTTCGTAGAGCGCGCATATCCTAACTGGCGAAATGTGGGTGTACTAATACACCTCTGCCTGAACCTTTGGAGATTACAAGCGTGATATTATGTTATGTAGTATATAATCTTGTTCACACATTTGCCAGACTTTAAATATGAGTAATTGTTAAGTATGTTAAAGCATACCTTTATTTAATTTGTTAAAGAACAGAACAGTTGCCCAAAGTCTTGAATATTTTTGGAAAAGTTTTGTGTACCTAAAATGGTGTTCGTGCTGAATAGTGCAATATTTCGGGTATTTAGTATGAGTAACCCAAAACGAATGGCCCGTATACAAAAAATTTCTACTTTCCAAAGCGGTGATAAAAAAAAACTGTAGATAGCAGTAAAATAGTTACAAATAAAGCATTGACATATTTAATAAATTCGCTAGATAGGAATAATTTAAAAAGAAATGCAAGTAAAACATTTATACATTTTTACAACTTTTGACATATTACCATAAAAAAAATGTAAAATGTAAAAAATGAATTAGGATTTATTTTTAGGAGTAGTTATGGACAAACATTGAAATTGGAAAGGTCAAATAGATAATTTTTGTAAGAAAGTAAACAAATTCGTATTTGCACTTAGGAGGATCAAAAAATTAACAGACATTCAAACAGCCTTATTGGTGGTTTTGTGGTATGGAATAACTGTATACAACATAATATATTGTATTGTACTCTGAATTCAACAGAGGCTCAGAGGGCATTCATAGCCCAAAAAATTGGTGTAAGATTATTTTTAGGATTCCGTAGTGAACTAGGAACCCTTATAGTTTCGCCATGTCTGTCTGTCTGTCCGTCCTCGCTTAATCTCTATGACCGTTAGCACTAGAAAGCTGAAATTTGGTACCAATATGTGTATCAATCACGCCGACAAAGTGGTTATAAAAATTGGAAAAAAAATGTTTTATTGATATTACACTCCTATATAATAATATATAGAAGAAGGTCATAAGTTATTTTCATAAATCAACTCAGGATTATTTGCATTTTAATCAGTTAAATAATTAATTATTGCAGCCAGCACTAAACATCTACAATGTTACCTAAATAATTATTTGAAAGATTGCCACGAAGTATAATTGGAAATCAAACGAGCTTACCTGTTAAGGAAAGTCTTGATTCTAATTTTATGAGTGGCAATCTGAAAAAAGATTACCCACACACCACTGTCATATAGCTAACAGCCCCAAAGCTGCAATAATTAGTCTACCTAATTCAATATTAACCTTTCAGGAAAACAGTGAATCTAGGTAATATTCGGAACTACTCTGTAAACAGATTGTTCCCAATATTGTGATCTCTAAAATAAGTGACGTGCCTGACATGTGTCAAAACGGGGAAGTATACGAATATTGCAGGACTAAAAAATATTATTTTTTTGATCCTCTAAATTTCGCGGTGTGTTAATCTTAATATATATAAATCTCGTGTCACAATGTTTGTCCTCAATGGACTCCTAAACCACTTAACCGATTATAATAAAATTCGCACACCATGTGCAGTTCGATCCAACTTGAGAGATAGGATAGTTTAAATCTCAATTTACGCAGACGAAGTTGCGCGAGGCAGCTAGTGTAGATATAAGGAATACTACCATGTTAAATAATTCTTTTTCAGATTGCCACTCATAAAATTAGAATCAAGACTTCGCTTAACAGGTAAGCTCGTTTGATTCCCAATTGTTAATTTGTCAATTCTGAGAATATAAATGTAACCTAAAGCTACTTCAAACCCGGCCACACCCACATTATATTCGGTAAAATAACAATTTTATAAGCTAACATTTCATGATAAATATCCGGTTTCATGTAATATTTCCGGGAACTCGTTAAGCGGGGATCACTAGAACATTTCGTTCGGTCGCATTTCTACGAGCTTCCAATTAAACCAACGTAACTCAAAACTAACTAGCGGTGCCATACCCAGTGCTGAACTGTCATAAATACCTGCTTCCTTGGTATGGGTTAGGTGAACATCCAGTTTATATACAAAGTTTGTGGTACTAAAGTTTAAGGAATAAAATGTTTTTACTATGTAACATGCGAAGACATGTGACATCTACTAATCCGCACTGGGCCCGCATGGTGGTGTAACGTTTTTGCAGGTGATTTGAAAGTCCACGTTAGTGGTGGAACTACAAAATTGAATGCGTTAGATAGTGGTAGGTAGAAGTTAAATAAAAACATACGTTACAAAAATATTTTTATATTACAGATTTAGTAACTACTAGCCGGTTGAGCCGGGTATGGGTCTGATATCGAGCGCGCGAGGAGGTTAGAACCGCCTATAGAACACTACTGTCCTGCAGGTCTTCCAGACGTAGGTAGCGGGAACTGGAGTAGATGGCCAGGGTCCCGTAGCGCCGCAACAGGGTCGTCCAGCCACTTCCCTGTGGCGACGGCGGTCTGGTATTAGTAACCGCTTCTGGAGATTGCGTCGAGCAGCGCTGGCAGGCGCGCTGGTGTTGGTGCAGCACAATCACAGCGCGGTTAGACGCGCCGGGCTGACACCGGGGTGCGCAGGTGTATGTAGCCGTAGGCTAAGGCAGGAAGGAAGGAACCCTGGAACGAGCCGGTTTGTCCGGTTAGGTGGTGTCCGGACTCGCGCAACCGACTGCCACGTCCCGACAACCGTAGGCCTAGAAGCCTACGTGAACAGCAGTGAGCTGGCATCCATTTGTTATCGGGATGAGGCAGCCTAGCGGGTGCGTCACAATAAAAAGACATAGCAATCGAAAATGAAAAGAATGATATCCAAGTGTGTAGGTAGATGAATAAAAATAATAGACTTTCTTTCCACTTATGAATCTAAGCTACAGACAGACCTGGATATCCTCGACTCGTTACAGACAGTGAGAGATCAAGATTAAGAGGATTGAGTACGGACGACGATTAACTTTTAGTAATTTAGAAAAGTGTTGTAGGTAGATCAAGTTCAATCGTCGTACGCACAGAAACACTGATGGCACAAGGTTTGCAGTTTAATTATTACAGAGATGTTACAAAGGCTAAGACAATAAAATATGAGCGGCGAAGAAATAGATGTTTGCGAAACTCACCCGACTGGGGTTGTCACTTCACTGAAGTTAATAATTAAAATAAAAGTTGAGACCACAATAAGATGTCGTTCGTAGATGATTTAATAGTAGTGGTCACTGTAGCTCTGTGTTCCTCAAATGAGCTGACCGGCCCTTTTATAACCTATTGCCGGATCTTTCTAGAAGTAATTAGTGGAAGGAGAATACAGCCAATCACGACGTAGCTGTCATCGCGATTGTGTTGCCAGAACAATTTCTAAAGATTCCACTTTAATTGTGGTGTTGCAAGTTTTTTACTTTATAACTAAGTTATTTATTTTTATAATTTATTAAGAATAAACGTGCAACGTTACAGTACCCCCCTAATTAGCATAGGATTTTTCCTAGGTAAAATCCGCTGACACTGCCGCAGATGACATCTGATTTCCGGTACTCATTCGTTCCTTCTCTTTTATTCATCACACACATTCACTCTTCACTTATGTAGTAGCAACACATTAGTACATGTATTGTCACCTGCTGTTATACAGAGTGTATTGTTTATAAGTTATCACAATGCACTCACGGAAATCCGACGCAGTTCTTAAATTGTGTAAAAGGTACTGAGCAATCTACATATAACCAAACTATTAGTAAGTTGAAATAGTGTCGATTTTGGCTTATTTAGGGAGTAATCAACCGCTCCTGGTGTACCTATGGTGTAGGGCCATAGATAAATAGTGTGATCATGGGGTAGACCATGATCGGTTATTCACTATGGCTGTAGGGCACATAGTGAACGTAGACAGTGATGAAGGGGTAGACCATCACCCTGTATATACTATTGGTGTGGTCCAATAGCAATAGAAGAATAGAAGAATAGAAGAGTAGTAGTTGGTTATATGTTGATAGGCGGTTTTTAGCAAAAGGTAAGTTTGGGTAGGTACTTATAGCAAGGTAGAATTATTTTTATATTCTGAGATTAGATTATTTAGGTAGTTGAATACATATTTTAGTACATGTAAACATCCATGATACGGGGACAAATGTTCATGGTCATCGCACTAATTTTTTTTTTTTTTTTTTCACCGGGATTCGAACCCGTGACCCTAGGAATGTAAGATGAGTATTATAAACAAAAGTTAATTATGCATACTAATGCGGGTAGAAGAAAATCAAAAACTAAATATAGACTGACTGTTGTCAACAAGTTCCGTAATGAGCTCGCCGCATTCCTGAGATAAGGCGGTGGCACAAGTTAATAAGCGGTAGCGTTTTTAGACAAAATAAGTTATTTATTTGTTATACAATGTCAGATTGCTATAGATAGTTTTATGTTAGTTTCCGTAATTCGCTAACCGAATCAGCACATACACCACCGCGAACAGCTACTTCATATTCTAGTTCCGCCTTTTGTAACGATAGATATTTTATTGGGTAAGACATTTTAAAGAGAATTCAGCTATGTGATATTTAAAAAATAACCCTAGGTGAGAGTCGCAAAATCCGCAATTTACAATGGGTAGGTATTCCACAATTTGTGGTAAAGTAATATAGTTCACAAATAGTAATACCAAAGAGCTAGAAAAAAAATTTTAGTATGTGGGTGACTGCGAAAAAAAAAATTTAGAGAAAGTTTTAAATTAATCCGCTCAACGGTTGTTTTTTTTTTTTAATATACGTAGGTTGGAGAAAAATATAAACACGGAAGGTAATTTTTTTTCCGCAGTCTGAAATTACAATATATAGTTAGCACACCCGCCATACACCATCACCAAGTTAACAAATAGATGATACGGCAGAAAAAACCTAACACGGCTCGATATCTACCACCAGAAGGGCGCCACTGTAACGTTTTTGCAGGTGATTTGAAAGTCCACGTTAGTGGTGGAACTACAAAATTGAATGCGTTAGATAGTGGTAGGTAGAAGTTAAATAAAAACATACGTTACAAAAATATTTTTATATTACAGATTTAGTAACTACTAGCCGGTTGAGCCGGGTATGGGTCTGATATCGAGCGCGCGAGGAGGTTAGAACCGCCTATAGAACACTACTGTCCTGCAGGTCTTCCAGACGTAGGTAGCGGGAACTGGAGTAGATGGCCAGGGTCCCGTAGCGCCGCAACAGGGTCGTCCAGCCACTTCCCTGTGGCGACGGCGGTCTGGTATTAGTAACCGCTTCTGGAGATTGCGTCGAGCAGCGCTGGCAGGCGCGCTGGTGTTGGTGCAGCACAATCACAGCGCGGTTAGACGCGCCGGGCTGACACCGGGGTGCGCAGGTGTATGTAGCCGTAGGCTAAGGCAGGAAGGAAGGAACCCTGGAACGAGCCGGTTTGTCCGGTTAGGTGGTGTCCGGACTCGCGCAACCGACTGCCACGTCCCGACAACCGTAGGCCTAGAAGCCTACGTGAACAGCAGTGAGCTGGCATCCATTTGTTATCGGGATGAGGCAGCCTAGCGGGTGCGTCACAATAAAAAGACATAGCAATCGAAAATGAAAAGAATGATATCCAAGTGTGTAGGTAGATGAATAAAAATAATAGACTTTCTTTCCACTTATGAATCTAAGCTACAGACAGACCTGGATATCCTCGACTCGTTACAGACAGTGAGAGATCAAGATTAAGAGGATTGAGTACGGACGACGATTAACTTTTAGTAATTTAGAAAAGTGTTGTAGGTAGATCAAGTTCAATCGTCGTACGCACAGAAACACTGATGGCACAAGGTTTGCAGTTTAATTATTACAGAGATGTTACAAAGGCTAAGACAATAAAATATGAGCGGCGAAGAAATAGATGTTTGCGAAACTCACCCGACTGGGGTTGTCACTTCACTGAAGTTAATAATTAAAATAAAAGTTGAGACCACAATAAGATGTCGTTCGTAGATGATTTAATAGTAGTGGTCACTGTAGCTCTGTGTTCCTCAAATGAGCTGACCGGCCCTTTTATAACCTATTGCCGGATCTTTCTAGAAGTAATTAGTGGAAGGAGAATACAGCCAATCACGACGTAGCTGTCATCGCGATTGTGTTGCCAGAACAATTTCTAAAGATTCCACTTTAATTGTGGTGTTGCAAGTTTTTTACTTTATAACTAAGTTATTTATTTTTATAATTTATTAAGAATAAACGTGCAACGTTACAGTGGATGATAGATCTCCTCTGATATAGAGGGAGCTTGTGTCCCACCAGTGGGAACATTAATAGAATGATGATGAATATGATGATGTTTTTACTTTTTAACCGACTTCTAAAAAGGAGGAGGTTCTCATTTCAAATGTTTTTTTTTTCTTGACTCCGTCGCTTGACAACCGATTTGAAAAATTCTTTTTTTGTTGGAAAGGGTATACTTGCCTAATGGTCCCATAGTCACCAAGTCGGGATCTGATGATGAAATCTTAGCGAATTCGAGTGAACTCTTCAAATCTTTTATTTGAAGTATTTACAACAACAAGTGAAGCATTTGCGTTCAATAAGAACCATGTTACCATCAGATCTTATGATGAAGCCAAAAGTCAGGCACCGGGACTCCATAATATTAACGGTATGCACTTTACATGTGTACCAAGCACATGTGAACCACTAAAAAGTGAAAGTGAAAAGTCGGTGACAAAAAAATTAAATCAATCAAACAAAGGTCACCGACTTCAGGACCTTATTTTAATTTTTTGTTTTTTTTTTAAGTCGGTTTTATTTTTTCAAAAAAGTTTTTATTTCGTCTAGTGTTTGCAAGCACGGCTGCTCAACATGAAGTCCAATTTCTCAGTAGCAGCTACGAATTTGTGCCCAGTTAATGTCAATAGGGTCGATCCTATTACATGGGACATAAAAGGCAAGGTATGGGTATACTATTAGGTACACTTCTGCTTAACCCGTCGGAGATTACAAAGCGTAATGTTATGTACTTACACTTTTTATTTTATACAAATAAAGAGTATAAAAAACCTCTGTAAGAAGCCGAAATGCACTTTTTCTCCCTGTCATTGCAATCATTTTATTGTTCTAAGTACACCATCTTTTTCTTCTTTTTGTCGTATCGATGATTTCCCCTTTTTTAAATTCTTCTTGATCAGTACTCTGCCATCTCGACAACGATGGTGGTGCCCTCTGATAGGTTTCTTTAGAGTGCAGGTGGAACCACACATAGTACAGGACAGGTGGTGAGCCATAGCTTGCGTTGAGGCACCGAAGTCACACAAGGCTTCATCGGAATACCCCCACCGGCTCAGGTTGTATCTGCAGCGGGCCACCTGACTTCGGCATTCCAGGTGGGCCATGGCAGAAGGTGTTCTGGATGGAGCTTTTCTGCTACTTTGACATATGGGGGATGCTTGAAGAGCCATAATTTTGTTTTGGCTTCACTGCTACACCATACCTGGGAACCTTCGGAGATATTGGGGGTCAAAGATCCAACTTTTCAAAAAGTGTTTTTTTTTATTAATTACAAATTTTTATTGTAAGATTCTTACTTTAAGGCGATTACACGAGCTAAATTTATTAGCAACTCTATTTATGGTGGTTCACACTTCGTTTGAAATGCTGTTAGAATAAAGTTCTAATAAGCTTGCACTTACAAAGTGGTTGTTACTTCAGTCACTGCGGGCCAAATAGCGCGAAACTAGTGGTTTCGATCGATTTTCCAAAAATAAATTGATTGGAATAAAACACTAAAACACTATCATGCTAATATATTGCTTGTAGAATTATTTGCCAAAAAATCAGAATGAGTGCATGCATATTAGTATGTTTTTTTTTGTTTGGCTGATATTTTTAACCGCCTTCAAAAAGGAGGAGGTTTCAATTCGTCGGGACCTTTTTTAAGTTATTGCATAGCTTCTATCGCGGGCCTTGAGCGTGGAGACCGAATCCAGAAATTCCATAACGAAAATAACCTAACACCCCATGTCAGATAATGACAATGACGAGCTAGTTTTCTTTTTAATATATTGCCGTAACTAGGAGTTGTAGGTTGTATATGTCACCGTAAAATTGTCAAACACGTTATATTACAATACAACGTGATTTTTCTCGCGATATTGTAATGTCTCGAATTATTGTCAACTGAACATACGGAAGTATCTCTGCCCCCATAATCGGGACTTGGGGCACACCCCCGCTAGGTTAGTTAGGTTTCTTTAAACCCTGCACTCGGAAATAGGGGCCTCGCGAAGCGGGGCTCCGTCGACTACGCTTTTTAGGGGGAATATAAAGTGTTTTAAGGTTATGTTATATTAATCGGTATTTCTCAGGAATGGTGCATTATCTTTTCATGAGAGTTGTGCCACTCGGCAAGGGGGACCCCTCCTTCCCTCCACACCGCGTAAGTTGACTACCATCGCATGCATTTCAAGAAAAATAATGCGTTTTGTTGTAAGCAGTATGTTCATTTGACAATAATTCGAGACTTTACAATATCGCTAGAGATATTACAATATAACGTATTTGACAATTTTACGGTGACATATACATTTGATGTTGGACCTTCTTTGTAACCATTTTTTATCACCTTATGCAATTATAATTATTTATGAATTTTATTTTTCCGCTTCTTGCCGGCTCGAGGACCAAACGCAGACTGAATGTTCAGCCTCGGCTTTCCATCACGATGAAATTATGAATTTTATAATGAATGTTCCACACACGCGTGCTTGCGTGCCGTCCATCGTGATGGGAAGCCAAGCCTGAACATTCAGTCTGCGTTTGGTCCTCGAGCCGGCAATGAGCGGAAAAAAAATGAATAAATAATTATAATTGCATAAGTTGATAAAAAATGCTATGCTTTACCGCGGCAGTCCCCGAGTGCCACACGTCTTTTTTTATTTTTTTTACGTATGTTTCCCGATTACTCGAAGATGGCTGGAGCGATTTGAATTATTCTTTTTTGTTTGAAAGGGTATAGGCTTTCCAGGTGGTCAAGTCAGAATCTGATGATGGGATCTTGGAGAAATTGAGAGAACTCTTCAAATATTATAGGCACACTGGATGTGATTTGGGTAGTTATTGTGGAAGAATACTTTCTTAAATAATATAACATCACGCCTCTACGTTGTGAAGGGGTAAGCACAAGTGAACCACTAAGAGGTGAAAAATAAAAACTTTACAAAAAATTAAACCGACTCCAAAAACAACAAAAAAAATGAAAAATAACTTTATCTTCAGAAGTCGGTGACAAAAAACTAAGTAAATCGATCAAACGAAGGTTTTTTGTTTTGTTTTAGAGATAAGTTCGTGATTTTTTTTTTACTGAGTTAAATTAATTGTATTATGTTTTCAAGACACTATCATGCTAGCACGTATCCTAAAGAATATCATATATTTGTCTGGACTTGTTTATAGCAGTGAATCATATACTTTAAGTAATTATAAAACTCGCGTTTAGCTCATGTAATCCCCTTAAACACTTTTATGACCCCCGTACTATTCAATCGATCTATTAGCACAATGCTTTAAGTGCGTTAGTTTGAGTTCTACCACAAAACATGACTTTTAAATCCCAAATTAAAAGTGCGTAAAGATACCTACCTATTTTGATTGTACAGAATGCTTGGTTGACGGTTTCGTGATGAGGTTGTTTACACCCTGTATAATGACTGACCTACTGAGAACACAAAACGTTGACACATCACAGCCGCATCGGGCCGCAGCGCATTGCATTGCAGTACATAAATTGAAGTCATAATATGAAGTCTCCCTATAATGTGAAAGAAAAAAAAATGAAAAAGATACAAGGAAACGTTGTGCACATAAAATTACAAAAAGCAAATGAACAATAAACATACAACGCATAACAAATATTTGTCGTGGATTGATGGTGCCATAGTGCAACAAGCAGTGCCACCAAACAATTAGTTTTATGAACTAATAATATCGTTACCGGAATCGCAAGTGCATTTTATTTTTGGATTCGTGCTCTATTACTGTTTGTCAACCCCCTCAACTATTTATTTTTAATATGTTTAATGTACAGATACAGTTTTTTACTGTTTTATTATTATGTATATAGATTTAAACAATGCAAGCGAAAACGTTTTCAAAAACAATAAGAACGTAAAGTACGTTTTTTCTTGAAAGTTCCATAATGTAAACGATCTTTTTCCACCATAATTGCAACGGCAGGAAAATAAAGCAAATCTCTGTTCCAAGTTTTATCAACATAGTTTTAATGTTAACAAAAAATTGTGGAATGTTTTTCTTTTAAATACTAATATTACTATAAAAATATTTTGTTCAGCATGGTACCACTTTGTTTGGAGGCGCTCGGGCCAAAATAATATCAGCTGATCTTTAGGTTAAGCAGTAATTGCCTAGGTTGGTCTGTGGACTATGGTGTGGTTATTTGTCCATCTTTGACAGTCGTTACAGGTAGTCAGTGGCCCAAAAAGTCTGACAACCAGTCTTACCAAGTGGTATCGTATTTTATTAACTGGGTTGTGGAGGTTAGATAGGCAGTCGCTCCATGTAAAATACTGGCATTCAGCTGCATACGGTTAGACTGGAAGCCATCCCTAACATAGTTGAGTAAAGGCTACGCAGATGGTACTACTTTGATTTAATATCACGCCTGTAATTCCAGAATGGCAGAATTAGCCTTTAATGTTGGGAGACATGGCCTCCTCTCTATGAGAGGGAATAGGCTATAATCCATCACGCGGGCCAAGTGCGAAGGTTTACCTAATATGGAAAACCTACATTTCGCCAGTTATGTTTTAAATCCCATGTAATAGGGGCGTGCCTATTGCGACCCACCGGGCACAAGTCCAGACTTCATGGGTGATGCTAGGAAATTCCTGTTAGAAAAACCCAATAACATTTAGCTTGATCCGGGAATCAAAATCAGAACCACATGCTAAGTAGCACTTTTGAAGTTTTCTACCATCAGTTTAAAATTGTGATGTAATCAATTGACCATAGTTTATACATATCAAATGTGTGCCTTTGATATCCTGGTATCCATTATCTACGTCAATATATCCACGTAGGATATCGCAATATCTTGCCAGATAGTTATCATCAAGTTACATTCTGGTTTACAAGCTGGGCCTCAATTCTGCGTGTCATGCTCCCCAGCAGAACCACTTTGACTACATTATGTACAAATTACAGGATAAAATGTAGATAATGTCTATATTTTTGTAGCTTAATATCAAAAATTGTATATTGTTAGTTTCTTGGACAATATCAATCAAAAGTGGTCATGCTACAGAGCATACTCTCCAGCAGGACTACTTTAAAATAACGGTTATTTCACGCTGATTATGCACGGGTCATAATATAAACAAATGTATATTAATTGTATATCAAGATAACATCTACAATTTTAGATAAATACTTACTGATTTTTAGTAACATATAAATGTTTTACCGGAAAGCGCCTGCTATGAATTTCTTAGCAAATAACAAGATTAATATATTTCTTTACGATAAATAAATTGTACCTATATCAAGATAACAACATCTACAATTAATTTATAATTATTAATTAAATTTTTATTTTGTTTATCTCTATGCTGCACACAACATCAAAAGACGCGGAATTTAATACACTGCCATCTCGTATATTCCTTAGAAAGATTTTTTTATTTGTTCCCTGGACGTTTCACTGGTGTAGTAAAAAAAAAAGATTAAATGTATTGTTTTTTGTGTACATAAAAATAAAACAAATTATATTTACATTTTTGACACAACTACAAAAATGTAAATATAATTTCTATATTTTTAACAATTTATTAGTTTATATATTGTAAAAAAATATATGTATTAATCTTGTTATTTGCTAAGAAATTCATAGCAGGCGCTTTCCGGTAAAACATTTATATGTTACTAAAAATCAGTAAGTATTTATCTAAAATTGTAGATGTTATCTTGATATACAATTAATATACATTTGTTTATATTATGACCTGTGCATAATCTGCGTGAAATAACCGTTATTTTAAAGTAGTCCTGCTGGAGAGTATGCTCTGTAGCATGACCACTTTTGATTGATATTTTCCAAGAAACTAACAATATACAATTTTTGATATTAAGCTACAAAAATATAGACATTATCTACATTTTATCCTGTAATTTGTACATAATGTAGTCAAAGTGGTTCTGCTGCGGAGCATGACACAATTCTGCTATTACAATAGTGTCAGAATAGTCGATCATTGATTTCATAATAGTCAAATTCTGTCAAATCTTGACAAGTTTGGTAATCTAGTATTATAATGGCACCAATGACTTTCCAATGGTCAACCACTGACACTCCATTGAAAGAAATGCCATAGAATGGTAATCTCGTACATATTGACAAATGTGTGAAAAAATCCTACTATATATAATATATTAATATATATATTATATATAATATTATAAATGCGAAAGTTTGTGAGGATGGATGTATGTTTGTTACTCTTTCACGCAAAAACTACTGAACGGATTTGGATGAAATTTTGCGCACAGATGTTTTACAACCTGGATTAACACATAGGATACTTTTTATCCCGGTAGTAAGATCCCATGGGACAATTTTGAAACTTCACGCGGGCGAAGCCGCTGGCAGAAGCTAGTATATAATAAACGAAATCTGGCATGAATACATGTTCGCATTTAGTAGTAGATTTCGAAAACCATTTGTACATATGGTTTTGTAATAATCGCATTACGAAAATGCCATTAAAATACAATTTTATTACCGACATTGGTTGGCATTTAGCAGATTACGGATTTTAAGCTAAATAACAATGGGATGGGAATGGAATCGTATTGGAGTAACGAATTTATCAAAATAGCATAATTAGGCCTTAGGGGCGTAGCTACCGCTGTATCAGCTGTATCAATGACATGGGGCCCCCAAGTAACGAGGACCCCTTATGAGGAAAAAATTCACAAAATCTTCTCGCAACCTCAAATATTCTTCATGATGGAAGATAAAATGAAAACAAAAAATATTTGTCAGGCACTTGTTACACATAAATACGATTACGATAAAGCCCGACTAGAGAAGAAAATGAAAATCAAGAATTTTCATTTTCTTCTCTAGTCGGGCTTTATCGCACACAAACCGAGTGCTGCAAAGGGCACAAAAAAAAATACTGGGCCCTACTAGTAGCTACGCCACTGTTTGAAAAGATTGAAGCCTCGAAAGACAACCTTTACCCATTTTTATTCTAGAATGTGAATTTATATAGGTTTCCTTTGCTTCGTTTCCGTAATAACACAGTTGTTTTACTAAATGAATCTTATTTCTTACTCGTATTATAATTGCGAAATTTTGTGAGAATGGATGGATGAATGTTTATTACAGTCTCTTTCTCGCAAAAACGACTGAATGGATTTTGATTAAATTTGGCTACATAGTTTATAACACGGATGAAACAGTTATCGACCTACATGCGGGCGAAGCCGCTAAGGAATGCTTATAAAAATAATCATAAAATATTACAAGAAAAAGGATTGGTTACTTGTTAAATTATTTGGCTTCTCTACCTCCACGTATATTTTGGGGAACTTTTACAGCTCTCTCAGATTATGTTACAATTTGTATGTATTTAGTACATTGTAGCCTTTTGAGAATAGACAGTAAAACAATGCCATAAACTCCATCATTTATTGACTACCTTCGAACAATAGACCACATCAATTTTCAAAATTACAAAATCGCTCCAAAATTCCCCAAAACGAAGAGTTCCATAGTGCAGAACTATTACGAGCGGAAAAGACCATTCGGCAGCTAGTCCCGAAAATACAGGCAGCCTGGAAACCGGTATCATTGAGGAAATCCCCGCCAGCCGCAGGGAAAGCAATAAAAAATCCTATAATCCATACAAAGCTTTATAGCTGCGCGTCGTTGCAATTTTTTCGTCGGGCAAAACTTTTTGTCTTGTAAAACACATGATATTTATGTTGATAGAACGAGTTGTGCCAACTGTACCCACCAACTTGCCTAACCCCGTCTGTTTTCGGATATATTGTTTTATTTGATGCGAATCTCGAGTATTCGGGTTGTGTTGTCATTCGTCTTTGTTCGTATTGAAACTTTCCTCGATATGTTTATAAAGTAGGTACAATGTTAGTGATGTTTATATAACAAATAGTTGGAATTCAGGGTAATTTTTATATTATTTGTAGAAAGATTTGTGTTAAGTTTTTATTACATAGTAACATGTTGTACGTAGCTTAGATCATAGGATCCATTTAGCCATGAGACACTAGCTGAAACCACTCTATGCTACCCATGCAAAGCGTGATGGATGATACCTATTGCTACTCCGAAGCGCCTACGCCGTAGCAATTGATGTCGTAGCCGCCTACGTCGTAGCAACAGTACAATTTGTGATTCGGAGAATGTATTGAAAAACATTTTATTTTTAAACGACAGTTTATTTACCTTTGCGTGGGTACGGATACATAAGGCTCATTTCCCAATAACAAGTTCCGCAAACATCAATCTGAATACTACGAATACGTGTCTTGACGTTCTTTGGGAACAAAATGAAAATATTTTTGTTACAAAGAAAATATGTGAAGAAAAGACTCAAAGTGAAGACTATTAATAAACTATCTTTAACTTAACTTTTCCTTACCGAAAATTATGAAAACGAAGTAACGTATAAATAGACTTTCATTTAATTTCCACAACCAAAACAATAACATATTATGATCCATAATCGGCGAGAATTACGTGTTTATCAAATTAACCCACTGCCTTAATTAGCCGTATTATAAAAGTATCAAAAATTTTCCATTTTACTAAACACTAATTTCCCTGACTTTACCAACCTTTTACGTACGAACTCAAATGACATAGATGATAGCGCGAAAAATTGTTAAACAACATTGCCTATTCGTTAGATTATATTAAATTCTGTAGGTCGATTGTGCAAATCCCCCTCAATTGTAATCCCAATCGAAACACTACACTGTGATAAATATTGTGCAACGGACAAACACATCAATATGGAAATAACAAACAATCTAGTCACACACACATACACACGCACAAACAAACATAAGTCAACTTACTACCGCCACATCACACAGACTTCCTAACAATTATGTCACAGAGTAGAAAATACAGAAAGCGCGTTACTGGGATTACCTATGTTTGAGCTTTTAAATACTGGCACAAGCAAAACTTGGGTTTCATTTGAGATTCTGATAATCTGAACTGAAGCCGAAAAAAATGTAAGGTTTACAGATTCAAAGTTTCTTACCATCTTCAAATACTGTATGTATTACGTATAGAATATGGTTTATTTCGGTATGTTGGGCCCACCGGTCTGTAAACAGTGGCAGTTGCAACTATTGAATTTGTTTGTGGAATTCTCCACCAGTAGTGGCAGACTCGACGATCGAGTAACCGTCTGAAACTATCAATAAAATGGAAATATGCGTCACGCTACGCTCATGATTTGTTTTATTAAGGGAAAAATAATGGTTACCATTCAGTACAATACAATTTGGGTATGGCTAAGTAAGTTACATAATAATAGGCTAGACGACAAAAAAAATCTAATTAGTCCGTCAGATTAGATTATTAAAAAATATTTGTCCCGTATTTTTTCTTTTGTTACCTAAATAAAATTGAGGAAGATGCGACGCTTTTAAAATTCCCAATACATCACGTCTAGGTGTAATTTTAGCTAGTTTTGACGTCATGAGCCCCCATTCCCGAGTTTTGATGCGTTTTATCTTTGTCAATATTCATTGATTTACAAAAACAAAAAATGGGTGCCTATTATTTTTCTAAAATCTAACTGAAGAACTAAATAGATGTGTAATTTTTTGATACTGTCGAAATGCCTATTTATTAATCACGAACAAGGCTATTGTGTGCTTATCTTTTAATGTTGGGTGCAGTAAAGCATAAGAATAGGTAGGTATGGTTGCTGGAAAAAATGAATGAAATAATATGTAAAATAAACCTTCGGTATAAATTCTAGTTGCCTCACATCACTCCTAGCCCCGGCCACTATTCAATGACCCACAGATCCAAGATATATTCCCTCACAGATAATGCCCCATTGTTGGTACATACAATGCGTACATCACTCCTATCAAAATGTGCAATGGATTCCCGACTGGTCATCGATATTGAATATATGGTAGCATCATTTGATGTTGACCGCACGTACCAAAATTGTTGGTTGAGAAATTTTGGCATTTGGCATGCATGAACGCTGCAGTTTGTTGGATTAGGTGAAGTGACGTGAATAACCAAAAATTTGTAGCTAATATCGGGGTATATTTTTGTGAGCCTAACCACTTATTCAATCTTGGCATTTTTTGAACGAATTGACTTGTAAAATACGAAAGACTTTTGTCACAGATCATGTTTTCTGAGGATTCCAAGACAGCAGCATGTTTCCGTCGTCTTTTAATGTTTACAAAAGTTGGAAACTACTTTCTTTTACCACCTACCTGGGCTGGTTTAATAAAAGAATTGTTTTGAATATAGTTCCAGTTTTTTTTATTCGTTTTTAATAGTTTTACTTGAAACAAAACGTTTAACTTAAAAAGTCGGGTTTCTTATACTTATAATTTAAATGTTACGTGTGCACAAATGCATGTTCGTCTCAGTATATAAATATTGGAGTAACCTGACACCATAGCAATAACTACCCACAACAGCAAGAAAATAAATCTATCTGCATTTATCGCCACCATCAAAACAATCGAGAGAACACTACAATAAAGTGCACGTGATATAAACACTCATGTTTTTCAGCTCTGTATTAGGGAACCCTCCATTACGTTTGTTCGCGAGCCAGACGGGGCGCGCGTTTTTTGCTCGCGCCTGCCTATCTCTATAAATCTTTGTAAGTGCCTCGTTAGTTGCTCTGGTCAATTCACGTCCAGTTTCTACGTCCAGATTTTTTATTCATCCAATTTGGGTGTGTGTTACTGTTTGTGAGAAATTGAGTTCGTGAGGAGGATCATTCTTCTGATACATTTGAATTTCTTGAAGCGTTCATACATGTTTTTTTTTTGTGGCACTTGTTCATTTACAACCTACAACCTGTTTTACAACCTGGTCCGTTGGGGGTATTCCGATGAAGCCTTATGTGACTGCGGTGCCTCAACACAAACTATGGCTCACCTCTTGTCCTGCACTATGTGTGGCTCCACCTGCACTCTGAGGGACCTTTCCGAGGCCACCCCCAACGCTGTCGAGGTAGCAGAGTACTGGTCGACAATAATTTAAAAATAAAAAGGGGAAATCATCGACACGAAGAAGAAGACTTATGTCATGTAACTTTTTGCTCTAACGGTGACGGAAAAGTTTAACATCATCATCTGCTTTTCCCAACTATGTTAGAGTCGGTTTTTAGTCCAACTGGATGCGGCTAAAAACCAGTATGTAACATGAAGCGAGTGTGAAGGAAAACATCGTGACAAAACTGAGATCACTTAAACTGAGATCCTACAAACGTAATACCAAAGTAATTTGTAAATCAAACATATTTTTAAGGTATTGTGTATTTATTTCGTTTGAATTACAGAATATTTATGTTCCCAAATATATATTTTGAAAGGACAATGATATAAAGACGAGATATGTGGAATCAAAATTTCTAAATCAAACTTATTACTCTCATAACTCTTGTCTAAATCAGTGTCCATTCACATGCTCCGCAGGTCTCTTAAAGCCAAAAATTTGAAGATTTGTGACACCCATCGAGCCTCACTAGGCCCGAGTAAATGATGGCCTGTTCCCTTTCAAAGAGGAGACCTATGTCCCAGCAGCTGAATGGTTATTTATGTAGCTTGATTCCATAGGTGTTTGTCTGTTTCAGTCTTTATAGTTAGAAGCTTGAATTTCTGACAATTAGTCTTCCTAAATGAGTATCGCTTTAACTGTGTAACTGGGTGGTGGAGGTCAAATAAATAAATATCGCTGGACATTACACACAGCGCCATCTAGTGCCACACTAAGCAAGGCTTGTGTCCTGGTCACCAGACAGTTGATATAGGTACTACATGTATACTTTTTATTTGTAAATACATACTTATTATACGAGTACATACATAATAATATAAACATCCATGACTCGGAAACAAATGTAGGTACATGCTCATCAAACAAACATTTGCGCCTACCGGGATTCGAACCCGGGACAGGGTACGGTAAGGCAGCCTCACTACCGCTGCGCCATTCGGGTCGTCACATGGGTAGTCCCTCCATGTAAAAGAAAAAGACTAGGCAGATGAGACTTGTTAATTTCTTTTTCGCAGTGCTGAAACTGATTCAGTGGCGGTTAATATTTGAATAGCTTGTTCAATGAGCCGGCTTTGTCCACTGATCGATAGATTACTTACTCTCGAAGCTCGCTGAAGCATGTTTACATAAGCCTTTGGCATTTATGGCTTAACATTTTAAATGAGTTTTTATCAATGAATACTTTGTTGGTCCTAACAGTATTAGTTCCTTGGCTTGCACCTAAGCAGACAAGTTATTTTGTGTAACTTATTACATCACCACTGCTCAAATAGGTAAGGCATCGCAAAGAAGTTGACATTTCCTGGAACCAAAAATGTAAATGGTTCACTATCTGACGGAGGACACGCCTGTATCCCATGCTTGTAACGAATGTACAGTCAGCAAAACAGTTAGGTATGCAGGCTAGCAATCTTCTTACGACTATTATAAATGTTAAAGTGTGTAAAGATCGATTTTTGTTATTCTTTCACGCAGAAACTACTGAAAGGGTTTGGATGAAATTGCAAACAGATTGATGTTACCCCTTTTTCCACTTATAATAGTAGTAAGAAGATGGCTAGAATGCATACCTAACTGTTTTGCTGACTGTAAATGATACGCATGCGACGTCATCATCATCATCATCATGATTTCAGCCGGAAGACGTCTACTGTTGGACATGGACCTCCCCCAATTGTCGCCATATTGACCGGTCCCGTGAGACTCGCATCCAGCGGATTCCCGCAATCTTCACCAGGTCATCGGTCCACCTAGAGGGAGGTCTTCCAACGCAACGTCTTCCAGTTCGCGGTCGCCACTCCAGAACTTTTCGGCCCCATCGGCCATCCGTTCTGCGAGCAATGTGCCCTGTCCACTGCCTCTGAAGTTTGTGAATTCTTTTGGCTACGTCGGTAACGCAACGCATGTAACGTACCCACAGATAAAACGTTGTAAGCGTGGGAATGTTATATCTTACTTTTTACTTCTATTATAAATTCGAAAGTTTGTTCCTCTTTCATGCAAGAACGGTTGAACTGATTTGGGTGAAATTTGACATGCAGATACTTTACAACCTGGATTCTCACACATAGGATAGTTTGATTCCATGGGATAATAACCAATCTCGGCGTGAGTGAAGCAGCGGGCTTGAGCTAGTGTAACATTATATGTCACCGTAAAATTGTCAAACACGTTATATTACAATATTACGTGTTTCTCTCTAGCGATATTGTAAACTTTCGAATTATTGTCAACTGCACATACGGAAGTATCTCTGCCCCCATAATCGGGACTTGGGGCACCCCCCAGTTATGTTAGTTAGGTTCCTTTAATCCCTGCACTCGGAAATAGGGGCCTCGCGGAGCGGGCCTCCGTCGACTAGGTACGCTTTAGGGAATATAAAGTGTTTTAAGGTTAGGTTATATTAATCGATATTTCTCAGGAATGGTACGGTATCCTTTCATGAGAGTGGAACCACTGGGCAAGGGGAACCCCTCCACACCGCGTGAATTGACTACCATCGCATGCATTTCACGAAAAATAATTCGTTTTATTGTAAGCAGTATGTTCGTCTGACAATAATTCGAGACTTTACAATATCGCTAGAGAGATTACAATATAACGTATTTGACAATTTTAGGGTGACATATATACAAGGCGATGATAACGATGTCCACACTCTCAAAATAATTTATTTTATTTTATTGTATTTGGGTGGCTTACAGCTAACATTATTAGTAAGCTTAATTTATAGTGAGGCAATCAACGACAAGCCTCCACAGTTAGCGATTAACTATTTTGGCACAAACTAAGCATAATATTAATAATATAAATTATCCTAATTTATTGATTTATTAAAAACATAATATTAGAATTCATTACAAACAACAATAAGCTTATAGACGAGGCAGTACTAATTATCGCTAAGCTGCTTGCAAACAAATCGGTAATTGATGTGGACTTGGACATATTCTGTTGTGCTTTGGATAGCTTTATAAGGATACTAGCCGACCCACGCAACTTTGTCTGCGTCACATAAGAGAGAAAAACGAAAGGAAATAAAATCCCCGTTTTTGCAACATTTTTCATTCCTGCTCCGCTCCTAATAATCGTAGCGTGATGTTAGATAGCCTAAAGCCTTCCTCGATAAATGGACTATCCAACACAAAAAGTTTCAATTCGAGCCGGTAGCTCCTGAGATTAGCGTTCAACCAAACAAACAAACAAACTCTTCTGCTTTATAATATTAAGTATAGATTTGTATGTTTAGAGTAAGTAAAAAAAAATGTTTATTACGATTGTATAAAGGAGTCTTAGGTCCATGTTCACCGAAAAGATAACGGTCTGATTATCTAAAAACAGCTGACACTGTGACATTTTCCCAAACAAAAATGTGTTTTAAACTGATGTTTTAGATAAACAGACCTTCGTCTCTTTGGTGAAAATGGACCTTAATAAATTATAGAAACCACATCATCGTAACATGTGAATTAGTCACTAAAATCGAGTTACATTTATATGTTGGTAATCAGAGTTGTAATTTGTCTCCATCAATCATTTAAGACGACTTAATTACACATCCCAGTTGAGTTGATATGCTAATAGTAGAGCCTCTGAACCAGGACTGAGAGTTATGTGTTAACTAGATTTTAGATTTGAGTATATCTGCTTAACGGCATACCAAAACAAACTTAATTAACATCTTTATACCGTACATACGTAAACTTATCTTAATAGACATAACGACAGCATCAAAAAAATAGAAATCTGTTTTTGGGCCATGTGTTTTCTGTTTTTGTAAATCAATGAATATTAATAAAAATAAAACGCAACAAAACGCGGGAGTTGGGGCTCGTGACGTCAGAACTAGCTAAAAAATATACCTCGACGTATTGGGAATTTTAAAAGCGTCGTATCTTCGTCAATTTTGATTTCCGTAACAAATGAAAAAATACGCGGCGAATATTTTTCAATATTCTATCCGACTAACTAGATTTATTGTGTCATCTAAACCGTATTCTTACTAATATAAAAATCTCTCTCTAAATAATGCAATAAACAGTTTTTGGCCCGCAGTGACTGACGTAACAACCACTTTGTGGTGCAAGCTGATTAGAACTATATTCTAACAGAATTTCAAATGAAGTTTGAACCACCAGAATTAGAGTTGCCAATTTAGCTCGTCTAATCGCCTCAAGCAACGAGGCTAGGTTCTGGGAGAAGGTGCCAGCCAATAAAACAATAATAAAATAAATAATAAAATCGAAAGTTTGTGGAAATATAACACAACATCATCACACCTGTAATCTCCGAAGAGTTATTTATTTATTTATTGGTTTTAGAACCAAACGGCTTGGTGCGTGACGATGTGGGACGCAACTTGTGTCGACACCCTTGCGCCTTGCCATGTTGCAAGCACTGCAGGCTGTGCAGGCGCTGCTGCTGCAGCTGCTGAGATCCTCAAACGGCGCAAATACTGTAACCTTATTGGTAACTACAGCTTTGAGCCGTTTGGGGTCGAAACGCTCGGGTCATGGGGTCCGAGTGCGCGTCTCCTTTTTAAGGAAATCTGCCGCCGACTGATCGACTCTTCGCGCGACCAGAGGGCTGGCTACTTCTTTGGCCAAAGAATTAGCATTGCCATTCAACGTGGCAATGCTGCCAGTCTTCTGGGCACGTTTCCCGATGACAGCGATGCGGAGGAGTATTTTGACGCCTACGTGTCCTATTGACATTGTTGTATATATATTGTGTACTAGTTTTATGTTTAGTTTTATTTTTGTAATTATATTATGTAGTTTGAGATGTATTATGTTTATTTATTTATTTATTTATTTATAAGATGGCTTCTCAACAATGAGTACACTGTTACAATATCATTTGTACATCACAAACTTAAGTCTAAGCGCCTCATCACTTATAGAAAAGCACAGCATGCACTACATTATGCGGAGATAAATATACAATTAAATCATTAATTAAAACAATAAATACATAGTTTGGTAAAATAATTATGCAGGTTACTTTTAAATATTTAATTTAAAATAAATAACATGGATTAAATTAAATTAGAATTGATAAAGTTAGAAAAAAAATAATTGGAATAAATTAAATTAGACTTGATTAAATTAGAAAAAAATAAATTGGAATAACTAAATTAAAATAAATTAAATTAGAGTAAATTAAATTGTTTTATTATAGACTAAATTATTTTAATATCTAAGAGTTAAGCAGAGGTGTACTAAATAGTACACCCACATTTCGACAGTTATGTTTAGGTCCCATGTAAAAGGGAGCGAGCTTATTGCCATCAACCGGACACAAATCCTGACTCCGTGGCTACTATTGAGAAATTTCTGATGGAAAAATCCAATAACATTTTGCGCGACCTGGGAATCTAACCCCATGCTCAATACTACATACTACATACTCAATACCCCATGCTCAATACTACATACCACATACTCAATACCTCATGCTCAATACTACATACTACATACTCAATACCCTATGCTCAATAGTACATACTCAATACCCCATGCTCAATACTACATATTACATACTCAATACCCCATGCTCAATACTACATACTCAATACCCCATGCTCAATACTACATACTCAATATCCCATGCACAATACTATATACTACATACTCAATACCCCGTGCTCAATACTACATACTCAATACCCCATGCTCAATACTACTATATACTCGCTCGTTGTTCGATTGGTCGATGGGATTAATCGAACGACGAGCGAGTATGCGTAGAGATGGGTGGATAAATGGATTTTTATCGCTCTTTCACGCAAAATCGAACGGTCAGATTTTAATTAAACTTTGAACTAATATCGCTTATATTTCAAACTACAATATGTAAAGGTACAGTTAAAAAAACCTATTTAGGAAATAGACTTACACTTGACTTGACTGGACTTTAATAGCCAGTCTTCACCAGTCGTATGACACAGACGCTTTAACAAGGCAAATTATCGATACACTCTAACTGACGTGAACACTCTAGCTCGTTAAAGGTAGGCAGTACATGAGGTAGGGTTATAGGTTAGATTAGTCGCGACCGCAGCTGCCGCGGTACCAACCACCGCGAACGCGATTAAACGTGAACAAGCCTGGAAGCTAATCACAATAACATCAAACCTGTTTTTCCACACAGTGTTAGACAGAAGATAATTTTAATGATGACTTCAAAATGGATCGACCTTTAATACCTTTTACTAATTTATTGATTTTTGCTTTTATATTATTAATTTACATTTTATAATTGACCTCTGATCTTTTTAATATGATTTTATTCTGATTATTATTTTAATGGTATAATGTATTTCATTTTATTCTATTTTAGTGAAATTTTGTGTTTGTTTATTAGCGTTTTGACATAATTTTATTTTGATTGTTATTATTTTTAGTGACATGATTTGATTTGACTTTAATTTTATTTTATTGACCTGATTTAATTTGACATTTGATCTTGGTTAGTATCTTATTAACATTATTGTATTTCGTTTTTTTATGACTGTCGTATTCGACTATATTTGTTTTTTATTTTATTTCTATTCTCTATTTTATCCTTTAACATTATTTACATATTAGAACTTACAAATTTAACTATTGAATTGTTTTTTTTTTTAATGCTACTCAGTGTCAAATATTGCCATGTGATCTTTATTCAAATTATAAGATCTTGTAAAACACATGTGATATGCAATAAAGAATTGAGAATTGGTATGTACCTACCTACCTAAATCAAATAGTACACTCACATTTTGTGGCCAGGAGTCTAAGTCATGTGTCACGTGCAATTAGAGTCGAAGCTATTGCCATCGACAGCGCACGTATCCATAGTCATCATTTATTTCCCAACTAATTTGGGTTCGGCTTTCAGTTCCCGGACACAGCTGTATACAAGTATTTTACACGGAACAACGGCCTATCTCCTCTGCAACCCCATTAGTAAAACGATACCCTCTGGTAAGACTGGTTGTCAGACTTTCAGACGAGTGACTACAATAACAACTGTCAAGGATCTACAAATAATAGCCGGGACCAACGGTATAATGTACTTTCCGAGGCATGGAGGAAAATATTACTAAATGGGCGGTCATAAAATAATGGGCCGACCCACAAATCCAAACTCTGGGCTACAAATGAGAAATGCGTAAATTTTTGACGACCCGAATGGCGCAGCGGTAGTGAGGCTGCCTTACTTTCTTAGGGTCCCGGGTTCGAATCCCGGTAGGAGCAAATGTTCGTCCACTCTCGTCCCCTCGACCCCCAAGAATTGAAGTGTCCACTCGACCCCAAACTACAGTTTCTTCTCGACCCTTTGGGGGTCGAGAGTGGATTTCATTGTTTATGTGATGAGCATGGACATTTGTTTCCGAGTCATGGAACAAAAAGAAATGTAGTATATCAAATGGCTTGGTGACCACGACACAAGCCTTGCTTAGTGGTGGCACTAGGTAGTGCTGTGTGTAATGTCCAGTGGAATATATTTATTAATAATTTTCTGGAAATCGAAATTGAACTCAAGATCTCATGCTAATGTAGTGGCGCCTGCGACCTCTAGACCAAGGGGCAGTAAGTTAATCACATTATACCTTGAAAAATGATGAAAATCGCTTTGTGAAAGCGTTCGTTACTCTTTCTTTTAAACCAGCTTTACTTAACTCGATTTTCGGCGTAAGCAATCTTTTTTATTTCGTATTAAGCTCAAAACTTAAGATAATGAAAGTACCTAATCAATCTAATTCACTTAGATCTCAAAACTATGTTTCGACTTGAAAATATATTTTTTTCTGTTCGCTGTAATTCGTTTCTTACTAAAAACTGAAATCTCTAGGTAATAAAAGTAAATTGAAGTACATTTTCACAATTGAATCCTTCGAAAATTCGATATTATACAAGTTTCAAGCGTATTGTGGTCGTTAGAAACGGTTCAAGTACTAAAACTAAAATTATTTATCATCTAGATTAAACCTTTAAGTTCGTGACGGCCAGGCTTTACAAACGACAGACTAAGCAAACGTGGTTTAACGAAGGTTTTCATAACTTTGGTTTTGGGTCTGCACAAACTTTATTTTGATCTCTTAGGCTTGTTATTTCGTATTTTGTTACGCCTTAGACATAAACCCTATGTTAATAAAATCAGAGTAATATTAGAATCACCTTCAAAACCAAGAAAAACGTTGAAGTGTTTATATTACGAGGCTAAAGTGAAGTCTACGTTACTGAGTCTCTAACTTGAAGGAGAACAAATTATTATATTTGGTTAATCTATAAGTAATTATAAAAATTATAGCTGGCTTCTATTCTAGAATGAGCTAAATTCTTGAATCATAACCAATTTGGCACAGGTATAGTTCCCGCACGCGAGAAGCTATACATTTTGTAAAAACACATTCGGGTTCGCAACCTTGGGATTAAATTCCGAAATGACAGCGTCACCGTGATCTTATTTTAAAATGGCAGCGCAAATGTTCACGTTCCATGATGTCAGATGCGTTCCAATACCACAAAACATTAGACGACAGCATTTTATATCGCCAAAATATAATTCGACCAAGTGAAATTGCTCGTTAGTTTCGTATTAAACGTATGGTAATTTGAGTTGATTGAATTTGGAAGTATTTCTTGTTGATTGAATTATCGCTACGTATCTTGGTAGAAATTCTTTGTTTCCAAAAATTATAGCTTCTCGTGGCGCGTAAATTATTTAAGAGACGAAACTAGTCATCAAAATATATTAACTTATGCTCTATCTAAATACTAAAACTAACAAATGTAATATCTTTCTGATTTCAATATTCAAATAGCCACTGTAACCTCCGAACATTTTAATTAATTAGAAACGATTCCAAATTCAAATTCAGTCCTTAACGTCAAAAGCTAGACCACAAAGGCTCGGTTCAAAAAAAGAACACTTACAAAATGAGACCTTCATGGTAAACAGTTTACCACAGAGGTCTGAATTCATTCTGAATTATAAACGTTTTTCTGCTAATCCGTTGCGAGAGGAATATGCAAGGGTTTTGTCTCAAGGGCGGTAATTCCAAGTCTTAATAGATTAGCGGGCGTGGCTGCTAGTGCTTAAGTAAGATATATGAATGATATGGGAGATTTACTAGCTATATTACTTGGTAGTTAGTGTATTGGAATGTACTGTGTTTGGATGTGTACGTATTATTGTAAACTATGGGTGTTCGTTTGGTTTGGCTGTACCACAGATAGCTGTGCAGTATATTTTAATTAAACCATACCGTTTTCCACGTGCAATCAATCGCTTTATAATAAATTGACTAATTACTGTGAGTCGCGGACTAACCGTACGTGAAAACCAACGGGAACTAGACCATAATAATCCTTCCTTACCGCTGTTTTTTAGTTCGATTATTATTATTTTGTTGTAAAACCTTGTAATTGAGCATGTTGTTCTTATTCACTAAACTATTGTATCTGCCTAGCCATAAGTTTTCCGAAAATAATAAAAGAAAATAAAAATGCGAGTTTTTGCTTATTTTTAGGGTTCCGTAGTCCCGACAAGAAACCTTTATAGTTTCGTCATGTCCGTCTGTCCGTCCGTACGTCCTAGGTTTTGCTCAGAGACTGTTAGTACTAGAAAGCTGTAATTCTGTAGAAGTGAGTCTGTGTATATCAATTACGCCAACATAGTGGTAAAATAAAAAATTGAATATAATTTTTTTTAGGGTAGTTCGCCTACATTTGAAGTGCCCCATATTTTTCTTTTCATCGTCTATCCTATCGTGTGGGGTGTGGTTAAATAGGTATTTTAAAATGACTTAGGGGTTCCTAACACTATTTTTCGATTTAATGCTCCATTATTTAATGAAATATTACAATTCAAAGTGCAAATATTTGTGCCTGTAGGGTTTCTCGCCTCCTCTAAAAGCTAAACTGCTGGCTTGAAAATTCTGGAGAAAAATCATAATGATAGTATATTTCATGATCGTATAAAGGGTGTAAAACACCTCTTCACGAAACTGAAAGGTACTTGTTCTCCCCATCATTGCGATCTTTTTTTTCTTCTACACCTTACCTGGGAACCTTCTAGTTACGGAGATATTGGGGGTCCAAGTTCAAAATTTTTGAAAAGTTAATTTTAAAATTCTAGTTTTCGTAGTAAAGTTTTTACTTTAAACACCTCTTCGATTGCCGTACTATTCAATTCATCCATCAGAACAAAGTCTTAAATGCGTTTCATTGAGTTCTATCACAAATCATGATTTTCCACCCCAAAAAAAAGTTCCCCGTTTCCCAGCAATAATTTTTGCGGAAAGTTAAAACAACAAAAAAAGTCAAAAACATAATCCTTAGAATAAATCGTTGTATATTGTGATAACGGGGTACTACGGAACTCTATTCTGCGTGTGACCCAACACGTACTTGGCCGGTTTTTTTTATATTTCAAGTGATGGTGAACGTACATATAAACTCTCAGCCGAAACAACTTGAGTAGGTAGACACTAGAAATAGTCATTGACCTGAAGTGTTAAGTGTACCCTGATTTAAAGCAATTATCCAAACATTCCTAAAATGACCTCGAACTTGACTCACACAAAAGAGCAATCAAATACAATGATGTTGAATATGTATTTAAATTGTAATGTATCTGAATGACCAAAGTTAGTAGCATTTGTTTAAGGCAGTGAATAAAACGTTGAAAGGACACAAAACTTGAATTAATCCCAAGCTGTTGGTTACATTTTAACTGACAGTCGTAGAATAAAAAGAATTAGGTACCATGTAAATTCATGCGCTTGTTAGTCGCAAGTGCAACTATTGAACGTGAGGTCCATGGTTTGATTCCCAGGTCGGGAAACACTTTGTTACTGAGATTTCCTAACAAGGATTTCTCAGTAACAGCCCTGGATTCTGGATTCGTGTCCGGTTGATGGTAATAGGCACACAACCAAAAAAAATGGAGCTTAAAACGTAAGTCGTGAAATGAGGATTTAGTATTATGAGCACCACTGCCTTAGCGTGATATTATGTTAATTTGGTAATAGTACACTTTGATACAAGTAGAGAAAGTTTGTTATTGTATTCGAAGGGGGATTAACACACGAGCTGAAAGCGAGGGTAAAAAAGCATTCACCTCTGACTATTTTGGCATTAAACCAATTTGGACTAGGTATAGTTATCTGTGGCAATTTTCATTTCCGACACGTGTTGGAAAACAGTCAAAAAACGCACGCATTTGAAATACATTGCATGTTGAACCTAATCGTAGTGCGATAAGAACCAGTTTTCGAGTAAGTGTATTGAAAATGTATTTGTTATAAACCGACCTTTAAATGGCTAACAGCCCTATTGAACGAACTCAATTGATCTATTTATGTAGGTAACGCACCAGCGTGGTGGGTGTCTATTTCGACCTACGCGACACTCCAATGTTGGTACCAGGTCGTCATATAATCAAACCTTTGTTATGCGGCTTATAATGTTAGCTGGTACCTTTTCAACCGCCTATTTTTGTTAAATAAAATACGATTTACACGTGCCAAAGAGTAGGAGGATGGAAGCATAAAGGTTTTAAAAAAACCTCTCAACGAAACCGAAAACCACGTGTTTTCCACGTCCTTGCGATCATTCTTTTGTTCTACACCGCACCTGGGAAACTTCTAGTTACGGAGATATTGGGGGTCAAAGTTCCAACTTTTTGACAAATTTTTATTGTAAGATTTATTGTTTAAATACCTCCACGACCCCCGCACTATTCAATCCATCCATCAGCACAATGTTTTGAGTGGTTTAATTTGAGTTCTACCACAAAATATGATTTTTCACCCCAAAAATAAAATCCTATACAGAATGCTTGGTTGACGGCTTCTTAAATGAAATTAACTAATATTAGACACACACATTATTATAGACAGGAGTCTATAGGGCGGTCAATGTAGTCTAATTATAGATACATTTAATTTATTAGCAAAGATACACAATAATCATGTTAACATAATTAATCTCGATCGATACCTAAATATAAGCTTAACAAGCAAAACAATTTGTGTCTAATTTGCATTGAAATCTGCTGCTAAACCAGGTTTAAGTAAATATTAATTCCTTAATTTCATTTCAGGGTTATTTGCAGATTCAAGTCAATGTTCTTTCCTTCACACCGTGAGAAAACGTAGAGAATAACGACAGCTAAGACATTTCTAGAATAGTAATTTTATAAATTAACCATTCTTAAGCTTTTCACGTTTTAATTACGTCTATTATAAGATTAATCATGCTTACAAGTAACACACAAATTGAATTCATATCCAGAAATCAGAATATATATTCTGGCGGTTTTTTAGGTAGTGTGAGCGAGCCCTTACCAAAATATTTACTCCAGGGACCAATACTCATGGATATTGCTAGAAATATATCGTTTTAATATCTTAGGTACACTTAGCCAGTCACCGATAAGTTTTATATTAACTATAAACGAGCCCCCAGTGTATCTAAAGCGCTTTTCGGAAAATGAAAGTAGCAATATTTTTCGTTTTGAAAAACACTTACGTCTAACCATTTACAATAATTAATCTAGTGAATTGTTTTTCAATTCACAAAAGTATGAATTAATGAGCAGTTTTTAAGATGACCCTAGGGAACAATAAAACGGTGTTAGTTCGAAAAATTCAGTGTGCAGCTTATAGGATTCTGTAAGTACCCGAAGAGCTACCAACGAGACCCTATCACTATACCTTTACTGTCCGTCCGTCCGTCCGTCTGCCTGTCTGTCAGAGGGCTATTTTTCATGAATCGTAATAGGTAGACAGTTTAATTGAAGTGAATCTTCTTTAGAATTCTGTGTCACTATAACAAAAAAATCATCATCATCATCTGCCTAGCCTTTTCCAACTATGTTGGGGTCGGCTTCCAGCCGGATGCGGCTGAATACCAGTATTTTACATGGAGCGACTGCCTATCTGACCTCCACAACCCAGTTAGTACTAAAAAAAAATAAAAAATAAAGGGGGCTTCCTACCATGGTACGGAGCCATTCATGCGACTCCGACTGGCACTTGGCCGGCTTTTTACTTATGAACATCGTGCAATAGAATTCTCTTTAACAGTAAGTTAGCTTCAAGAAACCTATCCTAAAAGCGCTAGCGAGTATATGTGTACGAATGTAGATGTTGCTGTAGTAACTACAACCATATAACACACACTACAACCATATAACACACACTACAACCATATAACACACACTACACCATATGGTTGTAGTGTACTACTACAGCAACATATTTATTCGTACACATCATTAATTTTTTATTTAAGGCCTACCATTCACTTGAAAAAACCATACATAAAACGTTTCACGGTCCTTCACCTCTCTGAGACAAACGGTTGTCAAAATCAATTTGACTCGAAGGTCAATATCACACCTTTCTTTATATTTTATTAAGGTTGTAACTCTTTTTCGTCGAACCCAAACAACATTTATGAAATAAAGCCATAAAAAATGTATCAAAGTTGACCGTCAAAAAAGGTCTGGTGCATTTTTAATGTTTTTTTTATTCACTAGAATAAAAATATAAAATCTCTCTCCGTCTCCTTTGAATAATAGAACACTGAATAAAAAATGGCAACCATTGATACATTTTCGAGAATTCCACGAACCAGGCCTTTGCGTACGTTAAGGCTATTAGCATTGATTTAATCCTTTTAAAGTCTGGTTTGACAGACGGTTAATAAATAATCTCAAAAACAGATTACATGAGTGAATGCCTTCTTAAAATAAAACACAATATATCTATTTAACTCATGATTCGAATTGAACGCATATACATTTCTGAAATTAAAATACAATCCATTTGCAAAGAACAAAGGTACTTAACACAAAAGAGCATTTAAAATTTGAGCCGATTAAACTACATAATAAGTGTAGCATATGGACATTAAGCGTTAATTGACGAGCATAAATCAGATGTCAATGCGTCACATTAATACCCGAATATGCACGAAATTCGATATACCCGTAGCAGGCTTTATTGAATTTTAATTTTAACGCAAATTTACAGTTATTACGAGGTTGACCACTAACATTTCGCTAAAGCCGAAAAATTAAACACTAAAATATTATTTTACTGCGGCAGAATTTAATCCGCCTATTCAAAATAAAGCCGTATGTCACGCTGTGTCAATAAAACGCAATGTCAACAGTAGCTTATGTTCTGCGACTTTACTCGTGGGAATTGGAGGATTGAATGTGGGAATAATTTCTGCAGTGAATTAATTTCTATTTTATAATTCATTGCATTAAGGAGCTCGTGGCAAGATTTAACAGCCGCTCGGGTCGATCTATAGGTTAAGCCGTGCTTGCCTAGGTTGGTCTGCAAATGAGTGACCACCCAATACATACCGAGTTTCCTTTAACGCGACTTAAGCGTTTGGTCCCAGCTGTCATTTGTAGATCTTTGACAGTCGTTACAAGTATTCAATGACCCAAAAAGTCTTACAACCAGTCTTACCTGCCAGTCCTACCTTAGGGATATCGTATTGGCGCATTCGTGTTCCACGCGCGCCTCAAAGAGATGTCAGCATAAGGGGAGGGGCCCGCAAGGGCCGAAGCCTGCCGGGGTTGCGGGCCTGTTCGAAAGAGATACCGCGGCCCCGGAACAAAAAGGGCGAGGAAAGAACATGGATGGGTTTTAGTCAGTAAAAGTCTGGCACTCCCTCCCGCTCCGCCCAGAGTGGGAAAAGCCATTTGATGATATCCCATACTAAAAAAAAAAGAAAAAAAGGGGTATCGTATTCCCTAGTCCTAACAGGGTTATGGTTGTGGAAAGGCAGTAGCTTTATGTAAAATACTGGTATTCAACTGCTGCATTCGGTAAGACTGGAAGCCGACCCAAACATAAATGATGATGAATTATTGTATTTCACTAAAACTTCGAATTCTAAAATCGAAGCGGAATAACCAAACGTATAAAAATCATGACCTGTTTAAAATATATTGTTAAACATAGCTTTAACACAAAATCCTTGTCATTTCGACGAACAGATATATTTGATATTTTTATTATAATGCACAGATTTCCATTTTGTAAGGTAAACATAAAAGTTCATAAAGCGCCCGTGTGACAAGGGTAAAACTCCAAATGATGACACCGCGCCGCTATGACAGTTACTTTTGACAGGTGACAGTTGGCACCAATATGGCAGCAATTGCCGTAAGATTATCATTTTAAGGTGGGTAAACTTTAATAGACAGGGTGTAAACAACCTCAACATTCTGTATATCAAACTAAGTAACTTTACGCAAAAAACAAAACTGGGAAACGACTTATTTTTTTGGATTAAAAGTCATGTTTTGTGATAGAACTCCAAGTAACACTCTTAAAATATTGTGCTTATAAATGGATTGAATAGTACGAGGGATGGAGGTGTTTAAAGTAAATTAAAACGTTTATCAAATTTTAATTCCGAATTACGTATTATTTTCGCTACTTCGGCTTATATCTAGGATAAAAGCAGGCTTTCTAAAAATGGTTTTGATACTTTGGTATTACAAGCGTTCATAGTAGAAACACAAACAAAAAACCCTCAAATTCCCTTTTTTTTTTTTTTAAGGATGGGAAATCATCAAGTGACCCCCCCCCCCACTCTGGGCGGAGCGGGAGGGAGTGTCAGAGTTTCCTTTAACGCGACTTAAGCGTTTGGTCCCAGCTGTCATTTGTAGATCTTTGACAGTCGTTACAAGTATTCAATGACCCAAAAAGTCTTACAACCAGTCTTACCTGCCAGTCCTACCTTAGGGATATCGTATTGGCGCATTCGTGTTCCACGCGCGCCTCAAAGAGATGTCAGCATAAGGGGAGGGGCCCGCAAGGGCCGAAGCCTGCCGGGGTTGCGGGCCTGTTCGAAAGAGATACCGCGGCCCCGGAACAAAAAGGGCGAGGAAAGAACATGGATGGGTTTTAGTCAGTAAAAGTCTGGCACTCCCTCCCGCTCCGCCCAGAGTGGGAAAAGCCATTTGATGATATCCCATACTAAAAAAAAAAGAAAAAAAGGGGTATCGTATTCCCTAGTCCTAACAGGGTTATGGTTGTGGAAAGGCAGTAGCTTTATGTAAAATACTGGTATTCAACTGCTGCATTCGGTAAGACTGGAAGCCGACCCAAACATAAATGATGATGAATTATTGTATTTCACTAAAACTTCGAATTCTAAAATCGAAGCGGAATAACCAAACGTATAAAAATCATGACCTGTTTAAAATATATTGTTAAACATAGCTTTAACACAAAATCCTTGTCATTTCGACGAACAGATATATTTGATATTTTTATTATAATGCACAGATTTCCATTTTGTAAGGTAAACATAAAAGTTCATAAAGCGCCCGTGTGACAAGGGTAAAACTCCAAATGATGACACCGCGCCGCTATGACAGTTACTTTTGACAGGTGACAGTTGGCACCAATATGGCAGCAATTGCCGTAAGATTATCATTTTAAGGTGGGTAAACTTTAATATACAGGGTGTAAACAACCTCAACATTCTGTATATCAAACTAAGTAACTTTACGCAAAAAACAAAACTGGGAAACGACTTATTTTTTTGGATTAAAAGTCATGTTTTGTGATAGAACTCCAAGTAACACTCTTAAAATATTGTGCTTATAAATGGATTGAATAGTACGAGGGATGGAGGTGTTTAAAGTAAATTAAAACGTTTATCAAATTTTAATTCCGAATTACGTATTATTTTCGCTACTTCGGCTTATATCTAGGATAAAAGCAGGCTTTCTAAAAATGGTTTTGATACTTTGGTATTACAAGCGTTCATAGTAGAAACACAAACAAAAAACCCTCAAATTCCCTTTTTTTTTTTTTTAAGGATGGGAAATCATCAAGTGACCCCCCCCCCACTCTGGGCGGAGCGGGAGGGAGTGTCAGAGTTTCCTTTAACGCGACTTAAGCGTTTGGTCCCAGCTGTCATTTGTAGATCTTTGACAGTCGTTACAAGTATTCAATGACCCAAAAAGTCTTACAACCAGTCTTACCTGCCAGTCCTACCTTAGGGATATCGTATTGGCGCATTCGTGTTCCACGCGCGCCTCAAAGAGATGTCAGCATAAGGGGAGGGGCCCGCAAGGGCCGAAGCCTGCCGGGGTTGCGGGCCTGTTCGAAAGAGATACCGCGGCCCCGGAACAAAAAGGGCGAGGAAAGAACATGGATGGGTTTTAGTCAGTAAAAGTCTGGCACTCCCTCCCGCTCCGCCCAGAGTGGGAAAAGCCATTTGATGATATCCCATACTAAAAAAAAAGAAAAAAAGGGGTATCGTATTCCCTAGTCCTAACAGGGTTATGGTTGTGGAAAGGCAGTAGCTTTATGTAAAATACTGGTATTCAACTGCTGCATTCGGTAAGACTGGAAGCCGACCCAAACATAAATGATGATGAATTATTGTATTTCACTAAAACTTCGAATTCTAAAATCAAAGCGGAATAACCAAACGTATAAAAATCATGACCTGTTTAAAATATATTGTTAAACATAGCTTTAACACAAAATCCTTGTCATTTCGACGAACAGATATATTTGATATTTTTATTATAATGCATAGATTTCCATTTTGTAAGGTAAACATAAAAGTTCATAAAGCGCCCGTGTGACAAGGGTAAAACTCCAAATGATGACACCGCGCCGCTATGACAGTTACTTTTGACAGGTGACAGTTGGCACCAATATGGCAGCAATTGCCGTAAGATTATCATTTTAAGGTGGGTAAACTTTAATATACAGGGTGTAAACAACCTCAACATTCTGTATATCAAACTAAGTAACTTTACGCAAAAAACAAAACTGGGAAACGACTTATTTTTTTGGATTAAAAGTCATGTTTTGTGATAGAACTCCAAGT
Source organism: Xestia c-nigrum (assembly GCA_916618015.1). Lineage (NCBI taxonomy): Eukaryota > Metazoa > Arthropoda > Insecta > Lepidoptera > Noctuidae > Xestia > Xestia c-nigrum. The sequence continues at coordinate 5,669,567 of OU745264.1, forward strand.
AACACTCTTAAAATATTGTGCTTATAAATGGATTGAATAGTACGAGGGATGGAGGTGTTTAAAGTAAATTAAAACGTTTATCAAATTTTAATTCCGAATTACGTATTATTTTCGCTACTTAGGCTTATATCTAGGTTAAAAGCAGGCTTTCTAAAAATGGTTTTGATACTTTGGTATTACAAGCTTTCATAGTTGAAACACAAACAAAAAACCCTCAAATTCCCTGCAAATTAAATTATACTACAGTTTACTTTTTATAATGAGAGTGTGTATACATATTTATTTAATACAAAAGAACCACAAGCAGGTTAAGGCCTCCCCCGAAGAATGCCATTTTTCTCCACGACAAGTTGTAGCCAGTGATCGCAATAAAATACTTCTAAAATTCCAACCGCAAAACTGTCTTTACCCTTTTCACATAAAGTCTCATTTGCTTTAACGACATCTTGAAACCCGGTTATTACAGTGTTATTGTATACTAGCTTATGCCCGCGGCTTCTCCCGCGTGGAATTCTATAATTGACTCATAGGATCGTACTATCGGGATAAATAGTGTTAATCCAGGTTATAAACTACCTGTGTGCCAAACTTCATCCAAATCTGGTCAATATTTTTGGCGTAAAAAAGTGACAAACATTCAGACATCCGTACACCCTTTCAAACCTTCGCATTTATAATATTAGTAGGATGTTTAATTTTACAAAATTCTAAATAGGCAATATTCTTAAAGACGTACAATATCGTTAGTTTAAAACAAGCGAGTATATACGACCCATTTCTGTATAGCGGCGCCTCATTTAGGTGCAAGTTCGCTCAAATATGGGCAAACTTCGCGAAACTCCGACACTACACTACACTACGAAAATATGGACTAAACGTTGTACATTACCGAAGTAATTACTGACATCACTGTAATATGTAGAACTTGTTACCAAGAAACTGCCGACGGTTTTTTCCTTGATCATCTTAGACATGGGTCTTAATTTTAATGAAAATCATTTTATTTTATGCTGCTTGGCTAGCTAATTAATAACAGCCAGTCAGCTCTATCTTTAAGATACCCCATGATTGTCCGTAGATGGGTTACCCCCGATTAGATACGGAGTGTCCTCGGTGCCTCGAAAAGGGTAGTCAATTGCTGATCTTTCACAGTCATTACAGGTAGTCAGTGGCCTGAAATTCTGACAACCAGCCTTACCAAGGGGTTCCGTATTACCCAATACTAACTGGGATATGGATATGGAGGTCAAATCGGCAGCCACTCCATGCAAAATAATGGTATTCAGCATCCAGTTATACTGGAAGTCGACCGTAACATAGGTGGCAAAAGACGCGCCAAATGCGGTGGTTTGTAAACAGGTTGAGAGTCAACCTGATGAAGGAGTTTGGGGCTAAAAATAATAACAGCCGCTCGGGTCGATCTTAAGGTTAAGCCGTGCTCGCCTAGGTTATTCTGAGGATTGGTGACCACCCATTACTTATCGAGTTACCTCCGTGCCTCGGAAAGCACGATAAGCCGTTGGTCCCGGCTGTCATTTGAAGATCTTTGACAGTCGAAACAGGTAGTCAGTGGCCCGAAAATCTGACAATCATGCAGTTTTACCAAGGCAAGGAGTTTCATATTATCCAGTACTAACTAGATTGAGGAGGAGGTCAAATAGGCAGTCGCTCCATGTAAACTACTGGTATTCGAGGGAGTCTACTAAGACTAGAAGCCGACAAAAGGCGAGAAAGATGATGAGGTTGGCAAACTACTCGATAGTCAACCTGATGGAAAATACCCAACTCTCACCACCTATTGTCATAAAGGGTGTAAAACACCTTTTAACGAAACCGAAGAAACCGAAAGGCATTTGTCCTCTTCGTCTTTTCGATTATTTTGTTCTACACCATACCTTCTAGTTACGACAAGTTTTTTTTTAAATAGAAGTTTTTGTTGAACGATTTTTACATTAAACACTTTCACGACCCCCGTATTGTTCAATCCATCCACCAGCATAATATTTTGAGTGCGTTTCATTGAGTTTTACTTGAAAACTTGATTTTTCACCTCAAAAAAAAGTTGTGTCCCAGCAATAATTTTTTGCGTAAAGTTACTTAGTTTGATGTTTGCACCCTGTATAATTTTCTTTAACCAAAAGTTTACCAGGAACAAAGCCAATTCTAAAATTACTAATTAAATCTCCTATCTGAAATTTCACCGATGAAATAGTAAAAACATAGTTACAGTACTTTTCTCTTCAAACCGTTTTACAAGGAGCACCTCTGTTTTATTACATTTCTAGTAAATTACACTGGCTGGCTGCAAATTACGGGTTATCGAAATAGTCTCGGGGCTTGAATTTCTATGTAAATGAATTCAGTAAGTCAAAAAACATTGATCATCATCAGTAGAGATAAACATGCACAGGACTTACCTACAACTGCCGGAGCAGCATGCGTGGTTAGAAAGAAAAAAAAGTAAGAAACCTCTTACCTCTTGTTTGTGTCCATTCAAAATATATATTTGGGAACTTAGATATTCTATAATCCAATCAAAATAAATACCTTAAGAATATTTTTGATTTACAAATTATTTTGGGGTTACGTTTGTTTATACGAAGCAAACTCCGCGGGCCTCTTAAAAAACCGTCCGTGTCGTTTGAAGTGATTGGACAAAAGAGACTGATGGCGGATATATATTTTTTTTTGTACTATTTAGACTTTCTGCTTACTTATAATAGATGTTTATTGCTACTGACATTATGAAGTTGAATGCTTCGGAATTATGAACATTAGAGACAGAGTAGTTAGGAATTGTGATGAAAAATGTTAGGAAGAACATTTTCGGATTTCCAGCTATTTGAGTTGAAAATTTAGGTGAACTTTGGCGCACCCGCAAATCGATGATATGACCTAGGGTAAGCACGCATGTCTAGAAGAAACCGATTTACGCGAAATTTGAAGAGATCCAGATTCTAATGATCGGGAAACAGAAGCAGGTAGTTAATTCCACAAACTGGCGGTTCACAATACAAATGTAAAAGCATAGCAAGCACTTTGTTCGGGTCCGTGGAACTAAACGACTATGCTTACTTTCTAGCTAATGCCAGCGGCTTCATCCGCAAACCTTCCTCAAGAACCATTCTATCCATTTGTGAAAACAGCATGAAAATCGGTGCAGTAGTTTTTGAGTTTATGGCGAATAGACAGACAGATGCGGCGGAGGACATTGTTTTATAGTATGTAGTGATCTGCAGGTTTTAAAGTACTACAGCACCATCTATGCAAAGCAAGAACTATCAATATTCTGGATCGCGCTATTTAAAAGGCCGGTAGAGCATACGTAGTTCATACAAACGTAATATCAAAATTATTTGTAAATCAAACATATTCTTAAGGTAGTGTGTTTTTATTTCTATTGAATTACAGAATTATCTAGGTTTCCAAATATATATTTTGAATGGACACTGATTTAAACGATAGTTATTAGAAAAATAAGTTTTCTTTAGAAATTTTAAATTCCTCATATATCGTCTTTATATCATTATCCCTCCAAAATATATATATCGCATCTTTGGGTGGCCGAGATGCGAAGTATCGGGTCTTCTTTACGATCCAACATAGTTTCAAATAAATGTGGGCATTGACGTGGGCACTCGAACGAAAGATAATTTAAATTAAAATAACTTTATTCAACCAACGGTTTTACAATACGAGAAACAAACACGTGCGTTGGTACTGAGCGTCTGCCAAGGCTGTCGGAGCTCGACTGTCGCAACACTCCGTCCCTTCTACAGCCTTCACTGCATCCCCTCTACCGACGATCGTGTCCAAGCGGTAGGCGCTTGCGTTTCCGGTATTGTTAGTTCGCAATGCTAATTGATAGATGGCGCTGCTAGTTGCACTATGGCGCCTTCAATCCACGACACGGCCATCTCTGACTAGCACCTGTCCTCGGGTGTAGTACCTGTGGACAAAATACTCCGAGAGTAATCTCGCTCGGCTATCCTGCCAATCGTAACAAAGTTGTTTCTACATGGTACTCTATTTCTCCTAAATCTAAGTACTAAAATCACCTGTCGTGATTGACAATGCCCTGTTATTAAGGTTTCGTACACAGTGCTTCCTGCACAACATGATTCATTGTAAAAAAAATCCGATCAACAAGGTAATCAACGGAAAACTATTTCCACAAATCTGAAACTAATTTCATAGGCAATGCATACTCAACTCATCAAACTTTCGTCACAATCTGTGCACCAACACAGATCAGAATCGCACCAACGATTCATTGCATACTCACTGCCACATGTGCTACAACACATGAGACACTCTGTACACCAACACAGACAGAAATCGCACCAACGACTTCTCAGACCCATCGCCACATGTTACTCATGAGGTGCGGTCAAGAGTTTCGAGTATGAGTACACACGCCATTCTTAATCGGTTGTGGTTTCACTACCACTGTCATCAACTATGACATCTAACTCTCGAGGAACTTGGTGATCGGGGATCTTTCTTACAAAAGCTAGGGATCTTTCTCACAAAAGCTATAATTTTCGAAATAGCATTACTGAACCTTGGTCTATACCAGTTAGAGTACGACAGCATCAATATGCTCACTCTTGAGTCAAGACAAAACTGAATTGGGTCTCTGCAGTCATAACAAAATGAAATCGACTCACCAGAGTGATGAAAAATCCCAGTAGATGCTCATGCGGTAATAATCACACACATGTACACGCGACGTTACTCAGGAGCTGCGCTCGTTCCACCACCGCTGCTAGTACCGCCATTCAAATTCAGGTAGCCTTATGTCCTTACTTGAACCTCTTGGTATATGTCCTCGTGTGATGGTAACCCTGCAAACAAATACTCCACAACAGAAATTTGTTCCACTCGGTCACTCCTGACCACATCTTTAAGGAAACGCATAACTTGATAATAATTTTACAAAAAAAAGTTATCAATAAAAAAAGATTCCTCTAAGTCTCAATCATAATTACTCAGCTAAACTCAAGTAAATCAACTTCGATCACATACAACGCTCATGGCCCGGCTGCCGCAGCAGCTAGTGACACTCATGCCACCCATTTCGTCATCACTTCATGTGATACGACCACACACATCACATAGAGTCTACGACTCCCAGGTCATTACAAGACCAAAACAACAATAGTCTCCATTGAGACCCAGGTCCCCGCCATACCACCAGCTGCCCATCACCCCCTGAACAACTCACAAGTGAGTTGCAGTTACGACTACAGACAAGTGCGTACAGTGCGACCAAATAGCCATGGTATGTGTCTACTACTCGGTGGAGGTACTTTCATCACCGTCCTCTACGTTGAACTCATTAGGTACACTACTTAGAGGCATCTTTCGTATACGATCGTGAGCGTACTTGTACGTTCTATTACCATTCGAAGATTTCAAAAGATAGCGATCACCATCAAGTACGTCCACAACTAAAAGGTCCCTTATATTTAGGGTCTAACTTAGTCTGATTCCGTTCTTCATTTTGAATTAAAACTAAATCACCAACATCAAATTTTACCAACTTAGCTAACTCATCATTATGAAAATAAACACCAACATTATTCAATATCGACTGGTACGTGACCCGCTGGCATCTTTCTTAACCTACACTGTGCTTGTAGGCACGATTAAAATTCAAAACTTTCAGTTTATGATAATCAACATCATCACCATCGTCATCATCATCATCTACCTAGCATTCTCCCAATTATTTTGGGGTCGGCTTCCAGTCCAATCGGATGCAGCCGAATACCAGTATTCTACACGGAGCGACTGCCTATCTGACCTCCACAACCCAGTTAATAATGGGTAATACGATACCATTTGGTAAGACTGGTTGTCAGACGTTTTGGGCCACCGACTACTAACCTAGGCAAGCATGGCCCAACCCAAAGATCGGCCCCAGCGGCTGTTATTATTTAGTCACGAATTTATGACGATCATCGTCCAAAATCTCAATCACTAATATTACAAACAGTAATTTCCAGGAACATTCAGTTCCAGAATCAAAATCAAACTTAAAACACTCACCAAAGGGCTTTACGTTTCCTGATGAGGGCTCGACAATGCAAAGGTCGACTCATTTCACCACCAGTGCTGTAGCACTGTACCAGATCTGGACTGCTGCCCAGCGACTGGCGATGTGACCCAGCGTGCCACACTTGAAGCACAACAATGAGCCGTTGCTGGCTTGCGGGGTGGTGCGGGGGCTGCCCAACGCCTGTAGCAGCCGGCACAGGCAACTACTTCTTGATGGCGACCGACTTTGTCCAAAAAAAACAGTCTGTGATAACACACCAAGAGCATGCATCGGACTCGGTCTATCGGTATCGAATTCCGGCAACACTATCTTATTATTCACTGGCTAGGTTCAAAGAGATTGTAAACGATACAAACTCTAAACGATACCAAGTCTTTGTCTTGCATTTCAAACAGTAACCGTCACTAATCACATTCGTACTCTTCATTGATCGTCTTTAACACCTTAAACGACGTGTATCCCGGTTTTTCTTTCACATGGTGAATAACACTTGTTTAGTGTCTGTTTACGAGCACCATGATCACTGATAAACTAAAGCAATTGCGGGTGGGTGTTTATAAGCACACTAATCGATCTACCCTCTTTCTTGTTATTTTTTTTGCACTCGGTACCCGACACACAAAACTCATCGCGAATATTTTTACCCGACTACGGCGAAGCCAAAAAGGAGGGTTATGATTTTATTTAAAGCACTTTTTCGGTTACACACTTGATACCGATTGTTATTGACACTTTATGCGCGACATACGCGGGGTATGATTTCATTAGCACGGATTGATCTCAATTCAGATGTTGAGGAGCCATCAGCGTCCGAAGTAAGTTCTCGTCCCATCGTGACGTCATCGCTGCATTTTCCGTATTTTCTTTAGCTCGAGTGAATCCCACTTCTGATGTCGCATCTTTCGGTGGCCGAGATGCGAAGTATCGGGTCTTCTTTACGATCCAACATAGTTTCAAATAAATGTGGGCATTGACGTGGGCACTCGAACGAAAGATAATTTAAATTAAAATAACTTTATTCAACCAACGGTTTTACAATACGAGAAACAAACACGTGCGTTGGTACTGAGCGTCTGCCAAAGCTGTCGGAGCTCGACTGTCGCAACACTCCGTCCCTTCTACAGCCTTCACTGCATCCCCTCTACCGACGATCGTGTCCAAGCGGTAGGCGCTTGCGTTTCCGGTATTGTTAGTTCGCAATGCTAATTGATAGATGGCGCTGCTAGTTGCACTATGGCGCCTTCAATCCACGACATATATTTGAAAACATAGGTATTCTGTAATTGAACGCATTAAAACTCGGGAGTGGGGGCTCGTGACGTCATAACTCGCAAAAAATTATACCTAGGCGTGACGTATTGAGAATTTTAAAAGCGTCGTATCTTCGTCAATATTGGTTTAAAATATAACAACAGAAAAAAATGTGGGTTAAATATTTGTTGACAATGTAACTGATGGACTAATTATATTTTTTTTTTGTCTTCCCTATTGAAACTCGCACTGTCATGTTTAAAGTTATGAACGCTTGAGGTTGTGAACGGTTGGTTCATTAGAGTACTTTAGGTTGATAAGAAATTCATATCTTTATTCATCATCATCATAGCTCGTGGCTTAATAATATCAGCCGCTCGGGTCGATCTTTAGGTTAAGCCATGCTTGCCTAGGTTGTTCTGTGGATGGGTGACCACCCTCACATACCGAGTTTCCTCCGTGCCTCGGAAAGCACGTTAAGCTGTTGGTCCCGGCTGTCATTTATCCATCTTTGACAGTCGTTACAGGTAGTCAGTGGCCCCAAAAGTCTGACACCAGGCTTACCAAGTGGTATCGTATTTCCCAGTATTAACTGGGTTGTGGAGGTCAGATAGGCAGTCGCTCCATGTAAAATACTGGTATTCAGCTGCATCCGGTTAGATTGGAAGTCGATTGGATCGACCCCAACATAGTTGGGAAAAGGCTAGGCAGATAATATTCATCATCATCATCATCATCATCATCTTCCTGCCCTTGCCGCATATTACTTAAATTCATATCTTTATTACGTACTAGCCGATGTTAATTATATACAAAAACCTTTCTCTTGAATCACTCTATGTATTAAAAAAAACCCACATCAAAATCCGTTGCGTAGTTTTAAAGATCTAAGCATACATAGGGACAGACAGACGCGGCGAGAGACTTTGTTTTATAATATGTAGTGATAGTGAAGTTAAAAAGTTTATTTTTCATGTTTTCAAAACAAGAAAATTTATTACTTGTTATACATAGATACTAATTCATGTTTTTTTTTGGGTAGTTATAATTCTAGACAGACGCCTCAGAGTTATAATAATTATACCTACGTAGGTATAATTATTATAACTCTCGTCGTCTTATTTATGAATATAAATTACTATAACTGTCTTTGATCTCAAAGGCAACACATTGTATTACTAAGTATCTCAATCTTAAACATAATTATAATATTCGTAGCATAAAACGTCTGAATCTAAGCAAATGAGTTGTATAATAAAAACCGTCTAGTCCTTTTATAATCAGCAAAGGTTTTAGTGTAATATTGTTTGGCCCTTTGAACCGTTTTTTATGTCACTGGCAACCTTTTATATGTTTATATATTTATTCATATTATTTAGTTAGAAAAAAAAAATCTTTGAGAATACCTAAGTAAAATAAAACTAATTTATATACAGCATACATTAAAGTCTGTCCGGGTGCCTGTGTGTGTATTTTCATTTTCATCATCTTATAGAATTGATTCCTGAACTTTTGGAACATAATAAATTCCTTTAATTTAATTTATCATTGGCAGATTGGGCCCGTGTGAAGATGAACGTCAAAATGACGGGGCCACGCCAAGTTTTGCGATTTTTGTGAATAGGATATGATACAATATTTCTGCTATATAAAACTTTCATATTAAAATTCTACACTAATTTGATGAAAACACGTAATCTTAAACCGAACACTCGAAATTTTAATCCGCTGTAGTGCGACTACGTTTAAATCGTTATTATACTTTTAAAACTATGATTTCCCTATAAAAGTGTAGTGTATTCACTCCAGAAAATTGCCTGAAGAATAAATATTATTTTAAGCCATGAAGTATCATTTTATGGCTTAAACTTTCAGGCGCTTCTCTGATGTAAATATAAATATTTACCAATTTATTAAAATTTCAATTTTAACGTATAATTTCGTGCGTTCAGTTTAAGATCACGCCATGTGTTTTTCATCAAATGGATAGTGGTTTTGTCATTTTGATATCCAAATAGCGGGACCACTTTCTTTGTAGAAGTTTAATTACAATGATGTAGAATTTTACGAAAGTATGAAACAGTATCTAGAAATATTGTATTATATCCTATTCACTTGATATACGCTAAACCTGGCGTGGTCCCATCATTTTGACGTTCATGAGTGAAGCAGGTATAGCCACGGCCTCCCTCGGCGATGACGCTGGCGCTGTCTTCTGGCACACTGAGTGGCGACTTTAGACCATTGATAGATCCACGAATAAAAAAATACTTGAAATTGTTTTCGTTAAAGAGACATTAACAGAAGCTAAAAATAAAAACATTTCAGCACTCCTAGCTCTACTGTTTTACCAACCTACGAACATAACTGTTCCGTTTGTATAAACCGTCATATTATTATTACTACAATTCACTTCTTAAGGAATACACCTGTTTTCCTAAGTTTTCTAGCTGACAACCTTGGACTATTGGGCTGCGATATTCGGTTCTACTCATCATCATCTGCCTAGCCTTTGGCCAACTATGTTGGGGTCGGCTTCCAGTCTAACCGGATGCGGCTGAATACCAGTATTTTATATGGAGCGACTGCCTATCTGACCTCCACAACACAGTTAGTACGTTAGTAGTGTTTTCTGAGGCACGGAGGAAGCTCGGTATGTGAGAGTCGTCACCCATCCACAGACCAACCTAGGCTAGTACGGCTTAACCTTAAGACAGACCCGAGCGGTTGTTATTATATAGCCACGAGCTCTCAAACTCACGAGGTTCTCCTGTAATGTTCAAAACAATATTTGTAAACTTGTGATGAAACAGTTGTGATATCAACTTGATTTTAACAGAACAATTCAGTCTGGGTTTGTATTTTTTATCGTGAATAAACGCGATCAGACAATCGTGGGGCCTTTGAAGTAACAATAACGCACGATACTTTTAAAAATCTACATATTTTATTCGGCTAAGTCCCGGGCACGACCCTGAGATGGATAGACATATTCTATGTATCTAAGTTATCAATAGATATAAAACACTGTGTTGAATACCGCCAGTGCTGTTCATTGTTATAATTTTCACTACAAGGCTTTGTTACAAAACCAAGCAACTAAGCATACTCATGCATCATGTTCCCACTACTGGGACACATGTCTGCCTCATGAGAGGGAATGGGCACCATGCCGGCCCAGTGCGGGTTTATAAATGACACATTTCTTCAAATTTTTGGTTCTAATACATGCCGCTTTCGTTACGAGGTTTGCTTTCACCGTTTTGAGTGCAGAGTGGTGATTAAATTAACTACACAAAGTATTTTGCGCCTGCCTGGCTTCGAACCCACGACTTACTCCCAGTAAATCGGGGCTGCCACCACCGCTGCTCTTACAAAAACAAAACCGAGCCACAAAACAATTTCAAAATTCGGCAGTAAGTCAAGTTACGGCCAGGACTAAAACGACAGCTGATTTCGTAAGCACATTTAAAAGTTAAACAGTTGACGATTACAATCTCTCCCAAAAACAAGGAAGTTCCCCGACCTCCGTTCGTAAGAATGTTTAAAGTAAGCTGCATTAAGTCAAAAGTACAATAAAATCAGTCTTACCCCGTGCCGTGCCTCAGTCACGGACGGACCCGTCTATCGATATGACAGCCGATTGCGTCCGACTATTCCCGAGCGCACAAATTGGGTACGGTTCTAAATACGGTCGAGCAAGCTATTTCGCTAACATTTTAACATGCAAATTATATTGTAAAATGTAAACCAAATAGCTTGGTTGACCGTACATACAAGCGCAGTGAAGATTTGGGATGTCGTTTTAGGGGTGATTATTTGATTTATGGGTTGTGTCTTATATTAGACAATGATTCAATGGAAAGTGGTAGTAAGTAGAACTTCTGAGACCTAATTGATGTACAATAAAAGTCGACTAAACAGCATATTTATCGTCCCTTACCCACATATTGTAATTGTTAAGATGGATCGGGGGCCTTTTGGGACCAGGACCGCGGTCCCCGATTTACCCCTAAATATTTTTGAGAGGTATTTTGGGACCACTAAAAAAAAGTTAAAGTACCGTTATCAAAAAGATGAAATAATATTTTGATCAACAATTTCATGAATTAATTATTAGTACCAGCACCTACAAAATAAAGAGTAATATTATTTTTAATTCACTTCCTCGAAAACTGGTTCTTATCTCACTACGATTAGGTTCAACATGCAATGTATTTCACACACGTGCATTTTTGACAGTTTTTCAAGACGTGTGCTGGAATGAAAATTGCTACAGATAACTTCCGTTGCATGCATTTCACAATATTACGTTTTATAATTTTACGATGATATATAATTATGTATACTAACTAGGTGGACTGATGACCTGGTGAACCTTGAAATCGCGAAAAAAATATCAGCTGTTCCCTACATTTTGACGAGTTATGCGAACATAAATGTAGGGAACAGCTGATTTTTTTTTCGCGATTTCAAGGTTCGTCCCATAGAAAAAGTTGTTCAAAATGATGGCTACAATGACCCCTTTTCGGGTTTAGTGTAAACAAAAAATAATGTTGTATATTCGTGCTTCACTAGTCAGATATACATATTACACCAAAAACCCGTTATTATGTTTTTCCTACACAGAGCGCTTGTCGCCATGAAATACCAAGATCTTAATACTTGCAATACTCCTGTGACGTACATTTTAGCCTAGCTCTTCTCCTTTCATATAGGTCCACCTGTAGCCAGATTGCATATGAGACTTATTAACTAGAACTAAGTCGCTGTCGTCGACTACACTGTTAGTAATGTTGGCATTAAAAGTAGTTACTAATAGAAGACTAGAAATTCACAAACGCAGTATTTCTGTACAAGCTACCTTGTTTATCAGACGTCGCGTCGTAATATCAGATACATACAGTAACCCAAACTTTTATAAAACCGCATGTCAAGTGAGAAAAACCTTAATCTGCTTCCATTGCAACACCAAAGAGTTCCGATACCTCTTAATCGCGCCACATTAACTTGCCTCGCCACCCGGGATTAGCTAGCAGTGTATTAAAAAAACCCTCGTTTAAAAACTTAATGCAAAGTTTCAGCAAATAGATTTAACGGAACTGCGGTTTGGAGGTATAGTAATTTCACTTTGAATGTATCTTCATTGTTATATTAAACTAATCCTTATTTGAACTGGAATAAGGTTGCTGTTGGTTTGCTCAATGATGCTGAATGAGCGTTTCCCTTATGTACAGTTTATTTACAGTTATTTATAGTTTTTATGTTAAAAACATTCTGGATTATATAATTAAAGATTTTGTTATTTTAGGTGTACGTACGAGTACGTAATAGTTTTAAAGCTACGTATTTTAATATCCAAAAGAGGGGACTTCTCCTGCGAATATGTACACAAACCAAACCCCTGAACATGGAGTATGTTTGTAATATGTCATGCCATAAATACAATGTTACAGATACTGTGAATATCTAAAATTCGAATCAAGCTACCCAATTCTCTCAATGACAAATCTTAATCATTTTAAAACATGAGAGTGGAATCTAAACTTACGCTGTCAGTGTCACTTACGGGATGTCTTCCAATGAATTTCAATTATGCTAAGCTCCCGATATTTCGACGCTGTTGCAACCGCCACTATCGCGGGTTGAATACTAAAATTACGTTATAATTATTTTAAATAACTCTGAAGACGTCCCGTAACAGTGAGTTTAAACTTAAAATGTCACTTATCGGGATATCTTCCGTGATTATTGTTTATTGTTGATTGTTTATTTTGTTTATTGTTTTTGGTGATCATTTTAATAAGTTTACTTATAAATAACGTGACCATATATTTTTTTCAAAACGGGACATCGCTCTTTTAACGTTTATGATGCTCGCCAATTCAACACGTTCTAGCCAGTTTAAGCAGCAAAATCTTTTCTTTTCAGTTTTCTCATACATTTTGGTGAGTTTAATTCAGTAGTCAAATCAAACTTGAGTTGCCTTTGTGATAAAAATTGCGAGCTATGATTCATGATTTTTTAATAAGTCTATTGAAAATTATACCGATGTGTCGTACCGAAGTGATGTAGCTTGTGGTCAGCGAAAATTCGTCAAATACTTCTGTATCTTTAGTATCTACCTACCTCATCTAATGCTTTATAAAGGTCTTCCCATTCGGGTAGGTATTAATTTTTTAATCTGCCTAATAACATATCTCCTGTTCTTCGGCGTCGCACACGCCGCCCGCGCCCCAATATGTTTAGGAAAACGGGATAATTTTGTGTCCCGAGGGTTCTTTCGGGGACACCGGGACAGAGAACCGAAAAATGGGACAGTCCCGTTCATAACGGGATGTATGGTCACGTTAGTTATGAACCGTGATAGCTTAAAACAGTGAATGTGAGTTCAGTTATAAACCATGAAAAATTGAAGAGTGGAATCGTTTATTATATAGGGTGTAAAACACCTCTTCACGAGACTGAAAGGCACTTGTTCTCCCCATCATTGCGATTATTTTTTTGTTCTACACCATACCTGGGAACCTTCTAGTTACAGCGATATGGGGGGTCAAAGTTACAACTTTTTGACAAGTTTTTTTTTTAAATACCAGTTTTTTTGTAACATTTTGACTTTTAACACCTCCACGACCCCCGCACTATTCAATCCATCCATCAGCACAATGTTTTAAGTGCGTTACATTGAGTTCTACCACAAAACATGATTCATAACCTCAAAAAAAAAGTTGTTTCCCAGCAATAATTTCTGCGTAACGTTACTTAGTTTGATGTAAAGAATGCTTGGTTAACAGCTTTGTGATGAGGTGGTTTACACCCTGTAGAACAAACGAATAACGGAGATCAAAAAAATCAAAACCAGTTTATTAATCAATATAAAAAAATACAGTTGTGTCATAATGGTCACACTCAGGCTCCCAAAGGTAGCTGTCTATTTTATGCATTCCCATGATATGGGTATCAAATGAAAGGGTTTCCTGAGAAGAATACGAAAGAGGGGTTTTTAGGTTTTCTAAACTGAAATATTATTTTTAACTATGTTCTCGTGACACTGAACACGAACAGATGAAACAGTCGTGAGAATTGTAGGATTTGAATAGACAGGTAATAGGAATACAGAAAACATATACGAACTACTTTCCACCATGAAATTCAGGGGTGCACATTACTAACATAAGATGTATAATGTAAAATTTTAAAATTAATGTAATTTAACTGATGTGAATTGAAAGTAATGAAATTAATGTTGACTGGAAAGAAAACTAATGTGATGTAAATTATGTTAAGTAATTGTAATTTCACGTAATTTTCATTGATCTTGCATATCGGTGAGATATGTAGCACTATGCAATATTATGAACACATTTGTAAACATACCATGTTTTTGGCAAATAAATAAACAAATAAGACCCCTGTACTGTAAAATGTCTGTGAAAAATAACAGTAGTAGTGCACTTCTTCGGATTCCGGTCAGTTTCGGCCTTGAGTTTTTGTATTCTCGTCCCGTCTCGCATTCGGAAAAATCAAATGGCGGATCATTTGAGAGAATTGGTCCGATAAACGACTTTCCTGGAAGGGTTATGTGATATATACATAAGTATAAGTATACATAGTAAACTTACCAACGTCTTCTGTTTTCATTCTTCTTCTTTCTTGTCGCTGATATCATCATCATCAGCCTATTAATGTTCCCACCGCTGGGACACAGGCCTTTTTTGTATGAGAGGATCCACCACGCGGCCCCAGTGCGGATTTGTAGATGTCACATGTCTTCAATGTTGTTTGGTTGTAGGACTTGCCGGTTTCCTCACGATGTTTCCCTTCACCGTTTTGAGAGCAGTGGTGATGAAATAAATTATACAAAGTAATGCGCGAGTTCGAACCCTAAGTCTAAGTCGGGGCCGCCACCACTGGGCCACCGCGACTCTGTCGCTGGTATGACTTGTTTAAACTGCTTGGGCCCAGTATATGGCCCCGTTAATCGCGGCTTCTGTGACGCGTTTTAAGGACCGTGTTCACCTAATGATAATGGTCTGATTATCTAAAAAAGCTGTCTCTGTGACATTTTCCCATACAAAAATGTGTTTTTCACTACTCATGCTCTAAAAGTACGCCATTATAGCCCTACGAAGCGGGATTAAAGTGACCGTTTATTCCTTAGGGAGTGAAAAGTAATTTAAAAATGGAACGATCTTTTACTCTGAAACATGGTCACAAAAGAGTAACTTGTCAAAGGTTTTATTTAAAATTCGAATTGGCTTGCAAATAGAAAGCGGTATATTAAAAAAAAACAAATGAACTCTTCAACGCGGGAAAATGTATGGTTGTTTGTGTGCATCGTTGATTTTGAAAAAGTATGTGGAATGCCTCTGTTGCTAGCCGCTGCAGTAATGTAGATACTATAATTATCTGTGGAGTGTGGATCATCTTCATTGCGAGAATGTTGAGAGTTTGTGTTGTGTTTTAAATTGTTTTTCTGTGACTGACCTGATAGAAGAAAATCTAACTGCTCAGTTCAGAATTTTAGTAGAGTGTAAATTTGTTCGGTTTTAAATGACTATTTTTCTCGCACTCGAAGTGAAAGTACAGTTTACACCTCGAGACTAAACGCCAATTTAATATACCCTCGCTTTCATTGCCTCCCTCGCAAGCTCGGGAGTCAAACCACCTCGGGTATATAATGGCTTCGTTTAGTCCCTCGTTATAAATATACTATTAAACAGCTGTTGTTAGATAATTATACCGGCATCTTTTTACTGAACATGGACCTAAGTTTTTTAAAGTGCAGGTGTGGGACACTTCGAACACTCCAGCAAGTGGAACCGAGTGGTTATCAAGCCGCACCGCATTCACATTGTGTGGCGAATGGTTCACGTTGATGTACATACATTAATAGCGGCTCATGTTATCGAAAGTTGCGGGAATCCCTTGGATGCGAATCACACGGGACAGGTCAATGTGACGACACTTAAGGGAGGCCTATGTCCAGCAGTGGACATCTTTCGGCTGAAATAACGATGTTAATGACTGTTTCGATATAGACTTTTTGTATTCAGAGCCTAGAAAGGACATTTTGAGAAAAGGACATTACGCGCTGAGACGCATAAAACATTTTTTTATTATTCTACACAACAGAAAAAAATCGTAGGTTTAGTTACATTAAAATGTCATCATCGGCCTAGCATTTTCACAACTATGTTGTGATCGGATGTTTCTAAGTCTATATTTGTAACAACTGTCAAAGATCTACAAATTACGGCCCGGACAAGCGGCTTATTAACGTGCTTTCCGAGGCACGGAGGAAACTCGGTATGTAATTAATGGTGATCCATCTAGGGCAGTGGTTCCCAACCTTTTTTAGACCAGGGACCACTTTGGTATGTTCATTGTTATCTGGGACCATATGGTCCTAGATAAACATGGACACCAACAGGATTATAACTAGGGGAGTGAATCTTTTACTCACACTATACGAAAATTGGATAATGTGATGAGAACCTTTAGAATTAAGATAGTTATGGATACAAAAGCGATCCAATTGAGCTCGAAAAATTTTGCAATCATTTAGTGGATTCTCAAAAAAAAAATAGAATTTTGCCTCTGATAGGTTCAATTAGGTTGGGTTGAGCTTGCATCTTCTGTGCAAGTTAAAAAGTACGAATAATCTTTCGCGGACCGTAGTTGAGGCTCCAGCGGACCACCAGTGGTCCGCGGACCACAGGTTGGGAACCAGTGATCTAGGGCCTCACCTTGCCACCTTGGCAAGCACGGTTTATTAACCTTTAAAGTTAACCCGTTTGATTATTATTATTAAGACCGTGAGCTCCTCTCGATTCAAGCAGCTGATATTCTTTAGTCATGAGGTTTTTATTAAATGGGTCAAATTAAGTGTTACTTACTTATGAAAAATCTGAATTAATTTAGAAACTTATACATATAACGGCAGCGAGAAGAAAGAGTTTAGAAGTGATCAGACAAGACTTGTAAGTTTGTAAACATTATTATGTACACAAAATGGATAGACATGGATAGAAGAGCACAAGGGTTCATATAAGAAAGGCTAGGAGTAATTTTTTTGTTATCCAAGGATGTAGTTTTAGTTTTAATCAAAATCAGTGTCGAGACCACGGGTTGCGGGCCTGTTCGAAAGAGATACCGCGGCCCCGGAACATAAAGGGCTAGGAAGGAACATGGATGGGTTTTAGTCAGTAAGAGTCTGACACTCCCTCCCGCTCCGCCCAGAGTGGGAGAAGTCATTTGATGATTTCCCATCCCAAAAAAAAAAGGCTCAAGACCACTTTGTGTACCTATGCTCCACTATTCCCCATTGTTTTAGATTTGGCCCACTTGAAAAATTCACCCTATAAAGGGTGTAAACAACCTCATCACAAAGTCGTCAACCAAGCATTCTGTAAGTACATCAAACCAAGTAACTTTATGCAAAAATAATTGTTGGGAAACGACTTTTTTCTGGGGTAAAAAATCATGTTTTGTGGTAGAACTTAAATAAATGCACTCAAAACATTGTGCTGATGGGTAAATAGGGGATATCCCAGTCAGGGAGGTGTTTAAGTAAAAATCTTACATTAAAAACTTATATTTAAAAAAAAAAAACTTGTCAAAACTTCGAACTTCGACCCCCAATATCTCCGAAGGTTCCCAACTAAGGTATAGAACAAAACAAATATCGCGATGACGGGAACAACACGTGCCTTCCAGCTTCGTTAAGAGGTTTTTTTACACTCTTTAATATATCAACTGTTCGCCTAATTTACTGAACAGCTGATATTTATTTCGCGTTTTCGGCATTGGTCCCCAAAGGTCACCGACTTCAGAAGCTAAAGTTATTTTTCAATTTTAAGTTTTTTTTTGAAGTCGGTTTTATTTTTTGCAAAAACGTTTTTATTTTTCCCTTTTTAGTGGTTCACATGTGCTTGGTACACATGGAAAGTGCAAACCGTTACAATTACAACAAGCCAAACACGACTAGGATGCATTGTCTCATTATGGAGTTGTAAAAGTTGTTTGTTATCATGAGCACTATCACGTGTTTAAGGATCGTACACTAATTATCAGTCACCCTATATTCAGAATATTATAGTATAGAAGAGAGGTCATAATGCCTGATTTTTGAAGAGACTTTAAATTATATCCTTTTAACCGATGGAAAATTCTATCAGGGACGCGGCTTGTGATCTTCAAAAGATTTTCAGCCATTTTCTATAACTTAGGTACTTACATATGACTGTTAGTTTATATGACACTTGTAGCTATCGGTGTTTCTACAAACAAAACTAGCTAACTAGTTTCGTATCCGCGTCACCTACCTCTCTTATGATTCATAGAAAAATCGAAGAAAGCTTTTCTGTGACGTTTTATTTCTAACCATCTGTAAGCAGTTTCAAACCGACAGACTAGAGATAGCAACCTACCGCAGCCTGCCAGTAAGTTAATGAAAATGGCCGTTAGTCAGTTAATAAAACAGAAGAGTTAAAACTTCTGCACTCTCGATACGTTCTTTACTATTTAGACATACTCGTAAATCTCACAAACCCAGTTAGCCAGACTTGCCGTCACGTAAAGTCTGCTATGGTCCAGACGTGTTAACAGCAGTCTAAATATCTCCCGACAGAAGCAAAATCTTGACCTAAAATGTTCACAAACAGTGTTATATGAACGTACGAAGGTAATGGTCTGAACGACGTTGATATAAGCACAAGGGAATATTAGCATGAAAATACATCGTATGTTCTTTGTTCCAAAGGTTTCAGTAGATTTACTGCTGAAATTACTATTTTGTTGGCTTAATTTGGCCGTTGTTTTAGACGTTATATTAAGGCAGGCCATTTAACAACATCTTATTTGGTTTGTCGTCGTATCTGTTTTCTTGGACACGTTTGTTACACGCCATTTGCTGTTTATCGTAACTGTGTAATCGTTGGTCATTACGAAAATAAAAACATTACAGATTTAAGTAACCATTTCATAGGTTGCATAAACAAACGCGCATTAAGCCAATCCCAGTAATAAGTTCTGTAATCAAATAACTAACATTGCATAACTAACTGCATGCAGTAGGACCAATTCCCACTAAATCGCCGTCGCTTTAAATTCCGCTTATCCTAGTTCCGGAAAAACTCATTATACATCCCAAACTCAGTCCAGCAAAACCAATTATTTCTCCATCTATGTGCGTGCCTGCACTGTTCTCTAAATTCCTGGACATTTCACTAGAAATAAACGGGTGGCTGTTAACAATATTGAAATGCTTAAATTCGAGTCATTAGAGCTATAAGCATGGTCGTAACGCGAGTTTTCTACGTCTACCCACACATGGAACGGCGCCAAAATGAAACGGTGGTGCGCCGACATTACCGACCGAACCACTTTAAACATCCAACTAACAGGCTTTATGAGACAATTTGCTTGGCATTTACATACTTGTTGAAGACATGATATGTCCGACTGTGGGTACAATTTTATTGTTGCGGCTAAAACACCATAAAGCTATTGTCCAGAGCTATACTGTTGGTCAACGTACGTAATGCTGAACAAACAATGGATTTGTTGTATTCAGTACAGAACTCTTACTTTTTTTTTTGTTCTATCCTGTATAATCCTATTTTTATATTTGTACATATTGGTTGAGCATTGTTTTATTATTTATTTATTTTTTGCCTTTTTCTAAGCACGTCACGTTCCTGCGACATTTTTTAAAGTGAAAGATTTCTATAGGCGCGTTGAGCACTTTTGGAGTGAACAAAAATCATGGAACTCGCGTGACCGTCACCTAACGCTACGTAGCTCCCGACACCCGACACATAGAGACATACATTCAGGTATAATATGTTTCTACTAGTCAAGCCCTTTCATTTGATATGCATATTGAGTGAGTTGTAAAAAAAATGTAAATCACCATTTTGTGGTGGTGGCCATAGCTATTTTATCAAACATAGCTATGAACACACCCGACTAATGCATCTTTCAAGCAAAAAATCTAAATATCAAAATCGGCTCATCTATTCGAGAGCTACGATGACACAGACAGACACACACACACACACAGATAAGTGAAACTTATAACACTCCGTCGTTTTTACGTCGTTGGTTAATAACTCAGTACAAATGAAAAACTCCTCCCTGATAGGTCAGAATGAAACAAATGACTGCTGCATTATGGAATAGTTGTAATGTTCGACGTTTAAAGAAAGGTCGTTTTTCTCATGGAACACAATACAAAGACATTATATGAAAGTTTAATAGACTGTAAATAATGTATATGTTGTTATAAGATTTTGTACAGTTATTTTATTTTGTATGGTTATCTTATTTTCTAGTTTCTTGAACACGCCTGTAATTTTCGAAGAGTTAGGTAGAAGTGTACCTAATACCACTCACACATTTCGCTACATTTAAGTCCCGGGCATTTAAGGGGCAAGCCTAATTCCATCTTCTGGGCACAACTGCAATGCGTGGCAGTTATTGAGGGATTTCTGATGGAAAACCCCCATAACACTTTGTCTGACCTGGGAATCGAACACAGAACGTCACGCAGAACAAGTCGCACTTGCAACCACTAAATCATCGAAAAAAAGTTTATAAAGGTTGACTGGGAATTAGTGTACGATAAGTGGGTACTTAAACACGTGATTGTGCTCATGATAACAAATAACTTTTACTACTGCACAACCCTAAAAACGCGAGAAAAAAAACAGCTGATCAGTACATTTATGTTCGCCTTATGATTTTAGGGTTGTGCAGTAGTAAAAGTTGTTTGTTATTTATTTATTTATTTATAATAAGCACACCAACAGCATAATCACTTACAATTCTAATTACATAACACTGAAAATTGACATTACAGTAACCATGCAAATAACAAGTATGACATTCATACATGAGCATTAGAGACAGGAAAACAATAAAAATAGTGCCTAATACTATTACTAAATACTAATACTAGTACTAAAGGCCTTAATCTAGATTACTACAAAACAAACCAATTTGAATCATATCATGAGCATAATCACGTGTTTAAGTATCGTACGCTAAATACCAGTCACCCTATATGTAGAATCGAAACTAAAAATATTTTTTTACGTGAATTTAGCTTTGAGTTCTGCCCCGACCCCAAGCAATATTTATTTATTTATTTATTTATTAACACTTCAAGCACAAAAGTACAGAGGCGGTCTTAATGGTAGGGACAAGACAAGAACAGGATAATGATGATGGTTTTGAGTTCAGCTTTCATCACCACCATTCTTAAAGACCAATTATGTATATCTAGTTTTCCTTTTCGAAATCTCACACAAATGGGATTGGTGCAAAGATAACATCATCTGCCTATTATAACCTTTTCTCAACTATGTTGGGGTCGGCTTCCAGTCTAACCAGATACAGCTGAATACCAGTATTTTACATGGAGCGACTGCCTTTCTCACCTCCACAACGCATTTAATACTGGGTAATACGATACCACTTGGTAAGACTGGTTGTCAGACTTTTTGAGCCACTGACTACATGCAACGACTGTCAATGATAGACAAATGACAGCCGGGACCAACAGCTTAACGTGCTTTTCAAGGCACGGAGGAAACAAGTGATGATCACCGATCCACAGACCAACCTAGGCAAACATGGCTTAACCTAAAAATCGACCCAAGCGACCGCTATTATTTAGCCACTTAGCATGCCTAAATACCAAAATAATGAAATCTCCGTTTGCTTTACGAAATCTTAAACAAATGGATGTTCAAAGATAAAAGCTATATAATTTAAGGTACGTGTACCCATTTTCACGTAATTTACGTAGGTACGTACAACTATAAAGTAGATAACATGCCATCGTATCTTGTCTCAAACAAACCCACTTAGAACAAATATATACGTTCTAGTGCTCATAGAAGAAAAAGCATTCGATAGAAATCTAAAGCCTATTCAAATCTTTGTTTCCATTTAGTGTTCATTCCACTTACAGGAATATCAACCTTATACTTATGTAAATTAAGTCGATTAAGTAATGTCCGAATGTAATAAAAAACCAAGTAAAAAGTTTGAAGTTGTAGCGTAAACTGAACTTAATGTGTGTGTTTCTAAGTTGTATTTCCGAAAACACATTGTTTGCATGTTCAGATACTAAGTCCCGATCGTAGTGTAGACACACATCGGATTGTTTTAGTTTCAGTTCCAGTCCTTTTTCCACGATATGTTGAAACAGCGCACAAAACAAACTCTCCCCGACACGGCGCTCGCAAAATATCACGAAACGAGATCTTATAGCGAGAAACAACAAAGGCATAACTCAAACACAACAGTTTTGCACAGCAACGGAAGTCTACTAAGTAGTTTTTTTGTAGTTTTTTGTACGTGAATTTCGATATTAGAGGCTGTGCTCCAAAGTTGGGACAAAATCCCACCATCTGCCTAGCCATTTCCCAACTATACTGAGGTCGGCCTCCAGTCTTACCGGATGAAGCTGAATACCAGTATTTGACATGGAACTGCCTTTACAAAAAAACCTTTACGCAAAATTTATTGCTAGGAAACGACTTTTTTTTGAGGGTGAAAAATCACGTTTTACGGTAAACATCAATGACCACACTCGAAACATTAAGCTGGTGAATGGATTGAATAGTCCGGAGTTGTGGAGGTGTTTAAAGTAAAAATCTTACATTCAAACAATGTATTAAAAACTTGTGGAATAGTTAGAACCTTTGCCACCAATATCTCCGTAACTAGATGGTTCCCAAGTATGGTCTAGAACACAAGTGTTTTCAATTTCGTTTACACCCTTTATTCTTGTACTTTCCTGCAAGAGCTGCTTAGCTAATGTAATGACAGTCGTTGCGAACTGATCTTACGACTAGGGTATTTTATTTGGAAACAAAATAAAGCAAGGAGGTAACAGCATGGGACAGTTTTTCCAAGGCGTACCGTATTACCCAGTACTATATGGACAGTAGAGGTCGGATAGGTAGTCGCTTCATGTAAAAAACTGGTATTCAGCTGCAGCTTTTTGGCTTTTCCATCATGGTTATTCCACTTCTGAGCCTTGGACAAAAGGAAAAACCACACGGTTTCGACGCACAATGCTTTCATCTAACTAGTCGGCTTTGTGTCGCTCCTCACTGCACAAAGCTCTCTATGACGTAGACAAAAGAGGCATAGACAAAACAACACTATCAGCGATAACAGTGATTTTAGATTGACATGAACTTCCATTATCCTTAAGCCACTCCTGGCTGTAAGTCGATCTATAACTGATTGGGTATGAAACGCTTTGAAAGCAAATAACAGGACCCAAAATAACACAACACCACGACTGTCCCCAAATGGTTAGGCGAAGGAGCCTAATAGTACACCCATAATTCGCCAGCTATTTTTAAATCTCATGTAATAGGGGGTGAGCTTAATGCCATCTATCAGGCATGTATTATTGATACCAATTCGCGACGTTGCCAACTTTCAAATCCATGTTACTGGCTACTAAGTAATTCCTCATAGAAATCTCCAATAATACTTTGCCTGACCTAGGGATCAAACCTAGACCCTCATGGTCAGCAGTCGTAAGTAATCACTACATATTATAAAACAAAGTCCCCCGCCGCTGTAGCGTCTGTCTGTCCCTATTTATGCTTAGATCTTTAAAACTACGCAACGGATTTTGATGCGGTTTTATAATAGACTAGCTGACCCACGCAACTTCGTCACATTAGAGAGAAAAACTAAAGGAAAAAAATCCGTTTTTGCAACATTTTTCAGTCTTGCTCCGCTCCTAGTGGTCGTAACGCGATGTTATATAGCCTATAGCCTTCCTCGATAAATGGACTATCCAACACAAAAAAGATTTTATCAATTCGAACCAGTAGTTCCTGAGATTAGCGCGTTCAACCAAACAAACAAACAAACTTCTGCTTTATAATATTAGTATAGATTCATTTCTAATCTAACTTTCCTCTCGCAGGTCTGCTGGAAGAGATTTCTTACGAAATAAGCAGTACCTTTGTGCTCTTCTATCTTAATGTAATGTCCTGTTGAGTATTTTGTGCGAACATAAATAAATAAATAAAGTACATAATAATTCAAACTAACATTAACCAAATAACTTATTAAACACGGCTTAGTTTCCTAACATTGTAAAGTCGTAGCGAACCATCAATAGAACCTCGATTTCTCAACACACACTCGAGCGCCGCCATTTTTCTCAACTAATGTCACTTGCTGCGTTCTCAGTAAAAATGTTTTATTCACAGTTCACAACCATGTTTGAATCGGAAAACGAATTGGGAAGTAATCCATCCTGAGAGAAATAAAACAGCTGTGAATAGTTTGACTTGGATCAATGTAGTAATTCTTTATACAATGTAAGACTTACAAATTTCGCCTCGGGTCTGGGAGACTTGCACTTGTTTATGTCACCGTAAAATTGTCAAATACGTTATATTGTAATATCTACATACTGCTTACAACAAAACGCATTATTTTTCGTGAAATGCATGCAATGGTAGTCAACTTACGCGGTGTGGAGGGAAGGAGGGGTCCCCCTTGCCCATTGGCACAACTCTCATGAAAACATAATGTACCATTCCTGAGAAATACCGATTAATATAACATAACCTTAAAACACTTTATATTCCCCCTAAAAAGCGTAGTCGACGGAGCCCGAGTGCAGGGTTTAAAGGAACCTAACTAACCTAACGGGTGCCCCAAGTCCCGATTATGGGGGATTATTCGAGACATTACAATATCGCGAGAAAAAACACGTTATATTGTAATATAACGTGTTTGACAATTTTACGGTGACATATATATGTTTCGAGAAGTAGCTACAGTTCGCAACAACTGCCAGTTGTTGGCCAGTCAGGGTCTATATGCGCTCAACGAGATACGTAAAATTCCACCACGCGATGCCCCCGATCAAAGAACTACACCTTCTCTACGTTAGCACTAGGATTTATTATTTGTGGACAGAATGTCAAGACAACTAAAAGTATTTACAAATTGTATTCCAAGGTTACTTCTCAGGGGTATTTAGTAATTTAGCGTAAAACGAAAGCACCAGTAAATAATTCTTGTAAAAACTTAATTGTTTAAAAAAATATATAACTTTATAATCAATAATTTTGCATGATATCTTATCTCTTTGAAAACTTCCGCCTTGCTTTATAAAACTTTCCCACGGGACTATCAAAAGTATCCTTTGACCTAACCCAAGTTGTCTATCTCCTATGTCATTTTATCCAAATACGTCCAGCCATTAAAGCTATCTACCAAATAGACAGACCGACCATCAAAATAACCATGGATCGCATTTTCCCTGTCGCTAAGGTCCACAATTGCGTTCCTCTTACTCAGTGAACCAATAAAAAGACCAATTATAAATGCACACACGTAGCTAGTTAAAACATTGCAATGGTTCAAACATGAAGAGACGAGCCATTGAAAGCAGTCTGCGTCGAGTTCCCGCCATTTGCATAAGTAGGTAAATGTCAGAACTCTGCCGTATTTTTCAGTAGCTTCTGACATCAAGAGTAGTAGGTAGTTTACACGGATTTAGAGTAGAGTCGTGAATATTCGTGTACATTTTTTTTTTGTGTTGGGCATCTCGCAGTTCAGTCTGAGAAGACTGGCTTCTGCTTAACCGGGCAAGTCCTGTGGATGCCTTGAACTTAAAGCCTCCAGCCAGGGCAAAAATGACTATAAACTAAGCGACAGCGCTCTAAGGGGTCACCCCCTGTGGGGTACGGACCTCGGCTTAGGGCGTCGCTGGGGGCAGCAAAGGGACAGGCTGGATCTGGTTGTCATTATTTAGGGACTGTTTTATTACTACAGGCTCAGCATCGCGGGCTGGCTCGAGCAAGGGCGAACTGTACTGGTATCTTTCCTACTCTCTTGCAAGATAGTGATCGGATCGTCGGGGGCGACTAGGGTGTGACGCGGACGTTGGACGGAGCTAATACGCGATGGGTCGTACCGGGCGGCCGATGCGATTAGGGGGTTCCTATGCTTGATAGCAGTGTCGAAGTAACGCTTGGAAAGGCGTTTCATGAACTGCTTAACGGTAGGGATTCTAAGGTCTACATGAAGACTAGCGTTACGTACGTAAGGGGGGGCACCGGTGATTTTACGGAGGAATCGGTTCTGCAAGGTCTGCATCGTCGGGATATGACGCGGGTGGGCATGAGCGTATACATTTATGGACTGCGGAGCAATTAAATAGTTGACTCCATTAACCAATTGTAATACAATTACATGATACACCTCTGCCTTACTTTTTGGGGACTATAGGAGTGATTTTATGTTATGTAATAAAATTATAGGCCATAACTTCTTTAAAAAACACTTTATTTCAGGCCTGAACACCCGATTAATTTCTAAATAACTGTAAAATTAGAAAGTTTGATAGTTGTGTCATTGTATTGGCAAATTAGTATTGTCACAGTTTGCTATTGTCGTACAAATGAGGGATTGTATTTTAACAGCTCATAAAAAGTAAAAAGAAAAGAAATCAGAAAGGTAAAATAAAAGTACCTATGTATCGCAATCGCTTGGTGGTATCCTCTACAAAACACACTACAAAATCACAATGCATTGTTTTTTTACAATTCAAATACATCCATTGCGCTATTTATGTTCTTACCCAGCCGAATACTTGAAACATTATGAAGCAATGGATTAAGAATTTTCTTCAAAACCGTTTGAATTTCGATTGTAAGTCTGTTACGGAAGCGAGAACAAGGTTTAGAAATAAGATGGTGAAAACTTTATTCCAAGCTATTACGTTCTATTCATCTAATTTTAAATTCCCGTACTTAATATTTTTAAACACCATAATAACCCACTATTAAACAAGTTTTAGAGTATCTAATGATATTAAAGCTAATAGGAGGAAATTTTAAGAATTTCCCAATTTCTAATTCACTATCAGAGCGGAAATTTCTTGAAAATTCGCCAAATGTAAAGTAGAAAATACATTTGGTTTGGAGCTCATAAATATTGCTAATGGTTTAACAGTACCGAATAGAATTTCGGGAAATAAATCCAATTTAGCAGCGAAGTAAATCTAAAGAAATAAGCCAAATACTGACGAATGAATTCTATCGTTTAGACACTTAGACCTTGGTTTTGTATAAGCTGGAATTCTGATTTCAAAACTGATTCTCGTGATATGAAAAAAAATATTCTCAAGCTCTTTGGTGTCGAAGCCTCATTATTATTTCAACAGTTTTTCCTGACATTAGCGTACCAATTCTCCTTACCTTTGGTATTGTCCATAAGGGTGAATTTCGCACGAATCGACTCACAGTGCAGTGAGCCAATACATTCCTCCCATATGCAAGCGTTTCGGTAACATATCTGCGCACGATTCCAGAAATCCTGGGATCCAATACACGTGTAGCGCTTAGGAACATTTCACGGAAATTCACCAGTTCTAGACATCGAAGCCTTCATGTATCTCGTATACCTTGACATTAATACTGCTTTCTTAGACAATATACCTAGAAGTACCTAAATATCAACATCCTGTATTACCGTCATGTAAAGTGATAGCCTTGTGGTATGAATGTTGGACTGCCAAGTCAGAGGTCTTGAACCCAAGGCAAGAACCTCCGATTTGCTTTGGTGAAGGAAAACATCGTGAGGAAACTTGCATGCCTGCATAAAAACTCTGAAACCAGGTTAGGTACTAACCATAAAGAAAAAGATCTGCTTTACCTTTCTCAACGTCATGTTGGGGCCGGTCTCCAGTTTATCCGAAAACCAGTATTTTACATAGAGGGACTGCTTATCTGACCTTCACATTAAAGTTATTAGTAAACACTATTTCATCCTAGATAAGAAGGAACTAAATAGCTTTATCTGTTGATTTGAAAACCCCCACAATGTAAATAAACCGCTATTCATTAAACCGAACAAAGTACATAGACAATTTGGCGGATGAATTCAATGTGGCTGAATTCATTTTACCTTTCGTTGTTTGTCGACGGTTGAAATTAGTTTAATACTATCACTGTCATGGTTGCAATAAAGCTAGTATCTGTTTACTGAAAGATTTTTCTTTATAATTGTATTAGTGAGCATTTTTTTTTTATTGATTGAGCTGTCCCACTCCTGGGCAAAGGCCTCCCCCATTCCTTCCACTTTTCTTGGTGTTGCGTCTCTTCTCGCCAATTAACGAGAAAGCCATCCAAGGCGTCCCGCCATCTTCTCTTCGGTCTGCCGCGACCCCGTCTAACTGTCTCAGGGCTCCAGTTTTGTGATATGCGGGCCCACAGCTTTTCCGGCATTGAGTATTTTATCTTATTTTAAAAGAAAATTTCAAAGTTTGTATCAACGAAATGATTATTTTTATAATGAGCGCATTCACATTAAGGAGCCCTTTTGTAACAAAACTACTTAGTAATCAAAGTATGTACATAACTCGCTCATAAAACGAAACTCCAAAACTAAATGGCAGTTTGAAGTTGCCAAATAAACGAAGCAGATTAATTCAAACCACATATCGTCTACATTACATTAAAACATACCTACTGTAACGTCGAGAATCCCCTGACATTCGAAGTCACGAGAAAATCCCCCAAAATATTATAGAGCACACACGAGAAAACTGTCAACGCAAAAACTTCTTATTTAGTTATACGCAAATTCCCAAACTACTGGGATTTGCAAGAAAATAGGGGTGGTACGACAAAGCTTTTTGTCGGACCAAGTTATTAAATCAGACGGAAATGAGTTGCGAAACCGAAAAATTTGGGGTCATAGATCCAATTTGCCGGTAGTTAGGGGTGACACGAACTTTTAGTTGGGGTCATCTGATAGCTGATGTTAGTTTTTAGGTCGCTACAATTAATATGTTGAGTGTATGTAAATATGACGTAGTGTTATTAGTAAAGTGCTTTACTTTGGGTCTGAAATTAGAGTTGGGTTATTTTTTTTTAGATTAATGACCTCTGTCTGTGTTGATTTAAGAACTGAATTATAATCATCTGCATTAAAGCATCGTTTTCGTAACAAAAAACGTGGTGGGTGGTGTTCTTTGTTTTAAAAACTATACAAGGGTTAAATAAACGAGCGGGTTTGATATATGGTTGAGTCGAGAGATCGAATTGGTGATCTGGAAGCCAACGTCATCATGAGAGCGAAGTGGTGATCTGGAAGCCAACCTCATCATTGTTGCGGTTATTAGCTAGGCTGATGAGGGCCATGATGATTCTTTACGAGTCATTGACCGCTTGGTAATGCGACTTGAAAAATCATTTAAGTCATAGAGTTTCGCAAACTACCCTCTATTTTAGTAATTACACATACGATTTTGGTTTAGAACACACAATATAATGTGTATTAGCTGCAGCGAGATTAGTACCTAATAGTAAAGTTAACACCAGTTTAACTTTAGTTAGTTTCAAAACAACTTTGGTGATTCAAGCTCCGCTGAAAGGCTAAAGAAACGCAAGTGAACTTGCTCTCTCATACTTATCTTTTCATTGAATTAGATAAGTTTCAGTCTGACCGCTGTCTGCGTCTGGCTCGATACAGTCGCCAGCACAAAGATGCTCTTGTGCACTTAGTGAGCTTTAAAAGCTATTTTCTAATCAAGTGGTCCTATAGAAGCTCCTTAATTATTCTTTAATATTTTGTAGACAAGTGTCTTAAAACAATCGCGTCTAAATATTCATCGTTTAATGATTTTGCTTTAGAAAATTCATTCAATTCGTGTTAGAATCTTGGCACTCAAAGTTTAATCAAATAGTTATTCGTCAAAGATTCAATCGTTATTCCAAGAGAAATGAATCCTTGAACTTCGTTTAGTGTACACATTTGCTTGCTCTTGACTGTACTTACCTACGCAGATGTGGTTTATTCAGATTATGATACATTTGCTCACAAGTTTGTGGCTAAAGTTTATTTCGAAGCTTCTACGATATTAGTAGTTGAGCGGTTGGTTAGTAGAAAACCAATAGTTGTATTATCTAGTTAGATATTGAAGCTTACGTTTAACGTTTTTCTGAATATACCTACTGGACAATAAACGGGAACAATTCTTAATTTTGATAACACGACATTCCAACTAGTACAACCGCCCTTTAATTATTCAGAAAAGTGACTACCAATTTAAATCTAAACTAAACAGTTTGTTTGTTTGGTTGAATGCGCTAATCTGAGGAACTGCTGTTTCGGATTGAAAAATCCCTCCGGCAAGCCGCAGGAGGAGGTAGATTTCGGAGAAGGATTCACCCATATTTACATTTGTAAAGTTATATTCTTTTATTCAGGGTGGTCATTCATTCATATTTTCATTATTTTTGCGATAGAACGGACCGTTTTCGAGATATAAGCAAATTAAGAATTAGAACCAGCAATGACATCATGACGCATGACAGTTGGCTTGGCGCGATTTTTGGTGTCGCTTCACGTTCGGTTCCAAAAAACAAAATCGTTATGTTTTTGTGAAAATGTCTATGTATTAATTTGCATATTAATCAGCAATCAATTATTGTGCACTGTTTTTCACACCAAAAGTATGTGAATATGCAAAAATAAAATTATATTTAGGTAAAACCATGTACAAAATACGCTTCTACTGTCAAAGCCACGCGAAATGTCAACTTTGACGTCTACCATGACAAATGGTGTCCTTTTTTCCGATCAGTAAATAGTTGTATCTCGTAAACTGTGGGCGTCCGACTATTGAAAATTTGTATAAAGAGTTGTACTTAGGTGTACAATCTACAAAAAAAAATGATTTCAAAATCGTAGTCCTGTAATGGAAAGTTTACCCTTTTTAAAACCTCTCTTATGAGCATGAAACGCTCTCAATTTTTTAGTTATATTTTTTATTTCGAAAGCTATAAGTTTTATCGCTAAACTTTAAAGGTAACAATTGGAGATTAAACAATTTGCTTTCAAAAAAAAATATTTGCGACGCTCAAAATGTTTATTTACTGTTTCGGAGATATGATTTTTTTTCGCAAAAAAATTTGGAAATTTCAACCACCTCCCCAATTTAGGGGTTGCATCAAAAAAGTTTTAATTTAAAGTAGTCCGTATTCTTACTCAGAATGATAAAAATGAAAAACGGTTCAAAAATTTCCATAGGAAAAATGTTATGGCCAAAAAATGATTTTAGAAACACGTACGTAATCATACATATCTCCGTAGGTGAGAGACCAACAGGTAGTATTTATTTTTTTAATAGGTAAATCTAACAAAAAAAAATTAAACGTTGAAAAGCGCATTTATCGATCTAGGCTATAGGATGTATTACATCACGCTACAACCAATAGGACTCTATATAACCCTCTCTCTCCCTCTGGGGTGCGGGTCAGTTAGTTACCTACAAATTCAAATCACGACTTGGACTGGCATTCTTTGACAACTGCATGAAAACGGCAATAACAGTTAATTATTACCGACCACAGCCGACGAATATGCTTTACTATATAGAAACTCACACATTAAAAAAAAAAAAACCTTTAGCTTCAGAAGTCAGTGGCCTTTGTTTGATTGCATTAGTTTCTTTGTCACCGACTTCCGAAGCTAAACTTATTTTCTACTTTTTTGTGTTTTTAGAAGTCGCTTTTTTTGCTAAAAAGTTTTTGTTTCTCACTTTTTAGTGGTTCACATGCGCTTACCCCTTCACACCGTACTAACGTGGCGTATTGTATAAACTGGTGTAAACAATAGACAGACGTGAGATTTCAGCAATCCCAGTCCATTTGCTATCATTTATTGAGGAGTTCCGATGCCTAGTAAGACCACTCCGAGAAAATACTCTTCCGAAAACTACCCAAATCGCTTCATGCGTGCCTATAAAATTTGAAGACGGCTCTCTATTTCTCTAGGATTCCATTATCAGATCCTGACTCAATGATTATGGGAGCACCTGTGAAGTATACCCTTTCAAACAAAATAAAAATAATCCAAATCGGTCCAGCCATCTTCGAGTAATCGGGGAACATACATAAATAAATAAATAAAAAGGTTACGACGAATTAAGAATCTCCTCCTTTTGGAAGTCGGTTAAAAAAAAACGCACCTAACTACTGAACAAAATAAAACACAATCGGTTGCGAAAATTAACAGTTCCTAATTGATATAATAAAAAACCGTTTGAAAAACTTTCTATCCTCAAATACGAATGCAATGCTTGTACAGTCCTTAATCTTTCCCATCATCGATTATGGTGATGTGTGCTACTTTGACCTGAATGCAGGTCTCCTCGACAAACTTGACCGTCTTCTAAATAACTGCATTCGATTCGTTTTCAATCTGCGTAAATATGATCATGTCTCCGAGCACCGGTCTCTTCTTAGGTGGTTGCCATACGTCAGCGTAGGGAGCAAAGGGCGCACATGGT
The DNA here is from genome assembly GCA_916618015.1 of Xestia c-nigrum. Lineage (NCBI taxonomy): Eukaryota > Metazoa > Arthropoda > Insecta > Lepidoptera > Noctuidae > Xestia > Xestia c-nigrum. The sequence goes on from OU745264.1 coordinate 5,702,242, forward strand.
TTCCTTTCTTGTCTCTCCCACTTCCCCTAGTTACCTTGCTCCCCACTTTCAATACATTTGTGCCAACCACAGCAGAAGCCTGCGCTCTTCGCAAAATCGTGTTCTTCACTGTCCCTCTCACCGCACTGACTACATTCATCGGTCATTCTTCGTCCAGTCTATTTCTCTGTGGAATGCGCTTCCCCAAGAAATCAGGATGGCAACTAATCGCTTATCTTTAAAAATTAAAGTTCGCGAGTACATTCGGAAGAAGCTAGTAGTTTCGTCACAACGGCAACGGTAATGTTTTCGTCATTGTTTGTCTTTTTATTTTAGTATATCCATGTAAATGTCCATTTAATTTTATTTTAATATATATTTATAGTATTTGTATAATATTTTATATATCTTTGTAGTGCATCGTAGTATTAAATAAAATTATTCTCAGCTTTCAGAAATGACACCTACCACTGCTTGTCTCTGCATCACCTAAAGGTTGACTGGTAGAAAATGCATATATATGGCATTAAGTCCGCCTCTGTACTTTTGTGCTTGAAGTGTTAATAAATAAATAAATAATATTTAGAGCTCCCGCTGGCCCTCAACCCATCAAAACATCCAACAAACCCCGACACAAATGAAGGTCCCGATATTCCGGAAAAACTGCCAACCCAAGTCCGAGATAGCTTGGCGCATTTTTTATGCACGCTCGAATTTCAGGCCATCGACCCGAAAATTCGAAGGGGTCGTGAAAATGAAAAGTTGTCACAACTTTTGGAAATTTACATGTTTTCCGTTCACGAATGGATTTCCGAAACCCGAGCTCGTCTTAAGTGCAGTTCCCTTTCGGGTCGAGTGCCACTTTCAGACGTTATTTTTACCTTGATATCACGGTCTCTTTGCTTACAAAACTGTCGAAAGATCTGTGACAAGAAACCGTTAATCTGTGGGTAAAAAAACCTTGATGATTATACAGCATTCTGTACATCAAACTTAGTAACTTTAAGCAATAATTGCTAAGAAATAACTTTTTTCTTGAGGTTTAAAAATCACGTTTTACGGTAGCAACTCAATGTATCGTACGTAAAACCTTGTGCTGATGTATGGATTGAATAGTACGGGGGTCGTCGAGGTGTTTAAAGTAAAAATCTTGCAGTAAAACTTGAATTAAAAAAAAATCTTGTCAAGAATTTGGAACTTTGACCCGCAACATCTCCGTGCAGGTTCTCAGGTATGATGAAGAACAAAAATATCGCAATGACAAGGAGAACAAGTTCTTTTTGACTTCGTATGTGTTTTCCACCCTTTATTAAAGCTGCGATAATTCGGTGTGAAAATCATTCAACTGTAACCTAACTACACCAAACGAACGAACACATTGTAATCCACAACTACCTATCTAACTTTCAATAGGTAGGTAACAGAGAAGTTTTCGAACAAAGCCTTTACCGTTCCGAAGTAAAACGACCAATCAGTTTTAGGATAATTCTCTCTAAGCTAAGCTGTCGAAAACTACCTCTAGATACTTACCTACTAACTACTAATAAACTAATGTCTCACACCCTTCACTTGAAATAGTAACTACGCTCACCTACTTTAATTAATTTAAGTGAACCAGCACGAGTACCTAGTTACTATCTGAAAACCTGCGTCATTTAGGACACGAAGATTATCTACGCTTATATAACTACCTTATATACAAGTACATAAGGTATCATTCCCCTCAAATAAGTCGTGAAAGCCACGATCCTAATCCTTTCCCTCTTTTATATAAGACGTTTAATTAATTATGAAGTTTTTGCGCTACTAACTAAGATTAAGTAGAATGAGAAGGTTCTAATGCCGCGTCAAATTAGCATTTAAACTATGCCAAGTCGGGAGTTTTAGACTTTCAGCTGTGTACTTGAACTTGAAAACTGTCAGTCTTTTTTTTTCTTGCCTTTCTGAAATTGAATGAATTGAGTTCGTGGTTAAATAATAACAGCCACTCGAACCGATCTTTATGTTAAGCCGTGCTTGCCTAGGCTGGTTTGTGGATGGGTGACCACCCTTACATACCAAGTTTCATCCGTACCTCGGAAAGCACGTTAAGCTGTTGGTCCCGGTGTCCTGTCATTTGTTCCTCTTTGGCAGTCGTTACAGGTAGTCAGTGGCCCAAGAAATCTGACTACCAGTCTTACCAAGTGGTATCGTATTAACCAGTATTAACTGGATTGTGGAGGTTAGATAGGCAGTCGCTCCATGTAAAATACAGGTATTCAGCTGCATCCGGTTAGACTGGAAGCCGACCCCAACATAGTCGGGAAAAGGCTAAGCAGATGGTGAATGCTGAATTGAATGATTAAAGCCTTCACTATGCCTTTGGTATGGCAAAGGGTTACAAAAGGGTGGTGGGGTCGAACTCCTTACTTGAAACCTGATGCTAAATGTGGTGTTATGGAAATAGCATTTACTATGTTTTGCCCGCGGTTTCGCCCGCTATGTGTAAGGGTAACAAACACAATCCATCGCTCTTTACATACAAACATAGTACATGGATCCATCCATCCATACATACATATATCCATCCATTCATTCATCGATACATCCACCATTTTTAGTAGTAGTAGCGTTAATGTGGTAGAGCGATTTAATGATGTCTTTCCCCAGGATCTATGGGCACAGTTCTTCTTCTTAATCAGCAAAACCCACAGCTGGGACACAGCCTCTTCTCGGTAAGAGGAAGTGGACTAGAATCAACGTGAGCTCAGTGCGACTTGGTAGATGTCAAATGCCTTCGATTTTCTGGGCTCCAGGGCATCCCCTTTTCCTCACGATCATCCGATGCGTCCGAATTGAATCCTAAACAATATTTTAGGTACGTTTACATAGACGAGTATTAAGGAAACGATCGTCTTTTGTACCTCATTTCTTTCATTCTATTTTAATTCTCGCAAACAATTAACATTAGTCTGTCAATCTGTTCTGCGAATTGAATTTTGTTTCTCCACGATTCTCTTTCAAGATCCTATTTCAAGAGAGACAATGACTGCCTATTAGCAAACACAGAGGCAGTCGGAAAAAGTAATTTACGAGGTCCGCAATTAAACAATACCAGTCGCACAGGTCAAGCAACGTTTGTTAAGGTCGGTCTGTGGGTGGATGTCCGTTTATGATATAACTAGCTTCTGCCAGCGGCTTCGCCCGCGTGAAAAGTGATAATTGTCCCATGCCATCCTACTACTGGGATAAAAGTATCCTATATTTCAATACAGGTTATAAACTATTATGCAAAATTTCATCAGAATCCCTTAAGTAGTTTTTACGTGAAAGAGTAACAACCATCCAAAAACTTCACGCAGGCAACACAGTGGGGACCTTGATGTGGAAAGCACGATCCATTATCACTTGCCATGGTGAAGAAAAACATGGTTACGAAACCAGCATGCCTGCAATGTATTTCTTGTAAAGCCAAGTTATAAAACGGCGGTATAAAAACTCTAACACTACCTAGCGGCGATCGGCAGCGGTGACCTCCCGCGTCCGGCTCTGGTTCAATCCAAGGTCCGGAGCGAGACGGAATGGGAAGCCGTCACCTCCTTCTGCGAAGCAGTCATGCTAGCGAAGGAGGTGGCGGAACGCGAGAGGGAGAGAGCCTCTCGCCCCAGCAGCCGCGGGAGACGCACCGGGCGTAGGGGGCCAACTGGTCCACGCGCGCCTCAAAGATATGTCAGCATAAAAGGAGGGGCCCGCAAGTACCGACGCCTGCCGGGGCTGCGGGACTGTTCGAAAGAGATACCGCGGCCCCGTAACATAAAAGGCAAGGAAGGAACATGGATGGGTTTTAGTTAGTAAAAGTCTGACGCCCAGAGTGGGAGAAGTCATTTGATGATTTTCCATCCGAGAAAACAAAATAGTTGGTCACTTACCACTCTATAAAGAAGACAGTCGCGGTGGGTAATCAAGAAAGGAAGACCCGAAAGTCGGACACCCAGTCGTACCAAGTGGTATCGGGTTATAGACAGCAGTGTTTCCATGTAAAATACTGAAACTTTCCGTACATTCATCATTCCGTCTAAATACTTCTGCATCTGTTAAAATACATGGAAACTCTCAATGAAGCAAATAAAAGCTGTTAATCAAATCGAGAGTTCTCCCAATAAACGAACAATGTTTGAAATAACTGCAACACAATTGCCCGACAAACAAAACCGATAGTAACTCGTTTAATACCTGCAGACCTTTTGTTTACTGCATCAATAGTCGGTAATTAAAATATTATCACGAACTTATTAAAATGTGATTGGAATTGTATTTTGATGTTGCTGTTTGAGATTAATTTTCATATTTAGTGGATTAATGATGGAAGCTTCACTTTTATAATGTTTCTTGCATGGGGTTTACCTTTTAAGCAACTGTCTTGTTCGCGAAGCCTTTTTTAAAGTGAAGACTTCTTTAGGCACTATGTGCACTTTTTGAGTGACAAAAATCATTGAACTCGCGTGATCGTCACCTAACGCTTCGTGGCTCTGATTCGTAGCACTGATCGGCTACCATTTTTCACTTCCATCGGCAGTGCCCAGTGACTGCCCCGCATGTTTTTTGTCTAGCCTGCCCTGTCCCAAGCCTGGGCCAAAGCCGCACTCCACTCTTTCCATCTCTCGCGAACCCGTGAGCCTTCCTTCCAGGCCTGATGGAATCTTGTGTTTGGCACGTAAAGTGCATAACTTGTTCGATAACTCATGAAGAATTCACTCATGATTGAATCTACCTATGCTATTAGACGGATGCGGCGGAGGACTTGGTTTTATAATATACCAGCTGACCCGCGCAACTTTGTCTGCGTGAAGAACCGCTCGACCGATTTTGTTCAAACTTCACATAAACCATCTACTAAACATTTGGTTTGGATAGGTGAGCCCGTTCTTGAGTTATAAAAATAAACGAAAAGTCGCATTGTTTTTTACATATATTGATCGTGATATTTCTCTCGGTAAAGAGTATTTTTTTCTCCTCTTTTTTTAGCTTGCTCTGTCCTACTCATGGACAAAAGCCTCCTTTCACTCCTCATGCCTGTCGAGGGGATTACACATTTAACCCATCACGCGTTTCTAAAGCGGCTTTCAGACTACGCTATAATATAATAGCATTACAGTACACTGTACTATACTATATATTATTGGCTAACAATATGCTATAAAATGGTGCGATATGCTGAGTTCATGCTATGCTATACCGCCCGCCGCCCTTTTCCCTCTCCCTCACCCCCGGCCGTCCCACAAGCGATTGACTCTTACTCTTGAACTCTTTCTGAGCTTGCTATCCTACTAATATCCTACCTCCTACTAATATTATAAATGCGAAACTTTGTGAGTATGGATCTATGGATGTTTCGTGTTTTACTTTTTCACGCAAAACCTACAGAACGGATTTCGATGACATTTTGCAAACAGATAGTTCATAACCAAGTTAAAAACAGGATAATTCTTATCCTGATAGTACTATCCCATGGAACAGCTATTAAACATCACGCGGGCGAAGCCGCTGGCAGAAGCTAGTAAACTATAAATGCTTGCGATAACATCGCGTAATGTGAACGCTATGCTATATAGTATAGCATTAGGTCCTGCTTTGCTATAGTATATAGCTGAATATTATAGCATAGTCTGAAAGCCGCTTTATGCGGGTTGATGGGAAGAGTTAAAACATAAAGGGTGTAAAACACCTCTTAACGAAGAAGAAACGCACTAGTTCTCCCCGTCATTGTGGTCATTTATTTATTCTACACTATACCTTCTAGTTACGGAGATATTGGGGGTCAAAGTTAAAACGTTTTGTCATTTTTTTTTCTAAATACAAGTTTTTGTTGCATAATTTTTACTTAAAACATCTTTATGACCCCCGTACTGAATCCATCCATCAGCACAATGTTTTAAGTGCGTTACATTGAGTTCTACCACAAAACATGTTTTATCAACCCAAAACAAAAAGGTGGTTCCAAGCTATATTTTTTGAGTAAAATTACTTAGTTTGATGTTTCTGTACATCAAACTAAGTAACTTTACTCTGCTTGGTTGACGGCTTCGTGATGAGGTGGTTTACACCCTGTAGATGTGGGAAACGGAACGTAAGAGTGAGCGAAAGGGATGAATTTATTTGGAGTTAGAGAGTGATATGTGAAAGAAGAGTGCGTAGACTATAAAATGATGAAGCCGTGTGGTATGCTTTCACTTTAAGATGAATTCAGATTGTTCACAATAATCAACATCCACATTCCCACATACTACCCTACTGAAAGAAAAACAAACCACCTACCCACTGAGCTCCTCGAACTAATCCTCTTACGGCCTTTAGTTTTCACGTAATAGTACTACTTATTGAGATTATCAGGAAAACATTTCACGAAAGTCTTCAAGATAAGTTTAGGTGAAGTGATAAGGGATAAGCTGTATTATTTTTAGATTATTTATTCCTGGACTTTATTTTAGTAATATTCGTTTTCCTTGGATAGGTCATGAATCGTGTGATACAAAATCTGACTTAGGAATTATTTATTGGTAAAAGTTTACTGAAACTTTTAATATTTAGGTTTTTTTTTATTAGCCTGTATATTGCGTGCCTGCTGGGCAAAGGCTTCCCCCGTTGTTTTCCAACTCTCTCGGAGTTTTGCCTTCTCTGGGAAATCAGCCAGGAGCGAGTCCAAATCGTCACGCCAGCGTTTCTTAGGCCGTGCCGGGACTGCGGGACTGTTCGAAAGAGATACTGTGGCCCCGGAACATAAAGGGCGAGGAAGTAACATGGATGGGTTTTAGTCAGTAAAAGTCTGACACTCCCTCCCGCTCCGCCCAGAGTGAGAGAAGTTATTTCATGATTTACCATTTTCGTAAAAAAAAAAGCGTTTCTAAGGCCTTCCTCGGTGATGACCGTCCACTACAACCACCCACTGTGTGATAATTCTTGCCCATCGGTTCTGACTCATCCTAGAAATGTAACCCATGCATTCCGATTTTAACCTCGCAGACTTATTGCCAACATCGGCGATGCTTGTTTGGAGCGTATTTTGATGTTGCGCATTCGAACGGTAACTTTGATATTTAAAATGCTACGCTCAATCGCTCTTTGGAAAACATTGAATTCGGACTTCTGAGCCTCCGTCAAAGCTGTACTAATTAAACTAAAAAAAAACGTCAGCAACTCATTTTAAGTTGCGCAAATTGCGCTAAACCCTTTTTTTTCGCATGGGAAATCATTAAATAACTTCTCCCACTCTGGGCGGACCGGGAGGTAGTGTTAGACTTTTACTGACTAAAACCCATCCATGTTCCTTCCTCGCCCTTAATGTTCCGGGGCCACGGTATCTCTTTCGATCACTCCCGCAGCCCCGGCAGGCTCCGGCCCTTGCGGGCACCTTCAAAGTGCTGACATCTCTCTTTGAGGCGCGCGTGGAACACAAACGCGCCGTCGACACAGCCTGTCGTCACAAGACGGACGGACGGCGAGCTAGCCCATAGCTAACCGTCCACAGGCCCGCGATTACGCTCGACCCTAAATTAGCTTAAACGAACCGTCAAAAACCTTCAATTTCTATCTTCCACCCCATATAAGAACACAAACCTTCCCTCGAACGCCAAACACACTATTTTCCTTTCCGTAATGCCCATAAAGTTGATAAATCCATATTGACATAGCCATTTATTCGTCGACGTCTGATTAAAGCTATCAATAAGCCGCTTGCGGAGTCAAAGACCTTCTCCAATCCTTCCATATTTCACGGATGTTAGGTGCACTTTACGTATTTGTTTTTGGGGTAACATTTATGTAGGTATGCACTGCATAAAATCAGGTTACGAGCCGGAACCCTACTTTAAATAAAAGGCGTTTATATCGTTGCTTTAAATAAATAAAATAAAATTGGAAAGAAGTCGTATGTTTGTACATGTCACTCTTCTGACGCCTGCCTTAACCGTCTCCTCTTTTCTAATTCTAATTTGAACCTTATTGTTTATTTCCTCTTTTTTTACCGTGAGTTAATTCATAAATGACCACAAAAGTTAAGGTCTCTACATCCTACAGTAAATTGTAGTAACACTGCGCGTCCAACAAAAGGTTGAGGCTAGGTGCATGCTAAGAGGCAGGCGACGCAGGCCGCGTAGCGCAGAGCAGAGCAGATTTTGTAAAGCATGGAACGACATTGAGCTACGTATATGCTGCAGCGCAGGCACGTGCGGCTCAGATGTGTGCAGTAACTGCCCTGCCCTGTGCTATGCGGAGTGCGCTGTGCGGCCTGCGTCATCTGCCTCTCAGCATACGCCCACCCTAAGAGACGAAACAGCAAAATATTTCAAGCAATCTATCTGTAAGAAAATGCACCATTGATAGATCTGTTCCTTTTCAAAAACGAATATCGATAAATTATAACCCTATTTTTTGCATCGCCGTAGTCAGGTAAAAACAAAACAAAGTTCGCAATCCCATCCACCGCACCACAAACTGTTAAAAAAACACTCAATTACTCTTTTTGGAAATCATAACAAACATAGGCCATTTTTGTCTAAAGTTGCTGTACAATCATTTGTACAACTGAAAAAAAAATATACTGATTAATCAGTGAATAACGAAATTCATCAAAGTGTAAATAAAACCAACCGAGTAACTGTTATTCAAATGTTTTTATATTTTAAACTATTCACATGCGTGCCGAACTGTTTTTTAAGCATATAAATCGAGTCCATTTCTATCAGAATAAAATATACGACGACTAACCCTTTTTTTTTATAAATACACACTTTTTTAAAAGTAAGTACACAAATGTCTTACAAAATAGAAAAGTGCTAACAAAAAAGCTACGTGTGTTATTTACTGAATCGTTCAGCATTATTTTCAGCTAGAGAACAAAATCGCCTATCTAACACATAAAAGTTCAATATCAAAGTAATATTTTTTCAGTAAAATGAAATACATTTTGTATGTCATGAATTTATTTTGTGTGTATAGATGTCAGATAAAAGATATATTTAGAAATCTAGTACCTATGTACATTGTATCGCTATATCGCAAGTGTCAAAATTGTTTCTTTTAGCATCCCAAGCGAGTAAAGACGCAAGCAAAAACTAGCGTGAATATAAATCCAACCCTATGGTACGAGCAATAAGCGACTTTGTTACGTTGTAATAGAAATGGACGTTTCCAAATAAATACTGAAAATATACACAAATAACGAAACCATTGAAACAAATACGTGAGTAGACGAAAACGAAAAAAAATACAACATGGCAATTTAACCCAATGCTGTGACTGAACTTAAACTTTCAAGAATTTAATCTACCATTCGAAAAATTGTGTTTTTTTAGACCTTTAATGACTACAACCACACGTTGTTCTTTCAACTACCCACCCCTTTTTTTTTTTTTTAGGATGGGAAATCCTCAAATGACTTCTCCCACTCTGGGCGGAGCGGGAGGGAGTGTCAGACTTTTACTGACTAAAACCCATCCATGTTCCTTCCTCGCCCTTTATGTTCCGGGGCCGCGGTATCTCTTTCGAACAGGCCCGCAACCCCGGAACTACCCACCCCTACCAGATGAACTTCTTCTGAATAAGAAGCAATGACAAACCACATCTCGATCAGTCTACAAGAACAGCATAAATTACTGGAAGTTCATGACTAGCTTTAAAATACCATTACGGCTTAAAAATTCACTTCAGACCACAGTCCTATACAATTCTACACAAGAACCCTTTCCATACAGTAAAACCATAATCAACAAACGCTGACTCCATTCCAGTCGCTCTTAACTCACACCACATCCTAAAGGACCATACTAGAGGCGTCAAAGAAAAATCGTAACAATTTATTCGGCGGGGTCGCCTCTGAATAGAGAGAATTTTCGCCGGTCCAGCATTACGAGGCTTTTCACTCACAACGCTGTATTATGTAATCTGCATCATTAATTTGTTTTATTTAAAAATTTGTGCCTCAACTTCTGACAACTTTTAAACTTTGTGGTCAGTAATAAAAGTTGAATAGTCTTTTTGTTGAATGGCTCGTTTATTTTAAGGGATGCTTCGTAAAATCGCTTTGTGAGGTGGACTAGTAAGTACTGGGTATGGAACACTTGCGCGAAAGACATAAAAATATTCGTAGGGACTTTTGCGCGAACAATATTTGGGCCACAGACACTTGCGTTAAAACACTTCCGCGAATTTACTTGAGCGATTAATACACGTCGTGTTGAACAAATGGATTCGTTAGTTTATGGGTCGCAAACGGTACTGGTGAGCATGAGATCCCAAGTTCATTTCCTAGGTGAGGAAAGTGTTATTGGGTCGTATCCATCTTGAATTCCTCAGTAGCAGTCTGGAGTGTTTGTGCCCGGTTGATGATAAAAAACTCGCTTCCTATCACATAGGACGTGTACATAAATAGCGTAACATGAGTGTACTTTAAATAAACCTGAGTCTTAACAAAAACAAATGATGCTATGTTCTGTTCTGTGTTAAAGATAAAGGTCGACTTTAAAGAGCATCTTCTCTGTCAGTTCTGAGCGCTAAGAAGAAGATAACTTTGTGCCAGTCCCAAAAACTCGACCTATTGACGCCCGGGTAAGTACTTAGCTACTGGATAGTAGGTTTCCACGGTGTCCTAGATGAGTTAAGGATATAATGACCTCAGGCGACTCTTTTTGTTTTCAATCGCTTGATTATCGTAAGACCCCGTTCCATTATGTCGTGACGATTCAATTATCGTTGGTTTTTAGTTGGCAAAAATCATGGACAACAGTTATCGTTTCGTTTTATATGTGAACACCTTCATTTCAATACACGGGCCACGACACTTACAACTACAAGATTATCTGTCGTCACGACATAGCGGGAACGGAACCTTATCGTGTCGTTTCGTTTTATATGTGAACACCTCCATTTCAATACACAGGCCACGACACTTACAACTACAAGATTATCTGTCGTCACGACATAGCGGGAACGGAACCTTATCGTGTCGTTTCGTTTTATATGTGAACACCTCCATTTCAATACACAGGCCACGACAATTAAAACTACACGATTATCTGTGGAGACGACATAGCAGGAACAGGACCTTATCGTGTCGTTTCGTTTTATATGTGAACACCTTCATTTCAATATACAGGCAACGACACTTAAAACTACACGATCATCTGTGGTCACGACATAGTGGGAACGGGGTGAGGCCCCGGAGGTGTCGCAGGTCGCGTCGGGGTAACTAAGCCATTCTTTTCTTGTATTTTCTCCACAGTAGCTGTCGCAACATGCGCGTCGTTTGAACGTGTAGCTTGTGGCCATGCTGTGAGAGGAATAGACGCGTAGAAATATTATGTAAATTTTAAATAAACAGGTCTAGTAGCGTCAGCACAGTGATAACCGTATAAAGTAAAGACTGAAAGCCCGTTAGGGACTCAGATCTTTAGCCCCTTTACTTGCTGGTTGCGAGATATTTCGCGGTAGCAATATTTTTCTCAGACCAACTTATCTCGACGGACCAATAAGGCGAAATGAATGGGTAAAACACTGGAGGATTTTGAACCGACTTCTAAAACAGGAGGTGGTTATGAATTATATATGTTGTTATATAGCATTCCTTTTATTATTTTTTCTTGTATGCACACTGGTTTCGCTGTGATAACTGGTCCGATTTTCGTGATTCTTTTTTCATACGATAGAGCCTAGGAAGCTTTTTTTGCCTTCACTTGAATAGGTTATGAGTTAAGTACCACCCTTTTTTGGAACAAGGGGTTAAGGAAGTCGGTTATTTTTGTATATCAAGAATATATTCACAGTGCTGCAAGAATCTTTTGGCATTTGTATAAAATTGACAGAATGGGTTTTTAAAACAGAAACAAGAAGTGAAATTTCATGATAGTATCAAAAAATCAAGACCCTTGTACAACTATAGAATTCTGTTTGTAAACATGGTGAGCCCACCATCATCAAGAAAAAAATCCATTGACATATATGTCACCCCCAACGAATATCTGAGCCAACATTAAGAATGTTTAACGCACCATTTGACATTGGCGAAGACAATATTTTCAAGTAGACGCGTCAGCCATTTTGTCCTTACCGTAACGTTTGATCAAAATGTTGCTCGTTTTGTTCAAGTATTTACTTAGCTATGTGTAAATAAATGGTAAAAGACGACGACATCAACATAAATACATTATTTTGTTCACTATAAACGAAATGTATGTTACCCACTTTGTGTTTTGATCAATATCATATCTTGAAGACTGAAAAAACTTTTTTACAAAAAATAAAACCGACTTCAGAGAAAACAAAAAAGTGAAAAATAACTTCAGAAAAAACGCTTCAGAAGTCGGTGACCTTTTTTTGATTGATTTAGTTTTTTTGTCACCGACTTCTGAAGCGTTTTTTCTGAAGTTATTTTTCACTTTTTTGTTTTCTCTGAAGTCGGTTTTATTTTTTGTAAAAAAGTTTTTATTTTTCACTTTTTAGTGGTTCACATGTGCTTACCCCTTCAAAGCGTACCGGCGTGGTTTTAGGTTATGAACTGGTATAAACAATAGACAGATATGAGATTTCGGCAATCCCAGTACATTTGCTATCATTTATTGAGGAGTTCCGTTGCATATCTCCGAAGTTCTTCATCAAATTGAATTGGGATCACTTCGAGAAAGTACAATTCATAAAACTACCCAAACCGCTTCTAGTGTGCCTATAAAATGTGAAGAATTCTCTCTATTTCTCCAGAATCCCATCACCTGCTACTGATTTGATGATTATAAGACTACACAGGAAGCACCAGCTTTCAAATAAAATAAAAACGATCAAAATCGGTTCACCCAGTAGAAAGTACTGAGGTAACAAATATTTTCGAAATCGGGTGTATTTTACACATGTGCGTACCCCCTCAGAGCATACAGGCGTGATGTTACGTCATAATATAGTATAAACAATGAACCTACAAGCGATGACAGCAATGCAGATTTGCTGTGTACTTTTGAAGAGTTCCGTTGTATATCTCCGAAAATCAGCATCAGGTCTTCAGCAAACTAAAATGGGACCAAACGGGAAGCACCAGCTTTCAAACAAAAAAAGAACCATCAAAATCGGTTCACCCAGTCGAGAGTACTGAGGTAACAAACACAAAAAAAAAAAAAAAACAAAAAAAAATACAGACGAATTGATAACCTCCTCTTTTTGGAACTCGGTTGAAAAGGGGACTTAAAATATGAAGACAATATAATATTAAATATGATAATATTACTTTTATTTTTCCCTTCAAGTTTCCCACGTGACCCCACTAAGCTAAGTTAAAAACAAAAATATCGTACCTTATAAGTACAACAAACAAAATTATTTAATTCGCAAACAAAGCGCCAAGCGAAAGAAATGCCCACGAAAAATCTTGGTTTCTTAATAGACACAAGATGGTTCTGCCAATACAATTAATTACGACCTTAACCGCCCACAGGATGAGTCGAAAGACATCTATTTTTAGCAAGACAAAGTTAAGGAGAATCCTCCTACGCTAATACCGATACCAATTATTCTCATACAAACTCATATTTCAGTACACAAACTACAAACCTAGACAATATTCAATTAATTAAACAGTCGACGAGATATTTAGATATTAAACATAATAAATTTATTAAAATTGGTTATTAATTGGGTTAGTTTACTTTACGTAAGTAAATTAGTATATTTAAGTTAGTTTTGTAAATATTTTGTTTTAATTATTCTATAAATAACTTAAATTCAATTATTTACCCTAAAGAAAATATAATTACTTATAAATAATACTTACTTATAAAAATATTTCATTTGAAATCACAAAATACAAATTATTTAACCATGGAATAAACTACTACTACACTAATCACACATACCATTATTATATCATGATACATATCCATATATCGTCATATCTAACTAATCATATTTGACTCGATTTATAGGTTGCATTGAGCTCGATGTAAGAATCACCCAAAAACAATTACATCTATCACTTTCATAAAAACACCTCTAAAACATAAAAACAATCATCATTTACCACAGATGTTCACTTTTAAACCCGCTCCAATTCCTTTTTACGTAAATAAAAGTTGAAAATGGAGCTAACGTAAATAACTATTCTCGGCCGCTTATTAAAACAATTTGGTCTGACGGCTAAGAACGAGTAAAAACAGAAAAAATACACTAACATCGTAAACGTTTTAACCACACCAACTGTATTTTTATTGGCGGAATTTTTTGTCGTATCTATATTTACTCAGCGTTTTTAAAGTTTTGTAACTGTTTACGACGGCCTTTTATTTGGTAAAAAATACTTCTTTATTTTCCTTCCTGAATATGATTTCAAACTAGCATTGTTCTATGTTACAGGCACCTAAAGTATGGCCCGACACGCACTTGGCCCTTTTCAGTGTTGCTACCTAAAAAACTTCAACAGAGGTCGGACTAATAAGTCTCGTAACAAGAACTAAGTAGACAAAAGTAAACACATTGGAACTCCAAACAGCAAAACCAATAAATAAAGCGGGGTTAAGCCGGGTTTTCACTTAATAGAGGCTCACTTCGCACGCCTTTGTGGACCGTTTCTATTGATAAAGATGTTCATTAGTATCTTACAGAATTGCCACCTAAACATAGCCAATTAGTAATAAATCAAAATTGAAAGCCGAAGCCTCAATTATCTGGAGTCCTATTAGATAGTTACTGTTTAATTAATTGCTATGATGGGCTGAATGTGTAACGCATTCGTATAATAGATAGATGTATTATCATGCTAGATAAGGCCTGAGGCCCTAGCACAAGCGCGCGGTAAAAAGGAAAGCGTCCACATCATGTCCGCAACATACGCATCGGACGCATCGCATCAAGCGGATTATAGTATTATTGAACAAATTCGAGTGATCCGAACGGTGCACGCAATTGTGTTACTTTCTGCACATAGAATAAGTACTACAATCCGTTGGATGCGATGCATATAATGCGGCCGTGTAGAAGTTTACTTTTAACGTATCGTAATCACGTCGATTTTTAAATTAAAACTCTTTTCACTTGTTAAAAATTGTCCATATTTATGGATGATACTTAGTGCGCTTAACGGTGCTCCTTCACCTGGAGCGTTCGCCTGTAATGTAACAATTCAGATTGGATTTTGAGCATTACATTATAATACTGCCTCCCTGACTTGACGAGATCTCTCAACTTATTTATTGGTCTTCTGATCTGTAATGTAACATTTCAGATTCAATTTCGACCATTTAGTTGATTCCACAGCGTCGGACGAAGCGGTCGTTGTGTAATATTAATTTTACACATTGTATGTAGGTATGTATGCTCGGTTCTCTGCCCTCACCAATGTAATGCTCGAATCTGTAACATTAAAGGTTGCGCGCTGTAATGCTCTAGAACTCTGTAACGTTACATAACAGGCGAATACTCCAAGTGAAGGAGCTCCTTATTGCAAACAATTTAACTAAAATTCTACAGGATAACTGTATTTTCGATTAAAAAATCGACATATTTACGTTGTGTTTACACCGTGCGCTCGTGTTAGGCCTGTTTTCTGTATCTCTCGCGTCAGATCTCCCTGTGAGAACTGTGTGGGCGCTAATGCGATGAAGTTGTGATTGTGTTGCTCTTAGATGTTTTAATTAGCTGAGTTATAATAATAGTCCGAAATAATAAGATAAACCTAGCTGGTGTTGCCGGTATTAAGACGCGTCGTCTTAGATTAAGCATGGCGTTCCTAGAATTGGAATACCCTTTTTTACCTAACACTAACGGTAACCCTAATGAATGCCTTAAGTCGCTGAGCCGAGCGCTGAAAATCCAATAAACGCTTTAATTTTGGTGTGCATAGTGTTGTACTACTACAGGGAGTCACTTTCAATTCTGATACTGATATTGTTAGGCTGCGTCATCCCACTGCTGGGTAAAGGCCACATCCAATAAATACATATTTATTCATTTTCAGTTGTGTTCCTTTCCTAACTTAGGTAAGTAGACTTGTATGGCAACCATCGGCATTTTCCAATTCTATTGTATTTTTTTTTCCTTAATTTATTTGTGGTCAGCGCAGCATCTCTTCTTCTTCTCTTCTCTATTACTCGTCATCTCAGCAGTCGCCTCCTTTCCGGCCATATTATATCATCCCCCCCTTCACCTTCACCTTCAAGCACTGCATTGAAAACCGTCCCTTAGCAAGTCTATTTGTGGTAGTTCAAACTTCGTTTGAAATACTGTTGGAATAAAGTTCTAATCGGCTTGCACTACAAAATGGTTGTTACGTCAGTCACAGCGGGCCGAATAGTACGAAATGAGTTTTGAATTGTAGCCTAATAAATCGTTAGTTCAAAATTCCAATTGTACACTTTGTGAAGAAAATAGCGACAAAAATTAATATTAGTGTGTAAAAAAAAACTAAAACTTAATGCCGTTTAGGAGTAGTTACGAAATTTCAAAGAAAATATGCTTTACTTTGAATTGTTTTTTCATAAAATAATAATAAAGTTAGAATTATTTCAAATGTACAAATTTAAGTTTAAAGTCTAATAAGCAACATATATTTTTTTTGCACATTTATATTCACTCATCAAAGAGGAGTCACATGGAGAAAACCTCTCGTTAGCAGATACCACCCCTTTAAGTACAAAATGCCACAGTACAAGTAAAATATAATTATTAATAATTAATTTGCGCCCATGGAATAGTTCCCAATATCAACCAAACCACCATTCAACACTTCAATCCCACAAACCCATTGAACCGTACATTCCCTTCCCAAATATTAAATCTCAATAATTTCGCTACGCTGATCAATAGGTAATTAATTTAGGCGCAAACAACCCGGGCTTATGACGTCACACCCGTGTCAAGTGTGAACTCTATATGTTTGGACGTTCATCGCATCTCGGATATGGTTGCCAATAACAGCCTCAGAACTTTCCTGAAGTACTTTCAAGTTAGACGGGCCGTGAGAGCTTCGTAATAGTCCTTTGACAACCCTGTTACTCTGAGAGTGAGGTGCTATGAGCTATTTTCGGAATATTGTTCCCAAACTAATAATAATTAGAAAATATATAAGTTCTGTACTTTCATAGAAACACGGGCTGTGCCAGAAGTAACCCAGGCGTATGACGGTCATTGTTTGAAAATAATGTCTTTGATAGAGAGTACCAACCTTATAAAAAACCGGCCAAGAGCATGTCGGGCCACGCTCAGTGTAGGGTTCCGTAGTTTCCCGTCCGTCACAATAAAAAAATGCTTGCATATACGATAAGACCACAAACTTAGTCCAAAAATTATTTTGTACAACTTTTTGTTTTTTGTACAAAAACTGTTTTTTTTCATCCAAGTTCAAAATGAGGAAAATCATTTTGAACTTGGATGAAAAAAAACAGTTTTTAGAAACTCCTTATAAAGTTCTACTTTTCACGAGATAGGGTTTTAATTTTACCTTGTTGTCGGCGTGATTGATACACATATTGGAACCAAATTTCAGCTTTCTAGTGCTAACGGTCACAGAGTTTACGCGAGGACGGACAGACGGACAGACAGACATGGCGAAACTATAAGGGTTCCTAGTTGACTACGGAACCCTACAAAAACTGTAAGTACATAAAACTTTCTGTTTTTTACTGAAATACAGATTTTGAGTTTTTCAAGAGACTTATTTGAATTTTCTTTATTTAAAAATTAATGGGCAGGGTGATAGTTTTGTATGAAGCCTGCGTGAATCGTGAAATGACATCGCTAATTGGTTGTAGGCCTCCAAAAGTACTACCGAAGTCATTGACGGTCGCCCAATTTTCAGCCTAATTCCTTGAGGCATAAGGGTGAACAGTGGGCTGTTCTGGACTGGTAATTAATATTTATAAATTGATATTATGTATTGTGTATTGTATTAAAATGAAGAATATTCTATCTATCTGTATGCTTAGTTAGTTATACTGGATAATCCCATAAACGTGTGACCTAGCTCCATTTCAGATAAAAGTAGATCATGCGACCGTCGAAGATACGAAAAGGGGATTATTATTAGAAGCATGAGCTTAATCTTCCAGATCATAAGATCCAGATCCAGATCTAAACCCCTATAATATCACCAATCCGCCAGTGGACCACCAGTCTTACTTACCAAGTGGTTGAGGAGGTATCCGGTTAGACTGGAAGCCGACCCCAACTTAGTTGGGAAAAGCCTAGGCAGATGATGATGATCACCAAAAAAAACTTGGTGTCTGAAATACCAGAAAAAGCGTAAAACCTAGACCCAGCTTTCACAAAAGCACTGATTTACCATTTTGATTTGACTTCAAATCGTGTTATTGAAATCGAAACAAAAAATGTTTGGACATTCAAAAACAAATTGGTAAGACATTCAAAGATACGAATATCATTAATCTTTACATCGACTCATGCATATATCTACTCCCATTCAAATTGACTCTGACAAAGCTGCCAGCAAAGCTTTTTATTCACAATATTGAAACTAGAATATGCAACTTAAGAAGAAAAACAAGAATTTCAATTTCGCCTCCAGCGAGTAGACAAAAAAAACACCCGTCTTCGTTTTTATAACTAAATTAAAACAAAGATCTTTGTATGGCGGAGCGTTTATATCAATCCGTTCAGAAGTGGAAGAAAATAAGACAAACTGAATGCTGGCTTTGTTAGAGGACAAAGGCCGTATTAATATCACTTACGCGTGTGTAATGTGCCGACACATATTGAGATGCTTTCAGAGCATTTCAGGTGGCAGTGACCGAATATTGTGAGGTCAGATGTCGTTCAGGCAGTTGCCATGTCATCGCGCACGAGGAAAATTCTGACACGAAAATATGTAACCATTTTCTAAAAGAAAAACGCGTTGCCAAACATGTGTGTCAGAAGATACGTAAGAAGACAAGGAAAATTTATAAATTACACGGACCATTATTTTTATGAATCCTGCTAGCTAAGGTACTTGTGAAAGTGGCCCTGACACAACCCCAAATGCAGTTCAGCATCAAAACAAAGCTTTACCAGAGCGTCAAAGCTCAGATTAAATAGATTAGATCAGCTAATTGAGAACGCGCTGAGTGGAACAACGCGAGCACTTTGTTTCATTTGAAACGCTACGAATCGCTCGCTCGACGATATTGGAGATCACTATGTACTTGCTGCTACATTTGTGATTGCTACAACGATTAACTGTGAACGCTACCAATGAAATAGTACGCGTCACTAACAGTCAACCGCTAACTACGCGCCGCATGTAGGCAACCTAATAACAATTACAGTCGCGTTCCAAATAATGACGCGTCTATAACTAAATACGGATCGCAACTCGTTTCCCTCAATCGGCTCATAACCCCGAACATACAATCTTCTCTTTTATTACTTCCCAGGTGTTTACTATTTGATTTTATTACGCATCCTGTCCAATACATTAAAATTTCAACGTTTGCGGACAACTCCATTGAATGTTAATGCGGTTGCGGCGCTCAGCAACAACAATATTGTTTTATGGGACAACCAACCGAGTGTTTTCCACAACGCCATGTTTTCATTGCTCTGTAAATCACACACACGGAACTATTGTGGCCGACAAATGCAGATGAACATTTTTGACTAACGATGCAAAATGTCATAACGTAGTAAAGAGCCTGTTAACATGCGGACTGTGAAAAGGTTTGTTTCAAGCGTTGTCAATAACGAATTTGTATTTTTGAAATAATATTTATAATATGTAAATTAAATAATACAGTCATGGCACAATATGTTCTGTTATTGTCAGTGAAGTGACATTTCGAAGTTAATCAAATCGTCCTTTTTCACGGACCGTTCTCATGTGGAAAAGCCGAATGCAAGACTGCCTTTGCCACTCACCCGGAACGCATCTTGACATTCATTTAATTTCGTTTTTCCCGCGCGATTCCGAGCCCTTTCTCGCCGGACAGCTAATTTGTACGAAGACCGTTTTGAAATTGGAACTCGAATTTCGTATTTTTTGCTGTTTGCACGAATTGAAGTTTGAAAATGTCAAACTAAAGTTAGTTTTATTCATTTTGTTTCTTTTTTCGTGTTTTTTTGTTCTATAGAAACTAAATTAAAACACAGAGTGAATAATTTAATTATTAAAGCCATAATTTAAAAGTTCTCTTTCCTCTGCATTTTGAAGCGAACTGGTATTAGTTAAGGCAATTTGCGATACAACAAGTTTTACCAAAGTTCCTACATCTTAGCTGCACTCGAACTAAGCTAAGAACGTACGGCTAATTATTGCTATCGACCTGATTCACGAATGTTTAACTTTAATAACTAACCCTGGTTTGCCTGCGCTGCCTAGTTTAATTAAATTATAACATATTTTTCTTTCAGATGATGATTTCATTTTATTTACAAGAAACGGCTAAATCAGAATGGTATTCACATCATATAGCTACTTTTAAAATAACCGAATTTATTTTAAAAGAGGGTATTTGAATAGATTTTAA
This sequence comes from Xestia c-nigrum, assembly GCA_916618015.1. NCBI lineage: Eukaryota > Metazoa > Arthropoda > Insecta > Lepidoptera > Noctuidae > Xestia > Xestia c-nigrum. Next base: position 5,722,686 of record OU745264.1, read on the forward strand.
TCGCTCAATACTGGCTGTAACAATTAAACTTTATCGGTCATTTTAAATAAAGCCGGAACCATTTTGAACTATAAAATATATTCAACTAATATCCGTATAATTGTTATCGGCTAAAACGTGAGTGCAACAAAACGCGATAGGTATATTATCTAATGATTCATGAGCATAGATAAAATTAGATATTATTACTATTATGACTATTTCCAACACAGTAAACTCACGCCTTTTTCCCATGACGGTAGGCAGAGGCTACAGAACGTCACCTGAGGCCCTACTCTCTGGCTGCGGGCCTGTTTCAAGGCTGCGGGCCTGTTTGGGCTGCGGGCCTGTTCGAAAGAGATACCGCGGCCCCGGAACATAAAGGGCGAGGAAGGAACATGGATGGGTTTTAGTTAGTAAGAGTCTGACACTCCCTCCCGCTCCGCCCAGAGTGGGAGAAGTCATTTGATGATTTCCCATCCCAAAAAAAAAAAAGGCCCTACTCTCTAACGCTTCGTCCGTATAATCGGATCCATCCGTCTCCCTCACTCGCACTCATCGGCAGACGTGCGCGATAAAGACGGATAGATCCGAATAAACGGACGAAGCGTTAGTGTATCCATACATACTCTTGTTGCACATCTCATAATATACATCTGTCCTCGTATTCACAAACGCTTGGATTCGATTTCGAATCGGAAAGTCGTATGTCTCGTTCGCGTTCTGAATGCCAAAAAAGTGGCCAAGTGCGAGTTGTCCATGGAGGGTTCCGTAACAGATTGAATGTAAGGTAAATTGCTGTTTTCGATTTATGACGTATTAAAAAAAACTACTTACTAGATCTCGTTCAAACCAATTTTCGGTGGGAGTTTACATGTAATGTATTAATGGTAATGTACAACATAAATATAGTTTTTAGTTTTATCATTCTTGTATTTTAGAAGTTACAGGGGGGGACACATTTTTCTATTTTGGAAGGGTCTCTCGCTCAAACTATTCAGTTTAGAAAAAAAATATACTATCTCAATATCATTTTTGAAGACCTATCCTTAAATACCCCACACGTAAGGGTTTGATGAAAAAAAAATTGAGTTTACTTCTAAGTATGGGGAACCCCTAAAATCTATTGTTTTTTTCTATTTTTGTATGAAAATCTTAAGGCAGTTTACAGAATACACCTACGTACCAAGTTTCAACAGTATAGTTATCATAGTTTCGAAAAAAACTGGCTGTGACATACGGACGTGCAGACAGACAGACAAACAGACAAACATGACGAATCTCTTATAGATTCGTTCTACAGACAAACATGACGAATCTCTTATAGATTCGTCATGTTTGTCTGTTTGTCTGTCTGTCTGCACGTCCGTATGTCACAGCCAGTTGGCCATTTGGTTTCGTTTTTACCATTTGGCTACGGAACCCTAAAAACATCATACATCTCAATTTTTTTTTCATCGATCTCTTACGTGTGTGACGTAAGGGTTAGATGAAAAAAAAAATTTGTTTGCTTCTAAGTATGGGGAACGCCTAAAATCTATTGTTTTTTTTCTATTTTTGTATGAAAATCTTAATGCGGTTTACAGAATATGTATATGTGTATAGTTATCATAGTTTCGAAAAAAACTGGCTGTGACATACGGACGTGCAGACAGATCGACATACAGACAGACAGACATGACGAATCTATAAGGGTTCCGTTTTTACCATTTGGCTATAGTCGCGAGTACTACGCCCTGGTCCTTTCAGCAGAACATCACGAAGGTCGGTATCAGACTTTCTATGGTAACTTTCCCTTTCCTGACATAGTTATAACAACCATCATTTATTTTTGTATAAGAATTATCAAAGAAACAACCAAAATAATATTCAACAAACAAACAAACAAACTTCTCATTTGTATTGTATTAAAATAAACATATTCCTAATTGAACTCATATATCGTTCGCTACCATACAGACGTTGTTAGCGAGCTTAAGAATATGTACCAGGCAGTTATAAATTGTGAGGTTTAACGGAAAAACTTTGCTATCGTGGGTCGCCTTCGTACCGCCCGCCGATTTACCTCCTCGAGATAACGAGTTCCGTACTACCCTAGTACCGGGGGATATTTTTTAATTTTCTAATCAATATGCGGGGAAAAAAAGCTTAATTTTCGTCGGAGACAACACCTTTTGTGGTGAACTTTCCCTATAGGCTGATAGGAAGAACTTGAAACTTGGTACGAAAACAATGGAAGAGATTCGCAGATAAGCCGAAGAAGGGATATTAAGTAACCTCACGAAAGTTATAATTTTTGGATCTTACCCGTTTTGAAACTCCGGGGAGTAGAGCCTTTAAATTTTCCTTTTTTGGGGGAAACTTTAATAGCTATATTAGCGATCAAAGACAGGTAGCACTTAATCTGGGATGTGAGGTCATGGTACGTTTTGATAACTTATTTTAATGAGGTTTTTATAAATCTGATCAATCGTAAATACTTACTAACACGTTCCGTCCTTTCTGCGTAGTTTAAATCGCACGTTGAAATAGTTCATAATATTATCTATTTGTCTCTGTACTTAAGATATGAGAAGAAAGAAGGTGTCTGATGAGATGACGAGTAATAAAGAAATGTGGAAGAAAGAGACATACTGCGGCGACCCCGAATATATTGGGACTAGCCGACCCACGCAACTTCGTCTGCGTCACATAAGAGAGAAAAACGAAAGGAAAAAGAAAAACCCCGTTTTTGCAACACTTTTCATTCCTGCTCCGCTCCTAATAATTGTAGCATGATGTTATATAGCCTAAAGCCTTCCTCGATAAATTGACTATCCAACACAAAAATATTTTTTCAATTCGAGCCGGTAGTTCCTGAGATTAGCGCGTTCAACCAAACAAACAAACAAACTCTTCTGCTCTATAATATTAGTATAGATACGGGAAAGATAATGGATGATGATGATTGTTAGTGTCTATGAGTTATCGTCACGGTTGCTTTTCAGACCGCTTTACGCTACAGCACCCATCTAAGTAGAATAAACTCCTCTTTCCATTTTAAGCCGATTGCATGGGCTAAACGCGAGTTTTATAATCACTAAAAGTATATGACTAACTGGCTATAAACTAAACCAGAAAGATATATGATATTCTACAGGATATGTGCTAGTATGATAGTGTTTTGAAAAAGTAATTCAATTTATTTGACTCGATAAAAAAAAATCACGAATTGATCTCTAAAAATTTCTTTCAAAAAAAAAAACATACTAATATACATGCGATCATTCTGATTTTTTGGCAACAAATTCTACAAGCAATATATTTAGCATTATCGTGTTTTAGTCCAATCAGTAGATTTGTAAATCGAACGAAATCACTCATTTCGCTCTATTTGGCCCGCAGTGACTGACGTAACAACCACTTTGTAGTGCAAGCTCAATAGAACTTTATTCTAATAGCATTTCAAACGAAGTTTGAACCCCCACAAATAGAGTGGCTAATTTAGCTCATCTAGTTGCCTTAAAGGGATCCCGTATCAACCGCGCACACCCATGTAAATACATTATGAATAACTAAAGCTACCATCCACTCATAAAGTGCAATTTCCTCTTACATAAACAAGAACACTCTGTAGCAATCACATGTTTATCTAAATATGTACATATGACGTCACGAATACAGGGTGTAGCTAAAAGTTTCACACAACATGATTTTTCCTCTAGAGGCCGTCAGTCAGCAGAAATCAACTTATGAAAGCCGGTTACGGAAACATTTTATTCTTTTTTTTTTGTGTGCGGCTCACCACCCGTTCTGCCTGCTAAAATACAAAGCGCTTGATAATTCAAGCGCTTTGTAAAGCGCTAAATATAAACTTTTAAAAATATATTGTTACAATTTCCAGTTGAGCTTTTGTTATTTTAATATGTTACTGATACTGTGTAGAAGTATTCGTTGTATTAATTATTCAAAATGTACTTTTCCGTTATTATCTAAAGTAATGTTATAAAACTGAAGGGTTTGTTTGTTTGGTTGAAAGCGCTAATCTCAGGAACTACTGGTTAGATTTGAAAAAAAAACATTTAGGGTTGGATAGTCCATTCATCGAGGAAAGGTTATATTATAAGCTGTATAACATCACGCTACGACCAGTAGGAGCGAATCATAAATGAAAAATGTTGCAAAAACGGGGAAAACGTATACCTTTTGTGAGCTTTTTCTCTCTTATATAACGCAGACGAAATTGCGTGGGTCAGCTAGTTTTTTAACCGACTTCTAAAAAAGGAAGAGGTTCTCAATTCAAAAATATTATTCCGTCAGTTTGAGTATTGGAAAATAATGAATACTTATTTTTCTATTTTTGTATGTCAATGAATATTGACAAAGTTAGAACGCACCAAAACTTGGGAGTCCCCGGGCTCATGACGTCACAACGAAATAAACAACAATAATTATAGCACGGTGTGAAGTATTGGGAATTTTAAAAGCGTCGTATCTTCGTCAATTTTGGTCTACGTAACTTCAGAAAAAATACGTGTCAAATATTTTTTGATAAGCTAAAAAAAAAAAAATTTAATTTGGAACTATTTATTTCACATGCAATCCTTAAATTATATACATCTGCAATAACGCTAACTGACGGAGTAATTCATTTTCTTCAGGACACCATCTTGTTGTAAAAAAAAATACTATTTACACAACTCTGACTAAACCTTCGGGAACAACAGACCCGGCGCACGGTGACAGCATATGAAGGCCTTCGTATAATACTAGACTGTTTGACAATGTGACAGTCATTTGTCTGACCCATATCGGTTCAACTTTCAACTTTTGGTCTTTGGAGCCAACATTGAAAAGTTGACTTTAAAGTCACCTACGCATTGTTGATAATCCCTTGAGCATAACCGTTGTCAACTTAAGTGTTACATGTCAGGGTGATACCATAACATTACAAAAGCATTATGACAAACTAGCTTATGCGCTCGGCTTCACCCGTTTGGAGTTCAAACGGGATGAAAGTATCATATATGTGTAAATTCATGTTATAAACTATATCTGTGCCAAATTTCATGTAAATGCGGTCTGTAGTTTTTACATGAAAAACATACTGATCAGGTAATACTTATGAATGGTCTTATATATAAAAAGAAAATCCATACATTCTTATAAACTTATGCATCTATAGTACTAGTAGGATTATAAGTTGTCTGTTGATTGGTTTTTACAAACAATTTTAAACTTTACCATTTTGATATTTAAACTAAATGAGATCGGTGTTCCCAATCTGGCTACCATTAGCACCAAAATAAACCCAGGTATATTACAACAAAACATGTTGGAAAACTTGTAACTCAAACACGAGTGCTAAGTATTTACTACAGACCAGAATTCTACTACTTACAAACTTGTTGATTCCACAAACTCCGAAGATCTTCAAAAAAACTTCACTTCCAATTTATACCAACCCGTCACTCCAGTCGACTAGTTGCCAACTTTACACCGAACACAATTTGTCTAACCGTACCGTAGCCCGCTCCCAGTTTACCTTCATTTGGACTGTTTTTGTACTTAACTGACTTTTAATTAACTAAACGGTAAGTGCCTTCCAACTTGGCACTTGTCAGACGCAGAAAGTTTTAAATGTCTAACATAAATAATAGGGGTAAACATGTCGGATATCCAAGAATGCAATGAGTATTTTAATGTTCAAGCTGTTGGCTAAATTAAATTTTCTCAACTCGGTTCTCTTCTTATCAAACAGCCAAATACACAGTTAACGAATTGATTAAAGTTGTGCGTGTTTAATCTCGGTTTGTGTTAGCGGCGATTAAGTTTAATGTTTTGAGAAAAGTGCGGCTAACAACCTTATCTTGGCTTCGAAAGTCTTCAGTTTGTTATAGTTCTTGTAGAAGTTTGATCTTAGATTTAAAATTTAGTGGAAGGTTATTTGTTACGATTTCATACTTTTTATCTTTTATCGAAAAAGCTGGTGTTATTCGGCAGTTCGGGGCAATAAAAAATTGTTTAAACCTTTTTTCAAAATGGGTTTAAATTAATATTTTTTGATTAGATAACAGTGATGGAGCAGATTAGTTATACAATCAAAAATCAAAATCAAAGCGTTTATTTCAAGTAGGCCAATTACAGGCACTTTTGAACTGTCGAAACGAAGATGAAAATTAAATGTAGCTACAGTCCCAGTCACAAGACATAAAAACTGTGAAAGTACTGTAGTTGCCCAATCTCATGGAGAAGAACGGGCAAGAAACTCCATGGACACTCTTTTAAATCAAATTATAGTTACAAAATCTTGGTTACATCATTCATGTTGAGATGGTAAATTATGTGAGAACAATGTAGCAAGATGTGCACGTTAAAAGTGTCCATAGTAAAACAAAATAATTCAATTACAAGATACAACATGCTGTTTTTTGTTTATGCTGCACTTTGCATATTTGTCTATTGCGTCAACAAATTAACGAGCACACCAGTTTTGATCAGCGGTTTCTATAATATTAAAAATGAAGTACAAAGCTGCATATAAAGTTCAACTCATAGTTATACAAGTACGGCACGGGGCCATCAATACCACAACTCGACCCGTTCGGGATTCTTTTTACGAAACTCTCTTTCTACGAAAAGATATTGCAACACACGACATGCATCGCGAGGGTCGGCTTTGCTGTGTCAAAATGAGCTAAAGTGACGCAAGCGTTACTGCCGAGCATAAGTTCCTGGGTCCTTCCGAGGTTGACCACGACAGCAACATCATTTCTTGTAGCAGCTTGTTCGATTGTCGCTAAATGAAGGGGACTACATTAAAATCCTCTTCATTATCAACTTTTATTATATTTCTTGCATTTACAAGTTATTAGAAGTTTTTACAAGACGGACGCTTGCGCCGATTCTTCCGGATATTGTCTATATAATGACAGGCGGCGCGCACTGTTGCCAGGTGAGTCGCCCCGCAGATAGAGATGCACCGCGTCGTTTTAGTATTATTTTTGGCGGGTGCACAAACTATGGCGTGCACAGAGTTTTTTCATCTGGGTGTATGCCCGGTTGATAAGCTCGCCCACTATTAGCGAGACATTAACCAAGCTGTCGCCATGTGGGAATACTACTCGCTACACCTCTACCTACTCATGGTTATCGAGTCGTGGTCCCACTCTCATAAGATTATAACAGGCATGGTATTATGTTATGAGCTAAAAGCTATTCCACACCGCGAAAAATGAATCACAACTGTGCCAGCTCCGAATTCCCTGTGAAATAACAGGTGCTCGTAAGTATTAGCAAAACGGCGATTAATATAAAAGGAGTACAGCACGTAAACACATCAGTGGTATGGTGCCAAGAATCCCAAGCGTATACTTAGCGCGAGCCGGCCGCCATCCGCCGCACGATACATGAGGCTGAGGGCAGGGTACAGGCATATCAGAAGTGTTAATCTAACGGTGATATTGCAATAACAGCCGTCAAGTGACTGTATGGTGAGCTATGGACTGGGCTACCTAGCCGTCCGTCCGTCTTATGACGACAGGCTTTGTCGACTATTCTACGCGCACCTCAAAGAGATATCAGCTTAACGAAGGGGTCGTCCGCAAGAGCCAATGCCTCCCATGGCTACGGGACTGAAAGAGACATGTCTCATCACCATAACCCATCCATGTTCCTTCTTAGCCCTTTGGCTGAGAAAAAAACATGGATGGGCATGTGCATTAAAAAGCCTTATTATAAAATAAATCCATGCAAGCGAATGCTTTATAGACAACCTTGCTGAATACTTGATCCTTCAAACTCAGCACAAACAATCCAAGAATATCTCAAGATTTAGTGTCTTGAGATATTCTTGGATCTAAATATAAGTTTCAGTTAAGTTCTGCTGAATCTTGAGGTAGACCAAATTATTCAGAGCCGTAAGACCTTACGGTTGGAAAACTCTTTAAATAAAGCTCATATGATCGAACGATATATAATAGAAAACTTCTCAGAACAATGCCATTATCTTACTCATATTAAATTTCCAAGAAAAACCAATAGCGTCCATGGCAGCTTTTCTATTTAAGACAAGTAATCAAGTAAAATGTTTAAATCACAACCTCGGAAAAGTCAATGGAACAGCTTTGTATGTATTGTTTTTTTTCGGTTTTGACGGCAAACGCGATTCCAGATCATTTTCAGCGCTTATAAGCGCGAGCTGCGAGAGACGCCTCCCCGCGCGCCACTCATCCCGTAGCCGGCGTTTGTACGCTCGTTCAGTGTTTTGAAGCGCAAAATGAGTCGTGCGTGTAAGCGCGTAAGCCAGTACGAGCTTGCGCACCAAAAATTATATTGGCATTCGACTCGATCTTCCAAAAGAACTCCTGAAGAGATACCTGGCCGTGCAGGCCTCTTTAGGGGTAACAGGCCATGTAAGCTCTATACAGGTTCTACCATACATGTAATGATTTATCTTTCACAATAAGTATAATATTGTAGTGCTATTTTGGGCTAATTCCACCGACTGTCATATGGACATGACTTACAAGGTGCATCACAAAGCGACCGGAAACATCCGACTGTCGAGCATTCAACACGATGATTGACACACACCGTTGTTATATCCTAAGCTGAGAGGAAATTACTACTTGAAGAGGACATGGCATTTACAATGATAATGATTTAATACTACCTTTGTTTCTATAGAAATGTAAGGTTAATTCTGTCTAACTACACCATTAAAAGCTCTAAGATTTCGATATAATATTGCGATAAGGTAGACCATGACCAAGCCTTATTGGCGTTTAATAGATGCACATCATGTCACATTTTACGTCGAACTAAAAAAAAAAGTCGAACGCGCCAATTTTTTTTACTTTCTTCTCCACACCTCTTGAACTCAATAAAAAAAGTCCTATGAAAACACAGCTCTATACTTTGTTCAACCTTATTATCTAGTTCATCATGATCATCATTTTAGCCGAAAACCTCCACTATTGGAGGTAGGCCTCCCCCAAGTGTTGCCACATTGACCAGTGCCGAGCGACTGGCATCCAACGGATTCCCGCAGCCTTCACCGCGTCATCGGTCCACCTAGTGGGAGGCCTTCCAAAACAACGTTCTGGTTTGCGGTCGCCACTCTAGAACTTTTTGGCTCCATCGGCCATCCGTTTTGCTAGCAATGTGCCCTTTCCACTGCCACTTAAATTTGGCAATTCTTCGAGCTAGATCAGAAGCCTTCGTGAAAATATTGTTACGAGCTGGGTATGAGATAAATTAATTACTACCGATTAAACAACACAATAACTTTATTAATCACAAAACAATCAAAACTCAATCACAAATACACTATTGTTTACTATTCACTTAGATATCGCACTTGTAGTTCACTTGGATTCGCTTCGTTGTGTCGCTAAAACAAGACTGACTGTCGCGTCCCTGAGCGCTCTATTTATACTCGTCAACAGACACACCAGAATAACCAGGAACATTCGAGATGGTCATAAAAAACACTAACAAAAGAAATAGTAAGTACCTACCTACAAGGTAGGTATTACCTATAAAAGTTGTAGGTATAAGCTACTTGTACAAAACAAACAAATATGAACCGTATGCCCTAGGCGTACGGTCGAAATTCTAATGTCTTTGTTTAAATAGGTCGCGAGTTTGTACCTACCTAACTTTAAAACTAATAATAATGGAATGTTCTCGAACTTCTAACGTACACACACTGTAATCACTTGCTTTCTCGAATGTTCTAGTAGGTCCGATGTAACACTGCCCCCTCCTTAGACATGCTCGTCCCGAGCATCATTAGTCCCGTAGTATCGCGCCAACCGGACTACATGAACAATTTTAGGCGCACCTCGTGGACCCTTCTGTATTCGGTAGGTGACATCGTTGATCCTAGTCACGACTCGGTATGGTCCATCCCATTTTGCTTGTAACTTCGGAGACTTCCCCTTGCTCCGCACTGGGTTATGCAACCACACCAGTGAACCCTCGTCGAAACCCCTACCGTTTGCTTTCCGGTCATAACGGGTCTTCATCTTCTCAGACGTCTGTTGGCCGGACTGTCGGATATGCTCATAAACATCGTTCAACTTATTACGCAAGTCATTCGCGTAATCTGTTACGCTACATGGAGCATCAGGGGGAGTTCCAGTGATTAAATCAGCAGGTAACCGTAATTCCCTTCCAAAGTTCGCGAAGGCTGGTGTCACGGTCGTACTTTCGTGGACTGCACTTCGGTAAGACAGAAGAAACGGCTGTATGTGCTTGTCCCAATCCCTTTGCCGACTTTCCACGACTTTCGCCAGATATCTCTCCAACGTTTGGTTGAATCGTTCCACCATTCCATCGGATTGTGGGTGGTAGGATGTGGTTCTGGTTTTATGGGTACCCATTAATCGACAAGTCTCTTGAAATACTTGCGATTCAAAATTTCTTCCTTGATCGCTGTGTATTTCTAAGGGTACTCCAAAACGACAGAAGACTTCTTGAACTAATTTATCTGCGACAGTTGTTGCTTCTTGGTTAGGAATGGCGAAGACTTCCAGCCACTTTGTGAAGTAATCCATGACCACCAGGAAGTACCTGTTTCCACTCTCACTTACTGGAAATGGTCCCGCAACGTCTAGTGCTATCCGTTCCCAAGGGGCTCCAACGTTGTACACTTTTAATGCACCTCTGCTGCGTGTCTGGGGTCCTTTCACGGCCGCACAACTGGTACATTTGCGGCACCAGTCCTCCACATCATCTCGACAGTGGATCCAGTAGAAGCGTTCTCGAATTTTTAGGAGAGTCCTTTTAACCCCCATATGTCCTCCAGAACATCCATCGTGGTAGAGCCGTAGAACATCCGGTACCTTAGCTTTAGGGACAACCATTTGTAGATGACAACTGTCCCCTTTAGCGTTTTCCCATTTACGATACAAGACTCCATCCTGGATCACCAAGCTGTTCCATTGCGCCCAATAACTCTTCGTGATGGAACTCATCGCAGCCACATCACTCCACTTGGGTTTAGGAACACCAGCTTTGATCCACTCGAAGATCTGTTTGATGTCCGAGTCATTGTGCTGAGCCTCCTGTATAGTTACCTTCCATTCATCGCTAAGATCCGTTCTTAGCATCCTCACAGGCACCACTACCTTAGGCTCCTGTCTGGAACTACGCTGACAATCTTCAGGCAATGGTCTTCTTGACAGTTCGTCTGTGTTCTTGTGGTTTCTCCACTGTTGCTGACCAGTCTTCTTAGCCGCTTTTCCCTGCTGAGATTGATCTTCTCTAAGTGCGCTGCGCTTTTTACAATTCGACCGAAGGTGACCCCTTTCTCCACAAGTGTAACACCTAGGGCTGTATCGTTGCGGACGCTGACGTTCAGGTGATGCCACAACTTGCTTGGGACAACTTGGCCGAAGATGATCCCTTTCTCTAGCTGTGTAGCAGCTAGGTCTGTAACCTTGCGCACGGTCGTGTACAGGTGATGCCACTACCTCCCTGACGTATTGTGTTCGGTGGTCTTGCCTCACTGCTTCTACTTCCAAGGCATGGGCTAAGGCGTCCTTCAAGGTCTCATGATGCCCAAGTCTCACGGCGGCTCTAACTTCTAAGTCACGTATTCCATCAACGAACGCCTGTACTAGATTTCCATCAATCAGTGCAGGGGCACACTGGTAGGCTTTCCGAATGAGTTTTTCAACTTCCAGAGCCCACTGCTGTAGGTTCTCGGCACTTCGTTGAAAACGGTCCTTCAACTTGGCACGGAATACGTGCTCCAGGTGCGTGTCGCCGTATCTGGACTCCAACGCTTCTAGCAGCTGCTCATAGGTTACATCCCTGCCGAGTGCCTCGAGAATGGTTAGGGCCTGGTCTCGGAGGCCTAAGGTGAGCGCGGTCATGGCTTGTGGTTTGGTCCATCCATTCGCCTTCATGACGGCCTCAAACTGGATTCTGTAGGCCGACCACGACGATGTTCCGTCGAATGGAGGAACCTTGAAACCACGCGAAGAAGGTGCAGCAACCACTGAAGCTACAGTTCCACCTTCAGTCGTCAGTTCGCTCAAAGCCTTCTGCACCCCAGCAATCTTAACTTCTGCCTCCGAGATGCGATTCTCGTGCTGGTGGACCTGATCTTTCATCACTTTCAGGTCCTTGCCAAAAGTTGCATGAAGATCCTTTATGAGGATCATCTGCTCGTCTTGTGCGGCGGGCTGGTTCTTCTTTGTCTTGCTGCAACTGCTCTTCCAACCGGCGAGCCTGCTCCTCTTGACGGCGAGCCTGCTCCTCTTTGTCTCGTTGCAATTGCTCCTGTAACTGGTGAGCCTGCTTCTCTTGACGGCGAGCTTGATCCTGCAGCAGTGCCATTAAAGCTGACAAGTCTGGTGCCACTGATGCTGGAGAAACTCCGGATGGGCCAGCGACTGGCTGTGACGTAGGCTGGACACCACCCGGTGTCTGTGTCGGAGAATCCCCAAACCGCCTTTGGTCCATATGCTGCTGTCGCTGACTTCTGGTACGGATATCGTCCGTGTCGTCCTTTGGTAGGATTGGCATAATTTATCTCTCACTTCTGACACCAATTTGTTACGAGCTGGGTATGAGATAAATTAATTACTACCGATTAAACAACACAATAACTTTATTAATCACAAAACAATCAAAACTCAATCACAAATACACTATTGTTTACTATTCACTTAGATATCGCACTTGTAGTTCACTTGGATTCGCTTCGTTGTGTCGCTAAAACAAGACTGACTGTCGCGTCCCTGAGCGCTCTATTTATACTCGTCAACAGACACACGAGAATAACCACGAACATTCGAGATGGTCATAAAAAACACTAACAAAAGAAATAGTAAGTACCTACCTACAAGGTAGGTATTACCTATAAAAGTTGTAGGTATAAGCTACTTGTACAAAACAAACAAATATGAACCGTATGCCCTAGGCGTACGGTCGAAATTCTAATGTCTTTGTTTAAATAGGTCGCGAGTTTGTACCTACCTAACTTTAAAACTAATAATAATGGAATGTTCTCGAACTTCTAACGTACACACACTGTAATCACTTGCTTTCTCGAATGTTCTAGTAGGTCCGATGTAACAATATTGTCTAATTGCACACGACTCATATGTGAGTCAGTAGGCAGGCAAAAGGTTACGTAGTGTGATTTTTTCCATTTTTAACAAATAAAGTAGTAACACTGCACTGCAAACCTCGGCTAAAAGGTTTTTGAAAGTAACAAACAACCCCTGAAACAAGACGCTCTCTATAGAATAAATAAAAATCTGTTGTTACATTCATACCAGACAAAACAAGCCGAGAGATACTTAATCTGGCTTTCAGAAGAATATCTATCTCGTATACACGATTATGTATTTAAATGAAAATACACCGAGATAAATAATTTCTCAGAAGCAGTTTGGAATCAGGATTTGGGGCAAAAATCTTTGGCTGATGCCAATAGGCTCAGCCCTTATTATATAGGACTTACATAAATAACTGTTAAGATGTGGTTGGACTACTATGGGCACAAACTTTCTTACCATGACGAGACTTTTTGACATAATGTTACAATACGCTTGTAAGCGTATGGTAACATTATGTCAAAAAGTTGTGTGTTGTTGTTGTGTTGCCGTAAATGAATCAGAATTAAAAAATATTTTAACACAGAATATGTATAGTGGTTAATGGCATCAGTGCCAGTTACATTTGGGCAGCTACCCAAACGCAAACTTGATACTAAATATTGGATTCAGTTTTATCGTTTGGCATATTAACAAACGTTTCTGATAATTTTATACTTAATTTTAACTATCTAGGTCATCGACCTCCTGTTATGTATCTAACGCCTATATCGTAGAACACAGAATTACATCATCATTGATTGAAAACAGTTAGCGTTCTTTACACGTAAAATTGGTTTTCAGAAGTTATTTGATGATTGGAATAAACCGAAATATATGCCTACGCCGTAGCGTCGTAGCGCCGCGCGCCGTAGCAATCAGTTACGAATATTCGTAGCTTCGTAGGCGACGTTTACTTGTCATATTTATGCTGATATTTTTACTAACATCTCAACGACACAAGTTTCCAACAGCCTGTTTTATTCATCTCCTAGGTACTCGGTTTTAAGAAATCCATCGATTAGTGCTATTATTATCTCACCTTAGTCTTACCTTATAAAAATATAGGCAGATATTATATTCAATACAGCCATAACGAACAAGTTCTTTAAAACGAAAAGTTACCAATAATGTTACACGTAGTTAGTACATACTTGGCGTACCGTAAGGAAGTTTTATCAGTCTTCAAGTGTGCCCTCAAAACTACGAATGTGGAGAAACCAAGTGCGTTCCACTATGTTAGATGTAATTTAAACTTTTCATCGTTTCTGACGTGTTAAACTACACTTCTGCTTACCGATGCACATGTGCTTGCAAGCCTCCGGTATGTTTACACGACGCACACACATGCACACAACCAGCGGATGAATTTCGAGCTACAACACAGGTTTACATTGTACAATGAAGATTTATTTGTATTGCTGTGTTCAAGTATAACTTTGAGAATGAATCGGGAATTTGAATATATGTCTAAGAATAAGTAATGAGGCTTGAAGCCCTTTGTATCGGAGTTTGGAGTTAAATAACTTTGTAGCTTTATAAATTCGATGTTTTAAGTCCTTTGTTTGATACATCATGCATAAAACAGTACATTGTTCAAGTATTTTATATTTAAATCTGGACGACGATGGAGCAATGCGAAGCAGAAGTTAACTCATAACGTAAAATGCCAGCAATTTGCATCTGAACACATTAATTCGAAAACGTATCTTACAATACAATACATCAGATGGAAATGGCACGCGTGGACAAAAAACTGTAATACTCCGATATCGAGTGGCAATGCGGCTCGCAAACAAAATAATATTTTCACATGTCAGATTAAAAACATGCATTTTTAACGAACTTTTGTCGTCGCCGCCTGAATATTATTTTAATCGAAAACAGAACTTTTAATTAACGCGGACACACTTTGTATAACATAATCTGCAAAAACAACGGTTATTCATTATACATTCTGGAAAAGACACGTGATTAAAATGGCCGGTTGCAAAGAAATATTAAAGGCCTTTGAAATGGTTTTTAGTAAAGTTTTTGAGCACTATGTACTCATTTTAAAACAGGTCAGTCCGTTCATATTTAAAATATCAATGTAACATGTTTATAACAAAATACTATAGTGAAATTCTTCTTAGGACCTTAGTAACTGATTTGTTTGAAAAACATAGAATCAGGCGAACGATCGAGAAAGTGGGAGTCTGAAAAACTTTATAAAAACTTTTTATTTTGGTTTTCTCACGATGTTTTCTTTCACCGAAGCAATCATAAAACAATACGCACATGGATCCGGAAAACCAGAGAGCCCTGATTTTCCGGTTTCAAACTCCAGACCACTAAGACGACGACGACGAAGACTAAGAAACAGTGAAATTAAAAATAGAACAGTTCATTCGGTCAGACGATATTACAAATATCGAAAGACCACAATAAAATTTAATATCCCTTAGAGTCGATTTTCCTGACTAGTCATCATCTGCCTAGCCTTTTCCCAACTATGTTGGGATCGGCTTCCAGTCTAACCGGATGCAGCTGAATACCAGTATTTTACATGGAGCGACCACCTATCTGAGCTCCACAACCCCGTTTATACTGGGAAATACGATATCACTTGGTAAGACTGGTGTCAGACTTTTTCTCTACTGTACGTACTTTATTATACAACTAGCTGACCCACGCAACTTTCGATTGCAATTCCCGAAGGGTTGGGCAGAGGTGTACCTAATAGTAAACCAACATTTTGCCAGTTATGTTTTAAGCGCCATGTAATAGGGGCGAATTTATTGCCATCAACCGGGCGCAATTCCAGACTCCGTGGCTGCTACTGAGAAAACCCTGGTGTAAAAACCCAATACCTCTTTCCTCGACCCGGGAATAGAACCGAATGCGACCACTAGACCAAAAGGCATCGAACATTTTCTATATAATCTGACGTTTCCTTCCCCTTGAATATTCAAATGACTTGTGTTAATAAATTTCAACAGATCGCCTTTTAATTGGCTCTGTAGGTATGCTCAGTTGTTCCCAACAAAGTAAAATAAACAATTTTATACAGTAGCAAATGAGAAATTGGAATCGCAAATCAAATATTTTTTGTTTTTATATGGTAAGTGGTAACCTTTTTATTTCGCCAATTTGTTATTTCATTTTCGGAGATAGCTAAATCAAATACGAAAATTGGCTTCAGTAAGAACTTTTTTCTCAAATTGGTGGTATATTTTTTGTACGCTATACTCAATACAGTTTGCAGTTCTATTCAATGCTCTTGAAAAATCAAAATCAAAGCATTTATTTCAAGTAGGCCAATTACAGGCACTTTTGATTTGTATTTTAATAGGCATTCGAATAAGCCATAAAGGTGGATAAGATAAGTTCATTTTTATTCCAAACCACTCTTATATAACGACAGTCGTTGGGAAACCGGTATTTTTTACTAATAGTTCCACCATTACCTAAGTCACAAAACGGTTTAACGGTTTAAACTTTTCTGCACATCCTTTTATTGTAAATGGCATTTTGAGAGTCTTTTTATTATTATCAGCTATTTGTGTGTTACTGCAGGACAAAGGCTTCCCTTCCCTCTTTTTACTTACCCCTATCCAATGCTGTTATTTGCCAATTCTTGTGGAAAGAGACGAGTTCGGCCCTCCATCTTCTTTTAGGCCTGCCACGTAGACGTTTGCTTCTGTTTGGAGTCCATTGTATAGTTACTTTAGCCCATAGCTCCTTCTTGAGAGATCTTTTAAAACCTTATTTTAAAAGATGAGAAAATACCGACTATTTTTTCTATTTCAACTCATTCCATGCATCTGCCTTGCCTTTTCTCAACTACATATGTTGGAGTCCTAAATACCAGTATTTTACATGGAGCGACTGCCTATCTTACCTCTACAACCCAGTTAGTACTGGGTAATATTTTACCCCTTGGTAAGCATGGTTTTCAGACTTTTTAGGCCACTGACTACCGGTAACGACTGTCAATGTTTGTGTTTGTATAATTGCGTTCTGTTTATTAAAATTGTATGCACGTCATGACTTTGCGACGAATAAATGCTTTTTCTTTCTTTCTTTCTTTCAAAGATCTACAAATGATAGCCGGGACCAACTGCTTAACGTACTTTCCGAGGCACGGAGAAAATACTGGCTATTTCTTCTATTTCAACTCATTCCATGCGCCTTATAAAGCCACCCGTAAAAATAACTTAAAATGAAAACTTAAAGAGATTGTGGCGAACGTTTACGAACGCGCTTAAGCAACCCGTTTCAGTCAATTAAGTTTAACTTGCTCAAAGTATTAACTTGTTTAGACGACACATAGTTAATACTGCTTATGTTTTTATTTGTTCTCAAATCACCGGTGCTTTCAACGTATTGTGGTGTTCTCTATAAATTTAATTAATTTGCTTTTTAACTTGAATCTACGGTGTCTGTTTTAAGAGTTCACAGACATTAACTACTGCCTTTTATATTTTTAACAGTCGACACAAGGAACAATGGTTTTTTAATTAACATAATTCACCGACTTAAGTATTACCTTTTGAATTGTTAACAATCGACTTATAAAACAATAGAGTTTTTAATTAACATAACATCACGCTTGTTGTCCCCACATCTCACCTGTTACAATTAAGTGTTGCTAAGTTATAGTAGTCCATCGTTATGCACAAACGAGTCCACGCTACAACTCAGAAATTCCTAATAGAATAGCCAATAATAATTTGCTCAACCCAAAGTTGGAACCCAAGAGTTAAAGCTCAGCAATAATGCTTGTTCAGATCAACGAGGCAGTTTTTAATATATTTTTCTCCATACAAAAGAAAACGCTTGTCATGATCTCCGTTCGCCTCAATAGAATCCCACAAGAATCAGTTTTCAAGTAACTCAGAATTTTATCTAAACGCTGTATCGGGCAATTCTAAACCCGGTTCTAACTGTAAAACCGCAGAGTAAAATTGAATCAGAGCCACATGCTTTTCTACTACATAGTACCGAAATTACCACACAAAGTTCATAACCTAAGTGAAATACAGGCTTATTCTATTGTATTCTAGTCAAGGCACAGAAATACAGCTACTCCTTGCAACAATAGTGTCCTGACTTGTAGGATTGTAGGTGGTACATATTGTTGTTCGGAACGTCCACTGAGCACTGCAAAGCCTGGCTCTGACATACACGTAGGCAGATAAGGGAGTACCACAGTCTGTGTCGAATTTGGAAATTGCTTTAAGAGGCCTGCGGAGCATACGTAGTTCATACAAACGTAATACCAAAATAATTTGTAAATCAAACGTATTCTTAAGGTAGTGTGTATTTATTTCGATTTGATTACAAAATATCTAGATTTCCATATATTTATTTTAAATGGAAATTGATTTAAACAAGAGTTATGAGCAAAATAAATTTTCTATTGAAATTTTAAATTCATGAGGAATTTAAAATTTCTCGTATTTATATAATTTTCCTTTCAAAATTTATATACCTACTCTTCTACTCGGCATCTCGTTGTTGTCGTTGATTTATTTGAATATATTTATTTTTCCGTAAGCATTACATTGATAATCACTAGTTGGCTTTGTGTCCCGCGCATATGCAAGTACATTAAACCGCAAACCCACTCGATAGTTTATTCAATCAGGCTTCTATTTATTCATCTAACAGCGTTACAATATAACAAGACCCCTACCCTATCTACTTATTACATTCCACAAGCATTCTGTTTTACATAACAAGTGAAGTACCTCCAACCCGACCGCACTTTCAATCTATTAAGTTTGCTTTCCTAAAATTACCTAAACTAACCTTTCGCCGCCATTTTGTGAGCGCAAGTCATCTCCACCACGTGTATAGAGGGGCGAAATATTAATAAAATTCAAAATGGACATATAAACGGGAACTATGGCGGAATGGGGTTTGTTCATGCGGGGCATACATGTTTTGTACCGTTGCTGCATATTTATGTCTTAATCAAGGCTGGCAGCTGTTGCCGCTATGGCACATTACTGTTCTATGTTTACATGTCTTGAACGTATGTCTTGGAACAAAGCCTAGAGTTTAATATTTTGGCAGCTGAGTTATACAGTGTTTGCATTCCCGCTGTAAGCCGGGTCGACGTTTGTTTCATTCTGGTGTTTCATATGAAAGGTGTTGACGGTAAATATTTGGTATTATTTGTCATAGAAGCTATCGTGAGACAGGTAGTAATTTACCCAAAAAAAATGTTTTATCTATAGTCGAATCTCGTGTCAATTGTTACCTATTGTTGGTTGCTGCTATTAGGGTCAATCAATCACCAAATCTATGTGAAAGAAATTTAAAATCCAGTAATTAAACGTGCTAGGTACCAGTCGTAGAAAGTATGTTATTGTTACTGTTAGCCTAGCCTGTATTATTTGCCCACAGTTAGGCTAAAGCCCCATGACTTTCCCGCTCTTTCGATTCAGGGCCAATGTGGATCAGTTGTTGTTTGTTTCGCCCAGCTCATAACACCTTCTAAGCGTGTTAGGGCTCCACATAGTCGCTATTTTGGCTCACAGCTGATTGAGCGTAGGTACAGCGGACGATTCCAGTTCAGCCACACTTCAGCCATAGTATATTTTCAGTGCTTCAAATAAGCAGCTTTTTAAACAAATTAATAATCTGTGATTTGAAGCGCAATGTGATGTAACTGATAACTGGTTACGAAACTTAATCATCAGCAGGCTTATTTCCGTTAAGGAAAAAGTTTTCTTGATTCGCAACTGGTTGCGTTGCGATAGAGGAATAAAAATTCTTTATTTGCAACTGGTTCTGAATCGCAGTTGTGAAAACGGCCGGAGGGGTTACATATGTATATAGACAGACCCGTAATTGCGAAACATTAAACTAAACACATTACAGGAATTATAGGAAATGCCAACATAATAGTAATATATAGTTTTACGAGTACATACCTTGACTGTAAGATAAACAGCCAATGATGCCAGTTTACACAAACCTGATCTTGTTTAAACAAGTGTAAGTATGAATAATCATGACCTTATTATATAACACGGTTGTCGGTTCGCCGTTATTGATTTATCTATTAAGCTTCGTTGGGTTGTGAGTATTTCTTGTTGTGTATTGGCTGATAAATAACATTGTAGAGAGGTTTATTTCACGGTTACAAATTGTATTTCCTCCCTTTTGTAAGGCTCAAGCAGATAATGTTTAATGTTATTTTAACAATTACAGCAGTCCCGCCGTGGGAGTTACCGGAAGGGTGGTCTGTCCTATAGATTATGTAATTTTCAAATTTTACGTGTGATCTTTTGGGTAAGTCTTGTTTCCGATATAAGTGCGACATCGATTTTCTCAACATGCATGAACAACTCAAGCTCTTGCCGTCTGTCGGTCAGCCCATTGGCATTCCAGATGACGATACGGATATTTAGTCCCTCGGTGGGGCCAGGCGGGTGATTAGTTTGATCATTTGATCCATCATGCTGTCCATCATGTTTTTCATGGAATCTATTGAACATTGTGTCCAATAGACTGGTGATATCTTGTTGGCTAGTTTCCATCGAAGAAACTTTAGGTTGTGTTGCAGGCTTGTCCCTTTTGTTTTTCAGAAGCTCAGCATAGCTGGTTCTTGAATGATACATCGGTTTAGCACTTTCGCCAGTGCTGTGTCTTTGTTCTTTGATCACAGGTTTGTATTTAAGTGGTTCGATAGCAAGCTTAATTTTTAGTATCTTCTCTTTCTACTGTTTACATTTATTGCAGCACTTATAGCTTGCCGGGTGTTTCCCTTGGCAGTTAGCGCAGGTTGCATCTGTCTCCGGGGATTTGGTGCACGATGTCGTTGGGTGGTCGTATCCGCATTTAACGCATCTGAAGGGTCTGAAGGCGGGCCTGTGGACGGTTGGCTATGGGCTAGCTAGCCGTCCGTCCGTCTAACGACGACGACAGGCCGTGTCGACGGCGCCAGAGTGTTCCACGCGCGCCTCAAAGAGATGTCAGCATAAGGAGAGGAGCCCGCAAGGGCCGAAGCCTGCCGGGGTTGCGGGCCTGTTCGAAAGGGTTCCCTATCCATTAGCATAAAATTTTAAGACCTAATATAACTTAGCATAATGTTGTTTGGATTAATTATATTTTCGCATAATATAATTACGCATAACAGCTCATGCATAATTTTTTTAAGCATTATGTCTGTAACCATAATAATGATTAGGCATAATATTTTAAAGCATAAACTTATTAAGCATAAAGTTCTAAAGCATTACTTTTTTAAGCATAAAGTTCTAAGCATAACTTTTTTAAGCATAATATCCTAAAGCATAAAAGTTAAGCATAAATAACGCATAAAAATGTTAAAACATATTTTTATAGGTATAACAGTGAAATAATTATTAACACCTAAAATATTAGACACTACACGTTTATACAATATTGCTCCAAAGAAATTTGTAGGCGCTTGATATTGTAGGTAGAATAGAAATTATTTTTCCTATTATAACGTATTGAACAATTTTGTGATAACGTATTGAACAATTTTGTGAGTATTTTCTCGCTGTAGGAAGCAAGCATTGCAAGCATACAGCATGCAAGCAAGCATGCAGCATGCAAGCAAGCATGCAGCATGCAAGCAAGCATGCAAGCAAGCATGCAGCATGCAAGCAAGCATGCAGCATGCAAGCAAGCATGCAACATGAAAGCAAGCATGCAGCATGCAAGCAAGCATGCAACATGCAAGCAAGCAAGCAGCATGCAAGCAAGCATGCAACATGCAAGCAAGCATGCAGCATGCAAGCAAGCATGCAACATGCAAGCAAGCATGCAACATGCAAGCAAGCAGCATGCAGCAGGCAGGGTTTCTGTGACGGCTCCGGCGCTACGGCCCTCCGGCGGCCCCACGCGCCTACGCGATTTTAAATAACACTCTAGGGGTAGGACAAACAAGACTACGTGAAGTCGGTTTTGCAGCAATTCGGTTCTGTCACTAACTTTTGTTGCACAGCATATTAATGTTTTTAACCAACAATGTCATTTGATTGTTACAGTTATTTTGTTATTTATATTAATTGTATGCCTAAATATTATTATGCTAATAGTCATTAGGCCTACTAACGTTATGCGAATCAAATTAATGCCAAAACAAATTAGTCTTTAACATGATTATGCCAACATAAAATGTATGCCTAAAAAAATTATGCCAAAGTATTATTATGCCAAAACAAATTGTGCCAAAATCGTTATGCCGAAGTATATTAGGACAAAAAACATTATGCGAAAAGAAGGGATCCCGTTCGAAAGAGATACCGCGGCCCCGGAACATAAAGGGCGAGGAAGGAACATGGATGGGTTTTATTCAGTAAGAGTCTGACACTCCCTCCCGCTCCGCCCAGAGTGGGAGAAGACATTTGATGATTTCCCATCTTAAAAAAAAAAAAATGGTCTGAAGCATTAATTTTTTGAGTGCCCAAATCTCTGACATCTCTTACGCTGCAACACCTCTTTTTTCTTGTAGGGTGCTTCAATCGTTACTTTGACGTGGTTGACGTACTATTGAAAATATCTCTGTTATTAGCTTGTGGCTCTAGGTCTATAAAACAGAGAGGAAGTTTTTCTTTTGAAGTTCGATGCAGCACGTTGACTATTTGACGAACTTCATGTGCATTTGCTTGTAGATCTTCTTTGACCATATCAATATTTTCTGTGGCGTGCAGACCTCTGACGACTACTCTGTAGGCCCTTTCACTCTTGAGTCTGTAAGTGTAGTGGTTGATGTCCTTTTCGATGAGTTTATCTCTTATTATTTTGTAAGTTTCAATGTCTGCAGGCATTAGCTTGATTATTTGTCCTTTTTTTAGTATAGTCATGGTATACTTGTTCCTTTCAATGATTTTGCCTAAGAGATCTCTTAAGGGTGTTATACGAGTATCTACTATGTCGGTCACAAAAATTGGTTCAGGCTTCGATATGTATTCTTTGTGTTCTTTTTCAGCTATAGTATCTTCATCGCGCAGAATGTCAAATGTGTTTTGCACGGGGATTGCGTAGTTAATTCGTTTGGTGGTTGTTTGTTTATTTGGACCTCCTGTGGGGCTATCGAACCTGCTACGTTTATTGTTAAGTAATTTGTCTTGCTGCCACTCCTGATTTCTTTTTCCAGCATTCCTTTTTCTGTTGTCCAGAAAAGTCTCTTTGAATTGCCTGGGTGATTGTTGCGGTACTGTTTTGTGTGAGGCTTGTTTGAGAAGTATTTACATTACTTCCCTACTATTGGTAACTACCGGAAAAAAACGTTTCATTCCGGTAGTTACTATACCTATACACTGGGTTACAACGCACGTAGGATTAGAACACAAATTGTACGTTGGTTGTAACCCAGTGTATATCTATCTGTACACCAAATTATGTTGAAATCTGTTCTGCCGTCAAGGCGTGAAAAAGTAACACATAGACAAACGGGAGTTACTTTCACATTCATAGTATTCGTATAAAATGTTATGTTCTTGTTTAAGGACGACTGGACTGATATTTACTGACATAAGAGACTATTTCAACTTACCCTCTAAGACCATCTTCACATCAACGATCCCCATAAAACCTGTCGCAATAAAGAAGTTCCCAGCTCTCAAGTAAAACCATAAAACATCCGGAAGCGTTAAAACTTTAGAAACATTAAAACCTGTTGTTGAAAAGAAATTAAACACGTTCACCTTCATTTTATTCTTAATCGTTCGATAAGTGGCTGTAAATTTTCTTAATTTCGCCGTTCGAGTCCCTTTTTTGACTGATTGGGCCCATTTTGTGCGTTGTGCTGCACATGTTGACTTTATGAGTTACCCGGGGCACGAAAGAGGTGACACAAAAGGTAAGCTCCATACAACGATTTTTAAAATTAGACATTCAAATCGCACATGGGTAATTGCTTGATCACATTTAAGCCTTTAATTATACCTATGGGAGATACTTAGAATGCCTGTCGCAAAAATAAAACCAAAATAAAGGTATTAATATAATATTACTAGCTTTTGCCCGCGACTTCGTTCGCGTGGAATAGTGACTTCCGGCAGATTTTTGGTTTTACCCACATTGCCGACTCTTGACCAATAGATGGCGCTGTATGCCCGGAATAAATTTTATTTTTTGTAATAAAACATCCTATGTCCTTTCTCAAGTTCCAAACTATGTCTGTACCAAATTTCACACAAATCTGTTCAGTAGTTTAGGCGTGAAGCAAAGACAGACAGACAGAAAGACAGACAGACAGAGTTACTTTCGCATTTATAATATTAGTTTGGATTGGATTTGGATTCTTCATTAAGAAACTAGACTTACAAGGATTTCGTCGACCCGAATAGCGCAGCGGTAGTGAGGCTGCCTAATGTTCTTAGGGTCCCGGGTTTGAATCCCGGTAGGAGCAAATGTTTGTGTGATGAGCCCTTTCCGAGTCATGGAGTCATGGTTTATATGTATAATAAGTATGTATTTACAAAACAAAAAGTATATATGTAGTATATCAACTGTCTGGTGACAACGACACAAGCCTTGCTTAGTGTGGCACTAGATGGCGGTGTGTGTAATGTCCAGCGAAATTTTATTATGTACTATCTGACCCACGCAACTTCGTCTGCGCCACAAAGGGGAGAAAAACGAAAGTAAAAAAAAAACCGTTTTTGCAACATTTTTCATTCCTGCTCCGCTCCTTATGGTCGTAGCATGATGTTATATAGCCTATAACCTTCCTCGATAAATGGACTATCCAACGCAAAAAGAATTTTTCAATTCGACCCGGTAGTTCCTGAGATTAGCGCGTTCAACCAAACAAACAAACTCTTCTGCTTTATAATAGATTATTTATTATTATTTCACTTACTTGAGAACATTCTTGTAACTTGTAACAAACACACTCTTCTTGTATAACATGAACTTTGACAAACAAACTAAGTATTGTTTTTCTTTATAACTCATACAACACAAATAAACTTAACGCAAAGCTTAATAGTTTTCAAATCCTATAAATATATTTGTGTAATTTAGTGAATTTACGATTATGTATCGCGTTCCTGGTAGTATTTCAGGATTCTGAATATAGAGCGTACAGAAATAGGGGAAATGAGTGAAACCGGAGCTAGAATGAAAGGAATGCATTTAATTAAGGCAATTTAGGGGAAGCTGGAACGTTTTCGACAAAGTCCGAGTTATTTGGGGAGAACAGTGAGAGGCATTGTTAGTTTGTCTAAATGTTGTTATTGTTTAAAGGGAATGTTTACAATCATGTCATTAGTGTGTTTTGGCTGAATTAGTGACATTTTGGGATAAATGATTTTTTGCATTTTAAAATGGAACCCTTATAAATGATACCTTTATTGTCCGTCTGTACGTCTGTCAAAACTATTTTCCTCAGCAATACGTGGGGGTATGTAGTTGAAATATACATCAAATACTTTACTGAAGTCTGCTACCCCTGGGTGCAAGTAAATGCGATCAAAAGATATGTTCGTTTATGTCGCATATTAAGCGATTTCACAGGGGAATTAAAACCTCTAAGGAACTTCCCGTTGACCTAGAATCATGCACAGCACCGCAGCATCTTACAGCACATGTGCAGGAAAAAAAGTGAAAACCGAAAATATGTAGTTTAACGACAAGGGTGACCTCCAAATTATCACCGTCATAACTTTATGTAATTGAAATTTACACTTTTTTTCAACACTGCTTAAACCAGGAATCGATCCCAGGACTTCATGCTTAGTTGTCGCGCTTGCGACCACTCGATCAACAAGGCAGTCTCCTACATGTATCAAAATTTTCACACGAACGAAGTCGCGAGTACCAGCTATTAGAAAATAATTCGTTAATCGTAAGGTCCTAGGGTACCAGTCATCACTCCACTTTCCTCATCTTATTTCGTTTGTTATTATTCCTCATTTCCTTTCAATATAGTAGGTACAAATTATTGTACTAGTCAAGCTCTTTCATTTGAGTCCCATATTGAGGGTGATGTTATCCGCCATTTTGTGGTGGCGGCCATCTTGGATTGATTTTTATCAAACATAGCTGATAGAGTAAGAACACTCCCGACTAATTCACCTTTCAAACAAAATCAAAATCGGTTCTTCCTTTGGGGAGCTACGAGCTACACAGACACGCACACACACAGACACAGACACGTCAAACTCATAACACCCCGTCGTTTTTGCGTCGGGGGTTAAAAACAAAAATACCTACAAGTTTACGGGAACCCACCCACACGCACACGTACACACTTCCCACACGCACACGTACACACTTCCCACACACACACACAAGGCGATATTAACTGAAGATTAGATTGTTTTTTTTTTTTTTTGTTATTTTTTCTTTTTCATACTTTTTGTTTCTGTAATTGTATTGTATTTTTTCTAAAATTGTTTTAGTGGGCCACGTTTGTCTATTTCTATGTTGACATAGTATCTAAGCCAAATAAAATGGGAGAGGGCGCTGACTCCTGACATACAGGTAAACCTAGTTCGGGGGTCAGAGCCTTCAAACAATTAATGTATCATACATTGTGTCAATAAAGAATTTGAATTTGAATACCTAGCCCTCGGTCCGAAAGTGCAACTCGTAGTTGGAGGGTTTTTAATTGTTTTAATTTTTTTAGGTCTTGATATCTTGTATCAATAGTTTGGGGTACAATATTCATTAATATTCTTCTCTCTTTTAACCATGCATTTATTTCCGAAAACGGGTTACCACTTATCACTTACCAGTCTCCATTTTCATTCTTATTGAACAAAGTTAACGCAATTTTCAGAAGAAGAAAAACCATAAGGATAATGGTAATCTTTCCACAAAGCAGAAAAGAGGGTGACATATTGTTAGCGGAGAACCTCGCATGCTCTTAATTCACGTCAAGGCTTACGAAGTACACAATATTAGGTAATCTGTGCCGACGTCGGGAGGCTTAATTAAAAGAACATGGAACTGTGCTCTATTTCTACTGATACTGATTATTTCAGGACTTGTTTTCTACATGAAATGTACGTTACAAGACACCAGATTATTGCTTCTTTAGGATCTTTCTTGTTTCGTTTCTGAATATTTCATTTAACAAAACTTGAAAGGTGTGAACAGGATTGAAGATATTTTACAAGTTCTAGTTTTTGCTCGCGGTATCGCTCCTTTTTTGTACGGAAATTAACCCTCAAGATCGCTTTTAATGCAGCATATACTCGTAACACTCAGAGATAGGTACTGTAGCTTCCGTTAGTAAATTTTTTTTTGGAATTTGATCAATAGTATTGAAGATTTACCCCCCACATTCCTGCAAACTTCCAAAAGTCTTTTATTATAACGTTTTTTTTTAAAACCTCATTGTAGTTATTTAGATAGAGATACAGATATGTATGATATAGAGATATGTTTCTATATCAAATCATAAAAGATAATTATCGTTTCCGTAACGAAGATTAAGTTCATTTTCTAAATACAAAAAAAAACTGGAAATAATTTATTATTTATTGATTGAGTTTGTAATACATAGACACAATCTTTCATGTCTTTTTGAATAACTGACATCTTTACAACCGATAGTAATCCAACTTAAATATGCAAATAACGACGAACAATGAAAATACTTTTGGTTTTGACTCTTATTGAAGGAAACTCTTAAAATCCATAAGAAACTTCACTATCTTCTCGGTTAACTGCAAAATACCTTCCAGGTTTCCACTAGCTATATTGTGGGTTAGAAAAAATAAAGCTTGTTACACTATACGTTCTATATGTGGTTAATAAAATGAGCATTATTTTAGACTAGCTGTCCCGCGCAACTTCGTGAGATTGAGCTTCAGTGAGATGAAAACATGATTTTTCACCCCAAAAAGAAAGTCGTTTCCCAGCAATAATTTTTGCGTAAAGTTACTTAGTTTGATGTACAGAACGCTTGTGTTAGCATATCTAATTATCGATTCAATAATACTATAACATCATAGACAATTATCGAATACTCAATTATTTAGTAAATCATTCGTTCATTCTAAGGTGGCAACACCGTTATTTCAGTTGGTAAAAATATTTCTTGCAACGGTCATTACTTTTGCGGATACAGACGTCGAAGGTTGTCTCGAGTTACATTATAATAGTTGTTAACCAGAAAATAAAGTGCATACAGTGACTAAAGGCAGTATATTTCTTACACTCGGTTGACCGCTTTGTTAAAAGTCTGTTTACATCCTGTATAACTTTGCACACGATTGAGCCAACAATTTACTATTGGTGAATTTTTCAATAAGCAAAAGATGATTCAATAATTTAATTAGTAAGCTTGAAACTCTAGACTACGCCTGGAAAGCTCAAGGTCAAAGGGTAACCTCTGACGTGCACTTGGCTGATTGTATAACCAGGTGTATGTATTTCTACTATTGTCTACGATGCTACAGTTCGCTTGCAGTGTTTGCTTCAATGACCGGTTATACGCGTGAGCTAATGAACTAACCGAACACAATTACTGAATTTAACTACTTCTAAACCACTAACCACAGAAACTTTTCGCAATATCCTAGCAACCTTAATATCACTTTACCTCTGGGGAAATATACTTGGCTACCCCACTACTGTGTGTTTATAAAAGCCGTGGTTTTGAAAAAAAAAAACTTAAGTAAATACGTCACGAACACATAGATTAAACTTTCAATTAAAATATTGGCTTACGTTGCCTGCAAAGAAATTTCTAAACCGCAACTACAAAGAAAAATTTTAAGTGAAAATACATTTTTAATCAAAGTCCTTTGTGATTACCTAAGCTTTATTCTAAGTAAACTTTGTTTCATGTCCAGTCTACACGCAAACGTTGACAAACCGGACCGTCGGTCTGGTGGACAAGTCAGTATTTCATTTAGCAAATAGGTACCTAGTGACAGAATGCCACGTAGCTTTAGACACACACGGCTAAAGTCAACAGTCCCTTTGGTACTCTGTTTATGGTATAACTACCTGTGTGCCTGCACTGCACTGGTAGAAATGTATTACCTTATCATTTTCTAGTTCTATGTGACATAGAAAAGGAACGGACCTTTCCTGACACACTCTTTTATAAATTAGCAGCAATCGGTCTCTGCAAACTCAAACTCAAACTCAAAGCATTTATTTCAACTAGACCATTACGGCACTTTTGAATGTCAAATTACAAATAAAATCAAAGCTACAGTCACAGTCACAAGGCATAATAACTTGAGAAAGTACTGTAGTTGCCCATTCCCTAGCGTAGATCTCTATGGAGAAGAACGGGCAAGAAACTCCATGGACACTTTTTTAAATCAATATATTGTTACAAAATCTTGGTTACATCATTCATGTGTGATTATACATAATAGTGAGAACGATGTAGAAAGACGTGCACATTAAGAGCTGCTTCACAGGGTTTCGTTTTTTTTTTTTAAATTTCTTAACAGTTTTTGTTGATATTAATGTGTAAGGGACTACGCACACTTATTCGGCTCTATTCAGCTTATGCCCATAGAAAACAACGATTTTGTATGAGACGCGTACGCGCTGAACGCGCTGAACGCGCGCGATGTAGTACGTGTGCGTGTGTGCGTAGTCCCTTATACATCTACCAGAACGAATTTTGTTCATTATGGTAAAAACTACACCAAAATCCACTGTGAAGCTTAGAAGATCTTAGCGATCACACGAATAAACAAGAAGATTGACTTTTCTATAGATAGACAACATTCTTCAAGAAGGTGGGCAGGTGTCGTCCATCCTACTTTTGCTCTACGTTTCGGCAAAGAAGCTGATGAACGCTACTGAAAATGCTAAACTAGTCGCCAAATTTTGAGCTAAATCGTTTTAGATGGCCCGGGGAAATAAAAAATGCACTATAATAGCTAGGCCCTAGGAAAAAACATTTAACAGACTGCAAGGTGTTATCACCGCTGATTGCAAAAGTACAAATTAAGTACCTATTTTAATTTTAAAGCATCTTCTGTAATATTTCTAATGACAGCCAGGGACCAATAATGATTCTGAATGAACTCTTCAGAGCGCGTATCCCAAAAATTGGCAACGCCGCAAATAGCTGTCAAATATTTACATGTTTTAATTCATTTGGCAATTTTACTGTATGAAAATATGAAATATGGCTCTGTAGTGCACTAAAAAATTGAATATGAATTGCAATGAAAACTCTAAAGATGTTGTAATCTTTTCTGGTGTAAAAAAGGCATTGGGCAAGTTCCCAAATGCTTTTTTTACATCTAGAACTATATTTTCGGTATTACGATATAAATGATTGCATTTCCTAATCAAATTTTTAGTCCACTACAGAGCCATATTTCTTATTTTCACATAGTAAAATTGCCAAATTAATTAAAACATGTAAATCTTTGACAGCTATTTGCGACGTTGCCAACTTTTGGGATACGAAGCGAATGGGTCTGACGCCATTGTATAACTATTATGTGTACTTCGCTAACAGATGAAGGATTACTCTTCAGCATTTTTTTGGTATGCCCCACAACGAAAAGAATCAGAAACCGTTCTCTAGTGAAACATCACAAGCATTAATCTGGAATTCGTTTCGCCAAAGGATCTTTCCATAACAGTGAACTCCTACAGCTGCATTTTCCCGCGTCGCAGACAAACCACAGATTATCGAAGTCACAGCAACGCTTTTCGAGTATTGGCGGATTATTTCTGCAGACATGATGGCTCCGTAATTGGCGCGAAAATGACAGCCCGTTCCCGCCAGTCGGGCTTCAAACGTCACTACAAGTATACTTGCGGAGAGACTTAAAAATGGCGGAATTTGAAATAATATTAGATAATGCATAAAAACGAGACCGTATTTACAACTGTCTTTTCAACCGACTTCCAAAAAGAGGAGGTTATCAATTCGTCTGTTTTTTTTTTTTTTTTTTTTTTTTTTTGTGTTTGTTACCTCAGAACTTTCGACTGGGCGAACCGATTTCGATGATTCTTTTTTTGTTTGAAAGCTGGTGCTTGTCGATTGGTCCCATTTTAATTTGTTGAAGATCTGATGCTGATCTTCCGAGATATACAAAGGAACTCTTCAAAAATAGACGGCAAATCTGCAGTAATTGCTGCAATCGCTTGTAGGTTTATTGTTCATACTACATCATGACGTAACATCACGCCTGTATGCTCTGAGGGGGTACCTAGATGTGTACAATACTCCCAGATTTCGACAGTTAGATATGTTAAGTTCCATTTAATGGGATCCTGGACAAATAGAGGGAATTCCTTAAATTTTATAGGCACACCAGAAGCGATTTGGGTAGTTTTAGGAAGAGTACATTCTTGGAGTGATCCCATTTCAATTTGGTAAAGATCTGATGAAGAACTTCGGAAGATAGGCGACGGGAACTCCTCAATAAATGATAGCAAATGTACTGGGATCGCTGAAATCTCATATCTGTCTATTGTTTACACCAGTTCATAAATGTGAACCACTAAAAAATTAAAAATAAAAACTTTTTTACAAAAAATAAAACCGACTTCAGAGAAAACAAAAAAGTGAAAAATAACTTTAGCTTCAGAAGTCGGTGACAAAAAAACTAAATCAAACAAAGGTCACCGACTTCTGAAGCTAAAGTTATTTTTCACTTTTTTATTTTCTCTGAAGTCGGTTTTATTTTTTGTAAAAAAGTTTTTATTTTTAATTTTTTTTAAACTTTCACGATCAGAACACATTAAAAAACATATGAATACGGGTATTTATCGGGATTAAATTAAAGGTAAATTCGCGATAAATACCCGTATTCATATGTTTTATAACGTATTTACAACGTTATTAAACATGAATCTCGTTTAAAAACTGGCAGTTTTTGAACTAATCTCTATCCAAATCTTATTTCGTTTAAAATTCAGTTTTATATTTTATTTACAGTCAGATGTGACAACAAAGCTTTAAATTAAAATGAAAAACATTCCAATTACGTTCATTGTTCATCCAGCTACACAAAAGCCTAACCACATTTTTTATTTAAATTAAAAATATAATAAATTAGCCCCTGAATAGGGGAGTTTCAAAAAGCTATCAAGGGAACAGTCTTTAGTTAGACAGGATCTTACACTTTAAGGGTGCCTGTTTAATTTTCCTCTCAGAACTTTTACCGTATATCTTGGAAAGTATTTTCCGAAATTTAAGTTTTATTGAAAGAATTATAGAGCTCAACTTTAACATCGTCATTATTGTATGAGTTATGGATATTGCAGATTGGCTAAGACGAAAGTCTTGTGTTAGTTATTTAAGTACGGACTTACATGGTAAGCACGTTAGGAAACTTTGATGTATTGCTGCTCGTGTTTTTATTTCTAGACAGGCACACATGTGAGCACTTCATATGACAATCGGGACCAATTGCTATCCATTATTGAAAACGAATCTTTTGGTAACATATTTTGACAGACACAGGATAGAAAATCGTCCATTCTGTTACATATGCCCAAAGATTGAGCTCATTAACATAACATAACATCACGCCTATAACCTCCGAAGGGTTAGGCAGAACTGCACCTAATAGTACACCCACCAGTTATGTTTAAGTCCCGTCTAATAGGGGCGAACCTAATGCCATCAACCGGGCATAAATCCAAACTCCTTAGGGAAAAAACTGCTGGACATAGACCTCCCCCAAGTGTCGCCACATTGACCGGTCCCTTGCGACTTGCTTCCACCGGATTCCCGCAACCTTCACCAGGTCATCGGTCCACCTAGTGGGAGATCTTCCAACGCATCGTCTTCCAGTTCGCGGTCGCCACTCCAGAACTTTTTGGCACCAACGGCCATCCGTTCTGCGAGCAATGTGCCCTGCCCACTGCCACTTAATTTTAGCAATTTTTCTAAAAAAACTAATTACATTTAATGGGTCCCATTAAGTTCCTAGTGTACCTACCTATTATTAATTATTGTAGTAGTTTAAAATATAAACATTGAGACCTTTTCGTTTTTTCTAGCTCAGATTAACACAAAATAATGTATTTCCATAATCTTACTCAGTAAAATTCCGTCTGGGAAGTTTCCATCGGATA
The DNA here is from genome assembly GCA_916618015.1 of Xestia c-nigrum. Taxonomy (NCBI): domain Eukaryota; kingdom Metazoa; phylum Arthropoda; class Insecta; order Lepidoptera; family Noctuidae; genus Xestia; species Xestia c-nigrum. The sequence continues at coordinate 5,755,760 of OU745264.1, forward strand.
CCAGTTGCGAAGGGGTGCTTCACATTTACATAATATTTAATATTCGTTTCCTTTGTAAATTAAATAAATTGAAACAATACCTAAATCGAATAAAGTTCTGTGGATTGATTAAAAGATTCTTTATTTTTTGTCTCAAGTGCTAAAGATTCTTTGTTTTTTGTCTAACGAGACTTGAGTTTATTCTTTTAATATATTGTGAAAGGAATGTGGGTGTTCTATAGATACACCTCTGCCTAACCTTTCAAGCATTACACGCGTGATGTTATGTCATATTCGGAAAGGATCGTTTGATCGTTTGCTACGTATTTAGTATACAGATATTTTTGATCGGTAACAAAACCCACACCGTAAAAATGTTTACAATAGCTGTTTTTTTTTTAATTGTTCATAAACAATTTCCATGTGGGGGGGAATTTGGGATGATGTGGGAGGTAATCGTTTGGCGTCCGAGGTTGCGGGACTGTTCGAAAGAGATATACCGGGCCCCGAAACATAAAGGGCGAGGAACGAAACATAAAGGGCGAGGAAAGAACATGGATTAGTTTTAGTCAGTAAAAGTCTGACACTACCTCCCGCTCCGCCCAGAGTGGGAGAAGTCATTTGATGATTTCCCATCCTAAAAAAAAAAAAAAAGTTTTATAAAGGCGTAATGTTATGTTTAAAAAACCGGCCAAAAGCGTGACGGGCCACGCTCAGTGTAGGGTTCCGTAGTTTCCCGTCCGTCACAATAAGTGTTCCCACTTATGAGTTTCGAAATTATTTTGTACAACTTTTTGTCTTTTTTGTACAAAAACTGTTGTTTCCATCCAAGTTCAAAATGATTCTCCTAGAAAGTCCTTATATAGTTCTACTTTTCAGATTTTTTCATAATTATTTTCTAAACTTATGAGGGAAACATTGTTTTTTACTTTTGGCGCGATTATTTCTGAAATTATTGACACTTTCAAAAAATGATTGTGGTAAACCCCTATTCATTTTTTTTTTTCAAAGTCAAAGTCAAAGTCAAAACATTTATTGCGAACCAAGTGTACAATGTGGTGTTATGGTATGGTAGTACTTATGACTTAGCGGCCTTTTACAAGCATTGCAATTTCTCCTTCGATTGCCCTTCTCATTTTAAATTAGCATGCATTCAAGCATGCATTCAACATTTGTAATTACGTCATTTTTATTTTATTTTATATTAGTTAATAGTAGTACAATTCACAATTTTATATTTATGTCAAGATTAAATGTCAATAATAATGAATTTAATACAATTTTAAATAATGGTTATGTCAAATTTTTGTAAAATAATGGTGAATTTAATATAATTTAAATAATAGTTATGTCAAAATTTAATGTCATTAATAGTGAATTCAATACAATTAAAATAAAACATCATTAATAGTGGATTTAATACAATTATTCTGCAATATTATGTAGGAATTTAAATTTTATGTAGGAATTCAATCTTACTGCTTAAATAGGACAGATCGCCACTTTCGTATATGAGAGAAAATCGTTATTTTAAGCTAGACTCTAAATATTCTTTTACTGAGTAGAAACATTTTTGGATGAGGTACAGTTTTAGCCTCTTTTGAAATATTATTACTGATTTTTCAGTCTTAAACATGTTGGGCAACTTGGCATATTTTTATTGCCATATAGTATGGGCTATTACTCAACATTTTAATTCTTGAAGATGGAGCGCATAACCTCTTTTTATGGCGAGTGTTGACGTTGTGTGTATCTTCAACTTTAGTAAATTTGTCGCTATTTTTAAAAACAAATACGCAAATGTCAAGTATGTATATTGACGGCAAAGTTAGAATCTGATACTTTATGAAGTATGGTTTGCAGGTCTCCGTATTATCTATTTGGGCTAGAATTCTTATACACTTCTTTTGTAATATGAATAGTTCATCTACGCTAACACTATTTCCCCATAGCATGACACCATATCGCAGCCATGAGTATGCGTATGCGTAGTAAGCAGCCATAGCTGTTTGTGTATTAGTGCTTTGTTTAATTTGAAAGAGTGCATAACAGAATCTGGAGAGTTTTTTTTTCAGATGTTCTACATGTGACTTCCAGTTAATATGTGTGTCAATATTTATGCCAAGAAGGCTAAATGTATTAACTTCTTCTATTTGCGTGTTTCTGAATATTGTTTTTATATTGAGGGGTGGTTTTTTATATGATCTAAATTGTATTAATTTAGTTTTACTGCTATTAATTTCCAAGTTGTGGATCTGGAGCCAAGTATCTACAGTTTGGAGTGTATTTTTTTAAATACCTTTCCATCAATATATCACACGTTAGGGTTGAAATTCAAAAAAAAAAACACTTCCCAATTAACATTTAGGGGGGCTACCCTAATAAAACATATTTTTCCAATTTTTATTTTACCACTTTGTCGGCGTGATTGATACACATATTGGTACAAAATTTCAGCTTTATAGTGCTAACGGTCACAGAGATTAAGCGAGGACGGACGGACAGACAGACGGCGAAACTATAAGGGTTCTTAGTTGACTACGGAACCCTAAAAAGTAAAATTCCAAAGTATTTTGACTACAGAATTTTTAAACAATAATCCAGCATCTCCTAAAGATCGCATTAATAAAATCACGCAATTATTAATCAGGGGACGCCAATCAATTCACCTGTCCACAACAATTACCGCAGCTAAATTAATTTATCAATCGTCAATATGCAATCGAATTCCCCAATAACTTCACTCTCATGTCGGTATGTCAGTTCCCCGATGCAATTTCCAACGAAAAATAAGAGTAACAGATGGTTTTAACAGACCATTACTTTTTATAACACCTCGCTTTTTTATAGCCGCCATATGTAGATATAAGTTTGACATTCATAGCTCTTAAATTCACGAAAAAACCTGTACTGAATGGATGAGAAAAGCTTAGGAGATAAGAGCAGAGTGGTACCAATTTCGCGCGAAATTTTGTCTAGTACCTACGTATACAGACTAACTGGTTTTCGTACTCGTTCAAATGAATTGGGTGAAAAATGTAGTGAGGAAAGTTTGGAGTATGAATGTGGATAGTTATAAGAGTAGAAAAAGTACAAAGAAATTATAAATGGACTGCGTGGAGGATGTTATAGCTAGAAAGGAGGTGCTTGCTGGGTTGACGAATAAGAGAGAAATATGGAACAAGGGAACATGCTGCGCTGACCCTTAATAAATTGGAATAAGGGCAAAAGAATGATGATGGTGAAGAAGTTTTGTTTAGGTACCTATCAGGGCATTGCAAAGAATCGTGGGCCAACCGATTAAGAGTGATCACACTTGTTAACGTAGAATCGGCTTGAGCCAATCAATGTGTCTTTATGTTCGTGCAAAAAAAAGGGTAACCGACTTCACTCGCCTCGTTTCGTTTTGGACGAGCGACGTGACTCACCACCAAATCAGACACTTCGTTTTGTTGTAGGTGTTTAAATCGAGAGCATTCATGGTGAAATAATGGTGTTAGAATCGTAGGATTTGAGCTTCTTAGAGAGATCTAAGAGGCTCAAATCCTACGCGTCGATAACTTTGGCCTGTCCCTAAGTCAGCTTTCCCATTATTTTTAACCTCGTCATCATAATTATCAGCCTATTTAATGTTCCCACTGCTGGGACATTACAGGCTATTATAGCTGGGAGATTTTTAACTTATACCTCTTCACTTTGTCATAAAAGTTCAGTGTCGTCGAACGCAAGTGCAGGTAACACCTTTCCATTTACAGTCACGCTTATTTTACAAATCCTAAAATCCTAACAAACAACTCGGTATTTATTTGTTGACAAGTTAAGAGTCGTTTGTGTGTTAAGAAAATTCTAGAACATAATTTCAGAGCTTAGTGGTTGAACTCCGAACAAGTCCCTGAGGTCAAGGGACACTAAACAGTGTCTTAGGTGTCCATATTTTCTCTGTTTCAAACTCATTTTCACCGTCTTGTCTTACTTCGTAAAACGGTTTTGTTTTCGTAAGTTTATAAGTTTATCAGAAACTACTGTGCTCTGGATAGTTAGCAAAAGTGCATATTGAAACCTGCCTATTACTGTCCCACTGCATGGCTAAGACCTGTTCTTTTACAGAGAAGACATGCGAGCTTTAATCACTACGTATGCTCATGCTCCTAATATTATTTAAACTGTGGTCCAGGTTTTCATAAATTGTGCCCCTGGCTGGAGGCCTTACAGTTAAGGATAGACCGGTTAAGCAGGCGCCTCCTGGGTAGACCTGTGAAACGCCCACAAAAATAAAACCATGAGCGGCAGTCTTTGGAGACTATAGAAGTGAAACCCGATAGAACTGAAAACTCGTAGCGATCCGCTACGGCGGCGTGCGGCGTAGCCGTAGCGGATCGCGTTTCGTAGCACTCGCACAGCTACGAGTGCTACGAAAACCTTACGTGACAGTCACGCCAGTTCCATGATTTTTCTTCACTCAAAAATTGCTCAACGCCGAACGCGCCTAAAGAATTTTTCACTTCAAGAAACACATAAATTATATAATATTTAGACATTCACAATTTATTCTCCACTAGAGCGCTAATGAAATTCCTCAGCAAACGAAAACTTAGCAAACAGTACCACGGAACCTCGACTTCAGTTCTAAGCGAACGATACAAAACGCTACATTTATGAACATGAACGCTTGAACAGTCGTCCTATAAATAACTGAATAGTTGCGTAAGCATAAGAAACGGAATTCACCGAGTCCTTGACTTTATAACAGGGCTGTTTTGTTTAGTTCGCCTCGGTTGGGGTAGCTGCCTCGGGCGAGCATGTCTTCTGATGTTTCAAGATAAAACAGGAAACTTGTTTTGTCTTTACATGGAATTTGATGGGTATTATTCGATGGGTTAGAGAATAACATTGACATTATTGTATTTTCCTGGAATACTTGAATAATTTTCTTGTAAATGTATCCCGGATATTGCCCCAGGGTTAAAATAGAACCCACGTTTTTTTAACATCTTTTTGCTGAAGTTGGACTATTAGATAAATCTCTTGTGTTATTGGAACATCGATACGAAAAATAGAAGAACTTCTAATGCCCGTTTTCACCAACACTAAATGACGCCTAGCTAAATGCGTAATGCCCGTTTTCACAAACACAACGACGATGGAGAATCAAAGAAAATGTACATCACTAGGTACTCCCCCTTGCTATGGAAATAATGTCTATCGATCTATGAATATCTTTGTCTTAGTAGAAACTCGAGTCTACGGGTCGCCCCATGCTCGAGCAGAAGAGAGCTATGTCTATTCTTGGTTGAATAGGGATGGAATTGGTCATGCTACGAGTGCTGGACCGAAACAAACAGGTGGACTACAGGCGAGGACTACCAATTCCCATAAGATTGGCCCTCGTCATGACCTTTGGACACCTCAGAGGCTCTAATTAAAAGATAATATCCTAAATACTTAATCCACAGTCACCATAGTCATCGAAAACTGGCGGGTGCGGGTTTGTCACAAGAGACAAGCGCGCCCGGGGGGCGGAGCACTTAGATTTACGACCAACAACTTGGTCCGCACTTAATTTATGACGAGAAACTTTCCTCGCGCGTAAATAATAGTGTTCAGACGAATTAGCAAATTACTTGACGACTTGCCAACCATATTTTGACGGTACGGCCTGTTCAATGTTACCCTATAATCTTGTTGGGACTAATTAATTTAGTCACAGAAAATTTTAATTGAGTTAATTTTTCCAGTATTTTGAAGCTGAAGTCAAATATCTTACATTTATTTGTGGATTTTTTTTTAGGTCGACGTCATCTTTGAGTGGTAAATAACCTTGACATCTATGACAAAACATCATTATCTTTAATCATGAAAACCCTATAAAGTTTACTTAACCCTTAAACGACTCATTAGGGAGACCTACATAACACCTATTAGCTAATCTCTGGTAATACGCAATCGCTGTTCGCGAACAAGATAATATTAGGCCCGATATGATCTAACAATACCTTAGTTACACCCATTATGCTCAAACTTTATCAATTAAATCGAAACTAATGTCTACTTACGTTGATTTACATTTCCCGCAAGCATTGTTAAAATTCGGAAGCTTTCATAATATCAGCTTTAACAATACAGATATAAGAATTATATTTCTGTGATTAATAACGGTGATTGTAATTTAATTTTAATTTAACAAGATGCCTTCTTAAAAACACGGATTTATTAATTTTGTTAGCCATCAAGCTACACTTGAGTGAAGGGCCGTCAAGTCTCCTTCTGACGCCTCATCTCGTTAAGCAATATCTATTTCATTTGAAACAAAAGATTATTAATAACAGAGAGAGAAATACGGAAATTATCCGTATACCTTTAAAGCATTTAACGATTAATTTTCTGAAAGATAAATAACCCTACAGAAGTACTTACTGAAACTAAATCATTATTAACATTTACCTCAACTTGCTTCAAGTTGTAAGACTATACGAGAATAGCCTCGGGGTTACTTGAATTAATGAATTATTTGGTTACTTTAATTTATTACTATTAGTACTTGAAACGAATAACAAGATTCAATTAATATTCTTGAAATATTTATTAAATAGATGTCAATACCTACGCATTATCTACTTTCATTCATTCCGATAAAGTGATATATCGGTTTTAATTTCGTAGGTGTATGAGGTGGGACTCGATCTTCACATGATATCAATCAATCGAAGTCAGCACATTATCAGATAAATTATATATTTAGATAGATTCCTAGGATTCCCACGTGGGCTAAGCATTTGTAATTCAAGTACATTAAATGTCTCCCATTAATTTTGTTTTATGTGTGTATTTTGCGTTCAAAACGCGACACTTCGAAGCAATTCATTTTAGTTAAACCCCTATATTCACATAATGATGGCAATTTTCGAACAGCAATAAATTTTACTTTCCTAAGTATATTTATATAAAATTCAGAGTGAAGTTGGCGTACTAAGGAGTACTCTCGCGTGTGTTAATTAACTCTATTCAAGCTCCCGTTCTTTTTTTAAATACGAAACAGAAGCAGGCCGCTAACAAAGCAATTATTTTCTTTGCAAAATTAATTATTTCCCTTGTATTGGTGTTCTGTTCTCTCGCTTTAATTACCGAAGTGGGTGCTACGTGTTGCGACTTGCGACTAATTGACCGTAACGCGCACTAAAGTATACCACCACGCCACAGGAGGAAAAGTCGCCAGTAGCCCAATGGGAACTAATCAGGTTATTGGGAAAATAATTACTCTTATAACGTATAGGCGACCATTGAACCGGGAAATTGAAGATGTAGTATTTCTGTATGTCGCTAATGTTACTGGCATTTTATTGAACACAAAAATATACATGACCAACCCAAATACACACTTGAAAGGAAAACGGTACTGTTTTCTTGTGTTCTCGGCATTTCATTTAAGAAAGGTAACCAGATGTATTTGCTTGGTAAACCGAATTCAAATTAGTGTGTGTACGCCGTACGGCCCTTTTAACAGAAACCTTGCTTGCATTCATCTTGTGGGACGTAGCGGTGGGTCAGCGGAAATACACCAAATCATGTCTTCAGTATTTTGCATGTTTTCTGGACCCCAGGTTTTTGTGAACTAGGTACTGGTTTTAGAAACCATACAAAAAAACGATTTTATATTAAAAATAAAAGGTACTTAGGCCTACAAGACCTACTGTTTATTCCAGTCTGTGGCGAGGAACAATTTTACCGAACAACAAGAGTCTGGCTAATGGAAATTAGCTTCCAGGGCTAATTGCCATGAATACGTTTAACATAAATCAACGGTGTTTTAAAAAACATGACGTGGGAGAAGGCAGAGTTTTTCGGGGAATAATACCTTTTTAATGGAAAATCTTTATCGCATGTTCTGTATTTGAATATGTAAATGTATATATTTTTTCTTACTTTTCACTTTTTTTTCTGTAATATATTATTTTGGTAATTAAAAGTTGGGACTAACTATTGTTGTTGGTTTGGAATTTAGATTAATTAATGAGTTTCCATCTTCTAAAAATTTAATAATTAAAAAAAATATTCGAAACGTACCTTCAGACTTTCTAACTAAATTGTGTGTTTTTTTATCATGTTTTGTTTAACGTGTGTCAGGATGAATAAAGGAAACTAAACAAATAATTTAAATTATTTTAATGGATTGCATTGTTAATATTTTTTTACAAATATATCGTAGTAAAATGTACAATAATAAATCAATTAGTCGTTCGCGTTACACTTAAGTCGACGCCGGATCCCACAGACCTCCTCCCAAATTAATGTTGATAAATTGTATTTTTTATTAAGCCACCAAGATTTATGAACCTCTGCGCCTTATTCAAGCTTTTTAATTTAAATATTATACTTTCTACGCGGCTTAACGAGAGGGTTAAGAGGCATCAGCGTTTCTTGAGACCACTTGAAGATCTTAAAGCTTAATTTTTAAAATGATGCATTAAGAGGCCTGCGGAGCATGCGAATTTCATACAAACGTAATACCAAAATAATTTGTAAATCAAATGCATTCTTAAGGTAGTGTGTATTTATTTCAATTAGATTACAGAATATATAGGTTCCCAAATAAATATTTTGAATGTACATTGATTTAAACAAGAGTTAAAATAAAAATAGATTTTCTATTTAATTTTTAAATTCCTCATATCTTGTCTTTTTATCATTGTTCTTTCAAAATATTTATTTGGGAACATAGATATTCTATAATACAATCGAATTATATACAAACTACCTTAAGAATGTGTTTGATTTTCTTATTATTTTGGTATTACGTTTATATGAAAACGCATGCTCCGCCGGCCCCTTAAATAAGGATACCAACTCTCCCATCGTCCACCAGCAAAGAAACTTTCATCGAAGGTCGAAAAACTCATTAATTATCGAGTTTTGAACTTCCACCGAATTTTTTGACACTTTGAGACTTTAACTTTTTTAATGGAAGGCATGGGAAAATAAGTTGAGGAACTTGCATTTACAATATGGACTTTGAATGACATTTCTCAATTATATTCTCTCTCGCTCGAATTATTTTACTATTCCAGTAACGTACCTATAGACAATATCTGTCTGAGAAAAAAAAATCAAACAAAAATAACAAAAGTCTTATTAAAATCTGGACCTTACAAACAGCTGACGCTCTCCCACAAGTTCAAATCAAACGTAAAAAGTACAGTCGCTTCCACAATTCACATCTTATCAACATAGCTCAGTAAACACAGCGCTTAACAGAAATGAAAATTAGCCGCCCATTTAAACTCAAATTACCAAAACTTAATTTACTTTTTGTTTTTATTTTATTTTTATATACAGCGGTGACTGTACTCATTAATTTTTATTTCTGCTAAGCCTCGAGTCCTTTTGAAACAATTTTATATTTCAATTTGTGTCTTAATTTTACGTATTTTTATTTTAACTTTACATTCTACGATAATAATATCGCGGTTCACCCAAAAAGTTGAGTAAACTCTAGAAAACATTTTCAGTCTTATTTGCGAGCAATAATGAGCGAATGCATTGTTTTTCGTTTTAATGTGAAACAAAAAATTATTTTAGTATTTTAGTTCTAGAGTACAATTTGTATTTCTCTGTATTCGGCTACCTCAAAAGGCAGACAAAAAAGCTAAACATACAGGTACATTATTAAGATCATTGGCATTGATGTATAAGTATTCTTTTTTATTTTGTTTCACATCAAAAGGATAACTTCGTTTTAATATTTCCAAGGGCAGTACACGTTCTTAAAGTGTATTCGTTATAAAGTTATAATACTAGGTCTTTAACATAATATAGTGCGTAGTTATAACTACAAGGTGTTTGTTTGAATGCTTTTGAAGAAAGTTATGAAAATTTTGATTGAATTTCAATTTCAATGCGAAACTATAAAAGTAGGTAACACTTTCAAATTATTTTCTCTCTTCAAAAACCTTAATTTTGCATTAATGTGATGTTATGTTTAAATTATATAAAACAAATATAGTTTCCATAGTACCTATGTGTATAAATGCCTGTTCGTCCGTCACAACCTTAGAAATAAAAATATAGGAAAAATAAACAAAAAATGTACAAGAATTAAAATATAATGAAACAGAAAATTACTGAAAGTAGTCAATATACAATTTTGTTTCTAACAAAATTCATAACAAATCTTAAGTACATTGCCTTTTCTACCATTTTTTTATTTTTGCATTTTCTGGCAACACTGGAGAGATTCTTAACCAAGCAACAGGCTAAAGCGTATCACGCTAAGCGTTGCCAACTACATTAATACATACTTATTACTAGCTTCAGATCTAGTTGTTCTCAACACGTTAATAAATAAAGTAATCGTAAGCTTGTCTTATAAATAAATCAAACCATAATCATAGCAATTTCAGCTATTCGAACAAAATACTTGAACCCACAGTCGCAGCAAACTTGCATAAAGTCGAGACATCGGAATCCGCAGTACCCAAACATTTGATACTAAATAATCACAAATACCTACACTAAGTAAATATTATAATATAATTTTGTACTGTCATAAGTCGGTACACTTCGATATGGCGATAAAATGATATCACATTCTTCACTCAAAAATTTAGTATTCTACCAAAATGGTAGCAGTTATACCGGGGCAACACTCGTTTTGATTATGAACTTTATGTGATAAGTGATTGAGTCTATAATCACACGTACTGGCGTGTTGTTGGGCCATTCTTCCTTGAATGTGGTAGTGTATCGTCGTTGTTCCCGGTGTTGTTATTGTGTAAAAATGACATTTCTACCCCTGCGTCGCATCCCTAAAGAAAGAAAATGAAATATGAGCTACGTTAAAGCATAACTTCTACTAAACAATCAAGATTCCTCTGACTATGTTTCATTAGTTGGAGGAGTTAGCATAATTGAAATATTGGGAAAAGCACTTAAGACAACAGCTGTACTTGAGACAACAAAAATTGAGTCTCAAGGTAAGTTAGTGTTCTCGAACACCGGCAACTTGACAGAGATATTATTCCTTCAAAGTAATTTCCTCTCAATTGGCTGTCTTACCTCAGAATGCATAGGGTTGGCCGTAATAGTGATTGGCACTTTAGCGTTGGCAGGGATGTAGCCGTTGGCCCCACCGCTCTCTGGCACGGAGCCTTTCTCCTCTGTAATAATAAATCATTCAATGTGTTTTGACAGGCCAGCTTTGAAGTCGGTATTATGACATCAATGTTGATATTATGTGATTCTATTGTTAAGTTAAGCGATCTCGACATTTCACGGTCGGACGATCTTTAGATGTTTTGACGTTTAATTAAATTTTGATGCATTTATAATATTCTAACTAGGTTGTATTACGAAGACAGAGCTGCTTCGCGGCGACTTTACCGCGTAGATCTTGGTTACGTATGCGCTAGTCAGACGCGGTCCGCTTATTTTGTAGTGCAGAGTTAAGCCTGCCACAGTATGACAGGAGATAAGTTATGCATGTGTAAGAGAAGACTGTAGTACAGCTTGGAATTGAATTCGGTTTGCCTGAAGATTTTGCATGCACATTTAAAATTGTCGTGCACAACCTAACATGTGCAATTTTGCCTGTACAATCAAACTGTAAAGACATGCAGGAAAGCGTGCAGGAATACATCTTCCAGTTATCCTGGCCTGTATTTGCAACTTAGAGAATATCGTAAAACATATATATATATATATATGTTTTCCGCTTAGTTATATGTACGGTATGACTCCGAAGTTTGCAGGCATAATTGAACGTATTTGGCAGGCCGATGGATAGCTCTTTGTTGTAAGTTGCTTTCTATTTTGTTTAACAAGTAATACACCCACTAAAGCAACCATATTGTCGCGTGTTACCGGTGATGTGATTGCTTGCAAATGAGTCAACCGTCGGGCTCACAGTTACGTATGACATGTGTGTCCTCTATGGATCTCGGTTTGCCATGCACATTTTAAACTGTCATGCAAAACTTATCGTCTATGGCCAGCTTAGCGAGCACGGCCAGCAATGAGCAGACCAAAAATATTTGTTTTGGGGCTTTGGTATATTTATTCAGCTAGCTCCAGACTGACTGAGCGGCTAAAAACCTTAGATCGGTGTGGACATACGAAGCGCTACACGCGTAGTGTTTCCATTCACTTTTTGAGCTATCTGGCAGTCGCTCGCTCTGTTTGGAGCTTGCTCACAGTTTTATCAGTAAACAAATCAGTGCTAAAATACTGGATATGTTCCAACAATTTTACAACCAAAAAAATATCTATGTAAGTAGTATATCAACTATCTGATGTTCACGACACAAGTCTCATTGCTTAGTGTAGCACTAGACGGCGCTGCGTGTAATGTCCAGCGATATTTTTTTGTCATTTTTAAACAAGTTTCCATACAAAATAACATGATAAATAGCTTAATAAAGTAATACTGACTATCAGTAGTAGGTCTGCGGGCCCGGCGACACAGCAGCAGCGCTATGACCAGCAGCACCAGCAGCGCGGTGGCGCCGAGCGCGCCGCCCGCCGTCACCAGCGCCGCGGGGGAGCGCGCGGGGGGGGGCGCCCCGCCCGGCGCCGGCGCCGCGCTCGTGCTGCCGGGGGGAGCCGCTGGACGGAGGGTCTTCGCCGTCTGAGGAAGAGATTGCGGTATTGTTGTACTTGTCAAAGTAACTTCCTTTTATTTGTGGACGAACGAACTTAAAGGCGTATACAGACACACATAGGACGCTGGCTTCCGGCACCTATCCGCGCAGGTCCTACTCGGCGCAGGCAGGAGCTTATTATAATATTTTTTTTTTTTTAGCTGTTGCCCACGCTCCTACGTGTTAAAACTCAAAAATGTGTCCATATATCTAGCATTCCGCAAAAAAAATATTTATGGCGATTACGATTATTAGAAGTTTTACTCATCCAACTTGCTTGCTAGTTTATTCCAAAGTTAATTTCATTTCTATAGCTTATTTAATTTTTCATACTTTAAACTATATAGGGGGGCGGCAATCTTTCGTAGGCGTAGAGCAGCCAACGTAGCAAATCTGCCCCAGGCGGTGTAAGCGGCACAGGCAGTCTCTATACTTTGTGCCGACCTAGCGACAATTTCTGACGGCGTAAGCAGGTCGGAACTTGTCAGCGACGTTTGGCGCTTGTCGGCGCCGGAAGCCGGCGTTCTTCATGTATACGCACTTATACGTGATAAGGTTCCACGACAATCGTCTACTACGTTTGATTACAGAATTGATGGAATAAGTTAAGAATAATAGACCTCCAATTAGAATAACTATTACCAGCTGGTATGCTACCACCTTCTTATCAAAAAAACACTCCGTCTTCTGCTACAAATAAAGGTCACACTATAAAACTACAAGACGGTTCTTCATACTTGTGTATGAAAACCCACCGGGCAGTACCGAATACCACCTTTTTCAAATCAAATTCTTCCCCGTTATGTACCAGTCATGCTCAACTTAAGAGCCAGATGATCCTCAAAATCATATTTACCTTTATAGCACTGAACTCAGAAGCAGCCTGCGCCGTATAGGCCTGCAGTTTGATATCATAGCTTGTATCAGGTGAGAGGTGTGTCAGCAGTAGCGCCCGCGGTTCTCCCGACGTCGTCACCTTCTCATAGGCACCAGCTGATGATACCGCGCGGTAGTATACGTAGAAACCTTCCGCTTCTACCTCTCCGCCGCTTGTCCACTGAGGAAAGGGGTAAGATTTTAGATGCAAGCCTAAAACTGCTGCTGCTGTTAGTCGTTGATAAATTGATCAAGTCGAACTAGATATGTTTGCGAGAAGCACGAGACTTCCAGTCTCGCGTTTCTCGCGTAGCTAATGGAGGTCTTTGTCTGATACATTATGATAACAATACAAGGCAGAAGATGTCCTTGTTGGCTGGTTGTAATATCTGAACATACATAACGCGCCTGGGGAGTTAGTGTCACTTCTAACTTCACACACTAGGAAGATACGTTAGGGCTAGCGTTTTGGGGGCTGCCTATTCCTATTTTTGATGTACAAGAAGTACTTCTCAGCGTAATAATACAAACAATTTTGTATCTTGAATTTTAGCTTTCAGTGGAATCGCGCCGCTCTTGCACTGCTGCTATGCGAACCTCGGTTTTATGTTCTAGGTATTTAGGTAGATACTCACAGTCCACTCCAGCTGTATAGTAGTAGGAGACATGGGTACTGCACGAGCTAGTACAGGCACACGCGGCGCCTTGAACCCGCCGCGCTGAAGGTGGAAGCGCGCGCTGCTCTTACCGAGCTTGTTGTCCTGGTTCGAATATACTGCTGCTATCCGGAATCTGGGTACGACAATAATTTAGACAACATTCAAAGAAAAAGGTGACACATATATGGTGTAATTAAAATAAAAGGAAATCTAAAAAGAAGTGTTTCCAGGAAGGTTGCATTAGAATACGGGTTTTTAGTTCGGACAAGTCGGGACGGATCGATAAAGGTAAAAATGTGCAATTATTTCTTTATGCAACCACTAGGGAAACAAGTGCATACTTTACCTGTTTCTTAATGTGTGATAATCCCGTAAGTAGTCATCACTATGAACAACTTTTAACAACTAAATGACGAAAAAATCTGCCGTTCTTCAACACGTGTTCACTTAAATTGCCAAATAACGTAGATAACAACGTGTTTTAACAATCGGAACAATGTAAACCGATGCGATAATATCAAACAAAATTTAAGTCGTCTTATGGAAGCTGTTTGACTTTGTCTTTATCAGAAAACAATTTTATGTATATGTCACCGTAAAATTGTCAAATACGTTATATTGTAATATCTCTAGCGATATTGTAAAGTCTCGAATTATTGTCAAATGAACATACTACTTACAACAAAACGCATAATTTTTCGTGAAATGCATGCGATGGTAGTCAACTTACGCGGTGTGGAGGGAAGGGGAGGTCCCCCTTGCCCAGTGGCACAACTCTCATGAAAAGATAATGCACCATTCCTGAGAAATACCGATTAATGTAACATAACCTTAAAACACTTTATATTCCCCCTAAAAAGCGTAGTCGACGGAGCCACGCTTCGCGGGGCCCTATTTCTGAGTGCAGGGTTTAAAGGAACCTAACTAACCTAACGGGGGGGTGCCCAAGTCCCGATCATGGGGGCAGAGATGCTTCCGTATGTTCAGTTGACAATAATTCGAGACATTACAATATCGCGAGAAAAACACGTTATATTGTAATATAACGTGTTTGACAATTTTACGGTGACATATACATATGGATAAAACGTCACACTTTACTGATCGCGTAGATGTGCATTTTCACGTTTAACCACGGTAACAGTTTAGAAACCTCCTCTATGATGTACTTACCTACCTCGTAAACTACACTTTCTGAATCCGACGTAGAACCTTAGTTTAGTATGCAGGGCTGCACCCTTGAGGATGGCAGGTACTTACTTGTAATATTTCCCTGGAGTCAGTCCGTCGATCTGATAGGAATGTATGTATGCTGGTATGTCCTGGTTGGCGGTGTTCCATTGGACATTGCTAGAGTTGCTCACCTCTCTATATTGTACCTTTAACAAGTATTTCAATTAAATTCAGAATTTCTTATCGTAAATCATCACTAGATGCAGTTGTTTTTAAAAACACATTTTTCTCTTTTAAGTTTTCGGTCTCCAAGACTAAAGGATTCTGACACTACACTGTACCATAGCTTAGCCATGCTATGAACGTACCAAGCAAAAAATATTATTTATATTGAAATGTATGCCGTTCTAGACCGTTTCGTTACCGACCATTACCGTCGCATGCCTTGTAAGTAGCGTCGCAAAATATTCTCGCCGACAGTTGTTGACGTTCCGTTCAGAGCACGTGACGGTAACGGAACGGTCTAGTGGCAAAGTGTCCGATAAAAACGGGTATGATACGCTCTGATCCGTTCTCGTGAGCAAAGTAGTTAGTGTTATGTATCTTTCCATCCGTGCCTGATACGTTCATAATACGGCCATGGTTTGGTACTGTGTAGTGGGCAGACTCCTTAAGACCCATGGGTATAAATCATGAATAAACTTAAAAATACAGATACGGGATAACAACATTAATTATCAGACCTAAACAGATAAAGCTCGCCTCTGCTGGACTTACTACAAACACTAAGTAGGTTCTTATAGTTTCTCGTAAGAACAGACATAGGCACGCCCGTTCTACAAGCAAGTTGGTAATGTTATTAGCCACAAGAAGCATTAAGATCCTTCCCTACCCAAGAACTACTTGTATAAAAAGATAACACAGATTGAAATGAAGCTCGGCTATCTTCACAAAGTGCTTTTATTAAATCCTTAGTTTCTCGAAGAGCAGAATTAAAACGAATGCCAATTTGCCATCGTTAATTCCAATGAGTACTCTCGCTAGACGAGCGGTGCACAGCTAGGCCACAAAAACTTGCAGCTCGTATAAAATGCTAACTTTTGTCCCGCATTTCTGTCTGTAAGGCACGGGCGACGGACCAAAAGCAACGACATAAACCGTTACTTCAGTCCCCTTTGAGCATTTTATACAAGAAAATACGAGTTTTCAAGAAAATAATTATGAATCGGGTTGTATATCTTGTTTGTGTTGAACTCTCTTGGTTGGGTGGAAGGGGTTTTATATTTTCGTGGGTGACATAAAATGAGATTTAAAATAACTAGCACATAATACACGACACGGGAAGCCATGACAAGTTATCAGTCACTCAGAACACAGCTGATAAGGTTTTTACATAAAATTTGCCTGAAAGGACTACAAATCTAGCATATTGGTGAAGTCAAGTACCGTGTGGAATTGAGGATTTTAAAAATACTATGGAAAATCAGCTTTATTTCTGCTAAAATGCTTCTTAAAAGATAAGCTTACCTTGAAGAACCGTATAGTTAATCCTTGGTTATCGTGTGACCATGAGACCATGACGCTTTCGTCATTCAATCGGGTGACATTCGGTCTTGATGGAGGAATCATGACAGCTGAAACAAAAACTTGGTCACTACCACTGGATCCATTTTGACTGCTTCTAACAGATCTTGATTGATTCCTAATCATACCTTTATGTTTTCTTGGGTTCTTCCTGCTGTGCCTTTTGGGAGGTTGAATGGAGTACCTTGTCTTTGGAACTTCAGATGGATAGTCCTGTGCAAAAAAATAGTATTCGATTAATGTTCATTGATTAGGTATGTATGTATGTCGCCGTAAAATTGTAAAACCCGTTAGATTATAAGCTATCGAGCGAGATTGTGAACTCTCGATAGATTGTTGTTTAATGCATTATTTTTCGGTAGATTGTACTCTATCGAATTGAAACTGTTACATTGTGAAATGAATGCGACGGAAGTGTCTCTGTTCCCATAATCGAAACTTGAAGTTAGGTTAGTTAAGTTAGACAGAAATAGGCGCCCTTTTTATGCGAATATACGTGTTTTGAGGTTAGGTTACTTGAATCAGTTTTTCTAAGGAATGATGCATTATCTTTTCAGGAGTGGTAGCAGGAGGCAAGGGGGACCTGACTGCCCCGTATGTTTTTATTTGACCGCTTACCTCGTGGGCACTTAATCTTAAATGCCCCCTTACCTGGTCGGATATCTGCAGCGGCACGACAGTGAGCATGCCGGCGCCGTACGCGCAGCCGAGCGGATTACACGCGAAGCACTGCACGATGCCTGCGTGACGCTTCTCCACGTGCTCGATGAACAGGTCCGTGTCTACCAAACAAAGATTCATTTAAGAAAAGATCAGGGCTAACCGTGTTTTTGACCATCCAAGTTAGACACGCTGTGCTAGGACGGCTTACTGCAGTAAAAATACTAATTGGACACAATTTACGCATGTTTGTGTTCAGGTGTACTGAAATCGGAAGAATCCATCTAAAAGTCCCGAGCGGTTAGATGAAGTGACATTCTTTCAGAAAAAAAAAAATTGGTTGCCTGTAAAGTCGGTATACGGGCGAAAGTTTTACGTGACAACGACTTTGAGTGGTAAAATAATTTTAATGTGAATATTCATTCGTATAGTAGGAAGAAGGATGAAATGAACCGGTGTGTATGCCTATCTCTCTCACTCTCTCTCTCTCGCTCTGTCTCTCTCGCTCTTAGGCGGGCTAACTGTGCTCGAGTGGAAGGGACGCGTGCCTTTCACTTTTTATGTCTGTCTCTCTCGCTCTTAGGCGGGCTAACCATGCCCGAGTGGAAGGGACGCGTGCCTCTCACTCGCTCTCATTGTGAGCGCATAACGTGAGCGGAGCGTAACGCAGTTTTTTGAAGTGTCACCCGGCAAACCAATTTATAAGACGTTGTCACGTCAAAAGATGACGTAAGACAACCGCAAGAGAACTAAGGTTACCGACGTAGCCCGAAGAATTGCCCAACTTAAGTAGCAGTGGGCGGGGTACATTGCTCACAGAACGGATGGCTGCTGGAAAGGCGTCCCTCCTCTCACTAGATGGACCGATGCATGATGTGGCGACACTTCGGGGAATCCTATATCCAGCATTTGACGTCTTTCGGCTGTAATGATGATGATGACGGAATTGACCAAAATGCAATAAGAAACCGTAAAAATTAGCTTCGTCGACCCGGTTGCAAGTCGTTGTACGAAACGGTTGGAAAGCAATGGGGGCGTCTTGTCTTGGCCCGTTGGTGTCTATAAAGCCCTGGGTCGGAATTCAATACTTAAACCTATATCTTGCTTTCTATATTAGGTTTCACAGCCACGAATTGAATACTATTCGTAGATTCAAAATATCTGGACACAAATACTGTTATTTATTTATGCTCTTGGTGATTTGTAGATAGAATTCAAACAAAAACACCAGAGTGAAACAGAAAGATCAATCTTGCATAGACACATAAATGGTTCACATTTGAATTTCATTTATATAACAGAAATGCAACAGGTCTCAATATTTATGTCAGTCACGGCCGAATAAACTACCCGACAGACTCACAGAGGCAACAAAAACCAATTGATTCATGAGGTTTCATGCAAAGGTTAACAGAAATGTTTAATTTAATATTCAATTTTTATTTTATAAATACCGGAATATTGTATCACTGTTTCAGACAGGAGGTGTCGACACGTGGAAACTGTTTTTAAAGCGTTTTGTATTTCTACAATGGCTTTCAAGAGATTGACATTGGTGTCGATTCTGTTGTGCACAAACTAAATTTAATTTAGGCTATTGCTATCTTTTTCTCTATAGTAAAACGAGAAAGAGTCGGACGTAATTTAGAGCTGTCAAATTGAACGGTGCAGGTAAAAACATGTCGACTAAAAACACGTTGAAGTGCAGGGCTTAAACTAGTTTGACATCTCTAACTTAGTTCATAGCTTAGCCGTCCTTTTCTCACACTGCCTTTTAGTAAAAGATAGCAATGGCCTAAATTAAGTTTAGTTTGTGCACAACAGAATCGACACCATTGGCTTTTCGATAGCTTGTGTCAATCTAATACATTTTTGACTGGTTCTACCGTATTTTTCGCAGCTAGAATTTCAAAAGTTTAGACTACTCTACGTTATTACCGTACAAAAATATAGAAGATTACTCTCATGACGAAACAACTCGTCTAGATAAGTTAACACCTAGAGAAATGATCTCATCTAATCTTCTTCGTAAGATAGGTTCGATTGAAAAGGGTATACGAGCAATTCTCTGTAAATCGAAGTCATCCAAAGAGAAAAAAGTATATGACCACGTAATATACCAACAGGACCTTATTTTCTAAAAAGACTTCAAAGAAATCGTCTGATACTCACTGTTAGTCCTAATCCCCTTCTCATTCTTCAGCACCTCAGCGTTCAGCACCCAGTAGACCCTCGGAGCTGGTTGTCCGTAGCTGGTCCCGCAGGTGGCGTGCGCCGTGCCGCCTTCGTTAGGAGTGGACACGGTCACGTTGCCGTCCCAATGCGGTGCCTGCAGCGCTATGACCTTCCACGAGCGACGGATGCCGTTGGCCTTGCACGAGTATACGCCCTAGAAAATGGGAACGTCATTAGTCAACGTCATTCATCATTTCCCTGCCGTTAACTCAATTTAACAACAACAATAACAACAATAAAGATTTCCCTACTTTCAAATGGTTTTTATTTAATCATCCTTATATCTACTTAAATTCTACATATTCAATCATCATTATTTACATTATATACAGTCACTAGCTGACTGGCGCAACTTCGTCTGCGTCTCATAATTTGAGATTTAAACTATCCTATCTCTCAAGTTGGATCAAACTGCACATGGTGTGCGAATTTTATTATAATCGGTTAAGTGGTTTAGGAGTCCATTGAGGACAAACATTGTGACACGAGATTTATATATATTAAGATTATTATTATGAAGCGACGTCGTCCGTAACAAATTATCTAGAAGAAAAATATTTAGATAAAGATATGTTTATTTTGTAAAAGCATGAGTGGACGTATACAATATACAGGGCAGGGTTATGTATGTATTTAGATACTTTTTCTTTTCTGAACAAGGCTTAAAGATATCCCTTTCATTCACTGCGGGACTACTCAACCAAATTAATCTCCAAAAACTAACTCGCAAGATATTATGGGTTACGTTATTGGATCTTTATGGAAGAAAAATGAATAGGCAGACTTTCAATTCTCAAATGACTTTTTGTGCTACTCGTAGTATATAAACGTACGTTTATATACTACAACACCAGGTTAAGGTACAACGACCATATAAAACGAAAATCTTAATTCTACAAATCTTTTTTCAATCCTATTGAACCAAAAAGTTAAGGCCTTAGGTCATCCCTTCACAACGCCAAAGAAAAAGCTGCCTTTTTCACACAAAACACTTTTATTTATATTACAAGAAGATGGCACTACTGAAAATCATTTCAAAGCTCCTTTCTACTCGCTCAAAGACGCAAAACACAATGCGACGCAAACACAAAAAATATTAAACACAATATTATAAGTAAAACGCTTTCACATTTTATAATCTTTGAGATGGGAAATCTTTTTCACAAAACATTAAAAAAGCAATCTTATCTTAGGAGACTGTGTTATGTGCAAAAAGGCTGTCTTTACGCGCTGAGGACTAGTTCATGAAATAACATGAAATAAGGTGCAGAGTAAGTTAAGAACTGGTATAATTTTAGCTTAGTGTATGGCATTAACTAATTGAGACTGGTCAACTCTCAGCTGCCACGGTTAATTTTAATTTATTTATTTTTTAAGTTGATTTAATCTTTTCTCTGGACGCTCTTAATGTGCACGTCTTGCTAGATCGTTCTCACATATATGTATAATCACAACATGAATGATGTAACCAAGATTTTGTAACAATATTTTGATTGAAAAGAGTGTCCATGGAGTTTCTTGCCCGTTCTTCTCCATAGAGATCTACGCTAGGGAATGGGCAACTACAGTACTTTCTCAAGTTATTATGCCTTGTGACTGTGACTGTAGCTTTGATTTAGTTTTGTATTTTTGACATTCAAAAGTGCCGTAATGGTCTAATTGAAATAAATGGTTTGAGTTTGAGTTTGAGTTTAACAACACCTAAGGGCTTGTATTTTGTTACCGTATCAATAGGATTCTATCTTTAGATTAAGCCGTGCTTGCCTAGGTTGGTCTGTGGACGGGTGACCACCCATTACATACCGAGTTTCCTCCGTGCCTCGGAAAGCACGCTAAGCCGTTGGTTCTGTCATTTGTAGATCTTTGATTGTCGTTACATAGTCAGTGGCCCAAAAAGTCTGACAACCAGTCTTGGCAAGGGGTATCGTTATAACCCAGTACTAATCGTGTTGTGGAGGTCAGATAGGCAGTCGCTCCACGTAAAACACTGGTATTCAGCTGCATTTGATTAGACTGGAAGCCGACCCAAACATAGTTGGGAAAAGGCTATCTATAGGATTGTGCAACGGAAACCCCTAGTCAATCATTTATTGTCATTTAGACTTGCGTCTTCTGCACCAGATAAAGCTCAGAACACGTGTAAGACTCCGGATCTACATCACCTCTACTCGTTTTCACTATAGCTGATTCCGGCCCCTCTGATTCTATTTTTACCCTACTACTACGAAGCCAAAAAGAAGGGTTATGATTTTAGCAGTCTAGTATGTTTGTACGTTAGTTCTTCTGTATCGCCTAAACTATTCATCCATTTTTTTATGGTGTCAATCGATTCGTTATAGTCCGGCTATATTTTAACTTGAGCACACTTCCACAATAGGATGAGTCGATTTTGCCTTGTAAAACCCTTTAATAAGAGCTGGATTTTTCAGTAGTCGGGTTTTTACTTGTAGTATACGACACAAATTCTTGTTTATAAATCACCTGAACACTGCTACAGTCTACAAAACTATCTAAAGGGTGTAAAACACCTCTTCACGAAGCCGAAAAGCACTTGTTCTACACCATACCTGGGAACCTTCTAGTTACGGAGATATGGGGGGTCAAAATTACAACTTTTTGACAAGTTCTTTCTTAAATACAAGTTTTTTTTTACTTTTACCACCTCCACGACCCCCGTACTATTCAATCTATCCATCAGCACAATGTTTTAAGTGTGTTACATTGAGTTCAACCACAAAACATGATTTATAACCTCAGAAAAAAAAGTTGTTTCCCAGGATTTTTTTTATTTTTTATGTACAGAATGCTTGGTAGACGGCTTTGTGATGAGGTGGTTTACACCCTGTAGAATTCACAGCAAGTAAAAACAACTGGATTCGTTCTGGACGGATTGGTCGGAGACGGCAAATTGTAAACAGGATTGGAAAGCCATGGTGAGGCCTTTACCCTTCTGGGCAAACCTGTGGTACAAAATAGGCTGACATAAAAAAATATAGTATTAACTGACCTCTTTAGCGGGGGTAAAAGGCGACACCATCAACATGTGTTCATTAGCATCTGTTTTCAACTCTCCTTGTCCCACCAAACTCCAGGATATGTTCGGAGGAGGAGTGCTGACGGCTCCACACCATAGACGGAGCACCCCGTTGGGTTTCACTGGCATTGTCAGTACTTCTTCATCGTCTATTACTCCTACATAGTCTTCTGATTCGAGGAATCTGGAAATGAGTAGGGATTTAGTATTTTTGATAGCAAGATTAATTTATTGATTAGATGAACCCAGATGTACATGCTGAAAATGTGACATAACATCGCAACATGCATTTCTCGAAAATGGGCATTGGGCAAAGTTGTACCTATACAGTATCTGTTTAAGGGGCATCAATAGGTAATAGGAAAATGAATCTGGGCAGATACGTTAGATACAGCACAATTAAGAAAGGCGTTCGGAGTGGAAAGTTTTCTTATGCAAACTTTTCTCGTATAAACAAATATTTATTGAACATTTCAATACTTTCAGCACGTGAGAAGGTAAGTTTATTAACAAAAGTTAAAAGGTAAAAGTTAAACTTATACCTATAGACCTTAAAAAGGTTAATTTACTATTACACCAACATTTCACGAACATACAAAGTCCAAATTCATACTACACGGAAGACAAAGTTTTCGAACCCAAACTATCTGTACATCATGCGATCGGAATAGTCTTGACATTTTGCGGTTTGGTTGGTTTTCAGAACCACTTGAATCCTACTAAAGGACTTGTGGTAGTTGTGGTCTCAGCCGCTTGAAACTCAGGACGGTACTAGTACTCGGGCGTTATAGCATTTCCGGGCTGTTTTACAAACTAGTTGTCACACGGAATTACTTAAAGGGACGACATGCTGTTCCACAAAGCTTAACTTTTGTACAACTAATTGTCGATCCAATCAGTATAAAACAAGGACCAGAACCCTTCAGGATTTACGGTCGAAAAGACCTTTAAAAAGCCAAAAGGTACTTGATCTCCCCGTAAATGAAAGGCCTCTAGTTACGGAGATATTAGTCTATAATATAATTGTTAACCATAACCCCTGTACTAATCAACATATCCATAATGTTTGAGTGCGTTGCATTGAGTTCTACAGTAAAACGAGATAATTAACCCAAAAACAAAAAGTCGTTTCCCAGCAATCATTTCTGCGTAGACTTTCTAAGTTTGATGTACCGAATGTTGGATTGACGGCTTCATGAAGGGAACGCTTACATATTGTATATCCTAATAGATCACTACTGAAAATAGATTTACTATAAGCAAGTGTGTACTACTCGTATCGTCAACCAATTTAGCACAACACTTAAAAGTACTTACTACTGTTTACTTACTGCGGTTTTTCATTACACAAGTACTTACGGGATTATATCCGTGATTTTCTTTTGTTTTTGTGAGCTCCCGATACTTCGACACTGTTGCAAGCATCATGATCGCGGGAGTACTGTACTGTGTTGCGGGAATGTGTTACAGCGTCGATATAATTATCGGAAGCTCACAGAAACAAAAGAAAATCACGGATATAATCCCGTAAGTACTTTAAGTGTAATGAAAAACCTTGAAAGTCTAAAACATTGCAATTTTGGTCTTCCGACCAGGCAAAACAGTAGTCCACAAAAAAAACAACATTCCAACAGGAATAGGGTACTTAGATGATAAAACAGACCGTCAGATACATTTCCAAAAAATATTGGAAACATGTTTTTTTCTTTTTTCACGTAAACAAAAATTAAGACGATACAGTGCGACGAAAACTTGTGTGACGTCACATTTCAGTATATTTTTTACCGGAAAGTAACGTCACAAGCCCTCACTCATATTCCGTTTGAGTAATTTTTTTACCGGCAAGTAGCGTCACAAGCATGACTCATGATCTTTGACGCGTTTAATCTTCATCAAGTTTTATTAATTTAATCGATAATGTAATTCAAGTACTAAACAGAATCATAGTTTTTTAGTCAGGAATCAACCCTATTTAAAAATCTATACGCCACATTAATGGTAAAAACTAGATCTATTAACATACTAACCTGACTTCCCTGCTCGCTTCACGCTGTACCTTCAAATGCGTCCTCTGTGCTATTTCCAAAGCATCTCCACTGAGCTCATTGGTAGCTCTGCAGCTGTATGTACCACTGTCTTCAGCCGTCGCGTTATGTATCACCAGCACACCGTGTGGAGTTTCTAGTTGCTTTCTGTTGCCCTGGAACAAAATATCTGGTTACAAAAGTCAAAGGTCTGGATGACAGTCAAAGATCAGGTTGTGACAGTCAAAGAGCAGGCTATAACCTTCGTTCGTCCCGAAGTTTTGTCCCACATTCTAAAACAAAATTTCACCACATCTCTTTTGAATTCTGCATCGTCCCAAATATAAGATTTGTGATCCAAAACAAGTAAAAGCGTGATGTTAGACTCTCGAGAACTATTTTTTTTTAGGACCAGCCCAACTCTCTGTTCCTAAACCACTGCAACTCCTGAAAGCTATCATAAACAGTGGCAACCACCAGAAAAACGCCGAGACAATGAAGCTCGCGAAGTCCCAGAAAAACAATTTAAGTGTCTTGGATTCCTCAACGAAATATATATGTCACCGTAAAATTGACAAACACGTTATATTACAATATAACGTGTTTTTTCTCGCGATATTGTAATGTCTCGAATTATTATCAACTGAACATACGGAAGTATCTCTGCCCCCATAATCGGGACTTGGGGCACCCCCCCGTTAGGTTAGTTAGGTTCCTTTAAACCCTGCACTCGGAAATAGGGGCCCCGAGAAGCGGGGCTCCGTCGACTACGCTTTTTAGGGGGAATATAAAGTGTTTTAAGGTTATGTTATATTAATCGGTATTTCTCAGGAATGGCGCATTATCTTTTCATGAGAGTTGTGCCACTGGGCAAGGGGGACCTCTCCTTCCCTCCACACCGCGTAAGTTGACTACCATCGCATGCATTTCACGAAAAATAATGCGTTTTGTTGTAAGCAGTATGTTCATTTGACAATAATTCGAGACTTTACAATATCGCTAGAGATATTAGAATATAACGTATTTGACAATTTTACGGTGACTTATATAAATAATCAGAAAAAGATACTTAGCGGAGGAGTAGGAAAAACATAATTTATATTAAACAATAGCCCGTCAGATTCTATATTTCTATAATTATGCTATGTAAACCGTCAAAGGGTACAGATAGGGTACTGCGTATGTCAACGTCGAACTTCAATGGCTGGTAGACAGCTCGTTTCCTCACAATGAGGAAACTTGAGTCTACTAGGAACAATATAGACTGATTATTTTATGTCGGCTTATTGTGTTTAAACACGTACCTAAGTAGATAGAAGCTTATAAAACTTTCCTTAACCGGAAAACAACAAAGTTCTTATGAAATAATCTAAAGATAATATTTGACGCGTTCAGTGTGTATATGTTTGCCGGAAAGTTTCACGAGTGTTTTCTAACAACGCATATCTTGCGTCGACGTGTTTATCAACTCTATTAGCTTCCTATAATCGACCTTGCTGACTCAATCGATTCAAATAATTCGGTATATCTTAGAAATAAAATACTATCGAGCATGCAGCTGCAACAGCCCAAGAACTGTATTCTATCTAATAAAAGCTTTTCATTTCTTGTTTTTAGAACAGATCCATAAAAATCAGAAAACCTACTCATCATCTTCTGCCTAGCCCTTTCCCAACATAATTATATATTTTGGGAAGACTTCAGTGTGGTTAAATTGATTAAATTTTAACCGGAAGCAGCTGCTGAATACCAGTATTTTACATGGACAGTCTGCCTGCATGACCTCCACAACCCACTTACTGGATTTTGCGATACCCCTTGGCAAGACTTTTGGGCTTTTTCCGAAACGACTGGCAAACATCTACAAATGACAGCCAAGCCAACTACCAAAGCCACAACCTCGCCAGGTACACACTGTATAAAGTACTTACTTACGTTCCCCAAACATAGACTAAGTTACCTTCCAACAAACCCTCTTAAAAGAGGATATAAAACGAACTACGTTAAAAATATTCGCATATCGGTTCACCGTTCAAAGCGGCCACAAGTATACTGAAACAAGCTTTGATTCTGTGAGATACAGGCTAAACTTAAACTTTGTTTAACCAACTATTCACAAACCAGCGTAAGAGCCTTCTTTGAAATCGGATTTCTTTTGAAATATAAGCTTTTGTTCCGTATTACGTCAGTTGTTTATGTCCGTAACTAAATAGGCTTAAATTATTTTTAGTTATGTCTAGAACTGAACGCGCTATCCAGATTTTTAGTCACGTAGATTTAAACAGGCATACATTGATGACATCACGCTTCCAAATAATTATGGATTCCGCTACCGAACGTGGTAATCACACGATTAATCTTCAAACTCCTTTTTTAGAACATGTCTGAACATTTGAACATGTATGCTTTGCATTGCAAATCCGTAGTTTATTTGATTGTGTATTCAGTTATTGTCCACGTATTCTTTAGTCAGAGTTCCACATAGTAACTATAACCTGCAACGAATTTTCAGTCGACCCATAAAAGTAATATTTTAGACGAATTATCACAATTTCTTAGGCTGAAACCCGTGAACCGTTTAAGACATACCCCTGTCTCTATCTTGCATTTGTAATAGCTTCACAGTTATGCGACTGTAACAAGAGAAATGTTTTGCCGACGTACTAGTTAAGTCATCATCATCTGCCTAGTGCTAGCAATTTCCCAACAATGTTTTCCAATTCAACCGATTACTGTTGAAGCCTAGTATTTGACAGCGACTGCTTATCTGACCTCCACATCCCGGTCATAACGAAACCCCTTGGTGAGACTGGACTGGACTGGACTTTTGGGCCGCTGACCTTCCTGTAGCGACCGTCAAAGATCCAGAAAAGACAGGTGGGACCAACTACTTAACGTGCTTTCTTCTTGATGTACGGTAAGCTGTACTCTGAACTCCTCATAGTACCTACTTGCTCAGTACCAAAAGATAAATTTCTGCCCAAGGCATGTAACGAAACCTCACCTTAGAACCTTCCTTCCACCACGTAAGAACAGCCGGCGGTTCCGAAGACGGCTCCTTACAATGCAGTATCACAGTGTTGTGCAGCGGAGCTGTGATGACTCGCTCCTGCGCCGTCTTACTGGGTGAGGTGATGAGCTTTGCCACCGTCAGACGAGCAGGCACTGATGTCAGACTGATAGCACCGTACCATACCACGCACTGGAACAAGTAAACAATAACAATAATTATCAACATTGAATCGATTATTATCATGAAATCCCTCATATGATATGAATCTGTTGAAGCGGGACTTGGCGAGTCACACCTATGGGTTTATGAGGACAGATGGGCCTGGATCGCACAATGGATGCCTGAAGACGGGCGTCATCGAGAAAAGGCACTTGTTTTCCTTTTTTGTTCTGAAACATACTTGAGAACCTAGTTACGGAGAAATTGGAGATCTATTTTAACACATTTTAGTGTTTAAACTTTATTTTACCTCCTTGACCGAGTACTTTATTCAACCTCTTTGAGTGCGTGATATTGAGTGCCTGTATATTCCAGGCTTGTTCTGAAAAATTCTAAACGTAAAAGCATAAAAACAATACTCCTGGGGATGAAACCCAGGATATCGATTCAATAACTGCAGTATGTTTGAACTGAAATGCTTGTCTGTCGATGTTGTACGAATCGTAGTTTTAATCAAAAAGTGTTGGTTCACTCTCGATTCAGTTTTTTAGTTCGACAAACGAGTGAGTAACTGCGAAGTAGGACATAGCAAATGGAGTACGGTTCTACTTTCCCTGAGTGAAAATTCGATTTTAAACAATCCTCGACTAATTTATTTTTAGTATTTCCTGTACAAACACAATTTTCGTTGTTTCTTCTATGCTTAGATCGCTTCGAGGTCAATATTTTTTCAGAATGAAGTCAAGAAAGAATGAAAATAAAACAAGAGCAAGTATTTCTTTACTATGTAATCCATATCCACCTCTGTTATGCTTCGATTTTATCCATATTTTTAATTGTCATTTTATCATAATTTTATGGAAAAAGTCGAAGTTTATTTTCCAGGGAGAAAACCGAGGAATACGTTTCTCTCCTCTTAAGAATCGACATCCAATACAGTAATGACTCGTAAATTGCCATAATCATGGGACTATCGCTATATAATCCACCGCAGGTGTACCACGACCACTACTCACTATTCCCCATGGCTTATCCTTAGTCACCTCTTATGACACCCATGGGAGTTCGGCGTAGTCATCCGTAACAAGCACCACATGGGGACGATTGGAAATCTTGTTTGATATATTGCCTTTTAATGTGAACAGGTTTTGGCGAGATTTAGAGCTCCGATTAGAAATATAATTGTTTGGATCTGTTTACTTTTCGCGACTTTACATTGTGAATAATCCAAATGGTGACTTTAAACTTCTGGAGGCTTAAAAACTTTAAGCGAAAACGGATTGTCGGAATTGTAATTTTTCTTTTACTTTCATTATTGTGAGGTTAGCGCCTAATAAACTGGTCTCAGAGTTTTCATAACGCCAATGTACCTCTGACTTAACTTTCATGCCGTCAACAAATTAATATAGCTCAAACATGCTTGTTTCCTCATAATGTTTTCCTTAACCGAAGCAAGTGGTAATTATACAATCCGAAAAATCAGAGGATTTTTTGTTCTTAATTTTCGGATAAAGATCAGCTAAAGACAAGCTTGTGACTATCCTGATAAATGTACTTATACATACCTATGTACCTACGGTTGAACAAGCTATTTGGTTTACACTTTAACCCTTTTTTTTTTTTTTTTTTTTTAAGGATGGGAAATCATCAAATGCCCCCCCCCACTCTGGGCGGAGCGGGAGGGAGTGTCAGACTCTTACTGACTAAAAACCATCCATGTTCCTTCCTCGCCTTTTACGTTCCGGGGCCGCGGTATCTCTTTCGAACAGGCCCGCAACCCCGGCAGGCTTCGGCCCTTTTACACTTTAACCCTTAAATTACATTGTAAAATGTAAACCAAATAGCCGATCGTACCTACAACGACTTAGAAAGCGATTGAGTTTCGGCCAGAACCTCTGATATCTTGTCAATGCAGGTCTTTCAATGAGAAAACATCCTTTGTTCTACAGTGGATGCTCATGTTGGTATTATTTGCAGGTGACAACACTTGAGGATGGACATTCTCGACGATGTCCGAACTTTACGATCCGAATCATAGGGTGGTCGGTCACGTCAGTGGAAGGACTTCGAATATTGTCCATTTTCAAGTTCATGTCTAACCTATACAAGTACCTTAATAAAATTGAAGTGTCTGTTAGTAATATCAAAGTAACAGCTTTGTACTAAGTAAATGCATAATATGAAATGTTTACGGCAATTATAACAAAAACATTTTTAATATTTTTTATTCTAGCTGTCTGTTTGTACCGGCTAATCTTCGAAACGGCTAGACCGATTTTAACGTGACTTTTACTAGCAGATAGCTGATTTTATAAGGTGCAAGTTAAGCTACTTTCATTTAAGAAAAATAATTAGGGCTGCGTGCAAAAAAAAAAAAACTTCAAATCGTTACCAAATCCGCTTCATAATGGAAGTAATGTTTTTTAATAACAATTTCACGCGAATGTCATGGGCATCAGTTAGTAAGTAAATAACATTGAAATATAAATACCTGATACCAAGTAGTTTCCATATCCGTCAGAACCTCTATCTCCATCTTAGTGCTTCTTCCCGGCAGTCCAGGTATGATCTTCTTGCCGTCTCCCTCTTCCACCTCCGTCCAAGTATCGCCATCCCTGTCTGGCTTCCACCTCCATACGAACCGCTCTCCGGGCACGTTGACTTCGCACTCGAATGTCACTCTGTCTCCGAGGGGGGCTATCACAGACTCAGGGTATTTTGTGAACCTCATTTCGAGTTCTGGAAACAAAGCAAATGGTACAATTTAAGTATACGAATTGTTCTTGAAGTGAAACTTCTTTACGCGCGAGCACTTTTTGCACTGAAAAAAAAAAGTAGTTGCCACAATCAAGATTTGGTTTAGATTGACTAAGTAACTTGTTTGCATCTGAGCCTATCAAGCACAATGATCACAACAACTACTTTTATTTGATTGAGATATCTTGGTTAGAGTTATCACAAAACCTATTTGCAGCAATCAAGTCAAAACATAGTTCCTCCAACCAAGTTTATTCAGTGTACCATATACACGCACACATACACAATAAGTTGATTGCCTTAAACAAGTAGCTTGTTCACCCTTATAAAGGAACTTGTTTATACTAACCAAGTAGCTTGTTCACCCTAATAAAGTGGCTTGTTTATACTAACCAAGTAGCTTGTTCACCCCAATAAAGTGGCTTGTCCATATACACGCACACATACACAGTAAGTTGATTGCCTTAAACAAGTAGCTTGTTCACCCTAATAAAGTGGCTGGTTTATACTAACCAAGTAGCTTGTTCACTCTAATAAAGTGGCTTGTTTATACTAACCAAGTAGCTTGTTCACCCTAATAACGTGACTTGTTTAAACTAACCAAGTAGTTTGTTCACCCTAATAAAGTGACTTGTTAACACTAACCAAGTAGCTTGTTCACCCTAATAAAGTGGCTTGTTTATACTAACCAAGTAGCTTGTTCACCCTAATAACGTGACTTGTTTAAACTAACCAAGTAGTTTGTTCACCCTAATAAAGTGACTTGTTAACACTAACCAAGTAGCTTGTTCACCCTAACAAACCTAATAAAGTGACTTGTTTATACTTGCCAAGTAGCTTGTTCACCCTAATAAAGTGACTTGTTTAAACTAACCAAGTAGTTTGTTCACCCTAATAAAGTGACTTGTTAACACTAACCAAGTAGTTTGTTCACCCTAATAAAGTGACTTGTTAACACTAACCAAGTAGTTTGTTCACCCTAATAAAGTGACTTGTTAACACTAACCAAGTAGCTTGTTCACCCGAATAAATTGGCTTGATTATACTTACCAATTAGCTTGTTTGCCCTAATAAAGTGGCTTGTTTATACTTGCCAAGTAGCTTGTTCACCCTAATAACGTTACTTGTTCAAACTAACCAACTAGTTTGTTCACCCAAATAAAGTGACTTGTTAACACTAACCAAGTAGCTTGTTCACCCTAACAAACCTAACAAAGTGGCTTGTTTATACTTACCAAGTAGCTTGTTTGCCCTAAACAAGACTCTTGATACATTTAATCATGTTTCTTGTTCGGGGTTATAAAGATAATCTTGGCTGCTCCAAACAAATTAGATGAATGTACCAATCAAGTGGAACTTGATTTATAATGTCACATAATGCTAGCTCAGCATTCGGTATTTTTGTTTTGTAATACCAGAGACTAGTAAAATGTAATACCGAATGTTGATTTAGTATTGTGTGACAATTAAAAATCAAGTTTCACTTAATTGGTACATTAATCTAACTTGTTCGGAGCACACAAGATTATCGATAAAAACCCAAAGAAAAATATATGTCAAAAATTGTTAGGTAACCTACCTATCTCCTAAAAAAGTTTGTTATCCTATAGTAGGGAAAATTAAATTAAACGATATAATTATTATACAATCATAATATATTGTTAGGTAACAGACAGGTTATATATACAGTGAGTTACAGACAAAATCTTACATGTATTAGACTTAAATTAAATTTTAATTGTAAAGTATATTTAGAACGATATACCTAAGTTATATAAATTGTGTATATACTCTCATAAAAGAATAACGCAATTAAGGTTAATTAGACAGACAGATAGTCTGACATAATAATACTGAATAAACATTATTATGGTATTAAAGTTTTTGATTAAAGTTACTGATACCAAATAAAAAACTAAAAAATAATATTTACTGTTTCTGCGCATTAAAATCAAGTATTGGTTAACGAAAAAAACTCTGTCTAAAGAGTGGACAAAACAGTGACTTCCAAAAAATGATATGAAAAAAGAAAAAAACAATATTAATTTAGTTTTTAAGTACCAAAGTTCCAACGCCTGATTAGTTTTAAACTAACAGGAGATGAAATCGAAAATCAAGCGTGATTCCCTAGCTTATTTCATCAGCCGAGGGTTGACAGGTAGTCTCCCTGCAGCTGCTTTTATCCCTTGCCATCCCTGCTGGATCAGAATGACCAACAGGACACCTTAAGTGAGCTACGGGACTAACACATCACACCAATAATTTTAATGAAATCTCCTCCAAAAACACCGTGTGATATGATTACTTATTGTACTATAGACGTTAAAGGTAGTTCAAATTTAATCCTACGTAAGGTCGAAAATTTCAATTGTTGAATTCTTTTATACGAAAACGTATAAAAACCCCTTCGTGGTATCCATACAAAACATACAACCCCTGAGAATCCCTACAAACCAAGGAAAGAACAAAAGCAAAAGAAGAACAAGCTAAACCACATACCTACTATACTAAATTATATTGTTTTATTTTAAAGCGGACTAACGGCGACATCCACCTGAACATCTAACTCAGGTATCGACTCTCTGGGTAAATAAGTAGCATTCTGCTGTGACAGTTGAATTGGCACTATACCGACTTCCGAATCAGAGTTATGCTCCCGAAAAAAATGACGTCTAAAAGAGTTCAACAATTGAAATTTTCGACCACAGTCATTTTCTATGCATACATATATTTTGAGGTCTTTCTTGCTATGAATACTGTTAAAATGGAATTTAAGTGCAGCAAAATTTAATAATTCTGATCTACATACGAAACATTTAACCATTTTAAGTAGGTACGTAACTAGTTAATTACAAAGCTATTTTACAATCGCTGAGCAATGACTCAGCAGCAGTCGATCCTTTATCAAACTGTGATGTGATTTTATACAGTCCTCGTTGGATGAAGTACCATGTTGCATACGAGTCAAACGAATATTCAGCATTCAAAGCCCATATAGCTTTGAAACAAGTATCAACTGCCGCTAATATATTTGTTCTTTCGTATACAGCGCAATCATTTACAACAATCAAGAATGTGGTTATTTCCGATAAAGAAGGGCCTACAATAATGCAAAATGGCTGTGGCGAAAAACCTTTATCCATGAGTTTCTGTTTCCTCCTGTGTATTGCTTCTTTTATTTCATTATTCCTTATATGGGTTATGAAAGCGTCACGTGCCTCCACTTTCGTTGGCTTCCAAGCTTTATTTGTCTTTCTTTTGCCAGAAAAACTCACAGTTGAGCGAAGAAGGAGCGGTATGGCCATAAATGCCACTAAATTTGTAACTTCTTAATCGGGATCTAAAATAGAGAAAACAAATTGTCATATTCTGTCACTACTTAATCAAGAAGAACCGTGAGAAACTCTTCCTTTTTGTAATAAAAAAAAATACACTTACGATCGGCAAGCTCAGCAATTTCCGTATAAAAATTATCTTTGGTTTTTCTCTGGTTTAGCAATCTGATGATGTTTGTCTTCAACAGTGGGAAATTTAATAGTAAATTTTTGGTGTGGTTTGGATGAGAAACTTCAAAAT
Organism: Xestia c-nigrum; assembly: GCA_916618015.1. NCBI lineage: Eukaryota > Metazoa > Arthropoda > Insecta > Lepidoptera > Noctuidae > Xestia > Xestia c-nigrum. Next base: position 5,790,118 of record OU745264.1, read on the forward strand.
CATGCTCCAACTAGAAATAAAAAAACACATCAATATTGGTGGACATTAAGGCACAATGGTCCGCTTTAAGGACTAAGTGCGGAAACCTAAACCCCATAACTAGAAGTGTCCGACTGCGGACTTTAAAGACAATCCATTGAAAATAAATATTTAAAACATCTGTGAAAATTTCAACTCAACAGACATACAGATAGACAGACAGCGGAGTCTTAATAATAGGGTCCCGTTTTACCCTTCTTTGAGTCAGTACCCTAAAAAGACTAGAAAAAAGTTTTTGATACCAGTAATACACATTTCATCCAAAATAACAGGTAGGTAAATGTGAGTAAATAATTATAAACACTTACCAAACAATAACCTAATGGCGTTTTCAGTGCTGGAAAATCATCAACATATTTCTCGATGGTCGGCCCTGTTTCACCAGCATGTAAATTTCGGATTCTATGTTCACAAGTTCGTTTCCATTTTTCCTCAACTATGTACCATGGATCAGATGAGTGTTTGAGCCACGTTATATCCTCCTCAACAGAAGTAGAAGTGAAAATTTCATCAGGCTCGTTAGAAAACGTTGAAGGTAGCGGTCTTGGTGATGGGCAAAAAGTTGAATTTAATGGACTTGACTCCCTGCTTTTTTTTGCCTTTACAGCTAACACTCCATGCCTTTGAAAGCGTTTCCGGGTGTTAAGGATCTGGTTTACTAGTTTGCCTCTCGCCTGTAGAGTGGTACCATTTGCTGTTTTGCAGGCTGGAATATAATATGTGGTTGACCTCTCCCCAGGGAAGAGTTTTTTTATTTCAGAGCACCACTTGTAGTATAAATCACCCCGAATTGGTATGTTTTGAAATTTTTGTAGAATTTCTTTTGCTATAACAGAAGCTAATAGATTTCGAGCACTGTCTCCAGGAAGACTGTCACCTGCATGAACCAGCAGACCTGCTGTCTCTAAGTTTTGTGCGAGTAGAGTCTGCAATACCTATAAACATAAAATTCAGTTGCTATAAATTTCAGTTAAAACAAAACACATTGGTGTTAATTCCTTAACATAAGAGATGGCTCACACCGAGACGCGATGCGACGCGACTCTGCGCTCACATTTAAATAACGCGACTCAAAATATAACATTATTTACTACACGAAAAGAAACACATATCATTGTGAGCCGCAGCCTGAGGCCGCCCGTGGCGACTTGTCTCTACTATTGCAAATGGTAAACTGTGCTGCGTGGCGTTACTAATTGTACTTTTATAAATATTTAGATAATTATGTACATAAATGAATACTTACACCACTGTCCTGTGCAGTTTGGGATTGTGTTGATGGACTACAGGCAGGTGTTAAGTCATACACAACCCCAGCTGTACCAATGCTTTGCTTATCATTAAAGACTTCCAAAGCTGTGGTTGAGATATCAAGGCTCTGAAACAACAAAACAAATTAGACTTCATTAAGGCTTACTTTATTCAAAAATGAATGAATACAATGTTATTGTCACTTACTACAATACTCGCATCATCTGAAGGCTCTTTGCCTACATATTCCGCAAACCACACCCTCCAGCAACGTAGAAATAGCACTCGTTGGCCTACTTTGGGGACCAGTTCTTTGATGGTGTCTGGCGTAAGGGCAGCTAATGCCTCCAGAGTAACTTGATTATCTGAAAGTGTATAATATTAACTACTTATTAGTAAAGTTAGTCCGAAAATTATTACCTTTTTTTTATATAAATATAACATGCTGATCATGCCCACTTCGTTGGGCGGTGACCGTGTCTACCACCTACCACCCACAACCTGATCAACTCACAAACTTAACAAATGAACGGTTACACTGATGTTTTTATTGTTATTTATTGATTGACATTAATTTTCTTCCTTATTAAATAAGTTCTAGTTCCTTATTAACTATTCTGGGCGAAGATTAATCCAAAAACACAAAAATCATGAAAATTGGTCCAGCCGTTCTTGAGTTTTAGGTGGTGTAACTGAGGGCTCGTACACATAGCGATCCGTTTTACAGATGGAGTTGCATGAGCGAGTTCACACACAAAACAGTATTCCGGATTCAGTAATCATGTCGCTCCGGTCCAATTCTGATCTGTTAAAACGGACCAATATGTGTAGGTACGCGCCCTAACCCTAACACGACTTTGTTTTTTTTAAATATATGTTACAGGCAAAACTCTTATTCAGTCAAAACCACTTTTGACTGGTGTCAGTCAGAACCTTTAAATTAAAATGCGATTTCTGCATTAAAAATTTGTTGAAAAAAACCTTAACCTAATAAGTTTCTATGGAAATGTTTGTTTAATTCGTTTTGACTAGTCAGAAGTAGTTTCGACTAAGAATTTTGACCGTGACATATATTGAAAGATATATAACCCATATTACAATCTGTACAAGTTTGGGACTATATACTAATAGGACTAAATAATGTGTGAAATGTCCAATAATGTTCATATTTATTTATTATGAAATCAATATTTTTATTTTACTATAAGTAGGTATTGTTCGCCTAGAACTAAGATCTTGTGATGCCCACCCCCCTATTTACATTTATGCTAAACATAATGTTTGGACTTGCCTCTGACTTCCCCCTGCTAACTTGGTATGGCAATTCAACTTTAAAGTTTTTGTTGCATCTCATTAAAATCACTAAAGTTATTTAATTGTTTCTCTCACTCTATCAAATTTTAAATAAAATATTTTTTTACCATGGATATTTCACACATCACTATCAACACCATACTAAGCTAAGCTTGTACAGACAGACACAGATACAGTTACACAAGGCAACGGCAAGGAGTGTATAGTTTGAATGTTTGATGCATATCCCACTGTACTTTGGGAAAAAGGAAGTTGGTATAATACATACTTTTTTTTTGTAAATAAATATTAGATACATAAAATATTATAATAAAACCCAGACAGCGAACAAACATTAATGTTCATCAAACAAATGTTTGTTCTCGGTAGGTATCGAACCCACCGCCCACAGCGCAGAAGGCAGCGCTGCTGCCAACTAAGCTATGGGGGACTACTAACATGATCAACAAGTTAGTTATGCATAACATGGTCTCTCAACTAGGTTGATGCATACAAACAGGTTAATCCTGTTTTTTCTTAAAGGATGCTTGCCTACCTATCAAAATGTAAAATTTTCATTTCAGATACTATGTATCTTTAATGTGTTAGTAAGCAAAAAACCTTAAATAAATAATCTAAAACAAAACATAGGCTTTTTTGCCACTAGGATGGAGTTTGGCCCAAGTACTGCCGGTCTTACACATCATGTCCTCTGCAACAACGGTTAGGTGGCTGTTATGCCCCTGTGCATGCAGGGATGTGGTCATCACTAATGCGCTAGTAAAGTGCCTACAGTATCACAGCAACGCGCTATGAAAATACATCATCATAAAACCGTTGTTCGCACACTTCGCTATTCGTATTCGCGTTTTTTCGACAATTACGACGAAGGGTGGAGGCTCTATTCACCTTTAACTGGCTATTTATAAGACGAATACGCTATACGACTAACGAAGTGTGACAATGTGTCAGACGCAGTGAAAAAAAATGAGGTTAGAAATGAAATTAATTATTTGTACCTACCTAAAAACGTGCCTGCAAGCTCAGAGAGGCCCCAAGTTGTTAAAAGCTCTAAAACTTCGTCCATTATAAACACCACAAGCGTGCACGCTAGATAAAATAATTTTAGTTAGGATGCATCACAAACACAGCAAATTGTCAATAAAATTTAAAGACAAATACTTACCAGAGGTATCCCACAAATGAAATAGGTATAAAAAGTGTTGTGTCTAGATTTGATTCTTGTTTTTCACGGAAATTAACTCACTCATTAAATGAATCTAGATTAGAATTATTGATATTTTTCACAGAAAATGAACAAAAAAAACGGCTGCGGCTGGCGGCTGAGTGACGGCTACAGAACAAATACGCGGCGGCGCGCGCCCGCGTCGCGGGCGCGCGCCGTACGAGTCGAGACGAGAAAGAACTTGCTTGAGAGTAGATAGAAAGTCAGAGATGGCGCGTGCGGCGTGGCGGCTGGCCGCTGGGCTGGAGGCCAGGGTTACCAACTCCTAAAAATATTTACCCCTAAGCTAAAGGCAAAAACTCCTAAAATTGCCACGTTTACTTGAACATCCCACTCATTTTTTTTTATTGGTTTTAGTCATAACAAAAAATTACTTGATAACGCAGCAGTTCAATTACAATATCTAAATGCAAAACTATAGATCAAACTGAACAATAACCAAGCCAAGGTATTTTATAATTTCTAGTAAACGTTAACAAAAGTCTATCTATACTATACTTAGGAGTAGAAAAAAAATCATTTGTTTAGGGTTAACACTGGCACTAGTGACAGTTGTTTATTTCTTTATATTTTATATAGTTGTGTTGTGCAATGTGCACGCTTTGTGTAAACATCTTCTTGGTGGAAACTACGGTGGCCACCCGTACTACAGGGTGAAATTGAATAGATGCGACAAATTTAAATATTCAATAATACGTGTTGTCAAGAAAATGTATAAAATATCAAATGTAAAATTAAAAAAATAATAGATTGCAGTGTTACGAAAACCGTTAAAATAATAAAAGTATCAAAAAATCTCGTCCGACTCATCGCAGTGCTCAATATAGCGGTCATTTACCTAATTTTGCCTTATTTTTTCTTATTTATTTTGCATATTACTGGAATACCGATAATTCGTACTCGAATAAAGATAATAACATCAATGGATCTTTTGAAAACGATAATCGCGTATTTTTTTTAATGATTTAGATTGTAGAAAAGACAGTATATAATTACTGTGTTACTGTAACTGAAGCTCCAATTTCATTTTGTCGCATTTATTAAAATTCACCCTGTATACCTATTAATATATAGTATCGTACTTGATTTCAGGAAATTGTAATAAATATTATAGAAAAATACTGTATTTTTATCCCTGATTCAACTGTCGCGCTTTTTTTTATAAACTTTGACTGGAAGTCTGGCTGGAACGTACCCGTGCAGCGCTGCACGGAGTATTTCAGAACGAAACGCATTTGCGGTAACAAAACGTCAACTGTCAAACTGTCAATAATTGTTTTAATTGTTTAACTTCTGCTGGTAAAATAAAAAAAACATGGAAGATGTTATTGACAAATATGGAGCAAAGTGTTACAGTACACTTACCTAAGCGGGATTTCTTTTTAGATTGCATGATGTTTAAAAATAAATTTGTAACTTTTTTTTCTGAATTTATATTTACTATATTTTTGCAGCTTTTTTGGGAAAATACTAGGTATATTTGTCCAAAATAAAGGTGGCAACCCTAGTGGAAACCCGCAGTGACTGGGTTAAGACAAACAAGCTTTTTGTTTATGGCAAACACGCAGCTTTATTAGGGTAAAAACCTTACTTGATAGCTGCAATCAAGTTGTGTTGGAGTATTTTTAATGATTTATTTGATAGATACAACCAAGAAGGTTGATTGGGGCAAACAAGCTTCTTGTTCAGAGCAAACACGCACCTTTATTAGGGTAAACACCTTACTTGATAGCTGCAATCAAGTTGTATTTGATAGATACAACCAAGAAGGTTGATTGGAGCAAACAAGTTTCTTGTTCAGGGCAAACACGCACCTTTATTAAGGTGAACTATCAAGTCGGATAGAATTTATCATTTAAACTTGATTAGGGCAAACAAGCCACTTGTTTTGAGCAAACATTCTACTTTTTAAGGGTGAACACCCTACTTGGTAGCCGCAATCAAGTTGTGTTGGAGTATTTTGACCGATGTTTTTGATAGATACAACTATCAGACTTGACTAGGGCAAACAAGCGACTTGTTCAGGGCAAACACGAACCTTTATTAGGACAAACACCGTACGTGATAGTTGGAATCATGTTGTCATGTAGTTTGTTTGTATGATGTATTTGATAAACACAACCAAGCAACTTATTTAGCTCAAACATTTAGCGCAAGATTAGACCAAGTTGTATGATTAATACAATTAATTGCAATGATAGATGCTATCAAGTCACACCAACTTAATAAAGTTTCAATAATCTTTATTGAAGTAATCAAAATGCTTGATTGACACAGCTAACTTACTTTGTTACAGTTAACATTTTTTGAACTTGTCTCTTTTTTAACTCTTCTACTATGATGTCTTGTTAAGGGTAATCGAGAAACTTGTTTGAGCGCTCAATCAAGTGAACTAGTATTGCTGCAATCATGTCGTGATGATCAACTTAACTAAGATTTTGATTGATCTAAACAAGATATCGTCAATCAAGCTAAAAAGTCACTTGATTGAATTGCATTTTTTTCAGTGTGAGTGAACAAAAATCATGGCACTCGCGTGACCGTCACCTAACGCTTCTTAGTTTTCGCTTCTATCAGCAGTCCCCAATGACTGCCCCGTATGTATTTTTTTTTTAAGAAATTGGTTTAAAACAAAATCTGCCTCGTTGATCTCGAGGCTTGGGTTCGATCCCCGGGTCCGGCTAATTGGTATTGGGTTTTTCATCAGGAATTTCTAAGTTTGTAGCAACCACGGAGTCTTGATTTGTCCGGTTGATGGCATAAGGCTCGCCCCCTATTATAGCTATGGGGTGTAAAAATAATTGGCAAAATGTGGGTGTGTTAATAGGTACAGTCACGTCTAATAATATGTAAACACTTAAGAATTTTTTATCTTGTGTTTCTCCTAATGTACCGATTAAAATTTAATGTTATTACGTACATAATATTCTGGAACTTATATTTTTATGAACAAGATCCAATCTTCTAGTTACAATCGTTATTTCTCGCGAAAATAGCTATAATATTAAGGAAAGTGTATACATATTATTAGACGTGACTGTACACCTGCCTAACCATTCGAGGTTTACACCCGTGATGTTATGTCATTATGAAAATATCCAATATGACAGTCATTCTAGTCTTCACACCCGAAACACGGCAGTGAGAAGTTTTCTTTTTAAGAATTAAAAAAAAAATTGTTTCCACAAACTCGATAGATGGCGTTGATCCGACTATGTTACTAGGTTCCAAAGCCGAAACGCTTGAAAAAACACGTGTCACATACGCTCGTTGACTGACACTTTCGTTTGCAAAAGCTTCCGAATATAATCATTAGGTCCAAGTGAGATTTTGTGATGCTCTGTTCCTTGCAGTAACGTAGTCCGACCAACGCCATCTATCCAGCGACTAGGGAAAAGTTGAAAAAGAAAATCCCTCATTCATATCGCAAGCAGAAATATTTGAGGAAGTATCCTTTTCATAAGGAGTTATAAGTTTCAAGCAGATTTGAAAAATATTAAATTTTGCTCACATTCTTTTACAAGAAAGCAGATAGAAAATTATATAATAATAATTCTGCAAGCGAAGCTGCATCTATGTCGTGAATGAAGGATGTAGTGCAAGAGGAATTTCTGGAGAGGATATCGAAAGCCGGTCAAAGCGAACACTGACACAGAAAATGGAGCGTGACAAAACCGTGAACTAATACATAATACATACAATACGTCATTTCAAGTAAAGGTAATGAAGAGAACAAAAGCCATTACGGCACGAAAGCAGCTTCGACGGCTTCAAAGGTATAGCATGCATTTCCGTCATTTTCCGTCATCCTATCAAATTAGCTTATTGCACTTCGAACAAGTTTGAAAGGAGTTCTGTAACAAGTTCGGTATAAAACTGCAGTAAGAACCACAGATATCGTCTCGACTCAAGATGTTTGTTAACTGAACTTTCAAAAATCGAATAAACATTATCACATCGTTTATCAAGACTCGATAAATAAAATAATCGATACACAAAAATAAATGTTACCAGTAATTCTCAAGATCAAAAGGAACACAATTAGAATCTTTTTTTTTTATTTGCATACCAAAAGACTGGCCATAACAATAAAAAAAGAAATCTTGCCGTCCTTGATACCTTGTTACCCACACATTTCGATCTCGGATGACGCATCCGACTCCAGCGGAATAAGCTCATAATAATAAACACTGCATACCAATTACGACCTTATGACACGTAGCAATAAGTTCATATTGAAATGCATTCAGTAATTGAGATGTTACATTTTATTTTTCTTTGTTGTCGGGCACCAATTTATGTGATTTCAGTCCCGTCAGTCATTGACCGTAACTTTATGGAGAATTTTTAAAATTTCATCTCGATGCCGAGTGAATAAAAATGCTGTATGGACCTTTTGTAGAGGTGATTTTTTGTTGAAATGCTCGTGGTTATAGTTATTTAACCCGTAAGGGTATAAACATGTGCTTGTTGCATTTATTTAGGGCTTTCGCACACTAGAGACAAGACTGACTTAAGCTAGACTATTTTTCTACTAGTGCGAGCCCTTCCTTCCTTTTAGTCTGTTTAGTAATTCTCTGTCTTAAGACAAATGTGACGAGTGGTCATCACATCCTTTTTGGTCTTGTCTCTAGTGTGTGAAAGCTTTAGAAAAGAACTACCCTTATAGACACGTTTGTTTTATAAGATATGTTATGCATACAGGGTGTAAACCACGCCATCACTAAGCATTCTGTCAAGTACATCAAACTAAGTAACTTTACGCAAAAATTATTGCTGGTAAAACTTTTTTTTGGGTGAAAAATCATGTTTTATGGTGGAACTCAATGTAACGCACTTAAAATATTGTGCTTATGGATGGATTGAATAGAACGGAGGTCGTAGAGATGTTGATGCAAAAATCTTACAATTACGAGTAAAACGAATATTAAAAAGAACTTGTCAAAAAGTCGGAACTTTGACCCCCAATATCTCCGTAACTGGAAGGTTCCCAGGTATGGTGTAGAACAAAAAAATGATCGCAATAACAGGGAGAACAAGTGCCTTTCGGCTTCGTTAAGAGGTGTTTTACACCCTTTATGTTTTAACTCTTTATAAAGTCTCGGTATAGATTTGGGACAAACCTTCAAACTTCTAGCCACACCTTAGAAAGGTTTTTACCGCCACTTCGAACTTTTAAAGCTCGGCAAAGGCTTTCGTGTTTCACACCTGTAAATCTACGCAATTCTGACTTCAATGAATGGCATTTTTTTTTTAATAAATTGTAATAGTCGGCTATTAAGATGATTACTTCCTGCCACAAGCTTTATTATATTTTTAATTGATTATAATCTTACATACGTAATCATAGCTTCATTAGCAAAAATAGATTAATAGCTCATAAATTAAACTGAATAAAATTAAAAGACAATGATGGAGATTTGTATCTGAAGAGAACCTGTGTTTTCGTCTTGAGTATACTTCATCCCAGATCCTATTTATGTTAATTTATACAAAACATAAACTTGCACTTAACTCGAGGTACTTTTGGTCATAACCCACCGCCGCCATCTTTTCTTAGCTATTTCCTACATTGAAGGAAATTCCATTGCAAAGCATTAAAATTTCAAAAGTCTACATCATTGACAAATGGTAGGTATGCATCAAACGCCATAGGGAAACGCAACTTGTGATGTTCACATGCATTCCGATTTCAAACCGGTTCGTAGAACCATAACTGCGAAATATTATGGTCGTTGGAATTGCCAATCACTTGTTAGTATGGTAACCGCGAAGATCTTATCAGGAACGAACAAAATCTCATTTGTATGGACCTATTTACATTTGCCAGTACGAGATGCTACAGAGTTTCCTTGAATAAATCTGCATTTTGTGATAATGTCAATGTTAATGTACAAAGATATGTTCATCCCTTAATACTAGAAATGTCTGAACACTGGATCAAAGCTATACTTTTTTAAACTGAGCACTTTAAACAATGGAATAAAATGTCATAGTACAATTTTATTGGAAAAATCTTAACAATGAAAAAATGCCATGAATTTTCCATTCATCCCGCATGCAACATATTACAATCAAGCTTATGAGCAAAGGAAAGCAACTATACAACCGATTGAAAGCATCAGAGAATGCGTTCGAATAATGTCCGTAAATAATAAGCGAACTTATTAATGCACATTGCATTTCATATCGTGCGGTCGTTAAATTGAGTGGAATGTTTTATGATATTGCATTTTTAATAATAATTATCATGCAAGCAGAATACACTCAAGCTTTCGTATTAAACATTAATATCAATAAAGATAAGTGACAAATGCGTTCACATTTTGAATCGAAAAGCATTTAAATTATCTTCAGTATGTTTGGGTTTTCACAGACTTTTGTTATTAAGGTTCATTTTGTTTCGCAAAAAGTGACTATAGCTAGTTTTGAGACGTCAAAAAATAATGGTAAATCTTGTCGTGCCAGTTCTCTTGCTAGGACAAAATATATTGTAAAAATATCTAACACCCTAGTAACTTGTCATTGCCGTCTTTTACTGACTAAAACCCAAACATGTTCCTTCCTCGCCCTTTATGTTCCTGGGCCTATCTCTTTCGGTCCCGCAGCCCCGCAGCCCCGGAAGCCAAAATTCCTAGTTTCAGAATGTTAAATTGACTTTAAAAGAATACAATTACTTGCAAGGTGGTAAATTATTATTGTTCCTAGGTATTACTATCGATCATAGCTAGATTTTCCTGCTATTATAAACCCCTAGCCAAAACAGCATAAATGGGCATTCCATGTAAACACGATCAGGGGAACAACAACGTATTCACGGAAACAAACGTCAACAATTTCTGAACTTGACGCAAAACGTCAAACACTCCAATGTTGGACGTCTAATCAACCGACTACTGACCAAATCCAATTTCTGAACGAGCCGTTTCGAATCAAAACTAGTTCTGGCCGCTCTGCCTGTCGGGAATGAACGGAAATAGAAGAAAAAATATAACAAATCCTAAACGAGTAGGTGGTACTAATGACTTCACACAAATACTTGGACAATATAATGACTAGTAAGCGTAAAATTTGTTCGGCACACACCCACACAAACATTCTCCAAACTTTTTTGGGTTCCCTTCGATACGGAATGGACTGGATATGAAAGTTTTGTGTTTTGCGTAAACACATACTAAAAAGTACCTATATGTTGCGAAATTAACCGTTCACATTTTATTTTGTTTACATTTGAACAAAATTCAACAAGCCTAGTTTTATACATAATTTTCATTTCAATTGGTTTTAAATGAACAATAAATAACAAGCAACATTTGCATTATTTATTGTCTCTTATTGGTACCTACTTACAAGATCACAAATATTTATTTCTTTAAATTCAAAACTGCATGACATTAATAGTAAAAATAAATGATTGTCAGAGAGGAAATTGGTTTTCTTTTTATCAATATACCAACCTATTTTTATTAAATGTCATGGCCTCTTTGACAGCTTCTTGGAACAGAGATTCAGAAAAAAATAGTAAATATTATCGATAGTACACAGAACCCGTAATCTCTGGGCATTTTTTGTCGTTTTGCCGCCATAAGCCGGTGTCGATGTGTGCGTAGCTACCTGCGGTATCCGGGAGCTTGTCCTGCCTGTTACAATTCCAAAATAGAAAAAAAAATCTTATCGGTTTACACCTCGTACATCACCATTCATCTTCCTTTTCACGCCATACTAGGCATTTCTAAGCACGCAATGATAATAAAATGGAATTAACTTTAAGATTTCTTCTGACCTGACTAAGTAGAAATAGGCGACGCGACGCGGGGCGGTGACTGACGCGGGGTTCAATATTTTGCTGTAGGTATGCTATAGATGTTAATCTGCTTTTAACGTAATTATTAAAATATGTTTTGTTAAATTTTGATGGAGGTTTAACTTGCTAATATGTTAGTAGATACTACTCCAGGCTAAACTTCTCTAAAATTGATTTGTGATTATATTAAGCCAAAACAACAAGTGAGCCTAAATATTAAAAAAAAAAATATATATCGTGCAGGTGGCGCTCTGAATTTTCTAGTTTTCTAATAAGTATATAACACAGAAAAAAAACGGATTTCATTACGTATGTAAAATATACTCACGTGCTATCGCTGGCACGAACATTGCCAGCAGCAGCTGTAGATGCAACGGCGTCGCCATATTGGCAACCTGAAAAAAAGGGTACAGATAAAAAAAAACTCAATAGTGTATTTTTTTTACAGCGGATATTGCAAAGTCAAACACAGTAGGTACTCGTATGTAGTTATTCCAGGGCCCCGATTCTCTTATTGCAATAGTGTCACGATAGTTCAGCTCCATACATTTCTGGAACATCTCCTTTCCGCTCTAATTCTCAAAGGAACTGTCAAAATGTTGGCAGATTACCGCGTAAGTCAGTCATTCATATGTCATTATGTACGAGACTACTATTATAAGCTATTTCTTGCAATGCAATGTCTGTGATTGTTCATTGGATAGTCATAATGACGCCATGATGTTAGTAGATCACTAAACTTGTCAAAATGAACAATTATGAGATCAATGAAAGACTATGTTGACACTATTGCAATAGCAGAATCGGGGCCCTGGTCTTTTGAACTTTTAGCAATCTATATCTATACTATTTATAAAGCAGAAGACTTTGTTTGTTGGTTTGTTTGTCTCAGGAACTACCGGCTTGTATTGAAAAAAACTTTTTTGCGTTGGATAGTCCATTTATCGAGGAAGGCTATAGGCTATATAACATCACGCTATGACCAAAAGGAGCGGAGCAGCAATAAGAAATGTTGCAAGCGGGAAATTCACGCGAAAGAAGTCGCGGGCAGAAGCTATTGCTTGTATAAATAAGGTGGGAATTATATTTATTCACCAGTTTGAATGCATACTTTTTTATAACTGGACCATGTAGGTATCATGACTATAATTCGTTAGGTACCTAACAAAAAACAGATGCTTTATTGTTGTGATTCATTATTACTTCTTAAAAACCGCCGCACTAAAGATCTCAATCGTTCAGATTAGTCACACACTCACAGGTTATTAGTCCATAGACAACGAATTAAGGCCAACTTCGTAATTATAATAATACAGTGCGAGTCCCATGTTTGACCTCATTGTCGGTAGAATTGAAGAGTGCCCTTGGTGACTTGCTCTGTGTCCCAACATTGGGAACGTTTTAGGCTGATTAGTAATATGTTGCATGACATTTCTGTTAGTTCAGCTCTGGAGAAGATACCTGCTTAAAACCTGGTACCTGTACCAGGTACGAGCAATCCCAAAATTTTTTTTTTTTTTTTTGGTCTTGCTACATTGCAATAGTCTATGTGTCAATACCTTTCCCTGAATTCAAGGGGGCATAGGAACGTATATAAATTAATTGACGACCCGATTGGCGTAGTGGTAGTGACGCTGCCTTACGTTGTTAGGGTCCTGGGTTCGAATCCCGGTAGGAGCAAATGTTTGTGTGATGAGCATGGACATTTGTTTCCGAGTCATGGAAGTTTATATGTATAATAAGTATGTATTTACTGGTATTTACAAACAAAAAAGTATATATGTAGTATATCAACTATCTAGTGTCCACGACACAAGCTTTGCTTAGTGTGGCACTAGGTGGCGCTGGGTGTTAATGTCCAGCGATATTTATTTATTTAAAAAAAAATACAACGGGCTGACTTAAACATAGCATTTAAGGACTGAAATAGATGGTTCTCCAGATGGACTGGAAAAAGTAGTCCAATATGTATAATGTTAATATAGGTGTCATTCTTTCTTGGATGCAAATCTCTCTATCTCTACTCTTTTTAACGTCGTCGTCGTATGCATAAAATGGAAAGATAAACCGACATCAAAGTCAGCGAGATAATTAATTAAATCTCAGATAAAACTTTAGTGTGTTATAAATTATAAAGTGCGTGAAAACAACCGGAACTGATTTTTTATTATTTCTCTTTCTACATAAAAAAACCTAACTAGGTACTAACCTAAATACCTACGACATTTAAGTTCGGTCTTACTGCTCGATATAAAAGAAAAGCTGTATTTTTGTTATTAGTAACGTTATTCTCTTCAGGGGATATAGAGCTCTTGGCGTAGAATTCCTTTTATCTCTCTGAACTAAATTGAACATTATCTATCCTACAGTCGGACAGTCAAGTTAAATTGTTTTCGAACGCTCGTAACGTAAAGACTGCTTTAAATTTGTAATTAATAGAAAAATGTTCAAATTAACCATTAATATTATTTTGAATTGCAAAGTTCCAAACGCATTTCAAAAGCACAAGCACTTCTCCACTCAGCCTATGTATTTCTGTCATCATAACCCACGTGAAAAACCAAACACAATTTTAAAATTAGAACGTTGTTGAAATCGGAAACCGACGCGTGCCAATAAACCAAAATAATACGTTAATAACGCGCTAACCGTTACAAACCGTTATTTATAAACAAAAAGGAACCACAACAATGTATCTTTTATTGCATAACTCCAATACATTCTTGATTGATCACTAACAAGAATGTGTTGTTAATTCATCTCGGCATCACGAGATCAAACGTCAATTTCTCTAAATATTTGCATATCAACACACGGACTCGATCATAAAGTAGCCGTTATCAGGTTTATGAATAAAACACTGGGACACTAATCTATGGTAATTATTAATTTATAGACTGCCCGCCACGATGTTTTGTAGACTATTTATCACAAAATTGACATTAAGTCGCTGGTAATGGCGGTAGTATATCGTAATCATCTAGTAATAGCCAGTGAAGAAATCGCCGATCGATAACCACTTGATATTGCTGGCTAATGGCTAGCTAATAACGTTAATAGATGTTAACTCTAACGTTATAGCTCGGGTTATCGAGCCGCGAACATTATTTTATAAAAGTAATCACAGTTTCGCCGCACATAAACACGATTCTGTCTAGTCCTGACTTTCTTTTTCGTGGTGTTACCGCAAGCTTGTTAGTAGTAAATACTTTTTTCTCTAAAGTTAATTTGCTGGCAACTAAAAAAAAGTTAGTATCAAATGTTTTTACCTTGCCCCAATTGGGAGGAACATCTCTATGGCACTCATAGGTATTACCTTTGCCAAATGCTTTTATGTAAAGTAGCCTGAATGGGGCAGTAGCGTAGTGCTTGGCTAAATTTTCTCATCCTGGAGAGTTCGGCGTATGTTATAGAAGCGAGTTCGAAACTATCGAATAAATATACTGGGTTTATTTGAATTGAACTTCGAACACCTAGTTTGATTATACTGTGGAATATTCAAGTTCCATATTGGATAGACATCAGACAGACGTTCCCATTTCAATATGTTCATAAATGACGGTTTGTCCACACTTATGCATGCAAAGTGAACAATGGAGTCCCTATCTAACAAAAGAAAACCTTCAAACCCCTCACTAAACTATGTAAAAACCAAAATATTAGGTGCATCATAATAATGCTAAGCGTACACAATTCGAATGATAATCCAAAACACAAATAAAATGTAAGTAAATATGCAGTAACCATAACAGATTACCGACCAGACCAAGCGCAAGAAACCGTCTCATTGATTACAGATTCAGAGCACGCTAGAGGTGCTACCAGTTGTATCGGATACTAAATAACAAGAATTGGCTCATACATGTGTGACTAACGATTCCTAGAAAAGGGATCACTCGTACAATGTGGGTGAACATGGGACATTATTATTGTTTTTGTGCGGACAAAAAATGTTTCCGCGTTTTGTTTTTAGGCAGAAGTTGAGTTTTGAAATACTTAACCCTAATTTCGTGGAAATTATAAACTTTCTGTTGAATGTTATTTTGAGTGTGTCAACTTAATTTGTTGAATTGATTTCTATGTAGAAAAACCTGTATTAGATTATACTCAAAATTTTTGCAACTTGATCCAAATCCGTTCAGTGGTTAAAGAATAACAGAAATCGATCCATTCCTTGTCCATTGTTGTCTGCAGGGTTTAAAGGAACCTAACTAACCTAACGGAATGGGGGTCCCATTGGGGCACCCCCAACCCAATTAGCGTTACATTGTAAGCAGTATGTTCAGTTGACAATATTTCGAGAGTTTACAATCTTGCTAGAGAGATTACAATCAAAAGTGATTGCCAATTTTACGGTGACATAGTATAATGTCTAACTAGCCATTAATAAAAGATATCTACATTTAAAAAAAAAACATAAAAAAGGGGAAACTGTCGAAAAATCATAATCTGTGAAACAACTTAAGTATGTGAAACGAACCATTTCGTCTGACAATGTTATAATAACCAGCATTTCAGCGATTTCTCATTCATTAATCTCTGCATGTTTTGGGCCAATGCGTGGTGTGAATGAATGAGTGAGTTGAAAGCAGGTCATTAAAATATTATTTAATCTGTGCTATGTGGCCACAATATCATTATATCGAACTCATCATCAATTATTCACTGATGCAATTCACGTATTTACCTCGTAATCGCCATAACTACCTAAATTGAAAAACAAAATGGCGTTATATTTTAAGCTTATTGCAAATGCAATACATAACTATATTTTTAGCAGAATACATAGGGTACCGCAACGTCTAGTTTATTACAAATACGGTTACTGTTTGAAATTGCTGCATCCGTTTTCAATATAACTATGTAGTTACTACCCATTTCGCGATAGTTTACGCTAGTACGCTTCCTAGGTATTTACTAAATAGTCCATAGTAATCATAGTACTTACTAAGATGGTGAATAGGAATTCCGTAACACGATTCTGTGTTATCATAATATACCAAATAAATGGAACAAATAAAACATTCAGGAAGAAATCGTATTCCAGTTTGATGCTCTCGTTTTTCTTCATAGAGAATTTCCCTTCTACTGGAAAAGTCTCAGCTGTTTGTACTGTTTGAAGAACTACAGATTAAACGAGTTATTTTAAATGTTATTTCTATTAGTGTAGATAACTAAATTTATAACGTTTTACATTCCAAGAAACTTTTCCACTAACTCTACAGAAAAACAAAACGTCAAATCTAATTTTCCGATGCACTTAAAAATATGTATTTGGCGCTTCTTCGTTTTTTTGAAAATGGAAGGCTGATTTTTAGGGAAAATTTAGGAACCTAATTGGCCGAAAATAATGTCATTAGTCTAAGTAAAGAACGCAGAACGTCGGTAATGGTTTCTTTTTAAATATTCACCTAAAACTAACCTACAAACGTCCAACCTCTTTACCTCTTTTTTTTCTCTTTTATATATTTTATGCAAAAAAGTTTTTATTTTTTACTTTTTAGTGGTTCACATGCGCTAACTAGTGTGATGTTATGTTATGACCTGACCCCGTATTCACAAACGTTCGACTCGTTTCCGAATTGACAACTCGTATATCTGTCTTCTTCTGGCATTACGAAAACGACCGAGATAGACATACGACTGCCCGAATTGGAAGCGAATCGAAGCGTTGTGAATACGGGGGCAGGTGTAAACAATAGATAGATATGAGAAATGTAATGAACACATAAAAAAGGTTCCGATGAGTTGAGAACCTCCTCCTTTTGTAAGTCGGTTCAAAAGAAGGTTTCAAACTCCTGCAACTCAAAATCCTGCAAAAGTAGAATAAAAAACCTCTTTGTTAGTCACGGTCAATGTGTGTCTGTATTTCCTGCGAGGCGCCTCGCTATGCCGTCAAGCAGCATTACTCCATCGGACACTTTTTATACCTTACCATCATTCAGGATTCCAGTACTAATGTCACTGGCAACCAAACAGGTGTGGGCAATTTTATCGATGTTAAGTTTTTATTTGTTTTTTTTTAGTAGCTGTGTGAGCAGATCTAAAAGGATAACGATGGTCAATGTTTGAGCAATTTGAGTTGCGAACCCATTTTAAAAAAAGAACATGACACATATTATTATTTCTTTGGTCGTGTTTTTACTGGTTTGCATTAGATACACTGACGATTCCACACCCACGCACGCGCGCACGTCGCACATATATGAATGTGTGCGATTTTCATGAGATATTGTGAAAGGTGACCACTTTTGATGATTGATTCGGGGCCTTTTA
Source organism: Xestia c-nigrum (assembly GCA_916618015.1). NCBI lineage: Eukaryota > Metazoa > Arthropoda > Insecta > Lepidoptera > Noctuidae > Xestia > Xestia c-nigrum. The sequence continues at coordinate 5,808,027 of OU745264.1, forward strand.
ACGTCGTTATTGCATACAAATTGTGATTAATTTTCGGAAAAGCACTGCAAACTGTTTTATAAACACAAAAATCTAATAAAACTACAATAATTGTAGTTTTATTAGATTTTACCGTAAATTTTTTACGGTTAATTCTATTTTTTTACAGAGAAATCTAAATATTTAATTAGATTAATACGAAAGTGGTTAAGTATTTTAGATGCAATTTAGTTGACGTACCTAAGTATAAAATGCTGTACAGCTCCTAGCAATTACAGTTCGGAATTTCCAGCGATGTAAATACAGATTTACTTACGTAGTGAAAATCTAGTTTAAATATTTTTATCGAAGACCAAATCTAATTTGAGAGTTGCTTTTCTGACTTTTTACTATTTGTCTAGAAAGAATTTGCTTTAAGAGCTTTTGGAGTAGGATACTTTAAAACGTGGGTAACGGGAGGTATTTTTGAAGTACAACCTTTTTTAGTCGCGTTGAGCACTTTTTGGGTGAACAAAAATCATGGAACTCGCGTGACAGTCACGTACGCTTTTCCTAGCACTCGTAACAGATAATAATAATAATTTTATTTCTATAACTTCAAGACACATTGCATCAGTGTGGTCTCAACCCCTGAACTAGGACAACCTGTATGACAGGGGTTGTAGTTTTGCCGGTTACATGGATCTGAGTTTGGAAGCTTAGACAGTGCTTACTGGAACTACTGTAGAAAATAACTAAAACTTGTATATCTTTTGTATAGAATTGAATGACTGTAAAGCGAATAAAAAAAATAAGATTAAATGACAATAACTACCAGAAAAAAAATTGAAGGAAGATTAGATAAAACAAAATAAGGGCACATTTTCATTTGGAATGGAGGTAGCGTGAGTTTGAGATGTGTGTGTGTGTGTGTTATGTGTATTAATGTTACTAGGTCAAAGTACTGAGTTTTCCAGCCAAAGTACTATTTCCTTTTTTATCTGGAAATTACTCAAAGCTTAACGCGTTTATACTGGCTAAGTTTGAGTGCCGAGTGCTTCGAACTGGTAGCCGATCTGGTAACCGATCCGCTCGTTGACTAGTTTTCACTTCTAGCGACAGTCCCAAGACTGCTCCGCCTGTTTTTTTTTACTGGCAACCGAAGCTTTCTTGCATGTATGATCAGAAGTATGAAAGTAGACGAAGCAAAGCGGGAGTGCTGTAAAAATCGAAGCAATGGGATTTATGGGAATGGGTAGCACACGTACACGAGCACGCACACGCGTTTGTCCATAGAAAAGCGTGTGCTTATACCTGGTGTGTGTATGTATATGTTGTGCATGTTTTCATTCGTGCATGACGAAACATAAGTAGAACTATTGCTTAAGTATTATTTGGTAAGCGCTGCAGCTGCAAAGTTACAAGTTCACTGCAAGTTCGGGCAATGATTTATGTGTCTTTTAACTTATACCTAAGAATAGGCTGTGGAGGGCGCCCGCGTGGGGTCCGTAACGTATTAGACACTGCATAAGTTCCGTCAAAGGCACCTTTGCAGCGCAGAAACTAACATTAGGTTTAATCGAGTTCATCATCAGCCTATAATGTTCCCACTCCTGGGACACGGCCTCCTCTCAATGAGAGGGAATGGGCTATAATCTAATACACGGGCCTACTGCGGATTGGTAGATGTCACGTCATGTCTTCGAAATTTTGGTTCTAGGACATGCCGGTTTCCTCACGATGTTTTCCTTCACCGTTTTGAGAGCAGCGGTGATGAAATAAATTACACAAAGTAATTCGCCTGTCTGGGTTCAAACCCACGACTTACTGTTCGTAAGTCGGGGCCGCCACCACCGGGCCACCGCTGCTCTCGACTAAGAATAGAGTTAATCATAACATAATATGACTCCTGTAATCGTCAAAAAGCTAGCTAGAGGTCAACCTATAATACATCCATATGATCCATATTTCGCTAGTTTAGCAGGAGTAGAAGAAGACCCAAGAAGCTGGACATGTGAAGAATGATATGGCTAGAAAGAAGATTACTGCTAATAAAGATGACGAGTAACAGAGAAGTATGGAAAAAAAGATATGCAGAAGAATGATGAACATGATTTCGCTAGTAATGTTTAAGTCCCACATGATAGGCGGTGAGCCCATTGCCATCAAACGGGCACAATTCCAATTACTGAGAAATTCCTCATGGAAAAACCCAATAACATTTTCTCAACCCCGAAAAGTACTTAAGACCGCATGCAATAGTCGCACTTGTGATAACTCGACCAGCGAGTAACCACTTCCATCACTCCACTTCTCATCATTTCGCTTTCAAAGTACCTACTCTTTAAACCCCAGAAAGATAGATTTAAAAGAATCCCCTTAAAAGTTAAAAGTTGGCAGTAGTCCGAATGTTGGCGTCTACTTAAATAGGAGTGCTTATATAACTGGTGAAGTGAAATGAAAAGTGTAAACATAGTGTCACAGTGTGTCTAAGTCACGGCCAGCTTACTTGCCTTGACACTTTGTGGACACACACTAATACATTAGATACCGTAGGAATGACCGTGTCAATATTTGGTACGAAATGTACTAAAAATACTGAACTTTAAGTCTAGAAATAGAATTGGGTAAATAAAGTTGTTTTTAAGTAAAAATCTAGAAGACTATTTATGTATGGTGCATGGCATTGGTCAATGCAACTCCTGCGTAGTAGTAATTGCGAAACACACTTTTTTTCATAAAAATCCTGATCCAGTGTTTCATAAAAAAACTGTGAATGTTGAATGTCTATGATTGTTGTTGTTGAGTGTAAAGACACCCCATTTTTCAAACTAAAAGTTAGTGTCCTCACTAAGAAACATATAAAAAGCGTTTATCTAAGTGATACATCGACATTAGACCTAATTCATGAAAATACTCAATCAAACCGAACTATCGCAATTGTATCAATATATTCAATGATGTAACTCCCCAATCAATTCGACAGTTAACGTCCAACATTCATTGTTTATTAAATCAACAATTAGAAATGCTAAATGCGATCCTAAACAAGACATCGAAGTAAATGACAGGGGCTCTCAATCAAAACAAACGAGGCACTTCGATAGTGTGACACATTAATCGTTGAGTTAACATATCATTACAGTTAGGAGTGTTTGCATTATTATGCCAGGCATGTCCTGCCGAGGACATCGTCTACGCAACGTCGGTGTTGTCAACAATGTGATTAAATTAAGCTACATTTTTTTAATTCTGACAACCAGTCTTACCAAGGAGTATCGTTTCATTTATCAACCTGCGTTGTGGAGATCAGAGACCGGCACGTATCCGGGGGGGAGGGGGGCGGGGTAGTTGGGATTTATCCCCCCCCTTACTTACGTAAATTATAGTAGAGTGATTAGAGCGATTTTTACACAGTTCACATGGTTGTTTCAATGTTTGTACCCCCCTCCCGAACCAAAAGTCTGGATACGTGCTTGATCAGAGAGTCGCTCCTTGTAAAATGCTGGAATTTTCAGCTTCATCTGGTTAGACTGGAAGCCGACTACAACATAGTTGGGAAAAAAGGCTAGACTAATGACGGCGGAACCGCCAACGACTGGCGATTTTTCAAATTCTCTCACATTTATAAAAGCTACAGCCGTAACGGAACGAAATATTACTTTCGTATCGTATGCCTAATACAAATTAAATACCCTCTATATTACTTTTGCCATATCGATTTCAGGCTACGTTTAATTCAATGCGAATGTACTCAATATTCTAGAAGCTGAATCATTCGTAAACACTTAGCAATCTTTGTAAACGTACCAAATAGTAAACACACTAAAGCATTCATCAGTCCATTCGCACTGCATATCATTACAAATTCATGAATGCAGAAACTTACTCATTAAGGAAAGCTCGCATGTCTAACATCATTCATAATTGATTGTCCAACAATTTAGGACTGGCCAATTTTCTTGTCAGTTCAAATGTTTGAATATAGAAACTATTAACTGAGGAGTGACTTTTCAAAACGGCTTATTTCGGGTTCCCAATTTTACTTTTTTTTTTAATGCCAATCGGGACTTTATGTACACTCACATTATATGACGTGAAGTGTCCGGTTCTAAAGTACTTAAATCTCGAAGAAAAATGGCCATAGAAAATGCTTTCCGCAACAAAATAGCTTAATTCACGTTAATTCTCGGCCCTACTAATTGTGATAGGAGTTTTTTCAAAATAGCTCATTTCTAGAACATTTTGTATGGAAATTTTGTTAATACGTATCAAAATGGCTTATTTCTAATCTGGTATCACAGGTTATTTTGGAGGGTTGAAAGATAGCTTTAATATCTGGAAGTGGATCCGCAAATATATTTTTATACATTGGCAACACTTTTTATTTGACTACGGCCAATTAAAAAAATATTAAACGTCATGTGTCACCTTGCTGTCAACTTCTCAATACTTTCATGTCAAGGCTGAGTGTCAAGGTGAAAAATATTTTCTTGTATCGTTGCTCGTTGGTGTTTTTGTTGCTAATCCGAATAATTCTGAGTAAATAACGGTGCATAATGGCAGATAAGACCGTGGAGGAGTTAAATTCAGGCACCAGAAAGTGGTGTGCCAAAACAAAATGGCTTATTTCTTAGGAGTGCTGAAACAAAACATCTTATTTCTTGGAGTTTGCGACTAAATGGCTTATTTCCTTAAATCATATGATAATAACTCATAATTTAGAGTATTAAAAAAAATATATACACTGTGAAACGATCTATTAACGTACCTAGATTATGTACATAGAAGTTTGTTACTAAAAATATTCATATATGAAAAGTTTTCGTATTTTTCTTGGTCCTGAAAAAAATGACCATACAGAAATAAGCCATTTTGAAAAGTCACTCCTCAACTGTCACGTAATATGGCAACACCGAAGCGTACACCGCTGACGTTTCCTCGCTAAATTCAAATCATTTTGGACATGGTTTAGTGCTTCCTCGACAGGCGTGCGCGTCGCATTAGGATTATTGAAATGCGGATTTATGGCCATCTAATTGACGGCTGCCGGTGCTCCGTCACTTTGTCACTACATACCTTTATCTGACGTCATTGTAAGCCTTAGATTAAGGATGTAACGTTTTCTATTCGCGGTGTGTACGAAAACAGGAAAGAGGCCCGTTGTGTTTTAAATGAAGCAATTAAACGTTACAATGTTGTAGTAAGGTAAAACTGATTGGCAAGAATGTCGTCCGTGAGCGAACGTCACCATTTTCACCATTTGTTTTTAAAGCGAACGATGGATGATAAAGTATATAATGGACGTCGCAAATTAAACTTCGATTTCAGAAAGCTTCGATCTAACAAACTAAACCAGATAACCAATAAAGACGGTTGAAATATAAATTGTTAGAGAAAGTAAAAGGAACGAATGGACGAAGAAAACTAAGTCTAACCTATCACGATCAAACACAATGGTTTCTCTCAGTACTTGGAAACTTTAAAGATATTGCTACAAATATAATCTGGCAATGCGTTTCAAGATTGGATTTTAACTTTATACGATGAGCAGCCACAAACCACCAACCAAAGCATACTTTCTACTATAGCAAGGACTTAAAGATTTCTTGATTAGTGGCCAAATACCATCAGGCCGTCTTCAACCTACTATAGAACCTAGATGTATACAACGACCTATGAACCTAGCCACGAGTAAGTCATGATAAGCTCGTACATTCTGAACTTTGAAACCGATCAGCATAAACCTCTCCCTTATTATATGATTATAATCATCTGTCGAAGTAAATCTTCCTCGTCTTGATCGAACAATAACTTCCTTTTATCGCGACGTTACCAGCCAACTTTTAAGTGATGGATAAACTTTGTAATATAATCTCTGTTTTATTCACACAGCGAGAATTTGGGAATCACGCCAGCTGGCCTTACTCGTGGCGTGCCCTATGGCTTCTTTACCCCCAAAATTGTCACAAATTTCCATTTTCCTTGTAAACAAATTACCTCATTTTAATTCTACCTTCGAAATACTTGAAGCCAGCTGCATGTTTAATTGAGGAAAAGGGACGCAAACAGTAAAACGTTCTCAATAAACTAAAAGAAAAATGTTTAATCTTTATTTGTGTGCATTCAAGCCACTACATTCACTTTAGTATTTTTTAATCGAGGCCCCGTTTATTGCAGCCATCAAACTTACTGCTTGCATACTTTTAAAGGCAGAGTAAGCCAAGTCAATGAAACTGAAGGGACCTTTAAAATCGTTATAAAACTTGAACCTTTTATTCCCGTCACACATCACGCGAGTGTTAAAGGGATAGTAGACAGACATCATTGTCTTCAATAAATGCCTCGTAAAGTATTGTATGGACCCGCATACCACACAGTACGTGCGACCATAAAATTATTGCTTTTATTTCTTTGGGATCATGAGGTTTTCATCACGTTTTAGAGCAATGGTTAAGGAGATAACACACTTTGCAGTTAAAATGAGTTACGTAAATTAACAATATGGCGGTAGAAGTACTCACATGAGTTTCAAAATGGTTATTATTAAACGATTCCGTTAAGTGGGAAAGGACAAAATGTGAAGGCAGCTCTGAACACCGGATATCTCTCAGTATAATGTAGATAGATGCTGATTGCTGTAGTATCTGTCTGAAGATTCTGGTGTCTGCTGAAGATCCACAACTTTTTTTATTACAATATGGGCCTGGTTTTGACCTCGATCACTCCTGATGGAAAGAGATGCATGAGGTCTATGAAGACACGAGCGTTTCCAGAAGATGTTTACTCTTGCCAAGTTGCCTTGAAAGCAGGCGGTTTAAATGTGGGTGGGAACACAGATGTAGGCAGAGAGCAAAAGTGGAGGAGAAGCGCTTAGTACGACTCGTCGGGATATCTACCAAGTACCAATACGGATGGTACGGTCCTTACCGGTTCGACTAAACCTTAACTCCGATAAATCCAGAAAGATTTGAATATCGAATGTGAGAAAAAGCTAAAGACAAAACAATTGAGCATTCTAATGGCATCTTCTCGTGTTAGCCTCATCAAATTACAATGTTCTCAGAAAGCAATGTCTACGCGTTGTAATTTATTTAAGTATTCCCAAATCGTTACGATAGATTCGAACGTTTATCGCTTTAACGGCAACTTGGTAAACTGGTGCGTATCAGCCTTTAGGGCACGTTTACTTTTAGGGTCAGCGCGCACTTGAAACTTATACACGGTGTTACGTCGTCGTAATGCAAACTTTTACTAAGGTGAGTACATAAAACCTACTTTCCTACTACAATAGGGACGATTCCTGACTAAAAAAAACTTTTTTACAAAAAATAAAACCGACTTCAGAGAAAACAAAAAAGTGAAAAATAACTTCAGAAAAAACGCTTCAGAAGTCGGTGACCTTTTTTTGATTGATTTAGTTTTTTTGTCACCGACTTCTGAAGCGTTTTTTCTGAAGTTATTTTTCACTTTTTTGTTTTCTCTGAAGTCGGTTTTATTTTTTGTAAAAAAGTTTTTATTTTTCACTTTTTAGTGGTTCACATGTGCTTACCCCTTCACAGCGTACCGGCGTGATTTTAGGTTATGAACTGGTGTAAACAATAGACAGATATCAGATTTCGGCAATCCCAGTACATTTGCTATCATTTATTGAGGAGTTCCGTTGCATATGTCCAAAGTTCTTCATCAGATCTTCATCAAATTTAATTGGGATCACTTCGAGAAAGTCCAATTCCTAAAACTACCCAAACCGCTTCTAGTGTGCCTATAAAATGTGAAGAATTCTCTCAATTTCTCCAGAATCCCATCATCAGCTACTGATTTGATTGTAAGACCACACAGGAAGCACCAGCTTTCAAATGAAATAAGAACGATCAAAATCGGTTCACCCAGTAGAAAGTACTGAAGTAACAAATATTTTCGAAATCGGGTGTATTTTACACATGTGCGTACCCCCTCAGAGCATACAGGCGTGATGTTACGTCATAATATAGTATAAACAATGAACCTACAAGCGATGGCAGCAATCACTGCAGATTTGCTGTGTATTTTTGAAGAGTTCCGTTGTATATCTCCGAAGATCAGCATCAGGTCTTCAGCAAACTAAAATGGGACCAAACGGGAAGCACCAGCTTTCAAACAAAAAAAGAACCATCAAAATCGGTTCACCCAGTCGAGAGTACTGAGGTAACAAACACAAAAAAAAAAAAAAAAAAAAAAAAAAAAAAAAATACAGACGAATTGATAACCTCCTCTTTTTGGAAGTCGGTTGAAAATATGATTCTGTTCAGTCCGTCAGCGTCAGTTAGATTTTCGAAAAAAATCTAGCTGACGCTTTATCAAATTAATAAAAATTATGTGTGGCCGGTGACGTCACTTTCCGGTATAAACTGTACTCAATAGTGACGTCACACGAGTTGTCGATGCACTGTATCGTCTTCATTATTGATTTACATGAAAAAAGAAAAATAGGTGTCCAAAATTTTTTCGAAATCTATCTGACTAATTCTTTTGTCATCATATTTAAGAGTGCTTGTAGCTGGTTTGTTTGAAATAGAAGTTTTGATTTCCTTTTTACTTTGTAAGTTTGTAGGTACACATGATTCTAGCCCAGCGTTGAAAATTTTCGAAGGTGATAAAAAAATGCTGCGAGTATCAACACAGTTGGAATCTATGGAACAGCTGATTTTTCACCTTAATTAGCCAATAATTTGATCTAGCCTTGGTTCGTCTTGTCTTCTGATCTTGTCTGTGAATGCGAAAATTCACTCACTCCAATATATTAAGCTTGAAACTAGCTAATAGACAGACATGAAACTATAGGCCGACTCAAACATCGACTTATACCTAGTACTTACCTCGCACGATGTGGCTTGAGAGAGTACTAAATCTATGTAGGTATGTACACTTCGATTTAGTACTCTCTAGTGAAGACGACAAAGCCCTATCTACTACTAGCCTATTTAAACATTCTAATTTAGGCAGTGAAAGTGGCCAATTTAACGTAGGTAACTACGTACTTCTAAGTCTACACTTAGAAGTACGTAGGTACCTAACTACTACTACTAGTTATAGAAAACGGCCCTTAAACTCTACAGTTTAAGGGCCGTTTTCTATAACTAACTTACGTATAACTGTCAATTAATATACCTACTCTCGTAGCTATCGGTGTTTCTATAAACTCAGTTAGTCCTATCCGTGTCAGCTAACTACGAGTATCACTTTATTCATAGAAAAAACAAAGAAAGCTTTTCTGTGCCGTTTTGTTTCTATCGATCGATAAAGACAGAGATATACCTACCGATACCTTATCATCGTCACTTCAACCGAAAGATGTCTACTGCTAGACATAGGCCTCCCCCAAGTATCGCCTACATTGCCCGGTCCCTACCGATACCTGTAATTGGTAGGTTATTGAAAATAGCCGTGAGACATTATGATGCAAGTGTGGAAAGTTTATCATTGCACTCTAGGCGGGATTGCAGCTCAAGCCGAAATGCCATTTTCTAACTCGTCCACTTTCTAGCAACCAATGTAAACGCTCTCCTAATACGAATTAAACTCGCGATATGAACCTCTCATAATGTTTGCGGTGTATGTTTATTACGTGTAGTTTCTGACACCGACAGTAGTAAGTACGGTGTATATTCTACTATATTATATATTATGTTAACGAGACACTTTGTTATATCGCCTAGGCTTTTCTCCTTTATTATCTCAAGTTTTAAGCGAATTAATATGTGTGGGTGATGTTATCATTTTGTGAAACTGCCTCTGTTAGAGTACGACTTTATGTCATTTCTGAAAGTGAATCTTGGAGTATTCAAGAAAGTAAAACGGCTCACAGTATAGTCGTGAAATTGCGTTGTTTTCGCGAATTAAACACACTAAGCTATTTGGCTAAATTGTCAGGTAGAACTTTTGCAATCATTGTGACTCTGCTTACCCTTCAACTAAGTAGACAAAATTCATGTTAAGTGTTTGTGAATGTTACGTGAAAACTACTAACAAATATAATGTGGCAATTCAGGAGCGGTATCAGCAAACGACTTACAAAATTGCCTTGAAAGCGCTAGACTTGAAAATTAAGCTTTATCGCCAACACTCTGAAAATTAACACTTGCTGAGTGAAACGGAAAATTCTGAATCACTTTCATAAAGGCAATATGCCTAAAATGTTGCTCACAAAAGTAGCTTAGGTGTCTAGAGAGCTTAGGTTATACTAGCTTGGATTCTTGTCGCTATCATCCGTCTACTCGAAAAAAGTACAACGTTGAGGTGTAGGGTATCAGGTTGACCAAGCATTGCCACACCTAAGTACATTGCCATTATCACTTGCATTTATCACAATTTATTTCGGGTCGGCGCAGCATCTTGTTCTTTTTCCATACTTCTCGAACCTGTATTACTCGTCATCTCATCAGACAATACATCAATATGGAATAATAAGCTTAATTCCATTAAGAGGTCACTTTTATTCAAAATACGGTCCTTGGACGTAGAGTTTCGAACACCAGCTCAATTTGTAACAATACAAGGTAATTTTGAAGATAATCATCCAAAAGTACTTATATCGAACAGCTGTAGGTAATATAATAATCGCCACATTGTCTATAAAGTCGGTAAACCCAAAAACACGTTACTGAATTCCGTTTACCCATCTCTTGACATAAATTCTGCAGTTAGAGCTGCCTTCTCTTAGCAGTAAACAACAAAGAGTTTAAGCTCGACTTTATTCTACATTGTTATCTTTGTATCGTTTTTCTCTGAATTCCTAAAGGTCCGATTGTTTAAAGGAACTCGCGATGCCCTCCGTGCTAATGAGAAATTGAGAACACGATCGTTTTCTTCTTATTAAAATAATGAAACCTTGTCTTACAACGTTTTACATGTAGTGATTCCAGTATCGTTTGAACTCGGTAACCCCAGAAACTAGATGTTTGCAGTTCTGTGCCATATTTAGTAATGTCAAGGGTGTTTGTGTCAACGAGAACTTTCGTTGCTAACCTGGTGACAATTAATTTCCCTTCCCTTTTAACATACTCCTCCCCAGAACTGCTCCAGATGCTGATTATTTTTATCCGTCTTGATAATATTAAATTATAAAATTATATTTGGTGTGGTATACCTATGTTTTAATTTTTTTATGTTTTAATAATTATAATTTATGTATATGTATATTCTTGTTTGTTTCAGTGCTGTCCTACTAACCCAACAACAAGTTTTACAACGAGTTTAGTTATTTAATTGATCAAATTGTTTTTTTTTCTTCTCTTTTTTTTTCTCTCTTTCCTTTTCTATACACATATCTTGCTTTCTCATTGTACTTCTGAAATTGGCAGAATTGTCGACATCGGCATCGACAGCATTTGCCATAATTAAAAATAGAATAGAACCTGGTGACAACATGGAGACTTTACCCTTATAATTATAGTCAAGTTAAGGAAATTATTTGAGTTAAAATAATTACTTATGCACACATTTTTATGCAATAGACAAGTTTTTAATTTTTTACGTATTACTTTTGTCAGTTCTAAATAATTCAAGCAATTACTAAACTGTATAGAACAAAAAACGGGTGTTAGACTAAAAACATATATATTTTCTTAACCAGATACAGAGAACGGTTTATCTGGTCACTTGAGCGTAACGTTACTTGAGCGGATGTCTAAACAATAAATACAAATAAAACTAAAATCCGATGCTTGGGTCAGATTCCGATCGCAATAATCGCCCTAATGAGCGGATAAAGAAACAACACGAAACACTTGAAGCTACTAAACAATTATCTGCTGTAAAAAGAACTATAAATAATAATGGACTGCAGAAGGGAGTCGTGCAGCTCGATACCAATCTCTACTTAATACATCCACCTGTCGGCGCCGCACTCGCTAGGGACGCAATTTCCGGTACTTATTGTTAAGCGGAAGGCTACAGTAGCTGAACACATTGACAATTCAGACAAGATGGATAGTTCGAATAAATAGAAAATACTGGGTGCTGTAATTGAATGGAAAGCACCTGCCTTTTTCTTTCATTACTCAGAGCTACTATCGTTGCTTTCTGAGCGGTCTGCATGTCAGTAGCTTTTGATGTCATGCAAAGGTAATAAATTAATTCTCAAAGTATTTCCATCTGTCGCTATCTAAAAGGCCGCATTTAGTTTACTATTCGTTTTGAATACATATCCCCTGTGCCCGTTGCGGTGAAAAGTGCTATGTACCATTTGTTGTGACAAACTCGTGACATTCCGCGGGCCAACATTCAACCGTAACGAGTTTTCTTTGCACAAGTCTCTGATAGAGATCCAGTAATGTCCGACCGGTGACCCAGTCACGAGGACATACCATAGAAATGATACAAACGATAAAACAGCGGCAGTTAATGAACCGGGTCAATACTCACTATCGAAGAACAAACCCGAGCAACTCGACAAACATACGTCACTACAACAAGCACATTGTCAGTTTATCAAATGTTCATTAAATTGTTTATACTACATTCAAGACTCATTTTTATCTTTCAACAAGATTTAATATACAACAAGAACTCCTTTTATTTGCACTTTCTATTACGTACGACGGAAGGTAGCTACACCGACTGCAACAAAGGGGGAATTTTCTAAGAATTTGCTGCCGGTTTTACACCTCTGCTCTGGTATGTCATGTATAATACCTTCTATTTATCTTAGCTCTTTTCTCCGAGACTAAGCCATGTTTCTGCACCTTTGTATGGGTAATTTAAGCTGTTTGAATTATTGAAACCACATGCGGCAGGGTACTCTCGATGCTAATGTGGATTCGCGTATTCGAGAGCTTTGGACCTGAAGCTGCAAAATACACAATCATTTAAATATCGGTGTTTATTGCATCGACGTTATTATCTTCAACATATGTTGATAGAAGGCTCGTAAATTGAAGTCTGTACTAGCCACTCAACCAAATCGAAAATGTTTCATCTAAAACAGAAACTCATACTAGAGAAACTTTACGGGTAGTGTACACAGTTCGACTAATATCCTGGAGGGCATTTCAAACATCGGATCGGTTAAAACGGAACACTTCCTCATTTTGTCACTTGCCCATTTCTAAACTCGTTGCTCTCTAAGTGCATCGATCACCAAGTGTACGATTCGTTGTAGGGTTGTCACTTTTAGACATCATGAAGAAGTTTTCCGAAGAATTGGTCGCTGCTGAGTAATTCCAAAGTTCTCTAATTCCACTCGATATAAGTTTCGTAACCTAGACACGGCCATTGAGTTATTCATTACGTTATTTGGAGATGGGCCACTTATCCAGAACACTCCTGAATCTTAAAAATGCTCACAACAAAAAGCTGGTCTTTCTACCTAAAAAGCTTAGGACCAAAACCACTTATGCCAACCCTAAATTCGGTGTGGGTAATACGAACTGGGCTAGTACCCGGAACTATACGGTGTGTGGTCCCGGGAGGGGGGCGCGGAAATCGATGACATGCGATCCAATTTCAAAACAAACGCTTTTGGACACTGGCTGTATTGATTTATAAACCATGGACAATAAATAATTTTAGAAGATTTTTAAAAAAGTGTTTAAACTTATTGAAGAGAGCTTCTTTGGAGGTCATGGTTGACATATTTTTGGACATTGAGGATACTTGAACTTGAACTTAAATAAAGTAAGAAGCTGCTTTGTAAACACTTTTGAATTGAACGGTGCTTTTTGAATCATTTATTTAATTGGTCTTTTTCAACCGACTTCCAAAAAGAGGAGGTTATCAATTCGTCTGTATGTTTTCTTTTTTTTTTTGTGTTTGTTACCTCAGAACTTTCTACTGGGTGAACCGATTTTGATGATTCTTTTTTTATTTGAAAGCTGGTGCTTGTCGTTTGGTCCCATTTTAATTTGCTGAAGATCTGATGCTGATCTTCCGAGATATACAATGGAACTCTTCAAAAATAGACGGTAAATCTGCAGTAATTGCTGCAATCGCTTGTAGGTTCATTGTTCATACTACATCATGACGTAACATCACGCCTGCATGCTCTTAGGGGGTACGCAGATGTGTAGAATACTCCCAGATTTCGACAATGTTTGTTGCCTCTGAACTTTCGACTGGGTAAATCGATTTCGATGATTCTTTTTTTACTTGAAAGCTAGTGCTTTCAGTGTGGTCCCATTTCAATTTTGTTAAGATCTGACGCTGATCTTCGGTGATATAAATGGAACTCTACAAAAATACACGGCAAAGCTGCAGTAATTGCTGCAATCGCTTGGTTGTTTATTGTTTATGTAACATAGTGACGTAACATCACGCCTGTATGCTCTGAGGAAGTACGCAGAAGTGTACAATACACCCAGATTTCGACAGTTAGATGTGTTAAGTTCCATTTAATGGGATCCTGGAGAAATAGAGGGAATTCCTTAAATTTTATAGGCACACCAGAAGCGATTTGGGTAGTTTTAGGAAGAGTACGTTCTTGGCGTGATCCCATTTCTATTTGGTAAAGATCTGATGAAGAACTTCGGAAGATAGGCGACGGGAACTCCTTAATAAATGATAGCAAATGTACTGGGATCGCTGAAATCTCATGTCTCTCTATTGTTTACACCAGTTCATAACAAAAAAATCACGCCGTTACGCTGTTAAAGGGTAAGCATATATGAACCACTAAAAAGTGAAAAATAAAAACTTTTTTGCAAAAAATATAACCGACTTCACACAAAAAAGTGGTAAATAACTTTAGTTTCAGAAGTCGGTGATTAAAAAACTAAATCAATCAAACAAAGGTCACCGACTTCTGAAACTAAAGTTATTTACCACTTTTTTGTGTGAAGTCGGTTATATTTTTTGCAAAAAAGTTTTTTTAAATGGCATTTCAAGGAGATCTAGGTTTTTTATGCAGATGCTGGTTTTGAATCGATGAATAAAATTATAGTTTATTACGACCTTCACAATCACCCCGCATACGTGGTTAGCTGCAAGTCTTCAACATTATTAATCCAATATTATTTTATTAAACTACGAAGCGATATTAATATCTCCGCCACGCACGTGATCAAATTTTGAAACACCGCGCGATTCACGAATTAGTAGAGATATAACAAGATTGTCTAACTAACTAACAAGACTAATAAAAGCATTGCTAACAAATAATTGGTGGACGCTTATGAAACGGTAATAGTTCAGAGTAAACTGGCCTGGTTGCCGAAATAATAGGATACGGATACGTGTATTTTAGAGATTACTGTCCACTACCTTGCTTTGTTGGTCCTTGAGGTCGCAAGCGCGGCATCTGAGCGTCTAGTTCTGAGGCACATCCTCAGGTTGAGCAGCATGCTTGTTTCTTTCTATTAAGTATCTCTTGGTAGCAGTTCAGAGTTAGGATAGCCATGACACAAAACCATCATGAGTGGAGAGATTTGGAAGGCTAAGCATTGCTTTAGGTGTGGCCAAAGGTTGAAGAATGAGAGCTAGTCAGGATTCTTGCCTGATTAATGGCAATAGTCTGATTATTAGTACGATTGTAACATCGTACTAATAATATTATACTTTCTTCTGCTACTTTGGCAAAGACAGACCCTATGTTAAAATTAGTGTTTTTAAAGTTATAGTTTGAGACTCCTATCGCACCGATGGTTTAGCGATGAAACCTTCGTCGACTGCATCCTCACTTAACACACAACTAAACATAGAGTACCTACTTATAGCAAAATAGAAATACCCTAGTCTTTAGATTCATTAAACTGGTTGAATCTTCGACCAACTAATACGTATTTATTTACTAAAATGTTACTGAGACTTCAAAACGTATGTAAATTAAGTGGGTTATGTAGATGTTGGGAGTACCTAACTAGTTATTTTCCCAAATTACTAGAGCAACATGGACTAATTAATGCTGAAAACAAATCGCAACTCAACATCATAGTAGGCATTCCTAAAATAACCATATTAAGACTGACAGTAAAACATGAAGTTAGTTTTTCGGCAACGCATCTTTTAAATACCTAAGTATTTCTCACTTTGAATGGTGGATAATTCCATGACTAAAAATAAAATATTAAAAACAGTTCTTAGTTTTTCAATCAAAAAATGTAAAGGTAGATGGGTCACCTTCTTTACATACAGGGTTTCCTCTGTGTCTCGAGAACGCACGTTAAGCTGTTTGTCCCGGCCCTTGGCGGCTGTCCGTTGTCCATCTTTCGCAGTCGTAACAGGTACTCAGTGGCCCAAAAAACCTGGCAACCAGTCTTATCAAGTGGTATCGTATTACCCAGATTACTTGGTTGTGGTCAGATAGGCAGTCACTCCATGTAAAATACTGGTATTCAGCTGCATCTGCTTAGAAGCCGATCCCAACATAGTTGGGAAAAGCTAGCAGATGATTGAGACATTCTGGTGAATGTCTCAATCATCTACTAGCACTTCCTTTTCTAACCTAGAAGTCTTCTAGAGTCTAGACCCAAGTTTGCCAAAGGAAGGAAAGCCTGCTAATGTCTCCCCTTGAAGAGGGCTCCGCTATAGAGAGTATCATGCTGTTGCACAGACGATGGGGCACTTCAAATCAGCCCAGCAGCGCGTCCTGTTGTTTTCTCGATACAAGAACAGAATGTACGCAACTCTATGCACTAAACTTGTAGTTGTAACCAACCTTTGGGCCGAATTAAGTTAGAAATTGCTATCAATACGCAGACTCACTTCCTTTCCTACCCGTTTCACTTAAATCATCAAAGAAATCATAACCTTTATTAAGTTCCTTTTCACGTAGGCAGGTATAATACGCCAACCTTTGCTTCAGGTTACAGCTTCCTAGTCTCGGCTCAGATTATATCACTTTTCACAGCCCATTGTTTATCTTGTTGTGTTGTGAAGGGCGTAGATGTCAAGCTCCGATAAAAATAACCTTAATAATGGGAGAAAAGCTGGCTGTGTTGTAGGCAGGGTACCTTTCACTGGCACAATTGTTTTAACAAGCGGAGCTTACGGCAAGGTTGGCCTCCACTTTGATTTATACAAAGCAACTGTGAGAAATTATTGTGTGCTAGAATGCAAGAACGAAGATCTTTTCTTGGCTTTGTTTTCTTTATTCGGTTTCATTTTCCATGTCACCCATTTATCAATTTTTGCTGCAATGCTAAGGAATGTTGTAGATTTCTCGTTTTGATCCTCTATTTTTAAGCGTTCTCTTCATGAAAACATGTTTTTCTCCATTAGAGACATGAATTCTCTAAGCTTATTCAGATAAAAGTCAATTTTCCACCTGAAGCCCTAAGCACAAGGCCCTGAAGCAACAAAAAAGCCGTCCCTATTATTATTATGAACACAGATATCCTCATTCGCAGATACTTCGCGCTGTATTTTTACGTCCATTTCTTTTATGTATCCGTCCTGTAATTTTATGTATACAGAGCCTATTTTGAATAATAAGTCTATACAGTTTGCGTAATCGCCACTTGGATGTTAAATTATCAAGCGAATGTTTTCGGAATAGGCGCGCAGTCGTTTTGCAGGCAACAATGTAATGATAATGATCTTAAAAGAAGATAAACGTTGAAGGAACGTTGAGAGAAGAATTACAAAGATTTACATAGTCTTTTTATGACAGGTGTTTATATTTTCCTTCGTATTTTATTTTCGTGCTCGCGACTGAAGTGGTTTTTAGTCGAGGCTTTAAGCGTCTCTTCAAGACGTACTTCGCGTGGCAGGAGAAAGGCTATAATTTTGGACAAACGAGGGTTCTACGTACTGTACCTACGACATTAATTATGTTTTGTCGCACAATAGTTGAGAGCTAAATGAAGAAAGTCTATTTTTGGAAATAATACAAGTGAACGACGTCAGAAGGTCAAAAGCATCTATAACTGGTAATAACATGATAACGTTAATAACAAACGAGTACTTAATTAACATTGTAATAGTTGCTAAAGATAAAGATCGAAATGAGTTTCAGTATTAATATGTATGCTTTTATGCGTTTAGTCCATTACGCTCTTGAGTGTGTTTTGTTGGAAAAAACATAAAATATCATACAATTTATTTTATAATTTATGTGAAGATTCTTAGAGAGTGACTGCACTTAAGGACTAGAATCGTCCTTGCTAAGTTTTAATCCTGTAGAAATCGACAAGTAATAAGATAGCTGAGCCTGTAACACTTCTTCAGGAGACCTATGTCTAGCTCGAGACTGGTTTAATCCCAGATGATTGATTGGTTACTGTGAGACACTGAGCGAACGAAGAAGCGAAATAGAATTGATGAATCTCTCTATCTTTTACGAAAATTAATTTTGTAATCTAGTTTCACAAGATTAACTTTTTCTGACTATTCTGGAAAGAGCAAGCAGTGGTCCGTGTAGGTACTAGTAAGTGAGAATTACACGTAACTATGTTTCCAGTTATATTTAAGTCCCAGCCTAATCAATCATTCTAATCAAAACTACAACTTAGAAATTCTTAACTCAACCCGGAGATTATAGGACCTCAAGCTCATGTCTTTTCTTAACTTCGCATTGGTTGGGTTGGCTTCCAGCCTGACTAATCGGAGGTGCCTGAAATGAGTTAATTTTACATGGAGCGAATGCCTATACGAACTGCGTAGCCCAGATTCTGAGTAACACGATACCAAGGCTGTCGGTAAATAATATAACTTAACAAAATAACATAGATACCTACTAGTTTATTTCAATTCATACATCAACAAAAAAAAACTCTTTTATACATAGTTATTAAAGCGCGCGTGAGGTCAAGCACCTACTTTATACACGTTTGCAAGACCACCATGAAATAGGAAATAGATGTCGATAACTTTGATAAAGACCGTTTTTGCACTAACCATTGTTTTAAGTGCGGCACGTGCTTAAGAGACTGCACGTGGTTCATTAACGAGATTGGGGTAATTTGTAGGGGAATGAGGGTGGATGTAGCACCGGAATTTGGTGTGAAAGTTGTTGGTCCTGGGTGAAAGGACCAATTTCTGAAAGTGATTGAGGACGACTGGCCATTTCCTCTTCTAGAAAGCGGTTACGAATATTGATTTGTCACGAAGATAGGTATTGTGGAAGTATTATTTAATTGACTAAATTAAGACTGGACCTCGTTTAATGTCACACAATCTTCATTTAGGTTTTAAAGATTGCCTGACTTTTTAGGTATATTTTTTGCTAAAACTTCACTAATTTATTTGCGTCACTCGTACCTACCTTTACTAATCAAAATATAATTATTCATCTCAATGGCATTTAACCTAGTCAACTGCGCCTCTAAAGACCAAGTCGTAAGCTGTACCGAAAATTAACTAGCTTCAATGAACCCACCTAACTCGTTATTAATAGCTGCAAGATATTTACAGTCATGACGTGTCTAAATATGTCCTGTCCATGTTCGAATAAATTAGATCACTGATCATAAAAACTAGGAATTGCATCCTTCAACTTGAACATTAAGGCTTGCGTCTCAAAAGACCAGTTTTTGTGCACACTTTGATTGGAGTCGGCCAACCAATGTTTATAAAAATAATTTTAAATACCTACGGGTATAGTTTTTTGTTATAGAGGTATTTTGAGCTCATACAATGTTTTTAATTGTTTCTAATAACAGCGAGGAGGTTGGGCACATTTGTCAGTCAACATAAAAAGGGCTTTTTTGTGACGAATTTATTTTAAAGATGAAACCAGCTAAACGCTTTGGTTAAAAGCAGTAACGTTTTAAAAAAAGAAACGTGTCCAGCTTTATCTACAACCACATCCATCGTCGACTTCTATGAAACCAAATGTCAAACGCATGCCCATTTTCCAATAAAAATAAATAAAAAGACATCCTCGCAAAAGATGAAAGGCAGTTGATATTTTTATTTTTATTTTCTATTTACAAAAGACTAATTACTTTTTTCCTGTGTTCTCACTGCAAACAAAATTTTGTTGCCAAAGTGTTAAAGTGGAAAAACATGCATGTGCATGTAGGTATACATGCAACAATTTTTCTCACTGAAAAAGTCTCACATTACTATTAATAAATTCAGTTATGGACCTAATCTGAGCCGTAAAACATAATATTTTATTGATACAAAAATACAGCGGATGTTGCTCTGGCAACACAAGACGAATGTTCTTGTACGGAGGCAGTTGAATCACATTAATAAAATGTGAAATCCCTTCGTTCTATAGCGTCTCTGTGGTGTACACTGGTTTCAAATAACCCGTTTATCTCGCGGCTAATGTTTGTGGAGTATAACAGAGAAATGGAGCGTCAAGGCACACAGGCCGTCAGTTAGTACATTCTTATTAACCTTTTAACTACACTATTACATTGAAATCGTGCCCCTGGCGTTGTAAGTAGGCGTTTTGAACATTGATTTATGCCTTAATGATAATAGTGAAGGGAACCGCTCGTGGGATATATTATAACTAGTAATGTATTCCTAAAATACCGGCTGTGAAATGGCCAAATGTTAGAAACCAATTAAAATTGTGAACATGGAATTTGACGTGTTGTGGAGATCAGCGGAGCGGAGGAATGCGGGACTACCGGTGTGGCATGCGGGGTACAATGACGCAGAAAACGATGTATCGATGGATAGATATGATCTAAGTACCTATGTATAAGCCTTGAATAAGACCAGTAGGTAGAAGCCCTAACTAGGTTAGTAGAATATTTTTGACAAACACTCAGCTACGATGATGTATGGCACGTAGTTATTTATACTGCTGTTTCCATGCTAATAGGTACTGGAAGATTTTTGAACTACACCTGACCGTATACCTATACTTTCTTTCCATTATCTTGCTATAACATATCAAGAAAATCATGCCTTACGTTTAATCAATGTCTACAGACTTTCAGAAAGTACCCATGCTGTGCATTACAAAAGTCAGTCAGAGATCTATTTGTGAAAGACGTTATGTCTCAGAAATCACGTACGCATATTCTTATCATGTGTGTTCGTAATAATTTATCAACGAACGTACCTACTTTATTACTGGTTACGGCTCCACAGTATTGGGATCAAGCGACCAATCAAAATGATAAAAATAACCCTTACATCACTGATCATTCAGATTTTGCCCCCATATCTTTTAATGTGGACGGAATGACGTGAACGTTCCTTATGGATATTTTTCATAGTCCGTGTCCGTGCCTACTCCTCGTGTAATAATCGTGGTCAAAGTCTCAAATAATCACAATTTAAAGCAGATTAGGTGGACAAACGATCTCATTGAAGTGGCTGGAAGAAACTGGATAGCCATGAATAACATAAAACCGCCAAAAGTGGAGAGATTTGGAACAGGCCATAGGCTGAAAAAGAAGAACTCAAACTTACTTAAAAGTGTCTGTCATATCTATAATGATTGAAGAATTTGCAACTGTTAGAATCGAAGATAGGTGATTGCCACAATCTAGAGAACAAGGTGAACATATTCGTAAATCTTTGGAAGAATAGTTTCTAAGCTACTGATACCTAAGTTTATACGAAGTTTTATTTTTGGACGTAGTTAGAAAAACAATTGGGCATTCTATCAAAGTTGCAAGGATGAAATGACCCCATACAAATTATCATTATTTTGATTATGGGCGCAATATTTTCAACAATAGCTTTGGAAAATATCGTAATACTAATTAATATGAAATCTGTAATTAATACGTAAGTACCAGCATGAAAAAGGAATGATATTGTTCAAACATAATTTTCGGACGCAGACGATTGTATGTAAAGCTACATTTTTTGCAGGAAGATATTAAGAAGCAAATAATTATCACTGTATCCAAAAGCAGTCGTTTGTTATTGTTAAATTATAAAAAAAAAACATAAAACACCTCAAATCCAATCTTTTAACCCTATTCTACGTTCGTAATATCAAAAATGTTTAGATAAAAAACTTTTCAAACATCAAAGTTGTAATTGGGCAAAACGTAGGTATGTGCAATTATATTTATTCTATTATAGGTACCCTTAATTATTACAAAGAAAGCACTCTCTGAACATCTAGGTTATCAAAATAAATTGGCAAGCAGCCAGATGGTATTTTTGTTTAACGTTGAGGATCCAAAAATGTACGTCTGAAATATTTTGCATTTTGAGAATTACAGTTGTATCAGGTTAATTAGGTCGTATGTCGACGAATGTCCCTGCTCAAAGAGATGATTATGCAGAAAGTGATACTACAGAATCGAAATAGTCAAAGATATACTGACAGAACCACAGTAGCAGCCCTATCAAGGCATTGACTTAGACAACAATCTAGCTAGACTATCTGAGAGCAACGACATAATGTAAAGATATAAAATAATAGTTACTTTCAGTAGGAAGGAATGCAGGAATGCCATCGACCATCAGAAGCAGTCGACGATTTATAACGCCAACTACTGTATTATTAATCATATAGGTACCTACCACTGAGACAACCATCCATCAAAAGAGGTGCTTATACGAGAAAATTTTAATGACATGAGTCAAGATGGCTCGATAATGTGCATCGAAACTGTCCGTCTACCTACGACTTTAACACTGATTTCGTAACGGAAGATGTTCGGCTTAAAATACCTGTTCTTAACCGACCAAAATCAAAGGGCCTGAAACTTGGTGATGTTAATAATGACGAGGTACGTGATATCCGGAAATTAAAGCCGTATTCTCATCTCAAACAAGATGTAAGCCGCTCGGGACTATTAAATAGATAGTTTCTAATTGAAGGGATGACGGGAACCGGGAATGAATTCAACGCAATTAAATTAATCATATGATTAGGATATCAAAATGTGAGACCAGAAATCAAGCAAACACAAGAACATTACGCAGATTACTTTACGAAATTATGATACAGCTTCAGAATACAAAAAGAAAAGTGATCATAGCATTGCATTTAGGTACACCCAAAACTTTTCTGATGTTCTAAGGAAAGTTTTGAATGTAAATGCTACCTACTGGAAGATCAAAGAAATGTTGGTAGAATTGTGTGAAACATAGCTGGAAATAGAGTGACTATTCAGATGACAACTACTTAATACGGAAAAAAAACGTATATGGTACCCAAATGGAAGATGAACTCCAAATGAATTGGGATCATGAAATAGATGTGTGCCAGAAAATGATGACGACGAGACAAAAGAGAAACGCAGCTGTTTTTAAAGTCATTTTTGGACCAAGTAGGTATTTTTTTCCAAATTCAAGCGAGATAAGGTAGGTTTTTTTTGTCTCTCATAACCTTTTATATATTTTGCTTTATGTATGTAAATATGTATTTATTATTGTATTGTAGTTTTATGTTTTAACTATTTTGTTTTCGGTTTTTGCACCTACTTTGTATTGTCTCTGCATCACCCTAAGGTAGACTGGTAGAAAATGCCCAAGGCATTAAGTCCGCCTTTGTACAGTGTTTACTTGTGCATAAAGTTTTAATAAATAAATAAATAACTGAATTGTTAACAGTTAATTCAATATTCGCTATCAGCAATCGGATTACCTACTTAGTATTCGCAATTGATTCCTTGGGGCATCTGGATCTGACATAGTAATCTTGCTTCAGCCGTACATTAATTTGGACTAAGGCGATATCTATTACTGTTACAGCTTAATAACTAGCTCTGAAACTATTTCGAGTAGTTACCTATGTTACCGGTCAGACCAAAAGCCCTGTCATGTGTTGATTGAATCAAGTGCTATCGACAATAACTTATGCAGTCAATGTCTTAGGTAGTCAATAAAAAATCTTTAAAAACCAACGTAAAAAGTGAATAAAATTAATACCTAACTAATAAGTAGGTATACAGATTTTTTACTGAAAAGGCAGCGAATGGCTAGTTCAAAAAACCACCTATATCTTTACGTTAGCTACAAACTTCAAAATCTAACCATACAGCGTTAACATTTTTGTTTTGAACGTGAATCCGACACGCGTTTGTAGGTACCTACTTAGTTTTTACTCCGGTACATCATCGTATCGTATCTCGAGGTATGGTTTACATTACAAGTATGAATGAAAGACACAAACAAATGATAACAGATTACTTCTAATTTCACAGGAAGCTATATACGATAAGCGTGCACTATTTTGGCCTCCAAACTTTTTGCATAATACATTTAGATTAAGCGGGCCAGATATTTCATTTACATAGCAACGAATAACACTTTAAAATATTCAAGAATCCTTAATATTCTAGAATGTAAATCAACATTAACGTCTTGTGGTTCAAAACACCCCAACCTACCCTTCATGATTTACTTTAACTTGTAATTTTAAATGTGTTCGCTCGCTGCATCTAATTATTTTTTCTGGGTTGTTAATTACGGAAACTGGCGCACATGACTCGGAATTCATGAATATAATGTTTGTTTACGAAAACAATACGATGACATCTGTGTCCTCTCTCGCTATTAGGACATAATAAGCATCGCGAAATATGTGTTCAGGTGAAAACCAGACGCGCCAAATATTGTGTTAGTTATTGGTTCGATTGGACAGAAAATTCGATAGACTCGCAAGGTGCGCCGGAGCACAGCGAGGTGCATGCATTCCTCCAAGAGGGACGCGAGAGGGAATCGGCTGCATTCTTAGTTATTCTTACCTTTACAAACAAAAATCCCACCAAAATCCACTCGTGCTTGTGCAAAACTAACTTCAACACATGTTCTTATCGTCACTCGTGTTATGAGAGTGTGTTGATTCACAGAAAAATTCAAGTTTAATTGTTTACATCACTGTCAAAAAAACACTAGGGCAGCACACACCCGAACGACCGGCGTTTAACAAGCAAACTGGATTCATTTGGCTTGTCTGTCTATGACGCGGAATGCTATTGCTTTGTCTCTCTTCAACGTGGTATATAATTACATACAGCCGTCTCGCTCACTCGAAGAAAGGCGCCAGTGCACGGCGCGGGCGCCGACTTCTTCCTTCGGGACTTAAAAAAAACAAAAGCTCTTTTGAAACAAGTTACCTACTGGTAATGGGGCTTTGGTGCCTGTCAAGATATTGTATGATTTAACATTTGTTTGAGATGCCAACAGTTGTACGGGTCGTGATGGCTCGACAAGAGATCTGTGTGACTTGAAGTTTTGATAACTGGCAGCGATCTCCCAGATTAAGATACAGAAAGCATTTTCTGGTAACAACTGTTTATTTTTGTGTTGTCTCCACAAGCAAAAATAGCATATTTTACAAAGTGTCAAAAGAAACCTCCGACACCGTAAACCCCTGTAAAATATGAAGACTCCAATGTTTACTGTTGGCATGGAAAAAAATATGTACTTATATAAGAAAGCAAATTACGTTTAAAAAACATGCTGAACTCACCTTTTTTTTCTTGTTATATTTCAGAATACTCTTCAACGTAAAACCTCATAATAAAACAAAAATCCGTTTGAGCGTAGAACTCTGAAAGTCTGAAAATATAAGACAAGTAGTAATAAGCAAGACGAAAGAAATATAAAAAGAAGGTAAGTAAGTACTTATAAAAATATACACTTGCTTACCTAAGTTACTAAATAGGGCACAAAAAATGCTTTGAAAAAGTTTTTTTAACACACTGCCTTTATTGCCTCGTCCAAAAGTTAGCCTCCGTACTTAGTTAATTTTGCTAGGTCATTTCGTTAAACCTGCCGCGCTTTAGGCCCATATTTTGCTAACCGTACCTACCTCAATTTATTTCAAAACTGTATGATTACAGTGTTCTATTATGAATTGACACTTTTAATTAAAAGTATGTGGTTATCTCGGTAGATAACCACTTAAATTACCTGCACAATATAGCATTCCTGAAGGGCCAGTGGTTTTATCCTAGCCTGTTTTCCCGAATGCTATATTGTGCAGGTAATTTACGTGTTCATTCATATTTGAAATCATCGATAGATAACCACATAATATTAATGAAAAGTGTCAAATTCGGGAAAAGCTTTTCCAAAAGGTAAGGCTACCTAGTCCAGCACATTGATGGTTTCACGCACATTTCCACAGTTATTATACAATAAAAACCACTCTATCGGCCAGTAGATACGAATACATGTATAACCAGTGAGAACACTCAAATTTTCTCAAGTGTATTTTGCGTCCAATATTTACTTTAAACAGAGGTGTAAAGAAAGCCTTCTGTGGAAGCGCAAACCGTGAAATTGTCTTGCTACTAGTTTCCCCACTGTAAATACCTGGTTTACGAGTGTGATTGTTGGACTAAAAGAGTCATAGACAAGCGCTAGAGACCTTGTAAACATTTTATAGGTTTAAAAACCGATACACTGAAACTTGGCGAAAGTGAAAATGGTCACTAAGTACAACATTATTATATAACAACATCCTCCGCCACGTCTGTCTGTTCACGATAAACTCAAAAACTACTAGACCGATATTCATGCAGTTTTACCAATGGTTAGAGTGGTTCTCGAAATATTTTTTACGCGGGCGAAGCCGCGGGCATCAGTTAGTAAGTTATAAAATACATGGACACAGCGACACACATGTCCTTACTTAGCCAATGCGTTGGAAAGGAAAACGTATGAAATGGCTCCTGCCTAGGTAGATATTACATCTACAGCGTGTATTTTTTTTGGCTGAGAGCAACTGAGAAAGGTTACTCGGTCAGTTCGATTTGAATGGGGTCCACCCTTTGTAGCAGAACTTTTTATGTCATAATATTATTTTGCATACCAACTGATAGCATACACTTCATTTCGCAGATAATAGTTTAGCAGATACTCATTTATCATACGTTCAAACTCATAATATTGTAAGCCGGAATCATCTTTAGGCATAAATTTCATATGCATAAGATTTAAAAGTAGAACCATCTTGTCGCAGAAAATTTACAGTCAGGATCATCTTTTGGCATAATTTTCATATCGATAGTCTTTAAAGGCAGAAATATCATAACTCAGAAAGTTTACAGTTAGAATTATCTTTTGGCATACATTTCATATTATATATTTCATCGAAATACTCATCTATCAAATCACAGAAAATAATTCATAAAATCAGTTGATTGGTTTTTATTTCCCTGCAAGAAGCAGACAAATATGCAAACAAGCATATATCGTGCATGTAGCAAGCATGCATGCAATATGCATACAGCTGACATGCAAACATCTGAACAAGCATATACAATGCATACAGCAAGTATGCAGCAGCATGCAAACAAGCATATAGCATACATGCAAACAAGCATGCAGCATGCAAACAAGCCTGCAGCATGCAACAAGCATCCAGCCATCATGCAGCATGCAGGCAAGCATGCAGACTTATGCAGCATGCAGCAGGCATGGTTTCTGTCACGGCTCCGGCGCTGCGGGACTATGGCGGTCCCACGCGAGCTTATCGTAGCGGCCCGCCTCGCCCCTCCGCGCCTACGCGATTTTAAATAACACTCTAGGGGTAGGGCAGACAAGACTACGTGGAGTCAGTTTTGGAGCGATTCGTTTCTATCACTAACTTTTCTAGCACAACATATTGACTTTTTAAGAAAATATTTTAATTTTCAAATTAAGGTTAAAAATGCTATTTTGTGGCATTGAAAAATGGCAATAATGCCAAATAAAATTATTTCAAATGAAATTCTGCGATCTTCGTAGTATTCCAAGTGAAATTCGACGACTCGAATGGCGTAGTGGTAGTGACGCTGCCTTACGTTCTGAGGGTCCTGGGTTCAAATCCCGGTAAGAGCAAATGTTTGTGTGATGAGCATGGACATTGTTTCCGAGTCATGGATGTTATATGTATAATAAGTATGTATTTACAAACAAAAAAGTATAAATGTAGTATATCAACTATCTAGTGTCCACGACACAAGCTTTGCTTAGTGTGGTACTAGGTGGCGCTATGTGTTAATGTCCAGCGATATTTATTTATTTAATTATGTCAAATAATCGTCGTTCTAAATAAACATTATTCTAAACGAAATTATGCGAAACTTGAACATTGCCAAAGGTAACTATGCCAAATAAAATTCTGCCATCTAAAAGTATGCCATTCCAAATTCGGACACACAAACATTCAGCCAAAAAGTATATCTTTAAAAAAATATGCCTTTAATATATTCGTTTAAAGAAAATTATGCCAAGTGTGTTATGCTAAATGAATTTCGGAGCACCGATATTCTGCCAGATAGATGGAACCCATTTAAATGATCTGTGTTGCAGAGTTCAGATCAGATACCTTTTTTTTACTCAGGCTTTCGTACGTGGCCCTAACTCGCCTGATGGGAAGCAAATGATGCGGCCTAGCCCAGAGCACGCCTGCCCAGAAGAAACTGACTCGAAGTATGAAGAGATCCAGATTATAATGATCGGGAAACGGAGAAGCCGGCATTGAATACCACAGACTGGCGGTTAGCACAATTAAATGTTGAAGCAAAGCGCTTTGTTCAGTTCCGTGGGTCTTAAACCATATAACGGTAACTTTTCACCGTATCTCTGCCCGTCCGATGATAGAATGGAGATGAGGGAACTGAACTGTGTCAGACCAAAACACACTCTCAAAAACATAGCCGACAGGCGGGCAATTTTGTGGCGACGTTTAAGGCTTTGGAGTTTGGCTTTGATAAGGAAGAGTGGTTGTTAATTAATCTCTTGGCAAGTCGGTTTTAACTAGGTTTATGATTTGAGCACGCTTGTCATAATGTTGAAAAGAAGATCGCAAAGATGTATCTGTGACTGACAAGTAAACAACTCTCCAGGGACCTATTTCTGCTTTTTTAATAAATTTGTCACTCGCAACACGATTCCATTCTCATTCCATTGTCATTTTGCTTAAAGTTCGTAATCTGCTAAATTCACAATGGTCAGTCAATGGTCTTGTAGTAAAATTGTGTTTTATAGTCCGGTAGCGCTAGGTTTTGAGGTTTCAAAAATATTAAAGTTGTTTATTTTTTGCATATAGTTTCCGGACCATTTACCCGACCTACTATATAAATTTGTGTCATTTTAGGCACTAGCGTTTGGAGAAATTTAGCAATTTGTCTTTTTAATCACTATCACACGAAAAGAAAATTATAGTTGAAAATGTTACTTCCATTATAATAACGAAGTAGTAACTGATATACATAGGCATTTTGTGTCATCTCTGTCCACGGGAATCCTTCTAATTAACAAGTACCTAACACGTCGCCCAACTAGCTTTATCTATCTATCTAAAAGAA
This sequence comes from Xestia c-nigrum, assembly GCA_916618015.1. Lineage (NCBI taxonomy): Eukaryota > Metazoa > Arthropoda > Insecta > Lepidoptera > Noctuidae > Xestia > Xestia c-nigrum. The sequence goes on from OU745264.1 coordinate 5,837,078, forward strand.
TATTACAATTTGTGAAATAGGTGTTAGGGCCGGCGCTCACTGCCGGCACGGCACGGCATGGTATGGCCAAGGATTTTATTACTAATCAAGTTATTTTGAATCGTAATTCAATGACTTAAGAGTTCATATTACTTTATTTTGATACCACGATGCCGCGACGTGCCGCGGGATGCTGCGGCATGACGAGTCATGCCGTTTCATTCCACGGGCTGCCGCGGCACGCCATTGCATCTCGCGAGACGTATGGGTCACTTTGTTTCGAGGAATTATGATTGCTATGCTAGTCGAAATAAGGTTGTAACTTGTGCAGCGGTCATTTCGGTCGTATCTTATCATACAACTTTCGCATGTCGTATCTCAAATCATTAAACACGTTGCTGAATTCACCATTTGTAGATCTGGTTCTCCACATAACGACACAAATATCTTAGAATCCGCGCGGACCAAAACTGATTGATGCCAGAGTGGCTGGGCTTTCAGCAAAATGCCACGGCATGCCACGGAATACCACGGGATGCCCCAGCACAATCTGCCGTGCCAGGCCGGCAGTGGGCGCCGGCCCTTACGCGATTAAGAGGACTGATATCTGTCGTTCAATTTGTTTTGTGCCGAATTCATCCACGGTATTTATAGATATTTCATTCTTTTTGTTACAAAACCCTATAATATCCACAAAAGAAAATTCAAGTTTTTAGAGTTTACCTACGTGTTTTTGATTATTATGGTAAAACAAATCACCATTCATAATATGTGTCGTTTTTATCCACGCAATCTTATTATTTGAAAGAAAAAGAAAACAATTTCTTCGCACGAAGGGCGGCCATTCGGTTCATGTTGTGACAAACAAGTGCACGCGTTTATTCATTTGATTAAAAAAAAAATTAATCCCATCAAAGGGGTTTATTTAAACCAAAAAATTCTGTCATTAATTGTAAGTTAAAATATGATATCGATTAAAGTAATTAATTGACATGTCTCGAACTTTGTTTGTGAGAACTACAAGAACTATATTTCTGTCCTTTTCATTTCGTGCATGACGTCATTGACGTGTCATTTGTTTTTGGTTGAAGTTGAAATACATAAGGCAGTAATGTCCGTATTCTTGAACCGTTTGACTCCTGTCAATTGTCAAAACGTCATAAGAACAGAACAGCTTTTTTACACTTATTGTCACCGTAGTAAGTGGCTCGTCGGTGTAAGCGACCGACTTGAGAACATCGAGTCGCTGGTTCGAGACTCTCGTCAGATATTTTCATTTTGTATTTCTTAAGATGGTTTTAATGCTGTAAAATGGTTCGCAAGTTTCATCTCCAGCTTGTTTTTACTTTTTGTACACAGGTTTGATTTTTTTAAGCTTTAAAATGTCCAAATCATTACAAAATAGTTTACTAGGTACACTCTTAGTTTTTTTAAACCATTAAACGTTAAACGTTTGTGTTACTGGCAAAGGTTATCCTTGAAAATTACTTTCTCATAATGTATATCTGATGGCTAATTAGTAGCCAAGACAATCTTAACTTCGGTGTTCAAATAGTCAGCTATTTAGGTCAATAACTCTGAACAGACATCGAATTAGTAAAAGTTATATAATACTACTTATACGGGCTAAAAAAGGTTAACGGGGCAGAAGGTTAAAGGAAGCTACCTCAGCCGTTGCAACTACATGAAAATGGTCTTAGGAAACTATCCATAATTTATCGTTAAATTTTGATTGCCATACACAGATTTAAAAAAAATGTACAGTTAGTAAGACAACTGCAAAAAAAAAATGATGCCAATCGATCCTGTTTCTAATACTGATCAAAAAGTTCTTCTAAACTAACGTTGGAGTACTAAAATGTCAAAAATTGCAAAATCTTTTCCCAAACATTTTCTTAGAAACAATTTTTTTTTTTGATGTTACTCGATACTGTTTGTAATACTGATCAAAAACTTCTATAGAACCAAATCGGGTTGGAGTACAAAAAAGTCAGAAATCGCAAATAACGTTAAGTTACGTACCGTGCGAGTTCGTGATCATTTCACTATGTTATTTTGTTTTTAAGGTTTTCTTTCTTAGGACCTGCTTTGATTTCGATTGAGTTTTTGATCATAAACAAGACCAATGAACATCCAAAATAATAATTTGGTTTAAACTTTGCAATTTATGACTTATTTAGAACCTCAAGCTGGTTTGGTCCAATAGAAGTTTTTGATCAATATTAGAAATAGGATCGATTGACATCAAAAAAAAGTTTTGTATAAAATATTTTTTTTTTGCTAACTGCAGATTTTTTTGAAAATCGGTAATTGTGATTCAAAATTTTACGAAAAATTATGGATAGTTTCCTATGTCCATTTTTATGTAGCTGCCCTTACTGCCCCGTTTACCGTTTCTACCCAAGACCTCGAGCAATCGAAAACATTGACGACCAACACCCACGACTAAAAATGATGTATAACTTTGAGAGTTGTCACTGAAAAGCTCTCTTTAGCGTTGTAAGTTATTGCTGTTTATTACTCCGAAAATCTTGACTTCGGCGCTCAATCGTTCGTTCGAATTGTCTTAATAACTCTAAACGGAATACGATTTGCCAATGTCGAAAGAGGCAAAGGTTCTCGTTAAAAATCTCTTTCTTATGTTGTATATATTATGGCTATTTGTTGCCTAGACAATCTTAACTTCGATGTCCAAATAATCAGCTATGTAGGTCAAAAACTCTGAACGGACTGCGAATTAGCAAAAGTTATATAAATAGCAAAATTTGTCATTGAAAAGCTCTTTCCAGCGGTATAAATTATTTCTGTTGGTTACTCCGAAAATCTTAACTTCGGTGCTGAAATCATTACCTATTTAGCTTAATAACTCCGAACGTAATAGGATTTCGCAAAAGTCGTAAGAGGCAAAAGTTCTCCTTAAAAAACAATTTCTTAAGTTGTATATATTATGCCTATTGGTTGCCTAGACAGTCTTAACTTTGATGTCCAGATAGTCAGCTATGTAGGTGAAAAACTCTGAACGGACTGCGAATTAGCAAAAGTTATATAAATAGCAAAATTTATCATTGAAAAGCTCTTTCCAGCGGTATAAATTATTTCTGTTGGTTACTCCGAAAATCTTAACTTCGGTGCTGAAATCATTACCTATTTAGCTTAATAACTCCAAACGGAATAAGGTTTGGCGAAAGTCGTAAGAAGCAAAGGTTCTCCTTAAAAATCTCTTTCTAATATTGTATTCTTATGGCTGTTGGTTGCATAGACAATCCTTAATTCGAAGTCCAAATAGTCGCCCATTTTCGTCAATAAATCTGAATGGACGGCGAATTAGCAAAACTTATACAAGTAGCAAAAGTCGTAATTGAAAAGCTCTCTCCAATGGTACATATGTTATTGCTATTGAAAACCATAACTTCGGTGCTCAAAAAACCATAGTTTTTGAGTCTTAATAATTTTAAATATCGTGGATGAAAATGACACAAATTTACAGTGTTGGTTTCACATGCATTAATGATCTTGAATATGTGAACTCTAATAATTGTAATATTTTTTTGAAGCTTTTGTAGTGTACGAGCATCGCCTCATGATATTAATTGTTTTAGTTTTTACCTGAACAAGCAGTTGCTAATTCACCGATTTATGTACATTCGCTGACTAGGTTATTACGCCCGCCACAAGCCACCTACTTTCGATATTATATAATTTGTTGTTTTACTTAATAAATGGTCAATCATTATCGGACACAAAACAGTGAGTTTATTTTCCTGTACACATCCCGAGTGATTCGTCCAACTACATAACACATCTCAGTGTGCGGAGCTAATGCCCGTACATGTAGCTTGGAAAAACAAAATAGTTAAATAACTTTAAATTCCGTGGTCTAATTTGGCACAAATTTGTATAATAAGCTTATGTTGGCCATCTGAGAAAGGAAAATAGTTATTTCATAAACTGTAATTTTTTTTTAGTACTGTTTTTACGTACTGACCCTATTGCCAGTTTGCACTGGACGAAAATGACACAAACTGGGTTTGCACACTCCACAGACTATCCTAGATAAGATATCATGATTATTTTAAACTTTAAATCAATTTTGGCAATTTTAATTTGATTAAAAATATTCAACCACAAAACATCAAATTACTGAAAATGCTATGGTCAGATATGACACAAAATGCAATAGTAAGCTCCGTAGGTACGACTGTATCTACAGGCAAAAAATAATAAACTTTAGAATTTTTGAAACTTATGGCATCAAAATTGCCTAGCGCTATCGGACTATTTAATGGCATTATCGTATTGTCATTATTATAAAACCCTTAGTACAAATGGTTTTTGAAATCTACTACTAAATGCGAACATTTATTCATGCCAGATTTCATGTACGAGATTAATATTCTATGACATTTCTTTCAATGGAGTGTCAGTGGTTGTTCATTAAGAAGTCATAATGGCGCCATTATGATAGCAGAATTAACAAACTTGTCAAAATTTGACAGAACTTGATCATTATGAAATCAATGATCGAATACTCTGACACTAATGTAATAGCAGAATCGAGGCCCAGCAGGTTTATTCCACTGCCACTGAGTAGGTATGTATTCGTTTACATTGCACTGACTTTTTCTCCAATACAACCCGACAAAAAAATATGTCAATAAGTTTTTCGGCTCTAGTAGACTGTGACCCAATTCATTCAGGTAAAATAAAACGACAATATGTTCATTCATGTATAATTTATTTCCATTTGCGACTGGGTATTGAACGAATCTCACTTAAAATGTTACAATTGTATGACCTACGTCCGCTCACTGTTTCACTAATACACACGGTTCGGAACACGGAATAGTAAAGACATGGAATGCTAACATGAACGCTCACGAGGCAATGTGTGAACGATCATATACTAGTCCGACGCAAGTTAGTTCCATCGATTTACCTAATCGAACGACCGTAACTAGTAAAATTAATCGCTTATTTTCTAGCTCCACTAACGAGTTATTTAACATTCTTGACCCTGTCAACCTTACACGAGTTAATTTAATCTCAAATCGCACTAGTTTGCTTTTCCGATGGAACTAATAAGTTGCGTCTTACTTATACACGTAACTTAGGTGGTGTTTCAGCCGACGATGAAAGCATTTCCTCGTCGAATATAACTCAAGTAGCACTTAGGTGCTCCATTTGTTCACTACTCCGTATACCGCAGCCACACGCGACGGCGCGGACCCATCTTTACTGCTACATGAATCTTATCATGAATGCACTTACAGATTTAAAAACAACAGTGAAATTAAAAGCCTCTTGTGTTTACGTATAACTACTTAGGTCCCTTTCTTTGACACATTGGTTTCAGAAAATAAAGGCACACTCAAAGTGATTCTTATTTCTGTTGCTGTGATGTAATTCATAAGTTTAACAGCTTCAAGCTCACTGGATTAGTCCGCACCACCGTATTTATACTACTCTGTAAATATTGTAATAAAGGCATAGATACCTGGAAATTCTAAGGGAAGAGAGTACATGCATATTCTATCGCACACAATCCTGTAGAATGATTAAATAGGTACATAAGAGTTACACACAAATCGCTTAGATTATAACTAATTTCATTGACGGAGCTAATAGAACATTGTGTTCGTTAAAATTTGTGCTTACACTGTGTCTGTAATAGAAAAACAGTATAATACTCACACAAACTTATAGCCTTTAATATATCACATAAAGTTTAGGTACACATAAATATATTACACTCTCGCTTCCGCTTCCTGGGGCCACTGCTTGAGGGAAGCCGCACTTTTAAAAAGAACTCAATTTAAAAAACGAAGACCTCTAAATAAATATATTTTGTTTTAAATTCTTTCCTGTGGAAGGCGGCCACCGTTTGATTTGAGATTTAATTTTAAGTTCCATTGAGTGGCTTGTTCGTTTTCGGCAACGAAGAGTAGTAATAACAATAAATTCAACATATCATTAAGAAATAAATAATTGTGGATAGAAGATAAGTTTATTCTATAACATTGGTAAAAACAATGTGAGAATATAGAAAAATAGAAGTGAAATTAGAATAGATGAGAGTGAGATCGTTCGATCGTTGTGGTCTTCTGTCAAAGAAGAATGCACAAATTATACAACCAACACAACAAGTATCAGGGAAAGCCAGCTTAGCCTGACCAAAAAGGGGTTTCCATAATTAAAAAACCTTCTCAAATGACTGGTGAATCTCTTGTGATAAGGTGGAAATTCAATCAACCCAAAAAAACTAATATAAAAAATGCAAGTTATTGATGAATCGATAACTATAACCTAAATGCAAATGAATGAACAGAATCAACATTCCGCAGTTCCACATACAAAAAACAAACAAGCCACGCAGCCATTTAAATAAAAAATAAATTAAACTAATACATTAAGTTACTCCACGCGGTGATTATAACTCGGAATGTTCATCTTCGCCATCTGAGATCTGCAGCGGCGGTTCTGTAGTCTCAGTTTCTTCCTCCTTCACTGCTGCTGGGGCATCCTCTTTTGTCTCTTCTACTTTCTCTGCTTTGTCCCCAGCCTCAGGTTCAATAACTGTCTCTTCAGTTTTATTTTCAGCCTCCTTTTTAACCGGTTTCTTAGGCCGCCATATTTTCATCTTATTCAACAGATACTTCATCTCTCTATCCAAATTCGCCATCTTCTCTCGAATGCTGTCAACCGTCAGTTTGATTTCCTCGTTCTTTTTGAGAGCCTTCTGCTCCTTGATAGAGGTGCTCAGCCAAGCAGTAGTGTCTTCAATCTTCTTCTCTAATAAGTTAATTTCTACGTCTGTGAACACGTCTTTGTCTGGGTTAGCATCTTTGGTGAAGTTCTTTGCCATTTTGAGGAATTCCCGAGAGCTGTTCAACATGCTGCGGAGAGCGGCGACCGCGTCGGGCCTCTCTCGGTGTTCCCAGTGCTTGTAGAAGATCGGGCTCGTCAAGTCCTTCAGAGCAGCTAATTTAGCCTCGAACAATTCCGTGGCCGCCTCATAGCCGTCTTCGTACAACCATTCAGAGGTTTCACTGCACAGTTTCTTAATTTCTTCAATTTGTTCCTTAGTTCCGCATTTAGCGTATTCTTCCATGTCTACTTTCATTTGGGCGTCTACTACAAATGCTTCCAGGTTGTTGAGGGCAGTTTCTCTCTCGATGCGTTTCTTATCAATCATGTTCAACTCTGCAATTAATGCCTTGGAGGTTTTGAATTGTTCTGGTGAAAGTGGTTGCAGGTTTAGAGGTGTTTCTTCTGTTTTAATTGGCTCCTTGAGTACAACGATTTTAGGTTTGGGCTTAGTTTCTGTCTCAGTAGCGTTCTGTTTCTCGCCCTCTGTTTGGTTGGCTTTCTTAGTGTCGTTCTTGGCTTCTTCTTCCTGAGGTTTGTCTTCAAGTTTCTCTTCAACCTTTTCAGGAGTTTCGGAATCTGATCCGAAAAGTTTGCTGATAGTGCTTCCTATTTTGGATAACGTGCTATCTTGGTCTTCATCCTCGTCGACTGTTTTTTCAGCGACAAATTCGACGTTGACCAGGTTGAGTAGGCCGGAATCGTCCATATTGAAATGTGCTTTGATTCCTTTGTGTTCGACGTTTTCACCAGTATGTTTGGCAAGTGCGGCGCCGACGCCGTTGAGTACAACTTGGCTAAGGTTCAAGGTACCAACGTAATGGAGCTCGTTGGAGGGAATGTGGTCTAACTCAGCATAGTTGACGTGGAAATCGAAGTCATCAGTGTGTTTATTGAAAGTGATTACCTTCTTTTGTGGGTAAGGGTTCATGGGGCCGAACAATGTCCTCTTGATCTGTAACAATGAAGAGTTTTATAAACTCAGTGGTCTACCAAATTGACTATAAATGAATATGATTAAATTCTTAATATAAAATACAAAAAAAGTATATTACCGGCTCCTGAAAGAAACCAAAAACCTATATTTATTCAATTGAAATCCTATTTATTTATATAGGGATATTAAGCTACCAGAATACCATACAACCTTTGGATAGACTATAAATGGAATTGAGGCCGTCCCGCCACCGACGAGGAATCGACTGGCTGTTGACTATTTTCCCACTTATATAACGCTTTTGTACAATTTAGGTCCATTTTAGTAAATGCAGTATACAACTATACATGTATTGTTAATATCGATGACTCCACTCGCTTCTCGCTTGTACAGGTGCCAGAGAGTGATAAGTTGTATTAGCAAGCAACTCACCAGTTTATCGGTGCCGTCGACGTTTCTGGAGAATGTGACTTGTACGGGGAACAGAACAGCGTCGCGTACGTTCAGCGGAGCAACCTTGTAGCCAGTCGCGAGGGATGCCGCCCTGTAGAAAAAATATATTAAATTGTTCATTTGTTTCAAGAAAGCATTTTCATGTTTTAAGTTATTCATAAAAGACTTCGAGAGACTCTGGATGGCGATTCTGGCCTAATTCAACACTTTGAGTAACTTTACGGTAAATACGACTTCAAAACTTCCATAGAAGTCGCTTTTTTTAGTGTTAAGTTACTGGTAGTTCGGTTATCTTCACAACATCAGAGAAAAAATACTTATGGTGGCCCAAAATGTTCTTTGCAGTAGTTGAAAAACATAAATTTTAATCAACCTCAAGCGCGATGCAAACAGTAGTGGATTCTAATGAAGTAGCTAAGTAAGAATTCCAAATTAAACATGTCATATTACCTGTAAACAGCACCCATGGTGGCAGCCTCATCAGCGTTGATAGACCTGGCGGGGTCGTGTCCCACCGCGTCCTTCAGCGCCTGCATGGCGGCCGGCACACGCGACCCGCCGCCCGCCAGCACCAGCCGTGCACCTGTGCCCGCGCCTCCCGCCGACGCGATCGCACGTTGCACCACCCCTGATACTCTGGGCCATAAGTCTGCACATAGCTCCTCTAACTCTACACGGGTTACCTGAAAAAAAAATAGATTTTTAAGAAGCTATAGATTCTATCTTTAGAAATGTCATGAAAAATCTGTTGCTGGGGAGAGACAAAACGCTACAAGGTAGCAAAGGGCGTGTGATTTTATCTCATGTGATTTTGAACTAATTGAATTAATGACTTTGTGAGAGATTTTGTGATATCATGTCTAAGTCATCACAACTCATGTGATACTCGTATCATGTATAAGTCATCAACTCATCATCTGTCTAGCCTTTTCCCAACTATTTTGGAGTCCGCGTCCAGTCTAACCGGATCCAGTTGAATACTAGTTTTTTACATGAAGCGAATGCCCATCTGACTTTCACAACTCAGTTGGTACTGGGTAAAACGATACCCCATGGTGAGACTGGTTGTCAGTTTTGGGCCACTGAATATTTTTCGACTGTCAAATATCTACAATTGACAACCGGGAAACTCGGTACGCAATGGGTGGTGAACCATCTATGGATCAACCTAGGCAAGCGCAGCTTAACCTGAAGGTCGACCCCCGAGCGGCTATTAATATGTAACCATATTATTGCAAAATTACATAATTGCCAAGTTTGACACTTTTAAGTACCGATAACAATGAGTTGATTTTATAAAAAAAAATATAAATGAAATAAAAATACTTTATTTCAGACCTTGATCTATATGATTTTAGTTCATACTAACGATGTAAGTCTGTCACCGTAAAATTGTCAAACACGTTAGATTGTAATCTCTCTAGCGATATTGTAAACTCTCGAAATATTCTCAACTGAACATACGGAAGTATCTGTGCATTTCTAAACGAGTTTTCCTGAAAATTGTGTTTAAAGAGGTGACAAACAATTCACAACATTTCAAAACTGACACCACCTTAAAACGCGTTATATATGTATGCGAAGACCATCTCAATGTAAGTACTTAAATGACAATGATTATTTTAAACCACATACCACAACACTATGCATAGTGCATGTGGTGTTTATCTTGTTCTAAATTGTGTTGCTTTACTTTTGTATATTAAGCAATAGTGTAGTATCTGTAACCAAACCTAATAAATAAGTTAATAAATAAACCCCCCAGTGCTATTATTGCAGCAATATTTCATTATAGGTACTATTTTGTAAAAGATTTAAATATTTTGATCTTAATGATTTTAAATTATTGTGTTGGTTGTTTTTGAGACACACATAAAATATAAATATAAATTGTAATTTATTTTTTAGTTGGAGGCAGATGTAGAGAACTACCGGTATTGGATAACAATGAAAGTGCGGCCAAAGCTGAAGTCTCGGCTACCACAATCTCTTGTCAGGATGACACTTTCAACTGATCATCAAGAAATTATTGAACCTAGACCCAGCACATCTTCAACAACTTCTTCATCAGCTATGCAAATTGAAAAGGAAATGGACACACTTTGTAAAAATGCATTCACTACAAAAGCCAGCAAAGGTGTGCAAGTGAAGCCAACAACATCGAATCGAACTACTTATTGTGCCATTTACAAGAAGACCAAAAAACCTTTGTTTGAAGGTGATGATGAGATGGAAGAAGTGTTGTTACCTTCAACACAAGGAAGTTCTACTTCTGCTGAAATATCTGAAGTCTCATCAGAAATCCAAATTAAAAATGTGGTACAGGGCAGAAGCTTTATGCTTAACCTTGTTAAAAAAAAACCACAAAATTATATAGGCTTACCAAAGAATTATTATTGGTTGATTAACTATTTAGAAAGTCATTTGAATGTAAAATCTTTTAATATAATAGTAACTTTGTATAAAATTAAAAATAATACCCCCTTCTACCAAATCTCAGATATGTTTGAGGTGTCATTAACAACATGATGGAGAATATTTTTCAAGACTTTGTGTATTCTATCCAAGTTCTTCAAACAATTAATTTTTTCTCCCCGTGTATATGATGTCAAAAGAAACTTGCCAGCTTCCTTCAAAACCAATAAAGAATATTCAAATGTTTTTTGCATTATTGACTGCTTCGAGATAGAAATTGAAAAACCGTCAAATCCTATTAACCAGGCTCTATCATGGTCACAGTATAAGAATGCTAATACTATAAAATACTTAATAGCTACAACACCTGACGGTTTTGTCAACTTTGTTTCTGTTGGTTTTGGGGGTCGTACATCTGATGCCAATATAGTAGAAAATAGTGGTTTTCTGGATGTGCTGCCACCAAAGTGTACTATATTGGCAGACAGAGGATTTAAATATGTTGATACTTTACTAAGTAGAAATCAGAATAATCTGCTTCGGCCACCCAGTGTTTCAAAAGGTCAAAAACTGACAAAGCAGGATGCTATTAAAAGCAAGGTTATTGCCAGTCTGCGTATCCATGTTGAGAGGGTAATAAGAAGAATAAGGCTATTTAAATTTTTGAAACCACACTCTGTAATAAATAATAAATTAATTCAACATGCAGACGATGCAGTTATTGTGGCATGCGGATTGATAAATCTACATAGTACTATTATTAAGAATGAATAAAAGACATAATTATTATATTGATTTTTATTTTGCACTTTGTAAAACAGTCTTAAAAATAAATTGTTTCCAAAATTCTTCAGCAGCATCCAATAAACCTTTCACATATGTTTCATCATACTCCACCCAGTACTTATGTAGGAGTTTTGTTTGTTCAAAACTAGGATCAGCAACACAAAACAGTCCTTTAATTTTTTTTGCAGCATGCATTTGTACCATTATCTGGGCTTTATATTTTTCATTCAGTTCGCTGTCTCTCACATAACTTTTCATTGTTTTGTCACTTATAGGGCATTTTATTTCAACAACAAAGTCCATACAAATCCCATCAGGTGAAACTCCAATGATAGGGGATATTAAAATCAACCCTGTTTGTTGAATTGCTCCAAATTCTTTTTCTATCTCCCTAAGTACTTCTTTTTCTAATGCCTTGCCCCTTTTAATAGCTTTTGTTTCTGGCACCTTATAACCTCCTAGAATGCTTTGCACTAAAGCACCATTCTCTGTTTTACAGTGAATAGCTTCATAGATCCTGGATCCTGTGACTCTCCCTTGCCGCATAGAATGCCACAGTTTAGAGTCAGCTTGAGCTTTTGTAGCTTCTGCAATAGCTTCAACTACATCTACTGTAACTGTTGTTGCAGAAAATGATTTAAAACTGTTGTAGCAGTGATCATCGACTTGCTGTACAAACTGCAGCACTAAATTAAACAGACTAAAGTCATTTAATTGGGGCTGGCGATTCCCACAGTAATTTAAAATCATTCCTTTTGAAACTTTACGCCTCTTGCATTCTTCGGCAAACATAGAAATATTGACAGTCATGTCCACATTATCTGGGGCTCTTTTCATTTTGCCAATGTTTTTTGCCAAGACGAACTTTTGGTCACCTACAGCTCCAGCAAGTTTTGGTTTACTCCAATAACACTTCGTTGATGTAGTTGAAGGTTCGTCTGATCGTTTTATCAGCCAAATGACAAAGCATATAGCGTGTTTGCATCCTCCTGCAGAAGCTGCACAATCGTTGCATTCTACTTTTATAATCTTCTCGTCAGATTCATCGATTACAGCTGTAACCTGATACAACTTCGTTTTTACCTTATGTTCGGGTGTTACCCTGCATTTAACGGTGCATGAGTTTCCTTCTCGCTTGACTTCTACATATCCCACAGCTGTGTCAACATATGCTTCCCTTGATGCTAGTAATGCCTTGGCACTACGTGTTTCCGCTATATTGTAGCATTCATTTTCGTGCATATATTGCAATAGCATTAAGTAGTCCACTTTCGGCAAGTTTCTGCTATCGGCAACTAGAAATCCTTCCGAAACTTTCATGGTGATTTAATAATAACAGAATGAGGATATAATAACACTTGAAAATGAGAAAAAATACGATTTTTTTTTATAATGAAAACAAAGCTGAGTTAGGCGCCAACGAGTTTGACAAGCTGCCAAAGTGACATCGACCAGTATGACACATTAACTTTTTTTGTCGGGTCACAGTAAAGCAAAGGTTATATCGCCATTCAACCGTATGAATGACGTCATTTGGCGCTTACGTCTTTTTAGAACACGACGAATTTCAAACTTAAAATTATGAATGAAAAGTACATATTTTCGAAAAACGGAAAAATACGGGTGCCCTTGTTTTGGCTTTACTTTTATATAACGCTATAATACACACAACTTAAAAATATGAAATGTTGTCAATTGAATGTTTGTATGTTTGTTAATTTAATAACCTTTCCATTGTTTTGAACGACAATGTGTGCGGTTGATTGAGTATGCAGATGAAGTTGATTGCGGATTATTGGAAGTCAGTAGTTGGCATATTGTGAGTTTGGTGAACAAATTAGGTAACTGCGTAGTGCTAGTCCACGTTTGCCTTTAACTGAAAGTAAGCGTGAAGTTTGTTGTGTACGATGCCCAGTGTAGTTGAGATTTGACTGATAAGATCATATAAGAATTCCTGGGAAGGTGGTCGTTGCATCACTTCTTGCCAGATTAAAGACTTGGAATTGGTAACGGAAAGGTGTTTTGCAAACAGTCTTGACTGCTTAAAAAGTTCTGATTCACACTCTTATTAGAAGATTTGCATGAATTTAAAAACCGTCGACCGTATTGTTTGCTGTAATCAAAACATATTTAGATACGCCAGTTACAGCCTGGTTGCAGACGATAATCCGAGACTATCACTCTAGCCTGCATTACTACAGTACTTTAATTCATAGAATGTATCTTGAACGCAGAAAACCAAAATCAATTCCCCAGTGATTATGTATGTAAGCAACAGACATTTTTTTATTTAAATTCATTCAACATACAGACATTCCCAGATTATATTACTTTATATTCACTATTGTAAGTTAATAAGCTTTTGGGCAAAACCTTAATCAGCATGCAAGTTAAGTTTGATCTAAAAACATGCACCTGCATGGTTGAATGAGAATATTTAAATAAAAGGCCTTTTTTGTTTGCCCACTTAACATTTATGCATATTAGGTACATAATACCGTACGTGAAATGCATGTGTTTGCGACAGTGGCGTAACTAAAGGGTGGCAGGACTGGCAAAATGCCACGGGCCTCCGGCCTGATGGGGTCCCCGGCCTGATGGGGTCCCCGGCCTGATGGGGTCCCCGGCCTGATGGGGCCCCCGGCTCGAGAGACTGCGAGCTCAAAAGTGAGCATTTATACAAAATTTTGTAAAAAAAATATAAAATTTGTTTAAGTACTTAAAAGCAATGAAAGTTACACCAAATTTAAAATGGATTAAAGTTAAAACCAAAGACTTATTTCTTGGGGCTCCATGCAATGGATTTGCCAAGGGCTTCAGATGGTATAGTTACGCCACTGGTTTGCGATTGCTAGTGTCTGGCTCAATTGCATCAAGGTGAAGACATGACGGAATAGGCTACACATATATTCGGATTTCATTCGACTCGACCGATCGGCAAACACGCTTGGCTTTTATTCTATCCATTGCTGAATCATGGTTGGGTCAGCTCAGCAGAACTCGGCCCAATTCCCGATTATACAAGTTGGAAGGAACATCGACGCACGACAAACGGTTACCATGTGTTCAGTACTTGTAGTTATCAACGGCGAATAAATAAAGAAACAGTTGTTCCATATATTTTGACCGTGCAGGTATTGCACTTACGTGTAGGAAGCAGCTGTCTTTTTTTTAATGCCGTACTAAACATGTGGTAATGTTTTGTGCATTGAACTCTTTCCACCTTGTACATCTGGTGTGTAGCCATATAATAGCTTGATCAAGTCATGATTTCTTACTTTCTTAGGTTTGGGCAAGTAGAAGCGTTATCACCTGGCTAATTTGATTAGAGCTATCTTTACAGTGGCATGACCTACCTAGCCTTTTCCCAACTATGTTGGAGTCGGTTTCCAGTCTAACCGTAAAGTATTTCACATGGAGCGAAATGGGTAATACGATACCCCTTGGTAAGACTGGTTGTCAGACATAATATAACATAACGTAAAAACAAAATATTTATCACACAATCTCTTTTTGAAAGCAGGTGATCTAATATTTATTTGGCACTAGCTTCTGCCAGCGGCTTCGCCCGCGTGATGTTTGAAATTGTCCCACGGGATCTTACTACCGGGATAAAAAGTATCCTATGTGTTAATCCAGGTTATAAACCATCTGTGTGCAAAATTTCATCCAAATCCGTTCAGTAGTTTTTGCGTGAAAGAGTAACAAACATCCATACATCCATACAAACAAACTTTCGCATTTATAATATTAGTAGGATAAATCCAAACTTCCAAACTAATATTATAAATGCGAAAGTAACTCTGTCTGTCTGTCTTTCTGTCTGTCTGTCTTTGCTTCACGCCTAAACTACTGAACCGATTTGTGTGAAATTTGGTACAGACATAGTTTGGAACTTGAGAAAGGACATAGGATAGTTTTTATTGCAAAAAATAAAATTTATTCCGGACATACAGCGCCATCTATTGGTCAAGAGTCGGCAATGTGGGTAAAACCAAAAATCTGCCGGAAGTCACTATTCCACGCGAACGAAGTCGCGGGCAAAAGCTAGTAATATTATAAATGCGAAAGTTTGTGAGGATGGATGAATGTTTGTTACTCTTTCACGCAAAAACTACTGAACGGATTTCGATGAAATTTTGCACACAGATGGTTTACAACCTGGATTACCACATAGGATACTTTTTATCCCGGTAGTAAGATCCCATGGGACAATTTGAAAACTTCACGCGGGCGAAGCCGCTGGCAGAAGCTAGTTATTTATATATATTATTAATTCATAAAAGTATTCTCAACGTGGCGAAACCCAATGTGGAACAGGCTTTGACCGAGTTCACAAACGGTCGACTACTTTCATCCTTATGCTCTCAGCAATAAGGTTGAAAAATAACTAAAGGTTTGAGTACTATTGATTTTATAATCTACACACGAATATTGTAATCAACAGCGTAGATGGATGCTTTGGCTAACTCGTGCGACCGGGACATTCGACTTCCTGTGTGGTTATGGGAAAGACCAGCTCATTGCAGATGGCGCGACCATAGCTAGATCAATCGGACCAATCAAGTCCAGCCGTTTTAAAATATAAAATGACATTATCAGAGAACCAATGACGATGCTTGAAAGCAGCTGAGCTAGCGCCATTAGTTTCATCGTTACCATCCTCATTGCGAAACACACAATATCAATTTGCCTTTAATTTGGACAGTTTACAACATATCGGGCTATGAGCATTGTTGAACATAGGAATTTCATTTAAAATCTTTCAGATGGTAATTGTGAAATTTGTAGGAGTGTTAGGCAATTCGGTACAGGTTTCAAAAGCTAAATGATTGTGTTTTTCTTACCAAATATTCCAAAATTGACAATTACTATGCTACTTGAACTTATTACAAAAGTTTAATTAGCGGAGGTCTCACGTTCTGCAGACTCGAATATTCTAATCTGTAAGGAGCTTTTGTCATAGGATTTTGGAAGTGAAAACTTGGAAATCGCGTGACCGTCGCCTAACGCTTCGTAGCACTCGTAGCCGATCCGCTACGGCGTAGCACCACTTAGGGGTCCGCGGGGCACAACCCGTAGCAGATATAGATAACTTAGTTTTCACTTCTATCGGCAGTCCACAAAGACTACCCCGCATGTATTTTTTTGATAAAATTCAGTTCAGGGTACCAACTGAAAATACTCTACGGTAATTCATGCTTAAGAGGCCGGCGGAGCATGCGTATTTCATACAAACGTAATACCGTCAACTGTGGCATCTTTACTTTCCGTGGGTATCTTTACCTAAGCATACCCTATACTAGTTCAAGTTAATTTTTGTTTTATCTGTGGCAGTTTATGTTATTTCGCACATATTGGTAGATTTTGTAATAAATAAATTGTGGTAACCCAAAAAGTTTTTTAAGCTAGCAACTTCGTTAACTGTCAAGATAAAGTGGTTTTTCGTTATATGCGGTCAATTTCGTGCGCGGCGTCTTCGCATAAAGATTGGTGTTTCCTGCAGTAAATCAAAGTGCAAGTAAGTGGCGTATATTAAATAGCATTTGGTATATTGTCATGTTGGTATAACGCAGTGATTAAATCCTAAGAATCTTCTATTTCCTGAGTTATTTGAATAGGTAATGTTATTTGAGGTTAGGGAAAGTTACCAAACTCAGCATGAAGGCAACTTTACCTATGACTAGGGTTGTCAAATTTAACTTACAAAACTAATCTCGTTTTATGTGGAAAATCCATTAAAATTTCGTTTAGCTGTTCAGGGAACTAACTTTATTATTCGTTCATGAAATATTGTGATGTGACATAAGTTGATAACAAATTTGGCTGATATTCTATTTCAGATATAATATTCAAGATGCCTCCAAAACGTAGCGTCAAAAAAATAGTTTTTTGACGCAAAGTAATGCAAAAATAAAAGTTTATTAATAAAAAAAGAAAAATTATGTGTATTATTTTTCGACAACCCTGATGGCATGTGACCATTTCTATGATAATTTTGAATTTCTGTTGGCAACTTTACCTATGTATTGGTAGTGGTTACTCAAAGAAAGATGATAACTTCAAAACAAAATACATCGCTTTTTTATCGCCTGGACCTTTGGCAACTTTACATTGCATGCACTTTGGAACAAATATTCAATAAAAACTGTACGCTAGGTAAAGTCGCCAAATTTGTGTCAATTTTACCTCGCTCATATTCTTGGATTTTTTAGCAATTCTATGTGAGATTTAGTAGAATTCATCAGTTTAACCAAAAGGGACACACATTTTGTACAAAATAAATCAATAAAAGCTTAAATATCTAGCTACATTTTGTGATAAATAGTTAAAAACGTAAAAAATACGGTAAAGTTGCCACAGTTGACGGTACCAAAATAATTTGTAAATCATACATATTCTTAAGGTTGTGTGTTTTTATTTCGATCTATAATATAGTCCATTCAAAATATATATTCCCAAATATATATTTTGAATGGACATTGAGTTATAAGAAAAGTAAGTTTTCTATAGAAATTTTAAATTCCTCATATCTCGTCTTTAGATCTTTGTCCTTTCCAAATATATATTTGGGAACCTAGATATTATATAATCCAATCGAAACAAATACACATTTTTCTAAGAATATGTTTGATTTACTAATTATTTTGGTATTAAGATTGTATGAACGACGCGACGCATGCTCCAACGGCCCCTTAAGAGCCATTTCACAAAATGTAAGTGCTCAGGCCATACTAATCGGTGCCGGCTTATGCATCGTAATTTATTCGAATTTACAGTGATGTTATTAAATTTATTATGTTTGATTAAACGAATTGATTTTAATGAAACCTTGGAATTAGTTAATAGTAAAAGAGCATACTTTATTTTTACATATTTTATTTAATGTAATTACGCTTCGTTCAAACCAAAAAATCACGATAAAATAGCGATATAAAACTTAAAAATTGCCCTAAGACTTTGTTTTTTTACTAGTGTATGTTATTAATTATCGAAATTTTAGTACGTTATGTGTCGACAAAAGTATTTGTCTCATGCTTTGTGTATTTTTTCAAGTGAAATTTATAATTATTTATCGTAGATATAGGAGTCCGAAATTGACTCAGCGATGATTTTTCAGTAAACTAGTTGTCGGAGATTAATCACTACACTGTTAACAAATAAGTTTTTACAAATGTGTTACATGAAGTATCAATACGAAAGTCTAGTCTATTTTAAACATGTATTTAAAAATGCGAGAATGTTATCTAAGATGGCAAATTAGGCGACTAAAACCTTAGATATTTGCGCGAAAACGTGAAATGGCTCTTAAGCTTTAAATGCTTTTTAAGTCGAACTGCAAAAAGCAGTGCGAGCGAGCGCAGATATCGGCCGGTTGGAACCTCCGCTCAGCATTTTGTCTCTATTACAACCGAATATGTCGAAACGTATGCTTATGTGCCGAAAACTACGGCGACGTAATTTTCGACAAAAGTGATGCTCAACATACATCGAGGGCTGCCGTCCATAGAATGTGTGACATTTGTAAAACCTAGTTTCTAAAATTCGATAGCAATAATTATTGTTATGTTGCAGCTGTAAAAAGTTGTAACATTAAAAGTTCAGGTCAATTAAGAATTTATCTTGATCGTAGGAAGTTTAAATAAGATCAACATGAGGGAATTTTATCCCACTTTGGACACCATGTTATGTTGTGTCTGACTGTGAATAAAGCAAGTATACCCATCGGTATATCTTTTATTTCAAGCAACATAACAATTATAAGTCAACATAATAATTATATTTACCCGTTCTTATAATGTTTTAGTTGCTAGGAGGAAAACGATACGCACCAAAGTCTTAAAGAACGTCTCTGTCTGTATTGTGGGTAAATAACTCACCAACTGTTTGAAGTCCTTGTCATCGAGCAAGCTCTCGATCTGGGCGTAGAACTCGGTGTTAGCGGACAGGATGATCTTCAGCCTCTCAGCTTCCAGCAACAGTTTCTCCATAGCACGGGGAGAGGCTCTGACGTCACCGCCGCCTTGCTCTTCCCACGCCTTGATGAGGTGCTCGCGAAGACGGAGGGTCATTTCATGTCCGCCTAGTGTTCTGAGAACAAAATCTTGTATTTTATTGACTGTATAGAAGAAGAGTTTGCCAATAACTAATGCAATACTAATACTTTTGAAACCAATTGTGAATAGGTGTATCGCACCTATTCGAGAAATCATTAAGGCATGGTTTTATTCAATTATCTTTTTAGAATTCGATTCCGAATTCACGACGTTAGGAGTCACCAAAATCAAAATCAAAATATTTTATTTCACATAGGCCTGGATGGGCACTTATAAAACGTCGAAAAAGGTGCACGGTTCGCGTTGGTCGATTCCATGGAGAATAACCGGCAAGAAACTCACCAGGATTGATTATCTTCTAGAAAAGCCCCTGAAACTTAATGATCCAAGTTTTGATTACCTGAACACCTCATTAGAGGTTTTTTAAAGAATTAGTGAAAGCCAAGAAACCTCTGACCAGTAGGGGTAACAACCCCGGATCATGAGTTAGAACCCAGGTAGCTGCTTTAAATTGTTTAATATTTTTTAACACACACACACACACACACTCTCAAAAAGGTGAAGGAAAAATGTGGAAAATACAATATAATCATCACATTTTTTACTTCACCTTTGAGCATAATATACACTTTCGCACTGGGCTGATGATAACGGCCTACTCCCTCCCAAAAACAGGCCTGTGCCTCAGAAATACAGGCTAAACAGGCTGATTATGCTAAAACTATGATAAGAAACCTCTTGGTTCTTTGGATTTCCCATTGACCAACAATCTTTTCAAATAATCGCAGAATAAACAGATAGTTTACCTGTCAAATCCAACTCCCAACACTTGGAGCTGAGGCACAGTCTCGACGTAGCCCTTCTCCTTTATCTTGACAGTCTTGTACTCAACGAGCACCGCCTTAGTGGATGCAGCGCCCATGTCGAAGAACAGAGCATGCCAAGCCGTGTCGTTGATTTCCTATAAAATATTTTTTATTAAGTATCATCACTACATACTCGTATTAAAAAACAAAATCCTCCGCCGTGACTGTCTGTCTGTTCGCGCTGTTTTCACCAGGGATGTTATGGATATGATATTTCGGATCTGGATACACAAACAAAAACCTGTCGAAATATGTCGTTTTAGTTAGACTCCGCTCTTATACGAAACTATCCGAAACTTGTTCAACGGTTATGGTTACGGATATTACATTTTTATTTCCGAATGGCGTAGAGGTGGACGAGGCTGCCCTCTCTTAGGGTCCTGGGTTCGTATACCGGTAGAAGCAAATGTTTGTGTGATGAGAATGGACATTTGTTTCCGAGTCATGGATGTTTGTATGTATAATATAATAAGTATGTATTTAAAAACAAAAAAGTATATATGTAGTATATCAACTACTAGGTGTCCACGACACAAGCCTTGCTTAGTGTGGCACTAGATGGCGCTGTGTGTTAAACCCAGCAATAAAAAAAGTTCGGTATCCGATAGTTTCGGCTACGGTTAAGGAGCTCCATAACATCCCTGGTTTTCACCAATAGCTGATGACCGCGGCGGTCATCAGTTAAAATTTAAGTTACTGATACATTTTAAGTGGTGATTAACTGCTACTTCAGTTTAAAAAACAGTGTTGCAGCTATTATCGCCCCACTCGCCCCGAAAGCTAGCAGCATTGCCACATTGGATGGCAATGCTGATTCTTTGGCCAAAAAATTGATTGATTATTATACAGCCATATACTGACAACTTAGATCTAAGAAGTGAAACAGTATTTGTCATGTCTGGAATATTTGGAGCAAGACTCATACAATAGAATGACATCTAAACCCACCTTCCTCCTAAAGATACCATAGTTGATGGCAATGGCAGTGTAGTCATTGATGAGTTGCAGCACATTCAAGCCGGCGAGCGCGGCGGCATCCTTCAACGCGCGACGTTCAGCCTGGTTGAAGTAACCAGGGACTGTGATCACACATTCTGTGATTGGTTGACCTACAGGAAAAGAAAAATTTACTTACATTTATTTGTACATTATTTTGCATGGAATTCTACCATTAAAAAAAATTGTTACTACATCATGCATCCAATTCTATTTCTATCCTATTCAATCCTACTTCTTATCTTACTAATATCCTACTTCTAATAATAATATTATAAATTACCATGTTTGTGAGTATGGATGTCTGGATGTTTGTTACTACAAAAACTCCTGAATGGATTTGGATGTAATTTTGCACGCAGATAGTTTATAAACTAGATTTAAACATACTTTTTATCCCAGAAGTAAGACCCCATTGGACACTTTTCAAACTTCATGCGGGCGAAGCTGCTGCCAGATGTTAGTGAGCAATTCAATATTGTAATCAGGTTCTCCGAAACAGTTCTAACGATTATGATGACAGTTACAATATTAGGTTTACTGGAGCGAATAATCGATCTAGATTAGTCTTATATTTAGTAAACTTTGTTATCTCTAGTTTCAATCGACCAGAGCCTGGTCGTCCAGTTACTGTGTAATAAAAAAGCTATGTTCACATTAATCAATATGAAAACTACACAAGTAGGAGGTGTTAATAACTTAAAACACATTACATTGATTTCATAATCTTACTATTTCAGTTCATTGAACTCTTAAAGCTATACAGGGTGGTCCAGGCTAGATAGACATTTTTTTTTTTAGGTAGTCGGCTTAGGGACCTACTTGTACCTGCCAGAAAAACAATCACTTGTGACCCACTTACAAGACGATTTTTTATGTATTCATGATTTTTTTTTTACTGTTAAAATGAAAAATTCAATTATTTTTTAATTTAGGTGCTTACATGCGAGACATTAACTCTCTCAGAAAAAAAAATTCTGATTGATCTGCGAAGTGCATTTAATTTCTTATCAATGCAAGAATAATTATTACTTTCCTTGAAATCAACCAATTTTTCATAAACTCCCATAAATTTTTTTTTTTTGCTTGGCGGGTACATAAAGGTCCCTAAGCCAACTACCTAAAAAAAGTTTTATATCCATCTGGCCTGGACCATCCTGTATATGACTATTAATCATTTAGATTCTTGTTCAAGACGAAAGTTGAATACAGAAGCAAAATTCTTCTTTCAATCTTACCATGACTAATTTCAGCAAAGTCTTTGGCCTTGGCTAGGAGTTGAGCGACCAGCTCCTCCGGTGTGAACTTGGTCTTGTCGTCATGTATGAACACTGGAGTTCCCCTGTCCGTTGCCACAATCTCATAGTATGGATAGCGGGCTCTGAAAATGTGATTAATATTGTTAAAAAAATCGGTCGGTGACAAAAAAAATAGTTTTTTTTTGTCAAGCAATCAAACAAAGGTTACCGACTTCAGAAGCTAAAGTTATTTTTCACTTTTTAGTTTTTTTTTAAGTCGGTTTTATTTTTAGCAAAAAAGTTTTTATTTTTCACTTTTTAGTGGTTCACATGTGCTTGATATACATGGAAAGTGCATACCGTTACAATTACAACAAGCCCAAACACGACTAGGGTACATTGTCTCATTATGGAGTTCCGTGACTCTTGGCTTCATCATCAGATCTGATGGTAGAATGGTTCTTATCAAACGCAAATGCTTCATTTGTTGTAGAAAATACCAAAATCACAACACGTTTTCATATAAAATTTGAAGAGTTCCCTCGATTTCGCCAAGATTCCATCATCAGATCCCGACTTGATGGCTATGGGACCATTTGGAAAGAATACCCTTTCCAACAATAAAAGAATTTTCCAAATCGGTTGGCAAGCGGGAGTTATGCCCGAACAAACATAAAAAAAAAAAAGTAGAAACATCCGAATTGAGAACCTCCTCCTTTTTTAGAAGTCGGTTAAAAATACACCTAAGTAATATGTATTATCTTGTCTTGTCATTATCTCTGCAGGCTTTTCTCAACTGTGTTAGTGTCGCCTTTCAGTCTAACTGGATGCAGCTGAGTGCTAGTACTTTACATGGAGCAACTGCCTATCCTTCACAATCCACTTAAGACTAGGTAAAACGATACCCCTTGGTAAGAGTGGTAGTCAGACTTTGGGCCACTGACTACCTGTTATACCTGAGCAGCTGTTATTAGTTACATTACAGTATTTTCCATAGTAAAACCACATGGATAAAATCAGTGTGTATCAGTGTTTTTGATTAGTTTTTAAAAGATGTCATACTTGATAAGAAAAATGATATTGAGTAATTGAGTCCACTTTTAAAGCATGTAACTGAAGAAATAATTATTTTAGTGAAAATCATAGATGATTAAAGTTATTATAGGTATTTGTTTATTAGAAAAAAACTTAAAAAATTATCAAAAATAATTCTAAGTTAGCAGTAAATTTACTAAAAGAAAATTGTTTATAGTTAAGTCTTGTATGATGCAACAATGTGCAGAAGTACTCATGCAAACTATGAATTTCATGATTTACAAACCTAATTATAAATTGACTTAGAAGACATGCATAACCAAAGTGTAAGTACTATAGGTGAAATGAAATGTGAATGAGTACTTGAGCTATGAGACAAAAAAAAGAAACTGAAGAGTAGATTGTTACTTTCTCTGCCAGGCTGTAAGTAGACAAGTCACTGACCTGTAAGCTTGCACCATTGGGTGATCATAAGGCTTTCCAAGCAGATCCAGCAGATATTTGTAAGAATTTTTCGGGAATCTAACGCCAACTGTGACTGCGTCTTCCCCGAAGGTCCTCACATCGTCTCTGAACGCCACGACAGCTGGAGTCTTCCTCTTCGACTCCTTATTTAACACTATCTCCATCGGCACTCCGGGAGACACGATGCCGACCTTCATCCATTCCGAACCCAAATCAATGGATATTACCGCTGCGGCCTCCGTTTGTTGACTTAAAAGTAGTGGTAACAGTAACACACTCAACACCCCAAACATTTTCTGTAAAGTAAAAATGAAACAATAAGATAAATATCGCAACTACGAAAAACACATCAGCGATTCCGGAAAATAGGTTGACGCAGCAAACGGGCGTTTTATGAGAAAGTATGCACTTACAAAGTTTAAAATCATTTTCTTTTATAAAGCTAACATCTAGAATAATTATTTTATAGTATCACTACGCTTATAACAGTGTGGAATAATTAAAATCTTGTAAATTTTATTTCACTTCAGTGAGCCAGCTACTTTAGTCCACGTCAAGTTTAACGTGTTTTCTTCTTTTTGGTTAATGACATAGTTGCCAGATTATTCAGCCACGTTACAGAAGTATTTTTATCAATACAGAAAAACTGTTTTTCTCAATCTATGATTAACATTATCAATAAATCCTATAACGATGATTTTAATTAGTTTAATGCTTACATTATTGTTTTTATTGCTGATTTATTAAGTTCATTCCAGCAAAAGTGAAATAAAAGAAAATCGCCTAAAAATTCCTATCAATTTTCACGAAAGCGCCTCTCTAGTGTTTTCGGAAACGGAAAATCTATCATAGACATTTACAAATCATATGTTTATTTATGTAGGTTGCTCTATAGTTTATGGTTTGATTGGGTGTTGAGGAAGGTGTTTGTTGAGTGTTGATCACAAGTACGGAGGTCGCGGAATGCTGTTTATTTATTGTTATTAATTTATAATTAGTGCGTCTAACAAACAATACAACCTCAAGGTAAGTGTATTGCATGGAAATCGATGATCATTCGCAATTTTCACCTTAAAACAAAGCTATCATCAAGTTTAGTATCATGATTACATCTGTTTTTGAGCTCAAATTATTACGCATTTCGGATTTTGCACCCTGAATAACGTAAAATTAGGGTACAGCTATGAGTACATGAAGTTTACAGCGTGGGGGGATAAAAGTATCGTTTACATGTGGTTCTAAAAATGTGACTAGACGCATGAATAACGTCGGGACGCATTGGTGGCGCTCCTTCTAAATATGGAATGGGTGTTAGTCAACGTTTGTGATGTCCTCGGCGTCGTATCTGCGGCGGTCCCTGCGATTATGTAAGAGCCCTTGGAGGTGCGCGTCGGCACGTGCATACTGTGCTGCACGCGGCGCCTCCACGTCGGAAGCACGACGTAGGACGCTCGGGCACGACGCAATCGCGCACGCGGTCGCCGCGCTGGCCGGACACCAGTTTCCTAGCAACACGTTGTTGATGCCACTGCTGACCCAATGAATACAATAACACATGGTAACTAGCTGTTACATCACACCTCAATTGCATCGCGTCCGTAATTTCGCTACTTACGTTGCTAGGGTATCTTTTAACCATAACATAAATGCTGAGCCAGATTGTAGGGGTGCTAGTTTGACTGCTGTAATTTTTGAAGTTTCTGAGTAAGTATCTCATTAGATTTATTCTTCTACTGTTTAATTTAATTGAGTGATGACCTTGGTTTTCAACTAATTATTGTTTTCAATCAAGTAGAGCTTGCTTCAAGCCCAGTGGTGCATATTATCTAGAGCCTGCTACTATTAGCTATAAATAGAGTCTAGACCTTTGTGTGACCTAGATTTCAGTTCACACTTCCTGTAGGATTTCTAATTTTAAGTGTCACCCAGAGACAGTGCTCTAGTTTTAAATGTGTATGTAGCTACATTTTTAGCTTCCTCAATTCACCTTTAAATAGTATCTTGACAAAATTGGAGATAGAATTACGAGTACCACAGTTCAATTTCATGTGTATTTAAATTCACACACTTCTTTAAAAACTCATATTTTATGATGTTATTGTCCCACCACATGCTCTAGTTCAGATAGAAAGGGCAAAGACCTTAAAATTATTATTAGAAACCTGATGAACTGTTCTTAAACCTCTCCTATGTCTAGACTGCTGCCAAATTTAAAATATTGTATACAATTTACATATTATAAGCTGTTTCAAGGCCTTGTAATCTTCACCCTAATGATAAGTATTATAAGCGGCAAGTTAAGATAGCATTCCTTGGAGACATTGCTGTTATCATAAATTTTACACAGTCAATACAATATAGCGTCAAAAATCTATATCAGTGATGTAGATTTGACACTGAGCATTTGATTGTTAAAGGTATAAGGAAATATTGTGTAGAGACCTGTCTTACAGTTGTCTGTCCTTGTCTGTCCTGGGGTATTGCCTAACGGTCTGGGGCGGTGCCGGTAAAACCGTGATGCTACGTGTCGAACGTGCGCAGAGAGCTGTTCTTAAAGTGCTGGCAAGGAAACCGATCCGATATTCGACATCTTCTCTATATACCCTCTGCCAGGTCCTTACTGTCAGACAGCTATTCATCCTCCAAACTATTCTTCGCAAACACTGCCAACTTACCCTTGATCCTAAATGCTGTTCTACTCGCCGCTCGAATAGGGTTTGTGCCACTGAGGCCCGTAGAACCGTAGCTGCAAGTCGTCATTACAAACACATAAGTTCTAAAGTCTACAATAAATTAAACAAAAACTTAAACATCTACCCACTAACCAAGATCAAATGCAAAATGAAACTTGACTCCTGGCTGAAATCACAAAATTACGATGACACAGAAAAACTCGTGGAAGTGTAAAACACACATCACTCTCTCACACAACTCATCAAAACCTCACACACCTCGCACACCTCATTAACACTCACCCACACAACCATTCGCCGACTCACTACTCTCAACATCAAAATCGTCAATCAACGTCAAATTATTGTTACCAATTCATAATTATTGAAACCAATTCATAACTATTGTCCTACTGTTTATATACTTTCCTTTTTTTTATTGTATTATTTATGTATTTTCTTTTTTGTTTTTCCTATTAATTAAGTAAACCTAAATTAACTGTAAGCACTTTTTGTGTGGAACATCTTTCCATTATAATCTGGAGGAGGGCGTTGGTGGCTGCGCTACAGTTAATACTTTTGCAGCTTCCATCGTTTTACCTGTTAACCTTGTGTCGTGTTATTGTTCCGAAATAAACTTTTTATTATTTTTTTATTATTACAACAAGGCAAGAATCATATATGGGCCCAAAGAAGAAGACGTTCTTACTTTCTTAGACATCGTCTCTTGATGGAATAAAAATAAAGGATTATCTACTTCTCTTCAGGATGAGAGGGTTTCTGAAGTCTGTTTGCATTATGGACTTAGCCACACCACTGATACTGATCCTTGAAGATATACCATAGGAGAAAAAAATATTTTAAACAATTAAGCATAAAATCGTTTTCTATAAAAACACAAATATACATACAAATGAATATAAGAAGTGAAGTGAATGAAGTTATTGTTAATTTATTAAATTCTCAAAAAATATAATTTAAGCAAATTAATACTCTAACCATTTTCAACATAATATCAATATTATTATAAAAGTACCAATGCAAAAAAAGTTAAATGGTATAAAAAGACA
Source organism: Xestia c-nigrum (assembly GCA_916618015.1). Lineage (NCBI taxonomy): Eukaryota > Metazoa > Arthropoda > Insecta > Lepidoptera > Noctuidae > Xestia > Xestia c-nigrum. Next base: position 5,864,911 of record OU745264.1, read on the forward strand.
ACAATACAAACAAAACTGAGTGTTGTAATCTGCACTCTATATTTTTACCCTAGATGGGTTTCTGATATCAATATCAAAACAAATAAATAACAACATTGAGTAGTGATGTCATTATTTCCTGATTGTATGGACTGTGAAGTGGCACATACTCAATGTTTGTTTACAACTCCTTTACATCAATTTAATGAAACTGATTGATTCATTAATTTATTTGTGAAAATTATTTTAGATCTGAAAGTTTTGTAGAAAAAAAAATCGACAACCTTCCATAATTTGTATTTTAAATCCTACAATGGTCCAACTGTGGAATGTATACTAGTTACTAAAATCTTGATACTTGAAAACCAAAAATGTCACTTGACCTATTTTCTGTTTTTAAATCTCTGCCTATTGTAATTCTGCAACTTTGTTTTTCCCGTTAACTGTTGTCCAGCCGTGTAATATCTAATTACGAAATTGGTTTTTCTGAATTTGAATATACGGCCGGCTTTTCCGTGTTAAACACAAGTCTTTCCTGTTTAATGTGTACAAACTGTGCTGACTAGAAGCTTCGTCCACGTGCCGGATCCATTCTCATCAACAAGACTGTTGACTTCCTTGTCATACGTAAAGATAACGTTTCTAATCTAAGCTCCGTTAGACTAGAATGCGATCATAACTTCTAATTTAGTGATAATTAACTTCATGGGAAGGTTGGTTTTGTGTGATAATCGAATGCTAATGTTGTACCTTGTGCAGGTCCGTAATAGGGCATTGTAAATAAATCTCTCGTTAGATAATCAGTCGTGTGTGTCAGTCCGCGTCTCGGTGCGAGTTCAATTCGCTGATGACACGGGGACGCCACGACACGACGCGACGCAACCACGCCATTACATTTAGCTCTTTGTTACTATGCCAAGGTCACGCGATATTATGTGATTGTGTAGCTACTTGACGCGATAAATTAAAGATAAAAATACTTGAATTTTCTTTTTCGCGTTCCTACTCTACATTCGTATTACGTAAATTCGATAATGTTACAAAATAATGTTTTAAATCTCACTATAAATACATACTATCTATAGATCAACGCAGGTCGCGATATATGATTTGTTGATGCTAATTCCGTAAGTACTAAGTTGTTTGAAACCCTGCGTTGATATTTGTGAGTGTGAAATAAAAATAAAGCAAAGGTAGCAGTTGCCTGAATAGGGAATGTAACGATGCTTCGCTAAATCTTACGACGATATGTTAAATTCTATATCACGTGCTATAGATAGGTGTATTCTGAGAACTTTGATATTGTAAGGGTGTAGGTAGAAATTTCCTTGAACATAGTAGGGGGTGTTGTATATGTTTCCCGATTAACTTTTCTCCCTGCTCCTTTAAGAAATACGATGTTACCTATGCACTTAGGTCCATGTTCACCAAAAAGATGAAGGTCTGCTTATCTAAGCTGTTTAAAACACATTTTTGTATGGGAACATGTCACAGTGACAGCTGTTTTTAGATAATCAGACCGTTGTCTTTTCGGTGAACATGGACCTTAGTAAACTGCAAAATGTTACTAACAAGCTAATCCTTCATGATACTACAGCCAAAACATGAGCCTTTACCTATTTAACACAGGCTTAGAAGAAACATAATAGAGCACTATAAACCACGTTGCTTAGAAGACAATAGGCGAGACACAAATAATTCGGACGGTTGCAACATCGCTTCCGAAGATTCGGACTTCGGATCCCTTCGATTACTTTACGTCTAATTAACAATGCATGGAGACAGTTTCACGTTAAAGTAGCGTTAAAACAGGGCCGACTAGACTCATTACTATGCAATGTAAATCTGCGTTTATTTTCAAGAGACTAAACTTGTTCTCAAAAACGTCACTTTTACGTCATCTTGGAATGTTTGCTGTCCGTCCAATGCTGTGTCAACGTGGAAGCCCTTTACGCAACACTTGTTTGGTACTTGCGCTAGTCACATGATACTTTTGAATTTTAAAGCCTCATTAAGGTGTTGGATTCATGAAAATTCAATACCTAGTAATCAGGTTTATTTATCTTCAAAAGTAATGTACTGATAATGAAGTAGTCTGGATTAGCATTCAAGTTAGTCATTGAACTTTTGCAGGTTTACTAGGGTGGTGTAAAACTGTAAACGCCAATACCAACAGAATACTTAAATATTATTTTTCAAAAATTCCGTAGTCTACTTTTGTTTTTACAGGTCAAAGCCACAAGACAAATAGCAATCTAAATGTATACTACGTTCGTATGTACTGACTCGTTATTTTTCACTACCAGATGGCGCCAATGCGCGGCGAGCGGGGTGGGTCCCCAGCACGAGGTGCACGCGCATCTCTTCCGCTTCCGCGCCGGTTGATCCGACAGATCGCGAGGCATGTTGCCTCTAGCGGCCGCTCGTTACGACGCCTCGAGGTGTCGGGCAGGGTCATAGACAACTTTGACGACATTGAGGATGCCTCGGATGAGTCCGATATGGAACAGCCACAACCTGCGTAAGTTTTAAAAATTGTACCTACTTCTGCATTATCTTTTGGGCATTCTAATCGCAGAAAGGCTGACAGTGCAGAGGTTAGTTAAGATTGTTTTTGAGCATGCAAATGAGAGAAACCCGCCTAGGTTCTTGAAAGATCTTATACGAAAAGAGCATTTAGGTTTTTAAAACAGTTCGTGACGTACCTATGTCCATTTAAATACCAAAAAACAGACCCGTAAAACACAGCTCAAGCAGTGTATGAAAACGACGCTCATTTCCTGAAAAGCGGCGAGAGATCTGAACTAATGTCTGAATAAACTTTCCAAAGTGCGACGGCTACGACCTTTTATTACTTTTCTCTTATAGTTTCCAACATTCACTCTGAAAACTTCGCTCCCATTTTATAGAGAACTCGTTTCATTTGTCAATAGTTCATATTCAGCTTTTTAAGGCGCTCTGCCTTGATCAAACACTCCTATTGACTGTCTTTTGACCCCATATAAAGTAGACAAGGAAATAGTGACGGCGCCTGTCCCACTGTCGATAAAGTATAGTAATCAATAAATTCTCAGATGTGAGAGATCTATGTTAACGTTTATAGTTAAAAGGGCCTTCAGATTGCCTCTTATCTTAGAAAAGGTGACTTAGCAACGGGACACTGAAGGAGAATTTGCAAAGTGACTTTAATACCTAATGGCCTTCTGAGTCTTTCGACAATATCCGTTCTCTGAAAATCTGCAAAGGATATTTGAAGGATTTGTTTCCCGTTGTATAAGCCGTTATGACAGGGAAATGTTTCCGCTTTCCGAAGTTAGTATGATAACTCATCCTGTATACGGAAGTACATTTAAATCAGTGACACCTCACCGTCTTGAACGGATGACGAAGTATTTGCATAAAGGAAACTTGCGTCACGCAAGGGACAGGCCATCTGCCAACCAAATTGGTAGTTCCCCTGCAACGTAGTATGAATATTACATTGTTAGTAAACATTTAAACAATCTAATATTAGTCATTTCAGAGAAATGTATCGCTTTTCTTTGTTATCTAGCAGCTTTGTTTGAGTGGAAATGAGTTTTCTTTTTCTTAAATGAAGTACTTTGATCTGAGAGAGCAAAAACCTTTTGTTAAAAATGACGCACTATTTAGTCGTCTCGGAGGTTGAACGACACGCGTATGAATATCAAATTTTGCGAATATAAGTAAAAAAAAACGCGTCAAGCGAGAATAATAAACACAAAGTTCTCTTACCATTTGAATAATTTATTAAAAACAAAACCGAAATGTTTGGTGACACGTGTCTCGATCATCATACACGAAGTAGCACGTGTCTTGTTATGTAGTAATAATAGCACCAACAAGTTTTATTAACTGTCAGTTTTAATCAACATTGTCTTATTCTGATTGTGTATTTATGACCTACTTTACAGTAAAGACTCTACTTTGAACTTGTTTGAAAACGCATAGAGTCAGATATTCGTCAATATGTTGTTGCATAGCTTTTATTATAACTTCATATTTCATGTGCAAATGAAAAAACCGTTGATGATAATGCAATATCTAATCATCATTTTACACCAGGAAACATTGTTAACAACCGCAAGGCCTTCAAATCAGGCCAGAAATTCAAAATAGATTGTTACCATCTAAAGTATCAAAACGTTTCGTGTCATCAATCAAGCGTTAGTAAGTGTAAAAAAAAAAACTGATAAAATGTTGACAACATATTGTTATCATTTCGCTAGGTTAGTGGGTAAGACAAACGACTCAAGATAAAAAGGGAATTGTCGCACAGATTGATAAAGGTACCTACTGATTATGAGATCGTGTGCTTGTACTTACGCGTCATGCAAGTAGGGACATTGCAAAACTTTGTCAGCGCGACATAGTTATGTGGGAGATAATGTCATTAAAATATTTAGTTTAATTAACTTCGTAATGAGGTAAATTGGAATTGCTGGTGCATGATGCCATGGCGAGCCATTAACTATTAGACGTCCCCTCGCATAGTAGCATACAATAGTCATATCCTTACCCACGGTCATGGGAAGTGAAGGGGTGGACCTCATGTAGCAGTCAGTTAGAACTATAGGAAGAAGGTACATAGCCATCCTCTGGGCTGTAAACATTTTCATACTGTAACACGTTGCACATATTGCAAACAGATTGCATATTATAATTATTAACATCCGAGGAGTATTTAGTTACATAATGTTCTATATTGGCGCAGAAATAACTTACATACAAGATATTTTTTTAAATTGTTCCACATTAATTTGAACTTCCTCATTAATCCGATATGACTATTTTTTTGTAATTTTTTTTTGTATACTAGCATTTCCCGCAACTTTGTCCGCATTTTGTGATGTATCAATATTGCATTTAGGTATTACTTTTGAGCAAGGAACTGATTTTTTTTTCTTCTAAGACCCGTATTAGCGCCTAAATATGGAAGTACTTCTAGTAAAACAATATTTAACATCAAATTATAGTCTTACATTAAATTGAAATTGTACTACACACCTTTTTTGCATTTAAACCGAAACTCCCGTAAGTATAGCTAAGTAAGTAATAATTTCCATGGTCTCGCTTAGTATAAGAATGTGATGTTCTCATCAGGGTGGCTTGCGGAGGCAACGCCGGCAACCTACCCCCTGCTGACCACGACGATGACCTCACCAGTTTGAGCTGGCTGCAAGACAGGAATTTACTTAGAGGTAGATTAGATACACTTAGGAACTGTTCACACTGTGCATTGATGATACTGTTGGATCACTGTTGCTTGGTGTTTTCCACTGTGTCGTGACGATAGAAAATATTGTAATGTCTGACTGTAATATCGCGCACGATTGACACATCTAAAGGCGCACCCTCACCGGGAGCATTCGCCTGTAATGTAACAATCCAAGATTCGATGTTGTACAGACGCTAGGTGCACATCAAACTACTACAATCTGTCAAATTTCTTCAATAGATTTTCGACTTAATCGCCAAAGCATCTGGCTCAAGGTTGATTGGGAAAATTTGACAGTTTCGAGTAGTTTGATGAACTGGCGTTTGTACAGTTCGAAACTGTAACATTAGAGGCGAATGCCTCTGAGGGAGCGCTTGTACGCTAAACGAATTTATGATATTGTGTTTCTGACTAACAATCATTTGAAGTGACAGACTGATATTTTGTGGTGGAACTAGGTACGGCTTAACAATGCCACAAACCGTAGTAAGCTCTTAGGGCGCCTTCACATCTCGGCTTTGTTTGACGACGCGTTAACGCAGCTGTTTGATGAACACTACGCTGACTGCGAAAGGAGCCTTAATTCTCACTATTCCTCGTCACGACACAGTGGGCACAGTCGCTTACACTACGGCTTCATTCGACTGAAGATCGCATATTATTAGAAAATAGTTTAGTGATTAAGCTTATGACGTAAAGGCAAGCCCTTGCTGGGCGGTGGCAGCGTGACGATTGCGTCACATGACGCTTTGCATTCTAGCAATGGCATTTCTATTCATACTCGACGCCTACTGGAGATACTACTTATGAGTTTTCTACTAACTGTATTTATACTGATAAAATTGAGCATCGCTCTCAACGTCGGTTTGCACAAAGACGGAAGATTTTTTGCGATCAAGAGGGGTCTTAATGACGAACATTCGAAATTGCAAATGGCGTTTTTTTTTCTAATGTGTCGTTTTTTGTATCGAACTTTCTGTCTGTGGCAAAGAAGATGAGCAACTCGACTGCCCGCACTAATATCTCTAGCAGACATAATTTAACCAATGCATCATCGGACTTCACAATTGTTCCGCTTCAGTTGCATTCGCATTTCCATGGTCAAACTTCACTCACAATTAAATGCAGTAACTGATAAATGAAAATGGCTTTCATGGAATGTAGCCTTTAAATCGAAAAAATAATAAATTAACATACCATAGCCTTAGTAACAATAATAAGTGCCGTTTCGGATTGCAAATGAACCATTGAAAAACATAGAAGTTTGTTATCACTAATAGAAATAACATAGAGCATGCAGCCGTTTTTGCATTAAAAATTAAAATCGCAAAGGTTGTTCGTATGACGTTGTATTTAAAGTGAACAAAAACTTGGTTCTGTTTCAGGTATAAATCTTACAAAAAGTGGTGTGGATATGGAGGACACAAAAATGGTTGATAACCAAATTATTCTGAAGGTGAGTTCAATATCAGTCTATGTATACCTAAGACTATTTCAACTACAAGTCACTTTATTTATTTACGGCTAAGAAAGAGCTTGTTAGATGTAACAGGCTCCACATGGAATTAAGTTCCCGTTAACTTGTCAGATAATTTCATATACTTCATTCAGTTCCATTTTGAATTTATTCGGTAAGTACCAGTTATTCAGGCATCCCGAAATAGGCCCTGAGCGTATTTAAATCATATATATTCCATAGCGTATTTAAATCATAAATTCTATCTGTCATCTAAACACACGGCAAAACGATAAATTAAACGATATTTGAAATTAGTATAAGTACCACTAATTGCGTTTAAGAACCTTTGGTACAAGTGAGCCATCTTGATCCAAATTTCCCGGGTCTATTTAGTTTTCTTCGTTTTTATTATAGTTCTTCGGAATCAGGATACAGTAAAAACGACAAGAATTGCTTTTGGCATAATAATTTGCCTTTTACAGCTTTCATAAAGTATATAGGTATGTATGTTAACAAAACTAATTCATCTTTCAAGAAAAAAAAAATCGATCAAAATCGGTTCATCCGTTCGGGCGCTGCGATGCCATAGACAGACACACACACAACACAGACACGTCAAACTTAAAACACCCCGTCGTTTTTCGTGGGTGGGCTAATGAATTGCATCAGCGTGTACTTTCCAATGTTCTCTGTGAACTTAACTCATGTGTACACATAAATTTTATCGTTGATAGGTGGGACAACCGCAGAATGTTATCACCTAAAGTACGTAGTACAACATATACATATATTACATACACTTACTTTTGGATTGCGCAGGACATTGAACGATGATAACGTGGCATACACGAACTCACCTAAGTACCTACTTTTTTAGGTCGAGTTTTTTTTTACGTAATAATTTATGCAAATACAGTGAAAACTGAAAGAAAACTTCTAAACTACTTACCTATTTTGTTGTTCATTGCCCTTCCTGATATTTTAAAATGAATAATAAATCCGACATCAACTGAAATTATTATCATATTGTATAGGTAACTCAGAAGTCATCTCTCAACAATATCCAATTCGGAACCCCTTACCGACCCATGATTTTATTAAATCTAAGGTTGCATAATTAATATAATTATGCATGTTTTATACGAGCGGGATGCTTCTTTCTGCGTCCAAACTCGAATCTTATTTTTTTTCATGCCATTTTACCGACTTGGTTTAACGCAAAATGATAAGTCACAAAGTTTGTCAACAATATCATGTAACTGCACATTTTCCCGCTCATATTTTTAAGTGATGAAACGACTCATACCGACGGGAAAGTATACAGTACTATAATGCCGTATAATCATGTGACCTAAGCGTAACCTATACTTACTGGCTGCCTTGTCATACGTGACCTTAGCTTAGGGTTGCCAATTTAAATAAAAAAAAGTATTTCCGATTTTGAGACATGGTAAATTTGTTCTAAATAGAAAGTATTTTTAACCGACTTCTAAAAAAGGAGGAGGTTCTCAATTCGGATGTTTCTATTTTTTTTTTTTTTTTTTTTTTTTATGTTTGTTCGGGCATAACTCCGTCGCTTGCCACCCGATTTAGAAAATTCTTTTTTTGTTTGAAAGGGTATTCTTTCCAAATGGTCCCATAGCCACCAAATCAGGATGTGATGATGGAATCTTGGCGAAATCGAGGGAACTCTTCAAATTTTATATGAAAACGTGTTGCGATTTTGGTATTTTCTACAACAAGTGAAGCATTTGCGTTTGATAAGAACCATTCTACCATCAGAACTAATGATGAAGCCAAGAGTCACGGAACTCCATAATGAGACAATGTACCATAGTCGTGTTTGGGCTTGTTGTAATTGTAACGGTATGCACTTTCCATGTATCAAGCACATGTGAACCACTAAAAAGTTGAAAATAAAAACTTTTTTGCAAAAAATAAAACCGACTTCAAAAAAAAACAAAAAAGTGAAAAATAACTTTAGCTTCTGAAGTCGGTGACAAATAAACTAAAGCAATCAAACAAAGGTCACCGACTTCAGAAGCTAAAGTTATTTTTCACTTTTTTGTTTTTTTTTGAAGTCGGTTTTATTTTTTGCAAAAAAGTTTTTGCGTAATTTATTAGGTACTCTTGTACGCCTCTATGAAACACTTTTTAAATATTTGAGTACGTGTGGCAACTGGCAACCCTACCTCAGCCACTAGTGTATTAAGGTCAAAACGTCAGGGTAGCCTGCGAAATTCAAATTTTGCGTTTTTTGACCTTCAAAAAACAGTTCCTATACCTTTATGAACTTGGAGGGTTAACTTGATGATTTTGATGATTATAATTCTGTAACTACGGGCCTATTCGAAAGAGATACCGCGGCCCCGGAACATAAAAGGGCGAGGAAGGAACATGGATGGGTTTTAGTCGGTAAAAGTCTGACACTCCCTCCCGCTCCGCCCAGAGTGGGAGAAGTTATTTGATGATCTCCCATCCAAAAAAAAAAAAGCTGCATTAGGCCGCGACGCGACCTGCGACACATGAGCGATTAAAACAAGTAAATGAATGCTCACGTAAATGGCTACACTATACATAAAATATTACTAGTGATCTTTGATTTCTTTATGCGATCGGAACAACATTACTGTAATCACAGCGTCGTCGGCTACACCAACATAGCGAAGTTGAAGCGAATTTAGAAAATACGCCGCAATCTCGCTTGTAATGTAGCCATACCAAGTTTTTCTCGTTTCGCTCTTCCAGTCGTATCGCAAATCGCTGTCTAGTGTAGCCTCTGCCTAAATGTGAACTATAAGTTCAGATTTATTCATTACTCATAAATAATTAACGCCTTCTATGTATGACTTAATCAGATTGAACGTAGATAAGAAGTCTTTTGTGTCATTCAATGTGATATCATGACTATTTACGATACTATAGTACCTTGAAATATCTTGAGAGTATCTCGCTAGTCGATTCAAAGGTCTAATAGAGTCAAATGGTTAAATTACGAAGGCGAATACCTACTTACAATAATCAAATGAAAAAAAATCGTTGAGGTTTTTATAGTCAGTGCCCTTTACTTTTAAGTTTATTTAATGCATAAAAAATACACACAAAATATATAAAGGGTGTAAAAAAACCCAAAGTTGAAAGTTGTTCTCCCCGTCATTTTTCTATTCTACACCACTATTTCTAGTTACGGAGATATTGGAGGTTAAAGTTCCAACTTTTTGACAAGTTTTATTTTAAGATTTTTACTTCGACCCCCGTACTATTCAATCCACCCATCACCACAATGATTTGAGTGCGTCACATTGAGTTCTACCACAAAACATGATTTATCACCCCAAAAAAAAGTCGTATCCCAGTAATAAATTGTTGGATAATGTTACTTAGTGTGATGTACAGAATGCTTGGTTGACGGCTTCGTGATGAGGTTGTTTACACCCTGTATAGGAACTTTTAAATATTACTACATTTTTGTTATAAAAGCTTAAATAATATCATAAACAGTATGAAACTAAAACCTTTCAATCATAAAACCCATGTTAACAGTACAAACACCCGTTACGTTAGTAAACACCTCTTCTACTTAATAAAGTAATATCAGTGGCTATAAATTTCGCCAACACAGGCAATTGTGTACACGTCTTTAACGAAGTGTAGACGTCAGTGGTACATAGTGGCTTCATCGTACACGCCACGTGTAACTACATAATGCGCAAAGATTGCGATAGTACGCAGCTTTTGATAAGCTACTATCACCTTTAGCTGTAATATTAGTAACTGTCTATGAAAAACTGTAAAATTGATCTCTTTTTAGACCACAACAGAGGGTCTAAAAAGACCATATTGAGCAATTTCTTCAAATGCGGGGCATTTCTATGTAAGAGCGGTCTTTAATACCTCTCCAGTACATAGGTGAGGCATACCTTTGCCCAGCAAAAGGACAGCATTGTTCCCATTTCTGATACTTAGGCTCCGCTCTATAAGAGGGACCATAATACACCATACAGACTCAGTTATTGAAAGATGTGCGCAATAATGTAGTCCTACGAATGAATATTTTACCTAGTCCTAGAGTAACGCTACTTCAGCAAGTACACAGCTGATGTAGGATGATATAGGGTCTCTAGTTATGCGCAAAACGTGCTAGTCATACAGATTCACTCGGTCCGTCCCTAGTGAAACGCTCTAGGCAATGTTTCGTGGAATTTCAATGCATATTCTAATTTTCTGGGAAACCCAGTCTCGTGTAGTTATTATAGTTTTCAATTTTCCGCTGCAACAAAATTCTTATATCACTAGATATTTTCAAATGGAATTTAATTTACTTCAAGCGAAGTAGTGCTTAACTGCATAGTAGATACCAATTACATTGTTATCCTAAAAACACTGCCTGAAATTAAAAATGTCATTATTAGGGTTAGCTACCATTCAGTTTTTAACTGTAGTATTCAATCACTAAGTTACTTATATTGTGCAGGTAATGAATTTGTTTCATTCGTCAATTAATCGTTCATTGATACAATACAACGCTGACTCACACTTATAACAGTTTCATAGTAGGAGTGCACAATAACTTCGTTAATTGCCTTCTGCCCTTCTGAGAGCCAGATATAATGAGATATATATATGTAATAGGAAGGCTTCAAGAACAAAACGAATGACCTATTAATGTTTTCTTTTATGCAGCCAGTCTTTACGTAGGTATATAATAATTCACGACTTGTTAAAAGGGGGGGTTAAGCAGAAACTATAGAACGCGACCTGTTGCGATATGTATTTTCTTAGTTTTGGTTGATAAGAGACTAGCCGATGCCCGCGGCTTCGCCCGCGTTAAATTATATGCAAAAACCTTCCTCTTGAATCACTCGTATCTATTAAAAAAATCAAAACATGTTGCGTGGTTTTAAAGATCTAAGCATACATAGGGACAGACAGAAGCGGCGGAAGACTGTTTTATAATATGTAGTGACGATAATATTATAATACAGGATGTAAACCACCTCATCACAAAGCAATTAAACCAAACATTCTGTACATCAAAATAAGACAACTTTACGCAAAATTTATTGCTGGGAAACAACTTTTTCTTTTGAGGTTATAAATCATGTTTTGCGGTAGAACTCAATGTAACGCACTTAAAACATTGTGCTGATGGATGGATTGAATAGAACGGGGGTCATGGAGGTGTTAAAATCTTACAAAAAAAGGTTGTCAAGAAGTTGTAACTTTGACCCGCCATATCTCCGTAACTAAAAGGTTCCCAGGGCAATGATTGGGAGAACAAGTGCCTTTCGGCTTCGTGATGAGGTTTTACACCCTTTATCTAATATCGTAAAGTTAACTGTTCACAACGAGGTCGTTTCTCGTGGATGTAATGTATGCATGTGTGGTCAATTATTTACTTTTATTTAGAGAATTAATTCCGAGATGTGGTCACATCCCTTCACATCAGTAGGTGCAAAGCAGCGGGTTTTATATCAAACTTGCTTGACATTTTTTCTCAACCGCCATATTTTAATTTACAACCATGACTTTCAGATTCATGATGGCATAAATTATAAAACTGATCATGTTATATTAAAAAAAAAACTGTATGAACAACAAAGGCGAGATCAATTGTATTTTCTTTTGTTACCAGCGCTGTTTACTAACGCATTGTTTTATTTACACAAGTGCAGGTTGAACAGCGCTCGTGTGGAGGAAGCGCTCATTCGTGGCCGACCCACATTTTTCCTATCTGGCTGTTATGAACATAATTTGACGTGTGTCCTTACCAATTCTGAATGGATTGTGGTAAATGCATGTTTTTGTTAATGACCATGCATTTTACTATTTGCACAACTGCACGTCATAGCACTTTGGGTTTTATCTGTCTATTTTTAGTTATTGCGTACTGGAATAGCTAAACAAATGCCATATTTATTTGCATGGATTCTGTTTTAATGTTCTAGGGATTTGGATTTGTTAAAACAGAACAATTATTTAGTTGTATTTAAAGCGAGATCATAGTGCTATCAATTCACCCGTCAGCAGTGGTGTGCCTAGGGGCCAACAATTTGGCTAGCAAACTGTTTGGAAACTTTAAGATCATGAACAGTTAGTAGTTTATAAAGGCAAGCCAAGCTTGTATGACAGTACCTCAGCTACAGTCAAGCGAATTTGATAGCTCAGCAGTGGAGTGTGGACATAGCTTTTTTATCGTACAACGTCCTTCTGAATGCCGAGAGCTTCAGATTAGGTAGAAAATAAAAGAGATTAGCGGCTAAAATGAATGATATGTATCACGTATCGCTGATATACTTTGTATCTCCTGAACTGATAATATGAGTATATAGGCGACTACTTTGTTTCATCCTACTTACAATATTATAATGCGAAAGTTAGTAAGTATGGATGTATGTTTGTTACCCTTCCGATGTTTTAATACCTGGATTAAAACAGAGGATACATTTTATCCCGATAGTAAGATCTCATGGGACAAAATATCAAACTTCACCCGTGCGAACTCGCTGGCAGAAACTGTAACCGAGCGTGAAAATAACTTAAAGACATGGGAATGAATATGGGCCAACCTAAAAATCTTTGTCCCAAGTGCCGATTTCATTTTCACTTTTCTTTGGAATGTTGCCAAAGTACTTCTGCATCGCTCCCTTAGAGCAAGCGCTTTATGTGCATCTATATGCAACTAGCGCATACTCAAGTAAAATGGAATAGTGCTGAATGATCCTTTCAACGTATACTTACAGATTAAGTTCTGGTACTAATGATATGCAGGAATGTTCAAAGCAATTGATTTCTGATTCGAAACCAGCCTCTTTAAATAAAAATAAATAAATATCGCTGGACATCAACACACAGCGGCACCTAGTGCCACACTAAGCAAAGCTTGTGTTGTGGACACTAGATAGTTGATATACTACATGTATACTTTTTTGTTTGTAAATACATACTTATACAAATAAACATCCATGACTCTTTGTCTGCGTTCCTTATTCTGGTGTTTCTAGAATATTCTAGAACTGGACTTCTCAAGCTCAACCAGTGGGCGCACCTCCCTAAGGGGCGTAGAGAAATGACAAGGGGGTGCGGCATGCGTTTGCCACCAATACGGCACATGACCAGAAAAGTTCAGGAAGAATTTCTAAAAATTAAGTCCGATTCGGTCATGAAAGATGACTTCCATCTCTTGAACATTAGAGTTTTGATTCAAATGATTTCTTGTTGTCGCTCTTGCTTTGTGAACACATATTTGTGTTTGGGGAGGCTCAACACAAAAAAGGTTGGGTTGTTCAGAAGGTGGTTTACCCTGTTTTAGAAGATCATATTCCTCATTTTTAAGTTTATTGGCGCCATAAAATACGAAGAACTGCATAATCAATCAGTAATGCCGTCGCGTCGTTCCCGAATTTGGTAGACGTCACATAATTTTGAATTTTCTGTTCTAGGCCATAGTTTTCCTACGATATTTTCCTTGAAAGACTTACTTAACATATTCTTCTTTTTGTCCACAGAGAGATTCAAAAACACCACCGCCAGTGGCCCGAGTCCCCTCTCCCCCGCGCACCCCGTGCAAGGCCCCTCCCTCCCCTCCCGCGAACACGCACACAAAACCTCCTTACTCTTTCTCTTGTCTCATCTTCATGGCTATAGAGGCTGCGCCCGCGAGAGCGCTGCCTGTCAAAGAGATCTACGCGTGGATCGTACGTCACTTCCCCTACTTCCGGCATGCACCGCAGGGCTGGAAGAATAGTGTACGGCATAATTTGTCTTTGAATAAGTGCTTCCATAAGGTATGTGGTGATTAAATAATAAATTATATTTATTTTGGCTTTTGGTTTCTATGAAACGCTTTATCACATCACAATAAATTATATTTTAAAACTGGATTTGGTCTATGTTTTCCATCTAACTACTAAAAAAAACCGAATCGAATATCATTTCTGAATGGACATAATTTCAATGCTGATTTTCTTAATTTTTCGTTTTAAATAAGTACAACTGTCATTCTCTAACAATTTATTACACTTTTTTGAGCAGTCGTATAAAAAGTAGTATAATTATTATGATTACTCCGTATATATTTTGGAAATAAAACCAAATCTTGGTCGAATATGTACTGTAAGCTCAACTGCATGTAACATAAAATACTTGTGTTCCAGGTGGCAGCTGCGCCAGGTCTAGGGAAAGGTTCTCTTTGGACGGTAGACCCTCAGCATCGTGCCTCGTTACTACAGGTTGGTTGGCACTATAAATATTTACATGCATATAGGACATTTTACCTCCTATCGATTTTGGGCCTTGTAAGCCAAATTAAATTAAATTATTTCCAAACTTAGTAAAATCGCATTTCGCTAATTATTATAAATAATAAATACATAATAAATTAGTACATTTAAAGCCGGATCCAGACGTATTCGGACGACACGAATTCTGTGTGAGGACGATACTACGAGCGTTACTATATGCTTGTAGTTCCGTCCGACCACAGAATTCGCGTTACATTTCACGATACATTTCATTACGCGTTACATACATCTGGACCTGGCTTAAGGAGTAGAACTCTTTACCTGCGTCTATGTTCCCAAGTTCATATGGTACCAATGTATTTAAGTCGCGCGAGTTAATTAGCTTCTTTTGGATTAGCTCGTTCCATCGTTCACCTCATCCCTGTCCTCAGGACAAGATTGAGGTCAAGAGTAAGCACATTTAATATAAAAATAACCATACCAGTGACGATATCCCACTACAAGTTGACACTGTCAGGTTTTAAATGCCATTGATAAGATTCACCCAAATTAATAATTACATAATAATATTCTTCAAGAACAACAGTAAGTATCCACAATCAATAACGTAACAAGCGGACAACACTAAGAAGTTCTAATTAGAAAACATCTCCTCAGGCATTCGGTCGACAGCCCATACCTTCGCCAGGAGACAGTTCGGTGGAAACTCCCGAACCTGCACCGGAGAATGGCGCGAGGGTGTCGCTACTAGCGCGCCGACTTGCCGACCCCGAGCCCGGCGCTGACGAGTACCTAGCGGCGGCTACCGTGCTGGCCATGAAGTATGGGCCTGCGGTCTTAGATCAGGTAACTAGCATCATATCGACATAGGCCTCCTCCAAGTGTCGCCACATTGATCGATCCCGTGCGACTCGCATCCAGCGGATTGCCGCAACCTTCACCAGGTCATCGGTCCACTTAGTGGGACGTTTTCCGGTTCGCAGTCGCCACTCCAGAACTTTTCGGGCCCATCGGACATCAATTCTGCGTGCCCTGTGTTTGTGTTAGCCACTGTAGATATAATCTGGCCCATTGGGGTACCCTCGATCCATCTCAAGAATGCCCGTGAAGAGCCCCTTGTAGGATATGTCCCACCTCCTGTCCAGCCCATCCTGCACAACCACCTGCACTTTAGGATTTAAACGAAGCAAATGATAGAGCAGTGTATACGTAAAGAAATAAAGATAGCCTAAATGGTTCGGCCTCCAGAATGCTGGAACTGGAGCCTTTTTGTAAGGGGTGGTGTCATTTACCACGCAGATCCAGTACAAGATGGTAGGTGGAAGTTGTAGGATCTACCAAGTAAATGCAGAATGAAGTGGAAATGGTACAGACCAGTGGGAGAATATCTAGGGACGGTGGTCAGCAGCAAGCTGAAGCGTGTATTTAGTACTGAACAATGAAGCTGATGATTATGCTTATATTGCGTTGCATGGCCATTGTCGGAACTAACATTGTGCCGTTAGTTCTTACTACGGCCAAAAGACAAGATAGCACGTCGCCATGCCGTACAATTTCACATTTTTTTTAAAAGAAAAGGGGGATTTTAGACTTTGACATAAATAAAATTTCCATGTTTCCCCGCTAGTTGCCGCCCGCAGCGCACCTGGTGATCTCCCGCTGCGCGCGCGACGAGCACTCGTACAGCGGCGGCGAGGAGCGGCGCACGGCCGAGGCGCTGCTCAACCTGGCCGGCGTGCGCTCCGAGCCCGCGCCCAGCTAGTGACTGGGCGGCAACGAGACGACGCTGTGTTCTATTGTACCCGGGTAATCTCTCCAGGTACTACATACTTCAGCTTATTCTCTTCATCTTCAGTGCTGTTCTTCGTTGTACTCTTGTAGTCAGTCGAAACAGTACTGTTCTTCAATGTAATCGCCTCGGGTGTGACTGTTACTGTACCTGTCTAGCGCCCTCTTTCGACCTGTCGAGGTACTACATATTTCAACACTCTTCCAGTACAAACACTGCTGTTCTTCATTGTATTCACAAACGCGCTCTGTCTTAATAATCTCTGCCTGATTGTACTTTCCGTGTCGCCGCGCAGTGCGCGGAACACTGCTTTTCCCGATTGTACGCTCTTTTAATAATCGGATATCTGATTGTAACAAAATATAATGTAGTCTTCGTTTCGGTATTGGGTACTTATGGTGTGAGCAATATTGTTTTTTTGTGAGACCACCGTTGATGTGATTAGATCGAAAAGCATACCAATGAAATAAAGGTCTCTACTTGCGCTACACTTAAAGTACCCACTGCCTGAACGCTCAACGTTCGTCGTTTGTGACGAATAGTTACCGATGTTACCCTCTAGTTGCCGGCGAGAAGACAAATACTGTGACATGTTATACTATATCTAAAATGGTAAAATTATTTTGCGACGAAGTGCAGCGCGCTTGCAATGATTATTTTGTTCTTTTTTTAAGAGTATAGAATACTTATCGTTTGCAGTTTAAAACACTGTTTTCGCGAGAGCACTGTTGAAATTCGATCAATCATATTTCTAAAATTATGACTAAGTTATTGAATCAATAAAGTACCTATAATTAAAGAAAATCTAAATTTCTCAGGGCAAAGCCCCAAAAGTTCAGTGATTCTATATTGACATATGAGTTCGTAGAACGAAAAATTTGTTGAATAATATGTTTGACAATTTCTGATTCTGTTGTCGCAATTTGTAAAATAGACAAAAAGTTTACCATTTTCTAGTCCAATAAAGACAAACCATATAAGCAAATCTCGGTGAGATACACAGATGTCTTTACTATTTATAAATTATATTCAATATTATGAAATAGTTATTGTGCGTAGGTAAACGGTTCACTTACTGTGTAGTTAGGACCTATTTTCTCATTCAGTATATTTTCCAAGTGTAAAACATCACATTTATCATAAAGACAAGCGTTACGCGTACCATGTTCTAGAATAATTACACTTTACATAATAGTAGATACTAATAGTGATAGATGTGATACTACGGATACTGTTTAGTATGAAATATATTATTTAAAAGAATGGAAAATAAGTAAATAGTAACTCCCTTTATGCATTTAGGTTTTTCCCCCCCACTTAATAATAGTCAATCAATCGTAATATATTGTAAGAATTAACTATTCTATACATAATTTAAAATAATATAGTGTTCCCGTATTTCCGTCGATCAATTTGATTTTATGCCGAATGTTGCCAGAGTAATGTACGAATATACATGATAGAGTTGCTATTGTGCATAATTAAGACGGGAGTGTGGCGCATGATAGGTTTAAGTTATAATTACTATTATGTAATATTGGTTTGCCTGCATCTTCAATATGCCAGGATATATTTCAACCGTAAGTATAAAGATAAAATTACTGATTCTAAACTGAGCAATATTAAATGTATAAATCTATTTAATATACCTTGTGATCTGAACATACAAAATATATTGTATACAGGGCGATCAAAATGTATTTTTATCTATGCAAATTGTGTTGCTTCCAAAAGTGATGTACATGTATATATTTACATTATAGCAAATACTTGCGTTAGCCGTAAGCAAGCCGTATTTTGTGTTCATAAACCAAGGGAACTACTTCATACAATCGCCTACAGTGTTAACAAAAAATCTTATTTATCATATTGATAAGGACTTATAACTTCGTATCTGTGCGTGATTAGATGAAAAATGTACTCAAATAATTTTACCGGTATATTTACTAGCCAGTAGACAGTTCCCATTGTGTCTCGCAATTAAGACTTAGCATGTAATGGCAATCGCCTCGGATATAGAGAAATTTTATTCATCATTATAAGATAGAATTATTAATTTTCGATATATTGT
This sequence comes from Xestia c-nigrum, assembly GCA_916618015.1. Classification (NCBI taxonomy): domain Eukaryota; kingdom Metazoa; phylum Arthropoda; class Insecta; order Lepidoptera; family Noctuidae; genus Xestia; species Xestia c-nigrum. The sequence goes on from OU745264.1 coordinate 5,883,688, forward strand.
GTAGCTGCTTCCTCTCTAGAGACTAAATCAATCATTACCGTAAATTAATCTCTAATAAGTACACAAAAACTTCAATTTCCTTTACCAGTTCTAGAAGTCAATCCAAATATCTTCCAATCCAGTAACCTGATAAAATCGTGTTCGCCATTTTAGAACTCTATTTTCAATATTATAAATAACAAAGTGACATAAAAAGTTGTGCATGGCGAATGAGTGTTGCTATTTTACATAGGCAAAGTTATATCAATGCCTCTTATTTGATATGGCTAAAATGCTATTTTATAGACTATTGGTTAAGTAATATATACGTGGACAAGGCCGTTTTCTCTCAAGTGCCTACTAAATTGCTTCTATTCTATTGTTCGAGAAAATATAATTGGAGTAGGGAGTGTCGTTAGAGAGGACGAGTGCCGGAAAAAATGCCATTTTAATATGTATCCTGTTAAATATTTAAACTTAATTCATGTCAGCAGAGACATATTCATAGATGTTTACATACTACTTTAACAAAATAAATAATGATGGGTAGGCTGTGACAGACTTGGAATAAAAATACAATTCTGTGTGTTTTTATAGTCCCGTTTCTAAAAACAATTTGCATACAACACAATTTCAAAATGTGCGCTTATCCGGCGCTCACGGCAAAGCCTTGAAAGAATACACCAAATAGAGTTAATTGTGATAAAACTTCAGTTTAGTTTAATGTTTTTTCAAATGTCTCGTAATGTTAGTTGGGTTTTTGGTATTAATAATACTGTCCAGATCTCCTTCGCCACAGTTTACGTACTATGTCGCTTCACTTAAATTGTTCTAAGAAAATATATTAAATGTAAGAGAATGTACGATAAGATAGAGAGACACAAGTAAACTGTGGTGTCGGAATGTCTTAATCGTTATCGTACGCAACTGTAATTTTTATTTGAATGGCTTGATTAGTACAATTTCATTGGTGTTTCGTCGTGTTTACGCGTAGGAAGTACTAGACTGATGCAATGACTGATTTGTGATGAAGCAATATTATTTATTAGTGAAATTGATATATATCTTTTGTTTTCCCGAACCTACGGCTTGTTTCAACGTGGCCGCGACGATACGTGGTGTAACGTTGCAAACTGCAATACAATTTTTGAATCTACTAATACATCTTGGTATCCGTATAAACTGCACGTTTTATGGAACGTCTTATGTACCTTTATAGAGAAAGAGTCCGCAACCATGCGTCTTAATTAAAATAAAATATGACTTGACTTTCAAAGTGCTTGTAAACCAATGGCGAAATGCTTAGAGATATTTTCTCCAATCCTTATGATTAGTTGACTTCCTCGTATATTCTGTAGGCAAAATGAATGGTCTATGTGTGCCAAATGTTTATGAAAATGATAACATTATTACCATATTATTATTATATCAAGCAAATTCAAATACCAGTAATATAAATGTATTTATATTAATAAAAAATACTATGTAACGCATAGATAGATTAGGTCGTAAGTGATATTATAGTAATATAATTTAATTGCTAAATAATTAAAATATATACATTTTGCTGTATTTAGGAGCGTCTTCCATCTTACTCGTATTGTTTTCTCTTAGATAACTACGGTTGGAGAAAAAAGTTGGCGTGATGATCACTTTACCGACCTCTCAAGAGTAGTCAGTATTGTGATATTTGCCTTTGAGGTAAAAAAAAATAAACAACCAGAGACTGTGTTAGACACGTCTTGATAATACGAACATTGCATTGAAATGTAATGTTTAAGAACGTATTTCGTTAACGTGAACTTTTTTCTGTACCGTACACACTAGCCTTTCTTTCGGTGGTATGTAGATGAAATTTTACAGCAATAATTAGTACCTAATTGTAGTACTTTGCTGGTAGATGCTACGTATATAAATAATTATGTGTGATAAAACGCGATTTTATTTATTAAGTGCTGTGTTTAAACTAAATTTTATGATCTTAAGCAACTTTCAAGCAATATTACTCACCTGTTACGGTCTCAGACCAACAAGCTTTTATGAAATTATCGAAAATTATAAACCGATCGAATATTATAAAAGTAAATTTAATCACTTCAGTTGTTAATGATCATAAAATTCCTTTTAAAAGGGTATATCGATATGATATTAAAATTGTTACGGCTCATGTATGGTCAAAAGGAAGTTTTTTTTTATCGATTAATTTATTCTTAGGTTAATTAATGCTGTTATTATTTGTTTGTAAAACGGAATTTTTAAACAAAATGTATGTCTTTATTTGAATTAAGTGATATTTGTTTGGAATTATCGTTTTACGGACTACTTTATGACGTCATCTCTGTAAATGTTCGCTTGTGAATGCGCAAACTGGTTTTGTGCAACATCTAGTTGATTGTTATAGTGCAAAGGTGTGACGACAACGATGTGTGTTATTACAGTGGTGATGTCATAATGCGCTAAAAGCTAGCCCTACGTTGGTATGTCCGAACTATATTTAAGTATAAAAATTAAATTATTGTTGTTGATATTTTGCCGGCTTTTGAACGACACCACTCTTTATTAATATTATTGCTATTGTTGAGAGTTATTGCCAAATTTTTATTTGTCCTAAAATCTTTTGTCTTTGTACATATCCATTAAATAAATTATGTACCGAGAATGTGTTGTTTCTTTTAATTATATAGGATGACCCCTCAAAGCCACTGTTGGTACAACCAATACATCTATAGAATACTAGCTGTTGCCCGCGACTTCGTTCGCGTGATACACCCTTGTCACCTAGGGGTATAAAATAGCCTACGATAGTTTTTTGACCTACCAAATATACAAAAAAAAACATTTAAATCGGTCAAGCCGTTTCGGAGGACAATAACAAACAATGTGATACGAGATTTTTATACATTAAATAGCTTTATCCATGCCTTCGCTCGCCTTGTAATTCAGGGTAATTTTAATTCAAAAGTGAGTGTCTCACTGCGCAAAACAATTAAACAATGATTAAGTACAATTCAAGATCCAGCAGAATTTTAAAGATATACATATCCAATAAATTATTGGGTTTCAAAGCAGAATAGAGGAACTTTGCAAAAGTATTATGTAAAACATAAAATTACTGTCTAGAATGGAAGTATTTACGATGGCCGGTTAATTACATAACGATGTGATACGTAGCAACGAAGACACAAAAATTGAAGAAAATATAGATTTGGGTTAAGTGGCTTATTCCTATCTTCCCAAGCTGATTTTAGCGAGAAATTATTCTATTTACAGTCTTTTCCACCTAATCGGCCTTACCTATATTCTGGGTTATTGGTAAAACATTAATAAATAAATATCGCTGGACATTAACACACAGCGCCACCTAGTGCCACACTAAGCAAAGCTTGTGTCGTGGTCGTGTGCCGTCCGTCCGTATGCCACAGCTACTTTTTTCCGAAACTATTGAGAACTAGGCTGTTGAAACCTTGGTAAGTAGATGTATTCTGTGAACCGCATTAAGATTTTCACACAAGAATAGAAAAAAAAAACAATAAATTTTGGGGGTCCCCATACTTAGAACCGAGTCATATTTTTTTTTTCATCAAACCCATACGTGTGGGGTATCTATGGATAGGTCTTCAAAAACGAAATTGAGGTTTCTAACGGGTTTGATGCATTTAGTGCACATCTCAACTTGCGCACCATGCTCAAAGGGTGCACTTCTCATATGGCACACTTCGCAACTGGTGCACTTCTCAATTGGTGCACTTCGCAAGAGGAGCACTTTTTAAGATAAGTGGAGATTTGGAAATATTGTCTAAAAATGAAAGAATCTTTGGTTTTGCGTAGGTAATTTCCTTAAAAATACAATCAACAAATACCTTTCAAGTAGGTACACACTTACTTAAAGTTAAGCAATTTTCAATAATAATATAAAAAGTCACACGAAAATAATAAAAAAAGAAACCTTTTCATTTAGAAGTCGGTTGAAAAGAAGGAGGTTCTCAGTTCGGATGTTCCTATTTTTTTTATGTATGTTCGCGCATAACTCCGTCGCTTGCCAACTGATTTCAAAAATTATTTTTTTCTTCGAAAGGGTCAACTTTTCAAATGGTCCCATAGTCACCAAGTCGGGATCTGATGATGGAATCTTGGCGAAATCAAGGGAACTCTTCAAATTTAATAGGATAACGTACAGCGATTAGGTATTTTCGACAACAAGTGAAGCATTCGCGTACGATAAAAACCATTCTACCATCAGATCTGATGATAAAACCAAGAGTCACGGAACTCCATAATGAGACAATGTATCCTAGTCGTGTTTGGGCTTCTTGTAACGGTATGCACTTTCCATGTCTACCAAGCACATGTGAACCACTAAAAAGTGAAAAATAACTTTAGCTTCTGAAGTCAGTGACAAAAAAAATTAATCAATCAATCAAACGGGTCACCGACTTATGAAGCTAAAAGTTATATTTCACTTTTTTGTTTTTTTTTTTATTTGAAGTCGGTATTATTTTTTGCAAACAAGTTTTTAGGCAATTTTTCCAAATCTCCACTCATCTTAAAAAGTGCCTACCTTTTGCGAAGTGCACCAATTGAGAAGTGCACCAGTTGCGAAGTGTGCCATATGAGTAGTGCACCAGTTGCTAAGTTCACCATTTGAGCATGGTGTACAAGTTGAGTTGTGCACCAAATGCGTCAAACCCTTTATAACATTATTTTTTTCTAAACTGAATAGTTTGAGCAAGAGACGCTTCCAAAGTGGAAAAATGTGTCCCCCCCCCCCCCCCCTGTAACTTCTTAAATACGAGAATGAGAAAATTAAAAAAATAAATTGATGTATATTACCATATAAACTCCCACGAACGAAAATTGGTTTGAGCGAGATCTAGTGAGTAGTTTTTTTTTAATACGTCATCTTTTATCTATGCTGAAGATACTCAATGAATTTACTTAAATGTAGGGAAAACCATGAAATCTAAAGAACAGTTCAGATTCAATGGGATAAATTCAATAAAATAAAGAAAGTACTTTTATTCATGGTTTTCCTTTCATTTAATTTATCAAGTTTGGTAGAGACATTTGATCCATATGATTGACCCTTTCGGTTGATGTCAAAAAGGTACAAGATGTTATTTTTTCGAACTCTCCATCCCGGGTTCGATGCCCGAGTGTGGCAAGCGATTTTTCGAATAATCTGTGAATGCAGCTTTATTACTTTTTAAAAATAAAGGAATATTTCTATTGAGTACAATTTGCTATCTCCATTACTATGAGTACTTTCCCTCCAGGTGGCATTGAAAATATCCACCCTGTAAATGTAGATAAGAAAGAAGAATACACAACTCGAAAGAGTGAAACGAAGTCTTCAAATTTTTCTTTACAATTAATGAGCCTAACATTAGTTAACGGAATATGCTTGCACAAATTTATATTTAGTTACTTTTTGTAGGATTCTAAATGAAACAACAAAAATTGAATACTGAATTCATTTTATTACAAAAAAGAACAAAAGCATGGCTCTACAACCAGTCAGTTACGTAAACATACAATAATAATATTTGTCTTAAAATTACAATATAATGTTGTCTACCTTATTTAACATCTATTAGAGAATAGTAATTCAACATTCGTTATATCAGACTCAAACCAATAATACAAGAAAATGCTCTTTTGCCTATAACTTTCAGGTTTCGACTTTAAAAAACTAACATTATAAAATCAGATGCACTGAATAACGGCTATAAAAGTCTATTAAATCTAGTTTCTTTTTACCTAGAGCATGTTCAACAAAAAGTGCTCAGAAAGGTGATTTAAACTTCCATTTTCAAGTCTTCAAAGCTAATTCGGATGTTGTATTGCACATAACTTCAATAAAATGAATTCTTCATAACCATTCATACATCATCTAAAAATATTTGGATTAGAGACAGATTCTTCATATTGTTTTTTATGCTGCCATGTTTTTTTTTTGCATGTTGCAACATTCAATTTTGTAGTTATTATCTGTGGTCAAATCTTTAAAAAAATGAAAGCCTAAAATAATCCGTCATTTTTATAAAACTTAACAGAAGAGAGTTTTCATAACATGTTATTTTTTCAGTCCTGCAATGCTATTATATTAAAGCCTTTGACTATTTATTTATATGTATGTCTAGAGACCGCGTCGGTTAGTGATGTCTTTCTTTCTTCGACGCGTCCTACATTCTATAAAATCTAGACATAGTTAATAACATCAAATACTGCTATATTGACAAAATACGAGGGAATTTCATGCGGATTGGCCATTAATTTCATTAATTTCCATAGATTAAAGTCTTGAATCAGATTTCAATGCTGTTTACAGTTAATATATTCTGGAAGGTTTGTGTTAATTCTAAATTGCTTAAAATAAAGATATCTCGATGTTTAGCAAAGTTGAAAAATCCGTGCGAAGCAAGGGCGGGCCAATAGATATATCGATAAAATATAGTCTATTATATCTTGATATTCGATTCTCGTACAGTGTCAACAAGGCAAGTTCGTTCTCTTGGGCTTCTTGTGGAAATTGTTTCAAGTAAATAACAACGGTTTCTAGTGTCTCTTGTAGTCTACAATCTTCATAACTGTTCACGAGAAGTATATCTGTCGAGCTTCAGCCGGCGACTGTTCCATCGGGCAGTAGGGACATTTTAATCTGAAAAATAAAAGAAATTTTTAACAAGCTTAAAGTAACTACAAATTGTCCATGGGACTTCAAATGCTGTACAACCTCCAAAAATGCGTAAAAAGCATTTAATACTAGCTGACCCGACAGACGTTGTCCTGTCACCAACCTTACCCTACTACCTTTTTTATTTTTCGGATTGAAAATCCTACTACATTTTTTCGGACCGTTTCCTGATAACAAAAATACAACAAAAAAAATAGTGAAATCGGTCCAGCCATTCACGCGTGTTGGCGTGACCGAGGGAAATAGGGATTCATTTTATATACAGGGTGGAATATTTCAATGTCACCGGGAGGGAAAGTACTCTAAATACCGGAGATACCAAATATTACTCAAATGATGAAAACCTTATACTATTGTTACATCGGACCTACTAGAACATTCGAGAAAGCCAGTGATTACAATGTGTGTACGTTAGAAGTTCGAGAGAATTCTATTATTATTAGTTTTAAAGTTAGGTAGGTACAAACTCGCGACCTATTTATACAAAGACATTAGAATTTCGACCGTATGCCTAGGGCATACGGTTCATATTTGCTTGTTTTGTACAAGTAGGTTAGGTAGGTACTTGTTTTCAGTAGGTACCTATCTACCTGCTATTTTTTGTTAGTGTTTTTTTATGACCCTCTCGAATGTTCGTCGTTATTCTGGTGTGTCTGTTGGCGAGTATAAATAGAGCGCTCAGGGCCGCGACCGGCAGTCTTGTTTTAGCGACACAACGAAGCGAATCCAAGTGAACTACAAGTGCGATATCTAAGTGAATAGTAAACAGTAGTGTATTTGTGATTGAGTTTTGATTGTTTTGTGATTAATAAAGTTATTGTGTTGTTTAATCGGTAGTAATTAATTTATCTCATACCCAGCTCGTAACAAATTGGTGTCAGAAGTGAGAGATAAATTATGCCAATCCTACCAAAGGACGACACGGACGGTATCCGTACCAGAAGTCAGCGACAGCAGGATATGGACCAAAGGCGGTTTGGGGATTCTCCGACACAGACACCGGGTGGTATCCAGCCTACGTCACAGCCAGTCGCTGGCCCATCCGGAGTTTCTCCAGCATCAGGGGCGCCAGACTTGTCAGCTTTAATGGCGCTGCTGCAGGATCAAGCTCGCCGTCAAGAGGAGCAAGCTCGCCGTCAAGAGGAGCAAGCTCGCCGTCAAGAGGAGCAAGCTCGCCGTCAAGAGGAGCAGGCTCGCCGTCAAGAGGAGCAGGCTAGTCGGTTGGAAGAGCAGTTGCAGCGAGACAAAGAGGAGCAGGTCCGCCGCCAGGACGAGCAGATGCTCCTCATAAAGGATCTGCATGCAAGTTTTGGCAAGGACATCAAGTTGATGAAAGAACAGGTCCACCAGCATGAGAATCGCATCTCGGAGGCCGAAGTTCAGATTGCTGGGGTAAAGAAGGCTTTGGGCGAACTGAAGACTGAAGGCGGGACTGTAGCTTCGGTGATTGCTGCACCATCTTCGCGTGGTTTTAAAGTGCCTCCATTCGACGGCACATCTTCGTGGTCGGCTTACAAAATCCAGTTTGAGGCCGTCATGAAGGCGAATGGATGGACCAAACCACAAGCCATGACCGCGCTCACTTTGGGCCTCCGAGACCAGGCTTTAACTATTCTCGAGGCACTCGGCAAGGATGTAACCTACGAGCAGCTGCTGGAGGCGTTGGAGTCCAGAACTCCAGATACGGCGACGCGCACCTGGAGCACGTATTCCGTGCCAAGTTGAAGGACCGTGTTCAACGTAGTGCCGAGAACCTACAGCAGTGGGCCCTGGAAATTGAAAAACTCGTTCGGAAAGCCTACCAGTCTGCCCCTGCACTGATTGATGGAAATCTGGTACAGGCCTTCGTTGATGGAATACGTGACTTAGAAGTTAGAGCTGCCGTGAGACTTGGGCATCATGAGACCTTGAAGGACGCCTTGGCCCATGCCTTAGAAGTAGAGGCAGTGAGGCAAGACCACCGAACGCACCGCGTCAGGGAGGTTGTAGCATCACCTGTACGCGACCGCCCACAGGGGTATAGTCCTAGGTGCTACACATGTGGAGAAAGGGGTCATCTTCGGTCCAGCTGTCCTAAGCGCAGCACCCCGAGAGAAGATCAGCAGGGAAGAGTGGTTGAAGTGACTGCCCAGCCACAGCAGGGAAACGAGTAAATGCCAGGACTGGGGGGCGGGTGCTGGCTGGTATTGAAAGAGCCCCGAGAATCTTGATCTCGCAAGCACATGACGGGAACAGCCTGACCATCAAAGGCGAAGTCAATGGAACACCATGCAAACTGACGTTGGATACTGGAGCTTCTCACACGGTCGTCAATTCTAAACTAGCAAGTCGGTTTCTTGGGGACTACTTCAATAAGCACGACCGTATACATTTACTAACAGCTACTGGTCAGCACATTACCGTCCGAGGCAAGAAGGAGGTGGAGTTAAAATTGGGTGACAGATTTTACAAGCAGAATGTCATCGTGGCTGACATAGTGGACGATTGCATCTTGGGCTTGGACTTCATGCGGAAATATCGTTGTGAGATCGACGTTGATCAAGGAGTACTGAAATGTGGTTCAGAGGAAGTATTCATGGAAGGTGCACCGTCAGGGAAAGTGTACTGCTTGAAGAAGATTGTTCTTCCTCGCAGATCAGAAACGGTTGTGCCAATTTGTTTGCCACAAAATTCTGGAAACAAAGGTCGAAGTGTTCTAATAGAAAGGGTGAACAATGACTTCCCATGGAAGATGGCACGAACTCTGGTCAAGGCCACCAACATCTCAGCAGTACGCATACTGAATCCAAGTGACCAGGAGCAAGTGATTAAGAAGGGCACCTTAATCGGCACTTGCGAGGAAGTAGCTTGGATGCGTCAATTGCAAGATGTCCCTACCGGAAATGAAATTCGCAGTTCAAAATTTGACGTGTCAACGCTTTTGGAAAACTGCGATTTAACTAAAGGAGAAATGGACAAGGCTAAGAAGATGTTACTTCAGTACGCCAACATTTTCTCTTCGAATGATGCTGACATAGGGAGAACTGGACTTGTTCAGCACCAGATTAATACAGGTAACGAGTTACCTATCCGTCAGCGACCAAGAAGACTGCCAGTTGCACGAGAAAAAGAGGTAGAAACCATGATTGAGGGAATGGTGAAGGACGGTGTTATAGAGCCTTCATCGAGTCCATGGTGTTCTCCTGTGGTCCTGGTAAAGAAAAAGGACGGCAGTATGCGCTTCTGTGTGGACTATCGACGACTGAACGACGTCACGAAAAAGGACAGCTACCCGCTGCCTAGGATCGATGACACACTGGACACGCTGACTGGTATGAAGTGGTTTACCACACTTGATCTGAAGAGTGGCTACTGGCAAGTAGAAATAGACCCCAAGGACAAGGAGAAAACTGCATTCTCAACAGGAAAAGGGCTATGGCAGTTTAAAGTTATGCCATTCGGTTTGTGCAACGCTCCTGCGACGTTTGAAAGGCTGATGGAGCAAGTACTCGCCGGATTGATTGGAGACGCATGTCTTGTCTATCTAGACGACATAATCATCGTGGGCCGTACATTTGAAGATCACCTTAAAAACCTCAACCGAGTGCTGTCGAAAATCCAAACAGCAAATCTCAAGTTAAGTCCGAAAAAGTGCTCGTTTTTCAGACAGCAAGTGAACTTCTTAGGACACATAGTTTCGGGGGAAGGTGTTCAAACAGACCCAGAAAAAGTAGTCGCCGTCAAGGATTGGCCAGTTCCGAAAGACAAGACACAGGTAAGAGCATTCCTGGGTTTGTGCTCCTACTATCGAAGATTTGTCAAGAATTTTGCCGACATTGCCAAACCTCTGCACAAACTCACTGAGGAAAAGAGGCAATTCTGTTGGGACGAGGACTGCGACGTCGCATTTCAGGAATTAAAGAAACGTCTGTGCAACACACCTATTTTGGGATATCCTGACACTGAAAATGACTTCATAGTTGACACAGATGCCAGTAATACTGGAATTGGGGGCGTGCTGTCTCAACGGAAAGGAGACCGGGAGGTTGTAATAGCTTACTTCAGCAAGTCTTTATCTAAGCCAGAAAGAAATTACTGCGTTACAAGACGGGAGCTACTCGCTGTAGTAAAGACAGTGCAGCACTTCAGTAAATATTTGCTGGGACGCAAATTCCAATTACGAACTGACCATGCTGCACTGAAGTGGCTATTACAGTTCAAGAATCCAGAAGGGCAAGTGGCGAGATGGATTGAACTACTCCAAGAGTTTGATTTCGTAACTGAACATCGCAGTGGGAGAACTCACGGTAACGCAGACGCCTTGTCAAGAAGACCTTGTCCTGAAGACTGTAAGCACTGTGCCAGGCAAGAAACTAAGGAAGTAGTGCCCGTGAGGATGCTCAGAACGGATCTCAGCGATGAATGGAAGGAGACCCTACAGCAGACTCAGCAAAACGACTCGGATATCAAACCGATCTTCGAGTGGATCAAAGCTGGTGTTCCTAAACCCAAGTGGAGTGATGTGGCTGCGATGAGTTCCATCACGAAGAGTTATTGGGCGCAATGGAACAGCTTGGTGATCCAGGATGGAGTCTTGTGCCGTAAATGGGAAAACGCTAGAGGGGACAGCTGTCATCTACAAATGGTTGTTCCGAAAGCTAAGGTACCGGATGTTCTACGGCTCTACCATGATGGATGTTCTGGAGGACATATGGGGGTAAAAAGGACTCTACTAAAAATTCGAGAACGCTTCTACTGGATCCACTGTCGAGATGATGTGGAGGACTGGTGCCGTAAATGTACCAGTTGTGCGGCCGTGAAAGGACCCCGTACACGCAGCAGAGGTGCATTAAAAGTGTACAACGTTGGAGCCCCTTGGGAACGGATAGCACTAGACGTTGCGGGACCATTTCCAGTAAGTGAGAGCGGAAACAGGTACTTCCTGGTGGTCATGGATTACTTTACAAAGTGGCCGGAAGTCTTCGCCATTCCTAACCAAGAAGCAACAACTGTCGCAGATAAATTGGTTCAAGAAGTCTTCTGTCGTTTTGGAGTACCCTTAGAAATACACAGCGATCAAGGAAGAAATTTTGAATCGCAAGTATTTCAAGAGACTTGTCGGTTAATGGGTACCCATAAAACCAGAACCACCTCTTACCACCCACAATCCGATGGAATGGTGGAACGATTCAACCAAACGTTGGAGAGATATCTGGCGAAAGTTGTGGAAAGCCGGCAAAGGGATTGGGACAAGCACATACAGCCGTTTCTTCTGTCTTACCGAAGTGCAGTCCACGAAAGCACGACTGTGACACCAGCCTTCGCTAACTTTGGAAGGGAACTACGGTTACCTGCTGATTTAATCACTGGAACTCCCCCTGATGCTCCATGTAGCGTAACAGATTACGCGAATGACTTGCGTAATAAGTTGAACGATGTTTATGAGCATATCCGACAGTCCGGCCAACAGATGTCTGAGAAGATGAAGACCCGTTATGATCGGAAGGCAAACGGTAGGGGTTTCGACGAGGGTTCACTGGTGTGGTTGCATAACCCAGTGCGGAGCAAGGGGAAGTCTCCGAAGTTACAAGCAAAATGGGATGGGCCATACCGAGTCGTGACTAGGATCAACGATGTCACCTACCGAATACAGAAGGGTCCACGAGGTGCACCTAAGATTGTGCATGTAGACCGGTTGGCGCGATACTACGGGACTAATGATGCTCGGGACGAGCATGTCTAAGGAGGGGGCAGTGTTACATCGGACCTACTAGAACATTCGAGAAAGCCAGTGATTACAATGTGTGTACGTTAGAAGTTCGAGAGAATTCTATTATTATTAGTTTTAAAGTTAGGTAGGTACAAACTCGCGACCTATTTATACAAAGACATTAGAATTTCGACCGTATGCCTAGGGCATACGGTTCATATTTGCTTGTTTTGTACAAGTAGGTTAGGTAGGTACTTGTTTTCAGTAGGTACCTATCTACCTGCTATTTTTTGTTAGTGTTTTTTTATGACCCTCTCGAATGTTCGTCGTTATTCTGGTGTGTCTGTTGGCGAGTATAAATAGAGCGCTCAGGGCCGCGACCGGCAGTCTTGTTTTAGCGACACAACGAAGCGAATCCAAGTGAACTACAAGTGCGATATCTAAGTGAATAGTAAACAGTAGTGTATTTGTGATTGAGTTTTGATTGTTTTGTGATTAATAAAGTTATTGTGTTGTTTAATCGGTAGTAATTAATTTATCTCATACCCAGCTTGTAACACTATGTAACATTTTTTTCTTCTTATTATCTAAGCTTTGCAACCCAATAGGTCTCTATGACGCTCCAGTAAATCCCCATTTAGCATCGTGGCCTCCCCTACTATAATGTTGTATACCACTTTAGTATCAAGTCGCGAGACGCGAATTGCCTATTCAGTCGCTAAGCAGATCACACTTTTCCCAAAATGTCAAAAATCTAAATGCCATCTTGAAAATAGCTGCGACTTATGTAGCGATGATCTCGTCCGGCAAGTAGTGCTCGACTAGCACGACGCGAGTCGCGGGACGAATGTCGGCGAAGGACGCGACTCGTGAACGAACTTCAATGTATTTGAATGGCGGCAGTCGCTTGAAGAATAAAATCGTTGAGTATCTAAGATTTGAGTAGCCTTGTGTACGAAGGGGCTTACACTACGATATTATTCTTATAGGAAGCTACTTACTTGGCACCCATAGCGAGTTTGTTGAGCGCGTCTCTAGAGATGACGTGTCCACACAGGAGCCGCATGGGAGGGTTTTGCTCCGACGCCTGTTGGCGCAGGATGGGGCACGCGAACACCGAGTGGTAGCCGCCGCCGTCCTCGCCTAGGTCCACCTGGATCATAACATTATTGATTAAAAGGTGATAAATAACTATAAAAAGGAAGTCCCTAAACGCCATATCTAAAATCCAAACAGATCTTTTTTCGGATGGGAAATCATCAAAAATGACTTGGGAGGGAGTGTCAGACTTTTACTGACTAAAAACCCATCCATGTTCCTTCCTCGCCCTTTATGCTCCGGGGCCACGGTATCTTTTTCGAACAGTCTCGCAGCCCCGGCAGGCGTCGGCCCCTCCGTTATGCTAACGATGTGGGCTAACCTGCAACTTCAAATGACATGTAACTAAAACTGAATATTACAGACTTGTGTGTAGTATGTAATTATGTTATTAAATCTGCATTGTATCTTTTTAATAGTATAGAAATTTGTATTATTATGGAGTGGGGTATAATTATTTTTTTCTGTGTGTGTTGACTTACTGAGGGGCAGAGACCTCCATTTCTCTTTTCCACCAGTCCTAGCTCAAGATAGAGAATCAAGAGCTCCTATTGATAGGTTGTCATTTGGTCACTAGCTTGCCCTGTTGTGAACATGGAAACTAAAGAACCCTTTGAAACTAATATCTTACCTCGAAAGGCAGTTCATCATCAGACCAGGCAGCGATGACATGCGGATGCGTCATCTTAGCCCTGATGTCATGCAGTGCAGGTAACACTCGGGCGCCTGCCAACACTCCGCCCGCCAGAGGGGACAGTGGGGCCAAGCGTAGTAGTGCGCAAGCTTCCTTTATGAATAGCTCGGCTGCTTCAGCACCTGCGGAAAGAACGACGTTTTCTTAAAGCTGCTCGCCTTTGTAACATTGTTACAATGTCTATGGAATTTGTGTCTGTGTGAGCGCTTTGTGTGTAAGTAGTTATGTGTGACAACTGACCCAGCGCCTTCGGGTCCAGCAGGTGCTGGTAGATGTGCGGCGCGGGCCCGGCGCCCGGCGTGCACCACGCCAGCGCGCACACGGCCGCCTGCAGCGCACGCTCGTGCCGCGATGCGTGTTGAGGGAACTGACGCCGCGCGTACTCGATGGCCGCGCCAACGCCCTGCTCACGCGCCAGCTGTGGGGAAGCACTTATTGAAAATAAATCCTCTGAAAATTGAGCTTCTACGTTGAACTATGAGCTCTAAAGTTTACATTTGCCCATAAAAGACCAAAGGTGTGTCCAGTTTCGTCAGGAAATGCCCCGAAGAGTATAGTTCTATCTTTAAACATACCTTAAGCGCCTGCATCCTATGCAAGGTGAAAGGAAGAGGCGAGTTATGCAACTCATGCGCCCGACGCTCGGCCCAGTGCAGGGCAGCACCCGGCTCCCCTTCGGCCAACGCCGCAGCGCAACGTTGCAGCAACGCAAACGTACACGTACGCTCTACGCCCGTGATCTTCGCTTCTGACACGAATGTGTCTCCTACGTCTTCTAGACCCTGTACAATATGCAAAGGTCACTTCGAGGGCAGGATAAGAGGTAGAGCAGTGTTGCTTTATTTAGGTAACCCCACTTGATGAGGTTGGAGTTATATCTACTAACTGGATTGCGGAGGTGAGATAGGTAGCCGCTCGTGGCCCCATGTAAAATATGGTATTCCGTTGCATGCGGTGAGATTGGAAGCCAACCCCAACATAGTTGATATAAGGCTAGGCAGATAATGATGAATGGTTAAAATATTTTCCTGTCTAAATAAATCTGCCATATTATAATACCACACACTCAGTATGGTGACACAATATCATATAATTACAAACATAATAATACTAGTCATTAAGGAAAACCAGTGGAGCCTGTTTGAAAACATTGAGGAATTAATTGTTTGTCTTATTCAAAACAGGAAAGTATTGCATTTATTTCTAAAATGGCAAAAATTATAGAAGTCCTTTATACAAGAAACAATCTTTGAAATAAATAATGTTGAAATAAGTTTCATTTCGAGATCATTTACACTTTTTATCATCATTCTATTGTCCCTACCTATCCCAAGAGATTTTAGACTTTTACTGTCTTCAAATCACGGACTGATAACTCAGCTAAAAGGGTTACCCGGTTAGACCTATTACCCATGTTTGATTAACCATTATATTTTTTTTTTTTTTTAGGTCTACCAACAATTGTTTACTCTAATTCACAAACAAAGATAAAACATGCATTTAAGCTCTTCACAGTGTAACAATTACTTAAAGGTAAACACCACATGGACAAAAAAGAAAACTAATTATAATATCGTAAGCTACATAATGTACAAGTAAACTCAGTAAAATATACAACTATGAATCAATAACTTACACTCTTTCTTTGAAAACACAGTCCAATAACTTTTATATGGGTTAACCATTTAAACATTGCTGATTGACCAGAATGGAAGAGACACAAGCACTGAGCATGGACTAACTCCGTCTATGGAGTCAGTATTATAAGCTGATTAACCCCTATAATGGGGGTTAACCTTTCCACCAGAGTTTTTCACCTGAACCTAACCAAATATGAACTCTTTTATGGGTAACCTGGCTTTTGGTCCCTAGTTCAAATGACTTAAATACAGTTGAAAGAAATTTAAATTTACAGACTAAATGGTTGGACTGAGTGGTTTCTAACCTGTCTATACAAATGTTGAGCTATGGCCTGCTCCATGATAGGTCTGTTGACATCATTACAGAAGGATTCAGCTTTGGGCGCTACCGATGCATAGTCAGCAATGAAGTGCCTGTCAATGGACTTGCCTACTCGGGACACTGTTGCATGAAGTTCCCTATGTTCTGTGGAATAAGAAAAGAAATTAGTTTTGAATCATTCTTAGGATGTGCAATAATAGGAAAATGGAAATTTTTGCAAGTATTGCTTTTCTTAAAATCTATAATCTTTCTTTTTTCTGAGGTAACTAACCTTTGGGTTTGAACTTGAGACCTGTAACTTGGCAGTTTGACGATCACATCACTAGCATCTATCAATTCCTGTAGCGTACAAGAGACAGGGCATGCAGGACACAATATCAAGTAAAGGTCAGATTAGAAATTGTATGATAAGTATCTCATGTCTTTTGTAGATTACATCAGTAGTTGGATATACCTACTCTTTCTTTGTTTTCAATTTTTTTTGTTTATTAGTATATAATGAAGACCTAAATGGTATGTTATTAGTGAACAAATATTTGTGTCTTTTTTTATCTGTCATAATGTTGTCATATTTAACCAAAGGTTCACTTGACTGGCCCAGAATGCCTTGTGACATTAATTCATTAAAGTGGATACCATTCTTCATGAAGTTTAAATAAATAAATGTTTGTTTATACTCATGAAACTTGATAGTGCGGCCAGCTAGTTCCAGTAAATGTGGCAGATGCAGAGTCATATCTCTGACAAATATCACTACGAGGCGACCTGTCTTGCGATAACTTTACAATTATAATAATAATAATAATAACGAATGTTAACGAACAACTACCGGAAATATATTATGAAGGACGGGACGGTTGACGTGTGTCGGGCATGCCACTGTCCGGGTGAGTCCATCAGACATATTATTTCTGGTTGTTCTCGTCTGGCTAACGGCGAGTACTTGCACAGGCACAACCAAGTAGCCAGAATTATTCACCAGCAACTTGCCTTGAAATTTAAGCTTGTGGAATCTGAGGTACCGTACTACAAGTATGTGCCCGACCCAGTTCTTGTGAAAGACCATGTCACGCTGTACTGGGATCAGTCTATCATTACTGACAGGACTATAATAAGCCTGACATAGTGGTGATAGACCGATCAGCGCGCCGCGTAATGATAATCGATGTTACTATCCCTCATGACGAGAACCTCGTGAAAGCTGAGAAAGAGAAACAAATGAAGTATCTCGACTTGGCACACGAGGTTCGCGACATGTGGAATATGAACTCGGTTATCATTGTGCCGATTGTCGTGACGGCCAATGGCCTGATAGCCAAGAGCCTCGACGAACATCTGTCGAAGCTCTCTTTAGGCGGTTGGATCAAGGGCCTGATTCAGAAGGCAGTACTCCTCGATACGGCTCGCATTGTGAGGAGGTTCCTGTCTCTGCAACCCTAACCACCGGTGACTTGGACCCTGCTCCCGACACCGGCGGATCCCTATTTTTTATATTTTTAAATGTTTTTATTATGTTTTTTTTATGAATATTTAAAAATGTACAAAATAAGATGATAAATGAATAAAGGAGATAATAATAATAATCCGTTTATTTCAGATAATTTCCAATCCATATAGCAACATAGTAATGAAATAGCCAGACCACAAATAATACAAAAATACAAAAAAAATAAAAACAGTAAAAATCAATTAATAAAATAAATAAATCAATAAAATAAATCAAGTAATAGCATAAACAAAGGAAAGTAATACAATAACATTTGAAAATATTAAAAAATCAATGTCAAAATTAGATATCCTATGTCAATCAATCAAATTAAAGAAATTATACAATCACACACAACACATAACAATAAAATAAAATAATATAACTAATCAGTCTTGTCCAGTAGATATACACATCCACTTATGTTGGATCGGACAGTCTGCGCGGGAAGCAATCATCCTGAGGATGCTATTGCTACTGTCTCTCACTCGTCTTAATAATGAAGCAACCTTCTTTCGAATTATGGCTGGGTAGCCATCCGTTCGAGCTTCAGCAAACATTAGCGACGCACTGCAATAGGGAGGCAGCCGCATCAGCATCCTAAAGATGTTGTTATATTGAACGCGCAGGACACTAGCAGACCGACGGGTATGATTTACCCATAGACTGCTCGCGTAGAACGATTGACAATATGCCTTAAACAAAGTAATTTTAACTGGAATGGAGCAGCGAGCGAATCTACGGGCAATCATGTTCCCTCGGACTGCCAAAGCCCTGCGCTCCCTCTCTAGATCCGCGTCATCGGACAAATCCTCCGTCACAATGTGCCCCAAATACCTAAAACTGGTCACTCTCTGCAGTTCCTCACCATATAATTTAATTGGTGGAACACAAACTGGCATGGGAACACTAGATTTACCCCTAAAAAGTAGAACCTTGCTTTTTGCTACGTTATACGTTAGTCCATGTTCCACCGCATAATTCTCACATATTGCTAACAACTTACGAATAGCACCCACCGATGGTCCCAGCAGCACCATATCGTCCGCGTAGCTAAAATTATTGACGCATATACTATCAATATGACAACCGGTATGAGTGCTGCTGAGCTCACCGATAAGGTCATTTACGAACAGGTTAAATAACAAAGGAGAGGTCAGTCCACCCTGCCTAACGCCGCACTCTAAGCCATATGGCTCGGACAAGGCTCCCGCCCATCTCACCTGGTTCTGCTGTCGATGATACCAATCTTGCAAAAGAGAAATTACTTCTACCGGCACTCCCGTCCCCCCCAGCTTGTCCCAAAGCTTATCATACTGAACGGTGTCAAATGCTTTAGACAAGTCCAAGAAACAAGCGTATACCGGCGTCCTCCTGTCCGTGTAGTACCGTACAGCCTGCTTAAGACATAATATGGCACTTTCAGTGGAAAGCCCCTTCCGGAAACCGAACTGGGCGTCGTGCAGTTTAATGTGCTTGACAAGAATGACATTAAGCAGGCTATCCAACACTTTGGCCATTATGGTCGCAAGCGAAATGGGACGATAGTTACTCTTATCCGAAATGTCCCCAGTTCTATTCTTAATAATTGGAACTACTATAGTTTTAGTAAGTTCCTCTGGCAAGTAACCGTGACAAAGGCAGAGATTATAGAACAACGATAGAACTCGCGGCAGGTGGACTCCAGCATGCTTCATTATACTGAAGTCTTTAATGGTATCTTATTTTTACATCATATAAATAAACAGTTACCTGTAGACATTTGAAATACAGTTGTTTTGACCGATGATGCTAAGTCACTCACCACCATAGCTTGGGCTGGTGATAATGGAGTGTTATCAGGTTCTGCAAAACAAAAGAAAATTATCAGAAAGTTAAATTCACCAAAAGGAATCTCTGGTCTTCTTCTACTCTATGCTTCGCTTTTTTTGTTGTTCTTTTGACATTGAAGTGTCTTGGTCTAATTGAAATAAATGCTTTGAATTTGAGTTTGAGAGGAGAAAATTGTACACACTTAAAAAGCAATTCTTTATTAGCATGTGTGGCCATTTTATCACAAACACAAGTTCTCTTTTTTATAAACATGAATGGATTGTTTACTGTTATGTATAGATAAGAACTGGTTATAGAACATTAACTTGTACCTACTGAACAAGGATTAAGGAATGTGGCATTATTGTTTTTTAATAACTTTGATTGGCTCTTGTAGAACAGTGAAAGGTAAACTCAATAAAATGTTCTAAGAAGCTAGAATTGGCATGTTACAGTGCTACATATACAATAAGTCTTTTTCGCAAATTTCCTGTGGTTTATCAGGAAAAAGCTAAAGCAGTGCAGCTGCAGTGGTAAATAAATTAAATTCGTCTTGTCATGGTCGTCTATTATACGTAAACAGGACACAGAGTGAACAAAGAGGGCACGTAGGGGGGAATGACAAACGACTTACGTTTTGCGATTTCTTGTCTCAGTTCCTCAACTTGATCTATTATATCCTGTAGAACTCTATTTGTGTGATCATCTAGATAGTTAAATTTTGATAAAGCTTTGTCCAAATCCTGTTCAACTCCAATACACGAATCCATATTAAAGCGATCACGATAATCTAGTTTACCAATATTTATACAACGTTTTTACTTTTATCAATGGTACTAGACTACAAAAGAACAAAGACGCTTTATATTAGAGATAAATAAGGTAAATATTTTTAGACGAAATTTATGAAAACAGACATTTTGCTTTCAGCTGAATTTCTAAATCACAGACATAAAAAACTATATGTCATCGGCATGTCAATGACATATTAAGGTAGGGACATTGTAGTGGTCAACTTATTATAATCGACTAAAACATTAGAAGTGTTAAGCAGCATTTGCCGGTTTATACAATTTCAAACATGATTTTTAGTCTGTTTCGATCTTCTTGTTCTTTTTGTCTATGGCCATTGCACAATAAAATTGTTCGATTTCGGCCTGCTGTTTTAGGTTAGAATTTTTGTTGGAAAAGTATTGAAATTTGATAATATTATTCTTGTTGGAACCTTATTAACATGGCGCAAAGTAAGCTTAACGATATGGCGGGCAAATTCGCCAAGGGTGGACCCCCTGGCCTCAACATCGGTCTGAAAGTGGTGGCCGCTTTAGGTGCGGCAGCTTATGGCGTCTCGCAATCATTGTTTACCGTCGAAGGTGGTCACCGTGCCATTATGTTCAACAGAATAGGAGGTATACAGCAACACGTCATGAGTGAAGGTTTGCACTTCCGTATTCCATGGTTCCAGTACCCCATCATTTACGACATCAGGTCCAGACCTCGGAAGATTTCTTCACCCACCGGATCTAAGGATTTACAAATGGTAAACATTTCTTTGAGAGTTCTCTCCCGTCCCGATGCGATGTCACTTCCTACAATGTACAGACAGCTTGGTACTGATTATGATGAAAAAGTATTGCCATCAATTTGCAATGAAGTACTGAAATCTGTTGTTGCAAAATTCAATGCATCTCAATTGATTACTCAGCGTCAGCAGGTTTCACTTTTGATCAGAAGGGAGTTGGTAGAGCGTGCAGCTGATTTCAATATTATTTTGGATGACGTCTCTTTAACTGAATTGAGTTTTGGCAAGGAATACACTGCTGCTGTAGAGGCTAAACAGGTGGCCCAACAGGAAGCTCAGCGTGCTGCTTTCGTTGTAGAAAGAGCCAAGCAGGAGCGCCAACAGAAAATTGTACAGGCTGAGGGTGAAGCAGAAGCAGCTGAAATGTTAGGAAAGGCAATGGGAATGAACCCTGGTTACCTGAAGTTACGTAAGATCCGTGCTGCTCAGAGCATCTCTAGAATGATAGCTCAATCTCAAAACCGTGTATTCCTTCCTGGTAACAGCTTGATGATCAACCTCCAGGATCCCACCTTTGACGACTTGTCTGAGAAACTTACAAAGAAGAAGTGAAATGAGGCTGAGAGTGTGTACGCTGAAAGCCTGGAGCCTGCGACCACTCTTACAGATGTTGATGCTGCTGTACTTATAGGTGGCGTTGCTTCAGGTATTGTTTAGTGCATTTGTCTATGTAGGTACCACGAGCATTACAAACAATATTATGTATAAAGTCAGCCCAGTTTGAAATGTTATATTGCATTTTACGTTATTTAGTTGTAGGTTTATAGCTTGTATGGGAATCTAATGATTGCAAATAAAACATTCAAATTTAAATGTTTTGTTATTTTACCTGCTTATGTCTACAATCACCTTCCATTACATCTTCAGTCATCTGCACCTTCCACGATATAACTGAAGTTAACGAAAGAGCTGTGCCTAACTAAACTCTTGATGACTAGAATGGCGCAGCAGAAATGAAGCTGCCTTATGTTCTGGTCCTAGGGTCGAAACGTGGTGGGGGGCTAATGTTGTGTGATGAGCATGTACATTTGTTCCCGGGTCAAAATCAAAATCAAAGCATTTATTTCAAGTAGGCCAGTAACAGGCACTTTTGAATTGTCGAAACAAAACTGAACACTAAATGTAGCTACAGTCCCAGTCACAAGACAAAAAAACTGTGAAAGTACTGTAGTTGGCCATTCCCTAGCGTAGATCTCTATGGAAAAAAACGGGCAAGAAACTCCATGGACACTCTTTTAAATCATAATAGTGTTACAAAAACAAAAAAAACACAAATTGAGAACCTCACCAGGAGTGGTTACAAAATATTTTTTTTATCTAAGTAATGTAGAGATTTCAGATTGATTCAACTAAGGAAATTATAAAATTAAATAGTTTCTATACTTGTTCTCTATTCATCTTCTTATCCCATTTAAATAGTATAACAGTTTCTAGATTGAGGTGTACAGGGAGAATTTTTTATGTGAATTTGCTAAACATGACTACCTATCTTAAAACTAACCTCATAAAGGAGAAGCGTATTTAATATTTAAATCCTCAAGAATCTCAGCCTATCAGATAGTGATATTGATATCACACACAACCCATTTAAACTAATATACAGTCATCAGCCATGATAAGTATATTTGGGTCAGATGGACCTGCAAGGGAAACTTTGCCAATTCCAGTGCATGTGCCAACCCCTAGCCTAGCCAAGAAGTGGGGATTGGCTCAAGTAAATAGCACAATATGCCAAGCATTGGGCGAAGCCCTCCTGCGGATGACAGTGATGTAAACACACGGGAAAACATAATCAGAGAAATAAAAACAATAGTTAAACTTCACTAATAATTTATTAAGTGCACTAAAACAACAGACAGTATTCGCCAAAACATTACTTTTTGAGAGCCGATGGTGCAGGGCATCTAAAGCTCTGCATCTCTACTTCAGCTTCGAAGAAACTCATGTTATCGTATTGGAAGTATTCAGGGACTTTGTAGGCTCCGGTCTTTTTAGGATCAACACCTGGACCCAATGGTTGAGCCGCTGGTAGGATTATTTTGCTACTTAGTCCAGGAACGTTGGGGATTGTCTGACTGGCCTGTGCCTGTGGTGTGGGCGTACTCTGAGAACCCCCGGCACCTTCGCTGTAAAATCTAGTTAACGCTCTTATCGTATTCCTCCTTACAGCATTCATTATTAATTTTTGTTACACAACTTGACAGCAATAAAAACTGAGTGACTGACATAAACTGACGTCTAAGGTGCGTACATTGACTTTTGACTGTCCACCACAGATTAGTTATAACTAGCTAGCTACTGTGTCCACTGCGTTTAAAAGTGAACGCACACTTATCCGCGCCGAAGGAATCTGGTGAGGGCCAAGAGTAAATAACACGCACATGGAATTTAGTTGGTTTTATTTTCATGACACACAATACAGCATAATAGATAAAAGACATGTAGTGTGTACAAAACATATTAAAAACATCCGTCATCTCTCATACCAGCCAGTCTGAAATAACGCTTGCAAACCTCTTCTTAACACTCCTCCTCAAGCGTTTCCCTCTGACTCACTCTTGAACACCCATCTCCTTACGACAAAACTCATGTTTACTCTTAGGCATAGGTTTTGTCATGATATCAGCGACCATCACATTTGTTGTGAGATATTTCAATTTAATTATCTTCTTCTCTAAGGCCTCTCTAACAAAATGATACCGTAAATCAATATGCTTAGTCTGCTGATGGTGCACTGGGTTTTGTGCTATAGCCATTGCTGACTGACTATCTGTGTAAACTGGGATAGCCTTTTCTTGGGTGTCCACTAGTTCCCCCAAGAACCTTCTCAAAAATATGGCATCTTTAGCAGCTTCCGATAAGCTGACATATTCAGCCTCTGCTGTTGATATAGCTATGCTTCTCTGCTTAGCACTCTGCCATGACACTGCTCCTCCTGCCAAAGTGAAAACATTTCCGGAATAAGACTTCCTATCTACTATATTCCCTCCATGGTCAGCATCAGAAAAACCTTGTATCTCTGTACTTCAGGCATCATTTGAGTACACAAGTCCCATGTTCTTAGTACCTTTAAGGTACCTTAGAATCCTCTTGGCAGCACTCCAATGAATCTCTTCATAGCAGTTGCAGAACTGACTCATGATATTTATAGCGTGAGCCACGTCTGGCCTCGTACACACAGCCAAGTACATCAGTGATCCTATCAACTCTCTGTAAGGTATTTTATCACTCGGTGTGTGTGAGCCCTCTGGCTTCTTGAAATGTTGACAGGTACTGCAGGTGTGGCAACTGTCTTGCAGTCTTCCATACCGAATCTGCGTAGAAGCTTCTCTATATATTCTTCTTGGTCAATCTTTATGTGGCCATTCTCTTGTTTTAGCCGCATCCCTAAAAAATAATTCAGCTTTTCCTAAATCTTTCATCTCGAATTTGGACATAACTTCTTTCTTGACCTTATGCATTTCTCTTGCATTGTTATAAAAGATAAGGATATCAACAACATAAACTGCGAGTAATATAATGTGATGGTGTAGACACATGGTTCATTCTTGCAACGATGGAAATTTAGACTCTCTAGCTCTGAATGAAGTTTAGAATTCCATGAACGTGGCGCCTGTTTCAGTCTATAAAGAGATCTCTTCAATAAGCATACATGGTCTTCCTTGCCTTTCTCTTCGAAATATGGTGGTTGACGCATGTAAACCTCTTCATTTAAATTCCCATTTAGAAACACTGTCTTCACATCCATGTGATTTAGTTTCAGATTCATCTGCGCTGCTAGTGCAATTAACAACCTCAAAAAGCTATGACGCACAATAGGGGAGAACGTCACATCGTAATCAATACCTTTTCTCTGTCTGAAGCCTCTTGCAACCAAACGAGCTCTATACCGAGTCTTATTTCCCGCCTCCTTTTTGATTCCGAACAACCATTTTGAATCATTATTGATTCAAAATGGTTGTTGCTCGCTTGGTTTGGCTCTACCAACACCCAGGTTTGATTTTTTTTTAACGCACCCAGCTCCTCCTGAATAGCAACTTTCCACTGTTTTTCGTCTTTTCTCGACAGTGCCTCTTCTACTGTTAATGGATCTCTTTCTTCTACTATCGCCTCATAGGTGATGTGATTTTTAAACTCCACAGGCTTTCTGTTCCTGAGTGGGTATCTTCTCTCTTCTACTACAGGTATTGTTTCAACAAGTTGCTCTTCCTCCGGCCTCTCTTCAAATGATGTCCACTGTTCATCTTCCTCTTCCATGAATTCAGCATCTCTACCATCATCTCTTTGATCTCTATCACGTTGATGGTCGGTCTCTTCCTGATGCACAACTTGTCTCTCTTCACCATTCTCTAGATGAATTGTTGTAGTCTTTCTTTCCTCTTTAGTTTCAGTCAATTTATGGTTCATCTGGTTTTCAAAAAATACCACATCTCTCGCTCTATGCAGCTCTCCATTCATAGGGTTTCCTAATCTGTAACCTTTTGATTCTTCACAATATTCTACAAACACTAGCTCTTTACTCCTCGCATCCCATTTAGTTCTCTTGTCTTCTGGGATATGCATAAAGGCTCTGCAACCAAACACACGAAGATTAGACAAATCTATTTTATGATCACTCCAAACCTCCTCGGGTGTGTTATTCTTCACAGCGATGGTGGAACTCCTGTTTTTCAAATACACCGCTGTATTTACAGCTTCAGCCCAAAATCGAACGGGAAGACCTGCTTGTTGAAGCATTGCTCGTGCTTTTCCCCCTATGGTACGATTGGCTCTCTCCGCCACACCATTTTGTTGAGGTGTGTAAGCAATCGTAAGCTGATGTTTAACACCGTGTTCTCTTAGGAACTCGTCAAACCTTTTATTGCAATATTCGCGCCCATTGTCGGTTCTCAAAACCTTAAGCTTCTTACCAGTTTGTGTCTCAGCAAAACTCTTGAACTCTTTCATCTTCTCAAAGGCTTCACTCTTTTGCTTTATAAAGAATACAAAAGTTTGGTTGTTATAATGATTATACTCGGAAACTTATGCAAACGAAAGTCTCAGTCAACGAGCGTATGTGACCTGTGTGTTTTCAAGCGTTTTGGCTTTGGCACCCAGTAACGTAGTCGGATCAACGCCATCTATTGAGTTCATGGATTATCTCGTAAAGTTATAATTATGCATAACGCATTTATTTAATTTTGATTTGATTGCCCGATAACAAGGAAGTATTTTTTTTTACAGAGAATTTCAGATTGTCTCAAAGTCGATTATAAAATGGAAACTAAACAATCGATTCGGAAAACGTAGACCGGAGCTTTTCATATCATTTTGATGCATTTTAAATATTTGTTAGTTTTTATGTATGCTAGCAAGATTACCCGATACATTTTAGTTTCCGTACATAAGCATTATTATTTATTCATAAACCCAAAAACTGATGATGGATGGATCGTTACAGACATTCTTTACTTCCGTGGTACATTGCGTCTACTCTAGTGTCTATGGTTCTTTTTCACGACTGTTTTGGATAGTTTACCTACCTTGCCTATATTGCCGATTTTTCGGTCTGGAAGCGGAATATGTGTATAATTTTACTGTGTAATCTATAATACAACATGTTATAATGTTTTTCAATCATAGTTAAGTCTAGTTGCTTTCTGTGGTGTCCGTAAAGCACAAGTTCAGCCATTTACATGAAAGGTGAGTACAAAAAATTGGTACCTCTATTTTTTTTTTGTAAAGCTTAGGTTTCACCTTAGTGACACTAGGAAAATAGGGATTCGAATAATGCTATTATGTTTTGTACTGGATAATTAAATGTTACCTGATTGTGAATGATTATTCATACAGCGCTGCATAAGTTATAGTTCATATATATACCTATTTGCCGCTATTTTGTATGTTATATTTATGTATAGCAACTATTATCCGACCGAGTTGAATAGGTCATAAGGAAGTACTGCGTTCCATTTCATGTAAGAGTATTTTTGAATCGATAGAATATCTCCCTTAGCCAAGACAGTAAGTGGCGTAAGTTTAGTGACCTCAAGTTGAAAGTCTACTAAAATATTTTGCAAGTTCAAAATTTCGATCTAGCACGATACTATATTTTAAAATAGAGGTGGACTGTGAGTTTACACTAATCAAGGAAAAAAAGTACGGAAATGGAACGTTTTTTAGTCTATGGTTTTTTAATTTGGTTTTTCGTAAAACGCGAATTGTGTTGTAAAAATTTCTCAATAATTTACATCCAACTGCATTATTGACGATGAAAAGTGGGAGTTTATTGTTAAACTAATCTAGTCATGGTATTTGTGTTACTACTATAGACCAAGTTAAGTGCGTAAAACTGACGCGAATACGTGAAATGGCTGCCGAGGTGCCCGTTTGTGATGTATTATGTGAAGCAATGGAATATTTGTCTAAACTCGGATCGAATTTGCGATCTCGGTCTGAGAACTTAAAAGAGAAGAGAATAAGTAAGAATAAGCTAAGAAATTCGCATGCTATTCACAAAGCTGCGAAAAAGGTGCTTCTCATTTGTGAATTGTCAAAAAAATCACTCGAGAACGTCGAAACCGGCGTTCGGAAAGTACTGTCTATAGTTGATGCGGCTCAAGCAAACACAAATATTGGCGGGAAAATAATCGATAAGAAAAAACAAGACGGCGATAGAAAGTTTTATCATTTCAATTATGATTCTTATAATTTGCGAATATCTAAGAAGATTTCAATCGACCATTTTACGTGTGTCAAAGTCTTAGCTAGAGGCATGACTGAATCAATGCAAGAAAAGTATCCTGTATTTTACGATTGTAAACTAAAGCGTCTTAGAAGAAAGCTTTCAGCCAAACAGACTGATGAGGAGTTACAAAGAAGTTCAAATAGAAAGGGTTCTTCATCGAGTTCTGATACAAACCAGAACGAAAACGCAATAAAAAATAGTTCAGAACTTGTTAAACCTGATGCAAGTGAATCTGGAAAATCTACAGATTTTGACAAAACTAAAACTGTCCAGAGAAAATCCCTAGATTCAAACCCAGCTGATGTAAAGGATGATGAAACAAATGCTACCACTTTTGATTCATTGGTAAAACAAGGTGATAATTCTAAACAAAGTGACAATGAACATGATAATGCAAGTTCTAAAAGTAAAGGTAGTCAAGAAACTACCAATTTGAACGAAGATCCAGCTGTATCTGAACTTATTGAAAGCTTTGCAAATGATGCAAAAGTAGTTGAGGATAGAAAAGAAAGAAAGAAACAAGCAACCGCCATAAGAAAGAAGTTCAGTAAGATTAGGATTGCTGATGACAGCTCGGAGAGTGATGAAGCCTTAAAAAATAACAAGTCACTAAATAACACTGAATCTTCTATTGATAAAGAAAATGAAGCTAACAAAAAGAATACTTGTGAATCTGAACCCAAGTTGAAAAAAAGGAAATTAGGTGACACAAGTGATAATTCAAAGCCAGATGATTCAGATCATAATTCTAGAGAAGCAAATAATAGTGAAAATGATTCTAAGCCCTTAATAAGATGTGTCAATATTACCAAATTACTCAAACCTGATATACTAACCAAAAGTACATCCAAAGGTAACCAAATGACTATGAGTAATCACTTAATGAGTAAAGGAAGGGTTAGGAAAAATAGTACAAATTGTATGAATATACAAAAGGTAGACAGTAAAGATGAAAGAAGGAATTGTCATATGAACAACAAAGATCATGAATTTTGGGAACAGAAAAGATTAGAAGTTAAACAATTTCAACCGAAACAATTTACTGTAAAGATTAATAGGTTACCAAAATTAAATATAAACTATTTGCTTCTTCATTCTCTCCAAAAAATAACACATGGATCCAACACAATTTGCGAGGTTAAAAGGGCAAAGAATAAGGAAACTGACAATTCAGTCAAAAATATTGATGAAGTAAAAAATGCGTTGCTGAATGAGTCTGAGTCTGAAGATATAGACAATGCCTTATCAGCTGAAGCAAACAAATTAAAAAGCACACTTCTTAATGATTCAGATTCTGATGCTCAACTATCAGCTACTGAAAATAGTAGTAATAGTAACCAAATAAACCAAGAGGCGTTAACAGATACCGCAGCAATAAAAGATGCTTTACTGAATGAATCTGACTCGGAAAATAATGGACATGAAAATATAGTAAACAATGATAAGGCTGCTAATGCTAGTGAAACGGAATTAGAAAAAGAAGTTGCTGCTACAACTTCAAAAAATACTGATAATAGTAACCAAATAAATCAGGAGGCATTAACAGATACTACCGCAATAAAAGATGCTCTTCTGAATGGATCAGACTCTGAAAATAGTGGACATGAAGAGATAGTAAAAAATAAAAACATTGAAAAGACTGCTAATGATTGTGGAAAAGAAGATGCTGAAAAAATTAAAAGTGCATTGCTCAATGATTCAGATTCTGATAAGAATCAGAATGATAGTACTCTTGATAAGCCCAATGACAGTGCTGAAGAGAAAAAACAGTCTGACAGAACTGAGCAATCTGAGTCAACTCAAGATCCAGAAAAAATTAAATCATCCCTATTGAATGATTCATCTGAAAGTGAAGTCGAACCAGCAGTAGTCAAAATGAAAATGAGCAAGCGTAAAAGAAAGCATGTTATCAAAAGTATGGACGCTAAGAAAAGTCTTTTACATTATTCATCCAGTTCTGAAAATGAAGAAGAGGATCAACAAGAATCAGACAAGGATTTTCAGAAGCACACACATAAACATACTAGACGAAAATCACGTATTTCAAGCTCTTCATCATTGAATGGGGAAAACGAAAAGAAGCCTAGTTCCCAGGAATCTGATTCTCAGGATAAAAGCAGCAAGACACATTCCGACATTGAAAATAAAGATAGCAGAACAATTGACCAGATTGATGGAACCGTTGATGAACACTCTAATTCCAGTGTTAGCAAGGTTAGGAAATAAGTCATAAGTACATTTAAAATATAGGTTTTTTTTTATAAACGCTGTACATTTCAAAAGTCATTACAGTATGTACACTTATTACTGCTCCTCTTTTATAATATAAAAAGTGTAAATAAATATGTAACAAAAGATTGCATTTCTAGTTTTAAGATTTTTATTCACTACCTGTGTGTGATAAGTTGAGACCTAACATTGAAGTTGTTGTAAAATAATTACAATACCATTTTCAAATTTTATGTTGTTTATTTTTATTCTTGAGTTATGAATGTTTTTTTTTTAATTTTTCATTTTTTTTTTTGTTATTCAAACACAAAAATTATTTGTGAATAAACTTGAATCAAAATGAATTAAAACTGGAATGAATTTCTGATTCTATTCATTCAATACTTACATATTTCAGTCCTCAACTTCTAGCACAGGGTAGTAATATTCATGTTTACTTGTGTACCAACTATCTGTTTTAGGATAATTCTTATTCTTGTATTGTTGTTCTTGTATTGATGTGCATTGGTAGTTAACAATTAAATGCCAATAAACATATGGAGTTTTAATTAAGCACAAAAAATGACACAAGCAACACAAGGTAGTTTTCATTATTTTACACACAAAATACAAAGTACAGGTATAAACTTAAAAACTGACAATACAATGTTAATGTTAATATTGTAAATTGAAAAAATAATTGTTAAACAGTTTTATTATACCTTTACTTTGCATTTAAACTGAATTTTAGTATTCAGAACTTCAAGAATAAATATGATGAAAATAATTACAGATGGTACGCTCTAAAGCAAAACCCAGTGGGAGCAGCGGCCAGAATTCTGACAATCAAGACACAAGTGACAAAGAAATTGATGGGTAAATATTATCTTGGGGTGAAGGAACTTCAATTTAGTATAAGCTGATATTTAAATTGCGTCAGTCTAGCATCAGACTTGCATTCTCGGAGGATTAAAAATGCCTATAACTATCTAGATAGTTATTAATAGGCATTTGAGAATGCAAGTCTAGATAGGCATTATAAAACTGACAACCCGTTTAGGCTGATAGGTAATTGTATTTATAATTAAGGGCCCTTATCTGCCTGAACCGGCCACCATGACTCACTCACAATGGTCCACTTCAAGGACTAAGTGGGGAAACCTAAACCTCATGATAGATAGATAGGGCCCTTATCTTTGCTAGTAATCTCCAATACCAAGTCATCATCTGCCTAGCCTCTTCCCAACTATGTTGGGGTTGTCTTCGAGTCTAACCAGATGCAGCTGAACACCAGTATTTTACATGGCGTGACTACATGTATGACCTCAAAAACCCAGTAATATGATATGATTATATCAATACTGGGTAATATGATACCAGTGTCAGACTTTTTGGGCCACTCACTGCCTGTAATAACTGCCAAAGATGGACAAATGACAGCCGGGACCAACAGCTTAGGCTGGTTTTATAGTCACGCCGCTAGACGCGCCGTTGGACAGAATTTGAAACGCTACTACCTACTACTCCAATACAAATTCTGCCCAACGGCGCGTCTAGCGGCGTGACTATAAAACCACCCTTAACGTGCTTTCCGAGGCACGGAGGAAACTCTGTATGCAAGGGTTACCCATCCACAGACCAACCTAGGCAAGCACGGCTTAACCTAAAGATCGGCCCGAGCCGCTGTTATTACTTAACCACGAGCTCCTCCCTATCAAGTATTGTGTGTTTAATTTTAAGTTACTTAACACAGTAAAAATACTTAAACATGGTTTTATAGTGATTTTTCGGAAAACTAATGGTAAGCTTGATTGCATTATTAGAAAGATTAAGAGGGATATCTTTGTTAATCTCATGCTTGTAATAGCAATGCAAGTTATATTCGATTATTTAGCTGAAAGTTGACTTTAATTATGTATTCTACATCTTCCATTACCACAAAAATAGGGGAAATAGACTTGGTGTGGTGTTCACACCTACTTATTGAATATTAGAACTGGCTTAGAATGTGGGAGTGGTGTTAAATACTTAGTGCAAAAAGGTGATTTTAGGCTTGAACCATTCTTGTGACATGTAGGTAATGAAATGAAAAACATACAATTGGTGAACCTACCTACCTATTTTAGTTAAAAACATTTCATACTTAATAACTATCACAGAAATACAAAATGTTAATAATAGTGTTCATCGAAATTCATATTTATACAGGATGGAATTTTACTCAAAGGAAACATTCCTTTATTTTTAACAAGAAGCAAATCTGCATTCACAGATTTTCTTAAATTCGCTTGCCACACTCGGTAATCGAACAGATTCAAGTTCGAAAAAATAATATCCAGTACTTTTTTACATGTATCGATAGGGGCAATCCTATCGATAAAATCTCTCTAACAAACATGATAAATAAAATGAATGCAAAACCATGAAATCCAAGGAACAGTTATAAATTTAATGATATAAATTCAATTTTTGATCAAAGTGACTTTATTTGATCCATCCCGGGTTCGATGCCCGAGTGTGGCAAGCGAATTTCGAAGCGAATGAAGGAATGTTTCCTTTGAATAAAATTTGCTATCTCCAATATTTAGAGTACTTTCCCTCCAGGTGGCATTGAAACATTCCACCCTGTATATAAATGTTTAGGGCCTTTATAGACTAAACCTACTCACCTTACAAAATTCTAACAAGGCACAATGTTCGTAGGCTAACTAACATAAACAGTTTAAACAAACCGCATCGACGGCGCGACCCTCCCACGAATAACACCGGCAGTCGAAGCGCTGTCAGGAAGAGTAGCAGGTCAAAGCCCACTCCGAACATTGGCGAAGATTTGCTGGGAGCTGTGAGCAGCTCTGACGCATCCGAAGATGAGAATTTAGAAGAAGAAGGTACAGTTTATCGTTTTGATTGTGTCAAATGCACGGTATGAATCAGCCTACAGCAGTTCACAGTCAATATCTTGATTTTCAGCAATAAACCAGCAGTTACTGACCAGCTATCCTGTGAAAATCGTCGCTCAGCTAACCGAGAGCGCTTTACGATATCATGCTTGTAAACTCCGAAGGGATAGGCCAGGTGTACCCATGGGTGTGTGGGTACATTTATGTATAGCCAGCCAGTTATATTTATAACATGTAATAGGGGGCAGGCCTCAGGGCGTCCTACTTTTTTTTTTCAAGAAAATTGTACCTCAACGGCAGTGGCATGCCTAGAGACCAACAATACGGCAAGCAGACTTCTGAAACCCTAAAATCATGAATAATAGAAGTTATCAACGCAAGCCAAGTTTTAGGTTTGTGTGAAAGTACCGCCACTGCTCAACGGGCAGGGGTTCAACGGTTAATATGACCAATTTGCCAGTATGCTTCTTCCTCGAATTATGCCGAAAGCTTCAGTTCTCTGCCGGACTACCTCATTTCGGATCAAAAAATCCTCATAGAGACTCCAAGCATATCCCTTGTCATAGCCCACTGAGTGAGCTTAAACTTATGCTCCCGTCTAACTGAATGTCCACGCCTCAAAGGCACCGCCGAAACCGAGGTTCTGACTTGACTGAGCGACCATATTTCTGGTTAAAATCTCTATCAAAAGTCTGAGACGTTTGTTTGAATACGTATTCATTTTGTTTTTTAGATTTGCCTCCAGTAACACTGGCAGGACTCAACGGAGACAGCATTAGTCATCTTGCTAAAGATGACTTACTTGGAGAAAGTGACTCCTCAGTGTCACATAAAGATGAACAGAGTGAGCCTGAGGTATGAACTTTCATTTTAACACAGTAGTTTCTTAACGATGTTAAATGTTTAAACAAATAAATTAGGGTTATCTACTTAAAATTGCGCGCCCCTGTACTGCTTTGTTGATATAGGTACATTTTAATAGAAAATTTAGTGGAGGGGCAAGCAAAATTAGATCATGATTGTATGCTTCATTCTCAAATTATTTTTACAGGAAACTCGAACTGTGGAAGATTCAGACGAAGAAGAAAAGTACGTTTAATTTTTTTCTATACTAAGATAAAAAAAAAGGTTTCTATGTAAGGGGGTTATCTACGGAACTAATGATCCAATATAAAAAATGAACTCACTGCTAGAAAGCTACATTAGTCGTGGGTGCTATATAGGCAACAAATTACATGTATCATGCATATTAGCGAGCCATCACTATTTTAGTACTAATACGTACACGTACTTATAACTTTAGTAGCGACGTGAGTAATACCATAAAATTTTGACACTATTATAATGTGTTCACTTAATATGAATTACTTTGGATTTGTATGATACCAGTCAGTCCGCCTGTTACTGGCTTCCAGCATACTCAGGTTCTTCTTGGCTCCATATAAATTCATTTACATTAAAATATTAATCCAAGCCTTTTCACAGTGTAAAATTAAAACGTCAACGCAAAGCGAACGCAATATCTTCGGACTCGGAAAGCGGCACATCACGTCGTAAGCAACGCGATGAAGACGTTCGACTAAGTGACTTCGAGGACTCGGAGGACGGAAGTTCTGAGGCAAACAAACGCGCCAAACGAAAGAAGAAGGGCTCTGAGAGTGACGGGTCAGTCGGATCCAGTACTGAAGGAGGGTATGTTGTAGTATCTAAATATTATAAATTAGACTAGAACCAACCCTAACTAGGCGCTCGTGGTGGAATACTGCACGCACACAACGAAATTTGTTCATGGGTTAAGAGGGCTATCACAATTTTTCTTGTAAGTATTTGAGTTTTAGGGGTCTAACATTTTAAGTCGATCCTCGCAGTAGAAACACCCGGGCGTTTCCTCCCGCCCGATTCGATGCAGGAACCTCCTGAAACATCCGTGTCCGGTGAGGACCTGCGTCAGGCGGAAGGTGAGGACGCCGCGCGCCGTCGCGTCTCTCGAGCCACTCCTCAAAGAGAGGACTTATCACCA
Source organism: Xestia c-nigrum (assembly GCA_916618015.1). Lineage (NCBI taxonomy): Eukaryota > Metazoa > Arthropoda > Insecta > Lepidoptera > Noctuidae > Xestia > Xestia c-nigrum. The sequence goes on from OU745264.1 coordinate 5,918,539, forward strand.
TTATCGTGGCGTACCCTGCACGGGGTTGCGACAGTCGCTCTCTCCATGTCGCCATGAGATCACGCCGGAGGTCAGTCCGCTGAGCGGCAATTTGCCGCGGCAGCGGAGTTTCTCCCCGGCGTAGTGCCTCCGTGCGCCATTCGTGCAGGCGCGCGAGAACAATCCCCTTCAGATCCCACGCCTCGCGGGAGATCTTGCGGTACCCACGGACCAGCTGTACGGCCACCACCTGCAGGGCCGCGCTCGCCGCCTCAAGGAGCGCGCCGACACTGGGGCCCCGTAAAATATGATAGCCCTCTTAAATAAGATCTTGTTTGAACCAGTACAAAGGACATGAGTACGATATAGTAATAATGGGGATGACATCCGTAAAACTAATGACACTAGGATACTGGTTCCAAGATCGTCATTGGTTGTCAATCTGATAATGTCATTTTATATTTCAAAACAGCTTGACTTTATTGGTCTGATTGGGACCTAGCTATGGTTGCACCATCTACGATGTGCTTTTCACGGTCTTCCCCAATACAGGCACTTGAGTAATTTACTTATGTACTTACTGGATTACAACTATGCCATCCAAAAACAGTTTTTTGCCCACACTGTTCCTTAGAGTATCATCGCCATGTCGGCCCTGAATCAGCATCTACTGGATATAGGCCTCCCCTTTTTTCTGCCACACTTCCCGATTCTGTGCGTCCCAGGTGTTTCCCAGGACTTTGATGATATCGCCGACCCAACGAGCCTCAGGATGCCCCTGGTTTCTTTGAAAGCTTGGCCACCACTCGCTCAAAGAGTAGAATTGGTTGTCCTTAGAGTATAACTAGTGTTTATTTCCTTACAGCACAAAGAAACGTCGACGTATAAAGTCAGTGAGGGACAGTGACGCCTCTGGGTCTGATACGGAAAATGAGGGCAGAAATAAACATGGCAGAAAGAATATACGTAAGGTAAACATTCGGTATATTTTAATACACATTTGCCTTTTTAATATTTGTTAAATGAAATGGGATACTAATGATATGTTTGATTGCAGGTCATGGGTAAGAATCAGTTGGAGGAGGCGACTAAAAAGGCGGCGCGTGAAGAAAAAGAGAGAGTCGCTCGTATTTTAGAGAGACAGAAATTGGTGAGTGCATATTATTAACACTTTATTTTCAACTAGCTTTTGCCCGCGACTCCGTCCGCGTGGAATAATGACTTCCAGCAGAATTTGGGATTTTCGCTTAGTTCGCAACGGGCCGTGTAAGAAATCCTAATATTTTAATTTCGCCATAACTTTAAAACAAAACTTCCAATTTTAATCATTCAAAGACTAAATATTATCTACGTAAACTGTACTTAGTGATGAAATAATTTATTTTGATAAGGATTAATAGCATGAGTAAAATAAATGCGTTTAAATGTAGTCCAAAAAAAAATCAAGATTTTTAGATAAAAAAATGGTTGTTGTGCCTCACTCGACATAGATAGGTATAGTGTTTCAGCGGACTTTTTTGTAGATATTTATAAGATCTACAATTAATTAGAACATTTTATGGTTCTATCTTTTCTAGTTTAGGCAGCGTACGCAAAATAAGTAACTATTCTGGTTGATTTTTTACACCTTGTGTCCGAAAAACCCAAAAATCTTACGGAACCCTATTTTTTTCCAAAATAAAATTTAGCCTATGTTACTCGTGGATAATGTAGCTTTCGAATGGTGAAAGAGTTTTTAAAAACGGTCCAGTAGTTTTTAAGCCTATTCATTACAACCAAACAAACAAAGTTTTCCTCTTTATACTTGTAAAAATATTAGTGCAGATTATTCATTCAGTAGTTACCTTCTTCTTGACTGAGATAAAAACATTTCTGACTATAAGTATTAAAATGAAATATTTTCCCATAATGTTGCTAATGTAAACAAGCATGCATGTGAAAAGGCTACAAGTCTACTTCCACAGTTTTCTGCCTGCCTTCTCCCCTGACTCCAAATGTTTCGTATTTCATCCATTCGTATATCTATACTTCTATACTAATATTATAACGTTTGTTTGTTTGGTTGAACGCGCTAATCTCAGGAACTACTGGTTCAAATTGAAAAAATATTTTTGTGTTGGATAGTCCATTTATCGAGGAAGGCTATATAACATCACGCTACGACCATTAGGAGCGGAGCAGGAATGAAAAATGTTGCAAAAACGGGGATATTTTTTCCATTCGTTTTTCTCTCTTATGTGACGCAGACGAAGTTGCGTGGGCCAGCTAGTATTTGTATAAAATTGATACGAATAAAAGTGTTTTCATTTGCAGTACAATAACTTGGAATTTGACGAGTCTGGTAAACCAGACGAGGTTGTTTTGGAGAAGGTGGTACTTGACTTCGATCCTGAAACTAAAGAGCCTCTGATCGAGGTTGATAGGGGCCTGGTAAAGAAGCTGAAACCACATCAGGTAAGCCTCTTCTTGTTGAATCGTAAGGACCATTATCACAACTGTCAATGTTCCCAAAAGTACTTTAGGATATAAAGCATTTTACTACAATGGCATTGCGCATTGTACTTTTCATGAACTCAAATAATAAAAGTAGCGCAACTATTCCTCTATCTAATTTTTTGTATTTTTTGCAACATGTTTCTCTTTGTTTTCAAAATGTTTTGGTAACATCAAAACGACACTTTATTCTATAAGTAATAAGGACTATATTCAAGTCAAAATGAAATGTAATATTCCCGCAAATATTCCTGTAAATTCATTGAAAATATTTGTTCCAGGCAAACGGCATAAAGTTTATGTGGGATGCTTGCTTTGAGAGTGTAAAGCGTATCAAGAAAGACAGGGGATCTGGATGCATCCTCGCCCACTGTATGGGTCTGGGCAAAACTTTACAAGTAAGTGAAACTCATCTATAACTAGCCAGAAAATCTTTAAAGCTAAACTGAACAGTCATCTTTAGGATTATGCTCGTCTCATCCTATTTCCCTCCGCACGAAATCGGAATCTTTTGGATGTTTTATACATTTAACTAAGTAACTCCACGCAATAACTATTGTCGGGCACCAATTTTTTATTTGTGTGCCACAATGTGCTTATGGATTCATTTAATAGTATAGGGTTCAGTGAATTTTTTAAAGTAAATATTACTAGTTAGTTATCTATATGTACAAATAATAAAATCGTAGGAAAGTCAAAACTGTACATTGAATATTTAAAAAAAAGAATACTTTGGGCGTGATCTACAATCGATATCGAAGCCAAAAATATAGCTTTTAGAATTTTTGTCTGCTAAACTCAAAAAGTACTGCTTGGATTTACTTCAAGTTTTGCATGAATATTACTAAGAGGTCAGGTCAACATAAAGGCTACATATTATCACGCTATCACCGGCGGAGGAGCCTTGGCATCTTAGGTATTTTTGGTGCTGGTAAAAAACAAATAAATAATAAATAAATTAAAAAAAATGTATAAAAGAAACGTGAAAAAGTTCGAACTTTGACCTCTAATATCTCAGTAACTAGGCAGTTTCCAGGTATGGTCTAGCTAGAATAATAAAATAATGATCGCAACGATTGGGAGAATAAATACCTTTCGGCTTCGTTAAGGGTCTTTTTACACCCACTATAGGTGATGGCGTTTCATTAAACATGCTAATACATATTTTGAAAATGCTATTCTTTTTCCTCAGGTAATATCTCTAACACACACGCTGCTGATCCACGGCACCCTAACAGGCGTGAACCGTGTACTGGTGGTGTGTCCGCTGTCCACCGTACTCAACTGGGTCAACGAGTTCAAGATGTGGCTCAAGCATGCCCACTCCGAGTTCGAAGTTGATGTGTACGAGCTGTCAAGGTAAGGAAGGATAAATCTAATTATACATTTTATTCAATCATCTACCAAGCTCACATCGCGGATCATGGGCTGCTCCCGTTCATATTGAAAGGAGATTAAAAAAAGACATTATCATTATCTACTTAACTGTTTCCCAACTATGCTGGGGCAGTTTTCAGTCTAACCGGATGCAGATGAATATCAGTATTTTACATGGAACAACTGCCTATCTGACCTCCACAACCCAGTTAGTACTGGGTAATGATAGCACTTTTATTTTACATGAAGCGACTGGCTATCTGACCTCCACAACCCAGTCAGTACTGGCTAAGACAAATACCACTTGGTATGACTAGTTGTCAGACTTACAGGCCACTGACTGCTTGTAACGATTGTCCAAGATCTATAAATGACAGCCGAGACCATCGGCTTGAAAGAAATGTCATAGAATATTAATCTCGTACATGAAATCTGGCATGAATAAATGTTCGCATTTAGTAGTAGATTTCGAAAACCATTTGTACTAAGGGTTTTATGATAATGACAATACGACAATGCCATTAAAACACAATTTTATTACGAGACCATTGACCGACCATTGTGAATTTAGCAGATTACGAACTTTAAGCAAAATGACAATGGGATGAGAATGGAATCGTGTTGGAGTGACGAATTTATTAAAATAGCAGAATTAGGCCCCAGGTGGCTTGCTTAGCGCGTAGGGCCTAGCGAGTATAGTGACTTAACATCAGGTTACTTGCTATAGAAGGCGCCGAGCGCGCAGTGCGACCAAACGCGAAAATTCTTGAACATTCATTACTCTTCGCTACTCGAGCCACAGCCTGTCAGTGCGTACGTACGTCGCCTTATACATATGCTCAGGCTGGCCCAAGTGCCTTTTTAAGGTTCTGTTAGTACCCGAATTGGTCCCTATTACTAAGCCTCCGCTATCCGTCCGTCCGTCTGTCTGTCTGTGAATGGGCTATTGATATTTGATATTTTCAGTGTATTTCTGTTGCTACTGTAACAGCAAATAATAAAAATATTTTTTAAATTATGTTACTACCTACACGATGTGGTTCGGAAGCCTTTATGCGCGGCTCACTTGGCCGGTTTTTGATTTCCTGTAGCGCATAATTATTCTTAGGTTTAAGTGCTGTTCTTTGACGTAAATGCTGATAAGGACGTGAGCTAGTACATACCAGTCCGTGTCTATGAATCAAAACACTGATAAATTTACTCGACCTTGTGTTACCATATCATATCCTGTATAACAGGGGTGGCCAACTTGATTGGACCCAAGATCTCCTGTTCACTAACGAGACCCTGTGCGATCTACCAATTACATACTTCTAGAAATCGTTCAGTACACAATCATGCTCTTAGCATTTTTTATTTTATTAAGAGAAAAAACATAAATGTTAAATGGGCTCCATTTGAAATGTATCTGTAAATTTTGTAGCCAATTCATAGATATTGCTATGATCAATGGAATCATTGAACGGATAACTGATGAATTGAACCAAGTTCTCAATTTTTCTGAAATCGCCAAAGCGAATTTCGAAGTCTGCTACCACTGCCCTAATTTCTGTAGTATATTTATCAGAAATGAAATTGTAGGTAGGATGTTTTTCCATAATTATGATCCTTGATGTTAACAAATTGTTCAATTTTTTTCTTCTCTATGTCAACTATCATAGACGCTGTTTGACATTGAAACGCTGCAATAGAACTCATCGCATTTCTGTTAATGTTTTATTCTTGCCTTGTAGATTCAGATTTAATGTTTCAGTTTTCCAGTAAAATCTGCCAAAAAAGCTGAATGACATTGCCAGTCTAAATCACACAATTGCTGATAATTATCACCCCTTTCATCAAGTAAAATTTATTGATGAAATGGGTGATAATTATCAGCAATTGTGTGATATTTCGTCCAATAGATCTCGAAATCTTTGCAAAAACTTGCCTCGACTCAACCACCTTACCACGACACGCTTCCCGCTTTTTGGTCATCGCGCGCCGAAAACAAAAGACTATAAAGAAGCGTAAAATAGAGGATAAATACCGTAACGGAACAGCGATTGAAAAATTATACAAGATGATGCGTCCAGCAGTAGGTGATTACGTTGGGCAGTCTGGTCTACGTATTTATATTTTTTGCCTTGCCACGATCGACTAGACTAACAGTCGCGATCGACCGGTCGATCGCGATCGACCTGTTGGCCACCCCTGCTGTATAATAATAATGAAATGATGATAGGATAGGTAAAACATACGAGGTCGAGTATCTAACCAACATAAAATGTACTAGATTTAATGCAAGCAGTGTGGCCCTATTACATCTAAAAAAATTTCGCTAACAATGCATGTTTCAATGAATTAGTATAACTTCATAGACGGCAATTATCCGTATCGTATACCAATAAAACATATTTTCGATGAGCTAATGACAAGAGTGACGCCGTAGTTCAGAGTTGTTACTTAGTTATGGTCTTGCTTTTTGCCTGTTGCTTCTCTCGCGTGCAGTTCAGAAGCGGTACGACTGCCCGTGGGAACGGCCAGTCCTACCGGGATCAAAAGTCGGCAGGCCAAATTTTACCGTAGCGTACAAAAAAAAACTCACTTTCACATGTAATTGTAAAGCATATAAGTATATTATATAGCTTTTTCCGCGACTTCGTGTCCGTGAACCTTCTTTTTTTTCGCGATATACAATCTCGTCTCATAATTTCACCCCATGCGAGTTTATTTTGGCGAGAAAAGTTGTCTATGTCCTTCTCGCAGGTCCCAAGAAACTCTTTTCGAAAATTAAATTAAATTTTAGGCGTAAAATGTAGCACACAGACAAAGTTACTTCTTTTGGGTGGATGCTCCAGGATAGCCCGCGAAATTTAAGTTCTCTGACTTTTTTTTTGCAATTAGCAGGCCAGTGCTAGGTTGTATGTTGATTAAAATATTGTTCGCGACTGAAAGACGTATGTAGTTACAGAATTATAATAATCGAAATTATCAATAAAACCCTCCATGTTCATAAAAAGTCGTTACTCGACCTTTATGAACTCTGAGGGTTGAATACGCTTTCACCTTAAATGACAATATAATTGACCCCTTACATCTGAACGCAGGTACAAGCAGAACTCTGAGCGCGCATTCCAACTGCAACAGTGGTTCGAGGGCGGCGGTGTGTGCGTGCTCGGGTACGAGATGTTCCGCAACCTCTCCGCCGACAACAACAAGAAGTTCAAGAAGAAGATGCTACGCAGCTTCCAGGAGAGTCTTGTGGAGCCAGGTCAGTGGGATTTGATAACTTGGCTATCTAAACTTGCAGCATATAACCGAACTGGACACAGATCATTTCAAAAGAGTAGATGACGCCATAAACCAATAATTTCAAGACACTTATCTCTTAATAAAAAAACTTACTGATTACTAACATAATTTTATTTTCAGTTAATTGCTCTGAAATCAATAGATAGATGAGTCATTGCGTTGAAAAAACAGTGACGTCGCAGCGGCAGCGTGCTATTGCTAAATCAAATCTTTGAGAGAACCGCGTTTGACAACTGCTCCTCGTTTTTGGGAACTATCGCGCCTTTTAATATCGTGTCTCATTAGTCCAGTCGCTACAGTGCTACCGTCCATACTTGTAACATACCAAATTTTACTTTACTGGGAACATAAAAGCAATCTGAGGCCATTGGAGCAAAACATACATGTCACAGTCAAAACCGTCGTCAAAACTAGTTTCGACCAGTGAAACTACACAACAATAACTAACATTTACTTATAAACGTTTTTTTGTGACCCTTTGAAAAACATCATGTAATTCTAGGCCCAAGTAATTACAACTGAGGCGTTCTATAACAACATATTTTGAATGCAGAAAACGCATTTTAATTGTCTTTTTGTTTTTTTTTCTTTAGTTTTATAACGCATTTTAACTTCATAAGGATTTTGACAGACACCAGTCAAATGTAGTTTTGACAGATAATCAGTTTTAACTGTAACATTCACAATTTAAGTAGCACTCATGTTAATTAATGTTAAACACAGGACCAGACTTGGTGGTGTGTGACGAGGGACATCTGCTGAAGAACGAGAAGACCAGCCTGTCGCAGTCTATGAACAGAGTGAGGACTCGGCGCCGCATCGTACTCACCGGCACACCACTTCAGAACAACTTGAAAGAATGTGAGTCCTTTTTAGTATAGTTGTCCAATTTTCTATCTAAATATGAACTTAAATGTTAAAACGTACCATAGGCGTCTATAAAACTCCTAACAAAACAGAAAAAATACAAACTTCATACTACTTTGATGGCGCTTTTAAGAAGTTATTTATCTATACTTATACTTATATACTTATATACTTATAATATTATAAAGAGGAAAACTTTGTTTGTTTGTTTGTAATGAATAGGCTTAAAAACTACTGGACCGTTTTTAAAAATTCTTTCACCATTCGAAAGCTACATTATCCACGAGTAACATAGGATATATTTTATCCCCGTACTCCCACGGGAACGGGAATTACGCGGGTGAAACCGCGTGGCGGGCGCTAGTTTATAATAAAAATATAATTTTCTAAATGCAATAAATGGCTCAATTGAAATAATAACATATAAAAGGGAAATAATGTGATATACTAATACACGTAGTGCCGTCGTATCGTCACTAGTAAGCAAAAACCTCAGAATATTTTTTTCTCACACTTTTTCGCTGTTATGTCGAACTAGTTCTTACTTCGAAGGTCATCACCGGCCTAGTCTGATAACCAATAATTACCACTTGCTCCTATATTTTCATGACTGTTTCTTGTCACCAGACTACTGCATGGTACAATTCGTGAAACCGAACCTGCTCGGGAAGTACAACGAGTATTTGAATCGTTTCGTGAACCCCATCACAAACGGACAGTACACTGACTCCACGGAGGGTGACATCAAAGTCATGAAGAGACGCTCCCATGTGCTGCATAAGATGTTGGATGGAGCTGTTCAGGTATGAAAAGAACTGTACTGATTTTAATAAAAGAACTTACAAGTTTTTAATAATACCCCTGCACCAATATACAAGATGTAAAAGACCCATCGCCAAACGTCAACCAAGCATTCTGTACATCAAACTAAGTAACTGTACGCAAAAATGTTTGCTGGTAAGTGACATTTTTTGTGGTGAATCATCTCGTTTTACGGTAGGACCCAATTTATTGCATTCAAAATATGTGCTGATGGATACTGTAGTACGGGGATCAAGGAGGTATTTTAAGTAACACATTAAAAACTTGTCATTAAAGAAAAAAGTTGGACCCCCGGTATCTTCATAACTAGAAAGTTCCCAGGTATGGCCTAGAATAAAAGAAATGATCGCAACGACGGGCAGAACAAGTACCTTGCGATTTCGGTCTGGCACTTTAACACGCATTTCTTTGTTGTTTGCAGAGGAGGGACTACGGGGTGCTGGCGCCCTTCCTACCTCCGAAGCACGAATACGTGTTGTTCATCACACTGTCTGATGTTCAAGTCAAACTGTACCAGCACTACTTGGATAACTATTCGAGAAGGTACGTTTTTTTGACAGAGCTTAAGATGTGTATTTCACACAGTTCTTTGTTCTCGTCAATATAAGGTTGCTAGTAGGTGAATGGTTGTTGCTTTCAGAGCAAATGTAACTTAAAAGACGTGATTGATCAGTTTTATTGCTATTCCCAAAACAGTAGGAGCATATAATATAAACAAAAAATAAAATGATGATGATGATGATTACCTATATAATATGTAATGATAATTTGTGTCTGGTCACGACACATGGATCTTCTATGAACTGGTGAAATGTTTGTACAGTACACCACAGCCCTTATATTTCTGTTATGTTTTTGTGCAGGCCACTACCTGGCAAGTCTTCAGGATTCCTGTTCCCTGACTTCCAATCGCTGCAGAGAATATGGACGCACCCGCTTGTGTTAAAGTATAATTCGGAAAGATATGAGATAATGCAACAGAAAAAGGTAAGTCAACACAATACGTATTTTTAAATAAATAAAATATCTTTGGACATTATACACACCGCCATCTAGTGCTACACAAAGCAACGAGGCTAGTGTCGTGGACACCTGATAGTTGATATACTACGTAAATGCATTTTATTTGCAAATACACATTACAAATATACATTTACATATAAACATACGTATCCTGTATTCAGACTGTTGGGCAAAGGTATATTTGGAATTGTTTGTTTCAGAGAGAAAGAGAAGAAGAAGACTCCGAGGGATCGCTCGTAGATTTCATAGATGATGACTCTACTCCAGAAGTAAGTCGAAATATTCAATGACTTGTAGTATTTCTCCACTCCAGGTATGTTAGGGCACTTACTTAGGTTACCAGGCTTATATTACAGTCATGATCTTACTCCATTAGACTAAAAATATGCCAGTAGTAAGGAAATAGACACTTGTGCATTATAAGGGCGTATCGCCAATGCTGCTGCGTGTGATAGCACACATAGACATGTAAAGTGTATGTTTTTGTCAAATGTACAGATGACTCCCTAAGTAACATACAGACGACGCAAGCGGTTATTATTAGAGATGCATCCGATACCGATACCGATATATCGGCGATACTTCGGGTTTTCCGATATATCGATATCGGCGATATTTTTATGGCAAATTCAACGATATATATATATATATACTTTTCAAATTTCGCGCTTTAAAATGTAATGTAAAAGCGCGCGTTGTCCCATCTATTTCGCTGCAAACGAGGCCAGTTTCCAAATGAGTTCTGTCGCATCTGAGAGACTATTTTCCACCGCAGGTCTTATTCAAACATACTTGCGAAATCGCCTTTGCCCGCAAAACTTAAGATTAATTAATTGTGTTTTATTTATTCTACCTTCCTATTTGAATTCAATAAGGGTATCGGTATCGGTATCGCCGATATTTTTATAAGCGTATCGGTATCGTATCGGCAAAAAGGCGTATCGAGGCATCCCTAGGCTCGAGCCAAATCCATCCCGGTTTCCGTTAGCAACACAATTTGATTTAAAAAAAAATTCAACAGGAAACTTCAACAGAAGAGTCATCTGACGACCTCTCCGACGTGAGCGATGACAGCCGAAAGAAGAGTAAGAAGAAGAATAAGGCGAAGAAGAAGGACAAGGCTAAAGACAAGTCCAAGGAGGACTCGAAGGTCGGCACCCGGAGGGGGACCCGGGCCAACCCAGGTAACGGTAATGTCTAACCAGCTTTAGTATGCTTCTTTATTATTTTTCTTTATATTCATTTACACAACTTACTCTACAGGCTGTAAATAAATACTGGGTATAAACCACCTCATCACGAAGCCGCCAACCAAGCATTCTGTACATCAAACTAAGTAACATTACGCAAAAAAAATTGTTGAGTAACAACTTTAATTTTAGGGGTGAAAATTCATGTTTTGGGGTAGAACTCAAAGTAACGTACTTAAAACTTGTGCTAATTAGAAATAGTGCGGGGGTCGTAGAGGTGAGAGGTGTTTAAAGTAAAAATCTAACTATAAAAAACTAGTCTAAAAGTTGGGCCTGGTATAGTGTAGAATAAAAAAAATATTGCAATGACCGGGAGAACAAGTGCCTTTCGGCTTCGTTAAGATGTTTTTTTACACCTTTTATACATTTTTAAATATTTCAAAAATATAAAAAATGGTCCGCCGGTGTCGGGAGTAGGGTCCTAGCTACCGATGGTTCAGGCTGCAGAGACAGGAACCTCCTTACAATGCGATCCGTATCGAAGAGCACTGCCTTCTGAATCAGGCCCTTTTGATCCAACTGGCTAGGGTCAACCTCGTTTCAAGTTATGAAGCCGCTATTAAATACCTAAAGAGAGCTTCGATAGATGTTCGTAGAGGCTCTTAGCCATCAGGCTTTAGGGCGTTATGACAATCGGCACAATGATTGCCGAGTTCATATTCCATTTGTCGCGAATCTCGTGTGCCAAGTCGAGATATTTTATTTGTTTCTTTTTTTCAGCTTTCACGAGGTTCTCGTCATGCGGAACGGAAACATCGACTATGATTACGCGGCGCGCTGATCGGTGTATCACCACTATGTCAGACAATAGGCCTGTCAGTAATGATAGACTGATTCCAGTGCAACGTTTTTGTTAGCCCCTACTGTCCCACTCCAAAGGCCTTCCATTCTAATGATGGTGTCCTTCTCGCCAATTCGCGAGGAAGCCATTCTAGACCACCCGCCATCTTCTCCTTGGTCTGGTGCGACCCCGTTAGCTGTCAGGGCTCCAGTCTAGTGATATTACTGTTTTATTTATTGATTTTGCGCCTTACACACCACCACTGAAGATGCATTGTATGTTGCTTACGCCAAAATTACCCTTCATAATTGACTTGGTATTCAAAGTTTAACAAATAAATGATAACAGTTGTTAATACATTTTATTTGGAAATGGTTGTCTTATGTACCTATGAAACACCATATCATATTAACTTGTGGAAAGTGCAAGCAAATGATGAGTTGATTTGAAATTTTAAGCGAAATAAAATAGCCCTCTCTCCATAGCAAACAGTAAAGTAGCCCCAGAAGGTTCTCCTCATAAAATGGCTAAATATTAAAAAATGTAACATAACTAGAAAAATGTAAAGTAAATTTAATAGGATTTCACAACCGCTCAGCAGATGACGTGCCGGTTTAGTGAATGTTAAGTTGACATTAATTTAATCAATTTACGTTCGGTATTCACTGAAACTTGCACGTTCAAAAGAATCTCTGCAAATTCTGTACATAGTGTTAACATTATGTTTGAACATTCAGTTTCTATATCTGTTGGTTTCTTCACCAGTGGACGGTGATGATGAAGATGCTGACGTCGCTGAAGTGGTGGAAGTCCGTAACGAGAACCCGACAGAGTGGTGGATCAAGTTGGTAGAGGAAGAGGAACTGGATGACATGCGCAACTCGCACAAACTCGTGCTGCTGTTCGATATACTGCGGCAGTGCGAGGCTATTGGGGATAAACTGTAAGTTTCTTTGAATTGGATAATAATCGGGGTATAAAATCAAAATATTTTATTTCACATAGGCCTAGATGGGCACTTATAAAACGTCGAAAAAGGTGCGCGGTTCGCGTTGGTCGATTCCATGGAGAAGAACCGTCAAGAAACTCCATGGTATAACAATATTATTATGTTTCATTACTGCATTAGTACTAAAGTATAAACAACTATAAGGGCTTGTGTCACGATGTCCGAATAGCCACTACTTACTGAATAAATTAAAAAATAGAACAGTATTTGTCTGCCAAGTATGTTAAGGGCATCCCCCTTAATCATCAAAATCATCAATACAACCCTCCAAGTTCATAAGAAACGATGAACGAATTTTTCACGGTCAAAGTCCTTCTGCGACTCTTATGAACTTTGAGGGTTGTATTGATGATTTTAATGATTATAATTCTGTAAATTAATACGTCTTACAGTCGCGACCGATATGTTTATCAACATAAAACTTAGCACTGCCCTGGAAATTGCAAAAAACGTAAGAAAATTTGAATTTCGCGGGCCAACCTGACGCTTTCACCTTAACGGGAATTTAATCGCAGGTAAAACAGGCTAAGGCAATATTTACTTTAGTATATTTGCAAATTTCTGGACATCGAGAAAAGCTGTTTTTAACAAGGCGTTTCACGCACAAAGAAGTTTCCCAAGTGGCTACATTCGTGACAGCCACAAAGCAAAGATCGCACATTTTTTCGATCAACAGTTAATTATATTTAAACCGGAGATAGACGACTGAATATCAAAACAACCTTATTGTTTCTTGAACCTTATAATTTGTTTCGTTGTCATCAGGTTGGTATTCTCACAGTCGCTGTACTCACTAGATCTGATCGAACATTTCTTGGGTAAAGTGGATGAGGCTACGCAGGAGGGGCGCATCGACGACAAACTAGGCAGGCATGTCGGTAAGTACATTTATGAATAGGCTTGTCAACTGAAAAAATCTAATAGTCCGGCTGTTATACAGGGTGTAAACCACAGTGTACAGTAAGAGTATAAGCTTCATACAACCCCGCGAAACGGTTGCACCACGTGCTTGTCCACTGGACGCTTGTCGATGGCTTGTCGCGTACGCGGTAAAAGTGGAAAAAACCGGTTTACGCTGTCACAGCCAGTTGAAAATCTCAGGGTTGTCAGGGCAACACACGTTGTTTGTTTTGTGACAAGTTAGAGAATTTTAATGTAAAAACTTGGTATTTATAAGGCTGGTTTTATAGTCACGCCGCTAGACGCGCCGTTGGACAGAATTTGAAACGCTACTACCTACTACTCCAATACAAATTCTGCCCAACGGCGCGTCTAGCGGCGTGACTATAAAACCAGCCTTAATAATGGCTGTTTATTGTTTCGTGTGTATTATTAATACTACAAAAAAATAAAAATATATCATACTTTAACTATCCCAAGGAGTACAATAGGTAAGTAAATATTTGATTAATTTGTCTTCACCTATTACGACAACCCTACCAAAGTGGGTAACAATTTTGCACGGTTTTAAGAAGCTTATACTCTGTTTCGTTCACTTACTCATGTGGTGTAAACATCCTCATCACGAAGCCGTCTACCAAGCATTCTGTACATCAAACTAAGTAGCTTTACGCAAAAATTATTGCTGGCAAACTTTTTTGGGCTCAAAAATCATAATTATTTTGTGGTAGAACTCAATGTAACGCGCCTAAAATATTGTGCTGATGGATGGATTGAATAGTACGGGGACCGTAGCGGTGTTTAAAGTACAAATCTTACAATAAAAAATTGGTTGCCTGTAAAGTCGGTTTACGGGCGAAAGTTTTACGTGACAACGACTTTGAGTGGTAAAATAATTTTAATGTGAATATTCATTCGTATAGTAGGAAGAAGGATGAAATGAACCGGTGTGTATGCCTATCTCTCTCACTCTCTCTCTCTCGCTCTGTCTCTCTCGCTCTTAGGCGGGCTAACTGTGCTCGAGTGGAAGGGACGCGTGCCTTTCACTTTTTATGTCTGTCTCTCTCGCTCTTAGGCGGGCTAACCATGCCCGAGTGGAAGGGACGCGTGCCTCTCACTCGCTCTCATTGTGAGCGCATAACGTGAGCGGAGCGTAACGCAGTTTCTTGAAGTGTCACCCGGCAAACCAATTTATAAGACGTTGTCACGTCAAAATATTTGAACTGTATATTTTCTTTTGTTACATAAACCAAAATTGACGACGCTTTTAAAATTCTCTAAACGTCACGCCACGAGCGAGCGAGCTCGTTTCGTTGCGAGTTTCTCGAGTTTTGATGCGTTTTATCTTATGTCCATTATTTTGTAATACTCTGACGGACAAATTAGATTTGCATTTTATTGATGGTGGAAACTAGCCTATTAGCATAGGTTCGACCCCTATTACATGGGACTCAAACTTAACTGGCGAAATGTGGGTGTACCATTAAGTACACTACTGCCCCCGGATCACTTCGGGAATTACAAACGTGATGTAATTTTTATTTGGTTGTCTGTGGTATTCGCACACCTTCGAGCCGCATCATGACAGCAGTTTGAATAGAATGTATAAGTCTAGTAACCCATTCTACATGGCCAGCCCTAGAAACCTTGGGCTACCCTAGTTATTTAGCAAATAACTGTTCACCAGGTTCGTGGTCACCGGGCGTGGATTACTTCCGGCTGGACGGCTCCACTTCATGCGAGAACAGATCCATCTGGTGCAAGAACTTCAACAGAGAAGACAACCCGAGAGCGAGGTCAGTAAAGTTACGGTATAGAGACTATCAGTAAAACAACTAGGCCCTTTTTGTGAAATTGAACGTGGGTGTTATAATGTGGTATTAACTTTTTACTAGGTTGCACTATGCTCCTAAAACGCATCGACACTAAATGTAAAATTCGTGTAAATACTTTGCATGCATATTTTAGGTATTTTGAAAACGAGTCCCTCAAAGATTTAAGATAGCTTCAATCTAACTAAACATTGGGCATCGACAAGCTTTACTCAAAAAATTGACTTAAAAACTTACGAGAATGTTTGGTTCATGATTTAATTGCGAGAGAATTAAACGGGAGGGGTCCAGGCAGGGCTGCGGGACTGTTCGAAAGAGATACCGTGGCCCCGGAACACAAAGGGTGAAGAAGAAACATAGTTAACGTCTGACACTCCCTTCCGTTCCGCCTAAAGCAGGAGGAGTAATTTGATGATTTCCCATTCGAAAAAAAGGGTGACCAAGCAAAAAAAAAAACATTACAAAAATACAACATTTTATAAAAATGAAATTCTTTCGTGATATCGGCAGGTTATTCCTTATATCAACACGCGCGGGTGGTCTGGGTATCAACCTGGTTGCCGCTAACCGCGTGGTTATCTTCGACGTCTCCTGGAACCCGTCGCACGACGTGCAGAGCATATTCAGAGTTTACCGCTTCGGCCAGAAGAAACCTTGCTATGTCTACCGGTTTTTGGCTATGGTGAGTCTGGATTTAGTAAATAAGGAAATTTGATCAAATAATTTGCATTATTGACTATTAGAAGTATGTGTTTGTCTCAAAATATTCTCTAAATCTGTCATTTATTTTTCTAGTCTATACTAATATTATAAAGAGCAAAGATTTGTATTTTTTGATGTAGCGAATAACTTAAAAAATACTACACCAATTTGAACCCTTCTTTCAGCAATGGATAGCTACGTTATTAGCGAGTAACATAGGCTATATGTTATCCCCTAGCTGACACGGTAACTACCCGGGTGAAACCGTATGACGTCCGCCAGTGTCTTTATAATCTTAAAACAAAGCTATTTACCCTTTAGCCAATACCTTGCTTTAGTTTAAATAATGGCATTTCAAACTCTCTCTTGAATACACTTCAAAAGATCTATGAATTAGAAATTAACCAAATTATTACCAACAGGGTACAATGGAAGAAAAAATCTATGAGCGTCAAGTAACCAAGCAAGCGATCTCCAAACGTGTGATCGACGAGCAGCAGATAGACCGGCACTACGCAGAGAACGACCTCGCTGAGCTGTACAAGTTCGAGGCGCGCCCCGACGAGCCGCGCGCGCTGCCCACGCTGCCCAAGGACCGCCTGTTCGCCGAGATGTTGCGCGAACATGAGGCACAGGTATGTATGTGTTGAGGTATACGAGGATACGTGGCGAGTTTTAAGATTAACCCCCACCTAAACTCACGTGTATTTTTAGTACCTACAAAGAATCTTGCAATTTTTAGAATATAGCGCGGGGAATTCGTTCGTTGCCTGGCAACGGTGATTAGGTTGGAAATCGTGCTTTTGACGAAAAAATAAATATACGTGATGTCTTACTACACCATGATCCCCCCTTTCGAGCCTCATCTGATTAAAGGACGGCCCCTTACGCAGAGAACAATCTGTCCAAGAGAACTCCAAACGGTCTGAAGGTAGGCGTCTAGTTTCCGTGGGTATGGGTGGAAAATGTAGAACGCCACATGCGACATTTGCTTCTTTTCCCAATTCTCTTAATGTCCACTTTCGTTTCAGGTCGAAGGCGGGACAAAAAGGCAGCGACAAATTTTGCGTGATTGACTACTTTTTGTCCACTATAAGGATCCTACTGGTTCGCCTTGTAGGCGACAAAAAAAATGTCAAAAATATCAATCACGCAAAATTTGTCGCGCAAAAAATTCTGTCGTTTGCGATGCCCCTAAAACTTACTTAGATTTCTTATCATTAATTCTCGGTTATTTCCCTCAAACGACGCCAAAGTTTTTCAAAGCATAATTAACCCATGGTCCCACTGCTGGTGCATAGGCCTTCTCTTTCACAAAATAAACTTTGTAAACCCTCCCACACTCTCTCTAAATTGGTGTTTAAAGACAAACTAAACTAATACTTCACTATTTCCATCATACACACAGATCTACAAGTACCATGAGCATGACTCTCTACTGGAGAACAAAGAAGAGGAGACTCTGAGCGAGGAAGAACGCAAGGCAGCGTGGGAGGACTTCGAGAACGAAAAGAACAAGCCACCGCCCGCGCCCTTCCCGTCTACGTGGCCCATGCATAATGGAATGGGTAAGATTTTACGTCTCGCCTAGCAATAATCACGCTTGCTCAAAGCTAATCAGTGATTTGAGACTTATTTTAATTACAAGTCCAGGTTTCTTCACTATTTTTTCTTTCAACTTTCATAATAAAACTTAAAAAGTATTAACAATTATAGTCTATTTAGTTAAGCCATGCAGCTCTTTTGTCTGATATTCTTATCTAGTACTACTATACTATGTGAAGGTTGCCGACCCATCTGGCCTGGTTCGTCCAGCAAGTTTCTTCCTGGGCAGCCTTGACATTCACCTTGTTCAAATCCTGCAATATGTACGTACTTGTCCTATAACATACGTTTTTACTTTATTTTGTTTCTCTTATTCCAGTGCCAGGACTATTGGCGCAACAACAGCAGCAGCTAGCGTACGCAGCGCTAGCAGCCATGCTGCGCAAGGACATGCCCAACATCAACGACAACCAGATCCGGGACATGTTGCCGCTCATCTACAACTCTAACCCAGGGGTGAGCTAACTAAATACACACTTCTCATGGAAACCTGCAGCGAAATAAAAGATATTTATTCAAATCCACGTTTTGATGTTTATAAGTGTCTCACTCTAAAACGACAACGAATATTAATTGATGTGTAGAGTCATTCTGCAGTAGTATCTGTATAATTGTCACAGTATACAACTTCATCAATCACCATACACACACATTGACATTATTATATTCTCGTATCAGTTCGAAATTCTTGATTTGCGTCTATTTTCAAAAACACACTTGCCATTATTTTGTACTTACGATTGTATGAATAAGTAACATAACCAACATGAGCAACTTATTCATGTTTTAACATTTATCTGTTTAGATGTTCGGTGGATATGACTTTGGCGTAAGTTTAATGTCCATTATTTTATATCCCTTGTTTATTAGTTGTATACGCCTAGTCCTGACGCCGTTAGCCAATTTTTTATGTTGAAAGCATGTCATTTTCATTATTTTGTAGTGACTCAACGTTTGGTTATCAAAGTGGAATGTTTGATGACGTTAAGTTGTTTTTATGTTATAGTTGATGCAGAAAATGAGTGAAATATACAAGTACACTCAACCGGGAATGATGAATCACGGTATGATGAACCCTGCCATGAATCAAGGTGAGTTCTGTTGCAATTGGCTTTATTTTCATCTGCAAACCTGTAGCTATCTGCTGTAAATTGTCATAATAAGACAAGAATAAATTCCGGAATATGTTACAGTACAAAAGACAGTTATGCCGAGAATTTATACTTGGTCAAACAAGTCAAAAGTTTTGGTGACAAATTAAATTGTATTGATCTTTATTGCCGAGAAAAATGGATTATACCGAAAGAATTCTAACGAAAGCTATGAATGTCGTGGTTTTACCATTCGTGGAAAATTTTCACAACAACAATAGGTGTCTATTTTTTATGTCCCACTAGCCATTAGCCACATGTTTATTCAGAGCAAACATGTTTATATTTCAGCCGGCGCGGCAGGCGGCAACATGGGCGGATCGTCGGGACTGCAGTACGAACCGCCCTGGCAGCGCCAGCAGCAGCAGCAGAACCAGATGCGTCTGCAGCAGCTCATGCAGCAGAATGTGAGTGTGGCCGCCCAACATACGGGATATTATATTGATCGGAGTGCCCTTTCGCTAAGCCAAACAGAAAGTCGATTCAATCTAGATTGATTCGACTCAGAACTTGATTATAAGTTTGGCGCCTTCAGTAGCGTCCATCAGTTCTTGTAATGAGAAAACAATAGCACATGATATTGAATGCACGGTTGTATGTGGAACCTGGAACAGTAGCACATTTACAATCCACGTTAGATTTGTTTGTTGTAATAAAAAGTGAGCGCTTTTGCATGTCGTTTGACATAGTCGTACAGGCTTTGTCGAATGTGTCGCTTCACCGTAACAAAATGTTACAGGTCAAACAGTTTCGCAGACTCATTTCAGCTCGCTTTTTGTTTTGTTTTATAATCGATGTTAACAATCCTGACAAGCGCTTGACGCGCGTTTTGCTAATGCGTGTTTACAAAAACGTGTCGTCTAACGGCGCATCGTAACCGCGCACTAGCAGAGAGCGCGTCAAGCGCTTGTCATCTGAACCGTACGTAACTGACAACAGCAAATGGGCGCGAAGTTCTACGCGGGCGGACTGGGCAGTCGCGACCCGGTCGCCATGGCGCTCCAGCAGCAGCGCGCGCGTGAGATCATGCTCGGCGGCGGCGCCGGGCGACCGCGCGGCCGTCCGCCCCTCGCCTCCCTCGCGCCGCGCATGCCGCCCGCGCCCTCGCAGGACGTCGTCAACCTTGACTCCGACTAAACCCGTACGTATCCATCTCATCGACCGCGAAGCCTATTCTGACCTGCCCTATACAGCGCTCTTTTGTTTCCTGAAACTTCATCCATTAATTAGATGGACATATTATTGTATCAGTTTCTTGCAATGAGTATTACGTTTTATATCGACAGGTAGTGAGAGTGGTGCAAAGTGGACCGAAGTGTACAGTGAACGATAATAGGTGCTACACTGCTATATGGAGTGGAGTGTAGACGCCGCGGACTGGGCGCTGGTCGGAACAGTAGTAGTACTCGAGTACAGGGATTCCGCCCTCCGACCGAGTCCGCAGCGCTTCATACTCGAGGTGACCATCTGGCCAAAATATAGTGATATTTTGAAGTGTTAGCTCCATATATGTAGCTTTTCGCCTTGAGGCTTGCGCTCTTAATGCTACATATCAAGAATCTCAGTATTTTAATTTGTAGTTCAGACCCTTTTAGACCTTAGCCGTATACTCTTCATAATTATGATTTCCTATCGAGGACCAGTGGCGTCCACATATCAAAGAAACTCCACTTTGTTTCGTTAAACTCAATAACAGCGGGAGCCTAAGGCGTAGTTTAGTAAAATGATAAGGCGCACAAGTTTGGTCATATTTTAAGCTTCGTATAGATAGTTGTGCTCAGACTTGAAATGTGACACTTGTGCTTGCGGGAGTTAACATTCTCCTTTCTGACATCATGTGTGAGGACGACGTACGAACTATCGAACAAACGAAGCATCCTAAGAAAGCTACTCGACATGCGTTCTTGATACTTACTCATTGATCATCCATTAATCTATTCATTCCAAATATAAAACATGACAACTTCATTTCATAAACAAGCTCACTCAGGGAAGCTAGTAGAATTAAATATTACACATAATTTATATTAAAGTGTGTGAAATAAACAGAATGTGATTGTATGTATGCTATCATAGGATGCTTCAGGTGTCAGCTGGATAAATTTTAACTATATCTCTCAGTACAGGAAATTAGTGATAAGTTATATGTCGGTAGTTAGAAAACTTCTGTGTGTCTAACATAGTAGTGACCGCGCCATTGAGCACGGGACTGTATGACCACATCTCCTGGGTTTAGTGAGGAAATGGAGTGCTAGAACACAATCCTATCTGTAGGAAATGTGTCACAGCAGTATGCAAAAATGTTTGGAAACTTAATGAATTCTATGTTCACGGAATACACTCCATTTGTTGGCTAATCTGTGACAAGCACCCACTATGTAACAATATAGTGATAATATATTACTCTACATAATAGTTACTGCAACACCAATCTAAACAAAAATGTTATTCATTGGTTTGTATATCTAATCAATATTTTCGATTGTTAAGTAGAAACTGGATATACCTATGAACTCTGCACATATAAACCTTTAGTAACATTGATGTAATTTTATGATTAGAGAGATGTTATTTTCGTGAAGTTATCACATATTTTGCTATGATGGCAATTGCAATTTTTAAACTTGATCTGTTTAAAATCTATTTTATTCCCTTAATGTTAGTGTAATTTAAGTTGATTTTAAAACTAGTAGAATGAAGACAAGGAAATTTGAAAGCAGGTTGCATCATAGTTTTAGACCCAAATTCAGCCTCAAATAAAAATGTTTTTGTTAATACATCAGGATTAAAGATCGGATATTTGGATGTCTATTTACCTAAATAACGTTCTTACAAAAGTATGGCAGCGGCAATTTTTCCCGGGAACGCGGTATTTAATCAATCATACAGTGTGTATAAAGTGAAGTACTCGTGTAATTAAGAATATTTGAAACCTGGCAAGAAATGTGCATAATAACATAAATATTATATTATAACTGGCGTGGATGTCGGTTATCGCGACCAAAAGTAAATTTAGTTTTAGTTTAGCCTATGTATAAGTACAAAAACTTGACAATTATCTGAAACCTTCATCGAGAACCACTCTATCCATTGGTGAAAACAGCATGAAAATCGGTGTAGTAGTTTTTGAGCCTATTGCAAACAGACAGACAGAGGCGGTGAAGGACTTCTTTGTTTTGTATATGTTTATGTAGTGTTAGTATTCGTAATATTTTAATAATTATCTATTTGATTTTGAATTTTGATGCAGAATATACAAATATGACTAATTAGTAAATAATAGTAACTAAGACAATTTATTTGAAGTAAAACAATACAATGAAAACAAAAGCTATTTAATTTTATTTAAATTGGGACTATTTACATACACTTTTCTGACGCGCGCTCCTTATTGGTCATCAGTCAAACTTAGGTCAATATGCATCTGAATATCTAATCCCTTTTAATGATTGTATGAAAATATTCCATTTTCAAGTTAGTAAGTTAGGCCTTTGTTGAAAAGTGTTTAAATAACTTATAAGACTAACCCTCACAAAATATTAGTTCATACATAGTTAGTTCAGAAATCTTCTTAGAATCAATTTTTAGTTTGGGCCTTAGCAATGATTGTATCCAAAATTTCAGATTGAAATCATAGTGCAGTAAAACTGTCTTTTTATTTGCAATTATTTTATTAACTGATCCTTGTACATCTGTGGGATTATTTAAATAATGTTTATGTGACTGTATTTATTTGCCTGCTATTGAACAGGCGGTTTAGTTGTGATATTGCCTAATATTAAATTTTTGTATACGTTTATTTTAAACAAGTCACTTTGGTGACTTTAATGTTAGATGCAACAATCTATAGCGGTATATTTTAGAATACAGTAGTTTAACAAGGAAATGTAGTGCATTTTGAATTTGTGAGTTTGACATTTTCATAATGAGAAATTCTCATTGTTTTTTTGGATTATTTTACAGATTTTTCTATACTTAAAATGTTATTTATAATTATTAAACAGTTACGTTAGTAAATGAGCAGTATTTCAGTTAGTTATAAGGTCATGTTATATCCATTATCACCGCACAGCCCTATAGTTTATTTTTGTTTTTATACAACTACCTAGCAATAGTGTTGCTACATGAATATTGTGAGGTTGCTACACAAATGAGGACTGCTGTAATGTTTTATTATTTATGTAATATATAATATAATTGTAACTGTAGAGAACTTCCTATTATTTTGTAGTACAATCAAAGTATAATAAATGATTCAAAATGTGTAAAACATGTTTTAGTTACATACTATCTCCAGTTTGAAAACCCACTTACAGTGTCCACGTAAACAGGATCATTTCGCACACCAAACACTGCAGAGACATAATGGACCAAATCCTACTTGATAAATTAATGGCTTAGATGCTCCAGATTAAGAATAGCTGTACCTCGACAGAGTGAAGATTACCCCAGCAGAAAAGTGTCTCCTAGAGTGATATGAGTGGAACATGTGGTGTTCACTTGTACACTGGTTAGGGTTTAGAGTAAAACCACTGTATCAGGGTGGTGTCTTTCTTCAGGGTTGTACTATAAAACACAGCTTTCAATATTACTGGGTTAGGCGTGCTGTCGCTAAGGCTGCTCGGACTAGACTGAGCGCGGCGCATCGCCCCGCGCTCCCTCCAACCCGCATCCCTCCACAGCACACATAACTCATTTATTAAACGTCACAGAACATATAATTAGTGTATATTCTTATGCAAAACGTGCATAGTTGATAAAATCAAAGTTGTGCAGAAGATGCCATCAGTGAATGGACAAACCTTGATAGCACATAACACTAGAACATTTTGCCTCATACAAAACTTTTTTGTACTGATACCAGCGTGTGATCGACACTGGCTTGGCCACCATTAGGATTTTAATTTTGATAACACAAAAAATTTGTCGCCAAATATCAATTTTTCGGTCACTGGTTCAAAAGATATTGGTGGCTGATCTGGAGTCTCCCCAGCTTGGCCACATTTATATCTCAAAAACTAGAGCACCTAGTGAAGATCTGTTTTCTCCCCTATTTAGTCGCAATTTGTTGCTAAGTCACAGATTTAGTCAGGTCTTAGTTTAGAAGATATAACGAGTTCAATTAGCAAGCTATAGTCCAAGAGCTAGATTTGCTAGATCTATATATAGCACTTGGAATAATACCTTACTAATTGAACTCAAATCTTCGCTAGGTGCTCTAGTTTTTGAGATATAAATGTGGCCAAGCTGGTGAGACTCTCTCCAGATCGGCCACCGATAAACCCTTATATCTTTTGAACCAGTGACAAATTTCGACAAATTAGCAACCATTTTTTTGTTATCAAAATTAAAATCCCTAATGGTGGCCAAGTCAGTGTCAGTCACACAATACCAGCTATTGATTAATGTTGGTCTCTACGGTAGCAGCTATTTAAAAAAAAACTAAAAGGGGTAAAAAAGTCCAGCGAATAAATTGAAACCTCTTCCTTGAATTGAAATGTTCATTAGTAAAGTTCAGAACAACACTGCTATGTTAGTTGAGAAGACAAATTGCAAAATCAAATCAGGTTTCAAATTATTATGCAGTCCTGTTATTGGTTTCTTAAAATAATGCAGTGTTGTAAATAAATATTAAATACCTGTTATTAATAAAACACTAATTATAACTATAAATTACCTTTTAGGTGCCATTCATAGTTCAGGGACATTGGGTGGTGTTAGGGGTCTTATCTCATTTTGATATTTAACAATGTACAAAAAAATATATAAACACAATTCTCATAATTATTTAAACTAGTTAAATGCTAAAGGCGGGAGCTGTCAAGCAAGACTATCATTCCACTGGCTCTTGAATACAAATCAAATATTAAGATTTGGGATGCCAGTATTAACACCAACAGACACTTCAATGTACTTCAGTAACCTATGAGCCAAAAACGTAGCATTGTCTGCATCAAACACATTTGCTGTTATCATATCTAGCTTTGTTTCATTTTGGAAGTTAATCAGATCATTTGCACTGATCGCCATGACATTCGAAGGAAGTCCACTAGCATTCAGAAGCACCACACGTCGTAGTTTTAAATCCGGATGCACTTGCACTAAAGTTTTCTTCGCCCACTCCAAACAAAATGTTCTACTTGTGTCGATAGCTAATATAACAAAGTCAATACCGATCTTTCCCGCCGGATCAGACCGTTGAATGATTGCTTCCAGATCAAACGTTCGTAGTACAACTAGTTTCCAACGATAATTTCCGGTGTTGTGAACTTCTGTGAGAGTTTCTGATATTTTCTCGACGATTTCGTCGGTGGGTGAGAGAACTATCACTGATAATGTATTTTTGCAACTTTTAGGACCAACCCACGGTGCAACTGCAACGTCTTCATCTATCACGGACATTGTCAATGTACGTATTACTAGAAGTATTAACAAATTTATATGATGCTTTGTGTTTTATTTATTAAATTAATGTAAGTAAAGTAATTTGTAGAAACGTTTGTTTTGAATATCTGTGAATAACGTGAAAAGTGAATAACGTGCTCTCTTAGAACATTGGAGCCTGCTCGAAAATTTTGTACGGAAACTAGCGCCAGCTATCCCTGAGGATGAAATTATTTACTGGTTGGGTTGCCACTTTATAACAGTGATAAGATTTAATTTAAAATAACAATTTTGATAAATTAGATTGAGAATCCATATGTATTTAATCTACACCAATCTAAGTGAATATAAAAAAATAAAAGAATTAAATCAATCAATGATAGAAACGTATTTTATTCATGGTTACACTATCAACCATCTGTCACCAACTGACAACTGTCATAGCATGCAATAGAACAGCTTATTTAAGGTAGATTGTCAAAAGTACGGGTGGCCTGTTGAGAACTACCATGACTTAGGAGCTGCAGATCGTAAGATCAAACCTCGGTCACGACACACTTTTTGTATTTATTTTGTTCGATTTTGTTTTAATCACCACGGATAGAGAGCGCTGCTTGTATGATGACGGAAATACGGTTGAGAGTACCTACCGTCTATCTCATTATATATATTGTAGTCTTTGTGAATAACTGTCAAACCAGGGTTACCATGTCCATCATTCCAATAATTAAAATAAAATTGTTCGTGAAGGACCAAGAGGAAATAGCTCTAGAGTTGGCGTAGCTGGACTTACCACATTTTTTGGTACAAATGGCACTAGAGGTGAACGCAGAACTGTCAGCAACGCACGCGCCGCAGTTGCTGGATGGTGAAGCATATTATTATATTGTTTAATTTGATTAAGAGTTAAGTAATTAATAGAATCGGTAAATAACTATTGAGTCATTTCATTCTCTTGCCCTTAACCCAATTTATTTGGGGTCGGCGCAGCATGTCTTCTTCTTCCATACTTTTCCCTTTTTTCGTCATCTCATCAGACACTTCTTTTCTTACCATATCTATTGAAATAACAACTATTGAGTAAAACACATTAAAAATACTGTTTTTCTTTGGGTATTATATGTCTGTCTATAATAGTGCAAGTTTTACATAAAAATAAAACTTGTATTATTTAGCAGAGACGATGCACAGCATCGGTGAGAGGGCGCTGTATACTTCCCGTTAGTTTTCAGCCAATCACAGCTCTCGAAGTCACGTGGTTCCGGTAGTCACGTGGTCCCAGGTGGCGTGTTCGCTAGTGGCGGACTTTTACCTCATAGAAGTCTCTCACCAGGAGACCTTAAATGGATGCTGTGCATCGTCTCTGCTAAATAATACAAGTTTTATTTTTATGTAAAACTTGCACTATTATTCGGCATGTGACGATGCACAGCATCGGTGAGAGACGTGTTTATAACTCCTGGTGACCACAACGACGCTATGTGAGAATATGATAATATTTACTGAAAAATAAATCCACAACATAGCAACATCTAGATCATCATCATACTATACAGATCAGTGGTACTTCCAGTTCGGAAAATGTAATAATCTAGAAAACAAGAATCAATCAGCTAAACCACGATATAGAGGCCATCGATTTTATCTTACATTGGTTCAAAATTATTTGAAACATTACTCGGACTTGGTTATAGCTATTGACCTCTGTTTAAAATAATATTTGGCAAAAGAATTCGGTCAGTACCAATTACCACGAGAGGGGATTTCTCCAACTGGAACATTTTCGTACCAATTTAAGGAAACTACGACTGAACGCATACTTACAAGATATGCAGATGTTCCTGCATCTTTTAGTAAGGTTTTAGTCCAATTACCTATCAATGTTCGTGATGCAGTTGGCGTGGAACCTAGAATTGTCACAAAAAAAAAAAAAAAAAAAAAAAAAAAAAAAAATCGCGTGTGCGTCCTGGTATTCCTGATTCCAAAATTTTCCCAAACCAAATAACTGGGCATATATTTTCGTTAGCGTGATCAAACACAGGATACAGAATGGTATGATCACCCTGATCAATATAGTGACTTGACGAGACCCTGAGTAGCATTAGGTCATGAACTCGTCTTCTCGACGCTTTCAAAAACAGAAAAGCCCATCGTCTTGACGCTTTGAATAAAGTGACGTTATTTGGTGGATTCGTCTGCAAACAAGCAATCAGTTCACTAGGATCCCAAAAAAGGAGACTTCTCTGCTCTAGGAGACTGCAAGGAGATAGTTTTGAGAATGTGTTGTACTAAGAAGTCGGAATTCAAATTTTCGATACAGGTCGGTCGTCTAAAGATCACAATTACGGATTTAGTAAACAGTATGGTGGGTTTACGCTAATCAATCTCTCCTCAGTGAATAGGAATGTTAATAATCTCGTCAAACTAATATTACTGGAACAACCGAAGTCATAATTGCTTTATACGCCATTTGATTCACAGAGACCAGGCCAGTATATAAGTGCCCAGAGTGGATTCTCCCCAGCTAGATTGGAGCAGGGACCTTTCAGCTTCTGACCAATTCCTAGTTATTTCGCCTCACCCGCTAACTTCCAAACAGAGCTCTAGGTCTTGAATGCTAGGGACACAGGCCCGTGCTCCGATCCACTCGAACTCCGTCTAGGTTTTGAGCAGAGTGCTCGAGGTCGAAGATCCAGTAACCAATAACCTCTCTTCCACATTGGAGCCACTACGAAAACGCCTTGAGCCGAGTTCAGATGGTAAAGAACTCTAGGGATCGGGAGTCTAGGCGGAAACACCCAAGCCAGATGAAATAGCCACTGACAACTAAAGGCGTTGCGAAATTGAGTCTGAACAATCTTTGGTAACATACTGACTCACAACCCTGGTTTCTCTGGCGGCAAAGAGGTCTATCGGGGGAACCCTTAATTTGCGAAAGCACAATTATCCTAGAGCTGGTCTAAGAAGATGCCATTCAACGAAAACCCACAAAAAATAAAAACTCTCTTCGATTCTTCATTGAATCAAGCGAGAGAAAGGTGACGTGGACATGACATTTCGAGTTGACCCCGCCTATAAGAACACGAGAGAACACGTAAGCAAGTCATAGAAAACGGACTTAAGTAGACTACGACTCGCGTGCTTTTGGATGGTAGAACTTGGCCCACCCAGTTGGCCAAGGCCGAGAAATTTTTTCGTGCGCAAGATTGGCCGAACGGCAGCCAGTTCATCTGCAGAACAATAAATTAGTTTGAGAAACCACTGTAGGTTTACGTGAAACTATGCTGACTTGCTGAGGATAGGTGGAGTTTCACCGTTCAATCTTCCTTTTGTTAAAAATGGGATATCTGAAGTTAGAGACCAGTCTGAATGGTTTCGGAACTATGTTCTGGGTCAGGTGCTTCAAGTTGAATATGGGCCTCTTGGACCCGTCGCTTTTGTTTGTAAGAAACATTTATCATCTGCCTTGGCTTGGTTCGTACTGATGGATGAATCAGTCTTGGTTTGGAGGTAAATGACAGACACATTCCCGTGATCATTCCGAGAAGGGCCTACGGAGCCCACAGTGTCTGCCACTGCCTCCGATACGCTCGGAGACAGCCTCCGTAAAAGTGAAGTGGCTGGTGGTTTGGAGGTAAATGGTTGACGCATCCCCGTCCATTTCGGGAAGGGCCTTCGGAGCCCGCAGCGTCTGCCACTGCCTCCGATACGCTCGGAGACAGCCTCCGTAAAAGTGAAGTGGCTGGTGGTTTGGAGGTAAATGGTTGACGCATCCCCGTCCATTTCGGGAAGGGCCTTCGGAGCCCGCAGCGTCTGCCACTGCCTCCGATACGCTCGGATACAGCCTCCGTAAAAGTGAAGTGGCTGGTGGTTTGGAGGTAAATGGTTGACGCATTCCCGTCCATTTCGGGAAGGGCCTTCGGAGCCCACAGCGTCTGCCACTGCCTCCGATACGCTCGGAGACAGCCTCCGTAAAAGTGGCGTGGCTGGTGGTTTGGAGGTAAATGGTTGACGCATTCCCGTAACCATTTCGGAGCCCGCAGCGTTTGCCATTTGGTCTGCTCGCCACCCTAGGGGTCTTCTTATTTTGGCCTTTGTAGGTGCCGAGCCAAGGACGTAGCCATTTGTATGGACAAATGGCTACGTCCTACGTCCCCCTGTATTCTGAATGTATGCGTGTTATGTAGGCAGTTTAATTTCGTCAAATAGGTAATTAGAACTTGGAGGGATCTTATGCAGACCGTCACGAAGGTTCTTATTTGTAAATTCGCTAAGGGTACGCTCCCGGCGATTTTCTATAAATACATAGCTCGTTTTCTGCAAACTAGCTGCATGATTACCCTACTATTTTTGTGGAATTTTTACGAGGGTAGTTATGATTCCGAAATTTTATCAACAATGCTAGAGGCTCTAAATGACGCACCAGAAGTTGTCCACTCGCTGATACTTTGTAAGCTTTGATTGAGTAACTCGCGTTTTGAAATTAAAGCATTACTCAGGGCTGTTACCTACCATTCTCGCGGAATTCACCGTAACCTTTACCCTTAACAAACTGTCGAAGTTCATCGTTAATATCAAGCTTGACGAAGCTAGGCGCAGCGTTATGAATCTTCAAGGCGTATGCGTAGCGCACAACCTTCCACAAAGAATCACCGAACTTTTGTAACGCTTCAAGTCGCTTCACGGGGTACGGATTAGAACCTTAGGGTCCTTCAAGGAAGTATTAACAATTTAAGAATGCTTAAATTTAATCGCGGAACTCCACTGAACATATTAGGGGCAGCCACCAGATTTAAATTTAAAATCCAACGGTAACGTGGAGCTAGGTCCAGAAACTGGTTCTGGGGACCTGAGCCGCTAGTCAGAGTCGATCTGCCTGCGGACACCCACATTTTGCATTAAAAGGTTCGTTAGCACAGCACTTGGTTCACAAGTTTAGAAATGTCTGATGACTCACCGCATTTCCGTCGCTTTACCTCAGAACCTGAAGGATCAAATTGTGAAGAGCTCGAATTGCTTCTTGGTAGCCGGCGTTTATGGCTCCATGAAGACTACAAGTCGTCACTTGCCTGCACTTCTTGATCCGAAACACAATTACACTATTTATTTGATTTTCACTTATTTAATTATTTATTTATAACACTTAGCACTCCATTCGTAAAATACGCGCTTGGACGTGGTGCTACGGGCACCAGCCCGTTATACGACACAATGCAAACGCTAAGTACTTAAAATTAAACTAAAATAAGATTCAAAGTACTAAAAACTAGCAGCAAACTCTAATTTAGATGTTGCTTGCTCGAGAAGTAACGACGCTATGAGGTAAAAGTCCGCCACTAGCGAACACGCCACCTGGGACCACGTGACTACCGGAACCACGTGACTTCGAGAGCTGTGATTGGCTGAAAACTAACGGGAAGTATACAGCGCCCTCTCACCGATGCTGTGCATCGTCACATGCCGAATAATTGGCAATTTTTTTAGTCAGTACCTAAGAAAGTTTCTAAAAAATATTGAAAATTAGTGTATCATTTATGGTACGTATTGCATTTAAGGAATGCAATACGTATCATAAATGATACACTAATTTTCAAACCATACTGCCATAACATCAAACTTGGCTGTATGTTTTGAAGTTTCCTTGACCTGTACTTACTATCTAATCTGTGAAATTAAAAAACAAACCTGACAGATTGATTTGTGAGTTTTGAGTTTTTCACCAACGGACGATTTTGGCGCGACTACTGGTTGTTTAAATTTTTGAGTGACGATAAAATAAGTTTCAGAGAAGTTTTGTATTAATAAAAAAGAAATAATTGTTTAGGTAAGTTTTATTTGCTGTTTCCATTTCATTATTATCCACCACATTGGCTGTTTTCGTCCAATAATAATACATGTAGGTAGTACATTTGAAAATGGTACAATATGCAGTAACAACATAAAATCCGAACCGTGTTTATTTTGAGTGGTATTGTATTGTATTGAATTTGTACAACGGGCTCCACGTCAAAGCGCGTATTTTGCGTATGGGCACCACGCGGCCTCACGCGGGCTTAGGTATATACCTAGCTGTAAAACATTGCAAGGAATTTATAGAGGATATTCTTCGAAGATTGGAAGTCGGTAAGTTAGCGGAGGATGATTACGAATCCGACCTGAAGAACTACTTCGGGTGCTAAAAGGAGATGTCGTAAGTCATTCATTTCGGATCAATATAGGTACAATTACGTATCCATTGTGCAGAATTATTACAATGACAATATTTACACAATTCAAATCCTCCTATGACACAGGTTGAAATTCACCTGTAGAAAAAATACTGTAATGGAAATAGCAAATACTCATAGGAAACATTCCTGTAGTTTTGAAGGAACAAATCTGCATTCAAAGATTTTCGAGTAGGTACTTAAGTAAGTATCCGCTTGCCATACTCGGGAATCGAAACGAATGATAATTGAAAAAATAACATCCTGCACTTTTAAGGATTATTGTCAGCGGCTGGTATCACCTATATGTAGATTAATGTAAGTTTTATGCATGGCCGCAACTTTGAAAAAAGGTTAAAATGGCTAAAGTTACACCGACCATATACCTAATTTTATTCAAATCGCTTCATGGATTAGTAGGGTTTCTATCACTAGGCTATTAATACAGCCTTAAGCCAGGTCTATCTAAATACCTCATGCCGTTGTTCGGATATGTAGTATATTTTTCCGAACTGGGGTTTTTATTTCGTTTCGGAAATACAGGGTGTAAGTAGTGTTGCGTCGCACGTACACGTGCAGCCAAGGTACACACTACCGAAGTGTGAATTTTAACGGCCGAAACAAAAAGAGCCGCTGATTTACTAATTGCCCCTTACTTTAAATTTTATTTTCCTTTGTGGAAGGTTTTAGCGTGTATTGATGATGCCCAAGTATTGTTGCGTGAATGTTAAAAGGCTAGGCGAACTATTTCTTTCTTGCCGAATTTGATTTGAGAACACCGATGCGTGTTTTCAACATGCATCGATGTCAAAGGTTGAAAGGATCTAATCAACCAATGGACCACCTGCGCCCAACCAATGCGCTGAGTGAAATAAAACACATGAAATTAACAATACATTTTAAAACTCAAAACCTTAAGAAAGTATTTATATTAAATACAATGTATTTAGATTCCTCCGACACAAAACCCTGGTCCATTAGGTGGTTGTGCATGGACCCCGCGGCGGTTCATTCGACACGCGTGCTCTTCCAGACGACAGCTTACTTCGTTTGTAGTTTGCCTGGAGTAGTTATAACGAGGTTGCTCGGCACTCCAGAGTTTTTCAGCCACTGCGCTAGTTCGAGGCCATACCCTGTAATCAATTTAAATGTACTTACATGAATTCTCTTTTTAATGGGAAGTGCAACTTTAGTGCAAGTATTTTGATGAACTTCCTAACAACTACTCAAAATGAAACGAAGTTAAGTGGCTGGATTTTGATGGGACCATTTGAGGGCATCTTTTATTTATATTTTTTTGGATGGGTGGAGAGAAGCAGTTCCAATTACTAGTAGATAATTTGGTTGCAGATTCAAGCTATTCTGCGTAAAATATAGAAAATTCAGCTGTGTGTAGTTTTATTCCACAGTGAACAGTAGATCTGAGTATAGTAGGTAAATTTGGTAATTGTAGTATGTGGTATATTTTTAGGAGACTGTCACAATGAATTGAGTTAGCATACCTGCTTATAAAATTCCTATCATCGACGGACTCTCCCCACATACAAGCCTCGCCTCCCAGAATGTTGTTCAGATCCAACTCCTTGTGATATCTCGGGATCATCTGACGGGGATCCACTGTGTAGAACTGGTACCAATCGCCGCCAGTATGCAGATAGTCTAAATACCATGATGCAGAGTAGACAACTTTGTGATTGCCCTTCAAAACCTGTTACATGGAAATTATATTTGTAGTATGCAAATAAGTTTTCGCGCGTGATGTCTTTCCAATACTTACACAAAATTATTTTTTCAGTAGGTACACCAAAATGGTGAGGGTTTTGGCACGGTGCGGTGTAGTGATAATGTGGTTCCAGCTGGCAAAATATTCAACCAAAGGTATGGCACAAGAGTAGACCCCAGGCCTATGTAAGCTGCTATTCATCGGCTTGGTCGCCAGGGAACGTTCCGTCCAAACACGGCCATCGACAGGGGAGCCGATTGGCGAGCACGTACTCGTTTTCAAAACGAAATACTAAACTATTTCGATGAGAAGCCCCATCCGCCAGTGCCCGAGAATCAGCTGTCTCATCATTTGACGCCTCTTGACCTCCTCTCTTTCTCTACTCATTTTGTGGGGACGAAGTATCGTTGGATTATTTTAGTAAGACAAGAAGTGCCGAGAAGCTAAAAAAATTGGAAGGTGAACGCTTTTGAAATAGTGAAAATGACACTTAAGTGCTTTCTAAATTAAAACATCAATTAAGAAAACGGGCATCAAAATTTAAGTAGGTATTTAACTTTTTTCGGCACTAATACCTACACTCTTTTCGAACGCGAGCGAACACCTACCACACCGTATACGACTGTGTGCGTTCGTGGATTTGCATTGATGGACGTATACTGTGACCACAACATTCTTCCGGAATTAGGATAACTAATTTAATGAATAATCAATGCTGAAACATTTAAGGGTGTCTGAGGGTGTGCGTTAATTACGTTACATGTCGTATTCGTTAGTAGAGGCATAAACGGCCGCATCTCTTTTTCTACGTTATCATAGAAGTTTATTTTGTACAGCTCCAGCTCCAAGGGACTGGAGACAGCCATGGGATCTGGAGGCGATAGTACTCGCGCGCCTGCACGAATGGCGCACGGAGGCACTACGCCGGGGGGAAACTCCGCTGCCGCGGCAAATCGCCGCTCAGCGGACAGACCTCCGGCGCGATCTCATGGCGACATGGAGAGAGCGACTGTCCCAACCCCGTGAAGGGCACGCCATGATAGTCGCGAGAAGTCCCCTCCTTGAGGAGTGGCTTGAGAGGCGCCACGGTGTCCTCACCTTCCGCCTGACGCAGGTCCTCACAGGACACTGCTGTTTCGGGAAGTTCCTGCATCGAATCGGGCGCGAGAAAACGCCCGGATGTTTCCACTGCACTGCGAGGATCGACCGGAGGACACGGTGGAGCACACGGCCAGCCGATTCGAACAGTCCCGCAACCCTGCCAGGGTTCGGGACTGTTCAAAAGATGTCGTGGCCCCGGAACATAAAGGGCGAGGAAGGAACATTGATGGGTTTTAGTAAGTAAAAGTATGACACTCCCTCCCGCTCTGCCTAGAGTGGGAAAAGTAATTTGATGATTTCCCACCCAAAAAGAAAAACGTTAGCACTTCAAAAAAGTTGCCGCTCGTCTGAGCGGCAACTTTTGCGTCGTGATTGTAATTGAATACTTACGCGAACCATATCCTCAGCTCCAACCTTTCTCCAAACTTGCACGATTGTGTCGCTGGGCAATTTTACACCTTCATCAAAAACTTCCTGAAATATTTCGGATTAAAATTATTGTATTTAGTGCCGGAAAAACTGGATCAGTCATCCATAAAAGAAAATCCAATAGATGTAACATACCAGAGGCAGAATAGAGAAGCATCTATAATAAACCTTTTTTCGCTGGGTTAAAGTACGGAACTACGGACCAGTGGGGCAAGAGGATCGAAGGCGACTTGACGACTTGTTTAAAAAGCTTGGGTTAACATAGTTATTATTGCATACCTGCCAGACCATGGGTTTGGATTTCTGTCCCAACAGCGGAAGGACATTTGTCATGAAGTACGCGTGTAGTTCGCTGGGTCCACTCATATTGTGCTGACTCATGAATTCTAAAAGCTCAGGGTTCGATGTCCTGAAAGCGATGGTATATAGTGTTGAGCTTTATCGTTGTACCATAGAACTACTGGTTGGTACATAAGTGTGCTTGGCTACTGTCGGCAAAAACCGCATATTTTTTGTAGTATGTACCTAGATAATCTATTGAAACTCACCAGCAGTCCATATTGACTTCATCGCCTCCCAGATGGAAGTATTTATCTGGGAACCGCTCCTGAACTTCACGGAACAGATCACCGATCAGTTTGTACGTAACGTTGTTACTCGGATCCATTGGTCCTAATCCGACAATCTTGCCGAATTGATAGCATTTTGTCAGGATTCCTGGGTACGCGACGCCCCAAGATCTTGTGTGTCCTGTTAAAAATAAATAAAAATCTTTTATTTTCATAAGTACATAGTGTTAATATAGACAATTGCTTAAATCTATGTAAGTAGACACGCTACCTTTAATGTGTTAATTAATGTTATTACCCGTTTATGTTACATTGAATGGCAATGCTAATTGCTTAGCCGAAGATAAAGCCAGTGCTTTGCCATACGAAGTGTCAACCAGTCGGCGTGGGATTCCTTAACAAGGAGACGCGTACTCGGGCCCCAAAACAGTAGGTTGGTAGCAATAAGCAAGCAAGGCCTCGACGAATAATAGTATCGTGAATGCTGGCGTGCCATGCATGATAGTGCCAATGATGGATGACGGGAGTGCTCTAAGCCAAAAGCCGACACCCACAACCAGCAGGCGGATACGCCACACAATATTTATAGACGTGTTTAGGGAATGCCGTACAATACTGGAAATCGGACAAGTTGTCGGTTAGACATTGTCCAAGTGTCCAACGCATTGGTCAAAAGCGGTACCTCAAAATCAACCAGTGAGGAAGACAGAATACTCCTGGCTTATTTTTTAAGTGCACACGTGTACGAAAATAGGTATGTAACTGGACAGACTACTAACCTACGCATTACTATCCAATCTTTCCGCAAATTCCATCAGAATGCTAATAATGCTTTCTGAAGGAATTCTGCATTCGGCATTGGAAGTCTGCGGACGATTGAGGCAATTTTTTTTTGCTAAATAAGCATCGGTACCTATTCATGAGCACCATGCGAACCTCATAAAAGATGTTTAAACATAGTTTAACGATAAAATACTGTTTCATTACAGGGTTGAAGGTACTTAATAAAAAAAACATGCAGGGCAGTCTTTGGTTACTGCCGATAGAAGTGAAACGAGTGAGTGATACGATAGGAGTGCTACGTAGCGTTAGGTGACGGTCACGCGAGTTCCATGATTTTTGTTCACTCAAAAAGTGATCAGCGCGCCCAAAGAAAATTTCACTTTAAAAACTAGGTAGGTAGTTTAACAATTTTACTCGTGATCAATTTTCAATCACTTTATTGTTGTATTTTTATGATTCAGGCAGGTGTACTTAACTGTTTTCTATGAAATGCGATAGTGTTAAATATAACAATTAATTCTTAAGTATGTCAAGTAGGTATGTGGTGCAGGTGCGACATCGTTTATACATTAAAAACACGATTATTTATGTTACTTGTACTATGTACATAGTAGTTACATTCAATTGTGCAAATACCATATAAATTACTCCTTTATTAGTAGGTATGTATCTAGTTATTGCATATTTAGGTAAGTACTAATTAGACACGCGTGTTACACGACTTACACGTTACAAGATACACGTGAAAATTATGCAGTGGGTATGGTATAGTACAGTAATTAGAAATAAAAGGATTTCATAGTGCAAATTACCTAGCAACTTGACACATTTACCTACGATAAAATCTAGCCTCGGTGAACAGTAGCAATACAATCGCTCAACACTTTCCTTTATCGGTTACTGTATTGTTTATCTAAGGTCAACTTCAGAGGAGCCATATCTCGAGCGTTGACAGATAATAATACTGTTAATAAGTTAGTATTTGATGTCATTAGAATGAGACGATTTGGTTGTACATAATGTCGTTACGTAGGTACTAGGTACTGCAAGGAAAGCGAGACACCAGTAATAAAAACCGGCCTGTATGCACCTAAGCTATAATTATCACACTCTAGGGAAGAAAAAAGCCTATTCTCAAATACAGAAGAAACGAGCTTTATCAAAATTACCTCAATATTACCAATCACTGGCTTTCAAGGTTTATAACTATAATAACTAAATATATCGAGAGCTCTTATTACTAATCACGGAAGATATCCCATAAGTGAAATTTTAAAATCAAAATAAAAAAATCAAAATCAAAGCATTTACTTCAAGTAGGCCAATAACAGGCACTTTTGAATTGTCGAAACAAAGATGAAAATTAAATGTAGCTACAGTCCCAGTCACAAGACATAAAAACTGTGAAAGTACTGTATAGTAGTTAAAGTTTATTTTCGTTTATCTTTTGGGAGTATGAAGAGCAGGGTGTAAACCTCTTCATCACCTGTAGAAAAGGGAGGATCCCCCGACCAGACGGGTGTTGTGTCTGGTGGGCTACCTGCCCGACGGATGTTGTCGGGTTCTTGTCTACAGTGTTAAGTAGGGTATTGTACTATATTTCAGTCAATAATTGGTCTATATAATATATACCTGTTATAGAAAAAAAAAATAGTAAGTACGAAAAATACTATATTTTTATCCCTAATTCAACTGTCGCGTTTTTTACATTAACTGTGAGTACTGTGACTGGAAGTCTGGAACGTGTCCGTAACGATGAACGGGGAATTTCAAAACGAAGAACTCAACTGAATTTGGAATATAACTCTGCTTGCGCGATGTAGGAATTCTGACGTATTTCGCTGTTAATTCATCATCTTTATCATAGATGGCGCTGTAGAATAAGAATAATTTATTTGCTTAAAATACAGGTGTTACCAGTTGTTACAAGTCGGTGGTTTAGGCACAAACCATATTTTGCCTTTGTAGGGTATGCAAATATAATGTGTAAGTACTTTTTGTTCTATCTAAGTTAGTACTTTTTGAAGTGCCGCTACAATCTGTCCTACCTATAATACAAGTTGTAAACGGACCCTTAACGATGCAGTCATCCAAGCACTCGTACAACCTAACTTAGGTACCTAACGAACTTCACCAGACTACGCCAGGACAGTTGCGCAGAAGGACACTAATGGATGGAAAGGAAATGGGTAAAATGGAAATCAAAGATGGCTTCGAGGAAAATGTTAATGAAAAATCGAAGATTTTCAACGGCCCCTTGTATTTTCATTTTCGTTATCAGCGTCAAGTCAATTCGTGCAAGTGTCCAAGTTCGGAAATGTCTGTTCGCGCAAGTCTTTTCGCGCAAGTGTCTTTCGAGCAAATGCCTTTCACGCAAGTGTCCTGATACCTTTTTACTTAAACCTTTACCCGTAAATCGTTTTTTTTTCAACCCTAAAAAGTTTTTAGGGTTAAAAAAAAAACGATTTACGGTAAAACTTAATGTATCGCACTCAAAACATTGTGCTTAGGGATGCATTGAATAGAAAAGGTCATATACGGTCACGGTCACGGGAGGTATTTCAAGTGAAGTTAGAACCTTAAAACTATTATTTTACTCAAACTAAACTAAAACTATTATTTTACTTGTGAATGAGTTGCCATTTGGCCCTCAATATCTCCGGAACTAAAAGGTTCTCAGGTATCTTTTTTTTCGGATGGGAAATCATCAAATGACTGTCACTCCCTTCCACTCCGCCCAGAGTGTGGGGAAAGGGAGTGACAGACTTTTACTGAATAAAAGTACTAAAACCCATCCATGTCCATTTATGTTACAGGGCCACGGTTTAAAAAAAAAAGGGGCCACGGTAAGGAACTGCGTCAGGCGAAATATTATCGATAAGACGTTACGGTAAAACAAGTGCCTTTTGGCTATTTATTCTGTGCTGGCTTTTACCCACCAACGTCTGTATTCAGGATCGTGCTTACCAGGAACATCGAATTCTGGAAGGACTCTTATTCCCCTGTCTCTCGCATAGGTAACAATCTGGTTTATGTTCGTCTTTGTGTAGATCATTGAAGGGTCGTAAGCGCCTTGCTGGCTGTAAACAATTTTGTGATAATTACTATCCATGCAAAGTGAGCATGCCAACAAATGTAGGTACCTAAAGTACCTATACATATAACTGAATTACTGAACTGAATGTTGTGTACCAATAGAAAGTGCAACGATTGGAGATCCAACAAACTCAACGTAGAATTCCCGTTCCGACCCATGCGCACTATGCGCAGTTAATAATTGTTACCGCTCGATCATGTCCACGTAACGTTGGAAAGTCATGCTCAGTACAAAAGGAAAGATCTGCCGATCCCTGTGATCGTCGTTTTTACAAGTTTCAGTTTTACTCATAGACACTGAATTTTTGGTTACCTCAGCTCCGGGAATTTCTCGCTCTGATAGGGGAAGCTCTGGTCATCCACAATGTGCCAGTGCAGAACGTTCATTTTGTTCATTTCCATGGCATCTAATGTTCTGAGAATGTTCGATACTGTGAGAAAATGTCTCGATGTGTCGATCAGGAGTCCACGATACGTGTATCTCGGGAAGTCCTCGATTTGCGTCGTGTTGATGAGTACGTCCTGCAACCAGCATAATATACAGTATAAACTCCCAATTACGTTCTTCTAAATACTGTAGTTACACAAAATATCTTACATTATATCCATTAGAAAAATAGAACAATTGCGCGAAAGTCTCCATACCCCTCAGAATGCCCCATATTGAGTCACTTTTGAGTGTCGAAACTGCAGAAACATTAAGGCAGTCTGAAAAATCATATTGTCGGAATTAGATAACATATTAAATCAATAAATTGTAATAGGTTCATGGAATAAAGAAAGGCTAGGCTTAATGGAATTGGGCAGTAGTTCTTATTTTTTAATGGATTTCGATATTTTATAAATCTTGCAGTCGATTGTTTGGTATACCTATTTACGATTCGCGAGTAGTATGAAGACAGGAAGTTTTGAAGGTACGAAACTCAAGTGCTGTGGTCTTTAATTACTAATTTCAAGAATATTTAGGGCCAGTTTCACCGGTTGCGGATAAAGTGTCGGTTAGCCTATTAGGAACTTATCTGCCAGATAAACTAACACTTTTGGTTTCACAGGTGTCGGATAGCGATATCTGGTAGATATAGTATTAGTTATAACCAGCCTTTAAGTGGTAGATAGTATTAACTATCAGATAACTAACCGACACTTTATCCGGAACCGGTGAAACTGGCCCTTAGATTGCAGACTCTGAAACTAGATTGTAATTTACAAGCAACATTTGATCGGAGTTTCTTTCACATTAATTTACAGCAGCGGTCGGCAACCAAAGTTAAAATATGATATCTTTTTTTGTCATTATTAATTTTGTCTGTGCGGAAACAGAACAGTAAAACAAAAATCCGTTAAAAAGTTAGGAGCTACCGAAGATTCATTTTTGTTGCCAATTTTAATGCAGCTTAGTAATAAAAGAATTGTCAAAATTGCAAAACAAAGTCGGTACCGACAAAGCACAATCATCGAAAACTTCAATAAATTTTATTTGTAATTGATTTATGCAGTGGTTTTTTTTGATGAAACTAGATTTTCCAAAGGATTTTTCGTATTTTTTTTCGCTTTTCATTTTTTCTATGGGATATGACTAAATATACCTAGGTACATTGAGCTTCTAGAGTTAATATCACAAGTGCGGCCCGCCTTTAAAATGACAATTTTATCTATGTAAGTACCAACCAAGCAGAACAAACGATGCGCGACGGAAAACCACTATGTACCAATACCTATTAGAACTACCTAGTAGCGATTTTCTAAAACAGCCGAAATATACATCACAGTGGTGTGATGTATATGTCACCGTAAAATTGTCAAACACGTTATCTATATATATAAAAGAAAGTCGTGTTAGTTACACCATTTATAACTCAAGAACGGCTGAACCGATTTGGCTGAAAATTGGTGGGGAGGTAGCTTAGAACCAGGAGAAGGACATAGGATACTTTTTTTTTAAATTTTTTTCGTCGGTATGTAGTGGGTAGGTAGGGGTAGGTAGTGGGTAGTAGTAGGTAGGTAGTAGTAGGTAGGTAGTAGTAGGTAGGTAGTAGTAGGTAGGTAGTAGTAGGTAGGTAGTAGTAGGTAGGTAGTAGTAGGTAGGTAATAGTAGGTAGGTAGGTAGTAGTAGGTAGTAGTAGTTATGTAGTAGTAGGTAGGTAGTAGTAGCTAGGTAGTAGGTAGTAGTAGGTAGTTGTAGGTAGTAGTAGGTAGGTAGTAGGTAGTAGTAGGTATGTAGTACTTTTGACGCAGACGAAGTTGCGTGGGTCAGCTAGTATTACAATATAACGTGTTTGACAATTTTACGGTGACATATACGTACCTACCGATTTTTGTGGGGTGTGTGTTTGTCGGAGACCTATAGGAATGTTATGCCCCGGGTAGCGACCTGTAGAAGCCTACACCTGCGGGCTTATGTTGGCCGCTGCAAATCCAATCTGGCCAAATGGGGTAGGTATCATCGCCCATCTTAAACTTAGGTCCATGTTCATCGAAAAGAACGGTCTGATTATCTAAAACTTTTTTGCAAAAAATAAAACCGACTTCAAAAAAAACAAAAAAGTGAAAAATAACTTTAGCTTCTGAAGTCGGTGACCTTTGTTTGATTGCTTTAGTTATTTTGTCACCGACTTCAGAAGCTAAAGTTATTTTTCACTTTTTTGTTTTTTTTTAAGTCGGTTTTATTTTTTGCAAAAAAGTTTTTATTTTTCACTTTTTAGTGGTTCACAGGTGCTTGATACATGGAAAGTGCATACCGTTACAATTACAACAAGCCCAAACACGACTATGGTACATTGTCTCATTATGGAGTTCCGTGACTCTTGGCTTCATCATCAGATCTGATGGTAGAATGGTTCTTATCAAACGCAAATGCTTCACTTGTTGTAGAAAATACCAAAATCGCAACACGTTTTCAGATAAAATTTGAAGAGTTCCCTCGATTTCGCCAAGATTCCATCATCAGATCCCAATTTGGTGGCTATGGGACCAACTTGGAAGTATACCCTTTCAAACAAAAAAAGAATTTTTCAAATCGGTTCAGGCGTCTTCGAGTAATCGGTGAACATACATAAAAAAAAAAAATACATACAGTCGAATAGAGAACCTCCTCCTTTTTGGAAGTCGGTTAAAAAGCAGCTGTCACTGTGAAATGTTCCTAAAAATGTGTTTTAAACAGCTGTTTTTAGATAATCAGACCGTCATCTTTTTGGTGAACATGGACTTTAGTGTTAGTGTGAAACCCCGGCTCAAGGTACACCGCATCTTCCTGAACGCGAGAAGACGAACTGTTATACCTACATTTTTCATCCATATCCAAGTGTGGGTAGGCCTCGCATGGTCTACTGAGGTCTATTTGCAGTTCCTCTAGCGTCCCATTGAAGTCGGGGCTCGTGTCCACAGAGCGAGACTCCTGATGCTTCCAAACCTTCTTCGAATGTCTCCATGCTATGTGGTGGGTGTTCCTTAGCACGGTAGTATACCGATCAATGGCATTTTTTAATATGTCGCATGTCTTTCCTTTTTCCTGTTGAAATATTGGGACTTAGTGATTAGCATTCCTACATTCAGTTATCGTGGTTGATTAAACGTTTTCCTTGTTATTAATTCATTAATAACAAGGAAAATAAGGTTAAAGATGTTTCGTATTAAAATTCTATAAGTACTTATTAAGTTCTAATGTTTGTATGCCTTTCTATGGCGAAACATGTAAGTTCACAACCTTATTTGTAAGACCTTAATGTAAGCACTTAACATGTGTTTAGTTTCATCATCATCATCATCATCAGCCTATAATGTTCCCACTGCTGGGACACGGCCTTCTCACAATGAGAGGAAATGGGCTATAATCTACCACGCGGGCCCAGTGCGGATTGGTAAATGTCACATGTCTTCGAATTTTTTGGTTCTAGGACATGCCGGTTTCCTCACGATGTTTTCCTTCACCGTTTTGAGAGCAGCGGTGATGAAATCAATTACACAAAGTAATGCGCCTGTCTGGGTTCGAACCCACGACTTACTGTTCGTAAGTCGGGGCCACCACCACTGGGCCACCGCTGCTCTGTTTAGTTTACACAAATCAAATTATACTATTCTAATATTAGGTACTTAAACCTTATCATAACCGATTCATTGCGGCACCCAATTTCGAAAACTTCTTGCTGTGGCGGTGAACAATTATTGCATGACACGACTGGCATGCATAACGGCATAGATTATGGCACTCCAAAGTCCAAATACTCCAATTGTGCCATCTGCAACGTTTTAAAAAAAATTGCTTTCTTTGGTTTTCAACCGACTTTCAAAAAGAGGAGGTTGGTTATCAATTCGTCGGTTTTTTTTTATGTTTGTTACCTCAGAATTTTCAACTGGGTGAACCGATTTAGATATGTTAAAATCAGATAAACAAGTGAGAGGGTTAAATAGTGTATATTCACAATGTATTATCCAATCACAGTCATTCTTACAGTTATCCAAAATCGGTTTCTAATATAAGGAACTTTTTATGGCTCGCCGTTATCGCGCGTTTTTCTACCGATGATGGGCGCCCCTCTGGGTTGCCATCTTCGTAGTCTTTTTACCACAGATCTATTTAATTACTTATTATAAATTTTGAACAGAATATTATATTCGATGATGAACTGATCTAACGACTGCAAGTATTGATGTCAAGCGTTACTAATAATGGAAACAATTTAAATAATTTACATTCGACCATCCTGACCAAGTGCCTTTCTCTAGGCACCAGAGAGCAAACAACCCCGAATAAGTTAAGTAATTCTCATAAACAGACAATATAAATTCAAATTATTAATCATTTCACCTTTTTCATTAATCGAAGACATACTAATCATGAACAGTGATTATGAATGATGGCTAGGTGATACTTGTCTACATTATTTCTAGATGAAGA
Source organism: Xestia c-nigrum (assembly GCA_916618015.1). Lineage (NCBI taxonomy): Eukaryota > Metazoa > Arthropoda > Insecta > Lepidoptera > Noctuidae > Xestia > Xestia c-nigrum. Next base: position 5,962,806 of record OU745264.1, read on the forward strand.
TCAAAATGATTTAAAACACCTTGTAATAAAAAAATAATATAGAACAGTGAGGTCGTCGGCAGCACTAGACGAGTGTCTGACGTACGGTACTGAGAGCATTTAACTTGCACAAATAAAAAATACCTACACTTTTGTATTATGAATGTAATTTTCTTGAACTCGGTAATTTCGCCTATTGTTTTGCTACTTGGACTTGTTATCAATGGCTAATATTATTGAGAATGTTATCGGTGACTTAGACAACCTTGAAATTGCGAAACTATATAAATGTCCACCGGATACCTAAGTGTACAGACTTCATTAACTTGTCTATCTCTGGCATAAAAATTCTTCATTTAAATATTCGTAGCATTAACAAGAACTTTAACAAAAATTAAGTAAGGTGACGAATATAATATGAATTATATCCGTCCAATGTTGGAACATTCGTCACCTTACTCAACCAACATTCTGTCAGAACAATGACGTCACAATTAATTTATAAAATTGAATTTGAATTCAATTTGAATTTTCAAAAAATGTTATAACGAAAGACGTAGATCACTTCTCCGAAATTAAAAAAAAGAAACATTCACCTCTGACTAATCAGTTAGAGGTGAATGTTTATTTTTTAAATTAAGCAATGAACCAATTTTGACTAGTATATGTTTAGTAGTCTTGTATAGTGTAATTGAAAATTTTGCTTTCTGCACATGTGTGGAAAAAACATGAAAAATGCACGCGTGTAAAATACACTGCATTTTCAACCTAATCGTAGTGCGAAAAGAACCAGTTTTCGAGAAGCGTATTGAAAAAAAGTTATTTCGAATTAAAGGAAACATTTTGGGCATTTTTTTTCATTAAAAAAAAAACATATACAGTAACCAACCGTGACATTTGGGACAAAAGGTGTATGGGTAGAACCTAGCTAATGACCTCCCAAATCCCTGAAAAAATTGTGTCGGTCCATGCGCCAAACACCCTGTATTCTAACTAGAACCTGATTGGTCAATCGCTTAACATTTTTTGTATTAAAGACGTGCCATTTTGGTCATTCGGCACAGTCGTCAGCCAGCCAATCTTAAGGAACACTCTCCTAATAAAGAAGAAGATATAGAAGGAAGAAGCAACTAGTGGTCTTATTCTCCACCAACCCAGTACATAAGTGTGCCCACTCTGCACAATATCTCTATCCTCTAGTTGTCTCTTCTCAAGCCCGGCCATAAATTCATGGCTAATATTTTTTTGGGATCAACTAAAATCGTAAAATATTTTTTTTTTTGCAAGCTCCAGAAGTCAGTGACCTTTGTTTGAGAGATTTAGTTTTTTTTGTCACCGACTTCTGAAGCTAAAGTTATTTTTCACCGTTTTTTTGTGTTTTTCGAAGTCGGTTTTATTTTTTGCAAGAAAGTTTTCTTTCACTGATTTAGATTTCAACAAGTTCATTCTCATCATTCATTAATTTCAGCCGATAAGTGCCGCCACATTGACCGGTCCCGTGCGATACGCATCTAGCGGATTCCCCCAGCCCTCACCGGATCATCTGCCTACCTAGTGGGAGGCCTTCCAATACATACGTCTTCGGCCCCATGGGTCATCGGTTCTGCGAGTTATGTGCTCTGTGGCAATTCTTCGGGCTACGTCGGTAACTTTGGTTCTCTTGCGGGTGTTTTCATTTTTGATTCGATCACGCAAGGAAATTCCGAGCATAGCCCTCTCCATTGCCCTTTGTGAGACTTTAAGCCTTCTGATAAAGTCCATTGTGACCGACCACATTTCGGTTCCGTATGTAATCACTGGCAACAGACACTGGTGCAAGTTGGACGAGAAGATACTACGCAACTTCCCGAATGCTGCCCAGCCGAGTCGGATTCGACGATTGACCTCTTTCTAGAATTTAGAGGTCTAAATTCTCCTGTCCAGTCTAATTAACCTGGGACAAACGGTCCTGTAAGGTAGGTACCTTACAGGACCGTTTGTCCCAGGTACACATTATCGTCTACAACTTCGAGAGTAGAGTCTCGAATCTTGATATAAGTGGGTGTCAAATTACTACAACTAGTAAAAGATTTTCAACTTGATCGCTAAAGTCTAAAGCATTACGTTCTGGTTTGATTAGGAAAAAAATACAGTTTGGGTAGCTTGGTGTGCTGGTGTCTGTACGGTCGAAAAAGCTATTTGGTTTACAGTTTACAATATATTTAGTGGGTTAAAGTGTAAACCAAATAGCTTGTTCGACCATACATTCCTGAAATCGATGACTATGAAACTCATTGAGAAGAGTTCGAAACAAAAATCTCAAACGAGCTATGGTGATGAAATTTTCATGCTTGAAAATAAATTAAAGGACAGTGGTACATGCACTGAAGTTATCGGTCAAAAAACTGATCGAGTACCCAACGTGAAAAATAAACATGGATCCAATTATTTAGGCGAGTTCGTATCTAATGAAAAGGTTGCTAAACACTTTTTTATATTAAATCTAAACCATATCCAGAAACGAAGGCTATACAGGCTTGTTCTACGTGAAAAACAATTGTAGTTTTGAACTGGGTAAACTCTTCTGAAACCAAAGATAGAGTTTTACGCGATTTAAAAATGGCGCGCCTGTTGTCATCCGAAACACGTAAAAAATTAGTGACACGACTGTTTCCCATCCGCAACGAATCGGTTATTACCTATTTGACCTATTGTAAGTCAAGGTTGATAATACCCATCACATGTATGTTATTTTACAAACAATGTAGTAATTTGCATAAAAGTGCTCTTATTTTCAAATTAAAATAACTTCGAAGTGGTCGTTTTCTCTAATATAGGGCTATCAGCAGGCAGGGCGGATTTGATACATTGGCTGCCCTAGGCTTACGAAAGATTGCCGTCAATGTGTTGTAAAGCATGAAACATTAAATAATCTATACAAATTAATTTAAAATGAAAAAAAAAAACGATAGGGAGTATGACGGATCCTGGGAACGATTAGGTATTAGTGGCAGTTCAGTTGGATGAGCAACTCTTCTAATAATTGTATTCGCCATACATGTATTTTTTTTACGGGATGCTATACATATGGACACACTAGCGGACCCACGCCACTTCGTCTGCGTCACATAAGAGAGAAAAACGAAATCCCCGTTTTTGCAACATTTTTCATTTCTGCTCCGCTCCTTATGGTCGTAGCGTGATGTTATGTAGCCTAAAGCCTTCCTCGATAAATGGACTATCCAACACAAAATTTGAACTAACAACAAATATTTTTTCAATTTGAACCAGTAGTTCCTGAGATTAGCGCGTTCAACCAAACAAACAAACTCTTCTGCTTTATAATATTAGTATAGATTTTTGAGTTTTTATTTTTCATTTTTTATATACACGTAGGCGTGTGGACAACTACATTTTTTTCCGCTCTAAGCCCGGGCCTACTCGGCCTTTAGGGAAGTCCGCCCCTGTCTGCAGGACGGTTTCTTTCTAAAGAGAATACAGGCACAACATTATTAACTACCTCTGCTCAAAATATGCGGCTCGAATACCTACCACGGGTTGAAAGTGGAATGAAAGTTTACCTCTTTGTCTACAGTTCGCGGGCTGCGGCGGGCAACACTTTATTGAGATAGAATCCGATCAAAAGCAAAGATTTTGTAGCGTGTTGTGTAGGTACTCGTTGTCGCCGGCAGTGGAGAGAAGGTGTTGGAGTAAAGAGGTTGAGTTGGTCAAAGACCAGCAGTTCACAGTTCCACTGCTGGATTAGAATACTTTTCGTTGAACTCATGGTAAAATTTCAAGTTTTGGCGTGGATTGATGGCGACATTTGACACTCTGTCCTGTTGACATTGGCAGACGCGGCTTTCCGATTTTTAAGGTTCCATTGCCAAATGGCAAAAAACGGAACCCTTATAGATTCGTCATATCTGTCTGTCTGTCCGTCCGCACCTATGTCACAGCCACTTTTATTCGAAACTATAAGAACCATGCTGTTGAAACTTTGTAAGTAGATGTATTCTGCGAACCGCATTAAGATTTTCACACAAAAATAGAAAAAAAAACAAAAATTTTTTGGGGTTCCCCATGCTTTCAAGTTTGAACTGAAACTCAATTTTTTTTTCATCATACCCATATGCGGGGGTGATCTATGGATATCATTTTTTTCTAAACTGAATAGTTTGCGCGAGAGACACTCCCTGTAACTTCTAAAATAAGAGAATAATAAAACTAAAAAAATATATGATGTAAGTTCAATACCATGTAAACTTCCACCGAAAATTGGTTTGAACGAGATCTAGTACCTAAGTAGTTTTTTTTTAATAAGTACGTCATAAATCGTAAAATCGTAACTTTTATTTTATGTTACTTGCTGCTAGGGAACCCTTCATGGGCGAGGCCGACTCGCACTTGGCTGCTTTTATTTACAAAATGCGTTACCTACGACCTTTTCGACAAAAGCATACAAAATATGTTAGGGACAATGAAACAAAATGGGAACCATATTTTACTATCTACAGAAAATATCCATAATTTTTGGTGAAATATTTATCCCCATTCAAGAGATTTCCGAAAAAAAATACAGTTAACAAGAAAATGGACATTTTACTCAAAATATTTTGACACAAAGAAAAAGTAGTTCTTCAGTCATTATGTAAGTACCTACTTCAATAAAGCTTTAGAATTAACTTATAATTATTTGACCGATAAATTGTTGGTTTTCAATTCTAACTGAATATTTAGGATGAAATAATTTTTAAGTACCTCTATATAATAAGACCGAAAAGTCAAGCGAACAACTATCAACCAAGGTGCGGATAAAAATCGATACTTTCTACAAAGGAAAACAATGTTAGTGCATCCCCAGATAACTATTTATTCTGCGTTGCTGGAACTTTAAAATATTTCATATTTATAGGTCTGGCGTCTGGCATGCATTTTAAGGTAAAAATTCATATTTTTCACTTACCGTAAACTTAAAAAGTGAGGGTGAGAGTTTAAAATAAGTCCGTTCTTTTGTTTCCTGTTGAGGCTTTGGCCACACTTCCCCTTTCGTTGGTGGGAATGCTGGTCCAGGATTAACAATGTTCATACTGGTCACAAAAAATACGCAAAATGCGTTAAAAAATAGAAGCCGCAACATTTTCGCGGTAAAATAAATTACTCGTACGATAGGTTTGACAGACCGGACTAAACTGTTTATTTTTAATGAGCCCAGTATGCACAGCAGGATTTTGACACATGACACATCAGCTGAATCGGCGAGGTGTTGCGAATTTGTCAAGAAATTACAGAATTTTAGTGAACTTTCAGCAATCGGGTTTTTTTGTTTCATACAATAAGTTTGTGGTTAATATCTCCAATAAAGTGTTGGGGTCGGTAAAATGGCGTCAGTGTATTGCCAAATACCTACGTGTTAAGTTAAGGCTAATGCTCCAAAGCAGCCCGCGAAATTCAAATTTTCTTTCTTTTTATGCAATTTGCAGGGCAGTGGTAAGTTGTATATTGATGAAACTATCGGTCGCGGCTGTAAGACGTATGTAGTTACAGAATTATAATCATCAAAATCATCAATACAACCCTCAAGGTTCATAAAAGTCGAGGAACGACTTTGACCGTGAAAAGTTCGTTCATCGACTCGTATGAACTTGGAGGGTTATAATGAATTTTGGTGATTATAGTAGGTAAGAAAATTTGAATTTCGCGGGCCACCCTGACTCATAATTATCACTGCACTCCTCAAAAATAGGTAACGCAGATGCGCTGGAAATAATGCAAGTACGAAGGCAAGTTTTTCGTTTGCAAAAAAAACTGGAAAAGGCAAAGTAAAAACAGTAACCTTTTATTGGACTAAAAAATGTAAGATAGGTTTTCTTTTTGACAATTTAAAAAAAAAAGTTTCCATGAACTCGATAGATGGCGTTGATCTGACTACGTTACTGGGTGCCAAAGACAAACCGCTTGAAAAAACACGTCACATACGCTCGTTGACTGACACTTTCGTTTGCATAAGCTTCTGAATATAATCATTAGGTCCAAGTGATAGTGGCGAGAAAGATACGGACGTAATTTAGAGCAGTCAAATGTAACTGGATCTAATATTTCCATACAAATGAAGGTTGCACGTAAAACATGTCGACTAAAAACACGCTGAAGCGCAAGGCATAAGCTAGTTTGACATCTCTAAATTAGTTCATAGCTATAGCCGTCCTTTTCTCGCACTGCCTTTTAGTAAAAGATAGCAATAGCCTAAATTAAGTTTAGTTTGTGCACAGCAGAATCGACACCATTATAATATGACGTTCTATTCCTTGCAGAACGTAGTCAGACCAGCGCCATCAATCCAGCGACTAGGGAAGAGTTGAAAAAGAAAATCCCTCATAGTTCCAACCAAAGTTCTTTCCTGATTGCGGCGGAGAAAACCATAGAGAAGTGAATGGGAACATTTTGTTTGTTGACGTACAATGTACACCTACACACTGTCATTTGTCATTGAATTGACTTTTGACTGTTACTGTCGTTACTAACAAAGTGACAAATACTATGTAAATAGATTATTTATACCACTCAGAATCAATCGTTGAATATTAAAACTTGTGCAAAGTATATAAGTAATTATGGTTCAGGTCAGCATCTTCAGATCTGCAGTGATGACATTGGCTATTTTCTCATAAATATGAAATCTCTCAGAGTGGACTAATATTACCCAAACAAGATGTATATAAGATACATAATTATGTAGGAAGATCCTTTATAAATTTACAGGTTTATTAGGTTTTAATATTGTGTGATTTAAACATTGGATTTTCCAAGATCCAGGTGTAAGTAATTGATAATTCATCCCATAGTTAAAATATAAATAGGTATTTTAGTGCATCTTTCGATTCTAGGCACCTTCACTATTTGTATTTTTGATTCCACCATGGAACTGGCTTTCTTAGAGCAGTATTTGAAATTAATTTACGCTTTGGAATTGTTTTATTCCGTAAATCATTAATTTAATGTTTCAGCAAAATTATTACACATATGAAATTGATAGGAGTATCATTAATTAAATCAATGTAGGAAAAGTTAGTTTCCGATAGGATTTAATAATTATGCCAAGCAAATATAATTATTTAGTTTGATCCGTAGGAGTATTGTAAATGAAATTGTATGAAGAAAAGGGTGGAATAGTTCCTATGTAACGGCACCAGCTATTGTGCTAACACTAATTGACTTGCTTATACTTTTTGGCAATGGCAATACATGTGATCAAAGTGTCTCGTGAAGACATTACACTACAAACAAAGTGAAGCTGACAGTTTAGATTTTCAGACAATTTCTTTATTAAAGACTGGGTAGTAACATCATTATGCAAACAGATAAACAAAAATATCTGCCGGGGCTGCGGGACTGTTTGAAAGAGATACCGTGGCCCTGGAACATAAAGGTCGAGGCAGGAACATGGATGGGTTTTAGTCAGTAAAAGTCACACTCCCTCCCGCTCCGCCCAGAGTGGGAGAAGTCATTTGATGATTTCCCATCCGAAATAAAAAAAGGTAGGCAGGCATTCATTCCCAGTGGCTTGGCGGAGATTGCCATCGTAGGCAATTGGGAAAAAAAACCCAGTTGCACTTCAGTTTATTGCTTTGTTTCTTGTGCAGAATAAAATATTAAGGATTTTTTTATAATATTGAAAGCTCTAAAATCACATAAGAAGTAGACACATAATTAATACTGTAATAATAAAAAATAAAAAATATATATATATATATATTGATGCTAGATGTTTTCCCTGTGTTGTGAAGCTACTGGGTTAAAATAAAATATGAATAGTGTGTGTGTGCTCAAAAAAATAAGTTTAAAAATGAACCTCGGGCGCCAGAGCACACACCATGCTTACGGATTGTTCAGGCAGCAGGCATTAAAAACCTTTAATCTGCTAGCGGGGGGCATCAATAAAAGTCGAACAAAGTTATAAGAAAAATCTAACTTTATTTGCCCGTAGGCTGCTGGGCTTAAAACTAAAACAATTGAAGATTCCTTCCTAAAGAAAAGAGTATTTAAAACTAAGAAAGAGGGTCAGATCATTATTGCACTTTTTGAATAATACAGTTAAAATTATACCAAGGCCAGAATAACCAGCCCACCACACACGATGCTCATCTCATGGGTCCTCCACTCAGGCGTGCGTCCCAGGTGAGTTGGTAGGAGCCGCGCGTCCAAAGTTTTAATTTGTAGAAGGTAAAGGAAACACCTCATTGGGCTGCAAATACGAACAATTTTGTTAGGTGACGCTATTACCAAAAATATGGCGTCGCACGCCTTCCGAGAAAATCTATCAAATATACTACTTACTGTTTCCTTCAAAATTCAAATGATTGTCCTCCTCATGCAGGACATCCAGATTATCTATTAAGGGTATGATTCCTGAAACAATGTAATATTTGCATCGATGAGCGTCGGACACCACGCAAACACAATTTTGAATTTGTATTGGAAAATACGAAGAACTCGCTTACCATTGAAATAAAACGGAATCCTAGGGGGAATCATGGAAGACTACCGGCAGCTAACACATTTCGGAATAATTTCCGGTGTCCTGTAACCCGATTATACGGATTTATTATCGAGCGATCTAGATCACCGCCATTCTTCCAAAACTCTCAGTCGGAAAGTGACAGTTGTCAATGGTTGTCAAAGACAAACTCCACAGCTAAGAAAAATCAGTGTGACCACTACACAAAAAAAATAATTTTAAAGAAATAAATCCGCTTTCATGTAACAGGCTTAAAAGACCCGTTACATTACATCCCTCCCCGAAAAATAAAAGAAAGGAACTTTCTTTTATTAGAAAGAAATCTTCAACCAAATAAACCAAACCTAATTACTTTCTAATTCCAAATAAAAGAAAAAAAATCATAAAAGATTCAAAGTGTAAATGAATTCTGAAAACGTCAAGCGACTAAGTATCAAGAACTCTATAAAAGCAAAAAAAATATAAATAACAAAAAAAACAAAAAGGAAATCTGTGAAAAACAGAATAAAAAAAATAAGTTATAAAAACTTAGATAAATGAAACGACGAGAGAAATCTCTTACCGCTTCCAAACTACAACCTTTAGTGCAGTTAGGCACCTTCGCCACTGACTAAAAATTTCGAACAAACTCGAACAATATACCAAAACAAACTACAACTTTTGGTACAATTAGGCACCTTCGCCACTGATCAAAAATTTCGAACTAACAATATACCAACACAAAACAAACTACAATTTTTAGTGCAGTTAGGCACCTTCGCCACTGACTAAAAATTTCAATCCATTTGGAACAGCACAACCTTGAGTGCAGTTAGGCACTATCGCCACTGACTACTAGGTCAGCTGCTTCCAACTCTACCATCTCTAGAGTGCAGTTAGGCTCTATCGCCACTGACTAACTCCGTGTTCTACAATCCAAAAAATATTTGAAAATCCAAACAAAAGTTTTCAAATAAAGCTGAAGGACTTAATTTAAAAATATTGTTACAGGAACAACCTGCAACAAAACAAAGAAAAAGCGTATTGTGATCGGCTCATCACCACCGAATTCCCGAGCACAACAGCTGCAAAGGAATGTGAATGCTGTGACTGGCTCAACACTACCAATCTCCCAAACACAAACAAATTCACAAAAAAACATTGAGATCTCCAATGAGAAATCTCAATAATAAAAGGGCGAAACCCAAAGTTTCACAATGCGATCGGCACACCACCACCGAACTTCCGAGCGCAAAGAAAAAGAATGACGAAAGTCAAAAAAAAATAAATCCCGCATTGTGATTGGAACAACAATGTCCAACACAATGGAAAAGGAAAAAATATGGCCGGGGCCAAAATCCCACATTGTGACCGGCACAACACCACCGACCTTCCGAGCACAATGGTAAAAGAGTCGAAATCAAGGTCAAAAATTACACCAAGATCCAAAAAAAAATGATAAGGCATTTTGCAACAAAAGTTACAGAATGACCCTAAAAAGCAAAGTCCAGGATGAACGCGTTACTAACAAAGTCAAATCCGATCATTAAAAAGAATGAAACTCTAGTAAAAATGAGAAACAATTCTGACAATGAACAAAACAAAATAGATTTAAAAATCGATTACTATTTATAACGAAGAGGAAATAGAATGATTTTAAACTATGTAAAAAAGTGAAGATTACAAAAACTTGAAATTGAATTTAAGTCTTTTAATCCCAAGGTAAAATTACCTGAAGTGTAGGATTATATAAGATTCTAATAAAATGTAAACAGGTAAAAAGGTTACCCTTAAAAAGAAAATAGAATCATATATAATCTAACAAAAACAAACAAAACATAAATAAGATCCTTCGATGTGAAAAATAGTTAGTGTGAAAAAAAAAACTAGTATTAAATTAACCAGAATGACCTAAGCTTTATTTTAGAAAGAATCGAATTGGAATCTAATAAATTATAGTGAAGTTACCTAACATAATAATAAGTTTCAAACGGTAATAGCCTTTCATACATCATTCTAACAAATACCGATCTTCACACAAAAATACTCAATAACAAAACAAAGTCTAAAAGTTCCCAAAATTAAAATTTAATAATATCTTTAACATGATAACGCCCCACTGAACCTTTATTTAAATCTTTCAAAACATAGACGTTATCTGAAACCTTTTCAGTTATTTTACACTTTACAAACTTAGGTGCAAGCTTAGCCGAAAAATATGCAGGTGCATGAGATTGAACAAAACTTCTTCTCCACACCATATCACCCACATCAAAAGAAATGACTTTCCGACCTTTATTATAATAAGCGGCATTTCGCTTATACCCCTTTAACAAGTAAGCTTGAACTTTAACAAAAATATCACTAAGTGAACTAAGAGAAACTGCATAAGCATTCCTATTTGAAATTTCTAGTTGAGTTAAATCTTCAACAGAACTACTAAAATGATGTAATGACGCATCAAGAATAAGCTCCCTACCAAACATCAGAAAGTTAGGAGTAAACTCAGTAGCAAGGTTTACACTATTATTTAAAGCTAATTGAACATTGGGCAAAAAACTTGACCAAGTTCTATGATCATCTTTAACAAAACACGATATGCAGGTTTCGACCGTTTTATTATACCTCTCAACAGGATTATTTTGAGGTGTATACAAAGTATTATAAAATATTTTGGTTATATTAAAACCTTTCATAAAATCTACAAAATGTTTTGAAGTAAATTGGGTTCCATTGTCACAGACTACTATTTTTGGCAACCAAACTTAAGAAATATTTATTTTTCAAAATGTTTACAAATTACTCTAGTGGTAGCATTGATCATTGGAAAGAACCAGCAATATTTAGTAAAAACATCTACAACCGAAAGTATGTATCTATGACCAGAATAAGTTTTAGGTAGAATTCCTATGATATCAACGGATAGCATCACTTTGTTTTGTAAAAAGAATAGGAGCTGAACGGTAAATGTTAAAAAAGGTTTTTAAATAATCCAACCAGCTTGAGAAATCTTTGTCACGAGTAACATCATGCGGCTTTTTACTTCTAATTAATTTTTCACACATCGAGGCACGCGAAGTTTTTTATCAAAAATGTGGGCTCGATGCAACCGAACTAGTTTTTTGACTCTTGCCTTCTGACACTTAAAACAAACAATACCCGATTCCTGAAGCGGCGGAAACTGAACTCCCTTGTCCATGATTAACAAAACAGCAAGTCAAATAAGAAGCGATAAGCAAGAACTAAACGTCAAAAAGTTTTAAGATTTGAAAATAAATTCTCAAGTTTGAGGTTAAGTATGAAAGTCAATGTGGTTTGCCCATGAAAAATTACTAAGTTAAATATCGTTTTAAAAAAGTGCAATAATCACTTACAAACAGCTTAAGTCTAGTTAAATTAAATGTACAATATTGTATTTAACAATTAGATTAAATTAATTACATACAAAGTTAAACTTAGTTTTTTAAAATAACTTTCCTGTTGAGTGCAACAACTAAACGCGGTCTATACTATAAATATGTTGGTTTTGCTAAGAAAAAACATGTTATTAAAACAAACAAGTCAATAAACAACATTATCAATTGTAAACGCCAAACATTGTTTACAAAGATTCACCAAAATAAGTTAAGTACTACTTATGAGTCAAAAACTAAAATAAACACAAAGTTATTAAAATAACAATGATGAACAAACAAAAGACTCATAGGTTAATTAATTATTGTGCAATAATGACCGTATATACTCATAAACAAGCACCAGACAACCTACTTCAAGTCCCTGTTCGCTGAGCGACAATTGTAATAATAAAAAATATATATATATATTGATGCTAGATGTTTTCCCTGTGTTGTGAAGCTACTGGGTTAAAATAAAATATGAATAGTGTGTGTGTGCTCAAAAAAATAAGTTTAAAAATGAACCTCGGGCGCCAGAGCACACACCATGCTTACGGATTGTTCAGGCAGCAGGCATTAAAAACCTTTAATCTGCTAGCGGGGGGCATCAATAAAAGTCGAACAAAGTTATAAGAAAAATCTAACTTTATTTGCCCGTAGGCTGCTGGGCTTAAAACTAAAACAATTGAAGATTCCTTCCTAAAGAAAAGAGTATTTAAAACTAAGAAAGAGGGTCAGATCATTATTGCACTTTTTGAATAATACAGTTAAAATTATACCAAGGCCAGAATAACCAGCCCACCACACACGATGCTCATCTCATGGGTCCTCCACTCAGGCGTGCGTCCCAGGTGAGTTGGTAGGAGCCGCGCGTCCAAAGTTTTAATTTGTAGAAGGTAAAGGAAACACCTCATTGGGCTGCAAATACGAACAATTTTGTTAGGTGACGCTATTACCAAAAATATGGCGTCGCACGCCTTCCGAGAAAATCTATCAAATATACTACTTACTGTTTCCTTCAAAATTCAAATGATTGTCCTCCTCATGCAGGACATCCAGATTATCTATTAAGGGTATGATTCCTGAAACAATGTAATATTTGCATCGATGAGCGTCGGACACCACGCAAACACAATTTTGAATTTGTATTGGAAAATACGAAGAACTCGCTTACCATTGAAATAAAACGGAATCCTAGGGGGAATCATGGAAGACTACCGGCAGCTAACACATTTCGGAATAATTTCCGGTGTCCTGTAACCCGATTATACGGATTTATTATCGAGCGATCTAGATCACCGCCATTCTTCCAAAACTCTCAGTCGGAAAGTGACAGTTGTCAATGGTTGTCAAAGACAAACTCCACAGCTAAGAAAAATCAGTGTGACCACTACACAAAAAAAATAATTTTAAAGAAATAAATCCGCTTTCATGTAACAGGCTTAAAAGACCCGTTACAATACATAAATACAATACAGTAAACAAATTTGGTATTGGCGATGATGTCACCTAGTTAGAATTAATAAAATTGCGGCATTGGTAAAAAAACTATTTACCCATTTATAAAAAAAATAAACTTTACTTCCATTAGTGTTATCTTAAATCATGTCAGAACAAGGCGCATCTTCTAGTTCCGGTTAAAGTGACCTAGTGTATGTATATGTCACCGTAAAATGGTCAAACGTTACATTGTAATCTCTCTAGCACGATTGTAAACTCACGAAATATTGTCAACTGAACATACTGCTTACAATATAACGCTTTTCCCCTAAAAAGCGTTGTCGACGGAGCCCCGAACATTTCGTGAGTTAGATGTAAGTAAAGTTTATTTTTTTTAATTATTTTGGGGTAATTTTTTTATCAATGCCGCCATTTTATTTAGTCTAACTAGGTAGCATAATTTCTGTAGTGGGTGGCGATTTTTTTTCTTCGGTGTCTCCTGATACTTTTTTCACCCTTCGTCACTGGTAAGTGGTAGGTTGGTAGTTGGGAGGTGGTAGGTAGGTAGGTAGTAGGTAGGAAAAAGAGCACTGCAACGATCCCGGGTACAGCTAGTATTAAATATAAAATTCGGGTCAATTAGGTGGTTGTGTTGGTCTTGGTAGTGTTACGTCACGTTTTTTTTGTTGCAGTCACGTACATAGGCGGGTTATGCGGCCAAGGCACATACTACCGAGGTGCAAATTTTAACGGTGACTCTTGAAGTATAGTCCTTTAATTTTAATTGGTTTAGGCGTAGGTATACTTGGATACTTTGTTTCTTATTGAGTTTCAGTTGAGAGCATCGATGCTTGGTGAATAAATCAAAGCACTATGGATGTAATCAACCAATGGAGCTCCTGAAAATATCTTTTAGATGACCGGTTTTATTATAAACTAGCTGACCCGCGCTACTTCGTCTGCGTCACATAAGAGAAAAAACGAAAAGAAAAAAGAATCCTCGTTTTTACAACATTTTTCATTCCTGCTCCGCTCCTAATGGTCGTAGCGTGATGTTATATAGCCTAAAGCCTTCCTCGATAAATGGACTATCCAACACAAAAATATTTTTTCAAATTGAACCAGTAGTTCCTGAGATTAGCGCGTTCAACAAAACAAATAAACAAACAAACTCTTCTGTTTTATAATATTAGTATAGACTAGCTTCTGCCAGCGGCTTCGCCCGCGTGAAGTTTGATTATTGTCCCATGGGATCTTACTACCGGAATAAAATGTATCCTATGTTTTATGTGGGTCATAGCGTGATGATATAAACGTAAGAGTAAACAAATATGATAATAACAAATCTCCGAACTGCTAAGCTATCGGGAGTTACACGTGTTATTGTGAGTCAACTATAAAAGATAGACATATGCTGTCTTGGGATATTTTTTATATAATTTTATGTGGAATATTTCCGTTATACATGATTTCTATGTAGCTTTAACCATTAAGGCTGCACACGCGACGGAAGCTAAAAAAACCAAGTAACTTCTCCCGTTTTCCCAACATTTCCTTTCACTGCTCTGCTCCTATTAATGGTAGCGTGATGAAAAGTATACTATTACCTGCTCAGGAGTATGTAGAATAATTGTACCAAGTTTCGTTAAAATCCGTCGAGTAGTTTTTTTTTCTATAAATAACATACAGACAGACAGACAGACAGACAGACAGACAGACAAAAATTTTACTGATTGCATTTTTGGCATCAGTATCGATCACTAATCACCCCCCGATAGTTATTTTGTAAATATATTTCATGTACAGAATTGACCTCTCTACAGATTTATTATAAGTATAGATAGATAGATTAAATCACAATATTAAAATTCATTTATTTTGAACAACAGTGATCCATATTTTGTTAGAATTACACACGGCTTATATTCTAGTGTTAGTAACATTGATATAAGTCCAAATAATATTATTCAATCAAAAGACAAACTGGCAGAAATACATGTTGCGGATGTTGCCTACCTCCGCACAAAATGATATAAAAATTGAAGACAACTGACATCTAAAAATCCGCACTGGGCCCGTGTGGTGGATTATATATGTCACCGTCAATTTATCTATTTCGAGAGCTTACAATATCGCTAGAGAGATTACAATCTAACGTGTTTGTCAATTTTACGGTAACATAATTATATAAGCTGATGATGACGACCATAAGAAAGTAGAAAAAACCGTAAGAATGTTAAATATATTTAGATTCCTCCGACACAAAACCCTGGTCCATTAGGTGGTTGTGCATGGACCCCGCGGCGGTTCATTCGACACGCGTGCTCTTCCAGACGATAGCTTACTTCGTTTGTAGTGTGGCTGGAGTAGTTAAGAGGTTGTTCGGCACTCCAGAGTTTTTCAGCCATTGCACTTGTTCGAGGCCATACCCTTAACAATTAAAATGTTTTCAATTAATTTACAATATAAAGGGTGTTAACAACCTCATCACGAAGCCGTCAACCAAGCATTCTGTACATCAAACTAAGTAAGTTTACGCAAAAATTATTGCTGGGAAACTACTTTATTTTTTGCTTCGATCAATAACTAGTTTTATTGGGACATGGCTGACGAGGAGAACTGGATCAAGGAGAAGGAGCAGATCGTCGATTTTTTGGGATGAATAATCATATCTTGTGGTAGAAATCAATGTAACGCAATTAAGACATTGTGCTGATGGATGGTTTGAATGCCTAGTTCGGGGCCGTAGAATCTTACAATAAAAATGTTAAAAAAAAAACTTGTTAAAAAGTTTGAACTTTGACCTCCAATATCTTCGTAACTAGAAGGTTCCTGTAGGTGTAGAGCAAACAAAACGAAGGGTTTTACACCCTTTATTCTCTTTTAAATAGGAAGTGCAACTTGAGTGCATGTTTCCAATGAATTTCTTTATTACGTATAGTCGGGTGCAATTAGATATACAAAAAATCTCAAAATAGAACGAAGTTTAGTGGTCGGATTTTCGAAGTTAAACCAATTAGCCACTTGTGTTTTTTAAAAGTAATTTTCAATAACCGGTATTTAATTTAGCTACTCCGCGTAAAAATATAGAAAATTAAAGCTACGTAGTAGTATTATGGTCTTTAAATCAGAAGCCGAAAGGCACTTGTTCTCCTCGTCATTGCGATATTTTGTTTGTTTTAGACCGTAGCTGGTAACTTCTAGTTACGGAGATAGGTATATTGTGTGGGTCGAAGTTCCAACATTATCGCAAGTATTTTCTTCAAATACCTACTAGTTTTACTGGGACATGGCTGACGAGGAGAACTGGATCAAGGAGAAGGAGCAGATCGCCTCCGTCGATGATATCGGACATGATCTTACTACCGTGAATATGCTATAGAAACCATATAAAGGGTGTAAAAAACCCCTTAACGAACCCGAAAGGCACTTGTTCTCCCCGTCTGTGACATTTTTTTTTGTTTTAGGCCAAACCTGAAAGCAGTAGTAGTTACGAAGATATTGGGAGCAAAGTTCCAACTTTTACATGTTTTTGTAAGTAAGATTTTACTATAAACGCCTCCACGACCCCGTACTATTCGATCCGTCCACAGGCACATGGCAACGTTTTGAGTGAGGTAGGTACCCCAAAGATTTTTTACCCCAAAGAAAAAGTCGTTTCCCAGCAATAATTTTTGCGTAAAGTTACTTAGTTTGATGTACAGAATACTTGGTTGACGATTTCGTTATGAGTTTGTTGTTTACATTCAATTTTGTATATTTTATAGCATTGGACAGTGAGTGGATCTGACTATGGTAAGGTTTGGTATTGTAATATGTGGTATATTTTTATGACACATTGTCACAATTAATTGAGTTTACGTACCTGCTTATGAAATTCCTATCATCGACGGACTCTCCCCACATACAAGCCTCGCCTCCCAGAATGTTGTTCAGGTCAAACTCTTTGTGATGTTTCGGGATCATCTGACGGGGGTCCACTGTGTAGAACTTGAACCAATCGCCGCCAGTATGCAGATAGTCCAAATACCACGATGCAGAGTAGACAACTTTGTGTTTGCCCTTCAAAACCTGTAGAATGGAAATCAGTTTTATGTAATAATTAAATTAATTTTGTCACTCTAGTAACTCGCAAAAAACACGAAAACCTGCCTTCAAACTACCATCATATCTGCAAATTAACAGACAGGATCCTTATTATTTCGAAGTGTCAGTTAAGGATAGGAACCTACCATTAGCAAGTAAAAAACATAAAACTTTTCATCAACAATATTTCCAACCTGTGCTTATTGTCTACATGACATAGGAACGTTTTCAGTGAAGTGCATGCCGATTTCGATGTTAACATTCGCAGAATAGAAATACCTAGGTAGTAGGTAGTTTAGAAATTATTGACAAATTCAAGAACCCAAAGAGTCGACAGCAATGTTAACCTAGCCGGGAAGGAACATTCACGAAAAATTAAAATAAAAAGCCAGATTCAAGGGAAAGAGTTCATAGAAACATGATCATTCAATATTCCAGCCGAAAGACGTCTACTGCTGGACATAATCCTCCCCCAAGTGTCGCCACATTGACCGGTCCAGTGCGATTCGCATCCAATGGATTCCTGCCACCTTACCAAGTCGTCGGTCCAACTAGTGGGAGGTCTTCCAACGCAACGTATTTCGGTTCTTTGTCGCCACTCCAGAACTTTTTAGCCGTTTCGGCCATCCGTTCTGCGAGCAATGTGCCATGCCCACTGGCACTTAAGTTTGGCAATTCTTTGGGCTACGTCGGTAACCTTGGTTTTCTTGCGGATGTCTTCATTTATAATTCGATCACGCAAGGAAACTTCGAGCAGAGCCCTATCCATTGCCCTTTGGGGACTTTAAGCCTTGGATAAAGCCGATTGTGAGCGACCACGTTTCGGTCCCGTATGTAATCACTGGGACACACTGGTCATAGACTGTAGTCTTGAGACACTGCGGTAAATTGGACGAGAAGATCCCGCTCAACTTCCCGAACGCTGCCAGCCGAGTCGGATGCGACAATTGCCCTATTTCTCGAAGTAAGACCTATCTAACTGGTACTAGAAACACAGCTGTACCTATTACAATATATTTGAAAATAAAAGCCAGATTCTAGGGAAAGAATTCATTGAGACATAGCTGCTGTATGTACCTAGTTACAATATAATTTTAATATTTGTCATAATCTCATGAGAGTAAACATGTCAACATGTGGTCTTGATGGACACCACTTTTTTCATGCAGCACGTATGCAATAGCAAGACGAGCGGCAACTTTTTTGTTGTGATTGTGATTGAATACTTACGCGAACCATATCCTTAGCTCCGATGGTTTTCCAAACTTGCACGATTGCGTCGCTTGGCAGTTTTACACCGTCATCGAAAACTTCCTGAAACATTTCGGATTAAAATTATCGTTTTTACGGCAAGAGAAAATTCGAACGTTGATTACTATTATACAGAGAAACTAAATAATACAATAGATGTATTGACTCTGTAAGTTTGTAGGACAAAAAACCGGCCAAGTGCGAATCGGACTCGCGCATCCGTCGTCATTTTTATCATTTTTTGTTATAGCGGCAACAGAAATACATCATCTGTAATTATTTTAACTGTCTTGCTACCACGGTTCATGAGGTACAGCCTGGTGACAGACAGACAGACGGACTGTGGAGTCTTGGTCATACGGGCCCGTTAACCCTCAGAAAGTATCTAATAACAGCGTCATAGTGCAGAAAGTACTACTGCGTTATGACATGACACAAACGGCGAGGGCAGTTAATTCAGGGAGACAATTTGCAGAATAAAGAATGTTAACACCTATGGTTAAAACCCTACCTTGGACAGGTTAGAATTGTTGTGACTCATATAAGGACGATTAGCACGCTGTATAAGTCGAGATTCAAAGCTACTAAATGGCTACTGCTAGAGCGTTTTTGTGGCCTCGGGGCAAGGACCTTCTAATTGGATTGGATTGTGTAAGTTTGTGAAAAATATGAGTAAGTCTGTAAAAAATCTATACTTATAATAAATCTGTAGAGAGGTCAATTCTGTACATCTATACTAATATTATAAAGAGGAAAACTTTGTTTGTTTGTTTGTAATGAATAGGCTTAAAAACTACTGGACCGTTTTTAAAAATTCTTTCACCATTCGAAAGCTACATTATCCACGAGTAACATAGGATATATTTTATCCCCGTACTCCCACGGGAACGGGAATTACGCGGGTGAAACCGCGTGGCGGGCGCTAGTGAAATATATTTACAAAATAACTATCGGGGGGTGATTAGTGATCGATACTGATGCCAAAAATGCAATCAGTAAAATTTTTGTCTGTCTGTCTGTCTGTCTGTCTGTCTGTATGTTATTTATAGAAAAAAAAAACTACTCGACGGATTTTAACGAAACTTGGTACAATTATTCTACATACTCCTGAGCAGGTAATAGTATACTTTTCATCACGCTACCATTAATAGGAGCAGAGCAGTGAAAGGAAATGTTGGGAAAACGGGAGAAGTTACTTGGTTTTTTTAGCTTCCGTCGCGTGTGCAGCCTTAATGGTTAAAGCTACATAGAAATCATGTATAACGGAAATATTCCACATAAAATTATATAAAAAATATCCCAAGACAGCATATGTCTATCTTTTATAGTTGACTCACAATAACACGTGTAACTCCCGATAGCTTAGCAGTTCGGAGATTTGTTATTATTATATTTGTTTACTCTTACGTTTATAATATTCTCACTCAACCCCAATTTTGAAACTTCACGCGGGCGAAGCCGCTGGCAGAAGCTAGTACAATACTAAGAGTTTGGTTCTAGGTACTGTACCCTACAATTTATAACGTTCTTACTAATCCTCTGGTATTGGGGAAGAATGAGCCTGCCTCCACCTGGCGACGACCATAATATTATGCCAATGTTGAATGTATAGAAGAAGACGCGTTGTGTCAACCCCAAAACCGTTTTCGAAATTGGGTAAAAGGATAGTAGGTGAAAAAACGACTTGCTTAAAATGCTTCGGTTAACATATTATTGCATACCTGCCAGACCATGGGTTTGGATTTCTGTCCCAACAGCGGAAGGACTTTTGTCATGAAGTACGCGTGTAGTTCTCTGGGCCGACGCATTTTGTGCTGCCTCATGAATTTTGCAACCTCTGGGTTCGATGCCCTGAAAACGATAGTACACAGTATTCAGATTTATTTCAGGTTTGTAAGACGATGAAATATGGTTGTGCCATAGATAGAAACCACTGGTTTTTGGGAGCGATTCGCAGCACCGGGAAAGCCAATACAAGATACTGCAACCGATAACACTAAGAACAGGTTATTTTAATAGGTAGTCGAATTTATTTGTTCCGTTTACGTCGAGCCGAAAACTTTGTCTCGCTTACTAACAATTATTTAGAATCTTATAACCTAATAAGTATATTGAAACTCACCAGCAGTCCATATGAACTTCATCGCCTCCCAGATGGAAGTATTTATCTGGGAACCGCTCCTGAACTTCACGGAATAGATCACCGATCAGTTTGTACGTAACGTTGTTTATCGGATCCATTGGTCCTAATCCGACAATCTTGCCGAATTGATAGCATTTTGTCAGGATCCCTGGGTACGCGACGCCCCAAGATCTTGTATGTCCTGTTAAAATTAAATAAAAATTGTTTATTTTCATACCTAATGTGAGTATCTTAAACCTGTGGACACTGCTTCTACGATTAAACTATCGCGTAGTTCCCATTCCCGTAGGAGTCCAGAGATAAAATATAGTCTATGTTTCTCGTTGATATCGCAATCCATTGCTGAAAGAATTTTTCAAATCGGAAAAAACAAATCTTTCCTCTTTATAAGAAGTACCTATGGATAATAGCTATAAAGTATAATAGTGTAAAGCACAGAATTAACACGGGATGGATGAAATGGCGGCAGGTCACGGGAACGATCTGCGACTCCCGCATTCCCCTAAAACTTAAGTGGAAGATTTATAAAACAATGGTTAGACCTGCTGTGTTGTATGGATCAGAATGTTGGGCCACAAAAGGGATGAATGAAAGGCATCTGCATGTCGCGGTGTTGAGAATGCTAAGGGGGATGTGTGGTGTTACTCGAATGGATAAAGTAAGAAATGAGTACCTATATTCGAGGAAGTCTGAAAGTGGCGCCGGTGACTGAAAAGTTGTGTGGTAATCGGTTGTCGTGGTATGGGCATGTGATGCGGAGGAATGAGGAAAATGTTGTGAAAAAAGTTTTGAGTATGAATGTGGATGGATATTTGAGTAGAGGAAGACCAAAGAAACGATGGATGGACTGTGTTAAGAAGGATATGGTAAGAAAAGAAGTGTCTGCTGAGATGACGAAAAGAGGAGTATGGAAGAAGAAGACATGCTGCGCCGACCCCAAATAAATTGGGATAAGGGCAAGAAAATGATGATGACCTATGGATAATAGCTGAACCCCACAACTTTGCCGGGTTAGAGACAAACATTTTTGTCATAGGATAGCCAAACTTTTATATGACCATAAGTCCCTTTAAAGTTATTTTATAGTAATAATTATTTTACCTCTTCGTCATGTACTGGTGTATTATATGTCCGAATAGTCAAATACATTTTTTGTCGTATTATAATGTCATATAGACGTTATTTCGAGTTTTTTTTTACAATCATCGTATAATAGCGTTTACGACGACATCTAATAAACTTACTTATACAACTTTTAGTCCTATTCCCCTGTAAACGTTATCGTGGTATAAATGTCATAAAACTGTTTTAATGAGATGTTTTTTCCCGGCAACTAGTTTCAGTTCTCTGTGAAGACGAATATAATATTGTATCGTCTGTGGGGTAAACGTAGGACATAAAAAGGAATCCTACTTATAATTCCGATAAATAATACAGAAAAATCATAAAATTTCGCGCCAATGCCTTGTTTTATTTCTTCTGTAGCTGGAATGCAACGCACACATTCTGCCCAAGAGTTCGGTGTTCGGCGCGTTTGGTTCCATTATTAAGATAAAATGTTTTTTTTTTTAATGGAACAGTAAAAAGTCGATTCTGAATTATGAATAAAGACTTATGCGTTTTCGAACACCGACGACGAAAATAAAAAAAAAATCCTTAGGGCAAAACATGCAATTTCACGCCCGGTCTGGTACGCTATTATGACGGTCTTGAGCAAGACCAACTATTTTTTATATTAGGCTGTATAACAGCTTCATACCTTTGCTTCTCCTTCAACCTGGCAAAAAGCGTAAACAAGTGAGACAAAGGCAGCACTTCCAAGGAGGTTCGGTCAGTCAGCTTATTTATTCTCGTAATGTGAAACTCCTTCGTGGAACTCTTATTTATTTTTTGGAAAATAAAAAAGAACCGTAAAGAATACGCACGGTGCTATATAAGGGGGGGGGGGGGGGAGTGCGGTAATAGTACATTTTGATACAAGTGGAGAAAGATTGTTATTGCCGTTCGAGGCGATATTGACAAACGAACCGTAGGCGAGTAGTGTTTCTGAGCCGAGAACTGCAATAACAAATGTCCACGTGTATCAAACGACGTTTTTCAATACACTTTTGAAGAAATAAAATAAAAGAACGGAAAGTATCTGTGTCATGAATTATTACGAGACTATGATTAAAATCTTATTTTTTTTCCCCGCTTTGGTTTCGCCACGTTGAACGAAAAGCAAAGGTATGAAGCCGTTATACAGCCTAATTTAGAAAATTGTTCTTTTTTAATATTTTTGAATTTAGAATACAAATAAATGTTATTTTATTTATAAAAGTAAATATTAGTTTTAAATAATCATGTTTATCTATGATATTGGATTTATAAACACAAATTGAATATAAAAAAAATGTTTACGCCGTAAAGACATAGATCGCTTTGCCGAAATTAAAAAAAGACACATTCACCTCTGACTATAGGCATTGAACCAAGTTTGACTAAGTATTATATAGTTATCTGTGGCAATTTTACTTTCTGCACACGTGTAGAAAAAACATGAAAAAAGCACACCTGTGAAATACAGTGCATTTTGAACCTAATTGTAGTGCGAAAAGAACCAGTTTTCGAGGAAGTGTATTGAAAATTACTTTTTCGTACCACTTGCTCAAAAAAGTGACATTCTATTCTATGCCACAAAAAGCGAACATAACAATAGTCATTTTTAATCTGTTAAATTGGCGTACTTAAGAGCATGAGAATTGAAATAATAATTTTTTAAACGTTGTAATATACAACGTGAAACAGAAAGGGTATAGTCATATGAAAGGGTGTGCTGCAGACCATCAAACTGAACAACTTTTTCCATGGAACCACCATCGTAATCGTGAAAAAATTTTCAACGTCACTAAATTCCAATACCTACTCGACCAAATGTATGAAACAGCTGATTATTTTTTACGATTTTTACACGTTGTATAATGAATACCTAATTTTCTCGCAAATGTGTTGAAAAACGTTGTGAACACACGTGCAGAAGAAATTGGTTTTTACCAACGAGTTGACGAATGTAAGCCCGAGACGAAGTTGAGGGTTGTCCTTTCAAAACATATATTTGGGAACCTAGATATTCTGTAATTCAATCGAAATAAATACACACAACCTTAAGAATATTACAAATTATTTTGGTAATACGTTTGTATAAAACGCATGCTCCGCCGGCCCTTTAAGCCATTTCAACGTTATCTATTAAGTACCGGACACCATGTATAAAGATTTAGAGATTTAAAGATTTAGATTATTTTTGTCTATTTGGAAGTCATACATACATCCGTGGTTCTGACGGATCCTTGTATGCTTTATTTTTTATGATTACACTATCGCAATTCATAGGAAACAGTTACGCAGGCGTAACTGCATGTGCGATAATTTTAAAATTATAACAATTAATTCTAAATGATGCGCAGCTGCGATTTCATTGATACCTACATTGAAAACAGGATAGAATAAGTATGTAGGTACTAACATTTAGTCGTGCCAAAAAAAATGCATATCATTTCCTACATAGTATGTATGACTAAATATTTGGGTTTTTCTTTGTACATGTACATGTGTGTGGGTACTGTATAATATGTTATCGGAAAAGTATGTTATCTGTCATTCATAACAATCCCTAGGAAATGTATATGTCACCGTAAAATTGTCAAACACGTTATATATTACAATATAACGTGTTTTTTCTAGCGATATTGTAAACTCTCGAAATATTGTCAACTGAACATACGAAAGTATCTCTGCCCCCATAATCGGGACTTGGGGCACCCCCCGTTAGGTTAGTTAGGTTCCTTTAAACCCTGCGCGAAGCGGGGTTCCGTCGACTACGCTTTTTAAGGGAATATAAAGTGTTTTATGTGTAATTTAAGTGGCGCGTAGGACAACTACCTACGTAGGAAATGCATACATTTCCCAGCAATTATGTGTGTGTGTAAGCATATTTGAATCCTTATTTTACACTTTTCCTAAGAAGGCTCGGAATTTTATACATTTCCGAGGAATTGTGCAAAATTTACAAAAAAGTACTCGCAATGACGGGGAAAATAAGACACTATGTATGTTACTAATTACTTAGGGTCAGTTCACACACATCGAGACTCGACGCGACGACACGCTGCGCGCACGTAATAGAGCGACTCAAAATATAACTTTATTGAAATACTACACGAAAAGAAACACTGTGCTAATTCAAAATACGTTGCAACATGCAGTGCTGCGCCTCGAGACGCCGCGCGGCGCAGCGCGAAATCAGTGGCTTCTTCAGAACCATCGCGCCGCATCGCGTCGCGTCGCGTCTCGTCTTGATCAACGTGAACTGACGCCAAAATCTTAATTCAGGATCGTGCTTACCAGGAACATCGAATTCTGGAATAACTCTTATTCCTCTGTCTCTCGCATAGGTAACAATCTGGTTTATGTTCGTCTTTGTGTAGATCATTGAAGGGTCGTAAGCGCCTTGCTCGCTGTAAACAGTTTTGTGATAATTACTATCCATGCAAAGTGAACATGCCAACAAATGTACCTACATATTAAACTAAATAGCCATCAGCACACGAATATTGAGTAAGTAATAGAAAGTGCAACGATTGGAAATCAAACAAACGCAACGTAGAATTTCGCGCTTTAAGCAGTTAATTTGTTAGGGTGGGTGAATGGTAGGTGTAGTGGGAGATAGTTAGGTGGGTGTCTTTTTTAAACTTTCACGATCACAACATATTATAAAACACTAGCTGACCCACGCAACTTCGTCTGCTTCACATAAGAGAGGAAAACGAAAGGAAAAAAAAACCCCGTTTTTCCAACATTTTTCATTCCTGCTCCGCTCCTTATGGTCATAGCGTGATGTTATACAGCCTATAGCCTTCCTCGATAAATGGACTATCCAACGCAATAATAATTTTTCAATTCGACCCGGTATTTCCTGAGATTATCGCGTTCAACCAAACAAACAAACTCTTCTGCTTTATAATATTAGTATAGATATGATAAAAACTTTTTAACAAAAAATAAAACCGACTTCAGAGAAAACAAAAAAGTGAAAAATAACTTCAGAAAAAACGCTTCAGAAGTCGGTGACCTTTTTTTGATTGATTTAGTTTTTTTGTCACCGACTTCTGAAGCGTTTTTTCTGAAGTTATTTTTCACTTTTTTGTTTTCTCTGAAGTCGGTTTTATTTTTTGTAAAAAAGTTTTTATTTTTCACTTTTTAGTGGTTCACATGTGCTTACCCCTTCACAGCGTACCGGCGTGATTTTCGGTTATGAACTGGTGTAAACAATAGACAGATATGAGATTTCGGCAAACCCAGTACATTTGCTATCATTTATTGAGGAGTTCCGTTGCATATCTCCAAAGTTCTTCATCAGATCTTCATCAAATTGAATTGGGATCACTTCGAGAAAGTACAATTCCTAAAACTACCCAAACCGATTCTAGTGTGCCTATAAAATGTGAAGAATTCTCTCAATTTCTCCAGAATACCATCATCAGCTACTGATTTGATGATTATAAGACCACACAGGAAGCACCAGCTTTCAAATAAAATAAGAACGATCAAAATCGGTTCACCCAGTAGAAAGTACTGAGGTAACAAATATTTTCGAAATCGGGTGTATTTTACACATGTGCGTACCCCCTCAGAGCATACAGGCATGATGTTACGTCATAATATAGTATAAACAATGAATCTACAAACAAAAAAAAAAAAAAAAAAAAAAAAAAATACAGACGAATTGATAACCTCCTCTTTTTGGAAGTCGGTTGAAAACGAGTATTTATCGCGAATTTACCTTCAATTTAAGCCCAACGGGTACGTGGGTGTTCCTCACAAGGAACACGTTGGAAAGCTAGCCTCCGTAGAAAAGGAAGTATCCGCCGACCACGAGTGTCTACATGTTTCAATTTTACTCGTATATTAAGACAATGAATGTTTGGTTACCTTAGCTGCGGGAATTTCTCGCTCTGATACGGAAAGCTCTGGTCATCCACGATGTGCCAGTGCAGAACGTTCATCTTGTTCATTTCCATGGCATCTAATGTTCTGAGAATGTTCGATACTGTGAGATAATGTCTTGATGTGTCGATCAGGAGACCACGATACGGGTATCTAGGGAAGTCCTCGATTTGCGTCACATTGATAAGTACGTCCTGTAACCAGCATAATATGCAGTTTAAACTTCCAAATACGTACGTTCTTCTAAATACTGTAGTTACACAAAATATCTTACTTCATATCCATTAGAAAAGTAGAACAATTGCGCGAAAGTCTCCATACCCCTCAGAATGCCCCATATTGAGTCACTTTTGAGTGTGGAAACTGCAGATACGTTAAGGGAGTCTGAAAAATTATATTGTTCTCATTAGATAAAAAAATAATACTGAACATTACAAATAAAATAAAAAAACAATAATCAATCAAATAAATAATCTATATAAATAAAAATGAATTGTTGTTCGTTAGTCTGATTAAAACTCGAGAACGGCTGGGCCGATTGAGCTGATTTTGGTTTTAAAATGTTTGTCGTAGTCCAGGGAAGGTTTAAACGGTGAGAAGTAGACAGGTAGGTAGGTAGGTAGTAGTAGGTAGGTAGGAAAAAATGCATTGCAACGCATGCCGGGTACAGCTAGTGTAGTAATAAAGAAAGGCTCGCCTGAATGGCATTGGGCAGTAGTACTAGGTTTCGATATTTTACAAATCTTTATATTACTACACTAGCCGACGCCCACGGCTTCGCCCGCATAAAATTATATACGAAAACCTTCCTCTTGAATCACTCTATCTATTAAAAAAACCCGCATCAAAATCCGTTGCGTAGTTTTAATAAAGATACTAGGGACAGACAGACGCGGCGGGAGACTTTGTTCTATAATTATGTAATGTAATGAGTAATGTTGTAATGATGTAGTCAATCGTTAGGCAGGTACGTTTTGCGGATAGTACAATAAGCCTTGTAGGTACGAAACTCACTTCAATGACTAATCTCAACGTTTATTCTGCTTTAAGTTTGTAGTTTTCAAAACTCGATTGCAATTTACTAACAACATTTGGTTGGAGTTGTTTTCACATTTATAGCATAGGTACTTAATGGTTAGGAATCTTTTGAATGAAAGTAAAATTACAATCTTATCAATGAAGGAACCAACCAGAACAAACGATGCGCGGTCAAAATCCATGTTATACCTACTAGCTTACTGATTTCCCAAAACTGTCGAAACCAATACCTACGCACCGATTTTTAATTGGTGTGTTTGTCGAAAAATAACTGAAATAACTAAAACCGACACTGCGGGCTTATGTTGGCCATTGCAAATCTAATTAGGCCCAATAGCTAGGGTATCATCGTCCATCTCAAACTCAGTGTTGGTGTGAAACCTCGGCCCAAGGTATACCGCATCGTCTGTCTTGCTCATCGCCGTCGTGCATAAGACCTGAACATGAGAAGAGGAACAGTTATACCTACATTTCTCATCCATATCCAAGTATGGGTAGGCCTCGCATGGTCTACTGAGGTCTATTTGCAGTTCCTCTAGCGTCCCCTTGAAGTCGGGGCTCGTGTCCACAGAGCGAGACTCCTGATGCTTCCGAACCTTCTTCGAATGTTTCCATGCTATGTGGTGGGTATTCCTTAGCACGGTAGTATAACGATCAATGGCATTTCTTAATATGTCGCATGTCTTTCCTTTTTCCTGTTGAAGTATTGGGACTATTAACATTTCTACTTACTGTTGTTATTGTGATTGATTAAATGTTTTTCAAAACACTTTCTCGAAAACTGGTTCATAGCGCACAACAATTAAGTTTATTTATTTATTTTATTCATTAACAAATGTAGTCATTAAACCTAATAATTATGCAGTCCCAACTAACGAGTCTGGGTAGAAGCACAATCTAAACAGCAGACAACATGCTAAGTGTCACTCTCTGGAATTCCGCCGAAGAGCAAGAAAAAATATCCAAATGTCGAGAGATATCATTGAGTGTTCTAATTGCACGAATCACTGGTGCGAACGGAACTTTAAAAATCCCCTCCCTTGGTCCCAACTTGGTCCCAACCGTAGCCTCCTGTTTGGAACGAGCAATATCAACGATTCTAGTATTTGTGGATTATTCAGCATACCACGAAATACCATGAAAACATATTTTAAAAGGGCGAGGTTGCGTCTAACTTCCAACTTATAGTAGTCAACCATTCCTAAAACAAAAAGAGTTGGATACATGAGTGGGTAGAAAGGGTAGACACCAAATTGCTTCCAGTATAAGTATCGGGTGAATTTGTTCTGCATCTTTTCCAGCATCTGGGAATACTTCGCTTCATAAGGATTCCAGATCATAGCACTAGTTTCCAAGTTGCTTCGCACCAAGGCATATTTGTAAAGTGTTTTCACTGCTGCCATATTAGTGAAGTCACGGGTTTCACGCAAGACAAAACCGAGATTTTTAAATGCTTTTTTGCACACCTGTACTAGGTATATGAGCACGAAACGAAAGAAGTTCAACCAAAGAGTAGGTATAATAATACGAGTATATATTGGGTTCATATTTGGGTTTTTCTCCAGTTTTCCAACACGTATGCGGGACTAAAATCTCGGATATTGTGTCTGCTATTTAACATCCTACACAACCCTAAAACACCATCCTATCTGCGGGAACGGTTTTCCTACTCTCGTCCCTCTGATGCACCTTGCAGGTCGCATCTTAGGAACCTCCTCAAATCCCCTCCACACTCTACCGACTTCTACTCCTATTCCTTCACTGTCCACGCCGTCCGGTTGTGGAATTCACTTCCACCTGACATTAGAGACTGCCAAACGGTTGCAGTTTTTAAGAGAAGAGTGAAAGATCATTACCTATCCATATCGTCATAATTGCATAAGTACCTATTTATTGTTTGTTATTTTATTGTTTTTATAGTAAGTAAGTAAGTAAGTAGTAAGTTTGTATAGTTAGTATAGTATATTTATAGTATGTATGAGTATGTATTCTTATATTGTATATATTTAATTAGTTTTATGCTGTATGTATTCCATTTTCTCTCCTTCTTTTTTACACACTATGTCTACATCTCTTTTTTTAGTATCTCCTTTCGTAGGTATGCTGGAAGAGATTTCTTTAGAAATAAGCATCACCTTTGTACTATTTTCTGTTCCTTTCTTCTTCTCTATATTTAGTGTGTACATAAATTGTTAAATAAATAAATAAATAAATAAATAAATAAATAAATAAATAAAAATTGCCACAGATATATAATTATACCTATTTGCATATAGTCAGAGCCTCAGAGGTGAATGGTTTTTTAGTAATTTCGGCATAGGAACATGCGTCTTTACGGCGTAAACATTTTTTGAATTTTCAAATTGTGTTTATAAATAGAATATCATAGATAAACATGATTATTTACAACTTTTATAGACAAATTAACATTTATTTGTGTTCTAAATGAATAACCATACTTATTCGGCCGTTTAGCGGTTTCACACCTTTGCTTCTCCTTCAACCTGGCGAAAGCAAAGCGCGGAAAAAAAAGAAAATTAAAGTCAGTTTCCTAATCACGACAAAAATATTTTCCATTCCTTTATTTTATTTCTTTAAAAGTGTGTGAAAAACGTCGTTTGATACACGTCGACGTTTGTTATTTCCACCTCGAATACAATAACAAACTTTCTCCACTTGTACCAAAATGTACTATTTCAATCAGGGGCGGATTTACCTATACGCCGAGGCCCGGGCCACCCCGGGCCTAGGGCGGCAAAACTTGGTCGTTTTTTTTTGTAGTTGCCCACGCGTCTACGTGTAAAAACTAAAAATGTGTCCAATTACCATCCCGCAAAAAAAAATCATGTATGGTGATTACGATTATTAGAAGTGTTGCTCTTCCAACTGAATCTTTGCTTATTGATTTATTCCAAGGTTAATTTAATTCCTGGAGTTTATTAAATTTTTCATGCTTTACAGCACATAGGGGGGCGGCAATCTGTCGTAGGCCTAGGGCAGCCAACGTGTCAAATTCGCCCCTGATTTCAATACACTTCCTCGAAAACAGGTTCTTTTCGCACTGCGATTAGGTTCAAAATGCAGTGTATTTGTCCTCTACTTAGTCCAAATTGGTTCAATGCCTACAGTCAGAGGTGAATGTATTTTTTAAATTTCGCCAATGCAATATGCGTCATTACGGCGTAACCATTTTTTGAATATTCAAATTGTTTATAATTATAAATTCAATGTCATAGATAAACATGATTATTTAAAACTAATTTACTTTTATAAACAAAAAAACATTTATTTGTGTTCTAAATTCAAAAATAAATAAATAAATTATTTTAATATTAGGCTGTATGACAGCTTCATACTTTTGCTTCTCCTTCAACCTGACAAAAGAAAAGCGCGGAAAAAAAAATAATCGTAATAATTCATGACACTAATATTTTTCATTCTTTTATTTTAAGTATTTCTTAAAAAGCGTATTGAAAATCGTCGTTTGATACACGTGGACATTTGTTATTGCCGTTATCAGTTCAAAAACACCCTCGCCTAAGGCTTTACTACAATAACAATTAATAAAATTCCTATAAGATCATTATTTTGTCTGTATGTCTGTATTTCCGTGTATCACCGCCACCGATTGTATCAGGAACGGACCCGGGT
Source organism: Xestia c-nigrum (assembly GCA_916618015.1). Taxonomy (NCBI): domain Eukaryota; kingdom Metazoa; phylum Arthropoda; class Insecta; order Lepidoptera; family Noctuidae; genus Xestia; species Xestia c-nigrum. The sequence continues at coordinate 5,994,250 of OU745264.1, forward strand.
TGACCTAGCAAGTTGAACATACTTAGTATAAAAAAAATAATTTATACCAGATATTGAGGTCTAAGTCTCCATTAGGAGTAGACAAATCAAGGTACTGAGTCAACACGATTAAAAGGTATGGGCAAATTTAGATTTTCGCGAAAATTATGAAGCACTTGCCAAAATCTAACTTTATTTTTATTTTTTAGAATTGTAATTTTTCCTCTACTGCACTTTTACTAGACCTTGCTTTTAACCAAAATTGACAGTTCTAGGTCAATCGGATTACCGGAAGTGCCCTACAGGTTTTGGATCGAAAACCTAGGTTGTTCCCGTTGTCCTAGAATCATGATATTTGCCAAAATTCAATGTCTAACAGCACTTATAAAGGAAAAAATCTGAAAACTGTAAATATGTAGTTTCTTTGGCTTCACGCTATAGGTACCGTCGTCGAGCACAGCAGGCAGGTTGCTCGACGACACCACTTTCCGCCTCGTTGTTGCTCTACGCCTAGGCGCCCCATATTGTTCTCCTCATCGCTGTCACTGTGGTGAAGTTGTTAACAGCCTCGGACACCAAGGCCTGGCATGCAGCCGAAGTGCGGGCCGTTTTGCACGGCACGTGAACTTGAATGAAATCATCCGTCGTCGATCTCTTGTCATCGTCGGCGTTCCAGCTTTATTAGAACCCAATGGTTTGGCACGCGACGATGGCAAAAGACCGGACGGCATGTCTTTGTTTCCATGGAAGATGGGTAGGCAACTTGTGTCGATACTCTGGCGCCTTCCTATAGTTCCCATCTTCCTAGCTCATTTTTCTGTGCAGCGACTGCCGCTGCGGCTGCTGAGAACCTCAAGCGGCGTAAATATATACCTAGTAACCTTATTGGTAACTATATTTTCGAGCCGTTTGGAGTTGAAACTCTAGGATCGTGGGGTCCGAGTGCTCACAGCCTTTTTAAGGAAATTTCTAATCGCTTAATTCTCACTTCCCGTGACCCTAGGGCTGTCTTTTACCTTGGCCAAAGATAAAAGCCAGCCCTAGGGCATTGCCATACAGCGCGGTAACGCCGCCAGTCTCAAGGGGGACTTTACCAGTTGGCAGCGTTGAGGAGGAGTTTATGACGCCATTTTTTAAGTTTATAGTTTAGTTTATTTTAATTTAAAATTGTATGTAGCATAATTCTTTTAAATATAAATTAAAGTAACTGGCAAAATTAGAAAAAAAAAGTTTAAACACAAAATACATACAAGATTATTCGGTACGCGAGTCCAACTCTCACTTGGCCGGTTTTATCACTTACCGTAAACTTAAAAACAGAGGGTGATAGTTTCAAATAAGTCCGTTCTTTTGTTTGGTGTTGAGGTTTCGGCCACACTTCCCCTTTCGTCGGTGGGTATGCTGGACCAGTAATAACGATTTTCATACTGGCCGCAAAAAATACGCAAAATGCGTAAAAAAATAGAAGAAGCCGCAACATTTTCGCGGCAAAAGAAGTAACCCGTACGATCGGTTTGACAGACCGGACTAAACTGTTATTTGTCACAGAGTATATAATCACTACGTCTATTATTTATAATGAGTATTTGTCACTATATTATGGCCATAAAAGGATAAGAAAAAAGTAGGTCCATACTCATTTGTTCATTCAATACTCATAGCGCCATCTATAACGGTAAATGAGAACCTCGTAAATACTCGCTTCTATCAGTTTGGCGTGAATAACTTGCAAAGAACGTGTCGTTTCGTCAAATGAATATACTGCTCACAATATTCCGCAGTGAAATAAACCGTAATACTGTGAAATGTATATGTCACCGTAAAATTGTCAAACACGTTATATTACAATATAAGGTGTTTTTTCTCGCGATATTGTAATGTCTCGAATTATTGTCAACTGAACATACGGAAGTATCTCTGCCCCCATAATCGGGACTTGGGGCACCCCCCCGTTAGGTTAGTTAGGTTCCTTTAAACCCTGCACTCGGAAATAAGCGAACCCCGCGAAGCGGGACTCCGTCGACTACGCTTTTTAGGGGTAATATAAAGTGTTTTAAGGTTATGTTATATTAATCGGTATTTCTCAGGAATGGTGCATTATCTTTTCATGAGAGTTGTGCCACTGGGCAAGGGGGACCCCTCCTTCCCTCCACACCGCGTAAGTTGACTACCATCGCATGCATTTCACGAAAAATAATGCGTTTTGTTGTAAGCAGTATGTTCATTTGACAATAACGAGACTTTACAATATCGCTAGAGATATTACAATATAACGTATTTGACAATTTTACGGTGACATATACATATAACTGTAATACATTTCACAGTATTATGGTTTCACTTAGACGCTAGATTGTAATCTACACACACACGATAGATTGTAATCTACCGAAAACTAATGGGTTACATTGTAAGCAGTATGTTCAGTTGACAATATTTCGAGAGTTTACAATTTCGCTAGAGATTACAATCTAACGTGTTTGACAATTTTACAGTGACATAGGTGTTGGTAATTAGTGTACGAAATTATAGGTACTAACAAAGAACTTTTACTATGGGACCAACCCTGAAATCGTGAAAAAAATTATCAGCCGTTCAGTACACTTATGTTCGCCTAATGTACTGAACAGCTGATTTTTTTCATAGCAAAAGTTGTTTGTTATCATGAGCACAATCGGACACTAATTAATACCAGTCAACTTATGTCACCGTAATATTGTAATATCTCTAGCGATATTGTAAAGTCTCGAATTATTGTCAAATGAACATACTGCTTACAACAAAACGCATTATTTTTCGTGAAATGCATGCGATGGTAGTCAACTTACGCGGTGTGGAGGGAAGGAGGGGTCCCCCTTGCCCAGTGGCACAACTCTCATGAAAAGATAATTCACCATTCCTGAGAAATACCGATTATTATAACATAACCTTAAAACACTTTATATTCCCCCTAAAAAGCGTAGTCGACGGAGCCCGGGCCCCTATTTCCGAGTGCAGGGTTTAAAGGAACCTAACTAACCTAACGGGGGGGTGCCCCAAGTCCCGATTATGGGGGCAGAGATACTTCCGTATGTTCAGTTGACAATAATTCGAGACATTACAATATCGCGAGAAAAAACACGTTATATTGTAATAGGGTTTGACAATTTTACGGTGACATATATACATATTACTATTTAACTCTCACCGAAAATTGGTTTGAACGAGATCTAGTGAGCAGTTTTTTTTTAATACGTCATCCTTTACATTCTCGCTGCTGCGGAACCCTTTATGTGCGAGTCCGACTCGCACTTGTTATACTTATTCTGGCACTCATGAAAATGAACAACTTTTACAGTGGGACCGACTATGAGAACTCGAAAAAAAAAACTCAAAACTTGTACTTACATACTTATTTACTTAATACTTACATATAAAGCAAATATTTTACAATAACACATAGGTAGACAATAATTATATTCGAACTCTAAAACACAAAAAAACGAACGAGTGTATGTGAATATCAAAGTAGTTTATTACTGTTTCTACTTATGTAGTGAACTGACAATTTTAACAATTAGAACATGTGGGTAAGGAGGACGGCAGATGTGTATCAATTTAAAATCATAAGAAAGTAACTAATACAATATCTCATAATTTCAGCCGAAAGACGTCCACAGCTGGGCATAGGACATAGGCCTCCCCCAAGTGTCGCCACATTGCCTCAGAGAAAAGATTTGTGTGTTTGCAATTTTATAGTTTTGTATGTAACGAATAAACTTAAAAACTACTGGGCCGATTTGACAAATTCTTTCAGCAATGGATAGCTACATTATCAACGAGTAACATAGGCTATATTTTATCCCCGTACTCCCACGGGAACGAGAACTATGCGGGTGAAACCGCGTGACGCCCGCTAGTAGCTAATAGCTATATTTAGATTCCTCCGACACAAAACCCTGGTCCATTAGGTGGTTGTGCATGGACGCCGCGGCGGTTCATTCGACACGTGTGCTCTTCCAGACGACGGCTTACTCTGTATTTAATACGCCTAAAGTTGAAACGAGGATGTTCGGTACTCCAAAGTTTTTCAGCCACTGCACTAGTTCGAGGCCATACCCTGTAATCAATATAAATCAACATAATCGTTTCAGCCAAAAGACATCCACTGTTGGACTTAGAGCAGTTAGTTAGAGTGTACGTAACGGGCTCTGAGAAAAAAGACAGAAAAATGAAGCCAAAAAACTGTTTTTTTCGCAAATCGTTTAACACACCTAAATATAAAGCTAAAAGTGTCTTGGTATTTTTTGTCTTCGACCAATCGCTTGTCACTAAAACGATGTTCCGTCAATTCCGACCTCATAAGTTAGGTAAGGTTAGAATTGTGACGACTAAGCTACGGTTCCACTGCAGCAGCCGGCGAGCGCTACCTCGAAATTGGTCGCAGTAAAAAATAGTGGCACGTTTCGTATCCACTGACCCTTAGGCCTCCCCGAAACGGTTGTTTCCATAATCGCCACATCATCATCATTATCGTTTCAGCCGAAAGACATCCACACATGTTATAAATATGCGGTATTTTTTATAACACATTGTCACAATTAATTGAGTTTACATACCTGCTTATAAAATTCCTATCATCGACGGACTCTCCCCACATACAAGCCTCGCCTCCCAGAATGTTGTTCAGATCCAACTCCTTGTGATGTCTCGGGATCATCAGACGAGGGTCCACTGTGTAGAACTTGTACCAATCGCCGCCAGTCTCCAGTTTGTCCAAATACCATGATGCAGAGTAGATCACTTTGTGATTGCCCTTCAAAACCTGTTACATGGAATAGTTATTTGTAGTTGTTACATTGATTTAGTGTGCCTAAATCAATTTAATAACTACAAATCACTATTACGTATGCTCTTCAAGACGAGCGGCTACTATTTTCCCGTTAGTAATCGTAAGCGGGGGATCCAAACGGCTCCATAGTAATTCAGCTAAACTACTAACACGGGCCATACCCTAAAATCATGAAAGCATTTTAACAACTGACTGCCGAAAGTGAACCTGGCCAGTCCAGCTTATGCTCATTGATGCTCATTTATTATGTGTTTTATCTATACTACTCGTATCTATACTTCTATACTAATATTATAAAGCAGAAGAGTTTGTTTGTTGGTTTGTTTGGTTGAACGCGCTAATCTTAGGAACTACCGGCTCGAATTGAAAAATATATTTTTGTGTTCAATAGTCCATTTATCGAGGAAGGCTTTAGGCTATATAACATCACGCTACAATCATTAGCAAAAATGTTGCAAAAACGGGGACGTTTTTTTCCTTTCGTTTTTCTCTCTTATGTGACGCAGACGAAGTTGCGTGGGTCAGCTAGTAGCTAAATAAAACTGAAATGCACAAGACGGGCTGCTAAGTAGGAAACAAAGATCATCGCAACGTTAAAAACTTCAAACGTCGGTCATCGCGAGCGTGACACGTATAAGATACCATTACAGAACAAATGAGGAGCTCTTACCGAGAAATTAAGCTGGCGTCAGTCATGGATATATGCACTCCACATGCAAGCTTCGCCACCCAAAACATCGTCTAGCTAGGTTAAAATACTGTGTTCCTAACAACATCCGGGGATTGGATGCGCGTAGAATCTACTCTATTCTCCGGTGTCGTGCAGTTTGAACAAGTACCAGGGTGAGAAGTAAATAACCTTGTACCCAGCAGCCAGAACCTGGGCAATCAATATGGCTTGTGGACTGTATTGTACTTTTATAACATTACAGCCACTAGCCAGAATAGGTAACTTTCCGAAAAGACCTACTTCCGCAATAACACCAACAAATTATAATGATGGCGGGATTGCTTTTGTTGGATTGTAATCTGACGATGTTCGTTTGCTCATGGAATGTGAGAAAGCTGAGCAGCTGTCGTTCCCAAGATTTCCCAAGTATTGTTTTGCAATCTCCTATTGGGGGAAACGTTACCTCTTTTTTTTTTTTTTTTTTTTTTTTTAAGGATGGGAAATCATCAAATGACCCCCCCCACTCTGGGCGGAGCGGGAGGGAGTGTCAGACTCTTACTGACTAAAAACCATCCATGTTCCTTCCTCGCCTTTTACGTTCCGGGGCCGCGGTATCTCTTTCGAACAGGCCCGCAACCCCGGCAGGCTTCGGCCCCTCTCTTTTTGCTGACATCTCTTTGTGGCGCGCGTGGAACACGAACGCGCCGTCGACACGGCCTGTCGTCGTCGTTAGACGGCCGGACGGCTAGCTAGCCCATAGCCAGCCGTCCACAGGCCCGCATCTACGGTGGCCGGTAGCCACCACGTGGCCCCCGACGCCCGTTGCGTCTCCCGCGGCGGCCGGGAAGAGAGGAACTCTCCCTCTCTCGTTCCGCCACCTCCTTCGCTAGCATGACTGCTTCGCAGAAGGAGGCAACGGCTTCCCATTCCGTCTCGCTCCGGACCATGGATTGAACCAGGGCCGGACGCGAGAGGTCGCCGCCGCCGATCACCGCCACGAGGACACGGCGGAGCTCCGCCCACGCAGGGCAGACTTCCACCGTGTGCTCCACCGTGTCCTCCGGTCGATCCTCGCAGTGGAGACACCCGGGCGATTCCTCCCGCCCGATTCGGTGCAGGTACCTCCCGAAACATCCGTGTCCGGTGAGGACCTGCGTCAGGCGGAAGGTGAGGACGCCGTGGCGCCTCTCTAGCCACTCCTCAAAGAGGGGACTTACCGCCACTATCGTGGCGTGCCCTAAACGTTACCTCTTGAAGGGGGAAGTCGCTTTCTATTATAATCTTAGATTGAATACTTACGCGAACCATATCCTCAGTTCCGCCCTTTTTCCAAACTTGCACGACTGCGTCACTGGGCAGTTTTACACCTTCATCGAAAACTTCCTGAAACATTTCTTTTTATTTAAAAAACTAGATAAACTTAGTAACTACAGAACTAGAAGTTACTAATTTGTCGAGTTATTTAAAAGGCTAGGAACTAAAACAAAACTTTTCCGTTCAATGTATGTAATAAGTCGCGCTGTCATCATCTGCCTAGCCTTTTCCTAACTATGTTGGGGTCGGCTTCCAGTCTAACCGGACGCAGCTGTGAATACCAGTATTTTACATGGAGCGACTGCCTATCTGACCTCCAAAACCCAGTTAATACTGGGAAATAAGATACCACTTGGTAAGACTGGTTGTCGTACTTATTGGCCACTGACCACCTGTAACGACTGTCAAAGATAGGCAAATGACAGCCGGGACCAACAGCTTAACGTGCTTTCCGAGGCACGGAGAATAATCGGTATACTAGGGTGGTCACCCATCCACAGACCAACCTAGGCAAGCACGGCTTAACCTAACGATCGACCCGAGCAGGTTTTATTATTTAGCCACGAGCTCGTACGAGCAAGAAGTCGCGCTGTGTCAACCCCAAAATCGTTTTCTAATTTGGGCAAGAGGATTGGAGGGGACAAAAGTCAACCTGTTTGAAAAGCTTGGGTTTTAACATATTACATACACACCTGCCAGACCATGGGCTTGGATTTCTGTCCCAACAGCGGAAGGACATTTGTCATGAAGTACGCGTGTAGTTCGCTGGGTCCACTCATATTGTGCTGAATCATGAATTCTAAAAGCTCAGGGTTTGATGCCCTGAAAAGCATGGTACACAGTTTTGAGCTTTATTTCAGGTTTGTTAGCACGATGAAATAATTATATCGTTGTACCATAAAACTACTGGTTGGTAAAAAATAAGAATCGCATAATGTTTGTTGCATGTACCTAATCTATTGAAACTTACCAGCAGTCCATATTAACTTCATCACCTCCCAGATGGAAGTATTTATCTGGAAACCGCTCCTGAACTTCACGGATAAGATCACCGATCAGTTTGTACGTTACGTTTTTTGTCGGATCCATTGGCCCTAACCCAACAATCGCACCGAACTGATAGCATTTTGTCAGGATCCCTGGGTATGCGACGCCCCAAGATCTTGTGTGTCCTGTTAAATTAAAAATAAATAAAAATATGTTATTTTCATTCGTAGTGTTAGTATGAACATTTGCTTAATCTACGATAACAGACTCGATCCGTTAAAGAACCGCTTTACAAAAACAGAACTAAATTAAGATTAAAACTAAGTTCTCTTCCGCTTCGCTTTCATCCGGGTATGTGCTCTGAACTTCCAGAAGACTGGCAGCATTGCCCCGTTGAATGCAGAGCTGATGGTTTGATCAAAGAAAAAGTCAGTGCTCTGGTCACGCGAAGTGTCGACCAGTCGGCGAGAGATTTCCTCAAAAAGGAGACGCTCACTTAGGGCCCAAAACTGTAGCAGCCAATAAGGGTGTATTTGTGCCGCGCGAGTGCATTCTGAAGGAATTCTGCACTTGAATTCTGCGTATGATTCGAGGCAACTTTCGCTCAATAATCATCGGTATGTGGATCAGCGAAAATGTTAAAAGATATGTTTATACATATAATTAAAAGGTAATTCATTTGTTTAAATCCAGGGTTTTCAAATAAAAAGTAGGGTATAGTTTCACAATTTCACTCGTAATCAAGTTTTAATAATTTTTTAGGATTGATGTGTTGATTTGAGCAGCTGTCTTTGTGCGAATTTGCCCTATTTATATAGGATTTCATACTTACCAGGAACATCGAATTCTGGAATAACTCTTATTCCCCTGTCTCTCGCATAGGTAACAATCTGGTTTATGTTCGTCTTTGTGTAGATCATTGAAGGGTCGTAAGCACCTTGCTCGCTGTAAACAGTTTTGTGATAATTACTATCCATGCAAAGTGAACATGTAGACGAACAAGTGGAACAAATGTAGGTGCCTACTTAGCGTTCTTACAGACTTTTTGAGTTGGTAACGGCAGATAAACTGCAGCCGTCACCACCGACACACACTGGTATACCACAAATGCAAGCGTCGCCACACTCGTCGCCACCCGTCGACGGCAGTCGACAATGCTTCGGCTGCTGCCGCCGACGCGTCGTGGACAGGTCGCAACGGTGGTGCCGTTAGTAACGTGCCGCTCTTCTATAAGAACGCTTAAAGAACTTATTTCACAAAATGTTTTTTCTTGCATTAGGTTATAGACCTCATCATAATTTCAGCCGAACGACGCCCACTATTGGACATGGGTCTCCCCCTAGTGTCGCCACATTGACCGGTTCCGTGTGACTCGCATCCAACGGACTCCCCTCAGCCTTCACCAGGTCATCGATCCACCTGGACCTGTCTTCCAGTTCGCGGTCGTCCCTCCAGAAGTTTTCCGCCCCATCGACCATCCGTTCTGCAAGTAATGTACCCTGTTCACTGCCACAATTATTCGGGCTACGTCGGTGACCTTGGTTCTCTTGCGGATGTCTTCATTTCTGATTCGATCACGCAAGGAAACTTCGAGGATAGCCCTCTCGTTGCCCTTTGGGTGACTTTTTTTATAAACTAGATGGGGCCGGTGTTTCATCCTGACTACTCTGAGAAGAAACAGCCGAAACAAACTCAGAGGTCATAGTCTCTTTTGAAGTCCAGACATAATCTTGCTCAATTCACATGAGGATCATGTAGGTATTAGTGTCTGAGATAGTCTTTTGAAGAAAGGACCACACAGATTTGTCAGTTACATACGACGACAGTGCAAGCATTTGTCAGTTATCGTGTAGCTCGACTTATAACACAAGGAGCTCAACGGAACGACGAACAATACCAAAGAAAGGACATTTGGGTAGGTCGCTTATAGAACTCAAACTGCCAGACGGTTGAGGGGTAAAAAATAATAAAATAAAATTAATAATAATTTACAAAATGAAGCCAATAAAAAATACGATATGTCAAATACACACACATAAAACAATAAAAAATAAACAAAAAAAAATAAAAAATAATAAAATACTGAACTAAGTATTCATGTCAAGTCATTAAAATATGTCAAAAGTAACAAATAAATATTCATGTCAAATACACACACACAAAATAATAAACAGTAAAGTAAAAAATAATATGCATTCATGTCAAATCATTCAATGCCACAGTGGCAGTGGGCATTCAACATGACCTTCGTCTTGTCCATGTTCATTTTTAGACCCACTCTTTCGGAAGCTCTACTGAGGTCATCGAGCATTGTACTGAGGTCCTCCATGGTCTCAGCCATGATCACTATGTCGTCGGCAAACCGAAGGTGAGTGATGTACTCGCAATTGACGTTGATGCCTAGCCCTCTCCAGTCCAGAACCTTGAAGACACCCTCCATTGCAGCGGTGAACAGTTTCGGAGGTATGACGTGTCCCTGTCTTACACCTCGCTGCAGAAGGATAGGTTTCGAGGCTTGGTCCGGAAGTCGGACTGACATGGTGGCGTTTTTGTACAAACACGCAGACGTTGGAGAGATTGCAGTACAGAACAGATCGAAGGCTTTCTCGTAGTCCAGCAACGCTAAACAGAGAGGCAGGTTATACTCTTCGGTCTTCTGTATTATAACCTGCCGCAGCGTATATATTTGATCCACGGTGCTTAAGCCTTTTCGGAAACCGGCTAGTTCGGGAAGCTGAAAATTTTCAATCATGCATACAATATATATAGTTTGGCGTGCTTGTCCATCACCAAGTCATCGGTCCACCTAGTAGGAGGCTTTCCAACGAAATGTTATGGCCCCCAGTAGATAAGTACCAATAGAAAATGCAATGATTGGAGATCAGAAAAGCTCAACGAAGAATATTCCTGTTGTTACCGCTTCATGTCAACGTAATGAGTAGGTATATGAGGTACAAGTTGCAGTTGCAAGTCACCCTTTGTAGAAGAGGAAGGATATTCGCCGCCCAAGGGTGATTAAAAGTTTCAATTCTACTCAATTATGACAGTAAATTTTTGGTTACCTTAGCTGCGGGAATTTTTCGCTCTGATATGGGAAGCTCTGATCATCCACAATGTGCCAGTGCAGAACGTTCATCTTGTTCATTTCCATGGCATCTAATGTTCTGAGAATGTTCGATACTGTGAGAAAATGTCTCGATGTGTCGATCAGGAGTCCACGATATGTGTATCTCGGGTAGTCCTTGATTTGAGTCATGTTGATGAGTACATCCTGTAATCAGCAAATTCAGTTAAAAGAACCAAATACATACGTAACGTACGTTCTTTTAAATACCGTAATTACACAAAATATCTTACTATATATCCATTAGAAAAATAAAACAATTGCGCGAAGGTCTCCATACCCCTTAGTATGCCCCATATTGAATCACTTTTGAGTGTCGAAACTGCAGCAACGTTAAGGAAGTCTGAAAATTTATATTGTTGGCGTTAGATAGGTTCATGGAATAGGAAAAATTTATAATAAAAAAAAATTGATTCGTTTTCTTAGACGTGGTCAATCGTTTGGTACGATTCGAGGGTAGTCTGAAGACAAGAGGCCTTGTCGTTGATACGAAACTAAATAGAAGTGCATGGTCTTCAATTACTAACATCAAGGAGATTATTATTATTCTGCTGAATAATGGCAGACCCTGAAATTCGATTGTATTTCACAGCAACATTTTAATTTTCGGCTTGTTTTTGCCTGCAGTTTCGCGCTGAGAGGTCGGAAAGCATCAATTCATCGAACAGAGAGTATGGATTAGAATTTCTCGAATGAAAAGAAAAGTGTGTACGAGTAAAATGGTAATCTTATCAATGTTGCAACCAGGCAGAAAAGTATTTATGTGTAGGTAGAGACCCATTAAAATATGCACGTGCCACGCTTGAGCGAATCGAAATAACGATGCGCGTCGAAAAACCATTCTGTTTCTACAGAACTACTAGCCGAGTTCCCAAAACTACCGAAACCATTACGCACCGATTTTAAAGGATGTGTGTTTGTCGAAAAGCAATAAGAATTTATTGCCCCGTGTTACGCACTGTAGAAGTCAATATAAATCTATGAACCGACACTGTGGGCTTAAATTAGCCGTTGTAAATCTAGTCTAGCCAACTGGGGTATCATCGACCATCCCAAACACTAGTGTTTGTTGCTAGGCCCCGTTCCCACTATGTCGTGGCGATTAATTTATTTTTGGTTTTTTGTTGGCATAGTGGGAACTGGGCCTTAGTGTGAAGCGCCACCTCGAGGTATACCGCATCTTTTGTGCTTCCTGTCGTACAGGTTAGCGCGTAGTTAACGTGTCAGTTTGTATGCCGCCCATGGGTCTTTGAATTGGCTTTAGGGTGGAAGTGTCGGGGTGGCCCGCGAAATTCAATTTTTTTTGGGTACTTTGCAACTTGCGGGCCAGAGTTAGGTTGTATGTTGGTGGAAGTACAGAAATTCAAATTTTTCAACGATTTTTGCAATTTGCAGGGCAGTGCTAAGTTGTACGGTGATGAAAACATCTTTCGCGACTGTAGGGCGTATGTGGTTGCAGAATTGTAATCATCAGAATCATCGGTGCAGCCCTCCAAGTTCATGAAAGTCGAGGAACGAATTTTTCTCGGTCAAAGTCGTTCCTCGACTTTTATGAACTTTGAGGGTTGTGTTGATGATTTGGATGATTATAATACTGTGACTGCATATGTCGTGCAGCCGCGAACCCTGCCAATTGCAAAAAACGTTGGAATATTTGAATTTCGCGGGAGACCCTGGAGCATTCACCTTAAATGCCGTCGAGAAATATCTCTCAGCCTAAAAATGATCGTACTACCACTAGAAACTTACACAACCAACGGACGCGGTTTGTACTTTAAACACTGCGAATAACTTTAATCAAAAAGATTCTTTTATTCTGCCTCTGGATTGGCACTCCTATTGGTTTTTCGAATGATCGACCGGTATATACAGAGGCTGAAATAAATTAGGAGCCTCTTGCCCCAATGCCTTAATAGGCAATTTTGGCATGCATACACAAAGTTGTATAAAATAGAGCATGTGGACATTTTTTTCTCAAATTACATAATTATTATTCACATCTGAATTTAAACGACACCGTTTCAAAATATTCGAGCTCGTTTTGCTCGCTCTTGCAACCTACTCTATCTTGGAGAGAAAAACGAAAGGAAAAAAAATCCCCGTTTTGCAACATTTTTCATTCCTGCTCCGCTCCTAATGGTCGTAGCGTGACGTTATATAGCCTATAGCCTTCCTCGATAAACAAAACACAACAAAAAGTTTGACTATCAACAAAAAGTTTTTTTCAATTCGAACCAGTAGATCCTGAGATTAGCGCGTTCAATCAAACAAACAAACTCTTCTGCTTTATAATATTAGTATAGACTATAAGCCAACCAAATCACTCCAATAAGTCGAAACAATTGAAGTCTGTCCAAGGAAAGGTGTCAATTTTTTTCGAGCCCGCTTTGATTTTCAGGCTACTTCGTCTTGAATCTTGGCTTTATCTGCAAGCCAATTTAATAACTCTTGTATAAAGGGTCGAAACAACTCTAACCTGTCCAAGTAGGGTGTTAAAATGTTCGTGGAGCATTACCTGTTTTTGGTTAGGTAACATCTATTTCTGAATAAAAGGACTGAAGAAGCTAACTTTTCTGGAGAGGAGAGCTCAATTTTTTAAAAACTTTTATAGGTACTTAAACCACGTTACGTACACGTATATTCGCACTAACGAACAAAGTCAAAACTAATATACTACTTTTTAGGCCGACTACGCGACTGTATCATAGATACCTGGCGGGGACGCGTCCTCATAATTAGCCTAGGGCGGCCAGAAGTCTTGATCAGTCGCTGACTGGCCTCGCAAAATTAAACACGAGAAAACGAACTAATTAAACCTACATTTCTCATCCATATCCAAGTGTGGGTAGGCCTCGCATGGTCTACTGAGGTCTATTTGCAGTTCCTCCAGCGTCCCCTTGAAGTCGGGGCTCGTGTCCACAGAGCGAGACTCCTGATGCTTCCAAACCTTCTTCAAACGTCTCCATGCTATGTGGTGGGTGTTCCTTAGCACGGTAGTATAACGATCAATGGCATTTTTTAATATATCGCATGTATTTCCTTTTTCCTGTTGAAGTATTGGGATTTAGTGATTAACAACAAACTTGACAGAGAAGCCCGCGAAATTAAAATTTTCTTAAGTTTTCTGCAATTTTCAGGCCAGTGCTAGGTTGCATGTTGATGAAAATATCGTTCGCCACTGGTAATATTAGTTACAGAATTATAATGATCAAAATCATCAATACAACCCTCCGAGTTAGGAAAGGCTTTTTCAAGGTCAAAGTCATTCCTCGACTTTAATGAACTTGGAGGGTTTGAATTTTACGGCCTACCCTGGAGCATCCACCTAAATATTTTTTACAGCTACCTATGTACATTGTTGTAAATAAAATTGAATAGGATGAGATCAAAATTGAATAGGTTCCAAAATGTTTTAATAGAGTTAGCTACTGACTAGACTGCAGAACTTTTTTGATTCCCTCATTCCCGTATACCTACCGTACCGTTATTGCTGTTAATTAACAGTCCCAAGTAATCATTCAAGATTAAATCGTTTGTATAAGTACCTACGACTAAAAGTCAAACGAACAATCTCCAGGGTGCAAATAAAAATGGTCTTGGAAAATGATGTCAGTGCATCCCCAGATATATTTATTGGTAGCTTAACTTTAAAATATTTCACGATAAGTATTGTTATGAGCTGGGTATGGAATTACCTCCTGATTAAACGACAAACAGTTACGTAATTTTATTGTTAAAAAATACTTGAAACTCAAAAGCATCTCTAGATATTTAATGGGTAGCTGAACTTTAAAAAATATTTCATATTTATAGGATGACCTTGACCTTAACCTCTAGCTTGCATTTTGAGGTCTAGAGGTTCTTTTTTAACTTACCGTAAACTTAAAAACAGGGGGTGATAGTTTGAAATAAGTCCGTTCTTTGGTTTGCTGACGAGGTTTTGGCCACACTTCCCCTTTCGTCGGTGGGAATGCTGCTCCAGGATTAACGATGGCCATACTGGTTACAAATAATACGCAAAGTGCGTGAAGAAATAGAAGCCGCAACATTTTCGCGGCAAAATAAATAACCCACACGATCTGTTTGACAGACCGGACTAAACTAATATTATTTTATTTTGAGTATTTGTCATAAAACAGGGCCATAGATTGCTAAGAAAATGGAATGCAAAATTATAATTTAAGATATTGCCCTTACCTAAATTGTTTGTACTTAATTATAAAAGAAACCAATAATCCAAGAGTTTTATAAAATACTTAACGATTGAAAATGAAGAGTTCATTCGATTCTGTGATTTGATGACTCATTTTGTAACAGACCTAACGAACGGGAGGAACCGAGAGAGGTATTTACCTTCGTCGGTTCCTTCCGTTCGTTAAGTACTTGTCCGAGGGCGGTTTTCAGACCCTTTCGAATGAATGCGAATTCTTAAATATTGTGTATAGTCCCCGCCACGAGAAGCTATACATTTATTTGACCATGCTATACATTTTGTAAATTCAAAAATGACAGCGTCATGCGTCAGCGTGATCGTACTTCAAAATGGAGGCAAAACATTAGACGGCAGCGCCAAAATATAACCCGACCAAATGAAATTGCTCGTTACTTTCGTAGTACGCGTAAGATAATTTGAGTTGATTGAATTTAGTAATAGTCGCTAGATAACTTAAACCAAATTCTTTACTTACAAAAAATATAGCCACTCGTGGCGTGGACTATAGTATAGTTTAAAAATTACTACCATTGCGGTGGTGTTGCTATAATAAAAATTCACTTGTTTAACATCATTAATATTTCATGTGTCATTGTCCGATTAGTTACTAATATCTAATCTGTGGTCCGATTGTCAGTACTACTGTTTATACGTCTGTGGTAGGGGTGTGTCGATCAATCATTTGTTGTAACCCGGGTCAATCGCGACCCATTGGCAAGGTGATCGAATCAAAATGATTCGATCGTTTCGATCACTCGATCACTTCGATACTTCTATCACGGATCGTGGTTCAGTCGTGTGATTGACTGGTTTCTTGAGTAAATTTGTTTGTGACTAAGTGTAATTACTGTCAGAAATATTTAAAAAACATACAAAAACAACAATTACCATTAATTAACTAAACATTCCACACCAAACACCGAAAACTAAACAGATCACGCACAGGTCGCAAACGTGGGTCGCGAGTCGTAGGTCACGGTGCAACTGATTTGTTATTGTTAATGTCAATAAATTTTTCGATCGATCACTCGCGACCCAAACAAACAGGTTTGTACTGGTGTAGCGCGCACGAAGGAAACTCGACTCGTGAAAGTGACCGACATACAAATCGGAATGCGATAAAAAGAGACAAACGTACTTGTGTCGATTCAATTCGTAAAGTACGGCGGCGCTGTTGTATTGTGAATATCGAGTATCGCGAGCCAGCGTCCTCCGTGAGCGGGTTATATGATCGAATGTTTTTGAGATTCGTGAGTCGATCACTTGCGAGTGGGTTGTGATCGAATCAAAGTGATTCGATCAATCGTGATCGACACAGGCCTAGTCTGTGGTCGTGTCATGCACTATTATTTTTGTTTGCATTCATTCGTAGATTGGAGGGAAAAAAGTAAATAAAGTCAACACAAGCAAGCATCATTAAAATCACAGCCTACAATTGAGTGAGTCAAATGTAACACTGTCTCATGTCGCGCCTAAAATAATTTCAGAATGAGGCGCCGAGACGAACAGTTTCCTGACAATGGATTTGAAGCCTGGGGTGGATATATGCAAGCTAAAATTGCAAAATTAGAAGAACAATTTTGTGATAAAGCTGGAAAAGAGGAAACCCTGTCCGATATTTTCAATGGAGTAAGTATATTTGTCAATGGATTTACGATACCTTCTGCAGATGAATTAAAAATTCTCATGACAAAGCATGGAGGCATCTATCACACTTATCAAAAAAGTAACGATTTTATAATAGCCTCCAATTTACCTGATACTAAAGTTAAAAATATGTCTCTTGTAAGAGTTGTTAAACCTGAATGGATAACTGATAGCATAGCATCTAATCGCTTGCTAGACTATAGAGACTACTTGCTCTTTAAAAACTCAAGAACTCAAAAACAGCTTAACTTTAAGAAAGTTATTAAAAGTTGTGATTCTTCAAAGGCTGAAATAATGTTTTCTAAAAATGAGAATGATATGTGTTTACCCAAGAATTGTGAAGAGCAACCAACTATAACAGAAACAGAATTTGAGAATGGACCAGAACATAACACATTCTTAACAAATGCAGGAGCATCTACTTCTAGCATTAATGCATCAGAAATGACAGATGACAATAATTTTGTTAAATTTAATTCCAAACCAACAAGACAAAACTTGGGTTCAGTAACAAAGACTGCTGCAGATCCAAACTTCATAGCAGAATTTTACAATAATTCCAGGCTTCATCATATTTCACAGTTAGGGGCATGTTTTAAACAGCATGTGAATGATTTAAGAGAAAATAGTAACTTCTTATTTCCGGCTCGAACAGAACTAAAAAAACATATTTTAACAATAAATGATTTGAGTAATTTATCCCAGTTAAAATTTGAGAAAAATAAAGTAATCATGCATATTGACATGGATTGCTTCTTTGTATCAGTTGGTCTACGCAATAGACCTGAACTCCGAGGTAAGCCCATTGCTGTTACTCACTCTAGAGGAGGGCAGGGTAGGCCAAAAAGACCTGGTGTTGATAGAAATATAGAATTTGCACTGTACAAACAGAAGCAAGCCAAGAAACTAGGAAAGGCATCTGGAAAACCAGAAGATGAAATTGTCTTTGAGAGCAGAGTTGATAACATTGCTGATGAAGATGACATATACGGTTCCATGAGCGAAATAGCCTCATGTTCATATGAAGCCAGAGCTAAAGGAGTAGGAAATGGTATGTTCATGGGTGCAGCTTTGAGATTATGTCCAGATTTGCAAACAATACCCTATGACTTTGAGGGCTACAAAGAAGTTGCATACACTTTATACAACACTATAGCCCAATATACTTTAGATATTGAGGCTGTATCCTGTGATGAGATGTATGTAGATTGTACTGATCTATTGGCAGATATGAACATTAATGTTCAAAGTTTTGCAACAATGCTGAGAGAGGAGATTAAACATAAAACTGGCTGTCCATGCTCTACTGGATTTGGTGGCAACCGCTTACAAGCTAGATTAGCCACAAAGCGGGCCAAACCTGATGGGCAGTTCTTCCTCACTGAAGATCTTATTGAAGATTTTATTTATGAAATAAAACTAAGAGATTTACCTGGTGTAGGTAGACAGACTGCCCAAAAATTGGAATCATTAGGTCATGCCACCTGTGGATCACTACAAAGCTTAACATTAGCTACCTTAAAAAGTCAGTTAGGAAATAAGAGTGGTGCTCAACTATTTGACCAATGTCGTGGCCGAGATCCAAACCCTCTAACTTTTCTCACTATAAGGAAATCTGTATCAGCTGAAGTGAACTATGGAATTCGATTTGAAAATAATAATCAATGTTCAGAGTTTTTGAAACAATTATCAGCTGAGGTTCACTCTAGAATGCAGCAATTCAAAGTATTGGGGAAATGCATAACTTTAAAATTGATGGTTAGAGATGAAGAGGCTCCTGTAGAAACAGCTAAATTCATGGGTCATGGTTTCTGCAATGTCATCAATAAATCAATTTCATTGAATAAAGCCACTAATGATATTCAAGTTATAACAAAGGAAGTCATTTCAATATGCAAAAAGCTTAATATAGATCCTAAAGAAATGAGAGGCATTGGTATTCAGATAACAAAATTAGAACAAATAAATAGCAAACCTGCAAAAGGTGCAATAAATAAATTTTTATCAAGCAACAAAACTGTGACAAAGGAATCCAGACCTGTTACTGAAATGTCTCACGTAAAATCAGAACAAGCTACTGTTAGTGGAGATTTAAAATTTGTAGAAATACAAGAAAAAAAATCCAGTACTACTAGCAAATCCAAAGTTACTACACAAAGAAAGAAATCTCCCATTATTGCTTTGAAATCACCACCTGGAAAAAGACGAGGAAGGCCTCCAAAAAATCTACAGCCCTCTTCAAAAAAGGTAGTGAATAAATTTCTTCATGGAGATAATGTAACAAAAGACTTGCCATATAAGGACCCAATGATAAAAGAAGAAGTTCATATAGAAGTGCCACCAAGAGAGGAAAAGCCTAAAGGGCTGTTGGGTCTTCCTTGGGACAAAGTCAGGGAGTTAATAAAAGCATGGCTAGAAAGTGACCAGACTCCACTGCAGTGTGATATTGATATGATTGTAGCATACTTACAAGAAATGGTAGTGAATAAGAATACGGAAAAACTGTTTGTTATAATGAATTTTTTGAGAAGGACGACTAGAGAAATTGGAAGTAGTGACTGGTTGCAAGTATATGATAGTATAACTGAACAAGTACAAAATGCAATGATTGCTGTTTATGGTAAAAGGTTGTTTATATCAGATTAAAATTGAAACATAAAATTGTTAGTACTTACAAAATACTGTGATATTTATGAATAAAACTAATATTTTCATACAATTAATCCATTTATTTATCATTTTGATACTATTTTCTAGATCTATAAAACGTGAAATAATATGTCGCTACATTATAATTTTGCGCCAAACGAAATTATAATGATTTTGTAAACTGAGTAGCTGGCTAGAAATTGCTCATGCAAATGTAAAACAAAGTTTCAGGTACCTACCTAACTATTAAAAATTTGGCAGCTGCAGAATCAAAAACATTTCTAAATTGAATTTACTTTGGCACTAAAAGTACCAAAAGACTAAAACCCAGAAATAATCGATGTTTACGTTTACTTTTTCAAATGGTTCCTATTAATTTTAGGATTATACCTAAAAGACACTTTAGGTGTACTTCATAATTCGAAATGGCAGTTAGTATCACTTAATGTTAATAAGCACTTTTACAACACCTAGTTATAGTTAAAAGATAGATGCTGTGTAAGAACCACTAAGGCCCAGTCCCACCCACTATATCGTGACGACAGATAATCGTGTAGTTTTAAGTATCGTGGCTTGTGACACGATAACTGTCGTCCACGACTTTTGCCAACTAAAAACCAACGATAAATTAATCGTCACAACATTGTGAGAACGGGCCTTAGACAGGATGCAAAGATACCGTCACAAAAATGTTTGATTAATCTCAGATTTTGAAATCTAAAATTTACTATCACAGTTGCTTATTGCAAATAAAAAAAGAAGGTATCTTGAAATAAATACTTGATAATTTAGTAAGTAGACCGTAATAAATCATGATTCAAAGTTCTCAAAAAAAACAGTTGGTAATCGTGCTATTTTAAAAAGGTAATTCAGTAAATAAAATTAGTTATCAAGCTCAAAGCTTGCAATAATTCTTAAAACTAAATGCTTTGTGACAACCATTGACATTCTCTACTATTATAATACTTTGCGATATTACTCTTATAAAAATCCACATGGAAAAAACAGAACCAATGAAGCAATTTCTTACAAAACAAAACTCATGGTACCGTGTAGGTACAGTACAGTACACAAATGTTAATAAAACGAACAGTAGCACGAAAATATACAGGGTGTAAACAACTCTTCACGAAGCCGTCAACTATAAGAAATAACTTTTTTGGGGGGGCGAAAGATCTCATTTCTCGGTACGACTCAATGTAACGCACGTAAAACTTGTGCTGATGGATGCATTGGATAGTACCGGGATTCTGGAGGTGCTTAAAGTAAAAAACATGTTAAAAAAAATAAACTTCTGAAAAAGTTGGAACTTTGACCCCATATCTCCGTAACTAGAAGGTGCCCAATGGTCTTGAAAAGAAAAATATCGCAATGACGGGGAGAACAAATGATTTTCGGCTTCGTTGTGTCTATTTACACCCTCTATAAGAAATGGCATTTTTAGGCAAAAATATCACTATTATTGCATGTCAGTTGCACCTCTTTGTGATATTGACCTGGTAAAGTATTATTGAATACATTTTCAAGTAAGACTGGCCTTTCCTCAGTCTTGGTTCCTCGAGGTAGGAATACGTAGTGTTATATAAGTAGTAGGTATGTATTTGAAATGCAGCCGACATGTAGTTGTTCGTCGTCTCACGCGGTCGCGTTGACAGAGATCGAGTGTTTCAGTTTCGAGTCTATGATGATCTCGTCTCCTGATCTGATGTTATACGAGTACAGCTGCTTAGTCGGGTACTTCATCTCCTCGGGACCCTGAAAAGGCTAAGGAATAATGTAAACTGTTAATCGTAAGAAAAAAAAGCGTATTTACAGTGTTAGTTTAGCGGTAAAATTAAAAAATGGAGGTGAAACAAACTCAACATGCTTATTTGGTGCTTTTTTGGTTTGAAATATATTTTTCCTAGGGTGGTTAGGTTCCTATCTACTTATGTGATTTATTAAAAATAAATGTTCATTGCAATAAATTTATTCCCTTTGTCATGCAGGTTAAATTTTCAAAAACTTATAAAAAAAAAATATATTATGTGGAAAATGGTATCATTTACCTGTGAATCCCGAAGCTCTTGATCAACATAGAAGAGTCTCATTTTAGATGCAGGGAAGCCAGCCATCCTCTCTAGCCTCGCCTTCAGGTCAGAAACAGTTCTAAAAATAATATAAACAAAATTATTAACCAGATTCAATACAGCTAAGGTTAGGTACCTACATAAGAACACAAACTTTTAGACACTACACTAGAACGTTAAGTATATTATTATATAATTACTAGCTGACCCGCGCAACTTCGTCTGCGTCACATAAGAGAGAAAAACGAAAGAAAAAAAAATCCAGTTTTTGCAACATTTTTCATTCCTGCTCCGCTTCTAATAATCGTAGCGTGATGTTATATAGCCTAAAGCCTTTCTCGATAAATGGACTATCCAACACAAAAAGATCAATTCGAGCGGGTAGTTCCTGAGATTAGCGCGTTCAAACAAAACAAACTTTTCAGCTTTATAATATTAGTATAGATGCTAAAGCTTGATTGTTAACGAGGGAGAAAGGGATGTAGTCATTTTTGTTCTTTTGCAAAAACGCTATGGTGTTATTCGTTCTGTATAACTCAGTCTGTCCCTTGTACTTGCACATCTACAAAAGAAACTTAAAAAAAAGTACTTGCCTGTACACATCGACGGTGCGCACTTCGCTGTTGTCTCCACACGTGAAGGTGATCTGCACACGCTTCTCGGGCCTCAGATCCACCGACACTAGAGGGTCCAGCTTGCCATGGACTCCCACCAACTCCCAGTATCTGAAAAATTATGTTACCAAACAGCCGTTAATTTTGGTCAGTTATTTCAGGTGAGTTACGTGAAGGAATGAACCTATTAGCTCCTAGGTAGTAACCCTTTCGATTTCGAAGATATTTAATGTCTGAGCTATAGGTAAAGGTGGTCAACTTCGCACATAGTCAGACCAAAAACTCATTTTATCGAGAATAACTGACAAATTTATCTAATCGAATCCTACGTGTCTTGCACTGCTGGCTAGAGTAGGTAAACAAAAAATAGGTAGGTATTATAAATAAAAAAAGCCATGATTATTCATTGGCTACCCAAATGTGGGTAGAAAACATTGCAAATGCGATATTCACCTACCAAAGTTGCCACGATTAAAACGTCGTAATAGTGAAACAAGGTACAAATTGAGTGAGATTTTATGATTATGTGAGAACACCTACAAGCGGGCTTATTAGCATGCGAATTTAGTCATTTAGGTCGACATGTTGGCACAGAGACCTCACCTACATTGCTCCTTATTGATTGGACCTTCGGAGCGAACGTTGCAATTTAGAAGGACATTGCTGTACTCACTGTGCTGCATTAAATGATTAACTAGTCACTAGTGCGTAACTTGGGATTTCCAGAGCGCGTCATGTGAATTTTCATATTTTTATTTTTAGTGGCGTAAGACTGTGATGAGGTTGTGAGGTCAAAAATGAGACGTAACAGGAAATGGTCGATATTACAGCCAGAAAACTCACAAATATGAATGTAGATGGTCTTTGTCTTTGTTAGCTGCCAGTATCTGCACTTAATTTCAAGTACCTATCACTATCGTCATCATTTAAACAATCTTTCACTTGCAGCTTTAATTTTTTCACATTTTCCTTTCAACCCTGACTTTTCCTTTTACCGAAGTCAGCTTCCAGTCTTCTGAATGCAGCTGAACACAGTACAATAGTACCTATTATTCAAGGATCCCAAAACCCAGTAACTTGGGAACCCTTAGGAAAGTTGATAGGTACATTTCTCACCTGTCAGGCCGGTCAGACTCTGGTTTCTCCATGTAGTATCGTATGAAGGCTCTCTCAGCGGCATCCCGTTCCTCAATGGGCACGGCCCCACCACCGTTCAGGGTCCTCACGTGCGGCAACCGAGCGACCAGCAACAACCGCCGCTCGTGCTCTGTTGACTCGTTTCGCTCCCATAGCGGCCAGCCCTGGAAAAGGCGGTGTGAAAAGTCAGAAGGTATATTGAGCTACAGGACAACACAATGTAGATACTTACAATCTAAACCCCAGAACGCTAGTCTACATGTAAGCTTAATATTTTTCATTTAAGTATGTAGGTATATCAAGGTGAGCACTGGAGCAGATGTTTTGAAAATGTGAAGTTAAAATAACGGGGATAAAAGTTTGTTTGTACATTGCATTTTTTATCGATGGGAAGTTCTATCAGGCGCACGTTTTGTATTTAATCCTAATCCTAATGTTCCGAATGTGTAATTATAGAATTTGTTTGTTTGTTACCTTTTCAAGCCTAAACAACTACACCGATCCTTCCTTCCTTAATTATTTTGCAGATCATACGTATAAACAGAGCTATAATAATTGATTGGTAGACGTTATCAGGTGTACAAAAACGGACAACATTTCCTCCCGAAAAAAAAGTACTGTTCCCGAGGATAACAACAAAAAAGTTCTTATGATAATAGATGGCGCCACGTGTCTTTCGAATCGTGATTGAATTCTAATAATATGCAAGCAGAGTGCAACCCGAATTGATTGTATAATTCTACATTAAAGCAACTGAAGCCGCGGGCGAGAGGTAGTGTAAACTAAACAAAATATCAAACAACCATTAGTTCATTAGTTAATCCAAAACGACCTTGTTGACCTCCAGACTCCAGACGAATTAAAGTCGTATCTTGGGTTTTATAATTCTTCGAAGAAAAGACAGTGCACATCTCACATTACAATAAAAATAAACATAAATCATGCTTGATCACTGAAAGACTGAAGGGGAGGTGCCGTGCCCATCTATGGAACAAACTAGGTGCCCGCATGTCGCGTTAGTACAAGTTATGACATAATTTATGTTTTAAATATAAATAATTCTAAATCTGGATATCGAACCCAAAACCCGCTTACTTATGTCAATTCAACTAACTATTATTATAGAGCAAGTCAAACCAAAAAGTTAAGTGCCGTAATATGCCTGATTGGCCAGTGGAGGCGAAACACCGGGAGAGATTGAAAGAAATAGGGGAGGCCCTTGCCCAGCAGCGAGCCAGAATGGGCTAACTAAAAAAAAAATGTGCTTAAAATTCGCCAGAATATTGCTTGATTGAAGAAGAGTATCAAAATAATAAAAACATCCTTATTTGTTAGCGATCTTTATCAACATCCTCCTAACTAAGCTAATAAAAATATGTCTGTTATATGGACGTACTAATGTATTCTGATAAAAATAATGGTAAGGATAATGATACTGTGTATAATTTATCAAACATTGATAACATAAATAACATGAATTTAAATCTACTAAAATATACAATAGAAAATAACGCAAAAAGATATGCCCCGGGTGAGGATCGAACTCACGACCTTAAGATTATGAGACTTACGCGCTGCCTACTGCGCCACCGAGGCCGGTAATAATGATGTCAAATTAGATGCTCAGTAGATAGGTAGAAGTTTTTTTTATCATTTCGGCGCGCACATTATCATGTTTTGAATGCGTCATCAATATAAATAGCACAAAACAACGGAAGTTTTTAAAATCGACGATAAATAAACGGTAAGGCAAAAATACTAGTTTTTTTGGGTACTTACGGTACATAGGTAAATAAAAATTGTAGTTAAGCGGTTTACCTAGTACCTACCGATATGGTCTATTAGATAGTTACCTACCTACCTACGTATTAGGTGCCTACGTACTACGTACCTACAACCAATACCTAGGTACCTACTACAAAAATAATCCCGAAGTCACGATCTGCAAGCCAATAAAGGATCATCGAATGAAACAAAAAGTCGTAGATTTAAATTGAATTGCTTTTTGTTCCTCTCAAGGTTCCGCGAGGATCAGGTTTCCTTTTAGGGCGCACGAATCGATGCGAAGACGTTAGTTCCTAGTCAGACTGACCTCCCGACAACTATTTATGATCGATTTATGCTCACGATGGTGTTTTCCCAAGGATTTTTTACGGTGTTATTTATGGGTGGAGACTTTCAGATTTCATTGCTTCTATTGTCCATTTACAGAAGAAAATATCTACTGACAAATAAATGTTTACTACCGATCGTAATTTACGTAGATACCTACCTAACCTTGTAAAACTTGTAGGCTCGCGAACTTTAATTACCTCTTATTCAAATCCACTAATATTTCACCCACGTTCCTCATACATAAGTTCTAACACTAGAAAATAGAGGTTGCATAGGAAAGTGGTGCTCTAACCTATACCTATACCTAACATACACAAACTGTAACCCCATCCTACTCGAAATTGGTCATTACTGAGCTAATCATAAAGACGAAAATGACTAGAACAGCTCATAAGCGCAGTTCATATTCACAATGCAAACAAAATTAGATCTAACAAGTTAGGACTTTGGGTTTAGTTTCTAGTATTTAAACAGTTCTTTGTTCTCCCCTTTATGAGATATCTTTGAGCGAGCGTTCAACCTCGCTGGCCTGTTTTGCCTAAGAACGGAAGGCGGAATCACCTTTGCATACACGGTCCCGGAATTTACTATTGCCGCATGTTTACATCCTTTTTATCGTGAGGTTATATTTTTGACGGGAAAAATCTTCATAAGTCGTACCCTACATGATAATTAATGCGAGCAAGCGAGTAATTATTATTGTCTAATGGTTTATTTATAAGAATGAAACACGGCTTTGTTTTGTACCTATCTATACTAATATTATAAAGCAGAAGAGTTTGTTTGGTTGGTTGAACGCGCTAATCTCAGGAACTACTGGTTCAAATTGAAAAAATATTTTTGTGATGGATAGTCCATTTATCGAGGAAGGCTTTAGGCTCTTTTGACATCACGCTATGGCCATTAGGAGTGGAGCAGGAATGAAAAATGTTGCAAAAACGGGGATTTCTCTCTTATGTGACGCAGACGAAGTTACGTGGGTCAGCTAGTCGTCTATAAAATATGCTCTTCAAACACTGTCTGATACATGGAATAAATATTTGAGATAGGTAAATCACCTCCATCAGTACAGTAGGTATTTCAATAATATCAGGAAGCCCAGAGCACACCCGAAGTCTGAATTTGTGCCTAGTTGATGGCAAGACTTTTGATCCCCATTATCATATTGTACCTATATTATGGTTCTTCAGGTGCCTACCTAGGTAGGTCTACACGTTTTGTTTTTATAAGTAAATAAATCTGAATGACCCCTTTTCTGAGGTGATTTTTATGTTAGGTTAGGTTAGGACCTAATACCTAAGTAATGAATTTATCTTTGTTTTAGAACCAACATACCTATTTTTAATTAAAGGCTTGTTTTATTTGACCGTTGCAGACTTGACCCCTCCCCTCAAATTGGCTGAGTAACATATTCCGACTACCCACGCGGGAGCGTTCACACACGACCGTTTCAAAATTAAATAAACGGTTATAATTTTTGAGTTCCGTTCCGATCGGTAACGGCCCCGTTCTGAATCATTGAATTTACGGTATCGATTTCATTGTTAGTGTCAACAGATGCATCAATATGCACACGGATACGTAGGTGATGTATTTATTGATATCAAATAAATCTAATCAGTTGAAGTAGGTACCTATTTTATGCTGTAATATTTTAACAATGCGGTAATAATGTTTCATTCAATTTAATTAAGCAAACACTGGTTGCATTCCATGAATTTCAAATAAAAAAATAGGAGCTATCATTAGCCTAGCGCGTGATTATTACCCAAACGATTTCAAAGACCCATTAAGAATAAGCACAACGCGATAAAACCTGCTGTTGCATAAGAAACAACGCATAATATATGAATATTTCCGTATGTATACTCATTCCGATACTTACGAAAACAATACGCAATAGAGGAATATGTTTAATTCCCATAATAAATTAAAGACAATGCTAACAACGAAGGGGCACGATGCACTGTAAGTAAACAGTACCTAGCAGTTGCTTAGTCATGGTATAATAAATAATACTACTAGCCTTACTGTGAGATATCTCGATCTAGCGGGTATAGTACATATTGTACGTAATACATAGAACAAAGAAGTAGGAAATATTTCGTACTGACTTACCTACTTATCGTAGTAAGAACATAATCCGAGTGTGACGTTAGAAAAACGTGAATGTGTCATGATTTCACATTTGTAATTTGTAGGAATAAAGAAAAAACAAATTACATTACAGGTTATCTTTAGTTCTCTACACATATCGTACGTACCAGACCTTTTTCTAAAGATTGTGACCTGCATTATTTCTTTGATAGTGCTCAGAAGCGAGCTTGAGGAAAAATTATCTCCTCGTCACGGCAAAATATTTTGTCAGATCTGCCCCCGTATTCACAACGCTTCGATTCGCTTCCGATTTGGAAAGTCGTATATCTATCTCGGTCATTTTCGTAATGCCAGAAGAAGACAGATATACGAGTTATCGAATCGGAAACGAGTCGAACGTTTGTGAATACGGGGTCTGATGGAAGTTGACCCAGTATCCCAAATAAAACCAAAAGGTTGCTAGGATAAAAATAAAGACCCTGTCGCTTGACAACAATGGCAAGTTACTTTACAAATAGAACAAAAAGACATAGGAACCAGAAATTATTGTAGTATGAAGGTGGCACTATAAAAGGGAAAGGCATTTTGGAAAGTCTCGACTTGTCTTTCCTTAACTGTCGCCCTCCTTCTTCCTAGTTGATAACGACATACCGATGTGCTATTTTTAAACCTATATTTTAACCAGTTCAAGGATAAGAAGAATTTCATGTCTTTCTGACGTCATCCGTCGCACGTTCATTACGAAATGCTATCTCGCCTGGGAAAGCATTACCCTATATTTCAGAAGGTCAGATCAAACTGAGGTTCGTACCAAAACCATTATACTAAAAACGAACTAAAAATATCTATTCTAGTTTCAACATGTTAGTTAAGTAATATCCTACCTAGTAGGAGCAAAGCATTCAAACGGTAATCTAGGTGTTGCCAATTTGCCATAACAGAGACCGCTTGTTTTTTTAAGTAAGTTACTAACATTCAGAGCTGTATTTGAATCGTGTTGAAGGAAAATGGCGACAGGATGACCCTTTTCTAAATTAAACCCATCCCAGTATCGCATATTGTAGTTGTCCGCCGTAGCTCCTGTTTGGGAAAACCAGACATGATAGAATTTTGATAAATTATAGTTACCTTAATACTTTTAGGTATGTAGATAAAATGTCACACCAATCTTTTGGTCAGTCCAAACTAGTCTTAAAATTAGTCGCGATTAACATTTAATAAAAGAAATAGGTTAGTAGATCACCCACCGTAACTATAAGATAGTTATACTAATTATGATTGCGGCACTATAATCAAATATCTAAGTTACTGCGGCAAAAAATCGAATTAGCTGTTACTAAAGGGAAACTACTGCATTGCGTGCGAAGGAAACTGCCTAAGTGCCCTTTACAATGTTTATACAAACACTTGAGTAATTGTCTGTGGACAGACTTGTTTTTATCGATAACAAGCAATTATTGTGAACTTGTTTGCTAGTTGTAGAATTTGTTTGTTTTTTTTAGTCTCTTTCTAATGTTTTTTGTCGTTAATATCCCATTTATTTTGAAAATACTGAAGAAGTTTTGTTGTCTTTCTATTATGGCCTGCTGTCTACGATAAAATCTTTTAGCCTTTTAACAAACCTCGAGCCCAAGGTCTGCCACATTTTCTTTTTCCTCAAAGTTACCCCTCCCTTGTGAATAAAAATATCCACATATAGGTACACCTATTCGTCTATTGAACGTATGATACATAAAGGAGTTAGAATATTAATGTTGAGTACGGTTCGAGGGGACAGTTGACCTAAAACATCGAGTAGATACCGGGGATTAATGAATTCATAGGTCACGACTCTATGGCGACGTCTTGCAAGATATTATATTATAATAACACCCATTAAAGTAATAGCATGATTAATTTGAGAGTTATAAACGAAGACTTAATTTGACTATGACGAATATTTGGGAAAGCTAACAGACGTGATAAGTACCACAATAAATGCACCAGTTAATGAGGAACTTCAAGTATTATTGACAAGAGACTTGACGAGACGAGATACTTGAACCGACCAACTGTTGACTCAATGTAGGTAGGTACCTGAAATTCAAATGCAAGCCATCTTTTGTGTAGGAGGACTCAAAGTCTCTAACAAAAGCCAGAATTAATCATGCCAAGCCAGACAGACGATAAAGGTACCTCTACATAAGTACAAATGCACGTCAGTAGCAGTAGTAAGAATATGCATACATATCTAAGTTTCAACCCACACAGTGAAATGAAACAAATTTTACAGAAAATATATTATATAAACTCACAGAATTTGCTCTCTCAAGCAATCCCAGTAAAAGGCCGCAGCATGGTGCAGAAAACTAGTATGAGTAAATTGGAAAACTACACTTTGTCATTGGTATTGCAGCATGCTGCAGTATGGAACAAACTTCACTGAACATGGTATAGTATATAGAACATTGCACGTGTTTCTGGGTCACCCCGTGTCAACTCGGCCGGCCCTCCACGACCAAATCTATAAATTTTGTATTCAACCGGCGCCTACAACAGTTAGCTAAGATTATCGAAATGTTACATCTGCATAGTAAAGATAACGGAAGGGATTGGTCCACTCTCTTAGGAGTTTTAACAGATATCAATATTTTAAGTAACATTTAAAATCTTCACATCAACGAAATTGAAGAGACTCATTACGACAAAGATAACAAGTCTAATTAATTAAAAAGAAGAACTTAATGAAGTTGAAAGGCAACATTAAAGAAACATTAAAGTACTAAATTAAATAGAGCAAACACCGACACTGCGCTTTGGTTTGATACAAATAACAGGTATTAACACTAATGAAAGGTAATAAATCAATAATTCAATCAACAAAGTGCATAAAAGAGCAAGGTGACGCAGAAGGCGTGGGCAAAAATCAAAGAGTGGTTTGACCGTTTAAAACACCAATATGAATCACTGACTACAGTTTCTTGTCTCCACACGTGGCAAGTAATTTTCCAATTTGTTGAAGCCCATATTTCGATAAAAGAAACATCAAATATATCAGGAACAAACTAATAAGAATCTTGTTTTTCAAAACTAGAGCTAATCTGCTTCTGCTATCGTCAAAATTGGCTGCGTTGATAAGTTTTATGCGCAGCAATACATGGTTTGTTAAATTTAAAGACTGTTATAGTCGTTACAATGTTTTCAAAACAGTCTACAAATTCAGCAACAAAATGCAGGCGAGGCCACTCAATTCAATTTAAACTGAACAGACCTCTTTGTATGACAGGTAGACATTTGCATAACTTCAAATTGCCTCGCTTTCAGTTCACATAATACAAGCTGTATGCACTATGCATTGAGTATTATTGAGATGATCTGCCGCCGAACTATGACTATATTGCTATGCCAAACCAGAAGTGTATTTCCAAACGTGGCAAAATTATAAAATTTAATGGACGTTGCAATATGTTTGGATCGCTGCTTTCCTTATCAAGATTACTTATCTTTTAATGTAGGTACTCTGCTAGTTTCCTGAAGACTATATTTTTAACGAATGATGTCATCTTTTGAAGGTTTAAAATGTTTTAGGTCAAGTTTAGTATCAGTCTGTGCATGATAACCTGGATTTTTATCGGATATGAAACGAGATTGTTTTTGCAAAACGCGATTATTATGAAATGAAATGGATAAAAAAAGCACGATATCGCGATATTTTTCGCAACAGGTACATTGCAAGCTGTTAAAGCTTGCACTTTGTTTACCGGTATCAGGATTGAATGTGCATGGCTCGAGCTTATCGCAGCTGAATAGACTGAAAATGTGGGGCGCAAACACGAACGAAAACAGTATTATAGACAACAAACCAGTAGCTAGATTCTGCTTTTATGCCTGGCTGTAATTCTAAAAGGATAACAGTTTGCAAGCACTGTTTATCCTTTACTACGGGATGAAATGATTGAGATGGCTTTGAGGGGATAAAGCAATGTCAACTGTTTTAGATTATAAAAGCGACTTTATCGACGGAAATACTAATTTGATGACCGTTTTGCGAATTTGCGAAGCGAAGGCGGAGGTCAACTAAAAGACCAGACGCCATCTACCATTAGACTAATGACGCGATAGCGATACAAAGTCAAATATAGTGATAATGAACTTTGTAGACACCATGCTTCATTAATTTCATAAAATAATACAAGCTATAACAAGCTTTTATTTCAAATATTAACGGACTTGCAGACGTAAGTACAAGTATAAATACCAAGTGACACAAGGACGACAGCTCAGCTGTTAAAGTGAACGACCCGACTGCGACCGTAGAGTTCGATTCATTTTTCCAATGAATCATCGCGAACCCTTTACCTTTGCAGTTTTTGTATTTATTGCAATAAGAACGATCCTTTTTGGCATCCAGTTTATTATTCATCGAGTGTTATAGTGTTTGGGTTTTTTTATTTTCATTTATTTTAATCTTTTTGTCTCCCTATAAGTATTGTTTGTTCCAGATCTCTTGCAGTGTGAAAGTAGACATTTTTGGTATTCGAATAATCGTAGATAAGATATTTCTGTTTTCGTTAGTCCCACTTGAGCAGTTGAGCCCACGCAGTCATATTTTGTGTTAAACATTGTAACAATCGAAATGTTTTGTTAGTTTGTTAGTTCAACGCCGACGAAATTCTTAAGAGGGCCTATCACATTTTTTCTTGTATTTGAGGGTTTTAAGAGTCCTAACATTCTAACACAAGAAAAATTGTGACAGCCCCTCTTAACTGTCATAGTGAAGTTGAGGCTACGTCGCCAAATTATACTTATTCTGCGGGAGATTAACCTTGAATTCTTCTATTCTACAAGAGTTTGTCTGTTTTCCACACTAACCTTCTAAATATAATCATCCCAAAAATGCACATTTAAACCAACAATAGTTGACTCCTAAAGCCATACGTCTTACATAATGTTTTAATGTTTAGTAAATCTAATACAATATAGACTTTTGTTGCTAGATTAGATTTTTGGGACCCGCATAAGAATCAAATCAAGTATTTTTAGCACGGCCAACTTTGCGGCATTGTTGCTACCTACTGAATAAGTAAGACGTTAAGCAGGATGGTCCATAATTTCATGCATAACATAAGCCAAGGTTTAACCAAGAACTCATTAGGTTACATATAAAAAAATACTTTGACCATCATGATGACATCACAATCGCTCATAAACGCATAGAGCGCACATTAAAACAAACAGACACACTTTCACATTCTTTGTAGCGTGACGGTCACAAAACATGGGTTCTCTAGTCACTAGTTCCATGGTAAATATTACCCTATCACAGTAACTATACGACTCACAATTCATGACACTGTAGCTACAACTACGATAAACAATTTGCGTAACAAAGGACATGGATGTGTACACAAAGAGATAATCATATTTGGATGGCTCGTTTTCGATAATCTACTTGGACAACCTTGAACTTGACAGAATATATTCTTAAGTCCTCATTACATACATTTTATATGCTACCGCAAAATAGGAATCGAAAGTAGCTTGACCTTTATGTCGGTTGTGGCTGATGTAAACGAGGAAATTTTTCCACAAGCAAACATATTTTCTGTAAAGCTATCCTTTATTGGAAATCGATTCGACGCCAATCCTCAAACCGATCAGATTTACGATACAAAATCTGTTTGAATAGAACATGAAACGTTTCAAGCATCAGGCAAATGCAAGGCTAACGCTCCTATAAAATCTGTGAGCTCCCGTTCATACTCGCGAGCGGAGACGTGTTGAAATTATGCGTGCCTGGTAGTGATCGGTGATATTAGCTAACGTTGCACAACCGGGCGTCAAGTAGGCCGCACTATATCTGGAAGACCTTCACCCGCATTACGCTGCCCCCGTGTTCCCGAGGGACGTTACACGGATAATTTAAAACTACAACACTCCTGAACACTTCATTCGTTACAGAACAACATCAAATTTAGATCGCTTATCGGCGGCGCTAAACGTGTTGGCGGTTTGACAGAATACGCACTGCCAAGTGCAGTTGCAGATTAGGGATTTTAATTAAATCTGAAGCGGTTTCTTTACAAAACCACAGCTGCGTCAATCATTCAGATGTCCCCTATAAATTACCCATCAATAAATATTGTATCGCTACACAAAGTCACGCCTATTTACAAATTCTAGCTTCTAAGTGTGCCCAGAATACCGTAAATTACAATACAGTTCCGGCCATGTGCATAATCCTGTATACGCGAGGTCAGTATTTGCAAACATTACTGCCTATGCGCCGTGAATACACAATAGATTTAACAGGTGTTGTGTTGAACTCACCTGTACTCGCAAACTCCTGAGAGCAGGAAACTGTGCCAGGCGATCCACCTCGTCCCACGTCGCTAAGCCTGTATTGTTCAGGTTAAGGAAGCGGAGGTGTCTGGAATATCAATGTCATCGCTCATTTGACGCCACACAAAACAAACACTATTCAAATTCTGAAGATCAATAGGTCAATGGCAGTACATAAATAATTACATATTGACCTAATTGTGTCATAATGATAACAAATAATCGTATTCACTTACGGGAAGGCATCGTGGCTTTTCTTATTTCCGTTATCATCGATACATTTCTCACACGGGTCCGGTTCTAGAGTGGTTATGGGACAGTCATTGACCAACATGGTTTCCAAATTAGGGAAGGCGTAGCCTAGTTTGGAGATCTCTTTCCAACTGCTGACGTGGTTCCCGGAGAAATGGAGCTTCTTTAGCTGGTCGTGCACGGGTTCAGTGACATCAACGTTGAGTCGTGAACACGATTCACACTGAGCTTTCTCATCAACCTCTTTCCCTGTTAAGTCCACATAAGAGTACTCGTTGAGGCTCAAATGCAACTCCTCAAGAGCTGGTAGAGCTTTGAGTAAAGCGTGGACGCTCGGCCAACGGACATACGTAGAGTTCAGAATGAGGTGGCTCAGATTGTCCCACCGTGGCTGAAGAGACAGTGCTGCCTGAATTTGGGCCGAGAGACGGTTGAAGCTCAAGTTTAGAAACCTTACTCGCGGCGTCTGTTTCAGTATTGCAAAAACCTAGAAGCAAAGCTCTATGTCAGACGTACATTATTAAGGAGTGAACGTAACACCGCGGAAACCACTGCCTTCTATAACCAATAATTGGTATAGTTTGTCGTAACTGTGGGAATGGTGTGCTTATTGCACAGGCTTGTTTGCTGTAATACTTGACGACAAGGAGGTTATTATCCATAATCTATGATGAACTTAGCAGTAACTTACTTCTTCCCACTCAGTGAGTTTGTTATTGGCTATATCGAGTTCGACAACATCGGCGCACTTATCGGCGAGGGCGCAGGCGTCTCCTGCGCAGTCGATGTCGCAGTCGTTAAGCACCAGTAGCGTGGGCACGCTGAGTCGAGGGGAGCGCTTGGGCACAAATATAGCAACTGGCATGTCATCTATCGGAGGGTTCACTTCGCCCTTCGCGCCATATTTCCGCTCTAGAGCTTCTAGGAGCGACGGCATGTTGGTGGACACCTATGATTCTTGATTGTTTATACCTGTAACAACATTTTTTTAGTTCGCTTACTTCTAACTCAGCGTTGATTGAATTGCACAATAATTTTGACCGTCGACCATAATTGCCGGTCCAATGCCAATAGGTCACCCAATAAGTAATGTGAGGCAGCTCATAAAACAGCAATTACCGTCTAATGTTACGGTATTGTGTCGTTGATTGACAACAAATGAAGAACACGATGAATATTCTAATGTCGCTATCACTTACACAATCAAAGACATCGAAGGCTCAATTTGAAATTAATTAATTGGTCAATATTAATGAGCGGCGTTTCCTTCTCGCTTGAACTCGTGCGCAACCGGCTAAATAAACACACAGTACGTAAAGCAATAAACCAACGGACTGGAATATTTGCTCAAGGACTTGCTTGAGTTGCTCAGAACCTAAATATTATTTTAAGGAATCAGACTGATGGGAGTATCTCAGTTGAATTAGAATTCCAACATGTGCTTTAGTAACCCAGATTTCCCATGGTCACCAAAATAAGACGTATCGAGAACCATTATCTACGTAATGGATATTTTAATTAGGCAAGCTAGCCAGATAATTATGGCTTGATAGAAAAATTGAGTAATGCGCGAACTAATATTAATTTAAAATGCTCCGAAAAGTAAGAATTGTAGAAAAGTTTCTATAACCACAGTTCCATCGATCGGTTTATATTCGTGATATCGGACCGTAAAAAGTATATTTGGCCCGATTCGTGATGTGTGTTTTATAAGGCGATTCAACAATAGCTACACTTTACGACTCGCTTTGATACTTCTTATCCATTCATGCGTTTAATCGAAGGTTTACTGAGGGCGATACTGATATCGTTATTGCGTTTTAGTAGTTTTGTGGCAAAACTGCGAAAATAATACAAAATTACAGTGAAGAAATCTAAGAATGATTGCGTTGTGGTTCCGCTACTTTATCGGTATCTACACTCACAGGCACAATTAACCGCCCACCTTGTATTTCTTTCAATTTGCAAAAAATGTCAAACTTAGGCCACTTTTTGGGAGAGGTATGTTAAAAACTACCTTTAAGGAAAAAAAACAACAAAAGTTTTGGAAAAAAAGTTGTTTATTAAAGTATGCTTACTAAAAATCGATTTTCTGAAAATCTTCGATGAAAATTTAAAAGTTTTGATTTCATAAATAGTGGTCCAATTACAAGAAAAAAATAAAATTAATAATGGGTGTTGCCGCCTCTGGCTCTTATGACTTCTTGGAGCCGGTTTAGCAATCCATCCACGATATCTTGGATATCCGATTGGGGGATATTGTGCCACTCCTCTACCGCAGCCCTTTTGAGCTCTCCTAAGGTCGTAGGGGCTGATACTCTTGCTCGGACACGTCTTTTGAGGTTGTCCCAAATGTGTTCAATTGGGTTAAGATCGGGACTACGTGCTGGCCATGGTAAAACTTGAATCCCAACCTCATTAAGGTACTCACTGACGGATCTTGCGGTATGGC
Source organism: Xestia c-nigrum (assembly GCA_916618015.1). Taxonomy (NCBI): domain Eukaryota; kingdom Metazoa; phylum Arthropoda; class Insecta; order Lepidoptera; family Noctuidae; genus Xestia; species Xestia c-nigrum. The sequence continues at coordinate 6,030,721 of OU745264.1, forward strand.
AACGCGCATTGTCATGCATTAATCTAAATTTTTCACCAATGAACGGTGCGAAAGGTATGACATGGTCTTGAAAAACTTCTTCCACATACCTTTGAGCGTTTACACTGCCTCTATCGAATACAACAAGATCAGTACGAGCCTCGTAAGAGATACCTCCCCAAACCATTATGGACCCTCCTTGGTACCCCACTGTTTCGGTTATAGCGCATGGGGCAAACTTTTCATTTTGACGCCTGTAGACAAGTTGATGTCCATCTGGACCTCTTAAGGCTATTCTGCTCTCATCTGAGAACAGTACGTCCTTCCATTCCTCTACAGTCCAGTCAGCATATTCTCACGCAAAACCAAGTCTAGCTCTACGATGTTGTGGGAGCAGTTGTGGGGCGCGAGCTGGACGAAAAGCCCCCAGATTTCTTTCTGCCAGTCTTCTTCTAATGGTACGTTCACTTACACTGACATTTCTCACCTCAAAAAGACGCGTACGAGCTTCAGTAGCGGTCGAAAAGCGATTTCTCAACACGTTGCTGACAACGAAGCGGTCATCTCGAGTTGAAGTGCATCGTTGTCGGCCTTGACCTGGCCTGCGGGTGTATAAGCCTGTCTCCCGAAATCGTCTGATGGCATCTCGTACCGTAGTTCGTGGTACACCGAGTGTGCGAGCGATGCGACGTTGGCTGTACCCAGCGTCAGCTAAAGCCACTGCCCTAGCTGCACCAGTTGCATCCAGTGGCATTTTTTACGGTCACAATCAATGAGCAAACACAACAATCTCAAAATAAACAATATTCACACTCTATGGCAGAACAGAACAGGAAATTTTAACACGGTAACACAACTGCATCAATGTCAAACGACGACTAAATTCCAAAAACCCTTCGGTGACACAAATTTAGAAAACGCAATAAGGGTATAAGTGTTTAATTTATTGCTAGAGTACCCACTTAACAAAAAACAAAACAGTTGATAAGCCATAGTTAACGTAAACAAACAGGGTGACGAATGTTAGAGGTGGGCGGTTAATTGTGCCTGTGAGTGTATTTATTGTAAAGCCATCAGCGATATCTCTTCTGGAGAATTTGCATTACATTAATCTACATTAGCAATGCATGCATTTGCATGTCATGTCTACCACATTGATTTCCTCTTTAAAATATTCTGGACTCTGGCACACTCGTCTGCTAAGGTCATGGACCTTCACCGAAAAGATAATGATCTGATTATCTAAAAACAGCTGTCACTGTGACATGATCACATACAAAAATGTGTTTTTTGGTGAAAATGGACCTTAGTCTCCTCTTCTCCGTCTACAAATAACAGACTACCATTTCTCTATCCAATTCCAAAGTTAGAGCATGTTTTAAGTTCTATCGATCCCCAAGTTTATCTAGCTTTGTTTTACTTCGGTTTGAAATTGATTAAAATTCTTCACGCCGCTCCACTACTGCTTGAAACTAAAGCGTTAGGAACAATATTAGAAGGGATGTTGCTCAATACTAAGAAGCATGCTGGGCTGTTCCGAGACTTCGTGACTCGTGACTGCAAACCAAGGTCGAGTTCAAATGTGCATTTAAAATTAATTAGTGTCTTGTCTCACTATCACAATAGGACCGAGATGAAACGACAATTTGCGTAGACGAAAGGGGTTTTGGTGCGACAAAGAATATTTTTGAAAGTCCCCAACGTTTATGATTTGTTAAAAGCGACTGATGATCAATTTTATTATTGTGGGTTATAATACTCTGAAGTCATTTTGGTACTTTGTAAAGCGTTTAAAGGCTACAAGACTCGCACGCGAGTCTAAAAAAATGACCTTACAAAATCAAAGGGACACACGATTGGACATTGTGTTGTAATGATTAACTTTACATTCAAGTACAACTCGATTATAATATTCTTTAGATGCTTGTCGACTATGAAACTGTTGGCGGAACGTAATATGAACGATAAAGTCAAGGCTAATAGAATTCAGCTGGCTTACCAGACAATAGCGCGAAACGTTTCTACCACGTCCCAACAATATTTTCGACAAGGGATTTCTAACATTGCTTGCCATTTTAGTATAGAAGAGAAGACAAGAGATATTTCTACCCTTTGTAATAATGCATCTTCGCTGACAACGGAATACATAAATCTTTTAAACCATGATTTATTTCATTACAGTGTTTCTCTAGATTTTCTTACATATCAAATGGCGTCGTGGAATATCAATAAAACATGACATCAGACAGCCGTAAATTGCTTTAACCATACATTACGTATAACATAAATCCCGTTCTACATTTCCAATGCGCGTATAATGCTGTTGCGAACGACTATGTTGGCTAACTGGCGTCCATTGATTGTGCAAAGCATCATGAACATCGCGGATATGTAATGCGATAGTAAATTAAACGTACATTACGTTCAGCCTAACCTTTTTCATTCACTGACAGACTATATTAAAAAGAAACACGGCGGGCGTACCACGACGGAAGCCTTGGCTCGCGGAAAATTTATAACGTAAAACTGCACTCATATATAACTCCAAGCTAACTGAATATATCAGTTTTGATATTTAGTTCCTGCATCCAACGTTCTTTCTGCTTGTACCAATCTGCCTTGTAAGCTAGTCCTATGATTATAAGCTCGTCAATAACATTGACTACAAGCGACGAAACTTCGTGGGTTTATATTCCGAAGACAGCCATAATAATGTTATCAACCTCGTTAGCTACCTTAACTTGTTTCAAATTTAATATCCCTTTCAAATTCCGGAACTGATCGTGTCATGGCATACATTATAAACGCGTTTCGTGTTAAAAGACTCACATTTCCCCTATGTGAATTAGTGTAACTTCTAGTTCAAAAGTAGTTTTGGGCAACTTGCACCAATGCACCGGCCATTTTAATAAGGTTAACCAATAGTTATTCCGCTCTAGTTATTGTTTACATAATGTGAAATAACAATTAACTCAATACATTAGGATTAGACTTTTGTACATTATATCTTCAAATTTAGATATTTTTAAAATTTGCAGGTTCTGTTACTATTTTGAGGTTTGCCTGCAGCACTCAGTGCTACAGCATCAATAGATCCATGGTAGGAAGTGGTACCTATTTTACAATTCCAATTGTATAAAGAATCTGAATTAGGTATATTCCTTCTTCAAAAAGCAACCTAAACTTTACACTAATCATTTATTTTTACTTAGTTCATTATGCTGGTACAGTGAGGTTGCTCCGAAAGCGAGAGTCTACCAAGGCCGGAACACTCGTAATCGTAATTTTGCACAACATAATTTAACGCTTTTATTCTTTTTATTACATCTAATGGATAAAGTTCTGACTGTCTGCTATAAATATATTATTAACAGTAACTTATTCTAAGTTAGTATCTTACGACAGGTTTGATGTCTATTGAGATAGTGCAAAGACAAAGCACTACACACATCCTGCATGAAACAATGAGGCTAATAAAATTAATAGTGCATGTTGCTCAACACTTTGACTAGATAATTATTTATTCTAGTACTAGAACAAGTTGTACCTTTATGTCTTGAGGTACTAGAGTTCATGTGGCATTTCGTGTCTCCGACATGCAGAATGAATCAATGTTCAATATTTTAACTCTTGATAGACTTGCGTGTCAAGTCTCCTCGATTCATTCTAGAGCAGCTAAGGGCAAGTCAATTTCGATCGAAATATATTCTATCTACACAATTTTGTACACTTCGCAGTATCGTTTTAATTGAAAGAGTTGTTTGTTCATAACCGGCTATAGCTGAAGTAAATTGAATGTTATTAGACTCTACCACTATAGTCTACTACTAAAAGCTTAATCGAAAAGCTACATCGGCAATTTTTTTTTCTCATTAGGTAAAAACACTTTGCTTTAGCAAACATTGTTAGCTCAAGATTCTATTATTCTAAGCACTTCCAGCGAAAAATTTATCCATTTTTCCATATTAGCTCAAGGTAAACAACATCACATCTCATGTGCATTTGTTTGGATTGCTCAGAAGCAAACAAAAGAACGTATACGCTGTGGTTTCCTTTGTGGCATAAATGAGAATTCATCTACAGGGTGGCCACCCCTTCGGGCCAGGCGTCGCGACGGTAAGGGCGGCGAACCTAACGTCTCGACTACCCACACTTTGGATAAAGCACTTTGTTTAATGTACAACTGTTGCTTAAACTGTCTGGATGGAATATTGGCTTAAAAAGTCCGACTAAACATTAAGAGATTAACTTGTTATTTAAGTACACTGGAGCCATGAATTTGACTTTTTAGTTAGTTGACGCGGATTGTGATAATTCGAAGTAAACAATGAATGAGCTGGCTGGGAGAAAGAGATCTGCTGAAGGAAATGAAAATCTGTTGACGCAGCTTCGATAAATTAGAAGTAGGGGAGTGAGATAAAGGTTGGCTGAGTTCTAGAAGATGGACCGGTCAAGGCCAGACGATGCAGAAGCTAGACAACAGTGTCCTGTGGCACAACATGCAAAAGGTATAGATGTCCCGTCTATACTATATGTCTGGTAGACTAAAAATACTCTATCGATAAGCGAATTGATTAATCTATACTTAATATTATAAGTTACTGATTGAAATTGAAAAATCTTTTTATGTTGGTTATCGAGGAAGGCTATATAACAACACGCTACAACCAATAGGAGCGGAGCATAAATGTTTTTTTTTTTCAAAAACGGGGATATTTTTTCCTATTGTGGGTTTTTTCTCGTTTATGTGACAGAGTCAGCTAGTTTATATTAATAAACCGCTCAAATAAAGGTTGCTGTGTGTACGACCTGTGAACAAGTGCGAAATACAATAGATAATCGCTTTGCAAAAAATACAAAACACTGGCCGGAACGTGCGTTTATTTGATGACAAATTGAGATCGTTCACGTGTCCTTTGCTAACATTGACAAAGGTTTACAAAAAAATAATTGTGAATCTCTAACAGCGCGAGATTGTACTGCGCAGTTCCTTTTGCGCAGTGTGCCATGTTCAAATCATAGGTAGAATAATTTGTAAATAAAGGTGACTGGAAATAATCACGTTTTTTCCTTCACCACACTGTTTGTTGGCTTTCGTCATAGTTAATGTTTTGTTTTTACAATTCAATTGCGCTTCATTTTTTTGCGGTAAATTTATTAGATTACTTACATGAAATGATAATCATATTCTTCACAATTAGGTTCCTTCCTACATAATTAAGATAACCATAATGCAGTCTCAATGTCAAACAATGAAGGATTTCAATAAAAATAATTGATCATTAAAATATTACGCCGTCGCACAAATGACGAACTAATATCAAGATTAAATTACTTACTTACATATTATTCTGTTCAATTCTACATAATGACTTAATTTCTCGGATAATTTCAAATTGAGTAGGTATTGCTAGTGCTCCTCGCGCTTTTCTTAAAGGGTCTATCCTTGGTCCTTTTATCTTCGCAAAATTAATTTTCAAATGAAATTTAGGTTCTTAAATAACGTGAAATGAAGTTAGTAGGTTTGTTGGAACTTGAATTGTGATGTTAATGTTGTTACTTGGACCTTGAAGGTCGTCGGAGATAAACATTGAAATACGTGGGACGCATAACACGTGCGACCGCCATTACTGATTAGAACCAGCACTCGTTTGCATTGCCTTGTTTACAAATACCTTCAAAGTTAACTCATTACTGATAATGAAACGCTTTATTTTGGTATGGCAAGTGCAATTCCTTGTTTGGATGGCTGGTTAATTATCTTTTTACTGGACTGTGCCATGTTTGTTGACTCTGCCATGTTTCACTAATTATCGCTGGGATAAACGTACCTACCTACCTACTACGGTACTACGTTTATCCATATCTATGTAGTAGGTAAGTGTTTACTATATCTGTACAATTTACCATAATAAACTTATCTATTGTTGGTGTTGGTACAGATAATTAGTTAACTTATTACCTATTAGATTGTCGAAAAACGGTGCTGCTCTGTTTACCTAGAAACTAATTTTATTGCGGATGGGGATGATAAGATTACAAAAACTGCATATTTTTTGGCACAACAGTAAGGATAAGTAATGCAAACTTGTATTGATATAAAACACACAATAAAAAATGACTGTTCTAATATAAAACATCTGTAGCATAACTATTCGCACGACCATCACAAGGACGGCTTACTATTTCTGAAAGCGATGTTGCAATGCGCGGGAATTTATCGCTTTTGTCGTAAGATTTTGGTAGAACAAAGATTAAAAAATCCGTAGGCAATGTTTCAGCAATCCTTTTAGCTAATTTTGTAAAAAAATATTCATAGTATCGAGTATCGACTCGATATTTACTGGGGGAGAAAGAAATTTTTAAAGACATCTTCATAAAAAGATATTTATACGATTAAATGTCGCTGCCATAAAGTAACCGCTCTATCATCTAGTCTAGGATAGCCTTCAACGTAGACCACTACAATTTAAGTTTTTACTAACGCACAATATGGTAACAAGTTTTCCCATATGGAGCAACAAAGAAATGCCTTAGCAATTAAATGAAAAATGAAGACACTTGTTACGGAATTGCTTCTATTATCATAATGTGAATTACTCAATAACAGACGCACTAACCAATTACCTATTGGTAAAACTATTTGGACACGTTTTTGTAATGAGGAAGTAAGCTGGAGATATGAGCGCGAATAGCATTTAATATGGGTCACGGTCAAAATCGATAACATAGCTATGTCGGTCGGTGCCCAGAAAAAACATTACATCATGCTAATTAGTAACATGTTAGATAATCATGTAGTCTAGATACAAACGATGTCGTAATTTTATAATCTCACTATAAAAAGCGGGAGAATGAATTTATTTTTTAGAAGGGGTTTGGCTCTAATTTATTGTTTCGATATTTTGTTTAAGTTGTTCTAGCGGAACAACCCTAAAGATAAACAGCCTATTCAGGCGATAAATTCGATTGCGTATTTTATCACCTTGTATTACCTAGCACAAGGAAGTTGTTTACTTGTACACAGCGTCATCGGCTAGAGTCCGGTTTTATTAGTTGCCTATAGTGTACAAATATTATAAGAGTTTTTTTTTCTATAGAGTAAGTGATTCAACAAAATACGCATTATGGAAAATAAATACCAGTCTCAGTGATACTTATCCAGTTTTTTAACAAGTTGGTACAAAACAAAGTCTATTAATTTCGAAACTGGAATTTTGTTTTCACTAAAAAACGGCACAAATCCTGTGACCAATTTAAACTTAAATATACCCTTGCTATTTAATTAATATAAGACGTACAATGTATTAAAAATATTAATAAAACTGACCTTTTTTCCACACTTCTACAAACAAAGACTTTTATCGCACTTTTCTTGACGCTTAATTTTCAAAAAAATGCCGTAACCAAATTGCACACATCGGGGTTCACTATAATTTTTATACGAACGATATCAGCTGTTCACATGTTTTTCAGATGCGCCTAGAAGAGATTTCCATACGGTCCTCCAAACGCACTGAAATAAAATGACAAGAGAATGTTTACATCAATACATTGCACAGACGCAATGCCTGCTTGAACGCACACTAGTATCGGTTTGTGTACATACAAGAGCGAAATATTGACTGACAAGAGAGGGGATGAAAGAGGTCAATGACGTTTACATTTGCGGCACTAAGGGACAAGGATAGCGCTATTGAATTCAAGGAAAAAAACCGAGATGGAAATACAACAAATCAGCCACCTGAGACGCAACACAAGTACAAGTTTGTGGATGTGTGTATCTAAAGGCATAGACAGACTTAAAACACATCATCACGAAAACTAAAGATTCCCTGACTATCGGTTTTATTTTAACTGGTTATGTGGATTGGATTATTCTAATTGAAAAATATCTAAGTTACTGACAAATTCTGAAGTACAAAAATAAAATGACGTGAAAGCAAAATATAAATATCTACTAGTAAGAAGGAAATCCATATTTATTTGTAAATAAGGGAGCAGTATAAACCTCACATTAGGATAAAGTGTAAATGGAAAATTGAGATCACAAGTTTTTAATACTATTTAATTACTTACCTTTAGTTTCTACAAATTTGATGGTCATTGGAAATATATATTATTCTAAATATTTGGGTAAACAATGTTTATTTTTACATTTTACTGTATTTTCTTCTCAACAGCCATAATATGGATAAATGCGGTCACCGAGAAAAAAAATTAAATTGTCAAAACGACAGTGGCCAGTATTCAGTTCTTATTATTTATGTTTTATATTTGACTTTGAATGAAAATAAAACATAAATCAGCAATTAATTTCATTGTGTTGTCAGTTTGTCTAATTAACACAATTTTAAAACCAGTTTACTAAATAATTTTATATTTTAGTAACTTTCCTTCTATTTTCTGTATGGCAATTGCCAATTAGTGACATGACCACTGCCGTGTTCCAGCTTTGTGAAACCAAGTTCTGTAGCATAGCTAGTTGAAAACACCACCAGCCTCATGCATGAGATGGTGTTTTTTTTTACAGTGCCTATGCTGTCTGCTATCATTGTCAATTTCAAGTTGTCAAGACACAAACTGTCAAAGTCAACATCAAAATATTATTGTTCGTCACAGCTCAGCACAGCAGCTGACAGCAGCTCAGCTCAAATCGTTTTATCATTTATTTTGAATTTACGATAATGATAATGCTTTAGTTTGCATTGATAAGTAGTTACCAAGGATAAGACTTCTTTATATTGAAAAGGCCTTTGGGAAGTGTGTGTAAAGGTCCTTAATATTATCTTTCAAGTAAGTAAAGTTTTGAACAAACATTTGAAAATCTTATAGATTATTTTCTTTCTCTTATAGGTTTATATTAAAAGCAATGAATTTATTTAACATCTATCATTTGTGGGGCCAATGCATACACGAGGCCAGCATGTGTTATATAAATTGACATAGATGATACCTATTTCAAAAGGAAAATTGTTTCCTGATCAGACTGCAACCAATCTATTTATTGAGTGTGGTGTTTACGGCAATATATTTAGTACTAAACGATCCATAAGTCTAGTTATAAGACTAAGTAAGCATATTTCCCCACAGTGATACTTCTAAAAAATAAACATTCTTGTATATCAAAGTTTATTTTACTTATCTCACAGAAGAAGCTACGGGAATAAACCTATAAGTATCTGTGATGTCATGTATTTCAAATCAAATAAACTGCTCAGTATAAGTATTACCGTTTAGTCATAAATTGTGTTTATCTTACTATTTACAACCGTGAGGTGAGTATGTGTATTTGTGTTATTTATTATCCACACATCTTTCTTGGCACATTTGTTGGAAAAGTTTATGAGGTTTTAAAGGCATTTTTTTCTGTACTTGTTTTGTTTTCTGTGTTTCAATCACGATCTATTGCAAAAATAAACAAAATATAGCCATAATTTTGGTCTTTTCAGTGGTGTCCATCAGTGTCTATATTGCAAAGGCAATGCAAAGTATATTAATTTGTAATAACCAGTTACTGTCGCTTGTGGATCAACCAGGCCCCTTATTCACAACCATTCGACTCAATTCTGAACCGAATCGAACATCTAAGATATCGAAGAGGACACACAATCACGACCACTAATACTACTAATACTAAAATTATAAAGAGTAAAGATTTGATTTTTTGTCTGTATGTTTGTTACGATTTAACTCAAGAACTACTTAAAATATTTTAAAAATTCTTTTACCATTAGAAAGCTACATCTGTACTTTACTGAGTAACATACGCGATTTTATAAATTATATTGATATTGATATCATTGAAATCAGCCGATTTATCACAATTTTCGCAGAAGTCGTGGGCGAAGTGCTAGTCTTCAATATATTGTGAGCATTGCTTCAATGGAATATTTCTTTCAATGACAGTACATCTTACTGTGTGTTATAGTAGTTATGTGTAGTACTAGCGACCCGCCCTGGCTTTGCTCGGGTGCAATGTAGCATATACTGATATACATATAAACCTTCCTCTTGAATCACTCCATCTATTGCTGGAAACTGCATTAAAATCTGTTGCGTAGTTTAAAATATCTAAGCACACAGACAGCGGGAATGACTTTGATTGGCGAATATTTCAGTGACCAACGATAGACATCCATACTAACATTGTAAATGTCACTTGCCAAACTGATTTAAATTAAATTATTTACACGGGATGACCATGATCTGGGTTAAGATAGGATATATTATTGCAATTAATATGAATATTTGTTGTTTTTTTGTGTGCAATAAAGAATAAGAATAAAGGATAATTTTTAATCTTGAGAAAATGTTCCAATAGGATATTTTTTTTAAAAGCAAGTCTTTTATAATAATTAAATAATACACTTGATACTTTACACTGTTAAATCTAACCCATTGAAGAATTTATAGTTTAATCCATGCTAATATTATAAAGCTGAAGAGTTTGTTTGGTTGAACGCTCTAAATAGTCCATTTATCAAGGAAGTTATAGGCTATATATAAGACCGTGCTACGACTAATAGGAGCGGAGCATACATGAAAAATGTTGCAGAAACGGTTTTTGTGAGTTTTTTTCTCTTATGTGACGCAGACGAAGTGGCGTGGGTCAGCTAGTTAATAATATTAAGAAACACATTGTGGTTGTATAAATAAGTGCACAGCAACAGTAACGGCATGGCGGCACAGTAAACAGTTGATAATGAGATAATACTTATAAATACTTATTTGATAAGATTAATATATTATATTGTATCACTTGATATTATGGTGCTGTGACTGCTGTGGCTTAGCTAACACTAACACGCAACACTCAATAAATTTCTAGAAATTAATATAAAAAATAAATATAAAAACAAATAGCTATACATCAATAATTACTATTAAGACTAATAGTCCGATAGCGCTAGGCAATTTTGATGCCATAAGTTTCAAAAATTCTAAAGTTTATTATTTTTTCCTGTAGATACAGTCGTACCTACGGAGCTTACTATTGCATTTTGTGTCATATCTGACCATAGCATTTTCAGTAATTCGATGTTTTGTGGTTGAATATTTTTAATCAAATTAAAATTGCCAAAATTGATTTAAAGTTTAAAATAATCATGATATCTTATCTAGGATAGTCTGCGGAGTGTGCAAACCCAGTTTGTGTCATTTTCGTCCAGTGCAAACTGGCAATGGGGTGAGTACGTAAAAACAGTACTAAAAAAAAATTACAGTTTATGAAATAACTATTTTCTTTCTCAGATGGCCAACATAAGCATATTATATAAATTTGTGCCAAATTAGACCACGGAATTTAAAGTTATTTAACTATTTTGATTTCCAAGCTACAAAAGCTTATTTTTTTTTTTACAATTATTAGAGTTCACATATTCAACATCATTAATGCATGTAAAATCAACACTGTAAATTTGTGTCATTTTCATCCACGATATTTAAAATTATTAAGACTCAAAAACTATGGTTTTTTGAGCAACGAAGTTAGGTTTTTCTGGGTGACCAATAGCAATAACATATGTACCATTGGAGAGAGCTTTTCAATGACGACTTTTGCTACTTCTATAAGTTTTGCTAATTCGCAGTCCATTCAGAATTATTGACGAAAATGGGCGACTATTTGAACACCGAAGTTAAGATTGTCTTGGCTACTAATTAGCCATCAGATATACATTATGAGAAAGTAATTTTCAAGGATAACCTTTGCCAGTAACACAAACGTTTAACGTTTAATGGTTTAAAAAAACTAAGAGTGTACCTAGTAAACTATTTTGTAATGATTTGGACATTTTAAAGCTTAAAAAAATCAAACCTGTGTACAAAAAGTAAAAACCAGCTGGGGATGAAACTTGCGAACCATTTTACAGCATTAAAACCATCTTAAGAAATACAAAATGAAAATATCCGACGAGAGTCTCGAACCAGCGACTCGATGTTCTCAAGTCGGTCGCTTACACCGACGAGCCACTTACTACGGTGACAATAAGTGTAAAAAAGCTGTTCTGTTCTTATGACGTTTTGACAATTCACAGGAGTCAAACGGTTCAAGAATATGGACATTACTCCCATATGTATTTCAACTTCAACCAAAAACAAATGACACGTCAATGACGTCATGCACGAAATGAAAAGGACAGAAATATAGTTCTTGTAGTTCTATCAAACAAAGTTCGAGACATGTCAATTAATTACTTTAATCGATATCATATTTTAACTTACAATTAATGACAGAATTTTTTGGTTTAAATAAACCCCTTTGATGGGACTAAAACTTTTTTTTAAATCAAATTGAATAAACGCATGTGTCACCGTAAAATTGTCAAATACGTTATATTGTAATATCTCTAGCGATATTGTAAAGTCTCGAATTATTGTCAAATGAACATACTGCTTACAACAAAACGCATTATTTTTCGTGAAATGCATGCGATGGTAGGCAACTTACGCGGTGTGGAGGGAAGGAGGGGTCCTCCTTGCCCAGTGGCACAACTCTCATGAAAAGATAATGCACCATTCCTGAGAAATACCGATTAATATAACATAACCTTAAAACACTTTATATTCCCCCTAAAAAGCGTAGTCGACGGAGCCCCGCTTCGCGGGGCCCCTATTTCCGAGTGCAGGGTTTAAAGGAACCTAACTAACCTAACGGGGGGGGGTTGCCCCAAGTCCCGATTATGGGGGCAGATATACTTCCGTATGTTCAGTTGACAATAATTCGAGACATTACAATATCGCGAGAAAAAACACGTTATATTGTAATATAACGTTTTTGACAATTTTACGGTGACACATGCACTTGTTTGTCGCAACATGAACCGAATGGCCGCCCTTCGTGCGAAGAAATTGGTTTATTTTTCTTTCAAATAATAAGATTGCGTGGATAAAAATGACACATATTATGAATGGTGTTTTGTTTCACCATAATAATCAAAAACACGTAAACTCTAAAAACTTGAATTTTCTTTTGTGGATATTATAGGGTTTTGTAACAAAAAAAATGAAATATCTATAAATACCGTGGATGAATTCGGCACAAAATAAATTGAACGACAGATATCAGTACTCTTAATCGCGTAACACCTGTTTTACAAATTGTAATATTGATGTGCCTCCGGAAAACATACAGCATTGTTTATGAAGAAGCAGTGTATACTTAGCGTTTTGCGCGGTCATCATACATTTAATTTAGTTCAACTTAATGTCAATAGATGGCGTAACTATCGCCCGATGTTGTATTTAATTTGTGCCAGCTAGGACGCGGGGACCGTTGTCACTTTTCGAATTCATAGCGTTGTGTACTTTCGCCGCGAGCGGTCGAAATTCAAAAATATTCGGTTAATCGTTTAACCTTTTAAAATAACTATCTAATACTGTGTTAGACATTTTAATAGTGCATTAATTTCTGTATTTTAAATCTTAACGTTAAAATAACGGTTTTACCGTTATGAATCCCGGGCCGAGTAACGATCCCGATGAGGCCATCGCCGCCGGGGCCAATCGGTCGATCGTTTCAAACTCGCCGACTTCCGAGAGGGATCAAGAAAAAGAGGACTCCTCGTGCGCTAGCAGTTCATCGGACAGCGAAGCCGAACAAGAGGAACCTCCACGCAAAAAACAAAAGCGGGATTCACAGGTAACGGTCGATCCTCGGATCGACGCGTTATACAACCAGGTCAGTTTTCTTACAAACTTTATTATGCACCAAAATTACGTGCCGACTGGTAATGTGAACACAAGTGACGTTATAGAACCAGCGGGGGTTAGCAACAATGCTTTCGTGACTAATCCATCTACAGAACCGTGTAGATCGTTGGATTTGGGAGCCTGTAAAACTAGTTTTGATGAGAAAAAAATTCTTAAATCGGCTGATGAAAAACGCTTAAAACAGTTAATCAGTTTGCAGCATTTTAACACCCCTACTTGGCAACATATCCGTTATAAGAAGGCATTGTTGGAAATGCTCGCATACCCGGGCTTTTGCAATTTAAAAATTAACGACGAACTGTGTTGTTTGAACAAAGGAAAAGATTTCCTGGCCCCAACGGAGGAAATCATGGCTGCAACTACTAACGCCTTGTTACTTCAAAGGGAGCTTTTGCAATCCGGTTTGCAGGGTATTATTGATTGGGCTCACAATAACCCTGCCGAGTTAAAATCGGATAACCTGTTTAATAAAATTTTTGAAACATTCGGTAATGAATCGACGTCTTATAAAGTGTCTGAACAAATCTTACAAATAATTTGCGGTAAAAGAGCCGAATGTATTGAAACTAGACGAAAAAGAATAATTTCCGAAATTCCGGATAAAAGTGTGCAAGTTGCGCTGAGTAATATACCTCCTAGTGAAGAGTTTTTGTTTGACAAGTCAAAACTTATGTCTCTTATCCAGTCCCTCGGAGGGCCTCACTTCTGGTTATCACCACCACAGGCTCACAAAACTAAGGATCAACTCAAATCAAAATATAAGGATACCCCTTTACAAAAAACCTCTGTTAATGCCAACAAGAAGGATCATGACGCAATATGCAACCAAACCATCCCCTGCAATGTCTCAGATAGTCAAAGATCTATCGGATCAGGATATTTTGCGACTAGTTTCCAAGAAAACGCCCAGTTTTATCTCGAAGCTTTTTCTGCGGAAGAAAAGCGACGGATCGATGCGCCCAATTTTCGATCTTCGAGAATTAAACAAGTTCGTCAGAACGAAACGTTTTCGTCTGATTTCTCACGCCTCGATCCCAGATTTTCTCCAACCTGGAGACTGGATGATAAAAATAGATATTTCCCAGGCTTATTTTCACCTTCGGGCAGCAAAATCTCACCGACCGTTCTTAAGGATCAGCTACAAAGATCTGTTATACGAAATGACATGTTTACCGTTCGGGCTGGCCTCAGCGCCACACCTATTTTCCTCCGTAACTTGCTGGGTTGCGGAAACCTTGCGAGCGAAGGGATGTCGAGTGCTAGTCTACCTAGACGACTTCCTTCTGGTCAACCAAGACCAATCCAAGTTATGTCTTCAGGCTGCGGAAGCCGTGAGGCACTTGGAACACCTGGGCTGGCAAATAAACTACCAAAAATCGGTTATGGTGCCAACTCAAGATTTAGAGTACCTTGGCATACGTTGGCAAACAGCCGTAAATACAATGTCCCTGCCAATAAAAAGGAAAGCAAGCATAAATCAAACATTAGACCGGTTGTTGCTAAAAAGTCGCATCAATCTTCGGGAGCTGCAAAGTCTGCTGGGTCAGTTAAACTTCGCCAACTTTGTTGTCCCCCGAGGAAGACTACACTGTCGGAAAATGCAAATCTTCTTACGACACTTCAACAAGACACAACCCCGTCAAAAACAGCTATTGCCTCAAGTTGTGTCCCAAGAGATAATGTGGTGGCGCGGAGCCACAAGTCACACATTGCCCATACACAAAAAGCCTGCTACCCATTTCCTTGCGACGGACGCTTCGGATTGGGGTTGGGGTGCCCACCTGGACGGAAGTCTGATGTCAGGTGCATGGAAAACTCACCAAAAAAGATGGCACTGCAACAAAAAAGAACTATATGCTGTAATAGCGGCAATCAGAAGGAATACGAAGACGTTGCAGAACTCCCACGTGCTGATCCAATCAGACAACCGGACCTTGATTACATATATCCGAAAGGAGGGGGGCACCAAATCGTTGGGGTTACTAGCCATAACCTTCAAACTGTTACATCTAACAGACAAGTTCAACATAACCCTATCAGCCCATTATCTGCCGGGGAGATACAATATAATAGCGGACAGACTATCACGAGGAAAACAACCCGTGGAATGGCATCTTCTACCTCAAGCAACAGTGAAAGTCTTTCGGAAATGGGGGCGTCCAGAAATCGACTTATTTGCGACACAAGCATCCGCGGTAGTAAAAAACTACGTATCTCTGGACTGCAGAGATCGATCGGCAAGCTATATCGATGCCTTCAGCAGGCCATGGAACCACGGACTAGCGTGGGTGTTTCCACCTCCCAGCTTGCTGCCCAGAGTTCTGGCACAACTGAACAACGCCACGGGAATTTACTTAGTAGTGGCTCCAGAGTGGCCTCGAGCCTTCTGGCTTCAGGACCTGAAATCCAGAGCTCTAGACCACCCACACGAACTCCCGAACCTGTCGGAGACCATGATAGATGTTATGACATCACAGCCTCCCCCACAGGTACAGACATTGACCCTGAAAGTCTGGAAAGTTGGGGGTGGGGTGCCCAAATAAAAGATTGGTCCACACAAGAAAAAGATCTTCTAAAGAAGAGCTGGCGACGTTCAACGTTGTCAACCTATTTGCCGGCACTTAGGCGGTGGTTGAGATGGTGCTCTAACTCTCAATTAAACCCAAAATGTCCAAAACCTGCTGACATCGCAAAATTCTTAATGTTTCTCTTTCTCAACGAAAATTTGTCCTACAGTACTATCCTTGTCCACAAATCGGCAGTTTTAACTTTTTGCGGCCCTCATGTTGAACAACAAACATTTTCTAACTTTATTATTAAACAAACCCTTAAGGCAATAGGAGTGGCTAAACCAAAAGAAATACGACCTTCGTTCACGTGGGATCCACGTATCGTACTAAATTGGCTCTCATCAACTGTACCTAAAGACACATTGTTCGATTTAGCACGTCGAACAGCCACCGTTTTATTGCTAGCATCAGGCCGTAGGGTTCATGACCTTACCTTGCTAAAAATTTCAAATAACAGTTTTTTCGATGATGGTGACAATATCTTTTTAATACCTGCATTTGGATCGAAAACCGATACACATTATTATCGTCAGTCCGCGTGGAAACTTTCACAACATAATGATAAAAACATATGTCCTGTATCTTTAGTCAGACTTCTAATAGAAAAAACTAAAACAAAGAGATCTGAAGTTACCAATTTAGACAATCTCTTTATCACTATATTTAGTCACACAAAAGCTGCCTCACGCACTGTAATTGGGAACTGGGTACGTACAGTTCTCAGAGATAGTGGCATTCATGCATCTCCGGGAAGCTGTAGATCAGCAGTAGCGTCCTTAAATTGGTTAGATAATCAACCAATTGATGACATTTTATCAGGAGGTAATTGGAAATCATCCAATACCTTCTTTAATCATTACTGTCGCGAAATAGAACTGCCTAGAGACTCTCGTAATTCATTTTTCAACACATTTACTTCTACTTAAATAACTAAAATATGATTTATTCGTAGAAAATCTAAACCGTGATTATTGTACCCTTTATCTATAAGATCAGATTGTTTTCAATAAATTATTATTACTGTAACTATTTAACTCTTAGAATAAACATTTGATTATCATCATAGCGTTGTGTTTTACCTGTAATATTTCACCAGCAGATAACAAACACGTCTTCATAAACAATGCTGTATGTTTTCCGGAGGCACATCAATATAGCGGTTTTACATAAAAATAAAACCGATATTATGTGCCGAGAAGGAAAACATACAGCATTGTAGGAAGTTCTTCCTGGTGAAGACTATGAATTCGAAAAGTGACAACGGTCCCCGCGTCCTAGCTGGCACAAATTAAATACAACATCGGGCGATAGTTACGCCATCTATTGACATTAAGTTGAACTAAATTAATTGTATGATGACCGCGCAAAACGCTAAGTATACACTGCTTCTTCATAAACAATGCTGTATGTTTTCCTTCTCGGCACATAATATCGGTTTTATTTTTATGTAAAACCGCTATATTCTTTTAGATAGATAGATAAAGCAAGTTGGGCGACGTGTTAGGTACTTGTTAATTAGAAGGATTCCCGTGGACAGAGATGACACAAAATGCCTATGTATATCAGTTACTACTTCGTTATTATAATGGAAGTAAAATTTTCAACTCTAATTTTCTTTTCGTGTGATAGTGATTAAAAAGACAAATAGCTAAATTTCTCCCAACGCTAGTTCCTAAAATGACACAAATTTAAATAGTAGGTCGGGTAAATGGTCCGGAAACTATATGCAAAAAACAAACAACTTTAATATTTTTGAAACCTCAAAACCTAGCGCTACCGGACTATAAGAGCCACAATGACTCAATCAACATAATATGGAGATTGGATATTTATATTTTTTTTATTTACTCTCTTAGTTTTTACCTTTCGTCTTTAGTTTTTCTAAACATATGGTACAGTATTTAAAAAAAAGAAGTGTGACTGTAACTGCAAGTAAACCGTTGAACTAGCAAGAGCTAATATATCAAATTGCTTATTTGTATTTGCTAGTTCCATACTATAAAATTACATTTAAAATAATAGATGAGATACAATTTTTACACTATTCAATAGATGTTTTCGTAGACATATCAAACTTCTGACTATTTGTTTTATATTCTATTGTTAATCCAGTACAATAGTGCAGTTTACAAGTTGGTGTGTGCTTTTGAATTCAGTCAGTCTTCCACTGGTTTATAGGAAGTGCAAGGAGATGTTTGCCACGCTAGCTAGGGGTCGTCCATTATCCACGTGATGATTTTTAGCAACTTAAAACACACACCCTCCCCCACTGTCCAAAATCACACAAAAAAAACAATGTAATGTAATGAATGTTTCTACTGAATCTTTAAATAAGTACTGGTTAACAGGTATAATTTAATTCTGGAATATTAAGCACCGTGATGAACATGTCTCAGATAGACAATTTAGAAATCGCGCATTCACAGAAGAAATAAATACGCTTGATATCTCTCTACCCGACCGCCCCCCCCCCCTCTCGCCTAGTGATATTTCGTGATTTATCCGACCGCTCCCCTCCCTTTCGAGCCTCACGTGATTAATGGACGACCCCCTACGTGGTTTGTTTGTCTATCAGATTCGCACGCATCTATGTGTAGGTTTTTATAAAGCGATAATAAGTTAACGTGCATAGCTTAGCTGTGGTGTGTAGAGGTGCCTTTATTTTTTTTATTAACATGTTAGTAAATATTGCATTATGGTTTGTCTAGAAGAGAAGATATAATTATTACTAATAATAACACATTCTTGCAGCACTGCTGTCTGAGGTTGTTAGTGTTACTTGTGGCCTGTGGCTAAATCGGTAATAAAAGTTTGATACTAATCTTTTAAATTATTTATTCTGATATAATTAAGTACCTACCTAAAAGTCAATTAATTTGAAATGTTTTGACTGTTGTAGTTGGACTGGAGTGACAATCTACTAACTAGTGTGAGTGTTTGGCCTTTTAAACAAATTGGTGTAAGTTTCCTATTGTTATCCCTTTGACCTCAATCATTACAAATAGTCAGAAATGTAAAAGTCTTGCAACTAGTTTCACCAAACGGTATTGTTTTAACGATTGGAGCTCGTGGCTAAATAATAACATCCGCACAGGTTGATCTTCAAGGTTAAGCCGCTCTCGCCTAGGGATGGGTAACCATCATAACATACCGGGTTTTCTCCATGCCTCAGAATGCACACTATGCCTGTAGTCCCGGCCGTCAGTGGCTCGAAAGTCTGACAAGTACAACCAGTCTTTCCAAAGGGTACCATATTACCCAGGTACTAACTGGGTCGTGGAGGTCAGATAGACAGTCGCTCCATGTAAAATAGTAATGTAATACTGGTATTCAGTTTCATCCGGTTCAACTAAAAGCCGACTCTAACATATCAAAAACAGAATCAAAAATCAAAATATTTTATTTCACGTAGGCCTAGTTATGGGCCCTTATAAAACGTCGAAAAAGTTGCACGGTTCGGGTTGGTTGATTCCATGGAGAAGAACCGGCAAGAAACTCCATGGTTACTCTTTTCAAATCATTTGGTATTACAACACCTAGTACCACCAATACATAGTAGTAATACCAATACAATACATAGTCGGGAAAAGGCTAGCCAGATGACGTGTTACCTATTAACTTGGTTGTGAAGTTTGGGTAGGTAGTCGCTCAATGTAATGTACTGGGGTCTCAACATAGTTGGGAAAAAGCTAGGCAGGTGAATAATTTATGTTATAGATTGCCTGTTTCATGCCTGGTATTTACAAGTCACCAAAATTTCTTTAACCTTATGACTAACTGTTTACACTCATGTGGTATTATTTAATTAATTTTCCTTGAATAGTCTATAAATTGCTGAGAATGATACAAGGGCATTTATTGTGTCTTTTACCTTTTCTGAATAGTGGTTTGTGACCGTGGAATGATTATTGTGTAATTGTCAAACATTTGAATTAATATTACTGCAGGTAAATTATTTAATTATTGCTCAATTAAATAATGAAATCACAAAATATTTCTTTTAACAATTTTTCCAACATAACAGCAGTGTTATTTTGCATTTATTTAGCAATTGCCTCTCTAGAAAGGTGCAGTGTTTGATAAACTGCTAAGATAGATAGATATTACTTGGCTTATCTAACTTCGAGTAGAATAACAGTAGCTGCAGTATTGTTCACAATATTCTTATCAAATGGGATGTTATCGCCTTTGAAACAATAATTTGTTGTCATCAAATGAATGTGAATATCCATGGGCTTTTTCTAGCTCCTTTAAAAGTGAAAAATAAGTCCCTTTTGCAGATATTTTTTTTATTTTTTTTACCATAATTGAGGCCACATTTGCACACATTCTGTTGGGCCTATTCCTTCTCAAAGATGAGAGACCTGTGAACCAACTGTGGGATGGGAACATTAAAGGCTGATTATGATTATCCTACACATTTACTAACAACTGTAAGAGTTGAAGACTAAGAGCCCCGTGACAAACAGACAGACCAACAGACGTGCTGGGCACAAGCTTATGTTATATTTTCACTCTTTGAATACGAAACGCTAAAAAAAGGCGCAAGTCAGCATAAAATAATGCCTATTAAACGAATGAATTACATGCCAGTAGAAAATTTACTCTATTTGTAGCACAAATAAAGTTTATTTTATGATTGTTTTAACACCTGTTTCCGGCACCGCGCAGTACGTTGTCCGCATGTCCCGCATCGACCGTTGATTGGCCTTGACTTTTGTTTGAAAAAACCATAGATAAAAAAAAGTCCGATGACTGTGCCTTTACTTACTAGATTGCTTCATTATTGAGTCATCTTGAGCAACCAGCTGGAATCATTATATTATTTACCTAACTATTTATGTAATTACGAGTACTTATCTGACATCAAAAATGAACTGTCATCTATGTCAACGAACAAGATAAAATAAAATAACGATATCTGAGCGGTATCACCAAGACTGTTTATAATTGTTCCTTTGCCGAAGGGGCCGTCCATTAATCACGCGTGTGAAGTTTTTTTGTTGCATTTTTAACCCCTTCTCCCCCTTGGTGAATCGTGGTGAGGTTTAACACTAAACCCGCCCTGCCCAAAATCACGTGTATTTGTGTTAGTACCTTCCTACAAAGATTTTAATTTTTTTGTTAGAATATCGCGTGGGGAATTCGTTTGTTGCCTGGCAACGGCGAGTCAAGGTTACACTACCTACACGCCGCTTTTCGATTTAGAAATCGCGCGTTTGACGTAAAAATAAATAAACGTTATATTTTACTACACCCCCTCTACCCCTTGTGATATTTCGTGAGTTTTTAAAAATAAATATAATATCGCTGGACATTAACACACAGCGCCACCTAGTGCCACACTAAGCAAAGCTTGTGTCGTGGACACTAGATAGTTGATATACTACATAATTATATACTTTTTTTGTTCGTAAATACATACTTATTGTACATATTAACGTCCATGACTCGGAAACAAATGTCCATGCTCATCATACAAACATTTGCTCCTACCGGGATTCGAGCCCCCGTTTTGAGCCTCACGTGATTAATCAAAAAGGGAAGGTGCCATACATAGGTCCATCTCTTTCTCCCACGCTAATAATCATAGACCTAGTTGGTAATAATCATAGATCAACCATAATTATATCGTATTTCTTCGAAAAAAGTCGAAGCTTCGTATAGGAGGTGCCGTTAGCGTGTAGTTACTTGGTTTTTATTCTCTTGGGTAAAAAACACCTCATCACGAAGCCAAGCATTCTGTACAGCTACGTCAAACTAAGTACCTAGCTTTACGCAAAAAATATTGCTTGCGACTTTTTTTTTCGGGTAGAAATCATGTTTTGTGTAACGCACTAAAACATTGTATGATGGGTTTTGGGATTGAATAGTATGGGGGTCGTAGCCTCGTAAGGGTGTTTGAAGTAAAAATCTTACAACAAAAAACTTTTTTGCAAAAAATAAAACCGACTTCAAAAAAACAAAAAAGTGAAAAATAACTTTAGCTTCTGAAGTCGGTGACAAAAAAACTAAAGCAATCAAACAAAGGTCACCGACTTCAGAAGCTAAAGTTATTTTACACTTTTTTGTTTTTTTTGAAGTCGGTTTTATTTTTTGCAAAAAAGTTTTTATTTTCAACTTTTTAGTGGTTCACATGTGCTTGATACATGGAAAGTGCATACCGTTACAATTACAACAAGCCCAAACACGACTATGGTACATTGTCTCATGGAGTTCCGTGACTCTTGGCTTCATCATCAGATCTGATGGTAGAATGGTTCTTATAAAACGCAAATGCTTCACTTGTTGTAGAAAATACCAAAATCGCAACACGTTTTCATATAAAATTTGAAGAGTTCCCTCGATTTCGCCAAGATTCCATCATCGGATCCTGATTTGGTGGCTATGGGACCATTTGGAAAGAATACCCTTTTAAAAAAAAAACAAGAATTTTCCAAATCGGTTGGCAAGCGACGGAGTTATGCCCGAACAAACATAAAAAAAAAAAAAAAAATAGAAACATCCGAATTGAGAACCTCCTCCTTTTTTAGAAGTCGGTTAAAAATGACAAAATGTTGGAACTTTGACCCCCTATATCTCCGTAACTAGAAGGTAGAACACAGAACAAGTGCCTTTCGGCTTCGTTAAGAGGTTATTTTACACCCTTTAAATTAGCTGGAGGCCTTAAGAGGCCTGCGGAGCATGAGTAGTTAAGGCGATTACATGAGCTAAACGCGTGTTTTATAATTACTAAAAGTATATGATTCACTGCTATAAACAAGACCAGAAAAATATATGATATTCTTCAGGATATATGCTAGCATGATACTGTCTTGAAACATAATACAATTAATTTGGCTCGATAAAAAGAAATCCCGAACTTATCTCTAAAAACATCTTTCAAAAAATAAAAAAACATACTAATATTCATGCGATCATTCTGACTTTTTGGCAAATAATTCTACAAGCGATATATTAGCATGATACTGTTTCAATTTTTTAATCCAATCAATAGTTTTTTTGTAAATCGATCGAAACCACTCATTTCGCGCTATTTGGCCCGCAGTGGCTGACGTAACAACCACTTTGTAGTGCAAGCTGATTAGAACTTTATTTTAAAAGTATTTCAAACGAAGTTTGAACCACCACAAATAGAGTTGCTAATTTAGCTCGTCTAAGCGCCTTAATACAAACGTAATACCAAAATAATTTGTAAATCAAACATATTCCTAAGGCAGTGTGTAGGTATTTATTTCAATTGGATAACAGAATATTATCTAGGTTCTCAAATATATATATTTTGATTGGACACTGATTTAAAAAAGAGTTATGAGAAAAATAAGTTTTCTATAGAAATTTTAAATTCCTCGTATCTCGTATTTGTATCATTTTCCTTGCAAAATATATATTTGGGAACATAGATATTCTGTAATCCAATCGAAATAAATACACACTACATTAAAAATAATATGTTTGATTTACAAATTATTTTGGCATTACGTTTGTATGAAATACGCATGCTCTGCCGGCCCCTCTTAACACACTTAAAGGATTCACAAGCTGCACATAAATCAGGATAGTCTGGTTAAGGCGAAATGGGTCCCAAAACACACGTTTTGATGCATTTCTACTGCTCGAATAATCAATTTTTGGCCTCAAATACCACACATTTTCTTTTTTTTTTTCATGATTATAAAGCTTAAAGATATTCCTATTCGTAGACGACAACTTCTAGGTTGAACTGGCAGATTCTATTCACAAAAAAAAAGAGCATCACCGAGATGCAAGAGCTAATTTAAATGATTATTGTGTAATATCGCTGTGTCATTGCCGTTGCCGCAGGATGCTACAAAAGCTGTCATTCGGCGGTTGGCGCGTGGCCGGCGCGGTGTGTACGCTGTCTAAGAGCTGTGTTCGAGTGCGAATGATGTCTACAGCCATGGACAAAGGGACGGATTTCTTTTTTAGACAGGTGTGTAATCTTTTCCTTTTTATTGTTCTGTTTTTAAAATTTGGTTATGGATATGGTTTCCAATCGGTTCACATTTAAAGTGAAAGTTCGAGAACACATACACAAGAAGTTGGCAGATTCGTCTCAGAACTAAGTTGTTGTAGTTTCTTTTTTTGTTTACCTCTCATTACTTTTATTTATTTTTAATATACATATGTATATATATTTATGTTTTATGTATCTATTCTTATATTTTATTTTAGTTTTAAATATTTTCGAACCTATTTGTTTTCTGTTATTGCACCTACTGTGTATTATTGTCTCTGCATCACCCTAAGGTAGACTGGTAGAAAATGCCCAAGGCATTAAGTCCGCCTTTGTACAGTTATTACTTGTGCATAAAGTTTTAATCAATAAATAAATATAATAAGTACTTATTTCTCCGAAGGCAATATGGGTCGTGTTCTTTAATATATTAGTTAGTTAGGTAATTATTTTGTTTTGAATAATAGGAAGAAGAAAACTTGCTGCGCCGTCCCCAAATAAATCAAGTATTATAAGGGCAGGAATATGATTGTTTAGCTTTATTTGTTTATTTTTTATTTTTTATTCTGCTATTATTTATTTACTAGAATAATAATAATGATAAAGTATTTATTTCACATAAAACATAACTGCCCTTTGCATTGCATTCGTTGTTTGAAAATAATATTGACTTAATGATGCAATAGTAGACTCGATTTTTTAAATAATGTAGGGCTAGCCTGTATCTTAAAATATAGCGTTCAGCCAAATGGATTATATTAATATTCACACCCAGAAAAAAAGTGAATAATTAAATGTAGGTACCTGTATTAACAGAAAGTTCTTAGTGGCAGCCTAATTCACAACTGTATCTCGATTTAGAAGGTGATAGACATAGCATAATTACCCTATAATGTTCCCACTGCTGGGACACAGGGCTCCTCTCTATGAGAGGGGATGGACTATAATCCACCACGCGGGCCCAGTGCGGGTTGTTAGATGTCACGGCGAAGTTTTTGGTCTAAGACATCCTCACGATGTTTCCCTTCACCGTTTTAAGAGCAGTGGTGATGAAATAAATTACCTGCACAAAGTAAAGTAGGTGATATCTGATAAGATAGAAAACGGTAGATAAAGAGAAAATGAACAAGTCTTGATAACATCCCCACCTACCCTATCGGAACAGCAGGAATGATGTAACATTATGTAATGAAGAAAATCAAGTTTACTATTTCATGGATCAGTCAACAGTTCACTAAAACACAGGTTTCTAATTTCCTTTACTCTAGTTTAAAAAACACGCTACCTCAAACAGGTAACCATGGTTTTATATGTGTAAACATTTGTGTGACAGAAATAAATCTTGCTATAGAGCGTTTAGAGGTAATTTTCCTTTGTACGTAATTATCTAATCGATGTAATTGTCAGATGTGGTAATACAACTGCTGTTGTAACAGAAGTTGTATTGTTTTCCCCGGCAGTTACTGTAACACTAATGTAATATTTCATTGAGGTTTTACTACACTGAAGGTAAAGTAAGGAAATATGCGATAACAACACGAATTTCAATTTTCATTTTACCGTAAAATTAACTATGAAAACCGTTCGACCATACATGTATGAATTTAATGTATGTTCACCGAAATATAACGGTCTGTTTATCTAATAACAGCAGTCACTGTGACATGTTCCCATACAAAAATATGTTTTAAACAGCTGTTTTTAGATAATCCGACCGTCATCTTTTTGTTGATCATGGACCTAAATTGGCCCTACTATAGTTAGTTAACTTCTTCTTCCTCTTTATTTGAGGTCAGCTCTAATCATTATTCTCCAAAGATGTCTTTTCTGGGTCGTCATTGGTGTCAATATCGCTATCTTTCTTAACTACAGACTTTCATGTAAGTCGGGGTCTTCTGCGTTGTTAGGTATAAGTTAACTATTGATCATTAATTATTAAGTACTAAAATGGATTTAAAATAATTGATATATCGAAGTTTTTTCATTGGAAGGCCTCCCACTAAATGAACTGACGACCTGGTGAAGGTTGCGGGGATCGACTGGATGCGAGTCGCACGGGACTGGTTAAAGTGGCGACATTTGGGGAAACCTATTTCTAGTAGCGGACGCCTTTTGGCTGAAATGATGATAATGATGATCTAAGACAATAGGCTCACTCACTGCGGCTTTTGAGTACCTATCGATTAAGTTCTACCCACTCCTGACAGCAATACAAGCAGGATCTTATGTTATGTTAAACAGAACAAAACATTTTGAAGTCACAAATAGCACAAAGCATTATTATCAAGTGATTTTTCATCATCCAGTAATTGCTGAAACAAATGTGTCATTCCACTGAGAAGTGAACCTACTCAATAAATAGCAATAGCCATATTTCTGTGCATCACAATTCTCTACACATGATTGTCTGTTGCATGTTTGATGGATGACTTGTTGGTAATTACCTGCACAAATGCCGAATTTCTGTGCCGCCTCTGACTTGGCTTCACGTATGCCGTCGAGAAATATATCTCAGGCATGTATTCCCATGAGGGAGGATCCTACATCGAATCGGGCGGGAGGAAACACCCGGGTGTTTCCACTGCGCGGATCGACCGGAGGACACGGTGGAGCATACGGTGGGGTGGAGCACCGCCCCGTGACCTCGTAGAGGCACGGTGATCGGCGGCGGCGAGCGAGCCCTGGCCCCGTATTCACAACGCTTCGAATGAATTTTCGATTCGACAAGTCGTATATTTATCTCGCTCGTTTTTGTTCTGCCAAAAAAGGATAGACATACGACATGTCGAATCGAAATCGAATCGAAGCGTTGTGAATACGGGGCCTGGTTCAATCCATGGTCCGGAGCGAGACGGAATGGGAAGCCATACCTGGCCTGTCGGGGCTGCGGGACTGTGGGACTGTGGGACTGTTTCAAAGTGATACCGTGGCCCCGGAACATAAAGGGCGAGGAAGAGGAAGACATGTATGGGTTGTAGTCAGTAAAAGTCTGACACTCCCTCCCGCTCCGCCCAAAGTGGGAGAAGTTATTTGATAATTTCTCATCCGAAAAAAAAATGTAGTTCCAGAGTCATTTTGTCATGTTAACGGAACCAATATTGTTTTCTGATATTGTGTAATATTCACACGATTGTTTATTAAATATTTTTTTATTATTTAAAATACATACTAAGTAGTCGGGTAACAATTTAATATACATTCCTCTTCATATTGTTATAAACAGTTATTAAAACTAGTTATTTGAGAGTTTGAACAAAATGGTTAATACTAGGAATGCGTCCATGTAATAGGTAAGTACCTACTAACATAATGTCCATTTATGAATGGTTTGGTTTTTTTGTTGAGTTTGAGTATTATAAAGAATATATATTTGTTTTTTGTTTGTTACGATTTAACTCAAGATGATAATGAAAGAAATTTTAAAATCAGTTGAGTAGTTTAACTGATTTAAAAATTTCTTTCGTCATTAGAAAGCTACACCTTTATCGAATAACATAGGCTATAAATTATATTGATATCATGCAAATTAGCTGAGCTAACACAATTTTCGCGGACCATGTCGCGGGCGAAGTGCTAGTGGTAGATAAAGCGGTATCATATCAAAGGGATTTTTGTTATCGCTGCGCAAATACATTACTTATACCCACATTTTAGCAATAAGCGATTTACGCTTTAATTAGGTGCTACAAGACCCATCCACTTTCCAAGCTTTTTATAACTTCCAATCCCAATCAAGGGCGTAGCTAGGATTTTGTTGAAAGGGGGGGGGGGGCAGACAAACCTACAATATTCTAAGGTAAATGCTGCATGAGCGATGGGACAGATTACGTTAAAAATGTCCTCCATTAAAAATTCGCCTGTCCACTTTGTTTATGTTTATTAATACTTTACTTTAGGCTTTGTGAGCATTTCTGCATCTTCTAGGGGGCGCGCTGCCCCCCTAACCCCTGCCCGTACCTCGCTACTCCCTTGATCCCAAAGATAGCATCCCAAAGGGTTAGGCAGAGGGGGTCAGCATAAGGAAGGGGTCCGCAAGGGCCGAAGCCTGCCGGGGCTGCGGGACTAATCGAAAGAGATACCGTGGCCCCGGAACGTAAAGGGTGAGGAAGGAACATGGATGAGTATTAGTCAGTTCAAGTCTGACACTCCCTTCCGCTCCGCCCAGATTGGGAGAAGTCATTTGATGATTTCCCATCCATAAAAAACAGAATCCTAATCCTAGAATCGAAGATTCGTGGGACATCCGTATCCGTACTGAACTCGCTTGGTACCGGTTTCTTCAAGATGTTTTCTATCACCGTTTTGTGAGCAGTGGTGATGAAATAAATTACTCAGAGACCAGAGTAAAGTTATACCTGCCATGCTCGGCTTTCATTCATTACAGGTCGGGATCTAAACCACTGAGCCACTCCTTCTCCACTGTGTCTCTCTTCTGTTCTTAACCTCTTGTATGTCCTTCTATTCCAGTTATTCGACACAGTGAGCAGTACGTACACGTACCTTCTAGCCGACAACCGCACGCGTGACGCTGTGCTCATCGACCCTGTGCTCGAGCATGCGGAGAGAGACGCTGCACTCATCAAAGAGCTCGGCTTCAAGCTCATTTATGCCAGTGAGTATGCTAACTTTGTCTATGCAAATAGACTCGCTTTGGGAGGATACTTGAAATCGAATGACGCGAGGTCGAATAACTTTTTCGAAAACGTTTACTCGATAGTACTTGAAATCGATAAATTATGAGCTCGACAGTTTAATACTTTGATGCATCAAAATCTCGAATAACTATAAGCTCGAATCATCGGCAGCGTGAAGGCTCATTATATTAGAGAATCTGATACGGTTGCAGAAAGAAAATACTTATTTGTACTCGTAGTGCAACAGAAAAATATAATTGTTCGACTTTTATTATTACGGTTGCTGGGACACCTTAAGCAGTAGACAAGATGTAGTTTATATTAAACTTACAGGTTTGCAACCTCTAACACATTATTCGATGCATCAAAATCTCGACCGACTTACAGAATTTGTATAATGATTTTCATTTGAGTTCCTACAATACAAGGTGATTGTGTCTGGATCCGCAGATATAGATAATTAGATAGAGGAAGTCATTTGCTTATTAATGGACCCTATTTCAGACTCTATAGTTAAGCTTTTTCCTTTTTTTTAAGCCTACTATCTTAATTTTTAACCTTAATTAGGGGAAGTTTCGTGGTATTTTAATCACCAACGTTTATGGCTACCAACAAATAATAAAAAACCGAAAAAAATCTCAAAACTGTTTAAATTGATATTACTCCCAATCTAAAGCAAGTGTTATTCAACCTCGCGTTATTCGATTTAAAGCATCCCAACCCATTCGCTCCTACTTGATTCGGTGACTCAAACATAACTGACCTCTGATTTTTCGGATTCATGTGCGTATTGTATAATTATCACCTACTTCGGTGAAGAAAAACATTCATGAGGAAACCAGCATGCCTGAGACATGCCTGCCCATGGGCGGCATAAAAATTTTGGCACCAGGTTAGACACTAACCGCACCATGCAGAAGCAGATTAGCATTGTTAGAGAAAAGTACGTGTATTGTATATGAAATATATTGTCATACACAACTGTTTACCTCTTATTGATCTATCAAACCTGTACGGACTAATCGCGGAGGCGTTGCGGACACGGACTTTTACTACAAATACTTTCAGAAGTGTTGGTCAGTGACCGTGTCCGGGTCCTTGTCCCATCGGTTTGGTCGTTTTCTTTTAGGAGAAGAATAAATTTGTGATATTCACTGGTAATAACAGATAAGTTGTTGAATCAGGCGTTACTTTGCATGATGTAGTACCACCCTCCCGCCCGCAAAAATATAGACATTCAAAAATAAAAATATCAATAACATTTTTAATTAGACCTTTTTCCCTGAATTAATTTAACAAAATAATAAATAAATGATAAATATCGCTTGACATTACACACAGCGGCATCTAGTGCCACACTAAGTAACGAGACTTTTGTCGTGGACACCAGATAGTTGATATACCACGTAGATACTTTTTGTAAAAGAGAAGCTTATAAGTTTTATCATTGAATTAAACATTTTAGAAAAGGAAACTTCTTCAATACTACGAGATACTAAGCCTATTTTCCTGATGGTAGTATTTCCTTGCTCTATTTGCGAGAATTTTATTACTCACATGCTAATTTACTTTTGCCTTTCCTTAATTGATTGTTTGCGGAATATCCGCGACTTTCTAAACCTTTCGGGGAAGTCAGAACTGGTTTTCGCAGTTATGTAAAATAACTGCTACACAGTGACAAACAATAAGAACCCTATTTTTAGTCTGAAAATATGACATTAAAAGGGTCTCATTTAATCACTTAGATTCGTGACGTGACACTTCAGAACGTTTTGTTTCTTGTTTGTATTGATGCCGGCATCAATACAAACAAGAAACAAAACGTTCATCGTTCACAAATCGTTCACAAATCGTTCATCGGCATATATGAAATTACAGCATTTATGTCAAGTATGGCCTACTTGACATAAATGCTGTAATTTTGATTGATTTTGATTTGATTTATCATTCGAAAGCCGGCATCAATACAAACAAGAAACAAAACGTTCTGAAGTGTCACGTCACGAATCTAAGTGATTAAATGAGACCCTTTTAATGTCAGGCACAGGCACTTTTGAATTGTCGAAACAAAGATGAAAATTAAATGTAACTACAGTCCCAGTCACAAGACATAAAAACTGTGAAAGTACTTTAGTTGTAGTTACCCGATACACGTTTCTGATACGCGTGTCTGATCAAATCAAAGTTGTGCTGAAAATGCTATCAGTGAATGAACTTTAACTTGGATTGCTCATAATATCTCGGACACTTTAGAACGTTTGGTTTCATACAAAACTTGTTTCTATTGATACCAGCTATCGATTTATATGCGTGGCGCTACTTTGAAAAAAATAAAAACAAAATGGCGGAAATTAATCCGACCAAAAAATCCAAACTCTTTTATCAAAATCCATGCAGGTGATATGTGTGATTATACAGGGTGAATTTTAATTAATGCGACAAAATGAAATTGGAGCTTCAGTTACAGTAACAAAGTAATTATAAACTGTTTTTTCTACAATCTAAATCATTAAAAAAAATTACGCGATTATCGTTTTCAAAAGGTCCATTGATGTTATTATCTTTATTTAAGTACGAATGATCGGTATTCCAGTAATATGCAAAATAAATAAGAAAAATTAAGGCAAAATTAGGTAAATGACCGCTATATTGAGCACTGCGATGAGTCGGCAAGATTTTTGATACTTTTATTATTTTAACGGTTTTCGTAACACTGATCAATTATTTTTTAATTTTATATTTTATACATTTTCTTGACAACACGTATTATTGTATATTTAAATTTGTCGCATCTATTCAATTTCACCCTGTAGACAGAGTTACAATGACATTTATCATATAAAATTATGAATGGATTGCTCCAAAAATATATGCAGTAGTTAATTTTCTCACTAATATAACATGATGATTAATTTTTTGATTAAGAACTTATTTTTATTCGTTCCAGTGAACACCCACATGCACGCAGACCACATAACAGGCACGGGCAAACTGAAGGCTATCCTGCCCGACACCAAGAGTGTGATAGGCAAGGACTCCGGTGCTGATGCAGACATACATCTGGTCGACGGCGATGTCGTGTCCTTTGGTGGACAGAAACTGCTGGCGACGGCTACTCCGGGACATACCAACGGGTGCTTCACTTACATCTCTCACGATCAGGTCAGATGTAGTTTTTATACAGGGTTAAACTTGCATTCTACTCAAAACTCAGGAGCTGGTCAAAAAGACAAATATTCAAATTTAAATTACAATACTTAATAAAGCTGCATTACAGGCATTGATTGTTCTAATGCATGATACATCTGATGATGTGAGATTATTAATCTATAAACTTCCGCATAAGTACAAAGTTTGATCGCTAGTCGACGTGCACGATGAATCGGCTAAAGCGAATCATGTAAAAAATAAACCTGTTTTTGACACGATCTTGTACTTAATTCAAAATCAGTCGTTACTGATTTTAAGCATCAATTATGATCATAACGGGTGCTCTATGAAGTTGGTATCAATTTACTGATAAATTTATGGCATTTATATAGGGTGTAAAACACCTCTTAACGAATACGAAAGGGACTTATTTTCCTCGTCATTCTGATCATTTTTTTGTTCTACACTATGCCTGGGAACCTTCTAGTTACAGAGATATTGGGGGTTAAAGTTGCAAGATTTTGGCAAGTTTTTTTTTAAATACCACGTTTTATCGCTTGATTTTAACTTTAAATATCTCTACGACCCCCGTACTATTCAATCCATCCATCCGCACAGTGTTTTGAGTGTGTTACATTGAGTTATACCACAAAACATGAATTATAACCTCAAAAAAAAAAAGTTGTTTCCCAGCAATATTTTTTGCGTAAAGTTACTTAGTTTGATATACAGAATGCTTGTTTAACGGCTTTGTGATGAGGTGAAATACACCCTGTATTTGAATAAAATGTTGGGTATGTGGTCACTGCGGTCACATATCCAATTGCGTATGTGGTGATTCTTTTTGGGACAAGCCCGCCACACACGCCCAAACCACTGTAACTCCTGAAGCAAGAATCAACAGTGGCGACCACCAGAAAAGCGCCGAGACAAATGAAGCTCGACGAAGTCCCAGAGAATTAATTTAACTGTCTTGGATCATGTGTGTGGTGATTGCCAGCCACAGTGGCAATATGCCCGATATCATATTCAAACATAAATGAAAGGAAGAACTATACTAAAACATGTATTGTCTATACATTTTTGAGTATAGTTCTTCCTTCCCCACTCTTGTAGCACTTTAAAACCTATGCTAATCGAAGAGCCATAGCCATCTCATAATTTTATTGTACTACATCGCTGTAATATAATAAAAGTATGAGATGGCTATACAGGGTGTAAACAACCTCATCACGAAGGCAAGCATTCTGCACATCGAACTAAGTAACTTTACGCAAAAATTATTTCTGGGAAACGTTTTTATTTCGGGTCGATAAATCATGTTTTGTGGTAGAACTCAATGTAACGCACTCAGAACACTGTGCTGATGGATGGATTGATTTGTACGTGGGTCGGGGAGATGTTTAAAGTAAAAATCTTACAATAAAAGCTTAGATTTCAAAACGAACTTGTTGAAAAGTTGCAAGTTTGACCCCCAAGGTATGGTGTAAAACAAAAAATAAAATCACAATGACGGGGAGAAAACAGTGCCTTTTGGCTTCGTTATGAGGTGTTTTACACCCTTTATATAAATATACGGCAACGTAATTGTGAATGCAGATTCCGGTTTCTTTATGTAGGTATAACTTTTTTCGGACAGACATTTCAGTGTCGCTGTCATACAATAAAATGATGGAGAGGGCTGTCCTTCAACATAGGTTTTAAAGTGCTAAAAGGGTGGGGACGTTTTGAGCATTGTTCTTTATCAGTTAAACGAAGCCAATTTCATGGATATGAAAAAAAAGCCTGTGTTTTATTTTTCTTCGCTTTTTCTCATTAAAATATATATTTTTCAAACTTCTAATTTCTATTCCAGGGCCTAGCATTCACAGGCGACACCCTCCTAATTCGAGGCTGCGGTCGTACGGACTTGCAGGAAGGTTCCCCCACCAACCTGTACAACTCAGTACACCAGCGCATCTTTACGCTGCCCGACCATTACAAGCTGTACCCGGCACACGACTACCGCGGGCAGACTGCCTCGACGGTGTGGGAAGAGAAGAAGTACAACCCCAGACTGACGAAGCCTTTGAAGGAGTTCATCAGTATTATGGATAACCTGAACTTGCCCTACCCTAAAATGATTGGTGAGTTTAGTGTTTTTTTTAGGCTTCCAACGGAAGGAGCTGCGGGACTGTTCGAAAGAGATACCTCGGCCCCGAAACATAAAGGGCGAGGAAGGAACATGGATGGGTTTTAGTCAGTAAAAGTCTGATACTACCTTCCGCTCCGCCCAGAGTGGGAGAAGTTATTTGATGATTTCCCATCCAAAAAAAAAGGGTCCGACCCGGGCCCTATTACTATGGCCCTGCTACCACTATGTCGTGACTGACGACAGATAATCGTGTAGTTTTAAGTGTGACTTGTGTAAGTATTTAAATGCAGGTGTTCACATATCACACACTTTCGAATGGCGTAGTGGTAGTGACGCTGCCTTACGTTCTTAGGGTCCTGGGTTCGAATCCCGGTAGGAGCAAATGTTTGTGTGATGAGCATGGACACTTGTTTCCGAGTCATGGATGTTTTTTCCCTCCGCTGTCCGTCAAATCAAATCAAATCGTTTATTGTTAGAACATGGTCGGTATGTATATTACATGGTCTTGAGTTTATATAGATTATGTCAGCACATTCTACCACATGGCCATTCTGTTCGTCCGTCTGTCTGTCAGCGGGGGTATCTCATGATCTGAAAACTAAAAGTAATTATATCACACACTTTCTACTTGATGGTAGATTGTAGATTTTCAACATAAAAATAATAATAATAAATCTTTATTGACAAATTATTTCTCAAACGTCAGTGTAGCCCTGGCTACTAGGCCTGGCTACTAGGAGTTCCTGTATCACAAGTGTGCGAGTGAGTGTGTGTTTCTGTGTCTATTAAGTATTGATAATAATAGAACTAACGGCTAGAGGGTGCTTGAAGTTTTCGTTTAAGTCTAAGCTTAGTGACTGTGTCATTGGTCTAGTGGTAAGCACGATTGCTGAGCAGGAGCTCCTGAGTTAGATTCCCGGGTCAGGCATAGTGTTATTGAGTTTTTCCATCAGGAATTTCTCAAAAGCGGTCACGAAGTCTGAACTGGCTGGTTTTATGGCTGGGATTAAATGGGACTTAACCTTCTGGCCGCCATTGTCACATTTACGTGACGAGAAAGCGCGTGCCAAACGACACAAATATGTGACACAATGGTAGGTGAAGTTGTCGCTTGGCGTGGAGGGCACGACGCATGCTTTTAAGTTCTGACAAAACGTGGGTATATTATTAGGTACACTTCTGTCTTACCTCTCTGGGATAACAGGCGTTGTTATAATTTAATCCTTCTTGTTTCAGACAAGGCTGTGCCCGCCAACAGAGTCTGCGGAATACACTACTAACGAGAATAACCATTTATGTATTGTGTACCCGACTGCAAACGAAGGAAGTATCGCGTTTTAGAAAATTATTTACAAAAAAAACACAAACAAGTTTTTGGCTGATAAGTAAGTCAGTAACCAGTGACATTAATATAAGACTCACTCTCATTAATATGAGATTCGTTTCACTTAAATATAGGTTTTTTTATATTTTTGTATGTGAAACGAAGGAATTATTTTGTTACCTATGCAGATACATTGTAATACTGAGGCCTTAATTCTTGTCACGCTGACGTCAGCGGCGACCGACAGCCGTATTCTGTTCTCGTCGACGTCACGACCGACAGCACGCGACCGACCGTCAGGTCGACAAGAATTAAGAGCCCTCTTACAGTCCACTAGCGCCGCCAATCGAAAAAATGTCATAACTCGTAAATAGAATCAAAAATTCAAAACATAAACGGCCGTTTTTGTTACAAATGCACGATTTAGCTAAACAGCTATATTTCAAGTGGTGACAATGTGTTATAAAATTACGTTATTGCCTTTTCTACAGTAATAATAGACCACATTTTGTATTTTTGATTCTATTTACGAGTTATGACATTTTTTCGATTGGCGGCGCTAGTGGACTGTAAGAGGGCTCTTAAGGCCTGACGACGCAATATAGCATAATATGGTCCTATTTACTGAAACAGACACAGGTCTTTTCTTTGGGAAAAGTAGTGCTTTAACCCCACACATGCACCGACTCCCGCTGAGTTAAAGTGTCGTCGTCTCGTGTATGTATGTACACGAAATAGCGAAAAATATAACAGAATAAATGCGGAGAGTTGGATGAAGTTTGTACATGTACCTATTCTTTATTTTTTTAAGAAGAAAATAATCTGTGTATTTGTGTACGGTAACCACCAAAATATAGGCAAAAAAAACAAAACTGGGCCATACATATTTCCTGTAAGTTCTGTGTTAAAAACTTTATCTGTGTCTGAAATCAGGTTTGTCTGCCTAGCGTTATCCCAACTATGTCGAGGTAAACTTCCAGTCTTACCGGATGCAGCTGAATACCAGTATTTTACATAGAACGACTGCTGCGTCCAAAATACTGATGAGTACAATGCTCATACACCTTTTTTTAATAAACGTGAAAGAATTCATATCGTTTTTTTAGTTAGGCAATTTCGAAGAGACTTGACAAACAGTATTAAAGACAAGATATAATAAAAAAATGTAAATAAAATAATAAAACGTGTTTCTCATAACCTCCGCATGTGAATAAAATGTTTTAAGCCTTTTTAGTCAAGTAGCTGTCTGTGATAACAGTATTTACATAACAAGACTTCACAAAAAATAAAAATATTTTTGTAAAAAAAATAGATTTGAGAGTCTTATCCTATTTATATTGTAAGAAATTTTTGCAGATGATTTTAACATAGTAAACTAGAATCAAATCAGTGTATAGTATTTTTTTTTTTTTCAAATAGATATTGTATTTTGGTTTTCAAATGGTTAATAGGTAAATTATGTAAAATAAGTTGTTATTGATTGTTTATAATTTATTCTTTTAAGCAAAAATGTTACTATGACAATTATTTTCCTTGTTTTTATGTGAAAAATGTTACTATAACAATTATTTTTCCTTGTTTTATGGGAATAAACATTGTTTCTTAACTGGGTAACGTGCTGGTTTCATTAATCATCGATCCCTTGTGTATAGTTGCTGCCAGTTAAGATGACATTAACGGTCATTGCCCTTTTCCTAATATCTCTTCATAAACGATACATTATGTCGTTTTTCATTACAAAAATGTAGAAGATCACAGTAGATAGACCTTAACAGGCTTTTTTTTTGGTTTTCTCAGTTAAGAACTTTTCATTACTCATACTCGGAAAGTCCGCCTGACTTTCCGAGTATGAGTAATGAAAAGTTGCCTGAGGAGCGGGTTGAAAGTAACACTTTTCAGCCCTAGGGAGAATCGCTTTCAACGGACAGCTGTCAAATTATTAAAAAAAAACTCGTTTTATTTCACATTTCTATTGAACCATGTTCCGACTTCTTTACAGCCTCTAAATCACAGCGCGATGTAAAATTGATATACTTAACATAAAATTCAGTATTCAAGTTTTTTATTAAAATAACTGGTATAATTTGGTTACAAATATTTCATAATATTTACTATTTTTTTGTTGACGAGAATGAAAAGTAAAGGTTGAATAGCCAGCCACAGAAAAAAAAACAAAATATTCTAGAAAGCGGTAATCCGATCTTCATTTTTTTTTGAGTTGTTTCGTATTTTTATTTTTATTTCCTTGTATTCGTAATGAAAAGCACTGTGTTTACCTCGGGTTAAAGACTTATTTAGTCCCTCGAACTATTGGCGCCCGCGCTTCGCTTGGGCGCCAAACCCCGTCTCGGGACTACATAAGTTACTTTCACCCCTGGGGTAACAATGTACTATTGATCAATGTAGGTGGGTCAATGACCGCTATTGTCATCTTAAAATGACCGCACACAGAGCGCGAAAGAGAGCTCAGTAAAAAATACCCATTAAAAGTACACAGAAACAGCGTTTCGTAGTCCTCTGATGTTACTTCCCCAAAATTTGAAAAAAATATGTAAGGTTTTGGACGTTTTGTTTTCTGATCGTTTGAATACAGCAGAAAATCTGGCCAATGTTATAGGTTTTTGAAAGTTCATCTCTCTTTTAATAAATAACTATTGAAAAAAGAAAGAAATTAGTAGATTTTTTTTAAAAGAAAATATTTCTGTACTGACATTATCCAGGGAGGGACTACGTTTGTATGGAAAACCGGCCGTTTTTGTGTCCTCTCAAGGCGACTACAGGAGCTAAACGCGAGTTTTATAATGCCTGAAAGTATACAGGGTGTAAACCACCTCATCACGAAGCCGTCAACCAAGCATTCTGTACATCAAACTAAGTAACTTGACGCAAAAAATATTGCTCGGAAACGACTTTTTTTTTTGGGGTGAAAAATCATGTTTCCTTGCAGAACTCAATGTAACGCACTTAAAATATTGTGCGCATGGATGGATTGAATAGTACGGGAGTCGTAGAGGTGTTTATAGTAAAAAACGTACAGTCAAAACTTGTCAAAAAGTTATTATTATTTCTAACGATAACGAATCTATCGAATACAATCGAAATAAACACATCCTTAAGAATTTGTTTGATTTAGAAATTATTTTGGTAGGTATTACGTTTGTTTGAACTATACACGCTCCGCCGCCGCCGGCCCCTTAAGTATTCCATAGTGTTATAGAAAACAGTCATTAAACTTACCAAATAAGTGCTACACAGCTAGTTCACCTCAAATGTTTGACATTTTATTAGCTTCGTGTCTCCGGGGGCAGACAGTGCTTACCTACGGCTAACGGCATAGCTACCCCATGCAGGGGTGACCGTCCCTGACATTAGCCAAATGTCGCGGAAACAGGGGGACGCAATTAATGGCTCTTTTGATATATCGGAAGTGCCCTTGTGCCTTGACTTGCTGCGTAAAATAATGCGGTTACCGGTTGCTTGGGAGCTAAGAGGTAGGTACATAAGTAGGTATCTAGTTTTTGAATTAGTCCCAGGACTTTAAAAGTTGATGATGGATTGAAATGGTCAGTGAGCAATGAATCTACTACCACTGATTACTACTATCAAATTTCCCGTAGTTCCAGAGGTTTGGAGACCTTGACTTGCTACTAGAAAACTTAAGGGGCCGGCGGAGCGTGCGTCGTTCATACTCCTACAAACGTGATACCAAAATAATTCGTACACCAAACATATTCTTAAAGAAGTGTACCGTGTATTTATTTCGATTGGATTACATAATATCTAGGTTCCTAAATACATATTTTGAATGGACATTGATTTAAACAAGAGTTATGCGAAAAATAAGTTTTCTACAGAAATTTTAAATTCCTCATATCTCGTCCAAATATCATTGTCCTTTCAGAATATATTTGGGAACGTAGATAATTATTATGTAATCCAATCGAAATAAATACACACCCACTTCTTTAAGAATATGTTTGGTTTAAAATTATTTTGGTATTACGTTTGTATGAACGACGCACGGTCCGCCGGCCCCTTAACACGTTTTTACAGTAACTTTTTTCGTTTGAAGTGTAGCAATCATGCGGCCTGGGTTGATTACCTAACTTGAATTGATAATCACTGTCCGCCAATATTCTCACTATGTAGCGGTTCTCCTATTAGCAACACTGTCTGACGAGTTGGCGACCTAAAATACTCCTCCGCTATTTTTTTCTTATTAATTTCGTTGCGGTATCCAAGACAGTTAAATTCTTTCTCTGGGACTTCGTCGAGCTTCTTTATTTCGGCGTTTTTCTGGTGGTCGCCATTGTTGATTCTGGCTTTCAGGAGTTGCAGTGGTGTGGGAATAGTGTGGTGGGCTTCTCCCAATAAAAGAAAAGCGACCAAGTGTCGGACTTGCCCATGAAGGGTTCCGTAGCAAATTGAATGAAAGGTAAATTGCTGTTTACGATTTATGACGTATTAAAAAAAAATACTAACTAAATATCGTTCAAACCAATTTTCGGTGGAAGTTTACATAGTGAGATGTACATCATCTATTTTTTTTTAGTTTTATCATTCTCTTATTTTAGAAGTTACAGGGTTACACACATTTTACCACTTTGGAAGTGTCTCTCGCGGAAACTATTC
Organism: Xestia c-nigrum; assembly: GCA_916618015.1. NCBI lineage: Eukaryota > Metazoa > Arthropoda > Insecta > Lepidoptera > Noctuidae > Xestia > Xestia c-nigrum. Next base: position 6,070,835 of record OU745264.1, read on the forward strand.
AGTTCACTTCAATATCATTTTTGAAGACCTATCCATAAATACCCTACACGTATCGGTCTGATGAAAAAAAAAATGTTGAGTTTCAAGTCTAAGTATGGGGAACCCCCAAAATTTATTGTTTTTTTTTTCCCATTTTTGTGTGAAAATCTTAATGCGTTTCACAGAGTACATCTTCTTACCAAGTTTCAACAGCATATTACTTATAGTTTCGAAAAAAAGGGGCTGTGACATACGGACGGACAGACAGACAGACCGACTGACAGACAGACAGACATGACGAATCTATAAGGGTTCCCAATGGCCATATTACAAGAGAACTCAGGTTTTGATAAAATAAGTAATACTCAATAAGTAATTTTCTTTAATTAACATTATGTATATTACCCATCAAATTAATTTAATGTAAGTAAATCATAAAACTATCGTGTTACTCAAAAATCGATCCTTTATTTTCTAATTTGACCGGACCCATGGGGATAGGAACTGATGATATATGTTTACATTTAAACACTATGGGGTTCTAAGGGTGAATATGATATATGGCGTTGTATCGTGATTGTGATAGCGCGGCCAGCCACGATTAGTCACGGAAGGGGAAGTGTGTAGTCCACACTATGAATCAGTTCAGAATCTCATTTAATTTAAGTGGTTGAGGGCGAATATTGCATGAATAGTAGAAATATAAAATGTATATAGGTTTAATGCCTCGTTGGTCTAGTGGTTGCAAGTGCGACTGCTGAGCATGAGTTCCTGGGTTCAATTCCCAGGTCAGGCAAAGTGTTATTGGGTTTTTTAATTTCTCCGTCGCAGCCACGAAGTCGAGATTGGAGCTCGGTTGATGACAATAGGTAAGCTCGCCGCTTATCTCGTAGCGAAGTATGGGCAGGGGGAGCACCCCTAAAAGATGCAGAAAAGCTCACAAACCGTAAAGTGACATTACGTTATAGGCGTATTAAGTAATAAATATAAACAAAGTTGATTCTATCGACAGGCGAATTTTATAAGATTGTACTTACTGAGTGGTTGAATCTAGATTTGTTTCTCATTTTTAAGGTAATGCATGCTGCATGCGCGATGGGACAGACCCATCGCTCATGCAGCATTTACGTTAGAATATTCTTGGTTTGTCTACACCTGCTCTCCCTTAACAGAATCCTAGCTACGCCCTTGCCGCCAATTACATGGAACGTAAAATTAACTGGTGAAATGTGTGTGATCTCCTCTGGATTGTTCTCTGCCTAACCCATCGAGGATTGCAGGCATATTGCAGGCATGATGTTATCTATATGTCACCGTAAATTGTCAAACACGTTATATTACAATATAACGTGTTTTTTCTCGCGATATTGTAATGTCTCGAATTATTGTCAACTGAACATACGGAAGTATCTCTGCCCCCATAATCGGGACTTGGGGCACCCCGCCGTTAGGTTAGTTAGGTTCCTTTAAACCCTGCACTCGGAAATAGGGGCCGTCCGTCGACTACGCTTTTTAGGGGGAATATAAAGTGTTTTAAGGTTATGTTATATTAATCGGTATTTCTCAGGAATGGTGCATTATCTTTTCATGAGAGTTGTGCCACTGGGCAAGGGGGACCCCTCCTTACCTCCACACCGCGTAAGTTGACTACCATCGACTACATTTCACGAAAAATAATGCGTTTTGTTGTAAGCAGTATGTTCATTTGACAATAATTCGAGACTTTACAATATCGCTAGAAATATTACAATATAACGTATTTGACAATTTTACGGTGACATATACTATACTAATATTATAAAGCAGAAGAGTTTGTTTGTTTGGTTGAACGCGCTAATCTCAGGAACTACCGGCTCGAATTGAAAAATTATTTTTGCGTTGGATAGTTCATTTATCGAGGAAGGCTATAGGGTATATAACATCACGTTATGACCATTAGGAGCGGAGCAGGAATGAAAAATGTTGCAAAAACGGGGATTGCTTTTTCCTTTCGTTTTTCTCTCTTATGGGACACAGATGAAGTGGCGTGGGTCAGTTAGTATTATATTATAATACAATGTAGTGACCAGAGTTTGATAATGGAATTTTCGAGAGATATCTACATTTACTTTACCACTATTAGTATAGATTGGATGTGAAAACTGAAAAAAATGTGAAAAAAAAAATATTGATAAAGATAAGACGGTTTTAAAATTCTCAATACGTCACGCCGTGGTATAATTTTTATCGTGGTCTGACGTCACGAGCCCCCTCTATCGAATTATGATGCGTTTATCTTTGTCAATATTTATTGATTTACAAAAAGAAAAAATACGTGTCCATTAATTTCCTATACTCTACTGAGGGACTAAATAGATTTGCGATTGCCTATTCAGCTAAATTTATAGTACTTAACTATAGTACGGTGACTGATGACTGATGGTACATCAATTTCTAGATTCTTAAGTATCACTTATTTCATGCCACAATAGCCCATATCATGTTTTTAACACTCTCCTCTAATATTTGTAACACGTTGTCACGTTTCAGGTACAAATTTAGTCCACGTCATTTGCTAGTTATGTGTGACTCAGACTCTGAGGTTATCCAACTTATCCATTTAGGCAGTACAAAGGTAAGAAAATTAATATTCTATTCCTTCCCATAACATTAATTACCTACGTTTAGCAACAGTACCTACCTAGATAGTTTAATTATTAGCAATCGTTTTGTAATATCGTTCATTGCGACATGGGCTATGGCCTCGGCAAATCTACAGCCCCGAGTTTCAGATAGTGCCTTTGACGGTTTCAATCATTCCCACTAGATGGCGTTGGCTTTCCTACTACCATTGAAGCAGAAAAACTATGACGTCAACAGTCAACTTACAAGAATGACGTAAGATGGCAGGAAGACCGTAATTCACCTAATTCGGTCGCGTCCCATTACTACAGCCGAATTTGGCGTCACTTCAAGAATACAAGGAAGAGGGCATAGAGATTTGGAGTACCTACCAAGTCGCAATTTATTACATAAAACGGGGCAAGTTCTAGAAAACTTACTCTGACTCATTGGCACGACGTGTGAATATTTAAATCTTTCAGGCATGCGAATTGACGTCAGTACTATTGATTACCACGAAGGTTCTAAGCAGACCTAAGTAAACGTCTTACAAGCTAAGCGGCTAGATAAATAATTCTCGGACGCCATTATTAATCACTGGACAGTCTTGGAAGGAGACTGGTAAAATAACGCAACAGCTTGCGTCGTTAGACAGGGCCTTAAGCCGTAGACTCACTAACTGAGTTCATTACTGTGTAAGATAGCCGTACATGGACGCCGGGTTAGAGATAGCCCGTTATAGGATAAAGAATGGTTATGGGGATCATTGAGGGCGTCTGGCATCGAGTATGACTTTTATTTGATTGATATCTTTTACCAATGTGGGGTATCAGAGGGTTCGTTAGCGTTGATTTGGAATAATGTGGACTAACTAGGTACCTACCTACAACTATACCTATTTAATTTATGTAGTTTTCTAAAATGATTTAGCGATGAGTTGATATTAAATCTTGAATAATTGTGAGCTCAACTTACACACTAAAATTATAGACATTTACTGGCCTACAACTTTGATAACTTTATATAAAAGGGATTAATACGCATGAAAATTCGTCTTCGGTTTCCTGAAAACAATTTTATGAAAAATCCGCCTTCCGGAAACAATCAATATTAATGACTGTTACAGTTATTCTTCTTTATTCTAACTCCATCTGATATTTCCTCTAAAACAACAAACAATTCCTTTTAAACACACCATTACTTATCGAAGTCGAACTGGCCGGGTTCGGACAAATCCGAGCACATTTATCTCCCTTTGCGTCCGCAGCTTTATTCTAAGGCCCGCATGAATACCGGGCGTCTGGCTGCACGCGACATGCCGTGACGTCACGGGCCGCCATATGCAAATGTCTAGAATATTCCGACGAACCAAGCACCCCGCATTTCTATGTGCAGATGCTTTAATGGCCCGCCGTGGTTCGTTTCAAAATTCGATTTGGTATCTACTATCTTCCTTTTGAGATGCCCTGATGTGTGCCTGCTCACTTTTGGATAGGGGATGCCTCGTTTAATGTTAGTTTATGGCCAAAGGATTTTGGTTCAATGTATCTGAATGTTTTAAAAGCTAGACTCGGATTTGTCTGTCAACTAAATTTGTTTTAGTGCTGTTAGGCTTTATAACCCTGAAACGAGATGATGTTGAAAGAGAGATGCCTAGTTTTTTTGCTGAATGTATCGAGACCGATTTTAATGCAACCATCGCGCTTTTAAATAAGAAAAATTTGAAAGTCCGATGACTGAGCAAATGTATGACTAAAACTTAAGTTTGAACGTAGCTTTTAACATTTTCAACAACGAAGTAGTTTTCCCAATATTATGCAATCTTGTGAAATCTGTAATCTAGACTTAGGTACCCATTACAGGAAAATGGCCCTCACTTGTCAGACCAAGATAAAAATCTACGAAAACCTTTTCCACAGTAAACTAAACAATATCAATAGTCTACCATGATTTACGATACTAAAACACGAGACTAGTAAAAAAACCAGACAAAAATAATTTATTAAGTACAATAACGCTCTTTACTCGGTAGCCATGGGTAACAATGTTTTTATAACCCTAAAATGGCTTCCATTCATACAATGGTAACTCTATTCCGGACCCGTGAACAATAGTGCCTACTTACATTGATTTATTGAGAGTAAAGCCACTGAATGATTCAAATGCTGTAAAAAGGAAACAGATGACGGTCCACTGTTAGTTTTCTCGCTTTTGTAAGGGTATAGATAGCGATTGGCATTGCAAATGGCAGTAATAATCATTGATACTACTGAATACAACATATTTTTGTGTGTATCTATGTATGTAGTCCTTATATACTCTTTAGAATTGAATTGTGTTCCTGAAAAATGCGAGATTGCTAGAGATTTGTCATGGTGTCAATACATACTTCAATTCGCGTTGCTGAAAATTTAGGTAGGTATACGCCATTTTCTGTTACATTCGTTATTGCTGTATGATGCCGGCACTAAAGACAGTTTGAAATGCCTAATGGTAGTGCTCAAAAACAAAGATAAAAAGCGGTATTACATAGCTGAAAGAGGAATCATAAGATCGACAGCAACATGGAACAGAGTTAGTTGAAGCCACCCTAGTTGCAAGCTTGGTTAACGCTAGTTGACACAAGTAAAGTAGATTTTAATTATAACTTCGTAAGCTTCCCAATTAAGAGTGAGCGTCGAACAACATCGCCAGCAGTTTCCATAGTTCTGTTAACTCTATTAAATGTTCATGCTTCGAGGATTTTTAAAAGGTACGTTAAAATGTACTAAGTAGAATAGTAGAAATCCATTCGTTATCTGCACCCTAGTAAAATCTTAACGGTCTGTACAACAAAAAGATAAAAAAGTTGGAATCAGTTCAATCCAATAGTTCTTTGAAGGGGCTTGCTCTCTTTAGTGCAGCTATTTCGATTCCATTGTGCTTTATTACATCACGATTGCATGCTTATATAAAAATGCTATTCTTTCAGATTAGCGCATTTTCGGCGCGTATAAGCTCGATTTTCGGATGCGTGTACACCACGCGCGTATAATAAATAATATGCGCGCCTTTTGCCACCGCACAACTCGTATGAGCGTCGACGCGCTTATAAGCTTTTCGAAGTGCGAATTTGATGAAGCGTGAATGATTGCCCACGCCGCGGTACAAGCGCGTGTAAGCGTGTTCGGTTTTTGAAGCGCAAAATGTGGCATGGGTGTGGGCGCATATAATAAGCGCAACAAAATAAGCTAGTATGAAACCGCTCGTTATTATTGTGTATGTTTTAACTAAAATTCTATTCAGACTATACGTAACTGTATCCAACCCCTTTGTATCTCGAACACACGCTTACTCTTTTTATTTCAAATACCCAAGCTCAAAGCCTCAGCTTATAAAGTTGATGAGAGTGAGCCCTAGTTTTATAAAATTTAGCCGGGTCAGCTCAACGTGTCCTTTCGTTTTAGACCAATTAGTAACTGTAATACTACGTTACGTTATAAAGGGTCAAAAAGACCGATGAAAAATTACGTAAGAACATTTTGTCGGTAAAACCGGGTCTCGTATGATCAATATTGGACCAATCATACCCCGGACGTCGGTTGCGGTGCCAAAACACCGACGTCACAGCCTTATTGCTGGCGGCGAATTAATAAAAATATGTGTTCGTGCCATGAAAGCGCTAGTTTGGATTCATTTGGTCATTTTTTTTTATAATATTGAACAGACGTCAAGGGTTATTATTATTTAGAAAAAAAATAGGTTACAGAAGTGAGACTGACGTGTGTGACCGAATTCTGAGGATTGGAATCATTTTATTGAACCAGGAAAGTTCACTAAACAGTCCGTTTTTTTGTTCAATAGAATTCATTTCGCTGTGTCTGTTTTGTTGTCATTGATAAGGACTGATCAAAATCTTCGATCATTAGCATAAAATGTAGTTTCTGTCTTTTCCCGAACACAAAAGCTATAGCATCTTCGATCAGGAAAGTCAATAATAGTTTTAATAAATCAATCGGAATATCCAAGGGGTAAACTAAAACTGGTCAATCGGGAGCTATTTTCAACAATACCGCTGAGTTTTTTTTCTAATCATGGTGGAAACTTCCATTCTCCTGAAATAAGAAGTCATCCGTTATTGTCGTAGAAAGTTTTTGCCTATCCTAAGTACGAGTAAGCCAGGAAAAGTATGAAGGAAAAGTTGCATCACAGGTTATGTTACGAGTAATGTGTAGGTAGAATACGCGCGGACTTAGGACTAAACTACCTTTGTTTTATCGTAATATTGAATCGCAGGACTTTGATATTATACTTATTACGGAAAGTTGGCTGTGCGACGGAATACTGGATACAGAAATATGTGACGATCGTTATGATGTATTTAGATACGATCGCCCCAATGGTAGAAAAGGCGGCGGCGTCATGATCCTTATTAAACGTGGGTACTCCGCTACTTCGAGGTCAGATATCCACACGGGATGCGCGGAATGTATTTGGGTGACTATTAGGAACAATGTTTTTATTGAATCATCACAGAAAGGCGACCTACATTTAGCAGTAGTTTATATACCCCCAACAAAAGTTCCTCAATTGTGCTAAAGGACTTTAAAGATTCACTTCTTCAAACCTATAATTTGAGCCAAAATGATATGTATTTAATAGTAGGCGATTTTAACTTACCTTTCATAGCATGGTCGTCGGACGGATACGGTTGGAAATCCAAAAGTAATTCTGATTTATTTGAAGTCACAACTGAATTTCTTAACTGTTTGGATTTTATGAATTTGTCTCAATACAACTTCAAACCAAACTGCTGTAACAATGTTCTCGACTTAGTCATCTCTAATATATCTTTAGAGTGCACCATAAGTGAGACATCGCTTGTGGACATAGACAAGTTTCACGCCCCTTTGGATCTTTGCATTGAGAATTGTTGCATTAAACCTATTCGCTCTCAACCTAGAAGAATAAAAAAGTTTTTCAAGGCTAATTATGAAAACATTAACTCGGAGCTCGTTAACGTAGACTGGAACAACCGTTTTGAACAGCGTAGTGTAGAAGAGTGCGTCGATATCCTTTACGGAACACTAAACTCGATTATAGATTCACACGTTCCAACGGTAAAAGTATCAGGGCGTTTCCGATACCCGAAGTGGTACCCTCCATCATTAATAAACACCATCAAAGAAAAATTTAAAGCACACAAAAGATGGAAAAAATACAAATATCAAACAGACTATGCCGAATTCGCTTTGTTAAGATCTCGAGTAAAACTTCTCCAAGAAGAGTCGTACGATAAATATACAACTAGATGTGAGGAACAATTAATAAAATCGCCTAAAGAGTTTTGGAAGTACGTAAACAATAAAAGGAAATCTACTGGATACCCTCGCAAGATGGTATATCAAGGGGTAACGTACTCAAACGGTGAGGACATCTGCAATGCATTTAATAACTTTTTTCAAAGTGTTTTTAGTCCTACTAGCAGTAATAGTAATTTAAGTTGCGATGATACCCCCTTGTCAGAGGTTACTCACTCCATTGTTATCGCTCCCAAATCACTAAAAACCGTTTTCGGATTGTTAGATAGCAAGAAATGAGCTGGCACTGATGGGCTTCCTACAATGTTTATAAAAAAATGTGAATTAGGTTTGACTGCTCCCCTCATGATCATCTTCCAGCGATCCCTCGACGAGGGTACGTTTCCGCGACAATGGCGCGAGGCTCAAATTGTACCAATCCACAAAAAGGGTTCCAAAGGCGATGTAACTAATTACCGAGGCGTATCAATATTGAACAACTTTGGGAAGATGCTGGAGAAAATAGTATACGACCACATCTACGCTGCGACCAAACATTGTATACCCACTTCCCAACACGGCTTCGTAAAATCTCGTACAGTCAATACCAACCTTTTGGAGCTTACCGACTATGTTGTTACCGGCATGAGCGACGGTGCCCAAGTGGACGTAATATACACAGATTTTGAGAAAGCATTTGACCGGGTAGATTTCTGCATTCTGACAGAGAAACTAAAAGCCGTAGGTATTAAGGGGAACTTGCTAAGATGGATAGACTCTTACCTGAGAAATCGGCGACAAGCTGTTGTTATCGGTAGTTACCGATCTGACTATGTGGATGTTACTTCTGGGGTGCCCCAGGGTTCACTTGTAGCCCCATTACTTTATAATATTTATTTATTTGACATAACGCAATGTTTCCGTTACTCTAAACATCTTCTCTATGCCGACGACAAAAAAATATTCATGAAAATACATAACACCAATGACTGTCAATTGATCCAATCTGACTTAGATAGACTTAGTGACTACTATGCGTTAAACAATATAAAGGTAAATACTAAAAAATGCCAAGTAATAACCTTTTCTAGGAAACGCAACAATATTATTTTTAACTACAGCATCAGTGATGACAATATACCACGAACATCACAGGTTAGAGATTTGGGTGTGATGCTGGATGAAAAATTCACGTTCGAGTCACACATTGATCACATCACCAGTAAAGCGTACAAGTCCCTAGGATTCGTTATACGTAACAGTCAGCAGTTTAACAGCCCACTATGCTTAAAAACGTTATACTACTGTTATGTAAGAAGCGTACTAGAATCTGCAAGTGTAGTATGGAGACCTTTTTACAAGAAATATATTGATTTAGTCGAATCCATCCAACGTAAATTCATCAAGCACCTTAATTATAGAACAAAAGTTGACATCGTAAATTACCTGGACTCCTGCCGATACCATAACTTAAATACACTGGAAGAGAGACGGCAGATGAATGACATGGTGTTATTGCACGACCTACTTAATAATAAATTTGACTGTCCAACATTACTCAGCAAAATATTCTTTAACGTCCCTCCTAGACGTACCAGACATACCTCTGTATTTGCAGTTCCTTCGGCCTCTACTAATTATATGAAGATGTCGCCATTTTTGCGTTTACCCGCATTATACAATGAAAAGTTCCCAACGCTCGACCCCTTTAATACCACACGGAACCGCCTTAAAAAAGACATAACCTTAATCCTGGATCAAACGCGGGATATTCAGTGCCGCCACTAGTGCCAGTTAGTCACAAATAATATCATACACTCATCACCACACACATTCACAGACACTGTACAGTTACCCATACGCACACAGGCACACACTACGTATTTTAATGTCAATTAATCACCACTCTCGGCTAATAATAAGTTTTCTGTGTAGCTCGTAATTGGCGTAATGTTCGTTTATTTTTTTTATATTAATGTGCTGAAAGCTGTGAAGCTACCTCTGTAAAATAAATAAATAAATAAATAGATAGAACGGGCGGCGATTACGTCACTCGAGTGCATTGCACATGGATTCGCGCACACTGTCGGGTAATTTGTTTTAATTTTTTTCTTAAGTCAATATCGTATTCCATCATTCTCTTGCCCTTATCCCAATTTATTTGGAGTCGGCGCAGCATGTCTTCTTCTTCCATACTCCTCTATTTTTCGTCACCTCATCAGACACTTCTTTTCTTAACATATCCGTCTTAACACAGTCCATCCATCGTTTCTTTGGTCTTCCTCTACTCAAATACCCATCCACATTCATATTCAAAACTCTTTTCACGACATTTTCCTCATTCCTCCGCATCACATGCCCATACCACGACAACCGATTACCACACAACTTTTCAGTCACCGGCGCCACTTTCAGACTTCCTCTAATATACTCATTCCTTACTTTATTCATTCTCGTAACACCACACATCCCCCTTAGCATTCTCATCTCTGCGACATGCAGATACCTTTCATTCATCCCTTTTGTGGCCCAACATTCTGATCCATACAACACAGCAGGTCTAACCATTGTTTTATAAATCTTCCCCTTAAGTTTTAGGGGAATGCGGGAGTCGCAGATCGTTTCCGTGATCTGCCGCCATTTCATTCACCCCGTGTTAATTCTGTGCTTTACACTACGATCTATTTCGCCATCGCTTTGCATGAGTGAACCAAGATACCGAAAGTCGGAGCAGACAGGAAGAGACGCGCCATCTAGCGCTATGACTCCAGAGCTGGAGAGACCGCCAAAATCGCAGAACATGTATTCCATTTTACTTCTGCTGATTTTCAAGCCAACATTCTCCAGTTTCTGTTGCCATTTCTCCAGTCCGCTCTGGATCACAGGTCCATTTTCACCGACAAGAACAATGTCATCGGCAAACAGCATGCACCAGGGTGCCTCTTCTTGGATGTCCGACGTCAAAGCGTCCATGATCAACAAGAAGAGGTAATGACTTAAAGCCGACCCTTGATGTAAACCTACAGCCACACTGAACTCATCGGTGTTGCCAGCAGCTGACCGGACGTAGGTACAAGATTGACTGTACATAGCACGAATTAACTCTACATACTTCCCAGGTATACCTTTCTCTTTCAAGGCCCACCACAACACATCCCGAGGTACCCTATCATACGCTTTCTCCAGATCAATGAACACCATGTGCAAGTTTTTGTGTGCACGTCTGTACTTCTCGCACAATTGGCGGAGTGCAAAAGTGGCGTATCCTCGACCTGGCATAAACCCAAACTGATTTTGATTGATCTTACTCTCCTCTCTTATCCTTTTCTCTATCACTTTCTCCCATACTTTCATACTATGTGACATGAGCTTTATCCCCCGATAGTTGTTGCAGTCCTGCACGTCACCTTTATTTTTGAAGATGGGCACAAGCGAGCTATTGCACCATTCTTGTGGGATCGTTCCTTCATACAACAACTTATTGAAGAATAAAGTCAGCCACATACATCTGTCTTCTTTTAAACACTTCCATACTTCTACTGGTATTTCATCAGGGCCCAAGGCCTTTCCATTTTTCATACTTTGAACTGCCTTCCTCACTTCATCCATGCTAATTTCCCTCACCAAACCCATATTTACCGGTACCTCTTTAAGCACACCGCTCCATTAATTCTCTTCATTCATTAGCTTTTCAAAATAACCCTTCCATCTCTCTTTTATTTCATCATCTTTAGACAAAACCTTACCAGCGCCGTCTTTCACACACTTGATACGATTTAAGTCAATATCGTATTTTGTTTTTTAAACCTGGTCCTATATTTTTTTATTTATGTCAGCTATCCATGGTTTGAGAGACACCCTGTATATTCAATATTTAACTAAAACAGCTACCATTGAAAATAAAAAGAACCTCATCTCTTCTTTCTAAGATGAACTATGATGAGGAATAAAAGGCGGAAGATTTCACGTCCATTCAACTATACAGAAGCACTTTAGTTGTGCCCGTGACTATTGTTTATCTTAGATCTAGGTCTTCATAACAGTATGATGACTTTTGTGGAAGGTAATTAAAACAATAATTATCTGTTAAAAGTATTTAAAATACAAAAATGTTTTACATTGGAACCAAACTAGCCAAAGTTTGTATCTTGGGCATCGACAGCTTACCAATCGAATAAAATTAAACATAATTTGGTAGCAAAAACACAAATTAAGATATTTTTCCCTAAACTACAAATAAAAGAACACAAGGAAGGATGTTTAACAATCAAAATTAAAATCAAGTAAACAAAACCAAACCATTAAATACTTAAAATAAAATAAAAAAAGATAAAACGGGGAAAAACGCTTAAAAATAAGTGTGAATTTGAGGGTGTATGTTATGTAACATTAATGTGATCCACCTATCTATCCATTTTATATGAATATATATTTGATTTGGTTTGAGCAGACAAGCTCCTATTTCCTATAATATAAAACTATTAACAGAGCTATTTTGCAGAAAAAGAAACTGTTGCGCCGACATTCATGATGATAATTTTCATTGAACTTAAAATACCAATCTCTAAATACCTCATTCAATTTGCTCATTCAACTTCTAAATGAAATTTCACAGCACACCTGAATTAAAATTAACACGGCATGCAGTTTCAATGCAATATCAGCTCAATAAGCGATACGAGCTACTCAATCATGCGGGCACGGCTTTGCCACTGAGGTGCATAAACGAGCCGGCACCTGATAGCCTATCTATCAATACTGAACGTGAACAAGCACCACCAGAATTTACCGCCATATTTTTACCAACCAAGCAATTTTGGTATTTAAAGCGAAATTAATAACGCCCTTTGAGGCATGACGCAAAAAAACTTGCAGTTTTCATCAAATTTTCCTTCATAGCCGAGGTTTTTGTCATCGATTTTAAACTAGTGATTTATTTTTAGAGTAGAATAACGATATTTACGGCAAACTTGCCTTCATAGTGATTAATTTAATAGTAATGAACCTAATTTGACGTTTGATGTGGAGAAATTGAAATCTCGAAACGAATCGGTTCGCTGCTGGCTTTACGTAAATAACTAAGTAATGAATCGAAATAAACTTTTGACGGATTTTATAAATAAGAAATGTTGTTAAATTGAGTTTTAATGTTTTACTTATTATTAGTATTACATGTGCTCTCCCCACAGCAGATGACACAATCATTTAAACAAAAATAACCCTACGAAATTGCTCCTCAAATACTATTATATGTGTTTCCAAAACACACAGCATTGTTGAAGAAGCATTCAATAAATTAAGCCTAAGATTATGCAATTTCATACCTGAATCGTCCTTTTTATGTTACCTGTCTCTTTCACTCGCAGCAGAGCGCGACTGAACTCCCGAACTGGAGCGCAGCTGTCAATGTCAATTCATAGCGTTCATAAATTTTGCCGCGAAAGCATGCAAAATTTTTTCATTGTTTTTATTGCTTGTAAATTAAAGTATTTTAGTTTTAATTAGGTGATTGTGTGGATATTTAGTGAGTATGAGCACTCAAGATAAGGTCAATATTGTCGGTAAGGACAATGTTACTGGTGAATGTGGTAGTTTGATTGTTGTTGCTTCGGACGAAGAACAGATTTCTCGACTCCCACGCCACTCGGGATCTACCAGTGGAACCTGCAGCCCTCCTCATCTTTGGAAGATGAGGAGGGCTACGCCTCTCCTCCGCCGAATAAACGTCGTAAGTACAAACATAATGTAATTCCGATCCGAGTGTAAATGGCCATAAAAACCAAGTATTTAAGTTATTTTTACCGGTTAAATATCACAGTTACCTTTTAGCATGATCGTAATACGAGTCATACTGAGGATCTAGTCCTTCTTGGCCCCTGCAAGGGAACCCATAATTCAAAATAAGTATTTTGGATCAGTTCACTTAATGTAAACACAAGGTGAACCGAAAACAGATTTTGATGAAAGCAAAGTTGTTCCGCTGACCAAAAAAGAAAGATTAGATAAACTAAATAAGCTACATTATTTTGATACTCAAGCATGGAAGGATGTGCATTACAAGTATGTATTGCAAACTTATGTCCGGCGACTCCAGGTCTTGTTTCATTACAAGTACTTAATGAGGAATTTTGTCACCTTAACAAGAATAAATAAAGATTATTTGCCTTCAGCAGAGACTGTGTTAGCTGGATTAACAAATACAGTTAGAACAACATAAATTGTTCAAACAGGGTTTGCAAGTCTTGGTGAATTAGACCGCTGGAAACACAGATAATATAAACCTAAACTCTCTTTTTGAGAAGTTTACTGTTTTATTGGGAACTGGTTCCCCACTACTTAAGTTTTCAGAGAAGATAATGCAAATTATTTGTTTCAATAAATAATTTGATAATTAAAGTAATTACTACCCCAATTTAAAAACTACATTAAGAGGTATACCTCCTTGTTCTGAACATTTGTTTAGCCGGGATGTTCTACAGCCTGTTATTAGATATTTGGGTGGTACCCAATTATGGCTAAATAAAGCAGACTATATAAAGGAAGGAAAATCAAATAGAACCGTTTCAAATACAAATGAAAGAAGAGCACCTATAATTACTCACATAATAAAAATAGTAAATTTCATGATGAACAGTTGCAATCCGATAATATTCAAAATTCTCTCAAGCTTCAGACTTTTCGCAAAAATAATTTAGATCAGAGCACAAAACAAAAGTGACTGTATACAGAGCCGTCAAAACTTTGGGGGGGGGCATGCTTGAAGAACCATGTCCAAGTGTGGGAAGAGCTTGGGGCAAACCAGTTCATTATAAATATACCTAGTTACCAGAGGCTGCCTGCCTTTCAAGTTAAAACCACCACTCAGATGACAACAATAATAAAGGATTTAATAGACAATGGAATTTTGGAGGTGCCCCCAGATTTGAATTTTGGTTTTTCTTCCAAAGTACCCGATGAGACGATTGGCGCAACTGTAGTTAGACTGTCTTGTGTTCTTAGGGTTTTGGGTTTGAATCCTGGTAGGAGCAAATGTTTGTGTGATGAGCATGGACATTTGTTTCCGATTCATGGATGTTTATTTGTGTAATAAGGATGTATTTACAAACAAAAAGTAATACTAAACTAACTATTTAGTGTATCTAGTGTCCACGAAAAAAGCTTTGTTGCTTAGTGTGGCGCTTGATGGCATTGTGTGTGATGTGAAGCTATATTTTTATTTAATTTTTTATTCGAAGTATTTCTTGTAAAGAAGCAAGATGGGGGCTGGCGCCCGATATTCGACCTCAGGGGGCTCAACAGATATGTAGCAACTAAACATTTTCAGTTAGTGGCCCAGACAGACGTTGCTTACAAGAGAACGATTGGATGACAAGATAGACCTCCAACAAGCCTATTTTCATTTACCAATTTCGGAACCCCACCACCGTTTCCTAAGGGTGTTTTACAACAACTAAGTGCTTCAACTAATAGTACGAGTACTACATTTTCACCTGTTTTCTGCCCCCCAAACTTTTCTCTACTTTATCGAACTGAATTGCAGAAATATTACATGCTCGGAGCATAAGACTACTAGGGTGTAAAGTCTAGACTTTACATTCTAGTAAGCCAAGACCAAACCAGACTACAGAATCAGGTCTTGGAGACCTAAAAGATTCTGGAAAGCCTAGGCTGGCATGTCAATTACGAAAAATCAGTACTAGCACCCTGTCAAGACCTGGATTATAGCAGGTACATTGTGGAACACCAAAAACAAGACCAGGGCCTTACCACCTAAAGAGGTGGCAGTAATAAAATCATTTATGACAAAACAGATTGGTGAAGGGTCGTTGCACTCTTCGGGAGAGTCAATGCCTTCTAGGACTACTAAATTTCGCAAATACAACTACACCGAGGGGTCGTTTACACTGTCGACAAATACAGAGGTTCCCTAGGGAGTTCAGTCGACTCCAAAGTTCACAAAGATGGACCTACCTCCTTGTGTGCAGCTAGATATAGGCTGGTGGCAGAACGCCATATTTCACAGTTCAGTGGTTCTGCACAAGAAAGAAGTGACCCACTTTTTGACGACAGATGCTGCGGACGTGGGATGGGGCGCTCATCTGAACGAGAGGTATCTGACAGTCAGTGCATTGCAACATGAAGGATCTTTTCGCAGAGTATGGCGCCATAGATCGTTGCCAATAGTCGCTGCGGAATGCGCGCATATTAGCACAGTCCGACAACAGGACTCTTGGGGGCGGGACTCGTTCTCTAGCCCTCTCTAGCCGCCTCAACGTCACGCTCTCGGCGGCGTACCTCCCGGGGAGGTACAACGGCATAGCCGACCGCCTGTCCAGGAATCTACCAGTGCCGGAATGGCACTTGTTGCCCCCGGCCTCGGAGGCCGTATTCAGACTTTGGGGCGTACCAGATGTCGACTTGTTTGCATCAAGACGCAGCGCCGTCGTAAGCTCGTACGTAACATGGGACTCCAGAGATGGGTCAGCCATTTTTTGCGACGCCTTCAGTCGACAATGGTACTTCCAATATGTGACTTATCCAATAACCCGTTGGACTTGAAGACAAACAGGAGCCACCATTAGGTACAGAAGTTGAAACTTCTTGTTTGGAAAATTGGGGTGGGCCAATCAGGTCGCTCACTGGACTCCTGAGAAAAGAAGTCTCCTAAATAAGAGTTAGAGAAACACCACTGTAGGTATCGACCTACAAAGCTCCAATCAGGTGTTGGGTTGCACGGTGTTTGCAGAATAACATTTACCCTAGTTGCCCACAGAGCTGATGAATGAGGTTGCTTGGTTTTTGTCTAGATTGTGTATTGTTGACAAACTTGCTTGGAGGACTATACTTCTGCATAAATCTGCTATAGCCATATACACAGCAGAAGGCGAAGCAGTATAAAATAATTTCTTTGTACAGCAAATCCTAAAAGCTTCAGCCTAGTTAAACCACCTGAAAGAATAACACCTATTTGGGATACTGAGTTACTTTTTAACTGGTTTAGGAATACTCCAAGGTTTGACATTTTACATATCTAGAAGAACTGCAATTATCTTATTACTAGCTTCAGGTCGAAGCATCCATGATTTGACACTTCTAAAATTGTCCAAAGACAACCTTATTGTGGATAATGAGAGCCACAGGGTAACATTGTGACCAAGATTTGATTCTAAGACTGATAACACTGACACTAGACAATCAGGTTAGATATTAAAACACGATTCTGTGAGAAAATGTGCTGCCCAGTCAGACATACTCGTATTGTAGAGTTGGTACAAAGGTTGGGCGTGCTGAAGTTGATAACTTGTTAAATCTATTTATATTAATCACGGGCAAGATCAGGCCAACCATTCGTACCATAAAAGCTAGTTGGATAAGAAATGTTGTTAAACAAGCTGGAATAGATGCATCACCAGGTGGTGTCAAATCACCAGTGGCCTCGAGAAGCTTCTCAGAAAAAGGCCGGTTAGCGAGATTTTAGAGAGAGCTAATTGTAGAAGCTCTAACACTTTCTGGAAGTTCTACTGCCGTACAGTAAAAAGAGTTTGAGCAGTGGGACTAAAGATTATTTTATAAATAATTTTGTAATTTCTTACAGCTAAACTATAAATATTTCTTGAATGAATGACTACCATACTGTATTGAAGTATACTGTAGCTGATTTTTAAACTCGTAATTTGATTTATTGATCTCTTAGTTTGAATAATATTGATACATTTTATGTTGTGTTTTGATATCAGTTTGTGGTACGACAGCCGCTAAATTTTGATAAACAGTTTTGTTAATTTTAGTTTTTAAAGAAATGCAAAGCTGTTTTCATTTAATTATTTTTCAAGTTGGATTAATACATTTCATGGATGTATAATGGATTATCGATTAATGTAATTGGTTGAGATTTATTGAATTTCACATAGCGTTCATGGTACCTGCACATTACAGGTTCTTTCACCAGCAGATAACAAACAGGTCTTCAACAATGCTGTGTGTTTTGGAAACACATAATATAATAGAACTGTTTTGCATTAAAACAAAACAGTTATTATGTGTGTGGAAAAACACACAGCATTGCAGCAAGGTGCTTGCTGGTGGTTGATGGACTATGAATTGACATTGACAGCTGCGCTCCAGTTCGGGAGTTCAGTCGCGCTCTGCTGCGAGTGAAAGAGACAGGTAACATAAAAAGGACGATTCAGGTATGAAATTGCATAATCTTAGGCTTAATTTATTGAATGCTTCTTCAACAATGCTGTGTGTTTTTCCACACACATAATAACTGTTTTGTTTTAATGCAAAACAGTTCTATTATTTCCTTTCTTTAACGTCCTTGTTTATTTGATCGGTAGCCATTTCCTAAGCAAATTGAAACAGAATAGTTTTGACACACGGGCATAGACAAGCATAGACGATACGTAGTGAAATTGATACGAGTGCCGCTGACAAGGGTGAGAGGTGAGAATACAGGGGTGTCGGACTTACGAGCAGGCCACTGTAGGGGCATCGAGGAAAGAGGAGCTTTTGTAACCCCTGTTACGTATGTTTGAACGTCATTTATTTTTTACGTGGCAACACGAATAAATATAGGCAAATGTATTTTATTATAACTTATAGGGGTTAAAAAGAGGACTTTATCGTATCTACTTGATTTCAGAAATTCGTTTTTAAATTTTCCATTTCCCATCGGCTTTAAACCTGCGAAAAAATGCGCGGGAAAAAAACAAATTAATTTATAGTTTCCTAATGATTCATGACAAAAATACTTTTCGTTCTATTATTTTATTTCTTCGTAAGTGTATTGAAAAAGTCGTTTGACACACGCCTGTAAGAGCCTACTTTTGGGAACACCATATCAGCTATTAAAAGGTACTTAAGTGATTAATATCCTTACATTTACAATTATATGAGTAATTTATGGGTTTACATTGTCAGTTTTAAAGTTGCGTTTTACCAAAACATGTTTCAACATCAAAAAATCGCTTACAAAAGATGACTTTTCAAAAACGTGACGTATGGTAGCCCGAGCTCCAAGTGGATATGACAGACGGACCCACGGGTGGTGAATGTTTAATGTTCGTCTTCAGAGATTGCATCAATATTGAACGGGCCAAGAAAATGCTTAAGGGGACCTTTTCATCAATGAGTTGCAATTGGTTAAAAGATCTAAGAGTTGCAACAATGATCGTGCATTCACGGTTTTAACTGAGCTTACTTTTTGACAAAATCCCTTATCCGTTTTGTAAATTTTTCTTATCCGTTTTCTGTGGGGACAGTTTTCATACATTTCTAAATCGAATAATTCTACGAATCCTTCTAGAAAGTACCATATTTGTTTGTTCCATTGAGCTATCAATGTAGCTAAAAATACTTTTATGAGTTGGTTTGTTTTTCTGACGATAAAAACTAAAGTAACAAAATAATATGTAAACGGTAAAAAAATATAAATTCAGTATTAACGCTCTTTGTTTTCAAAAACTAACAAACAGCTGAATCATACATTTAATCGATTTTCAACATCTAATTCTAAAGGCTATAGAACAGCGCGATCGGGGTGAAAGCTCTGTCACCCTAGACTGGTACGTGATGACTCAGCACAGGTATTAAAAGGGTACATTTTATTACCGTACTTTGAACTTACGCATATCATTAGCGAGTGTAACTTATATGAACTTTGTCTAACTAAAACGCCTCAGATGAAACCTATAGGTGATTTCAGTTCCAATCTTATACCAATGCTATCAAACGATTTTAAACTGCACGAGAATAGTAATAAGTACTCAATCGGAAACGAAGAAAAAATGACGCATCATCATCGGGAAATCCAGACAAAGCCAGACGAAGACGGCATTCGCGATTCCCTTCGATAGAGTCCTCATTGTACGCAGCGTTTACAGCATTGCGCGTGCGTTATCCTCCCTCTTGCGTCTCTGTCGCGCTCGCGGCATCGCATCGGCCGTCCTTGTCCCTCCCGGGAGGGTCGATCTATACGACGCTAGGTACGGCTACTGTGCCGTAGCACGACTAGTACGCAGGTTTCTGGCGTCTGGCATAAACGTCAGCTCTCGCCAGTCCGGTATAGGAACGCATCGCGGCCGCAAAAATGACGCGCGCCGTGCTTTTTATAAGTGTATTTACCATATTTTTGGACGTGCTGCATGCCGGACAGGTAAGATATTGTATTGAATGGAAGAGTCGTATGATTGTATTGAATGTGTAGCGGCGGCATCGTGGCGGGGACTCTAAGTCGAAAATCGATTGAATGTGTTCGGTAATGTTTTCAAGGCGGGTGTAAAATAGTGGCTGACTGAAAGTAGCCGTTCATATACTTGCAGATGCCGTAAAAGTTGTTTTCGTTTGCGTTTTTAAGCGTTTTTCGATTGATATTTTACTTTATAGGTTGCGTAACGTAATTGGGTTTTAGATGAGTAAAGAAAACTTTGTATTTGCGCTTTCTACGCCTGATAAGTTCAAGCGTAAATAAAGGAACGTGTACGGGAGCTACGCCAACACGAAAATGCGTGTAATTGTTTATACGACTGATCTTTTTATAAACGAGCGACATTTGCAGGTTTACGATACTGGAAAATTGCCGTTTGGGATCAATAAATAAATATCATTATGCAATACCGTGTCGATATTGATTGTATTGGAGAAAAAAAGAATGGAAATATATTTAGGAAGGCTTACAGGTGCTTAATTCAAGTTTTACTTAGTACTTATTGTATAATAGTTAAACTCACCAGAAAATTTCCTTTGACGTAGACAATATAGTACCGGGCTTACGGATGTCATAAAAATACATTTATGACTTTCTTCAGTCGTTAAGCTCGAAATAGATTCAAATGTGAATCACCTTTTCAGCAGTAGAATGGCAATGCACTATTAATCTTTTAAAAAGATGACTAGACAATCAAATCAGAGTATTGGCCACTAGGATTAAAAGCAAAAACAGGTGTGTACTTATTAGAAAAAGAATAGAAATAAAGAACACTTTTATTTCAAATTATTTCATTCTTATCGTTATTTGCAAAGTTATCGCGCCACTCAAGTCCTCCGTCCTCAATTGCTTACGAATTGACACTTAATTATGAATAATTTTAACGTTTCCAAAGGTAGTGATTAAATTAACCTGGGTTTTGTCCGCGAAAAGGAAATTTAAGAGGCTTTTTTCATAAAGAACGCTCATTTTATTTGATTTTGGCATCAATTTGGTTAAATTGCTCGCAAAAATCTTCTTTATTGCAATGACCGAAGAAAAATACTACCTACCCTATCATTCGGAAATGAAAAATCATTCACTGTAGATACCAACCTAAGAATGGTTTTCCAAGCTATATCTTGCATTACACTGGACTGAAAAGATGCTACTGTTATTCAGCAAGCTTTAGTGTAAGCAAAACCACAGATCGCAAGTTTTTTAATTAACTCAAATGCATTACGCTGCAATTTACAGCATCCAGCGCTGCATTTTGCAAAAGCGCAGTATTTAGTAAGTATGGGCCCTCCACAGTTGAGTATGGGCGCTCTGCTACCAGAAGGCAGTTAGACAGAATGGCAGTTATGAGTGGAGTTTGAAACTAAAAGCCAGAAATTGTGACCAGGAGAAATATTTAAAATGGCAGAAGAATACGTAAAATTGTCAAAATTAACCAGCGAATCAGAATATTCTTTTTGGAAGGTAAAGCTTATGATAATTTTGAGAGCAAAAGATTTAAATTCAGTTTTAGATGATGAAGAAAAGGTACATTAATTATTCAGCATCGGAATAATTGCTTGGAAACAACACGATCGATAAAAGAAAAAAGAATACGGAGAAATAAAGGACGATCAACTCGATTGGTCTGACCGACAAGGTCCGTCGGCTTTTCTTTAACGGGTTCTTATTTTAAATGTTCGGCTGCTTATTATTAGAATTTTTTGTTCTTTACACCTCGGTTCGCTGAAACATGCTGTCAATGCCGTGATTGGCTGATTGACACTATAAGAGCCAATCAGATGACTTTATGGGTTAAAGTTTCACAGACGATGTTGCGTGAATAGACCAGGGAAACATGGCTTATAATGCTTATGTCGGAAACATGACGCTTTGGAAGATTTGCTCTCCAAAATTCTTTATTAGGGATCAAAACTACCAATGGTTTAAAAATCTTTTGATTTGATTTGAGTGGTTGATCAACATTATAACTCTCTTATTATTTAAGAATTTTGAACCAAACAACTAACCAAGACTTTGAAATGAAGTCCGCTTAAACTCCCCAAATAATTTGCCGACGTTACAAGTGTTCGAAACAAAAGGAGCTTGTACGGCTTCTTATTTAGTTTCTAAGTAGACTTATAAAATCAATTAAAGTCCGAGGGGCATTCAACTTTAGTAGCTACCACTTCAAGAGCGAACTGTCTGGAATGTCGGATACTAGTGCGCTACAAGTAGGGTTTTAGAAAGACTTGTAGCTAAGTTGCGGGTAGTATTTATCTGAATCTTGGTTTAGGTAGCGATTCAAGCAAGTAGCGATCTAAGTAAGTTCTTGCACTAAAACTAATCGAGCTTGTAGCGTAAATCTTAGCCCATTTTTCCTTCTCAATTGATGACTGCAGGAGCTTTATCTTAGTCAAAATAGGTCAACCATGCTTTTATTTCCAAATTGAAATCTAAAAAGTTTGCATGTACCTACTGCAGATTATTCAAACAGGCAATATTGAACGCAGTTTATTGAGTTTAGAATTTTAGGCCCCGTTTAAATAACGAAATACAGAAATACAACAAAGCAAAAATCTACTCGATGGCATTGCGTCATCGCTGAAATAAAGGGTGTTGGGCATATACGGGCAGCTGCAAAACCGACGGGGCATAAGTAATGCGCAATACTTATGCGTCTTGTTGCCCATACACCCTCATTTCCATACATTTCTATCTTATTTGCTGCGTCCCTGCACTTACTCAGCCGCGCCGCCTGGAGGAAATATCCGTAAATTACATACGATTCTGATGTGAGGAAATTTGCAATTTTACTTCGCGGTATACAATTGTTTCTGTTTTTTAAGTGCACGTTGTTAGACGGGTACGTTGTTACTGATTGATGTTTAGGATTTCACTTGAAAGCCTTTTTGTGATACTTAAGTTTAACTACAACAATTACATAGCACATACCTACGGCATTCTTAGAAAGATGTTCGAATCGAAACCGAATTATCATAATTTGATTTTCGTAAAGTAAATGTAAAGTTCAAGCAATAAATAGGTAAGTCTTTTTTTTAAATCATTTTCAACATGCAGTTTGTAACACTTATTTGCCAATATTAGAATAAAAGGAAGGTACTTAGATACTTATTGGAATTGTACACATAATTTCTTCAAAATCATACTTAGCCAGCTTCAGGAATTCGTACAAAAGCATCGATCGGCAGTGTTCTTGCATGAATGAATTTTATTTGAAGTTACTGTGAACTAAAACATTTACCTATCCTACACTTGTTAGACACTAACTGCATATAAATACACTGACTAATTATAGTCGAATGGCACAGGTAACAAAGTTGTTTATCTATGCATTTCGATAAAGTACTAGGTGTCTAGTCTATGGATATCACCTCTATGGTGCCCGTCGAACATGGCGTAGCAACAAAGTCAGCCGCTTAATGTAGGCACTAAAAAAACTTAAATATGGGTGTAATAAAACAGCTAGAGGCAGGAACGACGTTTATGGGGGGTCAACCCAATGATGACTCGAAAGCGATGCTGATCAGGTGCCTTTCAACGAGGGACCTCCCTTAACTGACAAACGTGAACGAATTTTAAATGAACTTTTTGCTAAACCGCCTTAAGTAGTATAAGATAGGACGAAAAACTAGTCTGTAACTAAAGAGTCTTCTCTATTAAGCGTGCAAAATCAAATGGCCTTTTGATTTTCCACGCGCGATCTATTCCGGCTTTGTATATCGAATGGGTAATAAAACCTCCTGGTTTACTCTGGGCTCCTGGTAGCTAGGTAATGGGACTTTAGTATTATTGTGCGTTTATTTTTCCGGTAATAATTTACAAACAGTAGTCAATCATTTAGTTACGGCTAATGAGATCAGTTTATGTTGTTTTACTGTGTGTAAGTTACTTCTAGATTCGTTAAAGTGGAAGTACTGTATGTGGTTTATTTGCACTGTTTTATCAATTTCTGTGTTATTTACTGCAGCACAAGAAATACAGCATATTTTATTCGGAGGCCGTCGGCATTGCTACACCCATCTTTTCATCTGTATCTGTGGTTGTGATACACTCAGCAGTGCTGTGATACATTTTTCAATATCGATGAAACAGTCAGAGCCGTCCGATCAAAATTCGATCATATTCCACTCCGAATGGCCTCGGTTGGTAATAAACTTTTTCGAATACGCGCACACACTCCAGCTTCTTTTCAAAGGAGATTCGGTTCAACCTGATGAAATATGAGTGATTGACACCGCGAAACAAAAGGAGAGCCCGGTTTATCGGATCACCTGAATATTGGCTGTCAAGCATCATGGCTTTGCGTTACTACTTTTTATTTATTTATTTAAACTTCATGTACAGGAGTGGTACATAGGCGGACTTAATGCCACAAGGCATGAAGTCCGTATTTTTTCAGTGTTGTAGTAGAGTTGTTTGATATGGATATATCATAATACGTTTTTAAAGCATTTCAGTGCTTCGTGATTTTGAATTAAATTGTGGAACTACCTCTAAAAATATTTAGTTGGTGAAATATCAAATTGCAACAAAACTTTATTATAGCTTGGACGTATTAGAAAGCGAAATGCCAACAATATGAAATGCAATTTTCGAAAGTAATGGTAAATAATATATATACCTATAATCAGAGAATCTCGGAAACAAACAAACCAACAAAAACACTTTAGACGACTAAAATAATTATTAAAATTTTTCGTATTGTCATTCGTCTTTGGTTTTTTGTCACGCAATTACCTTTTTTTTATTGCGAACGACCAAACACCATGCTGAATCTGCACGTCACTGCTGGACCGGCTCCCGATATCGGAAACTGATCGATACTTTAGTATCAGTAGATATGTATTTGCACCCGCAAATTTCCCTTTTCCGGTTCGACCGAATCTTAATCAGCATAGACATTGGTCAGCTGATCATCAGTTCCGGAAAAAATTGGCCATTTATATTCCATTAGGAACCAATAATATGTTTTAAATTAAAATAATTCTCAATATGCTGTAAATAAGACTACAGTGATCAATCCCCTTTACTTTTATTTTCTTTTTGCTATTTCTTGTTTTATAGCTAGGTCTAGGTATATATTTTCCACCAGTCTTAAAAGTACTTAGTACGGCAGAGTGCAGTTTTATCGACCGTCACAACCTATAATTTCCCAACCACAGTTTCAAGTGCTGTCGTAGTTCAAAAAATCAAAATCAAAAATATTTATTTCGTTATTACACGTTATACAAAGTTATACAGTTGGTGGCGTCCCCTTTTAAGCATGTAGATGCCTGTACCAGGAGGCGCCGCTCTTTTATATCATACAAGAGCTACCTGCTCGTTGTAACAACTACCACCTGTAATTCCCTTTCTTTAAATACTGCAGTAGCTACGTATTTGCTAAGAAACAGGTTAAGGCCGAAGATTGCAGGATTAGCTTGATTTACGATGATGATAGGTTTGTTAGTAGACGGTATTTTACTCATACATAAGCACAGTAATTCATGATTTCCTGTGCCAAGTTTTTCTGTTTCTATGGTTGATTAGCAGGTATACATTTTCCTTTCTAAATAAAACTAAGATGGCGTTAGGCTATGTCAAAAAGTATCTAAAATGGAAGATAAATCCATACTCCTGCCATTATAGTAAGTTTTATTCCCATTCCACACACTCTGGCCCTCTTAGAGACAGAGCGACAAGAAAAGTCCATTACTCTCACAGAAAACCTATAAAGTAAAACTCCTCCCTAAACTTTTATTCCCAGTACCACGCACACTAAGACCCGCCATATTGTTCTGTTTTCAAAACCTTTTAAAATACGAGCTTCAAATTCCATTTCCAAATCTCCTTTTCACAACATAATGTCTTTTTAAATATATTATCTGGTAACCCAGTCGATGTTGCGAAGGTTTATTCCAATTTTCCTTTCTGGCTGGATTTGGGGTGGCTTTGTAGAGTGACCATTGTTTAAGCGGCTCGAGTGCCCTTTTGTTGTGTATGTGTGTCGTTGATAAGGTTTGTTCCGTCCTCTCGGTTAATTGTGGAGTGATTAAAGCCTACGCCAGGCGTTAGCGTTTTGTTTAATTGGGATACGACAGACGCGTGCTAGTTTAGATTTTGCTGTTTTATTTTGAAACAGGATAAAGCAAAGAGATTAATTAAAGACTAGTTAAGTAATTTATTTCCTGTATTCCCGTTGTCCCCGCAAAGGGAATTTAGTAAAATAAATAATATTACTTCCCGTTGTCCCCGTTCACTGTCCCCGTTATTTTTTGGAATAAATATTATATACTTTTCAAATTATGCCCGTTATCCCCGTTGAGTTATAATACCTATTGCTGCGTTACCTCTGCTGTTCAAACCTCACCGCTTAGGTTAAAACCTTTTCCAAATAATAACTTCTTTATGTTTTTTTTTTTAAATGGTGTTATAATTTTTTAACATGACAGTAAGTCATATTTGATTAGGTAAATTTTCTCTTATTTACATCATGTATGCAGCAAGTAGGCAGCATTCAAACATGTAAACAAGCATACACCATGTATAAAAACGGAATAATGTTTTTATCACGTTTAAACTTTAAGTTCAATCCTATTTTCGTTTTTATTATCTATATTATTTTTATACCATGTTGATTTTGTGACGTTATAAC
This sequence comes from Xestia c-nigrum, assembly GCA_916618015.1. Lineage (NCBI taxonomy): Eukaryota > Metazoa > Arthropoda > Insecta > Lepidoptera > Noctuidae > Xestia > Xestia c-nigrum. The sequence goes on from OU745264.1 coordinate 6,097,536, forward strand.
TAAATAGGTAAATAATGTGGTATGTTTTTGTAAGTTTTTTTTTTGTGTTTCATTCCTCTCTTTCATTTAAAACTAAATCAAAATTAACAAGGTACCTACCTAAATAGTTGCTCTCATTTGTGGTTCTGTTGTGTGCCATAAATAATTTGAATTATTTTGACTACAAACAATTATTTTAATATTATTTTTTTATATTCTATGGGTAGTTGTTAGGTTGATTGTGTGATCTAAATAAAAAAAAAACTTAACTTTAGTTGATTTACATTTAAAAATCTAGTTGTGTTTTGTATGTAATTATTTGTTTCTACACTTTGAATTAAAATCTATTTATGTACAAAATATCTTTAATTCTAGTTTTAGGCTTTACCCACGTTTAAAAAGAAATAATAATTTAAAGTGGCCAACGATACGTGAAATTTGTACTGTACGTTGTCCCCGTGGCCCATATGTACATAAGGGGGACAACGGTAAGGAATTATTTGACGTCCTATTATCCCCGTGACGGGGACACAGATTACGGGGACAACGGGAATACATGATTTATTTCATCAACGCCTGCTCTCACAACGGTGAAAGAAAACATCGAGAGGAAATCGGCATGCCCTACAACCAAAAATGTCGACGAAGACATGTGACATCTACCAATCTGCACTGGACTCGCATGGTGGATTATAGCCCATTCCCTGTCATAGAGAGGAGGCCTGTGTCCCAGCAGTGGAAACATTAATAGACCGACTTTGATTATTAAATTGCATACGCATAGGAGCCTTTAGTATTAAATCACGACAGTTCAGCCAGATTACTCGTTTACAACGACCAAAAACCAGTTGCACAATTCCGAACAACTATCCAACATTAATCGCAAAAAAACCCATCATCCCACCCGACGACAGCACATACAATGGACAAAGGTATACAAGCTGTACCAGATATATAAAGTGTACCAGGTTATTAATTTCAGTTATCTGTGTGTTCTGCTCTGTGGCAATGTACACTTCATTGAGTCTATTGAAAACTTGCGAACGGCCACGGCGGCCATTGTACTAAATGCAGCCAGTTGTGCTTAGATGATCAATATTTTGAATAGAGAACAGTGGCAGAATGTTGTTTGGTTATTCGTAGGCTGGAACAATAGGGACTAGTTTGTGGCAGACTGAGTTTCTTGAAAACGGAATGGAACAAGGAATTATTTATGTATGTCTGGGCACTGGGCACAGTAATGATTCTAAATCTAGATGCGGAAATGAAATAAATTGAACTAAACATTACTATAGGCCAATAATATTGACAATTAACTACTTCATAGTTTTTTATAAGATTCTTTAATTCGCTTTAAAGCTTTTAACATTTTATGAAATACATATTTTTCTGCTCTACTTACGTAGCAGAGCAGTAAAAGATGTATTAAGCTTTTAACGAATATAAAAACTTTATCAATATGCTCTTGAAATCCAAAGGATGCCGTACCAACACCGCATACAAAACTTGGTTCTTTATGGAGAGGTTTGCAATATTTTATAGAAATGAAAAACTCATTCATATTTCCCGAGACTTTTCAGAAAGCTTAGAAGTTGGGAAAATTAAAACTTGATTATAAAATGTTGGAAGGACGTTAAAAGTTCTGGAAAGCCGAAGTGAATAAAATTAAATAAACATTAGAAATTCTGGAAAGTTCTTTGCGCTTATGTTTGGATCCCTTGTGGAGAGCGTTGAGGATTCTATCTGGAGTTAAGGGTTCTATCTCTTTCCACGCAACGTGTGATCCATCAATCAATATGGGTTGCAAAAGGAATGTCTATTTTGAACTCGGCTGCTTATGCCTTTTTGCTCCTAAAGGGTGTAAAACACCTCTTAACGAATACGAAAGGCACTTGTTCTCCTCGTCATTGCGATCATTTTTTTGTTCTACACCATACCTGGGAACCTTCTAGTTACGGAGATATGGGGGGTCAAAGTTGCAAGAATTTTACAAGTTTTTTTTTAAATACCACTTTTTGTCGCATGACTTTTACTTAAAATATTTCTACGACCTCCGTACTATTCAATCCATCCATCCGCACAATGTTTTGAACGCATAACATTGAGTTATACCACAAAAAATGATTTATAACCTCAAAAAAAAAAGTTGTTTCCCAGCAATATTTTTTTGCGGAAAGTTACTTAGTTTGATATACAGAATGCTTGGTTAACGGCTTTGTGATGAGGTGAAATACACCCTGTATATAGGAATACTCACAAGTACTGGCAGTGAAAATAAATTTCTATTGTTATTTCCTTCTATTTCAAGAAAATATCTTTAAGCCTGAACATAGCTGAGGTTCCAGAAAAGCGAAAACAGGGATAATTCCAGAATATCTGTACCTGCAAACAACTTTTCGTAGTATTTATCAACAAAGAACATACCTGCCACAAGCGCATTTCAAATGTCTAGAATTCAGGTCGTTTTTTGTAAATACAACTACACACAGAATAGATTTAGAGAAAAATATAACAGTACCACACACACCTACCCTCAATTCAAAGAGCTGCTTTGAAATTTAATCCCCGGTTCCAAGATGGCGCCTGGTGGTACTCCGTGCTAAGCCTTCAGCTCGCGAGATTAGGGCCACGCAGCAAGCGAAACCGACTAAATACCGAAACACTATTTTCCTGCTTTGTGGACGAGCTGATTATAAAGACGGTAAGGTGTATAGAGGTATTATGTTGTCTGTAGTGCGTAGGATTTGGTTGCAATTTGATTTTAAATGGAAACTCTTTTGTTGCACCGGAATATACGTGCATTCATTGACAGATCATCAACTTTGGAATAAGTTCCATTTTCAATTCAGAAAAGTATCGTGGTATCGTGCTTTCAATGAACTTTCTACTTTTCTAGGTAACGTGACATTTCGCAGGTTTAGGGGCCAAATGCGAGCCGTCTTAAAACTTTCTGCTACGTAGTTTGTGCGCGCTACAGTCTTTTGTTTCACAAGAATGCAACCTCGTGGAGTGTTGTGGGCAGAGAGGGTGCGAAAGGAAATTTATCTATTTTTAGTTGAGTTCCCACTTTCAACTATAGAAGGAAATAATATAAGGGTTGGTTTCAAGGTTCGGTGTGAGCTTGGGTTTCAGTTGAAAAGTTAGTTATACCGGAGGACTGTAGAAGACAATGTGTTAACTATAGTACCCACACGAAGCATATTTACGAACATTGTATGTGGTAATAGTAATCCAGTATTTTATATAGCTTGTGGAATTAAGATTTAATATTAAGGCTAGGTATATTGACAGCACGTAGGTATAGGCAAAATCTTGATGAATATCCATGACGGTTCCTCTACGCTAGTGCTGAAATAGGACATACATCAACGTCAAGAAAGGGACTATTAAATTATTCAACAGACCTGTATTGAAACAGCGACAAACGGTTGAACTAAATCAGACAACCGAGACCCTTGAGCACTGGCATACAAATAAATATCACCTCTACATCCTCACGTTCCAATCCTTTTGAAATTCGAACTCCCCTTTGACTGTGACGTCAGAACAGAGCATAGAGAAAGAAGACTATAAAGGCGCGGCTACACCGGCTACACGATTCCAGCGTTGTGTTTCTAAAGGAACAACTTTGTAAAACTCGTTTTCTGTTTGGTAACAAGAAAACAGTTGTGCTGTTTTGCAGCAGTTTTTATTGGCCTGCCTTTGTTTACCGACTAGTTGAGTGCTTGGTTTTAGGGTTCCCTCGGTGTTGCCAACTTGGCAACTAAGTCTGTGTCCGTTATTATCTACAGTATGAGTTCTGCGGAGATTCTGGGACACTGGCATATATTTTTGGACACTCTTCAGCAGCTTAATATTTTTCACACGGACAAACGTGTGAAAAATCGTTAGATTGTAATATAACTAGAGAAATCGTAAACTCTCGAAATATTGTCAACTGAACATACTGCTTACAATATTACGCATTATTTTTCGATAGATTATAATCTGTCGAAGTGAAACCGTAATATTGTGAAATGTTTGCGACGGAACTCAACTCGCACGGTGGGGAGGGGGTGAGGGAAGGAGTGGTCCCTCTAGCCCCATGGTACCACTCCCATGAAAAGATAATGTAGTACCTCCTGAGGAAAATCGATGAATGTAACCTAAACTCTCGAAATATTGTCAACTGAACATACTGCTTACAATATTACGCATTATTTTTCGATAGATTTTAATCTGTCGAAGTGAAACCGTAATATTGTGAAATGTTTGCGACGGAACTCAACTCGCACGGTGGGGAGGGGGTGAGGGAAGGAGTGGTCCCTCTAGCCCCATGGTACCACTCCCATGAAAAGATAATGTAGTACCTCCTGAGGAAAATCGATGAATGTAACCTAACCTAAACAGTGTATTGTGTGTGTTTTTGTTTGTGTGTGTGACACTGTATATTCGCCTAAACACCGAAGTCGATGGAGCCTCGCTCCGTGGGGCGCCCATTTATGTCAGCAGGGTTTAAAGGAACCTAACTAACCTAACGTCGGGGTCCCCCAAGTCCCGATTATGGGGGCAGAGATTACTTCCGTCGCATGTATTTCACAATATTACGGTTTCACTTCGATAGATTGTAATCTATGAACAATGCGTTCAATATTGTAAGTAGTATGTTACAATCTAACGGATTTTACAATTTTACGGTGACATATTAATACTGTCTGATTTTGAAGGCTTGAAGCTAGATCAGGCTATTGAACCTAAGATTTTCTTCCATTTTATCTTGTCAGTTTTTACTAGCAGACCAGCACTGTTTCTATACTAGTTATATTTCGCAAAACTTGAGTTTGGTAGCTGCATTGTTCGCTTTAATTATTAAATAATATATTCGAGTTCCATAACTGCCACAAAACAAAATAATAATAATGACATCAACGTCATTAATTCAAGTATAAGACCGCAGAACCACAACAAAACATGTTACAATGTTCAGCAATCCAAATCGATTAAAAAGCAAAACGATGGCTTGCCGATTTTAACTGTAAACGATTATATCTTTAAACCAGTTCATCCTTGCTAGGACACACCACACATTATTTATAGGACAGAAATAAAAATATCTAGACCGCATTCCAGTACCTACGCCAGTAACTCAGGCGAGTACGGTGGTCATCATTTATTCATATCCAGTTGTGGCAGCACTGTCATCTTTTTTTGAGATGGCAATCGATTGTGATAATTGGATTGGATACGAGTATAGTTGGATTTGGATATTCTCTTTTTGGAAAATCGATATGTATGTGACCGTGTGTAGTCTTATTAATCCAGTATTTAAAACAGGCTTGGAAGATAAAGAGCTTATTGTCCAAGCCTGTTTTAGTTACTGGAGAAAGAATCTAAATACAGACAGAGATTTTATCAAATAAAAAATCTGATATTTAACTAAAAAACTATGCATTCGTTCAGGGTATCAAAGACAAAGTGACCTCTCCAACTGGACATAAGATGATCTCATAACATCAATAGTACCCCGAACAAGGTCTTAAACCTTTGATATTGCTGCCGAAGCATCTCCGACGAGCCTTTACTGTCTTCAAACTTCATTATAACGACATTGTAACACACATGTTGGATCCTAACTACGTCAGTGCCACTCAAAATGCCCAATGGAGCGGCAAATAGGCCCTTCTGCTCCAGTTACCATTGCGACGAGCCTAAACACTGATATCCCGGCCCTCCGAGCAAATAAACTAATCTTGTACATTTTATTCCAAGGCAGGCTGCGAGAAAAATGAATTTTGAGGTAACCTCTTGAAGGAGAGTAAATTGGGATGGAATTATTCAGAACCACTCGTTCGCCGAGTGTGGTGGCTTATGAAAAGTAAATAAACCCTGTTTATGTTTATGCTTTCGTTACAAAATTTTGATTAGATATAAAAAGAATTTTACTACAACGACTAGTACATAATAATCCAAAAGAGTCCTCTCGATTTTCATTTCGGTCGAAGCAAATAATATAAATCGCGAAAAAAGGTTTTTAATCTTGCCAATGTCAATTTGTTCGCAACTCTCTGGGGTAACAAATGTAGTGATATTTTATTAAAAGCTTTTCCAATCCATTAGCGAATAAATCAACTATGTATAACATTTATTATACATTTATGTTACGTGAGTAGCTGAAAACATTACTGCTCTGTAAATATGTATGTGGATAATTCTGGTACATAATTCAGTATATTGCCTTATTTATTCCGTAAACGTCCACGGCTGTACACGAGCAAACAGAATGGTGATCGGTATTTGTATTCTATCAAATATTGGGACAAGGCTTTAGCTTATTTTAAAACCTTCTTATCTTTCACATAAAGCACTATAAACAAAATACAAACTAAAATAATTGTCTACGGGACACCAAATGCGTGAGATTCAAAAATATGTCCTCTTACTTTGACGCTAATACAGCTGTTTTCGTATTATGCTATGCGGTCTAATATCCACCAGCAGTTTGCTAATCTCTCCATCTGGTGCCAATGGAACCTAATGAACTAATGACACAGTCCGGATGTGTTAGCTCATATTCGCCGAACCGTATCAGCTAAATCCACATAAACATAGGTCAGTACATCTAAACAAGTACTCGATGTATAGAGAGGCACTGGAGCGCGGAACTCGACCACAATGCATCGTTTCCTGTCCTCTATTCGCCAGTGCCATATGCCAGTAATCCGATTTCCTATTTAAAGGCCCCGTCATTGGATCGCCAATGATCTTTATATCGATACTATCAATTGGCGGGACGGCTGCTCTTTGTTGCATGGTAGCGTTATTAAGTTAAATAGAATTCAATGTCGTTTTAAAATCTGTTACAGATATCAAAGGAGCAAAGGTTGTTCTTTCGAGAGCGGGACTTCATTATTGAAACAAACTTTTTTGGAACAGATATTACTTTTCAAGAATCGTTTCCTTCTTCTTCCCTGGTCTCTCTTTCCCTCCCTCCTCGACCGATTTCTTTACTTTTCTGCGCGCATCTGTTTAGTCTTTCGATGACGGTTTTGGCAATTGAAGTATCCTGAATTTTTTATATCTCCTCCTTCAGGTCAATGGCAGGTGGCATAAAGCAGTATAATCGTAGCCATACCTATAGATTTGTAACAAACCTAACTACTAAACAACTTAATCCATTTGTAACTAAATCAACTTCATCAACACGAGGGATTTAAGTAATATTCTAAGAGCCGCATACAAAGAAGGGTATTACGAGTCGGAAACATACTCCAGCGTTTGTCTTACTAAGTAATATTATTGTCTAACCACATCGCATTAGACATCTAAGCCTATTGTGGCCGTGCCATTATTATCCAGCACTTCCACACACGAACCTCCGTACATTTAGTTGATTGTTTTAGTGATTATACGGCTAAATCAAATTGCAATCAGCGTTGTTATACGATTGGGTGCCCGCATCTCTCCTTAATTCGTACGTCTATCCGCTGTGCTAAGTTTCAGAGTTGTAGTTGTGAATTTATTTTGGTTTATTTGTAGTGAGACTTAAGTTTGTATTTTTTTTTTTAACTGGTCATTCAAGTTTCATTTTGTAATAAGATAATGCAAATAGGTATATTGAAAGTTTGTTGCAATGGATATAATAGGACCGCATTGGGTTTGTTGAGCCATAATAAGGAGAAAATATTCCGCAAAATCATTCTCTAGCTGAGATTGCATTAAGTAGAAAATATAAGACAATCTGCAAGATTTATTCTAGTTCATAATTTATGTATGGCGTTATACAATTTGCGGCAAATGTGTAGGTGGAGTAAATTGATTCGAACACACGAACACGCACAGATTGTATAGATACGTGCGTGGATATGAATGCTGGACGATAAAGCTCCACATGTACATGTTCGCATGTCATTTCTCGCTCCACTGCCACCATTCGCAGCTGCTGCTGAGCTTGAAGCTTTTCAATTTATTTATATCCCCATACAGTTCGCAGTATCCACGCATGCGTATAGATTCCCCACAACGATATTATTCAGCAAAAATCCTTGACAAATGACCTTCAGTCTATGACGTCAGAGGCCTTCAACGATCAGCAGACTTGATTGAATGAGGCCATTTTCGACCTCAACAGCACCGAACAGTAAACCAACTACGTGAGGCGCTTCTCGTTCAAGTCATAAATAAATTCCATTCCAATTCTATGCCACAATTGAACGGCGCACCAATTACTAACATAAATCGTGACCCCGTATCTATTTACATACATTATCCTTGTATTTTGGGACTTCATTAAATATGTCCAAGAAACTCACGGGTACGACGCCTGTTCACTTTATATTGTAAACGGTTTCTGTAACGTCGACTTCATTTTCAGCGACGTTTTGGAAATGAAGAGAATTCGGGTCGCAATTGTGCAATTAAATTACGTATTATAAGGAACATAAAGGCTGATTTAGAATGTATTGTTCAGTACGCGCGCCATTTGATGTGATGTGTGCTTTCAATCCGGCCCTGCTAATGACGTCAGCGATATGAACTGCTGTAGACAGTATTATGTGTTATGATTCATTAAGTTCATTCGGTACACTCTCATGGTGTAATTTGGTAATTACTTCTGTTGTTAATCTCAATAATAGGTAAGTATTTAGGTCTCATTGCATTTTCTTTTGTTTTTGTGTTATTGTTAGCCCGATATCATCTGCGCAAACGTCTTTCCAAAATTTTCAGTGTTTTCGGTCGAAAGTTGATGTCGACCACTGGTTGTTGGTTTTGTCCACCTTGTCCCGCCATTTTTTGCTAGGATCTTGAGGACTTATGACCACCGCAAGGCACCACCATATTGCCTTATTTGGCTCAAAGATCCATTATATACCGCAGACTTGACTAGCACGGACCCACTTTAGTTCAAGCGGCTTTTTGAACAAAGCCTGAAATCTGTAGTATCCTTAAAATTGGCTTTTATCTTTCTTTTTTGTCTAGCCACATAATAACAGCTACCTACTTATTTTGTGACCAGTACGACGTCAAAGTCTTCATCTTACTTCACTGCAGTATCATCGTCCACATGCCCATTAAAACTCTTGTGTTTAAAAGTAACGATAAAAAGATTTACTGACTTGCGGTCTCCCATCACTATTTCTATTATATTCGCATTATATGAGGCTACGTTTTGTCGTCCACTAAAATCTTTATTGTGAACCGAAATTATAGCAATTTTATGACGGAGCGACAAAGTCGAACCATTAGTGGGGAATTTTATGAAGGGCACTTTTTTGCCCTTATGTCTGCATTTGTTGTTAATGTTATGTGATGTTAGCGGTGAAAGGAAAAACCTCTTTAGGAGTTTTCAACAAGCGAGGGAGCTACAAAAATCACGTCAGTATTATAAGCACTGTTTGGTAGATACTCTGGGGTAAATATTGCAACATCATGCTGCAGATAGCAGTGGCATATTACGGAAGCACATAATTCAAGTGGTGCCTTTGCCCCCTTTGTTTGAGATTAAATAAGATTACCAATTATTTAATGTTCTTTCATATTTCTAAGCCTTTCCTCAAAAGGAGCTTAAGGTTTTTATAAGGAAAATAAGACAAGTAAAATTATGAATCCACCCTTGCTATTTACGGCTTTTCTTTTTGACAAAGCTTTGTACATTTGACATTACTCCCCTGAATAAGATTGAACCATTTCCTCAATTTGTCTGATTCCCCGTATAACTGAACTCGTACAATAAACTGAAACAATGGCGCTTCAAAATATTGGCTTCAGCTTAGCGTTGAAACGCGGTAGTTGATGGACTAAAATGGTACGGAAAGCAATCAGGAGATTCAGGAGTCCGTTCACCGTCTCGTCTTCTAATGGCATTGTTAAAGTTTAATGCGAGCGGCTCCACTCAGAACTCGCCGCGGGATGCACTGACCGCTCTGATGCCATTTAGGCTTTACATCAACCCACTTGGACAATATTGTGGTTTTACTGCTGTGACTGACGGTGGCGCCTTAAACAACTTCTACATTATATCCAACATAAAAGTGAAGAGTCGTGTTCTAGAAAATGGGACTCGCGAAAATAGTTTGTAGGCGAGGGATTTATTCTGACAGACAACGTTATTTGCTATTGATTTGATTTATTTGAAAGTTCGCCAATATTCTTGAAATGATTTGGCTCTTGAACTTTATAGCTGTCAAGCGCTTTGTCGAAGAAAAGTTATAAGCTATTAAAATTGAATAGCGGGTCGTCTACGTCTAATATGACTGTCAAATGAGACACTCGTAGTATAATATCGGTTTGGTTTGGAGAGCGATACACTTGAGATAGACGATGTCGTTAGGGAGGAGGACGTCGATTCATTTGTCGTCTATAAGCTCGAAACAGGTAACGTTTAATGAATTTATCTTGTCAGGGGGAACATTAACCAAGTTTAGGAACAAATTACGAGCGTAAAGTTGTCTCCCACCTTCGAAGTTCGCTCGTAATTACCGTGCCGTTCGCTGAAATTCGGCTTCTGCGCGCTTCCAGACTTTTATTGCCGAGTATGGAGCATATCAATGTTCCGTTTTGGCGCAAACGAGCGAAGATAACGGCTTTATTACTTGACGAGGTGCCAGCTTTTATATAAATTCACAAGAATCAATGCGACGACGACGATGTTCAACACTCGGCTAGAAATAAGCTTTGGAAATCAATATCTGCGATGTGTCCACGTGTTTCATGTTCCCGACCGTAGTGTTGGCGGTGCCTGTCTCGCGGAGCTCCGTTTTATTAAATGCCGTTTTATTGCCACTCCCTGATGCTATAAAAGCCTCCACAAGTACTTCTAGTTTTGTAAAATAAAACTGAAAATTCGGGGTGCCATCTTCTCGGTTTTATCTAGGAAATCTACGGCGCTTTGTTACATTGTCTGTTGTTTTATGTATTGCTTGCTTTAAGGTTTATGACGTGTCGTTTATATTATGCCTGCCCCTGTATTTTATTGTTCCGGTTACACTGTTGAATTTTTGAGAAGGTTTTGGTGATATTATCATTTAGACCTACATCCTATGAATTTCGTTTTTTACCTTGATTGTGTTATAATGATTTAGATGTTGGTGAGGTTCACACCGTTGCTCAAATAAAACAAAAGAATAAAATAGTAGTAAAGTGAGATTAGCCGTTAGCGAGTGGGTGTGCTACCAGGCTCGCAGCGGTTCCTAGGAGTGTCACCGGGCGATGCTGTGAAACGGAGCATGTAGGTTAAGAGCCCTCCGCGCTTTGTTAGCGCGCTCTAATCACTGGCGGTCCTCGACGGCACGCGAGTCGAGGGCTCGTAGCGCACTAGCGTTTTGTGCCTCTCCTCTGCGGCGCATCTCTACGGTGTTATGTGCGCCTGGTACGTGTCTATTTGATTACTGTGCTGACAACCTATTGCAGTGTACCAGCTGGAGTTGGAATAATTTTATTTCTGATTTTTGTTTTTCGACAAATATGTATTGACTCTTGTTTGACTACTTTGCAAGAAAGATCGAACTAGCTACAAAATCCACCATTTCAATTCATGGCATGCTTACTTATATTAAAGAATCATCATAAATAAAAAGAAGTGGTTGTGTGTAGCAGGATACCTTTTCCAATAATCAAACCACGGTACACGACGTTATGTTTCGCAATAAATCACAAAAAGCAATTCCATCTCGATTTGGCCGAATATCGGTAGCAACTGGCCGCAATCCAAGGTACGCTTTTAAGTTTAGCAAATCCAGCCTGTCCTATATTTTTGGGGTTGCCGGGACGTCATCGATGCCAAGTTAGTTTGGTTATCTTGTATCATGAATTTGTGAAACCAAATACTCATTCCATTAGCTGTAAGATCGAAATTCTTCAACATATGGTTTTGTGATCAGCAAAAACATGTTGGCTAAGGACACGACTCGTACATCCATGATTGTTTTGGCGAAATTTATAGCTCTGCCGTTGACCGTGCCTTGAATTTGTAATTTAATTTCATGGGAGATCTCGTTTGTGACTTTCCTAATCTTTTTATATTTACTGAAAAAGTTATGATTAACGTTTGTTTTTCGAGTCTTTAAGTAGCGTTTGATTTCATTATTTTATATGAGCAGGTTTCGGGTAGCCTGTTTGCTTTCATTTGGTGAACCTCGTTAGGGATTCTGTTTATTTTCGTGCAAACATTATTTTTGGCTTCGTTTTTGTGGATTGCAAAAGCAAACACGAGTATACCATTTACAAATGAGAGCTCAGGCGAATAAATGAAATTGAAATATACGTGTTTGTAGATTTAAAAATATTCGTATTTTTCAATGTTTTTGTTTGCGTGAGCATTCCACTCTTAAATAAATAGAAGGTACGGAGGTAAGGGAGTGCTTAGGAACCTCCTCAAATCCCCTCCACACTCTACCGACTTCTACTCCTATTCCTTCACTGTCCACGCTGTCCGGTTGTGGAATTCACTTCCGCCTGACATTAGAGACTGCCAAACTGTTGCAGTTTTTAAGAGAAGAGTGAAAGAACAATACCTAAATATTTTGTCATAATTGCATAAGTATTTATTATTAGTTATTTCATTGTTTTTATTGTATATTATAGTTTAGTATATTTATAGTATTTATGAGTTATTCTTATATTGCATATATTTAATCTGTGCTGTATGTTTTCCATTTTCTCTCCTTCTTTTACACACATGTCTCATTTCTTTTTTTTGTATCTCCTTTGTGCTATTTTCTGTTCCTTTCTTCTTCTCTATAATATTGAGTGTGTACATAAATTGTTAAATAAATAAATAATAAATAAATAAGGTAATAGCATAACAAGACCGCATTAAAAAAATACAAGTAACTTTCTAAGGGAGTTGAATTGTTTATTCTTTAAGTCGGCCGGGGTCAAATGGATTTTCTGACGTCCTAATAATGAGGTGGCTTGCCTGTCCCAGCCACGGGACAAAGGGGGTGCTAGAAGGGCGGGGGACGGGGAATAAGACGGCAAAACTCATTTCCGGACTGTTGACGGAAGCCAGGCCAGCCAATAAGTAAGAGAAAATGGTATTCAGAAGTGAACTCTTTCGAATTTTATAAAATTGTTATGTCCCGGCCATTTTGTTTCTTACTCTATTTTTTATCGGTCGCTGAAGTAATTTTATAGTGCTGGTTTGTTTATGTCTGTGGAAAAATAGATATGGTTCAAATGTTGTTCAGTTGAAATATTTCAGCTATAACGATTTCTATACTTACGAATTATTGTTTAGAATCTTGATATTTTTGTCTCTTAAATGATTGCTCCCTTACTTTCTATCATTTATCTGGAACAAAGAACTTCTCACAAGATTTAGATTAGTTCGTAATTACCTTAACTTCTTGAAGGGAGCACAAAAAAGTCATTTCAGGGCTCTCGATCTTCAAACTGTAGATAAACACTCAGTGAAGTGCCGGTGGCGGGACTGCACAGGGCTGCTACGGATCAGTAACAAAGACATAAATGGGAAAACCTATTTGAAACCGACTGTCCTTTCTGAAGATTGATATTATTACATAAAATTGCAATTTCGACACTTTGTTAATGCAAAATATTAAGTTAGGTACTGTTATGTCACAAAATAATTTCTGGACTGGCAAGCATTTTTTTTTAACTTCCGTTATAGTATATTTTATAACGAGGGACTAAACGAAGCCATTATATACCCGAGGTGGTTTGACTCCCGAGCTTGCGAGGGAGGCAATGAACGCGAGGGTATATTAGATTGGCGTTTAGTCTCGAGGTGCAAACTGTACTTTTCACTTCGAGTGCGAGAAAAATAGTCATTTAAAACCGAACAAATTTACACTCGACAAATATTCTGAACTGAGGGGTCAGTTTTTTCTTCTATCAGGTCAGTCACAGATTAACAATTTAAAACACAACACAAACTCTCAACATTTTCGCAATGAAGATGATCGACACTCCACAGATAAGTAGTATTTACCTACATTACTGCAGCAGCTAGCAACAGAGGCATTGCACATACTTTTCAAAATCAACGATGCCCACAAACAACCATAAATTTTACTCGCGTTAAAGAGTTCATTTGTTTTTTTTTTTTTTTTAATAAACCGCTTTCTATTTGCAAGCCATTTCGAAATTTAAATAAAGCGTTCGATGAGTATCTTTTGTGACCATGTTTCAGAGTAAAAGATCGTTCTATTTTTTAATTACTTTTTACCCCCTAGGGAATAAACGGTCACTTTAATCCCGCTTCGTAGGGCTATAATGGCGTACTTTTAGAGTATGAGAAGTGAAAACATATTTTATTATCCTGAACGTATATTTTTTCAAAACAAAAAATAATTATTAAAATCGGATTGGATTGAACACTTATTGTGACGGACGGGAAACTACGGAACCCTACTGAGTCTGGCCCAACACGCTCTGGGCCGGTTTTTTAATATTCTCATTAGTTTCATTACTACTACTACTACGTCCCACTGTTAAGGGGAAAGCGTCAGGGTAGCCCGCGAAATTCAAATTTTCTTACTGAAAGACGTATGTAGTTACAGAATTATGATCATCAATACAACCCTCCAAGCTCACAAAAGTCTACGAACGACTTTGACCTAGAAAAAAACGTTCCTCGACTTATATGAACTTAGAGGGTTGAATTGATGATTTTGATGATTATAATTCTGTAACTACATACAGGGTGTAAACCACCTCATCAAAAAGCCGTTAACCACGCATTCTGTACATCAAACTAAGTAACATTACGCAAAAAATATTGCTGGGAAACAACTTTTTTTTTGAGGTTATAAATCATGTTTTGTGGTAGAACTCAAAGCAACGCACTTAAAACATTGTGCTGATGTATGGATTGAATAGTACGGGGGTCGTGGAGGTGTTAAGAGTTAAAACTCTACAAAATAAACTTGTATCTAAAAAAAAAGATGTCAAAAAGTTGTAACTTTGACCCCCCATATCTCCGTGACTAGAAGGTTCTCAGGCACGGTGTAGAACAAAAAAATGACAGGGAGAACAAGTGCCTTTCGGTTTCGTGAAGAGGTGTTTTACACCCTTTATGTTTTAGAGTCGCGATCGATATTTTCAACTTCATACAACGTACCACAGGTCTGCAAATTGCGAAAAACGTAAGAAAATTTGAATTTCGTGAGCTACACTGACTGACGCTTTCACCTTAAACAAAATCTTCCTCCTCTTATTTCCGAACTGCACAGTTTCTCATTCATATACTTAGGTCCATGTTCACCGAGAAGATAACAGTCTGGTTATCTAAAAACAGCTGTCAATGTGACATGTTCCCATACAAAAACGTGTTTTAAACAGCTGTTTTTAGATAAGCAGACCGGTGTCTTTTTTGGTGAACATGGACCTAAAAGACTCAAAATCTCAGGTTAATCAAATAAAAAGTCTAGCCCCGACAAAAATCAAGTGTTGCCATTACACTACGGTTAAGACAATCACTCTAAACGAGCAGAAATACGGCCTTTTAGACATAAAGCACCGGATTTAGTCTGAGGCAGCCCTACAATAAAGACCTCCATTTTCCTCTTGTAAATATTTGATGATATAACTGCTGGGATTTCGTAAATAAAATACTTCGTACTAAGCTGAAATTACTATAGAAAAATGTCGTTGTTACCTTCGAACTTTACTTTTGTTTAACTTTTCTACGGAAGTTGCTTACGAAAAGTTATTTTATTTCAACATCAAAAATTACTCAACATTTCATGGAATACAAATAATAAAAAGGTAAAAAGTTTTCTGTTGAAATACAAATTGAATGTTGCCTATAAACTTATCTCAGGTGGGTAACATAACATAACATCAAGCTTGTTATCTCCGAAGGGTTGGGCAGAGGTATACCTAACAGCTACACCCACGCACGTTTCGCCAGTTATGTTTAAGTCCCATGTAATAGGGAGCGAGCCTATTACCGTCAACTGAGCAGAAATCCAGACTCCGTGGCTCATCATCTGCCAACTTTTCCCAACGTTGTTGGGGTCGGCTTCCAGTCTCACCGGATGCAGCTGAATACTAAATGTTTTAAAGAAAGAAAGAAAGAAAAAATATGTATTCGTCGCAAGGTTATGATGTCCCTGATGGAAAAAGCTAATAACACTACCCAACCGGGGAATCGAAACCTGGACCGACGATATGCTAGAAAACGAAATACAAATAAAAATAAGTATATATGTTGTATATCTAGTGCCACACTAAGCGAGGCTTGTGTCTGTTGACCACGACACATACCTCGCTTAGTGTTGCACTAGATAGCGCTGTGTGTAATGTCCAGCGATATTTTTTTTTAATTTGATTTTTCTTTACGGGAAAGAGACGGCACAAGCCGCATTTTAAAAACACGTAAACAATAGTTTTCGATAATTCAACTGACGTACCTACTAAACAGAATCATATTTTTTTTAGTCGGGAATCATCCCTATTGACAAGTCTCTGTCATCAAAGTTCCCTCTAGACACCAAGGTAACTTCCGGTGTTCCCGGAGCAGGGGCACTAAACTGTTTCCAAAGTAAATTTGTCATTTACTTGGAGATACAATCTTGGTTTCTAATGACAACACTTCAATTTCTAGAGGACCACTAACTACTTTAATTGACCCTTTCTGAGAACTACGAAACTTGAATCTCTACTAACTTCGGTCAGTGGGCCATTAGTGAACATTCTACCGGGCAAGGCATTAGAATTTTACATAGGTATTAAGTGGGACTAAATAGTTCCGGAAACCCGATGTAAGTATTACCACCTTGGAAGTGGAAATTACAGTTCTTTCCTACTCCTCCGCTATGCTTTCTGATTAACTTCGTTGCGGGATCCAAGACAGTTAAATTCATTCTCTGGGACTTCGTCGAGCTTCATTGTCTCGGCGCTTTTCTGGTGGTCGTGTGGCGGGCTTGTCCCAAAAAAAATAAAAAAGTATTACCACCTTCCGTTAGGTCGCCAAGCAGTAGTGCTAATTATTGTCCAGCCAAGAGTAAAAGGATTTGGAACTATTTTTTTTCCTATGATCAACAACGCATGGGCCCCTCTGGTATTGTAGAGGTCGTAGACAAATGACAATGACGCTTTCAAAACGTGTTTTTCTACAGCGAATTTCACACAAAAAATACTGGAACTGTGTGGTATTTGAGCGACAGTAGTCGATAACTGCTTCTGTCTTTCGTGAGCTTGGGTGGGATTCAACTCGACTCCCTCCTCATTAAATAGACTTATTGCAATGTAGAATGTCACTACAAATAGCCCTTGGGTGGCAAAACGCGTCAGCCATTATTCTATTATTCTTAAAAAAAAAACAACACAGAACTTTATAATCAAAAGCCACTTTTGGCGAAAGAGAATTTTCAGCTCATATGAAATGTTTTCTACGCCAAAACACGTTTCCAATATCCTTGAAAGAATTGCTTGTAACTTGAGAATATAACTAAAATTGTAGCCCACTTGTATATTGTGTTAGATACAGCTGGTGTAAAGTTTCTTTCACAAGATATATTATGTGCTATTTGAAGTATATGGTCACGTAAAACGTTTATGTGATTCTTAGATTGTGGGGGTGAAACTGTTTTACTGGTTTTCTTATATCCGACTTAACATACATTTATGACATTATAATTTCGTTAAAGCACATGACAAGGACTTGATATTTTAACGGTAAATTTATGAAGGTTGAAAGTTCTTCATCCAAAAACTTTTTTACAAAAAATAAAACCGACTTCAGAGAAAACAAAAAAGTGAAAAATAACTTCAGAAAAAACGCTTCAGAAGTCGGTGACCTTTGTTTGATTGATTTAGTTTTTTTGTCACCGACTTCTGAAGCGTTTTTTCTGAAGTTATTTTTCACTTTTTTGTTTTCTCTGAAGTCGGTTTTATTTTTTGTAAAAAAGTTTTTATTTTTCACTTTTTAGTGGTTCACATGTGCTTACCCCTTCACAGAGCGTACCGGCGTGATTTTAGGTTTTGAACTAGTGTAAACAATAGACAGATATGAGATTTCGGCAATCCCAATACATTTGCTATCATTTATTGAGGAGTTCCGTTGCGATATGTCCGAAGTTCTTCATCAGATCTTCATCAAATTGAATTGGGATCACTTTGAGAGAGTACAATTCCTAAAACTACCCAAACCGCTTCTAGTGTGCCTATAAAATGTGAAGAATTCTCTCTATTTCTCCAGAATCCCATCATCAGCTACTGATTTGATGATTATGAGACCACACAGGAAGCACCAGCTTTCAAATAAAATAAGAACGATCAAAATCGGTTCATCCAGTAGAAAGTACTGAGGTAACAAATATTTTCGAAATCGGGTGTATTTTACACATGTGCGTACCCCCTCAGAGCATACAGGCGTGATGTTATGTCATGATATAGTAGAAACAATGAACCTACAAGTAATGACAGCAATCACTGCAGATTTGCTGAGTATTTTTGAAGAGTTCCGTTGTATATCTCCGAAGATCAGCATCAGATCTTCAGCAAACTAAAATGGGACCAAACGGGAAGCACCAGATTTCAAACAAAAAAAGAACCATCAAAATCGGTTCACCCAGTCGGGAGTACTGAAGTAACAAACACAAAAAAAAAAAAAAAAAAAAAAAAATACAGACGAATTGATAACCTCCTCTTTTTGGAAGTCGGTTGAAAATAGAAGGCTCCATAGGGTGTTGTGTCTGATGGGCTACTGCCGTTGCTGTCGGGTTTTTGAACTGAAAACTTCTTTATGCGCGTTTAACACTGTTTGGGTGAACAAAAATCATGGACAAGCGTGACTGTCGCCTGACTTTTCGTAGCACTCGTAGTCGATCCGCTACGACGTAGCACCACTTAAACGTGCGCGGGATATCTGCCGTAGCAGACATAGATTACATTAAGTAATCTATGTTCAGACCTTTAAGACTGCCCCGCTTGTTTTGTTTCAATAACATTTTCTTTTTCGTTTTAGTATTTTGATTTTAATACTTCATTTATCTATATGACTCATACTCATTTTGATGGCTCTGTCTTACTTTATGTAATTATGCGGCTGTAGTACTTTTTGTATTGCTGCTTCATATCGGTTAGCACTATAAACCTTTAGGGTCGTCGCAATTAAACTGTTGTTCGGATAGAAGAGATGTACCCGATATCTGGGGATGTAATATGTTTAAAAAATGCTTAGCCATTGCGCTCCATGAGTGTACTGAAAGTACACAACAAGACAGGAATATATTTATCTACACATAATCTAATCCAAACGTAACGTAGAAACTCTCGGCTTATCGTATTTTGATGACACGAAAAGTAGCAATTTCCTTCGTGTATTTTACTTTTCACTGCGGCACGACTTCCAACGACTTCGAAAGACTTCCAAGGTTTTCTGGCAAAAGTGTGGCGCATTTAAATTGGCAAGGTTATGAAGTCGCCAGGGATCCTGGCATCCCTCCAGTGCCGTTGCCAACATATGTAGGACACAAGTTTTGACATAGCGGGTTGACCTAGTTTGGTTTTTCAGCCTAGGTTCTAGCCGCTTCAGGGTTGTTTAGTTACTGCAGCACTATAAGTCAAGTTTATTATAATTTACAGGCTAAGTTTACAGGTAAAATTTTCAGTGTGGGTGTAACTTAATTGAAGCTATTTTGCGGTCCTTGGACAGCTTGAAATATTGTCTAGAGTACTATATTTTATCAATTGTTTTAACAGTCTACATATGGGAAGGAGGACGTTTAAATTTTAAAATTAAATCCAAATCCATACAATGATACTTTTAGTTAAAGAACATCTAATCCTTGTTTTTAATGTCTGTTCCACTATCTATCTACCATAATATAAGCGCACCTTTTGATTTTCTACTCTAAAGTTATGCATTTTTAAATAGGTACAACGTTTTACGTGAAACACAGTTTCTTGCTACTATTGATAATGTGAAAGTCTGTGAGGCTGGATGTTTCGTTGATGTTTGTAACTCTTACACGCAGAAAGTTCTGAACAGATTTGGATGAAAGAAACACAAATATAGTTTATACGCTGGGTATATAAGATACATTTTTATATCGGTTATCGAACTCCACGCGTGTGAATTCGCGGGCCTCAGCTAGCCTATAATACTGCGACTACCGCAAGGTAAAGACGAGTTACGAATAGAAATAACTGTTTCCGAGATTACAGCGCAATTAGCCTTTATTTATTTATACACAGAACCAAAATCCATTTCAATCCTTATCTTTAACAATATATTGCTGTTACTTTATCTTTGCTCGTTTTCTCTAATACTAAGCGATACCTAAGCAAATGCGCACTGTTGGATTTTCAACTCACGGCTGTGAGCCGAGTGTTGAACTTTGATTTAGGCCATCCTTTAGGTGTCGTCGGAAAACGAGGATAAGTAACGTTTTATGAGGGTTTTAAATTACACAAGCTAGTCTCGATAGTACAGTATCAGTTTAGTCTCTCGAATTTAGTATTCCGAAGACTATCATTACAGTTAATGGGTTAGGGAGTTGGCAAGTCATAAAATTGCAGAGGAAAAGCTGAATTATTTAGTAGTAGAGAACCTTTTGGCAACGTTCTTGGGAGGAAAGAAAACTAACTTGACTACTAAAAGAGAATATTAAAAGTAATAAAAAGTTTATATAAGTAATCTTTAAAGATATCATTTTCTGTCGAAACTTATTTTTTAAACGATGTTAATGATAAATACAATCAAGTCACTTAAACAAGTATTACTTATATAGTTAGGTATCACGGTTTATTTAAGCACCAAAAAACCAAACTACGAGGTGTTACAATGTTATTCATTCGTTTTTCCTAAAATGAAACACGTTGTATCCAATAACTATTGCCTCTATAAAAATCCAGATTTATTCAATGCAATGCAACGAATGAAAAACGTAAAATAGATTGTGCTGAAAGTCGTCTGCCACTGGAATCCTCTTTGAACTTTCTCGTTTTATATTTTTTTCACAATCGCAATCGAAGAAATCACTCTTTTCTGCCTTTGAACAGTCTATGTAAAAGAAAAATAAGTGATACGTACCCCGCAGCATTTACCGTGCTTTGGGGCTGTGTGGGTACTTATACGTTGTAGTGAAGATAGGACGTTTCTACAAAGTCACATCGCTCCATTTATTTGTGTTAGCTTTCGTACGTAGGTACTGTTAGCGACGCTCGTACAAAGTTATCTGTAACACTTCGCGTTCGAAACGTTTCGCCTTTGCATAGCACACAGACTGAATAAGGAATAAGAAATGGTTATTTGGGAGGGAAATGTTGGTGTTTCTGCTATTTCCTTATCGAAATGCCGAATGTTGTGTAGTAAATAAAGTGCTCATGTGTTGTTGCGAAGTATGTGTTTCAGTACAATATGTGTTTTGTTATGTGAATTGGAATGGCTATGGCAAATAGGACGATTTTGTTTTGAGGGAATAGATCCTGTACACGTGTTTGTAAATTAGGTATGGATTTATAAAGTGATTTATAGTGTTTTAGTGCTGACTAACTGACTTGACTAATAAATAACTCGAGTTCAGTGAGGACATCATTCAAGAAAATCTAACTAAACGAATTAGTTACCTCATTAATTAGTATGTACCGTAACAAAGTAAATGCATACAACTCAGTACATCTTATTCCACGGATAAACACAACAAAGAGAATCCAGGAGTGTAAGTTAAATGTAAACACTACCGGTACCATCACGAATAGCTAGGGTAGTTCTCCGGATTTCAATCGACGCGCGACGACAGGAGATCCGTACCCCAAGGGAATTACCTCCGACGTTCCTTTAATAATGTCTGAATCCTAGGCTAAGGTCTAAGTGTCCATTTAAATTCACTGAACGACTTATCTTTTCCTTGTATTAATGAATAATCTTCTTTGTTTCAGGTAAGCTGGATTTTCTAATTAAGAACTTCGATAAAGTCGGTAAGATTTAAATGGCTGCCGTTCGGTGTTACCACTCTCACGTGCCATTTAAATAGGTGAATAATCCTATCGGTATTCCTTTGAAAATTCATCTCGAAATCAGCATGTTCCTGAATTATTAATTCAATATACAGGGATGCGAGTGCGGGTCGGGTTTTATAATTATTTTTAATTATCCCCGTGACGGAGCGTGGCTCGAGAACCGTCATGACCACGACGTCATCTTGTGAATATTCATAGAGTGAAGAGACCCGCCATTATTTTTCTAGAGACTCTAACCTAATTTTCTGTAATGAGCCTTGTGGGACGCCTGTGACAATGCGGTGTTCACAATAATAAAATATCTTGTCCTTTGTCTTTTTCTCTTGTATTACTTGATTATAGCGGTTATGTGATGTAATGGTTTTTTTATGAGGATGTTTTCATCCAAATGATGACAGTATTTAGAGACAAACAGGAGGGCCAAAATATTCTAATTAAAAAACATCAAGATAAACAGCATATGCCTAATTACATCTTGCATGTGTTCAGGTGAACACATGAAACATGTAAATAAGTATATGCTATTCAGAACTTCTGATCTTATAAAATTAGGAAATCCGCCAGCTAACTCCATGTTAAAATTAACCACTGTAAGAGGAACTAGGAAAAGTTAACCCGAAGAACTTTTTAGTTATAGATAAACTCATTACAACTTCCACCATTTTACCTTTATAATGCATGAGTTGCCAGAGTAAAATATTCCGTGCCCTTATATTTTCTTGTCGTGGCAGATCCTCATTTTAGATCTCATTCGTCAAATGGACGTGTTGTTTTACTTTTTATTATCCCTATAAACTGGAGGCGTGACCTTGTTTAATAAACTTGCTTGGCTCAGCGGTTCAGCAGCATTGCTTGAATACCAAGTTGAAAAATAAAATTGAACCAAAGTTAGGTAACATTTTTTCAAACATTTTCTTGTTTATTGCTTGCCTTAAATGGTATTTTTGCAGCCTGGAATCCAAGTATTCTGAAACTATTTTGACTTAGTAAATTACTGTGGAATATCAGTAATATTAATGGTAACAGACTAATTAATTCTTCTCTCGTTTAAATTAGTATTCTAACTAGATAGTCACCACGTTAAGTGGGTTGGGAACTGAGCACGTGGAGAACAAAGTCCCTACTAATTAATTTGGTACTAAGTACTATGTTTTTAGTGTCGATTATAATAAAGCTCTTCATTACCTTATTATTATCTCAATAAAGAGCCATAAGGAAACCCCATAAAAGGCATATTCCTTCCATCAAATGATAACAGAAGGTGAATGGAAATTAATCAGGTGGGAAAATGAAAAATTATTTCATTTCCTCACCTCACGCGGGCGGGTTGTCTCTCATTCCGGATATGACTTGACTGATGTTACCCGGATATAAATCAGACCGGTCCCGGGAATATTATGGCAACACTATTTTTCTTGTTTTTTATCGGCAATCCGCTCACAATACATTTTTGTGGGATGCGGATTTTCCGATTTTCGTTGGGTTGAATATTGTTTTTTTACTTGAATTTGAAACGTGTGGGTGCGAAATTGTTCCTCGTAGTTTAGAAACAAAGGTTTGTTGGGATCTTGAGTAAAGTTGACTTGTTTTATGTTTTGTTTGAAAACCATAGAGTAAATGGCCATGCCTACTATTAAAAAAACACAGTCTAAAGACTTAATTACGTAAAAAAAAACCTGTCCCACGGGTAATATAAACAATACAAAATCAACGTTTCCGATCAAGCTCAAAAGCCATGCATCATTAAGATGACATCTAAAGATATTAAAAGAACTCTTTGCTCGCCACTGTACTATTGAGTAAAACCTGGCGTGTTCATTGGTCGTTAGGCTAACTTCATCTACCTAATGATCATTAAGTGGAAGCTTACAATGGGCACAAGTTTCTATTCTGGTCGGTTGTACTTGGAAACTTGTAGTTAATATTAGAAAGTAATGACTGTAGCTATACTGCTACCGGTATTTGTAACTAAGACCTTGATGACAACGCGATAAAGCAGTTTCTATTCATTGTGCTGCTGGTTATCAAAATCAAAGCATTTATTTCAATTAGGCCAGTTACAGCCGGGCTAACATGGGCAGGGGATAAAATTTTCTCCACCTGTCATTTCTACTGACTTGTCCCTTGTCAGTGGATATGTTATGGACCTAGTGATAAATTGAGCATTATACATAATGCCCGGTCATTATGAAAAGTGCCCAATATGAGAGTGCAATTTGATAAGAATTATTCAAATAATCAAGTTGATTGGGCATTATACATATTGTCCATCACCTTTTGGGCAGAGTAATACAAACATATTTAATGACTATATTTTTGTTGTTATTGTCATTTAACTTAAAATAAACTAAATATTGAACCATTTAAATTAATCAGGCTCACTTTTTGGATTAATATTCTTAAGGAAATTCTACATTAAGAATCAAATAGTTTTTGTGTTAATGTCACCGTAAAATTGTCAAATACGTTATATTGTAACGTCTCTAGCGATATTGTAAAATCTCGAAATATTGTCAAATGAACATACTGCTTACAACAAAACGCATTATTTTTCATGATATGCATGCGATGGTAGTCAACTTACGCGGTGTGGAGGGTAGGAGGGGTCCCCTTGCCCAGTGGTACAACTCTCATGAAAAGATATTGTACCATTCCTGAGCAATACCGATTATAATAAGGTTATTATAATATATAACCTTAAAACACTTTATATTCCCCTAAAAAGCGTAGTCGACGGAGCCCCGCTTCGCGGGGCCCCTATTTCCGAGTGCAGGGTTTAAAGGAACCTAACAGGGGGGTGCCCCAAGTCCCGATTATGGGGGCAGAGCATACTTCTGTATGTTCAGTTGACAATCATTCGAGAGTTGACAATATCGCTAGAGAGAAAAACGTTATATTGTAACATAACGTGTTTGACAATTTTACGGTGACATTAACACTGAGTTACGAATGTAAAACCCACCCGCGTCCGTCCGCATTCGCTTACAATGCAAAACTAAACAAAAACAATAGTGCATGAAGTCAGTCGCACGAGTCGCACGCTGAATGGCGGTCTCAGATTGGTCAAAGCGTGCCACACCATGCGTGCCTCCCTCCCCGCCCTCACACCGCGTCAAATTTAGCTTTATTATCAAATTGCCCAATTATCATGTAGCAATATAATAATGACCGTGCAATATGATAAATAATGAGGTTAGGATAGTTTTAATCACTTAGCCCGATAGAGCTGGACATTATTCATAATGCTCGTACATTATGTATAATGCCCGCATTAATCACCTGGTCCATAACAGATATAACCGGTGGAGAAAAGTTTTATCCCCTGCCCATGCTAGCCCGGCAGGCACTTTTGAATTGTCGCAACAAAGATGAAAATTAAATCAAGCTACAGTCCCAGTCACAAGACATAAAAAATGTGAAAGTACTGTAGTTGCCCCTAGCGTAGAACTATATGGAGAAGAACGGGCAAGAAACTCCATGGACACTCTTTTCAAATCAAAATATGTTGTTACAAAATCTTGGTAACATCATTCATGTTGAGATGGTGCATTATGTGAGAACAATGTACCAAGATGTGCTCGTTAAAAGTGTCCATAGTAAACAAAAAAAAAAACAATTTAAAAATCAAATAATGAATTTAAAAAAGCCGTGATAACCAAGAGCTGACCAGACTCAACCGAAAGCGCCCGTTCACGAACGTGACGTCTATATCAGCACCATTCAACTCAACCATTTTGTAAGGAACTAAATGACCCGACACACGCGCCATCAACAGACACATTTGAGTGAGCATGCATATTCTTAACCGCCACATTCAAGTCAAAGTTATCGGATCTTATTCAAGTGTTTTAAAAAAAAACCCATGAAAAGGTCAGTAATTTTTCCATTGAAGAATTTGTTTTAACTCCGAGAAGCCATTGATATAGCTTACAAAAAAAAAACCATGCGGTAGCGAAGAAAACGAGTGCTACGAAGCGTACGTAACGATCACGCGAGTTCCATGATTTTTGTTCAGAGGAACAGACAAAATGACAGTCCAAAATTAAGAAAATAAAAAAAGTTTCTATAGAAAGAGTTGTTTTCGTTGAGTGGACCAAAAAGTAATCCGGCCAGTAATATTTTTCAAAGCAGAAACTAAAAAAAAAACTTGTGAAACGTCTTCCCATTTCGTCAGAGAAATTCCCTTGAAGTCTAAGCACAGAGATCTTACATAATGCAACAGGCGGTCGCATTACTCCGGTGATTAATATTCGGCCGGGTCAACGTGCCTCATCAGTATTCACCCGGCTGGTCTCATCACACCACCGTTATGTTGCGAGCAGCCGGGCAGAATCCGGGCGATACCGGACGGATAAATTGCAAAGTCAGGTGATTGTACTAAACCCACTTCGTGTTAGTTTTGGGACTTAAAATTAATACATTTCGGGATTTTGTTAAAGGAATTTGTTTTTGGATTTGTGCCCGTGTATTAAATTCTGTTTTGTGCGTGCTCTCTTTTAGTATCATCCCGTTTATAAAGATACACAGATGTATGTACCCAATCAAATTATCTTTTACGAACATAACAAAAATCTTGCCTGCGTCACCCGTATCTAACGTAATAAAAATCGGAGAAGTGTCTTCAATCTTAACAAGAAGAGTAAAAAATATATTTTATATTTTCCCCTTTGATATACTTGCAAATGAAGGGCAAAAGGCAAAGAGGTTATGTCATGAAGGTTTGATCTTCGCATTTATCCGAAGCACGGAGTAGAAATCCCGTAACCTATTTTCACGTAATTTTACATTTTGGCACGTAAATAATTTGGCATCGAGTGAGATGCATAAATCCATAATTCTGTTGAGAACGAAGCAACACGAGTGCCTTTGGAATATTGATTCGAAGAGCGATGAGGTTATTGTAGCAAGGAAGATATATTTGAGAATCGTGCAAATATACTCCTTAGATGTTTATGTAGATTTCATATACAATAGTTTCAACAGTGTTTATATATCCAACCGAAAGGACAAAAGCAGAAAAGGTTAAAGGCCAGGCAAAAAACATTTCCGAGATTTTTATCTTTCAGGCAAACATTTTGTTGTTGCCAAATATGCTAAGCGCAGGACATAAGTAAGGCTGTAAAGCCCTCATTATTCCGTTTTAATTCCACAATAAAATGTCAGTGAAAACGTATTAAAGTAAAAAATAGACCAAAACAGAGTATGCGACGAGTCGTAAAGAGAACAAAATGTGTTCTAAAAACGTCTGAACCCGTTGGCCGCCATTAGCAATAGCCGCATATTTGCACGCCGTTACCAGGGGAGCACGAATGTCCAGCACACTATCCTGTATCCCAATTACTCGCCTAAACGAGCCTCGAGAGCTTCTCAAAAAGAATAGCACGAACAGAGCCTCCACTTCTGTGCCGTGATATATTTCCAAACGAATGGAGTCGCTTTGTATACTCCAATGTGAAATGGGACTTTGTACCGTGTGTTCGACAAAGATATCCATGAAATGGTATTTGTTTTGTCGCTGCAGAAACACGATTGTTGTCCACTCTGTGTTGAAGTGATTTTGATTGTTCCCATTCGGCATTTTGAAATTTCACCAAATGAAGTCTCAGTATAAACGCTCTTTAAAATTGTCCTCCAACAGGAAATATCTAATTTTATGCTTATTCCGCACGAAAAATATAATTGGGTCTAAGTACTGCGAAACCATCTAATAACCTTCAATCTCCCAAATTAGATAGATCAGCTGACGGAATAATCCTTCGCATTTCGTTTCAAGATTGATATTGGAGTTAAGCTGGTATTTTATTACACCTCGAGAATTTTCCAAGACGAGATAATGCTTTTTGTCTTTTTGATTGTCCATTCCGTTAAGTCGATCTCGAGCCAATGTTAGTCGTATCCTTTTGTTAAAGCGGGACTTTTAAGTTTGCTATTCCCCGAGATATTTCCGACTTCAGTACACTTCTTTGCAACACGACATGCTCGAGTTTATTCCGGTCGAATAGCCGCGCTAGTCTGGTGGAAGTGTAGTGGATTCCTGTCCGTACCATTCCCTACAGAATGGAGTGTCCGTGGAGCTTATGCTCTTTGTAATTGATGGGCTACCGGCGACACTGACACTTTTATAGCTGGCTTTTGGACAATTTTCTTTTCAAGGTACAGCGCTACAGAGAGTGGATGTAGGTGTTAAGGGAATATTGTCTTCCTAGTGCTCCTAAGTCTACTTTACTGCTAAGTGATGGTCGAGTGGACATAACTCTCCACTTTACAATGTTCGTGTCGAGAGTGTGTCTGTCTAGAAATGTTTACGCGGTTTCGGACATAAAACAAGTTAATTAAAAGAAGCATGCAAATAACACATTTAGCAGTTAATGCGATTCACATTATAAATTACGTGCGTGCCGTAAGGACGCTCTGTTATATTGTCATCGGGGAATAAATTATGAATTCCCGGTCGGCTTCCACCGAAATGTGGGTGAAAATATATTTTGGATAGCAATAAATTATCGTTTTCCTATCGGCTAATTTGTCATAATCGGTATTAATGCTTTGGCATTATCATATTTATGTCATTTTACGAGTAGGCACGGGTTGGATTTTCTAATACCGGAATCATTAATATTACGTAGCGTGGCAATAGAAATTTGCATAAGAAAAACGAAGCTACGGACTTCGTAGAAGCAAAATCCTGAAACTACTTAACTCTTACTTATCTAAATGGATGGCCATCCTCCGACAAAGAGGCTGAGTACTCTTTACTTAAAAGAGTTATATTACTTGTAAACTGCAAAACTGTGTATAAAGATGAATGCATCTCGTTGCAAGTTTGTATCGCGGTTATTTTTAATATTTACCTTTGGTGCAGCATCAAAGGCAGCGCGGCCGCGGTTTTAGTAGCAAAGCGAACTTTGAAAATGCCGCTACTCGGTGCTTGTATAATTCTTTGTAACGCTCGTTTACTGCAGCGATATAAAAAGAGATATTGAGTAACTACTATGATATAAATAGAGATCTACTTTATAACATATAGCTGATATTACTATAACTCTTAATTGAATAGGATATGGGTATTAGGTTTCCAGAAATTTCCTATTAATTTTATTACGAGTACGATAGCTGTATCTTTTCTATTCAATAACAGTTGATTAGGTTTATTGTGTAACTCAGATATTGGCTGAAGCAAAACGTAACTTATTAATGTGACTTTTACCTCTTCTAAGTTACCTAAAGCGATGATGAATATTGAATGATTTAAACATCTTTATCACATTGAAATAATCTTAAAACCTGTTAAGAGTCGCAAATTTCAATAAGATACGTGACATGAAGTTATTCAATGAAAGATCTTCAAGGGACCATGAAGTGCTGTATAATTATTTGAAAAACCATTCGAAGTTCTGTTGAAGGAAAGTTGATGATCGTACGTTTTTGAAGAATCAAAAGGAGCGTAGCGTCGGCAAAAATGTTTGAAAGCGTTGACGGGGACGAAGGGTTACTTACCTACTTGGAGTAAACAGTTTGGCAGAAAGTTGTATGATCGTTCACTACCGACAGGTTTCTCTCGACAAGTTTCATAGAAAAATTGTAAGTATCTGTACTTCAATTTTTCGATGGAACTTGTGCGTACGGTTGATTTGAGTTCAATGCTCGATAATTTTATTATCTATGGAATTATTTTAATTGATGATTGGTAATATTACGACCTTTTTTCAAATATTAGGTTTTTGCATAAATTGACCTTCGTTTACTCATAAAAAATAACTATTCACAGCTACTTATCATCGTATGAAGCATATTATTAGAGATATCCTGATTTTCATAACCCGAAGCTCGTTAAAAGAATCCATTACCTGATCATTATCGTGTATTCGTTCCCTAATATTGGTTACCAGTTTGTTACTTCTCCTCCAATAACCAAGTCCGTTCCCCAGTGTAGATGCCTACGATAACGGTATCCCAATCGATATGGACTGCCAACAATGGCGACCGGTCCTATATCCTCCAAGGGCATGAGTCGACGCTCCACGAATCAATTAGGCAAGGATTACAGCAGCGTCTCTTATCTGGCCGCGATGATAGCGACGCTTCTTCTCATTAAAACTTCGCACACCGCCCTTTATAATGACCTACGTAATGGACAGCCGACGTAACTTTTAAGGGAGGTTAGTGGACTAATTCAAATTCAGTGTTACTCAGAGATTACGTTAGCTTAACGTGTATTATCTCGACGCTTTCATGGGACTGTTGTTTTGAAAAATGTTTTAATGGTTTTTAATTTTCCATTGTCACGTTGAGCTCGCTTTGCTTGAATTAAAAGGGTTTATTGGGTCCAATTTTCTGCGCTTTCTAATTTTGTGTTGCCGTGGGAGTTTACGTTCGATTTTATTTTACACTGAGAAAAATGTAAAGCCGAATGTTTCGTAACGAGGGCGGATTTATTCGTAATGAAGGCGAAAAAACGACCAAAAGTCAACCGACCAAAAACGCCTTCCTAGGTTGGAGGCGTTTTACGCCTTAAGCGAAAGGCGCAAAAAATAAGCAGCAATATACTCTCTAATGTGTATTTTATACGTAATTATTAACAGATAAGCCTTAATTCAAAAGCTATAAACGTGGTAAGTCAGATAGAATCGTCTGATTGACGATGACATTTAACTTCCGGTAAGGCGATATAAACGGTAAAGGGACGTGCTCGGGTCACACACACAAAACTTTCCGACGTATCACTGTCCCAATTGACTTCTAGTAAGGCGTTTTACGTCTTTCCTTACAGTGGTTTAACCTGTCCACTAAGCGCTTTTACAGTTTATCGACTTCTAGTAAGGCGTCTAACGTTTTACCTTACTGTATTTTAACCTGTTCACTGAGCATTTTTAACGTTTCCTAAGTCGTAATCGACTTTTATTAAGGCATCTTAAGTCTTTCTTTACCATGGTTTAACCTGTCTAATAAGCGCTTTTAATGTTTTTTAAAGTAATAATTGACTTTTAGTAAGGCATTTTACGTCTTTTCTTACTGGGTTTTAACCTGTGCACTAAGCGCTATTGATGTTTTCATAAGTCGTAATTCACTTTTAGTAAGGTGTTTTACGTCTTTACTTACTGTGGGTTTAACCTGCCTACTAAGCGTTTTCAACGTTTACTAAATCGCAATCGACTTCTTTTAAGGCGTTTTATGTCTTTCCTTACTGTGGTTTAACCTATCCACTAAGCGTTTTCAACGTTTACTAAGTCGTATTCACCTTCTAGTAAGTTATCTTAGAATGTTCCATACGATTAGGTAAGCCGTATCGTAAGGTAATTTCTGCTTTCTTTTCGAGCAGAAATGTTTTATGAAGACCGGAAAAAAAGCCTTCTAACGGCTGGTAACGATTTTCCCTAAAGGCATGATTGACTTGCTTTACTATCATTTATTAGTTCATATTAAGGGCATTGGGCCGCTCAAAGTGCGCGTTCACTCTAAGGTAGCGCGAGCTAATATCCTTCACATGAACTTCATGATAGTAGATCAGCCAACCGTGCCTTCAGTGAATAGCGTAACCTGCTGTTCTCAGAAAGCTGTTCTCCCAGTCTTTGTAAGCTTCTGCAATCAATAGAACGAAAATGTATAAAACACTTCAATAATAACTGTTTACTAAAGAAACATACTTAATAGATTATTACCTCCTCAACCCAACATTACAACCTCAACCTAATAATAAGCCGATAGCGTCTGTATCTTATAGGAATGATAGTGCATTGCAATAAAACCATTAAAAAGAAACAAAAAAATCTGTATTAGATAATAGAAAATCAATTAAGATACATTACTATATTTAGATACTTAAAACAAGATAAAAAATATAGGTACGGTCACCAAGCTATTTGGTTTACATTTTACAATGTAACTTGCATGTTCAAATGTAAACTAAATGGCTTGGTCGACCGTTCTTAGTATACAAATTTTCAATATTTTACATTGTAAGTTATAGGTTTGACGGAACCAAAAGGTTCCGTCAGTTTTCAACTTGATTTGTTCAACGTAACGAGCATGTGCTCGTGACGATACATGCCTTTTGAAACAGATATAGCATACACTGAGATAAGAGAAAATAATGTTAAATAACTATTCGTAATCAAACTTCAAAATTATTCAGGTCAAAGTTGTTTGACTGTTTATCTAGTCAAAATGTCAAAGCGAAAACCGACTTTATGGTGACGAACCTTTTCTTTCCGTTTACTGTACCTATAGGTAAATGAACTTATATCAATCTAAAACTAAAACAGAGGTCTAACTTAGAGTAAACTTACGAGTAATCAGACTTTTATATCAACAAGTAGTCATTGGTAATAAAAAAATAGCATAAAATTAAACTTTAAATTAAAATCAATTATTATTTACTATTTCATTTTATTAATTATTTAATTTAAATAAAATTTGAAGGTTGTGACGAACCTTTTCATTCCGTTTACTGTACCTTTAGGTAAAAGAACTTATAACAATTTAAAACTAAAACAGAGGTCTAACTTAGAGTAAACTTACGAGTAATCAGACTTTTATATCAACAAGTAGTCATTGGTAAGATTAAATTTAATCAAATTAAAAAAAAAATATTATTGTACTTGTTTTATTAATTATTTAATTTAAATTTAATGTGAAGGGTAGGTTATGATTAGGGTTGCCAACCGTACTCTAAAATAGAGTACCTATTGTACTCTATATCAAGTAGGCATACTCTATAATCTATAACAAAAATAGAGTACGCTAAAATACTCTTTTTTACACAATGTTTACTATACTAGTGCCAGTCATGTAACATTATGCAAATCCATTATCATAACCAAAAAAAAAAGTCTGTTAACTGTTAATATGTGCAGCAAAAAGTACTAAAAAATACCTTTTTAAATAAATAAAATAAATGATACCCAGTTTTTGGAAGTACGTACTCTTTATTTACCTCCATAACCTCAGCAGGCCTGGCAGAGGAGGATGATGGTGGGGACTCGTCCTTGGCTGCCTAGATTGCGTTAGAACTTAATATTACTACATACTTTTAAATCGAACATTGTCAATACTCTTAAGCGTAAAACACTTCACTTCACAACTTCGGTTTCTTCACTTTTTTCCACTTATGCACTCACAAATCTTCTCTCGGATTGAATTGTACGAGTATGCGCCTAAACATCTTCAGCGTGAGCTTGGTCTCTCCTTCCGGATAGACGCTGCCTCATCCTTCTTATAAATGCAGAATCCACTTGCTCGTCTATCCATTTGTTATGCTTTTGTATGATTTTCTTATAATTATTGCAAGAATCACAATAAGCAACAGCACCAAAAAGGTCGTCATCAAAATGTTATTTAGTTTTATGTGATTTTCTTGCTATTTCACTGGCGCTGTTATTGCCTCCTGAAGCGTTTTGGGCGATGATAACCTCCTTACCCTCAGTCTTCTAATAACTTTTTCCAATTTTCATTCGTGCTTATAATATTCCTATTGTTTTACATTGTAACTTGGTGCACCAAGGCACACAGGAATCCGCCGATTTTGCACTTTGCGCCCGTTAACGGATAACTTGCCAGCGCAGTTCCCGAAACGTGTAGTATGCAGGTAGAATCAAACACGTCTGTTCAATACAAGCGTTTATTACTGACTACCCTAACATAAGGCTCTACTTATTTTAAGTACATTTATGCAATTCACTAAGGTTACCATTTGATTCGTCGTGATCTAAGCATATTTCGCCTTATGATAAGACAAATGTTGCCAAATTTAGGGTTGCATTGACCAAATATGTACGTCGTTATATGAAGAATTGTTACCGTTCAATCAGTCGTATCTTGACCATGTTTTGCCTTATGATAAGGTGAATATTGCCATGTTTACGTTTAAATGTGCCGCATATGTACGTCGCTATATAACCTAAGGTTACCATTTGATTCGTCGTAATTTAAGCATATTTCGCCTTATGATAAGACAAATATTGCCAAATATACGGTTGCTTTGACCAAATATGTACGTCGTTATATGACGTAATGTTACCGTTCAATCAGTCGTAACTAGACCATGTTTTGCCTTATGATAAGGTGAATATTGCCGTGTTTACGTTTATATGTGCCGCATATGTACGTCGTTATATAACCTAAGGTTACTATTTGATTCGTCGTGATCTAAGCATATTTCGCCTTATGATAAGACAAATATTGCCAAATATACGGTTGCTTTGACCAAATATGTACGTCGTTATATGACGTAATGTTACCGTTCAATCAGTCGTAACTAGACCATGTTTTGCCATATGATAAGGTGAATATACACGTATATATATATATTTACGTTTAAATGTGTGCCGTATATGTACGTCGTTATATAACCTAAGGTTACCATTTGATTCGTCGTAATCTAAGCACATTTCGCCTTATGATAGGGCAAATGTGGCCACATTATACGTTTATATTGCCGAATACATACGTCGCTGAAAAACTTTATGTTTACGTTTAAATTGTTGTGACCGAAGTATATTCCGCCTTATTATAAGGTGAATATTGCCCTGCTAAAGATTATTTATGACGCTTTCGAAAGTTTGTTTATGACTTATGTTTACGTTTGTTTAGTTTTTATTGAAGTATATATCGCCTTAATTTAAGTTAAATATTGCCATAATTACGGTGATATTCACCACATATTCGACGTCGTAAATTTAAAGCGTTTTTTGGAGTCCATTACTGCTGTATTAACAGTATAAAGTTAAATTCCAACACTGCCTTACGGTAAGACATTTTTGTCGGTTAGTGTTTATCATAAAAGACGTACCATTTTAACGGAAACGCCTAGCTAAGCCAAAATAACCGTAAGCGTTACAAAATCGCCGCGCGACATTACAATTTAGCCGTCAAAGGCGGAATACACCTTAAGCCAGAAATCAATTTTTCTCAGTGTATACTGGAAGGAATTTCGACAAATTGTTTAAGCTTAAACCTTGAGTTTAAAGAGTTAATTAATTAAAAGTTGTATGATTTAGTACGTACGTGATCGCATCAAAGGTACACACAGGTATTTCGGTTAATTTCCTTGCTTAGCTTGCTCTGAAACTTTGTTCTACTTTGTACGCTGTGATACTAGGAGTTGGTGCTTTAAGCTCTGTTTATTCGCGGTCCATGACTAAACTTTTGAAGTAAATTGTGTGTCTCTCGGCTCCTCTGTTTAAGTATTTATTTCGTTCTTTATTTAGAGCAAGGAAGAGGACAGGATGAGCTTTACATTTAGGGAAATGGTATTTACTGTTTCTGAGGAAAGGAAAGTTTAAAAGACAGCTTAACAACTTGCGCTCTGCAACATTTAAAATATTTAAGTGTTTTCTTTGTTTTAAATGATAAGCAGGTTTGTATGCCCCATTTATGTGCCCCAGAGATGATAAAATAATAACAAATACAGCTTTGCAGCAGAAAAATAAATAATCCAATCAATCTTCAAAAGAAATTGGTACAATAACATTTTCTTGATAAAGTACAAGACATTTAAATACGTGATCATATAAATTCCCTCGTCTCTGGTTGAGGAGAATCGAGGATATTATACGAAGGTAAAGATGTAATTGAAAACAATAAACTTGGCCCAGGCCTGAATGTATCCCAACTTTATTATTGTCGTTAAACATTTTTATTCCGATTTATTTAGAGGAATTTCAATCTTATTTTAACAAGCATAAGAGATTATTTCAGTGGTGCAAATGTGACGTTAAATGCTAAGTTGCAGAAACGTTGCATAATTTTATTGCTGATGGAGGGGTTCACAATGTCAGAATTATGATAAATAGAACATTTATTCCACTGTGCTCAGATTTTGTCTCATTATAGGACAAATTGAAAAGTTATTTCATTATTTTTCTTTGAAGCAAGAATCAAATTGCAATAATGAGTTTCTGACCACCGTATTCCTGCAAAATAATCATCAATCTAAACGTTAAGTATACCAGTTGTTTAAATTTTTAATACATCGAGCCAGATGCTCATTAAAAAAAACTTTACGTCTTACTCTAAACTTGACGAAGTCTAGCGAAGTCTGACGAATTCTAGCGACCTCCTCATTATTTTAAGAAAGCTTTAACTCAAGTATTGACACATTGTTAAATTCATTTCTGATTTGAGTATTTCATTGTAGAACTACTTAATTAAGCCTTCTTCCCCGTAACGTAATGTCCAAAATAGAAAACTTAAGTAGAGTTAGACAAATTTCTATTCCAATTTTCAATTTAGAAACCTTTAATATGTCTCGTTTTTAAAGTATCTTGAAAGAAATCAAATTCATTAAAAAAAAAACATACTACATAAAAATCTCCAAAAAAAATACGAATGTATCTCAGTGCGTTTTGTAAACTGCCAGTCCTCAGGTTACTCTTCAGAAGTCTAGCGAATTTTGGCGTAATCCTCATTAAGTTGCGAACGCATTATTTCGAATGCAACCAGAACCACCCTAAAACACCGTTTCTTATTAACATTTATCGACGAACAGTGTCAAAATTTCATTTTAATATTTTTTTAAATGGAATATAGAACCTCATTAACACTATCTACAAAAGTCTGCATCTAATCTAATTTTAACGATTTATCTTAGAATTTCCAGTCCTCAGGTAACTTTTACGAAGTCTAGCGAAGTCTGGCGTAGTCCTCATTAAGTCGCCAACGCCTTATATCAAGTGTGCTGCAACGACCCTGACACACTGACTTGCTTCTTTACTCTTTTCAAAAGAAATACTAGTATTTATTTTACGAAGGTTGGATGTGAAAGGTTTTCGTTTGAGTTATTTTAAAATAACGGATAGACGGGTTTTAAATGATGATTTGAAATTTTGTGAAAAAAATACCTTACCACTGCTCTCAAAAAGGTGAAGGAAAATATATAAGAAAGTCAGCATGTCCTGGAACCAAAAATTTGAAGACACATGATATTAAACTCAAACTGGTAACGGGCGGTGGATCACACACCACCCCTTTTTGGAGAGAGGAGGCGCCTGACCTGACAGTAGCTGATATTGCTTATTGTACTATACTAGTCGATACAAAATAAAACTTTGTCAAGTAGCTCTGCTGCTGATCGATGAGATCTTGACAAACAATATTCGGATATCTTTTCAATTGAAAGATGTTGATGATGTCAGCAGTGCAAGAGAGGGCATACACTTTCTAGGGGCAAAATTTAAAAAACCTTATTAAAAGAAAACAAAAACAATCACGAGGACGATAACAATGCAGAGAATGCTCTTAATACAAATGCCAGATACCTAACAGTTAAGCTTCAAGACATAGATTCAGCTAAAGTATTCGACTAACGTAGTCGGAATGTAAATTGCGTCTCCGTTCTATCTCCGAAGCTATGCGTTGTCGCGAAACAGTCCTAGTGTAGCCTACTTGACTAACAAAATGTACTTCATATACAACCCTAATCTGAATAAAAAGATTTCATTTTTTTACTTTATTACGTGCGGCACAGTTTTTGCCAAAAAGCTTGGAACCTGTTTAGACTTTTCCGACATTTGAAACTAAACACTGATGTAAAAATCTGAATAGAAATAGTTTTTCTATGTCAGAGTGGACATTGAATGGACTAAAACGAAACTGACAACTGGGGAGTCGTTCAGTCTCCTTTTTAATGGAAAAATGTTAGTTTTTTAATGGAAAAATCTCAAGAGCATCAGTGATTACGTTATGTGGATAGCTTTGAATGAAATGGGGATTTAAAATTGTTGAGTTAGTTGGTATTAAATACACTTGGTTACGTCATATTTTGTATTAAAGGCTTCTTTGACGGGGCAAATTAAATGACTGTGAGACTTTACTAAAAAAAGAGACAGTTGTATTGCGACTACCTCCTATTTTAAGACAGTCATTCAGATAATGTTTGAGTAGTTTTATTCATCACCCCTGCTTTCAAATGATGAATAAATGTCTAAGAATCAACAAGAATGGTTGTGGCATACTACCAAAGCTGAAAAACCAGACTACTAAAATATCATGCTCAATTATATTCGGGGTGTACAACGTAAAATCTATCATAATCGGATGAATAGTTTAGGCGCTACAGAGAAACTTATGTAAATACAAACCAGGTCCATTTAGTAACATACTTGAGGTCTTATCACACTAGCGAGTTGCGAGCAAGTGAAAAACGGGACAATTGCGCAGCGAGCTTGCCGCGAAGACGCCGCGAAGCTCGCA
The DNA here is from genome assembly GCA_916618015.1 of Xestia c-nigrum. Lineage (NCBI taxonomy): Eukaryota > Metazoa > Arthropoda > Insecta > Lepidoptera > Noctuidae > Xestia > Xestia c-nigrum. Next base: position 6,135,612 of record OU745264.1, read on the forward strand.
GTGTGCGATCCGCGTTTTGTCCAATCATTAATTTTGTTTTTCTTCGCGGCCTGTTCGCCGCGCACACGTTGCGAACTCGCCGTGAGCTCGCTGCGCACTCGCCACGCTTTCCACTCGCTCGCAACTCGCTAGTGTGACAAAGCTCTAGTCTAACCCTTCTGGGATTACCAGCGTGATGTTATGTTCTAAATGATCTGATAAAGCTCACACATTATTTAATTAATTTAAGACTATGTATTCGCTAAGTTATACTCATACCATACTAGGAAACATAATTATCGTTTCTCTACAAGGCAATTTATTTTGGCCTTCAGATTATACTGAACCGATGGAGTTGTCCTTCACTATGGCTATGGGTAATTTAGTTAGTATTGATCGCGGACTTGCAAAATAACGTAATAGCCGTATTATTTTTGTTGTTCTGGTAGTTACTTCAGTTTCATTTCTTGAAGGATAAAAGTCTAATGAGCTATATGTTTTCTATTTTTTTCTTGAAGACCAAACTTTAAAAGACGTTGTTACAGTTCCTGCGTATGTACAAAGCCAGAATTAGATTTTCCCACAGCAAACATCAGAACAGTCCGTCTTGAATACCTATATCTATACTAATATTATTAAACAGAAGAGTTTGTTTGTTTGGTTGAACGCGCTAATTTCAGGAACTACCGGCTCGAATTGAAAAATTCTTTTTGTGTTGGATATTCCATTTATCGAGGAAGGCTTTAGGCTATATAACATCACGCTACGATTATTAGGAGCGGAGCAGGAATGAACAATGTTGCAAAAACGGGGTTTTTCTTTTTCCTTTCGTTTTTCTCTCTTATGCGACGCAGACGAAGTTGCGCGGGTCAGCTAGTTATACATATAATTAGACTGTCGTTACATAAAATAATGAATATGAACTTGTACCGAAAAGCACGTCATTGTAAACTATAGCTACTGCTACCCAAACCTATAACGGATTATCCCTCCCTCTAAATATCATATTGCACACAGGTATTATGATACGCCTGATATTTAGCGATAGCGATAAATATCGCTACAATTGCCAGTTTTTGGTACCAGTTGACATTAACTTCTTTGGGCTAGTAACAGTGATCGACTATAGTCACAAGCGTGACTTGGGATCTTGGTCTTTTGAAATATTTAGATCCCAAAGTCTTTTTCAATAAGAATATTCCTGATAACAGTCATGATATACGGACAGGGTGGAATTAAAGGAACTTAATTTAAAAGTATCACTGTTTTCCCTTCATTTAATTTACCATGTTTGTTTGAGAGATTTGATCCATATGATGTTATTTTTTGGAATTTTAGTCGGTTCAATTCCCGAATTCCGAGTGAGGCAAACTAGTTTTGTTTCTTTTTGAAAAATTCCAATATAGCCAAAAGCTTACCCAATAAGCCATTTGTGACTTAGAAGTTTTTAAAACATAACGAACCACTTATTCCATTCGACCTGAACGCGTGGGTGTAAACTCCATCAGGGAGAACAGCCACTACGATGTTATGTAACCCCAGAACACTACCCCTTTACAACGTCAGCACCACTTAACATTCACACAAGTGTCAAATCCCACGCAAATCGTAAACTGACACGCACCATATAACCATATAACCGCATTTAGCGCGAAATTAGAATATTCTCCTTGCAACAAACGTCTGTGTAATGCCATATTTTCAGCAATTAAGCCGTTAAAGGAGCACCTTGCAACCTACTTAAATATTTACGAGAGAAAAGGGCAGCGCTATTAAGATTGTATTCATTAAGGGGAAGAAGGAACAAGTACTTATCCTTACTGGGTACCCCGTTCTTCTGAAAAACCCTTCTGATAGAAATCTGTTGCGACATTGTTACTTTTAATCGGTTCGGACGTTAAAAAACTTCGGCGCTGGTAGTTCGTAATTAAAAGTTTTTGAACTGTTGTTTTTCCTTTCGTTTTGTTAGGAACATGGAAGTTGTTGGTATTGGGTTTTAGGGTATCTTGATCGTTTTTTTTTAAGTTATGTAGCTAGGTACTCGTTTGGCATCGGAGTTTATTGTTCAACTTTCCTGCGGCAGAGATTTTCATTGAACTTGATGTCGTTTTGAACTCCAGCTATGTCAGTAACATTTACCTTAGTTACGTTTACCTTTTGTGTGTGGAGGTGTAGTTGTTTAATTTCAAACTTTTACATCATCATCATCATCATTATCATTTCAGCTGAAAGACTTCCAGTGCTGGTCATAGGCCCCCCCGAGTGTCGCCACATTGACCGGTCCCGGCGACTTGCATCCAGCGGACTCCTGCAACCCTCACCCCAGGTCATCGGTCCACCTAGTCACTAGGTCCTAGTGGGAGGTCTTCCAACGCAACGTCTTTCGGTTCGCGGTCCCCATCGGCTTCATCGGCCATCCGTTCTGCAAAGCAATATGCCCTGCCCACTGCCACTTAAGTTGAGCAATTTTTCGGGCTACGTCGGTAACCTAGGATTTCTTGCTTCATTTCTGATTCGATCAAGCAAGCAAGATTACATGTTTCCTGCTAACCATAACCATTTTTAAATTGTTATCTTTCTCTCGATCAATCTCAGTGAAATGCTCAAAATAATTCACAGCTGTCACTATTAAAAATAATGATCAGCGGAGCGTGCAATCTGTGCCGTCAAATCAAGCGGCTTATCTGTCCTCTGTAGGGCTCTCGTCAGCGCAGCCCTATCTCAACCACAGCCCTATCTCGACCGCCGGCCACTTTTTAATTCAACCCCTAGAGTGCTCCTCTTATTTACATATCCGAGACTCCTCACCTCTAGGGGGGTTGAAAAAATGGCGGCCTTTAAAAAAAATGGCAGAATTTAAATTTGTTTTTACTGAAAAATGCAAATGTGTTGTTTTTGGCGTTTGTTGTGTTTTAATTATGACATTATTGTTTGATGTCGTAGTTGCTGTGATTGCTTAGTAAAATAAACATTATAAAAGCTCAGTTTTTCTGTCAATCTATTGGAATTGTTGAAAATCGTGCCCAGTACTGAAGAAAAATAATAAAAGGTGGACGACGTTATCTTTGCTTTCTTTTTAGTCTTACCGTTCCGGCTTAATGCAACAGATCGCCTGACAGAGATGAATAAATTTTAAATCCTAGCTTGACTTCAAGAATTCCCTCTTAGCTATAAGAAGACATAATATATTCTGGAATCCTCATACAACTGGAATATAGACTCTATGCAGAGACGTCAAAAGACTACCTACCAAAACTTTGACAATACAATTCGGAACTATAACCCAATTTCATTTCCTAACTAGGGCAGAAAGGTACCTAAGGGTAATAACACTAGAATTTCCTTCTCAATTTATACGAGAGCTTATGTCGGCAAATAGTGAAGCTTCGTGAGAGGGCATTACATCCTTTTAGTGGGTCATTCATTATCCCTGACTTTCTTATTATGTACCGAGTTAACAGAGTAGTGAAAGCACTGATAGCGCTCTTCATGTGTTCATGAGCGCAGAGATTGAGGATTTAGATGAGTTTGGTCTAAGTACGTTTAGCGTACAATGCTGTACTGGATACTTAATGTACTTGTAGATGGAAAGAGGTGTGACTAACGATTTAAAAACAAAAGCTTTGAGCTGGTTTCAGACTACGCTATACTTTTCTGCTATATAGTATAGCAAAGCAGGACCTAATGCTATACTATATGGCATGGCGTTCACATTACGTGATTTTATCGCAAGCATTTATATAGTTAACAAGCTCCGAAAGAGTTCAAATAAGCGGGGAAAACATTCGCTTGCGGGAGGGAGGAGGAAGAGGGCGGCGCGTGATATAGCATAGCATGAGCTCAGCGTATCGCACCATTTTATAGCGTATAGTAAGCCAATAATATATCTAGTATAGTACAGTGTGAACGTGTCCATAACAAATGTATGGTGAGCGATATTGTTGTGCTATGAGCTATATACTATATGCTACTATATTATAGCGTTGTCTGAAAGCCACTTTAGGGTAGAACGATAAATAACTTTGCACTTATCTGAATGATGAAAATTGGAAAATCGAAAGTCATAGAGCAATCTATACTTAATATTATAAAGAGGAAATATTTTTATGTTTGTATTTCTGGATGTAACAAATATAAACTTAAAAACTACTGGACTGCTTTGAAAAATTCTTTCGGCAATGGATAGTTACATTTTCAGCAAGTACTAGGGGGTATATTTTCTTCCCGCACTCCCACGGGAACGGGATTATGCGGGTAAACTCGCGTGACGTCCGCTAGTGTTTAATTTACGTACAGTTAAAATATAGAACTACAAATTAGTAATGTCGAAAGTTTATGTTCCAAAATTGTTATAATATGTGGGAAGAGTAAGTTTAACTAAGCAATAGATTGACGACCCGAATGGCGTAGTGCTAGTGAGACTGCCTCACCTTCTTAGGGTCCTGCATTCGAATTCCGGTAGGAGCAAATCTTTGTGTGATGAGCATGGGGATTTGTTTCCGAGTCATGGATGTTTATAATATGTATATTAAACAAAAACAAAAAAGTAATATAATTATGTAGTTTATCTACTATCTGGTGTCCACGACACAAGCCTTGCTTAGTGTGGCACTAGATGGCGCTGTGTGTTTACATCCCAGCGATATTTATTTATTTTTAGTAACAGAGTAAGAGATAGAACGTCAGCAATAATAAACGATGGTATTCTGTGTATAAAACGTTTTACTTGAAATCCAAGCGAGTTTAAAACAAAGAACTTTTTCCTCATGTAGCTATAATATACTCCTAGCTTCTTCCACTTAATAAAAATTCGCTTTTTCAGGCAAAACGAGGGCGGTGCGTACTTCGTTTTTTGTCGGTCGGCTTCCGCTCCAGATTTTTGGCGAAACAAAATCCTGGCTTGAAACACGTCCGTTTCAAAGAAAATAGAACGATACGAAAATTATGCATATAGCTACTAACTCTAACATAGCCTTATTGTGAACCGGGTATAAAAAGCTTTTGACTGCCAACTTTGATAGTGTATTTTTTTACCGCCAAAAAAAAAAAAAAAAAGCTGTTTTAGGTAAAGCACACTGATTTAAACAGGGAAAAACTCTGCATTTCATCATTATTTCGTATTTTAATATCAACCAGCGGCTTCGCCCGCGTGAAGTTTCAAAATTGGGGTTGAGTGAGAATATTATAAACGTAAGAGTAAACAAATATAATAAGGCTGACCCCACATTTGGCGTGCGCGATCCTCGGGCGTGCGAGTAGCGCGAGCGCCGCGCGCGCGCTGCGTGAGCGTCGGGTGTTGCCGCCGTGTGACGTGCATGCAGCGTGCGCGCAACGCGCGCGCGGCGCGCTCGCGACGCTCGAGACAGACGGCGGCGGGGATAGCGGGCGAAGGGGTAAGAACGCGACTTGAGCGTCGCGAGCGCGCCGCGCGCGCGTTGCGCGCACGCTGCATGCACGTCACACGGCGGCAACACCCGACGCTCGCGCTGCGCGCGCGCGGCGCTCGCGCTACTCGCACGCCCGAGGATCGCGCACGCCAAATGTGGGGTCAGCCTAATAACAAATCTCCGAACTGCTAAGCTATCGGGAGTTACACGTGTTATTGTGAGTCAACTATAAAAGATAGACATATGCTGTCGTGGGATATTTTTTATATAATTTTATGTGGAATATTTCCGTTATACATGATTTCTATGTAGCTTTAACCATTAAGGCTGCACACGCGACGGAAGCTAAAAAAACCAAGTAACTTCTCCCGTTTTCCCAACATTTCCTTTCACTGCTCTGCTCCTATTAATGGTAGCGTGATGAAAAGTATACTATTACCTGCTCAGGAGTATGTAGAATAATTGTACCAAGTTTCGTTAAAATCCGTCGAGTAGTTTTTTTTTCTATAAATAACATACAGACAGACAGACAGACAGACAGACAGACAGACAGACAGACAGACAAAAATTTTACTGATTGCATTTTTGGCATCAGTATCGATCACTAATCACCCCCCGATAGTTATTTTGTAAATATATTTCATGTACAGAATTGACCTCTCTACAGATTTATTATAAGTATAGATTTATAATTTCTTTTTTTTCTTTTTGCGGTTTGCACTTGTAGATCTATTCTAGACTTTATCGTTTCTATTTCAGGACCTTCTCAGAAGCAGCATTGAATTCGTTTGTGCTTTGTTGATATTCATTAACTGGTCCTCTATTCCTAAGATGGGACTTGCACATTGCGAATTGAGTGTGTATTAAACTACCCAAGAGTACATCTATGCTTAACCATTCCAGTAATACAAGCGAGATGCCGTCCAATCATTGGTATCTTGCTGCGTGCCTACTTCCTTCCATTCACTGCCAAAAAACAGACATTTACACAATTTATTGACTATCAACATTAAAGCCGGCTCACTCAGTGGTTCGCAAAGGCTGATAGGCTCGACGCGAGCGAAACTGCGCGAGTTGAGCGATTTGAGCGCCAGAGCGGAGACTCGACTTAATTCAATTGAGCACGAGTTTATCATGTTCGGTTGGCGCCCAAATGGATTTCATGAGAGCATTTAAAAGCATCACAGTGATAATTTAGTTGTAACGCTAGTTAAATGTTGTTCGAACAAGCTGTTTCGTGTAAACACGATCCGAAATGAATTGTTGTCTGTGAGTTCGTTCGGATATGTCACTGTAAAATTGTAAAACCCGTTCGATTGTAAACTATCTAGCGAGATTGTGAACTCTCGAAAGATTGTTAAATGAACATACTACTTACAATTTAACGCACTATTTTTCTGTGGATAAATATCTATCGAAGTTAAACTTGTAAATTGTAACATGCGAGGGAAGTATCTGTGCCCCCATACTTAATCGGGACTTGTAGCACCCGGACGTTAGGTTAGTTAGATTCCTAGATACATACTTCAAATATAGTTTGGTTAGTTTCGAGAAATCACATAACTTCACGACTGTTATTTTCGTGGGGCTAGGCAGAGGTGAGATTATAGTGGCATCGACAGTTAATGTTATAATCGTTTCTCACCTACGATTTAAATATAACTGGTAAAATTCGGTTGTACTATTAGTTACAGCTCTGCCTTAACCTTCGGATATTACAGGCGTGATGTTATGTTTTGTATGTTATGTTATGTTATGTATAATAAAAAAATAAAAACCCACAATCACATAACTGTGTCATCAGTTCTGTTTGGCGTGACGCAAAGTTTTATAAATTATTTCTGAGTTTTATCTCCATCTTCGTAAACAACTAATGATTGCTCAACAGAGTGAAGCTTTTTACGACCCCGTAATAAGCCTACATTTATTAGCGGAGCAATATTTATGTATTTGGTGAATACTCCTCATTACTGAAACTAAGAACATAAATCACACGGCTCGCTCGATAACATGACGCTTGGCGTAAACCACAAACTACCAGCGGGAGTGATTTAGGGACAAAAACATTTGGTTAGGCTGTTCTGTAATGCTTTTGAGATCTGGGTTGTTATTAATGGTAATTCAGGGTAAGTTCAATACCTACCTAAACGAATTTGAGGAAAAAAAACCATCTAAAGTAGATTTGTTAAAATACTTACGTTTTCGGAAATGGAGCCAGGGCTTTATTGCTGCTTAAGATAACCTTAATGCAAGAATGTCGTTGGTCGTGTTTAGAAAGTTAATACAAGCTGTCTAAAAGATAAGTAATATCAGCATAATGATGATATTTTTTTTTTTTTTTCAAAATTACTTAGATAGACCTTTTCTTCAATCTATACCAATTATTTTACAAAGGAAATACTGTATTTTTTGTATGTTTGTAACGAGTAAATTCACAAACCACTGGACCGATTTCAAAAATTTTAAGAAAGTAAAGTTACATTATCCCTGAGTAGCATAGAAAACCGGTGCAAAGCCGGGACAGGCCGCTGTGTATAATGAAACGCTCCTTTTAAATTACTAGCACTTCACCTGCGAGTCCTGCGACTTCGTCCGCGAAAATTGCGTTAGCTCATCTCAATGTCCAATATAATTTATACGCCATGATACTTGGTAAAGATGTAGCTTTCCAATGGTGAAATAAATTTTAAAATCGGTTAAGTAGATCTTGAGTTAAATAGTAACAAACCGAAAAGTTAAATCTTTCGTCTTTATAAAGGGTGTAGAAAACCTCTTAACGAAGCCGAAAGGCACTTGTTCTCCCCGTCATTGCGATATTTTTTTTGTTCTACGTCGTAGGAAGCTTCTGGTTCCGGTGATATTGGGGACTTTTTGACAAGTATTTTTTTGTAATATAAGTTTTTACTGTAAGATTTTTACTTTAAACACCTCCACGAACCCCATACTAATCAATCCATGCACCAGCACAATGTTTTGAGTGCGTGACATTGAGTTATACTACAAAACGTGATTTTTCACCCCCAAAAACAAGTCATCATCATCATCATCATCATCAGCCTATAATATTCCCACTGCTGGGACACGGCCTCCTCTCAATGAGAGAGAATGGGCTATAATCTACCACGCGGGCCCAGTGCGGATTGGTAGATGTCACATGTCTTCAAAAAAAAAATCGCTTCCCAACAATAATGTTTGCGTAAAGTTACTTAGTTTGATGTACAGAATGCTTGGTTGACGGCTTAGTGATGAGGTGGTTTACACCCTGTTATATTAGTTTAGATTCTTGTAAACGCGTCATCACCTCACTTGCACCACAAAACACCAAGCACAATAAAATAGGCGGGGCGTCGTTAGCACAGATACTTATCTCCCTGTAAACGCACCGCACGAGTGTGAGCCTGCATAATATCCTGCATGAGTACCACTTTATGGGCTACATCGATGCGTGTTGAACGCTATAAATAAATTATCATACTACACCTTCGGAAATAAAGATTGGTGATTAAAAGGGGATTCAGTGGAAGGTAGAAAGATTTTGTATATGAGATAGTGTTAAGTTTTTTGTTAGAAATAAAACTTTAGTTGTGGAATTTGAATTTATCATCATTTCTCCTACGGTGCACCATGTTTTCTTCTTCCACGCTGATCGTTTCTATTTCTCTATTAAGTACTCGTCATTCCATTAACATTTATCTTTTTTCTAGTAATGTCATCTTTTACTCGGTCCACCCGTCATTGCTCTGGGCCTCGATTCTGCTGTTACAATAGTGTCAGAGTAGTCGATCATTAATTTCATAATGATAGAGTTCTGTCAAATTTTGACAAGTTAATTCTACTATCATAATGGCGCCATTATGACTTTTAAATGATCAACCACTTACACTTCATTGAAAGAATGTCATAGAATGATAATCTCGTACATGAAATCTGGCATGAATAAATGTTTGCATTTAGTAGTAGATTTCGAAAACCATTTGTACTAAGGGTTTATAATAATGACAATACGACAAAACTATTAAAACAATTTTATTACGAGACCATTGACCGACCATAATGAATTTAGCAGGGAATCGTGTTGGAGTGACGAATTTATTTAAATAGCAGAATTAGGCCCCTGATCTTCCCGTGTTCTTATAACTTACACCTACTGTCATTTTGAGTATGAATGTGGTACATTCATACTCAACTTCTTTGACACCGGTTTGACAGTTAGAGATACGCACACGCTTATAAATTTAGTGAAAAAGAGAATAGGCAATGGGTAGATGATGGCGATGATGATGAAAAAGACTTTATAATAAGTTAAGCAGGAATCTTAACTTGTGATAAAGTCTCTTCGGGGATCGGGGACACTAACATGTTAACATCGTGTTCTAAATTAAAAGCCATATAGAACTGTCTTTGGGAACAACATGCCACTCTTCGCATGTATTGTTTTTGTCTCATTAAATAGCTCCTATATAATTTGCATGTGGTCGTTTTCTAATGTGTTCCTCATGTATATTTCCATGCGATTTCCCTACACAGTGTGTGTAAAATTTAACGATATAGGACCATTAAGAGATGCGCCGGTTTCGATTGCAGCTGTGTTCCAATATCATGTCGGTTTGAAGACATGCATGTGTTGCAAGTTTGTAGTTATTTGTTCCAAATGTTCATTGTCTTTGTTTACTTTCGTGGTCGCATAATTTGTGAATAACCATTCAGGAAAACATATCACAACACACAGAACAGTCCAGATAGCAAATTGATCGGAAAGAAGTTGGGAAATAGCCAATCAACATCATTATCTGCCTAGCCTTTTCCCAACTATATTAGAGTCGGCTTCCAGTCTAACCGGATACAGTTGAATACCAGTATTTTACATGGAGCAACTGCCTATCTGACCTCCATAAGACAGTTAGTAATGTTATACGATTCCGCTAGGTAAGAAGACTGGTTGTCAGACTTTTTGGGCCACTGCCTACCATAAACGACTGTCAAAGATCTGCAAATGATAGCCGGGACCAACTGCTTAAGGTGGTTTCCGAGGCACGGGGGAAACCCATCCACAGAACAACCTAGGCAAGCGCGGGTTGACCTAAAGATCGAGCGGCTGTTATTATTTAGCCACGAGCTCCTCAAATAGCCAATCAGCGCAAAAAGAAAAAGCCTTTAAATTCGAGTATGTGGTTACTATTCATAACACTACCAGTTGGTAATAACAGTAACAAAATGTAAGAAAATCTTGAGAAATGTATTACGTTTCCTCTGAAATAATTACAAGCTTAAAATTTACTAAGTGACATTAAAGGACACAATATTACACCCATGGGATGTACCAACACACCAACACTACACCACAGAACCGTCACCCTCCATGTAAATGAGATCCTCAAATTTAATTTCCCCTGTCTTCAGACCTGTTTCTTTTTTTTAAGAATATTCAGCATCCACGTTTCCAGTTTTCAGTGACAAAAAAGTTATGTTTTTGCTACAAAACGTCCCTGCCCCAAATAGTTGGCATACAGCATACCCGGTGTCGGAACCGGCCGGGTTTTTCCACCTTTTTACGCGGTTTTTTATCATTTTCAACGGTCCTTGTTTCCAACGGATTTCCTGTTGTTTGTTTCAGTTAGTGCCAACATTGGCGTAGTAGATGGAGTTTTTTTTTTATCATAAATTCATTCGGTTTTGCGGTCTCTTAGAGCGTAGAATTGAAAGCGTACGGGGTTGCGTTCAGGGATGTGTTTTGTTGACTTTTGATATTGCTGTCGATTATTGTTGGCGCATTATCTACCAGCCAATCCCGTAGTTACGTAGGTATTGATGAACTTTTTGAAGTGAAAACTCTAAGAGGCCTGCGGAGCATGCGTTTCTCATACAAACGTAGTACCAAAATAATTTGTAAATCAAACATATTCTTAAAGTAGTGTGTATTTATTTCGATTGTATTACAGAATATATAAGTTCCCAAACACATATTTTGAATGAATACTGATTTAAACAAGAGACATCATGAGAAAAATAAAGTTTCTATAGAAATTTTAAATTCCTCATATTCGCCTTTGAATCATTGTTCTTTCAAAATATTTGTTTGGGAACATAGATTACCTACCTTAAGAATATGTTTGATTTTCATATTATTTTGGTATTACGTTTGTATGAAAAACGCATGCTCCGCCGGCCCCTTAATAGGCGCGTTTAGCACTTTTTGAGTGAACAAAAACCATGGAACTCGCGTGACTGTCACGTAAGCTATTCGTAGCACTCGTAGCACACGTCTACGCGCGCCGTAGCGGTTTTGGCAACGAGTTTACACTCCTATCGGCAGTCCCCAAAGACTGCCCCGCATATTAGGGTTCCGTAGCCAAATGACAAAAACGGAACCCTTATAGATTCGTCATGTCTGTCTGTCTGTCCGTCCGTATGTCACAGCCACTTTTTTCTGAAACTATTAGAACTATGCTGTTGAAACTAGGTAAGTAGAAGAATTCCGTGAACCGTATTAAGATTTTCACACAAAAATAGAAAAAGAACAATATATTTTAGGGGTTCCCATACTTCGAACTGAAACTAATTTTTTTTTTCATCATACCCATACGTGTGGCTATCTATGGATATGTCTTCAAAAATGATATTGAGGTTTTTAATAGTTTACGCAAGAGACACTTCTAAAGTGGTAAAATGTGTGTACACCCCCTGTAAACTGTAAAATAAGAGAATTATAAAACTAAAAAAAATATATGATGTACATTATACCATGTAAACTTCCACCGAAAATTGGTTTGAACGAAGTCTAGCAAGTAGTTTTTTTTAATACGTCATAAATCGTAAAAAGCAATTTACGGTCCGGTTCGCACTTGGCCGGTTTTTTTTTTGTTGTCGTTTATCTTCGTGTTTAGTAGGTAAACTTTTAATGTCTTCTAGGGGAAGGTAGGTAATCTACCATAAAATATAAGCGACCGTGTAGTAGTTAAAACGGCGCATCTAATAAAAAGACATGGCAGGATACGTATAACTTCTGCTATGCAAATAAGACGATATTGGAAGGGGCCTTTATGTTCCTTATGTAAAGAAAACCTAAATAAATAACAGTTCTTTGACTGCTACGAGACTAAAGTCCCTACTTTCTATATTCCTGAATAGCGTACAAAATTTGTGACGTCGTACTGTGTTCAAATTTGATTTAGGTTCATAACATTTCCGATTGGTTGGCAGTAATTGATAAAATCAAATAAATGTCACAAATCAGTTTCATGACAATAGTACCTTAGATTTGACCGATCGATCGTTGACCTCAAGAGACAGCGTTGCGTGTCACGGATCAATAAAGTACTTATATTATATTGTTTTGTTTTCTTTATCTACGAGCTTGTTCATGTTAAAATATTCGATCAGTTGAAATTAAGATGAAAGGCACTTGTTCTCCTCATCATTGTGACCTTTTTTTTTCTGTTCAAGATCATACCTGGGAACCTTGTAGTTACGGAAATATGGGGGTCAAACTTTTCACAAGTTTTTTGTAAATTGTGAAAAGTTTTAAATAAGATAGTTTATTTTTCTAAACGCCATAGCGTGGTTGTATTTTTAATCATAATCGTACAAATTAAAGTAACGTTAAAATAATTAAAGACGTAACACGTCACGTAGGTACGTGGTCGTATAACGTTATAATTTTAAAAGAACATGTGACATATTACCACACAAAAATGAGTTTTAAACAGCTGTTTTAGATAATCAGACTGTCATCTTTTCGGTGAACATGGACCTTAGACTCCAGTTTATTTCTACTCTGTCTATTTATTAATTAAGAATGTATCAGCGTGTTCGTGCTAGGCCCACTCGTCTCTGAATCAATCAGTTTTGACACGCGACGACAGTCATAACCTCAGGTGTTGGCATATAGGTACTATAGGACTAAACTTGCTTCAGCCAACAGATCAGTACAGGCCGAAAGACGAAGAAATTCAATAAATGTACCAAATTTGAGATATTGATGTATTTTTTTTGACTAGCAAAACCTTGAACTGCGCTTCAAGTAGTAATTCATGACTTTAATGTAATTTCATTGAGGGAAAGAGATGGCGCTATACACGCCGTCTAGCTCCATCCCTTCCTCATGCTGAAATAAGATTAAAACAAAACTGCTGGTAGATTCGTTCCAGTCTAGGACTTGTGCAATCTAGAGGAAGGTATAGTACTTCAACTGTCATTATGTGCTGACGGTTGAACAGTAAACAATAGACTTTCTAGTTATTGTCTGTGTCTGGTTTATGGCGTTCAATAGCTTCAGCTGTCTTAAGACGTTGATTGGTAGAGACTATAGCATTTAAGAACTATTGTTTCTAATATTTGTCGTTGAAGTTTGCTCTATAGATGGCGCCAATTAAGAGGACTATATCGGTCATTGCCCTTTCCCTAATATCATTCTCTTCATACGAATAAAAAAAAATGAACCTTATCATATGGTTTCGTTGAAAGTTACGATAGATCTATGATGATTCAGTACTTGAACAACTTTTTAGAGAGTCAAAAACTCATTTTATTGAGACTAACCGTCAAATTGATCTAATCGAGGCCTATCGAATCCTACGTACTTGCACTGCTGTTCAAGTACTTTTTGGTTTCCAAACTTAAAAACTTTAATAAATGTAAGTGGGTCAATGACCGATATTGTCATCTTAACTGACACCAACTATAGAAAAGCTCTGACCTTATTGGTTATGTTCTGGAGAAAGGTCAGATGCGTAGTAAGCGCTACTACAGCCCGCGTGCATGCATGACAAGATTTACGAGTGTGGACGAATCGAAAGGATACAGATCACATGTGGCGGTACTTTCATACAAGCCTATACAGCTTGGCTTGCCCTTATTACCCTTATTAGCCGTTATTACTGCTTGCACTAGAGACTTGCCGTATTTTTGGCCCCTTGGCACGCCACTGGTCACATCATATGTAGCATTCTGTAATATTTGCCTACCCGCATGGGAAAAAGGTGTGAGTATGTGTGTATCATAGAATTATTAGGTTTTAAAACGGCAGCAGATAGGGAATGAAAACCATTCGACCGTCGTCCGTGATCGATTCCAGCAATAATGGTTAAAGTGCATTTTTAAATATACAAATAAACAGTATTCATTTTTATCTTATCTTATGCAGTACACTGGGAGCAATAAATAAAGATACAGAAACAAATTTACATTTTAATACAGGTACAGAAATTCCCTTCAGAGAAGTAGGTACAGTTTGCCAAATGTAAAGGTATACTAGGTAAACACTGATTGTACCTACTTACAGCTGTACTGTAATTTATGACTTATGCCGTCTAGACATGGACATAAAATATGGAAAGGTTATCGTCGAGGCATGGTGGCTTAGGGATTTCTAAAAGATTGTTTTGAAATTAATGCCCCTAATTACAGACCAAACCATATTTTGGAAGTTTATCTCGTGTCATTTTTTTATCTGATAGGCACTTGAATATTGTGCTTAGTTATTAATGACCTTGCAATTCGAGTTTTTATTACGGTTGTTTAGTATATGTAGGAATAATTCAAACAACCGCACAGCTACTTTATTAACCCCCGACGCAAAACGACGGGGTGTTATAAGTTTGACGTGTGTGTGTGTATGTATGTGTCTGTCTGTGGCATCGAGCTCCCGAACGGATAAACCGATTTCAATTTTGTTTTTTTTTTTGTTTGAAAGGTGAATTAGTCGGGAGTGTCTTTAGAGTCGTGTCGGAGACGGGAGTGCCGCCACAAAATTGCGGATTTCATATTAATTCATGAACTCCCTCAATATGGGTATCAAATGAAAGGGCTTGACTGGTAGAATAATGTATACTAAATTGAAAGGGAATGGCGGTAATATATTATTATACTTCGTACATACCTTAAAATTATGATCTTATGTGTTTGAGATGTTTTTAATTTTAAATTTAATGTAACTTGTTTCAATATACTTGTTCCATAATCATCATCATCATCATCATCATCTCAGCCGAAAGACGTCCACTGCTGGACATAGGCCTCCCCCAAGTGTCGCCACATTGACCGGTCCCTTGCTACTCGCATCCACCGGACTCCCGCAACCAAGAATTGTTCCATAATACAAATGTTATACCAATTTTTACGACTTACGTGCAATTCCTAGTAATACATCAACCGGTTATTAAAACCAGTCAAATGTAATCACCTGTCATCATCAGCATCCCACAAATGACTGTACTTTATGGTCACCCTGACGCCGACGCGTATTCCACGTTGCAATGTTGCTGTCACCATAAATCTGTTACAAACTGCGGACAGACCAACTGACGCGGCCATGTTTAATTTGTGGTTTTATGTGGGTTTGTTTACTCATTACTCTGTTACTGTTATTTCCAGTGAAGGGAAAACATTTACCTATACTATGAAATTAGGAAATACTTAGCCTGTCGGCTGATTGGCAGACAACACCAATATAATCATGTACTTTTGTGCTGTATATATGTCACCGTAAAATTGTCAAACACGTTATATTACAATATAACGTGTGTTAGCGACTAAATAATTAAAACCGCTGGTTCAGGATATGAGTGCGTGTAATAATTTTCTAACATGACAAGACCACCCTTCAAACATAAAAACAAAAACATAATAGAAAAATATAAAAAGTATAAAAGAGGCGCGTTGCGCACATTTCCTCCCTTTTTTTCTTAAGACAGCTTGACCAGCTTCTTGAGGGGTCGCCGTAAGACACCAGTCGAAGTCATAACATCAGCCACCCGCACAATGCCATCGCGTCCTGGGAAAGTCGCAGTGATGCGCCCTCTAGGCCATGCGCCTCTTGGCATATTGCTATCTACAAACAGGACAAGATCTCCGACTGCAACATCTGGTACTTCTCCTCGCCCGCGCCGTGGAATGAGGGTCGGTAGATATTCGAGCACCCACCGTCGCCAAAAATGGTCGGCTAAACGGACTGCTCTGCGCCAGCCACTTCTCGAAGACAGGTCTGAGTCTGACAGAGTCGCTGGTATTGGGCGGCCTGAAGACGAGTTCAATATGAAGTGCATTGGCGTCAATGCTTCCTCGCTGCCGGGCTCTACTGGAACATGCGTCAACGGGCGCGTGTTCACTAACGCCTCCACTTCTGCGAGGAGTGTGCGCAGTACCTCATCCGTAGGAGCTCGTTCTGAAAGGGTGACTCTGAGCGCCACCTTCACCGATTTGATCAGCCTTTCCCACGCCCCGCCCATGAAGGGAGCTCCGGGAGGTATGAAACGCCAGTTAATCTTCTCTATCGCTGCATAACGGGGTACAGCAGCATCATAAAAGGCCCGAAGTTCTCTGTTGGCGCCTACAAAGGCGGTTCCATTATCTGACCAAATTTCTGTTGGCGCTCCCCGTAAGCCTACAAAGCGGCGGAGGCTCATAATGGCAGAATCTGCAGATAACGAGTGTACAACGTCTAAGTGGACGGCGCGGGATACGAGACACGTGTAAAGAGCGAAATACCTCTTCTCCCTTCTTCGGCCGACAGCAACTTGAATTGGCCCGAAATAATCCAGTCCCGAAAACGTGAACGCTCGTCTATGGTGTGCCAGACGTGCCTCTGGTAAATCTCCTTGAGGGGGCTGAAAGTTCACAGCTCTTCGAATTCGGCAGAACTGACAGTTAAAGGCGACTGTGCGGACTGTATTTCTTAAACTAAGTAGGTAGTAGTCTTGGCGCAACTCGTTAACAACTGTCTCTGTGTTCGCATGTGCAGCCCTTCGATGATGGTGGTGTACAAGTAGATGCACGGCTGGGTGTCTTCCGTCAAGAACGATGGGGCTTTCCGTTTCTGCTCTTACTTGTAATACGGCTGATATGCGGCCAGACAAGCGCATCAATCCATCATCGCTCATAAAAACAGATAATTTTGACAATCGGCTGGTGCGTGGCAAGGGTTGGTCTAGATGGCTGGCCAGACGTCTAATTTCGTCAGGGAATAAATCTAGCTGTGCTTGTCGCAAAATGTGCGTCTCTGCTAGACGTATGCCAGCTGCAGTCAACTCTCTGGTAGACCCACGCGAAGGACGTGAGATACCCAATGTGGATAACTGGTCTGTAGGCTGAAACATAAAGGTACACAGGCCCCCTTCAAAACGAACGAGATTGTCTACGCACAAACCCCTTTTATAAAGACTACGCATTCGCAGCAATGTCAAGTACTTATGCGCATTTGCAGTCGCACGCACCAGTCTCAGCCAGGAACTAAAACGCTTGGGATCAGCTGAAACTGGCTCATGCTTTTCAACATCACTAATGAGATGAACTAAGTCAGATCGCACTGCGCGTTTGCTCTCTTTTTCTATGCCTGGGTATTCGGAACCACTGGGCTCGTTGGGCCACTCGGAGGAGAGTAAAAGTTCAGGGCCGGATATCCAGCGTGACTCTGGGGATAACGTTGTACCTTTGATGCGAGTCGCATCGTCCGCGACATTTAAATGACTTGGCAACCAGCGCCATTCTTTGACATTCGTTATCTCCAAAATCTCACCTATTCTATGTGAGACAAATGGTTTGAAAGAGCGGGCCTCGCTGCGCAGCCATCCTATGACCGTCATAGAATCGCACCAAAATATGCGTTTGACAGGCTGACGTCTGTGCGCTTGACAGATTGTTGCAGCGAGGCGAGCTGCAATCAAAGCTCCTTGGAGCTCTAAACGATTGATGGAAACTGGCTTTAGAGGGGCTACTCGAACTTTGCTACAAATCAGTGCCAACTTCACATCACCATTCTCTAAAATAAATCGCCAATATGCAACCGCGGCGAAAGCGGCTTCGCTTGCATCACAAAAAATGTGAAGTTCGCACTTGTCTACTTTGAGCTCGCCTGGACAGTAGCAGCGTGGGATCTGCAAATGGGAGACCGCGAATAAATTTTCAAACCAAAGTCTCCACGCCGCACTGTCACTCTGCGAAAGTTCCTCGTCCCAGTCGAGACCTTTACGCCATGCGTTCTGGAACATAATACGGCCTCTTACAACAATTGGCGCTAAAATACCGAGTGGGTCGAAGACACGCATGACGTGCGCCAACACTTCCCGTTTAGTGAGCTTATTTGACAACGCTTCTTGACCTTTTAAGCCTATATTAAAACTGATCGTATCAGTGATA
The DNA here is from genome assembly GCA_916618015.1 of Xestia c-nigrum. NCBI lineage: Eukaryota > Metazoa > Arthropoda > Insecta > Lepidoptera > Noctuidae > Xestia > Xestia c-nigrum. The sequence goes on from OU745264.1 coordinate 6,154,109, forward strand.
GGTTGCCAAATTAGCCCAAGCGTACGTACGGGCGTAGTGTTGTGGCCTAAATTGACGTCTACATCTTTGCTAGCTACAAGCACTTCAAGCAAGCTCTCTTGCGGCAACAGAGAGAGTGCTGAGAGATTGCTTGAAGCCCATGCGCGCATGTCGAAGCCAGCATGTCGATGAATAGCGTGAATTTCGGCTGCAAGTTTAGCAGCTTCATCGACAGAGTCTAAACTTACGATACAATCGTCCATATAATGGTCGACAATGATGGCTCGAGCCGCGTCTGGATATCGTTCCTGCCATTCCATTGCATTTTTATTTTTGATGTACATGGCAGTGAAAGGACTGGAAACGGCACCGAAAATCATAGACGACATGCGATAGGTTTTTATTGATTCGTTAGGGCTATCGCGCCATAAAAATCTTTGTGCGTCACGATCTTCGATACGTATTTTGATTTGGGGAAACATTTCGCGTATGTCTCCTGTTAGAGCAACTTGGCCTTCCCGAAATCGCAGTAGGATACTTAAAAGTGGCTGAAGTAAATCGGGGCCAGTCAACAAAAGCGAATTTAATGATACACCATTACTTTTCGCGGCAGCGTCATGCACGACTCTTAATTTATTTGGCTTATTCGGATTGATTACGCCAAAATGCGGTAGATGCCAGACGGGTGACTTGGCGGTGTGCACTTCCGAGCACAATTCGGCGTAACCCTTCCGAATCATATCGTGTATATTTTGACGGTACCGCTCCGCGTAATTAGGATCCCTAGACATCTTCCTTTCAAGACTGAGGAACCTCGATAAGGCAAGTTTATAGCTGTCAGGTACAAGCAAGTTGTCAGACTCCCAAATCAAACCAACTTCAAAACGACCGCTAGGTAAACGGTGCGCTGTGCGCTCAAGAATTTGGATAGCACGTTCGTCGTCAACATTGCGCGCTTCTCGCTTCGAAATGCCAATAGAATCTAAACTGTATTGCTCTCTAACTAATTGCTCTAACACAGCGCGATCGCTTGTGTCAGCATCTGACGACTCGATCACCATTGCATGGTTTACAGTGTCGACCGGAACAGTTCTGCTGCAACCAAAACCAAATAATGCCCAACCTAAGGCAGTACAAATTGCAACCGGCTGATTTTTGGTGCCTTTACGCGTGATTCTTGACATGCTAAGGTGCCAATTGTCGATGCCCATAATTATCGTAGGCCTCACTTCGTCATAACAAAACTCATCGATTATGTCCGAAAGATACGAATATTTCGATACGCTCGCCTTGTCGATCGTTTGTCGCGCGGCGCCTAATCCTGGGATTGCCCGGGCTTTACGAATTACATATGTTTCTTTAGCACGACGGCCTTTGATTTGGAAATCAACGTACTGTACCGTCGTATCTTTGCTCAAACCGCCTACACAATCTAGACGTATCTGCTTCTCGGGCCCGCAAATGCCTAATTTCTTCGCGATTTCCAAATCAATGAACGTGGCCGTGGAGCCGTCGTCCAGTAGGGCATAGGTATCTACACTACCAGCGGGGCCGGACACGGTCACAGCGATGATCTTCAACAACGGACGCGGAGGACAAACGTGCCCTGAATTTTCAGGCGTGACGGAAGTCGAGGCATGTGTAAGGAATTCCTTAAATTCGACGTCACAGGACGCAGAAGCAAGCGTGGAAGCCAACGAAGCAGACACTGGTACGGTAGCGGTCGCGACGGCCTGCGGCAGGGCGTTGGACGGGCCCAGCGCGGACGCGTCGCCATCCACGTCTACGTGCGCGGCTGCGGCGCGCTCATAGTTCGGGTTGTGCAGTAATGCGTGGTGACGGAACTTACAACCGTCAATGTCACACGATTTTTTAGCCTTACACAAATTTAATCTATGCCAACCTACTTTTAGACATCTATGGCAAACTCGTTTCTTTTTAATCAATTTCCATCGGTCATCAACTGACATTGACACAAATTTGTCACATTGATTTAATGCATGCGATTGTTGACAAACGATGCAAATATTGTTTTTACACGCAGTTGTCGATGAATTTGATGAAAAATGCGGCGCTGAATGTGTAACAGCGTGCTGGTTTTCAGCGACAGCGTGCACGTGATCCCTGGCCCGTCTACTGTCTAATGCGTAAGACGCAGTAGCCGGCTCAGTGATTATGCCAAAGCGAGCCTGGAGGTCAATCTCGTGCGCTAGAAAGTCTGCTAATATTTCTAGCTTCGACTGATCACCAGCCTGGTAACGAGCGGCAAAATCTATCCACTTAGCTCGCAATAATGGTGAGATTTTCGTAATAACCGCCTGAAAAAGTTCCGGCGATGCGAGATACTCCGAATGTTCTAACAAACGAATTACCTCAACACAGTTGCGAACTCGGCTAGTAAAAATAGCTAGATCTTTACCTTCTCCACTAACACGCGGCAGTGCGCGCACTGCGGCGACCTCTTGCGCCACCACAAGCTCAGGGCGGCCGAAACGGGTATCGAGCGCACGCAGCACGGCGCCGGGTTCACGCGCCGTGACTAGCAGCGCCGCCACCGCTTCGCGCGCTGCGCCTGTGAGCGCCGCGTTTAGGCGCGCTAGGTTGGTGGCAGCACTATATGAACCTTGCGTATCTTAGAAGACCTTTTTAAGGCTAAGCCAATCTAAATGAGATTTTCCATCAAACCTAGGTAAAGGAACGTTATGTATTCCGGGGCTATTGCCTTTATTAACATTAGCAATCAATACTTCGAGGGACTTTATGAGCTTCGGGACCTCCGTGCTGTTCTCGTTGCATGCCGCTTCCGGGGCTGCATCGGAGGCCTGTGGCCCTGTCGCTTTCCACGCAATGGGCGCGACATGCGCTTCGGGGTCTGCTTGCCTGAAAGCATTATTACGTTTAAACGTTGTATTACAATTACGGTCCGCTTCAGACTTACTAAGCCACTGGTGTACGCGGTGGCTGCTCCTCGAGCTGCGCTGACTCGCGTCAGCTTCGATGGCGGCAATTTCTGCGCGGAGCTCTAAATCAGCAGCCTCGCGTTCGACGACTAATCGCTCGCTCTCTAGTTCGGCGAGGCGACGCGCATGTAGCGCCTCCGCGGCCAACCGTCTGGCCACTGCCGTGGCTGAGGAGCGAGATGAGGTCGTACTAACGGGTCGAGAAGGCGCCGGTGGTGCGGTCGCCGAACTGGCGTGAGGGTCGGTGGGCGCAGGCAGCGGCTCCAGCTCCCTCTTCGCAACGGTCTTACCTTCATTACCCATTACCATAGCTTTTGCAGCTGATCCGGCTCGAAGGACCAAAATGTTAGCGACTAAATAATTAAAACCGCTGGTTCAGGATATGAGTGCGTGTAATAATTTTCTAACATGACAAGACCACCCTTCAAACATAAAAACAAAAACATAATAGAAAAATATAAAAAGTATAAAAGAGGCGCGTTGCGCACAACGTGTTTCTCTCTAGCGATATTGTAATGTCTCGAATTATTGTCAACTGAACATACGGAAGTATCTCTGCCCCCATAATCGGGACTTGGGGCACCCCCCCGTTAGGTTAGTTAGGTTCCTTTAAACCCTGCACTTGGACCCCGCAAAGCGGGGCTCCGTCGACTACGCTATTTAGGGGTATATAAAGTGTTTTAAGGTTAGGTTATATTAATCGATATTTCTCAGGAATCAGTATCTTTTCATGAGAGTGGTACCACTGGGCAAAGGGGACCCCTCCTTCTCTCTACACAACGTGAGTTGACTATCATCGCATGCATTTCACTAAAAATAATGCGTTTTATTGTAAGCAGTATGTTCATTTGACAATAATTCGATATCGCTAGAGATATTACAATATAACGTATTTGACAATTTTACGGTGACATATACATAAATAAACCATTGATGATAAATTCGTGTGAGAAGACATACGTTTCTTCTGAATGTGCGGAGGTGCATAACATAAATATTTTCAAATTCACTCATACACAATGTAATTGGATTGCAATGCAGTAAACGCCTTTTTTAAGTTGTAACTTTAATCCTGCATCGTTCAGCTGCTAGATAAAGTATAACGCCCATGACTTCCGGTGCTTTGTACTCAGGGAACAAAATATACAACGTGTAACAGAAAGGGTATAGTCATATGAAAGGGTATAGTCAAATGAAAGGGTGTGCTACAGACCATCCAACTAAACAACTTTTTCTTTGGTACCACCATCGAAATCGCGAAAAAATAATCTGCTGTCTCATACATTTGGTCGAGTAGATATTGGAATTTTGTATGGGGCCGTTGATTATTTTTTCGCGATTTCGATGGTGGTCCCATGGAGAAGGTTGTTCAGTTTGATGGTCTGTAGCACATCCTTTCATATGACTATACCCTTTCTGTTACACGTTGTATACATGACAATAAAGTACAAACACACTGCTGGTTGTGACATAATCGAATAGTTTCCACCAATAAAGCTGTCTTATCAAAGTTCATTTAAATCATGCTCCTGCTCCCAAGTGCAATGGAAACCGAAGTCACGGCTTAACTTTAACGAGCTCAAGTTAAATCCAACTTATCGAATTCAATGTCAACATTTCGATTCGATTTTCGTATACAACTAGAATAAGTACCTTCATAGTTATAGGTATTCGTACATTGCTAGAACTCCCGTAAAACTATTGGCTGAGTAATAAATCCGAGTCTTTCATATTGTTTTACTTTGCACCCTCTAGTTCAAAGATTCCGGACCCGACATTCCGAATTCTGATGTCGAACTTTGCACGATTGAAGTCGGGTGCGAATTGTTGGGAAGTCCTGCGAAATGTGAAACGCATGGAGTTTCTAGTGCTGAGTGATGTGATGGGAATTATTCCTATAAGGGTTGAGGGTAGACGCAATAATGGGTGACAGGTTGACGTATTCAATTAATAGTTTATGTTGTGTGTGTATTAATATTAATGACGTGATTTGCCTGTTACGATGTTTGTGCAAACAGGTAATCTAATTAATTTAATGGAGCAGATTTGATGGCTTAGTAAAGAAGCGAACAACAACAGGTTTTTTGCTTTTCACAATGTGTATTACATGATACGTTCTACGTAACGTGTGTTTACAAGAAAGATATCACATGACATATATTTTTACTACAGTCATTTGACGCCGCACGTTTTGTGCTATAATAAAATTCTCACATTTTCCCTGTCTCCTCTCTACTTGGCCACTGGCGTGAAAAGGTGCATAGGGTAGCGCGCTCTAAATGAGAAATTCCTGAAGTACGTGCACCGTACGGATAGCGACGATAGGGTTGTCTACCCCTTACCTACAAAACATCGATATTCGATACTTACTTATGTTCGTTTATCGATACTTCAGCATCAAATACAGCGAGCACTTGAATCCGTTCAATAAACTTCAAAATGTTTGCTAAACATGAAACCTCGCTTCAGCATATTTATTCAAGTTTTATAAACTTTTATTTTTTGTTTGCATCGTATCGTAAACAGGACCTGTCGAAAACAACTTGTGCATATACAATTACTCGTAATTTCATCGATATCGATGATTTAATTTCTGTTGACATCCCTCTCGAGTTCCAAAGGAGCTGAAAGAGGCTATTTGGTGTGCGTATTAATTCGAGCTTCATAATACGGAGTTTATTAAAGAGACTCGAATTTTTCGCGTACTTTTCACCCTATACTGGGTCGGAAGTTAATTTTTTTCCAACGCCAACGTTCCAAGATGGCGGCCGCGAAATGTAATAAGTAGCCTTTTTATGAGTACCTCTTGAAAGTGTCTCCAGGAATTTCTGGGATATTGGAATTTATATTGGCTTTATATTGTGATGTACCTTCTTGGGAGTTCTAATTAATTAAATTACGATGTTCTATGGTTTTGACAAGGGATGGAGTTGTCGACAAGTATTTTTGATTTGAAAATCATTATTTGCTTGCCAAACCATTTTGTTTTTTTTTAATCCCATTCTTAAAGCAGTCTCTCTGAGGAGCTCGTGGATAAATAATAACAGCGTGACGCTCGTACGCACGAACTTCAGGTTACGCTGCGTCTGCCTAGGTTGGTTTGTGAATGGATGACTATACAATTCAGCGAGTTTCCTCCGTGCCTCAGAAAGCACGTGTAGGCGTTGGTCCCGGCTGTAATTTGTAGATCTTTAATAACCAGGCCTACTAAGGGGTATCGTATTACCCAGTACTGACTGGGTTGTGAAGGTCCGATAAGCAGTAGCTCCATGTAAAATACTAGCATTTAGATGCATCATAATATTGAAAATCTCCAATTACGGACGGTGATCCTCAAACAAGGCATTTATCTGTAGTTAATATAAATTCTAAAATCATAAGTTGTAAATTGATTTACTTATTAATTTTCGATAAACTTTATTCATAGTCCCGAACAACAATTGTATCTACCCATTACTAACCCAATATCACAATCATAGATCCTACACAATATAGCCCAAGAATACAGGGTGTATCCCAGCCTCTTTAATATCGACTGCAAAGCGAATAGCCCGAGGTATTAGAGCTATCTAGCTTTCCTTTCATTCCTATTGTACTACAAAGGCAAGTCAGTACATTACTTACCCGTTATTGGTCGCTATCTGCTGTCCGCATCACGTTTGTGTTCAACATGGCCGATAAAATGTAATTTTAGTAAACAGATGGTTCTAATTTTATGGTCTACGGGTTATAGCTTAAGGCTGGGATTGGAACTATCTAGGACCTAGATTCTATAGGTGTTGTTATCTAGATAGACATCGATTGGTAGGTTTCCGATGTACTGAACGGTTTTATGGTTATTTTTATCGATATGTTAATTAAAATCGTATTCTTATAGGAGTGTTTGGGAAATCGTAAAATGTTCTTGTAGAATACAGAATTTTATTAAACCTTTGAGTATCTACGCGTTGATTGAAATCTGTAAGGATGTAATTTATAGTCGCTTTAAGTATCACTCCTTTCATAATACTGAGTAGGATTCATTACTGACCAATAAAGGACCATTGTCACGCATAAAGTCTGAGAAGAACTTAATTCTGTTCTGAATAATTTCAACTAAGCAAGTTATCATGTCTTAAACAAAGCAATAACCTAACCATGCACAAACTAATTTCAGCTAAATACTCAATCTAGTTTAACAACATATTTGCAGCAGATCCTCTATCAATATCCGTTAAATCACTTTTGGTTTGGGCCAATATCTCAATACATTGAATGTTGGGCTAATATCTCAAATGCTGGGCCAACGTTGGCAGCCGTCGAGGCGGGTAAAGTAATGGATATCGTCACGCCAATGGCTCGTCCGTCTTTCGGACGATAACGACACGACATATCGTGAGCGGGATGTCTGACGGACGGCAGTGGACATTGTAATCGTATTTGAATATGGAATATCTAAATGTGTTTTAGTTGGTACAAATGGTAGTAGGAGCAACTGATTAACGGCCATTTTTAATAACTTTCTGTTCGATTTCAGTACGTTGATCTCTGTTTGAAGTTTTGCTTTATTTTTAGGGCCTGATGTGTGTGGACGCGGAAGAGCAAGTGGCTGTAGTTCATTGAAGGATTGACTAAAACTATCACTGGAGTAGTTTTGTAGAAACCAAATATATAAAACCAAAATTACATTGTTTGAATTTTTCTCTCAAATCAAGCATTTTCAAGTGATAAATGACTGAATTTTTAATACGATGTCAGAAGGTCTTCGTGAACTTCGCCAAAGTAATTAATTACTTAGGAAAATTTGACAGTCCAAAATGAACTTTGTTAATTAGAATATTTTTCGGAAGAACAATGGTTTATTGACAATGGTACTGAGCAAACTAGAGTCGGTTACACATTTTGCTGAGTTTACCGAACTTTTGGACCTCTATAAATTCAGGATGTTCGAATATGAGGCCCAAAAGTGTAAAAGTTATGTTATCTGTAGCTACGGAACCAATTGCTTTTAAAACTTTGTCTATTAATTTCCAGTTTCAAGTTCGCTTACTATGGTCCGATTAAATGAGTTGTTCGGATCTCGGAACTGAGTGTGGGAATCACTCGATCTAGATTTTCACTTGGTACGTGTCTGGACCGGTCTTAGTCGCCTTATATTGGATCGTGGAGCGTTTAGAACGAGACGAGCTACTTGCGCGAGTTGTTGACTAACTTCGGATTAAGATTGGAATAAATTTTGTTGCATTTCGACGTGAGGAGATTGGTTTATTGGACTTTAGATATTGTTCTTTTATTTAACAGATACATTTTAACAATTAACTGAATCTGTTGGCGCAATCAATTTGACCCTCTATTGTCAACAACATCATTACATTTCAAGGCATGGTTTAATCTTCGGTATTAATATCTAAGTTTGTGGTTGAGCGGTAACGTCTACTCCACTGTAACAATATTACGAAACGCCATTTCAGGGAAACGGCTTTGATTAAATCTCGAAATTTGAGTACTTTATATATGTTTTTATGTATAAAAGTCTGCAAGTTTTTGTATATATTCTTTGGATGCATGCTGCCTTCAAAGCAGCACGTTGCAAAAAAAGTGTACTAAAGTCTTGGAGCGAATCCCATTAAAACTAAACCGCCTTTTTTAGTGTTGTTTAACGCCGTACCTCGGTTTCAGACTCATCTCACTTTTCCCTATTACGGCTCGCTATTTTAATTGCTTCTGCAGTTGGAAATTCGTTAGCTCTCATGGTAGTTAAAATTTAATATTTCATATCTCTCGTTTTTTTGAGTTTTTTCGTTGTTCTGCCGAGCCGTCGTTTTGCATTGAAATGTATCTCTTTTTTTGCCAGTCCACTAGCGTGAATTGGATCGTATTTTCCGATGGAACAATATAATTCATCAAAAATGTGGAGTACGTGCTGTGGGCTGGGGAAAAAGTCAATAAAAAAGGCAGTTAGAATATTAATAAAGAGGATTAATACAGGGGACAGGTTCCAGGCTGTGCTTTTACCTAATATCGTCATTGAATCATTTAAAGTCTTTATTTCTGTTTTCTACACAACTACAGTCACTTAGCTAGTGTGCTCTATCACTTTAAAAGCAATAAACAACACAATATCACCTATGCAATAAACCAATAACGTTCAGTAAACGCAGCACAAATTATTGCTAAGTCGAAGGAATTGTATTAGGTGAACGTCACAGTCGACGTTAGCTACATCCATAGTTTCTAGTTTCCCTTGTAAACTACAGTGATAATTAAGCTGAACTATGCTTCAGTCCGGAAGACGATACATTGGAAGACCTCCCACTAGGTGGACCGATGACCTGGTGAAGGTTGCGGGAATCCGGTGGATGCGAGTAGCAAGGGACCGGTCAATGTGGCGACACTTGGGGCTTATGTCCAGCAGTAGACGCCTTTCGGCTGAAATGATGATGATGATGCTTCAATCGTGGGTTTTGGTATGGGACAAGCAGGTTACTTTATATACAACGTGTCATGTTAAATGCGCAAAACCTCAGACACCCTAAATGATTTTTAATTCAATTGACCGAGAGAGAAAAAAAAACATAAAAAAAAATTATGTGCTGTTTTAGTTTTACTGGCAAGAACTATTATTATCTCGCGTTTGTGGAAAATTTTAATTGGACGACAACCATTTTGTGTTTGCTTGTTTACCTATTTTGGCGGGTTTGCACACGTGATAGCTTGAATTATTAATAAATAGACAGGGCAACATTTTTAATGAAGGTTTTTTTTGAAAAATGCGACCTATGTACATTAAAAAGTGGTTCAATTGATTCTGCTAGTGATTCTGATCAAACTATTTTCAGGTTTTGCGCATTTAACGTTACACGTTCTATAATTTATTTCATCACTACTGCTTTCAAAACAATAAAGGAAAACGTGAGTACCTAAATCAGCAAGGCTAAAAACCATCAATTCGAGGACATTGAAATCTACCAATGCGCACTGGGTCCGTGTTCTGCCAATTCCTTCTAATAGAGAGCCCTGGGGCCTGGGGAACAGTGGGAACGTTATAATATGTATTCTGGTTCCATAAAGGGTGTAAAACACCTCTTAACGAATCCGAAAGGTACTTGTTACCCCGTCATGGCGATAATTTTTTGGTATAATACACCATACCTTTTAGTTACGGACATATTGGGGGCAACACCCGTTCCAACTTTGCGACAAGTTTGTTTTTTTTTTTAATACAAGTTTTTACTTTAAACACTTCTACGACCCCCGTACTATTCAATCCATTCATGTTTTCAGTGCTTTAAATTGAATTCATACAAAACGTCATTTTTTCATTAAAAAAAAGTCGTTTCCTAGCAATAATTTTTGTGTAAAGTTACTTAGTTTATGTACAGAATGCTTGGTTGATGGCTTCGTGATGAGGTGGTTTACACCTGTATATATTTATACGGATTCTTTCATTTATTGCTAAAGAAGTCAAGTTTCTTTTTTTAATATTGAGAAAGAATTTCATTACAATGAAATCATTTAGCCTATTAGATATTTCTTCACATTACATGCATATTTTCTAGCTTTAAATTATCTAGTATGAGAACAGTAGGTATTACTCAATCAAATCACGTTGGTACCTAGATATGATAAACGAGGGTTTTGGAGAAGCTGCCAAAAATCTAGAAATCTGGTTCCCTAAGTACCTCTGGAAGTCAGATAGAATGGTAATGTTGCCGACTAAAACTTCTCTCTTGGTGTCATGTATGCACACGAAATGCTGAGTTAATTAGAATTTCGTTTCTGCTAAGGTTTTAGTGGATGAAAAAAGTATGTGGAACTATGAATATTTCATTTTAAATTATGACTTGAGAGCAGCGGTGGCCCAGTGGTGGCGGGCCCGACTTACGAACAGTAAGTCGTGGGTTCGAACCCAGACAGACGCATTTCTTTGCGTTATTTATTTCATCACCGCTGCTCTCAAAACGGTGAAGGAAAACATCGTGAGGAAACCGGCATGTTCTAGAACCAAAAATTCGAAGATTGCGAATTGGTAGATATGTGACATCTACCAATCCGCACTGGGCCCGCGTGGTAGATTATAGCCCATTCCCTCTCATTGAGAGGAGGCCGTGTCCCAGCAGTGGGAATATTATAGGGTGCTGATGATGATGATGATGAATTATGACTTTAAAATATTCTGTTTAATTTTGAGCCGTTATTGTGGGAATACTCCGCCGTAGTCATGGGGCCGGCATGGTCATCGGTTCGTGTGGACAGAGGTCTGGCAATTGTCTTTTTTAAACTTTCACGGTCAGAACACGAATACCCGTATTCATATGTTTTATAAGAGGACTGGGACTTTTATTGGCCAAATAATTCGTATTTCCTTTCAATATGGCAATGCTGCCAATCTTCTGGGGTGTTTCCGGGTGACACCTATGTAATACTCTGTAGGCGTCAGAGTAGGTACTTAAGTGCCTTTTTTGCTTTTGTATACTTGCATTATAAGTCAGTTTTTAAGGTTCCGTATCTCAAATGGTAAAAAAGGAACCCTTATAATTTTATAATGTATGCAAAAAAATGCAATATTTTTTATAAGATAGAAAAATTCGAATACAGCATATACTCGCCTACGTTCTAAACGAGGCACAGGACTTATACGTCGCGTGGGAGCCGCGTGGGTAAGCAGAACGATTAAATTAGCATGAGCCGACAACTGGGCACGCTACCCTGTTTGTGTCGAGATATCGACCTCGTCAACTAAGGTATTCTGCTTTAAGTACTTGCGACGTTCCTGATTAATACTGAACCAAGTTGCTGCTTCGTATTCTAGCGATAGAAACAGGAATACTTACAGGTTTCCGAGTAGTCACAAGAGAGAAGTTACTTTGTCGGCTTGCATTATAGACATGATGATAAATATATAGAAAAAACACAATACAATAGACAGCGTTACTATTTTGTTTTTTTTTTTTTTAAATAAAATGCTAGAATACAGAAGACAGCAGCACCCCTTCTGTCAGAGTCATTTAAACGCCAAATGACCCGTGTAGTATTGTATAAATAAGATTCCTCGAAGTCACTAAAAACATAATCCATCCATCCTATCATTTCATTACCTACCCAAAATTAATTTGCAAAACAATCATCTAACAAACATAACCCCATATTAACTCGCAAACCGTATCAAATTGAACAGTTACAAACTCGTTATGGAGTTTCATTTTTACCGAACAAAACCCTAAAGGGTCTCGGGACCCGGGAATACCGGGACGCAAATTACCGAGAACCGATATCCGTCATAGAAAACGGTCGAAAAGTTTGACTTAGGCCCAATTTCGGTCGGCGGATAGCCAGAAATAAATCATAGGGGATAGGTATTGTACCCGGAAAGGATGGAATACGTATAAACCCACGTTTGCCTTCTACCAATTTATTTAAGCCATCGCGTGAAAGGATTGTTCGGGAATCGGTCTCGTTATCTTGTTATATGCAATGTGGGAAGTTGCGTTTTGTGTATTTTTCCCGATATATCCATGCTTGTTTCCTTCCAAGAAAAAGGTGTATGTAAATATGTTTGCGTTCTTTTGAAAAGAGGGAGGCTTTTGCTGGTTGCTTTTGTGAGACAATACATGCAAGCTAGTGAATGGCGTAGTTGTAGTGAGGCTGCCTTACGTTCATAGGGTCCTGGGTTCGAATCCCGGTAGGAGCAAATGTTTGTGTGATGACCACGGATATTTGTTTCCGAGTCATGGATGTTTTTGTATTTACAAACAAAAAAGTATATTTGTAGTATATCAACTATCTGGTGTCCACGACACAAGCCTTACACTAGATGGCGCTGTGTGTTAATGTCCAGCGATAATTATTTATTTTTTATTTATTTGACGATAAGACACGAACTCATTGCTATCTGTAGCAATGTTTAACCATTGGAATAGGGTTTTATTCCATAAGAAGAACACAATAAAATTAAAATTAATTTGGCACATTCGGAAAAAAAAACTATGAATTTGCAAATGTGACTGGTCCACTGAGTCTGTTTCAAATATAGATGGAGAGCAAACTCAATTGAAGTTAGATATTTATTGATGGTTTTATTTACTCCTGATCTAGAAAAGAACGATATGTTATTTGTTTTCATATTTATTTTTAAAAAGTTTTTCTGTACTTATGACGTTTGAAACATTAATTTTATTTAATTTTAACTATTGTGATATGTAGTAATATAACGAAAAATAAGTAATACATTTTAAGTGAGTCTTAGGTTCAGTTTCACCGGTTGCGGATAAAGTGTCGGTTAGCCTATTAGGAACTTCTCTGCCAGATAAACTAACACTTTTGGTTTCACAGGTGTCGGATAGCGATATCTGATAGATATAGTATTAGTTATAACCAGCCTTTAAGTGGTAGATACACACTTTATCCGGAACCGGTGAAACTGGCCCTTAAAGTTAAATAAATAGACTAACATCCAACTACCTTAACACGGTCTTATGTACCTACATAACTATATACTAACAGCATATAGTAAACACGTATTATACGTACATGTATGTATCTATTGACCTTGTTCAGAGATCAAACGTTTGTTGATATAAATTAAATTAAAAGAGGCTTTCAATCACATCAAAAGACTCAATCAGTGGAAGGCCACCGCAGTCGAGATCTATATACTAATAAATGTAGACATGAGAGTATGTACTGTAATGGAAATGTTTCGTTATACATGTTTAGTTTATAGTGATGCCTATGTTTTAGAACTTGTTGAGTTTTTAAGAAAATGAAAGGGCTCGTTAATTTAAAAATAAAGTTTTTTTTGTTGTGTTTTGTTTCAGAGTCATGGATGCTTATATGTATAATAATAAGTATCTATGTATTTACAAACAAAAAAGTATATCAGTAGTATATCAACTATCTGGTGTTCACGACACAAGCCTAGCTTAGTGTGGCACTAGATGGCGCTGTGTGTTAATGTCCAGCGATATTTATTTATTTAATTTAAGTAGCCAGTAACCAGTTTTCGCCAGTACTAACAGGGTTGTGGAGGTCAGATAGGCAGTCGCCCCATGTAAAATACTGGTAGTCAGCTGCTTCCGGTTAGACTGAAAGCCAACCAGAGAAAAGGCTAAGCACATGATGATAAGTATGGATGAACTGTGTGAAGGATGATAGGCCAGAAAGAAGGTGTCATGAAATGGCGAGTGATAGAGAATATTAAAGTGGAAGACATGCTGCCGAAATAAATTGGTACCTATAGGGGCAGGAGAACGAAAGTAATGTTGATGATCACACGAACATAATGATGATGATGATGAACACCCACTACCAATTAGATTTGAATGAATTTTATTTATCCTTATTTATGACAATCACCACCTACAACCCTATGTAGGGTGACTTAAAAGTTGTTTGTTATGATGAGTACAACCACGTGTGTAAGTATCGTACACTAATTGCTAGTCACCTTATACATGAAACATTCAAACACTGAGAATTTTCTAAAGCCAACTGGTTTACAGCGCGAACTTTATCGGCTTCAACTTTTTCGAGCTTCCAGAGAACACCTCTAATATTTTCCAAAAGCTTCTATTCAACAAGATACTTGGCGGTCCACGGCTTTTATGTCAACTTATCGAACCCTACAAGCACAATACCGAACCTATCTATATACGTGTCCTGCTCATTACGACAAGATTTCTATACGAACGAAAGAGATAGACGTAGAATGGAAGTGCCCAGAAAAGTGCCAGTGTAGGTATGATGGGTAATATCATTTTCGTATTTTGTACCTTTTTTCATGATAAAATATTTGCTTCGGTAAGGTATATTTTGCGTAAAGTAGATAAAAGTATGAGACCCAAATTCTTTGGCAAATCGAAATCTCTCTCATCGAATTTGCTAGTAACATACCCGAAGATCTAATTACCAATTGTGTGGAATGACCAGTATCTTAGTTGGCTTTGTTCCATTTAATGTCTAGAATGTGGGTACTTGGTAAAGGGCGTGGTGGTATTTAGACGCTTACGGACCACTAAGCACTCACTAAGGCGTTAGGTCTCGCAGAGGACGGACGTCGCGATCGATAGATAGCACGCTACTTGCATTAAATTGTACACGATCAAAGGCAACAGATCGTAATTATAGATATAACTTGGGAACAGACGGAATTGCTGGCACGTCTGGTTCCTGTTTGCTTGTGTGACCTCAACTTATTCGAGTAAGAGAGAAAAAATAAATTGAAAATCAAATGTGAGAAGTGAAGCATATAAAGATATAGGTCATGTCAATTCTTTTATAATGGCATCTTCAAAGTCCCGATACCCTATTGTCATGATGTCGTAAAATGATCCGAACATCAATAATTTATAACAAAAAAATCAATTCTCCGTAATACATCTTGCCTTTTCCGCTGCAGCCTCCAACAACATTAAAAAGCCGTATTTTTTTCTATCAAAGGAGGCCATTTACTTCGTTTTCCCGATGAATTGACATCCATCGATGTCAGAGCGAACAAAGAAAAATCACAGTACATTTGCCCGGCCCGAAAAACCAAGTCATTTTAAAGCTTAGGACTTCGCAATAGCGTCTGACGTGGAGGTACGCGCCATAGATAAATTAGATAGGATTGAGATTTATTACAACTCGTTTAACTATGGTAATTTGTTTAATATAATCTTGAACGGTACTCGACAGATTAAGTGAGGTTAGTTTATGTATCGGATTCAATGATGCTATCGGCGGAAGGTAGAATTATCATGAAATGTGTAGCTATTGGGAAAATAACTATGTAGATGGTGGTTAGACCGCTAGACCCTTCGTATTTTCCAATGGTCGGGTAACATTAACTAACCCATTTTAAGCAGTTACTTATAAAAATGTCGAACACTAGATTGGTATTTTTAAAACTTGTAAGTTATTGATTATACCACCAAATTACAAAATATACTCACTCAAATATATGATGACGAATATTAAGATCGTTTCATAATTTTGGTAATTTTACGGAACGTTCGTGATTAGGTATTTATCATAAACATGTTTATAATACAATCACAAAAGCTCTTCATTTGTGTACACAATTACCAAGAACAGCTCTTATCTTAAGCCAACAAAATGACGTAATAGCTTAGTTGTTTCCCTTCAGAGGGTAGAGGTATAGAGTTTGCATTTGACCTTACGGGGGCCGCCGCAGGGCGCCCGGAGCACACTCCCCGTGGCAGACGAGCCTACATCGGCGATACACACTATTCACTACTTTAACGACAAAGCAATGAAAGTCAATTTACATCGACACCCTCCCTAAACACACGCGCAAAGTAAAAGCTACCTTCAGCTGCTGTAATTAGAGTACATTATGAAACAATTTGTAATCGATCACGTTCGATACTGTAGTGAAGCTAATAAAAACTGAACTTCAGCAACACGTCGTTAGGGTTGTGTTTTGTTTAACACGTAAAAACAGAAGGTTACTCAGCTACTTGTTCAGGCGTAGCTGTTTAGAACATAAAGTTGATATTTGTTCGACCGATGTTTTTTTACAAGGTTGTATGTTAAAGTTTGTCCGCGACGCGTGCTTTTTTGTTATTTGCACATAAAATACGGCCGAAGCTAGTGGCGCAAGTAAGTATGCTAATGTTTTTTATGGCATGTGCCAGGAATAGGCGGGTCTGATCAAATTTATTTGACAGTGTGACATTTTTCAGAGGACAAACGATATTTGGTACCCGAGTGTTTCACAATATAAAGTTCTGGTAGCAATTTATCCATGAACTGAATGGCTTTAGTTCGTTGACTGAACTTTAGAGTGAATTGCCTAACTCAGAGCTAGACTAGAGTACATTTTGCTAACTTTGTCGAAAAGGTCAGCTCGAAATGTCAATTTATAGGTCCTAAGGTTTTGCTTAAGAGCTTAACACACTTCGCTATAATACGAACTGATGAACTTCGGTGTTGGGATTAGGCAAAGATTTACTGTTACAATATAAATTCAGTATTTATGATATAGAAGTAAGAAGGTAGAGGTACTAAAGATAATGCTCAATTCTGGTAATTCAGAAAATGAAACACTTTTATGATTTCATGGAAACTTAAAAACGAAAAAGAAATCACAATCAATTCAATAAGAGCATTAATTACTATCTATCTTCTATAATATAAAAATGAATCGCAAAATGTGTTGGTAAGCGCATAACTCAACAACGCCTGGACCGATTTCACTAATTCTTCTTTTGTTGTGTTTGTTATTGTCAGGAGAAAGTTCTTATTAAAAAAATGTAGTAGTAGGAAGGTAGTAGTAGGTAGGTAGTAGCAGGTAGGTAGTAGTAGGTAGGTAGTAGGTAGGTAGTAGTAGGTAGGTAGTAGTAGGTAGGTAGTAGTAGGTAGATAGTAGTAGGTAGGTAGTAGTAGATAGTTAGTAGTAGGTAGGTAGTAGTAGGTAGCTTTTGACGCAGACGAAGTTGCGTGGGTCAGCTAGTAGTATTAATAAATTTCAAATCTATTTAGTCCGTCAGAGTATTGGAAAATAATGAAGACGTATTTTTTGTTTTTGTAAATCAATGAATATTGACAAAGATAAAACGCATCAAAACTTGAAAGTTGGGGCTCATGACGTCAGTACTCTCTAAAATTATATCTAGGCGTGACGTATTGAGAATTTTACATGCGTCGTATCTTCGTTAATTTTGGTTTATGTAACTAAAGAAAAAATACGGGGCAAATATTTTTGATAACCTGTAAACGACGGACTAATTAGTTTTTTTTTTCAATTCTGATCACGGAAGATATCCCACACGTGACATTAAGTTCAGAAAATTAAAGTCTCGTCTCTATACAGTTTCCATACGTAGTTTTAGTAGTATCATTCCCTTGTAGAAAAATACACTATACACAATGCACAACATTGTCTACATTAGTGCACAATTAATGTGCACATTACACAAACAGTGCACAAACGTATAGTTGTACAAAGTGCGCATGTCACCGCAGCGGTGTGGTGCGGTCGGGCGCCGTATTAATATGATATTGCACATTATTGCTAGTCGCTAGTGCACACAGACGGATACTGACGGTTACTGGATATTGCGCACTATGCAGACGGATATTGAGCAGACATGCTACATTATGTATTACGCTGGAATGCTTTGTGTTAGAGTATATTATAGCTTCTTAGAAAGAGGTATTGTGTTAGTAGAGACTAGAGAGAAGTGCTATGAAAGACCACAATGAGGGAATATTATGCTTTGTCGAATTTACAAAGCTTGCGCCGAGCGTAGAGAGTTCGAAATTACTATTATTATATTTTGGTGTTTTATAGTGTTTGCCAAAACGGGTAAATAAGAAATTTAACTTAGTTTTAGTCGTTGTAGATCCTATGGTATAATCATAGTTTTTACGCAGGGACCTTGGAGGCAGTAAAAAAACTACAGAAAGAGCTAATTCTAAGCATTAGATTGTGTAGAAAGGAACATTAAAATGGGAATGTAACGGCTTTGCTTACCGCCTCTAATGGTAATGGCACAAGCAACATACATATGTTCCACATTCAAAATAGTTTGCCAATTGATGTTATTTTAAGAATCCACTACCTATTTCAACTATTTTTACTATTTCATTTATCTATTATTGAAATAGTCATAACAATGTTTAAAGAACTAAACACACAGAACAGAACTTTCAATGTTTTAAAATAGTTTGCCCAAAAACACATAAATGTTCACAACATTTTAATTTTAATTTTAATGGGCCTATTTTTGAACAACAAACATGTTTTACAATCGAACGAGCTAACACAAAGAAGCTTATTAACTTGCTACTTAAATAGATTGTATTTTATTTGTGTAGAGTTACCCCTACACTTTATCAGTAGGTACTTACAACATTCTAAGAAATATAAAACAACATATTATTCATAATCTAAACAGGCTTCACAATCAGATTTCTTAAAAAAATCCCCTCTTTGATGTGACAGAAATAGGACAAAGTGCAAAGAAACAAATAGATAAAATAAGGACCCAAAAACCCAAAAAGCTCCGATCTTTTTACCATGGCTTACTAAAAGCCCCCCTCCCTCCTTACGGCTTAGCTTGTCAAAGCTTATTTCACGCTTATTCTTTACGGTGGGTAAGCAGTTTGCTATTGTGAATGCAAGTTATTTTAAAAGATTTTATTTTAGTTTCTGTTAGTGAAATAAATTCGTTGTAAGTTTCAGTCTTTTTCACTTTATTTGTCTTTTTAAAAGTCTCCATTATTTGGAAATTTACCAGTCTAATTATTTTATCAAGCGATTACTGATTCAGGTGCATTTCGACTGATGACTGAAATGAAGGCTATTATCTATCTATTATATATTTAAAAATTAAACCCGTTTTCCGTTGTCACGACATAGCATGAAAACGGCTTGATCGATTTGGCTGATTCTTTTTTTGTTGTGTTTGTTATTGTCAGGAGAAGGTTCTTATGAAAAAAAAAATAGTAGTAGGTAGGTAGTAGTAGTAGGTAGGTAGTAGTAGTAGGTAGGTAGTAGTAGGTAGGTTGGTAGTAGTAGGTAGGTAGTAGTAGATAGGTAGTAGTAGGTAGCTTTTTCCCTCTTATGTGACGCAGACGAAGTTGCGTGGGTCAGCTAGTAGCGAATAAATCAAAATACTTACTTACCTTACTTACCATCAAATATAAATTAATAAACATGAAAATATATATTGAAGGCAGCATTTACAGCTGGGCCCAAAGGCCATCCTTCTTTCTATTTGTTATTTGAAATACTTGGTGGTGTCAGACGGCTACTTGATCGTCGAGTCTGCCACCTGGTGGAGGATTCCACTAATTAAGTGTCATCTGCCACCAGTGGTGGCTGAATTTGGGGCAGATGCGACTCCACCGACGCTAACACCACCAGTGCTGGTAAATGCGACAAATAGTTGCTACTGCCATCAGTGGCGGCGCACCGGTGCGGTGGTGGCAGCTGGGAATAAGTGAAAATACTTACCTTTATATTATTTAGAAACACACCTGAATTCTTAACGAAACCTCGTAACATACTTTCAGAACCACTAAAATACTTACCTCAAACCGTCGTTGAACTAAAAAGAAAATTCCGACGTTTCCGTTTCAAATTCCATTACACGCAATAAACACGATAAATAGGCGATTTAAATTAACAAAGAATAATGCTTTCAGTACACTGCGAATGAAATCCGGGCTTATTAATGGCCCGTATAAAATGTAACTTCGTTTTCAAGAAAAAGTTATAATCTTAAGGCGAGCGGTTCCCGCCGGGCGTTCTGTCATAACAAAGGGGGAGGAGGGGGAGGGACGAAGGAGGGGGGCCAGGTATCAACTTCACAGGGAAAAATGAATAAAAACATCTACGTAACACGACCTAGTCAAATATCCTGTGCAAACCCGCTTCCAGGCGGAGCTCGGAAATGATTTGCTAACTTGTAAGGTAAAAGTTTTTAGTTTCAAAGGTTTCGTTGAGACCGCTTTTGTGGTGATTAAGGTGACATGATGCTAGAAAAACGAGATAAGATATTTTTCAACGGGTCACCAAAAAAACTTTTCCATGTTCGACTCTTTCAATAAAACCTGAAAGCTTGAAACTTGAAAAGGAATTAAGGATGAATTCTGATCGAACAAAGAGCACAATAATACAATTTTAATTAACAAAAAGAACCAAGACAAATAATGCTTGCTACGAACGCTACGCTACGAGTGCTACGGCGTAGCAGCTACTTAAAACTTACCTTCGAAAAAGGCAAAAGCAAAATTCGCTCTAAAATTTAGTGCAAAACGAAATCCTCGCTACATACATTCATTCCGCTGGAAATTCGAAAGAGATTACGTAATCGCATGGGTTTTGGCTCCTAATGGCCAATTTAAAAAGCACCGTGTAATGTTTGGCTTCTCCACATGTTAAGGTATCATCAGATGTCTTTGCAATTTGGTCGTATTATAAAGTCATTTGCGGGTCTTGAGTTCCACAAAGTAAAATGCTCTGTAACGGGATTCTTTGAATAGGAATAAGGTTTATATTAGCATTACAGTTGAGTGAAGATTGCTTATGTAGGTGACATATGAATATTTTTACATAAATTCAACAAGTTGGGACATTTTGTTTGGCGTTTTCTTGTGCTTTTGTTGGAGTCCACTTAGCTCAAAATTGCTGGATGTGTAAGGACTGTATCAGCAAGCGCGATCTTCGTTTGAACGGCTGAATTTTTAGCAGTCAGTGCTGTTGGAACTCTTAAGTGTGTGTGTCCTGGCAGCCTATCATGACTTTCATCTATTTATATATCTTCATCTACGTCACACTGAAGTCAGTGTGACGTAGATGAAGATATATAAATATATTGCTGGACGTTACACACCGCGCCATCTAGTGGCACACTAAGCAAGGCTTGTGTCGTGGTCACCAGACAGTTGATATAACTACATATATACTTTTTGTTTGTGAATACATACTTATTATACATATAAACATCAATGACTCGGAAACAAATGTCAATTGCTCATCACACAAACATTTGCTCCTACCGGGATTCGAACCCGAGACTCTAACAACGTAAGGCAGCTTCACTACCGTTGCGCTATTCGGGACGTCAAATAGAGTAATGATAGTGTCATGATAGAGACGTAGCTCCATCTCTGTCCCACATTGCAATCACATCAAAGTAACATATAAATATCGCTGGACTACACACACTGCCATCTAGTGCCACACTAAGCTACGAGACTTATGTAATGGAGGCCAGATGGTTGATATACTACAAAATAACTTTTTTCGGGTGTTTCTTACCTAAACACTCTGAGAAAAAACAGCCGAAACAAGCTCAGAGATCACTGTCTCGTTTAAAGTCCAGACATTGATGAAGTTATATGAGAACCATGCAGATTAGTAGCTTATGTAGATACTCAACTATCTCTCAATACATGCTAAATTCTGCGTCTACTGAAGTATTTCATCAAAAGAACAAGCAGAACCGTTGCCCCACTCGCTACAAACCTCGCTACTAGATCAGAAATAACCTTTCGCAGGTAAAACATAATGCTTCCCCCTTCAATAAGTCTTGACTCCCGTCGCCTTAGGAAAGGCACTTAGCTCACGAACACACGACTAAACTTTGAACCTCGTTTATCACACCGTAATTTATCAAGCTTGAGGTACCTACTGCTCTCAAAATGTGAATTTGAGTGAAAAATTGGTAACCGTGCTGTAAGAATTTTTTGGCGTTTCGAAAATGTTGCATTTGTCAAATCGATTTTGTGAACATATACCTCATAACATTACGGCTGGAATCCTCTTAGGATCAGGCAGAGATAGTATCTAATACTACACCCACATTTTGGCAGTTATTCTTATGTCTCATGTCATAGTGGGCATAGGCTTCTATGGCCATCATCATCATCATCATCAGCCTATTGATGTTCCCACTGCTGGGACACAGGCCTCCTCTCTATGAGAGGGAACGGGCTATAATCCACCACGCGGGCCCAATGCGGATTGGTGGATGTCACATGTCTCCGAATTTTCGGTTGTAGGACATGCAGGTTTCCTCACGATGTTTTCCTTCACCGTTTTGAGAGCAGTGGTGATTGCCATCAGACGGACATAAATACACACTGCTATTGAAAAATCCTGGATGGAAAAGGGCAAAAACACTTCATTCAGCCCAGAATCCCATGCTCAGCTGTAGCTCTGAATACCTCTATAGACAAACGAGAATGAGTGAAATGTATGGAAAAATCAATGGGTAAATAGGTGTTAATTCCGATTTCGGACACGCAAAATGATCCTTGGCCAGTTATAAATAGTGGCGTTTATAATTCTGACAAATAGAGCCGACTAGGATGTGACGTCACGCGATATCCGGTCACGTTACCGTGTATATGAGTTAAATTATCCATGGTTGTTCGTTGTAGCCAATTATGTAATTTGGAAAGTCCGTGCATTATGTATGTTTCGCGAGTTATGGTAAAAGGAAATAAGGCTTTGGTTACGGCTGAATAATGGGCCGTTATGGTATATTTCTAAATTTGTTAACGTCAATTAGTTCTCGTGTAACTCATACTGAAATTGATTTGACTTTTCTATCATCACCTGATTAGCATTTTCTCAACAATGGAGTCGGCATTACCGGATTTAGCTGAAGACCGGTATTTTACATGGAGTGATATAGGCATTTGACCTCCACAACCCTGTTAGTACTAGGTTATACGAAACCCTTGGTAAGACTGGTTGCCAGACTTTTGGGTCACTGGCTTCCTGTAGCGGCTGTTAAAGATCTACAAATACATAAAAATGTCAACTTCTGCAGATGCGATCATTGGTCTAGAACGATTCTGATACATAATGCAGGCCTCACTTAAGTTATTTTAATGCTGTCTTTCCCTTTATCCATAGTTATATTATAATGACTTACAGTGGTTATTAGGTGCTGGTAGCGGTTAGTGGGTGGCTAGACCAATAAATTTAATAAAAATCTGTAACAATATTATGTAATAGTATTATGTATGTGAATGAAAAGTGCCAAAAGTAATAATGATATTAATTTCCATTGTTCCAGGTAAGGAGTTGCCGAACACAGAAGTTATCCAAGTATTCCTTTCTGTTTTAATTAAAGGAACGAAGTTGAAACAATCCTCTGACTGATCATAGGAATTCTTTTACGTCCACTTTACAAAGAAACACTTTCCTAGATTTGTTAAAAGTTCATCCTTTCTACTGTTGTTTATAGAATTGTTATGTTAGGTTGATTCTACAATTGTCTTTCAAAATTACAAAGACAAACGTGGTTATAGGACTTGTTAAACATAATCTGAGTTGCATTATTGCATAGGCGGTGTCTTTTTTATGTTAGGGTACTAAGTACAATCTCAACCTCAATTGCACCTACCACAGTATTGCTGTCTGTGCATCACTCAAAGGTTGACTGGTAGACAATACCTTTGGCATTAAGCCTTTCTACATTTATGTGTGCTTAAAGTATTAACTAAATACACACTTTGTCGGATCGGCACATTTGATTCAGCAGTATTTATTTTAGAAACAAAAGTTAATCAAAAGCTATCATTACACAAACGCTGCTCTCCTTCCGTTCGGTATATATGTCACCGTAAAATTGTCAAACACGTTATATTACAATATAACGTGTTTCTGTCTAGCGATATTGTAATCTCTCGAATTATTGTCAACTGAACATACGGAAGTATCTTATATATGCCCTCATAATCGCGGGACTTGGGGCACCTCCCCGTTAGGTTAGTTAGGTTTCTTTAAACCCTGCAGTATGTTCGTTTGACAATAATTCGAGAGTTTACAATATCGCTAGAGATATTACAGTATAACGTATTTGACAATTTTACGGTGACATATACATTTCCGCGATTGACATAATTATGGCAAGCATCAACAAAGAAAGAACAATGTTCGTCATAATTTTCGAATTTGTTTTTAGAGAATATTTATTTTTCTGTTCAGATTTTTATAATAGGTACTTACTACCAACAAATATTTCCAACATTATTACAGGTACAGGCCATAAATTATAATTGATCACGTTCAGGGTTTCATAGCAATTTGTACATAAATAAATTTTGCGTAAATTCCAGGCACGGATTATAAATCTAAAGGAAAGATTTAAGGCCTTAAATAACGGAAACTAGGGTTGCCCGACATTGGTAAATGTTTCTGGTACATATTTTTATTGTGACCATATTTTTTTAGTATGTCGTTGGTAGTCTGCGTGCGTAGGGTAACAATGCTTTATAAATTTTCTATTGCTACTACGCAATCGCGTCGTGTCGTATCTAGGGTTACCATCAATCCCGATTTATTAGGGTTGGCGCTTATTGAAACTCTTTTAGCCACTGAAAAACGAGGATTATTTCAGTTTGAGCTTACAAAATAAATAGAACTCGCAACGGTTTTCTCCATTAAATATCTAGTATTCAGACGGTATTAACATTGTATTTAAATCTGCTGTCTAATAAACCATATTTTACAGCTCACATACGAGCAAAAGCAGACAAAAGGGACACTTAAAGCTCAGTCTTGTTTTCAACCACACGTTCCAGGAGACCAGGACAAAAGCAAAGGTTCAAATGTCCGAAGTGAGAAGTCATAAATGTGTAAACATATTCCGGTTTTTACGAGATACTATGGGGCTCCTAGTGTCGGGACTGGTCCGGTGAAGATTACGCGTTTATACATCATAGTCACTATGTTTGGGGAAAATTGTCTGTGAAATGGAAAATGTGGGTAAGACGTGTGGTAGGTAAAGAAGTTTTGCAATCGTTGGTCGCTTTTATTTTTACGGTAAAAAATTGTGGTTTTCTAAAAACGGTATTCAAGAAAGCGTTGTCTGTCTACAGTTTTTTTTCTTCACATTACAATCTCATCATGCATATTCTTAAATCACAACAATTTTCTCGCAAACCGACACCCCCTCGCATCCCGTTATCTCCCTTTCTTGTTTAATTGCTTCAAAGCTCCGAGAATCAAGCAACAAATGCAATTCAACTGCCATTATCCACACTCGGCGCAGTTTGGTGCGATTTCAAAGACTTTATTACAGCGCGTTGTGCATCCAAACTCCCCAATCTCCCCTAGCGAACGCCCTGGGGCGTCATCATACTATTACAATGAAATAGGAGCGCGTCTTATCTCCCCACTACACTCTACAGGGATGGAATAAGCTAAACAAATAATCCTATATAACTAGGTTTGAGCTAACAGGTTCATTTAAATCTGTGGAGTCAGTCTCTGGTTTTCGTGTGCCAGGTAAATTGTCGTGTTCTGGTTTCTTCGTTTAATTTCCGTGTTCTGTTGTTATGTAAATATGATTTTTGTTATCTAATTGTGTATTTAATTGAACCAAAAGTTGGGATTGCCGTGTCGTTGTTATTTCTTAAAAGCTTGTGTTTGATGTTGTTTGTAGAATAAAATGTTACGATCAGCGATGAAATATACGATATGAAATACTTTATAGGTGACAGATTTATTTTCCTTGTCTTCTAATCTTATTAGAACATAAATCTAACTGATAAAAACTTAATCTTACCCATCAGAAACAACGATGTTTAACTATTTCCCGATTCGAAGATGGAATAGTAAAATTTTTATGTTCGGCAATAAAGTTGACGTACGCCTGGCTCGAGATGGAAACCGGATTTGGCAGCGTCAGCGTCTCACGACATGTCTGTAGATGCTGAACTTTGGAACACTGAGCTTACTTTCATATACATTGTAAAACAATAATATGACTAGCACCAGACTGACTTTATTCAATTTATTCTAAAATATTCTCTGTAAGTAATCGCCAATGGCGTTGTAAAAATCAAAGGTTTAAATGTATTCAAATTAGTCTGTAAATCAGCATATTTTGAAAATAAGTCACTTCTCCAAAAGGCGCCCTTCACAACTTCACAGTGTTTTAACTTGGAAGAAGTGGCGCCATGAGCACCCGAACCTAACTTAAAATCCTAACCCGGTCGCGGGGTTACGAATTTGAAAAAAGAAAATGGTTCCGAACGTAACCCCTCTTCCTAAACTGACCCGACGTATCCTATTCTATCCCAAAATACAATAAAGATAGGTTTTCCATTAGTAGTCGATGCTACTCGCTTGCTACCATACTTAGTTCACTATTCCATGTTTATACTATTCTGCAAATTATTCGTGCCAGAACTGGACAGGCAGAAAATTGTACTAAAACCTCTGAATCAAAAATGTTATTTTATACGAAAATTACTGCATGTTTGGTTAGTTCGTCGGAACAAAAGTTAGACAAATAAAGCAACATTAAATTTATAGAACTGGAAACGCGAACTAGTTCGTAGTATCATGCAAGAATCATGTTCATTGGCGTTTAAACAGAGCTTTTGTTACAAAATTCAGAATATTTTCAACATGCACTGAATGTGTTGCTACTAATTTCAACTTGTATTCGTTTAATGGGAAGTCAAACAAGATTGTTTTGCATTTTTAATTTGTTACCTACTGATATTATTTCATGCAGTTAATAATGTATTTTAAATTCACAATAGTTAAAATCGAAAACATATGAATGCAGTATTAATCATTGTTGTTGTTTGTTGTTTTCATCATTGTTATTGTTGTATTTGTCATTGTTTCTGGAACACGCCTACTCCTAGGCATTAAAAAAGCTGAAAGCAAAATTGGCTTTCAAAAGAGCAGTTCGGAAGTTTTATTTAAAGTCGGTCTAAATTGTTTACCATGTAGTCATTTTTAGAATCGTAGTAATTATATATCATAAGGTTTCTCGTATTTTGGACTATTTGTATGTATTTTAATATATATTAGTTTATTTTATATGCTTATTTATGTATTAGTATGTAGGTTATTTTATACTTACAAGATAGTATGTTTATTTTTATTTTTATTATACTCTATCACAATGCTGTCTATTAGACGCAATGGTTTACTGGTAGAGAATGCCTTGTGACATTAAGTCCGCCTATGTACCATTATTGTACATAAAGTTTATACAAATAATTATTAAACATTTTACATGAATGATATACAGTATTGTATTGATAAATATGAATCAGCAGGCATACATTTTTTTCAAAACAAAGAGACATCATTCATTCTCCCAGTTTATTCAGGGTCTTCGCAGTATGTCTACTTCTTCCATACTTCACTATATATACATACTCGTCGTCTCAGAAGTTACTTCTTTTCCAGCCATTATTATTCTACACACAGTCCATCCATCGTTTCTTTGTTCTTCCTCTACTCTTATAGCCATATAGCCATCTACATTCATACTCAACATTTTCCTCACTCCTCCGCATCACATGTCCATAAACAAAGAGACAAGGAAACTAATTTTCCAGAGAATTTTCTGTTTACAAAAACGTTTGGCGAGTGGGAGAAGGGGGCGACTCAGGTTGAAACGACAGGTCCTCTCAAGGGACCGATTACAGGCAACCCCCCGCATTCAAGTACCCATGGTAGTTCCCCGGTAATATATTACGACCGTTCTCCAGATAAACACCTATACCTAATCTATTTTGTTGGAGGACATGACTTTTCATATGATGACGTTTTCCCCATAGGGCTACCGTTCCCCATTGGCTGAGTTATGGATGGATGTTATTGATAGGTAATATTTTACGTATGGGGGTAATGTAGTGGAATAAATTCTTATCTTTACAGTTTGTTTATTTGTTGATGTGCGTGTGTAACCCTTTGATGAGCGTGTAGGGACTTTTTGTAAAGAATGATGGCAAGTTATCGTTGGTGTTGTAACACATTTTTTACAATTTACAACTATAACATATAGGGAAATATGTCTAGAACGGATAATTTATCATACAAATATATCCCGAAATTAAAAGTACGAAATATCAAAAATATATTCAAAAGGCACTACCATTCTATTCCCACAACAAAGCTAATGTATCTAACGGGAACCTAAATAAGCTTCATTTTGCTTTTCACCTGTGCCGTAAAATATCTTACATTACTGCAAATTGGGTACATTCGGCCGCACTCGCAACGTTTTGGGGGTTACGTAACTTAATAAAATCGGAAAAAACCTCGTACTAACGGATAATGCGGAAAAATGTTGCAAACGCTGTAAAGGAGTTCCCATTAGTTGGTAATGTAACTCATTAGAGTATTTGCTGTGGTGGTTTCGTTTGGGGTATAAAAGACCCCATGAAATGTGGAAGATAATGAGCATTGTACGGCCTAGACATCGCTGTAGAGGGGCTTACGAAAAGGTCGGGTTAATGGGTAAAAGGTTATGTGGTAGTAGGAATATCTGGTCAGTACTTACGGGGATCATTATTAGAAAATTCGGACAGGAAAATGGTAGCAGGAAATTGTTTTCGGTTCCACAAAGAGCTACGGCCTCCACTGTTAAGTTACTTTTTTCGGTAACCGAAATTGCCAACCCTTTTTCTGTTCTGATTTGATTGGTGCATGAGTTTTTCTAAATTGGTAATTCTTGAAATCTCGAAGAAACGTTTTTTACGCCAAGGTTTTTTTTTCCTGGAAAAATGCACTGATATTATAAAAACACTTCCTACTGATTGTTACAAAATGTTTGTGGTTTGGACTCCTTCGTGTCTTATTTCGAATATCCACTTCTAAAATGTAATCCTTTTATCGCCGGTCATTTCACGTAGACTAGAACGACTTTCAAACCTTTATCCACGGATAAATTGTGCATTTAGGCAGAAAGTGAACGAGGCATCGCATCCAAAATATTTTGGCGTAGCGTAGGCACGTCGGATTGGCTTACGCAAATGTTTTGCTGCTGTCGGTTTGGCCAACTCGTCTGGCTTCCCAGGTTAACTGGTGCTTTATCTACCTCAGTTGATACAGCTAAATAGCTGGTACTAATGTTGAGTGAATAGTGGAAGCAAATAAAGGCAAATAAGGTTAAATGAGGAATACTTTCACTAAGGAGTGATGATCAAATTGTTCCAAATAATGTACCTACCACTGAATGGCAATGGGATCTTCTCATACAGACAAATCAAGATCATTGATCACCAAGCTTACTCAATGCGTGTACGGGTATATATTCGGGCGGTACCAGATAATATTCGGTATTCTTGTTACAAAGTCTAAAAACCGTATCAAGCGAATTATATAAATTAACGCAGTCACCCAAATGTATTTCGCAGTCCGTTTAATCGTCTGTTGATGCTGATTTCTTATTCTCTTTGAACGTGGTCTTCCAACTCCTAAGAGAGTCTTTAAGATATATATCTAAAAGTTTCAAGTTTTATGAATAAAGTTTTCAAGATTAGATGTTGGTTTTAGATAAACTTTTTCGGAGTGTCGGATTTTGCTTAAAGTCAAAGCGGAGTTTTGATAAAATTTTTGGAATAATCAAGTAATTCTTTTGATGAAGTGGGTGAAAAGGAAGTTTAGTTTATGCAGAACATGCTAATAGCTTTCTACACACTCTTAACGCGGTTGACCCTCAAAGGTTTCTAGGTCACCGAATAATAGCGTGGGCTAATTGCCTGACTATTCAAAGCTGACCTATAACCATCTCTATCGACGAAGCTAGACAGGAAAACGAACCTGTTCATATTCATTGTGCGGAGTATTGTTCGCGCGATTCTTTTGTCTGCCTACCCTGCCTCGTAGTGGTCGTGAGGGGTGTACAAAGCGGGCCAAAATGCCTCCATTGATGTTAATGACACTATCTTTGTCGAACTTTGCCACGTTTTTGCGGCGTGTGTCGGAAGTCTCAGTAATGGAGCCTGTTTTTTCCGACATTTAGTATGTGTTTTCGCTTTGAGAGAAAAACGGTTCGTCTCTTCAAAGTTGTACGTAAACGACACAGGATATTACTTGTATGCTCGTAGAATAGTTCGCTTTGATAAATCTTAAGAAAGTAATTTGATATTTTTCGTGTCTGTAAGATCTTAAAGTAAAGAGCAATTTCCGAATAATTCAGCTTTTACATCATGAATATTAATTTCTCGTTGTTTTGTTTCTAAGAAATTTTGTTGCCACCCAGACTTTTCTTCTAACAAGATTTCATGTACTCGTAATTACAGACCAAGGTCATGTAAGTAATATTCGTAAAAGAACATTTAATCGAAACACGAATGTTTTTTCTATCAGTATAAAAACAAAACAACCCAAAATAAAATCTGTCATCTCATATACATAAAAGTGCGTGCATAATATCAACCCGGCTATTTCGAGGGGGTAAATAGTCATACATAGTCAATGTGCCGTCCGCTGCCCCTTTTAGCTGATGAAAGAGATAAGATTTCCAAAGGTAATATGTGCAAATTTTATTGTAATCATGTGTTTATTCATAGCTCTAGGCACACAGAAAAAATGTTTGTTATAAAAATCGAAATTAATTTGAATTTTATACGTTTTAGGGAGGGTCTTGTTTGATACGGATAATGGGTATATTTTTAGGATCTTGGTCCGTGTTAGGTATTTAATCTTGGTATAAATGAATGTTTTTAATTATTTTTTCGTAATACTGAAAGCATTTCAATTAAGTAAATAATTTGGCTGTACAATTCTCGGGTTCTGTACACAAATAATACCAACATTTCACTGTTTTTTTCCAAGAACTCAAAACCTCCTTTAAAAAAAAAGCTACGTTCCCAAAAATATAGAAACCTTACAATTTACAAGGAAAATAACAGAACATGTAAGAGACAATCTCAACCCGCAGTTGCATGTCTCTTCATTATGTCTCAACCCTTTCCCCGCCGTTCCGCAAAGAAGAAAGGAAAGTGGAACGCGTATTTTCGTCGTATTTCTTTCTTTTTTCCAACAAAGAAACGTGCAGCATTGGCTTTTCTGCTAATGAAACTCTTTTTGGTTGCATTCGACGAAGGCAATCCGATAATGAATGGCGAAAACTATTCGTTTCATCAGAAAATGTAGCCTTGCCATTGTTCTTTCCGATTGAATTAACTTTTGTTCGGAAAATATGCATTTTTATTTGATGAGTTCTGCAGTGGTCGTATTTTGTAGGACTTCAAATTAATGAGACCCGATGAGGTTTCGATTTTGTAAATGTATTGGACACAATGCTGTTGTGGATTTAATTAAGCCATTGAATACGGTTTTAATGAGATTGACATATTCCCGTACATCTATGACCCAATTACTTATATAGTTACCTAAGAGACAACCTAAATACCCCTTTCACAGTAATTTCCCAGTAACACATATGTACATGAGCTTAATGTCAGCAATTAGTCGCGTCGCTTTAAAAGCATATTACTTGCTACACACCACGAATAATGTACCTATTAGCTAGATAAATGGTGACGTCAGCAAACGTCTACGATTAAACGCCTACGCTTTCTCGTAGATCCGCGTAGGCGGCGTAGCAACAAGTCTGCTACGAGAGCAAGATCTATTTTTTTAAATAATGACTAAAAAGTCGACACCTTCGCTTAGTCTGAATAAAAATAGTCTGAAAAATCCTGGAATGTAGAGTGCCAGTTCTTTTTATGACGTCGAAATGATATTTTTATGCAGAGAAAATCTGAAAACGCGACAAAATTAAAAAGTCGCATAACTTTTCGTTGGTAAAGTCTCTGCATCGTAGTTGTTAATTAGTTTTACATTATTTAAGTGTTCGCAGTGACATCACTAGCAGAACCTTCCGTTTCGCAAAGGCTAGTATGTTAATTGCGATCAAAATGAGCTTTTGAGTGTGTTGAGAGCATGTTCAAGGCTGTAAACTGACATATAAACGGTACCACAAAGTTATTAAGCCGACTATATGCCTCGTTTAATAAAGCATTCTTGTGTACATTCAGTTAATTTGACTTGGGCAATTGCACTCGATGTGTGTTTGAACGCTGGGAGCCATTGTGTGAGTGTTATATATATGCTAGGGTTGGTATGTGGACTAATAATACGAATAAGGATTAGTTTTTATGTGGCCTTAATTTTCTTTTTGTGTCGTGTGGTCTGTAAATGGTTGTAAGCTAGTTTGGTCGGTCAAGCTTTAGAAACAGAACTTATTTATTGGATTGTATTATGTGTTGGTACAAAGATAAGATGTTTTGTTTTGAATATTCGATAGATTTTTACACCACGCGTGTAATTGTTAAGGGTAAATGGTACTCCGGTGTTCATATTTTATAAACTTACTATTTTATCGGATAAATAACTGGCTTATTAGTTTTAAACGAGTCAGCAGCTACAATTATAATTTTATTAAGTTTTCACAACATATTAATTACTTATAATTGCTTTTCCGTGATCGAGTCAGTGAACTGAAAAATTCGTGTCAGTACACCTATTAAATTCTGCAAACATATTCATGATCCGACCAATATTACATTACATATATTTGCTATATAATTGAACTGTTGGATAAACTAGGCCACGTTGAAATGAAGCTGTTTTCACGCATCATTTAACTCGAATATCACACTCGTAAATCCTAACAAAGCAGGGTATTGTCATGTAAATTAGTCGATTAACGATAGTGGTTATCGATTCGGGTACATCTCTATTATTTATTCGATTTAGACGAACGTGACGTGGCGGTTACGCGAACTAAGTGATTACACTGCATTATGCGCCATGGTTGGTGGATGACGTGTTTCATTATGATGATGACATGTTATATTTGTTGTTGAGTAGATGTATGAAGTTCCTGTTGTTTGTGTTGATGATTAAATACGACCTAATGAGTTTTTAAAGCCAAATACTTATAAAAATTTCAATAGCATCCATCAGCTCCTGTGGTGTGATGTGCAAACTACAGGACAGGGAGGATAACGGTATCATGTGTCTCATCGTCTGTGGGGCAACACCATATTTTTAAATCACATTATTTTTAACTTTCATTACTCAACTAACATACATATTTGTAAATAACCTATTATTGGATAAGCATCCAATAACAAACTTTCGATCCAAATTAAGTCAAAGCAGTAAATTAAGCATTGGTTGAACGGTCTGTGGGTCGGTTGGTTACCTAAATAAGGTACCTATAGATAAGTATCGGCAAGGGGTGAGGGCCAGGTCTCTATGGAGGCTCTGTAGGGGGCGTGGCCAGTCTACGTCACTGTTATAATGCGTTTAAATTGGACGTTGCGTTTTAGGCTTGCAGAGAAAACTCTTTTGAATGGTTTCCTGAGGGGTACTTGTACTGAAGATAACATTAATCATTTTCCATGGATTTCATCATCATTATCATCATTATATCAGCCTGGAGTCACCCACTGCTGGGTATAGGCCTCCCCTTTTGTCTACAACACTTCCCGGTTCTGTGTGTCCCTTGTCCCTTATCTTAGTGGACTTGCTTCTTTCTATTTTTTAAATAAATAATTTATATCGACCCAAAATATATGTTTCTAAATTTAATTATATATATTGATACACACAATTTAGGTAACATACAAATATAAGAAACATGAGACATGAACAAAGTTCGTTAAAAGAGTTGAAGTAGCCGTGGGCCCCAAACTACAACAGCCAGAACCTTGGCGGCCCAATGTCAGCGACGAAGGCAGATCGAATTTGAAAGTTCAGTATGACATAGCACTGCAAGATGGAATAAGGCTAGCAGAATGAGTATGTGAAAGTTTATTTCTTGTCAAAGAGATAAGAGTACAAAAAAAGAGGTTATCAGAAGAAATATCATACAAACAATGTGATCCCATATCTCAGTGATACTTCAAAGCAATAATATATTATTATAATGTATAAGTTCAAAACGTACACTTATAAAGCTTATACACTTGTACAGCACCCAGTTGTTCTTGCAAGTAGACCACATTTTTTTTCACGTTTTTCCTTCTATCCTTAGAATATTCAAATGTCTTTGTGTACCTCAAAGGGGTGAGGGTCACGTCTCCACAGAGACCCTGTAGCGGTCTACAGGAGGCGTGGTCTGTCTACGTCACTGTTATATTGCGTCTAATTCGGACCTTGTTGCGGTCGTAGTGTTCAAACTTTGCTTGTTTGTTTTTGTAGGAGTTCTGTATAGGGTGTTGTTTGTTACCGTGCAAATGGGAAAATTAATGTATGAGTTCTAGGTTTATAACAATTTTGACGGGAAGATTTTTCTACCTATAGATATCTACGACCGTCTAGTTATCTACACTTCACTGCATATTATAAAACAAAATCTCTCGCCGCGTCTGTCTGTCCCTATGTATGCTTAGATCTTTAAAACTACGCAACGGATTTTGATGTGAGTTTTTTAATAGATAGAGTGATTCAAAGGAAGGTTTTAGTGTATAATTTGACGCGGGCGAAGCCGCGGGCATCGGCTAGTATATGATAAAGAGGAAAGATTTGTATTTTCGTATGTAACCAATAAACTTAAAAACTACTGGACCGATTTGAAAAATTCTTTCAGCAATGGATAGCTACACTATCAGCGAGTAACATAGGCTATATTTTATTCCCGTACTTCCACGGGAACGAGAACTACGCGGGTGAAACCGCGTGACGTCCGCTAGTTACATATATTTTTATCTGAGATTTTGTTACGCTTTAAAAAGATAAAGGCAATTAAGGTTACAGATCTGTCTCGAGTATCTTGTTAAAAGTCTACATGACGTAATCTTCTTTTCGTTGTTTCATCTGAGTTGTACAACTACACATGGAGGACTCTCGGAAAAGTCTATTATTTTGTTCAAAAAGTGCCTTACTGTAACGTTGTTTGTACAATGAGAGAGTAACAATACCTGGGCCATCAATTACACTCTGTCTTCTGTTTTTGTTTCATACAATTTTGTTGTTTTTATTCGTTCAAGTTTTATAAGCTTCTGACTCTTGGGAATACTCGGTCGGTCTGTACATTCGTATATTTTACACAAAATAAAACGGTATGTGTTCAACATCATTTTATTTTATTCTATACCTACTGGATTTTGCCTGCTCTGTCTGATTGTATAACTAAATGCCGACAGACACTACGCCGACAGACTGAACATCGACAAGACTCTTCGCCGACAGAGCTCATCAGCGACGCAACTTATCTTCGATAGTCAGAAACTTACTTCGGAATCTGATTATGCTTTTCTTGTAACTATACAATTCATAAACAAGCTAATTTAAATAAAAAAAACCCCGACAGAATGTACTAAAAGTTAAATAGAAAATAATTCGTTTAATCGCCATTTTGTGGTGGCTGCCATCTTGGATTTTTAATTTATCATAGTGTATTTTACAAGTCAAGATTTTGAATAAATATGTAATCCGCCATTTTGTGGCGGCGGCCATCTTGAACTGATTTTATGAAACATAGCTAAGAACACTCCCGACTAATTAACCTTTTAAACAAAAAAAAAAACAAAATCAAAATCGGTTCATCTGTTTGGCTGCTACGGTGCCACAGACAGACACACACACTCACCACACAGACACGTCAAACTTATAAGACCCCGTCGATTTTGCGTCGGGGGTTAAAAATTAAGTTCTGGCATAGGTTTTTTTGTCTATCCAATACAGATCATGAGATACAGCCTGCCGACAGACAGACCTACGAACAGGCGGATAGACAGTGGAGGCTTGGTGATAGGGACCCTTTTTTTTTTTTTTTTTTAGGATGGGAAATCATCAAATGACTAATAGGGACCCTTCGGTTGCGGAACTCTGAAAACCGAAACTAGGCACGTAGATCCACATTTCATTTTCTTTTTATACCTCATCATTTCGATGTAGCCTTGCATCATAGAAAAATCGATTGCAAAACTCGAAGCAAAAAGTACGGTTGCTATAGCAATGCATCCGTCGTTCCTCGTTTGTTTTAATTGGTTTTGCTAATTGGCGCCGGTAGCCAAGACACGGAATAACGATGCTTTGTTTTATTTCCATCCCTCAGCGGCCATGATTGTATAGACGGAACAGTCCTAAACTTGACTGAATGAAACGTTGTTTTTGGGCCCGTGATGTTTTTAACTAGCTTGAAATGTAACTATGTAAAGATTAAAGTTAAATTTGACTCACTTCCCAGTTACTGATTGAGCTGAAATGCACATATATTTAGTTTAGATCAAATTGCATGGTTAGCTAAGTGACGTCATTCTAAATTTAATACAGCGGATTTCCAAAGATAGCGGACTAGTTTTTCTTGATGCATTTCCATAACATGGGTATCAAATTAATGGGTTTGCTGCATGAAAAGAATACGAGAAAGTGTATTTTTAAGTTTTAAATTATTATTATTATCCAAGACAGCGATTCTTGTCTTGCGTATGAAAATAGATTTCGTATAGGTCTAAGTTTCCATGCTATAAGTTTCCAAACTGTAAAAGTTTTCCCCAACATATTGGTTATAAAATTTTAACGATCAAACTTCAAATAGTATATTACTTATCGCGAAAGGTTACTCACACTAAAATATCATAATGTGACCTAGCTATTCACAAAACTTAATTCTAGTTATCCTGAACAAAAAATAGCGAAGTTTCAAAAGAGTATCTTAGTAAAGGATCCTATCTTAATTAACGATGGCCCGATAAAAAGAAGAAAAGGGGGTATTTTATAGAAAGCCGGCCATTGTTCGTAGCCACCTATTGTTTAGCAATGACAGAGTATTTTCTAGTCTGCCGACGACGATCGGCTTCGGATTGTTTGGAAAAATTACACCAGTTTCTTGATGAACATCGTTTTGGAGAAAGAGCAAAGGTTTGTTGAGGGTTTAGTCTGGGAGAATGAAACAGCTTTATTCTGTAATATTCAGAGAATATTGTTATAAAAATTAATATCAATGTTAACTAAGGAGACCTTGGTTTTTCAAGTGTTGGTTTTATTTTCTATCTTGTACATGTGAACCCTTCGACTAGTAGTACTACAAACCCATCCATGTTCCTTCCTCGCCCTTTACGTTCCGGGGTCACGGTATCTCTTTCGAACAGTCCCGCAACCCCGGCAGGAGTAGTACTACGCCTACTGCTGTGATAAAACATAGCCTGCCCGTTTGGCACATGAATACCAACAACATATTTATCCAAAGATTGATTTCTCTCTCTATCAATAGTTCTTGCTTACATAAAATCATCACGCCGATAATCCACGATGGGGTAGGCAGAGGTGGGGTAGGTACCTAACAGTAAACCTATATTTTGCCAGGTTATTGCCACCTTTGGTCATAAATCCAGACTCCGTGAAATTTCGAATGGAAAACCCCAATAACACTTTGTCCAACCCGGGAATCAAACTCAGGGCCTCTTGCTCAGGCGTCGCGCTTACAACCACTAGATCAACGAGGCAGTATTACTTGCTTCTATTTACAAAATATTCAAAAAAACTCTACGTAGGTTTTTCTAAGCAGATCTACGAAACTTTTTGCTAAACATAAAACCTTCATGCCTCCCTAGGCACTCAGAAACTCTTTAGTACTTTACTTTTTTGCTTATATTTTGCGCACTATTAACGAGATAGATACTTACGTGTGACCCAAAGGCTTCGTAATACTTCTCTTTACGTGTTTGAAAAGGTAACTAAGTTTCATCGTTAGACCGAAACCTGAAATATTGCAAGTTTCAGGTCTCGGGATTTTCAAGTCGATGTGTTAATGGAAGGTATAAGTTTCACAGGAAATAGCAGTGTAATTTTAAAGTTAGACCACTTTGATTGAGGATGCGGATAAACTACTAAAATTAAAAGCTTAGTTACATTATGCCATTTTCAAAATCCATTCATATTTAATGGGGAATCGTATTACCCAGGACAACCTACAACCTTAGACGGAACGTCACGGTGCAGGAAAATTAGGAGAGCTGACCCCACATAATGTGGGATTAAGCAAAGAAAAAGAAGAAGACCGCATTACTCTGTACTAACTGGGTAGTGTTGGTCAGATAGGCAGTCGTTCCATGTAAAATACTGGTGGGATTCATTTGCTTCCGGTTAGACTGGAAGCTGACCCCAACTAGCAGGAAAAAAAGCTAGGCAGGTGATGATATGATATTTTAATGTTTATCACTTAACGTTTAGGTCCTTAATTTCTTGTTGCACTAGTCAGAGACCCAAAATCTTGGCAGCCAAATTTACTTGGGGGTATAATATAATATATATTTTACGACGACAAAACTGTCACAACTACACGGAAAGTATACATTTATGAATTTAACAAAAACACAACTCTCTCTAGCACACAGTTCGGGCAGAATCGTCGATTGTGTTACTCAGAAACTGGTTTGTGGTCGGTTAGACTGGAAACCGATCCTAACATAGTTAGCGGAAGGCTACACAAATGTTTTTAAGCTCTAGATTAGCCAAATGTCAAAGTCAATGTCATTCATATCATGACATTGACTATACGTTGTACTTACTTAATAATGTATCATTCTTCTGATAGTGTCAAATAAATGATATTCGATACAAGTTGCTACAAGAAAGACTCCAATAACTTTAAAAATTGCTTTTCTATCACCAAAAATTTCACTGAGTTGAATAAAATAAAGTAACTTTGGTCCCCCACCCTCCAGCCACACACATATATTTAAGCAAGTGCGAGAAGACCAACAAAACAAAAACAGTTTGGTTAGAAGACAAACAGTTGGCAACAATGTGTGGCTCAACAAATTCACTAGAAGTTGGAGGAGGTCGGAGTTCGCTCCAACCTCCTCGGAGAATACGCTTGTGATAAAACTTTGCACGGCCTGAATTCACATACAGCTTGTTATGCGGGACGATTCTTTTAAGTTTTCCTTAAGTGACAGGATTCTACACTTTGTGGGTAACGGTTTTGTGCTTATTTTTTCATATCAGTAACTCGTAATAATACGTATACTAAGTTCGAGTTGATTTTGTTTTGCGATAGGACACAAGATATTTTATTATAAAATACGCTCAGGCAAACCATTTTTAGCAGTAAATAAAGATATCCTATATTAAAACATATTTCATTAAACATAGTATTTTGAATTTCCATTTAACAAAAAGGCGAACCATAAAAATGCGAGAGATTTTCGCTTAATATTTTTACTAAAAATAAAAGCACAGGTACATTATCATACACCATTTGGCCCATTTTGAGAGCCCAACAGATATTCCAGAATGCATTTTCACAAAATACGAATTTACAAAAATGGCGGAGCACAATACAGAACTCCGTTTTGGCATATTGTAGTCTGAAATACCTGAAACAAAGGAAGCTTTGGAGGTGGATTTTTGCACGATGCAATGGCGCTTATTTTTATACAAAAATACCTCTTTACATGGAAATACGGAGTTTGCTAGTTCGAAATAATAAAGAATATCGTTAATAGCAGACAATGAAAACAATGTGTGATAAAATTTTGAAGAAGTTTCTCGTATTTATTTTAATTGCTCGCCGTTATTGTGTTTCTCTTGTAGTATTATTTATTTAAATAAATTACTTGTGTCTAGACAGAGCCAAGCCAAATGTAAATCCATAATAGCAGACAAAGAAGTAATACAGCAATTCTAACTGTTATGTACAAGACCTTCAACAGAATTAATTTATTAAGAATCTAATTAGTTC
Organism: Xestia c-nigrum; assembly: GCA_916618015.1. Lineage (NCBI taxonomy): Eukaryota > Metazoa > Arthropoda > Insecta > Lepidoptera > Noctuidae > Xestia > Xestia c-nigrum. The sequence continues at coordinate 6,193,956 of OU745264.1, forward strand.
ATATTTTAATCATAACCTGCTTCCATTCTCCCTAGCAAGATATTAAACAACATTTTATCCTCTTTACGACGGATAGTTATGACGGTTAGAACCGTGTTTCGATTTTCAAAGAAAAATATTCTTTTAAGTTACGGTAATCGAAGAACACTTGCTCGCTTGCTTTAATATTCCTTTGCCCTGTCAGTGTTCAGTCCATGGGGAGTTTTATGTCAATGTCTGATTAGCACTAATTGAACTTGAAGGAGAAACTTGTTTTTTTGAGTGTGGATTTTACGCTGTTTGTCTTTTATAAAAAAAATCGAATATATGATTTTCTGTTATCTGTAAGAAGGTACACGCTAGGTTGCTCTTAGTTTAATAATCAAATACGGACGCCTAGACAAAAATCGCTTCCCTAGAGATTTGTATTCCTATGTGTATCAGTTTCGTCAAGGTTCCCCTTAGCTGCACTTCACGACAACTTTTAACTATGTTGACATTGTCAACAAAGTCATTGTCGTGTGCAAAGCGTTAATTTAATACTCTTTAAATTTTATAAAACTTGACAGGTGAAATTTAATTAGTACTGACGTAAACACAAGACGCTAGAACAAAGTTTTTTTTTTTTTGTTTTTTTTTGTATTTTCGGTGTTGCCTTATGTCATTATTTTAACGAATACAACTATTTTTGATTATTTACAGCTACTTTCTCAACTTAAAAAAGGTAGATTGTAGAATGTAGAGTCTATACAGGGTAGGTAGGTTAGGGACTGAATCCGGAAAAAAAAGATCTATTAGTTAATATCCTGAATCGAAGTTAAAGTCAAGTAAACCTTTTTCATTGATCTTCATTATTAACATAGACACACCCTAAAATCAGGTAATTTACTAACAATTAACCCACTCTATTCAAGCTATGTGTTTAGGTAAGCACTTATACCAACTTGCCTTAAAAAGTGCTTGAGTCAGGTCAGTACTAACAGTTCTTATCCTAATAAATATCTCCCTTTGTTTTCGTAGCCCATTTCGCTAGAAAGCTATCCAGATTACAGTATCGTAAATAGAGATTATCTTGCCGAAGGTTCGATCGCATCATTTGTTTCCTTATTTACGAATCACTTTGTAGTTTCTACAGGTATTTTTGTACATTTCTCTTTTGAAAAGGTTGTACTTTCTGGTAATCTGGCGATTTGAAACGCTTATACGTTTTCATGAAAACGTTTATTCGTCTGTACCTTTGTTTTAGTAGCAACTTTGTAAATGCTCACGTAGTTACTAAATTATTAAGAACATTTGGGACTTACACATCATCATTATTATCGTTCTCCCAATTCATTTAGGGTAGGCTCAGCATGTCTTCTACTTACATACATACTTCTCTAATACTTATCATCTCTTCAGACACCTCCTTCCTTGCCTTGTCTATCCTCTACTCTTGTATCAATGTCTAAGAGTAGAAACCGAAGAAACGATGGATGTCCACATTCATATTCAAAACTTAAAAAAATAAACCTTTGATATTTTGTATGCCTTTTGGCGTGGCTCGGATCCTATTTATTATAACATCTTCTGTATGTACTCTGTTCTGTTGTCACGAAATAAATGAATTTGAATTTGAAACTTAACATTGGGGACTAAAACATAGCTAGCGGAATTTTTGTGTAGACACTATTAGGTTCACCACTGTATCCGGCATTTCAGGCGTAATGTTAGGTTATGTGTAAGAACATGTGTTTTCACACAAACTGCTTAAATAAAATCCTTCCTTTTATCTTTAAAATTAAATTTCCCCAAAGAAGAAAGGTGACATACGACGGCCGAACTAATTGCCGAACAAATATTCAACGATCATTTATTGAGACTTACGAGCAAAGGGCTCAAAGCGTTGTCCTCGTAAATAATGTACTCCAAAGGATCGCCAGTTTACATAATAGCTTTGGAAGTGGCCTTATTTATCAGATGGGCATCTTAGGCAAGTAATATAGTCGTAGTTTGACCTATGACCTTAGATGTATTGGCTTGTTATACGCCTGTTTTGGGAAGATTAGTTAGGTTAGATATTTCGTGATCAGATTAGGGTTGTACGTGATTTAGCTGAATGTTCTCGGTTATCGAATTGGTTGGTTATGTTGTTTGTGTGATGGACTGGTTGTGAGCGTGTTTTATTTGGAATATTGAGACGGGTTTCGTGCGTCTTTTCGAGATTATTTTTGCTTATTTTATGGGTACTGCCGTATTGTCGAGGCGAAAATCATCAAATATTATCAACTAGCTTCTGCCCGCGACTTCGTTCGCGTGAATTTCCCGTTTGCAACATTTCTTATTGCTGCTCCGCTCCTATTGGTCATAGCGTAATGTTATATAGCCGTCCTCGATAAATGGACTATCCAACGCAAACGCAAGAAGTTTTTCAAATCGAGCCGGTACTTCCTAAGATTAGCGCGTTCAACCAGATAAACAAACAATGAACAAACTCTTCTGCTTTATAATATTATTATAGTATAGATAAAGGTAGATCTAGCAGACCTGCTTACATAATGAAGTCTTAATAAAACCAAATGATTCGTAAAATCGAGTTAGCCCAAACCTAAAAACTTTGATAAAACCTCAACTGAACCACTTTTAACACGGATCTACTTACCTCAAGAATAATATTTTACGAACTATAAAATAGAATCGTTTCACCAAAGAGGGTAACATTTCTCAAAGGAAATTCCTCTCGAAGCTGCGTTTCCTACGATTTATGATTACTCGTAAAACGGTTTCTGGTTGAATTAGTTGAAAAGTTGTGAGGAACGAGTAAACTTGGTAGAACTTCACTCAAACATTATTCTTTAAACTATGGTATTTTTGATGAAAGTTTGCGTTAACTTACTCTACTATTATTTTAGCTTTGCAGGTAAAATATACTTTGTCTTCATGATCATCGCCACTTGCCCAGACTTTTCCCAACTATGTTAGGATTACGTCCAGTCTATCCGGATGCAGCCGAATACCAGTATTTTACATGGAGCGATTGCCTATCTGACCTCCACAACCCAGCTTAGTACTGGGTAATACGATACGTCTCGGTGAAGTCTCACCAAGAGGTATCGTATCAACCACTAAAAAGTTTGACAATCAGTTTTCAGACTCTTTGAGCCACTGACTATATGTAGGTAACGACTGTCAAAGATCTACAAATGGCAGCCGGGGACCAACTGCTTAACGTGCTTTCCGCGACACGGTGGAAACTACCACCGAACTGCCTAATAATACTAAAGCATTCATGTAACACAATCAGATTAATTAAGTTCCTGGGTCCAATCAACCAATCAAATTGGTTTACTGCTGTCTCTTAGCCTTAGTATTTGAGTGACATTGACATTAACATACATTGTGGATTAAACAGAATCATCATCGTCATTTTCCTGCCCTTATCTCAATTTATTTGGGTTAGGGCAGTATGTCTTCTTCTTCCATTCATATATCCATACATTCTTTATTACTCGTCATCTCATCAGATACCGTACTCTACTTACTTGTCATGATATATATTCGGCTACTGAATAACCAATAAAACCAAAGTTGGTAATTGTTGTCGTACATATTGGTTATATGGAACCAATTGCAGTCGCTAATTTGTGATTTGATTGATGAGATTAATAATTCATTTAAGTTTTTAACCCCCGACTTGTACTGACTTAAGTTTGTATGTGTGTGTCTGTGGCATCGTAGCCCGAGTTTTTTTTTGTTTGAAAAGTGCGTTAGACCGGAGTGTTCTTAGCTATGTTTGATAAAAATTAGTCCAAGATGGCCGCCACCGCTGCCACAAAATGGCGGATTACATATTTATACAACAACTCCCTCAATATGGGTATCAAATGAAAGGGATTGATTAGTAGAAAACTATACACTATGATAAATTAAAAATCCAAGATTGCCGCCACCACAAAATGGCGAATTAACGAATTATTTTCTATTAGTTTTTTTATTAGTTTAACTTTTAGTACAATGTTACGGGGTTTTTTTTTAATTTTAATTTTATTTAACTTGTTTTTAATACTAAATTCACTAATTACTATACGACTATCCAACCTAACAAAACCTTTCATAAATTCCTAGTTAAATAATTACCCAAATACAAACTGTGATCAGCGATCACAAGTTACGTAATTAAGTTGAAACCTTCATTACGGCGGGTATTTTCTGCGGCGGCGGCCATTTTGTCCGGAACAGTGTTATTACGATATAATCCGGACACGTAACGGACAGGCACGAGTAAGCTCGCATGATGTCGACACTATTTATGCCATTTTGCTGGCAGGAGCTGAAATTAAGTCTTTGAACGTGTCAACTTTTGATTTTATTTATTTATTTAGTACATGGAAGACTTACAGCTAATAAATACAAGAAAAAAGGAGACTATAGTCACCAGAAAGCCAATTACAAGTCCTCATGCATAGGAGAAGGTGGAAGGTGGTGGTTTTATATCAGTGTTTCGTGTTAGTTTTCAATAATAAAATAATACTCAGGCAATAACATGATAAAATTTACCTTCTTTCTTAAAAAAAAAAACAAACTGCGATCAACTAAATCTTTGTTTATTTGCAATTTTTGGTGATCACCATTACATTAAACTTAAAATGTCAGTTTCGGGATATTGTCCGAGGTAGTTACTGATTTTGAACTCCTGATATTTCGACGCTGATGCAAGCGCCATGATCGCACTTTGGCTAAGTGTGTTGACAATGGTATGGCAATGCCAATTACCCATATCGTCATAAAAATAGATTTAAAGTAATAAATTCTGTTCGGTGCCTGAATTTGGGCCTGGTGGATAGCAATAGGCTCCCCCGACATATATACTTAACTGACGAAATGTGGGCATACTACAGAACTAACTTAACCCTTCAAGAATTACATGCGTAATGACTTTCTGGTTAGATGGTGTTTTAAAAAGAAAGTGAATATAAACAATTAATGAACTTTCTGCATCAATTACTCACGTTTTCATTCTAGAACAAAGCAATAATTAGGCTAATAGTGCAGCATAGAAAATGAATGTTCATGCAGGTCGGTAATACTAATAACTCACACGTCATGCATGCTACTGAACATATTGTTTTTTTATTAAAAAGGTTCACAGCCACGAACAACCCTTATTCATTATGTTTATAGAACTACATGGGGTTGTAGTACATTAGATATACTTACTTAAGAGGCCGGCGGAGTATGCGTTTTTCATACAAACTTAATACCAAAATAATATGAAAATCATACATATTCTTAGGGTAGTGTGTATATATTTTGATTGGATTACAGAATATCTATGTTCCTAAATAAATATTTTGACAGAACAATGATATAGAGACGACACATGCGGAATTTAAAAATATTTTTCTCATAACTCTTGTTTAAATCAGTGTTCATTCAAAATATGTGTTTGGGAACCTATATATTCTGTAATCCAATGGAAATAAATACACACTATCTTAAGAATATGTTTGATTACAAATTATTTTGGTATTACGTTTGGATGAAAATCGTATGCTCCGCAGGCCTCTTAATCATTACTTAGAACAAGCATGTTGAAATAGAAAAACATATCTTGTTAGATCAATAATACAAGCTTATTTTTGTGCCTCGGAAAACACATTGAGCCGTTGGTCTCGGCTGACAGTTATAGATCTTTGACAGTCGTTACAGGTCAGTGGGCCGAAAGTCTGAAAAGCAATCCGGTTTTTACTGGTTAGAAGTTCGATAGGCAGACGTTTCATGTAAAATACTGGTATTCAGCTGCATCCGGTTAGACTGAGAGCCGAAACCAACATAGTTTCGAAAAGGCTAGGCAGATGATGATGAGGTAATTATACTTTTTCGGTATCGTAACAGGGCAACGGTCAGCCATAGGCGGGGGCGGATGTTCCCCCCGCGAGGGGAACAGAGAGCTCACCACGTCCTCCACGAGCTCTGGCCGGAGACTCTGCGTCAGCGGGGGGGCCCAGGTGCGGAGTCTATTCCGCACCATTTTTTAGGGCGCCCCCAACGGATCTCTGTCGAGAGTCTCCAGCATCCCAAGGAAAACATCGTGAGGAACCGGGATGTCCTAGAACCAAAAGTTCGAAGACTTGCGACATCTATCAAACCGCACTGGACCCGTGTCGTGGATTGTAGTCTATTCCTTCTCATAGAGTAGAGAGGAGGTTTGTGTCCCAGTAGTGGGAACATTAATAGGCTGATAATGATGGTGATGAATAGGGCAACAATTCCAGCCTTTTCCTGCTAAGCTTTCCATCTAACAAAAGGAGTTACTACTAATACTCATAATAACTCCACTCAGCAAATACTACTGTTACAACAATGTTTCACAAACTTAGTACGTACTTAGTTAATTAATTACGTCTGTGAGATACGCAGCGTTTTGGAGTTATAATTAAAACATTGTGGTGTGACTTCTGTTGCTAAAGTTAGATTCCGTTGTGTATTTACAAAAGTTCTTTAGATTAAAATTATGTGGCGCAGTGCTACTGTAAATAGGTCGCGATTTTAAACTGTGTCTATGATCTTGATCAGCAACGACCTATTGTCGGGCCTACGCTGTCCCCCCATACTTTAGTACTAATGCTGTAATGAAACAATAATATTGTAATACCAAATGATTTGAAAAGAGTAACCATGGAGTTTCTTGCCGGTTCTTCTCCATGGAATCGACCAACGCGAACCGTGCACCTTTTTCGACGTTTTATAAGTGCCCATCCAGGCCTATGTGAAATAAAATATTTTGATTTGATTTGATTTGATTTGATTTGATCAGTGCCTTGAAGGATAAACAAAGGTTTCAAGTAGAATGAAAACCAAACGATCTTTCTCTCTAGGCTCGTTCTCTCTTCGCCCGAAACTATGATCGCACGGATTTCATAAATCGTATCCCCATTAGGTAGCCCCACCCTCTGGGTCCTAGTTAGAAACTATCTGGGTAACCACCAAGTAGGTACACAAAAAAAGAAACGGAAAGGGTCAAATGATCAAGTCATTTAGGACAAACAGAATTATGCGAAAAACGCGCTCAACGTAATTTTATATCAGTACACATTAGAACGATAATATTGAAGACAAAAGTATCTACGTAATATTGCGTAGAGTAGAATACAGAATCTTGACGCACAAAATATCGATAAATACTTACATAATAAGCAACACCCAAAAAGCCAATAGACCAGGGTAAATCCTCCATGTGTCGGCCAGTGGTCGAAAGCATAGTTATAAATAGCCGTCGGCGCGCACATTTTTCACGGCAGCCTCTCGAAAGCCTCACGCTGTATATATTCGGCGCTAACGTGAAAACGGACATAATAAATAGTGTTCTATCGCCTCTAGTTGTAAATTCACCACTGCACTTGCTATTTGACTTTTAACAAATCATTGCCATCAATAACTTCGTTTTAGGAACAAAAGTTTTAATAGTCTGTGGAATAGTTGAGTGGTGAGTAAGCATCTGGGAATTTACTAACATGGAATTCGCGTGACCAGTGAAGGGTTGGGGTGCGTTTCATGGTCAAAGTGCGTGTATCGTCAAGCCACACCCGTGCCGTTGGTTAGTTAAAGCGGGTTTCAGGTTTATTTTTATTGCTCAGCTAAAGAACGGGTGTCTTATCTCTTGTGTTTTATGTACACTCGGTTTGTTTTTATGTTTGCTGTCAGTTAGAAAGTTAATTAAGTGTGAGTTTATTAAAGCTTTCTAAGTTATTTCGACGAAAATACTTACGCAGAACTTCTGCAAAACCTAGTGTCAAGTTTTTCTAACCGCAGTATCTATATTTTTCACGTACATCACATTTACATAGAAATAGAAGAGCCGAAGCGATAGTACAAAAAATATCAAATCACTATACGCTACGTGACACGATGTCTAAAAACATGCAAATCAATGGCTGCCTTGAGAAATATGTTGTATATTTTGTTGAGCACATCAACATAAAAATGTAAACTCGATAAATTGCTCAGACATACGACGCATGCCCCTTGTTCCAGGTGAGCGAGTCAATCGGGCTGGCACGCAACTGGGGCGCCCACCCTATTGAGCGGCTCGTGTAGTCACAACCACAACGGTAGTGCAGTTGACAATGAAAATCGATATGTTGCAGAACATTGTCATAGAATATAAACGTATTTTTGTGCTAGATTGAGTTTCCTTTGTAGTTTTTGGAGCCATAGATAAAGAAATGAGGGTTTTAAAATGCTTCGTATATGATGTTCAACTTTTGAGTCTTTTTAAAATGACATGAAAATTGTCTATAATCTACATTCAATGTTTCAACAGAAAAGATTTGATTCATATTTTTGTTGTAAATATAATAAAACCAGTTTATAACTGTTCCACTGAAGGGCCAAGGCCGCCACTCATTTTCAAATACTCTTATTACTATCCTCTTGTATGCCGTAATTATAGACACAATTGAAAAGCCATTGTGTCTTGTGCAGATCCACGTTCCGGCACACGAAGGGCTAATCTTCATATCATCTGCGTAGCCTTCTCCCAACCATGTTGGTGTCGGCTTTTGGTCTATCTGACCTCTACAACCCAATTAGTACTATAGTTAATACGTTTTCACATGGTAAGACTGGTTGTCAGACTTTTTAGGCCACTGACTACCTAGGCTGTAACGACTGTCAAAGATCTACAAATGACAACCGGGACTAACAGCTTAACGTGCTTTCCGAGGCACGAAGGAAACTTGGTATGTAAGGGTGGTCATCCATCCACAGACCAACCTAAACAAGCACGGCTTAACCTAAAGATTGCCCCGGGCGGCTGTTTTTATTTAGCCACAAAATACTCCTATTACTGATAGTATCCACAAAATTAAAATTCTTATCATTATTATTGGACAGCATAACATTTTGTAACTACTATTAATTGCTTTCAAAGTTAGAGAGCGCAGCTGTTCCTCCATCCAGCACACAGACTACCTACCTACAAACAAGTAGGTACATCAGTAAAGTGTACAACTCGTCGGAAAACCAATTAAACTTGATGTTGACAGGAAATACGCGACGTCGCCGACATAGGTCACTTCCGGCGGTGAAATTACATCCCTCATAGTTTCCAGGGCGCTCAGGGCAATGGCTACCGAAAAAATAATCGTTAATTTTATATTTTCGGTAAGTTTGTTCTTTTGGCGTTTGTTCTTTTAGCGTTTGAAGGGGTTTGTACATGAATGAATCTCGACGAGTTCCGTAGTCACGATGAAACTGTCTTGATCTTACAACAAAATTAATCATAAACAAAAATAATCAAATCATCGTATGATAGCGACAAAGAGGAGATCAGTCTCCGCTGAGATGGTTTCAGTTGTGACTAAATTTGTAACTTGAATGGAGATAAGTAGTAGTAAAGTCATAGTAGGCATCATCATCATCATCTGCCTAACCTTTTTCCAACTGTGAGTTCGGCTTCCAGTCTAACCAGGTGCAGCTGAACACCAGTAAATAATATGGGTAGTTCTTCGACTGATTCATATGGCCAAATTTTAATTTCGCTTTCAGCTTTATAACGTATGGTCATATGAAAATGGGTATACCAAATAACATATATTTCAATGAGGGACTCGTTTTTATAAAGTAGTTTTCAAGATATGGACGTTCAAATATTTTGTGCCCAGATAAATCAGAATTTGTTACAGTTGAATCAGAAACAGAAACAAAACTCTATGATCTACATACAGTTTTTCAGTTTTGTTTCTGTTTCTGATTCATTGGGCTTTGTATTATGAAAATAATTATATTTTAACAACAACAATATTCTTTTGTATGAAATCAATTATCAGCGATCATACCACAGAAAATAACCTGATGAATGTAACTATAATTTTAGTAAAAAATATTCTTGAATCTCCAGTATATTGTTATAGTAATTTTTGTGTTAAAAATTCAAGTGATCTGGCATTTAGTAAATGGTAACCAGCGAGGGCAAAATAGCCCTCCTGCACTGGATCTCTCCTAAAGCAAAACCAACAGAAAAGATGAGACTACGAACATAAACCAGTAACAGAAGATCAAAGAGGGGAATAAACCATCAAAATCTATTTAAGAAAAGAAAATACATACCAGGATAAAATAGTATTATACAGTTTAAGGGAAAAACACCTCAATATAATTGCAGACTAAAGAACAAACATAAAGACATTTTCACAACAGAATTTTAGTTAATATTTCAAGACTTCATTGTTATTCAAACACTCATCAGAAAAAAAATACAAAACCAAATTGGCCTAGGGGTCACAATTTTTACATCGTTCTAATTTTGAAAAAAAAAAACAAGTAGAAAATAGTAGTTTATGCAACTGTGCATAATGAAGGGCATTACAACACGAGTGTGGGTTTAAGAAACGAGCCGAAGGCGAGTTTCTTAATAGCATCACACGAGTGTTGTAATGCCTAATTATGTATAGTTGCATACACTACTTTATCTACCCAAATATCATAAGGGCTCTATGATGGGTTCAGGAACCATAGGGAAATGACCTGCATTGTTACTTGGCCCTTGATTTTTGTGCCAACAGGTTATTAGTTGCATTCGTCGCTGCATTTACGATATCTGTCGGAGTATTCATGTCAATTTCTAAGTCACTATCGCTCATTTTCGACAGAAATAAAGAATGGGTTACTGGAAATAAAAAGCTAACGAACAAATGACAGCTCGAAATGGCGGCGTTTCGGATATCTGTCATTTTTTTTTAAATCATAGGCAAACGAACAAAGTCACTATTCTTGTGTCACTCGAGATCGAAAATGTCGTGCGATTTATAATTAGAATCATACTGAATTGGGGTTTTTTTTTTTTTTTTTTTTATCGATATCTGATTTAATGTAGGTGGTACTAGAATAGCACACTCACTTGAATTTGACACCTGTTCCAAATTTAAAACTCATAACGCAACTGTTTACAGTTGCGTTATGAGTTCATTACAGTACCGTTCATTTCTGCAGGTTGGTAATGCTGGTCATTGCCTATGGTTTTTGAACGCATTAGAGAGGGTTTATGATGTTTGGGTAGATAAAATATATTTACAAGTATTTTTTTATTCTACTTGGTTTAGATTTTTTAATAGGTTTTACTTCTTATATGTATTAGATTAACAAAGTAAGGATTCATTTAGCCGAATGCTACACTACCTGGGCCGGCAGTCTCGACAGAGATAACGACAAAATTGCTAACTTTCGAGCGCTCATTACTAACGAATAAAGTCGGTTGCTATAATAATGCTTGCGAATAATGTAAGTCTCTACATCCTAGACGCATTTCTCGTAAGCATAATTATTGCAACCGAATTTATTCGTTAGTAATCAGCGATCGAAAGTTAGCGATTTTGTCGTTATCTCTGTCGAGACTGCCAGCCCTGGTCCAACACTTTCCATCAGTTGTGATCATGGTGAAAAGTAACACCATTAAAAAAAAATCTCATAATCATAGCAACAGTATAAAGGGTGTAAAACACCTCTTAACGAATACCTACGAAGGCACTTGTTCTCCTCGTCATTCTAATTTTTTTTGTTCTATACTGTACCTGGGAACCTCCTAGTTACGGAAATATTGGGGTCAAAGTTGCAAGATTTTGACAATTTTTTTTTTAAATACCACTTTTTATCGCATGATTTTTACTTTAAATATCTCTACAATTCCCGAACTATTCAATCCATCCATCCGCACAATGTTTTGAGTGCGTTACATTGAGTTCTACCACAAAACATGATTTATAACCTCAAAAAAAGTGGTTTCGAAGCAATTTTTGCGTAAAGTTACTTAGTTTGATATACAGAATGCTTAGTTAACGGCTTTGTGATGAGGTGGTTTACACCCTGTATATTAGCACACATTCTAGCTATTCACCAGTTCACAATACAAGTACGCTCCTTGAGGCCATCTATCCAGGACAATACATTATACATGAACTTGAATACCTATATTGTAAATTCCGCTCAGCAGGGATAGATCAGTCCTATGATTTTCCGTGCCAATGAATTTCTACCTGTGCACAATATACTGTAACATTCTGTAGCAATCCGCGGTCAAGCAGAAGACATGCCTATTCCGGAACACTGACTTGTTGATTATTAAAAGCAGTTGTAATAATAGGAAAACAGGGATTGCATGTAGGTATTTTAAGATAGGCTTGATAATCCAGTAATCTACGACTGAATAAAACCATTAAGAGTGGATTTCAACAATGTAAGAGTGTCCATAGAGTTCCTTGCCCATCTTCTCCATGAGAAATACGCTTTAAAACTGACAATACCTTCACAGCTATTTTACCTTATAGCTGGACTGTAGCTTCATCTTCTTGTTTCTGCCTATTCAAAAGTGCCAGTATCTGGACTTTTATAAATACAATCAGCATAATATCTAAACGACGTTCAATTGCTGTCAGACGGCAATATTCCTTAGAATTAAGACACTGACTGTTCTTGAATGCGTTCAGTTGAAATTCACCTCTATTACAATAAAAGAAGGAGACACCAAGTATTGAAGAATTCCTGAAAAAGTGCCGTTGCTGAACTGAAAATTTTCTCGATTCGCATAAGTGGGTGTTGAGTAAATTACTACACAACCTTTTAATAAATATAAAGCTCTTCACGAACAGTTGCAAATGCAGGTATATTTATATGATTCTCTTCCATAAAACTTCAACTTGTGACAGAAAGAAAGCTAATTTCCAATCAATATATAATTAACCTGGCGTCCGTCCCCACTGGGCCCCCACTCGATGACTCGACTTCCGATCTACCTACCTACCGTGAATGCAATGTACGGTTAGCAAGGAAAGTTGCTTTAAGCTGAAGTCTATTAAATTATGACTTAACAAAATGACGTTACACATGTCATAATACTTTCCTGAAAAAATGTTAATAAAAGAAACAGAGAAATGACTTTAAATGTTAAACACAAAGCGGTGTATCCATCGAATCTTTTCCTGCAATCGTGTCAATTAAAACCTTGAATCCCAGTCTAAACTCCTTTCGTTGCTGTCAGTACTTACCACCTAGAATGGGTCGTGGATAAACTTAGAAGCCTGTACCAGCTATATATAGTACACGCAAGCCTTGACGATAATTGTTAGTAAAGATGAAAGGATAATGGAATGAGTCACGGAGGCTTCGTTAACAGTTTTAAACGTAAACGGGTTTTTGCTTTGTAAACTTTTCATGGAAACGGTTACATTGCAAGAAAAATAAACTCTAAAGCAAAGTTCAAAGACAGGAAACGGAGCTGTTGTTTTTCTAGGAATTTTGAATTCATAAAGTAAACAAAAAACATTTCAAGGAAAATAAGTAGGATTTCCTTTCTTTGAAAAGGATTTTTACCAACCCGCACAGGAACTAGTATAAGTGACTTAGCTAAATTAAATAGTAGTTCCATAGGTCAGTATAGTTGCTTGGAGATTGCATTTGGTCTCGGCTCACAAAACACTCACCCTTGGGATTTAACTGGCGAAATGTGCGGGTACTATGAGTACACCGCTGTCTATCCTTTCGAGGAAATGTAAGCGTTATATAACCTAGATAGATCTATGCTATCATTATTCATCATTGTGGTCGGTGCAGAATATCTTCTTTTTCCAGACTTCTCTAAAATCGTCATCTCACGAGTCACCTCTTTTCTAGCCATTCTTTCACAAAATCCATCCATTGTTTCTTTCCTTCCCTGACTCTTATGTAGCCATCTGCAGTCATACTCAAACTCGAAAGCTTTAACTGTGTGATATTTTATCATGATTATATTCTTCGTCATCATCTTTCTGCCCATGTCCCATTTTACTTGGGGTCGATGCAACACGTTTTTTCTTCCATTCTACTCTGTAAACCTATCATTTAATCCTTTTTCTTTCATATCATCCTCACACAATCCATCCATCCATCGTTGTGTTGTATTGTTTCCATAGTAAAAGTATTATGAGCAAAAAATTCCATAACTCGTTAATTTATCACTTCCAACACCAAAAAATACGGCACCGTAACCGCATCCAACCAGATTGAACTAGAAAATCCTTCCACTTGACTTCATCTGCTATTAAAAAATCCTAAACCCATCTGCGCTCGACAGTTACACGGCTTTTTTCGATAACCCTGCAATTTCGGGGAGCATGCAATCAATACGACAGCCGTTCGTAGGTGATTGCTGTTTTCAATCAGCCGGGTTATATGGCTGCAGGAATATCTACGACATTTTTCTGTGGTCGTATGGAATTGCATGCGGTTGGAGGAACGAGTATATTTGAGCAGAGTGAAATGAAATTCAACGTTTAAGGAAAGTAGTTCTGCGTGGGTATATGTATGTAAAATTGTTGTTGAAATGTACTTGTGAAATTCTTCTGTGAATTTCTTAAGTGCACACTGAATGCAGTCGATTGAAGTAGTTTGAAAATCAAAAGCTTTATAATGCCTTGTAGAGCGCTCCAAAGATCTTTGGGTGTTCGGCTTCATTTGAAAGCAAATAGCACATGAGTAAGTAAAGGGAACAGAGTATAAGCTTCTTAACAACATGCAAAATTGTTACCTATTGTGGTAGGGTTGTCACAATAGGTGTAGACAAATTAATCAAATATTTACTTACCTATTGTACTCTTTGGGATAGCGAAAGTATGACGTATTTTTATTTTTTTCTAGTATTATTCATACACACAATACAATAAACAACCATTATGAATAAATACCAAGTTTTTACATTACAATATTCTAACTTGTGTTGCCTTGACAACCCAGAGCCCGTACGCGACAAGCGGCCAGTGGTCACGCACGTGGTGCAACCAATTCGTAATGTTGTATGAAGATTATACTCTGTTCCGTTTACTTACTCTTGAGGGAATTAGTGTGGACCCTTTTTTTAATTAAAATGGCAGCGTTAGTTAAATTTCGATCACGCGCCAAAACATACTAGTACCGCTTTAAGTAGGCGTTGCATCGTTAAAATTCAAGGTAAAATCCATCATGCAGTCTTTATTAAACTGTATACTTTATTAGCACCTTTAGAGACTGTTAGTAAGCATCTCTATAAACCGAAACTGGTAGTGGTGAACTTTCCCAAGAAGCAGCGAAAGCTTCCTTTTTACGACAATATGATGTGTGCAATTTTATAAAACTACCCACATCTTCATAGATTTCATAGATTCATGTACCAAGCAGTGCTGTTTTAGCGAATGTGAGTACCAAAACAAACCATGTCTGGTTTAATGGTACAAAATTAACATAACTTGTATTGAGACTATATTATTATGTTAAAAAAAGACTGAAAATGTCTTTGCAATAAAAGCGGAAATAGTGCCATTTCTTTCGTCTTGGTACGGACGACAACACTTCACACAAGACCAAACTAAAAGTGATCGTGATCGGTTCAAGCGGATTCCTTGTCGATAATGCGGTCACGTAATTACCGAGGTGTCCTGTGAAAAGCAGACGCATTCACGTAATGTCGAGTAAGTGAACAATGCACCTATTGAATTAAATTACCTATATCTGCCGTCATTGTGAACGGTAAATTATGCGGAATATTAAATTTTATCACGCAATGTAATGGCGGAGTATTTATTTCAATCATATTGTATACGTGTAACGACTGGAATTTGAAGCAATTTTTCATGAAATTCCTACTAATTGGTTTTTTCTTCGTGGTTATATTTTAATATCTAGTGAACCTTAACTACCATGAAAGTGATAGACATACATTTTTATTTGCCACTGCCTGTGTCCTAGCACAGAGGTTGGATTAAAACCTTGGAGTTATCGATTCCTTAAACAGGCAGGCTGAAAATAACACCAAATCCCGGACTAAACTCTCAAAACTTAACGTGTTCCCAACAGAATCTTCAAAAGTTCAAACTGGGAATCTCGTAAACTTTGCAAGTCTTCTTATTTGTAATTCCGTCCGAAATTTTCCGTTGGTTTTCCGCGCATCGTCAATAACACTAGTGCGGCGCCGACATCATATTGCGATGCACGAGCCGAGCGAGCGGAACGTTCGTTCGGAAATTGCATCGTGATGTTTTGCTCGATTTTCCCCTCACTCGATGGCACCGAAACGCGCTAATTGCTCGCAATCTATTGCTTTTTAATGTGTTTGCAGCAATCGGGAGCTTTATTTTCGATTATTTTTGTATGCCGAGTAAACGGTGACAATAATTTGAATTGCAAAGGTTTTTTTGTTCGACCAATTCCAGTTGGGATTTTGTAATTGATGTGCTGTTTTTACTGTTGTATAGCGATACTTTCGGAGTGTGTCAATGCTGCTAATACAGCAGCATCATCATGTCTCACTATACTCTTAAATATGACTCTTATATGACTTATATTAATATGACTCTATACTATTGTGCACAACGAGTTTCAGATGTGCGTAATCATATTTAAGAGTATAGATGAGACAATCGAACTCAACAACTTTCAAGTGTGTTTTTACAACTGTTTTTGAATTGAAAACTTCTTTAAGCGTTTTGAGCACTTTTTGGGTGAACAAAAATCATGGAACTCGCGTGACAGTCACGCATGCTTCGTAGCACTCGTAGCCGGTCCGCTACGGCGTAGCACTACTTAGGTTTGCGCGGGGCACAATCCGTAGCAGTGCTACGACTAGGGCGGAGTTTTTGTTTTCACTTCTATCTGCAATCACCAAAAACGGCCCCGATTTTCTTTTATTACTATGTTGGTGCCTGCTGACCAAAATTTTTAAACACACTTTCTGACACAATGATCACACTATTATCTTGTAAGACTACGGATTTCTCTAACATATCGTACTAACATCACTTATATAGTATGCGCTATTCTCTTTATAGCCGGAACTCCAATAAATCGTGTAGTGCGCTTGATATTTCGTGCCTCGTCTCAAGAGGCAGCCTGTCTCGGGCAAGTATGTCTGTATGTCTGTAATCTATGGCCGATGCAATCTGCCGTAAGTGGTATGTACGGCATGTGTTCAGCATTGATTGGTGCTATACAGGTATTTCACTCTCTCTATATGGAAAGCAAAACATTTGCATGAGTTAAAATAAAACTTAACGGCTGTTACACAAACAATTTTTCTTCCTGAAGAGCAAATGGATATTAAATACATAAGAAAGATTAACTTCGAATATTAGGTAATTTATCCAGCTGTAGTCTAGGGTTACGTATCGTTTAATTTAGTTACTTGGTTTGTTCAGATAAGCAGCCGCTTCATCTATAGTTTCTATGGTAATAGTATAAAGAGGTATTGTTTGTAAGTTTGTATGTAAATGTGGAACCAACCCACATTATTTATGAGTGTTCTAAGCTATCTATTAATGTTTATCATGCATAAGGTATGCTGAGGTATCACACTTTTTGTGAAAAGAAGAAGAATTTTACACTAGCACTTTAGCGTAAAATACTGGTATTTATCTGCATACTCGATCAACTGAAAACCGATCTTAAGTTAAATGATAAATGATAAATGATGTTTATTTTGTAAGTAGGTTTTCACAAACACTTTTACACGTCTTTTTTTAAACTAGATGGGGCCGGTGTTTCGTACCTGACTACTCTGAGAAGAAACAGCCGAAACAAACTCAGAGGTCATAGTCTCTTTTGAAGTCCAGACATAATCTTGCTCCATTCACATGAGGATCATGTAGATATTAGTGTCTAAAATGGTCTTTTGAAGAAAGAACCACACAGATTTGAGTGAACCTGTCCAGTCAGTGCAAGCATCTGTCAGTTATCGTGTAGCTCGACTTATAACACAAGGAGCTCAACGAAACGACGAACAATACCAAAGAAAGGTCGCTTAAAGAACTCAAACTGCCAGACAGTTGAGGGGTAAAAAAATGAAAAGTGACCCAAATGGTCCTCACATTCACAAAAATGAAATAAAAATTAATAATAATTTACAAAATGAATGTCAATAAAAATACGATATGTCAAATACACACACATAAAACAATAAAAAATAAACAAAAAAGTGTAAAAAATAATAAAATACTGAACTTAGTATTCATGTCAAGTCATTAAATGTCAAAAGTAACAAGTAAATATTCATGTCAAATAAACACACACACACACAAAATAATAAACAATAAAGTAAAAAATAAACAATAAAGTAAAAACTCTGTTCAAAGTTCTCAAATTACTTTCAAAAATGACTAGGCAGTAAATGATGATGACACAGTTCTGTGTCTAAGCTACACATGGTTTCCTTAAACAAAGATAAGTTAAGCAAAGCAGCAAGTACATTACAGATATTAAGCTATTAACTACATACAGTGTTCAAATACGAAACGCTTGGAAGAAGCGATGCTTGTCGCTTAACGAGCGAACGTTGCCGAGAATGGAGCGATTACGCGTAGAGTAAACGTTGGCTTTATAAGCATATTCGGTTTTGTTAATATTATGTATGGTAGTTACGAATACGTATAATTTGGTAAATGATGCAAGAATGCTAAGGCTAAGGCTTATGTATTGGGTAATTGATTTTTAGTATGAAATGTAATCAAAATAATTTTATTACCTAAGATGTAACTGAAAAAATATATTACCCAGCTTTTTCTGAATACATCAACATATTAATAATTAAAGCAAGTAAACCATTGAATATTTAAAAAAAATATCAAAAAAAATTTAAAATCTTTGAACAATGTAAATCACTAATTGATTTTCTTGAAGCTACTTACACCACCCCTTCGAAACCAAAGTCACGATACCAATTCACTATATTACCAGCCAGTTCTAATTACCCCTCACGACACCATTACACAACCCCGTACCTACCCGTTGCATTACTTATTACCACCCCCACAAGTACTTGGAACAATGAATCATACCCCCAGTCTAGACAACTGGTAGTCTGGTATTGATCACTACCCCCTCTCCCGGTGACACTACTGCAATGAATCACCGATAAACAGATTATGGGTAAATACCCCGTCGTTTAATTGCACCCGCAGTTGTAAATTTTATTTTAATGGGTCGAAGTTCTTGTTGGGGTTGAAAAGTTTGGCGTATGATTCAGAATACTTATGTTTTAAACCTTTGGAGTATGTTATTTTGAAATAGAAGTAGTTTTGAAAGGTTCAACGTGGTCGTGTTGTGTTGTGTGTGAAATACGAGATCAAAGGACATGCTTTTCATTTAGATATTCTGAAAACATGGATATACAACGTTAGTTTTGGATCTGAGAATCCCTATTACAACATCACCCCTAAAATCTCTAAAGGGCCTAACCCTTTAGAGATTTTAGGGGTGATGTTATATGGGCGGGTGAGGTGAAACTAATACTAGGTACTCCACACCCACATTTCGACAGTTATGTTTAAGTTTTATGTCATTGGGGCGAATCTATTGCCACCAATTGGGCACAAATATAGACTTCGTAGCTGTTTTCTTAGAAATTCCAAATAGAAAAATCCAATAACACTTTTCTACACACGAACCGGGAATCGAAACCAAGATCTCTTTCTCAGCAGTCGCGCTTGCAACCACAAGACCAACAGTATCAATTAACAAATAGCATAAATACCAGACGAACCCACAGAAGTGTGCCTGGCATTAAAAGCATTAACGCGTAAAACACCACATCCTATACAGGGTGTAAACCACCTCATCACGAAGTCAATTATTGCTGGGAAACGACTTTTTTTTTTGTGAAAAATCATGTTTTGTGGCAGAACTCAATGTAACGCACTTAAAACATTGCACTGATGGATGGATTGAATAGTACGGGGGTCGTAGATGTGTTTAAAGTAAAAGTCGAAATGTGGGAACTTTGACCCCCAATATCTCCGTTACTAAAAGGTGTCCAGGTATGGTGTAGAACAAAAATAAATATCGCAATGACGGGGAGAACATGTGCCTTTCGGCTTCGTTAAGAGGTGTTTTACACCCTTTATGTTGGACCAATTCACTATCTTATAAAAACGCAAAGTCACGGGGTCACTGTATCTTACAAATTAACTATCGAACAGCAACATACAAACCAAAGCTACCACCAAACCTACGAGAACTCCCATTTGGTATTATGTATGCTGTTGCGATCCATCTTCCTGACATACTCCCTTCCTCACATGACTTTGCCCACAAAACGTCATGCTATGACAAATATCGTCTAGACTAGGGGTGAATGGTCTATTTGTCGAGGGGACTTATACCTAGGTCTAGTCAATCAGGATTACGGTTATTAGCTATGGCAAATATGAGTGGAGCTATTAAGTAGCTATACTGAACAAAACTCGAAAATATGTACAGCGCGATGTGTTGCTGGGGAGTTTTGCTGAAATATGAGGAGTGATCGTTGTTTAACTTGTGCATTGAATGTTTAGGGAAGTATTTTCTATTGCTGAAATAAGGGTCATGTATTTCCAAGTATTCTAGTCTTACAACTTTTTTCTTGGCAGGACCTTTTGACACCAAGGTTTTTTATAATTTTAATTTCAAAATTTTGACCGTTCTCGTGACCCAAGGGCTGGCTTTTACCTTGGCCAGAGGCTCAGCATTGCCATACAACGTGGCTACGCCGTCTCTTGAGACATTACGAGTTGACAGCGTTGAGGGGGAGTTTTTTGACGCCATTTTTTACTTTATTGTTAAACTAGCTGACCCACGCAACTTCGTCTGCGTCACCTAAGAGAGAAAAACAAAATTTTTCATTCCTGCTCCGCTCCTAATGGTCACAGCGTGATGTTATATAGCCTCAAGTCTTACTCGATAAATGGACTATCCAACAGAAAAATAAATTTTCAATTTGAACCAGTAGTTCCTGAGATTAGCGCGTTCAACCAAACAAACAATCAAACAAACAAACAAACAAACTCTTCTGCTTTATAATAGGTACAATTTTAATAATATTGTGGTGCTTCCTGCAATAAAGACGTAGTCGAATAGTTGTTCTGTAGCTGTAAATAGCTACCACACGCTTCCGTGCCCAGATAGCTGGCAAAACAGCTTCCTTGAGTAACAATTCTGAATTAAGAATGAGCCGCCCCTGAATTCAGTTCAATTAACCTTTTCAACAGGCACTTTTCACTTATGACCACTATAAAGGAACCCCGTCTCTTCACCTACCTACACCAAGATACTTAAGTGCAATGAACCCTCCAGTAATGTACAACACCTCTCATAGTACTACACACGCCCATCCGCTAGGCTATAATATAATCTGACTGCGACATAATAGGATGAAAGCACTCATCACTCGCTTGCCTCATTTACTTGTGCTGAAGGTAACACCCCTTTCTTAAAAGATTCTGACCATTCACCCCTTTCTTAAAAGAACTGTTTTGTGTGTTTAGTGGGTAATAGCTGTAGTAGGTGGCTGGATTGAGAAACACAGTGTAGTATAATTGTATGTGTTGTATTTAGAGTCCAATTTTCCTTTTCCTGCATTTGGTGGTGCTGCTTTTTTAATTGAATTTTCGAATTAGGCCGTGTTCCACTCTGTCGTGAAGATTTATTTATCATTCGTTTATAATTGGCAAAAATCGTGGACGACTGTTGTATGTGAATACCTCCATTTAAATACATGAGCCACGACACTTAAAACTACACGATTATCTGTCGTCACAACATTGTGGGAACGCGGACTTAAGGTACTTGATTCGCCCTCCTCTACCGTTAAAGATTGCTATAAAACATAATGTTAGAAAAGTATATTGAACAAAATCATTTAGCAGATGAAATCACAAATCAGTAAATAAAAATTTACTGAAATAAAAAAGTATCCGCTATTAAGCTGATTCAAATGAAGCTCTGAACTAACCACTTACAAAATCAGGAAACCACTAGAAACTACGCCATAAAATAACCCCTAGAAATATAATACAAGTATCGACATCAAAATTACCTACAAGTATATGATATGATCAAAAGCGACACGCTCAAAGGCGTATCCAAACGCGGCGTATTGTCAGATACGCCGATACGTTTCATACGTGTGGCGATGACACTTTGACAAGCACCTGATGTCGGTCGAATATTTATTTTGCAAAAATAACGCCTGTTAAATTCCTCCGTTCCGAGAGTGTTTGCTCCAAAAATAAGCCATGTGAAAACGTGAATATTTAAACAGCATAGAACTCTCCTATTTGTTGTTTGGACGAATCACGTAATTGTTTTCGCGATTTTACTGATTTAATTTGATGGGATTGTGTTGATAAAAAAGGCAGTTTTTGAGTTACAATTTTTGGTTTGGCTCGTGTTTAATTTTTTAACCACAGCACCAAATGCCTGAGGTAGATTGGTAGAAAATGCTCAAGGCAATTAGTCCGCCATTGTACAGGTTTAACTTGCGCATAAGGTTTTAATGATTAAATATAAACCCCTTTTTTAAGTATGCATCGAAAATTAAATATATTTTGTGAGACCAACTTGTGAATTAGTCAAGATTCAGAAGGCTTAAAATGAAACTGAATTATTTTAGAGTGGAAAAGCTATAGGGCCTTAAATTGAAAACAAAATAATTACATTGCATTTCGGCCAATACTACAATATTACCTCAACGGTATCTATAGTACACAAAATCCCTGCAAGAGATTACGCAACGCCTAATTAAGCTCACAGAATAGAAACAAAAGCAGTCCCAAAACATTATTTAAACAAAAGCCACCCTTTGTTAAAACGCACGTATAGATACTCAGAAATTCGCAACAAATTGTTCTCGGAAACTCGGCAAATCCGGATTTAGTTTCTAATTTCGTTACAGTGAATGTAATCGATCCGGTATTCCACGTATCTTCAGTTTATATGCGAAATCCAGCTACTACTGGCTTGTTAAATCCCTATTCTGCACTGAATGTAACATTAGTTTGCTGGTGTTGCCAGTTCACGCTGAGCCGAATGTTGCCAGAGTATCGGCGTTTAGTTTTCTCATCACGTACTGCGTTAGTGCAGCACTAGTTTGAAAGCTACTTCTGTGACCTCATACTGTGCTGTATTATTCAGTGCTAATGCCGCTTAATAATCGTTGCGTTCTATGGGCGGTACATATTTTATGCGGAAATATAGCGGGTGCACGCGTTGATGGTATAATATACTGTCGGATTTTCCTACACAAAGTTTCGTATTGTTCATTTATACAGCTAAGGTTCTCATTGTGATGTCAACGCAGAACCATATACGGAATATCATTAATCTCTTAGCAAGTACGTATGAGTTCCTAACGTTCTAGTTCAATATATTTCCACTACACACACAAGTAAAACATACTCTCATTTGTCTTTAGCGTACCTGCAATAAAAGCAAACGATATTACCGCTGCCGCGTCCCCTCCCGTCTTTAATCTAATAAGTACAACAAGATGGAGCTGTTACCTAGATGAGTTCCACATTCACTAAACAGTAGCTCCACCGCAATGCAGCCAAAAACGGTGACCTGAAGTCGCGACCTATATACTCGGATATTCGGTTATTCGGATACGCGGATATAATAGACGATGATCCGAATTGTGAATGCGTCCCACGCTCCACTTGATAGTGTTTCATAGAGTGCGTGGGATAGGTTTTTTCTCGTTAGAGAGAATATTTTTCGGTGGAAATGTGAAATAAAAGTTTTTGTCGTTCCGCATAAATGTAAAAGCGGATTCACTGGAATTGGAAAGGTCATTACATACCGATTGTCGGCACGTTTTCAATCATTAAGGATAGCTATATTTGAATTTATAATAAGCTACTAATATTAGAATTACTATACAATAAGAGATTTGACATGACATATGCGCTATTTCATTCCATTCTTATCCGAGAGGGCAAAGAAATAAAACGTACCCCGACACAATAATATAAATAAAGAAACAAGATAATAAAAACAAATAACAATAACACTAAAACATTTACGTCACTAACGGCGTCCACACGACTGACCCACATAAAAGGATTATGATTTGGACATATAACGTTGATGATCCGCATTGTGCATGAGACTCACGTCCAACCTGCGGATACGGCGGATACCGCGGATACTGCGGCTCATAGTCACTGCACTATGCATGAGGTACTGCGCAAAAAGTTTTATGATAATCTCATAATAGAATATTCCACGGTATGATACAAAAAAAATCTGTCTCGTTCTAGTCTTACGTAAAATCTCAGCTGAATAAAGTTGTATATTGCAGTGGATATGTTAGCAATATCTTACTTACAATACGAGATATTTCTTATTTATTGTCTTTGGTTATGCATACTTAATCAGACACATTTCTTTTGTCTTTTCATATTATAAAAACTTATTACGGTAGACATTTTCTTCCTTCTTTTCCCAATAGTTTTTGATCTCGACCATAAAGCTCACGATGTGACGAATTCATGAACTCGAAATCCTACTAATATTATAAATGCGAAAGTTTGTAAGTATGGATGTATGTATGGATGTTTGTTACTCTTTCACGCAAAAACTACTGAACGGATTTGGATGAAATTTTGCACACAGGTGGTTTACAACCTGGATTAACACATAGGATACTTTTTATCTCGGTAGTAAGATCCCATGGGACAATTTTGAAACATCACGCGGGCGAAGCCGCTGGCAGAAGCTAGTATGCACATATGTACATTTATCATGTTCACAAAGAAACGTGACGTAATGTAAATAATAAACCGCTAATGATACTCTCGTATTGCGAGTTTGAGCACGTGCCAATTATGTGGGACTCGCGAGTCTAACTTCATATAGAAACGATATGGGAGGACTACTGAATTTTACTGAATAATGTGTTCAGGAAATTCAACAGTATACAAGCAGGGAAAGGCGTTGAAACTTTACCTGTCTTCTTGATAAATTTCATAACGTTTTCTTGATTTTTTAAAGGCCACATTTTCATACTGAACTTTTGCTTAGGTCCTGAAAGTATAAGTAGTTACATATATGAGTCCTGAAAGTATGTTGATGTGCTCATTGTAAGCCTAGTTTAAATGAAAACTTATACCTACTGTCACTTACAGGATATCTTCCGTGATTATTAATATTGTTATCTCCCAAATTTTGACGCAGAAAAAGAAAATTGTTAATATTTTAATTTATGTAATAATTTGCATGCCGTAAGGTAGACTGTAGCCGATCTCATCAATTATGAACAACATCTTATACCTGTACCTACATTCAAAGCAAATAAATATCTGATTCTGAAAAACGAAGTGCAAAACACGGAAGGTATCCCTTAAGTAACAGTAGAAGTATGGTTTAAAACCGTGAAAGCTTAACGAAGTGTTAGTTTAAAATAAATCTCTTTTGTTCTGATTCAACATTTATATTGTTTCATATTGAGTCTGCGTCTATTCTTATAAGATCAATATGCCTCTCGGTCCGTATTGACTCAGGTAGTACTGGTACTTATCAAACCTTTTTTTTCCCGACCAAAAAATGATACATACTTTCCGTCGTGATACCTATTATGAAGACTCTCGAGAGCGTTCTTCGATGAAAGGTTAAAAGTAAAGAGGGATGTGTATTTATTTTTAGATCGAGTGACGTCATTAATTTACGTACCTATATTTACAAGGTTGTACTTCTAATGCTTTCCGACGCAATCGTCTCCCATGCTTACAAAGGAGTATTAAAGGTCCTTCGGAAGGTCTCGGTTTAAAATAAATGTTTTATTAGTGAACACAAACAAGAAGAAATAAGAAATTCATGTGTAGATAGGTTTTTACCACGATGAGCAATTAGCCTATAACGCTCCCACTACTGGGTCATATATTACCTCTTTATGAGGCATGGGCAATACATACACCACGCTGGCTCAAAGAGAAAATCTTCTTAAACAGCCTTTATTTTCAAATTACTGCCTCCGCTTTGCTTCGAAACAGCAGCAAAAAAAACACTAAACGAGCCTCCGTTTTGAGCCTCCCAAGCGTTCCACTTCCACAGCGAATTAATTTAAATCACCTTCCTAACTATTTTGTAACAGCAATTAACCGTTATACTTTGAACTATAAATATTCACAATATCCCGTCCAGCATCATCGCTGGCGCTTCGCAGAGAAATTGCCAATTTCCTGGCACTACGGTGCCAGTCCGTATAACAGTATATACATAAATAATTTGTTTTCATACCAATTTGCACGTAGTTTTGGTTGATTTATAAGCTGTTACAGTTTTTAGTTTATGATTGGTATTTCGGTTTCACTTTATTGAGTCGAAAATATGAGCTTTGTTTTGTGCTGTCAGTTAGTGCAGTATTTATTGTTACTGCATATTTTATTGGGAAATGTTTTTGATCATTTTTTTCCTGAGTGTAATTTAGATTTGTCGTTTAGTTTTTTGTTGATTGTGTACTGTTTTATCAGAAGTAGTAAAATCAGATGAGCGGGATCAATTTACTAAAGACAATTTATTAAACAATTTACTAGAGAGAGAGTTTACGGGGTTGATGACTTCTATCAGTAGTGTGATCAAACGATGTTTCACTTGCTTAAGTGTCCGAAGTGTGCACCTCCATTTTAGAAGACCAAAAAGATGCCATAGACGCACATACCGGGCCCAAGAAAGTTAATGAAGTCGTACTTTCAACACAAAACAAGAGCAATAATGAAATTCGATAATTTACTTCACTTAATAATTATTCTTCTTTATGAATGAAATGAAAATGAAAATATTTATTTCAGACTATGCACACCTTCAATTATTGATTCACGTCCATATAATGTTAGTAGGTAGATACATAGCGATGTTAGTAAAATTTAAAATAATTATTGTTTTGGACATGCATGAACGACCAGTGCCTCAGAATTTGGCTGTTCACTCTGTCCGACACAACGCTAAGAATCGTGTTTACAAGGCGCAAGCCACATTGAGATTAAAAAACCTATTTATTATAATTTAATAAAGAAACTCAGTGTGAATTTAATTTAACCCTGCAGCTAATTGTATTAAATTAACTACGTCAAGACACCGTAATGAAGAAAATACCCTAGGTGTCTAGGCAATTTGTAAAAAGTAAAATGAAGTTACGAATAAGTTCTTTACTTGACTGCCAAACATTTTTACGACATAACTTAAAGTATCAAGCACTATCTTATAATTGTATCTTTTGTAAAACCTTTCAATAACAAACTTATTTATAAAAAGATAGAAGAAACTTTTGGAATAGATTATTTTGGCAGTTGTCTGTGCCAACAAAGCAAATTAAAAAAAAATCCAGGTAATGTTATAAGTTGACCTATATAGGAAAACCTTGTTACGAGTATTTTGTTGAAACTTGAACTTCCTTCTTATGAAAAATATTATGAATCTGAAGGTACCCAACAAACAATTTGGAGTTATCAAGTAAAATATTTTCAGTAGCACGCGGAAAATGAAAAATAGAATGAAATAGAAAATGGAAATGGTTTTCTCCAAGCAAAGATAATTGATAACTTTTAACGGAGTTTTTAAAATAAAACACGATTTTAATAAAAGTACAATAAAAGTGTATACTTATACACTTATTAATTTTGAAATATCCATTTCACATAACACACACAATCAGTTTCTGCGGAATAGATCCCGCGTTTAATAAATGAATGAACATCACTAAAACAAACGTTAAATTAATACCAACAGCGTTGTAAACAAGAACACAATTAATAACACATAACAAGTTTTGCTGTCACTACATTATAATATTGCCCGACTAATATTGACTCTCGTTTTCGGAACGCAATTATCCGCGGCCATATTGAAATACACGTACACACGCGGCCAGAGTAATTACATCAGAGTAATTACATCTAAATTGAATTGTGTTTTTGGATAAATATTTCGCTGGGTCAAATTTTTTGGCTTGTACTGTAAACAATATGTGCTCGTGGCTAATAACCAGTGATAGGAATAGGTAGTGCCTATTTGCCTAAACTTCGAAGAACAGAGACAAGAAACGGAGACTTCCTTAGGACTAATTTTTTTCCGATACATCTGTCCCGGAATTTCGATACAATACTTAAATACATTTTAAAAAATGTGTTATTTGGAATAAGTAATTCGTCTATATTTACACGAATATTTGTACATCATGATGTACAAATATTCTAGTTTAGGCAAATAGGCACTACCTATTCCTATCACTGCTAATAGCAATACCAGCAGCTCGGGTCGATCTTTAGGTTAGCCACCCTTGCCAAGTTTCCTCCATGTCTCGGAAAGCACGTTAAGCCGATGGTTTCGGCAGTCATTTGTAGTTCTTTGACAGTTATTAAAGGCAGTCAGTCAGGTGTCCATGACTCGTATAGTATTCAGCTACATTCGGTTGTACTGGAAGCCGACCCCAAAATATAAGGAAATTTTCACAACTATTTTGGGATCTAATTAAACATATACCATAATAAGTAATAGTAAAAATGTGATGTAGGTATGCAATAAAAAAACCCTTCACTAGATAATTGTGTCTATTGAAACAATAGTTAAACAACATGGGTACACAGGGTGTAAACCACCTCGTCACAAAGCCGTTAACCAAGCATTCTGTCCATCAAACTAAGTAACTTTACGCAAAAAAAATTGCGGACAAAATTTTTTTTTTGAGGTTATTTATCACGTTTTCTGATAGAACTCAATGTTACGCACTTAAAACATTGTGCTGATGGATGGATTGAATAGTACGGGGGTCGTGGAGGTGTTCATAGTCAAAATCTTAAAAAAAACTTGTAATTAAAAAAAAACTTGTCAAAAAGTTGTAACATTGACCCCCCATATCTCCGTAAGTAGAAGGTTCCCAGGTATGGTGTAGAACAAAAAAATAATCGCAATGACAGGGAGAACAAGTGGTTTCCGGATTCGTTAAGAGGTGTTTTACACCCTTTATAGGTAAACAAATATGGTTTAATATACTAAATACTAAGTTATACGTAGGCAGATTAGATTTGTACTTTATCCCCAAAACCCAGGTGACACAGGGTGACAATAAAAGTTAGGCGTGTTTGTGACCCAATTTTAGAAAATTAAGTTCGCAATCCAATCTGTACCAGAATCCGAGCGTTCATACAATCTGTTGTATGATTTGTATGTCTGGCTTCCCCAGCTATTACACTTCGAATTAGACCTCCGGTCGATTGGGTGCCCTAAAATTTTACTAGATTAAAACAGGCATGGCATGGGCTTGTGGCATTAAGTCCGCCAATGTACCACTATTGTACATGAAGTTTAAATAAATAAATAAATAAATAAATATTATTGGAACGTCGAAGTACTATATTGATGGTTAAAGTAACTTACCTGAAGTGAAGTTTCACCATAATTTTACGAGACATTCCATGCGAAGAGAATATGTGAAATTCCCTCCCTTCCTTAATCATTAGCCCCTCACAGAGTATATAATCACTACGTTTAAGCCCCTATTTAGGAATTATTTTGCGGAACTATCTCTAAAATGAATGACAAATGTCAGTGCGGTAACCGACCAAGTCCCCTTGAGGGCGCAAGCGTCGACGTAGGTACTATGGGAAACATTTTCATACTTTTTTAATAGGATTTTCTTTTTATTCGATCTGAAAGTGTTTCGATGCCTGATATGGTCGAACAAGCTATTTGGTTTGCACTTTACTATGCAATTTGTGGGTAAAACTGTAAACCAAATAGCTTGTTCAACCGTACATAGAAGAGTGGATTATTGCTATGAAATCTGAAAAATAATGTAACCAATAAAGGTAGACCTAATTTCACAGAGTGCGGGTATCCGCGAGGGGATTCTAAAGTGATTGCAATATCGCGACGTCCTAATACAGACAATGTCTGGACTTTAATGAAGTTAGGGTGGTGTTCCACTTGCGCCTTGGATACAAAAAGCAGCGGATACACGACGCAAAGCGCTTATGCGAAGTAAATTATATCACAGCTTCTCCTTCACTTGGTCTCAGCCTTCGCTGGATGGGTCGTGCGATACCAAGCTCTAATCTTGTTAATTATTTTTCCATGATTTAATGGACTCCGCGTCTCAGCTCATTTCCTGAGGATTATGAAAAAATATCACAGCTAAGGTTTCTGAAGTAAAATGTTCTATATGCGTGTTCTAGAAATTAATTTAGTTAATATTTTTAGCATTGGCAGATTTTTTTTAATTTAATTACTTTTTTTATTCTTGTCAATATAAAATGGAAGGGAAAACGATTTTTGAAAGATAAAAAACTATGTAAAACGTAAAAAAGTAATATATAAAATATTATCTTTAAAATTTTATTTGGTAATCAGTGGCTTCCATCCTCCACAATGCGCGTAGAGCACTTTTTGGGTAAACAAAATCATGGAACTCGCGTGATCGTCACGTACGCTTTTCGTAGCACTCGTAGCCGATCCGCTACGGCACTGCGGCTTGTGGCTGTAGCGGATCGTCTACTAGTTTTCACTTCCAAAGACTACCCCGCAAGTTTTCTTTTATAGAAGTTAAGACTTACTTACCTTCAACCAGAATGCACCATCTAGACTCATTGGTTTTAGAGACTCAGAGACTCAATCTTCAAACATAAGTCCTAAAAGCATTTTTGTAATTGACGATTGTCTTTTAGTGATGAAAAATCTAATCAAAGCTTACCAACCCGTTTTTACAACTCCACTCACGGAGAAAGAGGACCGCTATAACCCGACCACAACAAATGGGAGAAAAACTAAAAAACAGCGAAAGAAAATCAATTTAAATCCCAGCGGGCAGCTATTCAATTACTGGCGCCACCGATATATCGCTCAGGCAGCCAATCACTCGTACTTTACTCGATAAATTTAGGTTTTACACGTAAAGCCTACGCTCTGATTGGCCAACAGTGGCTAGTGCCAGCGATATTAACTAGTACTACCGTGATATATAGCTGCTAGTGCAAATTGATTGTTTTTGTTTGATTTTGTTTTGAATAAAATGAGTAAAGCTGTATAATATTTCAAAGGTTTAATGATAAAATGGCCAACGACATCAATTTTTTCAGCTTCATTGACTATTTTCTTGTCAGAAAATCCTGTGAGGCTGGCTTCTGCTTAACTTGACTATCCTGTGGGTGCCTTAAGTGTAATGGTGCATCCAAACTGTAGATTACAAGTGTTATTTATTGTTTTTATATGTTGCCATGTTAAGTAATGTTGCTTTTGAAAACAGAGATTACATTGTTAGAGAATGTTACTTCAACATGCGGTGTGGATTTTAGTTGTATGTCTTTCGTCTTTATAATATTTCAACCACCTTATCCGGAACTGTGGACCCAAACTACGACGAATTTTCTAAAATGTCTTCCAACTTGTATAACTAACTTGTCTTACACCGTTAATTCTTGTTTTAACAAGCATCAAAAAAACTAACACAAAACTTAGCTAATTATGTTCTTCAAAATCTTAGTTCATATTAAATATTTCATGAAAGAAACTCCTTATCGTATGAAGTCGTTGAAGTTTATAAACCGTAGTGCAAACTTAGGCAGCTCTATTCATTGATGTGGTCGTTATTGGTACGGAAGATATTGCATTTCAAAATTAATATGCAGTATCATAACGCTTGTGTTCTCTTGTGGTTTGAGCAGAACTTCCAACTTTATTAGCTTTAAGAGTACAGCCGTTATTAACGTTCCAAGAAAGTTGGTTAGCTCGTTGGTCTAGGGCTCACAAGCGCGATGAGGTCCTAGGTGCCATTCCCAGGTCAGGCAAAGTGTTATTGGGTCTTTATATCAGGAATTACTCTGTTGCAGCCCAGCTACTGCCCAGTCGATGGTAATTGGCCCGCCCACTTTTATATGGGATATAAACATACAGGCGAAATGTGGAAGTAGACTATTAGACTCACTCTTACTCCTCAGAGATTACAAGCGTGCTGATGTTTTGCTATGTAAGTTAGCTTTTTATCCTCAAAAGCTTTTGTATAGGTAGTTTTATCGTTACAATGCCACCAAACACTAGATAAATGAAGTTTAAAAAACGATAAAAGACCAAAACAAAAGACTGAAAACAATTTATACTCTGCACACGACAGAATGACAAATAACAAATTGTTGTAACTTGTTCGAAAGTCACAGAACATTTTACAAAGAACTCTTGATTAAATCATAACTTGAACACTCTTCACCCCAAGCGGGGGTCACCTTTAATTGAACCAGAATATAAAGGGCATTTTCATTAAATTTTAAATCTCTCACAGGTAAAATTATGGAATTGATAATCCAGGGTCGGTCGTATTTAAATTATTTAGGTATGAAGGTCCCTTTGATCGTGTCGTGAGCCGAGATCGTGTCGACAGCCCTACTGATGGTATGAAGATGAAATTAATATCTGATAGTTATTTTAGGAATTCTGGAGGCTTTTGACGCGTCGTCGTGATCAAAGACTTGACGCTAATGAGGGAGCTACGATATTGTGTAATTATAAACGGCGGTGTTTACGGTGTTGTGTTCAGTTTGAAGGTCAAGGGAGGTTTATTTCCCATCGACAAAAATTACGTAAGCTGCTGTGAATGATTCAGCTGGTCATTTATATTAACGTTGATTTGGCGCACCTTAGGCGGCTACAACGCGGCGGCGATACTTATATTGCCTAGAGGGCCTATAGAGGCTACGGCAGAGCCGTCAGATAAAAATATATGCGTATCACCTTAGTATAACTTTCAATAGTCCAGCGTATAGGTGACCCTTACATACTAAGTTTTCTTACGTGCCTCGGCTGACATTTGTAGATTTTTGACAGTCGTTACAGGTGGTCAGTGGCCCAAAGTCGGAAAACCAGTCTTACCAGGTGTTATCGTATTACCTAGTACTTATAACTGGGTTGTGGAGGTCAGACTGCAAGCCAACCCCAACATAGTTGGGAAAAAGGGCTTATACAGGGTGTAAACCACCTCATTACAAAGCCGTTAACCAAGCATTCTGTACATCAAACTAAGTAACTTTACTGAAAAAATATTGCTGGGATACAACTTTTTTTTTGAAGTTATAAATCATGTTTTGTGGTAGAACTCAATATAACGCACTTAAAACATTGTGCTGATGGATGAATTGAATAGTACGGGGTCGTGGAGGTGTTATAAGCCAAAATCTTACAAAAAAAACTTGTCAAAAAGTTGTAGCTTTGACCCCCCCATATCTCCCTACCTAGAAGGTATGGTGTAGAACAAAAAAATATCGCGATGATGGAGAGAACAAGTGCCTTTCGGCTTCGTGAAGAGGTGTTTTACACCCTTTATATATTATGCTAGGCAAATGATGAGGTGATAGGTTAGTGACCTGACTTTTAGTGACTCCCAAAGTCATCCATATACTAGTAATATACGATCAAACTTTCAGAGTCATCCAACCAATTTAAAAGTTAAACCCTCTAAAAGCTAAGAAATTACTTAGTTATAAGTTTAGTGTCATCCAAGTCGCGTGCTTTCCCTTCTTTATTTCTCATGAATATGTACCCAAGACTTGCGGAGTATAAGAAACAATAGTTTACTAGTTCAACGAAGTTTAAGACAGGAATATTATGGAGAATAAACGCGAAGTAATGTGATAAAACAAAAGAGAACGGGGTACCTCTGAAAACGAGAATGAAGGGTTGAATGAAGAAGTTATTTAATAAGTTAGATGCTTGTTTTGAGGAATATTTGGTAAAATAAGGAATAATTTGGGAATGCAGATGAATTTTGGTACCGTGGCAAATAGAATGTCTTTGTTGTTACCGACACCTTTGCAAATATTAGACTAACTAAGTACCTGCAGTCTTGTATTAGACAAGTTTAATGTGTCTTAACACAAAATACCTTGGTTGAAATATTTATCAGCACTTATGAAATATGAAGGAGCTTTAGAAGCTAGGTACAGAGTTCCAATAATTGGCCGTTTGTTATGTACAAAAATCGGCGAGTATGACGACGTTTAAAACATTACTTTAGAAGATATTCATATTTTTCAATACTGTCATAGTATAGTGACCATTTATAACTAGGTATGAGAGGACAGGGTATGGCAGGACAAACAGCATCTATGAAGAAAAAGTTAAGTACCTATTATGGTTTACTTAGGGGGGAGAGTTTTTTTAGAAAGAAAGAAAAGAAATATTTAAATGTCGCAAGGACATGACGAATTTTGGAAAAAAAATAAACAATAAATATACAGCGCATTTCGACAAGCACACACATTTAGAATACAACGGCACCACACAATCACACATACAACTTACCAACAACCAAACCGAACCGAACCACCGAACCAAACCGAAACTTACTTACATTCTATAATGGACAAAAGGCCAGTCCAAAAGCCGTTGAACTCTCTTAATACAACAAATATTAAAAAAATAAACATGAAGTAATAAAAAAACGTTCCTAAACAAACCTTAAAATTATTTATTAGGGGAGTTCCAACAAAAAAAATAACCAAATTTTGCCCTATGTTTGCAATGTTTAATATTCTAATAGCGTTTTCTCTAATATTTCACATCGCCTGCTGAAACCTGTTCCATTTCATGTCGTAAATACTTTTTATTTCTTGAATAGAGCTTGTATTCGTTTACTAGGAAATGTTCCTTGAATGATAGGATCTGAACTTGTTTTTTTTTTCACAATGTAATTTATGTTCCGGGAAAATAAACTTTTATGTGTTTTGAAGGAGAGTTTTAATGGATATTTTCTGTTTGTTGAAAAGATCATAGACGAAGGTAAGCTAATGGATATTAAACTCGACCCAAAAATAATAATAGGCATGACAAAAGTACTTATAAAAAAAATGCAAATCTATTTAGTCTCTCAGTTAGAGTATTGGAAAATTATGGACACATCATTTTTGTAATCGCGTGACGTCAAAACGCGCTAAAAATTATACCAAGGCGAGACGTATTGACAATTTTGAAAGCGACGTATTTATTTTCGTCAGTTTTGGTTTGCGTAACAGAAGACAGAATACGGGTCAAATGTTTTTGTTTATCTGACGGACTAATTAGTTTTTTTTTGTTGTAATTACCTTATTCTTGTTATTCCATTGAAAAGTCCTCGTCATAAAAATATTTCACTGAAAAGATTTTTATTGTTCTAATCCAATTTTAGTCCACGTTGCAATAAAATTTTTCAATCACAATAACTACAAAGTAACCTCAACAAAAGGTTCCCCGGAGAAACTCAATAGCTCCTGCAATGCCCATATATTGGCTTACACTATAATTTAGATTGCATTACCCATTGGCGTAATGCAACATTGTAAAATAACTTCTCATATTCCGCAAGGAACGTTTGCATTGTTTACTGCTATCGGCTATTTGAAACTGGCGTAAATAATTGTTCTTTTGAACAGTGGTAACTGTATAGTATTTTAATTGCTATATAAAAGCTTACTTTTTCCAAAGCCGTGAAAAGCTTGCGCGATAAACCGTAGACAAGTATGTACTATTTGCGCCTTTTTAAGTACCTCAATTTCGTTGCCATTACCACGGCGCGGTATCAACCGAGGTAGGGTATAAAGGCAGAGGCACCATATTTTTATAGGATTACGAAAACTCTCGCACGTGTTTTATATTTTTTTTGTCGTAAATTAAAAAGTTTGCTCAAACATCCTCGGTGGCTGACACATCGGTGTGTTAACCTTAGGGATTGTAGCGCCCTCATAAAAATGTTCGATTCAAATCGTGGCGTCTCCCTTGTTCCCTCTCTCCCCATCCCCTTGGGGTGGGTGCGGTGCGCGCGCACACAAAATCAATACGGTCCGTGTTACGCACAAAATATACGGTGGCAACGAATAGAGATGTCATGGTCAGCTTATCGATATTAATTAGTTTCGACACTTTTACAGTGGCCGTTAAAATAGCCGAGGGTGTACTTGGCTGGTTGGCTTCAAATTTATTTGTACAGCCATTTTCAGTTCAGTGGCCCACAATATAAGTCGATAAGATTTTTGTTCTGCCGTTCGAATTACTTTTCTCACAAAATTAGTATTCTTTAGCTGTCCTCTGCTAATTGAATTAGCTACGCGTATTAGTATTGCTACTAATTTTCGCGTTATTTACGACTTTTCCTAAGAACGTGGTGTTGATTTATGTTCTTATTAATTCTATGGAGTTTTGGGAATTGTCGTTTCGTTAATTAGATAAGAGATATATTTTTTTATAAGACGTAATTTTGCAAAATAGGGTAAAGAATTAACATTTATGCAAATAGTGGTAAGCCTACCCTATCACTTACAAACTAACCAACAACACGGGTCTATGTGTTCATTAGGAGTTAATGAAAACAGGCCTCCTATCAATAACGCGTGTCGCCCGAACACTTAGCGCCGAACAAACGTGTAGTATAAACTAATAGGCTAATAATAGGCACGTGGCCGATTGAATTATCGATGTCACAGCGACCCCATCCTTATTGACATCTCTATTCTCTACACACCATGATTAATGACTACGAAATTCGCACGTTCTACCACGACGATTCCTATTTTGAATTTGTAATCCAATAATTTAAATGGTGTTTGCAAATTAAAACGTTTTTGTTTTATTCAATAGAGGGGGAAACTTAAACGTGATCGGATCGCCATCTATTGGGCGTTGTGTGAAAGTTTGGAACAAAGCGTTTATATTGGAAGCCTGTTTGTGACGTGACCTCTTTGGTGTTATTAGCTTGTCGGGGCTTTTATCATATTTAGTGCTCGCCTGCCCGGGTCCGAATGCCCACGGATTATATATTGACAATTAAAAGTACTCTGTTTTTCAATTGATACAGCAGTTACATAAAATCGTTCGGCAATACCATTATAAGCTGATAATTGCAGGACAATACAAAAAGGTTTTAATTACTGCCAAAATTGCCTATTATGTATTTTAATAGCTACGGTCTTTAGGCTTGCTTTTCAGAGTAAATTGAGAGATTCAAGTAAACTTTTAAGCAGCAAACATTTCATTTACAAAATGTCTAATTATAAATATTTAGCTGTTAATTCAAACGGATGACTTTTGAAAACAAACGATAACAGGGAGGATGGCGAGAGATCCCATAAAATCCAATTAATTTAACGGGAGTGTCGCTTTCCCCGAGACGTGATTAAAATAACAAAAAAGATCCATTACCCGCTATCTTCGGGAGTGGAGTCGACTGTTGGCTTCAAGAGCGAATATTGGACTGAATTATACGTACGTTCGTAAATGTGTTGTGTACATATTGCTTCTGTGCCTCGAGCACGTTAAGGTGAAGCGTCAGGTTGGCCCGCGAAATTCAAATGTTCTTACCTTTTTTTGCAATTTGCAGGCCAGTGCTTAATTGTATGGTGATAAAAATATCGCGACTGTAAGACGTCTGTCGTTACAGAATAAGTTAGTAAAGTATATATTTACTGTTCATAAAGTCGAGGAACGAATTTGCAAGGTCATGGTAGTTTCTCGACCTTTCTGAACTTGGAGGGTTGTATTGATCATTTTGATGATTATAATTCTGTAACTTCAGACGTCTTACAGTCGCGAACAATATTTTAATCAAAATACAACCTAGCGCTGGCATGCAACTTGCAAAAAACGTAAAAAAAAATAATTTCGCGGGCTAACTTGCAGCATCAGCCTTAATTGGTCCCGGTTGTCAGGCGAATACGTAGGAAAGTAGGGTAGGAAGCCCGAAAGTAAGAGTACCGATATTAGAGTATCGGTATCAAATTCTTATCTATTCGAAGACATCTAATATTTACGATATTTACGGAAGAAAGAGGTTAGTGTAACATGTCAGTTAAAGTCAATTTCCTTTAACTCTTAACAGTCATGGGGATCACCAGGTTTTATCCACATCATTTTCTTCTGATGGCCTCCCTGTAGTTTTTTTAAATGTCTTTGTTTCTTACATTATTTGTGGATATAAGTAGTGAGATAGGCATTCAGCTATCTAGACAACCTACAAGTCAACTCTAGTTTAAAAAAAACTGAGACTGGTAATAAAACATAATAACCTGACTTTTCATCTTGAAGCATGAAATTGCCTTCATAATTCCTTATGACAAAATGTAATATCATTCTGTAAAAGTTGTAACAGTGTACGGAGGGAAAAGGACGTTGCAATAACGTCTTGAAATTAAACTCGGAGATTTTAAAAACAGTCGTTTCAAGTACACGGAGAACACGTAGTACGTATTTCAAGTACAAAGAGTACAGCTAGAACCCGTAGTACATTTTCAATTGCGAATTTTATACGTACAAGTCCACGTTCTTATTGTCTTTTGCCTGTAACAGTTCTGATATGCATTGTATGACATAGGGTAAAAGAGTACGTTCATTTTATGAGGAAAAAGATGTGACATTTTTGTAATGGAACTATCAGTATCTTTTATATGGCATAAGGAAAGTTTATGCGATATTGTTAACGGCTAACAAATCCAATGTTTGGTATGTCTTATGTGTAAGTAACCAAGAAACAAAACTTTGGATTTGATTTGGATTTAACAAACGTCGTCTCTGAGAAAACGTGGTACCTATCTAATGTAATATAAGATCTTTCCTTGAATTTGCATGTATTATTGTCGTTATTTGAACGATAAATGATTGTATGCAGTGGTGTTATTGTTAATAACAATATTAATGTCTAAATCGATCCGCTTTATGTTTTCTTTTACTTTCGTCAATTTGCAAAATTTCGTATAGGTATGTAAAATTATAGTGCAGGTTTAATCCACGGCTAATATTGAGTACTATTCCTTATCCTCTTCATATTACCAGCTTCGCATTATCAGCTTATCTACCTTTCTTTGAAGACAAGCTAAAAATAAACGACCTCGTATCCGCCACAAAAAGGTAAAATAATCCTCCGCCCGTTCCCCAATGGCGGCACTTAGTTTAAAATAAGTAAAAGTTGAGTTATTTCGCGAGTACAATCTAGAGTGTTAATCTGGGTGACAATTGGATTTCCTCCGACCGGCACGCCCGCCGGTGTTGTGAAACAGGGAATTCAGAAGGCTTGGCTTTTTTCCCTTCTATGGATAAACTTATCACATAAACACATATTAGTCACAGCATGCATGAAAAACTTAGCAATTAACTTAAATAAATAGATTATGTGCCCCACGGCCGCTTGATTACCACAATGATACCACACAGATGCTGTCTGATGCTAATTTAAAAAAACGTATATCGACCTTTGTTTTATTGATTTAATTTTTTTTGTCACCAACTTCAGAAGCTCAAGTTATTTTTATTTTTTTTGTTTTTTTTTGATGTGACAACGTCTTATAATTCGATAGAGCCGGCTGCACGCACGAAAAAACATGACTCATGCGGCGTTACCTCATGCGGCGTTACCTCTCTGATCGCTCTGAGGCGTTCCATGTAAGGCTTGAAGTGCAAGCGAGAGCTCGGAACGAGTGACAAAGATGCTTCTTTGTCACTCGTTCCGAGCTCTCGCTTGCGGCCACGAACGCAATCGGCCTTTGCGTTCGGCAGCGTTCGACATCCGTCTCTCTCCTACTTGAGTGAGCGATGCGTCTGCGTGGACAGCTGCTATACTATAGTACATTCACATGATTTGATCGAGTATCAAGTGCAGTGAAAAGTGAATGTGGTGTCAAAAAATGGTACTATTCCATCATTTTCTTAAGACGTTGTCACGTTCAACTATCGTCAGTAAACCAACTTTACAGACAACCATTTTTTTTTAAGTTGGTTTTATTTTTTGCAAAAACGTTTTTATTTTTCACTTTCCAGTGGTTTCCACATGGAAAGTGCAAACAATTACAACGACCCCAAATACAACTATAATGCATTGTCTCATTATGGAGATTCGTGACTCTTGGCTTCATCATCAGAATTAAGCCAATGTAGAATGGTTCTTATCATACGCAAATGCTTCACTTTGTGTTGTTGTTTTATCGCTAAAAGCGAGACGAGTTTGTTTGTTTGTATGTTTTCGAGTTACGACTCAAAATAAAGTATTCAATACCTTATATGAAGTTCAATAGGGGGTGCGTTTTTCATCTGGCTGCACGTTAGCCCGCAAAATTAAATCTTATGTTTTTTTTTTGCAATTTTCAGGTCAGCTTCAGGTTGTATGTTCATTAAAATACGAGTTGAATGTACTCCATTGACTATTTCATGAAAAAGTTATTCAATAGAGTTACATGAACTTATTGATGATTTTAACGATTATAATTATGTAACTACATACGTGTTAAAGCCGCGAATCATATTGACCTGCACTGACCTGCATAATGCAAAAAACGTAAGAAAAATTGAATTTCACGGTCTACCGCGGAGTTTCCACCTTAAACAACAAGAGCAATTATGTGTCAATCGGAAGCAGTTTGTTAATCCAGTAGCTCTTCTGCATTCATCTGTTCAGTGAACCATGCCTCCCACTCCGCGGCTCCGGTGGTACAGGGGAGCGTGTTAAACCTGCCGCCTTCTGCCTCCGGTGATATGGTTACGTTAAACACTTTTGAAGGGCTGTTATTCAATCAGTGATTGCAATATTGTCGAGGACTGTATGCGGTTTGTTTCGTTTGGATTTTGGTAGAGGCCTGAGGGGATGAGCGCTTTTGTTTAAATTGATTACAGTTTCGGTGACAATGCTTGTTTTGTTTTGTTGATTGAGAGCTAGCGACACGCGATTGATACTTTGCAGAGTTTTTTAGTCATTTAAGTTTATTGTATTACAATTAATTACATAAACCTTCTGGAATAAATAATATTACATATCTGAATAATGGTGGAAGCCCTAGAAAGCCCTTGAAAACGCTGATATGACGACAGATTGGCCGGAAAATAACTGCACTGAGAGAAGAGCGAAAGGGTCTGGGTAAAGCCTTTGCTCAGTAGTGGTAGAATATAGGTTTATAGAAAATAAAGCTGGTGCACACCACATCGACATCCGTTGCGTTATTCTAAGAAACACTTAGTTCATACTTAGCGAACACATGCAGTCATGAAAAGTGACTATATTAATGTTTCAACTATGAATATTAAACTGCTACTACCACTACTACTATTACTATGATTATTAATATTTTGTCTTCCACCGATCTTCTCGTCTTACGTCCTATAATTTTTCGTAGTCACACTTAAAGCTTCAGTTACCCAGCGTTTTAACTACATATTATTTACATTTGAAAGTCGAATGTAATAATTCAGAGTGAAAAAAAATATCACACAAACCATTATCTAACGTCAGTATCATCCACCCCTTCATCCACTTTCATCCATCTATCATACACGTCGCACCGCAACGTAACGTTACTCTGATGAGCTGAATGATGTATCATCATTAATCACTGGCGAACTGTCTCAGTTCCATGATATAACGTACGTAACGACGGACCTACGGTCTGATAGACTATGTTAAGTCTATTAATTTGTATTAACTGTTGAGGTATTCATTGTTATTTAGACTGCTTCTCTCTCGATTAACTGAATGACACAACTAATAAATGTCGCAGGACATTAACACACAGCGCCACCTAGTGCCACACTAAGCAAAACCTGTGTCGTGGACACTAGATAGTTGATATACTACATAATTATATATTTTTTTTAGTCAATAGTACAATGAGTAATGTTCTAACCCCTTCTTTTCATGTCAACAACTGTTAACTTTGTTTTCGATATAATTAATCTTCATCAGCCTATTAATATGGTCCCACTGCTGAAACACAGGCTTCCTCTTTAAGAGAGGGAATGCTATAATCTACCAAGCGGGTCTAGGGCACATGACACAATGTCATCGATTTTTTTGGTTCTAGGAAATGCCAGTTTCCTCACGATGTTTTCTTTCACCGTCTTGAGAGCAGCGCTAATGAAATAAATTACACAAAGTAATGGTCCTGCCTGGATTTGAACCCACGACTTACTGTTCGTAAGTTGGAGCCGCCATCATTTATACGTACGAAGAAGATTCACGTTAAAACCAATTAAAACGATAAAATAATTAAATCTAATCTAACGTAACCCAGCCATTTATAGGTTCAGTTACAACGTAGGAAAGTTATCTAATATAGGTACCGCTGAAGCAACTATAATATCTGAACTTTACTCTAACAATCTGCTAACTAAACCACTTAAACAATATTAATTGGTCAATTTATCATACTGCAGTTCTAGACGCAAAATGATCGTTCGTTGCTGGCGAGATAAAAGAAAAAGTAAAATTGTGAGCACAAAATAAAACATCAAACTTTTTTCTTCGAAGGGTTTAGGCAGTGGTGTAGTTAATACTACCTACTGATTGACAATCCAATTATTATTTACCTTCCCCAAGAATTAAACTCAAGACCTTCTGCTGATCATGAGCAGGAACCTCGGGTTGGAAAAGTCAATGATGCTCTATTGTACAGAAATAACTTCTCGACGACAAAATCTTGGTTGTCTTACAATCTCAACAAGTTGTTAAGTCTAGAGCTTGTTTCCGACTCCGACACATGTAAGACAGCCGAGCTCCACCGTTCCACCTAGTCAGCCTCTTGAGAGGCTTCCAAAAAGTTTTAATACTGTCTGGGAAGTTGGAGATGGTAACTGTGAAATAAGTGGCGCTAGATAGCTAGTCCCAAGCATCGCGATTGGTTAAAAATCTGTCAATGTCATTTAATGTTTCAAAATAGCTGGACCTCATTGGTCAGAATACTTTTTAGCTTAGTAAACGCTATCTATCTTCTTTTAGCTTTGAAAGGCCTCCCCCACTACTTTGGGAAATATCATTGGATATGAATACCAAGTGCTCAGAGATTTGCCTCCGCTATAATTCACATATACACTTGAAACTTCATCGTCATGACCAAAACTAACGCTTGAGCTCGCAAAGTTTCTGTAAATCAATTGGGACAAACTGTTTCACAGTCGAGCACCTATATATCTACATATATACAAGTAAGACAGATAGGTACATAATACCGAAGTTTCAACAACTTCGTCGACGCCCGGGGAAAGTGGTGAAAGGCGGTGTCTCCACTACTTGTAACCCCGAAATGGATAGGCACAGAAGGCACACTTCGTACTAAAAGGAAAAATATACGCACATATAGACGAACTTAGGCTATAAAATAATCCAATCGCAGGTGCACTTAAACTCGCTCTTTGAGAGAGACTATACGCTAATGTAGCTCTAAGATTGGTCTATACGTGTGCATCCGCATTTGCCTGAGCACGAATTGATTAAGGCGATTACATGAGCTAAACGCGAGTTTTATAATTACTAAAAGTATATGATTCACTGCTATGAACAAGACCAGAAAAATATATGATATTCTTCAGCATAAATGCTAGCATGATACTGTTTTGAAAACATAATACAATTAATTTGGCTCGATAAAAATAAATCACGAACTTATCTCTAAAAATATCTTTCAAACAATAAAAAAACATACTAATGTGCATGCGATCATTCTGATTTTTTGGCAAATAATTTTGCAAACAATATATTAGATACTGTTTTAGTTTTTTAATCCAATCAATAGTTCTTTTGTAAATCGATCAAAACCACTCATTTCGCGCTATTTGGCCCGTAGTGGTTGACGTAACAACCACTTTGTAGTGCAAGCTGATTAGAACTTTATTCTAACAGCATTTGCTAATTTAGCTCGTCTAATCGCCTTAAGCAACTGTAAAAAAACTCGACCAGACCATTGATACTATAATTCTATTGTACAACAATTCTAGCTAAATTTTCATTTCATTGAAGTAGCATTCGTCTATATTAATCGAATAAGATGGACGCCAGTGATTCTGCAAACGTCCCCAAAAGAGTAAGCTCCTAGGACCACTCGCATAAAAAGCGTACAAAGGATGACTCACGCTAGACCGTGTCGAGTCCAAGCCGAATGTCGACCGTAGCATGGTCAACTAAATATTACATGATACCTATATTTTCGTTTTGTATGGACACACCCACACCATACCGAGCGATAACCGAGCAACGGACACTCGGCTCAAACCCCACACGTTCTAGCTTGAGTCAAGCTTGAAACGCTGCTAATCGCACGTGGCTCATGATGACCAATGCAAGTGTTAGCCCTGAGCTTAGAGTGTACTTCATTATTACTTAGAGTGCTTAGGGTGTACTTTATTATTAAGTGTGAGTGTGTCTTTACTTATTGTACGGACCTGACTTTCTGTACTTATTTACTTACTGCGACAAATTGTCCCTGCGAAATACCGAGAGATCTAAAGCCTCCATACTTACGCCTATACACAGCGTTGTGGATACGCAAATATACGTAACGAAGTGGAAGTTTAGTTGATAAGTTTTATGACTGTAAGCTACCGTTAAAGGGAATTTGGGATGCTTCAAGTGCGTCTTTCAGGCGTAAATGAAGATATGTTTGGGATATGTAAAAGTATTTACCGTTTTATGAATTTAAAATTATGAGTCGTAGATAAGTTGAAGTATTTTTATAAAGACTTTCAACAGCATTGACTAAAGCTTTCCGTTAGCTCCTGTCAATCAGATATCATTATAATCATCATCATTTCTTGCCCTTATCCCAATTCATTTGGCGTAGCATGTCTTTTTCTTCCATACTTCTCTTCTCTTCTCTTCTCTATTTTTCGTCAACTCATCAGACACTTCAATCAGAAATATTTTTGACTTTTTAATTTGTTTTATTGGGTTTTTCTATCATTTCTCAGTGGCCTGGAGTCGGATTTCTGCCTGGTTGATCCAAATAAGCTCGTCCCTATTCCAAGGGATTTAAACCACGGGCAATGTTGACGTACACCTTTGCCTAACCTTTACGAAGTTACAGGCGAGATATAATGTTATGGATTACAGCTGCAAGAAGAGAAACCGGGACAAAGAAGCCTTGCAATGGAGTGGAAAATAACTTTCCTGTCCTGAAACCCACACGGAAATTAATCTAAATACTTCGAGCAGGCAAGAAAATCAGCCTCCACTCTCCTTTGTATGGAGAATTGATGTATTTCTGAATATTCTGATTGCCCTCTTGAACGCAAATAGAATGATGGCCGCTGAAGCCGTACAAGTGTTGGTACTTAAAAGGAATTCGGGTCGATGAGGTATC
Organism: Xestia c-nigrum; assembly: GCA_916618015.1. NCBI lineage: Eukaryota > Metazoa > Arthropoda > Insecta > Lepidoptera > Noctuidae > Xestia > Xestia c-nigrum. Next base: position 6,238,778 of record OU745264.1, read on the forward strand.
AAGTACCTTTTTGTCTGTGCGTGGACTTGATCGAACACTGTCTTTAGCAAGACCATCACTACTTACATGAAAACAGTTAATAGACACATAGGTATAAAACGTGTCTCTTCTGACTGAAGTTTTTCGTTGGCTTTTGTCATTCATTAAATGTAGTGTATGTGTAGCAGCCTTTTTTTTTAGAATGGGAAATCATCAAATGACTTCTCCCATTCTGGGGGGGAGTGTCAGACTTTTACTGACTAAAACCCATCCATGTTCCTTCCTCGCCCTTTATGTTCCGGGGCCACAGTATCTTTTTTTTAGGATAAGAAATCATTAAATAACTTCTCCCACTCTGGGCGGAGCGGGAGGGAGTGTCAGACTTTTACTGACTAAAACCCATCCATGTTCCTTCCTCGCCCTTTACATTCCGGGGCCAAGATATCTCTTTCGAACAGTCCCGCAACCCCGGCTCAGTAGCAGCCTGGCGTCGGATTTTTTGATAGTTGATCCATGTAGGCTCGCTCCATTACATGAGATTGAAAGTGGCGTGACGATCTGATCATGTTTGTAGGGCTAACATGACCGGAGATCGCACAAGAGAAGAGAGTTATGGAAGGAGAAATGGGAGGCCATTGCCCAGAAGTGGGACACTATGTAGGCTAGCAAAAAAAACACACAGACAGAAACAACCTGCGACCTTCCTGTACCTTAACAATTTAAAGCCTGCAAACCACATGGCATGAAATTACTTTCAAACTGATATATTGTTACAACATATTAACTTAGATATCTCAACTTTGTCGTCATTATTACAGCTTGAAAACATCGTTGCTATAATCACACAGAAAGTCATCAAGTCGCTAGTGACTTTAATCCCGAAGAAAACCCCAAGTAAAGCCGGAATATATACCTACAAACATACATATATACGTAAATCCTATATATTCTTACTTTAGTTTGAGGGAACTTAGTTCGAGCACATATTGGGGCAAACTTGTCAACTTTGTTCGACGCTTGGAAACTTTGCCCTGACAAATACACCATACTCTGTACTGATGGGAAATCAATAGCTTTAACGCTTTAGCGTGTTCTTTTTTGTTTTCTATTGGCACGTCACGTACAGGGGTGTCACGACGATTTTTTGAATATAGTATTTTTCTTTTTTTTTTTCTTTTCAATGCATAGGTACCTACTATACCAGAGTAAATATCGTTAGTATTGGGTGTAATGATAGAGATTTATTGATTTATAATGAAGATTGATAAAAACATAATAAATAAAATTCTAAAAATAACCAGAAATATTTCTTCTTTCGTGCAACAACAACCACAGTAAAAAAACATCATTTGTTCATTTCGTTTCATCTATATCTATACTAATATTATAATGAGGAAATGTTTGTTTTTTTGTATGTAACGAATAAACTTAAAAACTATTGCACTGCAAAAATTAACATTATCAACAGTAACATACTCGTAGGCTATATTTTATCCCTGTACTCCCACGGGAACGACAACTACGCGGAAAATCTGACCGCTAGTCATTTGTAGAAAAAATATGATGATATTAATAATAAAAGTTAATAATAGAATAATAATAATTAATTATTCATAAATTAAATAATTAATTGAGTATGGGCCCGCGTGGTAGATTATAATGCAGTGCAGATTGGTAAAAGTCACATGTCTTCGAGTTTTGGGTTCTAGAAAATTGCTAGTTTTCTCACGATGTTTTCCTTTGCCGTTTTTTGAGAGCAGTGGTGATAAAATATATTACAAAAAGTAATGCGACTGCCTGGGTTCGAACCCACGACTTACAGTTCGTAAGTCGGGGCTGCCACCATTGGGCCACCGCTACTGTACCGCTATAAGTAATAAATATTATTATTTATAGGAAATGTTGTTTTGTAATATCAGATTATTTAGCAAAACTTAATTACACGGACACAGAAAAACTTCTAAAAGTTCCAGTTTGATTTTGTTATCGCCACGTTTCCCCTCTTATTGTACGTGTTTACTTAAGTTAGTTTTAATGTTTAATGTTTTGTACCAATTTTCATTACTTGCAACTGATATACATTGTAGTTATTGTTTTACATATTAGCACTAGTTATACATTTGTTTCAGAAATATCACTACTGCACCTAAATGTACCTACACTTTTGTAACATCTACTTTTTGAATAAATTATTGTTCATGTCGCAATTTGTTTGCAACATGTCATGTAACAGAGTTGTCAAAAACATGTTTCATACACGTACATACATTGACACAAGCATACAATGAATCTCGTCACATACACTGTAAGCCGAACCTTCCTAACCGACTTCTAAAAAAGGAAGTTTCCTTGCAAAGCATTTTGCTTTCACCTCGTACCAATTTCCCCAGCTCAATTTCCGTATCGATTTTTTCAATGCCCTCATAAAATTATAATGAAGTTGGTTCGCTCCATAAAATTTATGTGGCGATCAAATTAATTTATAGTTGGTAGGACCCGAGTGATATACCGGTACTCATCATGAGTTATATCGATGTTTACATAACAAATTGTTACCGGTAACTGTTACCTCGATGTTTTCCTAACTAATTGAAAGTGTTTTAGAATGTTTTATGGCTGAAAAGAAGTTTGTTTTTGTTTTGTTAGTAATCAGCATGCTTGTGTAACATGTTTACTTGTTTAAATCTTGTTCATGCTCGCGGCTTCGCTCGTTTTGGGTTCTATAATAGGTTAGTTTCCACCATCAATAAATTGCAAATCTATTTAGTCCGTCAGTTGGAGTATTGGAAAATAATGGACACGTATTTTTTGTTTTTGTAAATCAACAAATATTGACAAAGATACAACGCATCAAAACGCGGGAGTGGGGGCTCGTGACGTCAGTACTCACTAAAAATGATACCAAACAGTGACGTATCGAGATTTTTAAAAGCGTCGTATCTTCGTCAATTTTGGTTTATGTAACAAAAGAAAAAATACTGGTGAAATATTTTTTGATAATCTAAGTGTCGGACTAATTAGATTGTTTTCAGTTAACAAGCCTATTGCCACACGGGGCCATACTACCGCGATAAAAAGTATCATATGCCTTAATCCAGGTTATATGTGTGCCAAATATCATCGAAATCCGTTACGGAGTTTTTACGTGAAAGAGTTACAAACATCCATCCATTCTCATAAACATTCGCATTTATAATATTATTTCGTTTATTTATCTTTACACAAATAAAAAAAAAAACCAAATATAAAAAAGTCATTTTTCTATTATTAGTAAGATAGATCGTGAAGACTTAGAGAGAGGCAAATGTGATATATCCAATAAAGAAAATAATGTAACGGTAAATCATCCGTTTCACGTAAAACGTAAATAAGTATCTAATTATTAAATTCATGGTTCAATTAAAGTTTTGATTAACATTAAGTTATAGTAACCAAAGCCTACTACAAAATTAATTAAAGTTGTAAAATACTTTGTAAACTCTCTACCACATTTTTGGTTTCTTATATTTTAAGTACCTAAGAATCGGGTGTTAGAAAAATACCTAGGTAAACCTAGAGCAAATAAAATTAACAATGAAGATATTTCAGCGCTATTCAGAAGATTTATACTCGTAGCTAATAATGTGGACCATAAATAAAACAGTTTTGGGAAAGCATTAAACTTGCACAAAGCACTTTAAATACTCGAAATGTTTGTACGTTACTAATTAGTTCTAAAAACAATTAAGCTGGAAGAATTTCTGGAATAACCAGGCACCAAACAAAAGCTATTCCCGATGAAATAGCTACCTAAATTACCTAGAACTAGCTGCGCAATGATATTTTATAACCTTACGCTGCACAATTTGTACATATGTCTTTCTTCATTAGTTTTACGTGTACTCAAGAATAAAACACAGGTTCTCCAGAGAGAAAATCTACTGTACAAGCTCCTTATATCCAAGGGAATATCAAAGTTATGAGAAAGAAATATAGCTCTTAGAATACCCGCAGGCTAGGCGATCGGGTGGTACTACCTTAAGAAATTTATTTAAAAAATTAAAACCTCCTTACAAAGGCTTCCTAACTTGGGCGGGGAACTTTGCAAAGCTGGCTATGTGGTGAGTGAATATTTAAGTTTAGCCTGGATAGTCAGTGTGGCCAGAAGTTTAGGAATAGAAAAATTATGAATGTTCTAACTATTCAATGAGTCAAGAAAAAGCTTAATTTCTTTGTGGATTGCATTATAACCCTGTCTTAACATATAAACTGTCTCTTTCCTAGAAAATGTGAGCGTAAAATTGAACATTTTTGCGGAATTTAAGCCAACCTATTTAGAACTTTGTGCTCATCGCTATCCTATTAAGTTAAATGGTGCGTGCTGAAACAAAATGAACAATCTCTCCCGAGAAACGGGACATTAGAGCTTTCAAAGCGCCTGAACGCTTTATAAAAATTCTAAAAACCTATCTAAGAAAAATTCTGAAGGCAAATATCGAATATCGTCTAAAGTCTGGTTTGTCTGGCAACATTAGGGTGGAATATGTAAATATGCAAGTTTTTCGTCGCCCTCAGTATTCAGGCTGTTAGACAAATGGTTCTCGCGTCGCGACACTCAGAGGGTGCCATTTATCATGGCTGTAAGGAATCTATAGGTGTGAGGAGTCAGGCGCGAAGGCCACACGTACCGAATAGATATTTTTAGGGAGATTTATGTACGGAATGATGGGAATTTACCTTTTGAGCTTATAACAATTGAGATATTATGGGAGTTACAAGTGGAGAGGTTAGAGGTCCTAGCACAAACACGCGATGTATAGCTAACCTTTTTTTTTTCACACACGTGCACATAAAAATATTCGAAAGAAGTTACGGGCAACAAACAGCTCGTATTTGCATAAGTTTAAAGCTTTTCTTCATTATCTATGGATGATACTAAAATTCTGTAGGATAATTGCATTTTGGATAAGAAAGTCGACGTATTTACGTTACATTTACACCACCCGCTCATGCTAGGGCCTACGGTCTGAGGTCTTGTAGTCAGATTGTTTATTGACATTCTGTATTTGAGATCTTCACCAAATATGTATCATATAAGTAATGAAAATGTTTTCCTGCAGATTCTAATATTTAACGACTGCAATCTTGTAAAATCACACAAAAACGCCTTCCATATTCCTAACATTTCCAATATATAATAACTCTGAATCTCACGTTAAACAAGAACGTGACTTGTCGTCGATTTAAACCAAATTAAAAAGACATTCGTTCAGTCTGTGCATGATTTTCTTTTTTTAATTTCCCCGTCGAGTTGTGCTGAAGGAGCGTGTAAGTAAAAAACGCGGGACTTCGGTAGCGAGTGCTGAGGACGTTTAAGTACGGGACTTGCGAAGCCCGGGACGTGTCAGGGCTGTCGACTTGACAGCTCAAATTGTGATATATTATGCTTGAGCATCAACAAGGGTCAAGTGTATTTTTGTGAAGGATATTTGTATAATGTTTATTTGTGTAAACTGGGTGTGATCTCTCCTTTTGAAATGTAATTTGGACGTGGTTTGAATTTATATTAGTATCAAAAGAAACATAATATATCATATTTTAGAGTAGTAGCAGTTGCAGTTTATCTACATTGATATAATGATGTTTATTTTGCAAATAGTTTTTACAACCATTTTTACATGTAATTTTTGAAACTGCCGAAACAAACTCAGAGCTCTACTAAGGTTCTAAAATAATTAGTCAAGCTGCACATGAGGACTATGCAGCTAGTCTGAGATGGTATTTCAAAAAAAGAACTACAGACATTTGAGTGAACTTGTCTAACAATATTGCTTTAAATCAAAAAGGGCACATAACAGAATGACGATAGAGGTATTAAATAGGTAACGCAAATATTATATATAATCTAGTTTTGTTTTCTGCGAGTTTTAAATAACGAGTTTAAAACTCTATAAAAACTGTAAAAACACAGTCCACTTAAAACAAAAATTAACGTACAAGACCTACTTTTTTCTTCGTCTCATTTATCTACTTAACTAACTAACAGCGAGCACGGACACACCGAGGCAACTAATTAGTAGTGACAGCCCTATTTTTCCCGATCCTTTACTGGCGTAGTAACAAGTGTCCGCGGGATCTGCATGCATTTGCATAAAGTGCCAAGTTTCCGGGACTTGTGGAGGAGCTCGGTGCCCGTCACTAGTATGGTTGGTTTTATTTGTCTAGCGATTGCGTTTTCCGAGGCGGCGGTCTACCTGACATTAACTTTCTTTTACTTTCAAAGTTCTTGGAGAATCTCTTGGGATGGCAGGCGTCTTTGGTTGAAATATTTCAGTGTTAATTTGATTTAATAGTTATGGTGACTTGCTTGGTATTCTACTATTTCCAATATTTTGATCCTTTTCATTTAACGTTTGGTAATTATGTAAACTGCCTGTATTAATAAATACTAATTAATTATTTTTATCTTGAATACTTATTTTGGGCTTTTATACTCGTATATATAAAAAAAACATTCTTCAAAAACTTTATTGAATAACATTTTTAACACGTGCTTCAGTACATCATTAAGTATAAACACATTTACTTAATTAAACTTACTAAGAATACCAAGAATATCGTAATTATAAATATCTTGGAAAAAGTACCATGTTGAGTAAGTACATAATACATTAATATTATACCTAAGCTCATTTTCTTAAAATACCCAGCTTACAAGAATTTCTTCATCAATTTATATTATAAGCATAAATAACGTTGTATTTTAATATTACAAAACTAAGTTAATTTATTCTGAAGGATGTCTGGGACGACTGGTATTTGGCACTTGTGAATTGACATGCATGAGAGGACTCCAAAAGGGTTTCTAGTTTCGTTTTATTATATTGTATTCGTCATATACGTAATATTCATAACGCAAAGTTAAAGCGTAACTTTTCGACAACAAGGACTAATTTGAAGGCAAAGGGAACATTGGTACTTAAAGTACCAAAAAAAATCACCACTTGTTTTGAGTTCCGAAGCTTTAATAACTGCGGAAAAGAAATATTTACTATTATTTCGTTTTAATCTACTGGTAGGTTAATAAAATAATTAACACAAAAAATAAAAAAATATTGTTAAACGCACACAACTGTATAAGCAATACACTTCATTCTAATGACCTTTTCTTTTGCCAAGTCCCCCCTCAAACCACGTTGACCCCATCTATCCAGAATTAAACGCTACTTGACCAGATAAGAGGTTCATAACCCGACTACCAAGCTCGGCAGTTCCATAAAAATAAATACTTGTGTTGGCGACTATTCCCCAGTACTTAGGGACGGGTGGCACTTTTGGTGCCAACTGGCAGAAGTTCAGCATTGCCGTAGTGCCTATCCAACAATGCACGATTTTGTTTACACCGTTTGTTTCTTTTATTTTCTTTATGTAATACTGGAAAGAGGCTTTGGTGGTATCATGTTTTTATTGTGTGGTTGGATACAGTGAGAAACTAAATATAATGATGATTTGAATATATGATAATGATTTCTACATTTTTTCTTCTAAATGCCGAATAGGGTACATGACACCCCAATCAATTGACTTACTTTTTAGGAGTTTTAGCACGCTGTGACGTCACTGTTTAGTCAAATCAATGACTCAACTATTTATTGCTTTCAAAGCTACTCAAAATCGAATTTTGCAATTAATGGAAAATACATCGGGTTTTTAGGCCCAAAATAAAGTTATTTTTTAAGAGATTGGTGTCTTGGAATGATTGTTTTATGGTGTCATCTACCCTATTTGTAAGGAGCGCGTAGATAGTAAGATCCATGTTCACCGAAAAGATAACGGTTTGATTATCTAAAAACAGCTGTATTTAAGGGACATGCTCCCCTACAAAATTGTGTTTTAAACAGCTGTTTTAGATAATCAGGCCTACTAACGTATATGATTGTCATTAGCTATCGAAAACTTACATCAATCCTTATAAGTCATCGTAGAAACATGAAATGCTTTGAAAATTATTGTAAATCGTTTATGGCTCTTCGGTTTTGAAAACCTATTCCAATTTTGATGTGATCCTAACGTTCAGATTAAGTAAGCAAAATATCATGTAAAATTGGGTGACAAGGGTTTTTGCTTTCCATATAAACATAAGTAATACTTTAATTTTCTGAGCTTGTTTGCTAATTTCCCACTCCAAATATTTACTGCTCACGTAGGGATGGTTGCCACATGTTACAAAATTAAGATGTTGTATGTCCAAAGTTTGTTTTGGGTAATAAATGTTACGTCGTAAACCATGGGCCGTGGGGGCCATGAGATAGGGCTTGTTACTTGTAGATTACGACCTCTCTTATCATTTGATTAACTAGGAACCTTAATGGATGAAACATAGTTAGTAACAAACCTTCACTTATAGTTACATAGAATATTCTTTAACAAGTATCCCAAACTTATTACAGACATGAAAAATGAAAGAAGACATTTTGCCTTCGCGCATAAATGATAAAAGCAATAAAACAATATTGAGAAAACCACTAAACACAAGGATCGGTTTACCAATTTTTTGGCAACCCTACCTTTAATCCAAAACAGCTCGAAAAGCTTTTAAACCACAAAAAACAACACACCCTCTGATAGGAAATTCAATCAAAGCAACAAAGGAAACACTCTCAAATCGAAATAGTTTTCTAAATAAGCCGGAACAATTTTGTAAAGGCAAACTTTAGCAATATCGGACAGTGTCGACACTCAGACACTCGTGACACTCCCCGACACCGCCGACACCGGTCTCCGGTGTACGTTCGATGCGATATTAAATACACTTGAGGGCGATGTAACTTCTAACTTATATCTCGCTCAGTTTATAAGTCGTCGACATATAAATCGGTTCGGAAAGCTATTTTGAAACTGAATCTGATAACTTTGTGTCTGGCTTGTTACTTTAAAGTGGAGTATTTAAATAAAGATGTTAGATAGCTGCTTTTTTTTAAAATATTGATTGGTATTTTCGTTTATATCTAAAGTTGGTGTATTTCGACCCAAGACTGGGCAGCAACATTGTCCGGTAGGGTAGGGGCAGTCGGTCCATGTAAAATACTGGTATGCAGTCGCACCCAGTTAGACTGGAAGCCCAACATACTTAGTTGTTAAAAGCAAGGCATGACCTGGCCCAGAGCTGCGGGATAGTTTGAATGGGATACCGCGGCCCCAGAACACAAAGGGCGATGAAGGAAAATAGAAGGGTTTTAGTCAGTAAAAGTCTGACAATCCCTACCGCTTCGCCCAGAGCGAGAGGAGTCATTTGATGATTTCCCATCCAAAAAAAGAAGGTGATGACCTGGCAAGGATCATATCATCATCATCATCATCATATCAGCCGAAAGACGTCCACTGCTGGACTAGGCCTCCCCCAAGTGAAGTGTTATCCTGGCAAGGATATGCAAATTAAAATAAGTACAGGATATAAAGATTATATGCTGTATGCTGTGTATATGTCACCGTAAAATTGTCAAATACGTTATATTGTAATATCTCAGCGATATTGTAAACTCTCGAATTATTGTCATACACGCATTATTTTTCGTGAAATGCATGCGATGGTTGTCAACTCACGTGGTGTGGAAGGAAGGAAGGGTCCCCCTTGCCCAGTGGTACCACTCTCATGAAAAGATACTGTACCATTTCTGAGAAATACCGATAAATATAACCTAACCTTAAAACACTTTATATACCCCTAAAAAGCGTAGTCGACGGAGCCCCTATTTCCGAGTGCAGGGTTTAAAGGAACCTAACTATCCTAACGGGGGGGTGCCCCAAGTCCCGATTATTACAATATCGCTAGAGAGAAACACGTTATATTGTAATATAACGTGTTTGACAATTTTACGGTGACATATGCACATCATAATCTTTTAGTAACATCTGTACAGCAGTATCTAAACTTTCTCAACTAGTAAATTTCTCTGTTATCTAGGTCGTTTCCAAAAACTGCCATCCTTTTAATCATTTTGGGGAAAAAAGGTTCAGTAGAATTAATTTTACGCTTATAAAAGCAGCAGGGGGGTCGCTAGTGAAGTAATTAGGCGGATAGATGTAATTTTCACGCCTGTATACCCCTGAGGGGATGTCCTAATAGGAGGACAGAGACAAGTGACAGTAGAGAAGGCAGAAAGTAGGTAGCTCACACGTTATAGTTACTACTAGTAAATAGGACTATACAGGGTGTAAACCACCTCATCACGAAACCGTCAACCAAGCATTTTGTACATCAAACTAAGGTCCACGTTCACCGAGAAGATAACAGTCTGGTTATCTAAAAACAGCTGTCAGTGTGACATATTCCCATACAAAAATGTGTTTTAAACAGCTGTTTCTAGATAATCGTTCGTCATGTTTTTGGTGAACATGGACATAAGTAATTTTACGCAAATATAGAAATTATTGATGGGTAACGACATTTTTTTTGGGATGAAAAATCATGTTTTGTGATAGAACTCAATGTCACGCACTTAAATCATTGTGCTGATGGATGGATTGAATAATACGGGGGCTTACAAAACAAAAATTGTAAAAAGTTTAACTTTGATTCCCAATATCCCCGTAACTAGAAGGTTCTCAGGTATGGTGTAGAACAAAGAAATATATATATATATATATCGCTGGACATTAACACACAGCGCCACCTAGTGCCACACTAAGCAAAGCTTGTGTCGGGGACGCTAGATAGTTGATACACTACATATATACTTTTTTACATACATACTTATTATACATATAAACATCCATGACTCGGAAACAAATGTCCGTGCTCATCACACAAACATTTGCTCCTACCGGGATTCGGACCCTAAGAACGAAAGGCAGCGTCACTACCACTACGCCAAACGGGTCGTCAAATATCGCAATAACGGGGAGAAAAAGTGATTAGGCTTCGTTAAGAGGTTTTTAACACCCTCTAAACATAGGCTTTTGCAAAGGAGCGAGGGGAAGTTTTATCATATTCGTATTTGTGGAACTACCGTACAAAGGAGTGTAGTTGTATTCTTAATTTCCATTATGAATAATACTTAGATGCCAGTGTTATGATAGGCAAAGTATTTTTTCGGGATGTGGTAACGCACAGGCTATATTTTACGTCGGGACCACTTATAGTTTATTGTGCCGCCATTTTGTTTCTAAAAAGTCTAAAAAAACATTCTAGATGTGCATAGGTGAGGGTGACTGCTGTCTTGATGAGTACCTAATGAGAACGGCCAACTCTTAGCTGCCGCGGTTAATTTAAATGTATTATTATTTTAAGTTGTTGTATTAATCTTTTCTCTGGACGCTCTTAATGTGCAAGTCTTTCTACATCGTTCTCACATTTATGTGTATTACATATTCACAACATGAATGATGTAACCAAGATTTTGTTACAATATTCTGATTTAAAAGAGTGTCCATGGAGTTTCTTGCCCGCGCGTTCTTCTCCATAGAGATCTACGCTAGGGAATGGGCAACTACAGTACTTTCTCAAGTTATTATGCCTTGTGACTGTGACTGTAGCTTTGCTTTTTTTGTATTTTTGACATTCAAAAGTGCCGTTATAGACTAATTGAAACAAATGATTTGAGTTTGAGTTTAGAAGTATGGTAGAAGAAGCCATGCTGCATCTAACTTAAATATATTGGTTTAATAGGCAGAAGAATTGATGATTTTATATCATCACTAGCTTCTGCCAGCGGCTTCGCCCGCGTGAAGTTTGAAATTATCCCACGGGATCTTATTACCGGGATAAAAAGTATCCTATGTGTTAATCCAGGTAATAAACTATCTGTGTGCTAAATTTGATCCAAATCCGTTCAGTAATTTTTGCGTGAAAGAGTAACAAACATACATCCTCACAAACTTTCGCATTTATAATATTAGTAGGATTCTTCTGCATCATTTCAGCATAGGCGGTTGTGTCCGCTTAACTTATGCTAGTAACCAGCTTATTCCACCCAAAAAAGTTACTTACAACACCATTAAAAACAGTACTTTAAAATAAAAGACCCGTTAAAAGCTAACGTCATATATAAATATTACGGTTACCCATAAAACCCTCTTCAAAACGCAGGTGATGAAGTGTACCCCAACATTAGCGATCGTTAATTACGAAATGATTTAATTTAATACGTCACGACACGGTCTTAATTAAGCTTTTAACATAATGGCAGTTTTGTAAGGGCACCCTGTTTCTACTAACAACGTTTGGGATTATTTGTGTGTATGTGTGCGTGTTCTTATTCCACTAATATTCATCATCATCATCATCTCAGCCGAAAGACGTCCACTGCTGGACGGTCCCTTGCGATTCGCATCAAACGGATTCCCGCAACCTTCACCAGGTTATCGGTCCACCTAGTGGGAGGTCTTCCAACGCATCGTCTTCCGGTTCGCGGTCGCCACTCCAGAACTTTTCGGCCCCATCGGCCATACGTTCTGCGGGCAATGTAACCTGCCCACTGCCACTTAAGAAGAATTGCCGACTAATATTACTGTCTATGATCAGATTATATTGTTTGGAAGAGCTCTAGCTTAAATAATATGGCGCTCGGACCGATTTTAGGTTAAGCCATGCTTGCCTAGGGTAGTCCGTGGATGGGTGACCACACATTACATAGGTACCGAGTTTCCTCGGCTGTCATTTGTCGATCTTTGACAGTCTTTATAAGTAGTCATAGTGACACAAAAGTCTGAAAACCAGTCTTATCCCTTTGATAAGACTGGTTTTCAGACTTTAAATAAACTACACTCCTTAGTATCGTTTTACCCAGTATTAAATGGGTTGTGGAAGTCAGCTAGGCAGTCGCTCCATAGTAAAATCCTGGTATTCAGCTACTTCCAGTTAGACTAGAAGACGACCCCAATATAGATGGGAAAAGGCTAGGCAGATTATGAGCCTCTTGTGTCAAAGTAACTGGTGAAACAGAATAACAGGACCGATAAATCTACTCCTCTCACAAGTGAAATACGGGTCTACCCATCTGCACTACCTCTTATTGAATGCCGGTGTAATGACAAATATAATATTTAATACAGGAATACAGGGTATATTTCACCTCATCACAAAGCCGTTAACCAAGCATTCTGTATATCAAACTAAGTAACTTTACGCAAAAAATAATGCTGGGAAACCACTTTTTTTTTAGGTTATAAATCATGTTTTGTGGTATAACTCAATGTAACGCACTCAAAACATTGTGCGGGTGGATGGATTGAATAGTACGAGGGTCGTAGAGATATTTAAAGTAAAAATAATGCGATAAAAGTGGTATTTAAAAAAATACTTGTCAAAATCTTGCAACTTTGACCCCCAATATCTCCGTAACTAGAAAGTTCCCAGGTATAGTGTAAAACAAAAAAATGATCAGAATGACGAGAAAAACAAGTGCCTTTCGTATTCGTTAAGAGGTGTCTTACACCCTTTAAACTTCTAATTAATCACTTCTGAAACCTTACAAAATCCAAAAGCTATCAGATTGCCTGCCCGAACCCTACAAGAATTTCCCTACCCTTAATATTTAACTCATAAAAATAAGTAGTTACTAACATCATAAATCAGGCGCGCACTTAATTCTAAACATAATCTCGTATAGTATGACAGGTAAAGTATCCCGCTATATTTTACTAGCTTTTATTACATACAGGGTGTTGTAGAAAGCGTAAAGTCTTGAACCTGAGACACGCAGTTGTTTATAACTTTGTAGGGTTAGCATGTTTGACTCACTGAATTTTATAGTTTTTTTATGAGGCATTGAATACTTGCCATTTCATTAGTCTCAAGTTCAAAGAAATTTTCTTATATTTTTCACGGGCTGGTTAGTTTCAATAGTTCATTACTAAACTTTTTCAATTTCAATATTGTTTTACAATATTTATAGTCAGAGGATCGATTTGCACCGGCATTTCTACAATGATACCCAAATTCAACAAGAGAATATAAATCTGGAATTGGATTCAACAATGATTCTGTAAGTCTATTTAAACAGTAAACATTCCAAACCAAAATAGTAGTTACCGAAGAACATTAATTAATTGTCTCCAATTGCTCCACGAAACCAAGCTAGAAGTTAACTCGACCGAACCAGACTCAATTTATTAAAATTATTCCTTAAGTCTTACCAAGATGTTTTTGCAAAATATCGGGAATTAAATGGACTAGTAACAACCCTGTTCCGTACGGACGTAATTTCTAAGAACTTTCCGTTTTACAATACTAGAGTTTGCACTTAGCGTTCCTCCGTTCCCCCGCCGCTTTCCCCCTCGCCTTTTCTCCTGTCGACTCGAGCTATCGTGTACTGACTCGTAGTCGACAAGTCCGGCTTAAATGGAGCAGCCTGTATTTATTCAATGTTTATTGTTCTGTTTTCAAATGGCAGCTTTATTCTTAAGAAAACTGGAACGTCAAGTTGTTCGGGAGTTTTCTCGTGGATCGGGAAATGGAATTGATCGCTTTTTGTTTTTCTTTTGTGTCGGCGTCGGGGTAAAATACTGGGCATTTAGCATCATTACACTGAGTCTAAATTGTGGACCTGGCTCCGAACACTAGACAATGATAGGTATTGTACTGAAGTATCTGTCAATGGCGACCGCGAACCGGAAGACGTTGCCACTAGGTGGACCTATGACCTGGTAAAGATTGCGGGAATCCGTTGGATGCGAGTCACAAGAGACCAGTCAATGTGGCGGCACTTGGTAGAGTTCTATGTCCAGCAGTGGACGTCTTTCGGCTGAAATGATGATGATGATGATCTGTCCATTATGGCCGTATCTTCAAGGGATGTTTCAAAAACCCTCAGTGTTTAATGAAGGCTAACTAGCTAACTGGGTTTTTGAAAGCAGGTAGGAAATCGTTTCATATAAAATGCTGGTATTCAGCTGCATCCAGTTAGACTGGAAGCCGACCCCAACATAGTTGGGTAATGGCTAGGTAGATAATGAATGTTTAATGAAGGCAATATGAAAAGTCATTGAGTTTCATTGAAAATTAATAGTATCATTTTATAGTATTCAATAGGCTAGTTTCCACCATCAATCAATTGCAAATCTATTTAGTCCGTCAGTTAGAGTATTGGAAAATAGTGAACACGTATTTTTTGTTTTTGTAAATCAATGAATACTGACGAAGTTAGAATGCATCAAAACTCGGGAGTGGGGGCTCGTGACGTCACAACGCACTAAAAGTTATAGCACGTCGTGACGTATTGAGAATTTTAAAAGCGTCGTATCTTCGTCAGTTTTGGTTTATGTGACAAAAATACGGGTCAAATATTTTGTGATACTCTAAGTGACGGACTCATTAGAATTTTTCAATAAACAAGCCAATTATGATATCATTGTCATCATCATCATCATCATTCTTTTGCCCTTATCCCAATTTATTTGGGGTCGGCGCAGCATTAAATTCTTCTTCCAAACTTCTCTATTTTTCGTCATCTAATCAGACACTTATTTTCTTTTTATTTCGTTCCTAACACAGTCCATCCATCGTTTCTTTGGTCTTCCTCTACTCATTTACCCATCCACATTCGTACTCAATTTATCTCATTCCTCCGCATCACATGTTACCACGACAATCGATTACCACACTTTTCAGTCACCGACGTTACCTTCAAAACCTAACAAGGAACACGTAAAAGCAACTTAAGTATCAGCATGACAAATTCGCAGTACCTACGTACCCACAGACCAAACTTTACACTGGATGGCTCTTGTCACTCAGAGTACTAACGAGCTAAGTTCTAAGTTCTCGAGACGTGCCCTAACTAATGCCTAAGAACTATTCAAGAAACTAGCTATCATTTGTACTAAGTACAAGTTTGTACAATTGAAACTGAAATGCTAAAAGTTTGGTTGTTATTTACTAGGCTGTGTTGTGGCTTGTTTTGACGTGTGGGCCTCGGTATCTGGGAAATGTAATAGAAATGAGATTTAGACGAAATGTTGCCTAAGATTATTAGTTGCTAGCGTTAATTTAGAATTTGATAATCTACTCCGGTTTTAATTTGTTTGTGATAAAATAATATTAATCATGTTTCGAAAGACACGTAGCGTAGCTACATAATTCTAGCCCCATCATTGCGATAATTTTTTTGTTCTACACCATACCTGGGAACCTTCTAGTTACGGCGATATCGGGGGTCAAAGTTACAACTTTTTGACAAGTTTTTTTTAAATATATTTTTATTTTGTTAGATTTCGTCCATGATCCATCCATCAGCACAATGTTTTAAGTGCATTACATTGAGTTCTACCACAAAACATGAATATAACCTCAAAAATCAGTTTCCCAGCAATCATTTTTGCATAAAGTTACTTAGTTTGATGTACAGAATGCTTGGTTAACGGCTTTGTGATTGTTATTATCTCGAGATAAGTTATTTTTTTTGGGAATGAAAGGTAGGTACCCAGCATGTCCGTTTGTGTACACCCGACAACGTATATGCAAAATTTTAGAATGATCGGTTCAGTGGTTTAGGCGTAAAAAGGTTACAAACTAACTTACTTTCACATTAATAATATTAAGTTCGGATAATTCTAACGTACTAGATTAGTATTGGATAACGCAAAATTAATCGGGGCTGTGTAACTATATCTTTATTAAGTACATAGAGTTGCCCATTTCCTAGGTTAAGTTGGCCGTCAATTTAAAATACATTTTACCGAACTGAAGCTGCAAAATACATTTTGATAGAACCCTCAATGTTTTATTCTTATTGTATAACTGGTAACCAAGCAAAATAAACAGTTTCTCTCTGACTTTATACAAAACAGTAATTTTAACTGAAATGTTGGACTGTTTAATTAGCTAACCGAGAGATGGCGAAGTGAAAAGTCTGTAATTAACTGAAACCAGTCAAGTGGAATTCTGGCAACGTCTTGAAAACTGGTGAAAAAACTTTGGTGGAAAATGGTGACGATGGAGACGACTTTAGTTTGTGTTGTTGGGTTAATGAACAAACATATTTTATAAGATTAAAATGTCTCTTACGGGATATCTTCCATGATTGTTATTACTTTTAAGCTCCCGATATTTCGACGCCGTTGCAAGCGCCATGATCGCGGGTTTACTAGAGAATGCGGGTGGATGGCAAAAAGTGAAGCATACAACCATGATAGCTTAAAACAGTGTTTTACCTATTGACTGCCACAGCATAAACGCTCGCGCGTGCCCTCCACGCCAAGCCACAATTTCATCTACTATTTTGTCACGTATTTGTGTCGTTTGGCGTACAGGGCACGCGCTTGCTTGTCAGGTATATGTGACAATGGCGTCCAAAAGGTTAAACAATAATTAACAAGCGGATGTCACCCGGTTTTACCCGCGTAGTTCCCGTTCCCGAAAGAGTACGAGGATAAAATATAGCCTATGTTACTCCGTGAATGTAGCTTTCCAATGGTGAAAGAATTTTTGAAATCGGCACAGTAGTTTTTCAGTTTATTCATTACAAACATACACACA
The DNA here is from genome assembly GCA_916618015.1 of Xestia c-nigrum. Taxonomy (NCBI): domain Eukaryota; kingdom Metazoa; phylum Arthropoda; class Insecta; order Lepidoptera; family Noctuidae; genus Xestia; species Xestia c-nigrum. The sequence goes on from OU745264.1 coordinate 6,256,212, forward strand.
CACAAAAATACTTTCCTCTTTATAATATTAGTGTAGATACCTAGCAATATAAGCTCAATTCAAAGAACTAAGTACCTATACGTTTTACGAAGATAGGGGGATATCTCTATTTACTTTGATAAAGTGGGTATCTTCTATTCATGAAATAAATTGTACCTTTTGGGTAAAAAACCACCGTATCTTTGCGGAATTGAATTCCGGAATAAGATATTGCCGCCGTAAAATGTACAAAGTTTTTCAAGAAAGCAATATTTCTTCATCGATAAAAATCAAACAAGTCTTTTCAGAATAATATTTCACTGTTTCAGGATCTGATAAAGACAAATTTTACTTCGTTGATGAAAAATCGATTCAAGTTTTGCATAAAAACTGTAAAAATGCGAATACTTATTTCGTCTTTACGACGAGATTTAACGATCCATTTCTCGTTAAAACAGACAGAGAATATATTTTTATTATTACGGCCTTCATGAAAAGTAGAAGCTATATTAAGTTAAGGAAAATTAATCCTTTTATAATATTGTTTTTGTAAATTGCCTTTGTCGAACGTACGTTTTGGCTGAAATGCTGAATAACCAAAGAATCTTCGACTTATTTTAGGGTTAAACGAAACATATTTTAAAACAACGTTTTTACTGAAACAATTTCCTTATTGAACTAAACTTTCTTTTTATCATTTGTTTACTTTGACTCGCTATTAGTTTCATTGTTTAGATTTCAAGAATAGCTTGGCCTTAAATAGCTTTTTTATATCGGCGCTTGATCCTGGTATCGAGGTACATTGCCCTCTTTGTTTACGAAGGATCGATTAACAATACGTTTCAAAGTGCAATGTATAGTAAAGTTAATGGAAAACCGTTGGTAGGGCTGACGTGTATTGGGTTACGGGTTTGTTGCCCTTTGCTTGTTCTGTTTCGTGCAGACTATGTTGTTTCATATTTAAAGCATTTGAATTTTAAATGTTATCCAGTGTATTGTACTTTACGTAGATTAGTTGGTAGTTGTTTTCTTTTGGCTACAAAGAGTATCAAAAACACTTTCCATAATTTCGCTATAGACTAAAACTACTTCTACAAACCGCGATAAATTTTTCATTAACTTCTGAAAAAGTTTGCTCACTTTCATAGAGCTCAGAACTCCTAAGTAATTATACAAAAAAGGTTTTATATAAAAGCCTTAAACCTTATTACTTGACGTTATCTTTTTTATGCGGCTAATATCTGAAAGCCCATTCTAATGTACCAGAGATAATAATAATCACTTGGGCGAACAACGACCCGGTCTGTTTTCTTTAATAACCAGTCTAGGGGGCCATAGGGGGTGTCTAGGCCATTCCACTTTCTTCACCCCTTTGGTCTGTCTAGACTAATCTGACAGGTAGACATCTGAACGCGTCTGAGTGTTGGGACAACTTGGAGAATTGATTGCATTAATATTTGACTTTTTATTTGTTTTAGTTTTGTGCTCACACAAGTAATTACTTTTTAATATTAGCTTCGTTTGTCTGGATTTAAGTATTTTCGTTCTAATAGAGTAAATGACGAATTGATGAACCTCTGTTCTGACGATTTCTAAAATTGATCTAGCTGTATCAATCAATTTCAATTTTAACTATACTTTTTGCTTGTTAATCAGGAGGAAATTATTTATTATATATATTATATGGAAAGTGTTTTTTTAAGCTCAATACTTAATTGTGATTAAAACAGGTGTCAATTACTTTATGGTTTAGGAATTCAAAGCAACATGGTTGTTTGGAGAACAAAGTCAGCACGTGATATGAGGAACTTTATAGGAAAATCGATGACCTTATAATTTTCATACTACGTTACTTTCTGTTCTTATCTTCGGTGACGATATATGCATATCTACTGAACTTAGTAACGTTGATGCTTATCTGTTTTTTTCCCCTTGTTACAGGCTAGCAGCGGGGCTGAGCCCCAGGTAGCAGTTCTCTGCGAGGCAGGCGGCACCTACCACCCCCAGTACATGTCTGCTGCCGGCCGATGGACGCCCGACCTCACCACCAAGCCCCATAACTGCCTCAAGGACAAGATGGAAATACTGGACTACTGCAAGAAGGTAACTGATGTATAATTACAGGCATCACAGTCTCACCTCAATCATGGCAGGTTTTCAGGGTTAAGCAGCGCAGCGCCAAGGTGGTTTCGTGGATGTTGGACCGCTCATTACATACCCCAACCCTCAGTGGAAAGAACGTTAAACCGTTGTTTGTCCCATCTGGCATAGGTCTTTGACAGAGCGGGTAGTTCGAGAGCTAGATTCGAGTCTTACTAAAAGGTATCGTTATACCCAGCATGTGGAGGTTAGATATAGGCTGACTTCCCATATAAATTACTGGAATTCAGCTGAATCAGGTTAGACTGGTAGCCGATCCGTACATGGTTGGGAAAAAGCTAGTGCTTTTTTTTAGTTTAGTTCTGAGATGACATTTTAGCGCTAGTATAATTGTGTATAATGCGGCCAAGACCCAATGTGGTGTTTTCAGGGCCAGTTTCCGCTGGAAAACGAGTGAAAGTTTTTACACCGAGTCTTGCACAGCGCCATCTATCATTTTTCCGTGGAAGCTGGCACTGAAAACACCTCATTATATTGAAACGAAAACAACAGCTTTTTTTAAAAAAAGGTCCAATATCAAAACAACGTAGGTAACTGTTTGAATAAATCGTACGTAACTGATACACGAGTAGCCGGTGTCAACCTTGTGCTGCCCCCCGTGACCACGACTTAGCGATGATACCGTATAATCCCATTACCCTGCCGCTTAACAAACCGTATACCTACTTACTAACAACTAATTCGCTAAAACTAATTGTTAACTTAACTATTTTAACACCCACGGTTATTTTTTACATGAGTTACTTAGATGATCTCTTACGTAATTGATAATGATCCCTAAAATGTATTTATTGGGTTTTTTAAACGCTAGTAGTCCGATATTGTGCTTATGGTACAAAATATTCACTGAGTACCGATCTGAATGACTAAGAATAAAGTTTGCTTTATCCTAATGGGGAACAGCATCTTTTCATGAGTTTCGGTTCTTTCAATCGAAGGCTAATATGGACCATTGATTTGGTTTTGTTCAGATTGTCTGACCATCTTCTACGAGTGAATTCTTCAAAACATTTATTTTAATTTCCACTCACACTATCGTATAATTAATTATATGATAGAACCCACCAAAAAAACATAAAACTATGTATGTAGGCCACCAACAAGTCTCACATTATAGAGTTACAGGATTAAAACCCACGCACATAGGTATGTCCGCAATCCCCTTTTAAATTGGCAAATTCCTTTATTTAACGGTATGCCTGATTTGGGATGGAATGTGTCTAGGCAGAGGATATAAAGGGACAATGTTACAGCACCCAGCTGCCATCAGACAATTTCAATTTTATCCTAATTAAATTGAGTAATGTCCGTAAAATTGGCCACCCCTGCGTTGTTAGTCAGCCTTGTTAAATATTAACATTGGTTGGGTATCGCTGATTTTGCTTTTAACAAGCACATAACTCAAACATTCTAATTCATGTTGGTTTTGGTTTCTAGATGCTCCTCATCTCAAGTCCTATTGTACATCATCATAGCGACATACTCAACCACCCCCACTACCCCCCAATACCCCACTGGCCCTCTCCCCATGACTTCCAGTTCTTTCTGTCCATGTCTAATATGGACCACTGATCGTTGGTTACGTCCAGCTCGTCAACGCTTAACTTGTATTATTTTCATCTGCTGTCATGGCATTGCAATGATTTCAACAACCTCCTACCCTCTCAGCTATTTGGAAGAAAAACCGTGGTGAGCTTTTAAAGGTCGCAGGATCATCCCTAAGTAGCTTATTAATATAGGTAGATATTTCTTCTAAAGCCCTTGTCTCATTCCAGGTATACCCCAGCCACGACATCACCAACATCGTGGAAGCCTCCCACTACGTGAAGGTCAGCAACTGGTGCAAACTGGGTACTGGTAACGCGGCCAAGTGCAAGGTCACTCGATGGGTGAAGCCTTTCCGTTGTCTTGGTACGTATCTATTACTGATATATGATTACTTCGTCATTTGATAGGGTTATCGACTTTTAAGGTCGCTTGTTCAAAAGGAAGAACAATACTAATTATTCTGTAGGTGACTAAGGTTGGGATAAGAAAATGGACTGCGAGGTTATAGTTTCGAAAAAGAAAAATTATAGTGTGTAGTTTATCATCTTCTTCTCTTACGAAAGAGAAACGTACGAAAACGAGAATTTAGACACACTGATTTGGGCGGACCGCGCCGCATTACAAAAATTCGTATTTCCTATGTATAACATTTTCGGACATTTTTATGAACCTTCAGGCAACGGTTTTATATTGGAATACCACGCTTGACGTAACTTAATTCAACACTCTTTCCCAATCTTTGTCAGCTAACGAACGAATAATCGCACTAAAATCCAACCATTCTTGCACACTCATTGCTTAAACCCCTCTCCCTCCCAATTCTCGTCCCTCCAAACCACTTCCACCCACCTACAATGCATAACTACAAAGAGTGTTTGGCGGCAGAAGGTCCATTCCAATCGGACGCGCTCCTGGTGCCGGAAAGCTGTCTCTTCGACCACATCCACAACCAATCCCGGTGCTGGCAGTTCGCGAGGTGGAACGCCACAGCAGGACGTGCTTGCGCCCAACGGGGATTGAAGCTCAGGACCTTTGCGATGCTTCTGCCTTGTGGAATTAGCCTGTTCTCTGGCGTTGAGTTTGTCTGCTGCCCAAAGCATTTTAAGGGTAAGTTGGCATGCAATATGTAAATAAACAAAATTGGTCTAACGAGACCTCAGTTGTGGGCCAATTACATTTGGTTGATCACCCAATATCGGGTACGAAATGATATGCCAAATTCGAGTAAATTCATTACAATTTGAGATAGCAACCAACTGTAATTGCACATTAAACAGTACAAAACATGTAAATTGGTACTTATCGCCCAAAAATTGCGATGTGTTAATGTAGGTTTGTTCACTTAAAATGCTCATTAGTTTTGCTATCGTTCAGAAAACGTAAAGATGCACAAGCCCATGGATGTCGGTGTGCCCGTCAACCCCGGAGGTGAAGAGATGCTTGCGGCTTCAGCGGCCATGGATGAGCGTGATGATGATCTCCTTGACGATGATGATGCTTTGGATGACGATGATGATGACGACACCCTGAACCTCAGCGATGATGACGACGACGATGATGCTGATGACGGTAAAAGATCTTGTTACGAGGACTTATTTAATTAATAAGTAAATAACCTTATAATAAAAAAAAAATAACACAGGTGTCATAGTTATTCTACGAGAAAAGCACTATTGAATTTTGGTAAAACTGTGTACAGAAGTACTGATAGGTTCTTTTCGATGGATCACCCTGAAATACTTCTAGTTCACAGATTCTTCAAATTAATCAGTTGTTTATAATAAAACCACAGATATAAACCCAGAACACAAATATAAAGCTCCCCAATTTCCAGACATGGATGAAGACGAAGACGCTGACTTGTCTCGTGACGACGATGCTGAAGATGACGATTATACCGATGGTGATGACAACTCTTGGCCTCGTCCTGAGACCTCATCCCAACCATCAACGACTACTACCACTACCACCACCACGACTACTACTACGGTAAGTTGTATTATACCAATAGCAGTGTTATATCTCTGACAGCATGTAGAAAACTTATTGCGGTCTGCTGTTTTATTTTCTGAAGGGTCAAATTATAAAGGATTTAGTAAAACACTTAACTTTGTTCTACTATAATTTGAGGAACACAATTTTAGGTAAAGAGTGCCACTATAATTTCAAATGCAATTTTCTCATTCGCCCTGTATGTCATTGTGCCCTCAATTGGGGGCACAAGAACTTCTCCTTGATTATGTTCTTCTACCGGCTTGCTCCTAATTTTAGCAATATCTTACTTACTTTTGGTATTTTGCCCTCGACTTTACTAGTGGCAACAGTTAATTTAAAAAAACTCGAAATCATCTAACCACTACGAAACACATCTCTGTCTCACAACTTAGAAGCTATTAGCGTGGTAACGTTAATGTTAAGACTGATTGTTATATTGTTTGCAGGCTTCTTCCGCTACCTCCGACCCTTACTTCTCGCACTTCGACCCACGCACTGAACATCAGAGCTACAAGGATGCGCAGCAGAGGCTGGAGGAGACTCACCGTGAGAAGGTGAGAACTGCTCCAGAAACTAACATGTCATATTATAACAGTTACTGCCATCAGCCGCTTTTGAAAACCTGACAAAAGTGGCCGTTTGCGGTCATTTGGGATGATTAGTTGGAATGGCTTCCTACCAAAAAAAAAATATAATTTTGCTAAAATGAAGGTGCAATGAAGTGTAATGGCGAAATGTCGGGGTGTGAGGTCGGAAGGACCATTCAACGAAGTTCAAGTTCATGCGTTACTTCAGTCAATGATAAGTTAATCTACAGAATGCTATGTGATAAAATAACTAAACAAATAGGAGATTGACAAACGACAAGATCTAATAGCCATTTAGAGACAAAGTGTTGGTTAACGATGATGAAATTACTAAAAAATAACTTAGTAACAGTAGAAACAACAGGATAACAATGTATTTGGTGTATGACAGATTACCAAGGTGATGAAGGAATGGTCGGAGCTCGAGGACCGGTACCAGCAGATGATGAACAATGACCCCGCCGCCGCGCAGACCTTCCGCCAACGCATGACCGCCAAGTTCCAGTCTAACATTCAGGTAATTTCACAAAATTTGTTGTTTCTCTTTGAATTCCAAAAGCATTGGTAAAATATTTAGGTGTTCTGTTAAGATGTCTATTTGATGAATTATAGAAACTAGTCAAATATAAATAAAAATATCTTTCTGCAAAGGCAGACGTATGCTCTGATTTCAAACCATTGAGTTGAAGAGCACGCATTACTTCTATAGATTGTACACGTATAAATCCAATGGACCGTTTACCAGCTTAATCGTCACTAAACTAAAGAATATTTTCTTCAGACTCTGGAAGAAGAAGGCGTAGCTGAACGGCGCCGCCTGGCCGCCCTGCATCAGCAACGTGTGCTGGCTCACCTCGCCCAACGTCGCCGCACCGCACTCGCTTGCTACACTCGCTCTCTACGGGACACCCCACCCAATGTGAGTAGTTGGATTCACTTTAACATAGCCTGTAAAGTTTATATCGTTTTAGTGCGATGTCTTGTCGCGATGTAGTCTAAGGACCATCGAATTTTATTTGCACAGCAATCATTTCTTTTACGGTTCACTTCAGATCAAAGATACGAGTATTTAAATATATTAACAATAGATGGCAAAATGCTTAGGTAACTGTCGAGTCAAGTAGGCATCGTTCGCTCGTCTAGTTCTAGGGTACATTTAAAATGAACGAAATCTCCAAATGTCGTTTCGCGGCAAGGCGTCAACGAGATGCGGGATCAATTTTTTTAAATTATTTTTTTTCTTGTAGGTCTTCATTTTTGCATTCTTATTGCTTCAGATATAATTTGACACTATCCTTAGCATTTTTTTGTACTTGAGTTCTCATGCCTCTTCATTATTAGCAATAATCGTCTACATTTTTTACTAAACTCCGTACTATGCTTGCAGGCTCACCGTGTCCAGAAGTGCCTGCAGCGTCTAGTGCGTGCGCTGGCCGCCGAGCGTAGCGGCGCGCTGGCCGCGTGGCGCCGCGCCGCCGCCAACGGACGGGAAGCTGCTGCTGCCGAGCGCTCTAGCGCTGCTGACCGACTGCAGGTATACTACTGCGATCATGAGTTTCCAGTATCTTAGGAATTGGCCTTATAACTTGGATTTTTAAAGCCAACAATTCCTACATATCCAAAGACTACAAAAAAATAGTTGCAAACTTGTAATTGCGGTCGATATCATCATCTTCTTGATCTCGATAAACGACTCAAGATACTCACCCTTCTTTACTATCAGTTGTAACTTGTAAACCTCACAGTATTAATTAATTACTTTCTTCTCAAGGATGCCGACCGTGCTCTTCAGCGCGCCCTCTCTTCTCTCCGCCGCCGCCCTCATCTGTATGCCAATATCGGAACTGCTATTGAAGACTACGTTCAGGTAAGAAATGTAGGTTGACAAATATGTTATACATAATACAACGGTACTATGGACGCACAACCATTCCACACCAATCGGAACACATAGAACAGGGAGACTTCACTGGGCAAAAGTTTATCTTTAATTCCCTTTATCCTAATGTATTAAAGACTTTAAATACTTTGGGGCAATTCATTGGCACTTACCAATAGAAACAATATTTCCACTTTCTCTCTCTGAATCGGGTCACTAAAGTTGATGATGTTAAAAATCTAGTAAATCCTGAAACTCTTGGTGAAACCAGATAAATTCTAACATTCTAGTCGATGCAATCCAAGGACGATATGGCGGTATCCCTGATGTCGATGACCCCTGAAGCTGAGGAGCTGCTGCTGGACCGCATTGAGGCTGAGGTTCAGCGTGAACAGGCAGCCCGCGACCAGCTCAATGCAAAGCGGGACCAGCGCACCCGACAGCGGCAGGATATCCAGAATGAACGGGCTAAGGTGAGCAAGACATTTTTTTAATGAATAGCAATACCTTTAGAAATAGATACGTAGGTTTTTTTAGATGAATAACCAATCCATGAAGCCTATATTATTGGTCAAGACAACTTAAAAAATCTCCTACCTAAAGTTCATTCAAACAGATAAAGTACAGATGGGTGGATTTTATCGAAGCTACAAGGCACTTGTTTTCCCCATCATTGCGAACCTACCTGGGAACCTTATAGTTACGGAGATATTCGGGGTTAAAGTTCCAACTTTTAGACATGTTTTTTTTTAATAAAAGGTTTTATTGTAAGATTTTGGTGTGTACAAAATGTTTGGTTGACGGCTTCGTGGTGATGATGTTGCTTACACCCTGTATCTATACCTATGTTGTAAAAGTATCATATTTATTTGCTATGTAATTTTTCAAGAATCACAAAATAACCTCGTCATTATCACCTTCCAGACCTCAAACGGCGTAAAGGAAAGCCTGGAAGCGGACGACGAAGCAAGCGAGGCCTCTGAGATCGAGGAACCTTCGTCCAGCAGCACCCGCGGCCCCGCCCCCTCCGCGTCGGCGCCCCCCTCCATGCCCCCCTCCGCGTCCCCCAGCGCCTCCCCCGCGCCTCCAGTCGCCTCCGTCACTCCACATGACGTCACCACCCGCGCTGCTTTCTCACAGGATACTACTACTACCGTAAGTAGAAAAAAATACCAACATGCTCTAAGTTCACGTGGTTTGGTAGACCCAACAATGTTAATACTTATCCGTGGTGCTAGGCAACTGGGCCTATCCCAGTTGTAAACGTCCCTTTGTGCCTATTGGCCTTGTTTCGTTTTGGTTTTTCCTACTCCTCCGCCATACTTTTCTGATTATTTTCGTTACGGGATCCAAGACAGTTAAATTTTTTCTCTGGGAATTCGTCGAACTCTATTGTCTCGGCGTTTTCCTGGTGGTTGCCACTGTTGATTCTGGCTTTCAAATGTTACAGTGGTTTGGGAATATTGTGTGAGGCTTGTTCCATAAAAAAAGTCCATGTGATACAATATGACCAGATCCTTTAAGAGACAGGAGGTCTGCGTCCCAGCAGTAGTAATATTGTAGGTTGATAATGTTAAATTTTTGTAGAACTAAAATGATTGGTTTTTCCGCACCTCTCTTTGTCAGCCCTCAAACAATTTGATGATATTGTTAAATCGAACATTGTGCACATTGCTTGGCTTTTCAGGCAAAACTAACAGTGATTGTTTGTTGTAGGAAATTATCACTAGCACTGTGACTGACGTGCCAGAGAGCGAGACCGCTGAGACCGGCGAGATCAGCGAGACTTCCAGCCGACGATCCACTAGCGAGGTGGGGATAACTTTATTTTAACTTTGATTGCGAAACAATAACACAAGGTCTCATAAATTACTCAGCAGAAATATGACAAACGTGATGATCATCGATGTGTACACTATAGAAATGAAAAAATTATTTACAGATGTTTTTGTTTGTCACTTCGGAGTTTTGCTAGCTAATTTAGTTTGAACTTTTATAGCATAAAGTTGAACTTTCTCATCGCATATCTACTCGACTCTTTGATTGCACTAATATTAATTGTGTTTGTCTCTCCCTTACAGACGGAGGGCGAAGGTCTCCGCGCGGCTCTTGAGCACGCAGAGGAACGCGCGCCGCCACCACCTGCGCACGCGCTTAAACATGAGTTGCAGCACTCGCAGCCTGTGAGTATAACATAAATAAGTATTGTTTTTAGAAAATATGGAACTTAAAAATAATTAATTATTGTGCTTATCTGTGGCAGGGTTACACGGTGCGCGGCGCGGGGCTGGCTAACGGTCCGGGCTCGGCCAGCGCGCTGTACCCCGCGCTGTGTGTGGGCGGCGCCGCGCTGGCGGCCGCCGCGTGTGTGGCGCTCGCCGTCGCGCGCCGTCGTGACCGCGCGCCGCCGGCGCAGGGCTTCGTGCAGGTCAGTCTGACACCATAATGCTCTTTCGGAAACCACTCAGTCTGGCAATACTATCATAAGAGCCGCCGTCATCTTGTTTTTTCAATAGAACTTCCACGTACAATAATTCTACAAGTTTTTTATTATTCTGACAATTTCGTATATGTGTCACCGTAAAATTGTCAAATACGTTATATTGTAATATCTCTAGCGATATTGTAAAGTCTCGAATTATTGTCAAATGAACATACTGCTTACAACAAAACGCATTATTTTTCGTGAAATGCATGCGATGGTAGTCAACTTACGCGGTGTGGAGGGAAGGAGGGGTCCCCCTTGCCCAATGGCACAACTCTCATGAAAAGATAATGCACCATTCCTGAGAAATACCGATTAATATAACATAACCTTAAAACACTTTATATTCCCCCTAAAAAGCGTAGTCGACGGAGCCCCGCTTCGCGGGTCCCCTATTTCCGAGTGCAGGGTTTAAAGGAACCTAACTAACCTAACGGGGGGGTGCCCCAAGTCCCGATTATGGGGGCAGAGATACTTCCGTATATTCAGTTGACAATAATTCGAGACATTACAATATCGCGAGAAAAAACACGTTATATTGTAATATAACGTGTTTGACAATTTTACGGTGACATATGCACCGAAAGCCGGAACACCCCATGAACTGCACTGTAATTTTTTTGCAATCCTGACTTTTCAACTTTCGGTCTTAGGTAGAAAGAGAAACCTTGCCCACCAGACGGTGGACTGACCAAATTACATGGTAACAATGAAAAGATTAGCAAAGCGATGCCCAAACTTGGTAGTAATACTCACAAAGCTTGAGTAATGCTAGTGAAGACATAAACTGCATATTTTGGAAAAGCTGATAGCCTACCTGATATGCAAATTCGAAATGCATTTTCTGTTTCAGCCTCCTATTTCAATTTTCCACTTCTGTTGTTAATTATACATTCCAGAGACAACATTTAGACAATTGTGCATTACAGGACTCGGCAAGAATTATTAACAAAACATTTTCTCCCTTCCCAGGTGGAACAGACCGGAGCCGTAGCCCCCACTCCTGAAGAGCGACACGTAGCCAACATGCAGATCAACGGCTACGAGAACCCGACCTACAAGTACTTCGAGGTCAAAGAGTAGATTCCCACCTCTTACCGTTCCCCTCTCCTTTCCCTCCTCCTACACCCCCGCTAGGAGTGCGACGCTCGTCAAGTCCAGCCGGGTGACCTGACTTGTATGTATCGTTAGGTCTACTTTGGACGGGAGTGTTATAGGTTGTTGTGGTGTCCTTTCGGCCAATTCTTCGGTCTATTTCCTTTGGAATAAGTCTTCGGCATCCTGGAGTTTGAATCTCAGGAAGAATCCAAGCAATATCTCGATAGAATACCTACTCACAGATGCCATCGATGAAATCTCAGAGGAAATAGACAGACTTCCAAATTCTTGTGATGTGTGCTAGATGCCCCTAGAGACAGGGTGTTTTTCTACCCTACACCTTTATCTATTGTCCTCTGCGTAATTCTTTATGGAATGAATGTGTGTGTTACTTATATATTGTTCGGCGAGGCCGCACTCCCGGGAGGGGGGCACCCTTTGTTATAAACATTCTTTTAATAAAGCTTGTGTGATTAGTGGGAATATTCGTTTGCGGTAACGCGGTCAGTCATACTGTTAAGGTTAGAAGTGATAACGGTTTATTTTTTGTTATTTACTTTGCACCAAAATATTTATTATTATTTTAAGGACTTAGATCTAAGTTTTTTTGTCTAGTGTCCTAGAATTCATAAGTGTCACTGTAGTCGAGTTTTTTAAATTAAGTTTTTGATGCCGCTCCCGCAGTGGTGACGTCTGACGGACTCCTCGGTCCTTTGGTGCGTTTTGTTAGTCGTTACTCGAATGATCTCAGTTTTAGTCTGTCTATCGTTTAGCTATAGTTTCCCTATATGGTTCGTTGAATGTTACCACTGGGGCGAGTGGAACAAACGTCCATGGTACGCTGTGTATATAAGCTCCGCGTACAAATTTGAACCTAAATTACTTACACTTAATGCCCGCTTTCATTTACTTTTCTAACGTAGGTAGAACATAACGTGAATTTTATGTAATAAATGCGAAAATATATTTTAATAATTAATGTGTACTTAGCGATGGGACGGGCGGCATAGCCGGCGCGGGTGAACGTTCTTCTTCAGTCTTTGATTACTCTGAAACATTCCTTCATAATAATTTAGTAACGATATGTTGCCGATGAATCTGTCTCTTTCTCTCTCATGGTCGCTATGTATCCTTCCCGTTCGCCCGCGGGACAATACTCAAGTTCCCGACGTGAAAGTCCGCCGTGTACTCAACGTGCGTTTTGTATTAGAGTACTCGACCACGCGGGACCACTGCGCACTCCTGCGGCAGTCGTGTGCTGACATCTGTTTATCTAGTCAAGGCAACAGGGGCATCTACTTTCGGCAGTTTTTCGGCAAACGGTTGTGTACGCACCTTGGGTACGCGGTCGCGAGGCAAATAAGCTTAGTGGGTGTATGTACGGTTAATATATAAGTAGATGTACAAAAAGTAATACATTATATAGATGTTTTAGCGTCAGATACATAGATATAAAGCAAAATATAATTATATATCGCATTCGTCCGTATAAAGTAAGGGCTTGCGCTCGTGTCTAATCCCACGTACCACACTTAATGTTACGTCGTAGTTAAGATGTAATTCTGCCTCAGTATTATATACATTTAAGCTTATTTGTTACATAAGCTAATTTATATACACTATTTCTATTTGTTTACGGGTGTTGTGGCGTTACTACAAATGAAGTCATATCAGATGCGCCACGGCGCTCTGTTGCGCCTATTTCGCTGCGCAAGACAGTTCCGAGCGATGAGGGTAGATGGCGTTGTTAGCAATGTAGTGTGTGGTTCGAATAACAGATGGAGCTGTTGGACATTTGTCTCGAAGCGAAAGAGGTGCGAGTAGGCGCCCGCCCGTGCTTATCGTACGGCATTTACGTAAGTTACTCACTGTGTATAACGTAAGTTTAATCCCGCATCAAGTAACCGCTATGTATTTTTAATAATGATGGTAACGAGCCAACCACTTATTTTTTTAACAGACATTTTGCTCAAAATCAGCTGTTTCTCGTCGATATAGGATGTCTACTTTCAATCGATCTAAATTTATTGTCGTTCGTCAACAATATTCGATGTTAGTAGTACCTACCTAAAACCTGGTTTCTGTACCTTTTTCCAATCACTGTTTCACGTATTTTAATAAGTATTCTACATAATAATAAATGGTTTGATGATTTTTGTGTTTACTGTGCTGCATTTTATTGTGAGTTCGAAGTTCAAATTGAATCAATAAATAGAAATTTAAATATTCGTGTTGTTATTGGCGCACTGCGCTGTCATTACCTTTTCCTAAAAATAGCTCTACAAATAAATAATACCTGGATACAAAAATAACAAGTACGAAATATAGGTACGTGTAGGTGGGTATTTACTATAACCGTGTACTAGACACGGTTATAACATGACGCAATATCACGCCGCAGGCAGACGTGTACCTTAGACAAATCCACAAATCTAGACTCCGTAGCTAAATGATTACCTTTTCATGGATGTGAACTACACACTGTCTTATCCTCTAGGACCTAATGCGAGCGGCCGAAGATACAGAAAGCAAGAAAAGGCGTGCTTTTCCTTTACTGGAAAGTTAATTGCACGTAGAGCTGCCATAATTTTCACTGACAATTTATAACTGACAAAAACTTCAAAACTCGAACACTTGGTTGAAATGGATATATTTTTCAATCGACCCACAATACTAAATACACTACACAAAAGGATAGACATACAATTTGTCGAATCGAAATTCATTCCGAGGGTTTGTGAATACAGGGGCTGATTGGGGTGCCCTAATGCGCCGCAAATCTTTTGGCAGGCTGGATTCCGCGGACACAAACAGATTCTGATCCAGCGCCAACCTGAGAAAACTGGGAGTGGAGACAACATGAATTATATGAAAATAGAAACATGTATGATTAGAAACAAAATCTTGTGAATTAAAAGATTACAGATGGCACATAGCACGACAGTAACACAGACTCCCAATAGATAGTAAAAATATCCTTGTCCCAAGGCACAAAGGTAGGAATTATAAATTACCGACTAATGCGACAGTTTTAATGGAAAAAAATCAATGCCACCTGGCGCAGGTTGGAATTATGAAATTAGCTCTATGCACAAACAGACTAGGCTTGCAGCTTACGACAATCGACTCCTAATCCGCTCGCCATAGTAATGATGCTTTAGCCAGATCATGAACTGATTTACACCAACTTGTCAAATAATGAAGGGTAAGTACGTAAAACTACGCCGTGTTTTATCTCGAGTGGCAAAGTAGTGACATCTTGTGTAGAGAAATCCGATTGGAGGCGTATGTCGGAGACGCGTCTCTATTTGATAGGGAGAGGACACAGCGCAACACAACGTGTCCTCTACTCGGATTTCTCCTGTCTAAATATCCGCATAGAAACTGTTTGGACCCACAGGAGCCACCTAGTGGAGTGGGCACCAATTTCGTGGCTAGCTACGACCCTGCTACGGAGTTGATGCTACGTGTTGTAGCAAACCTTTGAAAATTTTAAACTTCTATGTTACTCGGTTTTACGCTATATCGACTGAAGCTTTCAGGAGACGGGGCGTTACGAGCGTATGTTAGTTGCTTTGTAAGTTTGCATTACTTCTAATTAGTGTGTTTTATGTGTACTTATGAGTTTCGTTCCGAAGTTGGTGTAACCAGAAATAAGCTTGAAGTGCCGAACAGTATCTTCCCATTACTACCTGCTTCAGTCTCATTTCTTGAAAAACAATTCTAGCTCATAGCTGTAAATTAAATTAATTAAAAAACACGACAGTTCTTTCAAAACAACAGACATCTTCTGAAATCGGAAACTAACAATAAATAGCAAGAACATGAAGAAGCGCCATCTATTAGTCACACCCTACACTAAAACGTCAACGTCCTTCAAAGCATGGTCTTGTAATTCAAAACACGTTCGATTGACACCAGTTTCTACAATCGAACACTGCTAGCTGTTACCAATGTCTCATAGATGGCACTACTTGTCCAATATAAACATTGACTGAGTAATTAACTTATTATTGCCTACGCTAGCTTTTACGATCGTTTCATATTCATGCGTCTACTATGATAGGATCTTTTTACAAACAGTGTGTGTTTGAATTCTATAACAAACTGTTGATATTGTAACATGCACTCGACCGACGGCTGCTTACTTTGTAATATAATATTAAATAACGATGGTTATCGGTTTAAAATTCTTGTGTGTTTTGTTGTTGCACTTTCGCTTCTTGGTTTCGATTTGAATGTTGACATAATTATTCAGGTTATCATTTGTTTCTTTTTAGCGCGTGTTTAGTACCGCGTATGTGTAGTTTATGTACTTTACTAATGTACTTATATTTTTAACCGACTTCTAAAAAAGGAGGAGGTTCTCATCAATTCGGATGTTTCTATTTTTTTTTTTTTTTTTTTATGTTTGTTCGGGCATAACTCCGTCGTTTGCCAACCGATTTGGAAAATTCTTTTTTTGTTGGAAAGGGTATTCTTTCCAAATGGTCCCATAGCCACCAAGTCGAGATCTGATCATGTTATCTTGGCGAAATTGAGGGAACTCTTCAAATTTTATATGAAAACGTGTTGCGATTTTGGTATTTTCTTCAACAAGTGAAGCATTTGCGTTTGATAAGAACCATTCTACCATCAGATCTGATGATGAAGCCAAGAGTCACGGAACTCCATAATGAGACAATTTACCCTAGTCGTGTTTGGGCTTGTTGTAATTGTAACGGTATGCACTTTCCATGTATTGAGCACATGTGAACCACTAAAAAGTGAAAAATAAAAACTTTTTTGCAAAAAATAAAACCGACTTCAAAAAAAAAACAAAATAAGTGAAAAATAACTTTAGCTTCTGAAGTCGGTGACAAAAAAACTAAAGCAATCAAACAAAGGTCACCGACTTCAGAAGCTAAAGTTATTTTTCACTTATTTTGTTTTTTTTTTGAAGTCGGTTTTATTTTTTGCAAAAAAGTTTTTTACTTACTGATTTCAAATGTAGGATAATGATTGTTTCGGAGATTCTTAAATATTTAACGATTTTAGATCCTGCTTAGGGCTGTGATAGACTAGTCGAAGCTACTTTGAACTTAATATAATTATATCTTTGTATTAGGTACTCAAATAAAACGTATGTAGCTACCGACTTACAACCTACATGAGCATAACTCAAGGTATCTAATGTGATGGCGAAGTTCAAGTAAATTAGTGCAAATTAGTGACGATTAACCGAATAAACTTAATTACTACCGAACTACTTGATATTCGATACGTATCGAAATAATATTAAGTACCTACTACTACATTAGTTTAAGTTACCTAACAGGGACGCGAAAACGGCCGGATACTTTGGGGAATCTATATGACAGGTTGAAATAATTATCTGGGGTGTTAAAGACCTACAATAACCTTTTAAATTAAAATCTTGATTTATTCCATACAAAACGAGGTTTCTTCAAAGTTTAAAAAGACGGCACTAGTTCATTTGCAGTATAAATTAAAGCGATCAAATAAAACTTGTACTGAGCTGAGCCCTCAGTTCCCAATTCACTTTTATGGTTGAGTGTACCGCAAGAACTATCAACCTACCTGCGGCCTCAGGTGCGTGGGTTTGGGCCCGAGTGAGCCCGACTGTCCGACTCCGAACTTGTTCGACCTAACTCGCAACTAACAGTAACGGAGCAGTTTGTTTATTTATTCCCGATTATCTTATCAAAAGTTGGAGGGAATATTGAGGCAGAAATGTATGAGTTTTGATGAAACGAGAATTTAATTTACATATCTTGGTACCTAGGTTATCATAACAGTATATCGACGACTAGATACCTACCACCATTGAGCTATATATACTAGAGATGCAAACCTCAACAAAATTGTCAAAAAAAGTGTAACCACCATTTAAACGCGACGACGTAGCTTTGAAACCATTAACATTTCAAAGTGAACGTATATTTGTCTCGCTTACACAAGTCACAAGAACAATACTGTCGCCTTGATTAGACAAAGACGGCAGTATAAACTTGCAATGGTGGGATAGGGTGGCCTACTCATGCGAAATTTTACCCAACTTTTTTAAGCCTTAAAAATATTGAATACATTTATAAATTAAAATAATATTTTTTGATTTATTAATATTCGAATAACATATTTCTTTTTGGATATATTAGAAGTTTTTAACTAACTAGCACTTCACCTGTGACTTCATCCGCGAAAATAATTAAAGCCTTTGTTACTGGCTAAAGATGTAGCTGTGCGTGAAAGAATTTTTAAAATCGGGTGAGAAGTTCTGGAGTTAAATCGTAACAAACACACAAACAAACAATAAAAACCTTTTCTCTTTATAATATTATTATTTCGTTTATTAATTTATATACACATTCGCTTTTTGGATCTATTTTGTCTTGATCACGGAAGTGCTTCGAAAATGAGAAAAATCAAAAATCAAAATCAAAGCATTTATTTCAAGTAGGCCAATTACAGGCACTTTTGAATTTTCAAGAAATGACGTAGGTTTCCAGTGAATGATAGCTTTCTAGTACATAGTACTCACACAATATGGGCTATGCGATTACATAAAAGGTAAATGAAAATTAAGATAATGGAAAATTTTGCAGGTAGCTAGTCAGTCTTTTTTTTCAGCTTTTGGATTATTTCCACCCACATAACACGGCGTGTTACATCTTAAAGCACCCTACAGCGTTGTTATAAAAAAAATACAAAGCACTTATTTCATCAATTAAAAATTCTCCCACAAATGTTGGAAACTAAAACTAAGTTTTACTGGTAACACTGAACCTAATTGTCAAAATTCAAAAGGTAAATTAATAAATTGCGTTTTTACGTTGATATAAACCATTATAAAAACTCAGAAACAATAAAATTAAGTATGGAAAGTAATTTCGGTTAATTAATTATGTGTTTGTGATTTAAAATCGCACTCTTTCAATACGCATTTACCCATTTTTTGTCCTGTGTCACTTCCGTAGGCATCTAACAGAACACTGAACTGACGTTAGCGACGCATATGTATCTGTACATATGTCCCGTGGCAACGCCTTGGCGTGGTGATTGCTAATCTAGTAACATATATATCTATGCCTACCACCACAGAAAAACAAGAACAAAGTATTCCTATGAAATACAGGATTTAAAGAGGTTGTGCCAAATTATTGTACAAAGAAAAAACTAAACTTACACTGTAACTTGCGGGATATTAAATTAAATCAATTAAAAATTAAAATTAAATTAATTAAAATGGAGGAAAAGGATATCTTCCGTGATTATTCATTAAGCGAACGTCGCGTGGTTTCACACGCATAGTTCCCGTTGCCGTGGGAGTAGGGGGATAAAATATACCCTATGTTAGTTCAGTAGCTGTTCAGTAGTTTTTAAGTTTATTTGTTAGATACAAAAATATAAAAATATAAATAATTCCTCTTTATAATATTATTAGAATAGTAGCGCCATGATCGCGGGATGAATGACTCGTCTATTTATTGATACTGTGTGCTAATTACAACAAAAATAAACGCGAAAATACAATAAAAAAACAAGTCGATACCAAAGCTTTTGAAAATCCTTTTTCAATGCGTTATCCAACTGCAACTTTCCGTCATAAAACTGAAAAACAACATGAAATTCAACTGGTGTCCTACACGATCCGATGGCGAACGCTACGTCACAACATACTACGTAACGCGGCGTGAACGATGTTTCTCTAACGGTAGTTATGTCTGGTCTGAATCGAAGTTATACACCGCAAGATCAACAGCAGGCATCATTTCAAGAACTTGACATATCCACTAACCTATCGCGAATGTAAAAACGCTTTGTCTAATTGGCTTAAATTAAAAACCTATGATGAAATGGAATATGGTGCAATCGATGAGACTGTAATGTGCACATATTTTTATTACGCTTTGATATTTATGCCGCTAATGGATCTTTGTGCCCTACACGAATTCCGATCCCAAGACTTGTCGCAGGGTTAGCTTGCAAAACACACACTCACAAAACTACACTAACTACATTCACCTAGTACTCACATACACATTCACCTCCACCCCATCCTACACAAATAACACACATCACAGCGCGTTAATTGTCTCTTCTAAAACCCATTTTATTCTTGCATTTTTATATATGTCACCGTAAAATTGTCAAACACGTTATATTACAATATAACGTGTTTTGTCTCGCGATCTTGTAATGTCTCGAATTATTGTCAAATGAACATACGGAAGTATCTCTGCCCCCATAATCGGGACTTGGGGCATCCCCCCGTTAGGTTAGTTAGGTTCCATTAAACCCTGCACTCGAACTCGACTACGCTTTCTAGGGGGAATATAAAGTGTTTTAAGGTTATGTTATATTAATCGGTATTTCTCAGGAATGGTGCATTATCTTTTCATGAGAGTTGTGCCACTGGGCAAGGGGGACCCCTCCTTCCCTCCACACCGCGTAAGTTGACTACCATCGCATGCATTTCACGAAAAATAATGCGTTTTTAACCGACTTCTAAAAAAGGAGGAGGTTCTCAATTCGGATGTCTCTTTTTTTTTTTTTTTTATGTTTGTTCGGGCATAACTCCGTCGCTTGCCAACCGATTTGGAAAATTCTTTTTTGTTGGAAAGGGTATTCTTTCCAAATGGTCCCATAGCCACCAAATCAGGATCTGATGATGGAATCTTGGCGAAATCGAGGGAACTCTTCAAATTTTATATGAAAACGTGTTGCGATTTTGGTATTTTCTACAACAAGTGAAGCATTTGCGTTTGATAAGAACCATTCTACCATCAGATCTGATGATGAAGCCAAGAGTCACGGAACTCCATAATGAGACAATGTATCATAGTCGTGTTTGGGCTTGTTATAATTGTAACGGTATGCACTTTCCATGTATCAAGCACATGTGAACCACTAAAAAGTTGAAAATAAAAACGTTTTGCAAAAAATAAAACCGACTTCAAAAAAAACAAAAAAGTGAAAAATAACTTTAGCTTCTGAAGTCGGTGACAAAAAAACTAAAGCAATCAAACAAAGGTCACCGACTTCAGAAGCTAAAGTTATTTTTCACTTTTTTGTTTTTTTTTGAAGTCGGTTTTGTTGTAAGCAGTATGTTCATTTGACAATAATTCGAGACTTTACAATATCGCTAGAGATATTACAATATAACGTATTTGACAATTTTACGGTGACATATACATATATGTATACAGGGTTATTTTTTGTTAATACTAAACCCGAAAAGGGGTCATTGTACTCATCATTTTGAACAACTTTTTCTATGGGACGAACCCTGAAATCGCGAAAAAAAAATCAGCTGTTCCCTACATTTATGTTCGCATAACTCGTCAAAATGTAGGGAACAGCTGATTTTTTTTTCGCGATTTCAAGGTTCGTCCCATAGAAAAAGTTGTTCAAAATGATGAGTACAATGACCCCTTTTCGGGTTTAGTATAAACAAAAAATAATGGTATATATATATATTTTTTTTTATATTTGTATAAATTAACTAAATGTCGTGATCAGTTTCAATAACGTAAATACTTTAATATAACCTGGGGAGGGGCAGAGCATCCTAAAACAAGCATACTCCTTGCGTAAAAGGATTCTCTCCGTTGTAAATATAATCTATTATATTATACGTTATTATATATTATATACGTTATCGAAGTTGAAGCAATAAACTTTTTTTTATTTTTTATTTATTAAGTATTTTTTTTTATTTTTTTTTATTCACACCAGATAAAGAGACCGGAGTTGGTTAGGTTTAACAAAATCGGGACATTTGTGAAGGTTTTGCTTAAAATCCATTTTTGTTTTCAAAATACTTTTCGTGGCTGACCTAACGTATAAATACTGTGTACATCCACAGTATACAATCATTATTAACTATATATCTATTAATTGTTATTTTTTATTCTTCATGCTTTTCTATACTATTGCACCTACTGTTTTATCTCTGCATCACCCTAAGGTAGACTGGTCGAAAATGCTCAAGGCATTAAGTCCACCTTTGTACATTATGTGCATAGTTTAATTAAAATTAAAATAAATAAATAAATAAATTATTTCTCATCATCTGCCGAGCCTTTTCCCAAATATGTTGAGGTTGGCCAGGCAGATCATGCAATCAGTATTGTATAAGCTTATATCTCATGGGCCTCATGGCGGCACACTTGGTCGTTAGCCCGTATTCGGGTGTGCCCGAAAAACTTTACTCGAACTCGGGTACCCGATTCATGTACTAGGTATGGTAGGTACACTACGAGTAGTTTGAATGTAGTCGAACCATGAAAGATTCTCCAAAGACGGACGGACTCGACCCATCATCATCATCATCATTTCAGCCGAAAGGCGTCCACTACTAGACATATCCTCCGACCCCCCCAAGTGTCGCCACATTGACCGTTTCGTTGCGACTCGCATCCAACGGATTCCCGCAACCTTCACCAGGTCATCGGTCTACTTAGTGGGAGGTCTTCCAAGTTGGAAGCTCCAACGCATCGTCTTCCGGTTCGCGGTCGCCACTCCAGAACTTTTCGGCCCCATTGGCCATGCGTTCTGCGAGCAATGTGCCCTGCCCACTGCCACTTAAGTTTGGCAATTCTTCGGGCTACGTCGGTGACCTTCCTTCTCTTGCGGATATCTTCATTTCTGATTCGATCACGCAAGGAAACTCCGAGCACAGCCCTCTCCATTGCCCTTTGGGTGACTTTAAGCCTTTTGATAAGGCCCATCGTGAGCGTACTCGACCCAGTCCATTTAAACTTGGTCGTTTGGTCAAATACCATAGGCAATCGAATTCGGGCTAACCACCAAGTACAAACGTGCCTTCCGAATAAGGCTGAAACATTGAAACTTGTAAGTAGTCTCCTGTTTTTTTTAATCTAAGAGTACCTTTGGAATGACACTAGAAACATGACATTGTTGTAAGTAAAAGTAATATTTTGTGAAAACTAAATACACAACGCAGAACGCTATATACATTATTTCTCGCGCGGTCTAGTAAAGGCCGATCGTAGTGAATTCTTTATTCATAAACCTACGGTGCACACATCCAATTATTTACTCGTATTGAGTTGAGTTGGGTATAAAAATAAAAATGGCGTATTGCAACTTTATTACATTATCATAAATAAATGAAAATACGATATCTCTTCGCTTCTCATTGTAAAAGAGAATGTAATTGTTGGAAATGAACCACATGTACTTTAATTATTAGAGTTGGGTGGCCCAGTGGAGACGGCTCCTACCGACGAGTCCGGTATTATTTAAAATTGCTTTCAAAGCGGTCAAGGAAAGAAACTGTCAGATCCTAGAACTAAAACATCGAAATGTAAAATTAGAAATGACATTCCAGTCTCCGACACGGAGCAGGTCATGTGTCCAACCAATGGGATCATTATAAGCTGATTATGAGCGAAAGGGGGCGCTATTGCTTAGCCTACACCGTCAAGTCCTTGTCCATCTGTCCATCCACCCGTATGTCACAGGACTGTATATTGTTATAACATAATAATAGATGAAACTTTAGCAGGATGCGAATGCTTCTTCTATGGCAAATAGGCAAAGGTATGGCAAAGGTATCATAATAAAATAGAATAGTCCTGATTGCACAGAACCTTTGATGCGCGAATAGGACTCAGATTTAAACAAGATTATTATGTGTAGATAAATTAGTACAACGTAGTAACGAAACTTGTATAAGTTGGTCCATTATATTCTATTGAAACTCTAGACTAGTCGAGCTTGAGCTGGTTGACCATTATACGTGCGCTTAAAAAGTTATTCCATTTGATATTAATATTTTTGAATTCTATAGAATGTATAATATTGAATTCCTGATAAAGGAATATGCACATTTCACTGCTTTTCTTTTATACAAATCAGGTGAATACTTTTATGTAGTGGAAAAATGTTCTGTTACAAATACTTTGATTGAGCAAGACAAAAATATGATTAAGCAGCGGTGGCCCAGTGGTGGCGGTTCCGACTTACGAGCAGCAAGTCATGGGTTCGAACCCAGACAGGCGCATTACTTTGTGTAATTTATTTCATCACCACTGCTCCCAAAACGGTGAAGGAAAACATCGTGAGGAAACCGGCATGTCTTAGAACAGAAAAATTCGAAGACATGTGACATAAATACCAAACCGCACTGGGCCGCGTGGTGGATTATAGCCCATACGCAAAATACGCGCTTTGACGTGGAATTGCGGACACCAGCCCGTTTACAATACAACACAAACATGATTGCTATGGTAATCATCACCAGTGTTATTCACTCTCCAGCCACTGTCTCAATTTATTTGAGGTCGACTTAGAATGACTTTTTCCATACTTCTCCTGTTAATCATCAACTCATTATTTACCCTATTCTATTCCCTATTCCCGACAATGTTGGGGTCGGTTTCCCATGTTACGGAATGCAGCCAAATACAAGTATTTTTCACAGAGCGACGAACTATCTGACCCCTATAAGAGACAGCCGGGACCAACAGCTTAACGTGCTTTCCGAGGTACGGAGGAAACTTGGTATCCACGGACCAACCTAGGAAAGCTCGGCCCTGTTTGAAGATCTCGACAGCTGTTATATTTAGCCAGGGGCAACATAATTGCTCATAAAAAGTTCGTAAAGATTTATCTGCTACCGACTACTCAATCGTAAAGTTCAAAATATTATGTACCTAGTGAAGTGACCAAAGCCCTGCCGTATATATTGAATAATTTCATGCTCTTTTATCTCTGGGCTGAATGAAACAGCTGTCTGCACCGTAATTGTATAGTGACACATTACTGGATGCGTCACTCTTCGTAACCGTATCCGAACTGATGATTCAGGGCACTTTAAAATTTACTAATAGGGAATTTGTAATATTTTTGGTTTTGGGTCAAGGATTTCAGTGTTCTTGCTAGCTTGGATTTATTAAGATTTGAAAGAGATTCTAAGCAATAAATTGCTTTCGATCACAAAACGGTTAGATACTAGTATTAAGGCGACTACATGAGCTAAACACGAGTTTTATAATGACTAAAAGTATAATATGATTCACTGCAATGAACAAAACCAGAAAAATATATGTTAATCTTCAGGGTATTATTATATGCTAGTATGATAGTGTTTTGAAAACATAATACAATTAAAAACACTCGTTAAAAAAAATCACGAACTTATCTCTAAAAATTACCTTCAACCAAAAAAAAAACATACTTATATTATAGTGCTTTAGTTTTTTAGTTCAATCAATAGATTCTTTGTAAATCGATCGAAGCCACTCATTTCGCACTATTTGGCCCGCAGTGACTGACGTAACAACCACTTTGCAGAGTAAGCTGATTAGAACTGTATTGTAACAGCATTTCAAACTAAGTTTGAACCATCACAAACAGAGTTGCTAATTTAGCTCATCTAGTCGCCTTAACATAACAACAAGCATGTTATCCGTGAAGCGGTAGGCAGAGGTGTAGGTACTCAATTATCAGTACACCCACATTTTGTCAGTTACTTATAAGGGGGGGCCTGTTGCTGTCTACTGGGCACAGTTCCAGATTCCGTGACTTTTTTTTTTCGGATTGGAAATCATCAAATAACTTCTCCCGCTCTGGGCGGAGCGGGAGGGAGTGTCAGACTTTTATTGACTAAAACCCATCCATGTTCCTTCCTCGCCCTTTATGTTCCGGGGTCACGGTATCTTTTTCGAACAGTCCCGGAGCCCCAGCAGGTGATTTCTGCTACTGAGACATTTCTGATGCAAAAACCCGACCTGGGAAAATAACCCAGGACCTCACGCTCAACAGTCGCGATTCCGAAGTCTTTACCAACGAAGCAGTCTGCGTGTTTTTTTTGAGTGACAGTTCTGTAGCTCTATGGCGACTTTCGATTACAATTTTAACCAGCCTTAATCATTCCCCACCAGCATGACAAGCTTTTAATGCGCTGTTCTTGAATTACCACAGCACGGTAGCGTATGGAAATATCCTACTTTAATTTGCAACAAGCCACATCGTTTGGTTAGTAAGAACAATTCACTAACAAGGTGGCGTAGTTATTTCTTGGAATTAATTCTCGGTATATACGTTGGGGCAGGGAAACATCGTTATCACTTCCGAGAAAAGCCTGACGTTCTCGTTTTATGATGGGTTAAATATTTTGTTGATACCGTTTTTAAGTGCAGGTCGTGGCTAAATAATTACAGCTGCTACGTTAAGCCGTGCTTGCCTAGGTTGGACTGTGGATGGGTGACCACCCTTAGGTACTTACGGAGTTTCCTCCGTGCCTCAGAAAGCACGTTAAGCTGTTGGTCCCTTCTGCCATTTGTCCATCTTTGGCAGTCGTTACAGGTAGGTACCTTAGTCGCCCAAAAAGTCTGACAACCAGTCTTACCAAGTGGTATAGTATTACCCCGTATTAACTGGGTTGTGGAGGTCAGATAGGCAGTCGCTCGATATAAAATACTGGTATTCAGCTGCCATTTGGTTAGACTGGAAGCCGACCCCAACATAGATCATTTCACATTTTATATTTTCCACCTACCCATGTGGGATGGGGTGTTATCTGCCTAGCCTTTTCCGAATTATCTTAGGGTCCAGTCTAACCGGATGAAGCTGAATACTCGTGACTGCCGATCTGACCTCCACAACCTTGTTAGCACTGGTATGTAATGGGTGGTCGTTAACCACGGACCATTCTAGGAGTCTATCCATGCCTCGGAAAGGGGTAAAGCCGTCCTTGCCTAGGTTTGTCTGTGGATGGGTGATCACCCATTACACACCGAGTTTCCTCCGTGCCTCTGGTTTCAGCTGTCATTTGTACATCTTTGACAGTCATTACAGGTAGTCAGTAGCCAAAAACTGACATACAGTCTTACCAAGTACCATTACCGAGTACTATAGCTGGGTTTTGGAGGTCAAATAGGAAGTCGCTCCATGTGAAATACTGGTATTCAGCTGCATCCGGTAACGCTGGAAGCCGACCCCAATAAATTTGAGAAAAGGCTAAACAGGTGAGTAGTTTGAATAAGCTTTGATTCAATCAGTGTTCCATGAAGAAGAACGTTCTTACTTTTCCTGATTCATGATCTTGGATTATGTTAGTCCGCTACAGGACAAAGACCTTGGCTGTACCTACCAAGCTTCGACCTATTGATAACCTCCTTTAGGTCGTCGCCGTCGTCCCATCCCATCTAACTAGGGGGCTTCCCACGCAACGTTTACCAATGCGCGGTCTCCACTCAAGGGTGAACTCTATCGGTATACAGCTCAGTCTTCATACAGAAATGATTACGAAATATTACCGTGGAAAATGAAAGTAATATCGTTGTAAGAAAACAATCTTAGCAACTAAAAATCATGATAACTTCAAGACAGTTTCCCCGAAAGGCGAGGCAGAGTTTTAATCCAGAGTAAAGCTACATAGTGCCTGTTATGTTTAAGGCCCTGTTATTAACAGTTCACATAGTCCTGGCCTCATGCTGCTACTGAGGAATCACTGAAGAAAAAACCCAAAAACACTGCATGACAAGGGAATTGAACTCAGGACCAAGGAACAGCAATAGTAATAGCGAATCCGACCAAACCAGCGAGACAACGAAGTTCCAACAATGAGAAGAAATAACTTAGTAAAATTCATTTTGATTCCAGAATTTTATGGTGACTTATTCTAAATAGCAATAGCGTTTCGTATTTAAACTCTTAACAAATTCCTGTTTTGCGGAAAAAAAACTACAAATGAAACCTGGTTGAGATCTGATTTCATAAAACTTTTTACTTATCTGTGTTTGCCAAGTCAAAGGACTCAAGTTCGAACAAAAGATACGCATCTCTGATTTTTCGGATTCAAGTGCTTATTGTATAATTATCACTTGCTTCGGTGAAGGAAAACATCGTGAGGAAACCAGCATGCCTGAGAGATATTTCTCGACGGCATTTTAAGCCAAATCAGAGGCCCATGAGCGGCATAAAAACTCTGACACCAGGTTAGGCAACTAACCACACGATAAGGAAGGAAGGAAGAATCTGTGTGACTTCAATTAGTTAATGCAGAAATGAAAGAAATAGATCGATGTCCGTTAAACAGCAATGAATTTGCCCCCAATAGCAGCTGGAGAAAATTGTAGAACCGAACTTACCATCAGCTTAGATACATATCTGCTTACCTCCTCTATCAAAAATACAGGGACGCGAATATAAGAAGACCAAAATCTACGTTGGTCCACCTGGATCTAAAGCGGGTATTTTGCTCTACATTTTGAACTACACTGTACACACGTGTCTGACGTTACCCGAGTCGAGGAGAGATACTTGATAAATGTTGGCTAGTTTAATAGGTATTAATTATATGCGTCATCCGAGCCTTTTCCCAATTAAGCCAGGAACTACGTTATTCTGACTGTACGACACGTCTACCAATTTTGTCCACCAACATTGGCTATGTTGGTAATAAGTTTGGTAACCAACGTGTTCACCGAAAAATGTTCGGCCAACAGTTGGGCGAAAAATGTTTGGGGAAGCGAATATGGAGTGAAGTTAAAACGGTTGATATGAAAATGTTTTAGTGCTTCCCTGTTTGTTTTTGTCAATATTTTATGGGATGCAGTTAATTACTTTGAAACGTTTAGTGTTATTTACAAGCTCTGTGCTTAGTTTTTGTGCAAAATCGCGATATTTAGGTAGTTCTAAATGCGATGTAATTTTCTATTATTGCTGCAGGCTCCTTATTAATGCTTTTCTGTAACCATTTTGAAAGTCAGTGGGTAACCTGATGAAGTTTAACCGCATAAATCTTCTTCTTTGTTTGTCGATGGAAACCAATAAAACTCAAGCAGTATACATATAGCCTACCTGCTCTTTTCTTGGCTTCGTTTAAATCCTGAAAGGTTTAGGTGGCTGCTCAGGATGGCCAAGAAAGGATGTGGGGCATATCCTGCAGTTGGGCTCCAAATTGGCATAGTATTTGAACCGGGCCGATGATACCTCATTTGGGCAGATTATTTCTACTGTGGCCACCAAGTTGACCCGAAACAGTTCAAAGATTTCCAGATTGGCCACTGCAGTTCCTGTCCAAGGGTCAGGGGTTCCTGACCATGACGTGTTAAAGCAGGATTGTTTTAATGTCATTCCAGTGTGGAAAAGAGACGGATCTATAGAGGACGTCTAGCACCATCTCTTTCTCACTCTGAAAGAAGATTAAAATAATCCTGTTTTAAGACGCCACCAGGACTGCATAATAGTATATTTTATAACGAGGGACTAAATGAGGCCATTATATACCCAGGTGGTTTGACTCCCGAGCTTGCAAGGGAGGCAATGAAAGCGAGGGTATATTAAATTGGCGTTTAGACTCGAGGTGCACAGTGTACTTTTCACTTTGAGTGCGAGAAAAATAGTCATTTAAAACCGAACAAATTTACACTCGACAAAAATTCTGAACTGAGCGGGCAGTTTTTTCTTCTATCAGGTCAGTCACAGATTAACAATTTAAAACACAACACAAACTCGCAACATTTTCGCAATGAAGATGTTCCACACTCCACAGATAATTAGTACTTACATAACTGCAGCGGCTAGGAACAGAGGCATTGCACATACTTTTCAAAAACAACGTAGCACACAAACAACCATAATTTTTTTCGCGTTGAAGAGTTCATTTGTTTTTTTTTTTTTCAATAAACCGCTTTCTATTTGAAATTTAAATAAAACCTTTGATAAGTTACTCTTTTTTGACCATGTTTCAGAGTAAAAGATCGTTCCATTTTTAAATTACTTTTTACTCCCTAAGGATAAACGGTCACTTTAATCCCGCTTCGGAGGGCTTTAATGGCGTACTTTTAGAGCATGAGAAGTGAAAATAACTTTTATCTGCCACTTCACTCCAAATCTCATCATTCTTAAAACAAAAGACGCATGTTAGAAGAGCAAGTTTCCAAATACTTTAAGCTTATTTCACAACCTACTTAAAACCTATTCCCGCTGTTCACAAGTGTACTTCCATTGACTGATAATACCGCTCCTATCGCCTGTACCTACTGTAGCTCGAAATCTAGGTCATCCTTGAAACCAGAATGAACGCCCAGAAATAGAGAAAATACATATTACTCATATCAAACCTATTTCGCGTACAATAAAAAGATTGTTTTCGCTTTAATCAACGTAGCTACGAGTGGTCCACACTTCGCAATCTCTATGTATTTATGTAGGTAGGTGGTACAGTCGGCGAAAGGAATGAATACCTAGCTATGCAGGCAGATAAAATATGCTGTTTCACAAACGATGGGGCACTTCATATCGTGTCCTGCGTGTTCTGTTGTTTGCTCACTACAAGGACATGATGGATGCTACCGAAAGCGCCAAACTATGGTATCTCAGAGGGTCCAAAAATCCGGGGTTGCGGGCCTGTTCGAAAGAGATACCGCGGCCCCGGAACATATAGGGCGAGGAAGGAACATGGATGTGTTTTAGTCAGTAAAAGTCTGACACTCCCTCCCGCTCCGCCCAGAACGGGAGAAGTTATTTAATGATTTCCCATCCTAAAAAAGGGGGTTTAAAATGGCCTCTATAGCAAAATCACTTTAAAAATTTAAATTCTTAAAATGGTCTTTGTAATCATTGGCATAAAGTCCATTTTAAGAATTTTTAATTCATCATCAATTTAAGATTCCGTTTATTGAACAAAATTTTACTTACTTAAAATTATCTTACTTTAATGTAGTACTTGGTTGATGGCTACTTGAAGAGACTATTTACACCTTGTATGAACCTGTGTTAAGCAAATGGTTACTTTATGATATTATTATTCCTGATGTAAGTACCTGGGATAATTTCCGTTCTCCACTCGTGTTGAGACGCACAAGTCCATCTGCCTAGCCTTTTCCTACTACTTACCATCCATATTACCGGCTTCCAGTCTAACCGGCTGCAGCTGAATATCAGTATTTTACATGGAGCGACTGCTTATCTGACCTCCACAACTCAGTTAGTACTGGTTATTACGATACCCTTTGGTAATACTGGTTGTCGGACTTTTTGTGCCACTGAAAACCTGTAACGACTGTCAATGATCTACAAATGACAGCCGGGACCAACTGCTTATCGTGCATTCCGAGGCACGGAGGAAACTCGGTTAGTAATAACACCCTTCCACAGACAAACCTAGGGAAGCACGGTTTAACGTAAAGATTGACTCGAGCAGCTGTTATTATTTCGCCACGAACTAAATCTCGGAAAATATTTTGTTCAATACTCACATATAAGAACTATATTTCATTCGTTGCGCAAATATATAGTATTAAGTACTTCAGCGTCCAGCCTGCATACCAACCTCTTTTGCCGACTATACCACGGTAGTTCAGCAAAATATTGTGCTCTACTGAAATAGGACTGTACACTGTTAGTACAGTCCCAGTACTTATCTCTGGTAAGCCGCAGGAAACTAGTTTTATAATCAAAATATTTCTTTCTACAGTCTACAGAACATTAAAACCTTGCACGTGGATTTGCATTTTTATTTCATGCCTAGAATAAGAGAAAATTAATCTTTTGTTTCGGAGATAGAATTTAAAGTGTTTTGAAACACTTATTTATAGGTTAGGTACCTACAAAATTTGTAGGTTACCTACCTGCGTAATTTGTAGGTTACCTACAAATTACGCGGTGGAAGTGGTGAAGTTCTGGAGCCCTGGTCTCACAAAATATAAAAAAACGTCGTGCCAGCGACATGAAGAAGAAAACCAAGGAATTGTACATATTATCATCATAATTTCAAAGTTCTGTTTTGCGAATGAAAACCCTCATGAATGTCCTACTAACTAAAAACATGTAATCTTACTACTATTATAAATGCGAAACTTAGGATGGATGGATAAATCTTTGTTACTCAATCACGCCAGAACCGCTGAACGGATCTCGATGAAATTCGGCACAGACATAGATTGCAGTCTGGAATAGCACATAAGCTGCCTTTCATCAAGGTAGAACGATCTTATTGGACTTTACCAAAATACACGCGATCGAAGCCGTGGACATAAACTAGTACAAACTGCATCTGCAATTCTTAAGTTGCCCAAAGACGACATACTGAGATCATTTTTGTACTATGGTTAATGAATTATAATTTCGAGCCGTTAAAAAATCTATAATTTAAATATTATTTAGATTATTATGGCTTTAATGTGATTATGTCTATCACCTCAAATATCATAATGTAGGTCGCCTTGATTTATTCTGTAAATCTAATCAAATACTGCCTAGTGCCTGTGTCATTAGTAGATACTTTGATAGACATTATAAAATAATGTAACCCTTCATCAACAATTCAGTACAAACGCGATTATGTTACAATACTTACCTACAAACAACAATACCTTAATGACTTTACGATTATCTTCACACAATGATAGTCAGAGGTCATCTTTGATCAGTGTCAGGGTTGCATTCCGATAATCTCTATCTTCAGGCCTGTTCTTATCCAAAGGGTAGGGCAGAGTCATTATAAACCTGATTTAGATATAGAGAGAGAGTTGGAGGGAGGGAACGCCTCTCCTATGTCACTCTACGAAGCGTGGTTGACGGAGGTCCGGTCTGAATGAATTGGGATACGGGCAAGACTATGATGATGGTAGTTGGGCAGAGCGTGTCCAAATTTTGACAGTTATGTTTAAGTAAGTCCCATTATGTATAATTTATTTCATCATAAGTGCTCTCAAAATGGGAAAGGAAAACGTCGTGAAGAAACCGGCGTGTCCTAGAACCAAAAATTCGAAAACATGTGACATATCTACCAATACGCACTGGACCTGCTTGGTGTATTATAGCCCGTTCCCTCTCATACAGAGAATGCTGTGTCCCAGCAGTGGGATTATTATCTATACTAATATTATAAAGCTGAAGAGTTTGTTTGTTTGTTTGTTTGAACGCGCTCATCTCAGGAACTACTGGTTGGAATTGAAAAAAATCTATTTGTGTTGGATAGTCCATTTATCGAGGAAGGTTATAGGCTGAGCTTTTTCTCTCATATATGTGACGCAGACGAAGTTGCGTGGGTCAGCTAGTTGGATAATAATGATGATGAATAAAATAAATGATGATGTTGTATCTGTATTTTTTATGGTGTACATAATAAAGAGTATCCTATTCTATTCTATGAAGTCTTTGACAGTCGTTACATATAGACAGTGGCCCAAAAAGTCTGACAACCAGTCTTACCAAGGAATACCGTATTAGGTACCCAGTAGGTACTAACTGAGTTGTGGAGGTCAGATAGGCAGGCGCTCCATGTAAAATACCGATATTCTGCTGCATCTAGTTAGACTGGAAGCCGCCTCAAAATAGTTAAGAAAAGTCTAGGTGATGATGATGATAATGAAGTCCCAAGTGATAAATACATGGTGTCAACAACCTCATCGCGAAGCCGTCAAGCATTCTGTTATATCAAACTAAGTAACTTCACGCAAAAATTATTGCTGGGAAACAATTTTTATTTGGAGTGTAATATCATGTTTTGTGGTAGAACTCAATTGTATGTACTCAAAATATTGTGGTGATGGATGGATTGAATAGTACGGTGGTTGTGGAGGTGTTTAAAGTACAATACAATAAAAACCTGTATTTAAAAAAACTTTGTCAAAAAGTTGTAACTTTGACCCCCAATATTTCCGTAACTAGAAGGTTCCCAGATATGGTGTGGCACAAAAAAATTATCGCAGTGACGGAGAGAACGATTGATCGGCTTCGTTAAATGGTCTTTTACACCCTTTAATGAGAAACTTTTCCGGGTTTCAATGAGAAATTCTTGATGGATTTAACCAATATTACCACTTTCCCCGATCTGGGAATCGCAGTGTCACCCCAGACTTCATGATCATTGCTCAGCAGCTGAGACTTCTACCAACGTGGCAGGTAGTCGAAAAAAAAACCTTTATTTATTCAAGAGATCCTGCCCCTTTATCCACAGTAAAATAACATGAAAAGCAAGAGGGGTTTCCGCGTTATAATAAATTGGCACTTGATTAAACTCGTTATAAGTTTCAAGGGATTGCAGGACCTAAACTGAAGAGTTTAACGTCAGCGCCGTGCGAGCTGCCCACTTGTTTACTTGTGTTTATTAATATTAGTTGTGCGATGCATTTTTATTGTTTTTGTCTAAAGCAATTTTTTTTGCTTTAGACAAAATTGGTGACATCTACCAATCCGCACTGGGCCCGCGTGGTAGATTATAGCCCATTCCCTCTCATTGAGAGGAGGCCGTGTCCCAGCAGTGGGAACATTATAGGCTGATGATGATGATGATGAAATTTTTTGAAGTGCGTTGAGTACTTTTTGAGTGAACAATAATCTTAGAACTCGCGTGGTCGTCACCTAACGGCTACTAGTTTTGACCCCTATCGGCAGTCCCCAAAAATGGGCACCGCATGTTTTTTTTTAATGGGCTTCGGGTAGTCGATTGTGCGTCGATGTCTCTTCCATGTAATCGTAGTCGTTGCTGTCGTATACTTCTCGTGTATAGTCGTAAGTTTGAGAAACCTCTAAAGCCATCTCAGGTCCAGTTGAAAACCGGCGTCAGGTACTAGCTCCTCGTCAGATTACTGAACTGGGCTGCATATTTGACGCAGCCGTGAGACACAACATATTCTATTTTTGTAGGTAAATCATAAGGCATGTGCCAAAGAAATGTTGTCTTTCTTTCTTGAAATCCCCATTTTTCCTAAGCTGCCCAAAACCAATTCCTAATTAACAATATAGCACTGTCGGAATTTGAACTCTCTTGTGTGACCCTTGCGATAAAAAAATCCAGTAGTAAGCATTCGTATTGTAAATGTAAACGGAACGACTGTACTCTTCCTTTAGGATACATCAAAATCCAGTATAGCAAACATCATTGCATCAGTAAGTTACAGGAATCGGACATAAAGTAAAAGATTAAGTTTAGTACATTACGTGATACTCATGAGTCAGAGGGACATGACCGATCTCCTAGCAACCGTAAATACAGTGCACGTTTAGCATAAATTACATGTTACATGATCATTTAATACGTAGGTACATAAATCGTATTATCGTATTCTTCAAACGATGACGTGCAGGATTATCGATGATTTTTCACAGACGTATTCTACAGCGTGTAACAGAAAGGGTGAAAAAACGGGAATCGTGAAAAAATAATCGGCTGACTCATACCTCATGTCTCAAGCCTTGCTTAGTGCGCACTAGATGGCGCTGTGTGTAAATGTCCAGCAATTTTTTTTTTATACATTTGGTCGAGTAGGTATTGGAATTTAGTATGGGGCCGTTGATTATTTTTTCGCGATTTCGATGGTGGTCCCAAAGAAAAAGTAGTTCAGTTTGATGGTCTGCAGCACACCCTTTCATATGCCTATACCCTTTCTGTTACACGTTGTATAGTTAGCCACACATAAAGTTAACATTATGTTCTACACTGCTTTTAATTTGTTCATCAAGCGAGTAGATCAAGCGTAAGGTGGAACGGCCAAGCTCGGTGGAGCGACGATCTTTGCAAGATGGCTGGTAGCAACTGGATGAGAGTTACCGAGAATCGAGTTGAATAGCGTGCGTTTGAAAAGGCCTTTGTCTAGAATTGGACTGTTGCAAGCTGATGATGATGATGCATTAGGCTCTGGGTTCAATCTCCAGATTGGGAAACATGTTATTGGGATTTTGCATTAAGCTTCTCTCAGTACCAGCCCTTGAGACAAGATTTGTGGAGCTCAGGTGATGGCAGTAGGCCCCTATTACATCGCACTTAAACATAATTGTCTGTCATAATGTGTGTGTGACCAGGTTAGTACCTGGTCACAAAGTACTGGTAAAAAGGGTGTAAAACACCTCTTAACGAATACGAAAGACATTTGTTCTCCTCGTCATTCTGATCATTGTTTTGTTCTACACTATACCTGGGAACCTCCTAGTTACGGAGATATAGGGGGCTAAAGTTGCAAGATTTTTAAAAGTTTTTTTTTAAATACCACTTTTAATCGCATGATTTTTACTTTAAATATCTCTACGACCTCTGCACTATTCAATCCACCCATCCGCACAATGTTTTGAGTGCGTTACATTGAGTTATACCACAAAACATGATTTATAACCTCAAAAAAAAATGTTGTTTCCCAGCAATATTTTTTGCGGAAAGTTACTTAGTTTGATATACAGACTGCTTGGTTAACGGCTTTGTGATGAGGTGAAATACACCCTGTATGTATAGGAATATCTCTGCCAGGGGCGTAGCTACCGCTGTTTGTATCAGCCGTATCAATGATACGGTGCCCCCGAGTAACGAGAGCCACTGATGAGGAAAAAATCATCATAAAATCTTCTCGCAACCTCAAATATTCTTCATGATATGGCAATGAAAACATAACTTATCACGGTCCAGAAAGCTCCAATCTTAAGGATGCAGTTTCTTTGCATAAGTCATTTGTTTGACATTCATGATTTTCTCCTCGTGTCTCAACCCGAGTGCGACAAAGGCCCCGCAAAAAAAGTTGATAAGTACTGGGCCCTATATACTAGTACTGGCTCCACCACGAATCTCTGCCCAGTCCTTCTGGGAAAAGCAAGCGTGATGTCAAAATATGTTATAACAAAAATAAACACCAGCGAGCTAACTTACATAGAAACATCACTTCGAATCGCGTTAGCAACAAGAAATATTCCCCGTTTCAGGCATCCACTGAATTATTCAAGCCCTTTGCAGCTAACCGTACCTACAGCTCATAAATACTCTACGTTAATTAGTCACATCTATCTAAAACACTACATTCCACACATTTGCGAAATCAATTTATTACTCGATCCATTAAATCTCGTATCGCTTCAATACTTATCCTAGTACCAGTTTTATAAGAGCCCAACCATCCCCCGCTTCGTCATTGTTTGAGGTAGCGCGGAGGGTATTTGAATGGTTTGTCGCATGTCTAGGTAGATTGGCCGACAATAAAAGTTACCCCATGATAAGTACAATGCATGGTGCAGGGGCTGCTACCCTTGCTGGAGATTACGGGGGTCTGTCATACGAGGAAATAGTGTTTGGAATCACTTGTGCGATGTATTTGTTGATGCCGTGAGATGGGATCGAAGTAATGGGACGTGGGTAAGGCGGTTACATGTGTGAGTGTGCATCTTTTAGTGCAAGTATGATTTCAATGGTTTCTACGTAGTTATAGATTGGATTGGTATAAACTAATACAAAACAAAAGACGGAAAATGGACGGCAGTATCGTTATCAATATCCAATCACCTGCTAAAACTGGAACGCGCCTAACAGGAGAATTGATATCACCTCAGAGTTACGCTCACATTTTTTTCTTTGAGATATCTTCTAATAGGCTCCCGTTCTTGTTTTTGATAGTCTACATAGTATTTTTTTCCTACAAATCTCTCAGTTCTGTGGAATTTCTAGCAACGTTTGCTCCACGAACATGATCGCGTTGACGCTCCCGTGCGAATTTATTTAAATCTCTTTGTTACTAAGCATAATGAATTAGTAACTAACTGCCTTGAAGTTTAATATTTTCAACCATTCACTGGATTTCAAGGCTTTTATCTATTTCTCCCCGAAAGTGACTGCCCCTGTAGTATTTCTGTAGTATAATACGACTAGTATATGAAGGAATACTAGTATATATCTATAGCAGGACTTCTTAAAGTACGGTCAGACGTCCTTTAGACAAATCAATAAACACCGTATTTGTCAAATCGTTTTTGCGTATCGTAGCTTTACATTCGTAGATACAGATAGTAGTAGTATGTACCTATGTGTAAATAGACAACTATACAACTTATAGGGAACGTCTGAAAGAGGCGACGACTATTGCGTTGCGTTCCTGAATTTTCAGAAAAACAGCCGTTTTATTGGTATTCCATATTCAAGCCCTTATAATACCACCACGTCCACCACCATCCACCATCTACCACTGAAAAAAAAAACTAAAAAACCCGACTGTGTAAAAGATAAATTTAAGGCGATTACATGAGCTAAACGCGAGTTTTATAATTACTAAAAGTATATGATTCACTGCTATAAACAAGATCAGAAAAATATATGATATTCTTCAGGATATATGCTAGCATGATACTATTTTGAAAATATAATACCATTAATTTGGCTCGATAAAAAAATCACGAACTTACTTATCTCTAAAAATATCTTTCAAATAATAAAAAAACATACTATCATTCAGTTTTTTTGGCAAATCATTCTACAAGCAATACTGTTTCAGTTTTTTAATCCAAACAATAGTTTTTTTGTAAATCGATCGAAACCACTCATTTCGCGCTATTTGGCCCGCAGTGGCTGACGTAACAACCACTTTGTAGTGCAAGCTGATTAGAACTTTATTCTAACAGCATTTCAAACGAAGTTTGAACCACCACAAATAGAGTTGCTAATTTAGCTCGTCTAAGCGCCTTAAATAGTAAACTGGAAAGAAAAAAACAACTTCAATAATAAATTCTAATACGGAACAGATTGACTGCAACAGTCGGGACCCATCATGGATGTAATTGATTATAATATAGATTATTTAATGTGTCCCGATTACAACGAAATCGGTTTTGATAAAAAAAACTCACAAACATACATATATACATGAACTCTGAAAACATAACACTCCTTTTTATGGGTAGTCGTGTAAAAAGTCATATTATGGCGTTCGTTGCGCAAATTGAACTTAATGAACTCCAAAAGCACGTTTTATTGCTAACATTTTTGTGATTACTTTCTCTAAAACTAAACCCTTAATTAAAACACTATTTCAAAGCGCTAATTCAAACTATCTGCCCAAATTACATGACGCGTCATGTCATGAACTAGTAATGTAAAGCAAATAATCAAATGTAAATATGCAGTGTGGACCGTGTTTATTTATTCATCATCATTTGGTGATCAGTGTACAGACCAGTGCCAGAACATGAAGCCCGATACTGTCAAACTTTTCCAATCAACCTTGAACCTTCGTCCTTAGCGATAAAGTTGAAAATCTATTCAAGAAATTGACCCATTGTTTAGCCGGCGTTTGTACATCGGATTACTGGCGCACTTCTAATTGGAATCTAAATTCCTTTTTTTTTAAAGGTAGATGAAAAAAAGATCTATTTACGAGCAGCCCGTCAGTTGTATTATCAAAAACAATTTGACCCGTTTCTTTTCTTTTTTACTTACGTAAAAATTTACGAAAATACGACGTTTTAAAAATTCTCATTACGTCACGCCTTGGTATAATTTTTCGTGCGTTCTGACATCATGAGCCCACTCTCCCGAG
The DNA here is from genome assembly GCA_916618015.1 of Xestia c-nigrum. Classification (NCBI taxonomy): domain Eukaryota; kingdom Metazoa; phylum Arthropoda; class Insecta; order Lepidoptera; family Noctuidae; genus Xestia; species Xestia c-nigrum. The sequence continues at coordinate 6,295,212 of OU745264.1, forward strand.
TTACCTACGTGTCCAATATTTTCCAATACTCTAACTGACGGACTAAATAGATTTGCAATTTATTGATAGTGTGGAAACTAGCCTCAGGTACAGTTACGCCTGCTGAGCGTGAGGGTTCGATTCCTAGGTCAGCCAAAATGTTGCTGGGCCGGGATCCAATATTTACAAAACACAAGGTCGTGTGTTCTTATAAATAACTAAATACTACTTAGTAAGATTTAATAAAACCATTTAAATTCAAGTACTATACTACCCAATACACATTTTTATATCCCTAAATGACCTCTGTTAATAATTTTAGGGAGAAATCACACGTAGTCGCCACCCTTATTGCGAGGGTTAGCGAGGGACTCCCTCAGTTTCTTAGTTTCAGCGTGGTAGTTTCCACCACTGCCTGATAGATGGCGTTAAGAGCGCCGCGTACAGACTCTTAAAAGATGTTGTACCTACTCATAATGCATTTTAATCGTGGCTCGTATTTATTATTGTGTAGCAGAGCTCCATATGTAATCTTGCGTCTTTCTATATTCTACTTTTAAGAGTTGGTAGGCAGAGGGTTAGAATAGAAAAGAATACTTACCTATATCAAAATTGAAACATGTCTGTTTTGCAATGCTATGGTTACAAATTACAATGGATGACGGTCTTATCATTGTAGCAAGGTTCGTAGGTTGCTTGTTGGTTGGTTGATTACTTGCTTAGCTTGGTTGGTATTAAGTACGGTAAAATCACTCTTAGGCACCGGCCACACAGAACAGACGCAAGGCACGGACCCGTCGCAGTCGCGGCGCCCGTTTAATCTACTTGCATATAAAATGTATACAGCCGTCGCGACGTAAAACATACAGAAAAGACGGGACGCCCGTCACGACGGCGTCCTATTGGAAAACATATAGAAAGGACAAGGCGCGGGCAGGGCGCGGGCCTGCACGGGCGCAAGCGGGGGAGCGGAAAGGGCGCGGAGGGCAGGTTTGGACATAATAATGTAAAAACATTGTGGAGTCATCTTGTATACTTCTTGAAAACGATCAGGATAATAATGTAGATCCTCCATTATTTAAAAAAATCTATTCTGTCCATTGCTTAGCCATACCGGATGTACCCAGTAACGTCTAACCCTCTGCAGATTAGCGAGATATACCAGTGCCAATACATCTTCATCTTCAGAAGAAGACATTTTGTCGTATCAAAATCGGACGGTTGAATGCCGGCCGGGTAAAGCTTCTAGTGCGCGCCATAAAAAGTCGTGACGGCGCCCTGTCTGCGACGGGTCCGTGTCTTTTCTATATAAGTTAAAAAGTCGCGACGGCGCCCTGTTCGCGACGGGTCCGCGCCCCGCCCTGGTCTTGCGTCTTTTCTGTGTGGCCGTTGGCTTAGGGATTACTTTTTAAGGCCTGAAAACAGAATTTAAAACCTGGAAACGCAAAAAAAAATTACAATCTATATTAGCTTACATATTCAGAGTAGGGGTAGACTTATTTACTGGGTCTTACTTACTGGACTTACTGGGTAGTACAATACTTTAAGCGATTCAGTAGGTATCACCGAGTTCACAGACGGTCGACCACTTTCAACCTTATAACCTAGAGCATAAGGGTGAATAGTGACAGATCGTCAGTGAACTCGTTAGTACTTACGTACTACACTGTTGTAAGGACCTCTTGGTGGTTGAATAATATGACTCTGATAAGGGGCGCTATTGGTAATCATTTAATTTTGTGAAATGTAAATGTAATGAAGGGATTATAAAACAAAAAGAGCTGTTAGTTTTCATTTTGGCCATGCTCCAAAGAATCCTTGTACCTTGGTCTAGGTTTATAAGTAGTAAAGGCTATATTACATTTAATTTATCGATGAAAGACACACCAATATTTCATAGTAACTTAATTATTGTTGCAATTACTACATAACATAATAATATTATCAACCTTTAAGTCCCAATAAATCATTTTATAACATTTGGATTAACACATTTAAATTAAACTGGGCACCGTAAAGGTCAAGTAAAATGTCCATAAAGTTTCCTAACGAACACGTGTTAGATCTCTTTGTTAATAGTCCACTTTACTATTTCATTTGAAAAGAGAACTGCGACAAAAAAAAGTAAAGTTTGACTTCGATTGTTCCTTATTTAGATTTAGTTCGGCTAAGTTTTGACCCCCGATATCACCGTAACTAGAAGGTAGGTACGGAGATATTGGGGGTCAAAGTTCCAACTTTTTCACAAGTTGTTTTTTTTTAAGTAACCGATACGGCATCCACGTCCACGACCTCGACAGGGGGCGACAGCCAGTACGTCCTACAATTTTTGCGTAGAATGTACAGAATGCTTGTTGAAGGCATCGTGAGGGTCCCTTTACACCTTGTATAAGTCGCATCCTTGGGGGGCCGAGATGCGAAGTATCGGGTATTTATCTGGTGTCCACGACACAAGCCTTGCTTAGTGTTGCGCTAGATGGCGTTGTGTGTTATGTCCAGCGATATTTATTTATTTATTACGTCTTTTTATGTTTTTTTTTTCATAATTTTTAGTTTTTGCTATTATTTTTAATGTATTTATGTAACTTTATATTGTTAGTATGTATTTGTGCAAATTTAAGACTTCAACATGTGTTTGTTTATGTTGTCGAGCGTATGGCACTCGTGGGCTGCAGCTGAAAATCAGCGTCAGGTGGTACCTTGAGTTGCCATCTGACGTTATGTTAAACTGAGGCCCTTTTGGCATTATTAGTGGTTTGTTTATTTATTTTGTAAACCTATGACTTCCAAATCTTTCAATTTAGGGCTAATGTGGAAAACCGGTACTTAGTTGGTTATGTCCAGTTGGTCCCGCCTTCACCATTTCCTACGAGCTCTAACATTTATCAAAATGTATAATAAATAAGAAGTATACATGCAGGGTTTGTAGTGTATTAGTGAGGTTAGATTCCTTTAAGTATTGCTGGATCAGCCGAATGTAGGTTTTTTAATGCCAAAATAAAAACAATTTTCTTTTTTTTCTTTATATACCTATAATTTATCGATTTTTGCATTTATTTCCTTAATTTATACCAAGCCTGCAAGCCTTCGGTTTCACTCAGTCAGTACAACCGTTTTGCAATACCCAATACCTCCCCTACCCTTAGGAATTCCATATTTCGCGCGATCTCATTCACCATATAAATCCAGGTAACCCCCAGCAGTCCCAAACGACTCCATTGGGACACAGCGTATTTTGTACCGTTGTACTATAGAGGTCCCATAACAAAACTACGTGAACTTGTACTAAGGAATAATGTTTCAATAAACGTAAAGCTATGGAAAAATAGCCTTGACCTCATTGGTTAACCTCGATATGTATTAGGTTAATCAAATTCAGCCAGTGTTTACGTAGTTTTGCCTGGTGCGTAGTTTTTGATAAAGGGGTCTCCTTAGAATTGATAAACAAACTTATTTTACTAGAACCCTGGGTGTAGGGAAAAGATTCTCATTGCAGTATGCCCTTTGGCCAAGTTTGCAGTCAATTTCATGATCATTTCTACTTCTCTCACTTCTACGGCTATTCATTTTATTCATTTATTCAAACTTCATGTCCCTACTACAAAAATAGCACATAATTATGCAGAATTAATGCCACAAGGCATTCGCTATCAGTCAATCATTGGGTCAAATAGGAAAGCATTGTGATCTGGTCTAGTACAAAAAAAAAATACCATTTTGTTTACACCATTATCGTTTTATGCGAAGGTGAGTAATACACAAACATACATACTCGTAAACTCACACCTTTATCCCACCGGGGTACAAAATACCAAACAATCCTTGCCTGGCCCTTGCCTGATCCTTGCCTTGGTCCTGTCGCTCCATCCACGTTCATAAATCTGGTCAGACACGCACGTCGCGCCGGACGCATGTACTACGCACCTGTACTTTCTTAAAAATATTATCTATGAGGTCAGTCTATGTCCTTCTAGAACATCCCCTCGCGGCGTCTTCACTTGCATCCGCCTTGTACCAGGAAAATCGAGGGAATAAAGTGCGCCATATTCCCCATAAAACAATTACGGGTTGCTCTGATGACTTTTATCCTATCAAGGGTCAAGCTGCGCCTATGCCTGATCGTTTCCCGCCCTATCGCGGATAGGGTTGCCACCGACAAAGGGGACTGGCCATGCGCTAATTAGTGAACGACTGTTGGTTTCACGCAGCGCGGTCCGTTTAACCCCTTAGGAAAAATAGGGTTGTACGGCGTGGGATAATTTTGGGGTTTTATGTCACAATTTAAATTCAGATTGGACGCAAGTATTATCTGTGCCTGTTACTATGCATTTTCTGTGTATGATATGATGAATTTAGGCAGTTATTCCTAAAGTGAATGCACAGAATGTCGTACAGCTTCTTACTTGACAGAAACTCTAGCATGGAATAGAATCTGTTAGAAATCTCCACCTTGCAGTTTAAACTCAGTCAAGGTAAATTCGCGATAAATACCCGTCCTTATATGTTTTATAATCTCAGTCATCCTAGAAACATTAGTATTTTTAAGTAAGTATTTAAGTAGTTATAACACTACTATGGATTATTAAACCCCCGTGGAGGGAGTTTTTTTGTCTAGGAACTATAATGTTAGTCTCTAGCAGAAAGAGCTAACTGCTAAAGTAAGGCTTACCTACATTGACTTATTACCAAAATCATATTTTGTTTCACATAGGCCTAGAGGCTGGCTAACCGAACAGGCATTATATGACCTAAAAGAATGGTTTTAGATAATTTTGTATGATTGTTATGTATTGTTTGTTCATTCTTAATTTACTTATTTTAATTTATGAATGTATTTTATGATAATTTTTAATGGGTTTTTAGTATTTTTTAATAAGTTTACTTATGTGTCGGATTTGTTAATGTGATCATGATTTGTGTTTTTTACTTTTTATAAAACTGACCTGTAATTCCAAATAATTATTAATAAATAAACTAAACTAAACTAAACTAGATGGGCACTTATAAAACGTCAAAAAAGGTGCACGGTCGATCCATGTAGAAGAACCGGCAAGAAACTTAATGGTTACTCTTTTCAAATCATTTTGTAACAGCATTAGTGCTTTAATATGGGGAGACAGCGTCGTTGCTTACTATTTAAATATGTAAAACAAGGTAAATATTTAACAAAAGTTAAACAACATCTACCAATTTCCGAAGCTGGCATGTTCACTCATTCAAAAATAATAGGTAAAAAAAGCATCTTTACAAATGTAAGAAAATATTTAAAAAAAGAATATTTAATTTTTTTAAATACAAAAATATTAATAAGTGACACAAATATCAGTGCTGAAAGTATTCTGACCAAAAGTTGGAGAAAAAAATATTTGAAAACTATTGTAAAAAACCGTACACCAATTAAAACTTTATTTTTGATAGAAATCTTAATTTTACTTTCTTGCTAAAGTTATTTTACCTCCAGCTTTTAAATAACTGTAGTCACATTCGTGCACCAAAACAAAGATGGCCGCCAAACAAACTGTAACATTCCGGCCTGTTGTCGAATGTTGGTGACAGGATATTTTAATTTAAAATTATTTTTATAAAGAATCGGTGAATTGATAAAAGCTACGATCGTTGACTGAAAAAATATTCCTACAGTATTTAGTGTTTTCCGTCCCTGGATTTCAGTTCAACAAGTTTACCTGTGATTTTTACTCTTAAACGCTAGCGATGTTTGGATTTGCAAACCTTCCTATCGAAAAAATGCAGTCACAAAAATAACATCAGATCAAATATAAACCGTATACGTAGTTGTTAATGGGTTGTAGTTGTAATTATAAATAATAAATAAATAAATCTAAGTCGGCCTAGGGTAAAACTAGTTTGTCAACAAACACCTCATTAAAATTTGGTGCTCAAATGACTAAATTTAGTGATCAATTGATATTTTAGGTGATAGATGTTTGTTGTCACAAAGTTATTTTTGAATAAATTAAATCTTATGTTACTTCCTGATAATTTAGCTTTCTCTTGTGGTAAAAATGGTTAAATCACCCCAACAGTTGTGGATTGTGGAGTATATTCGGTACAAACAAACAAATAAAAAAATCTTTCCGCTTTATATAGATTGTTAGTTTAATTTAGTTACCTTTATTTTATTGTTCTTACCTATTAGACCTTCAAATGACACACATACACGTATCCTCCAAATGTATCATCATGTCGCCACAACCAGTTTAAAACGTCCTCCAGCTCTCGATCACCCGATTATCTTTCGAGTCGATTAATCTCAGAAACCACTTAACAATTTTAAATACTAATAATAGTTTTCACCGATACAACGCGTGATGGAGAATGATTGGACAATTTGGACACTCTATCTAAATGATTATTTAAATATGTCGATTACTATTATCAATATTTATTATGTAAATTGTCAGAGTGATACTTACTATGTAGCTACATGCTGTGTGTGTGAGGTAGGATTTGCCTTCTCATTTCATATATATAATTAGCATCAATACACATGATGCTAATTAAAGACACAAAATAGAATAATATAAAATCAGTTTACACCTAGTAAAAATAATAATACCTAATTTAATTAAACATGACAATGTTTTGCTCACTTCTTTGTTCGTTAACGTTATGATATAGTATCTACTTTTTTAAACCAGGAGACAGTTATGCCTTTGTTTCTATGCTATATTGTATCCTTTGACCGACTATCATCCTCCATCTTTAAATTCACTGAATAGATCTTGCTTCAACTATATTTCTTTTGATGTATAGCTTTTTGCATAACGGTAGCTAGCATGCCTACAGTGGGCAAATAAATAATCTGTGTAATAGATTTTTTATCTCATGTCTAACATCGCTAAATTATTTTCACTAAGCCCCTTCGTACACAAGGCTACACAAGTCTGCGATACTGAAGCGACTGCCGCCATACAAATCCATAATGTCGGCGACACGACTCGTGTACGATCTTCAATGGATTTGTATGGCGGCAGTCGCTTGAAGACTAAAATCGTTGAGTATCGAAGATTTTTGTAGCCTTGTATACGAAGGGGCTAAGTTTCATATTTCGTTTTGCACATTAACAGAGGTCAATTGACATCTCTTGAACTCAGTTTAGAAGAAGCAAAATTCGTCCTAACCTAACCTAAAGCTGTCTGAAACAAGTTACACTTATAATAGACGGTAATAACTGTTCTATTTGCAAGTAGCCACTTCAGAATACGAACGGGCATTGATTACCACTCTAGCTCTGTTAGATATTTCCTATTGTTGATCGAAGAGTGTTTCAGACTATTAAGTTCAGGCATTGAGGTTTCCTAGCACTATTTGTATGCACATAACTGTAACTTAGGAACTTTGGCTGAAATTGGTGTCGATTGTGTTGTGCACAAACTAAACTTAATTTAGGCTATTGCTATCTTTTATTATAAGGCAGTGCGAGAAAAGGACGGCTATAACTATGACCTAAGTTAGAGATGTGAAACTAGTTTATGCCTTGCGGTTCACCGTGTTTTTAGTCGACATATTTTTACGTACACATTTAATTTGTATGGAAATATTAGTTCCAATTAAAGACAGCTCTAAATCACGTTCGTCTCTTTCTCGTTTTATTAGAGAGAAAAAGATAGCAATAGCCTAAATTAAGTTTAGTTTGTGCAAAACAGAATCGACACCATTGACTGCGACGATACTCAATAGAGAAATTAGAACAGAGAATAAAGAGAAAGAGGTTACATATTCTTATACAGAGAGGAAGGCACCGACGCGAAAACAGTTACTTATTACCACGTGATTCCACGTGCCTTCTATACTATATATAGAATCAAATTAATTAATCTAGTAAAACTCCGCAGACAGGAGTAGCATCTACAGATATCTAAACATGATAGAACCCAAAAAATGGGAATCTTTTTCGGGTCAACGCCCGCAGGAAGTGTATTTACTTGAAGGGATAGTTATTTTCCGTTTTGTTTATATATCAGATACCCGTAACAATAGCGAAACTCTGGGTAATTTAATTTGACCCTCTAAAATTTTTTTTTCTGGATAGCAGAATAAAAAAAAAAAAGAAAAACAAACAGCCAGCATCAATAAATTCCTCGACATACAAAAAGTTTAATATCCCCGACTAGTTCCGCCACTATAACCGATTACATGTAGAAGTAGACAGTATAAAAGTATTATAAATAATGTGTAGTCATATATTTGATTGTGCCACTTTGTTACGGAACTCCACTTTCACGCACGAGCCACCACTGCACGGAGCAGGTCAACGTAGACCATCTGTCACTTATGTTTTTGCTAAAAACAAAATGGCGGATTTTTGCTAATGTACTAGTGCAGTGCTACTAAGATCTTTTGGTGTTCGTATGACGTTCACAGACAGGCGATGTTGGTGAACATTACGCTATTTGTTTTGTGAAATGTTTTGAAAAAACAAAATGGCGACGTTCGATATCTTTGTACAGCTATTTGAAAGTGACGGTTGGTAATTTGGCGATTGCTGTTTATCTGTATTTGGGTTTGATGATAGTTTCTATCGAATGTGTATTTTTGAGTGTTGTTATTCTTGCAACCTTATTACCTACTGTTAGGTAATGTTACTTCCGTTGTCGATATCTTTCTTTAATTTAAAATTTAAATTACTGACGCAAATAGTATTTCTTCGATAATATTGATGATCAGAGCAACTAGTTACTATACCCATGTGAAACGTATATAGGTATGTCACCGTAAAATTGACAAATACGTTATATTGTAATATCTCTAGCGATATTGTAAAGTCTCGAATTATTGACAAATGAACATACTGCTTACAACAAAACGCGTTATTTTTCATGAAATGCATGCGATGGTAGTCAACTTACGCGGTGTGGAGGGAAGGAGGGGTCCCCCTTGCCCAGTGGCACAACTCTCATGAAAAGATAATGCACCATTCCTGAGAAATACCGATTAATATAACATAACCTTAAAACACTTTATGTTCCCCCTAAAAAGCGTAGTTATTTCCGAGCTAGCTATTTCCGAGTGCAGGGTTTAAAGGAACCTAACTAACCTAACGGGGGGGTGCCCCAAGTCCCGATTATGGGGGCAGAGATACTTCCGTATGTTCAGTTTACAATAATTCGAGACATTACAATATCACGAGAAAAAACACGTTATATTGTAATATAACGTGTTTGACAATCTTACGGTGACATATTATATACGTATTGAAGCCATAACCAAAATCATAGGAATAGTTCCGAACTTCCTGATGCCAACAGACAAACATCTAGATGTTTGATTGTTTTGTTTGTGAACTGAGAGGAAAAGAACATTGAATGAGCATTCAATGTTCTTTTCCACTCAGTTCATACTCAGATGTGAAATATTCCTTCGCAAAGTTCACACAAAACCTAAATACCAAGTTACTACACAAAACAACTACACAATTAAAACAGCACATTGATTGGTTTACAAAGGGACTTAAAAAATTTCCTTCGCCCTTTTCCAAAGGTCATCCGAGCGAAGTTAACGGCTAGTGACGTACTATTCCACGTTCTCTAAAAGACTATTTCTGGAAAATCCAGGTAGAAAATATAAACACGTGTATAATGGTGTCATAATAATGTTTTTAACGCCGCCGTCTCGGTTGCAAATAGGGGCGCCCGGCGCGGCGGCCCGAGGCTTACCTACATTTCTTATCGATACCCTGAGTTCAGCGGAGGAGGGACAAGTGATACTATTTGGCTGGTTATAGATGATGCGTTGATATATGCATGTATGAATGCATTTATTCTTATATATTTTAATTACCAATAATGTCTAGTCTTTATTTCTTTAATTGTACAGTTTTAATTGTGCATAAAGTCGTCATAAATGAATTAGTAAATATTTTAAAGTGTTATAAGCTTATAACATAACATAACATCACGCCTATAATCCCCGAACGGTTAGGCATAGGTATGTTTTTTTTAGGATGTGAAATCATTAAATAACTTCTCCCACTCTGGGCGGAGCGAGAGGGAGTGTCAGACTTTTACTGACTAAAACCCATCCATGTTCCTTCCTCGCCCTTTATGTTCCGGGGCCGTAGTATCTCTTTCGAACAGGCCCGCAACCCCGGCAGGATCCCTGCATCACCCTAAGGTAGACAATGCCTAAGGCATTAAGTCCGCCTTTGTATCTACAGTTTTTAATTGTTCATAAAGTTTTAATAAATAGATAAGTAAATATTTTAAAGTGTTAACATAACATAACAATAATCGCCTATAATCCCCGAACGGGGCAGAGGTATGCCTTAAGTACACCCACATTACGCTAGTTATGTTAAGTCCCATGTCATGTGGAGCGATCCTATTACCATGAACCTGGCTCAAATCCAGGCTTCATGGCTGCTAGTAGAAAACTCCTGATGGAAAAACACAAAAAATGGAAAATTGTTGCCCCCCGGCAACAATTTTCCATTTTTTGTGTTTTTCCCAATTGAACCCGGGACTTCATGCTCAGCGGCCGCATTTTCGACCAACGAGGCAATATAATTAATAAAAGTAAGTTTAAAGTTGGGTCTATTCTGTCTTTTTAGATATTATTTAGCATACTAGCCAAAAAATACTTTAAATACTTAGTTCAAATTTGACCGTATTTCATAATATCACGAAAGTAACAGAAGAATCAGCCACCGCGCGACATGTCTCTGTGTGTGTGAAGGCGCCAGTAACAGAAGAATCAGCCACCGCGCGACATGTCTCTGTGTGTATGAAGGCGCCAGTAACAGAAGAATCAGCCACCGCGCGACATGTCTCTGTGTGTATGAAGGCGCCAGTAACAGAAGAATCAGCCACCGCGCGACATGTCTCTGTGTGTGTGAAGGCGCCAGTAAAAGACGGACTGTGTTCTAATACGGGGCCTACACTTATCGATTTCCGTAAATAAGAATAAAAACCTCCCCATTTTATTACCGATTCGGGTCAAGAATTAGCTTAGCCCCCATTAGTATATACCTCCTTGAATTTAACCAAAATGCAAAACGGCACCTTGTCTAACATGTCCTCTGAGCTGCAATCGTCTCATTCGTGTGATCGAATTTTTGGACCAAAAAAAGAAATAATACTTAGTTATTTTTTAAGATGTTCAGACATGTTAATCGACTTCTGACAAACCTATCAATAAATTCTATAACGTTAAATTACAGTATCAACATACTTGGCAGAAGAAGTAGAGATCGCATTGCTTTAGTTCGTCTTCTTCTAGAATTTATCATGAAACAGCTTAGTTTCAAATTAACGAATAGCCGGAATTCATGCACCTCAAATCTTCTTTTTTGGTAAATACAGGTAAAATATTCAACGTCCATTCGCAGAAGCTCAATTAAACCAGTATAGGGGAGGGACGCGAAAATTTTGATAAAATCCAGAGAGTTTTAGAGCACAAAACGTAAAACAACGAAACGGATCCAGGAATTTCACTCACTCGAAAGAATATACTTGCTTTGAAATGGAATGCAGATAGTTTTTTTTAGAATTGTATGCAAGTCTGAATCTACGTATAAGAATTGCAAAAGTCACTCTTATTATTATTATTTTTTGGATGGGAAATCATCAAATAACTTCTCCTACTCTGGACGGAGCGGGAGGGAGGGTCAGACTTTTACTGACTAAAACCCATCCATGTTCCTTTCCTCGCCGTTTATGTTCCGGGGCCACGGTATCTCTTTCGAACAGTCCCGCAGCCTCGGCAGGTCCCGCAGCCCCCACAGGACTCTGTTTGTCTATGTCCTTTATACGCATTAACGGCTAAACAGATTCCAATGATGTTTGGCACACAGGTAGATCTGACCCCATATTCACAACGCTTCGATTCGATTTCGATTCGGTAATTCGTATGTCTATCTCGCACGTTTTCGTTATACCGAAAAAGGATAGACATACTACTACTACTTGTCGAATCGAAATTCATTTCGAACGTATGGGGGGCTGGACTAAGACATACGATTTTATCCCGAAAGTACTTCTTGTCTACACGAGCGAAGTCGCGGTAAAGCTAGTAGCACTGTAAAGCAATGATTCGTTATTAGTTTATACATTGGATAACTTTTGTTTAACCATTTCAAAATTACAAAAGTTCGTATTGGTTTCGTAGTTTTCCTCGTTTTATCTTGTGCCACTATTACTATGGCTGTCATATGAACGTCATCGGATTATTGATAACATTTAGATAATGTTTTAATATATACATGGTAACGTATGTGGTGCACGGTTCCCGGGAAAGAACTTCCTTCCTTGTACTTGGATATCATTAATTACTTACGTCAATGCTTGTTCCTAATCTGTAAATAGGTCATTTCTTAGGGTTCCGTAATCAAAGGGTAATTAACGGAACAATATTACTAAGACTCCACTGTCCGTGTGTCTGAACCGGGCTGTATCTCATGAACCGTTACAGCTAGACAGTTGAAATTTTCACAGATAATTATTTCTGTTACCGCTATAACAACAAATACTAAACACAGAATAAACCTTGAAATCGCGAAAAAAAAATCAGCTGTTCCCTACATTTATGTTCGCATAACTCGTCAAAATGTAGGGAACAGCTGATTTTTTTTTTCGCGATTTCAATGTTCGTCCCATAGAAAAAGTTGTTCAAAATGATGAGTACAATGACCCCTTTTCGGGTTTAGTGTAAACAAAAAATAATGTTGTATATACTTGGGGCTCTCATACAACGGACGTGATTTTTTGACACTAATGGTACGGAACCCTTCGCGTACGAGTCCCACTCACACTTGACCTTTTTTTTTAACTAATATAAGCTAGCTACACGTATGTAAAATTAGGATGTCGCTTACTGTATTCAAAGGTTTTTGAGATGGATATACGTCGTTAACGAGGTTTCCTTATTGGAATTGATATCGATATTGACGACTCGAATGGCGTAGTGGTAGTGAAGCTGCCTTGCGTTCATAGGGTCCTGGGTTCGAATCCCGGTAGGAGCAAATGTTTGTGTGATGAGCATGGATATTTGTTTCCGAGTCATGGATGTTTGTATGTATAATAAGTATGTATTTACAAACAAAAAAGTATATATGTAGTATATCAACTATCTGGTGTCCACGACACAAGCCTTGCTTAGTGTGGCACTAGATGGCGCTGTGTGTTTAACGTTCAGCGATATTTATTTATTTATTGATATATTCTAACACACCCACCTACAAGTGTCGCAACAGACTATTCTGCAAGCACAACTTCTGAGTCTGTGGTCCTGGATTTGATTTCTGGGTCGGGCAAAGTGTTATTGGGTTTTCTATCAGGAATTTCTTAGTAACAGCCACGGAAGCTAAATTTATGCATTTTTGATGAAAAAAATGGTTTCTGGGACGTTAAGACATTGGTCCTAGTCGTCATTTGTAGATCTTTGACAGCCGTTGCGGATAGTCTGACAACCAGATTAACCTAGTGGCGCATTACCCCGTAACTTGCTTGATTTTGTAATGCTAGAAATAAGGATTTATTAAGCGATTACATGAGCTAAACGCGAGTTTTATAATTACTAAAAGTATATGATTCACTGCTATAAACAAGACTAGAAAAATATACGATATTCTTTAGGATATATGCTAGCATGATACTGTTTTGAAAACATAATACAATTAATTTGGCTCGATAAAAAGAAATCACGAACTTATCTCTAAAAATATCTTTCAAACAATAAAAAACATACTAATATACGTGCGATCATTCTGATTTTTTGGCAAATAATTCTAAAACCAATATATTAGCATGATACTGTTTTAGTTTTTTAATCCAATCAATAGTTTTTTTGCAAATCGATCGAAACCACTCATATCGCGCTATATGGCCCGCAGTGGCTGACGTAACAACCACTTTGTAGTGCAAGCTGATTAGAACTTTATTCTAACAGCATTTCAAAAGAAGTTTGAACCACCACAAATATAATTGCTAATTTAGCTCGTCTAAGCGCCTTAATATAATATTTAAATGTGAGAGTTTCTAATGATCTAAGTAAGTGATAAATAATAGATTTTTTGCAATATTAGTTTTAAGTTATCTCTGCGCTCTAACAGGGTCATGTATTCACTTGTTTTAAGAAGCCGGCGGGACATACGTAGTTCATACAAACGTAATACCAATATAATTTGTAAATCTGTACTAATATTATAAAGCAGAAGAGTTTGTTTATTTGTTTGGTTGAACGCGCTAATCTCAGGAACTACTGGTTAAAATTTAAAAATTCGTTTTGTGTTGGATAGTCCATTTATCGAGGAAGACTTTAGATTATATAACATCACGCTACGACCATAAGGAGCGGAGCAGGAATGAAAAATATATTTCAAAAAATAAAAAATAGTTTTTTTACTCTCTTATGTGACGCAGACGAAGTTGCGTGGGTCAGCTAGTCAAACATTTTTAGTGGTTCATATGTGCTTACCCTTTCACAGCGTAACGGCGTGATTTTTGTTATGAACTGATGTTAACAATAGAGAGACATGAGATTTCAGCGATCTTGGTACTTAACACATCTAACTGTCGAAATCTGGGTGTATTGTACACTTCTGCGTACTCCCTCAGAGCATACAGGCGTGATGTTACGTCACTATGTTACATAAATAATAAACAACCAAGCGATTGCAGCAATTACTGCAGCTTTGCCGTGTATTTTTGAAGAGTTCCATTTATATCTCCGAAGATCAGCGTCAGATCTTAACCAAATTGAAATGGGACTACACGAAAAGCACCAGCTTCCAAATAAAAAAAGAATCATCAAAATAGGCTTACCCAGTCGGAAGTTCAGAGGCAACAAAGTTTGTCGAAATCTGGGCGTATTGTACACATCTGCGTACCCCCTCAGAGCATACAGGCGTGATGTTACGTCATGTTGTAGTATGAACAATGAACCTACAAGCGATTGCAGCAATTACTGCAGATTTACCGTCTATTTTTGAAGAGTTCCATTGTGTATCTCGGAAGATCAGCAGCAGATCTTCAGCAAATTAAAATGGGACCAAACGAAAATTGGTTCACCCAGTCGAAAGTTCTGAGGTAACAAAAACAAAAAAAAAAAAAAATACAGACGAATTGATAACCTCCTCTTTTTGGAAGTCGGTTGAAAATAAGTTTTCTATAGTAATTTTAAATTCGTCATGTTTCTTCGTTGGGAAAAGGCTAGGCAGATGATGATGGTAGTGGTCAGTGGGATTCACTTTCTTCGCTCCTAGATAGTTCAGCTGCCGACGCTTATGGGTATGCCTGTAAATTGTAATGATAATGATTATATAACTATCAAACATTCCAACGCGGTACCCAGGCACAGTTGCAATAATGGCCCGTACTTTGGCACAGGCTAAAGAACCCGTTACAAACGTAAAGTCTGTCGAAATCCTCGTTTCCGATTACAAGAATTTGCTTTTACACGAAAATCAACTGAATCACTGCGTAAATTAAGTTGATTTCTGATTGGCAACTAATAAAAGGGAAGTTTAACTCTATTTAGTGTGTTTTTGCCAAAAATATGTTTGGATAAATAAATATCGCTGGACATTATCACACAGCGCCATCTAATGCAACACTATGCAACAAGGTTTGTGTCGTGAACACCAGATAGTTGATATACTACACATATACTTTTTGTTTGTAAATACATAGGTACCTATTATACATATATAAACAGCCATGACTTGGAAACAAATCTCAATGCTCATCACACAAATTTTTGCTCCTACCGGGATTCGAACCTGGGACCCCAAGAACGTAAGGCAGTTTCACTAACGTTGCCCCAATCGCTACATGCAGTATAGATACCACGTAAGACTTCTTCCTTATTATCTTTTGTAACTTGCAGAAGATAAACAATCATAGGAACCGATAAACTTACTTAAGTTTTTATTTCTCTCCTAGATTGAACAAGAAATTAAATTAAACAAACTTAATTACACTTACAAGTACAGTTCCGATGTTGTTTTGTTTATTTTTTGGGCCGTTTTAATCAATATTCTTAAATAAGCGGCATTCAATCATTGGCTTAATATAAAGGTGCGTTTACAGTTACATCAAGCGAACAGAATAGGAATAAAAAATCTAATTAGGCAGACAGATTTCCAAAAAAATATTGGACACATAGTTTTTCTTTTTTCGCGTACTTAAATAAAAATTTAAAGACAAAATAAATCAAATAAATACCGCTGGACATTACCACACAGCGCCACCTAATGCCACACTAAGCAAAGCTTGTGTCGTGGACACTAGATAGTTGATATACTACATATATACTTTTTTGTTTGTAAATACATACTTATTATACATCCATGATTTGGAAACAAATGTCCATGCTCATCACACAAATATTTGCTCCTACCGGGATTCGAACCCAGGACCCTAAGAACGTAAGGCAGCGTCACTACCACTACGCCATTCGGGTCGTCCAGACAGAAAGAAAAAGAAAAAGAAGAAGATTGAAAGTGCGTCAGAAACTCGTATGACGTCATATTTCACAGTCACTTAAAATAAACAATTTTGACTTTGACTTTGTACCTCTACCAATAGTAATTGATAAGCCACTTTCACTACTTTCCAATTTTGCACTTTTACCTATATATTCACAAGAGAGCAGCGGTGGTCCAGTGGTGGCGGCCCCGACTTACAAACAGTAAGTCGTGGGTTCGAACCCAGACAGGCGTATTCCTTTGTGTTTTTTATTTAATCACCACTGCTCTCAAAAACGGTGAAGGAAAACATCGTGAGGAAACCGGCATGTCCTAGAACCAAATAATTCGAAGACATGTGACATCTACCAAAACCGCCGCCCGTGTGGTGGATTACAGCCCATACGCAAAATACACGCTTTGACGTGGAGTTGCGGACACCAGCCCGTTGTACAATACAATACAACACAATAGAATAAAATACAATACAATACATTCACAAGTCACATCATCTGCCATCTATCATCATAGCAGATGATGCATTCACGAGTATGAAATACTACCTCCTAAACCCAATTTGTACAACACGGCTAAAATACGAATAGCGGCAAGTGGATCACCAACTCAAGTCCTCGACTGTACTCCGACATTTCACCAGTTATGTTTGAAAGGCCTGCGGAGAATGCGAATTTCATACAAACGTACTTAATACCAAAATAATTTGTAAATCATACATATTCTTAATCATACATATTTATTTTGATGGGATTACAGAATATATAGGTTCCCAAACACATATTTTGAATGTACACTGATTTAAACAAGAGTTATGAGAAAAATAAATTTACTGTAAAAATTTTGAATTTCTCGTCTTTATATCATTGTCCTTTGTATGAAAAACGCATACTCCGCCGGTCCCTTAAGTGGCATGCACCTTGCACGACCGGGAATGGAAACCAGGACCTAGGCTCATTCTCAGCAGTCGCGCTTACCACCACTGTACCAACGAGACAGTCTATTTGCATCCTCAACATTTTACCAAGAAACAGATTAGGGGGCGAACAAATTATTTCGGTTTTATACGGGGGCGTTAAACACGTGAACCTTAGCGACACGTGCCTGAATACTACTTTCGTATATTTCCATGGAGTTTTTGTAAACAAACTCGACCTATTCCAATCTCTGACCTCGGAGATGCTCGTAGCTAAATAATAACAACCGCTCGGGTCAATCTCAGGTTAAGCCGTCCTTGCCTAGGTTGGTCCGTGGATGGGGGACCAACCGTGCTTTGCCGTTGGTAACGGCTGTCATTTGTAGATCTTTTACAGTTGTTTCAGGTGGACGAAAATGTATCGGTGTACTATTAAAAGTCCAAAAACCAGTCTTACCAAGGGAAGGGATATTGTACTCGTATTACCCAGTATTAACTGGGTTGTGGAGGTTAGATTGGCAATCGTTCCATGTGAAATACTGGTATTCAGCTGCATCTGGTTAGACTGGGAGCCGACTACAAAATAGTTATGAAAGGTCTAAGCAGATGGTGATATTCCGATCTCTGATAATAAAACCAAAAAAATAGGCAGAGCTGTATAAACCACATTTCGCCAGATAAGTAATAGCGGCGAGCCTATTGCTACCAACCGGCCACAAAAAATTTGACTCCAGGCTAAAAAAATCCTGATGTCATAACTCAATTGTACTTTGGCCGACCCGGGAATCGAACTCGGGACCTCTGGCTCAGTAGTCGCAAATAGTCAAATATAAATATTTTCCTCACCAATGTACTTACTGTCTAGTCTAGACACAACCTTAGGCAAAAGAAATAAGAAATAAAAACGCAGGTCATTAGATTTTTAATAAAGTAGCGATCTCGATTCGGGTCTAGAACCGAACGGAACAGTTGATTGGTGCCAAAAAAAGTCTCCAAAGAATGGACGGTGGCTTGCATTAAACTTGTTATAGTGGTGTGCGTCTCTTTTAAGGAACGACAGTATATATGTCACCGTAAAATTGTCAAATACGTTATATTGTAATATCTCTAGCGATATTGTAAAGTCTCGAATTATTGTCAAATGAACATACTGCTTACAACAAAACGCATTATTTTTTAAATGCATGCGATGGTAGTCAACTTACGCAGTGTGGAGGGATGGAGGGGTCCCCCTTTCCCAGTGGCACAACTCTCATGAAAAGATAATGCACCATTCCTGAGAAATACCGATTAATATAACATAACCTTAAAACACTTTATATTCCCCCTAAAAAGCGTAGTCGACGGAGCCCCGCTTCGCGGGGCCCCTATTTCCGAGTGCAGGGTTTAAAGGAACCTAACTAACCTAACGGGGGGGTGCCCCAAGTCCCGATTATGGGGGCAGAGATACTTCCGTATGTTCAGTTGACAATAATTCGAGACATTACAATATCGCGAGAAAAAACACGTTATATTGTAATATAACGTTTTTGACCATTTTACGGTGACATATATACAGCTTCCTGAAATGGCCAATAAACGGATAATGGACCCAGGACTTTGTAATACCTGACTTGATTTTAAAAGAGTGCCCGCGCGCTGTATTTCTAATCTACGTTTTCGACCGGGTAATTAGCTCTTTGACTTACTGATCGTAATTCCCTCTTATAGAGAGGAGACCTGTGTCCCTTCAGTGGAAACATTATAAGCTGATAATACTTTGCTGACAGACTCTTTGACTGTTCAAAAGTGCCGTAAATGGTTTAGTTGAAATAAATTCTGAGTTTAGACTTATAACCTGGCTAGTATGTAAATTTAAAATACATTTATGCATGTATGTAGGTAGGTGATAATTAGACTCTAACAATGTGATTTGGGACCGTACCTCTCATCTTATTTAACTTTAGATACATTTGTCTAAAGGTTTATTCATGAAAAACAAAAAAGTGAAAAATAACTTCAGGAAAAACGCTTCAGAAGTCGTTGACCTTTGTTTGATTGATTTAGTTTTTTTGTCACCGACTTCTGAAGCGTTTTTCCTGAAGTTACTTTTCACTTTTTTGTTTTCTCTGAAGTCGGTTTTGTTTTTTGTAAAAAAGTTTTTATTTTTCACTTTTTAGTACTTCACATGTGCTTACCCCTTCACAGCGTACCGGCGTGATTTTATGTTATGAACTGGTATAAGCAATAGACAGATATGGGATTTCAGCAATCCCAGTACATTTGCTATCATTTATTGAGGAGTTCCGATGCATATCTCCGAAGTGCTTCATCAGATCTTTATCAAATTAAAATGGGATCACTTCGAGAAAGTACACTTCCTAAAACTACCCAAATCACTTCTTGTGTGCCTATAAAATGTGAAGAGTTCTCTCTATTTCTCCAGAATCCCATCATCAGATCCTGATTATGAGACCACACGAGAAGCACCAGCTTTCAAATAAAAAAAGAACCATATAATCGGTTTACCCAGTTGAAAGTTCTGAGGTAACAAACACTTTCGAAATCTGGGTGTATTTTACACATCTGCGTACCCCCTCAGAGCATACAGGCGTGATGTTACGTCATGTTATAGTATAAACAATGAACCTACAAGCGATAACAGCAACCACTGCAGATTTGCCGTACATTTTTGAAGAGTTCCATTGTGTATCTCCAAAGATCAGCATCAGATCTGCAGAAAAATAAAATGGGACCACACGGGAAGCACCAGCTTTCAAACAAAAAAAGAATTATTCAAATCGGTTCACCCAGTCGAAAGTTCTGAGGTAACCCTCCTCTTTTTGGAAGTCGGTTGAAAAAGATAATATACATTTATTTATTTATTTATTTTTTATTTATTTATTTTAACAACACATACAACTATTATTACAGGTTTAGGTACCTAATACAATAGAGCAGTTATATTTAAAGTAAAATTATTTATGTTTTGAATAAATTAATTAATTTGACAAACTAAAGTAATTGTGCAAAATGCGGCCCGTGTGAATTCGCTCAGTGTACAATTGAAGCAATCAATCTGTTGTGACACCATATTGAGTGCACGCAGCGCGCGCGTCAGCGGCGCGTACTGCAGCAAGTTGGTGCGAGCGGGCGGCACCCACAGGAGCGGCGGCCGCCTCCGTCGCCCCACGTACCTATCAGGTACACACAACCCAACCGTTCTTAGAACGCCTGGGTTATGTATTTTTCCACGCAAAATCTTAAACAAGTAAGTGGCGAGAGCTACTTCCCTTCTTACTTCTAATTTATAATAGCCCACCATGCCCAGCACAAATAGGGTGGGATATAACAGTGGATACCCTGGATATACACCATACAGCTTCAAGTACAGGAATCTGACAAACTTGTTCTGAATACGTTCCAGCATTAGTTTGTACTTGGCTTCATGTGGTGACCATACGACAGCATTGCATTCCAAATGACTTTTTACAAGCGCTTCGTACAACGATCTCAGAGCACTGATGTTCGTGAACTGGTTTCCTATCCGTAAGACCAACCCTAAATTGCGGAATGCTTTTTTACAGACATCCGTGGCATGCTTACGAAAATTCAAATCAGTTGTAAAGCGCACGCCCAAGTCCTTAACTTCCGAAACACGTTGCAGTTGGTCTCCATCCATGCAATATTGATAGTGACGTGGGTCGCGGGCACGGGAAAATGATAACACCGAGCATTTGGCCACATTTAAACACAACTTATTGCTACGGCTCCACTCTACTACCCTATCAATATCCTGCTGCAGTATTTCGTGATCAGTCTCCTGTTTTATTTCGAGAACCAATTTCAAGTCATCCGCGAACAACAATGGTTTGGCTTCATTTACCACTTCCGGCAGGTCATTAGTTGTTAAAACATACATTATACAGGGTGTAAACAGACTCATCACGAAGCCGTCAACCAAGCAGTCATGCTAACACGTAACTTTACGCAGCAATGAATGCTAGGAAACGACTTTTTTTGGGGTGGAAAATCATGTTTTGTGATAGAACTCAATGTAACGCGCTCAAAACATTGCGCTGATGGATGGATTGAACAGTACAGGGGTGGTGGAGGTGTTTAAAATAAAAATATTTTATTAAAATCTTGTATTTATAAAAACCTTGTCATAAAGTTGAATCTTTGACCCGCAATATCTCCGAACTCTGAACTAGAAGGTTCCACGGGAGGTATTTTACACCCGTTATAACCAGAACTGTTCTAAAATCGGCAACACTCAAGACCTAACCAAATGTGTTGACTACCATTTCTATCGTGAAATGACGAGCAATTTTCTGTAGTAGCAACAAAGTCTTTTCAGCCACACTTTAGTAGTAATAGAAAATTGATTATTTCAAGAGAGTTTTGAACTTTACTTAACAAACTACATAATAGTGCAATTATTACCGGGCGGCTATTCCGTTCCTTTTCTAATTTAAGCACCATTCCCATATTATACAGTTTAAGGTCATAAAAGGAACATAAGTAACACACCTAGTTTTAACTTAAACACATTTAATGATTTTTGTAATTATCATTGTCATTCATTTTGTAATTTATTATTAATTTTATTAAATTATTGTGAATGTGAGGACCATGCGGGTCACATCTTTTTTCTTTCTTTTATTTTAATACCCGTGTTTCACAAATAAATATGATTTGATTTTGATTTGATTTGACTGTCAATTGCAATTTGCTGCAATTTGAGTACTATAAGCGACCTACCCAAATGTCCTTTCTTTGGTATTGTTCGTCGTTTCGTTGAGCTCCTTAAATTACGAGCAACACGATAACTGACAAATCCTTGCACTGACTGGACCATCTCAGGCACTAATCTGCATAGTTCTCATGTGAGTTGAACGAGATTATGTCTGGACTTCAAAAGAGACTATGACTTCTGAGTTCTGAGTGTGTTTCGGCTGTTTCTTCTGAGAGTAGTCAGGTACGAAATACCAGCCCCATCTAGTTTAAAAATTAAGGACGTGTAAAAGTGTTTGTGAAAACCAATTTGCAAAATAAATTAACAAGTATCGTTTATCATTTAAACTTGTTCAATTCAGGAATAATTTACCTTACCACAAAGATAAGGTTAAGACTTCACTAGATCTCAAAAAAGTACCTAAGTAACAGATTTAAAGTAGATTAGCCTCTTATAACTGTAAACTGATACTCCAACAATTTTACAGCATGGCAACACACACTAAGCATAAAAATATATTCCTCGCCTACACATAATTCAGTAACATGAAACTGCAACCTCATTAAAGATATGAATTTAATAACATGCCTTCGACAAATTATTGCCACATTTATGAGTATAATATAAAACCTAACAGCGAAGTAAGCTGTAATAGTATTTTAGGTATTAGTATAAGTTGGATTTACAATGTAGTCGTGGAAAACAACCTGAATTGTTTTAATGTCCAAAATTAGTAGTAAGGGTTTTATAATAATGAAAATACGAAAATGCCATCAAAACACAATTTTATTACGAGACCATTGACCGACCAATGATCGACCATTGTGAATTTAGCAAAATGACGATGGGATGGGAATGGAATCGTGTTGGAGTGATGAATTTATTAAAATAGCAGAGTTAGGCTCCAGGTCATCGGTCCATCTAGTGGGGAGGCTTTCCAACGCAGCGTATTCCGCCATCGCCACTCCAGAACTTTTCGGCCTCATCGGCCATCCATTCGGCGAGCAATGTGCGATTGCTACTGACATAATTCTGACTAGCGCACGTCACACGGTTTCACGCGCGTAGTTCAAGTTCCCGTTGGAGTACGGAGATAAAATGTATGTTCGCCTGCTTATATTACTCAGTAAAGACGCGGCTTTGTAATAGTGAAAAAAGTTTTAAAATCAGTCGAGTAGTTTTAAAGTTAAGGCGATTAGACGAGCAAAATTAGCAACTCTATTTGTGGTGGTTCAAACTTCGTTTGAAATGCTGTTAGAATAAAGTTCAAGTTGTAGTCAAGCTGATTACAGCTTGCACTACAAAGTGGTTGTTGCATCAGTCACTGCGGGTCAAATCGCGTGAAATGAGTGGCTTCGATCTATTTACAAAAAAACTATTTATTGGATTAAAAAACTAAAACACTGTCATGCTAATATATTGCTTGTAGAATTATTTGCCAAAAAATCAAAAACATCGCATGCATTTTAGTATTTTTTTTTATTGTTTGAAAGATATTTTAATAAGTTCGTGATTTTTTTTATCCAGTCAAAGAAGAACGGTCACGTCCCATATAAAAAAAACCCAGATCCGACAGAAAAGTGACATATCTCAGTTTTTTTGTTATTATTTATATAATCATATTATATAGTTTTTATATTCGAAATCAATGGCTAACACCAAAATATTGCCTTATGTTTTTGTTCAGGGTTTACACTAAAAAAATACAAAATGCCTACTTATCTAATTCAATTCAATTCAATTCGTAATGTATGTAACTAAATGACGATAAATAGTTATGGGATGTATCCAGGAGACCTGGAGATACAGCTGTATTATATAATTTTTGAACTCCTAGTATAATATTCAACTTAGGATTTTTATTTTTTAAGGTGTTTTAAAATCATCTAATGACATCTCTCGCCCTTGGGTGGAGCGAGAGGGCGTGTCAGACTCTTACTGACAAAAAAATAAAAAAACCACCTGAGCCGTAGTAGGTGTTCACACAGTACGTGACCGTTTTAATACATACACACAAATAACTTCCTATACGAACATTATTATTATTTTAATAATACATCCCATAACTACTTCCTTTCTACGTAATTTAGTTACCGTGAAACCTGGCAACTTTGCCGAAGGTTGTTAAATTTGCCATATACCGACTTCCAAGGCAAAATAATTTGTTACAACGAAACTGTATTTTTTTTACCGTGTTTAACACCCTTAAATCAAATTTGAATATTTGATTGGCAACATTATATTTAACATGACAACCCAGCTTTCACAAAACTGTCATTTTAGACGGTTTATTTTTTTCCTGTGTCGACTGTGGGTGACTTTGTGCTCCGAAACTTTAATAAAAATTAGTGGCATAAACGTCGCTTAGGTAAGTCAAATTTTAATGCCACATTCTTAACAGTGTTCTTTAATTAAAATCATGATAATTTACGTCTCTCTATGCAATTTAACCTTAGAAATCAACGCTGGCAAATTTACCATCCCAATGCACAGTTTTAGTGATGTTAACTTTGCCATGTTTTGTTAGAGGCTAGGGCTGTCACAAAAATATTCTGTTTTGTTTGCTACTTACCTACTTCTGATTTTATTAAATTTGATTATGTAAGTTTTTCAATCTTAATTAACTTGTCATACCTACCTTTATAAAATAATCAATGTTTATTTTATTTTATTTTTAGAAAATGTGTGATCGATCGAGGCGTAAGGTGGGAAGCAGATTCTATAAAAATTATTCTACCGAAATGTTAGATGCTGCAGTAGATCTGGTAAGCCGTAAAATTATTTCGTCGTTAGAGGCAGCAAAACGCTTTCATATCCCAAGAAGAACGATCGACAATAAAGTAAAAAATAAACACACTAAAAAACCAGGAGCCCAGCAACGGCTTACCGTTGCTGAAGAGCGCGAAATGGTGAAGGTCGTCGTCGCCGCAGCAGATTTTGGGTCACTAAACTTTCTTTATACCTATTTGTTTATTTTGAATAGGTACTTTAATGTAACCTATTGAAGTTTTAATTAAAATATTTTAAGAAAAAAAACATTCTTTTGACTTTTTAATTTTTCGACAACCCTGACAGTTATTTCTATTTTGTTTGAAAAAAACGAAAAAAGGCGGGTAAATTTGCCACATTGAGCAAATTTGTATTGCCAATGCAAAATATTACTCAATTTTAGTATATTTTAACAGTAAATATGTTTGTGGCAAAGATGACTATCATAATTTTTGATAATTCGAATTATTTTATCCAACAATTTGGTATGGCAATCTTACCATAAGTGATGGTTAACTTTGCCATATTCGTTTTTTGGACTAAATTATCTTAATGTATGAGAAAACAATAGATATTATACTTTATTTCAATGATGCATAAAATTTACTATTTGGCTGATTGGTTGTTTTGTGTAACCTCATAGAGATTGTTTAAGAAAAATGTTTGCAAACTTTTTTAGCCAGCAAAAAGTGGCAAAGTAGCCAGGTTTCACGGTACATATATTTACGAATTGTGTAGATACGTAGGCATTTTGTACTTTTTTAGTGTAAAGCCTGAACAAAAACATAAGGCAATCATTTGGTGTTAGCCATTGATTTCGAATATAAAAACTATATAATATGATTATATAAATAATAACAAAAAAACTGAGGTATGTTACTTTTCTGTCGGGTCTGGGTTTTTTTGCCTGTTCTTCTTTATTTATTGTATTATTTTTTCAAAACACTACTATGCTAAAAACTACACTAAAAATATATGATATTCTTCAGGATATATGCTAATATATCCTGAAGAATATCATATATTTTTCTGGTCTTGTTTATAGCAGTGAATCATACTTTTAGTTGTTATTTAAAACTCGCGTTTAGCTCATGTAATCGCCTTAAATCGTAGTAAACACACAAACAAAAAATCAATTGTTTCCTCATTATAATATTTGTTTAGACATACCTAAGATGAAATGAATAACACAATAACATTTGTCCCGACCTAGGAGTCGAACTTGAGGTCTTAGTTAGACCAACGAGGCAGTAGAATTTCAAATGTAAGTATCTAAAAACAAGCAAAAATATTTCGGTGTCCAAAATTATAATTAATGGAGAAATTAAGTGGCAAAGATTAAACAGGAAGAGTGAGCTTTAAATCCGGGATTAATAACACTTAGGAAAAGAAGGATATTAAAAAAGAAAAAGGCAATGACGAATTTGCATTAATGGTAAACACTCTTCGGAAAAGATGAAAAAAATTGGAAAAAAGATAGAAAATTAAAAAAAATGTTATCATCCTTTTCTTGCCCTTATTTCAATTTTCTTGGGGCCTGAGCAGAATGTCTTCTCTATCCACATTCTCTATTAATCGTCACTTCACTTGTCACTCCGATTCTGGGTTAAAATGTCCTATTCGGTACTTTAAAAAAAACCTACCAAAACCAAGCCATATTGGCCACAAAAATAACGAAAGCGATTTTTGTAACGTAATCTTACAAAGCAACACAATTAAACTTATGTCCATTATGTAACATCTTTACACTAGATACGAGCTAAAACAGTAATCGCGTGGCTTCTGGAATTCTCGCGCACTCTCGAGAATTCCTGTACCTAGTTACCAACTCTAGTTTATTAATAATAGTACAATTGATATGAAGTTATTTTGCTTTGCTAGATTTCTAGATTATAAAAAATTGCTTCCAATGCAAATTGAGCCTTATCACAGCTAACACACACACTCCAATATTGCGAGTCGAGATAAAGTTTATTTACATAGGTTATTAGACCACAAAATATAGCTATAACGTTGACCCAAACTCTAGTACGATTAATGCAAGAAGAGCGAGATTATCTTCAACGAAGTGAAGTCAAGTTACGAATCGAGGCGATCTTACGCAACACACTGTGAAATCCACTGAGAAAGTTGGTCGTAGATAAAAATTACGGAAAATATAAGATTATTTTCGCCGTCCTTTATACGTAGACTTTTTGAGCACAAAAGACGAGATTTGGTAATCGTTTTTTTGGTTTTCTGCATTTTCCACGTCTTTACAATAATATAATGAGTTGGTTTTGGTTTATTAGGAAAGTTAGCAAGACCTCATTCTTGTACAAGTGTTCCGTCTCGTGTTCATTGTGACGAATAAATGTGGAAATAACAATAACTATTTGTTTTGATAAAAATCCGTCGTGCTCCGCAAACTTCAAAAAAGTAGAGCAAAAGATCTATTATGTCAATAATACTCACGTAAAAAAGTCATAATTCAATTTACAACAAAACCTGCAGAAATCCTCATTCTCAACTCCGAGTCTAGAAGCTTCTAGATCAAAACAAAATGAAAACGTCACGCTCCGAATTCTAGCGCGCTATTGTTACTAACCTATCGCCACCGAGTTCTATTAAATAACCCGTTACTCCATTGACGTTTAACTTACAAAGATAGCTGCATATTTTCTATAATGTAAACGCGTAGGTAGCAACAAGCGCTGAGATCCTTATTTCTGTAATAACTGGAGGTTTTACTGCGCCACCAAGAACTCTGTACTTTCTACGTAGGTACGTATAACTAAATATAATCAAGAGACTGCGCTCATTACGGATTGGATATAATCTCTGCTTGAGCAACTGGCCGGTCCAGATAGCAGTTTCACTGGCGACCTTTGCATATATTTAAATCAGTCCTCTACATGAAAGCACTTAAAATAAGTCACTGTAATGTCAGTGTGTAGGATTACTTCATACTTCACGGTTTTGTTGCCAGCATCTCTCGTTTTGAAATCAATTATGAGTCCCGGGAACCTGTTTTGATATCAGTTTAGAATGTGTTTTACATCTGAGTTATGATTGCGATTCGTTTTATCGGATTCGATCCAGTCATATTTCAGAGATTGAGTAACTAATATACCTGGTACCTTACTGCCTATTAAGGGCTAAGATATTCAGCTTGGAGTACGATCAACAAAGATCAGGGAACTAATAACGGAACGTCGCGTCGCTGGTAAGTACTACCGCTCGCCGATGCCAAACGTGGTGACTGAAGATTACGCCAATGTATGCCCGAGCGTTCGTTATGGCACTGTATGAGCAGAACCACTCGTATATTCAACAGTAAATGTTATGTTTTGTTTCACCATTTCTGTTGGCTAGCAGTAAAATCTTAAGAGGCAGACTTTGATCTTTTGAAGGTCCGATATTGGCTGGCATTTTAGTGTGATTCTGTGACCTAATTTTGTAGAACACCGCCGGATTCAACTTTAAAAATGTTGCTGTCTTTTGACACTCAGCTGACATTCGCAGAGCACCACTTTTTGGGGGTTTTAGCTGCTCTACTGTAGAACAGACAGATTGCGCATCAGCTGTGGATACCAGACACTTACATATAATTTGTCCGTGCCGGTTTTAACCTAACATTGAATCGTCTACACTCTAGACACAGACCATATTCTAGTTTCGGGTTTAGTTTGCAACTTGTCCTGTTACACCCAAATATTACTGTTTAACACCGCCAAATAAAAAACACCTTCTACTTTTTCTGGGATTACAGATGTCCTATAAAGTTCTGTTATTCTTTTTAAGATATAATTTGATGAGACCTGTTACAACTTAGTAACATTGCATTACTTTACACACTATTAACGACGCCGAAAAAACACAATCCTTATTCACAGATATCACATTCAAAGAAAAATCATTTCTTATAGCTCTAAAAAGGACGCTTATCCTTATACCAATAATTTTCTTCCATTCCCTTTGGCCTACCTGTACGAGATGTTTCAAAAACGGTTAACGTACGAAATAACTTTGTCCCTTCAAAATTACTCAACCGATCCGGTCGGAATTTACTTCGTATTTGTGTTATAGTTCGTGGATTCGGAAAATGTAGGCAATGTACGAAGTCGGTTAAGTAAGAGCTTGTGTTTCTTGAGGTCAACTGTTTGATGGTTGGTTTTGAGTGCGTAAGTGTGATGCGAGCGTGATTTTTCGTAATTATGTATTGTTGTTCAAGATTTGTGTCTTGGAAGTAGAGCAAGTTATTTGATTAGTTATAACTAGTGCTAAGTAATGCTTGAGTCGATGAGTGACTTTCCGGAACTGGGGACCGTAGTGTGTAGATCGCAATCTGAATTAAGTCAATCCAGGATTTGATCAAAATTTAAACAGGCTTTCATGGGCACTTATAAAACGTTGAGAAAAAGGTGCACGCTTTGGATTGGTCGTTCCTTATAAAAAAAATCGGCACGAAACTACATGGCCACTCTTTTCAAATGATTTGGTTTTACAATATTATCTTCAGAAAAACATGCAAACAACAAGACATCAAGCATTCAATTATTGTTTACATGATACCCATGATAAAGGCAACCTAATATTCAGTTCAGACATATTCAGTGATTGCAATTGCAGCCATAAACCTTTGTAGTCAAGGATAAAAGTTACATAAACAAATTGGCATGCGCTCTTAAGAGCTTCCACGAGGAAACTAAAAAGCGTCCAAGGCCGGTTGTTTTTTAAGGGCTTTACAATACTGTGTAAGTTTGCATTTTCGATTGGTTTTCTTAGCTTGTGTTTTGCCACTGCTGGCCAAAGATATCGTTTTTTACTGCTTTCGGCTCTAGATATACATACTTTCTTGAGTGAGGGATATTAATGTTGATAGATGGATAGGGACAAGTAGGTCAAAGAAACGATGGATGGATTGTGTAAGGAATGATCGAAAGAGAAAGGAGTAAATGATGCCGTGACGTCTGACAGGAGAGAATGCAAGAACTTCAAATAGGACAAAGGCAGGAAGATGATGATGACTGTAGATATACCTAGCTATATAATTATCATACCTGCTTCTAACGTGTTGCCAACATAGTTGGGAAAAGGCTAGGCAGATAATAACCTTCTAACGTGTTGCTGTTGACCCATCCACCATTTTCGCCTGAATCGACGATGCTGCCGGACGTCAGTCGGGAGTCGCTCCGTGGTAGATTTAAATACACTGTAAACAATGTGACAAAAACTTTTTACTGTTTATTTTAATTTTTAAATGCAAGACAAATTCAAAATGAAAGAAACAACTGATTTTTACGTTTAAAATCATACTTTGACTGCAGTCGGTTATCTTTTCTTAGTTTGCGTACAAAACACACTCGTCAATCCGGGTCGAAGGATCATCAATGTTAGTTGTAGCACTGAATGACTTGAATGCTCGGCATCCGACGCATCCCGGTTACGATTGTGGTTCACGTCCATTTTATTGCAAAGGCCCCGTGGGTTTGTTCACCCGTCAAATGTGTTGCTCTGTTGCTAAATTGAATGAAAATATGTTTCTACGGTGTTAATGTTTTGAGGTATTTTGTTATTGAAACCTCGGGGTGATCTCCGCAAGTTTCTTTATAAACGGATTTACATAATAATTTCGATATTGATCTCATTCTAAATATCCATTAGTTGCGAATTGTGACAAAAATAAATAACCCGCAATGTCTGGTTTGAGAGAAGATTCTTCTAAGTTCTTGTTAGTTTATTCTATTTGGAATCAATTACGGTCTGAAAAAACACAAAACTAGAACATTTGAATTAACATTGGTTGAGTGAATTCAGAGTAATACTTACTACAGTACTAAATGGAATAATCTTCAATATCGACCACAGCAAACTGGTAGAAGAGAGGAAGCTTATACGACCCGAATGGCGTAGTGGTAGTGACGCTGCCTTACGTTCTTAGGGTCCTGGGTTCGAATCCCGGTAGTGATTGTTGTGTGATGAGCATGGACATTTGTTTCCGAGTCATGGATGTTTCTATGTATAATAAGTATGTATTTACAAACAAAAAATTATGTATGTAGTATATCAACTATCTAGTGTCCACGACACAAGCTTTGCTTAGTGTGGCACTAGGTGGCGCTGTGTGGTAATGTCCAGCGATATTTATTTATTTATCTCAGATCATCAGCAGTTGTCTGCCTCTCCCATGAAAGAAAACAATGACAACTCGGAAAACAATGACAATGTCGCAATGCAAGCAGACTGTCTGTCCATGGTCTGTCCAGTGGTGTGACGCGCAACCGCTGAGCATGAGGTGCTTTATTCGAATCCCAGGGAGGCCAAAGTGTTATTGGGTTTTTCCATCAGGAATTTCTCAGTAGCAGCCACGGGGTCAGGATTTGTGCACGGTTGATGGTAATAAGGTCTCCCCTATTACATGGGACTTGAACATAATATTCAACTGGCAGAATGTTGGTGTACTATTAAGTACCTACATCTCTGCCTTACCCTTCTGGGATAACAGGCGTTAAGCTATATTACAAGCAAATTGTTATCGAGATCCTTCGCCTTTTCATTTTCTCCAGTGCCGAATCATCCTTTGAACTGAGCCCTGATCAGAACATCAATATTCATAAATAAAATAGTAGTGCAATGCGCTTATTATTCTCCTTGTTTTTCGTTTTCCCTTGTAAATACGAGGAAATAACTGTCACATATTAAATGTGTACCTAATACATTGCTGTAGGAGAATAGAATTGGATTACATTTTTGTTTGTGTTGATAAACTTTTGGTACCTTTCTCTTCTATAAGAAGGGTTGCCTTTGGCCATTGAAGATATTGGCTAAACGCTACCTAATTCAATTTTCCAAAACTCATAGAACAAAAGATGTTTAGTATCGTAATCTGAAGCACCAGACGAGAGGTAGTGCGTTTATAATGTTAAACATCTTGTATAAAAGCGAGTCTTTATTTATAAAGGGTGTAAAACAACCTCTTAACGAAGCCGAAATGCACTTATTCTCCTCGTCATTGCGATCATTGTTTTGTTCTACACCATACCTGGGAACCTTCTAGTTACGGTGATATTGGGGGTCAAAATTAAGTTTTTTTTTAAATACAAGTTTTTATTGCAAGATTTTTACTTTAAATACCTCCACGAAACCCGAACTATTCAATCTATCCGTCAACACAATGTTTTGAGTGCGTTACATTGAGCTATACCCTAAAACGTGATTTTAGACCCCAAAAAAACAGTTGTTTTCCAGCAATAACTTTTGCGTAAAGTTACTTAGTTTGATGTACAGAATGCTTGGTTGACGGCTTTGTGATGAGGTTGTTTACACCCTGTATAAACACGAATTTTATCTCATCATGTCACATGAGGGTTGCCAACCGTACTAAAATAGAGTATTGTGTTCTATATCATGTAGGCGTACTCTATACCTAATCTTATAGAGTACGCTAAAATACTTTTTTTTATAAAATTATTGTTTAATCATTTAGAATATTTTATACTTAGAAGGAAAACTTAATTTATATGCAGAAGTTATATTTTTTTAAAAATGTCCTAAAGAATTTGTTTGTTTGAAACCAAAACTTCAGCTTAGCAGAGAGTATTTTTGGTCATAAATAGGGCTTGGATAAATATTTTTTATTTGAACCATTTTCATTCATTATTTGGTTTTCTCCATAAATTTTGAAGGTTTAAGCTGGGAAATGAGGGTTTTAGAAACCATATTTTTTCCATATTTAAGATATAAGTTAAGACCATATTTTCAGATTTTAATTTTATTAGTCCATATTTCCTATTTATAATAATTAAACTAGTAAAAATTGCATAATTTTTGCTTCCGTAGCGCCGTGCCGCGGGAATAAAGTTGTCGTTGCGTGGCATACACAGATGTAGGTAGAGTCGTGCGGGACTCGTGCGCTATTTCTCTATCGATGCAAATAAGGCCTATCTTGGAAAAAAATTAAGAATTTACGACGCTACAAAAAATAACAATATTTCTCAGGTTTTTTTTCTAAAAACAATATTTTCAGGTTGTTTCGCCTACAGAGTTGTGCAAATTTAAGTTTGCGCTAGTTAATTTTGAAAATTTGAAGTAGGTAATATATCGTTGTATACTGCAACAACTCGAATAACGATAACGAGGCAGACTAAATTTTAGCTAAACAATTTAATTTCGCTTTTTTTATATATATGTATTTTTTTTTCAAACAATTATGATACAATTAAACGTTTTACGTTTGGTACTAGTTGTCTTTTTAGTCCATATTTTTCCATATTTCCGTTTTTTAGACGGGACCTTAGATGTCATCTTTGTACATATTTTGGGATTTTTGACACAAATATTTATCCGAGCCCTAGTCATCAATGAGAAGTGGCGGAAAGAAAGAAACAGATCTCCGTTGAAATTGATTAAAATTGAGCTCCAAACATTCTGACTAAGTTTATTTACCTAGATCAATATATTTAAACTGAGTCCGAATGTTTGCGGTCATACAATTCTTTTAAAAACTTTGAAAAATTGTAATGTGCCGCAAAAAATACCTTTTCAAAAAACAAAAATTAATGTGTAACGTAGTAGAAACTCAAAAATGTTTCTATCGTTACTTTGTTTACATAGATAGATTCAACGCTTACAATCTAGTCAAATGTCAAAATAAACGCCACAGATTATGTAAAATCATTAAGGCTTTCTCGTTACTAAACGACTAAATTAGCTGTGTTCCAGTGAAATGCGCACCGCGTTCCGTGTATCCGCACTAGTGAGTGTGGACTTGTCTATGCGTGGGCGTGGGTATATAGGTCATCGTCCCGATGACCAGCTCTTTTTACTGCTACCGAAAATCAGACGCGTTCACCGGCATTTTATCCACCGTGACCTCATACGTGATCTAGAATATTCGGCTTGAAGCAGGCAGTTTAACTCGTTTCTTTAACGACATAACCTAAAATAAGTGATTTTATAACCCCAATACTGGGTAAGTTGTTGAACAGTAATCGTTTTCTTATTTTCCTTGTACCATCTAGCTACGTGGATTCGAGATGTGAATCCACCCTTCATCATTCTTTTTGCTTTGCACATTTAATTTTGTAAAAACATGTAGCTTTCAGCTGAGTGTATTTTGACATTGTGTTTTCCTTCATGACACTCAAAATGTGCAACTCATGTCGTGCCTTCCATCACTACCTTGTAAACTCCGTACTGATTGTGACTACCACACATCACCTGCATGGCGCATGGGTACTCCCCGCTTTGCTTACGCCTTGGTGTCACAATCAGCGGAGATGACCATCAGCCATCTCGTGACACGCTGGACGTTTTTTCCAGGGTCCAAAGTTCCGGCTGAGACATCCAAAGTTCTGGCTGACATCTAAGGTTCCGGCTGACATCTTCCGGCTGAGAACCAGATACGGATAGCTGTACGTTAGTACCGGCTTACCGGTTATCAGCGGGCCAGCGTCGGGTACTTTTTTTACCTGCGTGGCCGCTACCGA
Organism: Xestia c-nigrum; assembly: GCA_916618015.1. NCBI lineage: Eukaryota > Metazoa > Arthropoda > Insecta > Lepidoptera > Noctuidae > Xestia > Xestia c-nigrum. The sequence goes on from OU745264.1 coordinate 6,329,501, forward strand.
CATCTTCGGGTCGGCGCGAACACCTGCCGACCGTCACCCTTCCTGGCGTCACCAGCGTGGCACACCGCTACGGTCTTCGTCGCACCGGGCTGAGCCAGGAGAGTACCGCGCTAACCCCCCAGGCGGGCTTGGAGAACATAGTGACCATAGACCTTCCCACACCCGTGTTAATTGTTTTAATTATATTTTTATGTTGACAAGGTTTCGTGGTTTTAATTAACCTTCCCCACGAAAACCCCATCTGTCACAAATGATAAGTAATTCTTTTTCGTAAGTCCGAACTCTTTATTTACCTAATTTGAAATCAGATGTACTCTATTTCTTCTAATAAAAGTTGGCAACCCTATGCGCACCATGTGACGGGGGAAAATATCCACAGCTGATTCCGCGAATTCTAAATTCACCGATCTTTAAGTTTTCCAAAAGTTGTGTGACGTCAAACAAAATTGAGAACACGTCACATCATGTCACGTTGTTAGAAATACGTAAATGATCACGCGAATGCTGACCATCATAAATAACTTCACGCTTATTATTTTTATTATTATGGTGCCCGAAGGAAATTTTGACAGAAATGTGTAAGTATACCTCTAGTATTATGCATCTTACATTTAAATGTTATCTTTGTTTCGGCAATTGAAAAGGGCCTACTTTAAATAAATGTTTTGATTTTGTTTTTGTACCAAACTTTATCTACCCAAATGTCATAAACCCTCTCTAATGCGTTAAAAAACCATAGGCAATGACCAGCATTACCAACCTGCAGAAATAAACGGAACTGTAATGAACTCATAACGCAACTGAAAACAGTTGCGTTATGAGTTTTAAATTTGGAACAGGTGTCAAATTCAAGTGAGTGTGCTATTCTAGTACCACCTACATTAAATCAGATATCGAAAAAAAAAAAAAAAAAAAAAAACCCAATTCAGTATGATTTTAATTATAAATCGCACGACATTTTGATCTCGAGTGACACAAGAATAGTGACTTTGTTCGTTTGCCTATGATTTTAAAAAAAAATTACAGATATCCGAAACGCCGCCATTTCGAGCTGTCATTTGTTCGTTAGCTTTTTATTTCCAGTAATCCAGTTACGAGTAGACAAATTTTCTGATAAGTTCTTTATTTCTGTCGAAAATGAGTGATAGTGACTCAGAAATTGACATGAATACTCCGCCAGATATCGTAAATGCAGCGACGAATGCAACTAATAACCTGTTGGCACAAAAATCAAGGGCCAAGTAACAATGCAGGTCCTTTCCCTATGGTTCCTGAACCCATCATAGAGCCCTTATGATATTTGGGTAGATAAAGTAGTGTATGCAACTATACATAATTAGGCATTACAACACTCGTGTGATGCTATTGAGAAACTCGCCTTCGGCTCGTTTCTTAAACCCACACTCGTGTTGTAATGCCCTTCATTATGCACAGTTGCATAAACTACTATTAAGTTGCATCAACTGGGTTGTTAAAGTTTCACTGCATCTGGCAGACTCACAACATAATTAGGAATTGACTAAGATATTTATGACGATGTAATTGGGGAAGAGCCTATTGGCATCAAGCGGTCCTATGATATGTCCATGCCCCTAGTAATCTAGACGTTGGTGATGATGTAATTGGGGAAGAGCCTATTGGCATCAACCGGTCCTTTGATATGTCCAAGCCCCTAGTAATCTAAAAGATGATGATGATGTAATTGGGGAAGAGCCTATTGGCATCAACCGGTCCTATGATATGTCCATGCCCCTAGTAATCTAGACGTTGGTGATGATGTAATTGGGGAAGAGCCTATTGGCATCAACCGGTCCTATGATATGTCCAAGCCCCTAGTAATCTAAAAGATGATGATGATGTAATTGGGGAAGAGCCTATTGGCATCAACCGGTCCTATGATAAATGTCCATGCCCCTAGTAATCTAGACGTTGATGATGATGTAATCGGGGAAGAGCCTATTGGCATCAACCGGTCCTATGATATATCTATGTCCCTAGTAATCTAGACGTTGATGATGATGTAATTGGGGAAGAGCCTATTGGCATCAACCGGTCCTGTGATATGTTATCCAGGCATAGAGCTGATATTGAAAATATTTAACGATATTTTTAGGAACGTAATTTGGTTTTGGTTTATTTCAAATACTGTAGAGACATATTGCAAGGTAGGCAGACATTGCGCTTCCTAGTCAATATAAGGTTTAGGCAATACTAGACATATACGTTTTAATTAATAGTCAGCATGATCATCAAGGATTCGAAAAAGAACTGCGATAGTCTAAATCAGCCTAAAAAACCGAAGTTTGCTAAACAAATCCAAAAGATTGCTTGTATCTAATTTGTTTCTCAAGTTCACAAGCACACTGAACTCTTGTAACCTCACAAGAATAAAATATTGCAGCTCTTTTATTTCTTCCAAAGTATCTTTCAAGAGTTTTTTTGTACGTAGGACTAGGACTTCTTTCTGTATTATCATAAAGATTAATAGCAAAAACGTTATACGTTTAACCTAGATCACATAAAAATACAACTTTGAAGATACGGCAAGGTGTTAGCTAGCAAACCCTGAATCTGTATTTGTGCCCGGTAAATGACAATTTTGTTTACTTCTACAACATGAAACGAAATTTAAATTTCCTAACGTTTTCTTGCAATTTGCAGGCCAGTGCTAGGTCATTTGTTTATTAAAATGTTGTTCGCGACTATAAGACGTGTGTAAACAGAATTATAATGATCACAATCATCAATTAAACCTCCAAGTTAAAAAAAGTCGAGTATTTTAAGAAGTAATTAATGGAGCTAAAACATAATTGGCGGAGTGCGCTCTACATCTCTTCATCTCTGCTTACCATATCAGAAATAAATGCTCATGCATTTATTTCTGATATGGTAAGCAGAGATTATAGACGCAGGAAAGCAAGCGCGCACACCTACAAACGCACGCCGAATGTTTTTTAAATAGTTTACTATGAAAACATATTGAAGACGAGCTGCGCCCGCGCCGGGCGCTCGGCACGATTACACAAGAGCGTATCCACTCGATCGTAAGCGCATCTAGTTTCTCTGCTATGATTTTTGACAAACTATGTTCCGTGCGGAACAGTGGCGACCCAGCAGTAATGTCCGCTAATCACAGCTTGTAGAAGTGAGTTCGGACTTGCTCGTCAATAATTCAGTGTCTTTGGTTCGTACCCAGCACTACATGTTACTTAAGTCATTATGACAGCGGTGAAGAAAATTGGCGTTAGGAAACGGCATGTCCCAAAAGTTACTATAATATTTTAGTTAAAAACAAGCTTAAAAGTTATGTCCTTGTATTTCTCGTATCCTTCTCATCAAACTCTTTCATTTGATACCCTTATCACGGGAATGCATAAAAATAACAAGTCCGCCATTTTTGGGAGTCATACTCGTATTGGATTCAGAATGACGTTAGTTTACTAACCATGCATAGTCATTCAAAGTAAACAGTAAACATATATGGATAATTTCAGTTCATTTGGAAAGCAGAAAGTGGGTGTTAACTTTAAAGATTTTAACAATATGTAAGTTACGGGTGAAGTTAACAGTAGCTTGTCAAAATTCATCCACCAAGCCATTCTGGGCCCAGGTGCATGGTAGAATATGGCCTACTCTCCCTAACCGACAGGTGGCTGTGTCCCAGCAGTGGGAATGCCATAGCCAAACATAAAATTAAGACGAGCTGTGTCGATACGATTACACAAATGTGTTCGCACGATGGTTAGCGCATCTAGTTTCCCTGCTATGATTTTTGATATTTCACGTGTATGGGTTGCACAGACGAGGGATTTTTTCGCGGAGGAAAAAAATCTCGAAACACAACTAAACTTACCTCACTACATTTCCTCATTCTTCCGCATCACATTCCCCATACCAAGACAACTGATAACCAAATTTTCAGTCAATGCCATTTTCAGACTTCCTCTTATGTACTAATTTCTTATTTTATCCATTCGCTTGAGCTTATTACATAACATGGTTTAAAAGCACAACTGGCTGGCTGAATATAGAAAGAATGGAAGTATCTCTGTCTCATGAGATGACGAATAATAGAGAAGTATAGAAGACGAAGACATGTTGCCCCGACCACAAAATGAGAATGGACAAGGGTAAGAGCTACCTGACCCATCAGGGATTAATCATCACCTGATCTGCCTGCCTTTTCCCAACTACGTTTAGGTTTGCTGTAAGAAAACCCAACTCTGGGTTAAGCTCGCCTTTGTACATAAGTTATATGATTGCAAGTTATATGTATATTTGTTGTTTGTTTTGTGTGCAATAAAGAATAAGAATAAGAATACGTTGAGGTCGACTTCCAGTCTAACCGGACGCAGCTGAATACCAGTATTTTACATAGTGCAACTGCCTATCTGACCTCTACAACCCAGTTAGTGCTGGGTATTACGATACTCCTTGATAAGACTGACTGCCAGACTTTTTGGGCATTTTACAAATGACAGCTGGGACCACGCCTTTACGTGCTTTCCGAGACACGGAGGAAACTCGGTATGTAAGGTTGATCACCCATCCATGGATCAACCTAGGCAAGCGCGGCTTAACCTAAAGTCCGACCCGAGCGGCTGTTATTAATTAGCCACGAGCTCCTGACCTTTTGGGGATTAGTAGTATGTTTAACACGGCAAAATGTCGCTCGTCTGCCTTCATTACACGTGTTGAAGGAATTTATTGAGTTCAGTTCTACTAACTACGTATTATTTACTATGTTGTATTCCCTCACGGTCGTTTTACCTAGGAAACCGTGTGATTGTGTTCTTACTTTGAGTGGCTTTCGTGCAAAATAATTTAACTGAAAAATATGAAATGTCTGAAATACTTTCTATGATTTACATAGATCACTAATCGTTTTTTTTTATGAAGCTCAATTTAATGACGTCAATATTTCTTGTAGTTACCACCTTGACAATTTTAAGTTACGATTTTAATACGACTGCCGACTGCTTTATGAAGTCTCAATTATATTGCCCTCCACACGGGCTCCATCGTGAAAAATAAAAAACTATTTCTCTCCATAAAAATACATAACGTGATGACTACCAACTTTCATGGTGATCGTAATATCAAACAAACACGTGTTGGGTCTCAAATGATCGTCAAAACGATACAATACAAAATAGATAGAGAGGAAAGCCAGCTAATATGCTAGTTTCCACCATCAATAAATTGCAAATCTATTTAGTCCGTCAGTTAGTATTGGAAAAATAATGGACACGTATTTTTTGTTTTTGTAAATCAATGTATATTGACAAAGATAAAACGTATCAAAACTCGGGATTGGAGGCTAGCGACGCACAGACTGGTATTTGGTACTAAAAGTTGGCCAAAAATATTTTATATCCTTAATGGCTGTCTAACATTGTTTTATTTCATTTTTAGCTTGGAAATGGTGAAAAAAAGGCATACGTAATGTATACAAGCATTTACTCGTCATTTTCGTCGTCATATTTAAAATTTTCATTTCACTTTCTAGTAACAAATTTAGAACGTCGTCCGAAAGTGAGAGTTTTGTTTTACTCTTCTTCTTTCTCATGCTCGTCAGGACAGGGTCAGATGTTATGAGGAGCCTATTTTGAGCATCAGCGTTGCAAGCTACCCTACCCGGGAAAACTTCCGAGCGTAGTGGAGCCGGAACGTTCTAATGTGTTTGTTGCTTGCTTCTGCCGCTTCTTCGGGCAATTGTCCAATGGGAGGAATGGCTTCTGCCACCACTTCGTCCCCATGACACAATACGTTATGTAATGTTGGAGACATTGGATAAAAGTTATACAAGGAAACGTATAACTTAGCCGTTTCTTGTCAATATCTTTCAAATGCCTCCACGTTTATTTTAAAACCATATGTATTTTAAAACTAATGTGTCCAAAATTACTTCAAATCAATAAATCAAATTTAGATCTATCCAAGTAATTGCCGCCGATATTTCTAAGTTCTCAAAAAACCGTCTACTGGTGTTTCCGTCATTGGTATTACCAAAGTTGGCTTTTGGCTTATTGATCAATAGACCAAGTTGCTCTCGGAACTTATTTTGGATTTCTTTTTTTATTTTCCACTGATTGCTTTTCTTCGGCAGCAAGGTGTACAGTCCATTTTACGGGCAATCTATAGGCCACATGTTAAATGCTCTCAAAAAATCTTATTCGAGCATGTTATAAAGATAAACCGAATTCCATGTTTTCTTTTTTGCATGGCTGAAGCCATGAAAAACCTTGGCCTTCTCTAAATTATTATTATAATCGACAGTTTCAATATTTTGGTGATTTTCTGCATATTGATTGAGTAGTTCCCACTCCATAAATTGCAACTTTTTAATAAATGTTGAGTAATGAGAGCGTTCCATTATATAAAATAAATCATTTCGAGTCAAAACCCTCATTCCAGAAGAGCCTAAAACAAAAATACACAAAATATAAGTAAAAATTAAATTACAGACTTTCGAAAGTACTTACGGAAAAAATTCACCAAAAATAGGGGGGTGCATTTAGGTGGCTGTTTTAAGCTTAATTATATCCTATAAAGTCTACTCTATAACTAACAATTACAATTTTGGCTTAGAAATGGTGAGAAACACATTAAAACCCCCTTTGATCTTCCAAAATGTGTTTTTTAAAGCAGTTTTTTGGTGCTTTCCTTTCAAGGACATAAATCAAGAAAGGCTACAGATTAGTTGTTAAAATTGAGTGCCAAATAAAGTACATACCTTGTTGTACACAATCCAGAGTGAAAACCAACACAAAATCGTTAAATCACACGATAACAAATATTTCAAAACAATGAAATTTGTGCGCATCGAACAATCACACGGACTCTGTAGGCGAACGGTAACTTCCGACTGAACCCACCACGTGAGGGATGGTACTAGCGTTTTGTGTTTTTTTGTAATTATATGGAGCGGTTATACTAATTTTTGAAAACAATGGCTTAAAGGGAGTATAACTAATATAAAAAAATGTAATTTTGGCCAACTTTTAGGACCAAATACCAGTCTGTGCGACGTCAGAACGTACTATAATATTACACGGCGCGTGACGTATTGAGATTTTTAAAACCGTCGTAGCTTCGTCAATTTTGGTTAACGTAACAAAAGAAAAAATACTGGTCAAATATTGTTTGATAATCGAACTGATGGATTAAATTCGATTTTTTGAATTGACAAGCCTATTCAATCTAAAATCTAAACTATTTATACAGGGTGTAAACCACCTCATCACAAAGCCGTTAACCAAGCATTCTGTACATCAAACTAAGTAACTTTACGCAAAAATTATTGCTGAGAAACAACTTTTTTTTTGAGGTTATAAATCATGTTTTGTGATAGAACTCAATGTAACGCACCTAAAAACATTGTGCTGATGGATGGATTGAATAGTACGGGGGTCGTGGAGGTGTTAAAAGTCAAAATCTTACAAAAAAAACTTGTAGGTATAAAAAAAAACTTGTGAAAACGTTGTAACTTGGATCCCCCGTAACTAGAAGGTTCCCAGGTATGGTGTAGAACAAATAAAATGATCGCAATGACGGGGAGAACAAGTGCCTTTCGGCTTCGTGAAGAGGTGTTTTACACCCTTTATTAAGTCCTTGAATCGCAAGTTTTGTAAAATGAATCATATTGACCTATTAAACAGTCATCGCCACCTCAAAACTGAAAAGAAACATTACTCCAGCAATTCACAAACAAGGAAAACATTAAAACCATGAATGAAGTCATAAAGTGAAGTAATAACAACAATAAATCCATTTAAACACTTGCCATTTAAACGCTTGTAAATATCCAGGATCGGTGTAGGAAACTTGCATAGTTTATAGTGTTAGTCAATGAATTAGTGATGACCTTTAAGCGTAACAAGCATCTAGTTATTTCTATAACCATCCACAGAGAGCGGTGCGGGAACAACTTTATTTAAAAAAAGAAAACTGACTTCAAAAAACACAAAACGAGAAAAATTACTTTAGCTTCAGAAGTCGGTGACCTTTGTTTGATTAATTTATTTTTTTCACCGACTTCTGCAGCTAAAGATATTTTTCACTTTTTAGTGGTTCACTTGTGCGTACCTCTTCACAGCGTACCGGCGTGATGTTACGTTATAAACTTATGTAATCAATAGACATACATGAGATTTCTGCAATCCCAGTCCATTTGCTATCATTTATTGACGAGTTCCGTTGCCTATCTCCGAAGTTATTCATCAGATCTTCACCAAATTGAAATGGGACTACCCCATTTCAATTTGGTGAAATTTGAAGAGTTCTCTCTATTTCTCCAGGGTCCCATCATCAGATCCTGATTTGAAGACTATGGGACCACCTGGAAAGTATACCAGCCATCTTCGAGAAATCGGGGAACATACATACAAAAAAATAAAAAGGTTCCGACGAATTGCGAACTTCCTCCTTTTAAGTCGGTTAAAAATACTTGTGAAAGGACTGTTGTTGGTTTACTGGTTACCTTAATACTGTGACTCTACTAAGGGATGTTTCGCCCGTGCCGCATCGCGATATAGGTGGTGAAACACACGAGTGATTTTATGTCATTGGTATAAGGTTTAAATTACAATGGGCTTGGGAACTGCATTGACTATCACACTGTTGCTATGTTGTTTTGGATAAGAGGGTAGTACTTGTATTTGTGGTTTTGGTTAGTAAGTTCTTCCTTCTTGACAATTGATATTTGATATACCATTAAAACATAGTTGTTTGTAAATGTAATGTAATGTAATGTAATGTAGTCATTACACTTAAGGATATTGACCATTTTTACATTGTTACGTGTTCCCAATATTTCGATGTTTAGTAAATATCCTTTAACTTGGCGCTTGCAACATTGCCGAAATATCAAAATACCGTACCTAATCCAATAACTTTGTCACTTCTCAAGGGATTTCTTTTATTGTATTGGAGTAATTTAATTAAATTCACGTTCAGTAAGTAGGTACAGCCTCTTTTTCCATTTAAAAAAGAATGTGCTGTAGACTGCATATATTTTACTCGGTTTTGCTGGATTCACTAGCATTTAGGTTGGAAATCATCCCTCGGTAAAGGTACTACCGGGATAAAAAATAACCTTCGTCCTAACCCATGTCATGATCTACCTATGTGCCACAATTCATCGGAATCTATTCAGCCGTTTACGTCTGAAAAAAATAGACAGGCAAACAGACCGACAGACAGGCAGCTACTTTTGCAAACATAATATTAGAATAGAAGTGTCGATCCATAGATTTGTTGCAATTAATTTATACCTCAATTTCTGACTCATATCGGTCAGTTAGTAGTAGTCAGTCATTGAACGAGGGATATAGGATATCCTGGTGTTTACCAGGATATCCTATATCCCTTGTTCACTGATCTAATACGACTTCCCATGTTGTCTCAGTGTAGCCAACTTGCATCGTTCCCGCCTCGCGTCTGCAACTCCATATGACATGCATTGTGCCCATATAAATGGGAGTCAAAGTTAGGACTTCAGTCCTAACTTTGACTCCTTCTGTTTGTCCTTGTGTTTGCCCATACAAAAATACATAACCTAACAACGAGCCTGTAATCCTCAAAGGTTTAGGCAGTGATGGTGTCAAAATGTGGGTACATTTCGCCTTTAAACTATGAAATCCACGAACTTATTGCTATCAACCGGGCACAATCCATACTCTTAGCTACTACTGGGAAATCCCCGATGAAAAAAGGCAACTTTATCACTTTGTTTGTCCTAGGAATTGAACCCAAGACCAACAGTAGTGTTTGCGACCACTAGACCAAGATGAAATAATAATTTTCATTAAATTCTCGAAAAATATTTTTCCTGGAAACTGGTTCGACTGAAAACGGAGTTAAAAAATCTTAATTACAACATCAATCATAAGATTATGTAAGCTTACATCAGTGTTAGTCATTAAATTGTTTTCTCCATAACAAGTGTATGATAGGGAATTTACTGTTGTCATTCAAAGTAAATGTATCGGGGATTCCTGCAGCATTAGCTGATAACGTAAGAACAAATGCCTCTGTTTTGACGATGTGTTACTTGCAATAATGTACTTATATATCATGTAAGTATTATGTCTTACTATTGAATGTTATATACCTAGTATACTGACGAATACCACTATTCGTCACTTAGAAGCAGTGACAAAGCAACGTAGACTTTATTCAACTTACTAATATTACAAAGAGGTACAATACTGTAGTTTGCATGTAGAGGGGGTAAATCTTCAGAACCACTGATCCGATTCCGGAAAATCTTTCACTAATCCAGTCCAGTTCCAGTGTGTCATAGGCTATATTATATTTATATACAGGGCGTAAACCACCTCACCACAAAACCGTTAACCAAGCATTCTGTACATCAAACTAGGTAACTTTACGCAAGAATGATTGCTGGGAAACAACGTTTTTTTTTAGATTATAAATTTTGTTCTGTGGTAGCACTCAATGTAACGCACTTAAAACATAATGCTGATGGATGGATTGAATAGTATGGGGGTCGTGGAGGTTTAAAAGTTAAAATCTTACAAAAAAATCTTTTATTAAAAAAAAAACTTGTCAAAAAGTTCTTACTTTGACCCCCTATATCTCCGTAACTAGATGGTTCCCAGGTATGGTGTAGAACAAAAAAATGATCGCAGTTATGGGGAGAACAAGTGCCTTTTGGCTTCCTGAAGAGGTGTTTTACACCCTTTATTACTTTCTGACCCACGCTTTTTATTTTTCACTTTTTATTTATTTTTATTTATTTAACTAACATGGGAGACTTACAGCTAAAACAAACAGATCAAGGACAGTACAATAGTCTGAAAGCCAATTACAGGTCTCCACTTATAAAGTATAGAGAAAAAAAAAACTAAATTCTACGGACATTCTCGCTAAATTTCTGTGTATATGCTACAGCATAATTACAATGTTACTCACACTGCCTATCAACCAGCATAAAAAAGCAACTACATGAAGAAGCTTTGACTCAAGCACTTCCTGGCTGACGACACACTAGTTTGGAATGGATCTATATCGTACTGTTTACAAAGCTTGTTTAAATTTCTGCTTGCACGCACAATGAACGAATTCTGCCTATAATTAGTTGAAGCAAATGGCACACATAAAAGTGGATTGTAACGTTTAGACATCAAGAGAACGTTGAAAAAAATATTAATAAATAAAAATAATAATAAAATAATAAATGATAAAATATCGCTACAGTTTATGGTGTTGTTAAAATTTTCAACAAACACACACAGTCAGAAATCTCGCGGTGGTTGATTAAAGGTAATATATGATATTTTTTACATAGGTTATTGTAGTTTTCCGAATGGTACGGTACTTTTTGATGGTAACATAGATACCTTGTGAACCTTCTTTGGATACTCTCAATGCGGTCAATGTATTTGTGGTAGCATCGGTTCCATATTTCAGATGCATATTCCAAGTGGCTTCTAACAAAAGTACAATATAGAATTTTTAAAGTTTTGGCTTGAGTGAAGCACTTGGATAATCGCATTATGAAACCCAGTGATTTTGATCCTTAGCGACTATTGCATCTACGTGTAATTCAAAGCTAAGCTTGGAATCATGATGAACCCCCAGATCACGGATAGAGTTTGAACTAGGTAGAATTTGATCGCCTAAGGTATACGATGTAGCGATGATTGAGCGCTTCCGAGAATACGTAATAACCGAGCATTTAGCGGGATTAAGATCCAGCTTGTTTCTTTGGCTTGTTTTTATTGGTTCATAATTATGTGCTTACCCTTTCACAGCGCACCGGCGTGTTTTTTTGTTTTGAACTGGTGTAAACAATAGACATGCATGAGATTTCAGCAATCGAAGTACAATTGCTATCATTTATTGAGGAGTTCCGTTGCCTACCTACGAAGTTCTTCGTCAAATCTGTAACAAATTGAAACGGGATCACTCCGAGAAATAACTCTTCCTAAAACTACCCAAATCGCTTCTTGTGTGCCAATAAAGAAGAGTTCCCTCTATTTTTCCAGGATCCCATCATCAGTATCCTAACTTGATGATTATGGGACTACCTGGGAAGTATAAGCTTTCAAACAATAAAAAAAACAAAATCGGTCCAGCCATCTTCGAATAGTCGGTCAAATAACCAAACACTCATCAAACTACCCTTGCAGTACAACCTTTCCAATAAAAAAAAAAACAGTAATAGTCACGGTAATAGGCTTATCCCCTATAAATGGAACTTAACATAGCTAACTGTATAAATCTGGGAGTATTGTACACATCTGTGAACCCCCTCAGAGCGTACAGGCGTAATGCTCTATCATGATGTTGTATAAACAATAAACATCCAAGCGATTGCAGCACTCACTGCAGATTTGCCGTCTAATTTGAAGAGTTCCATTGATATTTCCGAAGATCAGCATCAGATCTTAAGGCGATTAGACGAGCTAAATTAGCAACTCTATTTGTGGTGGTTCAAACTTCGTTTGAAATGCTGTTAGAATAAAGTTCTAATCAGCTTGCACTAAGCTGGCCAAATAGCGCGAAATGAGTGGTTTCGATCGATTTACAAAAAAAGCTATTGATTGGATTAAAAAACTAAAACACTATCATGTTAATATATTGCTTGTAGAATGATTTGCCAAAAAATCTGAATGATCGCATGCATATTAGTATGATTTTTTTAATTTGAAAGATATATTTAGAGATAAGTTCGTGATTTTTTTTTATATGAATTGGCTACGACATTTACACAAAACAGAATTCCACTATTTTATTAGAACGCGAATCGCTGCTTGTCTCCCACTCTTTAACTCCACTACAAACAAGAGACCTATACGTACGTGCATTACGCACAAATAAACTACTCACACTAACACAAAAACTGTGCTTGACTTGCACTCACAAACGCTACGTACGTTGTCACAATAAGAGCCCGACTGTTGATCGATTGACATATGAGCGTTCATATATATTATATGAGCGGCGCGCCTGCCCCGCCCACAAGGCCCTTCTAATCTCTTTTTCTGTTCTGTGCCAAAGTCGTTTAAAAAGTGAAGAAGAGTACCAAAAATACTGCCCGGAGTAAATAGTTTTCCGAGTTACATGAAAAAGCTATTTCATAATAATAATACTTACCAAGTTTTAAAAACACTCTAAAATGGCTTCTGCATGTTGGAGTCAGTTCCCTATGGAGAAATACCCTTGTTTAAAAAACTCATAATGGTAATAGTTTTCAATTTGACAGTTAGGCAGTATGAATACTGTCCGAGTTCATAAAACTATAAAACAAGTAATCATAGTACCTAGCTTAGTTCAGAAGTTGGGTTTTAAGGACAAAGAAAAATTATAAACATCACAATAGAAGTTATAACCATTACAATCGAATTTGATGTACGAGTATCCGCCACTTGGATTGTTCATAATTTTCCTAATACCCATAAGATTTGTTCTACATTTAAGTTGAAAATTAAAAAAATATATAAGACGGTCTTAGGATACCAGAAAGTGTATGCCAAGCCTGAAAATCATAAAGGAAATACGCAACTTTATCACTAAAATTTCATATTTCTTCAACGACTTTCCATAGACATGCAAGTAGTCTATTCAACAAATAAATAAAATTTAACAGTGTCAGTTGATTTTAAAACTTACGGTTAGTACCTACTTGTAACAAAAAAGCGGCCAAGTGCGAGTCGTACTCGCCCATAAAGGTGCAGCAAGTAACATAAAAGATTAAAAAAAAACTACTTAGTTTACTAGATCTCGTTCAAACCAATTTTCGGTGGAAGTTTACATGGTAATGTACATCATATATTTTTTTAGTTTTATCTTTCTCTAATTTTAGAAGTTACAGGGGGGGGGGGGACATTTTACCACTTTGGAAGTGTCTCTCGCGCAAACCTGTTCAGTTTAGAAATAAAATATATTAGCGTTCAAACCTCAGTATAATTTTTGAAGACCTATCCATAAATAACCTACACGAATGGGTTTGATGAAAAAAAAATTTAGAGTTTCAGTTCTAAGTTTGGAAAACCCCCAAAGTATATTGTTTTTTTCTCTTTTTATGTGGATGCGGTTTACGAAATACATCTACTTACCAAACTTCAACGGCATAGTTTTAATAGTTTCGGAAAAAAGTGGCTGTGACACGGACGGACAGACAGACAGACATGACGAATCCATAACGGTTGCGTTTTTTTTTGCAATTTGGCTACGGAACCCTAAAAAAACAAGCTTTTAGATTTCTGTCGGTCTGTTCCGACTAATCTCCGAAATGGCTGGACCGATTTGAAAGGGGCTTTTACTGGCAGATAGCTGATGTGCTGGGAACACCCGATACTCCTCCGAAATATTTTATTCCGAATTTCGATGTTCCGATTTCAAAAGTCCGTATTTCATAATACCTAAGAATTATAATGTCTATTATTAATTAGAAGATCGCGGACAACGGCTAGTAGTAAATAATATTATGAAATTGCTGCGAATTTTTACTTGTCGAGGCCTTCTGTTCTATTGTCCCTTCGTCCACGCAAATCTACTGATAATATAGTCCGCGCCACGAGGAGCTATAATTTTCGTAAATAAAGAATTTCTACCAAGATACGTAGCGACAATTCAATCTTCAAGAACAACTCCCAAATTCAATCAACTCTAATTATCATACGTGTATTACGAAACTAACGAGCAATTTCACTTGGTCGGGTTATATTTTGGCGATCTAAGCGCTGTCGTCTGATGTTTTGTGGTACTGGAACGCATTTAACTTCTTGGCTCGTAAATATTTGGCCGCCATTTTGAAGTGAGATCAGGCTGACGCTGTCATTTTTTAATTTGATCCAAAGGTTGCGAACCCGAATGTGTGTTTACAAAATGTATAGCTTCTCGTGGCGGGGACTATAGAGGGTGTAAACCACCTCATCACAAAGCCGTTAACCAAGCATTCTGTACATCATACTAAGGTCCATGTTCACCGAAAAGATAATGGTCTGATTATCTAAAAACAGCTGTCACTGTGACATGTTCCCATACAAAAATGTGTTTTAAACAGCTGTTTTTAGATAATCAGACTGACAGCTTTTTGGTGAACATGGACCTATGTAACTCTACGCAAAAATTATTGCTGGGAAACAACTTTTTTTTGAGGTTATAAATCATGTTTTGTGTTAGAACTCAATGTAACGCACTTAAAACATTGTGCTAATGGGTGGATTAAATAGTATGGGGGTCGTGGAAGTGTTAAACGTTAAAATCTTACAAAAAAAAACTTGTATTTAAAAAAAACTTGTCAAATTGTTGTAACTTTGTACCCCCATATCTCCGTAACTAGAAGGTTCCCAGGTATGATGTAGAACAAAAAAAACTTTCGGCTTCGTGAAGAGTTGTTTTACACCCTTTAGATCCATTGAGCAATACCAGACCAGGCACATGCTAACACACATGTAGGTTCCTAGCACACAATAACTTGTTTAAGATTTTTGATAAAACTCATGACAGTATACTTTACCACTAGCCATAAAAAGTAGGTACAGTAGGCTATACGTCGGTTGCCACAAAACCAGTGTAAGCTGAAGTCCAGTGTGCGAAAAGCTTTTGCATTTTCCGACTCTTCTTACACCTCCGATAGTCCCGTACAGATTTTTGATCACTAAAAGAAAAAAATGTTGTGAATATGGCAATTTTTTTTAGTGTAGGAAGCACTTTTCAAAATCTCTCGAATGCTTATCAAAATTTCTCAAAAAGGTACTGCGTATCTCGTGACTGTTTTGTAACTACAACGGTTTAAGAACTTCCCCCAGCTCCAAATTCTGCCCTTAACTGAAAGTCTCCGTACAACGCCAGAGGATGTAGCAGAAATTCCACTGTACGACTATTTCACGAAAAAGTCATTAAATAGGATTAAATGAACTTCCACGCTGTCATTTCCGTAAGTAATTAGCATTTCATTCTGTAAACCAGTGTTCGGTGAAACAAACAATTTCAGAAACTGTTTTTTTCTAATGACAACTTAATTTCTAGTTGCTCTTAAGAAAAACCTTGAATATTTTGATGAAAAATAATGTCGAGGAATTCGCCCGGTTTTTATATGAATCTTCTACCTTGTTTCTGTATGCTCATACTAAGAGCATACACTAGGGAATGGACAACTACAGTACTTTCACAGTATTTATGTCTTGTGACTGGGACTGTAGCTAGATTTAATTTTCATCTTTGTTTCAACATTTTCAAAAGTGCCTGTAACGGGGCTATTTGAAATAAATGCTTTGATTTCGTTTTTGGTTGTATTGATGATATTAATGACTATAATTCTGTTAATATTACGTGTGCACTACAACACACAATCTGACACTGAACTGCAAATTGCAAAAAAACGTAATAAAATAAGAATTTCGCGTTCTTGTTAGCACGGTGCTAACAAGAACGCGAAATTCTTATTTTCGAAATTCTTAGACGTCTGTGGGTGGTGCTAATAGCACCACCCACAGACGTCTATAATGTGTTCGACTGTACCTCGATGTGAATCTCTTGCCCACTTGCATGCGTGCCGCGTGAGTGTGACATCGGTGCCTTTATAACGCCTACATGCAACCGCGTAACTAGAACAGTCTCAACAAAAAATGTATAAGACTCGATGTTTATTTTTAGAATATTATTAACTCTACTTTTCCCTGACGTTGCTACGGAATCCTAGGATAGATTTTTCCTAAGTAATTACATTCAAAATAAGTGCCTATTAATTATGGATTTTTGTGTTAGGTCAAAAATAAGGTTACAAAAAATTCAGGCTCCAAAGCTTTTTTTAAATTTGGAGTTCAATATTAGTAAACCAAAAATATCAAGATAGTGTGTGTTGTTCCACTGCTGGGCAAAGGTTCTTGGATTTCCAATTCTCTCTGTATGCACGTTTAAGATTATTATAGCCAAACCTCCCTGCCATTTAATCATCATCATCATCATCTTGGCCTAGTTCCATTCTCCTTTGGGTCGGCGCACCACGTTCTTCCATTCTCCCTTGTCGGTCTCCCCGTCACGGTATAATTCACTCCTTTCTCTTATATCATTCCACATCCTCACATAAGCCATCTAGTTTCATTATCACTTCTACGCCATTTGCAATCCCATAACTCTTTAATCAGTCATTGAACACCCATCCAAAACTGACCTACAACTGCTTTCCTTCACCTTGTACCATAGCCTAGCACGAGATCAACCTTGTTGAAGCATGTCAGGGCTGAACCTTATACCCTTCGGTCTCTAGTAATAAAGCTCATTTTAATTAATCTCTGCAGGAAGCTAAGACCACCGTTTAAATGACTTGATGTATTGGTACTGTGTATTATTGAGCTTGCTTCATTCATAGTTAATCTCGCTAGATAATTATATTATTTTACTACCGTAATAAGCTGTGTCCCCGATGAACTTAAGTTAATTAAGTTACTGGTTACTTTAGTAACTTTTTTTTTAACTCGGCACTGTTGCCAGCACCATGATCTCCGAAAATAATATCAGGAACCGAAAACAAACAGTAAAAAAATATGGTAATTATCCGGTCTTAAGTGGTGGTGATAATGTGAACAACGTTTGTTTATGGGTAAGTATAGACTAATTATATTTTTAAAGTGTACCCTCAAAGGACATTGAATACTTACGTATGGAACGGTCATTCAGCAATGTCTGGTTTGATTTTATTTTACCTAATTAATTGTTTAGCTGCAAACATGGTTTTGTTAGTTGCACATGTTTCTTTGTTATTTATAAATTTTAAATAAACATTTAATCTGTTTGTTTATGAAATTCTAGTCAGTTGTATCTCATTATAAAAATAATTGGGTTGAACATTTAAGACAGTACTATTTACACAATAAAATTATTTTGAAAACGAACAATATGGAAATTTTCTGCCTATTCTGCTACATTATTTTTCTACTTATTCACAAATAACCTCATAACCATCTAATAACTTTACCAAGCTATTAGCAATGACCTGTTTACAAGAAAGTGATTATTCAAGCTCCTACTAGATGGCGTTGTTGTACCCAAACATGAATCTAATGCACCTATAAATTCCGTTACTTCTTCCAACAATTTTTCCACGTGTTATTTTAAACGTAAACAAGACGAATGATACTTATTTATTTTGTATTCGTTTAACAAGTAGTATGTGGAAACTTCTGACACCCAATGTCCTAAGTCATGTAGGTATGTATATAGGTATATCTAGATTGTGTGTGAAGTCATTATTTTTCTAACATGTTGGTAAATAGACTTGTTAAATTTATGTTTATGTATTACGTCATGTACATACTTTGTGATACACAAGAAACATTTTTTTTTAATTTCTAGATTATGTTGGAAAATGTGGAATGAAAAAGTGGAAAGAAGAATTAAAAGAATTTGAAAAACGCGAAGAATTCGTGATATTCGTGACATTATTATACGAATTGTCTTGACCTAGACGGTAACATATCATAATACCTAAGTTTATCTCAACTAATTTCATTAACGATTTCATTTCATAACCATAGTGGACATCAAAATTTTAAAATTTTCACTTAGTCCCACAGTTGGGCTAGTTTAATTGACAGGGCGTAATAACCAGTAACCCCACGTCCACCTTGCAAACTTAGAAGAAACCTAAGAAGTTAATGTAACACTATTGCACACAATTTTCACCACTGAAATTTTTCTTCCCCATGTTCTTCTTAAATAAGGGGTTGTAAGATAAAATGCCACTTATTATGCACACTAAATTATTTATAATTCCGTTAGCATAGGGATCGTTGGCTTATTCGTGAACTGGTGACTGTGAAGCTCTCGAGTGCTCGCGAGTTGGCACCTTCAGATTTAAATGTTTTTTTGTCGTCAACTCGCGCGACCTTGTAAATCTGTATTCGCTGAGTATTCGCTTAATTTTAATTCTGAGTCAGCTAAGTTAACTTCTTATAAAATGTATAATCTAGTTAATATATCTTTAAACGAGCATTAGTTAGTTATTTAGTTATTTAAGGATATTGGTTTCACTCTGTTTTTATTTGACTGTACTGTACTTTATAATGTGCGTGCGAGTTGACGATATAAAAAAATCGGAAGGTGCCAACTCGCGAGCACTTGCGAGACTCAGTCGCTATTTTACAAATAAACCGGGTCGTTGATAGCAATTCGTTCGGCAGTCAGTTTATCATCAAAGTCTGCGTTATTTCGCTCTATATATAGGGATAATATAGTATTGAGGCTTGTTTTGTATTAGTAGGTACATCTGCTATTTGCTTCTGTATAGGAATGTGTATGGGAGGTACTTAAATTTTGTTTTTTTGCGGTTTCTCCTTTGTATTGACGTCATGTCATTTGTTATAATCAAATCTTAATCAGGACTTTTGTCGAAATTATTTCTCGGTTATCATCATTTGAGGTTTAATTATTTGATCTACTTACACAAGGGGTTTGGTAATTTAACCTTTTGACCGCAGCATAACATAGCTACTATTTTGTCACATATTTGTGTCGGCTGGCGTACAGGGCACGCGCTTGCTTGTCACGTATATGTGACAATGGCGTCCAAAAGGTTAACGGGGTTGTGGACGTCAGATAGGCAGTCGCTCCATGTAAAATACTAGTATTCAGCTGCATCGGGTTAGACTAGAAGCCAACCCCAACATAGTTAGGAAAAGGTAAGGTAGATGGTGATATTAGAGGTACAATAAAATTGCCAGAATACAGTTTATATTTAATATTTATTTATTTATTGACCATCTCTTAGCTTAAGACAGGAAACATTTATAAAATAGCAGCTAGTCACAATAATAAAATTATGATAACATTTACAAAACGTTCTCTTTAATTTATTATTTCACAAACAAGTACCTTGCCTCGCATCAAACACATTTTTACAACTTTCATAATATTAGTTACTCCCCTTGTAGATGCCTTGATACAACACATTCAATATTTAAAGTATCTATGAATTATAATTTACCTCAAAAAGAATGGAAAAAATAATAATTTCTAAGAACTGTTCGACATCGCCATTCATGGATCATTTCTTACTAAGTAAATTCATGGGAGACGTACGGGAAAATCTTTTCAGCGAATCGAGCCGCAGAAATTACTCTATTTGCATTCAGATTCTGTAATATATTGTTTGTATATTTAGCTAAATACGGCTTTGTGCAAGCTTGATTACTAAATATATAAAACGGATCAACAATATTTTATAAAGATTTGTATTTATATAGTCATATATTGCACTGTATTAGCACGTCAGTAATTCTTACATAATTCTGCACGTCGGTGTTATTCACTTCTATTTTTGAAGTGTGATCAAGTATTACATCAACCCTTTCTACAACATATTCATCTATTACAGCTTGTACGGTATCACAACTCTTCATTTCTATTTATAAATTGATTTTAACCCAAATTAATGTGTCCGTACAAAATGTACTGTTGTATGTAAAGTTCGGTCTGAACGACGATGACTCAATCATTTCAACTGATCCACTGACTCACCCATACTTTGATATTGAAAAACAACTCGGGAATCTATTATTATAATGTGCAGGAGTGCCAAGAAGTAAATAAAATGCCAAATAAGCTGAACTATTAAGTTTATTTAGATCTCAAGCTCACACGGAACCAATAAAAATATTCAATTGCTTTGGAGTATTATCGATACAATATTACAATTTCTTTCAACACATCGCCTCGTTTTGTCTCGCTCGCTCATGCAATGCGCGAGTGAGATGAACACGAGTTTGATTCAATAATCTGATAGACTGCAATATCCTTTTCTTTTTCTTACATTTTCCGATCAACACGATTGGATGACTGGATGACTAAAACTAGAGGCTCGGTATTAAATTATTTACTTTCTAAGAATCTCACATCGTCCAAGGAGTAGCCACGCCACGTTTGAAACAAGTGATACGACTCAATCATCCTCCTTACGTGTGCAGTTACCTTTTTGGTAATGACAAAGAGATAGGAATGTTAGAAAGCACATCAAAACAATTCTTGGTCGATTGGTATATTAGAAAATAAAAACCCGTTATAGGACAATAGAGTTCGTTGATACAAAACTTCATTTACATTGGTGAACTTTTCGACATGACTAACTCTTGATCTGATTTCAGAATTCCGTGCGCTCTCAAACGTGGCCGATTTACAGTACATTGAAAAATCTACTTATTTGTTAATATGTGCGTTTTTATGTTCAATTTATAAAGTATATTTTGCTTGCAAATTACAAATTTAACAACTAGTGACCAAAATGTATTAGAACACTAATCATTTGTATGAATTTCATTTTTGTAGACTTAATGTTCTCCTCATTATCCCCTAATAAGGGCAACAGCTAAGTGTACAAGCGCCTAACTTTATAATTTTTTATAATACAATAATGATTATTCAACATTACATACAACATACCAAATGATTGAAACAAAAATAAAACATCTACTCGTCACAAATGGTGATCGAAACTCTAAATGCGATTCTACCGTCGGGTATAAACGACATTTAAAATTCGGTTAATAATCCGTATAAAATGGCCGATATAGAAAAGGAATTAATTTTTTTTTTTCAAGCTTTTTACAAGCACAATATCCAAACAAGTCGGTTGGGGAAACTAGCACAAATACGACACACAGGCTAGGCTAATATCACAGGAGTGCTGGGAACGGTGCAGAGACTCACACCACCGCCGCGCCGGGCGCCCGCCGCCCCGCCCCGCGCCGCCCGGCCCCCTCGCCCCGCGCCTCCCCTACCTATTTACTATTCAGAGGGGGCGAAACGGGCTACTACCGATATATTTTGCGACAATTAAGATTTCAAAAGAAAAAGAACTCGCTTGTTCCGCGGATCAATTGCACAATCAACGATTGATTGCTTTCAAACTTATTGCACAACCGTTTGATAAGTAACGCTTTTTATTACACACAATCCCCCAACTTATAAACGTTGTTTAAATTGAGCAACAGTTGTTGCAGGTCTGATATTTAAAATTATTTTAAAGTTATGCTAACAACGCTTATAAGAGGAAAATTTAGACTACTTATCTTGAATTACACAATAAATTAACAATGACACGATAGTTCTCTAAAACCCAGATTCAACCCAATTAAATATCATATAATGGTAACAAAGCTTAAAATGGTGATATAAGCAATAGGGTAACATTAAAATGTACAAAACAAAAAACGTTTAAATAAAACTTAAACCGATAAAGTACAACAAAACTCGTTCAAAGTAACTCTCGGACTTGTTAGCAAATGTGAGGCGCGCAAACGTTGGTCGTTGGCGGCCAATGTTGGCCGAACGTTTCTTCAACGCCGCACACGCGCCAGATTTGATAAGGAAACTAAAATGCCGTCAAGAGTTACCGATGACACACACATACGTCACAAATTTTCCTTTATTTATCACCTTACAGACTATTAGTAATGTTAGCAATTAGATTCGAATTGAAAAATACTACATTATAACTTGATTTAACTTGCTAACAGCATAATCCTTATTAGGTATTTCAATCACAGACGCGTGTGTGTGCATCAAGAACAACAGTTTCATTCTATTCATTCGCCCAACCGATCTCACAAGGCAGCACAAAATAATACTATTCAAATTAAACTAAATAAGCGTTGAAGTTTTGTTACCGCTTGCGCTCGTCTACGCAACCGTTCCCAGTCGTTTTGCACTATCTCTTAATCACTATTTACTTTACAGTACAATAACATAACATTATAATTATCACTTAAAACTATGCCTCCATTGTGAACCGTTAACTTGCACTACGTGTGAGCGCGTCACCGTAGCAGTGTAGCGACAACGTACACTCAGAGTCCTCTGTTCGATAAAAAATAATCGTTGAACACTAATTGGACCGCGCCCGTCGGCAGCGCCTGAGCAACTTTCACTAAATAATAAAAAAACACGCTAACAAAGTAAGTACTCTTCTTAACAACAAAGAATTGGCTAAACGTCGACAGTCCGTTCCGGGTAACGAAAATTAAACACGAATCAATAGTCCAGTGATTCTCGAGCCACCGTGGTACAGCGCCGGCGGCTCGGACCGGACCGGAGCCGGCGACTCCCGCGGCCGGCACGCGGCCGGGACTCGCTCAGGAGCACGAACACGCCCGTGTTCGCTTACAGTGAATTGTGGAGATGCGCAGGGCGGCGCGGTCATGAGTCAAGCACGGTCAGGAGCCCGGGGGGCAGCAGGGGCACGTCAGTGCGGGGCATCTGCTGCCGCGCTAGCTGCGCGCAGCCCAGGTTGGCGTCTCCCAGCTCGGGGATAGCGTCTAGTAGCGCTAAGCACTCATCTTCCACGGCTCGCCTTGCTTTCTTCCCGACCCACGAGTCATCGCACTCCTCTCTCG
Source organism: Xestia c-nigrum (assembly GCA_916618015.1). Classification (NCBI taxonomy): domain Eukaryota; kingdom Metazoa; phylum Arthropoda; class Insecta; order Lepidoptera; family Noctuidae; genus Xestia; species Xestia c-nigrum. The sequence goes on from OU745264.1 coordinate 6,352,864, forward strand.
CCCGGCGTCGCCTGGCCTCCTTCTCACGACGCGCCTCCTCGCTCAGTCGGCAGTATGTGTTGTTAATGCACACCGAGCGCCTCAGGTCTCGCGCGGGGTCCTCGATGTTCTCTAATTTCTGCGAGCAGATCTCAATGACCCGCTTTCGTTCCTCGTTAGCGCGGAGGCGCGCCGAGATCATGGAGAGCTTGGGTCTGGCGGCGGGCTCGGTGCGTGGCGGCCCGAACATGTCGTCCTCGAAGGCGTCGGCGATCTCCGCGCCGCGTGAGCTCTCGCGCTCCTCTTGTGGCGTCATTCTGTAACAAAAACGCGGACACATTAGCACATATTAGCGATACGTTCATTTTGGTAATGGGAATGAAATTAGGACGACCGGAAAATATCATGTAAATGCATGGAAAATGATGACTTAGATAATCAAGTCCTTTAACAAATTTTAGAAGGCTACGCACAAAGTCATTCATCACAAAGACATTATTAATAATAAAACTGTGACGGAATGAGATTGAGTCAAGGAGAAGCCCTAATTATTTCATAATAACAAGTACTAGGTCAATCGGAGAACAATGCATCGAAGTCCGAACGGGCCAATCAGGTTCACAACTCATTATAATCCGCTCTCCATTCGCAATCACATCAAAACTACAACAGATATTAGCGAACAGGTTTTGAAGATAAAAAAACACCTTGAAATGCATTTCGTCAACACCTACCTAAATAAATCAGGGGAAATGATGAGGAACCCTGACATAAACATGGTCGGCAATCCACTGGAACTTAATCACAGTAAAAATGGTAACTCCAATGTCACAAAGTTCAAAACACTGGCACAATACAGGCGCGCAATTCGTCACTTTGTCCTCGACGACTATAAAAAAGCAAAAAGACACAAGTGAAACAAAAATAAATCGCGCGGTGAGCGGCGTGCGCGCAGCTCCACGAACACTCGACGAATGACAACATACCTCGCTGTAGATAAGACATTGAAAAAGCCAATTGCGTCATGTACTGCTACGTACGTATGGAGAGGAAACGGATGACGTAGACCATAGCCGTCATTTTAGACGCTATTGCTTGACTAGTCATGACTCGCCGTATTCATTTGTGCACGAGACAAAAGATGCGAGTAATATTTAGTGCCCAATTTGTGAAAAATATGTCACTGAAACTGTAATAGATTCAGTTACACAAGGAAAATGCTTTTTCCTGTTCGATAAAACAGTTGTATCTTGACAAAATTAATAGGCTACGAATGCTAATGTAATTGAAATAACCCACATATATTGCAATGATGGAATAACCAGGATGGTGGAGTATGCAACATAGACTAATATGGAGAAACCTGGCGCTGTGTGTTAGAAATGTTTGGCTGTGGAAGTCTGAAACGAGGTGAACGTCTGAAACCATCCTCCAGAATAACAAGAACGTTCAGATGACACTTGAGGTAACAACGTTAGCCTTCGACCTTTGCAATTGCTAAAATTACGAGCTACTAATGTAAAAAGTAAACCGAGAGACTTGATACACGAACAAAGCTTTGAGAATCGGAAACCATATCGTAATGTCACAAAAGATGACACCGAAAAAAAGAAATCATTAACGACAACGAATCAGTGTTTGAGAAGAACCCTATAACATTTTGAGCTAGCTTCTGGCCAATTTATTTGCCCAACTCCGTGCCAACCCTTAAAGAAAATAACTATTCCCCTTGCATTACGAAATGTTACGCTCATTTCAGGATAGTAAGGCGACGAAAATTCAAAAGACGACCAAATGAAAACATAAATACACAAAATCACTAAATGAAATATATATAAACACAACAAAACGAGAAAAGTGTAAACCAGCCAAGGATTCATAAAACCTGGACTAGTTCTCTAGTAAGAAACACGTTCGCTCACAATCGTATTATCGAAAAGGCGTTACAAGCTACGTGTTTTTGCACCAAAATTGCCCTTTCCACAGAATCCTTTGAATCCAAAGCTTTTGTTTTAAAACCTGATTCATAATGATGTGTCTCTCATTGCATTCTGAATATTACAGCCGTCTGTCTGTGTTATCTCAGTGTTGGTTGCGTACAGTTGTTTATTCAAGGTAATTGGTGAACAGAAAGATTTGCAACGACTGTACAGTATTAATGCGACTGTTTTCTTTTGTTCTGCGTTACCTTTGTATACCTCAAGGCAATCACTTCGAGTTGTTGATTTAGCTACTGAAAAGTGCTATCAATCACATTCAAAAATAAAATTATAGACACAAATAACTGACAGCAATAGACTCACTAGCGTTAAATTAAGTACAGGGACATTTACACAGAGGTATTCGGAAATATGGGTACCTGATAAAATGTAAAGTTCCATATTACTCAGTGTTACTCCAGTTCAGTACTGCGTAATGAGCGAAATATTAATTTCAGCATTAAATGTGACGTAATATAAAGTTGAAACAGCTAATATCGATGTTGCTAACTGCTGTTGCAGATATCGCTTACAATTACTTTAATATGATGTATTAAAACTGCAGGAAACACGTCGGCAGCACCACCACTTTTGACATTTAAAAAACGCGTTGTTTTTCTTTTTTCTACCATAGACTAGATACTTGAGTTATTTTTTTCCATTTGAATAAATGAGGTCATATCAAGATTCCAATGATTTTTAGATTTTTTTGATCCTCTGGGTTTTGATCGACGTATGTGTTTTCCCATTCTTCAATAACGATGACTGGACTTAAATCGAAATTTGGTCACTGCCGTAGTTAATAAACTAAACTTTTTCCTGGATTTAATACAAATCAAGGTATTTTCCTTGTCATATTGTGAAGAAGTGTTTTCTCTTTACAGTCTTTATGGTTTCAAATTAAAATTACTAACAAATACTAATAAAATGTGCAGAACACGCTTGGATCATGTTTTTTTTTCGTGTGGCGAATGCGCGGCGACAGAGCACGCCGGGTGTTGCCGACCCCACCAGTTACGATCTAATAAATCTCACTGGAGTCGACCGACGCTACTGCCTACCTGCACTTTCTTTTCTCTGTCCCACACAAGCCGGGGGCAAGAATCCACTGATATGTGAATGCCACCATAATATAAGGGGACTTTTTTCTAACATTTGACATTGTATATGATGCGCTTGACGCAAGTTCACCTTTTCATGTAAATCTCCACACAATTCTTGAAATTTATGTAGGACAGTTTAAACAAAACAATGAAGCATTTGAAAATTTGAATAGGGTATTCGTTATCAATTCTCCTCGCTTTCGTCGAATAAGTCATGTCTTGACACAAGTAACGTGATCGTATGGTTAACTTTTTAATGTGAAAACTTTTTCCTTCACAAAATTTTACGATGATTTATTTGCTTGAGTTTATGTATTGCTACAAACTGATAACATACTGCTGTTCACTTTCTCATTTTCCTGATTGTGTTCATAATAATGTAATAAACATTCGGCTACTGATTTTAGTTTATTGGAAAAGGAATGATTTTACGAGTACCTCGTAATTAATGGTCTCACTAATTTAAAGTTAGAAGCTCTACTAAGGCCACTAACACTATCGCCTCATGTTAGCCATTCACTTGTACTTGATAGATATCAGGGCACAGCAGACCATACAGGCGGGATTGTATTAGAAATCATTGCAGACGTATCGAATTCCAATCCACTTCGGATAGAAATCCTTGAAGGTAAGAAATATTTCTTCAAAGTATTTTTTGCTAAATCACTATGACCGCGTAGGCGATTTGATAGAGCACCTTTTTATGGAGAACGTATGATACGACGAATTATCGAATGTAGGTGGAAACATATTACCGATACGATATAATAGTTTAACAATCTCCGGCATTTTTCTCTAATTTCCCGCATCGCACACTTTCACGTCAATCTCTACCATGCCCTTAATTGCATCAGCTCTTTGGCTTTATAGCCGCATCTAAGTGATCAAAATAAGCCATTTTGTTTAGAAAACATTGTTTCTGTCAGATATTTGTACTTATTTTTATCAACGCTTTTCGTTTATCTATCATGCAGCATTATCTTTGTATTAGTATGTCGTCCAAATATACATACATGAAATATATTTTTATTTGTCTGGTAAGTATCGTATCTACACAGTTTTTGAATGTAATGACAATTAAAAAGTTGTAAAAAATCACGTAGAAGCGTAAATGTGTTGTAATTGGCGTCTATGGCCGAAACTGTGCGTCCCTCTGTGTTGCATCATCAATTTTATTACTGTGCCGTGGGTGTTACATAAATTGCTTTTGTTAATTAATAACACAATAACTTCAGTGTTACAAATTCTTAAAAGCAGGATGAAGAATATCTATGAAATTAATTTCAGCTGTGATTTGGTGAAAGCTTGGTCCATAAGACAGAATGTTTTTTACTTCTTCATCTTCATTTATTAATTCTCCATTTTTGTGTTTTGGTAATTAACTCCTATTACTTTCTTCAGTACTATCATTTGATTTTCTTCCTTCACCTTTCTTGCCACGTTACCCGTTACATTCATCAATGCTGCCCATTAAAGAATTTTTCTATGGAAGTGGGTGAATCATTTTTTTAAAACAATTACTCGCACAAAGCCGACAGTGCTTATGTAATGACCTCACAATGGGCGGTACCTTTCTAGGTCGCAAGTAACGAATAATTAATTCAGTTTCTACTGTGAGTACTCCTAGCATAACTTTTAATTTCCTCTGTGTCAGATTTTTTCTTTGTATCATCTGTAGTTTTGCCTTGTTACAAGATCGTTTCGGTATTATCCTTGGCTTCTTGGAAAATTATTAAGCGGGTTTCCATTCAGCTTAAAAGTGCTGTTTATTTTTAAAAGGAATTTTGTAGTTTTACTTCTTTCTTCAAAATCTTGTTTATCCTCTTTTTGTAACAGGAAATTATGATTTGTTGTTGAAGTTATAATGACTTATAGTTTGTAAGTCATATGCTAGGTAGTACATGGAGATAGTTATAAAGTTTAAATGCCAGTTATAACAATTTGCCCATTTACGGCATCTAATACAAGGATTGGTAGACCTTTTAGTGTCTATGCGTCATGATCATTCTATGAAGTCATAATAATAAGCGGAATTGTAGCAGATATTTCCCCAGACGAATATGATGCTTTTCAACTACTACCTACCAATAGAAATGAAGAGAACAAAACATTGAAAGAACATAAGTCTTTAACTCTTGAAGTATTTAAGACGTTCCGCGGAAGCCGTAAAAGCCTAATACCAAGTAACTCAGCACGTGTGGTAATCAAAATCACTATATTATATAGTTTGCGTGTTTAAATCGAGCGCCATATAACATTGATAGGCCACAGCAGACAATGGATGTTGCTCACAGCGTATAAATCACGGGTAATGGCTACGTAGTTGACGCGCTTTTTAAACTTATTGACTCTGCTATAGATATGTACTTTGTTGTTGGATTTTAAATCATGATGTTATTCAGAGTAAGTTTAGGTTAGATTTTTTCCGTGTAACAAAATTTAAACCTTATTGAAAATAAGGCAAGTACTGTCCTACCTACCTATACCTATGGTAAAGAATCACATGACGCCATTTTTCATAATCATTCTAATCTAAACAAAAAGTTTTTGTTGTACCTACAACAATCACAAGCAAAACATACAATATTACTAAGATCAGTAACTTCATTTAAGCTCATTTTTCCACTTTACTAACAAAAGCAGAAGCTCTTGGCACGTTTCCCACGTCAGTAAAGTTTATAATATTCAGTGAAAGAGACACCGTATTGTGCTATCTCTCTCTAGCTGAACACCTGCAAACGACGGTGATCGTCATGAGAAAATCTGAGGAAATCTAATTTCCTAGCAGGTGAACAAATTACAATAACCTTACTCAAAAATTGGTCTGTTCACAAAAAAGTTAAATCTAGTGACTCATAAAATGTTTAAATGCTGATACAGCAATTTTTAGTTCAGATCATTGCTATTTAGAGTTACAAAATGCTTAGTATAATAATACCATTAAATATTTTATTAACCATCAAGGAAATCAATGCGTTTATCACGCTATAATTTGAAAATATCGCATGACGTCTTAATAGGAACCTAGGTACATCTGGCCAAAAATCCAAAAAGATACAAACACAAATACAGTTTCGTAGAACTTGCACAATACCTATACGTAATATTTTATAAAAGTTTATTTCGGGCGCTTTGCTGGCGAAACTTGGGTGGGGTCAAGAAATAATTTGATTAGACGCCTTATTTGTTGTAACATTCTGGTAATTAACGAGTTGATAAGCCAATAGCAATTTCATACAATTTTAGTACTGTAGGTAGTACTAAAATCATATAAAATGGAAGTCTTTTCAAGATTTTTTAGTCTTTAAAATATATTTTTTTTTCAAGTATCATTTGCGCGCGACTGTACCGGTAGTGATGCACTATGCTACGTAATAATGTTTAATATGAAACTATTTTGAGGTTTAGAAGAAATTTCTAAAAAGCTTTGTATTCTCGAAGCACTTCTAGATAGGTAATTTAAATATGTATGTAGGATGCACATAAATAATGTCTTCCCTAGATTAAAAAAGCCACGACCACAACAAAAATGAGAGCGATACCCAAAAGATACAGCGATTAACAAACGATAAGTACTTATATGGAACATCAATTCCAAATCAAAAATTCACAAATAATATCGAGTCACGAAACCCTATTCTGAAAATCTCGGTAGTCGGATTCGAATACCGTTTGTCACGCTCTTACCGAGCGACAGAGATGGCTATATCCGATCAGCGAACAAAAGGACCCTTAGAAAATAAATTAAACCAGAATAATCCCCTCACATACCAGTATCACCCTATATTTAGTTGTTCTTCCTTAATTAGTGAAATGAAACCGAAGCGTGTTAAATATTAAGTTGATAACACCTTATTGAATAGATAAGTGTTATTATTTTATTTACCCACTACACCGCTCGCGTCCGGCACGCATACATAATGTAGCGCATCGGTACATTAAACTTACTGTTATAAGACAAAGATACTTTTTGTAAAAACACTATCCTTTGTCTATTCATCTCTTTCCTTCCAGAACTTTTAAATTCGAGAAAATATCGCATCTTCATCATTACATTTTCAACTTTTGATTTCCTATCTTCTTTGTAAATATAAATTCATATTCGCGTCACAACTTTTTAAATATTCATAAACATACCGACTTAAGTAATAAAACACTTTCAACGGTTCCCTAGATACTAAATTAATATAAAAGAAAGTAACTGTGCTACGACAGGTAGATTTAAGCGAGCAATTAAATTATTACGTGCTCACAAAAATATTTGTACACACAAACATTACATTACGTAAGAAATAGCCAATTAAAGTATCGACTCCTTTGTTTTAAAACAGAGAAAGTTTAGTAGGTCCAAAAAAAATTTAGTAAATTATAAAACATGTCTTAAAACTAATTCACATCAATTAAATATAAATTACCTGAACAATCCAAGAAACAAACAGTCCAAAAAGTGTGCAACACTTCAATTGATTAAAAATAAAAAAACTAAAAACAAAGATACGACACCAAACAATTTAAAATTCGAACGGATAAATTAAACATAATGCCAACGAGGTGTATCACATAAAACGATCAACTTAGCACTTGTCCAAACAGGCGAGCGGCGAGCGCTACTACATAACTAAGTGGAAGGCGAGTCGCGAACGTGTGCGAGTGACGGCTCCGCGCGCCGAACTGCGTCTGTTATCCCGTACATAAGTTGTGGTGATTTACAGAGGGCGCGCAGGCGGGCGAGCGGGCGAGCGCGGCCCATGATGCTCCCCTAGCGAAGGATACCTCATTATCCTCACTGTAATCCGTGTGCCTTTTTGATAATTTTTATTTATAGGGTGTCACTGATGGTGACCCCTTTTTTAATATCTCGTTGCGATTGCAAGCTTATCACGTAAACGCCACTTGTTCTTCAATTCTATTGAGATAAAGAATATTAAATTAAATAAAAATACTAAAATCTGAGTTTTAAAAGTTAAATACCGTTGAGATAATTACATGCTACCATCTGCAAAGGTCATATCTGAATTTATTGAAGTTGAAACAAAAATCCAATCCATTTGTATAACGCACGATCACAAAAAAATATTGCTCAATTGATATTCAAGGCTACAAACAGCTACGATTGTACATTTGTTGTACTGTATCTCGCTAATGTGGTGTAGACAATTAAGTTTGAAACCATTTGGAACGCTGCTGCAGTGAAATATTTTGATAATACATTAGTAATTAGCAGTTGAGTATTTGGGTCTAGGTGATCTCATTGTAGATAACATAGGTAAATTCCAAGAGGAACACAAAGAAGGCGGTCGTTTGGATGTTAAAATAATTCGCTTTACAACAATAAACAATAGACTAGAACATAAAAAAAACCGGCTTAGAATAAAATTGTATTAAGATTACAACGTCAATTTTAACATCTATGAGCATTTCTCTATAAGTATTAGAGCAAAACAAAATGAAGCTGTTAAACGTGCTCCTCTTATTGTTATTACTAGTGTTTTCCAGGCAAACACAGGATTATTTTATTTCCTTTCTTGTTTTGTCTTGTTCAATTCTACAGGGAAAATAGAAATCAAAATGTCTAGTCATTAGTTCGATTCCGGCTTTAGTTCTAAATTCAAACATGTCTTTTTTTACTTTTTTGCTCGGATTGTTCGTCACCGTGACTAAAGATTTGAGCAGTAACACCAACATCAGAAAACTAACTGCATAAAAAGGTTAAACCGTAGACTGTATCGACCTTCATCGATGTGTAAGCACGCACAATATTATAAACATTGGCAGCGGCTCTCCTCGCATTTGCATTATTCGTATTTCATTTCAACCGATTCTTATTATTATCTCTATTTAAAACTGGTGAATTCGAATTCTCAGTGCGAGCATTAATTGTGATTGCCTCATTAGTTAAGTAGTCGCAAATGCGACTGATGAGCAGGAGGTCCCTTATTTCATACCAAGAATTAACAATAATCAACTTACTGAGAAACTAAATTTTAATAACAACATGATGAGCGGTACAGAAAAAAAAAATAAGAGGGTAAGCGATCACATTAACAAAAGCAAATGTATCTATCTAGTAGCCAATCATCGACTAAGCATTACACGGATTTTTCCATCAAAGATTTCTCAATAGTAGCCATGTAGTCTGGACTTATGCCCGGCTGATGGCAAAAGGCCCGCCCCTATTACATGGGGCTTAAAATATAACTGGTGAATTGTGGGTATATCCACTACTAGACACTTCTACCTTACCCGTCGGGAGTTTTATATTTTCATTAATTCCTAATTTATTTACCAATAAACGCACTGCTATAGAACTGTCTACTGCATTCACATTAACTTCATGTTTAAAAATACTGGTTTGGTCTAAGATATTCAAACACAATGCAAATGCATTGATCACTTCACTACCATTCACAGCAAAAACGCGAAGCATGTTATCAAAATCAGTCGTTAAAAAGTTACTACCTGAGTCTGGGTCGCCCTTGGCCTCCGACGGCAACACAAGCCATATTCTATCATAATAGTTTACTAATAAACTTCCCGACCATTTGTCTAACATTTTTAAACAAACTTTCTTGACTTCTTCATCTATAAAAGTTACTTAGAATTCAGTTGTGAGATTTTTGTGTTTATATCGTATCTAAGTGGAGTTTATGCATTTATGAGCGATAGATAGTTAATGCAGAAACCAGTCTAAGCGGGACTGTGCTGCGCTTGTATGGTATCTTTGAGAATAAATCTCTCATCAAGCTTACTATTCCTAGCGAGTTTACATGGATTATAATTGGAGTCAAAGCACTACTTAAAGCGTTTGGCACAGATATGTGGCGATATGTTGCCAGCCCATCGAACATTACCTCAGGGAATTTACATTTAGGTACTACAAGAGTGAGAAAATTTAATTTTTAGAGTGAAGATCTCGAAACTTACGTTACAAAACGTCTAGTTAGTGATGTTCACCCGCTCTATAACAACATTGTCAAGATTCGTATGAATATCAATTGAACTCGCAGATTCTTGTAGTAATGATAATGTAAGAGTAGTTTCATCTCGATAATATGTTTCTGTTGAATAATTGAATACATTTAAATTTGAATGAGAGCCAAGCAGTGACACAAGCAGATGTCAGATCGACCCTCAAACTGCCATATTCAATCAACCGCGAAGGCGCAGCCCAACGCTTCTAGCTGTATAAAAATAATTGTCCTAACACTGATTTATCGCTATCATCCGATGTTTTATCTATTTGCGAACTTGGTCCGAATCCGAATGTTATTTATTCTTCGGAGAGTATCTATAGCCGACCAATAAGATTATAATAGGGTCGGAAATGTTTGGTCGGGTTTGAGAATGCGGAAGTCGGGAGCGAGCCGGAACGCATCGGTAGCGCTGGTAACCGCCGGGTTGGTGTAACCCGAATATCGGAGGACGGCAGGTCGAGGTTCAATAATTGCGGACCGTCAAGACTTTCACCTTCGGCGCGCGGCGGCCGCGCTCCAAGGCCACCGAGGCACCGTTCACCGTAACTTCCGCCCGCAGCCCGTGGCACGGGCGCGAGCTGCGAGCCGCGACACCGGCCGCCAGCGATCGCGACATCTCGCGCTTTTGCAATCAGAATTTCGGAAAGCGGTACCAGTGCAACGGCCTCAACTCGCCGACACAGCCAGAATAACGGTCGGACGAAGTCACTCGCAATTACGTAACACTCTCAAGGAAATGACAATCGGCTTTTTTTGCAAAGTGGAACGATTGATAGTGTCGAAAACTCGACAGATAACAAACGATATTTGGGGCATACGGCGGCTTCTGAGCGGCGCTAATGCTCGCTAATATAACAGTAACAGTAAGTGCAATGCAGACGATTCGTAGACGATTGCAACAGACAGATATTCTGAGACCAGCAAGTTTTATTAAAGCGGTTTATAATAACACAAAAACAGTTTATCTAGCGTGGCGTTACACCTTTTGTTATTTCATTAGTGGGTGTGAGCTACTCGGAGCGAGTTTACATGCGGACGGGCAGCGCGCGCGGCCCGACCGCCAGAGCGACGGACGCACCCGACCCATATTTACAGTGTAGGTACGCTGAGTGTACCATCTCATTCCGCTCGTTAAATCGATGCTTTTAATAGAGATGATGGCTCAAGACTCCATTATATTTAAATAAACGGGAACGCAGGCACGTGCGAAATGTTAACCTGACACAATGTTGATGCCGTTTAGATTAAACCCTGAAAACAGGATATTTTTAACCATGCGGAGAAACGGAATGTCACAGGTCGCGATAATTCCAGAAAAGTCAATCTTGCTGAGGCAGCAAGATTGACTTTTCTGGAATTCGTAAATGAAACAGAGGTTCTAGGAAAACAGTTTATCATTAATTTCGATAAAGTATGTTATACATTATGTATGACATCAACCGAGGGTAAACTTTAACACCTCATACAATGGCATCGCCAAAAACCTCCGTAAATACAAAGACAACGACCGATAAATTTTCGAGGTCACGGAGCAGCGGTGGACACGATACCCTTAAATTTTCGTTATCACCAATCTATTGTGTGACGTCAGAGATAACGCTATGTGCGAATAACGCTATTACATATTAATATTGATAAAAACAAGGCTCACAGCGCTGTTGGACAATAAAGATAGAACATTTTGATAACTCTTTAAATATAGGCCAAAAGTTGTATTCGTAAGAACAGATGTTTTGATAATTCTTAAAAGTTATGATTATGATTTTATATTGCCAGCCGAGATTGAAAGTGTTTGAATACGAACGCCTGTGGAGATTATGCAAATAAATAATAAGATCAATCGAACTTCCTGTGCTAATCACACGAGCTGGCAAGAAAACAAAACGACAGGAAATTAACAGAATTACCTTTGTAGACAGTAAGTTGAAGATTGAAGCACTTTACTTTAACGTGGAGATATTTATTAGAGATGATATCACGGTAGATTTGTGTACATATTGTGTTAATACTTCTGAGAATTTATAGCACACCGTACGTAATGGTGGAAAAGTAGTAACATTATTATAATCGTCAAACTTAGTTGTATACGGGCTATACGGCCGAGCTGGTGTTGTTTGGAAATTTCCACTAGACAAACAATACGTTATGATCTCGATGTTTTTCAACATCAGCCGTTGCGTTCGAGATGTGAGTGACGTGAAGAAAGTAATCGGGTCATAAAATAATGCGAGAATAAGATGGTCAGCTGGGAAAGGACGTATTTGTTGGGTAAGGTCGGACAACATTAGATAATGGTCGCCAAAGATAACCACCATGTCTTAAAGATTGGGACAGAAATTGTTTCTTTTTTTTTAAATTCAATTTTAGAACTTTAACATTAAGGGAATCATCTGCCTAGCCTTTTCCCAACAATACTGGGGTCGGCTTCCAGTCTAACCAGATGCAGCGGAACATCGTAGGGTTATTAAGCGAGAAAGATCAATAACACACCTTAATTAAAGTGAACAAAACTATAGTAAACGTCAAGTCATCGGTTGAGTGAAGCCTGGTTAAAAAAATAACTTTATTGTACAAAATTCCAAAGCACAAAATATTTCATTTTTCAAATGATGTAACAGGAAACAAACTTATTTAACCGTTATGTCCTGTTGCCCCAAAGACAACTTTATAAATATTAATTTCAGGTATTATGCAAATTATATAATACTAGCTTCTGCCAGCGGCTTCGCCCGCGTGAAGTTTGAAATTATCCCACGGGATCTTATTACCGGGATAAAAAGTATCCTATGTGTTAATCCAGGTAATAAACTATCTGTGTGCTAAATTTGATCCAAATCCGTTCAGTAGTTTTTGCGTGAAAGAGTAACAAACATCCACACATACATCCATACTTACAAACTTTCACATTTATAATATTAGTAGGATAGTAGGATTCCAAATGCATTTTTCCATTATACAATTATTTGGTTCAAAACGGCAAACTTAATTCATAAATAATAGTAAATTGTTTTGTTGACACCTATTGAAATTCCAGAAAAACAACTAAAATTATAAAATTCGCTCAATGAAGTTTTCAGGCATTGTTTACAACCAAATAGTTTATAAATAATGTTGACGATATTATGGCGTCGTAATTTAATCTGTATAATTAATTATAAAATATTTATTGTCATTTTTATTTGAATTTAAGCGTCCATCTTAATTATTCAATTGATCTGTTTAAATGCGGAAATAAATAGTATAAGTTCTACTATTAGACATTCCGTATAATAACGATGCATAACACGTTATCTCAATAAACGCTATATTACCTAGTTTATAACTTACGTAAGTTATATCTAATCGTTCGAAAATTCAACAAACATTGTGGGTAAACTGTTAAAATAACTCTTCACTGGGAACAATCTGAAAAACCGATATGAAATACAGTAATCTGGGTCGTAATTGGAACGTTTTTTAAGACGATCCTAAGCTACATTCGGATACACCGAAGGATTATCAGATCGATAAAAGTATTTGCAGATTTCCCCAATACTTTATTAATTGTTGAAACAGAAAATTACACGCCATTTCATCCTTTGAGTTCCATATTAATTGAAATGAAACCAGTAAAAAGGTGTGTGAACTTCCTGTTCTTTATTTGAATAAGGAAAAATAATTTGGGACTTTTCAAATCGTTCCATTCCAAAATGGTAGTGGTAGTTAGAACTATGAACGCATAGTTCTAAATATTGTTCATAGTTATGTCAACCTTAGTTTTATGGTTTTCATAGGCGGTGCTGAGTCTCGAGCGACTGGAGCTAGTTACCACGAACGGACGCAAATCACTGTGATCGCTAGCGTTCGACTTTCTGTTTCACTAGAAATATTGTAACTAAATAAAGAACACGGACAACTAATTAATGTAGCAGAAGCTGTATTTTCATAGACACGAAGCATCTCATAGAGTAACGTTCATTGTAATTTTGGTTAGAAAGCACATATTTCTTGTATTAAAGTTACACTTTCACTCTTTTTATTGCTCGTATAATGCCCACCATTGAATGGAAACCTGATGTTTTAACGCGCAAAATACTGATGTCAGTCAATCAACCTCGTGACCTAGTAATTTTAATAATTGATAAATAATTTTGACGTGTGGGTAGATTTAGTCTTCTATAATTTAACCTTGTAGCTATTTTAATGTAGATTGATACCCACCATTTTCGACTGCCTCGTAGGACTAGTGTCCGCAAGTAGGACAGCTGCCTTGCTGAGTATGAGGTCCCGGGTTCAATTCTCGGGTCGGGCAGTGTTATTGCGTTTTTACGTCAGGAGTTTCTCAGTAGCCACGGAGTCTAGTTTTGCTTCCAATTGATGACAATAGGCTCTCCCCCTATTGAATTGCCCTTAAACGTAAGTATGTAACTCAGGCGAAATGCTACTATTAGATACACCTCTGCTGTCTTACCCTACAAATAATGTAAGTAGCGAAGGTAGATTAAAATAGGTAAGCAACGGGTGTTACTACCAAAAATTTTGTAAATCTGAATGTTTACGTAATTACCAAATGTCAGTAGAACTTGTGAGTCCTCGTGAGTAAATAACGCCGCATCTTGCCTGATTAGAAGTAATAACTTAGCATACTTTTATGTTTAATTATCTAACACATAACGTAACACATAGCGTGCTGTAGAGTTGTAGCCTGTAGTACCTATATACCTATGTATAAATGAACCTACTTATATACTATAACTAATTAAAAGATTGCGAGAATTCATTGTATTGGTTAACGTTCTTACTAATAGTGCAGTGATTACGCTCGATTCTCGATGTTGAACAAAAAGACTGACTACGTGGTACCGCGGCCGATAAAACCCGAAGTGTACACGAAAATAGTCGAGTCGACCGTTCGTGGCACCGATACGCGACGAGGCTGAGTGACGTCGACTCTTGAGTCCTTGATTATTAAAAAAGCAAGTGACAGTTGTGTTCTGTGGTTGTTGTGATTAGTTTTATTCGGGTCATTAACTCCTTAAGTTTATGTTTTGAGTTATTTCAATTCGAAAGCCACACATTGTTTAGCACAAACTTCTAAGCCAACAGTACCACTGTAATACTATTAGTAGGCAATGAAACGGTACAAAACAAAAAACACCATTTGACCTATAACATAACAAAATAACGTCACAAGCTAGATTGCACACTACGTTGACGTATAGTAATTTGTGTTAAAATATTGAACAGAAGTTAACAAACCAAATTATTATTCATAGATAGGCAATATTACTGAACAAGTGGGTACATTATTAATGTATTTACCACGGGACAGTCATCGATGAATGACACATTCCCATTACGTGATTTATGGATAGTTGTCGCCAAATAAACCATTTGCAATGCTTGTAAAGTACTGGAAATGGAAGTTTTCTTATAATAAGTATAAGAACCAAATCTAGAACATATTTTCAGTTCTTAGATCAAAAACCGACCCTTTTCGAAGCCACGTAAATTATAAGAGACTTAAAAAATATATCTAAAAATGTTTTCCACTGAAAAATTACTGGATTTCACTGTTAAAAGGTTTATTTATAAAGACTCGATAGCCATTCATGTAATCCTATCGTCAATAGTCACCGGAATTAGTTAAATCGGATCGCTACCTCAAATGTCCAATAAAACAGTTTTGAATTACAAACCGATGAAATTACACGATTCAACTGCAGTAACAACGTGTCAGTCAGATAAAATACATGATTTATATTGTAATAAATTGACACCATTCGGTACTAGTACGACGGAGTAGATATAGATAGACATTTTTACTACCTACATCTGTGGTAAATTCTGAATGTGGCACTTTTAAACGTCAAACTGACATCATTTTGACATTTCCACATTTTGGCGCCTTTCACTAAACTTCAGCCAACTAAAGGCGGGAAAACACAGACCTAAATCCAAAGTAGGTAAGTAAGAATAAGACATACCGATGCATTTTTTTTTACAATCAGCGCCACCTTGGACTACACTGTACTTCTTAGTGTTTCAGAGGAGGGAAGAAAAGAGATGCTAGTGATGATGACAGACTTTTTACTTATATTGGATATTTATGTTTTGTGGCACCAGAAAAGCCAAGGCTTAAGAAACACCTGAAAGCAAGATTGTGCATAGCCTATCGAAGATAGATATCGTAATAATAGGGTAAATACAAAAAAAAATATCATAAACACTTACAAACGACTCGAATGGCGTATTGGTAGTGAAGCTGCCTTGCGTTCATAGGGTCCTGGGTTCGTGTGATGAGCATGGACATTTGTTTCCGAGTCATGGATGTTTATATGTATAATAAGTATGTATTTACAAACAAAAAGTATATATGTAGTATATCAACTATCTGGTGTCCACGACACAAGCCTTGCTTAGTGTGGCACTAGATGGCGCTGTGTGTTAATGTCCAGCGATATTTATTTATTTATTTATAAACGCTTTAATTATTTTTTAAATTAAGTATTGCTAGTGTGAAGTGTGAATTGGTTAATTATTAAAAGGGAAACTATCATTGACATTAGACAGGGTAATCATTGAGTTACTCCATGAAGGATTGTTCTATACACAGAACTAAAAGACAGAAAAGAAAGAAAAAGCATTTATATTAGCCCGAGGCTAAACATAAACCAGTAAAAAAAATTAAACATAAGTAGTGGAAAAAAAACAAAATCCTAAAAAAAAAAACAAAATACTTACAAACAGACAAACACTCAAACACTACTTGGTTGCTAATTATTTTTCCTTTAGTAAGTTTAACGTTTAATTTAAGTACATTTTACTTCATTCTTATCAACTTCTTTCTTACATTGACCTCGCCTACCCAGAAAATTGTCGGTACTATTATACAACTTAATGCTAATTTGACTTTGTTGTAGAATAATACTGTTATTCTTTTAAAGTCTTTATTTTTATACAAGTATAGATACATATCTTATTTATGAAATAATACAAGATTTTCATTAGCTGTAGAATGTAGGTAACATCCGTAGTGATAAATAAAAAATGTGGAACTATTCTATACATGCATACCTACCCTGGTCTATGTTTGTTAAATTAAATAATAATGATGTAGATTATATATATAAATGTTTATTTTTAAGCGACTTCAAAAAGAAGGAGGTTCGTAATTAACTTAACCTATATGGCTACGTCATTCGTTGTCTATGGTGGGAACTACGTCTTTTATTACAAACATTTGACGTCGTACACATGGCGACATATGAAGCTATACGTATCCCGTAACCTTTTTTATATTTTTTTTACATAATAATACAAATAATACACATCGAGAAAAATCGAAGTAAATCAATCAATTAAAGGTCACCGACTTCTGAAGCTAGTTATTTTTCACTTTTTTGTGTTTTAAGTAGGTTTTTTTTGCGATTTTTTTTTATTTCTGTAAATGAAAACTTCTTTAGGCGCGTTGGTTCACTTTTTGAGTGAATAAAAATCATGGAACTCGCGTGACCGTCACCTAACGTTTCGTAGCACTCGTAGCCCATCCGCTACGGCGTAGCACCACTAAGGCGTGCGCCGGCACAACACGTAGCAGATAAGCAGATATTGATTACTTACTTAGTTTTTTCACTTCTATCGGCAGTGCCCAAAACTGCCCCACATGTTTTTTTTATTTAACTAGTAGATAGTTTGTACTAGGTACTTAGTTTATCTATACATATTTATATTAAACCGTTATTCTACCGAAGAGAGTCTATTTCAGTAAGTAAAATGTGACTTTTCCCCAAAGTTGGGTATCAAACTATAGCTGACTGTTGCTCAATAGCAGCCTTAAGGGAAAGGGAATAAAGATCACTATAATTTTGACAAACTTGCCATTGTATAAGCAACCTAACAAAAACTTTTGCTACGAACCTAGAGATACGTTTGATTTTACAATGATGCAAATTTAAAGGTAAAAAAAAAACAAAAAAGAATCTTTGCATAACCCATATAATCGGATCTCTCATTGTACGGGATATCTATACAAAGCGAGACCATGTTATACGGGATACGGATAGCTTCATATGTCGCCGTGTGTACGACGTCAAATGTTTGTAATATAAGACGTAGTTCCCACCATAGACAACGAATGACGTAGCCATGTAGGTTAATAAGTTAACGCAGAAAATAAAACTGAATAACATCAAAAGGTAAAGTTCAAATAACCGTAGTAAAGAAAAACCTTGGGTATATTCTAGCTAGGCTCATATATCGTATTTTATCATTCGCTACTAACGTTGGCAAAAACCAATATTTTACCCACATTTGGCTGTATGACGTCAAGAAAGATATCATTTAGACGTTTCCGCACTAAATATTCGAAACTAACGTCAGTATTAATAACTAAGCATGGTTTTATAAATGAAACGTAAATTAAGTAGTTACGCAAGCGCATATAAATTAGTCCACATCAAATCTTGGACAACGCCTAAATATTTACTGGAATATCAAGATGTCGTCAAGTGCAATAAACTCTCCGTCACTAGAACAATAAGTATTCAAGACATGCCTTAAATAACAATGCATCATTTTTTATTGTCCACTAATAAATTAACACTAAAAAGGTAATCTGTAAATTATCGATTTTACTTAACGTGTATGTCGGGTCGTTCACACTTTGACAAGAGCATCAATTAGCCATAGACTTACTAGTAATGAGGTGACGTAAACAAAGTATTTACGCAGCATATTAATTCTCTATGGTTAGGATGAGAGGGCTTGAATGAGCGCTGAAAAAAGCCATGCAGCCTTTTGCAGTGGAACTTACACTAATTAATTACAACAAGTGGAGCAGCCTAGCTACATATTTCGCGTTTGTATAAATATAGGTATTAGCTAGCCCGAACCCCGTTAGTTAGAACTCGTAAATCGTATTATGGCAGACTTTGGAACCACAAAGAGCTCTCTAGTGATTCTTTTAACGTTGACATTTAGCTTAGTACTAGAATAACTAGAACCATCCATGTGAAATACTGACACGTGTGTCGTGTAATCTAAAGGCCAATAATCTGTGTCTAATTGATGATAGGACACCACTCGCCATAGACTATAGACTAATGGGCAATGGCGTATGACAGTAGGTGCCGCATTATCGCGAACAGGGTCATTCAACTCAAACATATAAGAAAATTACAGATTTGTTCATAGATAAAAATAATTGTTTGTGACGTAAAAAACCTTACTACTGACTGATATACAGTCACAGCCATGAAAACATTATTATTAGTGATATTTTTAGATATCAATGTCACTTTGAGCACACTTGAGTGATATTTGCCAAGTGTCAGTGACTCTGTTGCGTATTATTCATAATACTAACGTAAGTAAACATTCCTATATTACCCTATTCCCCTGACATCTTTTAAAAATAAAACTATGTTAGTAAGATTTTTTTGTTCTAGAATGGTAATTTTTGAATTTGGATCGGTCTAGATAATATCGTTAGCGCGTCTACATTCCGAAGCTAGATCAATTTTATTCGGAATATTCGTTAGAATACAGTTGCCGTGTCATTGAAACTTCAAGTTTTTTTTTTAATGTTATCACAAACCACATTATTATTCCTGCGGTTTATTCAATAGCATAGACAAATAATAATGACCTATAAAAAATGGCATATGTATATTTTTTAAATGTTTGAAAACAGAACGCCAACGTCTGTTGACAGTTCTCCACCTCACCCAAATGAACCTCTCTTCATGACTTGATAACCAATTTATCATTTATTTATACTCCTTTATTAAGGCGAAACGTTACGTGTAATGAATTTAATGCTTCATCGTATCTATTTGTTTACGAAAACCGTATTCGTATAAAATTTTGCCTTCCCGGAGGTAATATCTTGTTTTCATACAATACACGGGCGTACGAAAAGTCAATTAGATATTCAATATTAGTGTTATGAATGGGCCGTGTATTCCCGCGCGAGAACCTGTGACACGGCCACCATCCATTTTGTCAACTTAAGTACCTACCTAACACTTGAAAGAAAACATTAAAGTTCAGCTGGTAAAGTACAATTCACGGTCAATACCTATTTAATTATTTAAATTTAGAGTAGGTATAAAATTGATTTCAGTGCGTTTTGTTCTAGTTTCCAATGCTACAATGTAACCCCCCATTGTTGAGCAAATATTACAAGTACTACTTAATGTTGGAGGTCAGAATGTTAGATTTATTAATTCATAAAATACGGATTTCAAATCTACAAAAAAATAGATGAAAAAAAGCCCTTAAAAAAGAAAATTGATTTACAAATTCTGCCAAAAGAAATAAAAGGAATGACGGATTCGAACGATGTTTGTAAGCATTCAAAATTTAAAAAAAAATTAAGTAATTGAAAAGGCTAAGAGTTGGACTTAACTTTTTTATGCGTAACTACGTGAAAAATGTACTTTGTAACGTATAGTCTGGGTGGGAGTGATCTAGACCCAGACAGTTGGCGCACACCGTGTTGGGTTCACTGCACTACTCGATGGACTGCGTCAGTCTGGACTCGAGAAACTTTCAACTTCCAATGTTTTTATGCCCGCCGTTAATTAGATGCCGTTTAACTCTTCATTTGTCAACTTAGCTGATCAATTTGAATTTCCAATTTTGTTTAATAGACCGCGAATTTTATTCAATTTATTTCCATGTGGGTTTTTGATGGCATCGATTTGTTTGTTTTGGAAACTACGCCGTAAAATTGGAGCATCCAGTAACTGGTGTTTTGATGTTACTGAGAAAGAATGTGTTAACACTCAATAGCCATGGCTAACAGTCGTTAAAATTTAACTCCTTCACTAATCATGCTCACAGGGAAATATTGTCAAAAAGGCGGAATTTTAACAGCACCTATTATCTTCTCTTCAACACCGTAAATTAAACTGGTAGGTAGGTACGAAGACCGGAGGAGTCGGTGGACTGGTGGCGCAACGTTGTTGATTCCGAATTAGTTGGGCGAGCGGTCGGTCGACCAGTTGCTCGATTACAATCTGTTTTCTTTGTCCGGAACGCAGCACTCGGAGCGATCCACGGACGAGTCGCGCCTCAGCCAGTGACATCTGTGAATCGGTTTAGGCGACAATCTTTATGAAAACTGCTATGTGTGGCTCCAAAGATGCTTTGCCACTGGCTAGCCCACGGGCTACCTATGGGTTCCGAGTTCCCGCCAGGCGCGTTTTTATTTTTATTCCAGAATACGCGACTCGGAAATGAATTTGCATCGCAATGTCGGAAAGTCGAATCGTTTAGTTATGATCTCGATTAGAATAAATCGGACGGAAACAACATGTTTTTGTTTGTCGACAATAAACATCGTAAATGCGCAACATGTTGTCCTATCTGTTTGAGATAGGTAGGTAGGCACCTACGCTATTTTAAAATGTTAATGCGTTACATGCGTACATTGGAACGTACGTACCTTAACGTTAGTAATTAGCGGGTAATTTTATTTAAAAAGGTATGATTTAGTTAATTTTTAACAATACTTACGTAAGTATAAATTAATTTATTATGAGGTATTTCGAAACGAATATTTATATTTACATCGAAGAGAAACATAAAACCGAAGCTATGGTATACAGGTGGAATTACGAAGTCAAAATATGTGTTATTGATTCCATCCGTGGATAAATATAGGTAATTCCGTGATAAGTTGTTAAACTTCATTCGGGTTCGGGACTAGTGTGAGTTAAGATAAACTTTTTATCATAAACATAATAACTTAATAAGTAAGGAAAATAAGCTTTTAATTTAAATTAATGATCTAAGTAGATTCTGTTTTTAATAGTTTCTGTTTTCCTTGGCATTGCATTAAATAAACTAGGTGGGCACAGTAAGTAGGTGAAAGTGGGTATTTCCGTGGCTAGATGTTGAAGAAAAGATTTAAATTAACCATTTGAAATGTTCATTACCCAATGGACTTACTTTATTATTTTCATACAATTTCACCGAAAAACCGATGCTCACTAACTAGGGCGCCATATTCTATTCAGACAGATTACGCGAAAGTAGTTCGAATTCCGAACGCTCGGTGGTGTCGTAAGTTTACGCGACCACGCCAACTAGAGCTCCGGCAAATTAGTCGGCGTCCTCCGCTCGGCAGGTTTCCCTCAGCGCGGAGAGGGACGTCGCGGGTCCGCGCCAACCGGTGATCGACTAAGTACCTTTCACGATCTTGAAGCGCGTCACTTTCCCCGCTCTAGTGAGTTTTTTCGAACGTAACAACATCACGATTACATCAATATCGCATGCGGATCGTTCCGCGTGTAAGGTGCACCTGTGAATCGGAACGCATCGGCCACTGCAGGCTGGCTGTATTGTGCTGCCTCTGCTGATTGTTTACTTATTGACGTTGACATTACAGCTGAGATTAATAGCGGCCATCTTTGAACTAATGGCGCGCTCATTATTACGTGATGACTTAATAAAGAATGTTACGAATGTTATTTTCTATTTCCTGCACTGCAATTAGTTAGGTAAGGTAATATGGTCGACATTATGAGCCCCCTGGGGCGGTGCAGCGATTAATAAAGTTTGCCTAGTTTTTATTTTGTTTTATTAGTGTCATTTTTGTAATGGTAGGATTAAACTCAAGTATACGTATGTTTAAAAACAGTATAAGTTAGTACTTCGCTATTATTTATCGCATGCATATTAATCTACTTATATTAAAGCTCCCTAAAACCTTCAATACACAATTTTTTTGGCGTTCAGGTGTTCAAGAATAACAGGATGTTTAATACTTTTTCATCGTGACTCTTAGTAACAATGGGTTGAAAAAAGTCCGCCATGTAAGTAAAGAAAGCATAGTGACAGAGTTACGTGGTGGGTCGCCGTTAGCGTCAGCAATGATGGATGACGCACGGCACGCCTGCGGTACTGCCGTACAACGAAACGTAAGCCAGCACTTGATAGCCGCTTTCGAAACTGTATTATCATGAGGCCTTATGGATACCTACTGTCTCCTAGAAAAACTATATGACTAGGTACTCCAAGTACGTACATTTAACAAGGGAATTTCACATTTAATAGGTATCATAGTACTTCACTATAATTAACCCATCTACATTTATTGAAGTTCTTAACTTTTAAATCCACAAGACGTAGAGAAAGAAAAAGCATAATATTACTCGCACAGGACAAAACACATCAAAATTATGAGTAAGTATATTTAAATAAGCCTTTATAAGTCTTGAATCGTATTTTTTTCTAATAAAACGAAACATATGGTTCATTTGTTTTGGTTGGTTGGATCTCTATTGCAATCTTAATTAGCACTTACTATATAATAGGTACACCTACCTGCTTCATTGGTTTTCATTCAGATTTTGATTAAAACTGGTAGGATTTAACATTTTAACTCGGTCAATATTTGCAAAAGGATTCATCACTTTACGAAGCATACTTAAATGGTTTCCGTACTTCGTTCTTAATCGCCATAATCGACTTGACTATGTATCTACCCATAGATAGCTTTACTCTAGCTCTAGTAAACAAACAGTAAGTAGGTACAGTGGGGTAGCAGCAACAGACCTACCAAGTTTCCTTATACGTTTTATTGTCTTGATAATTTTCGAGATAGTTTGTTCGGGCCAAACAAATTCGGTCTATTTGGCCTACATTTACCGCAAACTGTACCAATGTACGTTCACACGGCAGATTTGTGTTCAAATGTTTACAATATACATAGCGCCTCACCGCATTACCTGAAACTATCCGGCTTCCAGGGATTTAATCCATAAAGCATAAAACGAGGTACAATATTCTACGTTATCTGTGGTCGGACTATCGACTGTCGGAACCAATAATCGAACCGTCAAAAAGCGCTATAACAATTTTCTCGGTTTATAGAATACGCCCGCCCCCTCTTAAACTATTTACGAACATGATTTTGCCACAAGCTTCGAGATTTTGTGAATTAATTATTTAATCTGTGCCCGATTAATGAGAACCGGGGCTTAATTTCGTTCTATTTGGTTTTTAAATTTTCGGAGAATTAACGTTATATAAATTACCGATGTAGATTATAAACAGTAGGTACCTGCTTAGTTAAGAATTTCCCCTCGTTTTATTTTAAAAGACCGTATTTTCAATACTCATTTCTCTATTGTGTTAATATAGGTAATTGCAGTAATAAAGAACAAGACATAGATTTGTGTTCTCCTTAGATAAAAGCATATCATTGGATATTAAGAAGGTTGATTAAAAAATATTGTAATCTTCTTTGTGGACAACCAAGTAAGTTGATAAATAGGTGAAAGCTTGATGTAAGTAGGTACTCGTAGTGGTGGTAATCAATAAATGTAGGTACCGGATACCTGGTTATTAGGCATGGTTGGCAAGTTGGCTCATTAATTTTGAAGTCAACCTTGCGCTATGCCACGCTATCAACCTATTTATAAACTTTTTTTTTTTTAAAAACCTATTGTTTTAAACCTAGATACTTTTTAGGCCAGGACAAAAAATAACTAAGTATACTTAACACTTTTCATCAAAACTTTAAAACTTTTTTATCTAATAAATCAAAACGTAAATAAAGGTCGCAATTATTTGCATTATTCATAAATCGTTACAAGGATAAAAATTTGAAGGCTAATTAATTAGGATACAATGTAAAACGAGACGCCAAAATCGATTCACAAATGTCGGATCCGATTCACAATATTCATCGCGTAAATCGAGCATTCTATTTGTTTGAACTCGAGTTTCAACGTAGGAGAGCATATCGTACGAATTCCATTCAGCCGAGCCGCGCTGACGAAATAATGTAATATCATATGAATTAAAACACGCACGATAATGTACTCTATTCCTCTGTGATAAAGATGTTACAGTATTTGTATAGTTTATCGCAGCACGGGCGTATATCGAAAACGCACCAAGCTTCTATTTTTAAAATCGATGCGGTGACCGAAGTGGGACATTTGTATAGCTTTTTCAATTAGGGAACAGTTAGAGACGCTGCGGTTACAAAACGTCCAAGGTGGCGCATTTATCTTTATTTTGAACGCTTTCTTTTAGTCGGCCAAACTTCAATAAAATTACACTGCATTCTAAACAAGATTTTACTCCATAAATATAATCGTTGTTTGAATTACACCAAAATTAAGTCAACATTAAAGAAAATAAATCTGTGAAAAACGTTTTAACACATCTTTACTTACAAAAGTCGAAATAAACAATGCCAAATAAAATATAGGTTAATTTTAAATATAAACGAAGTGGTTTTTATTTAAATAAGGGTTTCACGATCGCACTTTTAAAACACCAATGATGATGTTAATTTAAACGATATTGCCGCGTTATGCGAAAAAGATGGCGGATTGCCAAAGGGATTTACCATGAACCACGCTTTGTTGTGAGATTTGTGTAAGCTTTGGTAATAAAATGTTAGTATATGGTAAATTAGGTCTCTGTTTGTAACATACTTTATTTGTAAATTATGAATTACCAAACGTAATAGTTATTTATGATACTAGTGCGGTAAGTTGGTTTTTACAAACTAGTAGACGAATGTAAGCCTGAGACGAAGTCGAAGGCTTACCATAGTCACGAGTTTGTAATTTATACCAATTTCTGCCCGTGTGTCATACAACGTTTTTCAACACATTTGCGAGAAAATTATTAATTATATTAACCACGCTATAAAATTTTTGTAAATCATTAAATAGCGCTAACGCGATTTTGGCGGAAAGAAACTGTTTTCTGCCATTTGCACCTCATTCAAAATATCAGTTGGAGTAGATTCCATATTAAACACCTGATTCCTAATAAACTCATAATATTATTTTGTTTATCAGTCGGAAAGTCGCAACAATCTTTGACTTTTTTATGAAAATGGCGCGAATTTTCAAATGGCGCCACATGTACGTAGTGAAAATTAGAACTACATCTTTCGTCACACTTACTCTTTATATTAAAGTGAGACAGACTTATTGAGCAAAAGCACTTCCAAGGAGGTTTGATCACTCAGCCTTTTATTTATTTATTTATAATCCTTTTATTTTTTTTGGAAATTTAAAAAAAAAACCGTAAAGAATACGCACGGTGCTATACAAAGGGGCGTGCGGTAAAATAGGTACTTAGGTGAGAGTACCTATTTTACCGCACGGTCCGTTGTATGGTGCGTACTTCCAGGCTTCGTAAATGCACTTTTTGGGCAAGTGTGTTGTGATTTAATTTAGAATGTTGACATTTAGCATGAGGTCCTGGGACTCCTGGCATCGGTTCCAGGACGGGCAGAGTGTTATTGGGTGTTTTGTAATGAAGATGTTTTTAGAAACACCCACAGAGTTTGGATTTGAGCCTGATTGGGTGGTAGTAGGCTCGTACCTAATAACCTATGATGCTTTAACATTAGTGGCGAAAGTTGGGTGTAGGTAAGTAACACCTCTGCTTAATAACCCTTCGGGAATAACAATCTTTATTTGGTTTAAAAAAAATAGCCGGTTATTCTAGAGGTGAGCCCTTCTCGCATAAGTAAGAATATGTACCTGTAACAGGTACAAGTAATATCTAACCAAACGCTTTCTCCGTCGCTCGCGGTGCGTTCAAGCGTGGGTAATATCATCGCTGCCTACACTGTAACTCCATTGTTTTCTTACTTCATCGTCTTTTTATATGAATTACAAATTGCCAGTGTGCTATTGAACGTACGAGTATTACAGTTCGATTTATGTATGTAAGGCCGGCGAAGGTACTGATCTTCGATAGAACATTCCTTTCATAACCTAACGTTTGTTTCGCCTTTCCGGTAGACTCATTCGTTCCCGACTTAAAGATTTTCATTAATTGCTGTGTCGACCAACCCCAGATTGTTTAAATAAAAATAGTTACTTCACAGTCATATTTTCAAGTGAAAGATGGACGTAATAAAAACTATCTAGTACTTACATAAATAACTTGGATATTTCAAGAGCTGGAGTTAGTTTAGACCGTGAAAAAAATTGATGGTTCAAAGGAACTTGGTTTGCGTCGGTTTTCCTCATATCAAAAAGGTCGAAGCGATCAATCGGATCAACGAAACACTTGTGAATCGTAATTTGTGAAACACAAAGAGAACGGGCTCTTTTAGTTTCGTACGAAATAACAATTCTAACTGTGAAACTGTTTAGGTCACATCTCAATCAATAATAAATAGAAATAAGGGTCGTGCAGAAAAAAATACAGAAAAATAATCATTTCTGTCAGGTAGGTACAATTGCTTACACCTGATTAGTTTTGGTAAATAAGCAAACTGAGGTTTACCTACTTTCAGACTAAAACAATAAAATATATCAAACTATAACACAAAACAATTTAGCATATTAATTGTACCAACAGATAACATATTATCAGATAAACAATGAACGATAAGTTCTATTCGACGGCAAACTGACTAGGACAGTGGAACTGTTACTAAGTATAATGTACACAAATACTGTACTTATTGCAAGTAACTGTTACTAATTAGTTAGTATTCGAGTACTCTGTACTATCAGTGACAATCGGTTCCGATTACAGGTATACTAAGTGACACGGCGAGAGCTCTAAGCAGGTAATGTCATTCACAGCGTGGTCAATCAACTTGATACTGCATAACGTATGTCGACTGACTCATTATCAGTAAGTAGGTACCTACAGTCATTGTTTAGACATTGTATTCATAACTCTTGAGTACGGTCCTTTCCCAGTGAGTTTACGTCTAGCTATTTCTAAGTTGGCAAACCTTTTTTTTTTTTTTTTTTGGGCCTGTTCGAAAGAGATACCGCGGCCCCGGAACGTAAAAGGCGAGGAAGGAACATGGATGGTTTTTAGTCAGTAAGAGTCTGACACTCCCTCCCGCTCCGCCCAGAGTGGGGGGGGTCATTTGATGATTTCCCATCCTTAAAAAAAAAAAAAAAAAAAAAAGTTGGCAAACCTGAGGTTTACATTATTTACCAGTGCTGTCCTCTGTTCTGACCTTCCAGTTCTTTTTTGCGCTCGCTATTAAGTTAGCCAAACTGAAGATTGGGGAATTATTCAAACCACACATCATGTTAACCTAGCTAGCTACATAATCATAAACTTTGAAAGGACTATGGAACATTTTTGACAGTTTTTTTCACTCGCATTTAAGTTGGCCAACCCGTGGTTTGTTTAAAAAAATACAGGGGAATCAAACCACAGAATGACCAACATAATAACCAGATTACCAGAGGTAAATTAAACGTGAAAGGACAGTACAAGGTACCTGCTACTAGGGGTGACCCGATTCGTTCTTTGCCTATGATTGATCATAGCGTGATCAGTTGCAATCGTCTAACAGATTGCTGTAATTCGAAACAGGTCGAATGGTATACTGTGGTTAGGGTATCGAGTTTTATGAAAAATTGTTTTCCAATGTCCTTTATTTGAATTCGTTTCTATGTGTAACCTACTTTCGGGAACAAATGTTAATGGTTCATATTCTAGTGCAAAAATAAACAAAAAAAAACAAATTCCTCAAAGTTGCCCTAAGCAGCCGCGTGCACGAAGAATAAGGACCGTATCACGTCCCCGACTCCCACATTGAAGCCATTTAATTTAAGACCAAAATGTTTTCACGCATCAACCCTGACAGATGGGTAACGTGGAGTGACATGTGAATGTAAGCGAAGTCAGCGCTTTTTTCATTCATATTTTAAACTAGACTGTATTTCATGTATTGTTGATCGAAAACTTGGTGGTGTTTTGTGAAGCGCTGTGCGCTGCGGTGCAAGCGACCGCGGGCCGCATGCCCGGACCGTTATGCGAACATATCTACTGAGTACCGACTGTGAACCAAGTTTAATGACTGAATGCGCAACGCGAACGTGAATTTTGCTCCACGGAATTTCACTGCTATTCTTGCGGAGTTTTTTTAAACGACAACTTTTTCAGAGGAATATTTATAAAACCGTTTATTGGCAATCAACAAACGAGTAAAACATCAAGTCGTCAATGTTATAACAATAGCGAAGATAAAGCGATTTACACTTTTTTTATAGAATTAAGTAAGTTAGCAACGAATCCTTTGACACAGTTATTTTTCTTGGAAATTGGTTACGTACTAAACTACTTGTTAGTTTCAGTATTGTAGGTAATCAATATTACACACTTTATTCTGTTTTTTCTCTATGTATCAATAAAGGTTGCAAAAGGTGTTTTAAAAAGAATACTCTTGAATTACAACACAATATATAAAATGGTATAACTTGCATTACCGTTTAGAACACACGCCATTCAATTGTTCACTGATACAGTCATCTTCAGTCTTCCTTTATACTTAAGATTTTCAATTAAAACGGCAGTCGATTTTTTTTCTGTACCAATCGATTTAAAAGACGTTATTTAAATAAAACCGTGTAAAAAAAGCTTTGTTTTACATAAATTACACTTTTATTAGCATTGTATAATTTTTGTAAACAAAACATTATTTGGCGATTCATATTTTTCAATAAATATTACACAACTTTGAAAACTTACGATCAACTGTAATACTGGTTAATTCATCAAGACAATCGGATAGTTATCGATATTATAGCTTGTTGAAACTGCACGGAGAGCGTTGACTGACCCTTATCTTATCATCAAAATAGATAACGTGCCACAAAACTTGTGTATATGAGCGTTCAATCGTTTTTTCCCTCTCAACTCTCAACAGTGGAAACCAGTGATATTACTGTCGATAATTTCATGATA
Organism: Xestia c-nigrum; assembly: GCA_916618015.1. Taxonomy (NCBI): domain Eukaryota; kingdom Metazoa; phylum Arthropoda; class Insecta; order Lepidoptera; family Noctuidae; genus Xestia; species Xestia c-nigrum. Next base: position 6,382,591 of record OU745264.1, read on the forward strand.
CCAATCCGCAAAAATGTCAAACGTATCGGTGACATTTAACTCGGTTATCTCGCAAGGACGCAGAATTATATTACAGAATATAAATACAACATTAATATAAACTAGGTAATTAGTAATTACTTACACGGTTATAAAATTATTTTCTGTTCCTGGTAGCGCAAGTGAGATCCATTTGCGGTTTTTCAAGCGTCCCCTCCGCTAAATTAGTAAATGAAAAAATTCCTTTCATGAGAGACGAGATGAAAATAAAAAACTAAGTAGGTACATAGATTTTAATTTCTTGTTGCTCTAATACAAAGTGTACATGTGTCACTTTTCTTAAGATTGCGGTGTTGATTACATTTTTAAATACTTTCGCTTGATGGCATGATTTTGTTTGTTTTTTTTTTGTTAGTCATTTACTTACAGACGAAACGGAAATAAGGTAATTTTCGACTGAACCAGAAATAGGACGGTCGGAGTGTGTAATTACTTTACTGCACATCGTATTTTGCACAAAGAAGTTATAATGTTATGCTATATTTATACTAATTTATAACTAAGGTATACTAATATATCTAAGGTTCTACCGCTTTAAACAACTTTCCATTTTCCATTTAATCAGATTCCAGCAATCAAATAAATTATTAATAATGATTGTGTTGTGTCAACAGGACACTACAGTATCTTTTTTTTTTAATCCGAACACAACGTTCTCGCGAGCAAAGCCGGTTCCCGCGCTCGTATTAATACGTAGGGGGGACAAAGAAAGACGGAGTAATTAATCAAAACGACGAGTATTTTCGTCTAGAAACGTTTATATCACAGCTCTCCAATAGATTATTTAATTTATAAGGGTTGAATTCTATTACTTAAGGTTCAAGTAGACATATAGGCATGTGTACCTAGATGTACTGTCAAGGTCTGGATTGGCCCAGACGGCCTTGGAATCCGTGCGTAGGATGAAGTTAATACTTTTCTATCAAACGTTGTAGAAACAAAGTTACTTTATTAATTAGGGTTATGTTAGTTTAAACATTTGGGTTATGTACATAATTTAAAAAAAAAACCTTTTTTTCAAGAAATATTAGTCAGGGAATATAAGTAATACTTATTTTACGTCATATGTCTAGTAAAGCCTCCGTGATGTGAAAATGATGAGGATGTAAATAAGCTATCCTTTCTTATCTTTGTATAAGTTCAGAAACTTATCCGTGTTGTAAGAGCCCTATCCGTTTAATATTCATGCAACACGCGCCATAGTAATTATTAAGTAAGTCGATAAACTTACGCGTTTATACTGAATACATCTTCATAATTAACTTAAAATGTAATTAGAGCAGGCGTAAATGTGCGCATTGTTCTTTTGCACCATAAAAATGAAGACAGGTACTTCAAGCTAAAAAAAATGTTAATACCTATCTTAAAAACGACTCATTTAATTTTTGTAATGACGTTTTTGCCTTTTTTGTGGCGTAAATAGAAAATAACTTGTTTAATTCACATGTGTATGTTTAAGCGACTAATTTGGGTTCTAATTCTAACCTTTAGGGAGTCAGAATTCAGCGCCGCGTAAAATCAATACAAATACAATACAATACACCATAATTTGATTGTAGATGGTTAACGACCACAATCCCTTACAATTATTTATTTGAAAAATTTACCCTCTGCATTATTCGTATCCCGCAAGCGGTGCACGGCAATATGGAACATAATGAGCTATATATAAAGAGTTTTATTGCGGGACGAGGAAGTAATTTCGCGCCAAAATTAGGGGCACATTTTACTGGCCCCTGCGTAACTTGGAAGTTTGCCTTCTAGGGGATACGACGCCATCTAGTGACAGAAGTTGCTCGATTATTACATCTTTCACCCCTTACCGAAATCGAATGCGTTGAAATTATAGAATAGGGGCGTTTAACAGCATCATTTTATTTATGGATTGAGATTGATAATGGACGTTGATTTGGGAAATTATTTCTTTTCTCTTTTACAAATCAATAAATGTGACACTAAAATCAGCACATTATAATATGCAGAGCGAATTAGTTTGCTAACAAATAGCTCCAATTTCCATCGGCCTGGATTTATATCCTTCACTACATATAGCTTAAAGTAATGACTGCACGATGAATACTGTAACTGTAGCCATTTTTAGCCCTGAAAGAGCTTAAAATATTCAGCGCAAAGCGGTATCTAGCCTGTCGCGGGACCGAATCAAGTTTTTTACATTATGTTGGTAGCTTGGTAGTTAAAACCAACTCGAACATTCTCTAGAACGCGTGTTTCTGTGTTAATGCTCTGTTGTCTCGTAATAATTTTTAAACAATAAAACATAAATAATGTCAGTAACATGAGCGCATAAGAGAAACTCAGGCTGCCTCATTAAAATGTAAATTGAAGCTGTATTTGCTGGTAATATCGAATCTAACTTTGTTTACTAAAGTACGACGCCTCGACAGAATCAAATGTATTGAGTATGCCTGGATAAGCATTTTTTTTAATCAAATCAAAGAAAGTACACTGAAAATACCTACACCTTTTTTTACAATAATTGCACTTAACTAAATGAAAATTATACAGTGTAAACAAATTGACAGTTTACTAAAACAACGGAATATAGCTAGAATAACACCTAAGATAACTTCGAAAGGAACACCTATTTGCTTTTGATTTTGTTATTCATTTGGTAGGCCGAGGTCGCGGGGTGTGGATCCACCCCACCCTGTAGGTTTACCAAAAATTTTCGTGTGAAATTTTACCCCCGCGATGTTTCTACCCTCTCTCACTGCTGTTAGGATTATGCCGCTGCTGTCTTGAAACATTATGGCACTTGCGTTCTTTTATATTATTGTGCATTATTTTACGTATTGTTATGAAACGATTTTTGACGTAAGTGCACTCAGGCGGAATACGTCAAACATTATGTTTTACATCCATCAGTGTATTGATTTACTTTGTTGGAATTTGCTTCTCGCGTCTGTTTTATTTTTCTTTGTTTGCAACCCTATCAACAACGTTAAGTACGGTGTTTAAGTTAAAGTGTTTATGTTTAAATACGGGTGAACTAGTGAGCATTATCTACTGTAAGTAAACGACCGAAATCCGGACCTGTCCGAGCGCGTCCGGTTCTTTGGTTACTGCACTAGTCCCCCCCTCCCCCGCAACGAGGAGCGCGCCATGATCGCCGTCCGACTGCTCTGCCCGACGCTTTGCCCGCGCCGTGCATTACCCGTTGCCCGTCAAAATACCGCAACATTCTCGCAGCCCGCTTAATTCCGCGTAAAATCGGCATAATCCTCGCCTACTTTACGTCTTTTGCGTCGGTTCCAAATGTCAACAAGATAATGACCGCCAATAACGAAAGAAAGTGAATGAGCGTTCGTTTTTTTTTATTTCATGAAACTAAAGCGATTTGTGACGTTGAAACGGTTTGAACAACGTGGGAGGTGGTAAAGCAAATCATTCACATAATGGGGAGCTAATTGAACCGCTCTAAGCTTTCAAAGAACTGAAAGCCGCAACCGAAAGCAAGTTAGGTAGACTACAAGGTCGTGAACAGCTTGTTACGGCACTATGTGACGTAATCATTACGCGTTTGACATTTCACATCGTCAGAACTTTGGCGGAGTATCCAAAATGCGCTTTATTACATGGTAATACGAATTTACTTCTATCTCTCTCATTGAAGCGTAGGCAGGCGGTTCTATACCGATCTCACAATAAACGTCTTGAACATTGTAGATTACTTATTGCGCGAGTAAAAAATTCAGTTAACGATGAACGCCGACGCCGATTGTCGCTAGAGGTCGACCCACTTTTAAGTAAGCATTTTGTAGGTCGTTTATCGTGGTCATTTCCCCGGCGTGAAACAGCCATGTAAACAAAAGGCAGTAGTTCAGGTTCACGCACCGTAGCTACGCATTATTTTAAATAAAGATTAGTTCAGTTGCTTTGCTCTGTTTTGATAAACTAAGAATGTTTTTCTTGCATTTTCTTTGTTATTTACAAATAGTTGTCCACTAATTGGTTATTCCATTGGGTTTTCGAAAAATGTTTAATATTTTACCTGTCATCGCTTCTCATGTAACATCATAGACTCGTTATTACTGAAAACTACGCTTCAAAATCGACAAATAAAGTTATGTCCAGTTTAACCAATTACTGTTGGTATTAGGTACATAGGAAATCGGGGACGGTAGTAGTGGAGCCTGTAAAAGAGTTACGAATGACATTTACTCCCACGCTTCACTAGTTTGACGATTCTATCTTTAACTATCCTATCGGTACACAATTTGAACTTTATCACAGTGTATCACTACATTAAAAGACATAATTGTTACGTACAAGAATGTAAGGAATACTTAATAGCTAGCGGAATACAAAAATGTTGTTTATTTTGTCCAACATTCGAAGACTCAATCAGTCAAAAGTTTCGGTTTAGAACGTTAGAAAATGCATTTAGAAGTACTAAAAGCCAGATTTGCTTTAGTGGATAGTAAATTATGTAGTAGGTAATTTGATATAAATTATCATCTCAACTCACCGTTTTACCATCTAAAAAGGGTCATTGTGTTTTTCCCAGAATCTACACCATGTTTTTCCATTGCAAATGACATATGTCAAGGCTGTACGAACTTAATATACTGTAAAAGAAAACGTGTTGTGACAAAACGTAACGTACCGTACTTACGCAGTACGCACCCAGCCTTCGCAACACGACACTTTAACTAAAACGATATTCAATACTCGTTTGCCGTTTCCTCCTTCAAATTGCAGAGTAATTGGACCAGCAACGAATGTGCTACATGTATGAGTTGTTACTCGTTTTTGTGATTGCTTTTCGTAAGTACTGTTGCATTCAAGGTTGGAACTTTTTGAAATGTGTCATTAACAATTTTAATTGTTGGTATTGAGACATGAAATGTGTTCTAAATTGCGTTATGTTAAATAATTCTGATAAAGACAAGGTGGGGATTGAAGACAATGGATATATTTATAATGGTCGGCTCTACAGTCCTACACTGATAAATGCAAGTTGTTTAATTTCAAGAGCTGCCAGACAAGAGAAATCTAATCTATTAGGGAATGATGTCATCATTCAAATTCCGTTCGCTATGAAGATTCTGATTGTTAAAATAAACAAAACTGTAGATAACAATTCTACTTTTTGCCAAATTATTATTTTGAGCTTTCTATTTCTCAAAGTCGAAAGGACAGCTTTAGTTAAAGTGTCTACCTAGTACAATGAAGAGACCGATGCGAAGATGATAATTATCATCGAATGAATTATAGCTTACGGTACCATACCTCACACACATCGATGTTGAGCTATTAAAGTATTAAGCTTGATTTAGTTCGTTCATGATAAACTGGATACCTACTTCTCCAACTATAATATGGACGATTTGGATAAAAATGAAATTAAAACAGGTCATTTGGAGAGCATAAGAAAAGATTAAGAAGAGAAAAAAACAACTACCATGATGAAAGACACAATAATAATCCTCTTCCCGATATTCTGAACAGTCATAACAGCTGCCACGCTCAAAGCACACTCAAGAACAATGATCACAATGGTACTAAAACCATTTTTATACTAAAGTATGCATAATTCTGTCCCAATAAGGGCAAAAAGCGTAACATCAACATTGCTAGAAGGGTACGTAACCGATACTCGGACTGTGGGTACTCGAGTACTCGCGTGTTATTACGATATTTCTGCGCCGAGCTCCGCCGAGGACTGCCGAGCAGCGATCACGTGCATACGTGATACACATCATGAACAGACTTTATATATAGATGTGTCTCCATTAACCTCTTTACAGCTACTTTTGAACAAAGAATTTTGTTTTGGTAATAGAATTTTACTTTCAAAAGCCGTGGTGGTACACATTTTTTTTGTAATAAGTTTTGATGTACAATTTCATTCAATATTTATGTTCACTATCTCTGTAAACTTTTAACAAATGTGCAATTTTAGTAAACTTTAATCAAAAGTAGAATTTTTGTAAACATAAGTCAAAGTGTAATTCTTGTAAACTAATTGTCATTAGTAGAAATATTTTCTAATCGACATTTATTCAAACGACAAAAGGGGCGGAATTATTTGTTTGTACATGTGGTAGGGGTGCACACAAAAACGGCTTATCAGATTTATGTGAAACCCATAGTATAGCGATAAGCTATCGTTTCATGGGACCGTATAATAACAACAAATACGTGGAAGAAGTCGTTAAACCTCGTCGTATATACTTACAATATGTTATTATTTATTGGGAAATTTTTTTTAATATTTTTTTAGTTAAAGGGCCAATAAATAGATCGTCATTAAAATTAACTTTTATCTCATCAAAAAGTTTATGTACAATCATTTTAGAATATTTAAAACTCTTCCTCAAAAAAAAAGTGACGATTGAAAAACCTGAGGGTTTTGAAATACATTCTAATTGTCTGTAACATAATGGTTTAACATTATATTATCATTATATATGTATTTACTCGACAGCTATTATGCTAGTAATTAATAATTCGACAATTAAGCTTATTCATATTGTCGTTGGTAATATTCAAACTGTTGAAATTTCGATTGCTATTTGTAAACCCTATTCAACTTGAACAAATATATTCAGTTTCCAGGAAAAGCTTTTAATGCAGTATTTCATTAAACACAGCAAATATCTATCTGGTTTATGCACATTAACTGTTGCTTTCAATAAATTAATGCTGACATTCTGTAAGTATTAAGTGGATACTTACAGAATTAATCTGAAAAGCTGTTTTGGTGATGAAGACCAGCGTCAGACAGCTTCTACACTTGTCTGGCATGAATGCTGAAATGGACCTTTTTGACGCAGCCGTGAGGCACACAGCACATTACTACTAAGTCCAACTTATTGTTTTGTATCTTTCTTATTTATTATTGTGTGTGTGCTTTATTAACTGACGTCAAATAAATATTTTTCTTTCTTTCTTTCTTTTGATAAAATGATTTATGAAAATGATTAAAACTTCTCACATGAAAGAGATGCGACATTGGATGTAACGGTCATTGCACAACATAACATAACATCACGCTTGTAATCCCTGAAGGGTTAAGAAGAGGTCCTAGGGAATTCAATCCGAACTATCCGTAATCCGAAGAATCCGGATATCCGCACATTTTTACTGAATAGATTGAAGACCCACATCATGGTCAATGGCACGAAACGTTGCGGTAGATGGTCATGTGTCATTACAATATGTCCATGAGTACACATTATAAAGTTGAGCCAGATAGTGTCTTCTTTTACGACACGAGGATAGAAGAAAGTCGAAAGACGAGAGAGTCCAAAATGCTTGTAAGACACAGAGCACATGAAGGGAAGTCTTCCAATAAAATTAAAACGAAAACTCACTGACAATGTGCGACATCAAGATTTGCTAGCGATCAATGGTGCACAGCATCATAAGTTCATAAGTGCCAGTTGTAGAGAACAGAAACGTTTGGAGGCAGACAAAACATACTAACGTTACTCAGCACGGGAGTCACTGACAGATTTTTTTAATAATAAGAATGTATTGGCCTAAATTATGATATTTAATTTGTAATATGTAATATAAAAATCATGTAATTTGAATTTCATGTTTTTTTTATGAAAAATGTATTAAAAAAATCTTACATGGATAGATCATTTAATTGGACCAAATCTCCGTTCTTAAAAATCCCGATTTGCATTCCCTTGTCCTAATAATACACCCCGCCCACATTTCGCCAGTTATGTTTAAACTCCATGTGAGAGGGTGCGTGCCTATCAACCGGGCACAACCAGATCTAGACTGCGTGCTGTTACTGGCTGGGAGTCCTCCCCTGTGACTTCTAAAATAATAGAATGATAAAACTAAAAAATATATATGATGTTCATTACCATGTAAACTTCCACCAAAAATTGGTTTGAACGAGATCTAGTAAGTAGTTTTATTTTAATACGTTATAAATCGTAAACCGCCATTTAACTTTGATTCAATCAACTCAAATATGAAAATAAAAAAAAACGAACCACAAGAACTTTTGTATTGTGTTACTTGCTGCTACGGAACCCTTAATGGGCGAGTCCGACTTGGCCGCTTTTTTGAAATATGGTTAATATTATCATTTTTTTTTTGGATGTGCTAGAACAAATGGTTTTTTTTCTTAAAAACTGTTTAAAAAACGTCAATTAGGTCTTGTCAGCCTCTTAAGCATGGTAAATTAAAAAAAAACATCTACATACTTGCATAAGTACTCAATTATTTCGATCTCAATCAAATTCATAATTCGAACTGTGTTGAAGCAATGTGTTCCATTTGTATAGAACAGTTGCATTCTATAATTGACTTTACTGATAAACGTAGGCAAGGCCGCCCTGTATTGTGGGCGATAACACACTACCAAGTACCATATGACACAGTAGACATATTCGTATTAACTTACAGTAAATCAACTAAGAACATTTATCAATTCTAGCCGGTCATTGCTGTCTTCCCCCCGGGACGGCCGTGCCCAAACCCGAGGCCTTACCACACAGAGTTGACCTATAGTCGCTTGGTTTTTAAGTTGTAGGTCGCCTGTTTTAGGACTTACACTGAAAGCACCTCCACAGATTAGCCTGGTAGACGATAACCTCCTAAGTAGACCTAGGAGATTCACCAAAAAATCTTATTCTGAAGTGGGGAAGAGACGGCGCTAGATGTCCTCTATAGCTTCGTCTCTTTTCCCCACTGGAGTGACCATTAACACAATAATGCTTTAACTCGTCATGGTAACCCCCTAGGAAACAGGTTACCTACTCGAGGAAAAGTCAGAGCTGTCGTATTGCAACAGGGTCTTGCATTGTGAAGTGTGTGTGTAACATAACAAAACGTACGTATTAGATAACCCTAAAAACCCGCGTTTGATTTTACAAAAAGGTTTAGCTAGTTGGTTCACTGGTTACCTTTATACTGTGCATGATTTGCAGCCAATGGAAATTTTGGTTTCTTTTGACATAAACTTATGGCAGTTATACAAGACAACTTATTTACTTTGTTTTCTTTTTAACATTAGCTTTTAATTCAAGATAGGTGCTTGCGTCATATTTCAATTCTTTCTTTTTTTCTTTTGATTTGAGCTGCAAACGTCCTATAGAAAACGGCTATTGCGTATTTGGAATTGAATTGGTCAACGCTTTCAGTAGGTACCTATATAAAATAAAAAAAACTATAAATTTTTGTCGCTGAGTTTCTTTTCAAAACGTACATTTATTTCGTCATGAATGAATTTAATAATTGACCACTTATATGACAAACCATGAAAATGCCATTGACTCACCGAATATGCACATTTTTGGGGTGGCAACACGTTTGGACGTTTTCGGGACAGGAACTGGAAAATTCGCGAGCCGTATTCATGATTGCAATGAATGTTGTTATATTTCAGTTATTTTAGCCTCATATCGAATGGATATTCATTTACCTACCTTTATTTACTCCAGAAATTCGTTATAAATGTTTCAATACCGTACCATATTTCTCTATTGAATTTGCTCATATCAGGATACAGATTCCAATAAATTCATACGTTGATTAAATTTTTTTTCAAAAAATAAAACCGACTTAAAAAAAAGTGAAAAATAACTTTAGCTTCTGAAATCGGTGAGCTTTGTTTGATTGATTTAATTTTTTTGTCACCGACTTCAGAAGCATAAGTTATTTTTCACTTTTTTTTTAAGTCGGTTTTATTTTTGCAAAAAAAAAGTTTTTATTTTTTACTTTTTAGTGATTCACATGTGCTTGGTACACATGGAAAGTGCAAACCGTTACAATTAGGTACAACAAGCCCAAACACGACTACGATGCATTGTTTCATTATGGAGTTCCGTGACTCTTGGCTTCATCATCAGAATGAAGCCAATGTAGAATGGTTCTTATCAAACGCAAATGCTTCACTTGTTGTTGAAAATACCAAAATCGCTGTACGTTATTCTATAAAATTTGAAGAGTTTCCTCGATTTCACCAAGATTCCATCATCAGATCCCGACTTGGTGGCTATGGGACCATTTGGAAAGTAGGTATACCCTTTCTAACAATAAAGATTTTTTCAAATCGGATGGCAAACCACGGAGTTATGCGCGAACAAACAAAAAAAAAATAGAAACATCCGAATAGAGAACCTCCTCCATTTTTAGAAGTCGGTTAAAAACCCATAAGTGTGAAATGTCTCAAACACGAGAACACATAAAGTACCGTTACCAACAAACAAAGGCCAAATAAAAACACCTACCCTCTTTTGTGTCACTAAAATATTTGAATCAAAAACACAAGTTGGCATAATCTGAACTTCGGTCGTATGAGTATTGAGTTCTTATCGTGAATAAATAATGTTATTCGAGACGTACGTTTACTTGGTTTACGTACACGACTGTGCCGACATGCTCAACAATAAGCGGATAGATTACCGCAATGAAGTGATTAATAAAATAACAAATAAACACAGTATCATAACATTACATTCTGCTACTGGCTTTTTATTAAATAATTCGATCCATCAGTCCCCACACACCTGTGATATTGTGTGACCTAGATCTTTGCACATTGTATGCTCAGCGACAAATAAGTTTTTTAATATTCAAGGACATTGTAAAGGTCGCCGAGCAACCTTCGAAAAAATTAAAGCGTCATGTATGAAATTCTTAATTACGTGTATGTTACTCTGGCTGGATGTTAAATCAATGGTTAGGTAATATTTTATGCCTTACCAACAGTTTTAATTAGTAGAAGTTTATGTAGGTATGAGTTGTTTCTTTATCTTTAAAATTCGCTTCCTATTGGCTTTAAAATAATCATCTTAGCACAATGAGCAGACAGACTCAATTGCAAAATCGTCCTTTCAACCTAAGATAAGTAATAGAGCCAACTAAATTAAAAAGGCGTGATAAATTAGTCCCCTTGCACCACTTTATCATCATTCAAAGCTACGTTAACCAAAAAGTGGAGCGACGGCAAAGGCAAATTCAATAAATAAATAATGAGCAATATAGTTCGGCCGGCAACACGCGGTAGGGCCGCTTGCCGTGACTGACGGGCTGACTCGCGCGGAGAGAGCGGCGCGGCCTCCGCCAAGTGACGTCACTAAGGTCGCCGCGCGCTTCCTACAACATGTCAAAATCGTTCGCTTCAACACGATCGATTCCTAATCCAAAATTCACTGTTTTTTACGAAAACCCGTAAATTTTGGATTGAATATAAGTAAGAATTATGAAAAATAAGGAACATGACGAATAAATCTCTTGCTATGGTGGCTTATCAATTCTTTAGATTATCGGAACACCTGGCGATTTAGACCTTGGCAAATAAACTGTATTTTTTTTAGTAAGTAGGTACTTACCTACTATTAGTGGATTTTACTTTTAAAGTAGAAACCAAGTTCACCAAAATCAGGTAGGTATCTACCTAGTCAAGATAACAACCACGGAGAAATGGGTGAATTTCGGCAAAAACATTATCTGAATGTTACATGTTACAAACAAAAGTTATTGGTAGTAAGTAGGTACTTACGTACGTCGTAGGTACGAGCCATTTAAACAAATGTGAAACAGGTATGCACAACAACGATATAAAATTCTCCCCGTATGCAATAATAGGTACCTATTTATTATGAAAAGAAATAATAGCAACTCCATGAGCTGAAGGCAAACCTCGTAAAACCATAATAATACACAAGTTCTATATCGCCAATATGCCTCGATGCAGAGGAATCGAAGCACATTCCTCGAACCATTAATTGATACAGCACATATGAATATTGATGAAATTTCGGTTCGTTTAGCGGAGACGATTCGTTTTCTGCTCGCTTCCGGAATTTTTAATGACAATTACGAAATTACAGTATGAAGATCCAATAATACGGCGTTTTACAAAACAAAATGCTCGCAATCAAGCAATAACAATTACTTAACGTGCCCCGCTTGTTTAACAACGCAAAATGCTCTTTATTAACTACAAGAACTAACCATCTTTATAAAAAAATGTATGGAACTACTTCAGTAACAGTCAAACAATTCACAAAGCAAAACAAAGTTTTTGTTATTACCCGCGGCCCGAACAAGGTCGCCACGCGACCGAAAAAACTTGATTCGCGTTCATTGAAAGCTGACAACCTGATGCTACACTGTCAAGTGGTCGGGCCAGCAATGTAACTTGTTTGCGCGAGAAATACGATCGAACCGTACAAAACGCGATTTAATTATGTAGCCTGGCGTAGTATGGAGCTCGTTATAGCGGAAAGTTAAGTAGAGACTCAAGTCGGCTTTGTCCCTTAAATAATAGCAAATTCACTGTTCGAGGTCCGCAGAAATTGTACCGTTTCCATATTGGCACCAGATAATATAATTCTTCCTTTGTCAGTTGATATACTGTCTGCTTTACTGTGGCTGTGCGCAATGTCGTCACCGCCGCGCCGCGGTGATTGTCAACAAACGCAACGCTGCCACTCAATGAAACGTGATTCGTCTACTTATTAGGCAATTATAAATCTTCATTTTTAAAACAAAGTTTGTTTGTGGACGTGGAACGGAAAATGATTTAAAGGAAAATTGTAGCGTTGGAGGTTTATTATTTTGTTGTTGGAAATTCGTCATCTAAAGTCAACATTTGCGGAAAAAATACTAGTATTGTTTCATGAATCAATGATGCAAGAATATAAAAAGCCAGTTACTAAATCTCTAGATTACTTAAACAAGACAATGAAATGATAAACGTAACAAGCGTCGAAGCTGTGTCAATCAATGTTGATTACTTAACAAACTTAGACTCGTAGCTCTCTTTACACACATTGTTTGAGCTGTGTCAACTACTTAAAATTTCAAGTCGGTGAACGGCGTTAAATGTGGAACGAATGTTACTAATACGCTATGCAGAACTGCAGCATGGCGTATAAATAAAGATACGTATAAGTTACACGCACGCCTACCTAATCTCGTTTGTGGCTGATTGGTCCAACTCGCTCTGAAATCACTAAAATAATACGTCGCGCAGTGAACGCCACTGACGGGCAGGCGCGGGAAATGACGAGAACTTGTAGGCGAAGACTGCGAGATTTGCGAGATCGAGAGCTCGGTAAGTCGAGAAACGGGAAACACAACGTCGACGCTTGCCCGCGCTTTGTTGATCAGTTTTTATGTACAGTTTCATATCGATGAGTTATAATTGCCGCGGTTTTATAATGTTACACAGACGTGTGGCAGAGCCATAAAGAAACTTTGCGGTGAATTAACTTGGATACGAATGATTGGACCTAAAATCTGACCATAATTCAATATAAGACCAAAGCTTTTTAACATAATCTTTTGTAACTTTTTCTTAAGTAAGTAGGATACTTAAGAAAATTGAGTATTTTGGCTTTCTTCTAAGTAGTTCCACAAATTAAATTAGTTTTGTATATGGTTATTATATTATGTAATTTGGCTCAGAAACACACGTTTTTATTTCATCTGTAGTGGTTATCAAGACCAAAAAAAACTTGTAAACCAGTTTAAAACAGCATTAGGTGATTTTCTTGTTCTTTTTTTCTCTGTAAAATTCTGGATACCGTACAAATTTTCACCCTGTATATTCATAAAAAAACATAAATATGATATGTTTTACAAGGTTTTTCTCAACAATTTACCTTTAAATTTCCTCTTAAACATTGAGGATATTTTGTTCTTCGCAGTGACATTGATAATAGAGATAAGTAAATGATCTTCCTGCTAGAAGAGACCGGTTTATCATGCGTTTAACATTCTAAGGTCTTATTTCACACGGTAAGTACACACTTGATTAATGTATGATTATTATGAACACAATTACAGAAAAATGGAAAATAATTAAGAATATAATAATTATTTTAGTCAGTATTGTAAGTAAGTAAGCCTACTTACTTACTATGTACTTATTATGTTTATTTAATATAAATTGACATATTTATTGCATTTACTCGAAGTCCATTAGCACAGCCGTGCAGCTAATCTATGTGGTGTATTAATTTATTATTATCAAGCAACTAATATATAGATAAATAATAAATAAATAACTAATACTTAAGAAAAAGGATCGTTAGACAAACTAGCACTTAAAGACTACTAAGAAGTATGAACCTAATAATTAGTACAAAACAAAAGAGATTATTGCACACTTAGAACACTGTCTTGATAACAAGTGTTCACCTTAACTGCCGCTAGATGGCGGTGTCTGACCCCGAAACATACAGAGATAATCACGAAACGCTTATTTTGTAATGTTCTCGCCACGGATTGGTGACGTCACAACTTGTGTATTCCAACTAGGGTTACCATCCGCTCAGATTTATGCGGACATATTTTTAGCCTTCTATGCGGACTTTGCCATTCGTCCGAAATTCTCAAGTTAACGGAATTTTCTAAGAAACGTAAAAAAGTTAAATTAGCATCAAGAAAAAGTGAGATTATAAAGTAATAAGCAGTATTTTTCACAATAATATCCGTCTTCTACCAGTTTTAATTTTTTGAAATGGTAACCCTAATAGTAGTACTTACTGTAGATAGGTAGCTATGCGTTGTGAATGATATCCCAGATGATGCCAGCCAATGCAAGGTCCTTTGGCAACGCTTATAAGCACGTGCATGACGTTGTATTTATGCCGTATGCGTTTGCAAATCAGCGTAATACCTACTTAATCAGGAAATGTAACAATAAAGGAAGATGGAAATATTGATCAAAACTTTTAGCGGTGATTTTTGCTCATAATTAAATAAAAGCTTCAAGAGAATGAAGATCTTCTTATGTCGTGTCGATGGTACAGTCGGCCAACGTAGTCTCTTTATATTCTTAAACCAAAATCGCTTGCACCGATGACCACATCTGCGAACCGCCCATTTTTGTGAGAACCAATAGTAGTCAAAACAAAACAAAACGAGAAAGAAGTGACCAATAAATGCATTGTTAAAAAAAAACTGGCACATCTGTGATTTCTAACAATGATCACAGATGTCTGACCACCCTTTTTACGAAAAGAACAAAGAGAAATTTGTAATTTTATACATAACCGCTTTTATAGTGGCCGAGCGCCTGCATAAGGGAATAGTCTTTAGGGTGGTAAGAGATTACATTGGACGATAGTACCTATGTTGTCCCTCGGACCTAATCGTCTGTTTGTATTTTAGGTCTTCTAAAGTGCAGGTGGTGTGATACTTCGACCCTTCAGCAATTGGGACCTCGTCTGGTCGGGAGAAGATCTAAATAAAAGACGATTGATGAATTCCATTATATTAATGTCTGTTAGCTTCCTGCAGGTAATGTTGGTTTGGAATAGGTTAGTCTTCGTTTCTGACATTTTCATATCTAAGTTGACAGCGTTAACTTAGTGAGCAGTGATTTCGAACAGAGGGGCCTGAAATTCTTAAACCAGTCTTGAGACCATTTGTAAAATGGTCTTAGGGCCACTTCAAGCACATATCTAAGTGCAAGTCACCACATGTAACACAAACCTTGCATAAAGAGCATTTAACTAGAAAGGAAAAACTACCTATTTTTAACCGACTTCCAAAAAGGAGGAGGTTCTCTATTCGACTGTATGTATTTTTTTTTTTTTTTATGTATGTTCACCGATTACTCGAAGACGCCTGAACCGATTTGAAAAATTCTTTTTTTGTTTGAAAGGGTATACTTCCAAGTTGGTCCCATAGCCACCAAATTGGGATCTGATGATGGAATCTTGGCGAAATCGAGGGAACTCTTCAAATTTTATCTGAAAACGTGTTGCGATTTTGGTATTTTCTACAACAAGTGAAGCATTTGCGTTTGATAAGAACCATTCTACCATCAGATCTGATGATGAAGCCAAGAGTCACGGAACTCCATAATGAGACAATGTACCATAGTCGTGTTTGGGCTTGTTGTAATTGTAACGGTATGCACTTTCCATGTATCAAGCACCTGTGAACCACTAAAAAGTGAAAAATAAAAACTTTTTTGCAAAAAATAAAACCGACTTCAAAAAAAACAAAAAAGTGAAAAATAACTTTAGCTTCTGAAGTCGGTGACAAAATAACTAAAGCAATCAAACAAAGGTCACCGACTTCAGAAGCTAAAGTTATTTTTCACTTTTTTGTTTTTTTTGAAGTCGGTTTTATTTTTTGCAAAAAAGTTTTTAATTTACATGTAGTGAATAGATGTCTCAACTATGGTATACAACTTTAATTCAGTGTGTATTATACTCCGTTCCACGGAGTTCCCGTTTAGAATCCGTATAAGTGACAGATATAGTTGTTAAGAAACTAGCACCAAGTGCTGGCTATCTCCGGTCGAGAATAAGGTTCTAATATATGTAATTAGGCTTGTAATGAGCTATCAGTCTGATTACTAGTTCCATAAATCTTGTCAGTAAGGAGGTTGGTTATTGAAAGAGAGACGCACTGGCACATAATGATAATAGAGGTCAGTGTTTTATACAGAATTAGTTTCTTTTTCTAAAGTTGTGTCTAGGGTTGTAGACGTCTAATTCTTGTACAGTATTTTCTACCCAACGACCATACAGCCTATAGACTCCTAATAACGGGCGACCGATGTCTGTCAACACATAAGGGGTATAAATCTTATAACCGTCGTCACTCACCGAGTTCGAAGTAGTATCGACCACTCCTGTGAGCCGTGAACACTTCCGCATTACTCCTTTAAAAAATCGAGAAAATAGACATAATATGGCCCCGTGAACAATACGTTGATGTGATAAAGAAAGTCGGACTTCAAGTTTCCTGAAAGACGGTATCACATTTCATCGGTAATTTAAAAGTTCCATAATCTAAATAAGATTAATTTTTCTGACAATATTTATCGGAGTTCATCTTATACTGGTCATACTTGATGCCTTTTATGATTGCGTCCCTTTCTTTTGAAAGTACTTTTTTCGCTATCTCTTCTCCTCGATGTTACGTGAACATAATTAGTGATGTTCCAAATTGTACGACCACCTCTGTTGTCGATAAAGCAAAAGAATAACCTATAACTTTTTATTTATGCATTTTTTTTTAAATAATTATAAATTACAACAAATAGGTACATCTGATAAATTGTGAAACTTTTATATATTGATTTTAAAGATACCCACACGATCCTGATTAAAAAAATAAATGGATAATTACAATCAAGCGAGAGAACTGTATCCTGGTTCTGAATAGTGTAATATTATGTTCACGTCATTTTACCGAAGATTGTTTTATTCCTATGAAAAACCGTCGCCGCCTACTAAGTTCATATAAGTTCATATATTTTACCTACATGATTCAATCGTAATTAGAATAAAGACGGTAATTTAATGCAATTTAAGTATGTAAAAACATATTTTATTATACCTACAGTTAAAAATATCGATAATTTCTTGTTTGATTTAAAACTGTCCCATCCCTAGTGAAATGCAATGACCTTGAATTAGCCAATCAGAACGCAGTACCCCGTCCCCCTCGCGTACCTCGTACCTCAGCGAGTTGACAGAATAGTTGTCGAGCATTAGATCGTGTATTAGGTGTCTATAGGCTGTATGGTCGTTGTTTCTACCGGTTTAGTGAGGGGTTAGGGGAAGGGGTAGTAGTAGTCATCCGTTATTTCTACAGCGACTTTTGACAGAAAGGACACAATATACGCTTTTCAGTAACTTATATCAATTTAACGCACTGGATGGGTGGGTGATCCTAACCGCCCATTACCGAGTTTCCTCCGTGCCTTGGAAAGCACGTTAAGCCCATGGTCCCGGCTGTTATAGTATATATTTGCCCGAAAATCTGACAACCAGTAGGGTATCGTATTACCCAGTAGGGTATCGTGCCCGAAAATCTGACAACCAGTAGGGTATCGTATTACCCAGTAGGGTATCGTGCCCGAAAATCTGACAACCAGTAGGGTACCGTATTACCCAGTAGGGTATCGTGCCCGAAAATCTGACAACCAGTAGGGTAACGTATTACCCAGTACTACTGTATTGTGAGAATCAGATAGGCAGACGCTCAATTTAACTGGAAAAGGGCTAAGCAGATGATGATATTAATTTAACACACCTTTGACTTTTCTATCTTCATTGTTGCTAATTAAAAGTCATTTTGTCTAGACCCTCGAACCTTAGTTGGTAGTATACAAACGCTATGGACTATTTAGTGTATTTTATCTTTCGTCTCATGTTTTATATACCATAGGTACTAGTGCGCAATCAAATAGTACCTCAGGTCTCCATGAGCGACCAAGAGCTAGTTATAAAAATGATTTATAGCCCCCAGTCATCATTCCGTAAGGGTTCTCTAGTTACAAATTGTTCAAAGAATCCCATTTATGACTAAGAAAATCTACTGTTCCGAAGAAAAAATACTTGGAAGTAAATTACAAAGCCTACGTCTGATTCCAAGGTATGAAACTTGAGCCAGGGTTTCGTTTTCCATGCATTGCGTCTTTTCTAATGTAGGACATTTCGAAAATTCTTTGTTTGCTACTTTAATAAAGAGCAATGGATTGTTAAATGGAAACTTCTCTTTGATTTTTTTTAAATAGGTAGTTCGAGCTCAAATAGTGGACGCTAATTGGAGGATATTGGTTTTTACACGGGATAGATGCGGACAACATGAAAATAATATTGATTAATTTCTAAAGCAATGTTACAATGTCCAGGTTTAAAAAATAAATGACAGAAACAAATAACTAGTTTTCTGTCTGGGAGATTGCCACACCAGGCAGATCATTCTAGACAAACTGTTATCATTCCACTATGACGATGACCTTTGTGGGTTCATGGTCATGCCTGGAGTGTCCCAAGTGCATATAACTGACACTGCTTAGGAACCTTAAAAAGTACCAATGACCCGAAAAGGAGAAGAAAATCATTCCACAAAATACAACTCACCCTGACTCATCCAGAAATCAGTTGTTAAACCCTGAAGCCGCACTTCAAGGCCTTACTAAAATGGACCTGAACCCAGACCTAAAGATAAACAGGAACCCTTAGAACAGAAGGGAATGTGGATTTTTTTACTTGAACTACCACTTTTATTAAGTTCTTTCTGAGCTCTGAGCTTAACTTTCCAGTTTCCACGGAATATTCCGGAACGTTATTGTTTAGCAGCCTTTCATTGTCGGCGTCGACTTGTAGCGTCGCAAATGAGTTTATGGAGAGTATTTTGAGCAATTTAATTAACATATTTCATAGTGTGTTATTATTAGTTAAATTAATATACACTACATAGTTTATAAACTTGATCCAGATTGTTCCAATTTCGGTGAATTTTGTTCTGGTTTATCGTCATCTTTAATTTTATCGTCACCAAGATTGACAGTAGATTGAAAATCCTTCTCTTTTGAGAGCTGCTTCTTACTAACTAATACTGTCAATGTTTTTGAAGAAAAAAATTGGAAGGGTTCAGATTTTTCCGGACACGCCCGTCTTTTTGACTACACAATCTCTCTGGTTTTCTAGTCTTTAGAGTTTTTTTTTAAACTTAATAAGGGTTCAGGCTGGTTCGAGGAGGCACGAGGAAAGAGCAAATAGCAATTGGAGGAGGCCTTTGCCCAGTAGTGAGAAGTGGGAGAGTACAGATATATAAAAAAAACAAGGGTAAGTAAATGGGTACAGGAGAAGAATTATTTCGCTGACAGTTTGCGGATTCCCAGTACTTATACTTCAAAACAGTTTTACTCTGGATTGTAACAGTGATTTTTTCTGAAACATTTAAAATCCAATTACAGATTTGCCTGAAGCGTTAGCGGTTAGCACCGTATTCGCTATAGTACTTAGAGTAATGAAGCGAGAGACCTGGCGATAATTAAGCTGTAAGCCTTCCTAAGAACTGATACAAAGTGAACTACTTGAATGTTAGTTGACACTTAAGATCTGAACTTAGAAAAGGTGTTTTAGGAGTTTAGGATAGAATTTCTACTAATTCTTTTAGTTCATATTGAACTCTCACAATCTTAGTTTTTTTTGTTTTAATTTTGTGCTCTTGTAGCCTTTATTTTTGCCTTGACTCATTTGAACACATGGAAAAAATAAATAGCTACACTACGAAAACTTGTAAGTGACCTTCCGTTTATTAAATAAATATGCAAAATCCTCCAAATGGTAGTCTACTATCCTGTACATATCTATCTATATTCATATTATTTTGCTTGAATTTCTTAGGATATTTTGCATAAACACGTTCTAAAAATTTGTACCGACTAGATTTGAACTTATTAGGTAGTGAGACAAACTCCTACGTAGAGATATAAAAGTATATTGAAGCTATTCATCATATTATACATATACGGAACACAGACGACGGTATTCGATCAATGACATTGTATACAAACTAATGGGATCGAGTTCAGGGATTACGGTTGTTCAATTGAATGGTTGACGGAAGTAGCTGTGGATGCAGCTAAACGAGGTATTTATTAAGTTTTATAACATGGAGTGAATATTGACACTGACGATAACATAACCTAACGTTCAAGCTAAGAACAAGCTATTTGGTTTACAAAAACCCAATAGCTTGTTCGACCGTACACCCAACTTTCGTCAGTTATGTTTAAGTCACATGTAATAAGGTGCAAGCACAAATACCAGGCAGAAATTCAGAACCCTGCTACATACTTAATAATAAAAACCCATAAGTTTATGCGTCGAGTGAATATTGACACTGATGATTAGATTTAGCTTCGATTTAAACGAATCTTGTAAATACGAAAGTAACTGTTTGTCTGTCTTTGAAAACACTTATAGAGTACCCGGGCTGGGACATAAATATCTCGGTAATGCTTTTTTTATATATCCTACGGGACCCCGTAGGATAAAAAAAATATACACTGTCCTCCACGGGAGAAAAAATTGCGGGTACAAGCTAGCATACTGTTAAAACGTGTGTGAATTTTTAAAATCAGATGTTTTGTATGAAAATATAATTTCAAAGATGGTCACAATTTGGTTTTCATAAAACAAAATATCACAAACAACACAAATCCCAGTTTCAATCGCTAAAATTGTAACAATTTCTGCCTAATGATTATATATTTTGGAAACACGTGCAGCATTAAATTAAATGTTATGATGGGCGAAACAGATGAAATTGTTACTACTTATCTATATTTCGCTTTGTTCAGGAAAATAAACGTTGCCTTTTCGGCTGTTTAACTAAAATTTGAACTGAATACTAAAGCGGACAAACTCAAAAAGGTTAGTATAGGACTGTGAGATAAAAAAGTACCTGTAGGGCTCTTTACCTTATTGATAAAGAAAAAAAAGCGAAATTCTCTCTGCCTCCGTAGTATTTGCCCAGAGGTCGGAGGTTCAATGCCTACCCGTTACTTTTTTAATAAAAAGCTTGGTGCTATTGTGACGATTAACACGTCTTGTCGCAACCGTCGGAATACAGATAGCGACGTCGCTTCTGTCTAGACTAGGGAATATGGATTCATCCTGCGTTGCTACATATCCGTCGGTTTCAATTTAAGCAAGTTTTTCTTTTTTCAGTTCTTTTTTCATAAGTTTTTCTTTGTCTATTTATTTGTAATTTCGGTTGTGGTGTTTTTTTTGCGTTTGTGTTCTAGATTTATAGTCCTCATAGAAAAAAAAGTTTCTTGTGAAACAAACATTTATTAGTAAGTAGTGGTACGATATGCTGTGGTAGTAGCGTGTAGTACTTAATATAGGTAATTATTGGAATGGGTATAATATCACGTTCGGATTTTACCTACTTTAACTTAAAGATTTAAAATTTTCATACAAAATATTTCATTGAATTTTTAACCTTTAATCGGCATCGTGGCCTTCATTCGTGTAACTTTACAACAAAATTCAACTTTCCTTATAAAGTGAGAATATGACAAACTTGACACAAATATGCATTGCTCTACTACTACTAGGACCATTTGTTTAACTACTGATAACAGTTTCTACTAAACATTAACTATAATTTACGTTTATAACTAATACGCTGTCCTAATTGGTAATTTTATGTATGTCAGGGTCAACCCTAGATGAGTAGATGCTTGCTAACCTTGATGAACTCTTTTCACGTTACTTGTATACAACCTCTTTTAAAACCAAAGTCACAACAAACATTAATCAACCTTCTTGATTATAAAACTCTACGAACTTGATTGTTTAGCTGTCATTGACGATTTAAAAAATTCAACGCAAGATGAGTCTTATTATAAAGTCAGATGAATTTTTTTTCTTAATCTAGGAACACAGGTTTTTCACACAATGCCTACGGTCAAACAAATGGCACCTTGGGCACCGTGCAGATGAAGATGTTACAATTTAGAAAGAAATCTCCATATTAAATACACTAAATAGAAAAACAAATATTTACTATCTCTCTCTTAACTAACAGTAGCGAATCCAAGCCCTGATAAGTGATACGAGTATGTATAACATTAATGAAGCAAAGGCAGCAAGTAACTAAGCAAGCACAATAAATTGTTTATGGTTGCACTATGGCATAAAAAGTCGACACGTGTCTTTTTGTACTTACACTAAGGTTCTGCAACGAACAATATTTCTTTCCACGGAAGAAATATAAGGTGGTTTAATTACTTCAAGTGTTGCCTTTGTATTTGTAACCAATTGATGATCATTAGCAGCCGAGTACTTGGATGATGTTGGGTTTTTCTTCGCTCTTATCAATGTTATACCTGTCAATATTTTGACGTTTGACAGCCATCTTTCTTTTTCTGTCCATGAGGTTCATTAAACTTGTTATTATGTATAGGAAATTGTGTTCTTCGACCAAGATACAGGGATTGATCAAGAATTCAAGATAATGGTAAGTACATTTATGGTTATAATATATTGAGGTGTATCAAAAAAAGGTTATATTGCCAAATGAAGGTTCTACCAAAACTTAATAATCCCTCATAAAAAAATATTGAACACTGTCATAAAGGACTCAGGTTTTTGACTGCGAAAGTCGAGTTTAACATAAACGTTGACCGTAAAGGTAGCAATAACACACTTTGTACTGGTTTAACACTAGCTCGTAATCATAATAACCTACCATTCCTTTGACTTTTACCACTTGCAGAAATACTGGTAAGAGGGTAATAAATTCTTTCCCTGTCTGTCACTGGCCAGTACGGTACGGGTCTCTGGCTGACTTCATGGTATTCTTTGTTTGAATTTGAATTATAGGTACCACTGACGGGTACTGTCAGATTGGTTTTAGTTGTTTATGGATTTTTTTATGGCGATGACATCATTATTTGAACTTTGTTGAAAAAGATGAATGATTGTGTTGTGTGCATTAACTGTCTTCTAATTGCTATTTATATATTTTTTATAAAACGAACTAGCCTATTCATCGTTCCTTTCATATATAATTTAGATCATTTAGGTCAACTCTAGCTAGATATTTGCTTTAAACTTTTTAGGTGCTATTTCGTCTGGTAATGTCTACGTTATAATATGAATGTTTGACATATCTTGAGCAATTAATTTAACCTGTTACATAAACCCTAGTTTTAAAAGAACAACGTTATTATTGTTCATGTCTTTGTTTGTACTCATACAAGGTCTTGAAGTTATTTTTCCCTTTTTATCAAAAGCCTTCACTGCAATCGTGTAGGTAGCACTGAGTACGAAGTAGAATGTTTATTTATTTAAGTTGAAAGGCCAGCAAATGATATATGAATAAAAATAAAATTTTATAGCAGTCTCGAGACACGTAGAATGATAGTCAAGTTTTAATTATTATGCAGACATCATAATTACAAATAGATATACGTAATGGGAGACGACTCACAAATATGCTGTGAATTTTATTCCGTACCTACAAAACAAACAAGAAAAACAATAAAGAAGCAATTTTCTTAATTGTTAAATAACAGTAATAATCAGTAGTGAGCCATACGAGTAAACACCATTATTACTGATGTCCGTTCATTACCAGTAATTTAAATATTTATTGTGGCTGGTAACACTAAAGAACGGTTTTTTAAAAGAAACAGATCTTTTTTGTTTTTTTTTAACTTTTTACTTCGCCACCGCGTTGGAAAAGAGTTTTTATGTGCTTGATAACTTGTGTAAGGATTGGTTCCTAAGTTAAACAATACAAAAAAAAAAACTTGTTCTAAAAAATCAGTCTTTATTGCAGCCGGTACCTATTCATTCGGCAACGACAACAATATGGCAATAGCATCCTATCGCGTGTAGGTAATACGTACTTACTCGTATTATACAGGTATCTATAACATTTTAGTACCTACCTACCATTAGTGTATGGCCACATATTTAGAAAACGTATTAGGGTAAGGCTCAAATTTTACGCGCACTCTCTAAAAATGTAGTGTCCGAGAGTTTGAAGAGTAGAAATCAAACATATAAAATAATAAATACTTGCTTAAATTAATAATGCAAAAAAGTTCACTATTTCGTCAACACGTCTGATTTTTTTCGTTTAAATATTTCAATTATATACCTGTTCAGTTCATGAAAATATAAAGGTCCATGTTTGACTTCCATACAATTTGTTGATGTCCCTGTACGTTAACTTCTCAAAGTCCATTTTATATATTTAAAACACTCATTCTTTTTTCGGTTACACATACTTAATGATCTTCAGAATATGATTGGTTAAGTTTTTAGTAAAGTAAGTTTAATATTTATCAAAGCGTTTTGATTTTATCAAGTAATTTAAAAGTGTCCCTAATTTCAATCCAGTGTGACACTTCAGTTGTGCAACGCTATAACTTTTGATTTATCGACATTCTACAATAAATACCGAATTATTTTGGAATGTTAACACATGTTCATGATATTCGACTAACTTCAGTGTGCTTCTGCCCTTTTGTTTTTGTGTCAGATTGAAGATCGTGACGGAACCTGTTTTGTGTCGTTAAGAAATTGTAAGTTTACTTAATTATATTTTCGAAATTTGAATGATTTTCATGATTTATGATATTTGATAGTATCTATTACCTATTCAATTAATAAAATATAACACTAACAATCATCTATACTGCACATTCTATGAATTATGTATTTTTTTATGATTGGTTATGTAGAATTTTTGATCCGTTGTGCGACGAATGACACGAAATTGTGCGACGTGTCACAACGGAAATTATAAAGCTGTGTATCCATCAACTTTTTACTACATTTATGAAAGCATGATAAAGCAAGTAGGTACTTGCGTATATTTATTTTCAATTGCTTAATAATTAATCTTTTTTTATTCAGATGCCTTTGTCCGCGGCAGAAAGGTGCCGAAGGTACCGCGAAAAACTTAAACAGGTTAATCCTGAAAAATATGACGAAATGAAAAAAAAGAACGCCGAAAGAACTGAAACTAAAAAAAGAAAAATAGCGGATATGAGTGAAAATAAAAAATAAACATAATATATTATGCAACTACATAATATTACATAAAAGAGCAGCTTTTTTTGGATGTGATTTCTTTGAACTTAAAATATATTGGTTTATTTGGTGTTTATCAATGTGTTTTATTTAATACACCCAATAGTATTAAAACTTATTTCCAAAGTGCCTATAAGTACATGTACGCATGGTCATCTGGTCCGGGTCCGCCATTCAATTGGGTTATAAATTGATTTTCATCACTATCTTGAGGTCTTAACTAGTCCATATGCCTTTAATTAGTAGGAGGGACACTGATATCCCTACTATTTATATCAATAATTATAATTAATATGGTAGGTATCATCTCTCTATGTGTACCTACTAATAAGGAATTATAATTAAAATAATAATAATCTATTAAAATACTAGGTTTTGCCAGTGGTTTCATCTTTATGAAAGTAAAGCATTCCACTCGTAAAAGAATTTCTTAAATCGCTCTATTTCGTTGTAAGCGTTTATAAGCGATTTTCGTTACAAACAAAATACAAATATTACAAAAAAATCTCTTTATATTTTTTCTTAATTAATAAGTAAGTACCTAAGAATATTAAGTATACATTTTACATTCCATGTGCACTATGCCTTATAAATTCCGTTGTGCAACGTATTTTCTTTTGTGACACTTTCCGTTGTGATTTCCACTGTGCGACTGCGCAAAAATTTTGAGCCTTACCCATTAATAGATAATGTTGTTAATGTTAATTTCTCGTCATCACGATCGCATACCGATTCGTTACGTCATAGGCGTCACTAGCCCCACCCCCTCTCCCTCGCCGTATTCCCCACCCCCTCCCACTGCTAAGTAGGTACTTTATCAATCACTTGCGCGAGATGACGAAAAACTATTTCAGTACAATTTGAATGTTGTAGTGACTTTTTAGTTTTTGAAGGCAGCTGTGTGTGTCATCCTCAAATGAGGTCAAATAGGTTTGAGTCGCAGCGACCTTGCTTGTACATAGTCATAGCTATGTACTCGTCTATGTTCTAAAACGAAGGTCAGTCAGAAGAAAGATATATACTTATTGAAGTGTACCTAGAAATGCGTCAAAGTAGGTACTAAAAGTCTGTGACAATTTATCGTTTTTTTTAATGCAGCTAATCAATCAGGTAAACCAGAATGCATTAATGAGGACTTTCTTCTTAATCGCATTAACAAATTGTAGTCAGTCCGCCGCCGCCGCTCCACTTCGACACTCATAATTACAAACGTCAGTTGATGCTATATCAATTAGTGCGTGCCAGATGCCTTTCCACGGAAAACCAGTTTCGGCCCTTTTTATCGCCGCGTTGAGCGTAACCTTTGTTTCTAAATAGCTGCTCCCTTTACGCTTTACTACTTGTGTTTACTTGTAAATAATTGAACCAAACCAACTTAGTTAATAGGATGAAGAACGCATTTATCAACTATAAAAAGTGAGAACAATGCGAGTTACATAAAATTCAATTACGACAGAAAAATAAACCGACATAAATGTACCTAAGTCGATTGTGTCCGGCCGGCGCGCTGTAAAAAAGTTTAGTGAAGCATTTGCCTACCTGCTAATTAGACAAAGAGCTCGCGATCGCCGCGTCAGTGACAACACGGTACACAAACATGCACACACTGACACATCCGAGATACGATGCGGGAAGCGAGCGTCGAGCGAGAATCGGCGGGCAAACGGGCGGGTTCGCGCGTCTGTCCGCGGGCGGCTATCGACGAACACTGGGTTCAGTGGCTGCCCGCAATGCACGCGGCATTCATGGGAGCAACGGCAGAACGGGCACGAGCGAGCGCGTCGAACAGCTGATGGGCC
This sequence comes from Xestia c-nigrum, assembly GCA_916618015.1. Lineage (NCBI taxonomy): Eukaryota > Metazoa > Arthropoda > Insecta > Lepidoptera > Noctuidae > Xestia > Xestia c-nigrum. Next base: position 6,409,754 of record OU745264.1, read on the forward strand.
GGCTGCCTCGGCGCACACCTGTGTGCCGCACTCTCTCTTTCCCGCACGCCAGTCGCCGGCGCAGCGTCTTGCGCTGATACCGGCGTGACGCTACCGCCTGCCGCCTTACCGCCACAGCGCGACGCATGAACCCCGTGTGAACGACACTCATGTGCCACATTATCTCGACCAAATGTCGCTACTGCATCAGCCGCCATCGCCTCCGCCGCTACGCTGCTGCCACGCGCTGTTGCTAGGTCAATGAGATCGGGTCCGCTGACAACACTTCGACCAACACCAATGATACGTCTGCCTAGCACGAAACGATGCTAATGGTCATTGTAATCTAAGCACACGCTTGTTAGTACAAGTCCAACGGCCAGTCAATTGGCGAACGTGTACAATCGACGATTTGCATTGCAAAAGTGCTGGAAATATCCAAATGTACAACTATAACATACCTACAAGATGAATTAACAGAATAAGAGTAGCCTTGCAACAGTGAATAAATTCCTTACATGCCGACGTGCAATAGTACTGAGAACTGAGGCCAACCGGTAAGAGTAATTTTGGCAGATAACAATTAGCTTTACTTCTGCTAGCAGCTGTGAAGAACGAATTCATACATAAATACACTCTGTTTAGTGTTTACAATGGTAATGTATTCAAAATATTTGAAGAGTTTTCTTGTATTAAAAATTATAATAGTGTTAATGTAGTGTTTACTCTTCACATAGGTGGAGTGTTTTCAAATTGGAGTGTACCTACTTCCTAATGGTACATTTATAATGTTTCATTCAAATACATTGTTTCTGGGGTGGCCCACTAAATGTGTAGTTTGTTTTCGATTTTTTCTCTCTTACAGCTGGTAAGTCTCTAAACCTAGTTTCTGGCTGCTGTATATGAACAATTTGGAATTATGAAATATTTGAGTAGCTCAGCTTGATAGCTGCGCTGCATCTTACGTGATCGCTGGCACGCCCGCCGGCGCGCGCTCTTCGGGACTTTCACAACTTTGCTTCTAATTTCCAATGATCTGAAACCGTACAGTTTTAAGTTTGAATGTAATTAACATCTACTACTATTTATGATACAGGTAGTTTATTTTTATATCCTGCTTCAAGCGAACTTATCGTTCGTTAGTCTTACTCTTTGGTTAATGTTATTAACTTGGTTATTCTACTTCATATGCAGTAGTTAGGTCTAGATACTGTTATTCCCCAACGTCGTTTAATGACGAAGCAAATTCAATTAGATCATAAACCGTAACTCAGGAATTTGTTGCACCTTCATAAACCTCCATACAAATGCAAATTAACCCTAAAAGCAATAAACATTAAACTAATAAACAACCGCTCATATGCAACACTAAAACCATAAACACGTAAATTAGTGATGTGCACTTGACCGGACTTACTTTCCGGGATCACTCGACTGAACGTGCCGAGTGTCGTGCCGTTCGAAATTTTAAATTTCGACCGCGACCGCCCGCCCGCGCTCCCGGCGCCATGGCGACGGCCGGGCAAGGTTGGCGCGAACACGCCGACCGTCGAGGTCATTGTACACAAATTTTGATGTCCCAAATACCTAATACAGATAGCTAGGACATCAAACTCCGTAGTACAGTACAAACGCTCATTGTAGTCGGCAACTTATTGGATATTTCCCATGGTGATGTCACTGTTGTGATTCATTTATTGTTAGTAATGCTCCACTTGCTAAACCTTAGAGTTGCATTGCATCACTTGTAAAAACTAAAATAATCGTTACGCAACATTTTGTCCTTGTTATGTTGCACACGATGCATCTTCAGGAATATTCAAGGGATTTCTACTAGGAAGTCACTCAGAAAATATTTGTGAAATTGATAGGTAATTGACAGTAGGTTGTAGAAAAAAATATTCAGCACCATTTTTTATTTTAAAAACATTAACTTTGTAAACTGTAAACTTGATCATCACTTTACTGGCTGGTAAGCTAAAGTATTGCTTATGTAGCGAGTATAGCGGAAAATTCCAAGAAAGAAAAAGATTCACCGTTATAAATTGTGTTTAAAAGTCACTGTCAACAATTTCATAACTTTTTTTACCAGGAAAAAGAATAAATTTTAGGTACCGACACGTTGGACTCACTCAGTAATTAGGATAACAATTCATCCTCGTAAACGTCATGACGGATTTTCTAACTTTCCCCAACGGTGATCATGAATCAATATAAAAAAAAACAGGCAAAGCTGATCTTCCTCCGAAATTTCCAAATAATCATCAAACAAAACTCAGTTGAAACTATATTTAAATGTATAACAAAATAACTACGAGTAAGTAGATCGTAATGAAAATACAAACTTTAGTACAACAATGCTTTGTGAAACCGGAGGCAATAATTTGGCCAAAACAATTGTTTACAATACTTACAAGAGAGTTTAAACAGAGAAAAATAACAAATTGTACAAAATAAACTTTATTTCATGAAATCGTGACAGACAGTGAAACGAATCTTGGTAATGTTGTTATTATGTTTGGTACAGCCGTTTTCGATACTGAAAGACATGACAAATAAACAGGGGTAGGTACCTTCTGCGCGTTTACGTAATTGGTTTGCAGAGAGAGTCTGCAAACTAAAATCAGCAACCTGAAAATTTGTGCAGGTTAAAGAGACTGAAATCAATCAGGTGTAGATATAGTTCCCTTAGTGCTTTTAACAAGGGGAATTAATAATCCAAGTGAACGAAATAAAGTGATATCATGACATGGGTGTCTTTCTGAAGCGTTTTGTCTACAATCTTTCCTCTTTCGTGTAATTTTGTATGGTGGGGTAAATCAGGAACTTTTTCACAATGTAAACTATTCAACTCCGTTATTTAATCCTGCACCACTTTTTATCACAATCTGGAAGATTGTGACAGTTACTAATCAATGCATCGTTTTGAAAATTCTCGACAACTTAAAGAACACAATGTTAGATTGTCAAAATGAATTAAGTTCTGCAAGTGTGTCACGCGATTTCTCGCTGGTTCAATTATTGATTTTGATCAAAATCTTTGTTCAATTTCTAACAAATTATTACACAAAGGGCATTTATATCATAGGGCTTGTTTAACTCGAAAGCTCAAATGAAATTTGCAACTACAGTTTATAATAAATTGCTTATTTACATCGTGCAATTCAAAGCTTTTCCTGGAAAAAAACATTTGCCTGCATATTTGTTACTGAAAGCATTTATTTAATCAAAATTCGAAATTCAAAATTTGTTACGATATATTACTAGTAAAATAACTACCATTAATATTCTAATTAAGTTTTAACAAAGACACTTAATTTTCAGAAGCAGTTTTTAAACTTTCATGCGTTGTAATTTTGATTGCAATTCACTTGAGGTGAAACAGGCAGTAGAAGTTCCAATTATAATTGGATATTAGACACAAATGATTAAATGTTTCTCTTAAAATACTCACAGATTGTTATTAAATGAAGTTCAAAAGGCTATTCAACTGGTTAACCATGTTATTGACATCGGGCTAGTGAAATACGCACAATACAAAAAAAAAATAGTTTGAATACCAGTGCGGTGAATACATTGGGGCTCCCATATCCACAATATGTTAAAAAAGCACCGACAAATAAAAGTCAAACGAAAAATTCGAGACAAACGAGAGTTTTTGGGATTTTTTGATAGTGGATTTTTCGAACTAGTGCCCGAATTGTTAACCAATATACCAAACCTTTTTGTATCTACACCTCACTGTGTAAACGTTAATGGTTGATAGAAAGCCTACGGTAACTTTATCTTAAGCATGAGTAGAGAGGAGCATAATATGAAAATCAAACATATTCTGAAAGTAGTGTGTATTCATTTCGACTGGATTACAGAATATCAATACAATGATATAAAGACGAGATAGGAATTTAAAATTCCAATAGAAAAAACATTTTTCTCATAACTCTTGTTTAAATCAGTGTCCATTCAAAATATGTGTTTGGGAACCTAAGTTTAAATTCTGTAATACAGTCGAAATAAATACACACTACCTTAAGAATATGTTCGATTTACAAATTATTTAGGTAGGTACTACGTTTGTATGAAAAACGCATGCTCCGCAGGCCTCTTAAAACCAACGATGGAAAAGAATTTAGCACTTCTACAAGCAATTATTTATGAAAACCATGAATGAGCAGTTTAAATTAACAGAAGACTACCTATTAAAGAGATTCCTCTTAGGATTACGTAACTTACCCGCGGACGGAACACAGATCTCAATATCACAATCTTCGTATTATTTTTCTCGGCAGTTATTACAAAAGAATGTAACTGAAAGCGTTTTCCGTTAAACCTGTCAGTTTCATTCGGGCTATTATCTGGACATTATCGTCTTTATTTCGTAACGAGTCTATAATAAATCGTGTTTGCTGACTATCTATCAAAATATATCTGATGTCTACCCTTCTCAACGATGTACATAGTTTACTGTTTGTATTTCGTGATTAATATTTGCTACATTTAGTTAATCTTGGCTTGTTTCAAGTTCATCCATTTATCCCTTAAAACGTGCTTACTTTTGGTCTTATTCTTATACGTTTGTCTTCTATTTTGATTGTTCACTACGTTATTCTTCCGACTGATTAAACTTTCCACTACGATGAAGACTTGTTAAAGTTTCATCCTAAAGATCAACTTTATAAAACAAAGTTCCTACAAATTATAATTTACATAAAATGTAGTTCTTATTATTATTGCTTGTAACAAAGTTATCGTTGTTTGTGGCCGTCATTATTTAGTAGTTATTGGCAGGACTGAAATTATGAGATTTGTTTAAAATTGCCACAACACTATCTGGGACGTATGCCTCTGAGGGGCAATTAATTATTCTACCTGCCTCTCGCCGAGGCAGCCATTGTGCCTCGACTCGAACCCTTCCCCTCACTGCCTATTGTCTTTTTCTATAAAAGTATATTCACGCCTCTTACGAATCAACCGGCACGGATTTTTGGTCAAATTTTCAAAAGTCGGGTCGTACTTCTTCGATATTTCATTTCGTTTTGCGAACGATTTTGACCTTTATTTTTAAGGCAGGAAGGATTCTTTTCTAGTGATTCAGCTCCATCTGTGTGGTCTCGATGAGTATCAAATATTGAATTATGTTGAACCATAAAATCTGTTTTGTATTTAGGTTTGATAATGATGAAATGAACCAATATGCAATGATTGTGAACACTAAATTGAAATGGTTCTGAATTTAGTACCTACCTAACACATTGACCAGCAGGTTGATTAATATAATATATAATGTTACCTATATCATTTCAACAAACATATTACTTAACAGAAAAGTTAAATCGGTTGATTTTGCCTATAATTTCCTGTCATCGGCTTGACGGATTAAGACAACAAGCAATTTAAGCGTAATCTAAGCTACATCACTACGCCAACAATTCCGGGAAAACTAAAATCTTCCCGCAATTTACTAATACAACGATAGCGATAAGTATATCGTAGTGATGTACACCGCAATCCTCGGTTCGTCGGCGGCGCCCGGCCCCGTTTGCTCGGCCGTCGGCGCGCGTGGCGGGGAGCGGTGCGGCAGGGTGCGCGGGGCGGGGTAGCCCCGCTAAACGGGATGCGCGCCTCCAATTTACATTTATGAAGTCCCGTAACAGATTCCGGGATGTTTACTTTCGATAATTAAAAACGTCTCAGGTGTTGTGTGAGACGCTTAATAGAGCACCGATCTGGACGATATATTGGTAATTGTTGTGCACCTATTAGCTGACTCACCGCTTTTCTGTTTCTGATTATTAAAGGGTTAGGCGAAGTAAATTGGTTTTCCTAACAAAACACAGTAGGTTACAGAGGCGAAATGAAAGAGGATATAGAACATTTCGAGTAATCGTTGAACAAACTAACATAAAAACATGTTTTCTCAAGCCGCTAGTTACTTACAATTATTTATGTAATTCCCTCCAAGAACTCCTATAATATAATATCGTACCATTTATATACCGTTTGTAGAAACCTGAATTATTAACGCAGGCTGCCTACGCACCACGCACCTCTGTCATATTAGTTAGACAGATAACATTTTAGTCTAAGAAGATGTCCTACCTGAGAATACTCGAGGGATAAGGATTTCTTAGAGAGTAAAATGAGATTAGAACAATAGTTTATCGATAAGAATCTACAAGTTAGATGTGTAATAGATACTTTGAGACTTTTTAATTCTTTTACTTGTTGGGTGTAGTTCTGGCGCGCCTTTTTTTGTTTAGGACACCATCAGGATAGTCCAGTCGAGCAGCTACTTTATAGAGTTGAATTGCGGCGAAAGTCAAATGAAATAATTTTTTGGGTGTTTAGGTAGCTTATTACAGCTGACATAATTATCACAACACTGGCGGACGTCACTAGGGTGAATGTAGCTTTCCAATGGTGAAATAATTTTTGAAATCGGCACAGTAGTTTTTGAGATTATTCATTACAAACATACACACATACAAAAATACAAATTTTAAAACATTAGTATAGACTAGCAGACGTCACGTGGTTTCATCCGCGTAGTTCCCGTTTCCGTGGGAGTACGGGGAAAAAATGGAGTCTGTGTTTCTCAGGGTGAATGTAGCTATTCAACGGTGAAAGAATAATACAAATCGGTCCAATAGTTTTTGAGTTTATTCATTACAAACATACACATAGAAAAATACAAATTTTAAAACATTAGTATAAATAACATCGCTGAAGAGTAAGACCGAGGTGTACCAAAGTACAGGTCTGAAACCTTTTATTAGCTCCAATGTCATCATTACTTTTAATAGCCCTCTAATCAGGTGAAGAACTTCAACAATATAACACCACAATCAGTTCACTATCTAGCTCGGTTTTCCAACATTTCTTTTTTAGTTGGTTGCGTGTTCCAAGACAGTTTACCCAGTGGCGGATTAAGACTACTTGATGCCCTAAGCAATCCACGCCTGTGGGGCCCCCTATCCGAATGTCAACTAGAATCGCCAAAAAGTCTAGTACCTAGTAGTCTAGGTCAGACTCTATGTCAACATAAAACGCGCGAATTTTCAGTTAGTCCTAGTAACTTTTTTTTTGGTGTGGTTTTTGGCGACGTGAGACGTGATGCCCTTTTTTTCGGATGGAATCATCAAATGACGTCTCCCACTCTGTGCGGAGCGGCCCTCCCGCTCCGCACAGTGTCAGACTTTTACTGACTAAATAAAATAAATAATAAATAAACGCGCCGTCGACACGGCAGATATAAGACGGATGGACGGCAAGCTAGCCATAGCTCACCGTCCACAAGCCCACGCCTACGGTGGCCGGTGACGCCCGGTGCGTCTCCCGCGGCGGCTGAGGCGAGAGGTTCTTCTTCTTCCTCTGGTGTTCCGCCACCTCCTTTACTAGCAAGACTGCTTCGCAGAAGGAGGTAACGGCTTCCCATTCCGTCTCGCTCCGGACCATGGATTGAACCAGGGCCGGACGCGAGAGGTCGCTCGGTCGGGGTCGAGAGGACTATCGCCTCCAGATCCCATGCCGGCAATCCGGCAAGCAGGCCCACCGCCTCGAGGACGATTTTGCGGTACCCACGGTACTTCACGGCCACCACCTTTTGGGGCGCGTTCAGATACTGGACGGCTCGCCGCCTCATGGAACGCGAAAAATGTGGTTGCTTCACGATTTTGCGTGTCATCCTTGCGCAGGGGCCATGCTAATCTTCTCTGTATTAGACGTGATGCCCTAAGGACGGTTTTTTTTCTGTGCTTCTTCTGGTGCCCCCCCAGGCGTGATGCCCTAGGCAATTGCTTAATTTGATTAAGGGTTAATCCGTCACTGAGTTTACCAATGTCCTGGACTGGACACGAAGGAAGTCAACGCTCCGTGTTTCACTGATGACCATGCCAGATTGTGGAGTGTGGAAGCCTATGTAGATCCTACTGCTTCCACGGCTACAACTTGGAAAAACGTTTTAAATAATATTCAGAAAAATACGTGGCTGGATGTAAAAGTGTCAGTTATTGGAGCCGATCTTATTCATATATTGTATTGTATTGTATTGTATAGCGGGCTGATGTCCGCAATTCCACGGCAAGGCGCGTATTTTGCGTACGGGTGGGAACTTCACTCGATCCATCCCAGCTCCCCAAAGAAGGCCAGCAGCGCCCCGATGTTGCCGACAATCTCGCGGAGAGTACCTGGACGACCGAAGTACTTTGCCCTGTATGTTGCAACCGCTGGGCAGTGTAGAAGCACGTGGGCTGCAGTCTCGTCTTCCTCCATGCATGCGCGGCACAGGGGGCTGTCTGTGACTCCTATGACAAAGAGGTGTTTGTTAAAAGAGCCGTGACCGGTGATGGCGGCTGTAATTATACGCACCTGTGGCTTGGTTAACCTAAGCGCGCGTTTGGTGAAGCGGCCGTCGATGGCAGGAAGTGCCTCCTTGGCTTGCCTACACTCGCCGTGGTCAAGCCACAGCTTGTGGTGTATTTCACTAGTTCGTTTCCTTACCAGTGTGCGTAGGTAACCGAAAGGGAGTGGTGCGATAGGTTCTGGTCCCACCGCTGCCATGCTCGATCCCCTTCTAGCGAGTTCATCCGCCGCGTCGTTGCCGCGGGAATCGCTGTGTCCTTTGATCCATTGGATGGTTATGTTATTGAGATTACCAACCTGGTTCAGGCGTTGGTGACACTCGTGTATTAACCCGGAGTTCACTGTGTGGTTGTTTAGGGCCAGCAGCACCGCCATGCTGTCCGACAGTATACGGATTGAGTGGCCCACAACTTTCCTGGCTATGATGGCCGATGCCGCCAGGGAGATGCCCATGCATTCTGCCTGAAATACCGTGTTGTGCGCCCCCAAAGGTGTAGCTATGTGGATGTTGAGGTCTTCCGAGAAGACTCCCGCCCCAGTGCCAGTACCTGTTTTAGATCCATCTGTGAAGATCCGTAGTTCCGCGGGGTTTAATCCCTCGCAGCGGTGGTCCTCGTGAAGCTGGATTTTGTATTTCTTGTCGAATACAAATTGCTTCGGTATTCGATCGTTGTATGCTTTCGCCAAGGGGAACTCACAATAGAATTCCTCCAGTATCGCATTGTGCTGTGTTGTCTTCTTACCCCAGAGTTGAAGTGTTTTAAGGCGTACTGCCGTCATCGTCGCCTCCTGCTGTATGAACAGATTGAGCGGTGGAAGCCCCAACATGGCTTCGAGAGCAGCAGTCGGGGTAGTCCTCATGCAACCAGTGATTGCCATGCAGGCAAGCCTTTGCAGGCGCTGCAGCTTGATGGCTGCTGTACTTAGTTTAGTGCGTGGCCACCAGACCACAGCCCCATAGGCAATCATGGGTCGGATCACCGCGCAGTATATCCAGAGTATAATTTTCGGGGATAGGCCCCATTTCTTACCTATCATCCTCTTGCATTGCCAGAAGGTTATGCAGGCCCTGTTTGTCTTGTTGTCTAGGTGGCTACTCCAGTTTAACTTACTGTCTAGGATGACACCCAGATACTTGACCTCCTCGGCTAACTGGAGTTCCGTCTCGAAGAGTTTGGGTAGGCGATAGGGGCCTAGTGTTCGTTTGTGGGTAAACAGGACAAGTTCAGTCTTCGTTGGGTTCACTGAAAGGTCGAACTCTCTGCACCATCGTTCAACGATACGTAGAGCTCGCTGAGTGAGGTCGAAGATCGTCCCCGTCACTTTCCCCGAGATGAGAATAGCGAGGTCGTCGGCATACCCTATTGTGTAGAAGTGGTTCTCGTTGAGTCTAGTGATGAGGTCATTAATCACCAGATTCCAGAGGAGCGGAGATAAAACCCCTCCTTGGGGGCAGCCTCTGGCTATCATGGCCATTTGCTGTTCCCCTTCAAGTCGCACCACTCGTTTGCTCAGCATGTTTGTAATCCAGTCTATCAGTACCTGTTCCACTCCATGGCGAGAGAGCGCGGTGTTGATGCTGGAGAAGTTTGTTTTATCGAAGGCTCCCTCGATGTCTATGAAGGTGCCCAGGCAGCTTCCCTTCTGGTGAATCGCCTCTTCTATCCGGCTGACCACTAGATGGAGGGCGGATTCTGTGGACTTACCCGAGCTGTATGCATGTTGATTAGTATGAAGTGGGATAGTTTGCAAGGCGCCGTCCCTCAGCTCTCTCTCGCACATTTTTTCCATGGTTTTAAGTAGGAAAGAGGTTAGGCTGATAGCTCGGTAGGATTTGGCGTCAGTATAGTCACTCTTACCTGGCTTTGGAATGAATATGACCTTCACTTCTCTCCATCCCTTTGGAACGTATCTGAAGGCCAGACACGCTCTCAGTATAGGGACCAGTCTGCGGGCGACTGAGATCCCACCCCACTGGAGTAGGGCAGGAAAGATCCCGTCCGGACCAGCCGCCTTGAAAGGATGGAAGCCTTGGATCGCCCACTGGATTTTCTCCAGCGTAACGACTTTTTGTGCATAGCGCCAGTCATTTTCTGACGGTGTTTGGGTTGCCTCAGTCCAGTCGATAGCCTCTGTGAAGGCGCAACCTGGGAAGTGAGTTTCAGTGAGGACGCGCGTTGCTTCTTCTGGTGAGGTGGTAAGTGTGCCGTCTGGTTTGCGGAGAGCAGCAGGCCCAGTCGGGTTCTGCCGTGCTAAAACCTTCCTTACCCTGTTTGCCTGTTGGCAGGATTCGATGCTGCTGCAGTATTTGCGCCAACCAGTTGAGCTCCTGTATCTGATGCATTTTTTATAGCATTTCTTGGCCGCGTAGTACGCGTCCCAGTCTCTATCAGCACGAGTGTTCATGGCTCTGTTTAGGGCAGACCTTACCTTCCCACGCTTACGTTCCAGCTCCGGTCCCCACCATGGTTGATTCCCTGGTGTAGCGGGCGGAGTGGACTCCGGGCAGGTTGAGCGGAAGCTGTCTGCCATTGATTTTGTGAGGTGACTTACACTCTCGTCGATCCGCGCCGTGTCCTCGTAGGCCATCTCGTAGTTTTTTGACGCAAGTTTGGTTTCGAGGGTGCGTGTGTAGGCAGCACGGTCTGTGTTCCGTGGGTTTCGCCGTGGCAGTGTTGGTGTCACACAGACCTGTATGTCGAACCGGATCCACCTGTGGTCCGAGCAGGAGGCCTCCTTTGAGACCTGCCAGCCGGTGGTGAGGGCCGCCACCCCCTCCGATGCCAGGGTGAGGTCTATGATTGTTCGACTGCGTCTGTTTACGAAGGTTGGCTCGGAGCCTGTATTTAGTAGGGTTAGGTTAGTTGTAAACAAGTATTCCACAAGCGCCTTACCCCTTGCATTAGGTGTATCCATGCCCCACAGAGGATGATGCGCGTTTGCGTCGGCGCCTATGACGACCTCCAGCCCAGTGCTCTCGCAGTAAGTCACGAGGCGGGCGAGGTCGTGCGGGGGCGGCTCCTCTGCCTCGGGCATGTAAGCGGAGGCGAAGACGACGGCTGTTTCTGTGCCTTCCCGCTGTATCAACATCCTAGCTGCAGAGACGTCCCTGCAACAGAAGTCTGTTAGTGGCTGTGTTTTTATATTGCGTGTCGTGTAGATGCACGCCCTTGGCTTATCGTGGTCTGTGCTAACAAGAAGCTTACCGCCAAGGTTGGAGAGTCCTTGTACCTGGCCCGCTCTGACCCACGGCTCCTGGATCAGGACAATGGCCGTGTGTTGAACCTCCAGCCACTTCCGCAGCTGAGCCGTCGCGGTCTGGCTGTGGTGGAGGTTGGCTTGCAGGACTTTACAGGCTAACGAAGGGGACGCCATCGCTGGTCGTTCCTTCCTCGTCTCCTGCCAGCCTCAGCCCGGCGAACAGGTCGCCCGCGTCGAAGTCGTCCCCCTCCAGGTCAGAGGCCGAAGACAGGACGATGTCCTCGATCTCCTCACCCGAGAGGACGGCGCCCACGCTGGCGGCAGTAGGTGCGGCTGGCGCTGCTTCTGCAGGCTCGACCGCGGGTGGCCCCACGGTGTTTGTAGAAGGCGGGGCTGCTACCTCCACCTGTGACCCGGCGCTGGCTTCAGCAGCCGGAAGTCCCTGAGGGACGTCGACAAATTTGCCGTTCCGACCCTGGAATTTTACGTAGACCGCCCCTACTCCAAAAGAGAGGCGGCGTCCGGCTTCCATCAGGGTCGGAATTTGGTCCTCAGGGATCCCGACCACCACAAACCATGCGTCGGCCTGTTTGTATGCGCCCCACATCACCCATTCCCTAACGGGGACCCAGGGGTTCTGGTAAAACAGAGTCCGCCCAATGTGGGACGGCTCTGTAAATATCCCCTGCCCGTCAGGGATGGAGATTCCGCATCTCACCCGGCGCTTGATGTCCGCCTGTCTCCTGACTACTAGCGTGGCGCTAGTGATCGGAGGCAGCTCGGAGATCGTCTTCTTCAACCACTCTACGGTGTAGGTGTTCCCACACCACAGTTTTAGGGCTCCGTTGTTGAACACCGGCCTCGCTCTGAAGGTCGGTGGGGAGTCCAGTATTAAGGACCAGGCCTCAGCGACTATCTTCCGCTGAATAGCCGCGAGGATCTGCTCCGACACCTCGCTGCTGATGTGCCCCGACCGTTCGCAGGTAACTGCGACATCTAGGTCAGAGCTTGCAGCCTGGGCGTAGCTTCTTGTAGCGTCCCGTCTGGACTGGTCAAGCCGCGGCCGTTTGCGCTCCCCTCGGGGTGTTGAGGTCTCGTTGAGAGCCCGCTTGGTCGCGGCCTGATCACTCTGGCCAGGACGCTGTGCTGCGTGGTCGGCTGGTCCGCTCCCTCCGCTGGCTGCTGGTTGGCTGGGGCCCGGTCGGCTGGTGCCGGCCACGGCCTGCGACTGCTTGCCTGCGGAGAAGTTGACATTACCGCTGGCCGGTTTTACTCGGCCCGCGGCGTTAGCCCCTGTTTCAAGGGGAGGCATACCTTTCCCCTGTGCCTGCCGCTGCCTCTTGGACGGCCTTTTCCTCCTCTTCGGATTGCCCGTCGAGGGGGCCGGGGCAGCCTGCACTGGTGGTCCAGCGCTGTGCTTGGAGGGACCCCCCCTTCCACCTTTACGTTTGCTCCTTTGCACCTGCCAGGCGAGCGCGAACGTGTCACCGGCGATGCCTGTCCCCACCGGTTGACCAGTGACGGCCACCGGGGGGGGAGCGGTAGGTGGGGGAGGATGTAACAGGGGAGCCCGGCCCGAGGGATTAACCTGCGTGGCGGTATCCGCACCTGAAAAAGAAGAAGGGGGAGCGGTACTGGTCCCTAGCAGCGCCGTACTCCTCCTGTTCTTATTATGGGACGTTTTGTTCCTGGCAGCGGTTCTCGCCACTGCCGGACCATCACTTGTACTGGAGCCCGCCGTGTTAGCAGCAGAGCATCCGGGTACTTGAGAGGTGCTGCATGCACCCCTTTTGGGAGGATAACTGGCTTTCGCCTCCTCACCAGTGTTCTTGTTTGAGTGTGTGTCGGGTGTGTGAGTTTGTGTGGTTGTGGTGTGTGTGTGAGTTTGTGTGGTTGTTGTGTGTGTGAGAGGTGTGTGTGTGTGTGTGGTGTCGTTTGGTTTATGGGGTTTTTGGGTATCCATATTTGTGTGTGTCTAGATTCATCTCTCCGGCTTCCCACCCTCCTTGGAGCCCGCACCTGGGAACGTCTCGCTACAAACTAGCTCAACCGTTAGGATTACCTTCGAGATATAGGGGCGTGAGGCTGGCTTACAGTGCGACATCGGGCGCTTGATCAGGTTGACAACGAATCAACCTTCACTTACGCCTTCAGCATGACCTTCACCAACTGCTTCAGCCGTCCGAAGACGACCTCCGCAGACCTCCCACCCCTCGCCGTGGCCCTCTGACGGGACACTTGGCCATTTCCCTACCCTTGGCTATTGGGTAGGGCCACCGTTTCGCTTGAAATCCAGACCAAAGAGGGCGTGTTGCCTCACGGACGCATAACCACCAGCGCCGCTCGGCTCAACCCTCCAGGACTCCTTCATCCCCGCTTACGGCGCTCAACTGCGCAGGTCCTAGCGCAGGTGACCAGGTTTACCTACACGACGCCAGCAGTGTTTAGTGGCGGTCGAGCCCACAACCCCTCAGTCACGGAGGGTCATGGTTAGGTTAAAAAGCGCCTGGTGGTTTTTGTTGCGTCTATTTCCTAGGGAATTAGACCAAAAACAGGGCGGCAACCACGTGAAGGTAAACACACCAGACTTGTCTTGAGGATCTACACGACTGTGGCGCTCCCCCTCAAGACCCCGCCACCCTACTGCCTCTGAGGGAAGCAGTAAGGTAGGCCTGCATCTATACTACCAAGCAAAGCGCAAGCAAAGCATGTCGTTGTGCAACCGCAAAAGCATAAATACAAGCCCTCCCCACAATATACTAAACACTATCTTATTCATATAATAATAAAGGTAATTTTCATAAACTATAATAAACACTATCTTATTCATATAATAATAAAGGTAATTTTCATAAACTCAACTAACACCTGTTAACACAGAAAAATGTATAAACAGAATAAAACTCAAAAGTTACACCTTTAATAAAAACAACATTATTAAATAGTATTGCTTGATTTATTCAATTTATAGGCAAGTTAAGAAAAAGCAAAACAAATATAAAAATAAAACTTAAACTTACTTAATCTAATAAAAAGGAAAAGACTTTGAATTAATTTACTGAAATTGTTAAAAACAGGAATAATAAAAGGAACTAAGTACGTTACCTAATGATTCGACAATTAGCTTACAGTTGTTAAGTTAAAATTATAGAAAAAACAAACTAAACAAGGATGGATTCTAATCTGTGAAAGGGGAAAACGTATTTTTATTTAATTTGTCTCATAAGGCTTTGCGGGTATTCGATCAAATTGATTTGAGTGACACGGTATTAAGGACTGGATGGAATTGGTAGAAATCAGTAGAAATACTTCTTGCTCGATTTGCAGTACCCACATAATAAAAAAAAAGTTTTGAAGTCGGATAGAATACGCTAAGCTTTAGGCCTCCGCTATTTCTTTACAACATTATAAATTCAGGAAAAAATAAACTTAAGAAAGGCTTTTGAGTCCATCAGTTCTAAATTTAATCATTTTGTATAATCGTGTTACCTACCTCGTGCTGACCGGCTACTCGGAGAACCTCTTCTAAATTTCAAGGTCACATTTAGCCAGTTCTCATTTCAAAGATTCTGGTTAGCTTTGAAAGTGCGTAGGCAAGGAGCGATTAGGCTTTGACATTTAAAACTCATTAGATTATGCCAAAACCAAACACAAATGTTTATAGATTAGTCGAAGCAATCACCTAAATGAAATGTCAAAATGTTCCAGAATTTAGAACATTTAAACATTAAATTTTATTGGTACCGTAAACCGGGGCTATTTGGGTTTTGGGGGTTATTTGGGAAGGTCCAGAAATCGAACGATCTTCGTCGTGATGGAGAAGCTCAAGGGAGACATGCTGGAGATGATCCTGTCACATGAGAATGGAAGGTTGACTGAAAGAATTACCAAGTTTTTTTAAATATCGAAAATTGTCGGCTGGTGTGTGGTAGAAGTTTTTTACAAACTCTAGCAACACTTTGATTGGCTGTTATTCAGAAATTCCTGATGAAAAAACCCAATTTAATATTTTGGTTTCTATGGTACCAAATAGCCCCCAGAAAACTCAAATAGCCCCGTTTTACCGGTACCTAAATAACACACTCACAATCCGCCAGCCATATTTAATAGGACTAATAGGTATATAGGTAGGCTATTCCTTGTAGACAAAACCAATAACACGTCTTTCTTTACTTCACCAGACTTCTTCTTTTGACCTTAAATTAGAACAACAGACTTGCTGCTAAATTGTTATCAGCCAAAAACCGAAAAATTTTAGCCTGTCAACAAATGCGTTCATCGAATTATTACAGGGGTGGTTAATGGTCCAGGAAAAATAGTACCCCAAGGTGAGGGGTGTAAGGGGTAGCACAAAAGATGCCAGAGGGACAATGCTACGAGCAACATAAGGAACAAAACAAAGAAAACAGTATTAAATAGTTTTACTGTTTGTGGGAAAAATGTTGATGCATCAGTAATTGTTTATGGTAACAGAGTGAATATTGTGGAATTGTTTACATTACAATACAATACACCGTAGCCATGCATTGGATGCAAGTATGCAGCGACCGTACTTGTGATGTTCGTTATATCTCCAATGAGAAATGTTATTGCCTTGAGCATTTTAAAACTACTAATCAAAATTATTTGCTGCCTAAATAATTGAAGTTAAAATCAGTGTATAGATCGGTTCTTCCGTACCAGACAACTGCTTATTGGCTGCCGCTGCAGGGACTGTGGCTGACAACCCCGCAGGCTACGCGCTAATCTCAACAGCAAGACCGACCTACCTAGCTACCACCATCATTCTCATACGTTCTGGAATCTTCAGGATAGTGGTCTTCTTTAGGCGGTCTAGAACCCAACACGAGCTCGATATTTAGAACTCCCACATCAGTCTTCTATTGGCGTGATTTTTATCCAACCTAAGTACCCACACCTAATTGTTTTTTTGTGATTGAATTTTTTGTCTACTTACTCTTCCGAGTTTCATTTACCGGGTGAGCACTAACGTTACATGTCTGCTAACTTCATTACCATGATTTCCTGCAACATTGCCAACCATAGACCAAAGCTGTCAGCTACATACTGAGCCACTAGCACTAGTAGCCTCCTAGCACTACATGGAAATCTTATAAAGGGTGTAAAACACCTCTTAACGTAGCCTAAAGCCACTTGTTCTCCCCATCATTGCGATCATTTTTTTGTTCTACACCATACCTGGGAACCTTCTAGTTAGGGAGATATTAGGAGTCAAATTTCCAACTTTTCGACAAGTTTTTTTTTTTAAATTAAATACTTCTACGACGTCACGTCACTACATCGCCCGTGTGCTTTTTATTTAAGAACTAGCTTCTGCCACCGACGCCACCGTCGTCGTCGCGCGACTTCGTCTATAAGTATACGTGTTTTAACATAAATCATATTATTCATTATTTTTATTCATATTCATATTTTAATTTGAATAGTGCAGCTTTCTACCAGTAAAAGATTGTTTTTATTGATCGGATCAGTAATTCCAGAGTTTACCTGGAACAGACATACCTACAAACGATGTTTACCTCTTTATTGTGAGTTGTGAAGTTTTCACCGAGATATTAGTTGAGATTAAAACGTAATTTCTGCTAACTCCACTTCTCCTTATTTACGAATTTATACGATAATTACAAAGTAGAGTCTCGAATCCTTCAATTAAAAGGAGTCTAATTATAATTAGCCTAGTTTACTATCCAGAATTTTCGTTTATGACGATTTTCGTTCAAAGTTATCTTGATCTAGTTTTGAAACACTCCTTCTATTCGTTTTTTCCTAAAACTAAGTATGAGTCGACTCCGTAAAGCTGGTTTAACGAAGCCGTCTGTTTATCCATCTATTTTTTTCCCCTCATGCATATATTTTGTATTTGCAGTCAAATAAATTCTCTATCTTTAAATTCAGTCGTAGATTTACCATCGATACTGGCTTTTCTTTCTTCGCTTAAAGCCTTCAAAGTATACTTTAGAACAAGAAAGTGAATGAGCACAGTTTCCTCATCTTTCTTATAATGAAGAAGCACTCCTTGTTTATTTGCCTGCAAGTATCAAAATAAAAGAAGCGAACTCAAAATCAGTGCCACATATCACATTCCGATACAGCTGGTGTCCTTACGAATGCGCGATGTCCGATTTCGAGTGCGTTTATAGAATGCATGCAGTATGACGTCACGCTTTCACTTGGCAAGTGACTGCCATAAACGATTCAATATATTCAATCACGGCATTTGGTAGGCAAAGGCGACCGGGCCTGGCGGCAAAGACTGTTTTACGAAATTATTGGTTATTTACCGTAGATACAGACCCAATGTTTATGAAAATCAGGAATACTTTTTTACTAATAATAATATTATAACGAGGTAAAGTTGGTAATCTCCGGAACGAAATCAAAAATTCTTGTGCTGATGAAAAGCGACACTCTTACCAATATGATAGGATCTTTCTGCGACGCATACTGGAGCTAGTGCATAAGTAAATAAAGCGGAAAATAGAATGTCTCAAATCTGAAATACCTACTGCAAATTACAGAAGTTGTTTTGAAAATGAAAGAGTTTGAGATTGAGATTCTGCAAGCTGCTAATTTGCTAATGTAAAAGGAACTCATCGACATACACATATACAAGTAAAAATCCTAATATAAAAGCCAAACAAGCACACAATAAAATGTTTTATTGTGAATTTGTAACGGGAAACCCTTTGCTGCTGATTCTTGTGCCTTTGATTGATAGGAAGCCACGCCTGAGTTACACAAAGGGATAGTTACCGAACCCGGCTTAGAGCAATTATAAATTATGTCAGCGAAAGGCTCCACCTACCAGCTGATACCAGCTTTCATTTTTACTATTTTTAAACTCCGTTGATTGATCATTACACAATCCACTATCATCATTTATTTCATCAAAAATTTGAACAATATTTTGTAAATTACAAATTCAATTCTCAACACCAGCTCCCACAGGCTGGTACCAGTAATAAAACAACTTTTAAATAAAACAAAACACATTCGAGCTGTCGGTATTCGCCTTAATTTTTCTTATTGTTATTTGATACTTACTTTTGGGGCCGCTTCACAAGAACGTGACAATGGACCCGATTATAATGGCCCGATGAATTCCATTTCACCCGGCGAGATACCCCAACGACTAGCGCCATCTAGGTGGCGACTGAGTAACAATGTACTTCGCTCCCACGACCCGAGACAGACCGTGTTTGGTTCCGTTAAATTTGCTGTAAATTCCAGGACAATTCAACGTTTTCGGGGTTTACGGTCTGCTGTTTCCAGTTTAAAGGAATAGTAGAACTGAAATTGCTTAAAGATTTTCATGATGCACAGACATGGAATGGTTTTACAGAGAGGCAAAGAAAAACAAAACATCTATCAGCTGTTTAACTTCGTAATAAATCTGATAGATTTGTAAGCTGTCTTCACTTAGCAACGGACAGATTTGATCTTGATGAATGTTAAAATGTCAAATTCCTTTGCCGCTGATCCGGATACTAAGCATGACTTTGTGATTTTGCAGACATCCAAAAAACAAGTATGATATGGGCTATTAATACTTACTAGGTAGCTACAGAAAAGAACTTGTTTCATAATTAGATTCGTTGAGTTCCGAACTAATAACGGTAACATTATTAATCACTTTCGATTCATTTCGCTGTTACTGACAAGAGCAGGCCCCTTATTCACAACCATTCGACTCGCTTCCGATTCGGAAAGTCGTATATCTGTCTTCTTCTGGCACTACGAAAACGACCGAGATAGACATACGACTTTCCGAATCGGAAGCGAGTCGAATGGTTGTGAATAAGGGGCCAGGTAAAGTGTTGCCAGTCGACTTTAAATTGAACATTAAGTTTCAAAATTGTAAGTGTTCTACTTGTTGAAAACTGATTGGATATCTTGCTAAGGTTTGATGCAAATATCGATCGCAATTAATATTATACTTTGAAAGAGCTCAAAAGAAGAACTTTTGAGCTCTTTCAAATACTAATATTCTTACTATAGTACTTACTTCTAACAGAAAAACAAATAGATTTCCAAAAGAAAGAGTCTTAGTTACTAATAATAATGCGAGAATCTAAAGTGGAAAAAAACAATGCAGTCCACCCAGAACACCCCTACATCTAGGGGTGAATACATCTGCTATTAAATTTTAATAAGAACCAAAAACGGTTGAGGCAAAGATAATAAATGTTCCAAATAAAATGTTCGACACTCAACCAAAAGTATCGAACAGACTTAGAAGTGTTCAAATAAAGATATACTGAACAATTTGGCCAAAGTCGCACGTAGAATGTGTTTTATTGGCGGCAAATGGCTCAACTTATTATAATCAGCCGCGTAATGGCGTGTCTCTGGTCGAACAAGTCTAGATAAGTCTATGGTCTGGCGTATGTCCAATGAGGCGCACCGGGCACACCGGCCGGCCTCTTTGAAACAACGTGTTAACTTTTTTTTTTGTAAGATCGTTTGCACTTTTTCGTTTCTTACATGCTCGTTATGAGATAAAATCGTATTATGTGTAATGTTTTGTGTAACAGAAGCTGCTATTAATGTAATTAAGCAGCAGTTGTAACTGAAATATAAAAAAAAAAACTTCTGTGTTCTAAGTAATGACAGAGTAATGATTAATTTTAATAACTTTCATGCCAGGTTTCCTTTCGAGATGTTGTTTTTATTAAGTCTCATCCAATTAATTACAAACTTTCACTATTAGCGTAGTATCCAGATTATCATAGGGCATACAAAAACCACACGTAACAATGACGGCGTCTATCTTACATAACTAGTAAAAGTTGAATCGAAATAGATTTAGTCATTCCGAAGTTACGAAGTAACAAAGAGGCTGGATTCATTTTCTTTTTTGACATAAGTTTGTATGTATTTATTACATCGAGCGATGGTATAATGTGTGCAGACAAAGGCTTTCAAAACTGTATTTTCGTGTCCTAAGAGTTAAAATGTTTGAAGTTCAAAGACCCTTTTGTGAACTTTATAATAATGTAAATCAATATTTCTGTGGAACGTCTCATTTAGCTTTAAGTGTTCTTAATTATGACGTCAAAGTCTATGTTTGGGGTTCAATATTAATGTCGTATCATGTTTTTTGTTGTGTAATATCGTAACCTCCAGGTCACCTTATGGATTTTTTGGTAGACAGCCATTAGTCATGCAGTCTGTTAGCTTAACAAAGATAAGCAAAAGTTTACGTTTGAAATTGACAGCATTCTTTAATCCGCCACAGCTTCGCGTGTATAAACTAGTTTACTGTAATTTCTACTTAAATCAGTGAGCCAGAAAACTGCCACAACAAAGTAACCTATGGCTGTGTTCTTTAATCTCAACGTACGAGTATTACCCCAGCTTCTTAGGGGATTCGAGTAAACGAATTTTTACACATCCCTACACTTTAAAGTACGTCGCTTATCTAAAAGAAATATGAAACGCAATAAACGTTTACCAAAGAACAAAAGGATAAGGATACAACAAATATGTAAAAATTCTCAGCGGACCGAGTACTCCGAGGCCTTGGAGAAAAATGAGAAAACTTACCCACAACAGAAACGTAGTAGGCGGAGCTTATGGTTCCATGAACACAGATTACGCACCATACAAATACCTTACTACATTCATGGTTAGTCTACGCACACAGAAGCGTTATACGTCATTTGCGCGGAATTTTAGTTGAAACTCGCGAATGAGTCCCCTCTGTGCCCCGCTAAGTTTCCCATTAGCTAGCTTTATGCTTATGTGTGTGAGGTCGGCGATGATTGTTCGAAGTGTCACCTGCCATAGTATGGCGGTGAGTTGTGACTCGAATGCGGATACCATCGCGACAATTACCTACGATACCGCTCTGCGATCTACTGTTGTCAGTGTTTCGCTTTGTTTACTGTTATTTGTGAGCCCAATCGATTAAGTATTCACATTGGATTATGATTCTTGTTGTTTTGCGTTTCCACTGCGGATACTATTAATAGATCGTGTACAGTAAGATGGGTTAATTTTGGAAGTTTATTTGGGGAGAGCTCGTCATCAACCTACTTTTAGTGGGAGATGATTGTCTGAGTCCTGAAGTGTAGACTGCGTATCTGCAAGTATCGTGGCGTGGGAGGCTTCCGAGCTATATAGACCAACGACCTTAAAAAGGTGGCTGGGGCAGAGTGGATGCAAAGGACAGGTTGCTGTGGCATTGCTTGGGAGTAGCCTAAGTCCGCCAGAGGATTACCACTGGCCACTGGTTTAACAAAGTTTTGGTTACCTATAATATTTTCTGGAACTGACGGAGGAACTAGGTGTCTTCCTTGAGAAAGAAATAGCAAAGATTCGTGATCGTTGGAAAGAATGGAGGGAGGCATTTTCTCAGTGGGTCAATACAGGCTAGCTATACTTATTACTTTGTGTAATTTATTTCATCACCGCTGTTCTCAAAACGGTGAAGGAAAACATCGTGAGGAAACCGGCATGTCCTAGAACCAAAAGTTCGAAGACATGTGACATCTACCAATCCGCACTGGGCCCGCGTGGTAGATTATAGCCCATTCCCTCTCATTGAGAGGAGGCTGTGTCCCAGCAGTGGGAACATTATAGGCTGATGATGATGATACTTATAATATTGTTGTAAATTAGATGGCAAGTTACTTTTTAAAAAGAAAAATCTTACAGCCACAGTTATTAATTAAATAAATTAAGCGATTAGCTAAACAGAAATAAAATTGGGAAAAATAAATGTCGGACGCTACGATAACATGTTGACGGTCTGACAGCTCTCGAACAGAAGGAGGGCGCTGAAGGCAGCGCTCGCTTATATACGAGTTGTTTTTTTCTTATTCACCACACGGCCTCTCCTGACAGGAGGCCGTCCCGGGCTCCATCATGATGTCTTCAGCTCTGGTGGTCGGTCTCCAGCATAGACAAGGAGGCTATGTCTGCTGGAGGCCCTTCAGGCTCGATGTGAAGCTGCAGACGCTCAGGCTCGGTGTGATGCTGCAGTGGCTCAGGCTCAACCTGAAGCTGTAGTGGCTCAGGCTCGATGAGAAGCTGCAGTGGCTCGGACTCGATGAGATGCCGCGGCGCTTCAGCCTGGGTCCCGGAGGTACTGGGTTGTGGTTGGGAGACAGACTGGCTGGCTGGCAAGATTGACTCGTCCGTAACAAGTGTAGTCCTCATCTTCATGGTCTGCATCTGTATAGGATAGAGAACCAAGTGCTCCATGCACAACGCTACACATTGTGCATACGCACATCATTGATTGTGGTCAGGCACACATTAAGCCATCGAGATAGAGGCACGACGTGAAGCTTGTCTCGATAAATTAACGGGTAAGGCTTAGCGGAGTCAGAGGCTAGCTGTAAAGCGTACTCGTAACTCAATTTGGTCAGGATAGAGGCACTACGTGAAGCTTATCCCACCACACAAGGTCTAGATTTGTTCAGGATAGAGGCACTACGTGAAGCTTATCCCAACACACAAGGTCTAGATTTGTTCAGGATAGAGGCACTACGTGAAGCTTGTCCCAACACACAAGGTCTAGATTTGTTCAGGATAGAGGCACTACGTGAAGCTTATCCCAACACACAAGGTCTAGATTTCCAACAGTACCACAACCAGCGCGTACTGCACCAGCAGCGACAGGCGCACGTGTTGCACCAGTAGCGACAGGCGCACGCCCTGCGCCAGCAGCGCACCCTGCGCCAGCAGCGCACCCTGCGCCAGCAGCGCAACCTGCGCCAGCAGCGCACCCTGGTCAGCAGCGCACCCTGCGCCAGCAGCGCACCCTGCGCCAGCAGCGCACCCTGCGCCAGCAGCGCACCCTGCGCCAGCAGCGCACCCTGCGCCAGCAGCGCACCCTGCGCCAGCAACGCAGCGAGTTCTGCGCCAGCAACGCAGCGAGTTCTGCGCCAGCAACGCAGCGAGTTCTGCGCCAGCAACGCAGCAAGTTCTGCGCCAGCAACGCAGCGCGTCCTACGCCAGCAGTGCGACCTGCACCAGCAACGCAAGCAGCGCCAGCAGTCCGTCCAACTCCAGCAGCGCAACCAGCGCCAGCAGAGCGTCCAGCACCAGCAGCGCATCAAGCGCCAGCACAGCGTCCAGCACCAGCAGCGCATCCAGCGCCAGCAGAGCGTCCTGCCCCAGCAGCGCGCCCACGCGCGCTCGGGAACAAACCCATGCGCTTGGAGACACACGCCTCAGGGAACACACAAGAATAAAACACAAACATATATGAAGCTTCATATATAAGAGGCATAAAGCACTCACCATCGAAGTAAGCAGCACATACTTCAGGGTCCACTCTCCGCGCCAAGGGATCATGTACTCCGCAGCCGCCTGCGTGTACTTCCCATACGAGCCGGCCAAGAGCTGGAGCTCGTAACGCCCTTGTGGCAGCGTCTTCACGATGCGGTAGGGGCCACGCATACAGGAGTCCAACTTTCCAGTCGATTGAGCCTGCTTCAATTCCCGCTGTAGGTCAATCTCCGGAGCTTGCGTACCAACCCGACATCTGCTACGTCGCCGGCCTAGCTCACGGCTATGGCGACGACTACGAGAGCGATCCGACATTTTTTATTTAGGCACAAACCCAATCAACAAAAACAGAAATTGAATTGAAATTGAATCGAATCCCACTTCTGATGTTGTAAATTAGATGGCAAGTTACTTTTTAAAAAGAAAAATCTTACAGCCACAGTTATTAATTAAATAAATTAAGCGATTAGCTAAACAGAAATAAAATTGGGAAAAATAAATGTCGGACGCTACGATAACATGTTGACGGTCTGACAGCTCTCGAACAGAAGGAGGGCGCTGAAGGCAGCGCTCGCTTATATACGAGTTGTTTTTTTCTTATTCACCACAATATAATAACTATGTGTTTCCATTTGAATAGTGAAATTATTTTATGATGCCATTATTGTCGGTAATTAGATTATTCAGTCCAGTTCCAAATACGTACCAAATTCTACCTTCGCAATCCGAAGGGGATTAGAAAGAAATTGGTTTTGGATGGTAGGTGTTCTTTTTTTAAATTTTATTCACTGCAGATATGTTTGAAAAGTTGTCTTGCGAGGCAGAATATTGTTGGATTATCGAGGGAAACAGCGGGTCTAAAATGACCGCTTTAGCAGAATCTTAATATGAATCACGTTAAAAATTTGATATTCTTAAAATGGACCTTGTTGTTATGACTGTTAAAGTCCATTTTAAGCATTTAATATTTGCCATTTTAGACCCCCAGTATTGGACATGTGAGTGTTTTACACAATAGCACCCGTAGTTCTTTTAGCAAAATACAGGGGAAAGAAGAAAGAAAGAAAAAATGTTTATTCGTCGCAAGGTCATGACGTGCGTACAATATTAATAAGGTAAACATAGAACGCATTAAAACAAACACAAACACTTAAACTTAAACCGAAAATGAACACAGCAACATTAACATAATAGTAAGACTAAACGGACAAAAAATTAAAAATTGCACGCCGTGAGTGCGACAAATAGGTTTACCACTCAGCATGATGCTGTGCTATGGGGAACCCACAGAACAGCGCTGGTTTTCAGTGGTCACCTGTGAAAAACGTACGGAAGCCAATACAGCGATATTTGAATAAATGAGTATGTAACTAAAATAAAACAGATCGGACTTAGAGTATATAATAATTAGCATAAAAACATAAACATTTCAATTAAAAAAAATAAAGGTACAATAGGATACAGACTGCAGGAAGGGAGGGGAGGGAGGGTTTCAAAGCTATGCGGGTGTGTGACCGGCAATGGTAAGGTTGCGTGTTAACTTCCTATGATCCTATCCTGTTAAACTGCTGTGACCCATAACACTAGCATGTAAACAGCTGGCTCGCATGCATATGTTAGAATCATTGCATTACATTTAGAACCATGTTTTTCTTGCACTGGAAATGACCACCCACCCTACTTGTTCATTAGGAAAGAGAGTAGTTTCAATTGCTTCGGCATAAAGGACACCTTAGCCCTAAATGCGGAGTAAAGTTTCGCGAACTGGAAGATGATGCGTAGGAAGACCTCCCACTAGGTGGAACGATGACCGAACGATGCGGGAATCCGTTGGATGCGAGTCGCACGGGACCGGTCAATGTGTGTGCGACACTTGGGGGAGGCCTATGTCCAGCAGTGGTCGTCTTTCGGCTGAAATGATGATGATGAAAGCTTCAATCAGTATACATTTTTCGAGATACAGAGAGAGGATTTAGAGCTCAACTACCCAAAAGACAGCATTATTTTAAAACTAATCGGGCTGGATGTCGTCATCGATTAGATAGACTCTTTATCACCAATTAATTCACTTGAAACTGTAATTTGCGCTTAGCTTCTGCTTAAAATTTTGTTCCAGGAGATCCATAAAAGTCAGCTAAATAAGTCTTCTGTAGCTAATAATAATGTACAAGTAATCACAACACTGCTGGTAGCCATATCTTTCTTTATCCAATAATATTACATTATTAACCTGTCACACCTTCCACAAGTCAATAATAACTAAGTAAATAAAATAAATGACTTGCTTGCATCACAATAGAACAGTCTAGTAATTCATCGTGGCCATAACCGTTGAATGAAGAAAGCTTATATTTATATTACAGTAGATAGGTACTAAAGTCGTAAGCCAATAATATTGTAACAAGGCTTCGAAGATTTAAGCTTATTGTTAGCGCAGTGCAGCGAGCGAAGTGGTCCAACCACCCAGCCACAGTATAGGGATAACCAGTAAACCAACGAGTACCAACATAGCCAGTAGCTCCATTTGAAATACTGGTATTCATCTTCATCCGGTTAGACTTCCAACCTCAACATAGTAGGAAAAGGGCTGGGCAGACGATGACGTCGGAATTAAATAACCCATCGAGTTTTTGTCTGCCAGTCTATCCGTCCGTCACACCTTTGCTCCGAATCTACAGAACCAATCAAGTACGAATTTATGTGACCCAAATGAGGACAATTATAACGTAAATAAACGAATTTTGTTGAGAAATCAAACCACTTGTCTCCATGCGATAGCCCCGCCATGTGAAACATTCTTTAAACTCTTATAAAAATTTAGCACGTGTGTGTGAGGCGATTCCGACCATTTGTTCCTAGTTTAAATACTGTATATTAGTGTACTATACCCCAGCCACCGCGCTTCGGAGAAAACTTCCATTCATAAACATTTTATAGGACACCGCGTGATTTGTGACGTTTTATCTGAAAATTTTAAACGCGTTTCTTCAGAATTGTGTTATTCTTGAGCTCATTATGTTGTAGTTAAATTAAGATTCCATAATGTCTACATTTACCGCTTACTTCGTGTTATGTTCTTTCGTTCCATGTAATAAGCCTTTATCCGGCCACAAATCAAGACTTGGTGGTTACTATTGAGACTATCCTGTTGGGAAACCTCAAAAAAACTTCAGTCAACTAGTCGATACTTTATTATAGTAGTCAGATTACTTATAAAAAAAGAACTTCAGTCAAGCACGTATCGTAAATCGTATCCTACATATAGTATGTACGTCAAGTTGGAGTGTAAACCACTTGTAAGTGGTAAGTTTGCTTCGCATACGACTCGATCTCGACGCCAGCCACTTCACATTGACTCTCGTTTATGTAATTGAGTTAATATTCTAATACTCAATTTAGGCAGATTCTTGGGTGTGTTATGTTATTGGTGTTATTTTCATCACTTGTCATGTTAAAGAAGAAAAACTCTGCAGTTTCACTTGTGAATCTTTTAAGGGAAGATTCTCATTTACGCGACCATCTAAATCTCCCTGAACAGTCTGAGTCTAGACTTGCTCATTTTCACTAACAGTAAATGATACATAATAAAAAACAGATAACCAGTAGCCGAATAAGAGCGCAAGTTGAATTTTTAACTCTCAGCTTAGCGCCTGTGAGCTCACAATCCAATAGCTTTTATATAGGCATTGATTGAGGTCTCGCTTAGTGTTGGTGAACATGAGCATCAATTACTCTAATGTATCTTTAGACAGTCTGTTTTCTAGTTTACCTGTAAACTTATTATAAAGCCAATATTAGTCAAGTGCAAGCTAATCTATTCCCATTATCCGTGGGAAATATTCAATACATAATTAACTTATATAATAAACTAAATCCGGTT
The DNA here is from genome assembly GCA_916618015.1 of Xestia c-nigrum. NCBI lineage: Eukaryota > Metazoa > Arthropoda > Insecta > Lepidoptera > Noctuidae > Xestia > Xestia c-nigrum. The sequence continues at coordinate 6,437,436 of OU745264.1, forward strand.
GTAATGCTAAATCAATACAGAATGTATCTCACTATAATATGCTTCATCTGTCAAGATTTCCAATTTCTACTTTAATTTCTCTTACATCGGAAACATCAATAATGTAAGATTTATTTTTCCTCCAAATTACGTGAAAGTCAAAACTTCGTCCGTGATAATTATCGATTTTTGCCGTGAACTACATAATTTTGCAATAACATGTTTATTAATCTTCTGTAGGTACAAACAAACCGAAAAACACAAGGAGGGGTTCGCAAGTCTTGAATCTACACACACATAAATTCAAGCCATTCCCCCTAGGGAATAGACAGAAATTACAGAATGCCACGTGCTACAACCCCGACACACCCCTTCACCCCTTTATATTTTTACTGAAACATGAAAGGAGCAAAGTAAATACATTTAAAACCTAAGTAAGCCTCGTCCATATTCCATAAATCTATACAAATATACTAATAATACTATAATTATAATATAATTTAAATAGGTAAAAGTTATAAATTTGTAAGTTTATACCTATGTAACTAATAATCCCATTCTAAAAATTCTTTCACTGGCAAAAAGCTACATTATTATTATTATTCGTGGGTGGAAAGCACCCACGAATAAAAATAATAGCCATAAATTATTATTATTATTTTATTTTTTTTATTTCAACAAAAAGTTACATACGAGTATTTCACAAATCTTCTGCCAAACTGCAGGACAGTTGAGTTTTCCAGAAGATTTGTGATTTATATTTATATTATGCATATTAGCTACCAACCTATCTCAATTTTTGCAGACGAAATCGCGTGCGAAGTGCTGGTCTTAAATAAAGTATGGGTGCAGCTGGCATTTTACAAAGAATTTATGCACACATTCACATTCTTATGCAGAAAAAAAACTTCTGTAGATAAATCACGATTTGGAAAATGCCAAAGAGTTAATTTTTACATCACAGTTTTAGCAAGGATCCCAGTCCTACATAACTCAAAAGAAGAAGGTCGTCATTTCATCAAAGTAAATAAAATAAGATGACTTACAAAAGGAGTTTTATGTGTCTCATGCTTATAATCAAAATCCTCTAAACCGCCTCAATCGATGTTCTTGAAAGTATCTTGTCAAGTTCATGACCTCGCCAGCTGTGGTATAAAACAAAATTGTATTTTCCATTAGGTACTAATTTATCTCATATACATTTAGTAATTTTCTAACCATTACTGCTTCCGTTCGCCTCCATCCCACAGTTGGGCAAAAGGTTTCCATGACTTCGATTGTGGGGCTTTTGTCTTCCCATACTTTTATTCAAAAGAGTTGAAACCAAATCATTCTGAAAGTGCTGATTGGTTATTTTAGAGCGTGGCTTGTAACAGTACTTATGCCGCCATTTTGTTTTTCAATAACTACAATTTCTAGAGACTATTTCACAATTCATTACCAACCTCCGAAAGTTTGATTCAAATACGACTGCTAAGCTGCACTATGCCACCTTATGGGCTCATTTTGTCAAGTGAAAACGGTTCGAATGACACCTAAGGGATCATACTTTAACTACGTAGCTACATACCAAGCTTTATGTAACGATGTCATCCCTGCTTTAAAGAGAAACATAACTGGCTACTACCTACCCAAACCTACAGCCTCGCGCGCCCTTCTTCTCAAAACTTGACACCCATAAATCCTTGATAAGTCTTACCTGTCACTGTCGTTTTCTTTTCAATAAAGCGAGACGGCAACAGATTTACAGAACGCTCCAATTACAGAGTTCTTACAGAGCATTTATGAAGAGTTCGGGTTTTTATTGCGCAAAAGTCTGAACGCCTAAAAAGTTTAATAAACGTTTCATCCAGGACGGATGCCTGCTTTAAACGTTATATTTATCACAACTTTCGCTGCCAATCACATAACGTACTTTAGTGTTTGTCTATAGTTTAGTATTATGTATAAAAGAGCAGGGATTGATATTAAGTTAATTACCTGCCGGCCCGAAACGTCCTTTGTCGGTCGGCTCGAACGGAGTTCATTGATTCCGTTTCTGCGCCCCCTTTGCTCCTATAACGCAAACCAGCCTAAAAGACCTTCAGCCCACCCGAACGCAGCCTCCTTTTGTCAACATTTTTGTACGGTTTAAGGAGGCAGGGCAGCTCAGCTTACCTGGACGTGCAACGCCAACATGTGTTTGTGGCATTGGCCTCTACTGTTCGATGCTGGAATTTGGGCTTTAATTGTGGGTTTGTAAAGTATGTTTTAGATCGTTTGGCGAATGAAGATTTTTAGAAAATACTTTTTTGCGTAAACTTGTCAAGAAAAAAACGAATAAGATATTAATTACATAATGTTGATGAACTTGTCGTTTGATATTAAAAGGCGATACGTTTGTGTGGTGATCGACGGCGCTTCGTGGGCGGTCCGTGTTGGCTCTGCTCCTTAGCACCCCAAAACAAGATGAACTCTGTTCAACGCGTCTACATTAAGAGCTCTCTATTGACTCGCTCGTAAATCTAGACCCATAAAGCTTGTTTCACACGCTACGGGTTCACTCGTGTTTATCATGAAATACCATAGCAATGAAGATAGCTGTTAAAGAATAAAACCTCTTTCTTAAGTAACTTGGCAAAGATAATAGCGACAAAACGGTGAGTTAAGATGTTCAAAGTGAAATACGGCGAGTTACATAATCGTTAATGGTCAGAAGTTACCAGAAAATAATAAAAATATGTATTTGGGGAAAGAAAATTACGTTACATAAGATTTAAGTTGTTCCGAGTTGGGTTTTTCGGAGTTATGATGGAGTTTCCGCAATTAATTTTAATAATAACCTCAATAGACCTTATTTTTAATTCAAAGGCTTGGTGTACCGTTACTCGATGCTTTGTGGGTTCAACTTTCGTCGGACGAATGAAACCTTACATTGTCGCCAAATATTCATTCAGATACATATACTCTCGCCTTTCCCCCAATGGGGTAAGTAGAAACTATCATAATCGCACCTTCTACGATCCTTACGTAGACGCACACCGTTTGCAAGAATAAAAAAAAACTAATAACAAAGCACACTATCCAAATTCCCCGTTAGAAAATGCATAGAAAAATAAACATAATCCCATTAATTTACTAAACTATCATCAAATCTACATATTTGTCGCTAAACATCAAGCCATCGATACACAAGGGGCCGGAAGCCTACCTGCGCTAAACAAAGGTGAACACGGTCTTACGCCTAACTGTTTTATAAATACCCTATTCTTATGCGCTGACCTTGTGATGCCAATGTAATGGCTGTGGCATCCTACCTGCCTTCCAAATGTACAAGGTTTTGTAGAAATAGGAGCGTAGTCGATATATGGAATATGGACAAGATAGAAGAATATTAGCGTTTGGTTTCGGAATGAGTGTGGAAACAAGACCTTACAGAGGGGTCAGTTAATAGGGCTTTAAAAGCTTGAGATACTGGAGATGGTTAAAAGCTGTCGTTAATTAACATGTAAATTAAGCTTATAACAGACCTAGAAGTATTAAATAATTGGAGCAGTGCTATAAAGTGTATTCTTTACAAGACATTGATGATCTATTTGCGACAGTACCAATAAGAAATGCAAGAAAAAGCTTTTTTGACAATTCGAAAATATGTATTTTGAATTGTTACAAGCACAGACGTTTTAGTAGTAGGTAAAACAAAATACAAAAGTTAAAATGAACCTGCAAACATTAAACATATGTTGTTTAAAAGTTTAAAGCAGATGAAAACGAAAATAATTTGCACAGTAACAACGATAATGCAAAAGCTTCAAACAACAGATAGACATAAAACAATGCAAACTAAGGGTTGAGCAGAGCTGCAATTAGTCGCAAAGCATTACTCAAATACACGTTTAAACGTAAATGTAGTGTGAGTTAAAAAGTTGATAAAATTGCACTTTGTTGCGACATCCTGCCACTGTCGCTATCCTTTCTTTACTTTAACTAACATTCTCAATTTAGTTAGACGATTGAGAGTTTAATTCGAATTGTTTAAATGGAAATATTTGTTTTGACTTTCACAAAAAAAACAGTCTCGACAGAGATTGGTAGATCAGGCATTTTTGCCTAGTCCAAAAAGGAAAATGATAAAGAAATTAGTAAACTAAGGTAACAACACCTGCTCCATACAAATATGCAATACTAACACTTGGCCCATGATATCGTCGCAAAAATTGTGATGGCTCAGTTAATAAGCATGATTTAAATATAGTTTAAAGCACACAGCACCCACAAATTATTTAGTGTTTTGCCAGTAAAACAATTTTTAGAATTTGAATATTAGTTCCGGAAATTCCCCCTACATACAAACTTTCAAACATATGTTAAATCTTAATAATATAATAGTATACACTGAAACGATCAAAATACATATAACAGTTTTATTAAATACAGTTTCAGAAAATTATTTACTGCTTAAAGACCAAGACACATAAGAAGACAAAAAATAATTTAAATAAATAAATATCTCTGAACATAACACACAGTGCCATCTAGTGCCACACTAAGCAACGAGGCTTGTGTCGTCGGCACCAGACAGTTGATATACTACATATAAACTTTTTGTTTGTTAATAGCATCCGAAAAGAAATACAAAGGACTCTTCCCACTTTTGCCAGATTCCGTTGACACTATAAACAAATGATGTAGTAACAGACGAATAGAGAAAACACAAACACTGTGGCTTTCACAAGGTATAGCCTAATAAACTGTCTGCGTTCGCATTTGCGTTGTGCAAACGCAATAGATTGCTCTTGTATGCCTGTTAGCTGTTCCATGCACCTAGTGTCGTGTCGCCTGCAGAACTGGTCACCTGTCACCTACATTTGGAGATATTGATGGTCTAAATAGAATGGAATAAGGAGATGCTTCCTAAGTTAATGTTAAAGGGGACATTTGTTTTTATATCGTCTAGGTCTTATAGTGAAGGGGAGTTGTTCTTGGCCGAGGACAAGAAGAAATATTGTCATTGTATCACTTCGCCTGCAACTTAAAATTATGAAAACTGAGCTAATTTGCAAGACATCAATATAATTTTTAGGCTATCTTACTTGGTACAGATGCAGCTTAAATTACTAATGGCGAAAGAACTAGCTAGTACAGGCATCTAACATTTGACTGTCAGATTCATATTGTATTTTACCTTCTAGGATTCTGAATAAAGATTTATTTATTTACTTTATTGTACTTTACGTTCACACTTTAGAAAAGAATATGGCATGGCTTTTTGCTTTGCTACTGATGCAGATGGTACATTAGTATACTTTTCTCACGCAAATTATTGATACCCAGCATCGAGTATTATATGCTCGTTGTTACCCAGTCAACACTAAAATCATTAATTTTATGAAAGACATCTTTATAGTTCCATTGTTTTCTTCAGTGAGCATTTGTGGTCTCATTAATAGTAAGTGAATTAATTAATCATTGGTTCCTGTGTCAGCTGATGCCATTAAGTTAACTTAAGCTGATATGACTAGATTAACATAAGATGATTCAGGTCCAAATTCTATTAGAAAATCCATACTTTCATTGTTTTCATTGAATATAGTAAGTAGTTGAAAAATGAATTCATATTTGAGAGGCGTTGACACTTTAATATACCTACTATCTAAATAAAAGCGACCTTTTTTACATTTTCATGACTCTATTGACTGATGTTTTATTTGTAACTGACACTAAAAGTCAAATAAAACATCAGTCAAATTATGCTTTGTTAAATGAATCTTGTTCATTTCTCTTCTCTTATTACTCGAAATAAAATAATAATGAATTCAGCGCAATATCAGTTTGCCTTGACTGCTAATCTCAATGACATAGTTATTTCTTACTTAATAAGTAGGTACTACTCGTACACTTAATTAAATAATAATTAAAATGCTATTACGATCATTCGAATATTATTTTCAAATTTTTGGAATGTCACGTGAATTTCGTCTAATTAAGACAAACAGTGATTTTCTTTTGTTTTTGTTCTAGTGCCTATTCTGTCTGTAATCCACATCATTTTCTTGAAATCAGCTGTCTCTATCTTCCTCATTCATTTTACAATCTTCTTTCTCTTTTCTCCGCGTCCCTTTGCACTACATCTATCCACCTTAATTTAGGTCTCTGGTACTCCTACCGGATGTTTTATCTTTGTGACCTAAAAACCATTATCTTTTGGCAGACAGTGTGAAAGTTTATTCACAGCAGGTGTGTTGATTAGATTATTATCCAGATTTGTTTTTTACTGTAACAATCCGTTCTTTTTTGTGTCTACAACGTCATAATGCGACAGACAATGAATGGCCGTCATCGATAAGTAAAACGATCCTTGTCGAAATAGCTTCTTTCTGTGTGGAAAGCATTTGTTTGTGTGCGTCATTTTATTACGGAATGTGTGCGTTTGACGACTTGTATTAGCGTTCTTTTGTAGTTACGGGTGTACATCTCAGAGTGGTGTACATTGCTGGTTTGTCACTGGTATTTTCGTCTGGGCCTTTGTTGTATGCGGCAGGGGATGTGGAATATTGTGGATCAATTGTATCGTTATCGTGGTCCCTTCGACCAGCTGTAGGATCGCGTTGGTAATCATATTCTGTTTCGTTTTCCTGCCGTGAGCTTGTTGTAGCTCTTAGTTCGTTTTTATACGTCACCGCCAACATTGGAGCAAACATTTGTTAATTTGTACCAATTCGTCTTACATTTGTGTTTTATTGTAGCATTAGAATTACAATTTTATTGTAATCGTGACTGTTATGTAATTGTTCACTTAATCTAAGTGCAACTGTAGTAGGTATTATTTGCTTTATCTTATCTGTCAACGACTTTTAATGGCGTAGGTAGACGTTTGGACGTTGCAGCCCGTCGAAGAGTTTATTCAACTTTTAGCACAGATTGATATTATCTTTTAATACTGTAAAAAATATAACTAAGGATTCGGTGCGCACATACATCTAGTGAAATAAACATTATAATGGTCGTCACGTGAATTAGGTAGACAACAAAACAAATCTTATTAGGTAGGTAGTCCGTCAGATACATTTCAAAAATATATTGAGCACATAATTTTTCACGTACTTCAACAAAAATAAAGACGAAACAGTGCGTCGAAAACTAGTGTAACGTCACATTTGGGTATGATTTGAGTAGGTACATTTTTACCGGAAAGTGACGTTACAAGCAGGGACTCAAACTGTAACCGTAATTATGTGTTTTCAACAGTTTTTAAAACAGTTTCAACAGAAAAACACTTTTAGATGTAAGAAATACAGTGTGATGTGTTAATAAGTGTTAGTATGTGTTACTGAAATAATCAGTTTTACAACGGACTGCGACTAGATTTCGGCTATCCAATGGCAACGCTGAGTTACACTTAAAAACACTGTCAAACCTTTTATATCTGTTACAGATATGTTACGGTAACACTTTTGTAAGTGTTTTGGGTTAACACATTTATAAATGTTACATATTTGATTCTGTTACCAATTAAAAAAAAGTAACCTTTATGAAGGTGTTTTAAGTCCCTGGTCACTCATTATCTTTGATGCGTTTTATCTTCATCATTTGTGATTAATTTGGTAACACAAAGAACAAGTTCTTATCCAATATTTTTCGATTATCTAACGGACGAACTAACCGGAATCTTTTTTTTTTTAGTCAGGAATCATCCCTATTTAAATCATGACTTCCGAAGGTCATCGCAACCTTCTTTGTTCTAGGGATAAGTATTTCCCATAAATATGGCAACCCTAACCCACTGGGTGTAATTTGTAAGGGTGTGACCACACTGTGATAACTGTCGACGGAACCCCTCGCAGGTACAAGTGTGCGACATGATAAGACTACTTATGTCCAGTTTTTTGGAGATAAAACTATTATTGTTGTATTATCACGCTGTTCTTTTGTGTGTGTTGAAGATCTCAATAGAAACACATTCAGTTTTGAGAGAGTAATATTGATGTGTGAAATTCATGATCATTTTATATATCCTCAGCTTCAAGTTTGGTGGAAATTAAGGCAAACGCGAATAAGGCTACGTCTTGCTTTCAGAGTAGTTCATAAAGTCATAAGCATAATAAGCATATAAGTAACGATATTATCAAAAAATTACGAATCTATTTAGTCCGTCAGTTAGAGTATTCAAAAATAAAAGCCACGTATTTTTGTTTTCGTAAAATGATTTTGAATAAAGATGATTTGATGAGTTTCAATAAAGATGATTTGATTTGATTTGATTTTAAATCAATGAATATTGACAAGATAAAACGCACCAACTCGGGAGTGGGGGGGTCATGACGTCAGTATGTTCTAAAAATATAAGTACCTAGGCGTGACGTATTGAGAAATTTAAAAGCGTCGTATCTTCGCCAGTATTTTTGATTTATGTAACAAAAGAAAAAATACGGGTCAAATATTTTTTTTCAATCTAACTTAAGGACTAATTAGATTTTTTTGTTGTCTACTCTAAACTTCGCTTTGAAAACCTTATGGGAAATTATCAAACATTGTGCAAATACGTATTCCACAAAAAAAATCTCAGTTATTTGCAAACCATAATAAAACTCAATCAATCTAAAACACGATAACGGAAAATAAAACTTTATCACGGCGAAAATCTTTAATACGGGCCCATTCATTATTAGTTCCCACCAAAAAGCGTATGAAATTGTTTACACTTCATTCAATATCTGACTACTGTAATGTTGAGAACCTCTGGTGAATGGCAGGGGTACCCAACCCGGGGGGACAAGACGGAATAAAAGTATTCGTCGAACGTCTAAGCCGTAAAACTGAAAGAGGGCATTGCCAATGTCAATAAAGTTGATATTCAGGACTTTTGCAGCTGCCTAGGTGTGACTTATGTATTAGTAATGGAAAATGATCATGTACAAATCTATACAAATAAATAAAATTGAAGTCTGTTTGTAATTTCAAAATATTTTTGAATGCTAAGAGAAAGTATATCGGTGCTTGGGCTAATTTTATTTACAAAAATGCGTGCAAAAGAATTAAAACTCGTGAAGTTCGCAAGAGAATTATGGTATTTCAATCGAAATTGAAATACCATAATTCTCTTGCTCTTATACCAATTAATTTGGTGTCAGCGCAGCATGTCTTCTTCTTCAATACGTGTCTTTTACTCTTCATGTCATCAGATAACTTCTTTCTTGCCATATCATTGTTTACAGTCCATCCGTCATTTCATCGATGCAATCTGCATCGCTTTCAACAGAAAAAGTGAATGTTAAGCTATTTCATCGACCATTAATTAAAGCAATATTACATCACCGTTGATAATACATATATGTCACCGTAAAATTGTCAAATAATTCTCTAGCGATATTGTAAACTCTCGAATTATTGTCAACTGAACATACGGAAGTATCTCTGCCCCCATAATCGGGGCACCCCCCCGTGTACCAGAAAGGGTATATAGTTAAACGACGGGGTATGCTACAGACCATCAAACTGAACAACTTTCTCCATAGAACCACCATCGCGAAAAAATGTTCAACGGCCCCATACTAAATTCCAATACCTCCTCGGCCAAATGTATGAAACAGCTGAATATTTTTTTACGATTACGTTGGTGGTCCCATAGAGAAAGTTGTTCAGTTTGATGGTCTATAGCACACCCTTTCATATGGCTATACCCTTTTTGTTACACGTTGTATCCTACAAATCATTTATAAATCTAGACAACATGCTAGTCCCATTTCATCTCATCCCCACAAAGAAGTCGGATGTTCCGTTCCCAATCCGACGTAACGTAACTGCAGTATAATATTGACTAGTAGGAAAAGAAATCAATAAGTCGTACCCACTCAATAGCACGCTAGTCTTGTAAAACCTTGAAAAAATGGGTTTAAATAATGAATGGCGCTTGGCATTGGCAATGACAACCTGTATAAGTCTACAGTAAGTAGAAAATATTGTTCTTTTTAGCGAATTTAGCGATACAAGTGGCTTTTATTTTGGTGATAAACATACTCTTCACGAAGCTGAAAGGCACTTATTCTCCCCATCATTGCGATATTTTTTTTGTTCTACACCATACCTGGGAACCTTCTAGTTACGGAGTCTTTACGGAGATATGGGGGGTCAAAGTTACAACTTTTTGACAATTTCTTTTTTTAAATGAAATAGGTTTTTGTAAGATTTTAACTTTTAACACCTCCACGACCCCCGTACTATTCAATCCATCCATCAGCACAATGTTTTAAGTGCCTTACATTGAGTTCTTCCACAAAACATGATTTATAACCTGAAAAAAATGTTGTTTCCCAGCAAAATTTTTGCTTAAAGTTACTTAGTTTGATGTACAGAATGCTTGGTTAACGGCTTTGTGATGAGGTGGTTTACACCCTGTATATGTATAACATCACGCCTGTAATCCCAGAAGTTAAGCAGAGGTGTATTGTATCTAATAGTACACCCACATTTCCCCAGTTATTTAAGTCCCATAGAATAGGGAGCGAGCCTATTGACATCAACCAGGCACAAATCCAGACTCCGTGGCTGCTACTGAAAAATTCCTGATGAAACACCCAATAACACTTTGTCTTACCTTGGAATCGAACCCGGGACCTTATGTTTAGCAGTCGTGCTTGCGACCACTAAACCATCGAGGCAATTTACACTTAGGTCCATGATCACCAAAAACATGACGGTCTGATTATCTAAAAACAGCTGTTTAAGACATATTTTTGTATGGGAACATGTCACAGTGACAGCTGGTTTTAGATAATCAGCCGTTATCTTTTCGGTGAACATGGACCTAAAGCAACTATGTATGACTGTCTAAAAAGTGCACACGCCATAACGACTGGGCAGATTAGGATGAAAATTGGTACAGGGGTAGACCTGGGTTAGAATATAGGATGCTTTCTGCCGAAAGTAAGTTCCCTTGGTGTAATAACTAAGCTGGCTTAAAATGCTTCATCATCTGCCCAGCCTTTTCCCAACTACGTTAGGGTCGGCTTCCAGTGTAACTGGATGCAGCTGAATACCAGCATTTTACATGGAGCGACTGCTAATCTGACCTCCACAACTCAGTTAGTACCGGGTAATACGATACCCCAGACTTTTTGGGCTACTCACTATGCCTGTACTGGCTGAAAATGCTTCATGACCTTTCCAAGAATTAAATCATTCTTGGAACCAGTTTCCAATTTAAGTAAGTGGGTAAATGTTCCAATAACACATTAAGTAATAGATAACTAATATGAAGTAATTCTAGTCTCCACAACTTGGCAGCACGTTAAAATCAGATAGAATCCACTGCAGTGTTACGACATCACTTTATTTAAGGCGATTAGAGGAGCTAAACGCGAGTTTTATAATTACTAAAAGTATGAAGGGTGTAAAACCCCTCTTCACGAAGCCGAAAGGCACTTGTTCTCCCCATCATTGCGATCATTTTTTTGTTCTACGCCATACCTGGGAACATTCTAGTTACTGAGATATGGGGGGTCAAAGTTACAACTTTTTGACAAGTTTTTTTTTTAAATACAGGTTTTTCTGGTAAGATTTTGAACACTTTAAACACATCTACGACCCCCGTACTATTCAATCCATCCATCAGTACAATGTTTTAAGTGTTTTACATTCAGTTCTACCACAAAACATGGTTTATAACCTCAAAAAAAAAAAGTTGTGTCCCAGCAATATTTTTTGCGTAAAGTTACTTAGTTTGATGTACAGAATGCTTGGTTAACGGCTTTGTGATGAGCTGATTTACACCCTGTATGATTCACTGCTATAAACAAGACCAGAAAAATATATGATATTGTTCAGGATATATGCTAGCATGATACTGTTTTGAAAACATAATACAATTAATTTGGCTCGATAAAAAGAAATCACGAACTTATCTCTAAAAATATCTTTCAAACAATAAAAAACATACCAATATACATGCGATCATTCTGATTTTTTGGCAAATAATTCTACAAGCAAATATGCTATTTTAGTTTTTTAATCCAATCAACAGTTTTTTTTTGTAAATCGATCGAAACCACTCATTTCGCGCAGTGGCTGACGTAACAACCACTTTGTAGTGCAAGCTGATTAGAACTTTATTTTAATAGCATTTCAAACGAAGTTTGAACCACCACAAATAGAGTTGCTAATTTAGCTCACCTAAGCGCCTTAAGTGTAATCTACGTTACTTTATACTTGGATTTTAATTTAGAATGACATCTCGACTGTAACCTCGTAGGGATACACAGAAGTGTAAGTACGTAATATACAGTCAGCAAAACAGTTAGGTTTACAGGCTAGCAATCTTCTTACTAATATTATAAACGGAAAAGGGTTATAATAAATCTGTTTGCAATTACATCCAAATCCTTTCAGTAGTTTCTGCGCAAAAATCGATCTTTACAGACTTTTACATTTTTGATAGTCGTAAGAAGGTTGCTAGCCTGCATACCTAACTGTTTTGCTGACTGTACATACATTGATGTAGGTACCTAATTACCTATTAGTACACCGACTTTTAGGGAGTAGCGTTGGCCCAGCGGTGGCGGCCCCGACTTACGAACAGTAAGTCGTGGGTTCGAACCCAGACAGGCGCATTACTTTGTATAATTTATTTCATCACCGCTGCTCTCAAAACGGTGAAGGAAAACATCCTGAGGAAACCGGCATGTCCTAGAACCAAAAATTCGAAGACATGTGACATCTACCAATCCGCACTGGGCCCGCGTGGTAGATTATAGCCCATTCTCTCTCATTAAGAGGAGGCCGTGTCCCAGCAGTGGGAACAATATAGGCTGATGATGATGATGATGACACCGACTTTTCGCTACTTATGTTTAAGTCCCATGTTATACGGACGAAGCTATAGCTATAAACCGAGGGCAAATCCAAACTCTGTGACTGCTACTGCGAATTTAAACGTTAGGTACATCAAGGTACCTATCAATTTTTGAAGTAAAAACTTCTTTAGGCCCATTGAACACTTCTTGGGTGAACAAAAATCATGGAACTTACGTAACTTTTCACCTAACGCTTCGTAGCACTCGTAGCCGATCCGCTACGGCGTAGCACCACTTTGGCGTGCACAACCCGTAGCAGATATTGATTACTATATCATTGATTGTTTACACTTCTATCGGCAGTCTCCAAAGATTGCTCCGCATGTTTTTTTTTGTACATTTTCAACTTTATCTTTAAAACATTAGGTTCAAGATTGATTGGGTATTATTTTCAGTTTCACCTAGTTTGTTGTGTATGCGTCTGTACCTAACATAACTAGTAAAGTAGATCAATTTAAGGAGTCACCTTGCAAAGGAGACTCTGAAGACTGATACATATATCAAACGATGATTAATAGTGCAAGCTATTGATCACGTTGTGAACTTTTAAAGAGCAATACAACAGCATGTTGCACAAAATTAATTATGTGGTAACATTTAATTAACTAGTCTTCAATACTATTGAGAAGTTGGTTTAGTACCTACCAAAGTCCAATTTAATATCGAATATTCTAGGATCTCCATTTAACATAAGTTCAGCTCCTTATTTAATATTCGTAAATAAGTGGGTGTGCAGCTATTTGCTCTTCAGTCCTTTAGAACAGATTGTGTGTTTGTATACATGAATACTAGGTATTAAGTTAGTTAATAGGCCCGTGGAGCATGCGTAGTTCATACAAAGGTTATTACAAAATAATTTGTAAATCAAACAAGGTAGTAAAGGATTTAAGGTAGGTAGGGGTAAATAAGATAGTTTGTATTTATTTCGATTGGATTACAGATTATCTAGGTTCCCAAATATCTATTTTTAGATAGACACTGATTTAAACAAGAGTTAGGTATGGGAAAAATAAGTTTCCTATAGAAATTTTAAATTCCTCATATCTCGTTTTTATATCATTGTCCCTTCAAAATATATGTTTGAGAATCTAGATATTCTGTAATCCAATCGAAATAAATACACACTACCTTATGATGCTATATCTCTTACCAATGCATTTTAATAGAGTTAAATTAGGCTTACTAGCTTTAGCGTTTTCCTGAAACTTCACATAAATCTAAACCACATGCGTTCAAACGTTCCCAAACATTTCTGATTCATCTCCATAGAATTTGTCGTCAATAACGCATTCATATAGTTCAACACATACTTGAAACTGGTCCTTTATTTTTAACAATAAACAGATTACTATATAGAACGAGTAGAACGTCTCAAAGGGGACGTGGAGTGGGGTCTCGGCTAATATAAATATTCAGTTGAGGTTAACGGCGGTCGGCCGAGGTGAGCCACCCTTGATAAAAAGTTAAAATAGGCTTCACACTGACGCACTCCAAACTGCTGCTAACGTATTATAAAAGGCACATTTTTATGTACTCTTTCTGTACGATACGCTTTTGGTTTTGTATAATTTTGAATGTTAATGAGATTTAATAATATGATTGTGTAAGTAATCTATACTAATATTATAATGCAGAAGAGTTTGTTTGTTTGTTTGGTTGAACGCGCGAATCTCAGGAACTACCGGGTCGAATTGAAAAATTATTTTTGCGTTAGATAGTCCATTTATCGAGGAAGGCTATATAACATCACGATATGACCATAAGGAGCGGAGCAGGAATGAAAAATGTTTCGTTTTTCTCTATGTTATTCTTATGTGACGCAGAAGAAGTTGCGTGGGTCAGCTAGTAATATTTATATTAGGCACACCGAGTTTCCACCGTGCCTCGTATAACACGTTAAACAGTTGGTCCCGGCTGTCATTTGTAGATCTTTGATAGTTGTTACAGGTAGTCAGTGGCTCAAAAATCTGACAACCAGTCTTACGAAGGGGTATCGTATTGCCCAGTACTAACTGGGTTGTGGCAGTTAGATAGGCAGTCGCTCCATGTAAAATACTGGTATTCAGCTGCATCCGGATGGACTGGAAGCCGACCCCAACATAGCTGGGAAAAGGCTAGACAGATGAAGAAAGCTTATATTAGGTACCTACATGGGCTTTAAAGCACCTTTGATGCTTCAAATCTTACTTAAAATACTAGAACTGGGACCTAATTCTACTATTTTAATAAATTCGTCACTCCAACACGGTTCCATTCTCATCCCATTGTCATTTTGCTTAAAGTTCGTAATCTGCTAAATTCACAATGGTAGGTCAATGGTCTCGTAATAAAATTGTGTTATAATGGCATTGTCGTATTGTCATTATTAAAAAACCCTTAGTATAAATGGTTTTCGAAATCTGCTACTAAATGCGAACATTTATTCATGCCACATTTCATGTACGAGATTATTATTTTATGACATTTCTTTCTATGAAGTGTCAGTTTTTGACCGTTGAAATGTCATAATGGCGCCACTATGATAGTAGAATTAACAAAAACTTGTCAAAATTTAACAGAACTTGACCATGCCCTAGTAGCATTTTTTGTTGGCATTTAGTTGGGCCACATACCTCTGGTTAGTTGGCAAATGCATACAATTGGCGGGCAGTTTGCGGGTTGGGCCCAAAACTGATGGCCTACGTGGATTTTCCAACGAAGGCCCAACTTGCGATGGGGCCAACGTGGATTTGCCTACGAAGGTCCAATTAAGTAAGTAAGTACTTGAGCCTGCAACCACTACCAATGTTTATGTTTACTACCGAGCTGGTAGTGTTGAACTAACAACAACCTTGTGTGAACAGTGTTCACAGTGTGAACACTAACAGGGTTGAAAAAAAATACAGTCAAGTTGAGAACCTCCTCTTCTTGGAAGTCGGTTGACAAAACTAAACGTCACTCTGATCTAAACTGGTAATATATATTCTAAAATTCACTCGAACCCAACCAAATCGTGGTAACACAACGATAGCGACTTCTAATTGGACTACAACGCCATCTATCGAGGTTGGGGTACAACTTTTGAACCTTTACGATACTATCATCACGGAACAGAGAAAACAGTGGAAGTGCAATGCACCAAAATTACTGCAGGAACCGCTGTCACCAAACTAACACATTTAAACCGATAATCAGATATTGCACTACAAAAAACAATTCGTTTGATTCGTTGTTCAAAGTTTAGTCAAATTTAGGCTACAACACAGATTTGGAAATAAACCCTGACGTTTTACAAATAAGATGTATTTTGCTTTAGCGGCAAAACGTGTTTACGATCTATAGTCACACTAGATTCGATTGACGAGTCAATTCCGCTACTTGACCATAGATGGCGGTATTCTGAGTGGTTGCAACTATGAACTTAAACGCGTAAAACATATGGTTGACATTTGCGTGATCGGTCGGTTTCTGCTGCTACTCGGTCAAGGCCGAACCACGTAGCATATTACATTTATTTATCGATGTCGATAGATACTCCATATTATGGTCTTCAATTCGCAAAAATAAGAGTTATTGGGAGTACATTTATTTATTTGGTACACAAGCAGCTATTCATTTAAATTATAAATAAATAGACACAGACAGACAGGTAAATTTAGAATTAATAAAAGTGCTGGTATGTATGCATGCATGCCTTTTACAAGTGTTCAAAGGAGACATTTTTTTTTTTGGGAAACCTAAAAGTATTTTAAACGAAAGTTAGATGTCTATTTACTTTAGTGATCAATGCAAGGTCTCAATCATTAATAAATTATAATAATTACGTTACTATTTAAAACATTGATTATACATATTTTTGCTTTAAAGCGTTTATGCAATCTATGAAGAATGAAGGCGACCTTATTGTAATGTAAAACTAAATAAATAATGAATTTAAAAATTGTTTATTCCTTGTATCGATATCAATCTATAAATTCAATATTCGACTTGACCACATCACTACTTGAGTAGCGAAGTGCTTTCAAGGGTGTTCTATTGAATAGAATCAATCCAAAATAAACTTTAACTTAATTATGTAAGGTTGATGTTGCCCAACCGATCTATTAAATATTAATAAATATTAACAAAATAAGATTTTTATTAGAAAACAATGAAAATTGTACTAACCAATGATACGAAATACCTCCATTTTTAAGATTTTTCCTCCTACTATCATTTTTCCACTCTAAAATGGAACAATATGGCATTGCTAGGGATGTAAGTTGTTATCATAACTTAAATCCCTACAAGGAACTCCCAACAGTAGGAATAGACGCAGCAGGCCCGTCGTTAGTTGGCCCAATGTTGTTATAATAACTGAAATCCCTGCAAAAATCACCCATCAGTAGGAATAGTAACAGAAGGCCCTTCGTTGGCTGTTCTTTGGGCAAATAGTGCATGTTTATGACAATGGGCCTATTTTAAGTTTAGGTTGGCGGAACAACTAACCGTCTGCCAATACATTCCCAACTGTTGGCATAAGGAAGCCAACGGCAATTGCTACTAGGGTTATGAAATCAATGATCGACTACTCTGACACTATTGTCATAGCAGAATCGAGGCCCTGGTGATATGTAGGTGTATGTAAGTACTGCTTTTGCAGTTTAAAGACGTGACATGTTAAAACCTTCAAAGATTACCGGGATCAAATTTTAAATTCTTAAAATGGACTGTATAGTCATAAACATAAAATCCATTTTAAGAATTTTCATATTTTATCTTGATTCATATTATGATTCCGCTAAAGCAGCCATTTTAGTCTCTCTGGTGTGATGATATATTTTATGTTTGAACTACCGTTTGTAAGACTGTCGAACACGAGTTGCGAAATCGTAGAAAAAAACATAATTTAGTAAGTCATTGGGTATGTCCTTTTATTAAAACAGCTGGATTAATAATATCGAAACAATTCCGACTAGTAAACAAAAAAGTTTTTTTCAAATAGTTTTAAACATATTATATTTAAGCTAGATTATTACGTACTACCAACAATTTTGTACAATATAAATAAATATCGCTGGACATTAACACACAGCGCCTAGTGCCACACTAAGCGAAGCTTGTGTCGTGGACACTAGATAGCTGATATACTATATTTATATTTTTGTGTTTGTAAATACATACTTATTATACATACATTAAAACATCTATGACTCGGAAACAAATGTCCGTGCTCATCACACAAACATTTGCTCCTACCGGGATTCGAACCCAGGACCCTAAGTAAGTAAGGCAGCGTCACTACCACTACGCCAATCGGGTCGTCAGAAGAATATGGTATTGGTATTCAAATATTTTTGAACCTAAGTAAATGATAATATACCCTTTTCCCAATTATGTTGGGGTCGGCTTCCAGTCTAATTGAATGCAGCTGAATACCAGCATTTTACATCGAGCGACTGCTATCAGACCTCCACAACCCAGTTAGTACTGGGTAATACGATACCCCTTGGTAAGACTGGTTGTCAGAATTTTTGGGCCACTGACTACCCGCAACGACTGTCAAAGATCTGACGACAAATGACAGTCGGGTCCTGAAGTTGACTGAATGACCGGGGAATTTTTGAGTGTAATCTTAATAATATATATAAATCTCGTGTCACAATGTTTGTCCTCAATGGACTCCTAAACCACTTAACCGATTATAATAAAATTCGCACACCATGTGCAGTTCGATCCAACTTGAGAGATGGGATAGTTTAAATCTCAAATTATGAGACGCAGACGAAGTTGCGCGAGTCAGCTAGTTGTGTATAAAATTCAATTGTGCAAATGTTTGTGAATACTTTTGAACAGTTGAACACATGTTGCAAAATTGAAAAATCAAACACAAATGACCAGATAACTTATTTTTTACATTTTATTGAACAGCTGAATCAAAAATACAGAAATCAACCCATATAAAAAATAATTTAAAAATAGTTTTTCTTTCACATTTTATGTTCCATAAATGATCATGAAATACGTATACGGATAAATACAGGATGGATTTTTTCAATTCCACCTGGAGGGAAACTATTCGAAATACTGGAGATATCTAATTTTACTCAAAATAAACTTTTTTTACTTTTAAAAAGAAACAAATCGTCATACACAGATTCCCGAGTGTGGCAAGCAAATTTTTAGAAAATTCGTGAATGCAGATTTGTTTGATTGATTGTTGATTTGACCTACCTGGGAATTGACAACCAAGACCTCAAGATTAGCAGTCGCGTTTGCGATCTCTAAGATCAACGAGGTAGTCTATGTAGGCAAGTAAGTAAATAAATAATATCGCTGGACAATACACACAGCGCCATTTAGTGCCACACTAAGCAACGAGACTTGTGTCGTCGTCACCAAATACATAGTAGTTACATATAAACTTTTTATTTGTAAATACGTACTTATTATATACTCGTATAAACATCTACATGACTCGGAAACAATTGTCCATGCTCTTCACACAAACATTTGCTCCTACCGGGATTCGAACTTGGGAGCCTAAGAACAAAAGTATGTGTGTATGTTGTGATAGCGTAGTGGTGTGACCGTCGGACTGCCAAGTCATAGGTCACGAGTTCGAACTAAAGGTACGCACCTCAGATTTTTCGGATTCATGAGAGTCCTTATCACTTGCTTCGGCGAAAGAAAACACCGTGAGAAAAACAGGATGCTTGAGAGATATTTCTCGACGGCATGTAAAGCCAAGTCAGAGGCCCATGAGCGGCATAAAACTCTGACACCAGGTCAGGCGCTAACCACAATATAAAGAAAGAAAGAAGTACCTAAGTGTATTTTTCGACATCCTCCAGATCTTGTTAGATTTCAAATATAACAATCCAAGTTCCACGCGTGCCTCAAAGAGATATCAGCATAATGGAGAGGCCCGTAAGGGCCGTAGCCTGCCGGGGCTCCGAGACTGATCGAAAGAGGTACCGCGGAACATAAAGGGCGAGGAAGGAACATGGATGGATTTTAGTCAGTAAAAGTCTGACACTCCCTCCCGCTCCGAACAAACTGGGAGGAATCATTAGATGACTTCCCATCCGAAAAAAAGGCAAATTCCCGCCCCGCCCCGCTTTGCTTAGTGTGGCACTAGATGGCGCTGTGTGTTAATGTCCAGCGATACTTATTTCATTTTTATTTTTATTCATTTTTTTTACGTTTGTAGGGTTTCGTACCCAACTGGCAAAAATGAAACCCTTATAGATTCGTCAAGTCTGTCTGTCTGTCTGTCGGTCGGTCTGTCTGTCGGTCGGTCTGTCTGTCCGTCCGTATGTCACAGCCACTTTTTTCCGAAACTATAAGAACTTTGCTGTTGAAACTTGGTAATTTAAGTAGATGTATTCTGTGAACCGCGTTAAGATTTTCACATAAAAATAGAAAAAAAAATTGGGGGTACCCCATACTTAGAACTAAAAAATTTTTTTTTTCATCAATGCCACACGTGGGTCACGTAGGTCTTTAAAAATGATATTGAGGTTTCTAATAATTTTTATTTCGCTAGAGACACTTCCTAAGTGGTAAAATGTGTCCCCAAAACTAAAAAAAGTTATGGTGTACATTGGCAAATAAACTTCCACCGAAAATTGGTTTGAATGAGATTTACTTAGTAGTTTTTTAATCCTACTAATATTATAAATGCGAAAGTTTGTGAGGATGTATGTTTGTTACTCTTTCACGCAAAAACTACTGAACGGATTTGGATCAAATTTATCACACAGATAGTTTATTACCTGGATTAACACATAGGATACTTTTTATCCCGGTAATAAGATCCCGTGGGATAATTTCAAACTTCACGCGGGCGAAGCCGCTGGCAGAAGCTAGTACGTCATAAATCGTAAACAACAATTTACCTTTCATTCAATCTGCTACAGCTACGGAACCCTTCATGGGAGAGTCCAATTCGTACTTGACCGCTTTTTTGCCATTTGCGGGTCGGTGTCTGGTTGTATTTTGACTAAAATATGATTCGTGGCTGTAAGTTAAAGAATTTTTATCATCAAAATCATGAAGATCCTCCAAATTCTTGTAACTAGGAAATTTGAATTGCCCTGGACCTTTCACCTTAAGCCAATATAAATAGGCCTACAAACCTAATACTTTATATTGCTTGAACTTTGAACTATATTATGTATACGAGTGAGTAATTTCACATCTTGTTGATGCCAACTGTACCGAACGAAAGGTTAGCTACAGGGTGATATTTTCGCGTGGGCTGTCCGATCTCGTTCGCCTGTACCCAATGATAAATATATGAATAGGTACTAAATACATTACATACTTTATAGAGCTCGTGGCAAAATACTAACAGCCGCTCGGGTCAATCTTGAGGTTAAACCGTGCTTGCCTAGTTTGGTCTGTGGATGGGTGACCACCCTTACATACAGAGTTTCCTCCGTGCCTCGGCAAGCACGTTAAGCTGATGGTCTCGGCTGTCAATTGTAGATCTTAGACAGTCGTTATAGGTAGTCAGTGGGTCAAAAACTCTGACAACCAGCCTTACCAAGTGCTATCGTATTATCCAGTACTTACTGAATTGTGGCAAACTTAAGTGGCAGTGGGCAGGGCAGATCGCAGAACGGATAGTCGATGTCTGGAGTGGCGACCGCGAACCGGAAGATGATGCGTTGGAAGACCTCCTACTAGGTGGACGGATGACCTTGTGAAGGTTCCGGGAATACGTTGGATGCGAGTCGCACGGGATCGGTCAATGTGGCCCCACTTGGGGGAGGCCTATACGTGTAGCAAATACATACTTAATTAAAATTAAATGGTGTAATAACAACTAATAGAAAGTATAAAGCATATTGCTTTCAACTGGACACAAACCCAGGCTCCGCGGTTGCTACTGATACATTCGTCGTAGAGAAACCCAATAACGCTTTACACGACCTGGAAATCGAACCCAGGACCTCATGCTCAGCAGTCGTGCTTGTAACCACCAGACCAAAGAGGTAATCTATACTATATGTCACCGTAAAATTGTCAAACACGTTATATTACAATATAACGTGTTTTTTCTCGCGATATTGTAATGTCTCGAATTATTGTCAACTGAACATACGGAAGTATCTCTGCCCCCATAGAGGGTGCCCCAAGTCCCGATGACTTGGGGCACCCTCCCGTTAGGTTAGTTAGGTTCCTTTAAACCCTGCACTCGGAAATAGGGGCCCCGCTAAGCGGGGCTCCGTTGACTACGCTTTTTAGGGGGAATATAAAGTGTTTTAAGGTTATGTTATATTAATCGGTATTTCTCAGGAATGGTGCATTATCTTTTCATGAGAGTTGTGCCACTGGGCAAGGGGGACCCCTCCTTCCCTCCACACCGCGTAAGTTGACTACCATCACATGCATTTCACGAAAAATAATGCGTTTTGTTGTAAGCAGTATGTTCTTTTGATAATAATTCGAGACTTTACAATATTGCTAGAGATATTACAATATAACGTATTTGACAATTTTACGGTGACATACATACCAATAGCGAAGGGTCAATTTTTGCAAGAGGTAAGACGGAGTACATATCTTTAATGTGATTGTATTATTAGTCTGTAGAATACTGACTGCTGTTTTTCGAGAGGAATCCGGTAGGAATCGAGTTGTATGGAACCTTCGACTCCGATCTATACTAATACTAACTGACCCGCGCAACTTCGTCTGCGAGTCAGGGTTAGTTTTTATTTAATAAAACTTATCTTATGTTACTTCTAATACCTCCGAGAATATGTGTACAACTTTTCATGATGATCGGTTGAGTAGTTTTCGCGTGAAAGCGTAACAAACCAACTTACATTCACATTTATAATATTAGTAGGGATTATAAAGCAGAAGAGTTTGTTTTCTTTGTTTGTTTGGTTGAACGCGACAATTTCAGGAAATAATGGCTCGAATTGAAAAATTATGTTTGTGTTGGATAGACCATTTATCGAGGAAGGCTTTAGACTATATAACATTATGCTACGATTATTAGGAGCGAAGCAGGAATGATAAATGTTGCAATTGGGATTGGATTTTTATTCCTTGTAGCGTGGATCAGCTAGTCATTTATAATTCTTCTTTATTTCTCTATACATTAGGTAGGTAACGCTAAATTCGCCAAATTATTAACACCACGCCGATACTCGTTGAGTGACGCGAATTTTCCAATCATGTTTTAAATTAAGTTAATGTGGAATGCTGATATCGCTCGTTATGTGGGCATTGCATAAACACCAGCCAACAACTGTGCTGTAAGCTAACAAAAATAAAATCAATTTTGTGGCAAGCGAAATACAGACCGATTTTTTGTGTTTTCTGAATATTGGCTTGACTATGCAAAATTAAATATCATCTAGAGTTTAACTTCCAAAAGGAAGAGGTTCTCAATTCGTCGGAATCATTTTTTTTGTTTTTATGTAGTTCCCCGATTACTCGAAGATGGCTGGACCGATTTGGATTCTTTTATTTTGTTTGAAAGGGTATGCTTTACAGGTGGTCCCATAATCATCAAGTCAGGATCTGATGATGGGATCCTGGAGAAATAGAGAGAACTCTTCAAGCTTTATAGGCACACATGAAGCGATTTGGATATAGTTTGCGGAAGAGTACTTTCTCGGAGTGGTCCCCCTTCAATTTGGTGAAGATTTGATGAAGAAATTAAGAGATAGGTAACGGAACGCCTCAATAAATAATAGCAAATGGACTAGGATTGCTGAAATCTCATGTCTGTCTATTGTTTACACCAGTTCATCACGCCAGTACGCAGTAAAGGGGTAAGCGAATGTGCAACACTAAAAATTGAAAAATCAAAACTATTTTGCAAAACATAAAACCGACTTTTTAAAACACAAAAAAGTGAAAAAATAACTTTATCTTCAGAAGTCGATGGCAAAAAAACTAAATCAATCAAACATAGGACTTCTGAAGATGAAGTTATTTTTTCACTTTTTTGTATTTTTCGAAGTCGGTTTTATATTTAAAGTAGCAAACAAAATTTTCTTTAATACCTTGTCAATCAATCTTCAATCTAGCTTGTAAAACTCCGCATACGTTGAACCATGAATATCAATAACTAAACATATAGGGTGTAAAACACCTCTTAACGAATACGAAAGGCACTTGTTCTGTTCGTCATTCTGATCATTTTTTTGTTCTACACTATACCTGGGAACCTTCTAGTTACGGAGATATAGGGGGTCAAAGTTGCAAGATTTTGACAAGTTTTTTTTTAAATACCACTTTAATCGCATGATTTTTACTTTAAATATCTCTACGACCCCCGTACTATTCAATCCATCCATCCGCACAATGTTTTGAGTGTGTTACATTGAGTTATACCACAAAACATGATTTATAACCTCAAAAAAAAGAGTGGTTTCCCAGCAATATTTTTTGCGTAAAGTTACTTAGTTTGATATACAGAATGCTTGGTTAACGGCTTTGTGATGAGGTGAAATACACCCTGTATTTAACAAATAAAAAAAATCCTAAAGTGTCTGTTTGCTATTTCAAAATAACAGCTTTTTACTCAATGCATATGAAAATATCAACGGGACTATGCTATAACAAAAAAAAACATATTTTTTTAAGTTTTGTCCATCGCTCTGTCAGTCTGTTTGTTCCGGCCAATCTCCGAAACGACTGAACTGATTTTGACGGGACTTTTACTGGCAGATAGCTGATGTTATAAGGAATAATTTTAGCTAAAAGTAAAAAATTAAATCCTGTAACTTGTTTGTAAACTACTTAAAATGTGCATATATGACGTCAATGTAGGCAGTAGATATATGTATCGTACCTTATATTGGTATATTTTTATCTTTGCTAAAACTCTAAACTATCCCAATATCCTATATCATTTAAAAAACCCAGCATCCAGAAACCAATATCACTCAAAAAAGGTAACTGAAACGTTTTCACAAACGTTCACAATACTACCCTAGTTCGTAAAAACGATTTGATGTGTGACAAAGCATTTGTCATTTTTTTTGAATGTACCGCTCGCTCGATCCACCGAGTAAGTTTTGTCAAACATATCGAATAAGTAAACACTCCGACCGTATTGTGTTTAAAAGTTACTCGGTGAGTTTCAGTTGATTAAAAAGATTAAATACACGTGGAATTTGATTGTTTGTTTGGTGTTGAAATATTGGATAACCATCGGTACAATATTATTGAGCCTCCGGTGTCCGTCCGTCTGTCTGTCGATTTCGGGCCATATCTCAAGATCCATTATAGGAAGATAGTTGAATTTTTTGCAAGATGTTAATATCTGTAGCCGCTATAACAACAAATAATAAAAATAAATTAAAGGGGGCTCCCCTAAGGAACCTTTCATACGGGAGTCCGACTTAATCTTGGCCGGTTTTTGCATTATCAAATCGATACTCAACACCCTCACAGAAACCATTCCTGGATTGGACTTGTTTACAGATAAATAATAGAAAAAAACGCATCTATTAGCCCACACAGGACAAAATTAAAAGTATTTAAAACTTACTAATAAAAATAAAATAAAAGAAAGGAAACTCGTCCTGTACGAGGCCAAAAGGCTCCTTCTCAGCATTGTGCTGAAATAGATAAACATTAAAAAAATGTCACAGCACTGGTATTCTGATAAGGCCCAAAGTGAAGGACGGTAAACGATTATGATAGAAAATAGTCAGTTCTGTGAGGAGACCGCGTGTTATGACTAATTTAGTTATTTTTTATCCTGTGGTTAGTGCCTGTGCCTAACCAGGTGTCAGAGTTTTTATGCCTTGGGCCTTTGACTTGGCTTCACATATGTCGTCAAGGAATATCTCTCAGGCATGCAGCCAGTTTCCTCACTATGTTTTCCTTCACCGAAGCAAGTAATAATCCGAAAAATCAGAGATGCTTATCTTGAGTTCGAACTCGAAACATATGACTTGGCAATCCAACGGGCACACCACTAGGCTCTTCATCATCATCTCAGCCGAAAGACGCCCACTGGTGGACATAGGCCTCCCCCAAGTGTCGCCACATTGACCGGTCCTTTGCGACTCGCATCCACCGGATACCCGCAACCTTCACCAGGTCATCGGTCCACCTAGTGGGAGGTCTTCCAACGCATCGTGTTCCGGTTCGCGGTCGCCACTCCAGAACTTTTCGGCCCCATCGGCCATCCGTTCTGCGAGCAATGTGCCCTGCCCACTGCCACTTAAGTTTAGCAATTCTTTGGGCTACGTCGGTGACCTTGGTTTTCTTGCGGATGTCTTCATTTCTGATTCGATCGCGCAAGGAAACTCCGAGCACAGCCCTCTCCATTGCCCTTTGGGTGACTTAAGCCTTTTGATAAAGCCCATTGTGAGCGACCACGTTTCACCACTAGGCTATTAAATAAAAAATAAATAAACTACATTTTTTGATTCCTTACACTGTTTAAACATCCATCAATTTTTTACATTAATTGTTTTTAGCAACAACTATATTAATGTTAGGCCTATTTGGCCGTTAACAATTTACATTAATTTATGATTTTTTTTACAATACAATTATTACAATATAATTTTAGTAACAATTAAAATTATTTAAAATAACGTATTATTTTATTTTTTTCATGCATTTTTTTAACCACCAGGCTATTACTGCTCATTAATAATAACTGCAAATGATGCAATAATCTGGTATTGATTGCTAGTTTATAGTACCTAAGTACTAAATAACGGTATGAGGGGGTACCGGCCCGGTACATTCCCTACTTAATTTTAGTTATTATTTGATAATGGATAAAAGTGATTCATCTTCTTGACGACCCGAATGGCGTAGTGGTGGTGAGGCTGCCTTACGTTCTTATGATCCTGGGTTCGAATCCCGGTAGGAGCAAACGTTTGTGTGATGAGCACAGACATTTGTTTCCGAGTCATGGATGTTTATATGTATAATGAGTATGTATTTACAAACAAAAAAGTATATATGTAGTATATCAACTACCTGGTATCCATAACACAAGCCTTGCTTAGTGTGGCACTTGGTGGCGCTGTGTGTTAATGTGTAGCGATATTTATTTATTTATTTTTCTATTCCCCATCTTCTCAACCACCAAAATAACATAGTGGTGAAACTTTCATTCAATTCTAAAAGCTTAGCTTTAGAGGCCGTCTCCACGAGAGAATCGCAGCGATATTTTCCTATAGAAATACGTCAAATCGCCGCGATTCTTTCGCTCGTGGAGACGGCCCCTTAGGGTGTAACCACACGGGCGGCGCGGCTGCGGCGCGGCGCCTGGGCGGCGCCGCTGCGGTTTTCTACATACAAAAATGCATTGTAGCCACATGGCGCCGTGCGGTGTGCTCCGGCGCCGTGCCGCGCGCGCATCGGAATCGAGAC
The DNA here is from genome assembly GCA_916618015.1 of Xestia c-nigrum. Taxonomy (NCBI): domain Eukaryota; kingdom Metazoa; phylum Arthropoda; class Insecta; order Lepidoptera; family Noctuidae; genus Xestia; species Xestia c-nigrum. Next base: position 6,464,576 of record OU745264.1, read on the forward strand.
GAGGCGGGGAGGGGTGTAAGCAGAGCGGAGCCGGAGCGGCGCCGCTCGCGGCGCTCGCAGTTGTTTGTTTGCGCAGCATAGGGAAGGACGCATGGGCAACCCCTCATTTTGCCGCCGCTGCGACGCCGCCGCAGCTCCGTAGAACGTTGCGACGCCGCTCTGCCCGTGTGGTCGCCAGCGCGGCGAAATGGCTTGCGGTGCGGCGCCGCACCGCCCGTGTGGTTTGCCTCATAGGCTTGCTCTTATAAACTACAACCACAAGCTCTTGTTTATGTTAAGGTTTCTGGACACGGCTTCCTTTTTGGGGTTGACAACATATTTTTGGCCCTAGGCACGCCACTGATTAATATAATGTCTGTTTTCAGGACTTTTCAAGTGACTTCCTAGGCAGACATGTTTGGTACTCCCACATTCCACCCACCGGCCCCACGGCTGATGAGGTGCCCTTTATACACCCACCACGCGACACGTCGATTTGACAACATAATTTACGAACAATTTAGTAATAGGTAGGTGGTTTCAATCAATAAATTGCAAATCTATTCAGTCCGTCAGTTAAAGTATTGGAAAATAATGGACACGTATTTTTTGTTTTTGTAAATCAATGAATATTGACAAAGATAAAACTCATAAAAACTCGGGAGTGGGGGCTCGTGACGTCAGAATGCACTAAAAATTATACTAAGGCGTGACGTATTGAGAGTTTTGGAAGCGTGGTATCTAAGTATAATTTTGGTTTACGTCACGAAAGAAAAAATACGGGTAAAATATTTTTTTGATAATCCAACAGATGGACCAATCGTTTTTTTTGTCATCTGCCGTATTGTTGAGTAAAAAAAAGCGTATAATTAGTTAATGATCATCTTATTACTCAGAAATAGTACTCGATGAGTTGAGAATTCTACTTCCCCTATTTATAAGGGACTAATAACGTGGGCGCTGACTGTGGGCGTACGATTGTACACCTCTGCATAACCTTTCAGGGGTCACCAACGTGTGTTAAAGGTACATTATTTATAATAACATTTTTACTTGTATGTGTAAAGTAATATGGTGATTGATGTGAGGTGATATTTCAAGAGGATGTGTTAACAGCCTCTCAAGAAGTACTGAGGTTATAATCTCTGGACAATTTTATAGAAGCGGTGAAGGTTTCGATCAGTACCTGCTTTATCTATGGTCATCCAAGGTGACTGGTTCACATCGAACTAACCATAGGCATACGTATAACTGACACGGACGAAAAAGAAATTAAATGGGTGAATGTTTACAATATGTTTTACCATCATTATCTGCCTAGCCTTTTCCCAACTATGTTGGGGTCGACTTCCAGTCTAACTGGATGCAGCTGAATACCAGTATTTTACATTGAGCGACTGCCTAACTGACCTCCACAACCCAGCTTAGTACAGGGTAATACGATACCCCTTGGTAGACTGATGGTCAGACTTTTTAGGCCTCTAACTACTCGTGACGACTGTCAAAAATCTACAAATAGCCAATGCCGCTGCTGCTTTTTTACCAATCTAGCTAGCCAAATTGTGTCAAATAAAAAAAAAACAAAAAAATGTCTTAAGGCGCTTAGACGAGCTAAATTAGCAACTCTATTTGTGGTGGTTCAAACTTCGTTTGAAATGCTGTTAGAATAAAGTTCTAATCAGCTTGCACTACGAAGTGGTATTTACGTCAGCCACTGCGGGCCAAATAGCGCGAAATGAGTGGTTTCGATCGATTTACAAAAAAACTATTAATTGGATTAAAAAACTGAAACAGTATCATGTTAATATATTTCTTGTAGAATTCTTTGCCGAAAAATCAGAATGATCGTATGCATATTAGTATGTTTTTTATTGTTTTAAAGATGTTTTTAGTGATAAGTTCGTGATTTCTTTTAATCGAGCCAAATTAATTGTATTATGTTTTCAAAACAGTATCATGCTAGCATATATCTTGAAGAATATCATATATTTTTCTGGTCTTGTTTATAGCAGTGAATCATGTACTTTTAGTAATTATAATAAAACTCGCGTTTAGCTCATGTAATCGCCTTAAAACCCTAAAACCAGATGGCACGACAACGTATCACAAAGCGAGAGTGAGCTAGCTATGACAAAGACGCTTCGCTAAATCGAACTTCCTTGGAAGTCGACGGGGTACCAACCAAGAGGAAAAAATATTCAATAAACGGATAAAGAGCTGTGAATAAAAGACAAATAGTCATGAGTAAGTTAAAGAGTAAGTGAAGCTGGCTGCTTGCATCCGGAAACTCATCAGGAATTCTTCGTCGCACGTCCGGAAGCAGAATGTTATGACTGATTGATTTGAGCAAACCGCACACTACCGCGATGTCATTCCTCAGTCTGACTGAGTGTTCTTGTGTGTCTTGCCGGGTCTTACATATTATATTACTTTTTTGCCCGAATGCCAAGGATTACGTTTCTCAAGTGTATTATTGTATTGTACAGCGGGCTGGTGTCCGCAACTCCACGTCAAAGCGCGTATTTTGCGTATGGGCTATAGGTATATCCACCACGCGGGCCCTGTGCGGTTTGGTAGATGTCATGTCATGTCTTTGAATTTTTGGTTCTAGGACATGCCGGTTTCCTCACGATGTTTTTCTTCACCGTTTTAGAGAGCAGTGGTGATGAAATAAATTGCACAAAGTAATGCGCCTGCCTGGGTTCGAACCCAAACTTACTGTTCGTAAGTCGGGGTCGCCACCACTGGGCCATCGAGAGTTTCTTGTATGTTTATAAATTTCTCTATAAGCTCATAACGGCTGGATGAATTTCGAATTTTCGATAGTTAAGGTATTTTTAAGCCCACGTATACCAAGGCGTTTGAAAAAAGAAAAGAAAATGGCGGCGCGAAGTTTAAATACGAAAATTAAAAAAAAAACAAAGCTATCTAATAGGGTATAAAAATAAAATAAATTACAAGGAGACTACAAAAATGTTCGAATTTAATTAGGAATAATAATATAAGTAATAATGCTAACTGATTAAGGAATATTATGAATTATTTCTGAAGCAAGTAGGTAGGTACTAAATCTATTGTATTTACTAAGGATTTCGTAGCTTGTAAGTGCAAAGCATGTTATTTATTGATAGCTTCATTAAACCTTCAGGGGTGTTGATTCCGAAATGTTCTAATACATGTAAATCTTGGCCAAACCGAACGAAAGTGAATCCTATGATTGAAAAGATTATAAAACATATGAAAAAAGGTATTTATCGCGAATTAACCTTTAATTTAAGGCCGAAGTTTCGACCGGATTGCACCAGCCGTGGTCTGATCGTGAAAGTTTAAAAAGACAATTGTAAAGATTTTCAACGTTTTATTAGGGCACGAACCTATGATGGAAGTTCTGCGCAAACTGTTGAAAATATACTGAAGGATAAAGATCCACTACTTGCTTTTCTTTACAACCCTCAACACTGTTTAACGCCTGAATTCGTGTCGCGCTGACGGTCGGTCGCGTACGAGTAAACATTGTGTTCTATATACCACCATATTGCGACGCTGACGTCAGCGGCGACTGACAGCCGTATTTTGTTCTCGCTGGCGTCACAACCGACCGCACGCGCAACATGAATTCAGACCTAAGTAATAATTGTGGTTACTAGCTAAAATCCTATCCATTTTTACATCCTAACATCAACAGTATCATAATAATAGCCGTATGAAATCGCCTTACACGCATATAATCATATAACTACATAACCAAACACGTACTACATCAACCACTATAAGCTGACCTGTGAATCCTTTCATACTCCTTTGTACAGTAGGCCTTTGAAACAGAGACACTGGTAGACTGGTGAGATTATGCCGACATAGAAAATTAAAAAAAATCTGCAGAATTCCTTGACTGGCACTGTTCATTATTTCAAGTTATTTTTGTTGGTAGCGTGGACAATTAAAAATGTGAAGTGGAAAAAACCCACTTTTGACTGTTTTCACCAACGCTAGCAGACACCTAAATACCCAAACAAAAGCAGTCTGTTGAAGTTTCAACTCTCGGCTCTGGGCCAATAGTTCAAAAACGAATATAATTTATACAGATAGTAATAATACAGTATGCTATGCCTATACTACTAGGCTACCTATCTGTTGACATAACAATCTTTTCAATGGTTTTTGCGAGAAAGATTAAAACACAGGGAACCTTCTAGTTACGGAGATATTGGGGGTCAAAGTGCCAACTTATTGACAAGTTTTTACTTATTTTTTACTATAAGATTTTTATTTTTAACACCTCTACGACCTCCACACTATTCAATCCATCCATCAGTACAATGTTTTAAATGCGTTACATTGAGTTCTACCACAAAACGTGATTTTGCACCCCAAAAAACAAAGTGATTTCCCACCAATAATTTCTGCCTAAAGTTACTTAGTTTGATGTACAGAACTCGACGGCTTCGTAATGAGGTGTTTTACACCCTGTATATTGAAAATCGCACCAAACTGATGCAAATGTTATGTGAATTTCTCGATCGGTAGCTAAGCTAGCAGTGTACATAATAGTGTGAATGATTTCAATTGTTTCTATTTTTATTTCATCACATTTAGAACGCATGAATAGATCTAACATTCCAAGGCTAAGCTCTAGGCCGTTTACAGTAAAACAAATCGCATTTATACACTCATTTAATATTTGATTTAATTTCCATAGACATATTATGTCGACCCGAATGGCGTAGTGGTAGTGACGCTGCCTTACGTTCCTAGGGTCCTGGGTTCGATTCACGGTAGGAGCATATGTTTGTGTGATGAGCATGGACATTTGTTGCCGAGTCATGGATTTTTATACGTATAAGTATGTATTTACAAACAAAAAAGGTATATATTAATATTATATATGTAGTATATCAACTATCTAGTGTCCACGACACAAGCTTTGCTTAGTGTGGCACCAGGTGGCGCTGTGTGTTAATGTCCAGCGATATTTATTATTATAATTAACTTCAGCCATTAAAAATTTAAGTATATCCTACAAATAATAGAAATGCGAAAGTTTGTGAGGATGTTGGATCTTTGTTATTCTTCCACGCAAAAACTACTCACCGGATTTGGATGGAATTTAACACACAGACAGATCCCGTAGTACTTACCAACATTACCGAACTGTATGCGGGCGAAGCCGTAAGCTATTCTACTAAAAAACATCTCATATTATAAAGGGTGTAAAACATCTCTTCACGTAGCCAAAAGGCACTTGTTCTCCATCATTGCGGTTATTTTTTTGTTCTACACCATACCTGGGAACCAAAGTTACATCTTTTTAACAAGTTTTTTTTTTAATACAAGTTTTTGTTCTTATTCTTATTCTTTATTGCACACAAAAAAAAAACATCAAATATACATATAACTTGCAATAATATAGCTTATGTACAAAGGCGAGCTTAACCCAGAGTTGGGTTTTCTTACAGCAAACCTAATTTTTTTGTTGTTCGACTTTTGCTTCAAACACCTCAAGGTCCCCCTGACTATTCAATCCATCTATCAGCATAATGTTTTAAGTTCGTTACATAGAGTTCGACCACAAAATATGATTTTTAACCCAAAAAAAAGTTTCCCGCAATACATTCTGCATAAAGTTACTTAGTTTCATGTACAGAATGCTTGGTTGACGGCTTCGTGATGAGGTGGTTTACACCCTGTATAATATGCACTCGGTTTTCTAACAGTGAAAGAGATTTTTTTCTTATCGTATGAGTAATGGGTAATGGTTACGGAAATGACCTACTACTACAAACCTTACACAGATAAGATATTAGGGTAGATAACATTTTTTTGCAAAACAAATATAGGTAACTCAAAACTGAGGCCGCGTTCCGAGATAGGCTGTAAACGATTTGAGCGTCCATAAACCCGTTCCGAATTATCGTGAGTGCGATATCGATGTGCCTTGAATCGTCATAGATGACCTCATGACACGCGCCATCTTGCGATTACACCGACGATGCCCCAAATAAATATCACCGTGAGCGCTGTCAAATGACAGATCATAGCTGTCATAATCGTGAAAACTAAATCGGAACGCAAAATATTGATGTGAGCGCTGTGAGTGATTATTTCGTATCTCGGAATGCACCCTTATATTGTCACTTACGGGATATCTTCCGTGATTATTTATTATTTTGAGCTCCCGATTCCCGCTCCCGTCGAAAGCGAGAGTCTGCGTCGTCGTCGCAGTCGGTGTGGTGTTGTAGTTGTAATATCCCGTGAGTGACAATATAAGTTTAGTTTTAAACCGTGAAAGCTAAAACAAATATAACTCAATAACCATTCGTTATTTCTCAATCCATTTTAAATTAAAATTCTACAAAGGGAATGCCGGTTGTACCCATGTCAATTTCGTAAGCTTTTCAAAAGACCCGGTTTGTCTTGACATTTGAGGAATTTATAAACCCATGAAACGAAGCCAAATTCATTGAACAGTTTGTCGTATAAGTTTTATGTTTTTACATCGTGTTAGTATATCTGTCTATCTAATTGTTATTTGTTCGGTACTTGAAGATAGGTCGCACCATCATCGGCCCAGCCTGTTCCCAACTATTTTGGGGTCGGCTTCCAGTCTAACCGGATGCAGCTGAATACCAGTATTTTAAAGTCATCATCACCTATTAATGTTACCAATGCTGGGACACAGGCCTCCTCTATGAGAGGGAATCTTTAACAGTCATTACTGTAAAATACCCATTTTACCATTGAGCTATATATATGCATTTTACAGTAACGACTGTCAAAGATATTCAAATGACAACCGGGACCAACAACCTAATGTGCTTTCCGAGGCACGGTAGAAACAGTGTACTCTACAGGGTTATTTTTTGTTTACACTAAACCGTGAAATCGCGAAAAAAAAATCAGCTGTTACATTTATGTTTGCATAACTCGTCAAAATGTAGGGAACAGCTGATTTATTTTTCGCGATTTCAAGGTTCGTCCCATAGAAAAAGTTGTTCAAAATGATGAGTACAATGACCCCTTTTCGGGTTTAGTATAAACAAAATGTTGTATACCACCTCATCACAAAGCCGTTAACCAAGCGTTCTGTACATCAAACTAAGTAACTTTACGCAAAAATTGTTGCTGGGAAACAACTTTTTTTTTGAGGTTATAAATCATGTTTTGTGGTAGAACTCAATGTAACGCACTTAAAACATTGTGCTGACGGATGGATTGAATAGTACGGGGTCGTGGAGGTGTTGAAAGTCAAAATTTAACAAATAAATCTTGTATTTAAAAAAAAAACTTGTCAAAAAATTGTAACTTTGACACCCCATATCTCCGTAACTAGAAGGTTCCCAGGTATGGTGTAGAACAAAAAATGATCGCAATGATGGGGAGAACAAGTGCCTTTCAGCTTCGTGAAGAGATGTTTTACACCCTGTATTATCCGAGCGTCTGTTATTATTTAGCCACGTGTTCTTCCACTTACGTTTAGTCTTAATAACTTTGATCCTTAAGTTTTACGTTAACTTAACATTGCATTTCTTTAAACAGTCTCAAAAACGACTAACTTAACAATCCTTTTTAAGGTTCCGTAGTCAACTAGGAACCCTTATAGTTTCGCCATGTCTGTATGTCCGTCTGTCCGTCCTCGCTTAATCTCTGTGAACGTTAGCACTAGAAATCTGAAATTTGGCACCAATATGTGTATCAATCACGCCGACAAAGTGGCAAAATAAAAATTGGAAAAAAATGTTTTGTTAGGGTAGCCCCCTATATGTAAAGCGGGAAGTGATTTTTTTTTAATTTCAACCCTAACGTGTGATATGTTGTTGGATATGTATCTAAAAATGAATAGGGGTTTACTAAAATAATTTTTTGATAATGTCAATAATTTCGGAAATAATCGCTCCAAATGTAAAAAACAATGTGTCCCCCCTCTAACTTTTGAACCAAAAGTTTAGAAAATATGAAAAAAAATCTGAAAAGTAGAACTTTATAAGCACTTTCTAGGAAAATCATTTTAAACTTGGATGGAAACAAGTTTTTGTACAAAAAAGACAAAAAGTTGAACAAAATAATTTCTGGACTAAGTTTGTAGTATAATCGTAAATGTAGCAAGCATTTTTTTTAACTTCGTTTACATATTTTAATATCCTGAACGTATCTTTTTTCAAACAAAAAAAGAATTATTAAAATCGGATTGGATTGAACACTTATTGTGACGGACGGGAAACTACGGAACCCTACACTGAGCGTGGCCCGACACGCTCTTGGCCGGTTTTTAGATGTTACAACCGGAATTCGCGAGCATCGCCGCTGGCTGGTGTTTAGCATATAAAATGGTCAGACCTCTTACCGAAGGAACCTTGAATGGATTGATTCACCTCGGCGCTGGAGGCGGAGGTCGCTGCGCACACGCCGTCCGACAATTGTTACTGCGTATGTCTCGTGATGTTATTGATAAATCGGTTACGAAATTGTATGGATTTACTGTATACATAAACTAACTGCATCCGGTTAGACTGGAAATAAACCCCAAGACAGTTGAGAAAAGGATTGACAAAAGATGATAAATACATAAACTTAGGCCCCGTGCCCGTGTATGTGAAGATTAATTTATCGTTGATTTTGAGTTTTCAAAAGTCGTGGACGACAGTAATCGCATCGACCTATAATATGTGAACACCTCCATTTAAATACACAAGTCACAGCCAATGGAGAGCGCAGAAATGACAGAAAAACTCCTGCTACGATTCTGTATACTCCTTTCGTGCCATGTATGGCATATTTTAGACGAAAGTAATTGTTGGTAACTAACTGAGCAAAGTTTTTTTGTTGTCTCAGCTTTTGTTTTAAAATTAAAATCAAGTTCTTATGAAGTTTATAGTTAGGTTAGGTTGATGTACTTTTTAATGTTGCTGATGTACTTTCCAACACTACATTAAATAAATAAATTCTTTATTGCACCAAAAGCCATCACAGTACAAGAACCAAAAACTAAGAACATACAAGGCTAATAATATCTAGGTCATAATAATTTTTAATTCCCTGACTCCTAAACTAGGTGTATGTCCATGTGTGTTAGTGATTCACCGTAACAAACACGACAAAGCTATAGTATAATAATAAATCGGGCCATTATAACATTACATTTAATAAAAAATCTCTACTACTACTACTAAACGAATATGATACAGAGGTGAAGTTAGTATGTTTGTAAGTTCCAATATATAGGTAAGGATATATTCTAAACTACTGATCCAGTTTCGAGAATCCCTTCACTAATGGAAAGCCACATTATCATCAAGTGTATTTAAAACAATTCCGTGTGATAATTACCGACCATTTTACAAGCAAAGCCGTGGACAAAACCTAATGCCCAAATACTCTACGCAAAGGACGGAAATTCCAACAGTGTTATCATATTATTAAGGCATGCAATTAGATATTTACAGAAAACGGGCAATAAGTATTCTAAATCTTAACAAAACCTACTAAAATCTAATTTAAATGGTTTCTCTCCAAACTGCTCCTCATTTTGAATGAAACCAGCGAGCGTTAAAAGCGAGATTTTGGCGTTTCCTAATGACGAGTTTTACTCAAGCAATTCAAAAACTTAGCTCCAAATGTTCAGGGAGTTAACACTGCTATGCTCCTGAAATTCAGCGGAGTTTCGTTATCTTGCGCTTTTCAGTAAATAAGTAGAATAAAAAGGCGTTTTAAAGGAGTCCCGGTAAGTGCAGGAAATATAATGATCAAGAAAAGGATTTCACCACAAAGGTGGTACCCGTCAAAAGCTTATGACTTATTTTGAACTTAAAATAAACCAAATAATATGATGATAATGACAACAGCAAGTTTGGTTTGATTACGGGACCCTATAGACTCTACTATCCTTCTGTCCGTCTGACTGTCACCAGGCTGTATATCATGAACCTTGACAGTTGATGTGTGTCTGTTGCTGCATAAATACTAAAAACAGATAAAATAAATATTTAAGGGAGGCTCCCATACAACGAACGTGATTTTTTGATAATAATGGTACGGAACCCTTTGTGCGCAAGTCCAACTCGCACTTGGCCGGTTTTTTTCAATCTAGAGATTCAAATAAATTGGTACCAGAAAACCTTTGTTTCATACTAAAACTATACCTAAAATCGCTATACATTTTCGATTAGTGTGAATCAATAATGACACCTTTTTTTAACCAAATTTTGTTTAATAGTCTTGCATGTACCACTGCTGAGCAAAGAACCTCCCCCATATCCTTCCAGATACTCCAGCATCACCTCAAAACAACAAATTACACAGAGTACAGTTTACTTACACAAATTAAACGCACATAAACACAATAAACCAAAGTAGGCAAAAGTAAAGTAAAATAATAAAAGCATTAAGTGAATAACACCTACCATTTTAAATATTGATGTACCTATACATATTCTTCGTATTACCTAGCGCCAAGGTTTATAGCCCAACGTTTTCAAATCATAGATAAGTACGAATCACTGCTTCCATACAAAGATCCACGTTACTGGGTTTTCAATACCTATTGATGGGTTCACTTAATAACTACTTTGATTAAATAAAAATTATAGATCTTTGTTTGTTTACTTAATGTAACTATTGCCTGAGTTATTTAGCATTCAATATTTATTTCTAGAAGTATTTAATGCCTGAACTGAGATTTAGTTAGGCATTAAGATCAGAAAACTAGCTGTCAAGTGATATTGGTTTTCGACTGAATTTGGCAATCGAATATTTACATTAGAGAGTAAAAGATTACAACAACTGTGGTCCATTATTTGTGAAAAGTTTACTGCGCGTCGGTGAACGTAGCTTACACGTAGCATTACCGCTACGTAGCGCGTAGCAGGGTCTACACGTCGCGTAGCCGCGTCTACACATCGCGTAGCCGTAGCCGCTGCGGCGTAGGCGGTTGTAGCAGCGGCTACACGTGGCGTAGCCGTAGTGACTGCGTTGCATCGCAGCCGCTACACGTCGCGTAGCCGCGCATAGCAGTACCTTGCAGTTCGCTTTACTATTACAATTTATTCCTAGTTGTAGTCGACAAAATATGGGAAAACGAACCGCAGTCACGACGTGTACTCTGGGCATGGTTCGACTAACGCGTCTGGGCCACGCAGCGCATACGAGAGAGCGCTCTCGTATTCAGCCTTGCTTGGCCCACAAACTAACGCTCTAGCATAGTAGCCTGTAAAATAAAATAGTATTCCAGCGCAAAACTTGAAAAACAGGTACTCCATGTATAATCTCAAAACACTTAATACAAAAAACAGTAAAATTTTAACATATTTACGCTGTCATTGACAAACAGTATGAAATATAATAAATATCGGATCAGTACGGAAATTACGTTCACTTATCGGGAGCGTATCGTTACCGCATGTGTGTGCTTACGGCTCGCCGTCAACGCGGCGTCATCTCGCTCGTCGTGACGCGGGGCAAGCAGAAGGTTAAGTGTTTAAGATACGAGATACTTATAAGCTTAATGGCTCTAGAACACTAGTTGCTCTTATTTTCTTTACTCTAAAGTTTGTTGTCGTATTTGTAGTTCGTAGCACTTACAGTTCTAATAATTTAGCAGATCGTTGCAGTCACTTTAAACACAGATAAAATATTTTATTGGGTTTGTCACAAAAATACTCGATACTTAAGTTTAATAGTAAAAGTATAAAAGAAGATTTGAAGGTTGGTGACTATGTTAGGTAAAGTAGATTATAAATAACAGATGCGTTGCTGTAATCTGCGTTTAATTGCGACTAAACTTAATGCTTACACTTTATAGGTACATACATTTGCAACAACTTAATTGCAAAGACTGTTTATCGTAAGCAGCGCACTGCGCAGCTTATTTCTGAACGAAAAATGTTTACCAATTTCGGAGAGCACAACCTTGCACGAAGGCGTACGACATAGTATGGAGTGTCGTCGTGACGTAGTTCACGAGTGGATATTCTGCACCTTCCTGCATGTCGTCCCCGCCCCTCTCCCCCTCGTCCTCCGCTCTACGAAGCCCCGCTCACCTAAATATTGTTTTCGTAGAAGGGCCGACGAGAACGCTTTGACGGCACCCGGCCAAATTGACGGTCGCTCCGATGACGCTGATACAATGCAAGGATTCAGTGTTGCGACAACAGATTTACAACTTTGTACTAGAGATTTTTAAACAGAATATTAATCTAGTTGAACTATATACGCTTCTGTGATGTTCTTTCTAATTTTGTAGGTTACAAATGTGCAGTTCCATATATTTTGACTGCTTAAGTATATTGCACTTTAGCCTAAATTTTATTTAACTTCTTTATAAGCACTGTAATGAATGCAGTGTACCTGTGCACACACTTATGGCGAAACGACGTGAGTTCATGGATGTACCTATGTATGTTTAGTAATTTCGTCTCCACGTTAAAAGAAGAAGAAAAAATCAACACTTTTCATACCCGAAAAGACTAGACAACCTTTATTAGCACCAGACAAAAAGGAGAGGTATAAGGTCATTGCCCTGCAGTCTTACAGTAATTGATGGAATAGACAGTTGAACTGTTGAACTTGGAACACGAAAAACCATGTCGTTAAACCTAAACGATTTAGTTAAATACCAAAGTCAGTTGACCTAGACATTGAAAATGTCATTGGACTAATCACCTCTTCGATATTTGAATTAGTAATAGAGCTTTAACTGTGTTACAAGCTAACAATAATACCCTAGTTCGCCTTTCCCAGTCTGTTGGCCGACATAAGGTACTGTCAGGCAGGGAAGTAATATTGTATTTGTAGCCTCCATGCATACAAACTCGTTGGTTGATAGAATAACATAGTGAGACTAACGCCATCTATGTGCCACGAGACGAACTAAAATTATTCATCGTGTTACGGTACGAAATGTTTGATTTAATTTGTTTTTAGCGGTTTTAGGTGGTTTTTAATGTAAATAATGATTGATTAACGCCTTTTTCTTATATGGGTAGGAAGAAATAGAGACTTTAGATAGAGTGCCAAGCGCATCGATTACCTACTTAGTTCTTAACAACGAAACTCTTTTTTACCTATTACACACATACATAATGCTCAAATACAAACAACTCGCGCTTTTTTAATCTATGGGAGTAGGCAAAAACAATAGAACGCCAATCTTTATTGAAAGGAATGTATTTGATGATCCTTTTACTGCATCCATAGTTTATTTAATCCTTAAATAATTTACAGTGAAATAAACTCATTATAAGATGCATAACACACGAGAACGCTAAATGTTTAAGCATACTCTCCCGGCGCGAACGGAGTCAATCCGTAAAGTCGGTTTCACCGGCGCTGCCTAAATAAATAATATTCGAACTGAACAAATGTATCTTTTGCACCGAATATAAATTTAAATAGACCGTGTTACTATAAATAGTATGATACGATTAAGTTTGTTACAGGTTTTAAATTTATGTTTTTGTTGAAAACATTACGTATTGTTATTTTGTCATTGGAATTTCTACTTACTTATACTTGGCGAGGCTTTTTCCCAGCAGTGGGAAATCAACGCTACACAAAAAAGGGAAAATAAAGTCTTTATTGGACCTAAGTTGAACCAATACTAAAAAGATTATGATTTACGTGATATTCTTACAAGGTTATGATACAATATTGTTCACTTAAATTATTCATTGCAGGGCATTAACCTCCCACTACGGACGCTTCAGATCATTCAGTAGAACTCTTCCCGCCATAATACATACCTAGTATTTAAGGCCACCTGACTGAGATCGCGGAAACTCACTTACCTACTAAGTTTTCCCCAGAATGAGATGGTACCTAAGACTCTTTAATAACTGAATTCCAAGAACAAAATCCTGTATAAAATAACTTCTATCAGGAATTGCAGATGGTATTTCAATCACATGTTTGCTCTGAGGTAAGTACCTACCTACTTAGATACCCGGAATATAAAAAATATATTAAAAGAAACTACTCCTCGAACTTCTGCTAGCCTATTTTGATGGGCTAGCAGAGGGAATGATTATTTAAAACTGTCTATCGATATAATGAACGAACCCTTCTCTATTTGTAATCATGGTTGCGTTCTGAGGAATGATTTAGTTGCGCTCAGGTGGTTGCGCTTAGAAATAGGTGCGCTCTGAGGAATACCTCGTCATACGTCACTATGAAAGACAAAGGAGTATATGTTGGAGTAACGGTTGACAGAAGAGAATGGACGTAAAAAAGTGTTGCATAAGATAGGAAGATGATGAGTAGTATGCAGGGTGTAAACCACCTCATCACGAAGCATTCAACCAAGATTTCTGTACATCAAACTAAGTAACTATACGAAAATGCTGGGAAACGACTTCTTTTTTTTGGTGAAAATCTTGTTTTGTGGTAGAACTCAATATATTGTGCTGATGGATGGGTTGAATAGTGCGGGGGTCGTGAAGATGTTTGAAGTAAAAATCTTCCATTAAAAACTAGTACTTATTTTGTCAAAAAATTGGAACTTTGACCCCCAATATCTCCGTAACTGTATGGTGTAGAACCAAAAAAATATCACAATGATGAGGAAAACAAGTACCTTTCGGCTTCGTTAAGTTTTTTTACACCCTTTATACTGTACAGTATGTAAAAGGGACATCATATCACAGATTTTTCTAGAAAGTAAATCATTAGATTCTAGACCTCCCCTCATCCCTCAGGTGAAACTTTTTGTTGATTATTTGAAAAGAAACACCTGTTCCACACAACAAGGTGCGACCTACATGGTCAATAGTATGGAAGTTCATCAGATTTTTCAAGAACCATAGAACTGAAATCCATGGCTAAAGTTTATATTATGTTATTTGTGTAGACTAAAGTCTATAAGGCTCCCCTTACACCGTGTATAACGCAGAATTCTGTTATTCGTGCTCGATATAATTCAACGAAAACCACAGACTACCAAACAGTGGAATTATTTTCGTGGTTTGGTTTTTACGTGTACTACAATGACACTTATCTGTTTAGTGCGAAATGATTATAATATTATCATCGTCGCCATTAGTCATACCGTCTCGTCTGGCAAGACAAAGAACTTGAATTATTGTTACAACTTTGATAAGGATTACAATTTTAAAATTAGAATTATTATGTGCAAAGTTTAACTGCGTTATTTTTTTCTCATATTATTATTACTTCATTTTATTTTCACACGTTAAAAATTTTGCAAGCTTCTAAGGATTTGGATTAAAAAACGAATCTTTATCCCTGTAGCTATACAGGTTGGCATTCACATATAGGAAACCATAGACCTCTATCACAAATGTTTTAATCTACTAGGTAGTTTATTTAAATTGAACATAATTAAAGTCTTTTGTCTATGCTACTCTAATTGTCTGTTTAATTATTCTACGGTTTTAGTCATCATCATAAAGCTGGGACAGTTGTAAACTCTGCTTGTCTATGCTCGCTTCTGTAATCTTTTGATCAATAATCTCTCCGGTAGCGAAGGGATGTCGGATTATATCTTCGTTAATTTTATTAGCTCTCAAACAATCTACCGCTCTGCCATTAACTCTATTATTGGCAATATTGTGTTCATTACGATCAAGTGCTGTTTTAAACTAGGGAGTTCAATAGTTTAGTTCCTTGCAATATTTAAGACGATAAAAAACAGATCCGTGAATGACCTTCTCCCTTCTGTATTACCACCAGCCTTGACCTAGAAGTCAATTCAATCTCATTCATAAAGCCACGACAAAATGACCCTCAATTGTTATAGCAGATCTCCTTAGCTACTAGAGCAAGACCCAACATTTCCGTATTCCTGTAGAACCGTAGTAAGCGCATCGTAACGCAAAATACACTCGTAAAACTGGAAACAAAAGAAAACACAAACTGCGTTCCACAAAATAGTTTGTTTATCTATTTATAAGAAAGATTCTCGCCGTCTTGAATGAAGTGGCTACCCACAACAACCAAGGCCTTCCGAATATAATAACGCACAGAGTGCCTTTCACAAAATAACAAATGAAATCATCACCAAACCACAACTGTTGGCCCAAATGTACTAAATCTCCTTGTGTTCATCAGATTGTGTTGGAACAAAGGTTGGGCAAACATTGTCTTAGAGCAATCAGACAATAATATGTAAATGTAAACGCGGATTGGCCGGAAAATTGAATGTATTTAAATTATATTGGCCGACATTGGATACTGAACGTTAATGAACTTTTAAACTTGGTCGAGTAAACTACGCGTCGCCGACTCACCGAACATATGGGTGGATTCAGTCGATTTAGTCGGTTACAAAAACTCTGGCAGAGGCGTTTTATGGTTGTGCCACGCATTTCTTTGCCATTATTAACTAGGGTTACTCAGTCTGCATATTAACAATAACTTAACATTCCTTATTAATGTAAACATTAATTAAATATTAATGAAGAAAATATCAGCTAAGTTTAAAAACTATTTAGGAAAAGATTGTTGTTACTGAGAACTTATGCTCGCTTTTATTAAACATCCTAAAAAATCAATGAACAACCCAAACAAGTACTTCAGACTCATTTTCAATTACATCCATGTCTTAAAAGTAGCTGAAAACTCGTAAATCTTATTCTTTATGAGAGTGTCGACGAGTAAAAACATTGCTGCGATATCGGAGATAGAGGGACAGCCCTACATTAATGGTGTCCCATTGCCTTCGTGTGCACGTGCGCGCCGACGGCACCCGAATGCGACCGATCGGCGGCGAACGTGCTAGCTTCTTTTTCTGAAAAGGTCTTATATCACGAAGCAGTTTAAGCCTTTTTAGAACTTGGTACAGGTTGTGTAAAGACTATATTTGAATAAAATAGTTTCAGGACTTAAGTCGTTTCGTAAGACGGGCACCGTATGCCCTCGAGACGACCGTAGCGCATGCGAAATCAGAATGTCACCTCCCATCTGCGTTAAATACATTGCGTTTTTATACTGAACCTGAATTTTAGCTTGGTAAGAAAGCCAGCCATGGTTGTAACAAGGAAAGATACCAACGGATTGCCTTAAATGGACTTACGGTATTTGTATATAGGTCGTTACTACTCGCTTTGCTTTGTATCGTGTTGATTTTCAAACCACTTTTGTTCGCGATATGCTTTTTGTATGAAAGATAGTCGGATAACGCGTTGTTAGAAATATTTTTATGGTTATGTGTTTAGTGACATCTATGAGAGGTAATGGGGGAAGCTCATTTACTCTGTTATTTATTTTTCTGTATGGTTTTTAAATGAGACTTGAATATTTAAACTCACAAGGAAGTTAGTCTACTTACCCGGTTTAGTACTTACCTACAGCTCCTATTCCTTGATGCAGTTTCCTATGCATTGTATTGGGCTATGGAAATGGAGTTAGGGGTACCTATCGTGTTACCCAGTGATCAGATAGGCAGTTTGCTCCATGTAAAATACTGTTATTCAGCTGCATCCGGTTAGATCAGAAGTCGACCCCAACGTAGTTGGTTATTACGCCAGGCAGACGATGATATTGGACGCAAGAAACTTTAAAATTGGAATACACATTCCAGTTGGTTTAGCGGCCATTTTTGGGATTATAATAATTATGAAACACGTTAAAATTTAATCTTAATTTGGTCACAGACGTTGTTTGTCGACGCTGACACTATTAATATGAAATCGGGTAGGTCCGGGGGGCAACGCTGTTCCTTAAAAGAGGTTATGGAATAAAACGCCACTGATTCTCGATTTAAAAACACTTATATTTACTAATGTAAGTAAGTCTTACATACAGATGTGGAAATTACGTTTATTTTACCGACTTCTAAAAAAGGAGGAGGTTCTCAATTCGACTCTATTTTTTTTTTGTTCGGGCATAACTCCGTCGTTTGCCATCTGATTTGATTTTTTTTTTCTTGGAAAGAGTATACTTTCCAAATGGTCCCACAGCCACCATGTCGGGATCTGATGATGGTATCTTGGCGAAATCGAAGGAACTCTTCAATTTTTATAGGATAACGTACAGCGATTTTGGTATTTTCTACAACAATTGAAGCATTAGCGTTTGATAAGAACCATTCTACTATCAGATCTGATGATGAAGCCAAGAGTCACGGAACTTCATAATGAGACAATGCATCCTAGTCGTGTTTGGGCTTGTTGTAATTGTAACGGTTTGCACTTTCCATGTGTACCAAGCACACGTGAACCACTAAAAAGTTAAAAATAAAAACTTGTTTGCAAAAAATAAAACCGACTTAAAAAAAAAAATAACTCTAGCTTCTGAAGTCAGTGACAAAAAAAAATCAATAACCCAAGGTCACCGACTTCAGAAGCTGGTTATTTTCCATTTTTTTGTTTTTTTTCCGACTCCTCCGCTATACTTTTTCGTTGCGGGATCCAAGAAAGTACAAATTCACTCTCTGGGACTTCGTCGAGCTTCATTGTCTCGGCGCTTTTCTGGTGGTCGCCACTGTTGATTCTGGCTTTCAGGAGTTACAGTGGTTTGGGCGTGTGTGGCGGGCTTGTCCCAATAAAAAAAAAAAAAAGTCTACATACATTACATTACTTATGTTCTTATAGTAACTTTCACATAGAAACCTATCTTTTAACATAGGTTTTACTTATCTAAATCTACGAAATATTGTTAGCAAAACTGTGCTTCGCCTACACAGTTACTTATTATTATGAATATATGTACATATCCCTAATTCAGTGAATGTTATTATCCTAATATGATTATTCTAAAGCGCTACGAGCTCGTGACTAAATAATAACAGCCGCCCGGGTCGACCATTAGGGTAAGCCGGGCTTGCCTAGGTTGGGGTGTGAATGGGTAACCACTCTTACTTAGCTAGTTTCTTCCGTGCCTCTAAAAGCACGTTAACTCCCGCCCCGCCTATCATTTATCCATCTTTGACAGTCGTTACAGATAGTCAGTGGTCCAAAAAGTCTGACAACCAGCCTTACAAATGGGAAAAGGCGTTAGTTTATGTGTCTAATATTATAAATGCAAAAGTTTTAAAGTATGGATATGTGTATGTTACTCATTCACGCAAAAACAACCAAACGGATTTCAATGAAAAGAGATGGCTAAACGACTGCCCCCAACATGACTAGCACAAATAAGAACCTCACACTAACCAGTAATATTTAAATATTAATTCATGAATTATTTAGTGTTTAATAATTTCTTATAACTTTCGTGAACTAATAAACATAAAAAAGTTTCTTAATTGTATTTATGTTTTGTTTTCGTTTGACTTGACAAGGTCAAGGAATACTGACAGCTAGGGAAGAGACATATTGCATTACCAAAATGCCAAATCGAATAAGTTGAACTTCAATCGATATTTAATAACAGTTATCAAAACGATTTATTTTCTGAAACTACTTAATTGATTAATTGTATCTGGTTATGCATATTACTAACACTTCAGGCGCACAATCTTAATGTATATTTTCTGTCCGTCAAGGTCGACAAAAACAATTTCTTTTTTCTTTCAGTCCATTCGATTATTTTATTTTGTTAGATTTCATCTCTACTCTATGAAAAAAAAACGTCAGACATCGTTTGGACGCTGTGCCGTTTATTTGTACGCACAAATCAGGCGTGTTACACGTGTGCGTCGGTCTAATGTAGTCCTAGCTTTAATCTAAGATCTTTTTCAAATACGTTCATCATTTCAACCATAATATTATTTACATTGTCTGTGAATACCTACTGTCTTTATTTCAACTCATTTGGATAAGTTCAGGTTTTACAACAGAATACTTATAATACTTTGATTTTTGCTGGAGAGCTGGGGATTATATACCGAAAGTTCGTTGTATCAAGTTTTTGATGCTGCAATTACCCCTATGTAGATATTTACTTCAAGTACCTTAGTGCAAAATCGCCAGTCAAAAACACAATTATCAATAAAAATCGTCGCAGACACATTAAAACGCCTAGATAAAAGTTTATAGCAATGTCATTGTTTGAAGTTTTTGTACCTTTGTCGTAGGAGTTGCGCGATTTTGTTTTTAGGATTGTGCAAATATTAAAAGTTCCTGAACCTTTTTAAATTACAAAATACTAATTTCAGCTATTTAGCATTATATATTGCTAGGTACCATGTTTATACATGCGTTTTTATTCCGGGGGCAGTCGTCCATACTTCAATTTAGCCATGTCCTTTGCACACAGTTAGTTTATAACCTGGAATAAAATATAGGAGTACCTTTTATCCAGGCAGTAAGATCCCATGGGATAATTATCAAACTTCACGCGGACGACGCTGATGGCAGAAGCTATAGTCCTTTATAATAACAAATACGATAATTTTCTGTTATTGGTACAGGGAATACCGAAAAGTGATGAATTTACCGGCTTGTCGTTTACGAGCGGCCAGACGCGGGGTTTTTGATGATAAGTGACGCTAATTAGCAGTCGATGGGGATTTGCTAACGATAAAATATGTTTACAAGTAAAACTTGTGCCTATTAGAAATATGTATTGATAGATAAGGTCGTTATAAAGGGTGTAAAACACCTCTTCACGAAGCCGAAAGGCATTTGTTTTCCCCATCATTGCGATCAGTTTTTTGTACCCGGGAACCTTCTAGTTACGGAGATATGGGGGGTCAAAGTTACAACTATTTGACCAGTTTTTTTTTTTTAAATACATGTTTTTTTGTAAGAATTTGACTTATAACACCTCCACGACCCCCATACTGATCAATCCATCCATCAGCACAATGTTTTAAGTGCGTTACATTGAGTTCTACCACATGATTCTCAAAAAAAAAGTTGTTTTCGAGCAATAATTTTTGCGTAAAATTACTTAGTTTGATGTACAGAATGCTTGGTTAACGGCTTTGTGATGAGGTGGTTTACACCCTGTATAGATTGAGGCCGGTTTTCTATAAATTACTGTCAATAAATATGCCACGTGTCGCAGCGCGTGCGCGTTTCTATTTAACAAAGTTAGCACGAAATATCCTATCTGTGTCACCGAAGTCCTTGTCACATTATTCATAGAAAAATCAAAAAGAGCTTTTCTGTGACGTTTTGTTTCTATCTGTCGGTCAGCAAAATGTCAAACAAACAGAGTTACCGAAACCGAACAGTAAGTTATTGAATATGGCCATAAGAGTGGTAGGTATATTAATAGCGCTGCAGGTTTATCATCTTGTTCTTTTAAAATCTATCTTTAATTTATAATATTCTTGTGTGCGTAATTTGTATGTCGTGTAGTTGAGTTTCAAAACAGACTGTGTGAAGACTGTCTAGCTAGAAATGGGGTGAATATAAATGGCGTGGTGGTGGAGATGACGACTAATAGACGTGTATGCATGAAGAAGACTTGCTTTTGTTGCGCGGATCCCAGATAAATTGGGATAAATGACCCAAGTTTAAAACATTTACAGACAGCGCTTAAACTAAATGATATTTTAAGTATTAATAAGATAAGTGCCTCTTTGGTCTAGTGACATGGGTTCCCAACCTTTCTTAGGCCAGCGACCACTTTGGTAGGTTCATTGTTAACAGGGACCATAATGGTTCTAGATAAACATGGACACCGACAGGATTAAACTAGGGGAGTGAATCTTTAACTCACACTATACAAAAATTGGACAAAAGCGATCGAATTGAGCTCGAAAAAATTAGCGATCATTTAGTAATTCTGCCTCTGATAGGTTCAATTAGGTTGGGTTGAGCTTGTATATTCTGTGTTAAAAAATACGAATAACATTTTAATCTTTCGCGGACCGTAGTCGAGGCTCCTACGGACCACCAGTGGTCCGCGGACCACAGGTTGGGAATCAGTGGTCTAGTGGATGCAAGCGCGACTGCTGAGCCGAGGTCCTGGGTTCGATTCCCGGGTCAGTAAAGTGTTATTGGGTTTTTCCATCCGAAATGTCTCAGTACCCACAGAGTCTGGATTTTTGCCCGGTTGATGTCTACAGGCTCGCTATTACATGGGTGGGACTTAAAGCATTACTGGGGAAAACGCCTACTATAGTTATTGATACTCTGCCTAGCCTTTTGGGTATAACAGGCGTCATGTTATTTATTTATAGACCTGTGTGTATGTTATGTAAATAAGTTAATTATTAAAGTATGCAAAACTATAAGGGCCAGTTTCATCGGTTGCTGATAAAGTGTCGGTTAGCCTATTAGGAACTTATCTGCCAGATAAACTAACACTTTTGGTTTCACAGGTGTCGGATAGCGAAATCTGGTAGATAAAGTATTAGTTATAACCAGCCTTTAAGTGGTAGATAGTATTAACTATCAGATAACTAACCGACACTTTATACGGAACCGGTGAAACTGGCCCTTAAACTGCTACCTATGCTGATTCAAAATCTTAGTTAGATGTAAGTAGTAAAGGTTTGCACTATTTATTGATAAGGTTATACTCAGGTTCTATTCCAAATAATGTTGGTATCTAGCCAAACGTATGTGTGTTATTTACATAGAAATACTACATGAGAATCAAATATGTGTATTTGACGTAATTAGACACTCACTTATATTCAAGGACAAAAGTATATTATACGCGATCTCTTACGTAATGTTAGCCAATGCTTTTAACTAAGAATACGGTTTCGACATAAAATATCAGACAATTTCTTATTTATCTTGTCTAGCGATTCTTATGTTTGAATGTAGTTCTTTAACTTGGTTTACACGAGTAGATAAGAGCTTTAGTTAACAATATTACTATTAAGTAACGGTCTAAACTCAAAGTTTGCCAAACGGGCAGTTAAATTTACTCATCGAATAAGGAACAGCACACTGGTCCAGAACTGTAATTGCTGACGTAGCTTATTATAAAGCTCAAAAAGTGGAAGCAATGGGAGAGGAGAGGCCTTTGCCCAGGAGTAGGGCAGTTCAGAAAAAAAACTAATAGAGTAGACGTTGTGGCCTATATGTCACCGTAAAATTGTCAAACACGTTATATTACAATATAACGTGTTTTTTCTCGCGATATTGTAATGTCTCGAATTATTGTCAACTGAACATACGGAAGTATCTCTGCCCCCATAGTCGGGACTTGGGGCACCCCCCCGTTAGGTTAGTTAGGTTCCTTTAAACCCTGCACTCGGAAATAGGGGCCCCGCGAAGCGGGGCTCCGTCGACTACGCTTTTTAGGGGGAATATAAAGTGTTTTAAGGTTATGTTATATTAATCGGTATTTCTCAGTGTTTGCCCAGTGGCACAACTCTCATTATCTTTTCAAGAGAGTTGTGCCACTGGGCAAGGGGGACCCTTCCTTCCCTCCACACCGCGTAAGTTGACTACCATCGCATGCATTTCACGAAAAATAATGCGTTTCGTTGTAAGCAGTATGTTCATTTGACAATAATTCGAGACTTTACAATATCGCTAGAGATATTACAATATAACGTATTTGACAATTTTACGGTGACATGTACAAATCATCCATTCATCGAATGTTGAGTTCAAACAAAAAATCTATAGAAATGCAATTTCCATTTCCATTAACACGTTCACTGCGTTAGTCAAATTTGATGACTTTCAGTTGGTGCGGCATCGGGTCGATTATATCTGAAGCCCGACTTCTCCCTGGTGCGGTGCTGGGTCGAAAAGACCTGTTCGACTTCGGTCTGTTTAGAAGGACTTATCTTAATAGGGATAATGATAAAAGCATATTCCTTTATATCAATATGTTGACAAATAAATACTCAATAAAAGGCTGAAGTCGTAGGTAGATGCACTGAATGGTTTGCTTGTAAATAAAGGTATTGTCTGTCGGATCTTTCCGACCCCATATCCGCACTAGTTAGTTAAAATGTCGACAAATTTTTAGTGTTGTGGATAACTAAAAAAACATTGACATCGATAAAATGTACTTATAATATATTTTTGAGAACTCTTTAATACAAATACATATACAATCATATTAGTAGTATGGTTTTCATTAAAGCACTCTCGACATAGTGTGTCTTTCTACATGCGTGACACATTGTTTTATTATAACTTTTTTAACTTGATTGCCGGCTTCTTTGCTACCTAGTGTTTGGTGTAATATATCGTAACATCCTGAACAATTTTGTTTTTGTCATCCATAATTAAGGTACTATTTCCACTGTTGATGATAAATCTATTTCCGCAATCATTCGTGGCTGTTTTAGTGAAACCTTCGAAAACTTCTGAATTATGTGTTCAATGAACATATAATTCAAAAGTTCTCACAATTCTCACCCTCACTCGACTTTAATAACATTTTCCTAGATCGTTTTATGTTAAAACACTTTCTCTTCTCATTTGGATAAAAAGTCATCTAACCAGAAGGACCTCACTAGCTCTACTAACATGTAATCTAGTGCGGCTATAGGGTCATCGGGTATCGGGTCGTTTAGATCCGATAAACGCACTAGACGTAAAAAATTTTGCTCCAGTCGGCATCGGGTCGTAAGGACCCGATGCATTTTTTTGATATCTTTACAATTTATTTAAAGAGGCAATTCTAAAACACTAACTGTCTCATTCATATTCATAGGGATACCAAATATATCTGTCCCGCACCAGCGGTTGGCACAGTAATTTTTACCCCGCACCAATGGAAACATGAGCATCGGATATAATCGACCCGATACCGCACCGAACGTGTTAAATGAAAAATAAAAAAACAACCGGTCCACCTGTTCTCAAGCAATGTACTTATTTTACTTATTAAGTATATTATAAGTAGGTTATTATAAGATGAGGTTTCAAGGTTTTTTTTCAAGTTTTTTTTTTGTTAGATCGTTGTTGTCTTTAGGTTTTAATGTAAAATGATTTCAAATTGACGGAATGAAGTAAGTGAATTTATTTATATTAATGACTAGCAGACGTCACGCGGTTTCTCCCTCGTAGTTTCCGTTCCCGTAAGAGTACGCGGATAAAATGTAACTATGTTACTCAAAGTGAATGTAGCTTTCCAATGGTGAAATAATTTTTGAAATCGGCACAGTAGTTTTTGAGTTCATTCATTACAAACATACACACAAAATAATTTTTTTTCCTCTTTGTAATATTAGTGTAGACTATAAATATGTGATATAAAAGAGTGTTAAAGTGTAGTCCTTCAAAGATTACCAAAGTCGAAAACATAAAAATTTAAAAAGGGCTAGAGGAAAAAGTAAGTAAACCTATTCAAAACCGGACACCATGTCTCCGTCCTTTCGTTAAAGGTGTTCTATAAACGGGAAGTAAAGCTGTTTGTAACTGGCTTTTGCTAAGCTTTACATATTTTTTACTTAACTACAGGTACCAAAAGGTAGAGAGGTACAGGTGAGTCCTTACAGAGGCCATAGACATACTATAAATGCTATGGATTAGCACTTTTCGCGCGGTATTAACGTAACGTCAATATGACGATTTTTGAATCGAACATACTATTAACCTACAGCATTTTAAAAGGATTTGCAACTAGCACAATCAGCCGGGTTACCTTCATAATATCGACAGTAACTACATCGACAGTCGCTGTATCGACAACGTTCCATCGACGGGTTAATGAATCGACAGTACACTAAATCGACGGATCTGATCATTGATGTTATGCTGTATCGACAGTAATTTATTGGGGGTTAAAATTCCAACTTAAAAAAAGGTTTTGAATGTTATAATAACTTAACTTTAAATACCTACACGAGCCCCGCACTTTTTAATGCTCCCATCAGTACAATTTTAGTGCGTTACATTGAGTGTTACCCTTACGATTTACGCGTAGAGTAGCTTATTTTTATTGATTGACGCTGAAAAGTCCGTTTACACATTGTATGTAAAACGAGTATTTTTAAGTTTAATATCGACGTATTTAAAAAAACATTTAAACCGCGCGCACGTGCTAGGCCTCAGGGTCATTGTTACATGTTGATGTAACCGGTAGGGCTTACAAAGTTCCACGGCTCATGGCCGTTTCAGTAACAATAAGCGGTACTTAAATGATTGCCTAAAACATTATTGCACTGAATTCCACTGTAAGTCGCTTTTAATTAGGCAATCATTTAATTTATTATAGTTAGCTAAAATCAGTTTATTTTTAATGTACTTTTCAGTTTAAATACTAATAAACTAATCAGCCAGAAGATTTCATCCAAATCCTCTCCCATTCTATTAGATCTAGCCGAGCAGATTACAGTGTTTTTCCATATACCTAGACAGTGGAAAAAGGACGCAATAATTCAAAAAGTTTCGGTTACCATTTACCGCCTATTACATACCAAGTTGTTTTTATTTTCGTACAGAAAAAAACAGGTCAGTGCTCTTTTATTCAAGTCCTTGCAAGAATTTTGATACCGCGGTCATTGTTAGCTACATCTTCTCTCTCTTTCCCGCAGAACGGAAGTGGACTCACATTTGGGAATGGTTGCGTCATTTTAACTATGTAATTGACCATTGATATGTTTCCGTGGGACTTATGTTTTTATGCTTTTAGCTAGCTTAGAAGTAGCTTTAAGTTTTGGGTTTGATTTTTGTAGGATTGTTTTATTTCAGAAAAGGAGCCCTTTAGTCAAGTGAGGTTTTAGGCTAATTTAGAAAAGATGCCAGCTGTGGGAAAAAGCCTCCTTTCTAATTTATGTGAATCCTTTCAAAATTTACGTAGATTGTCTTGATTATGTTATGTACTCTTATACTGTAACTGTTACTGCTAGCCTGCATCATCCCACTGCTGGGCAAAGGCCTCTCCCCATGATTTCCAGTTTTTTCAATCTAGGGATTGGTTTTGTCCAGCCCGTCCCGCCGTCTTCTGCGTGGTCTGCCGCGAAATCTTCTAGCTGTATCAGGGCTCCAGAAAGTGATTATATTGGCCCACAGCTCATTAGGCATGCGGCAGACGTGGCCAGTCCAGTCCCACTTCAGCTTAGCGGCTCTTCTCTTATAATTGAATGAAATCAATAAGGTTCTACTCTAAACCAGTCGACAGGAAACAGGACATAGTAGTTATTCATGCTTGACGAGAAAGAGGGTTCACCACAAAATGGTTCCACTTGAGAGACTCGAACGCATGACCCCGTGTTGGATAAATCAACACCTCAACCGATGTCCTATTAAATTAACTTAATTACTCGTAACAACCTACAACACGTGATAAACATCAAAAAGTAACCAAATTAAACGTCAATTAAAATAAATAAAACAAACTGACAGCCACTTTGGTCCAATGGTCGCAAGCGCAATTGGTACTGACCACTAAGTAGGAGCGATTCCCAGGTCGGACAATATTTTATTGGATTTTTTATAAAATCTGGATTATTTATTGCCCGGTTGATGACAATAGGCGTGCTCCCGATAAACATCATATCTAGCAAAATGACTAACTCTTCAGGAATCACAGGCGCGATATTATGTTTTGTAATCAAAATCCAAGATGGCGTCATAGACGAACTGTCAAACGTAACACGTGGTTATATCAGATCGTTAAGGGTGGGCACACACACTGCGGAATTGGGCGGAAATCGGTCGCGCTCGGGGTCGCCGGCGCATCCGACGGCGGTCACTCACCCCGCCCCGCGATCCGGAGAAAAAACGTGAGGCAATCAATTACAGAAGGACCAGCTGTTACATTACAATGCGCAGTTTAAAGACAAACAAACTGGTCTGGTATATTTTAAATTGGCCACAGATTTTTTGCAAAATATTGCACTACTTTTAAGGTTTTCAGATACATATTAAGCAACCCAATGTAAATAGTTTTACAATGAAAATCAATTATTATTGTCACATTTCAGAGGTTTATTATGTCGAAGGTATGTTGCTGAAATAGAGATCCGCCGAACAAGTGCATATCGAAAAAAGAGTTCTGTCGAAGTAAGTAGTGTTTTTCGAAGGTGTGTTGTCGAAGTATGTTCTTTCGAAGCAATGAGTAGTCGAACTATTGTTTTTCGAAATTGGGACTGTATCGAAAAATTAACTGTCGAAGTTCAGGATGACACACATCTGGAGAGCTGGAGAACTGGACAACTACCTAACTAAAAAAACTTGTAAGTTATAGATAAGTAAATCAATATCGGACATTACTTTACGGAAATACATGACATTAACCTATCGTATGGCCGGAACGTAGATCTATGCAAGACACAATGGCTTTTTATTTATGTCTCTAATTACGGCATACAAGTGGTTAAATGTTATGCAAAATATTTAGTGTTCATTCCGCAAAAAAGATCCACCTGATGTAGGATGCAGCACCACCCCACTCGAAAAAGCTGTAGCAAGGAAATCTACCTTGTCTTATAATATTGAACACCACTACTTTTCATAAATATGGTTGTTTTATTAACTCCCTTAAAGATCCATAAAAAGAGTGGGAAGATTATCCATAAGAGGAATGTCTTGACGTATCTCAAGGATCTATAACAATGCTAAACATGTTGCATTCCCAACTCAGCACCTTACAGGATTTAAATTAAATGAAGCCTAAAGGGCAGCAATTGAGTGAAATCAACACGTAAATAGAAAAAACAAAATCAATTTATAGTACGACAGCTGCACGCTGCACCAGAATTGAGACAATACTGTACCTTCTGTACCTGTCTCCATTGTGGTAGAATGCGCGCGCGCCGACAAGCCAGCTGCGGCCCCGGCACTTTATACTGGGAACTTTTTAAGGCTTTTTGTTTTTTACCATAGTTTTGATACATTTATGTTAACTTAAGCGCACCTTTGGAATACTGTCGCTTTGAGCTGAGGTCTCGATTGACCAACGTTAAAGTCAAAACTTTATTAAGGTTTTAAAGCTTTAGGTTTTTTGGTTAGAAAATACTAATATCTATTGCAATGGTTTTGTTTAGAATACAACACGTAATACATATTACATACCTTTCAGCCACTTATGCGACTTAGTTTGGGACCTATCTGTGGGACATAATGTCTGTAACTTTAAACTGCCTAATAACAAAGCTGTCACTGTGTTCCAATATAGTATGCAGTACATTTTGATACAAATGGAGAAAGTTTTTTTATTGTAATTCAAGGCGGTCCTACACACGAGCCGTAGGCGAGGGTGTTTTTGAGCCGAGAACTACAATAACGAGAATCTGAAATGAAGACATCCGTCTTCATTTCTGATTCGATCACGTAAGGAAACTCCATTGCGTCAGTTCCATAAAAAAGTCCGATTATTTGAGAGTTTCCCGATGAACATAGAAAAAAGGTGGTATTTAGTTTCTCGGTCAGAGAGACCACACGTGGAAGCTCTTGGGCTTATTAAACTTTGTAAATATGATATACTTAGTTAGCTTTACAGTGAACAGGTATTTAATATTAACTCGGGTAGGTTATAATATGACATTAAGGGTAGATCACATCCGGAAGAAACTGTCTATTCCAGCAATTGCTATTTTTAATGTCCACGTGTAACACAAAGTTGGCCTTGAAATAGGGTTGTCAAAAATTGTAGGCGTTATTTAATTGTACTTTATTTAGTGATAACATAACATCACGCTTGTAATCCCTGAAGGGTGAGGCATGTAACTGGCGAAATCTAAAAGTATTATTAGGTACAGCCCGTGCCTAATTGTGCATCCACATTTCGCTAGCTATGTTTAAGTTCCATGTACATTTCACAATATTATGGTTTGACTTCGACAGATTATAATCGACCGAAAAATAATGCGTCATGAAGCAGTACGTTCGTTTGACAATCTTTCGAGAGTTTAGAATCTCGCGAGTTATATTACAATCTGAAGGTTTTTATAATTTAACGGTTACATACACATTTATATGGCTATAAGAACGGCATAATTATACGTTTCTGGCGATTCTGGCTTTTATTTTGGCAACGTCCTTTCCCTAGATTTGGGTTTGTGACACAGTGAAATTAAGAAAAGATTCACCTTTGAGGATCGGCGTAGACAAATTTATGTTTTTTCTTTGTAAATGAATACTTTTTGTTATGTTTTTAGTTGCATCGTTTGCGTGCATTTCGAAAATATATTTTATAGCAAGAAATATTGTTTCATTTACTCAACCTGGTACCAAAACATATTTTTCGAAAATTATGGTAGAATTCGTTGGATTATGTTGACCTTACTGTATTATACAGTAGGGTACAACCCTACCCTGAACTCACAAGATATTTCTCGAAACAAAATGTACAGGACTTTCGGGAGAACGTAAATAAATAAATACTAAGGTTTCCCTTGAAGGATGAGGATACAGTTAATGAAAAACTTTTCCAAGTTACAAAACAGATCAAAAGTCAATCAGATGATTGAATGATTATTTAACTAATGAAAGAAGGAATTATATTTAAGAGTCTTCTAGATGCTTATGACTAAGTAGATACGTTTTTTGAATACAGACAAAAGCCTGGTTTATTTACCACCGAACCAGACGTGGATACAAGGGGATGGGTGCAATTAACAAAACTCAATTGCTTAAACCGACTAAACACGTCATTTTGATCATCTTATACTACTTGGTTTGAACTACATAGATGTCGGGCTTAAAACGAAATATTCTACAGTATCACGACTGCCGCCGAGTGACGCCTGATTCTATTAATTATATTAAAAGTTTTTTTTTATAAAAATAATTATTTGTAAGAAAGGATAAAAAAATAACTAATAAACTTATGTGAACATTAAAAATAAAAACACAATTGGTGTCTTGATCTGTAGTTTATCAAATTAAAATTGCAAGACCCAGCCAAACCTTTGTAGGCGCCATAGCGCGAGTATTTCAACACTAACGCCATCTATCCCGCTTGAGCTCAAACTTTGTTACAATTTTATAATCATTTTTTTTATGAGGCAACTGAAGTCCACAGATAAAATACACAAAATAATCGTAAACATTAACAAACTAAGACATTAAAATTCTTATTAAACAATAACTATACACGTAAAGTAGTCGGCGTCGCTTCGTCGTGTTTCGCTGCGTATACTGTATAGGATAATATTGTGTTATGTTGTCCTTCAATTTATTACAGATAATACGATTTGTACTTAATTACTTCATTAACACAAGCCAAGTATTACCTAATTGTACTTAGTTCTGCTATAATGAGCCAACCCACAATCGCTTAAGTTCAGTTATCTTAATACATCAACTAATTCCATATTATAGTTATATGTGTAGGTTCCTCATCATCATCACCATCATCTGCCCAGCCTTTTCCCAACTATGTGGGGGTCGGCTTCCAGTCTAACCGGATACAGCTGAATACCAGTATTTTACATGGAGCGACTGCCTATCTGACCTCTACAACCCAGTTAGTGCTGGGTATTATGATACTCCTTGGTAAGGCTGGTTGGTTGGTTGTTGGTCACGAAGTCAAAAGGCGCTTCTTCTCCCCATCATGGCGATCATTTTTCTATTCTAAACCATACCTGGGAACCTTTAGTAGTTACGTAGATATTGGAGGTCAAAGTTCCAACATTATCTAATTTTTTTTTCAATAGACATTTTTGAAAAAAGGCTAAGCAGATGATGAGTCAATTAAAGTATACACTGAAAACTGTACACCCCGGGTGAGGGTAGTCAATACCTAGCCACTAGTTCGCTAAGCCACTACCTCACAGTTCTGTAATGCAGAGCTATTCTAACAAAAAAAAAACTAAAGGAAGAGATAGCATCCACAATTTCCGGTGAATCCAAAAACAAATAGTCCATGGTCCACAAAAATACGTTAATATCAATGGGTACCTCCGGTGCGCCATGGCGGATAGCGGAACACTTCATAGTGTTTGTTATTCCCCGGCACCCTCGCGCCAGATGGGACAATAACTCTCCCCACCACCCCAGATATGAGGACAGGTGCACATACCCCATAAGGTTGCGTACTTTATTATAACCGAATATTCTGCTTAATAGTAGGCTGTGGTCTTACTGCTAAATGCGACTTTTTGGCATGCAATTACTGAAAATATTGTCAAAGACGGATAAGAAAATCTATAGATGAAATAGGTAACCTTGAAATGATTTTTAGAACAAATCTCGGAGGAAACTTACTAAAATAAAATTTGATTTAGGTAAAATTAAAATTTATCAGCCTAAGGAATCTATATCAAAACATCTTATAGAAATAAGACGCTGCTTCGGCCAAAAATCCGTTTCACAACTTACAGTTGACAGAAAATCAAAATCCTAGTATTCTTAGCCAAACAAAAAGCTCGTTAATTTGAATCAATAAGTATTTCGCTACGTGATCTACACAGCGCCGAAAGTTGTGACGTGTGTCACAACGAATGATGTGGCGACGAAAGCACGCAACAACTCATACCTGAACGACGAATGCACTAACACCTACTAATACTCTAGTGTCTATAGTTGCTGCCATTGTCAATAGCGGTCATTGACTCGTACGAAGAGATATTAGGGAAAGGGCAATGACCGTAATTGCGATCATAACTAACAGCTACTATAGTAACTCATCTATAAATTGAAGTAATTCTATGAATCCTCGCATGAAGGGAGGTTCAGACGACACACATTAGACGCGCGTTACAACAAGATGAACGCGACGATGTGAAAACGCGTCATGCACCATAACCTGCAATCGGGACTCGCTACTAAGCATGATACTGTGTAAACTGTGTCAGCGGATCAGTTTCCAAACACGTAAACAAATATAGATAGATAGAAAAAATATTCTTACTGGGTTGTGGAGGTCATAGAGACAGTCGCTCCAAGTAAAATACTGGTGGAAAACTAAGTAATCTGTATCTGCTATGAGTAGTGCCCCGCGCACGCCTAAGTGGTGCTACGCCGTAGCGGATCGGCTACGAGTGCGGTGCGGTGCTACGAAGCGTTAGGTGACGGTCACGCGAGTTTCATGATTTTTGATCACTCAAAAAGGGCTCAACGCGCCTAAAGAAGTTTGCATTTCAATAATGTGCAAAAACACTAGAAAGCAAGGGTTCAAGTACAAATCCACAAACCCAGTTAGATACATACACAACTTTATAGTTCAGGGAATAAGGGTGAAAATTGCTCGACCGTCATTAAAGCGTCACAGTACATAACTGAACGTAGCACCAACATCCTTTCAAATCTGTCAACTCTACCTGCCCTAACTTCAACAAATTATATCAATTCATTACACAGCTGCTTGAGCCACCACTGAATAAGTCCCTTTAAAAAAAACAATGTTCAATATAGGTAACAAAAAGGAATGGTTGGTTGTTGAAAATGAAAGTAAAGCCCGCATTTTTTTCGCCGGCCACTTGTGTTAAGGTCGTCGGATTACTCAGGTTTCGGCCTCGAGCGATCAATCCTACTCGATATTAAACCACTGGCTACTAACTCACCCTTATTTTGCGGTTATATAAAGCAATCTGGCCATATTATTGATAGCTGATCACTTTGTGTGTAAAAAGATGTTCTCTTAACGAAGCCGAAAGGCACTTGTGCTCCCCGTCATCGTC
Source organism: Xestia c-nigrum (assembly GCA_916618015.1). NCBI lineage: Eukaryota > Metazoa > Arthropoda > Insecta > Lepidoptera > Noctuidae > Xestia > Xestia c-nigrum. The sequence goes on from OU745264.1 coordinate 6,497,883, forward strand.
ATTGAGATCGTTTTTTGGACTAGAAACCCAAAGGGGGAACTTTTCTATTTACGGAAATATTGGAGGTCAAAGTTTCAACTTTTTCAAAAGTCGAATGTTATAACTTCCGTCCTCCACGAGCCCTGTGCCATTCAATGCATCCATGAATCAGCACAGTGATTTGAAAAATCACATTTTCGGTAGGACTCATAATAACCCATTTTGAGCCCTACCATGAAAAATAATCGTTTCCGTGCAATAATTTTACCTACAAGTACTTAGTTTGATGGCTTGAATGAGTTTCGGCTATGTAAAATCATGTGTCGGCGGGCTCTGTGGAAATAAATGTAAGTGTTCAGCAGAGACATTACATACAATACACTTGTAATCAAAGACTCCATACAGAAACCGTCTCGTAAGTAGCCGTTGTATGGTTCCACGCATGAAATTCATGCATCGGGTATGTTACATCATGTGTCGGCGGGATCTGTGGAAATAAATGTAAGTATTCAGCAGAGACATTACATACAATACACTTGTAATCAAAGACGGAATATATGCAAAGCAAACAACATACTTACAACTACAACCAAATAGTTAGCGTCGGTTAAAGGTTTGTGTGTAGCAATTATGACATTTTGCTCACTCAGTTACATAACAATAGTGGCCCGAAAGTCTGAAAACCAGTCTTACCGAGGAGTATCGTATTACCCAGTAGTAACTGGGTTGTGGACGTCAGATAGGCGGTCGCTCCATGTAGAATACTGGTGGTATTCTACATCCGGTTGGAGTGGAAGCCGACCCCAACATAGTTGGAAAAAGTCAAGCAGATGGACTCACATAACAATTTATTATGGCATTTCTACTGATAACCCCTCAACATATTTAAATCATCTAATTCCCAAAATATAACACGATCAATACCTCTACATGAAGTCAAGTTACAATTTTTTTTTGTAACTTGAAGGTATGATTATGTTTCAATCCATCGATTAATTTCAGGGCGTAAATGTGGCGAACGACAACCTGACTCGAAAAGTTGACACGTAATGACAGACAAGTTGCGCCGAACGTATCGTTTAGTACGACAATAACCCTTCCCCATATACTTTTATGGCATGCGGGGTGGATAAACAATTATACCTTTTTTTTCGCAACCTTTAGTACCCCTCAACAAAGTGACTTTCGACGAGGCGAAAGGTGTCATCATTGCGACAGTAATAATTACGTTTCGGGAATAATTAGTACTAATTAGTAGTTATGTTGTTGCCCTTACTTTTTATTAAATTAGTAGAATTAGTAAGCTATTTCTAAATTTCACAAATAAATTAATTAGAATTTGAAAATGGAATTTATTGATTGACGTTAGTAGAGTCCCTTTTTCTAGAGCAGGGATGGGGGAATAATGGTCACTGTGTTGAATATAATAATGCTTAGAGGTTACCTGTTAAAAAAAAGTACTCGTACCCAAAAGTGCCCAAGTTCACTTGCTTATTTACCCAACTATATGTAAGTAAAGCGAAAACAGCTGTTTCCAAATTCCTTTGTCTGTTTGTTCGTACTCAAGAACGGTTGGATAAAGATTTTAGGCAGGCTCGCCAGTCAACAATAGAGAATAACAAGAATATTGTGTTCCACCGACATCGTACAGGAATTACAAAGAATCGAGGGGATAATGGTAAAATAACCATTCCCTGCTAAATCAAAAATCCTCCATAACAGTTTTAAACTATTAAGGGGGCTACGGGGGCTAAATTAGCAAATGTGGTGGTTCAAACTTCGTTTATAGAATTTAGAATAAAGTTCTAATCGGCTTGCACTAACAAAGTGGTTGTTACGTCAGTCACTGCGGGCCAAATTGTTCGAAATGAGTGGTTTCTGTCGAATTACAAAAAAAAACTATTGATTGGACTAAAAAAATAAAACAATATGCTACGAGTAATAATTGTTTGTAGAATTATTTACCAAAAAATCATCAGAATGATCGCATGTATTTTAGTATGGTTTTTACTCGTTAAAAGAAATGTTTAGAGATAAGTTCGTGATTTTTTTGTATCGAGTAAAATTAATTGTATTATGTTTCTAAACCACTATCATACTAGCATATATCCTGAAGAATATCATATATTTTTCTAGTTTTGTTTATTGCAGTGAATCATATACTTTCAGGCATTATAAAACACGCGTTCATCTCCTGTAGTCGCCTTAAGTAGGTACTTCATTACTTATAATTAGCAGTCATCAAATAATCCTTCCCCAAATTAACGCCGATCACATTAACATTACCAACGTATTCAAATATCCATCTCTCCAATGAAACGTGAAATATAACACTCTGATACAAAATGGAATCGTATTGAAATAATAATTGAAAATCGTACGGTTTCAAAATTCGGCCAACAATACCGTGATTTCATATTTGGCCGAAATGGACTTGATTCCATTTGATTGAATACCCGTAGCTCATAAAGGTACTGTAACAAAGACTATCGAAACCACACAACTGACCAAAAGACGCCTAATGTATACGCTTATGTGAAAACCCTAATCTTCTAAAGGTTTAGATTGAAGTGCCCCTTAAAGTTAATTTTCGTAAAATCTTACGGTGGGTTGTTTCCACGGCCACTTTAAAAAGACCCCCGAATTTGGTTGCTGTTGCCCCATTTTGCGCTATAATATGTAGGTGGAAAGGGGAAGGGGAGATCGTGTAAAGTTGGGAGATGTAGAACTAGCGGGGCGTAGGGTAGGCAGACTGGTTGTCCAACCGTCGAGCTGACAAGTCGAACATTTTGCAAGAACGGGGTCCCGAGCGCTTTGCACGATATAAAATATGTTTGCCGCGCTCCGCTTTATAATAAGAATTTTCGTAGTTGATATTTTTTTGTGCATAATTGATAAACCGCACTCTTTTGGTAATGAGCGTCGTTAACTCGCTTTACGCCTTTTGTAATTAGTACAAAGAATTTTGAGAACCGGATTTTTATGGAGGCCTATCTAAGTTGTGTTCGTTTTGTTCGTTAATGTGTTAAATTCTTGCATAATAGAAATGTTTGATATGGGATTTTAATATGATTTATCTACGGCCACGAACAAAGAACATAGTCTACAACGCAAGACCTACTGGTCTTGCGTTGTAGACTCGTTAGAGTAGATATTATTTTCCCATATTTCTGTATAAGTAAAGTTTTTCGTTTAATTTGTGTGTGTCTCCGTAAAATTGTCAAACACGTTAAATTGTAATCTCTTTAGCGAGATTGTAAACTCTCGAAATATTGTCAACTGAACATAGTGCGTACAATATAACGCTTTATTTTTCGGTAGATTGTAATCTATCCAAGGGAAATCGATATCTACGTGATCGAAATTTCCTAAAATGCCTTTACCTGCCTCTACCAATGATTGTCTCAAAATTCGTCTGCCTCGTCTTTTCCCAACTATAGTGGGGTTAGCTTCCAGTCTTACCGGATGCAGCTGAATACCATGTCCAGTATCTTATAAGGAGCGACTAACTCATCTGACTTCTACAGCCGAATTAGTCCTGGGTAGTGCGATACCCTTTGGTAAGACTAGTCGGCAGAGTTTTGGGCTACCTAGTGGTTGGAGATTTAATAAGCTACTGCTAAAATAACAATCAATACAGTAGAAGTCTGTAAAAGAAAATCACTAAGTCACTTTCAAAAGTTGCTACGTGTACACATATTATATTAATGCTCGTGACTGTATACTCGTATGTACATGTACCTACGTAGTACATACCTACATAAGTATGTACGCTGCGATATGCCACACTTTCAACCTCAACATTATTAAGTTCGCCCTTGATGTTTTTATATTACACCCGAATCCAATAAAAATATACCTTTGATACGAACACGTTTTGCATACGGATGTACCGCACGGATTGTCGCACCGATGATGTTGGTATTAAGTACAAGTGTGAGTACAAATGTGTCTCTATCTGTTTAGTGGAATTGAAATGGTATTCGTGCGATTATGATACTGGAAAAAGCGGTAGGTGGAGAAGATTGTTTGGAACAAAGAGAAACACTCTCTCACTCACTAACAAGATGAGAATTTTAGAAAAATGGTTATGTAACACCAACCTCCTGATAAGGATTTGAATCACCAAAGTAGAAGCAATCTTGTCTTGGTTTCATCTGTAATGTTCCTACTTATGGTAGATAAAGAAATAAATATAAATATAGTTGGACATTACACACAGCGCCATCTAGTACCACACTTAGCAACGAGGCTTGTGTCGTGGACACCAGATATTTGATACAACAGAATAGTAGATGGCCCTAGTGATATATGGTCATAGTCATAGTTATTAGCAAGTCCGAGACCTGAAATAAATGGTTTATTATTATTATTACTAACCCACACAATAAAGAAAAAACATGTTGTAAACCCCTGGTTTCTGGAAGATTGTATTGGCTAGAAAAGAGTAGATCTATAGCTATGAGGGAGACCTTTGCACAGCAATGGGTAACACAGGTTGAAAGGAAAAGATCCCTGGTACTGTACCTGACCAGCGGCTTTGTAAAGTCCAAACTTAATAAACATTCTAATAATTACAGGACAGGAAAAGCTGCAGATAATACAATCAGCTACAGTGCAAATGTAGGTAAGTAGTAGTAGGATACTCCTAAGTAATATTCATCATCTTTCTCTTGCCCTTATCCTAATATATTTGGGGTCGTCGCAGCTTGTCTTCTTCTTCCATTCTTCTCTATTTTTCTTCATCTCATCAGACACTTCTTTTCTTGCCATATCATTCAACACCATCCTAAATAAGTAGTATAATATTTGTTTCCTTTTCTCGCCTAAAAAAAGAACCGATCATCCAAAAAATTTGCAGACACGTTAACAAGTACTTATACAGAAACGGACACAGTACCTTTCATCCCGAAAAAAAGTACTGTTCCTGTGGATAACAACAATAAAGTTCTTATGTTAATAACAATAATAAAGTTCTTATGATAATAACAATAATAAAGTTCTTATGATAATAACAATAATAAAGTTCTTATTATAATAACAATAATACGTTCTTATGATAATAAATGACACCACGTGTCTTCCGAATCGTGTTTGAATTATTTTATTAGCTGAATATTTTTCTGAGCACAACCCAAACTAATTGTCAATTTCTAAATTAACGCGAGCGAATGAAAGCTAGTATTGATTTAATTTTAAACCCTCTTTCTAGGATCCCGTGCATCCCATTCACCCAGTTGACACACTAATTCCGTATCCCCTCGTAATCTAAACTATTATTTTATAAAGAGGAAAGATTGGATTTTTTGTTTGTTTGTTTGTTAAAATTTACTTAACTCAAGAACTACTCAACCGATTAAAAGTTCTTTCACCATTAGAAAGCTACATTTTTACCGAGTAACAAAGGCTATAAATTATATTGAAATCAATTTTCGCGGACGAATTCGCGGCCTCGTGGGCGAACTGATAGTAATTACAATAAATAGCTTTAACTACATTGATCTAAAGATCAATATTGATAAATATTGGAACTTTGCAATCATCATCTGGCCGTAGTAACTATTCAGTAATCTGTGATCTGGCTAGCTTTTTCCCAACTATTGTGGTCGTCTTCCAGTATAACCGGATGCTACAATACCAGCATTTATGCCATTGTAACTGTTACTGTATGTAAAACAAGCTTTGACCACGACTTCGTTCTCATTAATTTAGCATGTGATAATCAATTCGAGTCTCTGCTTGCAATAATGTAATTCAATCATAATTCGAAAGACATGTGTCGCCATCTGTTATCCTAAGACGTTATTGTTGTTTTACTCAGGAACAGTACTTTTTTCGGGATGAAAGGTTAATATGCCCGTTTCTGTACACTAGTGACAACATGTTTGCAAAATATCGGGATAAACAGTTCGGTGGTTTGAAAAGGTAACATACAAACTTACTTTCGCATATATTATACATGTAATATTAGTTCGCATACCTAGGATGTTGGAAATGACCACACTAAAATTCTTGACAAGAACATAATTGCGACCATGATCATGCTTCACAATTTAGGTGCAAGCATATATCATATACCTAGGAGGCTAGGACATAATATTTCATCAGCCATTTTGTTTAATTTCCTTCTACAATTTATTATTTCATTGCGGACGCTTTGTTGCAATGTCAACTTGATGGCCCAGCCGGTCAGTCCGAGCGCGGGCTACAAAGTTTAGGGCCATCCACACCATTTCATAATTACAACTAATTAGGGCACAGGACAATAGCGAGAGATGTCTAATTATTTCGTAATGTCTGTGCGGAGGTTAATTGCTTTAGGTGATTGATATTATTTAATCAGCTCTTGTGTCATATTTTAAAACTATGGTAGTGGCAGTCGTTCCAGTTAACAACAACCATAGGTCAGGTAGGTAGTCGCTCTATGAAAAATACTGGTATTCCTTTTTCGCGTTTGTATAATACATGCAACTACTTTCATTTATCACGTCAAAAACTTATATTATTTCAAAGATCTTATCTTAAAATGCCTGGAACGAAACGTACAATACCTAAGTGCTAGTGTAAGTACACCTACTACATTTTAGTCAGCTCCAATTAAAAACCACTTACTGAAAAATCTATTTAACCACTCTATGCGTAACCAAAAAATATCTATGGAACGTGTTGACATCTTTTTATGCAGCTTTTTTTAAACTCATTTTGTTTTTGGAACACTCTTTTCAAATGCGCACCCCCTGGCTATCAACAAAAAAAGGTTGGTTGAAACGTTGAAGCAAAAGGGGCTCTATTGAGAAGCGTGAGTTCCGTACACGGGCTCCTGTGCATAACAACGCCCATTTTGACCTTAAGTTAATTAAATTACTCGACAAATAATTGATTTCTTTCGTATGGGAGTCTTGTCTGAAGTAAATGTTTTTTATTTATTTATAAACAGTCCAAAAATGTACCTAAAGAAAAATTCACTACTATGAGTTTATGACACTACAACGTAGAACCGATATGCGAAATACTTCACATCATTAAAAATCATCGAAACAGTGACTATCTTCTTGTTATTATTCAAGTACAAAATAATATCTATATCTATTTCATGAATAAAGCTTCTTCTTCAGCAAGTTACACAACAAACAAAAAAAAAATGTTATCTGTGGCATGTCATTCTGTCTGCACGCCTCTACGAGTGTCGACCCTTGTCATAGACACGCCTGTATTTATGGCCATTTCAAAATAGGAATACAAATTGTTTTTTAATCTATGAGTATCATAGACGACCCGAATGTTTCTTTCAAGGACTGTAAGCATTAGTAGATATGCTTACGTTTTAATGAGGTTAGACCTTTTTAATTAAAAAAAATACCTGAGCCTATGAAGTTAATTTTAACCAAATGACGCCCTACTTATTAGACACCCGATCAATATAATACTCTAGGCTTTGTGTACGAAAAACGGTAATAATATGGTTCTTAATAACATTCAATTCTTCATTTTTGATTCATCTCGCTAAACCTAACTCATCTGACTTTTTACTGTATCCGCATTCCGCATTCAAAAGTTAATGAAAAACCTAACAACCGCGATACCTATCATCTACGAGTATTAAGAAAAGTTGGTCATACAGAACAGCAGGCGAGACAGATAAAAAACTATAAAGCTGTTTCTGCTCTACAAAAAATTCAACACTAGTTTTTACACAAGTAAGTTTGGAAATAAGTGGAAATGCCGGCGAGTAGTCGTAGGTGAGATCTGCGAGGGGAAGGGAGGGGCGGCGGCGGCGCGGGGGACACGGGCGCGGGGAATAATCGATACCCCCATAGAACCATAAGTAGGGTGGACATACGGGATGGATTATAGCTTTTTTGGCCGTAAGTGGGAATTGGGTACTGTCACCATTACCATTTGCGAATTTATACGGACCTATATTCCGAATTTCGCTATATATTTCCTAATTTTCTAAGAAATTCTGCCTTATCCATTTTTAAACAGTTATTCAAAGTTTGAAAGGTAGAAACGACCCATTATTTTCATATAATTTCAATTCGTCTAGTTAAAAGGTTAGGACTCTCCAAGACGGCATCACTTCCTTTTACAAAGTTTCCAACTCAAAATGTTATTATAAGAAAGATTAATTAATTCAACATTGCTTAACTTGAAGTAAAGGATATTGTTTCAAATTAAATACACACTTAGATACGGAGAATCCATTCCTTCGCATTAAAAGAATGTTGGTTGAAAGGATTTTAAATTGACGTCTAACAACATCGACCAAGACGAGCTTAGAATGATTAAAATGTTAATTTAATCAGTCATAAAATAATTTCGCAAATTCAAGTAACTAAGCTGTCAAAAAAGTTGTGAACAACAATCGATACGGATTAAAAGACTCTTCATTTGTTATCATTTGTCAAAGTAGTTAAATCAGTGGAGGTGACAATATAATCTGGGTACACACAAGGATTTAAGACGTCCTAATGTCTTTACTTCAATCGGATTAGGAGCAGCTTCTAAATTATGGGCACCCGAATGCCCATAACAAAAACGTTCCTAAATAGCTCTCCGAAATTGTCCCCTACATCTTTGTGTTGTCTGTGGTTCACCATAGAGCATAGATGCAACGAGTTCACTGACACAAGCATGGGGGCCATGATTCCGCACCGTGTGTCTAATCGTCAATATTGATCCTCCAAAGATTATATTTTATCCAGGGTCAGGAGATAATGTGTTTTTAAACATTAGGGACGGAAGTTAGAAAGTTGACGAGATTACGAAGTGTCTACGAAGTAAAAGTCTGGGTAAGTAAATGTGATAAAATGTTTGGAGGAAATAAACTTTTCTGTACTTGATCAAAACGACTTAATTTCTATAACTTCCGTATTACTTCATAAACTGATTAAACGCATGAATGAAAAACTTGTTACCACGATAAAAAAAGTATCTACTCCAATTAAGTTCACTGGTTTTTTTAATCGAATAAAGATAACAACAAAATAATCACTCATCATTTAATCAAACTATAGCCTTTGTCGTCCGCCGATTAAGTAAAATAAGCGCACCAGTTCAAAAAAAGAACTCGTGTTCCCGATCCCCCACGCGGCTACGGCACCGCGCTATTCTGCCAACAACGCCAAGTACTTTTCTTTAGTCTTGATTAGTATCGTTTCGCGGGCAGCCGCCATAAGATTTATTTACAATGTTCATTATTGCAAAGTTTTCGCCGAGATATTGTTGTTGCGAAGTTCTTTAGACAAAGGTCAGAGTTGGGCCTAATCACAGTTCGTTACGTTTTAGCGTAGGAGTTTACTTAAATATTTTAGGACGTAGGCTGGTGTCCGTGTCCTGCCTGGCTTATCTTCAGGGATGACATTTTAAAATATTAATAAGTTGAATCATTATCCACCTTCATTATGACTTTAGTTTTGCTTAAATTAATGCTTGGTTAACCAACAATTACTAAATAATTCAATTATTTGTTTCAAACTAATTTAATGTTCCAAAAGTTTTTACCTATGATGCAGCAAAACAGTAAAATATCCAGGTCTACAATCGGTCAATGATGATTGTCCAGTCCCTCAGAGATAGTCTACATCAGAATCAGGACAGATCATGCAATTATTAGTCCGATATCAGCGATGACAGAACACAATGTGACAATAGCTAGCCAATAGGCTAACGACGTCGTCGCTTAGTCCGATCGCTACACTAACCCTTGAAGATATGCTATAAGGGAATAGTCACAAACAACATTTATGTTGCCAAATAGTAACAAGTTACATAATATTACTATGTTACTAAATGGTAAGAAGTTACATATTATGTTACCAAAGGGTAACAAGTGACATATTATGTTACCAAATGGTAACAAGTGACATATTATGTTGTCAAGTGGTAACAAGTGACATATTTTTATGAAAACGAAAAGTTAAGGAAATCTAAAAAAAAAAAAACTTGTGTTTTTTAAACATTTAAAAAATACGATGCATTAGTTTGTGTATTTAATTGAGTCTTTTCTGATACATTTCGTCTTAAGAATATTTTCAGTTTGTTACCTACTGCTTCTGAAAAGAAAACACCACCAATTTAATATTCTAAAATCGAGAACGATTAGTTGGTTTTATTTAAGCTAGAGATAAGAGAACTTAATGTCATAATATCTGAAGATTTTTTTTTATTTAAAGATACCTACCTGCAGCTACGACAATTAAGATTTTGCAATGGCATGCATATTAAAGAATGTTAAAGCCACTCGCACATGGTTGGGCTAGGGCCCAAAATTATCCCACTGGAAAGTACTGTCAGGGAAAAAAGTTCTTATTTTTAAACCCAGGTCATGGTTCTCAGGATCTGTACCAAATTGAATCGTAATCCGTAGTCACTAGGCATAAAAGTTAACAGAGAGGCATACAGAGTTACTTTAGCATTTATAATAAAACGGCGATTTAATCTTGTTTTATATGAGCTCAAAGTGTTCTCTCACACCCGTAGACAAATCATTTTTCAATTGAAACCAGTAGTTCCTGATATTAGCGCATTTAACCAAACAAACAAACTCTTCAGCTTAATAATATTAGCATAGAGGTAGGTTTATGCACTCAGACATACCACAACTCATAATACATGCATTTAACATTAAACATTGTTCTGTGTCTGTCAATAGTTTGAAGATGAGTGAGGAAAAATGAAGGATATATGGAAATTCTTCACCAAAGAATCTCGTGCACCGCTTGCATCACACACCACTTGTTATCGTGATTTTTTGTGAAGAATTTTCCTGTCCATGATCACCAAAAGTCTAACAACCAGTCTTACCAAAGGTTACCGTGTTACCCAGTACTAACTGGGATGTGGAGGTCAGAAAAACAAACCCTCCATGTAAAATACTGGTATTTAGCTGCATCCGGCTAGATTCAAAGCCAACTCCAACATAGTTGGGAAAAGGCTAAGCAGATGATGATGATGTCCACCATTTCCTGGCAGCATGGTCCTTTTCAGATTACATGTTGCCATTTGACCATTTCTCAATATCAATATACCATTACCAAAAAGCAAAGAAACTATCTACTTTAACCAATCGTAAAACAGAAATGTTTCACATTCCCATTCTTAATATCAGCGCGGTCGATATCTGTTGAACGAGTTTACAGTATTCCCCATTTCCCCAAGCGCCAACCGTTGAGACGGTTTTCTTTAACAAATCGTCAGAGAGCAAACTGTGATCCTGTCACTTCATCTCATAAGGTGGTAATAGATATTCCACTTGGAAACTGACTTGTCTGTAAATACACGCGGCTTGTTTAAAAGACAAATCGATATTACTTAGCACTTGTGTTAAGTCTTAGTGACACTCTTAGTGACTAATGGCTCTAGTATTTAGGCCATAGAGGATGAAGTTAAAACGAAGAACGAAATTCCAAGTTAAATAAGTGCAGCGTGAAACCATTGGGTTAGTAACAAGTACATTGACAAAACAATAATTATCACTGTCTATAATGAAGTAAAAGAAGCCAGGAGCGTGTCGGGTCACGCTCATTGTAGGGTTCCGTAGTTTCCCGTCCGTCACAATAAAATCTATTTTTGTTTGAAAAAAGATACGTTCAGCATAATAAAATATGTAAACGAAGTTGAAAAAAAATGCTTACATATACGATTTTACTACAAACTTAGCCAAGAAACTTTTGTCTTTTTTGTACACAAACTTGTTTCCATCCAAGTTCAAAATGATTTTCCTAGAAAGTCCTTATAAAGTTCTACTTTTCAGATCTTTTTATATTTTCTAAACTTATGGTTCAAAAGCTAGAGGGGGGGTACACATTGTGTTTTTACTTTTGGAGCGATTATTTCCGAAATTATTAACATTATCGCAAAATGATTTTACTAAACCCCTATTCATTTTTAAATACCTTTCCAACAAGATATCACACGTCAGGGTTGAAATAAAAAAAAAAAATTCCCACTTTACAAATTACATTTTTTTTAATTTTTATTTTACCACTTTGTCGGTGTGATTGATACACATATTGTTACCAAATTTCAGCTTTCTAGTGCTAACGGTCACAGAGATTAAGCGAGGACAGACGGACAGACAGACATGGCGAAACTATAAGGGTTCCTAGTTAACTACGGAACCCTAAAAAGGTACAGTTTGTTTGTATGTAGAGTGTAATCTTCGGAACTACTCAGTAGCGCTGGCGACAGCAAATATAATTTGATGGTGTAGTCAAACAGCTTGTAATACAAACGTTTCTCGTTATTCATCTATTGATCTCATCACAAGTGTCAGAAGCTTGGGTTTTATAAGAGCCATATAATACCAATTCCCAAATACCCGAGGGGAAGTTGGCCCCAACTCTGATCACTTTGCCGCCTCACATCGAGTGTCTATGGTACCAAGTTGCGTGAGAATAACATACCAAACATTTGTTTGTTGGTGGATCATTGTCTTGCCAACATGCATATTGGTGTTCTTTAAGTGAGAAAATGTATTTAAAATTGTATAATATGTTAGTAAATCTTCAGCTATGCAGGTTTGGTAAATCCAGGATGGAATCTATGGAATTTCAAAGTTTCAAATCAAATAAGTAGGTATTTTAGTTCAATTTTATTCGTCTTTATTTTACTTTGTGCCGAGCAACTAGCAACAGTAATTATTGTTTCGTACCTGGGCTGGCAACGCTAAGAAACTAATAAACTAAACAAACAGTTTATCGGAAAAGTTTCATGACGATTAAATATCAGCTTCAGGTAAAAATAAATTTATTTCTCAAACATTTCAACGATCGGAAATATAACATAGCTACGAGTATGTACAAAACTGTAAAAAACAAGAACATTTTTAAAAACTAAGTACCTATTTTTGGTTGGTTTTAATGGTTCAAATAAGGTCGTTTTTACTAACTGAGCGAGATCTAAATGCCCAAATAATAAAAAAATACTCACTTTTAAAACACTAAAAAGTAGAAAATAATGTTGCTTTCGAAGCTGCGTGACTTTTTGGATTATACGAATCAAGTTAGGATAAAAAATACCAGTGACTGTTGAAAGTCTCATGCAGAAAACACTAACAAAAGAAAAACATAATGATTTTCCACAGAGACGAGAAACAAGGAAGATGTTATAAGAGTTACTTTTTACTTACCTACATTACTAAAATATTACAAAAGAGAAAACTCTACCTCAATAATAAAATCAATATGAAATACCAGATTTTACACTTTCGGGAGAAGAAACAAGATAATTCACAAAAAAAAACTGTTGCCTACTTACCTACTTTACACATGTGTTTCTTTACCGAACGATTAGTAAAAATCTATACTTACTGTTCGCACTTATAATATCGTTAGTATATTGTGCTTTCGGGGCAATGAACAGACGCCTGGCAGACTTTCCAAGTCAGAACTTTGCCCTTACAGAACCATTTCATTACAAGGTTGTCTGCGATACGTACCACCGATATCGTTAGCATGATGTCGCTCATTACAATTATTTTAAGTTTTTTATTAATAAATATCGGTGTAAGTCATTGCTCTAAGTTTGGTTTACAACCTTGCAAAAACCTGCCATGAGAAATATCTTAGGATTCATGAAAAAAAGCTGGGCAGGTATTGATTTACTGGAAAACATAATTTTTGTTTTTAAATTAATCATCCAATTATCATATTTTAATCAGCGGAATACCAAGAAGTTTGTTCCAAAAATACTTCAATTGTGCCTGAAGATGAAATGCATAAATTAGAACTCTTTTTTTAGCCTGTACTGTCCCAGAAAACTGCTGGTAAAACGCCACCCCCAATTTTTACCGCGAGTTTTTTTACCATACCTCCTGAAACCAGCTGTCACGGTACGCATCCAGATCAAACTACTGACAGCAAAAAATCTACAAACTGTGTAAAAAACAGGTCTGAAAGGATTACTACAAGCACCATTACATAGTTCATACAATCAATGAAAAGAATACACATATGACTCTATCAAAGACTCGTTCACAAAAGTCACAACGAAAATCCCTTCAACAGAGAAATTGCGCGATCCGCCAGATAGCAAGCGAAACTCGCGGTGTGGTATATGCAAATTAATAGCAGTATTAGTATTCTTTACATTGCTAGTAATGCACAAACCAGCTATTAGCATAAGAATAGGCAAACGAACGTAGAATAAATATTGTATTGCAACTATTTATAACAATTGTATTGAATGCTAGTAGGTTTGTTGTTTAGCGTTTTATCGTGACACAAATAACGACTGTGGTCATGTGTGGGGTAGCCAGAATAACGGTGTTACTTATTTCTTAAACTGAACCTTATGTTCTAATTGAAATAAATGATTTGAGTTTGAGTTCACTGCCGCGCTGGTCTAGCATCGTAAATGGGACTGCTTTTCACTTATTTTTTTTTTTATTTGTTGTGTGCACTTATGGCATGTGCCGAATAAATATGTTTTCTTTCTTTTCTTTCTTTCTTTCTTTCTTCTCAGCTTGAGCTCCTGGGCTGGATACCCAACGGTGGTGGCTGGTCGGTAAAAGTGTTGTTGACTATTTTGGTATAGGATCAGCCCGACAGACCATTGCACTGCCCGTTGTTGGCTAGTCCTTATCTATAGGGGAACATAAACCTAAACGTACCCGTATGCGGCGAAATGTGTAACTGTTAAGAATGATTATAATTATTCTTGACAGTTACGTGAACTGGGAGGGTTGTATTGATGATTTTGTTGATTATAATTCTGTAACTACATACGTCTTACAGTCGCGACCAATAGTTTCATCAACATACAACATAGCACTAGCCTGAAAAATGAAAAAAAACGTAAGAAAATTTGAATTTCGCAGGCTGCCCTTGCCACCCACCATATTGCGTCCACCTTTATAATTATAAAACAAAATTAAACACAAGTAAAAATTTAAAGAGTGTGTATAACAAGGATATACTAAATATTCAATGAGGATACCATTCCCACTGCGGACACACAGGTCTCCTCTCTGTTAGAGTCACCGAGCCTCTCACTGAAAATTTTCCTACCCCTTACAAAACTACCTAAATAATTGAATTCTAAATGATACTGAAAATCCGTGGGCTTACCACATCGTAGCTATTTATAAAACATACCGAATATCTACTAATTTGTCTACCTCCTTTTCTAGATATTATCTTCTCACAAAACACCTGATTTTCATGGAGGGAGATCAAATCGACAACGATTCACTCCGTTTGCCTGCTAAATGTGGCCGCTTGGTGCCTTTCGTCGGTCCCTAACCGGCTAAAACCACACGATGGTAGCACTGAGCACATAAGGATAGAACGTACAAGTACTACAGAGCATATTGGTGTCCAGATAGCGAACTTTTAAGTCATATCACCAAAACTACATAACACGGGCTCATATTTTACTTAAAAACAATATCGTTTAAAAGGTCAAAATGGTTTA
Source organism: Xestia c-nigrum (assembly GCA_916618015.1). NCBI lineage: Eukaryota > Metazoa > Arthropoda > Insecta > Lepidoptera > Noctuidae > Xestia > Xestia c-nigrum. The sequence continues at coordinate 6,513,279 of OU745264.1, forward strand.
AGCGATCACTACACTCGATCTTAACCCTTGTGTGCGTGTATCTGCATTGAACAATGCACACAAACATAGGATCGCAACTAATTTGCCTAAACTCTAGCGAGTGAGCAGACTCTTATGTTAGACTGGTATGCTATCCTGGTAGGTGAATATCTAGGCTGATGTGACTTTGATCTAAGAAATTGGGTTACTTCATCGAATGTGACCTATTTTTGTAGTCACCCAATTTCTTCGACATAAAAGATATTGGGTAGAGAAATTTGACGATATACTTAGATTTGATAAAGTACCTTGCTATCTACGTAAATTGTAACGGCTTCTAAAAACACTATTTGGTACATAACTAGATTTTTCGTTTCGTATAGAGAAGAACCAACTGAAATGACACGATTACATTTTTTTCAAACAGTCTTTCATCTTAGGACAACGGACGTTAAGGTATTCAGCAAAATATATAATTAACCTTTTTTTACATAACTATATATCACGCCTGTAATTCGCAATTGTTAATAGAACTCTCATATTTCCCCATTTATGTGGAACTAGCTGACCCACGCAACTTCGTCTGCGTCACTTAAGAGAGAGGTCACAAAGGGAATAAAATTTCCCCCGTTTTTGCAACATTTCTTATTACTGCTCCGCTCCTATTGGTCATAGCGTGATGTTATATAGCCTATAGCCTTCCTCGATAAATGGACTATCCAACACAAAAAGAATTTTTCAATTCGAACCAGTACTTCCTGAGATTAGCACGTTACAACCAAACAAACAAACAAACTCTTCTGCTTTATAATATTATAGTATAGATAGGGAACGAGCCTATTGCCATCAAACGGGCACAAATCCAGACTCCGTGGCTGCTACTGAGAAATTCTTGATGGAATAAGCCACACACTACACCCACTACACTACACACACCACACTACACTACACACACCACACTACACTACACACACCACACTACACTACACACACCACACTACACTTTACCCTTGTACTTAATTTATTAAGCTTCAAAACGACGCCAAACAAGTTAATAATATGTATTAGGAGGTATAATTTACTACCTAAGTACAAACATCTACAACCTCTAATATATCACAGTTCGAGGGCAATGACCTACATAATTTGGCGCTCCCTTTACACAAGCTCACTAATCTTAGGTCTCCTAGTGGAAGGTCCAAGTAATCCTTTTAGCAGACTGTTGGAATAAACTCCAATACGCACATTCACGTAAATGTTGGCGAATGTCCTATTTCATTCACTCAGGTTCTGTTACAAGAAGAAAAGTTTCTTTGGTTTTTCTGGTAATGAAAATAGAGCTTTGGTGAAAGGTACGAGTAATCTTTTTATTTTAAGGCGACTACATGAGCTTAATTAACAATTAGCTCTATTTGTGGTGCTTCCAACTTCGTCTGAAATACTCTTAGAATAAAGTTCAAAATAGCTTGCACTACAAAATGTACAAAACGTCAGTCACTGCGGGCCGAAGAGTGCGAAATGAATGGTTTCGATCGATTTACAAAAACTCTATGGATTGGACTATGATGCTAATATGTGGCTTGTAGAATTATTTGCCAATAAATCAGAATGATCGCATTGTATTTTAGTATGGTTTTACTCGTCAAAAGAAATCTCAAGAGATAAGTTCGTGATTTTTTTATCAAGGAAAATTAATTGTATAATGTTTTCAAACCACTATCATACTAGCATATATCCTGAAGAATATCATATATTTTTTCTGGTTTTTTATACTGCAGTGAATCATACAGGGTGTAAACCACCTCATCACGAAGCCGTCAACCAAGTATTCTGTACATCAAAATAAGTAACTTCACGTAAAAATTATTGCTGGTAAACAACTTTTCTTTTTGGGGTGAAAAATTACCTTTTGTGGTATAACTCAATGTTACGCACTCAAAATATTGAGCTAATGGATGGATTGTATAGTACGGGGTTCGAGGAGGTATTTAAAAATCTTACAATAAAAACTTGTATTTAAAAAAAAGTTGTCAATAAGTTGTAACTTTGACCTCCAATATCTCCGTAACTAGGTATGGTGTGGAATAAAATGATCGCAATGACAGGGAGAACTAGTGCCTTTCAGCTTCGTTAAGGGGTGTTTTACACCCTTTACATGTGCTTTCAGGCATTATAAAACTCGCGTTTAGCTCTTGTAGTCGCCTTAATGTTAAAGTTACTGTGCACTCTTATCGCCGCACACTACTAGGTAAATAAACTACAAGAACACCATAACGTATTCAGATAAAAAAAGGAAAACACTACAACTCATTCAGTTACTGAAAATAAAAGCTAGAAATGAGTATAGCTACAAGCTAACCGTAGATTTCAGTGAGTTTCCAATCTTTTTCTCTTAATTGGTTCGCCCCCTATAACATGAAACGTAAATAAATAAGCTGGGTTATACAGGGTGTAAACTACCCCATCACGAAGCCGTCAACCAAACATTCTGTACATCAAACTAAGTAACTTTACGCAAAAAATATTGCTGGGAAACGACTTTTTTTTTTGGGTGAATAATCACGTTTTGTAGTAGAACTCAATGGAACGCACTCAAAACATTGTGCTGTTCGATAGTTTGAATAGTGTGGGAGTCGTGGAGGTGTTTAAAATCTTAAAAGTCGGCCTAGGCAAAATTAGTTCGTCAACAAACACCTCATTAAATTTGGTGATCAATTGATATTTTAGGTGATAGATGTTAGTGGTCACATAGTTATTTTTCGTGATCATTATATTTTCCTCCTTTAAAAACGGCGTAGGTATATTCCACTTTTCTAAACAATGACTTTCATTATAATAACGCAAAAATAGTCCTCATCTCAACGTTCCACATAGCCCTTTAAACTTATCCAAGTGTAAATTGGAGTAGATAAAAGAAATTTTACTCTCATTGTGAAGTTTTTGAGATAAATAGCGAAGTCAAAAAATACAGTCGCACAAAAGTTAAGATCCTTAATGATTACTTTCATGGTTACTTTGTGTTACCGAAGTTAAATCTTTTACTACAGCTGTGGATGTGTCGTTGTGGTTCAGATACCTAGTGCCTTATTACTACTTAACGTTACTAAATACTTCATGAAAGAAGATATTGTTGGGCAACTCTATAGTTTTTCGTTTGTTCATGCCTTTAGTAAGATTACAGCAAAGCTCCTGAAAACTTTGGTTTACTTTAGATACTCAATAATTATCTTATACTAGCCGACCCGACAGACGTTGTCCTGTCACCTACTACCTACCTACCTACTACTACCCGACTACCTACCTACCTACTACCTACCACTACTACCGACCTACTACTACCTACCTACAACTACATTCTTTTTACAATAACAAACACCACAAAAAAAGAATTAGTGAAATCGGTCCAGGCGTTGTTGAGTTATGCGCTTACCAACACATTTTGCGATTCATTTTTATATTATAGAAGATATATTTAAATATTATCACTGTTCCTTTGAAATTATTGAGAGCAAAAGATTAAAGGAGAATTTTAGAAACTTAAATCTCAATGTCACGTACCAAAGCTCGTTGCTTTTCAGTAACAAGCTGAATTCACCCTTTTATACAAACATACCTTAATATGAAAGTGCTTAGAAAACTACTCATTCAATCACTTACACACTCCAAGAGTTATAATCCTGCCAGATGACATGTCATATAAAAAAGGACTTCAAAATTATAAGTCTTACACTACACAATACAACAAGCAAGACGCGCTTACATTTTAAAAGTTGCTCGAAAGTAGTTGAAAATAGCTCGGAATAGCTCAAGCTCCATATGATGGTGTGTTAATGCCCAAACCAGCACTCTCGGGCAATAACAGCTACACTCTTGTTGCTCAATCGACGAATAAATCTGAAATGCGATCAAAGAAGATAAAATGGCTCTTCAAGGGCACTTCGCAGATCGATAAACGCCTTATACGTCGAAATTGCTTTGATAAAACAATATGAGAGGAAATACATACAAATGTCAAGATTATTTGTAGCTTCTTGCTTTTTTTATCTATTTTCTCATCACGTTTTTACTTATTACTATAGGTTTAGCCCGCGGCTTCAGCCACGTGGAGGCCGGAAATTATTCCAATGGAACGTGTCCTAAACCGGGGTGTGGTTTGCGTATGTGCCGATTTTCATCTAAATCCAATCAGCTATTAAGGCCTAAAAAGTTTAACAGACAGTTCATTTTCATATCTATAAAAATAACTGAATTAAAGTGTCTGTTTGCAACATCAAAATATCAGCTTTTGTCTGTCTGTCTGTTTGTTTGTTCCGGCTAATCTCTGAAATGGCGTGACCGATTTTGACGGTAGTTTTACCGACCGTGCTGATGTTATAAGGCTTATACAACATTTTTATTAGAAAAATAATTAGTGTTCCGTGCAAAAAAAAATATAGACAACAGCACCAGCTAACCCCACTAATATGTATTATAAATGCAAAAATTTGTATGGATGCTTGTTATTCTTTCACGCAAAAACTACTGAGCGGATTTGTATGAAATTTTGAACACATATAGTTTATAACTTGGATTAACTAATAGGATACTTTTTATCCCTGTAGTAAGATCCCATGGGACAATTATCAAACTTCACGCGGACGAAGCCGCTAGCAAAAGCTATAGTTCATAAAATTAACATGAAGAAATTATAATCAATTTGGATATAAAACTACCAGTTGCACGTTTAAATAAGAGTCGTGTGTTTCTCTATTGATTATTCTGTGGAACTGCAGGCAACTTGTTTGATTTTGAAGGCGTAATCTGCAAAGGGTGGCGTAATAGTCTCCCGTCTGCTGGTATATTTACTTACCGTAACTCTGTTAAATAAATAAATAATAAATAAATAAATATCGCTGGACATTAACACATAGCGCCACCTAGTGCCACACTAAGCAAAGCTTGTGTCGTGAACACTAGAAAGTTGATATACTACATATATACTTTTTGTTTGTAAATACATACTTATACATATAAACATCCATGACTCGGAAACAAATGTCCGTGCTCATCACCCAAACATTTGCTCCTAACGGGATTCGAACCCAGGACCCTAAAGCCCGTTTTCAATAACGTACCGACAGGTCTCGGTCGGTTGCTGTCGCAGATAAAAGGGCTACGGAGCGTTACCTGTTACTGCTGTTTCTATAACATTATTTTCAAACGTCAATTAGACAGAATCGGTAGATAGCACCTCTAACCGCTGGTAAGCGCAATCCTCCGAAGCGTTTCGTTTTTGCGTTCGGTTGTAATAACTTTTATTACTAGTATCATTTTAAATATTATTAAACGTGCTTTTTATAAGTTCCAGTACCACAATTTACGTAATCCCTATATTTTTATGCACAATTGTTACTACAATTGAGAATTAGAGGCATATTGCGGCAATTTAGTATAAAAAGGAACACGATAATACATACAGACCTGCTACAGAAATGAAACGTAGTTTTGACAGTACTAACATGATGGTATTGTAAAATATTTTATTTAAATATTAACACGGAAAGCATCGTTTCATGTGTTCTAAAGTTTTAGAATTTCTGATTATTTCTATTAATCGTTTGGTTTTGTGTGTGTGATACATAATGGCTCAAAAAAAGCGCAACCGTATTTCTTGAATAATTTGACTGAATACATATATTATGTATATTCCTCCTAACCGTTTCGGTCACAGCGGCTAATCTTAGCGGAGACTAGCGATCGGTGCGGGACATATTATAGTGCTCTAGTGCGTGCGCAGCCAAGATCAGGTGCAGGACCAACGGCACCGGTTTCAGAGGCACGGGGGTATCATACCTCCAACTTCCAAACTTCGGGCTACTACTGAGGAATTACTAATGGAAAAACTCGACAGCACTTTTTACCCCACCCGGGATCCCATAACACGCTAAGCAGTCGTGTTTGAGACCACGAGATCAACTGGGCAGTTGACTGAATAAAATGTATTCAAAGGTTCTATGGTCACCCACACATAATTTACTATAGACGCCACAATGATTGCATTTTACAATTTCAGATGTAAGCAAGATCCATGGATCAAGATTAGGTCATGCTCCTACTTACCTTGGTTGGCAATCATAGTGTAATAAACTCAAAAGCAACAAATGCAAGGAACAATACGTTAAAAGGACGAGGATGGGAAGTCTGTGTATCTCATGTGTTAAATTAGCACAAATTGCTTTTGTGTACCTGCCTAGTTTTTTCACGTAAAAAACAATTTTTGATGATAATAAAATAGCATTATACTAAAACTTTAGTGTTTTATTTGGCTTAACATTTGTCATGTAGGAATAAAAAAATATTTTAAAGTATTCACACAACAATTATAATTAAACATTATTAATAAGATTTTGCCTCTTCGAATGGTTATGCAAACCCACCCTCAGGGCTGCATTGTGGTTCTTCAGAGTGTGGATTACTGGATTTTAGTCAGATGGCAGGTCGATTTCTGGATCCACTTCAACAACTTTGTGCAACATGCAGATGTTGTGTGACACGGATGTGGCTATGATGACAGCCTGTGTTGTCTACATAGCTAGACGTTTTTTTAAGGAGAGCACAGGGAATCGTCTTTTCCAAACACCAAAACATCTGAAAAAAATTAGAATGGAATAAAATTATGCAACCTGCAGTCTATCCACAGTATAATAACTGTGAAAGTACTCTAGCTGCCTATTCGAAATCGTATAAGATCTCTGATGCGCGAGCGAGATCTGGCCAGGTTTTCTCTAGCTGCGGCAAGTCTTGGTTCGTGATCTCCTTCAGTTTCTGGAGACCTACTACACAGAGTATATAATCACTACGCTGATTCCCTCAGTATTTTTTAAGTACTATATATTAGATTTTTTCTAGAAGGCAGTTTATATGATTACCTAATAAGTGAGACAAAATTAAATGTTTGCTGTTACAAGATTTTCTAGCACTTGACAAGTACATCAAAAACTGACAATTATGTAAGTCACAAAAGTCAAGGACAAAATTACCATTGACATTTTTGTTATTTTTTTGCGATTCCGACTATACTACGAATAAAACCTATTTACACCAATTTGTACAAAATTTTCATAGAAATCGTGTATGACTCACTAAATTCAAAAATTTATATCTAAAATCTGAAATAAACACACCGAGACGCGACGCAACGTCTTGTCCACGTCTTGTCCGGGCGAGACATCGGCCAAGTCTTGTACGCCTCAGTACACGGCGGCGGCGCCGTGCCGTGGCGCCGCCGTGCACGTCTACAAGCTTCCATAGTGATCCACACCACTGATTCCTTCACACATCACCGTGCCTTCACACATCGATTTACCGTAGATTTTCACGGCAAAAAACCGTGTGTGTAGAAGAGGCCTCAGGCTGCGCCTCGCGCTGCTCTTGCACGCCGCGTGTACCTACCGCCGTACTGCACTGCTGCGTCGCGATGAATTGCTCCACGCCACAAGACATCTCGAGGCGCAGCGCTACATGGTGCAACGTGTATTCTGAATGAGGGGTTTTTACGTGTTGCAGGGCACCCGAACGAACAAACAAACCGACAAACCTGCATACCGGTTAATTTGTCGATTTTCCAGCCCAGATCCAGCAGAATCCAGCACACCGGCTTCATGCATTCATTATCACTGTCGTCACTGAGCTAATTATTTTTTTTAGCACTCGTTGTCTTCAATAAATAACACACTGCGTGATAGAGTCAGCTGTACCAGAAATAAATATCATGCTCTGTGCGGTTATCTTGGAATAATCTCCCGAAATCGAGAGGTAGGACTCAACTGTCATCAACTGTAACCGTTTGACATTTAAGCCTACGGACGATAGAAATAAAACGTGTCTGAAAAGCTTTTTGTCTTTTTTCTATGAATCAACTTATCTATGGTAAGCGGTCAGCCCTCCGAAAGACAGACAGGTGACGCGGATAGGATATTCCAAGATAACTATGTTTATAGAAACACCGATAGCTACGAGGCGTAGGCATATTAACTGACGGTTAAACGTCAGTACGTTATTGAAAACGGGCTTAAGAACGTAAGGCAGCGTCACTACCACTACGCCAATCGGGTCGTCACGGGTGTTAGAGCGAGCTTTCAGGGTTTTTCATACGGAAACGGATACTCTTATGAGTTTCAGCACTACGCGGATAGTAATAGTATGCTTAAACCAGGAAAAGGTAACACTGCGTTACCGTTTTTCTATAAAGAAGAGAGGTTCATAGATAACTAAAGCCCGTTTTCAATAACGTACTGACGTTTAACCGTCAGTTAATATGCCTACGCCTCGTAGCTATCGGTGTTTCTATAAACATAGTTATCTTGGAATATCCTATCCGCGTCACCTGTCTGTCTTTCGGAGGGCTGACCGCTTACCATAGATAAGTTGATTCATAGAAAAAAGACAAAAAGCTTTTCAGACACGTTTTATTTCTATCGTCCGTAAGCTTAAATGTCAAACGGTTACAGTTGATGACAGTTGAGCCTACCTCTCGATTTCGGGAGATTATTCCAAGATAACCGCACAGAGCATGATATATATTTCTGGTACAGCTGACTCTATCACGCAGTGTGTTATTTATTGAAGACAACGAGTGCTAAAAAAAATAATTAGGTAGCTCAGTGACGACAGTGATAACGACATGCATGAAGCCGGTGTATTCGATTCTGGCCATTCTGCTGGATCTGGGCTGGAAAATCGACAAATTAACCGGTTTGCAGGTTTGTCGGTTTGTTTGTTCGTTCGGGTGCCCTGCATCACGTAAAAACCCCTCATTCAGAATACGTTGCACCATGCAGCGCTGCGCCTCGAGATGTCTTGCGGCGTGGAGCAATTCATCGCGACGCGTGACGCAGCAGTGCAGTACGGCGGTAGGTACACGCGGCGTGTAAGAGCAGCGCGAGGCGCAGCCTGAGGCCTCTTCTACACACACGGTTTTTCGCCGTGAAAATCTACGGTTAATTCGATGTGTGAAGGCACGGTCGTCAGTGGTATGGATCACTATGGAAGCTTGTAGACGTGCACGGCGGCAGCGGTGTACTGAGCCGTACTTGGCCGATGTCTCACCCAGTGGTTTTGCCGTGTCATGTACAAGCTCTCACGTTTTTTCAACTGTACGGCTAACACACCGTACGGTTAAACCACCGTGACGCGGACAAGACGTTGCGTCGCGTCTCGGTCTGAACTAACGCTTAGTGTTTATTTCAGATTTTAGATACATATTTTTGAATTTAGTGAGTCCTACACGATTTCTATGATAATTTGTATAATTTGGTGTAAATAGGTTTTATTCGTAGTGTAGTCGGAATCGCAAAAAAAAATAACAAAAATGTCAATGGTAATTTTGTCCTTGACTTTTTGTGACTTACATAATTGTCAGTTTTTGATGTAGTTGTCAAGTGCTACAAAATCTTGTAACAGCATACATTTAATTTTGTCTCACTTATTTGGTAATTATATAAACTGCCTTCTAGAAAAAAAAATAATATATAGTACTTAAAAAATACTGGGGGAATCAGGCTCAGTAGGTTAAACGTAGTGATTATATACTCTGTGTAGTAGGTCTCCAGAAACTGAAGGAGATCACGAACCAAGGCTTGCCGCAGCTAGAGAAAACCTGGCCAGATCTCGCTAGCGCATCAGAGATCTTATACGATTTCGAATAGGCAGCTAGAGTACTTTCACAGTTATTATATTGTGAATAGACTGCAGGTTGTATGATTATATTCCATTCTAATTTTTTCAGATGTTTTGGTGTTTGGAAAACGATTCCCTGTGCTCTCCTTAAAAAATCGTCTAGCTCTGTAGACAACACAGGCTGTCATCATAGCCACATCCGTGTCACACAACATCTGCATGTTGCACAGAGTTGTTGAAGTAGATCCAGAAAGCGACCTGCCATCTGACTAAAATCCAGTAATCCACACTCTGAAGAACCACAATACAGCCTTGAGGGTGGGTTTGCATAACCATTCGAAGAGGCAAAATCTTATTAATAAGTTGACTTTCAAAGTTTAATTATAATTGTTGTGTGAATACTTTAAAATATTTTTTTATTTATAGATGAAAAATGTTAAGCCAAATAAAACACTAAAGTTTTAGTATAATGCTATTTTATTATCATCAAAAATTGTTTTTTACGTAAAAAAACTAGGCAGGTACACAATAGCAATTTGTGCTAATTTAACACAAGAAATACACAAACAGACTTCCAATCCTCATCCTTTTAACGTATTGTTCCTTGCATTTGTCGCTTTTGAGTTTATTACACTAATGATTGCCAACCAAGGTAAGTAGGAGCATGACCTAATCTTGATTCATGGATCTTGTTTACATCTGAAATTGTAAAATGCAATCATTGTGGCGTCTATAGTAAATTATGTGTGGGTGACCATAGAACCTTTGAATACATTTTATTCAGTCAACTGCCCAGTTGATCTCGTGGTCTCAAACACGACTGCTGAGCGTGTTATGGGATCCCGGGTGGGGTAAAAAGTGCTGTCGAGTTTTTCCATTAGTAATTCCTCAGTAGTAGCCCGAAGTTTGGAAGTTGGAGGTATGATACCCCCGTGCCTCTGAAACCGGTGCCGTTGGTCCTGCACCTGATCTTGACTGCGCACGCACTTGAGCACTATAATATCTCTCGCGCCGATCGCTAGTCTCCGCTAAGATTAGCCGCTGTAACCGAAACGGTCAGGAGGACTATACATTATTCAGTCAAATTATTCAAGACTTACGGTTGCGCTTTTTTGAGTCATTATGTATCAAACACACAAAACCAAACGGTTAATAGAAATAAACAGAAATTCTAAAACTTTAGAACACACGAAACGATGCTTTCCGTTAATATTTAAATAAAATATTTTACAATACCATCATGTCACTGTCAAAACTACGTTTCATTTCTGTAACAGGTTTATATACTAAAATTCCGCAATATGCCTCTAATTCTCAATTTTGGTAACAATTGTGCATAAAAATATAGGGATTACGTAAATTGTGGTACTGGAACTTATAAAAAGCACGTTTAATAATATTTAAAATGATACTAGTAATAAAAGTTATTACAACCGAACGCAAAAACGAAACGCTTCGGAGGATTGCGCTTACCAGCGGTTAGAGGTGCTATCTACCGATTCTGTCTAATTGACGTTTGAAAATAATGTTATAGAAACAGCAGTAACAGGTAACGCTCCGTAGCCCCTTTATCTGCGACAGCAACCGACCGAGACCTGTCGGTACGTTATTGAAAACGGGCTTATAGTTGCTGCTAGTTAAGGGGGATGCTTCAAGGTACCCCGCGAAATTCAAATTTTCTTCGCCGATGGACGAATTTTTCACGCACAAAGTCCTTCTTCGACTCTTATGAACTTGGAGGGTTGTATTGATGATTTTAATGACTACAATTCTGTAACTTAATACGTCTTACAGTCGCGACTGACATGTTTTTCAACATAAAACATAGCACTGCCCTGCAAATTGCAAAAAACGGAACATAATTTGAATTTCGCGGGCCGCTCTGACGCTTTCACCTTCAAATCGCAATTGCGGTCATCGACCCACCTACATTTATTAAAGTTCTTAACTTTGAATCCAAAAATTAGCCTGTTCAAGTCTTGAATCGTCATTTATCGTGATCGCGTTTTTTTGTACTGAAAAACGATACACATGGTTCATATGTTTTTGTTCGTACGAAGAGATATTAGGGAAAGTGCAACGACCGGTATTGCGATCTTATCTGGCAGCTACTAGCCTCCAGTGTAAATATGGTGTTGTTCTACAAACGATGGGGCACTTGATATTGTGCCCTTGCCCTGCATGTCCTAATAAGTTCGCTAAAATTAAAACTATAGTGAGTTACTACCTTTCGTATCTAAAAACAAGTCAAAGTGATTACGCTGCAGGAAGAAAACTACAGAATACAAATCGTAACTTAAGTGATTACCTACTTGAGTAAAAGTAGGTAATAACTTAGGTTACGATTTGTATTCTGTAGTTTAATAACAGGGTAGACGAGAAAAAAAAGCAAATTAGACCGTCAGTTAGATTATCAAAGAATATTTGATTTAAATCAAAATTGACGAAGATGCGACGCTTTTCAAATTCTCAATACGTCACGCCTAGGTACTTATATTTTTAGAACGTACTGGCGTCATGACCCTCCCCCCCCCCCCACTCCCGAGTTTTGATGCGTTTTATTTTTTACATTATTCATTTATTTTTATCATTTTTTTTTCTTTTTTTTTATTCACAAAACCTAAAAATACGTGTCCATTATTTTCCAATAGGTAGGTTCTCGCCTATAAGTCTCGCCTCTACACCCAGTGTGTCCTGCCCACAATGACGTACGGTGCTGAAACATGGACGCTCACGCAGGAGGCTGTGTACAAACTGAGAGTTGCACAGAGAGCCATGGAGCGTGGTATGCTCGGCATAAAGTTAATACTCGTAGATCGGGTTCCTAACGTCGAAATCCGAAAACGCACAAAAGTTTTCGATATTGGAAATCGCGTTACGGAACTCAAATGTAGTTGGGCAGGTCACCTAGCAAGGCCAGAGATGGCAGGTGGAGCAAGGCTGTCACCGAATGGCGTCCAAGAAATGGAAAAAGGAACGTGGGTCGTCCGGCGGCGAGATGGGCAGACGACATAGTTGCCGTCGGGGGAATAACCTGGATGAGGCTAGCGCAGGACCGTGGAGATTGGCACAAGAAGAGAGAGGCCTATACCCAGCAGTGGGTGAGTTCGGGCTGCGGATGATGATGATGATGATGAGGTACTCTATCTTACAAACTAAACTGTCGCCATGCCTATAACTTGAAATAAGAACTGTCAAAGGTTTTCTTTCTTGTCTAATGCAAAATGCCTAAATTCTTGTCTAATGCATAAAAGTAAAAATGGTTGCCTATGTACCTAATTACTTAAACTCAAGTAATTACTTTAACTTGACTATAGATATAAGGGTAAACGTTTATGTTGTACATGTGTAAATAATGTGTGTGTAATATACCCAATGATCCCGACAAAACTCATGAAATCCAGCACCAATAAAGAACCTAAGGGCATAGAACCTTACACCTCACATAAAAGCCCCATACACACAAGCACAAAACATCCTCAAGCGCTATTGGTCCTTTCATAAATCGAACACGAGTCACGCACCGTTAGTTTCAAATAGCGCGCGTTTTTAATCGAATTCTAAATTCAAATAAGTCTTGCCAATCAATTAACTGCCCAGTGTTCGGTGTTACACGGAATTAGGGCAAAGTTAACGCTCCGTGCTCATATTAGATGTATTACTTGACCAACACATCTTGAGACTCGGCAGAATTTGGAACTACGTTTGAAATGACTGTATTTGACAGGTGAATGACATTTTTCATAACAAGCAGCGCATCCCTGATGTCTCAAGTTATGTTGGTCACGTTATACGTGAGCTGCCCTTAATCTGAGACTGGACAACAATTTGTACCACGAATTATGTAAGTGGCTGCATATGGTAACACGATGACCGAATGTACTGTAGGCTAGATATAATTGATTGTCATGTGCAGATATTGAGCCTGGATTGGATTACTGTGATTTAATAGGATAGGTAATTGGCAAGGTAACCAGTTTAATTTATATAAAGCTTTGGGCTGTTACCATCTGAAAGATATTAAGGTTCAAAATTTTCGTTCCAGCGTTGTATAAGATATGGAATGTCAGTACTTTTTTTTACTGATAGCAATATCAATATAGAATATTTTAAGAGTGGTACATAGGCGGACTTAATGCCACAAGGCATTGTCTACCAGTCAACCTTTGGGTCAAATAGGACAGTCTTGTATGTGATAGAGTAATACAATAAAAATAAAAATACCTTCCATTTTTAAGCATATAATTAAAACACATAAATGCATACCAATACACATTATGCATATAAAATAAACTGTGTATTAAAAAAAAACATACAAATAGACCGAAAAACGATAAATCTTATAATAATTATTATGACTCTAGTAAAGACTAAAAGAATAAAACAATTTAGTCCGACCGATTTAGTGCAAGAATATATTATTATAACGTTCTAATCTAAGCATAATGTATGTAACGTTTTTGCTGCTAGATCACAGCCCGAGCGAGTGAGCTATAAAGCTATAATCCAGCAAGTTAGCCTAGTGCGCGAATTGGTAGACACTAGATAATAAGATAAAAATCCCAATATATTTGGGAAAAGGCTAGGCAGATGATGATGATAATGATATTAAAACCCCAATAATTCAAGCAGACTAATCCATGGTCGCTAAAAGAAATATCCATGTAAAAACATAAACAAGATACGCGTGAAAACACAGCCGAATTGAGAATCGCTCTTTATAGAAGTCGTTCAAAAATGGAAGACTACAAGCTCAAATAAAGACCATACCCACAAATGATAGATTTAACAAGATTGGAACCTAATATCCAGAACCGGTACTACCAGCAGCGAATAATATCTTACGCGTAGTGTGGCGACGTAAAAAGCTACAATTAATCAACTGTCAAGCGGAAGATGTGACGCAGCCTCTATTCATACAGCCACGCCCAATGTGGCAGCTGCTTCCTTACCTAACGTTAATAAAGCATAAATTGAGGATTCTTAGGATTTATAAATCAACATAGGAGAGATTTACGTCGAGATCCGAGATCTAGAAACGTTGTTGTAGAGTTAGACATTCCCGTCTCTTTTTAGGGTTCCGTGCTTTTTCACTGCGCTATAGGCATTACATAGATAAAGATACAGATAAGACAACTTTCGATTGTGCTGAACCTTTTAAATAGAAGATGAATGATAGAGGAAGTTTATAAATGTGACAGGTTTTTTCGAGACAGAAAAATCTTGCGTATAATAGTCACTTGTGGAGTCAACTAGGAACCCTTATAGTTTCGCCATGTCTGTCTGTCCGTCCTAGCCTCATCTCTGTGACCGTTAGCACTAGAAAGCTGAAATTTGGTACCAATATGTGTATCAATCACGCCGACAAAGTGGTAAAATAAAAATTGGAAAAAAATGGAAATTAGGGTAGCCCCCCTGTATGTAAAGTGGAAGTGTTTTTTTTTTAAATTTCAACCCTTTTTTTTTAGAATGGGAAATCAAAACCCATCCATGTTCCATCCTCGCCCTTAATTTCAACCCTAACGTGTGATATATTGTTGGAAAGGTATTTAAAAATTAAGTATATGCAAGCATTTTTTCAAACTTCGTTTACATATTTTATTATCCTGAACGCATCTTTTTACAAACAAAAAAACAATTATTAAAATCGGATTGGATTGAACACTTATTGTGACGGACGGGAAACTACGGAACCTACACTAAGCGTGGCCCGACACGCTCTTGGCCGGTTTTTTGAGGTATTCCACGAAGCACACCCAAACGAAGCACACCCAGACGAAGCACACCTAAAGTATTCCACTTAGCCCACCCGTAGGTGGGCTTCAAATAAAAATTTAAAATAATTATTTTCCTATTCCACGAAGCACACCTACGAATATTACTCGCATAGTGCGGGGACTAAGAAATAAAAATGTCGATAGAAGAAAATGTTTATTATTTAAAAGACTAACTTAAATTTATAACATCATTCAGTTTCATTACAATAATGTGACACAATATTTGTAATTTTTGTAATCATACTATTTAAAAACACAGATTGTTTCATAATTATGCAATTAAAACTTGAACAAATTTCAAAATAATTGTAAAAACATTGTTTTCTATAGAGATCTATGTTGATGTTTTCTTATAATAATAAAAAAAAATCTTGTAAAAATACTTTAGTTTTATGTAAAATCACAGACTGTTTAAAATCACTAATCACAAACTTTAAGAATCTTAAATAATCAGAAGAGTAGACAAAAACTTGAAAGCTGCGATCATAATATGTATACTGCGACGGAACTTTTAAATGCGCGCCTAAACCATTCCTTCAAATTTACAGCATCCACGGTGAGGTTGAACATATCAATAAACCTTTAACCTATGCTTTTACATGACAAAAAAAAACGACCTATAAAATATAATTTCAATGATTAAAAACAACAATACCCAAAACGCAAGTCAATGTTTTCACAAACGATTTTTAGGGAGCTCCCGTCAGGAGTTTTACGGCAGCATTTCCTAACGCACAGATAATGGGATGCTATTTTCATTTTAAAAAAGCAATAAAGAAATCTGGGGACTTAGGTTTAGATAAGAATAGCATACATAGAAAACATGTTGCCTTTTCCCACTCTGGGCGGAGCGGGAGGGAGTGTCAGACTCTTACTGACTAAAACTCATCCGTGTTCCTTCCTCGCCCTTTATGTTCCGGGGCCGCGGTATCTCTTTAGAACAGGCCCGCAACCCCAGGCTTCGGCCCTTGCGCTAGGCGTGCATGGAACACAAACGCGCCGTCGTCACGGCCTGTCGTCGTTAGACGGACAGACGGCTAGCTAGTCCATAGCTAACCGTCCACAAGCCCGCATCTAGGGTGGCTGGTAGCCACCACGTGGCCCCCGACGCCCGGTGCGTCTCCCGCGGCGGCCGGGAAGAGAGGATCTCTCCCTCTCGTTCCGCCACCTCCTTCGCTAGCATGACTGCTTCGCAGAAGGAGGTGACGGCTTCCCATTCCGTCTCGCTCCGTACCATGGATTGAACCAGGGCCGGACGCGAGAGGTCACCGCCGCCGATCGCCGCTACGAGGACACGGGGGTGCTCTGCCCACGCAGGGCAGACTTCCACCGTGTGCTCCACCGTTTCCTCCGGTCGATACTCGCAGTGGAGACACCCGGGCGTTTCCTCCCGGTGCAGGTACCTCCCGAAACATCCGTGTTCGGTGAGGACCTGTGTCAGGCGGAAGGTGAGGACGCCGTGGCGCCTCTCCAGCCACTCCTCAAAGAGGGGACTTACCGCCACTATCGTGGCGTGCCCTGCACGGGGTTGCGACAGTCGCTCTCTCCATGTCGCCATGAGATCGCGCCGGAGGTCCGTCCGCTGAGCGGCAATTTGCCGCGGCAGCGGAGTTTCCCCACGGCGTAGTACTTCCGCGCACCACTCAAGCAGGCGCGCGATGACTATCGGCTCCAGATCCCATGGCGGCAATCCGGCAAGCAGATCGCGCGGTACCCACGGACCATTTTTACGGCCACCACTTTCTGGGGCACGTCCAGGTAACGGGCGGCTCGTCGCCTCAAGGAACGCGCTTACACTGGGGCCCCGTAAAGGGCCATGGACCGCACGACCCCCGCATAGAGCCTGCGGCAGGAGGCGTTTGGCCCCTCAAGGTTGGGCAGGAGCCGCCTAAAGCCAGCCCCGGTCCGGTCCAGCCTGGGAGCCAAACGTCGGCAATGTTCCACGAAGTTCCATCGGCTGTCGAGTACGAGTCTCAGGTACTTCAACGTCGACTCGACGCCAATGGGTACCCCTCCCACCGTCAGTGTGGATCCCGACGGTGGCGCATTCCGAGGCCCATGAAAGCACATGGCCTCGGACTTGTGCAATGTCACCTCGAGACCCAGTTGCTGGATCCTCTCAACGACTATCGCAACCCCGCGTGTCATATTTTCGGCCGCCGCCTCGTGCGACCTCCCCTGTGCCAGCACCAGGGTGTCGTCTGCGTAGCAGACGACGCTGACACCACTTGGGAGGTCCTTATGTACGGTTTTGCCTCATTTACCGCTGGAAAACTTGGATGAGGCCTGGCTCTACATCATGAGCGAATGTCCTCTAGGAGAAAGTATTTCTAGATTTAACGATTAGGTACATTATAACTCAGTGGCTCGAACATAAGTTATGGTACGACCAATGCTCGTGTTGTAACGTTAAAAATAAAACTAATAATTATACAGCGTCCTATTACTCTGAAATTAATAAAATTTTCGATAAAAACGAAGCCATAAACCTGGCGAAACTTTTAGATTGCTTCCAAAAAAATTGCTATAATTATGCCGAAACTAGAGTAAAAATGGGTTACTCAAATCATCAAAAACGTGCTGAAATAAAAAATAATATAATCGAAAACACAATAAAAGATTATAAAAATGGCTTAAGTTCAGTTGGACATAGTCTAGAGAAATTAGATTTTAGTTATAATTTATTTAATTTATAAGTTTAGATACTAAATTGTCCAAGATTCTTCAAGATTATTTAAGAATATTAAAGATTGTGATTTGTGATTTTAAACAGTCTGTGATTTTACATAAAACTAGAGTATTTTACATTTTTTTTTATTATTATAAGATAACATCAATATAGATCTCTATAGAAAACTATACTTACAATTATTTTGATATTTGTCTTAATGTTAATTGCATAATTATGAAACAATCTGTGATTTTATTAAGAGCACAACAAAAGAAAATAACTTAATTTTTTTTTTGGTAGCATAATTATGACACAATCTGTGATTTTAAATAGTATGATTACAAAAATAACAAATATTGTGTCACATTATTATAATGAAACTAAATCATGTTAAAAATTTAAGTTAGTCTCTTAAATAATAAATAAATATTTTCTTCTATCGACATTTTTATTTCTTAGTCCCCGCACTATGCGAGTGATATTCGTAGGTGTGCTTCGTGGAATAGGAAATTAATTATTTTAAATTTTTATTTGAAGCCCACCTACGGGTGGGCTAAGTGGAATACTTTAGGTGGGCTTCGTCTGGGTGTGCTTCGTTTGGGTGTGCTTCATGGAATACCTCGGTTTTTTACGCTTTAAACTATAAAACGTAAAAAAGCGCTTTGTAGTTTGACAGTGACACTAATAACGCTAAACCAAAGTATTAGTGGCATCTAAAAATCTCGTCCTTTTATGTTTATGCAGTAAATTCTAGAAACTTCTTGTTGGTAGTAAAGCTTAGACCTCTATACGCAAGAGCTTCTCTTTTCAAAACTCTGCAGAATTTTGGTAATACAATTTTCTGCTATTTGGTCTGCTCATAATACCCTACTACATTTTTACTTATTTTCAACTTTTCTTGATACAAACGTCCTAATAATCCCATACTTAGAGTTGACACAAGCGTGACCAGAATTGGAACTAAAACATTTTCATGAAACGCTTTCAACTAACATTATTTACCAACAACACCAGCCTGTCAATGTCAGTCAAGGGCCAGAACATCCTTGTAGCCGTGTATCAATGCAATTCAGTTATAAGCTTCGCTAATTTAGAAGAAAAAAATACACAAGTAAACTATCGATTTCTTAGCAGCACCCCGAGAATCGAAACAATTACGTATCTATCTGTAGACTGTACAAGAGTTCCGATAGGGGACGACAAAGGGGTCCCTTACCCCTCTAAGGCATTCGGTTACCCCAAACAATACCCTACTTGCTCTGTTTTTATTTTATGTCTTGTACCGTAGTGAGGAGATAAAACTGTAGTTATGATAAACATGAGTGGAACTGTGTTTAACCATTAATAGATACTTTTGTGCTCTTCTATCTTAATATAATGTCCTGTTAAGTATTTTGTGTGTAAATATATAAATAAGATCCATTCGCAGAGCCACAGTTGCCTATTCCAATTTTCAATTGTTAGTATAGTTGCATAATTATATTCGAATTGATTTCATATAAAAAAAATAATGGGCAAAAACTCCATGAACACTGTTTTAAATCAGAATAATTATGCACATATTGTTAAACTTAACAATAAACTGTTCTGAAATTACTAAGGCCTCCGGGAACACGAGACGTGGCCACCTTCTTGGTTTAAATTAATTAAGCAAAGCTATTCTACGCACGATAGGAAAAACAAACTTAAATAAGAAGATACAGCCTAAAACATTAGAGGTAACTGGTAATCAGGTATCACTGAAAACAAATAAATATTCATTTCATATAATAAGAATACTTTTTATTGTACCAAAGATGATCTTACAGCTAAAATATACATACATACTATTATTGTCATCATCTGCCTAGCCTTTTCAACCCATCTTTGTTGGGGTCGGCTTTTAATCTAACAGGATGCAGCTGAATACCAATATTTTACAAGGAGCTACTGCCTTTCCGACTTCCGTAAACCAGTTAGTTAGTACTGGGTTAATGGGTATGGGGAATACGATACCTCTTGGTAAGATTTTCGGACCACTGACTACCTGTAACGGCTGTCAACTATGGAGCTAGAATTATATAAGTTTATTAGTCAGTTAGGTCAACAAACTAGGTCCTGGAATTTTATAATTTTAATCGGTTCAGGATTTAATGTTTCGTCCATATTATTTCACGTAAAACTTCCTTCGTTCCAGAAATATTTTTTCAAGGAAGCGAAGTTATTCTACTTTACGTCGTCCGACAAAATATGCTTATACCTAGTGAGTTTTGTAGGATTTGAAAGGCAAAAATTATAACGACTCTACTCCTGACATTTTGCTGTCCTTCACTTTCTTAGGCATCCTACACGCCTAGAATTGCCGAAACAGCTTTAATTTATTTAGAAATGGTAGGACTCGAGAAACAGCTACGAAGTATATTAGGTACCTAAGTCTAATTGTTAATTTATAAATGCTTAGAAGCCACATTGTGAACAATACGCCACTGCTTACCATTACGGTCGGAATGTAGTCTAAACTTATGTTATGGTACCAATTTATATCTACAGCCGTTTATTGATCGAATTTCTTTTTATAACCTCTACGGCTTTCACGTAGCGTTCAATATCCGTAGCGCTCGCTCTAAATTGAGTTTCGCGGCGGCAAATATAAAGTTGTATTTGCCTAAACACAGACTTGCAAGTTTGACACTTGCGGAGATCTTTATGAGTTAGACATAAGGGTGATTTTTGATTGTTTCGGGGTCTAATTGAGAGGGTCCTGTCAGAAATTCGTGGTGGTCACTGATGGGATGACTCACATCACTATCGCCGTGCATTCTTGGGACGTATCCGTTTCTAAGTTATTTTTTATTTGGTTACCGTTTGAACTTGTGTCGACGCGTTTAATAGGTCATCATGAATGGCGTGTCTTTGTAACATGAAGCTTCGATATGGTGGAATGCGATTATGTGGATACCTACCTATGTCATAGAAGAAAGTATATGCTATGATAAATCACAAATTGAATAAGTACTTTGGTGTCAATTTTTATTTTATTCATAGTGTAATTGATAACTGGATGCATTCTATACCTACTAGACCTAATTTGCAACAATTTTGCCCCGATTACTGGAGTCCAAACTGGGTTGTTTTTGGACAACATGAACTTTTAAAGTTTTTTGGAAATTTCCAACTCTCCACCATAAACTACCGATAGTTCAGAATGTTTTTTACTATTTCTACTAGATTTTGTCAGAATTAGGTACTTGCACTACCACACCCTTTGATAATCACCAAGCCAAGTAACGATTATGGAAGCCTCAAACAAATTTATATCACAACGTTTAAAGCGAAAATGGCTTAAAAGTAATATTCACACCAGTTATAAAAATAATATGCATTATTAAACAAGCAAGGTAAGTCAAGCTAACTAAAACTCTAATTAAAATAGATTTTATTGTTAACAAGCTCTCAGACACGATGTTAAATTGATTAATTCTTGTAACTACATATTAAAAACAGGTAAACATAACCTATTAATTTGATTTTAAATTGGGTACTTAATTACTTATTTATTTAAAATTTTGACCGTCACAGTTATTAACTGAATCACTAGTTTGTTACTGATTGTTATCTTGCATCAAAAATCAAGGACCATTTTTTCAAGTCTTGGATCTGATTAGAATAAGGTTTCTGTAGATCGTTGAAGGGGTTCGTAGCGACATCTAGGACGCCACGTACGAACTACGCGTAAATTCTTCATATCACAAGTTAGAGTACCTATTGAAAACAAAACTTCAATGATGAAAAGATATGCCTTTTCCAACTATGTTGGGGTCGGCTTCCAGTCTCACCGCATGCAGCTGAATACCAGTATTTTACATGGAGCGCGCAGGCACGGTTTAACCAAGATTGACCCCAACGAACCAATAGAACTTCAAATTGGAGTATACGTAAAGAATAAGTATAAAAATCAATTTCTGTAATGCTGCTCAATACAAAAATTCTAACAAGCTGTCAAACAAATCACTTGACAATGACAACACTGATAGTGTTCAATGGAGTTGCTATCAGAAAACTGGCAACGTCGTAAACTGGGTATAATATCTGAAAATCTTAACGTACCCGAAAGTCATCTGTTCTCCCGGTAATTACAATATTTTTTTTCCACTGGACCATACTTGAGGTAAAAATCCTCCCATATTTTTGTAACCAGAAGGTTTTTTCCCTCACGAAAACCAATTTTATATTAATTAGCAGTGATAAAGTTAGAAACAGACAATTTTATTATCTTTCTTCTAAAAATAAGACATTTACAATACCTGGAATAAGATTATGATAAAACAAAGCATTTACAAGACCTTAGATTATTATTATTAGAAGTCCAAATAAATAATACAAAGAATGTACCCATTATTATCTCAACAAGACAATCTAGATTCTACAGCTTACAAAACGAAGGTCTTCTAAAATTTTGACACAGTTTTATATTCCAGACTTGTAAGACATGTAAATAAGGCAGTATAAGTTTTCTGTTTGCCGTGATTGAAAATGTTAAAGCCACATAAATTCAATCGTCCTCGTTACTGAAATATACAATTACTGATCAAATAAATAACACAATGGATGTTAACAAAATGATACTTGAGTTGTGTTATTGTGTAAGGCTTTTAGGGAACCGTTTTCACTCCTCTTTCTTCCTGGACACATTTGACATTCCAACAAATAGGCCATGGTCTGTTCTGGAGCACACATTTCAACACTCACTCTGAGTGGCAGTAGGGTTTTTAATCCCCCATTTTGCCAAACTGTGTTGGCAGCGGCCAAAAGTGCACCCAAGTAGGCACTTGGGTGCACTTTATTTGGAGGTTTTATTTGGATTAAGACATGCATGACTTCATGATTTTACTAATGTACTGTGGAATTGGGTTTAATCAACTCCACGCCAGATACAACACAAGTTACATAATCAGTCAAAATCAAATTTTGTAAACATATTGTAGTACTCATGCGTAAACGGTAAGACCAATGTAATTGATTAAAACACTAACGGGGACGAATCCAGAATCCCGGTTCATCATCATCATCTGCCCAGCCTTTTCCCAACCATGTTGGGGTCGACTTCCAGTCTAACCGGATGCAGTTGAATACCAGTATTTTACATTGAGCGGCTGCCTATCTGACCTCCACGACCCAGTTAATACTGGGTAATACGATACCACTGGGTAAGGCTAATCCAGAATCCCGGTTACAACTAAGAAATTCCTGCCCCCGTATTCACAAAAACTTCGATACGATATCGATTCGGAAGATCGCATATAGACTATCTTTTTTGGGCATTACGAAAGCGAGCGAGATAGACAAACGAATAAGATTGATGGAAAAACACTAACTATAACTCGTTGAGCAACCTTATGCAAAACCAAATAAACAAAAGGTTTATTGCAGAAACTTGTACAGTAAATCTTACATAGGGACCTCCTTGGAAGTAAAAGATATACCTGTGCTAGGAGATCCCGCTCTTCGCAATCGCTCTTAGCAAACCCGTTTGCAATCACTAGACAGTTAGTCAAATTAGGTTACTCGGAAACAATTAACCGATAACCATAGAACAGTGGTTTGGTCAACACGTGTCACGCTGACACGTGCTACAAGGACAATCATAACCGCTCCACTGACTGCGACCACAGATTACCTCACGCTCCCACACCAGAACTAACATCAGGCGGAATCTAACGTGACGTCATCATCTCATGAAGGTTAAACAAAGGATGCGATACAAAAATCTATCAATGTTTACAATCTACCAATTAATTTAATGCTTGGTTCATATTATTAAAGCGAAAGTTTATCTGTCTATCTGTTTATTGATTGAGTTTTCAACAAATATAGCCTACAGAATAAGTAAGCCAAAGTGGCAATGGTTCGGCCATATTAGCCGTAGAACCGACCATTGGGAAGACTTGGTTTTGAGTGGTGACCATGAATCGGCAAAAGAAAAATGGGACGCCCGTTTTTTCGAGGATGGGTAATCATCAAATAACTTCTACCACTCTGGGTCGGAGCGGGAAGGTGTGTAAGACTTTTACTGACTAAAACCCATCCATTTTCCTTCCTCGCCCTTTATGTTCCAGGGCCGCGGTATACCTTTCGAACAGTCCCGCAACCCTGGCAGGCTTCGGCCCTTCACTTTACTGACATCTCTTTGAGGCGCGCGTGGAACACTCTGGCGCCGTGGACACGGCCTGTCCTTGTTACTCGGACGGACGGCTAGCTAGCCCATAGCTAACTTACGTTTAGCATCTACAGGCCCGCGTCTACGGTGGCCAGTAGCCACCACGTGGCCTGGTGCGTCTCCCGCGGCGGCTGGGAAGAGAGACTCTCTCAAAAATCACCGCAGACTGACTGGTAGCAACTGGATAAGAATTACAGAGAATCCAGTGAATTGGCGTGCTACATCTACCCCCGTACTCACAACACTTCGATTCGCTTCCGATTCGGGAAGTCGTATGTCGATCTCGGTCGTTTTCGTAATGCCAGAAGAAGACAGATATACGAGTTGTCGAATCGAAAACGTCGAGTCGAACGTTTGTGAATACGGGGTCTGTACTGATAAATATATCGCAATAGTCTGTCGGTTAACTTTTCCTACCTTTACAGCTGAAACAATTAGGTATCTTTTGGCACACGGACAACCCCATGTTATGATTGTGTGACTTGCGATAATTTCAGAGCTGCAATTATACATATAAGAAGTCGAAATGAAGGACGAAGTATTATTTCTGTAATTGGAGAAATTGAGACCTTCTGCATTATTTTGATAACCCTGCTTAGCCCAATAGCCCCGAAGTAATTGGCGAGATTGCAGGAAAAGCTTATTTCTTCCCTTGGGGCTTATATATGGAGTGACTATGGTGGGTTTCACAAAATTCACCGTGATCACTAGATATTTCTTAGATTAGACGAGAAAGATAGGGGAAACTGCATGTTCCAGATTTATTTTGAGACCACTAATCCATGCTATTCAATCTGCTTTCCTAGCAAAATAGTTTGAATTAAGTGGCTTGCCTTACTTCCACCATTTTATTTTATTTTCAAACTATGGACCAAGCATAAAACCGCTATTAATCAATTATTGGTATCAGTACAAAAAGTTCAAGTTACTATTTAACTACTAAGGACTAAGGAAGGACTACATGAGCTAAAGGAGATGTTTGATTTTGGGCCACCACTATGTACACTACATTGATAAATAGGAAAAAAATAGAGGAATTTAATAAAAATACTAATAAATTAATTTAAAGCTGGGTACAGGCGTACATAAATTAAGTTTTTTAATAAGATAACCCTATTTTGAGGGCCGCCATGACAGTTGTGTGACATGACGTGTGACGACTTTGACAGTTTTAAGAAGAGACGTCTTTGAGTCTGTCTTTGCTTTTATTTCAGATTGGATGTGTTCAACCAAATGTCATTGTCAAAATGACATTGTCCGTTTATGCTGCTCTGATCCACCATGTTTAATTTTATATTGTGTTGCTCTCCTTGATAAAGTTAATTTGAAAATACATTGAAACGAAATGAAGTTAAAGAAAATTAACAATAAAAAACGGTTACTGTAATAAGCAGCTATATTTACATATAGTGTACATAGTGCTGGCCCAGGCTCCATACATTTCTGGAACACCTCCTTTGCAACTCTATTTGTGGTGGTTCAAACTTCGTCTGAAATACTGTTAGAATAAAGTTCTAATCAGTTCGCACTACAAAGTGGTTTAAATTACGTCAGCCCCCTTTTTTTTTTTTTTTTTTTAAGGATGGGAAATCATCAAATGACCCCCCCCCACTCTGGGCGGAGCGGGAGGGAGTGTCAGACTCATACTGACTAAAAACCATCCATGTTCCTTCCTCGCCTTTTACGTTCCGGGGCCGCGGTATCTCTTTCGAACAGGCCCGCAACCCCGGCAGGACCCGCAACCCCGCGGGCCGAATAGTGCGAAATGAAACGTATGTACCCTTATTTAAGTTTGATTTTTACTCGTTAAAAGAAATGTTTAGAGATAAATGTTCGTGATTTTTTTGTATCGAGTAAAATTAATTGTATTTTGTATTCAAAACACTATCTTATATACATCCTGCGGAATATCATACGAGTATATTTTTCTGGTTTTGTTTAAGTATTGCAATGGATGTACTTTCTGGCATTTTTTAAAACTCGCGTGTAGCTTCTGTGGTCGCCTAAAAATACCCAGTTGGTTGTAAGCCTATTCGCACAAAGGTAGTCCATGACCTGGGTTAGGAACTTAGGACATAGAATTGCAGTTTTTTTCGGCGGGGCGTTCGGCGTGAGAAAACTCCCGAAGTCGCAACCAGACCACCACACAGGCGAAAATCTGCATCTGAATCTACTGGATAAACATGTCATGGACCGTCGCAGGTAAACGAAACTCCCTTCCAAGTTAGTTATGCCTTTAACTGATAACGAACACACACACAATGGTTAAACAATTGACATAACTCTCCTGGAGATTTAGTAACGGACGGGAGGTGCTAATCAAAAGTACTTGCTTACAAACAATGTATTTTACCAGATACTTCACAAATTATAATTATAGACATTACTATGTGAAGTGCACTGTGCAACAATCATAGTTAACATAGGTGGCCGGCGCTGGGTAAACACGGTTTTAAAACAACCGATTACCTATCAGAGGAATCCAACTTTGTTATAATCAAATTTATTCATCTACACATGAAATTAAACCCTCTTCTAAAGCAGCAAGGTCGGGTTTTGTTTACGGCTAGCACCCTAGTAAAATAACAGGGAGCCCTATTGTTGCTTACGCAAAGATGTAATCTCTTATTTTATTATTACCTGACTGGAAAGGGACACAGGAGACCCTATAATAAATATTGGACTTTATCTTCTACAGAATAAAGTACATTGTACGTTGCCCCCGTTTTAATTACATAAGGTTCACTTTAAATACTTAAACGCTGTGAAGCGGTCTATACCGTGACGTGTCAATTTTTCTCAGTTTTGGTATAAATTGTGTGAAATATGGCGAGTGACGTCACAGGCTCGCAGTGTGGCGATGGTGGGAGATGGGAGATAATAAAATTATGTCCAGCATGTACAGAATGGCGGATATGGGCCACTATGTTATGTCCACTGAGGGGTTCATAATTACCGTCTGACGGGCATCTTGTATAGGTAGCAGTAACGCGATGTATGTGGACATGTGTCCTGTACCTATAGCTATAGGAGCCTTTTGGCAACAGACGCTTCCATTGATCACGCGGGTTTCCATTGTACGTAGAGTTCTGTATAGTCAATACAATGATCAAAAACCGTCAATAATAACATTTACCTTTAATTTAATCCCGACGATATTCGCGATAAATACTCGTCTTCATATGTTTTATAATGTGTACTGATCGTGAAAGTTTAAAAAAGACAACCGTCAATAATGTTTTGAGCTTACATTAATAAACTTTTCAAAAATGGGCTTTTCAAGTCCTGAACGATTTTTTTTAAGATTAGTATTGGTAACTTACGTTAATGAGAATTAATTCTCTTAATCCTTGATCCCTGAACATACTAACAGCTTAATTAGTAGGTCTAGGTATGTTGGAAAACTACTAGTTGTAGTTGTAGCAAATCTTCAAATCAACCCATTCGTGCCTTATTACTTACTAATGATGTAACGAATATTTGCGTTCGCATTCGCATTCGCGGATATTCGCATATCCGGATCTGCATTCGCATTCGCAAAATTTCTGCGAATGTTTTGCGAATAAGCATAAGTACTTATCAGAAAAAACAAAACATTTTAAAGATAGTAGGTTAACAAAATCAAAATCCATTAATTTCTTAGGTTTTTTAATGCAAGGGAAAGTAGCTTAACCCCGTAAGCACAAACTATATTAATGTCATTTGCTATTATTTACTTATTATTTTACTTTGGGCAATGAAGTTTAGTAATGTCGGAACAAAATACAATCGGAACGCTAAACCAAAACCAAAACTGAACATTCGTATTCGCATTCGCATCCACGAATGTTCAAAAAATGACATTCGTAACGTCACTATTACCTACATCTTCCTATAAAACGATTCTATACTAATAATTTTATGTATTAGGAGGTAAACTATGTAAGTTTGTAGGAGTAACCTTTGGAACTAGTGATTCAGAAAATTCTTTTACTAACGGAAAGCTTCATTATCCCCAAGTGTCATAGACTACATTTAAAACATTCTCGTGAATTAATTTCCGTACATAACAAGAGCGATGCCGCGTGCAAAAGTTAGTATTACTTACAATAAATCACACATATCCTTCAATCCACCAGTTAACAATTTCCCTTAAGGATTATCAGGAATACAGTCGCTTGAGGAAGTCGCTCGCAAGCTAATAAGATATAAGGTATTGTAATACTACAGTAGTGATGCACGATCCGGTCCGCTACTGAGCAGTATCGATACTATAATAGTATTATGGAACCATGCAAACGAATATCAAACAATGCTTGGATCGATACTAAAGAACCAGTACCGGAATGAATGGATCGTGTACAGTAGGTATAATACCGTTTTTTAAAACCAATATATGTTCCTACAACTGGTCAAAGGTGTCCTCACAACCTTGCACTTTTCTCTCTGTATGGTTTTCTCCGGCCAATTTCTAAAATATGCCTCTTAGATCTCCTTCAGCGACGACGACGATATTGTACCAAATTGTCTTTATCGTAATTAGATCATTTAAAAGAATAGAAACCAAAAGAGGACACCAAACGAGTACAAAAGAACTCCTGGAATTTTTTCTTGACTCTAAGAGGGATTAATAAGTACCTGATACGATACGATATTTAGAAAATCGAAGACATTCGATACGTCCTAGTATCATATCGAATAGGGTTACGAACTTGCCACTCGGATCGATCCAAAGTATCGATAGGTACAAATGCAAGGCCAGTATCGCGCATCCCTTTACTGCAATCTTCGAGACAGATTTCTAAACCGCACACAATAAGCCTTTTTGCTGAGTTTTCTTAAGTCTTTTACAACTTGCAGGAAGAGATTAACGCTTGACACAAAATTCCCTTTCATTGCGAAAAGTAAAAGTAATTACGATTGCTTAATGGGGAAGTGCTAACTAACATCAACGTCGATTAGACCGGTGTTCTGTTCGAATCTTTGCAACTACGAGTATGTGTGAAGTCTGTGAACTTGGTCTAATATCTAACCCTGCTGACCCCTTTTTGGTGGTTAAACGTCATTGTGTAATGAGATTGTGGTTATAAAGGTTTTATACAGGGTGTAAAATCCTCTTAACAAAGCCAAAAGGCACTTCTCCTCCCCGTCATTGCTATATTTTTTTTGTTTCTACACCATAAATCTGGGAACCTTCTTGTTATGGAGATATTGAAGATCAAAGTTCCAACTTTTTGTTTAAATACAAGTTTTTATTGTAAGATATTTACTTTAACACCTCCACGACCTCCGTACTATTAATATAATATAATACAATCCATCTATCAGGCCAAAGTTTTGAGTGCAGCACATATTTTGAGTTCTACCACAAAACATGATTTTTCACCCCAAAAAAAAAGTCGTAAGCAAAGTTACTTAGTTAATTGATGTACAGAATGCTTGGTTGACGGCTTCGTAATGAGATGGTGTACGCCCTGTATTTGTACATGTTTAGTGAATAAAGACTATGCGTATGAAATTTTAGTGCTTATGTAGAAAACAAAAAAAAAACATGACCTGAGTTCTACTCAACTAGCCCTAGATCACTAACCATTCGTATAATAGACGACGCGTACCTAGCGCTTTCGCCATTTCGCCAACTTCCCGTGGCTCCCCGCCCCGCACTCTTTTAGTACCTTCCTGGATAGTGAAATTAGTGACCCGTAAGGACTCATTGCGGATGCATAATAATTAGGTGGACATATATCGCGTGATCGTCGTCTCACAGACGAAAGGTTAGTAATGCTGTAAGTTTTTTTAGTAAAGTTGTACATACTTGTATGCTTCTGTTTATGTTTTTATTTGTTAGAAAAGTTAATAACTTTCATTATTTACGAATGAATAATTACTGTTATGTTTTTATGACGTGAACTCTATTAACCTATGTTGTTTTTTTTATATTTTATACTAAGTTTTATCATATTTTTGTGTATTTTTTTGTCTTAATTTTATTTATTTTCTATTTTTAGATGAATTTGAGAAGCGTAGAAGGCAAAATTGTGCAATGGTTAGCTGAATCGGAGACCGAATCATTACCTCACAATGAACCTCATTCATCCGATTCTGAGGAAGGTTCGGCTTTGACAGAGATATGACTCTAGTCTCATACAAATCAAAACCATATAAAGTCGTATACCTTCTATCTACGACTCCATGACCAACCTGCTATTAGCAACAGCTAAAAAAAAGGAAATTATTTAATTTTATAATTCAACAAAAGGAGCAGTCGATACAGTGGACCCAGATGTGCTCAATTATGAGCACAAGCCATAAAACCAATCGATGGCCGCAGTGCTTGTTTTACAGTATACGAAATATATATATATAATTAATGCCTATGTCCTGAACGTATCAAACGAGATCCGTAATAATAAAAAACCGACAAAAAGAAGGGATGCAATGGCAATAGCAATGGCAGATGAACTTATGGCACCTTCGCTTCGTGAGCGATATAACACTGTGACTTTGCAGCGTAATTTGAAGCAAATTATCGGCGAAATTCTAAAAATTGATGTTTTAGACGAACAGTCCAGTCAAAAGCAACCAAGAAAAAGAAAAATTTGCAGCGAAAAAACGTCGCATGACCAAATACTTTTGCAAGGGCTGCAAGAGGGCCATTTGTAATGAACATACAGTTTCTATGTGTAATTCCTGAACTGATAAGGATAATTCTATTATTTCTATTATTATATGATACTTGAAAAGCTTAGTTACTGTGAACATTAATTTGATTTTAGAAAATTAAACAGATTTTTAAAATAAAGGTTTTTTTTTTCGTAGTCTCAGAGACGAAAGGTTAGTTACAGCGTTACTCGAAATTAAGGTTAGTGAGCTAGGGCTAGAGACAAAGAATGCCTTTAAGCGTTTAGGTAGTTACTACCTACCACAAATAATACAGCCACCACCGGCACTTGTTTACGTCAAACTTTAGTTAATTTCAGGCAGGACAAGGTAATAAGCTCTTTAACAAAACAAAACCAGATTAACACGAAAATTACAAAACCTACAAACGGTAAAACTTTTCCACTTTTTCCACCGGACTCATGTGATCAAACATTTTATTTTGGAAAGTGGAAGTGCCCCGGAGAGTAATTTGCTACCCGTACCGATGAAAAATACACCCGATCCTTACACATAGGGCCTATAAAAAGTGGCGAAACATGGATAATGCCGATGTCAAAGTTCACCAATATTATACTGTTTGGAGTATCTGAGGGAACCGTATAGAAACTTCTAAAAGCAAAAATCAACTTTGCTCTTCAATATAAATATCATAATAATTGTACCAAAGGTTAAAACGAACAGATAAAAGTGTGAACAAAGCTATAAAACCTACGCAGTTGTCTACACAATGTGAAAAATAAATGATCATTTAATTAATGGAGGCGTCTAGCGCCATCTAGTAGCGAATAGCAGAAACTTTTAATCGCTTGGTGCATGATGTTTATTTTGAATTGTAGTTTAACGTGATAAGTTTGAAAAGGTTGTTGATTAAATAATTAATAAGAACACATATTTACGAATTTCTTTGATGAAGGTCGGTTTGAAATTAAGTTATTATAGCCATGGCTGATAAAAATGTAAACAGATAACGTTCAAGAAGAGTATGCATCATAAGTAGATAAGTACTCGGTAAGTACTTATGATATTTTCTTAAAAATATATATACTTAAATTATATACATTAATATTATATATTTTATTGTTACAACTATAATATTATTTTTCAAGATAACCTACTTAGACATCACTTGTAAAAGTTGCAAAAGATCTTCGTATCTACCTACTAAACAAATTGACACAATATCAGAAATCCAAAACGAAACAGAAACTCACATACTTAATCAAACAAATTAGTTAACCCAAAACCCTTACAAGATATTTGTACGAAGCTTTGCTGCGGTGCGGCGAGTCGACCAACCAGTTGGCACATAAGTTGTCCGACAGATTGTAAGACAAATCGCAGCTTCATTTCTCCACCGTGTGTTGAACATCGTCGACGAACACGGTACAAAATGTATTGTCATTGGACGCAAACGTGTTGCTTTTTTATGACACCGAGTGAAGATTTACGCTAAATTATCTTGTAATCTTTGTGAATTTGCTTTGAATGCTCCTATTTAAGGTAAAGAGTTTCGTTGTGGTTTTTATGTAAGGAATGTTAAGGTTCTTTGATAGGAATAACATTATTTTTGTGCTTGCTTGATACTCGACAAATATTTAAAAGGGGAAACACCAGGATAGACCGTGAAATTCTTTTTTTTTTGTAGATTTCGGGTTATGGCAGTGTCAAGTATGTATTTATATACTAAAAATCATCAATACTACCCTCTTCATTCCATTACCATTGAGTGATTATTTCATGAGAAAGTCATACAATCGTAAGAAAATTTGAATTTTGCGGCTACCCTGGCGCATCCACCATAAAGATCAAATATAGCAGTAACTAATCGTGTATGCAAATAAATACCTGTTTTCACCAACAGAGATTCACACCTAAACCAGTGCCTTACTATTATTGCACCGTGTGCACGTGGACGAGCCGAAAGAATTATGTAAAGATCGTGGCAGCTGGCGTTATATACCGCGGGACCTGCCGGCTGCGGGACTTGCCGTGGCTGCGGACTTCCGGGGCTGCGGGACTGTTCGAAAGAGATGCAGTGGCCCCAGAACATAAAGGGCGAGGAAGGAACATGGATAGGGCAGTAAAAGTCGGACACTCCCTCCCGCTCCGCCTAGAGCGGGAGGAGTCATTTGATGATTTCTCATCCGAAAAAAAAAAGGTGGCGTTCTAGGGTTTCTGTCTGTCTTCCTGGGGAAAAAGGCATGTTTGTCTGGACTATGAGAGGGATTAATAGGAACGAGTCAAGGTAAATACGATTAAATATTTGTTGAATGGTATTAAAGCAATTCGATGTCATCCTAGAATCGTATCGAATAGTTGCGAACTTACGATTCGGATCGATCCAAAGTATCGATAGTATTCGAGGCGGAATTAACACACGAGGCGTAAGCGAGGGTATTATTGAGCCAAGAACTGCAATAACAAATGTCCAATGTATCAAACGGCAACGTAAAGATCGTAGCAGGTCTCGTTATAGGGTCTTTGCCTACTTCCCTGGGGACAAATAGTATGTGGGCATGATTTTATGTATGTAGGTTCTGTTAAATATTATAATAATTTCAAAATATAAAAACTTATCTCGAAAATGTAATTATTATCAAAACTTTAAAAATCAAATTTATTATTTGCCAGGACTCAAGTTAATCCACACAATAACGTACAATTATAATAATATTAGACTCCTTCAGTCGCCTCTCTGCACTAAAACTAGACAAATCACATCAATTATAAAATTCTGAGATTGTGCGCCAAACTGAAGTCATTCAATAAACTCGTTGAAAACTGAAAAGTTCTGCATTTCAGTGTTTCAATTATCGAATAAACGCGGCTCAACTCGAATAAGATCTAATCTAGGCTCTAACGTAAAAACGGACTTAGGTCCTTCTAGTTGTACACAGCTAAGAATTAATTATTTATCATATTGACTCATTACTTGCCAAGTTATAAACTATTTCAGACAGCTTTAGTAAAAACAGTTTGTGATTTGACTGATTTAACATACCCAAGGTGAACTTTAAAATCAATCTTAATAACACAACAAAACATCAGTCTCGCTAAGAAATATTTCTCTTAGCTTAGACCCATTTATGTCACTATTTTATTAAAAACAATAATTCATAACGGAAACTTCTCAGATGGCAGTTGAGTGAGTTATGAATTTATATCCAATACTCGAAAACTGAGGGCAAGCTGAGGGGTAACCGTTAAATAGACCAATCCGTTAAAAAAGAAACGAAACGTAAGCTAGTAGAACTTATCGATCCATACCCAAGTACAGTAGGTAGCTCATGATAGGTAACAAATTCAGTATAAGCTGGCCTCTTCTTCTATGGACACTCCTTATTATGCCAGGCCAGTACGCTCAATGTCAAAGAATTTACTGACGTGTGGTTTACTGTATTTATCTACCCAAAAGCGAATAGTTTTCTACAGAATAGTAATAAATGGCTAAACTAGACATTTAATTAGATTTGAAATAAGCATTTTCAGTTTTATTTCAAATCTAATAAAATGTGTAATGCCTGATAGACCGTCACTATAGACTGCCAATGATCTATGGAGTTAGTCTATGGGAGTCTTAATTTAAACCAAAACCCGACACCATAGCTATTCGATTGGAATTATCAGCTTCCAATCCTTGCAAACAGATGAGGTATAATATTACGTCCTCATATTAACACTGCCATCTGATCTCTGCACCCCAATTACTTATTATTGAGGGAGACATAACCCTACAATATTATTATCATGTAAGATTCTCTTCATGGCGATTGGTTATTCTTACAATATTGTAGGACTTGAACTTGATTGCACGACTTGGTCAGGGTTGAGTAATCCATTGCCTTCATGGAATTGATTGAACACCAAAACTTCGATTCAAAATCCGAAAAGAAAGGAGAAAGAATAGTATATTTTATAACGAGGGACTAAACGAAGCCATTATATACCCGAGGTGGTTTGACTCCCGAGCTTGCGAGGGAGGCAATGAAAGCGAGGGTATATTAAATTGGCGTTTAGTCTCGAGGTGCAAACTGTACTTTTCACTTCGAGTGCGAGAAAAATAGTCATTTAAAACCGAAAAAATTTACACTCGACTAAACTTCTGAACTGAGCAGTCAGATTTTCTTCTATCAGGTCAGTCACAGATTAACAATTTAAAACACAACACAAACTCTCAACATTCTCGCAATGAAGATGATCCACACTCCACAGATAATTATAGTACCTACATTACTGCAGCGGTTAGCAACAGAGGCATTCCACATACTTTTTCAAAATCAATGACGCACACAGACAACCATAAATTTTCCCGCGTTGAAGAGTTAATTTGTTTTTTTTCAATATACCGCTTTCTATTTGCAAGCCAATTCGAAATTTAAATAAAACCTTGGACAAGTTACTCTTTTGTGACCATTTTTCAGAGTAAAAGATCGTTCCATTTTTAAATTACTTTTTACTCCCTAGGGAATAAACGGTCACTTTAATCCCGCTTCGTAGGGCTATAATGGCGTGCTTTTAGAGCATGAGAAGTGAAATAGTACATTGTAATACAAGGGGCTAAAATGACCCATTATAGACGAGGTAGTAAATAGGAACCGAGTTATACCTAATGGGATTTTAGCGTCGTGTGTTACACCGTACTTTTCACTACGATTGCCAGAAAATAAAATAACAAAATTTAATATGATAGTTTATTTTACTGAAAATTAAATGTACAATTTGTACCGTTGTTCTAATGAGATGTTTTTTTTCCCGGCAACATAATTTCTGTTCTCTGTGAAGATGAATATAATATTGTGTCCTCTGTGGGGTAAACGTAGGAGATAAAAAGGAATCCTACATATAATTCAAATAAATAATACAGAAAAATTCATAAAATTATGGCTTTTTTTCTTTCTTCTGTAGAGGAATGCAACGCACACATCCTGCCAAAGAGTTCGGCGTTCGGCGCGTTTGGTTATATGGAACTGTAATAAGTCAATTCTTTATGAATTATGAGTGAAGACTTATGCGTTTTCGAACACCGACGACGAAATTAAAAAAAAATGTTTTTTCCCAAGGCAAGGGCATAATATGCAATTTTACGCCCGCTCGGGTACGCTATTATGACGGTATATTTTCGAGAAAGAGGAGTGAAATAGTACATTGTTATCCTAGGGGTGAAAGTAACTTATTTAGTCCCGAGGCGGGGTTTGGCGCCCAAGCGTAGCGCAGGCGCTAATAGGTCGAGGGACTAAATAAGTCTTTAACCCGAGGTATACACTGTGCTTTTCATTACGAATACAAGTAAAATAAAAATACGAAACCACTCGAAAAAAAATTAAGATCGGATTGCCGTTTTCCCGCCTATTTTGTATTTTTTTCTGTGGCCGGCTATTCTGCCTTTATTTTCACTATCGTCACTGAAAAAATAGTAAATATTTTGCCCAAATCTTTGTTATTTAAAAAAAAAATTTGTAACTAAATTATAACTAAGTTATAAAAAAAAAATATTCATTAATCAACACAAAATTTTATGTTATTTCAATTTTACATCGCGCTGTAATTTACAGGCTGTATAGAAGTCGGAACATGGTTCAATAGAAATGTGAAAATAGAACTAGTTTTTTTTTATAATGTGACAGCTGTCAGTTATTGATTAAGTGATTTTCCGTAGGGCTGAAAAGTATTACTTTCAGCCCGCTCTTCAGGCAACTTCAGTTCTACTTTCCGAGTATATGTAATGAAAAACATATTTATTTGGCACATGCCACAAGTGTACACAATACATAATAATAAAGAAAAAAAACTTAAATCTAAACAGAATAAAAGATACGTAATAATATTGCTTAATTAGACAATCTACTATTCTAGCAAAAGAGAAACAACTCCTCTATTTCTTAAACGCAATCGTAAAATCTGCCGCGAAAACCTCACGAATACCAGTTGCCAAGCAACCGCTTTTAGTCAAGCAATTCCGAAAAATGAGGCACGTTGTCTAGACATCGCCGCGAACACAGGAAAGAAAAGTTGTTTTTCTTTTGTTCAACATTTAAAGGAATGTTAAATTACCGCTAAGCCTGGGAGAAGCGACTGACAAAGATGTAAACGACGTAATTCATAGCTTAGCTACACCTCTACTCGGTAAGAGACATTATTGAGCGGATTGAGCCCCATTGTAGAGGGGACGACCCTATCACTATTTATTGAACACCTCGAACAATACGATCCTGGACTTCTTACGTATGCTAACAGAAAAACCGACTCTGCTTGACGGGCTCGCTGTCAGGAACAGACAGCTTTGTTTGTTGCCAATGGGTCTTGGTTTATTTAATCCATCACTCAATTGAACCTATTGCTGGCAATATTGTTTGGGAATAGTGCGGCTGGCTTGTCCCAAAAGCCTATTGCTAGCAAGTATTGGGTGAAACTTCAAAACATGGCCCTAAGCACTCGTTTTTTTACAATCTATCCTTTTAGGCTACCTTTTTAGGTCATCGGTCCACTCGTAACAATAAATTTACGTCAAACGAATAAAAGTAAATAAATTGCTTCATACACACTCATACACTTGCAGCCAACACCCATATATAGGGGCGTGCCGGACAAAAACAGAGTTTTTCGCTACCCTCGTCATGTGAACGCTAACTTATTTATTTCAGCCGGATAATCGGAGAATTATTTTCAGCTAGGCTCCTATTCTTTTTCATACGGATAAAAAACCGGTCAAAGCGAGATAAACTCGGCAGAACTGTTCGTAAAGTATTAAACGGGTAAGTAAGTAGGTATTCCGTTTTATTCGGCATACAGCATTCCGGCATCGTAGTGATTCAAAAAAATGTTTCTTGAATTATATTTCATTGTGGCATTGAATACATAACTTTTTAATTGGCGCCATTCTTCTTACGAATAAGCAAGCCTAAAAATAAAACCGACAGTCTAAACAATTTCTTAAACAAGAATTTCCAAACGTAAATGTCTTTGTTTACATTGAAATTAACTTAATTTACGAAAACATTTACGTTACACATACATTCTCTTATTATAACCGCAACCAACTCAGTATAATTGGTATTTGTAAGATGAACTCACATTTAAACAGAGAACGGAATGCGCCAAGACTTTTGTTATCCTCTTTCCGTCGGATGAAAAAAGCTTTTGGGAGCACGTAGCGTATTTAGAGAGTGCTGTTTAACTAATTAGTTTGAAATTGATAGAAATTATTTGCGTACTTTGTCGGAAAAATGGCTGGAAAGCAGTCTATTGGAAAACTCTTAGAAAAATGATCTTGTGTGGTGTGTATAAGAACAGAGAGGTGGAAAATTAAATTCAAATTATCTTAAAACATTTAGTATTTTTTTGGGGTTTAAACTATAAACTACAAGACTTGTTAGTCTAGGTCCCTTCGATATTGATTTTTAGTCCGTTGATTCGGTCTCGATGATAAATGATAAAAAGGTAGCTAGTTAGGTAGCTACTCCGTCACATAATAACTGAACTAGTGAGTCTTATAATTAAAGTATAATCAAGATTCAAGGTTAATTTTTAGGCTCACCGTACCAAGACGTTTTATTTTCCTTTAATCATTTTTCTTTTATCTCCGTGAATGAAGCAAAAGAAACACAAATCATATCGTCGCGTTACATAATAATTATCTCCATGTTTAACACTTTAATTCAGACTAAATTCTAATCAAAACGATACTAAACAAAGCAGACAGGTCGCATAACCCCGCAGCAACCGCATCAGATTAATTTTTGATCAGGAGTCACGGGATTAAAGCTCCCAACTTTCTAAATTACGACGGATATTTATTTTTAAGACGCCGTATTGTTAAAAAACTGTGTAGCGAAACGAAATTCGAATAAAGAATTTAAATATGGTCGTATTAAGTGCGTACCTACATCCAGGTTCTTTTTTTAAATTCACCTTACCAAACTTACTATTCGTACCTAGATAGATAAACATAGAAAGATAAACTTCTTACTACTTACAAATAGGAATACCTACCTGGGTAAAATCTATAAAATAAGAAGAAATACACACTACTTACTAGAATACTTGCTTTTATTATTTTCATTTTTTCAAGCAAACATGAGTCCTGAGAGAGAAAAAATGAGGTCCAATGAAAATTTCATCTAAACACTAAAATAAATCGTCCATTATACATATATTATTGTGTACTTATAGGTAGAAACGCTGAACTGTTTATGCGGGCACATACAAATTAAATGTGCGCAATTGCGCAATGATTTAACGTAGTATTTTCATTGGACCCTAATATTTATTTGGGACTAAACTGTATGAAGCTCATTGAGTTAAACATTGTATCAATGAATGCTTTATTGTTTTCTAAAACTGCATAAATGAATACTGTTTCAGGAAAGTTTTAGTTTGACCAAAATATAATCGTAACCTTCCTGAAATTATATTAGCCCAAACGAAAAATACACGTTTTAGTACGCATAAAAAGATTTATGTAAGTCAGAAGCGAGGCGACAAAAACTGGTCATTACCGATTAATTCTGGTTTTTACACCGGCTTTACCTCAAATCTATCTTCAGTTTCATTCCGACGGTGATCGCTCTTGACGTTTACAGGGAACAACACTCCAAACATCCACCCTCGGCGTCCCCGCCCCGCGCCACCCCGCCACGACCCCTCCGCCCCTCACTCTACCTACTGGAAATATTCCTTTACCACGAAACATCTTCGTTCACGAGATATTTTCGCTATGACCTTACCATTACTCGTGGTTCCGAGTGTTGACTGTTTACGACTAGTTTTACGCCATTCGTATAATATGGGAACCCTTTTAGTGTGAAAACCCTTCTATGGAATAGTAAGTTCTCATATGAATCTAGAGCATCAGGAATTATTGCAGGCTGGCATTAGGTACATTTTGCGAGAACGTGTCCATGACTAAATTATTCTGTCTATTGCTTCGAGTGTAGAACCTTCTTGTAATATGGTAACCTTTTGATGTAATTCGCCATATATTCTACAGTTTTTTTTTTCAGTGAAAGATTTCTAGAGGCGTTGAAGAAACTCTTTCAAACTAATGGAGCGATGGACGTTGAGTTGGGGCTAATTTTGGGGGAGCGAGGGTCGTTATGCATATTAAAGTATTGTGACTGTTTATCGGGTCTCGCTTCTTTGTTTGCTGCGGTTGCCGATGAATGATAACATTCAATCTAATTTATTTAGTAAATTGCTTCTTTTGCGTTGGAAAAAATAGTGAAGAAAAATATCGTGATAGGTCATGTGACATCTACGAGACCGGACTGGGCCTGCGTGTTCAAATTACAGCCCACTCCCTCTCTTAAAGAGAAGCCCATGTCCCAGCAGTGGGAACGTTATAAGTACTTATGCTTCCCATTTATCGTAAAATATCTGATAGTGAAGAACGAAATGAAAAGTCCCATAAACTTAGCCCTAAAAGTCTTTAACGTTCCTTAAAATTGACATATTATACGAGTAAACCAAAAAACTGTACAGTAGTTTCCTTCAAATTCAGCTGATTGAAAAAAAAGTGCATTTCGAATTTTCGAGGAATTGCTCTGTTTTCGACTTGTTATTTCTTTTGGTATCGTATCGACGCTGCATGCTGCGAAAAAAGAGACAGTTTACTGAATTCGTATATGATTTTTGAAGTTAAAATTTTTGTGAAAGGTGAGCTTTCATTGCATTTTATGGATAACGTGAAGGTACGGTGATTTCTGTTGATGTTATTGGATATTTAGATGAATGTGGGTGCATAGGTACTCGTATACATATTCTCTTATAGAAAGGCAGGAGCTATTCTATGAAGCCGTTTACTTTTCTGTGAAGTTCGAATTTCTCTCAAACCTTGACAGAATTGGAATTTTGAATTTGTTTCAATTTAAGGCCCCTTCTCAAAGCGACAAAGCCCTTCTTCTTCTGCCCTGCTTCTGCAGGGACATTGCCAATTGCATTGTGTGTATGCATGCAGGGCCGATATTCTAAGGCCCTTCGGCAGGGTGAACAATTAAAATATCGGCCCTGTATGCATACACACAATACGATTGGCAGTATCCAGGGCCATGCAGGGCCCTGCATGCAGGGCTTTGAGTAGGGACATTTATACAACGTTAGCAGTATTATTTTTTATTTAAAACCAAAAATAAAGTTTTAGATTTTTTGGTTCTCATAAAAATAATTACCTATTTGTGCAACAAGTGGGTTTTTGCTGCGAGTGTTATTTTGAATCCCGAGTAAGCGAAGGATTCTATAGTCGAATCATGAGTGATTCTAGGTTAGATCCCTGAGTGTAGCGAGGGATTCAAAGACACGAGATGCAAATAACTTTGGTCTCGTGTAACACATACAACTTTTCACCTCAGCAGCGAGAACATATACCTAAACAATACGAAACATACATACAAAACAGAACATACAACAACATACATGGCATACAACTACAACATACTGAGATATTAATAATGTACAGATATTTTTCACGAGAATTTTCAGGCAGGAGCCTTAATTCTGCATTTTTACATTATGCTTTAATTATTCGGGTGTTAAATAGCAGACTTTGTCACTGGACTCACTCATATTAATTTACTATCATTACTTTACGATCCAAATATTATTGTATTTTGTAGCTAGCCTACATTAACTTATTCATTGCTAGTGTAACAAAGGAAAAGCAATAACATTTGAATACCGCTATTTTTTTTATAATGCTTTCTGAAACTACACTCGCGGTAGGTAAAACTATTTTTTTTTTTTTTATTCAACATTCTTCATCTTGATTTAATTATAAAAATATAATTCGACTATTCGAAATTCAAAATTATTTCATTTAAAACCTAAACACGTAATTTACAATATCGATATACGAACGTTTTATTGTTTGTTTCTTTTTTTGGGTCTACTAGATATGGAACTTGAAAATCGAATTTCGAATCGACTCGTTTCCATCTCTCGCTTTTTTCGTATTAAAGTGAAAGTGACAGAACAAAGTGAAGTTGAAATCTTTCGAATTTTGTAAGAAGACTTGCACAGTTCTCGGTTATTAAAAAAATATACCACTATGCACGACAAGATTTTGACACATGACACATCAGCTGAATCGGCGGGGTGATGCGAATCTGTCAAAAATTTACAGAATTTTCGTGAAATTTCAGCATTCGATTTTTTAACGAAAAATATGTCAAGGAAGCTGTTCCATACGATACGTTTGTCGTTAATATCACCAGTAACATGTTTTGTTCGGTAAAACGGCGTTAGTGTATTGCCAAATAAGTATAAAACACATATTACTGCACCCTTCCAAAAAGTAGGTAACGTAGATGCGCTGGAAATAATATACATAGGCAAGCTTCTCGTTTGCTAAAAAAACTGGAAAAAGCTAAATAAATACAGTAACCTTCTATCTGCGTTCTTATTTTTGCCACCATTCATACATTATTTCATAAAAAATGACGATCAAAGTCTTGACAAATATTACTAAAAAAAAACAATGTTGCAACCAACTGATCACATGACATATCACTTCGTAGTGCTGACCGTAAACCCGAGTTTCATCATTACGATTAAAATGTAGCATTCAGCCTAATCGATACTCGCAATCAAATTAAGTTTGGAAAAAAAGTTTTGAGACGCAATGAAAACTCCTTGGTATAATTTCAAATAATAATTATATTTAAATTCTGAAATGAATCTTTTAATTTTTTAATAATATCATGTAGTAATCATTCGTTGCTTTTGGTTGACTTATTAATAATAAATAAACACAGAACTCTCTAAACTTTAAACAGATAACATTTTTTTGATGATAATCTTTCCTTTAAAACTTCGGATTGGAGAATTTGGAGAAACGCCGTAGCCGAACTAGCACCGTATGGCAAAAAATGAAGTCTCACAGTTTAAGCAAAGACAAAATCTGAAAATGAATTAAGTATTCATTTTCAACTGTACGAATGGTCAACCTTTAGCTAAATTCGCGTGGAATGTTTTGATTCAAAATTTAAATTAGGAATGTAATTGTGACCATACACATACATTCACATGTATAAAGTATTTTTATTTACTTTAATCATATATTGTGAATTTTGTTCTGGAATGTCTGAAGGTTGGATATAGTGTGCCAAAGATCGGAAAAATTGAATGATAAATAAATATTAAGGATTCTAAAACCGTTGTTACTGAATAAAGCCTGTCAATTTATTCAAAATCAAACGAAAATTCATAATCTGCCTTATTTTTCCCAACTATAATGGGGTCGACTTCCAGTCTAACTGAAAACCAGCATTTTACATGGAGCGATCGGACCTCCACACCCCAGTTGGTAATGGGTGGTAGGATATCCCTTGGTAAGACTGGTTGTCTAACCTATTGGGTCGCTGACTACCTGTAACGACTGTCAAAGAACTACTAATGACAGCCTGGACCAACTGCTTAGCGTGCTTTCAGAGGCACGGAGGAAACTCGGTATGTAATGGGTGGTCACCCATCCACAGACCAACCTAGGCAAGCAAGGCTTAACCTAAACGTCGACGCGAGCGGCCGTTATCATCTAACAACGAGCTCTTCCCCTTGGCCTCTCTTTCATAATTAAATGAAAATTGACCATTAAAATTATTGTTCGGTAAAGGCGAGAAATAAACAAAATTAGATAGTCCCATTTGCCCACCAATGCAAATGGGACTTTGCAATGATAAAGTTAAAAAAAGTATTTGAAAATAAAATTTTAATGGTTTATCCCAATAACTAATCCCACCGAACACAGTAACCTAATCATACTATTCCCCATTTTGTTTACTAAATACAATTATCATGGTATTAGGAACTAAACCAATTTTACCACACCTAAAAGATCAGTACCAAGATCCCTGGCGCACTGACATCCAACGAAAAGAAATAATCACAATAAATTACCTACATTGAAGTACAATGTAATTTTGAACAGCGAATGCATTCTTAATTTAAATTTTGATATGGAAAAAAATCGGCGCGAATTTAGCCTTTGATCGGTCTGTGCTGTTTATTGTTGGGTTGGTACTATGTACGAAAAACTATTAAGATTACCTAAGTAAAGCTTATAACAATATTAAATTAAATATAAACAAAATTGTTTT
The DNA here is from genome assembly GCA_916618015.1 of Xestia c-nigrum. Classification (NCBI taxonomy): domain Eukaryota; kingdom Metazoa; phylum Arthropoda; class Insecta; order Lepidoptera; family Noctuidae; genus Xestia; species Xestia c-nigrum. The sequence goes on from OU745264.1 coordinate 6,557,286, forward strand.
ACTTTCCATCAATCGATTTGCTAAATTCCGTAAATGAATTAATCGAGTTAATCGAATTTTACAAAAAAAAATAATCGATTTGAATAATCGCTTTCACACATCTCAAATATTAAAAAAAAAAAAACAAAAAAAAAATGGTCGTCTATTTTCGATACAAAATTAAGTAGTGGTAATGAATATTACATGTTATTGGTCCTATATTAGTAAATTACGCTAAGATCTGGGTATTCTCATGTTGTTTATAATATTTGAAATGATATTTGTCATATCTGTTGTCGAATCTAAACGTGTCTGTGTGTTAAAATGTGAAAAATAAAATGTAAACAAACAAGATTGGCGCGAAACTTCGACTTTGGATATCAAAATTTATCATTACCACTGCTTACTTAAATTGAACTATGGTTAAATTCGTCACATAATGAAATGACGAGTTATTAATTCTCAACATAGTGGAGCTTGGATGCCCGAAAACCCCAATTTTTATGATTTTTAGCGTCGGCTAGCACTGCCGTCAAAATGGCGATGAACGTATTTACGCATTTGGATTTTATTAGGGTAAATTAAGAATGTTGCGCGCTAAATACAGAACTTTGAATGGCTTTAACATATGTAGTTTTTCTTCAACTCTCTTAATTAACGCACACTCATAGTCTTTCATAATCAGAACATTAAATATTTACATAAAAAATAAGGATGTCGTATGACTTAACCGCCGGCCCCATTCGGGGCCAGTACCGAGCCAGCGTAGGTTTCAGTGCCCGGCCCCGAATGGGGCCCGTACCGAACTTTATGGTTAAAAAGTTACTTTTCATCCCCCCATCTCGGAAAGAGATTTTTTGCTCTTCGATATCTGAGTGCAAAAGCCGTTTTATCGTCTAAAGGATAAAGTAAATTTGAATTTAGAACATCGTGTGCACTATTGTATGTGAATTCAAAACATCATTAAACCTATTTACTTCTACCTCCATGGTGCCGAATTTATTTTTTATTTTTAATTTGATAATAACTCAGACTCGGAACCTTCTTGGTGTACTTTTTTGAATATGTTTTACGCGCGCCATTTTCTTTTCACGTCGTATTGTTAACACCATAGGTTAAAAACAAGTGAAAAACCTAAAATGACTACTCATTATCTAGCGACGAGGACTTTTGTTCGCGTTTATTCATTTCCTCGCTGAGGTGGGATGAAAAGTGTTGCACTCTTTCGCTTGCTCGGTCATCAAAATTGAGCACGCGGTCAGAAAGCAACTTTGCACTCTTGTATAACAAATAACTATTGTCTCACGCTCGCAGCGAAATCGAATTTTGCTCACTGTCTACTAACAGCAAAACCTGCTTTTTTTCATTAAGGTGCTGAAGTGAAAAAACTATTTCGATGGAAAATAATCGATGAAAGACGGCTACTTGAAATATTGGAATAATTGAACATTATCGATGCTTTTAAGTCACTCCTTTCAGAGTACTTTTTAAGTTAAACAAATTAGGTAGGTAATTCCTTGCTTGCTTAAAATTTTCCTTGTATAAATACAATAAATTCCAATTTTAACCAAGTTACATGACAAACAATCTTGAAGTTGTATCGTACTCTGGTAGTGCAAATACGTACCTACTCACCTACTTTATTGTACAAATATTAAACTTTTCTTCTCCAAGCTTCTTTGCCGGGATTAATGTAATTCGCTTATCTTTGGTACATTAACGATTAAAATGTGTTCAGTGGTTACCGAGAATTCTATCGATTTTATTTCTTAAACTTTGCACTTTATTTCGTGTGGCGTATACTTTTATTAAATAATTAAGTAGTTCAGTTATGTCGAAATTCGTAAGATCTCTCTAACAGTTTAAAGAGTTGGTACCCAAGTGCGGAAAAATATTTTTCAAAACGTTTCCTCGAAAACTGGTTCTTTTCGCACTACGATTTATTTCACACGTGTGCGTTTGTCATGTTTTTTCCACACATGTGCAGAAAGCAAAATTGACAGATAATTATACATACACTTAATCCAAATTGGTTCATTGCATAATTAAAAAATATATTTTTTTTTAATTCGGAAAAGCGATCTAAGTAAGTACGTCTTTCTTTGCAAACATTTTTTGAATATTCAAATTGCGTTTATAAATTCAATATCGTAGATAAATATGATTATTTGCAACTAATAGTTACTTTTATAAACAAATTAACATTTACTTGTGTTCTAAATTAAAAAAAAAAAACAAAAATCTATTAAATATAACGGCTTCATACCTATGCCTCTCTTTCGACCTGGCGAAAGAAAAGCGATAAAAAAAATAAAAATTTAAATCACTGTCTCGTGACATTCATGACACAAATATTTTACATTATTTTATTTTATTTATTCAAAAGTGTATTGAAAAACGTCGTTTGATACACGTGGACATTTGTTATTGCAGTTCTCGGCTCAAAAACACACTCGCCTACGGATCATGTGTTAATACCGCCTTGAGTGCTACCTATTTGCTACCCATTGCAAACTAACTTGGAAAAAAAATAAAGGGACATCAAAATTACGTGATATCAGGATGGCTGGTCAACTCTCCGTTTGAGTAAACTATTCAAATTCGTGATATTATTTTAACTTCGTTCGTTTTAAATATTATTTTATACAATAACTCAAATCCAGTCCCTGTAAAAATTTCAAACGATCATAACTTTTAACTTATTAAAGCTACAAAGTATACATTGAAAGATGTGAGGGTGGTAATCAGGTAGCAATTACTCAAGTTAAAATAACATAAACTTAGATTATCACTTAAGGGATATCTATAAGTTTAATTTGAAACCGTGTAAGCTTAAAACAGTGTTTAAAATAATCTAATGAATTTGAATAGTCAACCAGCATTACTGACATTAGAATGGCTGTCATCTTGAAGTCCCTTTATTTTTCGTTCGCACATTATTTGTACGCCTTGTATGGCAGCACATATTGAAACTTTACTTATTTTTATAACACTATGTACCTATTTTTACCTGTGTCTTTTCTAAGTTAGATAGCAATTTATTAACAGTAGGGAGCAATAGGTAGCAAATAGGAAGCAATTTTTAGTCAACAGCTTAATGCGGACCGATATACAGACAACAAGCCATTCTGACTATCTAGATACACTGGGTATACTTATCCCTTCCTTTAGTACGAAACGAACATTCAATGAATTTAATCACCTTGTCACTTCTATCACGCCTAGAAACAAAATCGTTTGATCAATTCCGAGGCATTGCGTAGATATCATCTAAGACGGGCCCAGTAGGCACCTGTTCAATTATTTCACAAATGTTTAAGAGATCCAATTCAAAATAAATTTATTTGAAAGGGAAATCTCTTTCTTCATCTAGGATTAAATACTTATTTAGTAGGTACTTTGAAGTCTTTACTACTCACTTCAAACCTGTAAATAGGAAAGTATCTAATAATCCAAGATCGATACTAATCTTGTTTTATAACCGAATGCTTGTTTTTACTAACACTAAGTATGTAAGTATAAAAGGTGTCAACTTACTGAATTCGCAATTTAAAACGCTCTGTTGAATTAGCAACTTTCGGTTCAGCGAGGAGAGCTGAAATTCCCACAGTGCAAAAACATAATTATAAGTGTCGCTTACAGAAAGTGGTGTCATCAAACTGTGCTATGGTAATATCGGTAATTATTAATAAACGTCAACTGATTATTAACATAACATAACATCACGACTGTAATCCCGGGAGGGTTAGACAGAGATGTACCTATAATAGTACACACACATTTCACCAGATAAGTTTTAAGGTAGGTCCCATACGGGCCGAGCCGAACCTATTGTCAACTGTTTAATGTTATGAAAAACATCCTGCGTATATGCATAATATAAATACGTACTTAGGCGCACTAGCGTGTGGATAAAGATCTGACGAAACAAAGGAAGTAGCACAAAGCGTCCTCCACATATTGCAACTTTACCGCAGCTACGTAGCTACTGGTCCTAACCAGAGACACAAATTAAAAAAGTACCTACAGTGATGTTTTAGTGCGTAGTCAAGTCTGAACTAAAGCCGCCATTTTGTTTTTTTTTTTTAATTAAAACAAAAATGCATTTTTTTATTGATTTTCACAAATCTTTTCCAGCAAAACCTTGACAGTGTCAAGCGCCAAAAGATGACTACCGGAGTCGGAGCACTGTTTTTAACACCTTTGCCCATGGAACTAATAAGTACATACCGTGCCTTTACCTCAATCTAACGACGTATACCACAGATGCCCATTAAAATACTATCTAATGACGTCACTCACACCTAACCGTATCCATACAGCACAAAAGCCTGTTCTACATTCATCTCACAAAATACGGCAGAGCGTCATAGCAAATGAAGTTGCAATAATTCACCCCCGGTTACCGGATATGTGCCTTTCGTGGCCCGAGTGCGGCGATCCGATCTGTCGTACGACTGGTCGCCCGACTTGCTAGGCGACTAAGCAAGGACCTCTCCGGAGGGAATTAGATAATTTAGATGCTTAACTAATCGTTAATTACTGGCTGGGCTTTGTCAGTGTGATAGTATTTTTTATTGCTGTGAAAGTTAAGAGTTTTCTTCATTCAGCATAGAAGTAGGTAAGTAGGTACCGATTTTTTACATAATGTTGCTTCGTCATTATTTTCATCGCAATGTTGTATTTGTATCCAACTTCCTGTTTCACTTAAACACTATTGAGATAAGCGTTTTTAATTCGGTTATGTACTTACCTATCTCAGTGTTGAAATCTAGGTAGGTAGGTAGTAGGTACTATCTTTGGTAATGCAGATAAGATCAACCAACTCACCATTCCTTTTATGAAGTCGCTCACAACAGGATCATTTCAGACGGCAACACATGCATTGCCCTGTTTACTTGCGGTAATCTAACTTAGGCCGTTTGCATGTTAGATACGAACTCGTGTTTCGCACGTGTTCATAGGTTTGCGTTCGTGTCGAGCTTGTGTATTGGAGGCTTACGATCATTGGGAGTCTGATGTTTTCGTTTACCCTTTTATTTGTAATTTTCGCATGCATATTTTTTTTTTCACTACTCATACTTGGAGAGTAGGTAAGGCTGAAGTTGCCTAAAGAGCGGGTTGAAAGTAACACTTTTCAGCCCTACGAAGAATCACTTTCAACTGACAGCTGACAAATAAAAAAAAAAACTATGTAGTTCTATTTTCTCATTTCTATTGAACCATGTTCCGACTTCTATACCTACAGCCTCTAAATTACAGCGCGATGTACTTTGAAATTATATAAAATTCAGTATTAATTAAAGAATATTTTTTTTATACAACTAGTTTAATTAAGTTACACATATTTCTTTAAAATAACATAGATTTGGGCAAAATATTAACTATATTTTCAGTGACGAAAGTGAAAAATAAAAGCTGAATAGCTGGCCACAGAAAAAAAAAAACAAAATAGTCGGGAAAGCGGCAATCCGATCTTCATTTTTTTTCGAGTTGTTTCGTGTTTTTATTTTTATTTTACTTGTATTCGTAATGAAAAGCACAGATGTTTACTTTCACCCCTAAGGTAACAATGTACTATTTTTTTATTTAAAACCAGAAACAAACCAAAACTGAGTACCTAGTTTAATATTGTGATTAAAAAAACATAGAAATTAAAGTTTCTCTGAATTTAATTCACAAAACCTCCTTAAGGCGATTACATGAGCTAAACGCGAGTTTTATAATTACTAAAAGTATATGATTCACTGCTATAAACAAGACCAGAAAAATATGTGATATTCTTCAGGATATATGCTAGCATGATACTGTTTTGAAAACATAAATAAGTACAATTAATTTGGATCGATATTAAGAAATCACGAACTTATCTCTAAAAATATCTTCCAAACAATAAAAAACATACTAATATGCATGCAATATATTAGCATGATACTGTTTCAGTTTTTTAATCCAATCAATAGTTTTTTTGTAAATCGATCGAAACCACTCATTTCGCGCTATTTGGCCCGCAGTGGCTAACGTAACAACCACTTTGTAGTGCAAGCTGATTAGAACTTTATACTAACAGCATTTCAAACGAAGTTTGAACCACCACAAATAGCTAGAGTTGCTAATTTAGCTCGTCTAAGCGCCTTAATAAATAAATATCGCTGAACATTAACACACAGCGCCTCAGTTTTAGATTTTGATAGGTATGGACATAGTATCCTGTTTATACTATGGTATGGATTGGTTTTCCTTTTCATCGAAATAAATATGTACTCATAAATATATGTTTCGATGAAAATGAATCGATGAAAGACGGCTGCAGGGAGTAGAAACCCCAAAATAAATTAAACGATAAAGGCTAGGTGAGGATGACTTGCCACAGTTGCCACCCCTTTTAGAGTACTTTTTTAGTCAAACAAATTAGGTAGGTAGGTATTTCCTTGCTTACTTAAAATTTTCCTTGTATACATATGTACAAGAAATTCCAATGTTAACCAAGTTATAAGACACAATCTTGAAGTTGTATCGTACTCTGGCAGTGCAAATACTTACCCATTCCCACCTACTTTATTGTGCAAATATTAAACTTTTTCTCTCCGAGCTTCTTTGCCGGGATTCCTGAAATTCGCTTACCATCGGTACATTACCGATCTAAATGTGTTCAATGGTTACCAAGAAATGTATCGATTTTATTTCTTAAACTTTGCACTATTTCCTGTTGCGTCTACTTTTATTTTATATTATATGTAGTAAAAACACTTACCCAGATCTTCGTGGAGTCGTGGAATGAGTACTGTTCCGCTTTTCACATTTTTATCAACTTTTCCACTTTTATAAATTCTTACTCTCGTCTCCTGTTCTGCCGTTTTAGTTCAGTTACGTCAGTCGTAACTCGTAAGATCTCTCTCTAAATATCTATTATTTCACAGCCTAAAGCAGCGTTCAGCAACCTTTTGGCAGCCAAGAGCCACAAGGTAACAAAATAAATTACAGGCGGGCCGCACTAGTGACATTGTTTTATAAAATGTAAAAAAAAACCTCTTTTTTCCAACCCTGCTCAAATGTCATCAATTAATTTTCAATTTAAACCCTAGAAGCTGAATGTACTTAGGTAGGTATCATCATTTCAGTCCCAAGAAGTCCACTGCTGGACATAAGCCTCCCCCAAGTGTCGCCATATATTGACCGGTCCCTTGCGGCTTTAGGTAGGTATATCCCACAGAAAATAAAAAAATACGAAAAAGTCTTTGGAAAATCTAGTTTTACGAAAAAAAAATACTGCATAAATCAATTACAAATAAAATTTATTGAATTCTTCGATAATTGTGCTGTGTCGGTACCGACTTTATTTAGGAATTTTGACACTTTTTTAATTACTAAGTTCCGTTAAAATTGGCAATACAAACGAATCTTAGTATCCTAACTTTTTCATGGATTTTTATTTTACTATTCCGTTTCCGTACAAAATTAATAATGAGAAAAAACGACTTATAACTTTGGATGCAGTTTCAAACAGTGGAGTAATTCTCTCCCGACATTTCTAAAAAAAATCGAGTAGTGTCACCTTAAGGCTAGATCCACACTATACGGTCGATCGTGGTTCGTTCATGCATTAATTTTGATATTTATACCTTATTTACAAAACATTCACGGGCCGTAAGTAAGATGTCCGTGGGCCGCAAGTAAGACGACCGCGGGCCGCATGGGGCCCGCGTGCCGCGGGTTGCCGACCACTGGCCTAAAGAGTTGGTACCCAAGTGCGGAAAAGTACCTATTGTCTGTGTTGTTGAAAACTTACAAACAAGTTCGTACGATTCAAAACATAAGATTTGAGCTAAAATAGTAAGTAGGTAGATACACTACAGTAATAAAGTTTTGTGAAATCAACTTATTTAGCATTAGGTACCTATCATAAAGTTAACATTTTTTTAAATGGAAATAAGTAACATAACTGGGACTTTGAATTTTTATTTTATTTATTATCACTACTTATTTTAAAACAGTCCTCCGGCTCCGCCGTGTGTCAGTCTGTACGCGATAAACTCAAAAACGACTGTACCAATTTCATGTTGTTTACCAATGGATAGTGGTTCTAAGGGAAGGTTTTAGTATACAGCAGGGTGTAAACCTCGTCAAACTAAGTAGGTAACTTTACGCAAAAAATATTGCTGGGAAACAACTTTTTTTTGGGGTCAAAAATCACGTTTTGGGGTATAACTCAATGTAACGCACTCAAAGCGTTGTGCTGATGGACGGATTGAATAGTACGGGGTTCGTGGAGGTATTTAAAGTAAAAATCTTGCAATAAAAACTTGTACTTATTAAAAAAAATCTTGTCAAAAAGTTGTAACTTTGACCCTCAATATCTCCGTAACTAGAAGGCTCCCAGGTATGGTATGGTGTACAACAAAACAATGATCGCAATGACTGGGAGGGAGAACAAGTGCCTTTCGGCTTCATCAAGAGGTGTTTTACACCCTTTACGCTGGTGAAGCTGCGCTGCGGGCAAAATTTGTACTTAATTGGCTGTCTGGTGACTATGGTTTCCATTTTTTCTGTGTGTTTTTGTGTAGGTAATCGTAATCGCATTGTGTGTATGCATGCAGGGCCGATATTTTAATTGTTCACCCTGTCGCAGGGCCTTAAAATATCGGTCCTGCATGCATACACACAATATGGTTGGCAGAGTCCCTGCAAGCAGGACCCTGCATGCCGTGCTTTAATTAGGGGCCTTTAACTGTAAGGCCTCCACCTACTTAATAAATAAATACGTTTTTAGGGTTCTGTAGCCAAATGGCAAAAACGGAACCCTTATAGATTCGTCATGTCTGTCTGTCTGTCCGTCCGTATGTCACAGTCACTTTTTTCCGAAACTATGCTGTTGAAACTTGGTAAGTAGATGTATTCTGTGAACCGCATTAAGATTTTTACACAAAAATAGAAAAAAAAACAATAAATTTAGGGGGTTCCCCATACATAGAACTGAAACTCAATTTTTTTTTTTCATCAAACCCATACGTGTGGGGTAAACTGAATAGTTTGCGCGAGAGACACTTCCAAAGTGGTAAAATGTGCCCCCCCCCCCCTGTAACTTCTAAAATAAGAGAATGATAAAACAAAAAAAAATATGATATCCATTACCATGTAAACTACCAACGAAAATTGGTTTGAACGAGATCTAGTTAGTAGTTTTTTTTAATACGTCATAAATCGTAAACCGGTACCTTTCATTTACAACGAACTGCAAGAACTTTTGATAATGTTACTCGCTGTTACGGAACCCTTCATGGGCGAGTCCGACTCGCACTTGGCCGCTTTTTTAACGATTGCCACAGTAAGCTACGACCTCATTTGATGTAGTAATTGTGTGGTAATTTTTTTCAGTTATGTCAAGCCTTTGTCAAACACACGTTTTGTTAATCGGGCTAGAGGATTCAAAAAAAAATACCAAAAAAAATAGTTATAAGGAAAGTTATGAAATTACTTTGTAGTTATTAACGCAATCCACAATGAAGTACGCTAAATGCGTGTCTCCATGCTCTTTGTGTTCCTCATGTGTCGCTTGCAGCGAAACGACCATCGGCAAGTGGACCGATGCTTCTAGTAGAATAAATATGGAACCTAACGAGAGTTATGCCTACAACAGAATCAAGTCAGGACTGAAGAGATCTAACCCAGCTGCTATAGTGCTGTGGGCTTTCCACAACCTCCCTTCACAACACGGCTTGACCTCCAGAAAAGTAATTGGATTCCTGAAGAAACATTACAAAGTGATGGGAGACTCAAAGAATACCGGCAAGTCTATTGGTACTATGATCAGGTGCGCAGTAGACTTTGGACTGTTGAAGAAACGCGGCAACAAATTTTACCTAGCTCCCAAAACACGATTGTAGGTACATGCTTAATTTACAATGTATGACGTAATTTCTCTGTGTTATAGGGAAATCTCTTTTTTCATTTGATGAAATCTGAATATTTTCCTACACGTTATCATGTCGTAATTCATTTATCCCGTCATATCCCTTAAAATGTTAATACATATAATTAAGATGGAAGCTCCGCGATCCGCGACCCCGCGAAATTCGAATTTTCTTACTTTTTTTGCAATTTGCACGCCAGTGCTAGGTTAAATATTGATGAAAATATGATTCACGACTATTATCACGTATACAGTTGTAACTGTATACGTCATTAATGAATCTTAAATGACTGTTTAATGAAAATGTCGTTCAATAGTTATATGAACCTGAAGCTTCCACGTTGAGGATAATTTGATAACGCAAGCGCAAGCAGATTTACTACAAACCCACACTATTGCTCTGACTGCCACGTTGGTCGCCAGCGAAACTGCCGAATAGTGCTGACCAGAGGTCCTGGGTTCGATTCCCGTGTCGGGCAGTGTTATTCGTTTTTTTTTTAAATTAGGAATTTATCAGTAGCTGCCACGGAGTCTGGATTTGTACCCGGTTGATGTGACTCAGGCTGGCTGGACAAATCTTCAAAATAGCTCGCATTTAACTAGGTCAACAGGGCACGGCTGGCAGGTGACGGCTAAACACTCTTATTTCAGAATTTGTGACGCTACAGAATCTTAGATAATCCAGCCAGCTTGAAAAACCACTTTTCGCTGGTCTCTCTATCTCGGTCAAGTGGTTTTTCAAGCTGTGTGGACACGTTTTCGATCGATAATCTAAGATTCTGTACCATCCGGTAGGTAAAAGTTATTTATTGTCTCAGTAACACTTGGAAACATTATTGTACAAAAAGTAACTGTGGTGTAGATAATCTTTAAAACAATTAGCGACTTGGGAAATACTATGAGGTACACTTCTGATTAAATAATTGTTATGTCTAATCTCAAACACTAAGGCTGACCCCACATTTGGCGTGCGCGATCCTCGGGCGTGCGAGTAGCGCGAGCGCCGCGCGCGCGCTGCGTGAGCGTCGGGTGTTGCCGCCGTGTGACGTGCATGCAGCGTGCGCGCAACGAGCGACGCTCGAGACAGACGGCGGCGGGGATAGCGGGCGAAGGGGTAAGAACGCGACTCGAGCGTCGCTCGTTGCGCGCACGCTGCATGCACGTCACACGGCGGCAACACCCGACGCTCACGCAGCGCGCGCGCGGCGCTCGCGCTACTCGCACGCCCGAGGATCGCGCACGCCAAATGTGGGGTCAGCCTAAAATAATACTCCCAAGTTCAATAATATTAATAATATATTTCGCTTCACAAACTTGTATTTACATGATTGATTGCTTACTTAAAATATATTTAGTTAGGTTACCAAACAACAATTCAAAAAACCCATAAATACTTAATAGGTGTACTTATACTGATTTTATGCTACATACAGCGTTTAAAAAAGCTTTGAAAATTAAAACAAAATCGAAATAATTATGGTGGAATGCTTACATACGACACACCTAAGCATACAGCCAATCTTAATAATTAAAAGCTGTTCTAAACCGTAACACGAGGTGAAATTGTAGATTATAACAGCACATAGTACATATTTAACAGTGATACAACAATACTGTATTTACAACGTAGGTAATGAACACTGTAATATCATTTTTACTTATAATTCATGCAGTCAAGTTTGTAAACAGCTTACTGAAATGATTACCAAGCGAATGGCGTGAAAAAACATCTTTTTTGGACAAACATTGGGCCCAGATGTTGGCTCCAAGGCTGTGGGCTGACTTGACTGCACACTACTAACAACTGGCTAGATATATGAGTGTCTACGAGGGTGGCTTGAGCCTTAGAACAGCAAGTCTTCATCGCCTTCGTCCAGCAAGTTCGCGGAGTCAGCCAGGTCTTTGCCGGCAAGCAACATCGCCTGTTTGCGCTGTGGACAACAATATTACATTTATAACATACTTATTATTGTAATGAACTGCCTGAATTCATGTCGCGCTGATGGTCGGTCACACGGCTCTTGGTCGCCGCTGAGGTCAGCGTCGCAGTATCTATACTAATATTATAAAGCAGAAAAGTTTGTTTGTGTGGTTGAACGCGCTAATCTCAGGAACTACCGGCTCGAATTGAAAAAATATTTTTGTGTTGGATAATCCATTTTTCGAAGGCTTCGGGCTATTTAACACCACGCTACGATTAATAGGAGCGGAGCAGGAATGAAAAATGTTGCAAAAACGGGGTTTTTTTTTCCTTTCGATTTTCTCTCATAAGTGACGCAGACGAAGTTGCGTGGGTCAGCTACTGGTGCTATATGTATAGAAAACAATGATTTATACTTGTTCGCGACCGACCGTGCACAACCGACCGTCTGCGTGACAGTAATTCAGGCCTTAGTTTGGAGGTCGCAAGCGTCGCTGCTAAGCATGAGGTTCCGGGTTCGATTCCCAAGTTGAGAAAAGGGTTATTAGGTTTTCCTATCAAGAATTTCTGGGCAACAGCCACGGAGTCTGGATTTGTGCCCGTTTGATGGCAATAGGCTCTTCCCATATTACTTTATAAGTGATTACGTACATGTGTTTGCAGACGCCTTGGGTTTTAGTGACGACGTAGGAAGTCTCAGTCCGTATTTCGACCGGGATATATAAATTACACAGTTTTAGAATTATTATGACGGTACCTAGTTGTTTTACAATTTGTTCAAAAAAACCCTGTCCGATCTGAGGGCATTATAGGTATCCCAATAACATCGGGCCATACAAATATTTGATTCGTTCGAGAATCGAACCCCCGAAAAGCAGTGCAACAAACAATTACTCAACCACTGCGCTAACTGCGCCATCATTGCATTTCATTTAATTGCAAGTTAATGATTGCTGTCGCGAAGTTAATCCACCGACTACAAACAAATGAGATGGAATATGGGCAGGAGAATGGCAATACGCATGACGTCACTATCAAAACATTGCAAATGTAATTACTCCGAAATAATGGAAACGTATTTTTGGTTTTGTAAATCAATGAATATTGACAAAAATAAAACACATCAAAACTCGGGAGTCGGGGCTCGTGACGTCAGAACTCGCTAAAAATTATACCAAGACGTGACGAATTGAGAATTTTATAAACGTCGTATCTTCGTCAATTTTGGTTTAAATAACAAAAGACAAAAAATACAGGCCACTATTTGTTGATAATCAAACTGACGGACTATTTCTTTTGTTGTCTACCCTAATTATTCATGTAAGTACCCCGTTTCTGTTCATTTCAAACTCACCGCTTCAGCCTTGTCCTTGATGATCTTCTTCTTGTCCTGGATCTTCTTCAGCCGGTAGAACTCCTCACGCTCCAACTCGTCCAGCTCTGAGATGATGTACGCCAGAGTACGCTCCAATCGCGGGATGATTACTGGAACACATTTTGCATCATACATTTTCTCATATTTTGATTAGAAGAGGTGAAGAGATAACAAATATGATTACAGGTTTGGGCTGCTGAAAACAGATATTATTAAAGAAAAAACAAAATTGAGAATTAAAAAAAATTGGATTAATAATAAAATAAATAATAATAATCATTTTATTATCAGGCAACTAAGACCCATAGACAAAATACACAAAATAACATATAACAACAAGGTGGTAATCCATAGTTTTGCATTGCTGAGTCATAATCATCCACGCAAATCCTTCACGCATAGACACTGCAACAACTTTTTAATAGTCTACAAAGGTGCTCCGACAAATACGACAAGTATCAAGGTCTGAGGAAAATGGCATGGCATGGCATGACGAAACAAAACAAACAAATTGCCACATAATCTGTACTCAAATGAATTTACTACCCATACATACATTTGGGTCGGCCACCTGAAAAAATCGTGGTAGACACTATACAACTTTTGTTCTAAGATACCTTATCAGTATCAGCATCACTATAGTTAAAGAGGCCACACATAACACTTTCTTATCAATAAGATAATGCATTTTCACATACATTAAAAATCAATCAAATCATCATCAGTGAAATCAACATTGAAATCCCTCAACACTATGAAGAATAACGAGAAGCAAATGGTGAAAAGATCATGAAAAAATCTTTAAAAATTCTATAACTTGTTTTTTTTTCTAAAAAAAACATACTTTTATGCATTGACTTATTGCAGCCATGTTCAAGATTTCTTTCATTCTATTATGTTTCTTACACCTTGCATAATCAGTACACGCCAAACACGAGACAACTTTAAAAATTGCATAACAAACTTCCTACTTACTTACTGAACCGCATAGTATGTAGAAATAGTAACAAGGTTGTTTCATAGGATTGTATCAAGTTCAGTCTACCTGGGAACTGAGGGACTAAGGCCCCGTTCCCACTATGTCATGGCAAACAATTTACTGTAGGTTTTTAGTAGTCATGGACAACAGTAATTGCTTCGTTCTATATGTGAACACCTCCATGTAAATACACAAGCCACAAAAGTTAAAACTACACGATTATCTGTCATCACAACAAAGTGGGAATGCAGTCTTAGGGACTGTTTCCATGATCCCCAACTCACCGTGCTCAATTGCATTGACACGCCTGTTCGTGATCTTGATGACCTCATCCAGTGTCACGAACGACGTCTGCAGGGAGGCCAACTCAACCAGCAGTTTGACAGCACTCTGGAAGTTCTTCTTGAGCTTAGTGAGCTGCTGTCCACCTCTGGCCAGACCGGCGAGCTCGTATGTGTCAGTGCCATCAGTGTAAGACTCAAAGATTGGGAGGGTCACACCTAGAACCAGAGAGTAAGGATTAAATGCATAAATCATGGTGAATTAGTTACATGTAAGTAATAGCTTAGTAGGACTGGCTTAGTTAAGGTGAGGACGGCATGAGGCCTTTGACCTGACACATATATTTTTATGTGTCAGACCGAGGCATGAAAAAGTTAAAAAATCGAAATAATAAGGACGTTAAAAACAGATTACCCCAAGGTAGCTGGGACTTTTAACAAATAACGATAAATAGAAAACTATGGTTTTTTTTTGGTAAGTACCTATACATTTTTATTCAGTCTGGGCAACGGAAATGGGCCAATTTTTGGTTATGTCCTTTGGCATCCAAGTCATCTCCACTTAAACAAATATCAACTTAGGACACTAACTTGCAAAAAGAATACCTACATTCATACATGTCAGAGTAGATCAACTTAAAAATTTTCAAAATAACTAAGATATGAATAAGTTTTATTATGGTAACAATAAAACAGGCACAAGCCATATCATGATTCCATATAAATATAATAATTTAATCAACCTGCTGGTTCTATAACAGAATAGAATGGTTCATTTGATAACAATAGCTAATTATTAATTACTTCTACTTTTCAATACTACATTTAAATTGCATTCAATTGACTGTGATATATAAAACTGTCTTTGTTAAAACAAAACTAGTCACAATAATTCTCTCTACTCTTTATCACAGTAAAAAAAAAATATCAGCTATTCACCATTACATCTTTTCTTTTTCTTTCAATACTTCATCCATAGCCTGAAACTTCTGTAATAAAAGCCTTCTTTTATTGAGGTCAAGTGAAAAAAAAAATGCAGTACTAGGTAGTGGCTAGTTTCCAAATTCAAACAGGATTCTTTTACCCACCAGCAACATTGTCTTTCTTTGAGCGAATCTTGATTTGAGCCTTGGTTACATTTTGAAGTACCACCTGGTTGAAGTCTCCAGTTGTAAACTTAGCCTCGGCCAGAGAGAATGCTGCTTCCTTCATCACCTCACCCATAAGGGTTTTTGTCTGTAAATTGCATAAAATTCACATTACATTATGTTTGATACTTTTGGATGCCAAAGCTATTAAGGACTCTGATTTTGATTACTATCAATTAATTAACTCAATGGAGGTAGCCCTAATTTCATACAAAATCAGCGCAGTGTTGAACATGACCATATCATGACTAAAATATTATTAAACCTGACTAGATGATTAATCAATACTGAATCTTGTTTTGCAGTCAGAAAAAAAGTCACTCACCTCAATAATTTTGCTGAGAATCAGACGGAACCTCACTTGGAGGGCGTCAGCCTTCTTCTTCAGGAGACCATGGCCTTTCTGTGCACCAGCCAGACGAGCCTTGATCAACATCTGAGCACTACAACCAGAACAGATTACATAGTGAGACAGGCGTAAATGGAACGCAAAAGTTAACACAATTATAAATTAACTAACCAATGTTAATATAAACATAACTTACCCCCGAGAAGGGAAAATCGCTAATCTATCTTTTCCCGACATATTGATTTAGGAAAATATTTGGCGTGTTATCCCGTTTTCAGGACTTTTTTACTCCCAAACCTAAATCACCTGATGACAGAAGACAAGTGATAAAATATTGTCTATGAATGGTCTTGTGATCTCGCTCAATGAAAGTTATCAAAATTTAGTCGATTTTTAGAATTAACACTTTAACAAAATTAAGTTTTAAAAAAGAATTAGTTCAGATGGAATAGTTATTTGAGTTAGTATTACAAGTTGGTTTACAGTTGCAATAAACCTATCTTAAATTAAATCGATTCAAACTGAACTTCTGAAGACCAAAAAGGATGCTTCTGCGTATTTTTTTATTCAATCATCAATCTTACTATCGCAGACGGAGACCCAAGCATTACCATGCACCAAACTACAAAAAAAAACAGGACTGTCAAAATTGTAGATAAAACGTCAAAAACCTTTGACAATTGTCAAAAACAAAACAGCGAGTGGAAAATGTCATCAGGCGCTATGAATTTTAATTTTTATTTATAAATAAACAAGTTAACGTGTCTTTGTCATGAACACATTCCAACTGCCTAAAACACCGAACAGAGCGTTGTTGTTTTTACCAGAGTATTCTAACTAGAATCCTATTAAATCTTTTACAATGGAAGACAGAAGCTCAACAAGTTTGTGTAGGATATGTCTACAAGATGGGGCCACACTTCCAGTATTTGAGAAGTCAGAAATAGGAGACAATATACATTCAAAACTATCCTTTTGTTTACAAGGCGAAAAAGTTTGTATTCAACTGATATTTTCTTTGACAAAACAGTACCACTTCTGGTGTTTACTAATAGATGCTCTTAATGTTACTTGCAGATAGAAGACATCACAGGATTACCACGTCATATATGTACAATGTGCAATAATACTTTAGAAACTTTATGCAATTTTATTAATAAGTTTAAAGAGTCTTGTAAAATACTAGAAAATGGTCTGTTGATTGTGAAAAAGGAGGATTACAGTTATGTTAACAATGACCTTATGACTGAAGTAGAAATAGATATTAAAAAAATAAAGGCAGAATCAAATGACCAGTCTGATGATGGCTTCGATGATTATGAGGATTTGTTACCATTGAAATTGAGCCAGAAAGTAAAAAAAGAGCCAAAACACATTAAGAATGAACAAAAATCTCAAAAAGTTAAATCTCAACACGGCAACAAAACAAACAAGATAGCATCTTCTATATTAGAAGGAAACTTTGCTTGGAATGGAGATAGATGGTGGTAATATTATTGATTGAGCTATAATTTTTTGTTGGTCACTAGCTTGTAAATGATGTCCTACTAGCTCCTTTCCACGAATTAGTAATTTCGAATATTACCTCCTTAATCCAACATACCTCTTCCTGATAGTTTAAATGATTCTAACTTGGTTTTTCTATCTGATATGGTTTTAAAAGATTCTCAAAAAAATATTTTGAAAATGAGTAAATAATGAAAAAATCTTTGTTTATTGCAGCATGAAAATTGGGCAAACAACCTTAAAAAAAGTTGTCAGCAATGATATCAAAGAACCAAAACCAAGACCACAGACTAAAATAAAACTACCAAATGTTAAGGACACCTCAGAGAAACTCTGCGACCTTTGTGGAGATGTGTTCCAAAGTACTGACAAACTTAAAAGTCATAAAAGAAGAGTACATTTTAAGAATCCTGTAAAATGCCCTAAATGTCCTCGAATTTGTGTCTCTGACTACTATTTAAAAAGACATATAAAGAGAAAACATGAGCTTCACCGAGAATTTATTTGCTCATCTTGTGGCCAAGGTTTTGCATTTAAAGGGGAGCTGACGAGCCACTTTAGAAATGTACATGACAAGCTAGAACGTCCTAAGAAGGTTTTTTCGTGCAAATTCTGTGATAAAACATACAAATGTGCAAAGTCTGTTATTATTCATGAGAGATCCATTCATACAGGTAATCAATGTATAAAAAAAAATTGTAGCAAAAGTTTTGGTTATGCACAAGTTTGCCATTAGTTTGTCATCACTGTTAATTAGATTTGTGTGCGGATTAATTAAAAAAAAAGAAAATGTTTATGCATTTTGAGAAACTGTTCCAGTCTGAAATTATTACACTAATGGTTAGACAATGTATGTAAGACTGGTTTGTTTCAGGTCTAAGGCCAGCGGAGTGTACTGTCTGCAACACCAGCTTCTATCACGAGGATTATCTAAAAGAACACATGCGGTTGCACACAGGGGAAACCCCATTCAAATGTCCTATCTGTGGTCGAGGGTATGCCCAGAGAGGGAACATGAAGAGCCATCTCCGCATCCACAGGATATCAGAACTTGATGCTCTCACTTTGAGTAAAATGAGACCGAATTACCTAAAATTGCTGAAAGTGTGAAAAATAATTTTAGCCATAAAGTAGAGCCAATAATAGATCACATTAGACATGTCAGTTCTTATTTAAGGTTACCTTTTTTGCCACTATTACAGTAAATATTATGTAATCGTAATTGAAAAATTATACACAATTGTGCAGTTCTAACTTCGAAAAACCAATAATATTTTATGCCAGCCGTTACAAGGTTATGTTGTTGTATTTTGATGAAGTGTCAAATATGGTCTATTATCCTGGCCCTACTGTAGTTTTAAACGAAGTTGTTATGTCAAAGATGTTATTTTGTTGATTGGAGGTTTTTGAATGAAGACTTTAGTCCATTTTGTCAATTTTTGTCAGAGCTTATTTACTAGATGTTTTTTGTATGAAGACAATGAGAAGTTATTTGATAAATCATTGGTTCTGGACCAACTCATTCTATTTTTTGGTCTAAAATGTTTAAAATTACATAGAAATAGAATAATGTTCATTAGATATTTGTCTCTATTTTATACACTAGTTGAATTTGATTGATGCTAATTATCACTTGCAAATGCAGAACTTATCTATTTACTCAGTTAATCTAACATAATTATTTAGAAATCTATTAAAGAGAAATATATTTATGCAATGTGTAATTGTTTACAGACACTAACACATAAAAAAAAACAGATTATTTACTCATGTTCAAAATCCACAAACTTCTTTCCAAAAAATTGGTTTAAGAGAATGTGCCAGTGTGAAGGTGCTATTACATAGAATATAAAGAATATTTGTTGGTTATTTTAAAATAATATTTATGTATGTTCTTATTCCAGAATATGTGCCTAATTTTACGATACCTAGTTTTTTTAAATATTTGTTATTGTTAACACCTAATTAATGTTGCAGCTAAGTTGATTGATAGTCTCTTATAATATATCATCAAGAAAAGATTTAAATTCGACCTTTTGAACGCCATTACGTGACAAGCAAGCGCGTGATCTGTACGCCAATGACACAAATATGTGACAAAATAGTAGATGAAATTTTGGCTTGGCGTGGAGGGCACGCGCGAGCGTTTATGCTGTGGCGGTCAAAAGGTACCTAATGTTTTTGTTGATATTTCCAGTAAAATTGTGGTTTGGCGAGAAGGGCACGTTCGTTTATGCCCTGTTGTTTAAAAGGTTAAAATGAAGCACAATATTACTGACATGTTTTTTGCATTGTTAAAACCATGTTACATGTTTTTTGCATTGTTAAAACCAATAATAATGTTGAAATAATAATTGTTAAGACTATTAATAATGTTTCTTTCTACTTTAAAAATACTTTTTATATTTAAATAAGTGCAATAAAGGGTTGTTTTCTGTTAAATGTTAGAGAATAATAAGAAAAAAAAAAGTCTCGTTTTCATTTTCTTGAAAATATAATTCATGTAATATATTTAGTTTTATTTTTTTATAACAAACAATCAAATATTAAGAGGAGAATGGACCTTGAAGTATAGGGTATCTGCTCCGAGGTCCAATAGCCATACGATCATTAGCTAAGTACATAATTTAAATGAGTAACAAGATAAGTAACTAACACAACTTTCGGCAATTGGAGTTTGAAGTTATTGGCCTAAATTGGTGACTATTTGAGCACCGAAGTTAAAATTTTCTGGGTAACCAATAGCAATAAGGCATGCCTCATTGGAGAGCTTTGCAAACTCAAAATCCGTTTTCGGAACGTATGGACCTATTAAGTGACTAGTTGGACACCGGAGTTAGGATTTTCAGGTAAGTAAAAAGTAAGATACGGATAGAGCTTTTCTAGGAGAACCGTTGCCAGTAACATGACTTTCGTCAAGTCATAGTATGTTCGGAATTGTTGACCTAAATGTATTCTCATTGGGCACAGAAGTTAATATTTTCTGGGTGACCAAAATCAATAAAATATATACCTTTCGAAAGAGCTTTTCAATGTGAACATTTACTACTATACCTACCTACAGATTTACTAATTCGCAGTCTGTTCAGTTTTATTGATCTTGTAGTTGTTTGGTCACAGAACTGTAGCTCCTCTGCGAATCGGGATCGTGAAGAGTTGTCAAAGCAAGATATATTCTTCATGGAGAGATCGCTATGGGGCGCTGGCGCAGAACTAACGTTCTGTCCAACCTATTGTTACCGTAAGTATTTCTTCCTAAAACCGCATTTAAGATCTCGATGTTTTGAAAAGGACGTTTAATAGGCTTATAATATGATGTTTTAAACGAACAGTATTGATGACAGTTGTCATATTTAGAGCTCTTGTTGCTCCTTTATGACTGCATTGAGAGAACACGTTATGATAATAAATGTTCTTCATAAAGACATCTACCCATTGGTACACATCTTAACGGTATTAGGCGCAAGGGAAAATGTGCCCATTCTCCTTTCTTTTAACATTTAAATGACATTGTGATATCGGGTGATGCCGCTCCTGCTCCTATCAGATAACCTGAAAAAGAAGAAACATTTGTTCAAGCAAAATTAATTATTAAATAATTAATTTTGCTTAATTAATTAATCACATTTAAAAGTTAGGAATCAAATTTTGATTCCTAACTTTTAAATGTGATTAATTAACACCGGGATAAAATATCCTATATTTTATGCTAACCCATTGCCCAAAAAAACTTTATTTTCACATAGTACTTAAATTTAATTAATAAATAAAAATTGTCAAACCCGCTAGATTGTAATCTATCTAGCCAGATAGTAAACTCTCGAAAGATTGTCAAACGAACAGACGAAAACAGATATACTAATACTTATACCACAGATATTATAATACTTCGTACAGATACCCAATCCCATACAAAGAAATGACACCTCCCTAAGTCAGGTTATCGCTCCGGTTATACTCTTTCCTTCATTAAATCAACAGATGGCAGCTCCAGCGTATCACTAATTGCCACAGATTGGAGTTTTACAACGCCATCTTGGAGTTCACCTCGATACTGGGTTGTTTCGATACTATGTGGCATTCCATTTACTAGATGGCGCTGTTTTATACAGATTCTTACCATCGCCGTGCGTTCAAGGACGAGTAGATAATAACAATACAACAAAAAATGTCGGCGAAACATATTCCTTTGTGTTAGTGAGTTCGCAATATTCACGCTTCATGTGTTTTTGAGTATTTCTCTACTTAAGGTGGATGCTCAAGGGTAGCCCGCGAAATTCAAATTTTCTTACGTTTTTTGCAATATTTGCAGGCCAGTGCTAGTTTGTATGTTGATGAAAATATCGTTCGAGGCTGTAAGATATATGTAAATAAAAAGGCAAAGTTGAAACTCTGCAAACAACAAATTATACCGCGGCCCCGGAACATAAAGGGCGAGGAAGGAACATGGATGGGTTTTGATTTCCCATCTAAAAATTGTATCAACTGGTCTTGTCATTATCTAGCCCTGTATGGAAGCAGAATTGGAAAGAAATATTGGTTTGGAAGTTATGAGCGTATCATTTTTGGGCGCAAATAAGTAACGTACCTATATAGTATGAAAACGAAAAAAGGGATACAGTACAGGGATAGATTAGTTATTAAAAATTTCAAAATAACTTTCGTTTGAACAGATACATCCAATAGATAATTCATGATTACCAAAGGTCTGCATAGAAAATTTCGCGCGCCCGTTTTAGTTGTAAATCGCTGCAAGTTGCCTCCCCGGTCAGTGGGGAGGACGAGAGGCACGTAACGCGTGTGTGTGGGTGCACACATCCTTGGTTTTGGCCCGCGCGTGGTTTTGTTTGCTATCGTAGGTACGAGTATGGCTTGAACTATAGAATCCGATATTTCTCTATTGATAGTTCGTGTTGAATTTAGAATTTGTCTCTAATTTTACTGAACCTGTCTTTGGACTTTGGATTCCGATTTGATATTGATTTACGGGCGGCGTTTAAATTTGGACTTGTTGCGTCAGTGAAGTGATCTTCAGCAATTCAAGAAATTATGGGTAAGTGGAATCTTTTATTTTACTTTGTAAAATTCATGAGGGCACATGACGTGACTTTTATCAACAGTAGGTTTGACGAAAAAAAAAATTGTGCGTCAGGTAGATTTAAAAAAATATTTGACCCGTATTTTTCTAGAAGATACGACGCTTTTAACATTCTCAATACGTCACGCCTAGGTATAATTTTTAGCTAGTTCTGACGTCACGAGCTCCCACTCCCGAGTTTCGATGCGTTATATCTTTGTGAATATTCATTGATTTACAAAAACAAAAAAATATGTGTCCATTATTTTTAAATACTTTAACTGACGGACTCAATAGATTTGCAATTTTTTGATACTGTCGTCATGCCTATTCTAATGTTTCACGCGCATTTTACAATTATAAAGTACCGACTGCCTACATCTTTATTTAAAAAATGACTACCTTTTGTTTGTGTTCAATGCTGAAGCCGGGCGAACTAAAGCTGCTGTAGGTACTTATAATAAAATTTGCGTTAAAACTTTTGTGTAGGACAAAAGTTTGTGGCAGCATGTTGTGATAAAATTTAAAGCAGGTAGTAATTATAAATATCTACTTACTTTTGACGCAATAACATGATGAAAATCTGTACTTCTATACTAATATTATGAAGCAGAAGAGTTTGTTTGTTTGATTGTTTGGTTGAACGTGCTAATCTCAGGAAGTACTGGTTCGAATTAAAAAAAACTTTTTGTGTTGGATAGTCCATTTATCGAGGAAGGCTTTAGGCTATATACCATCACGCTACTATTATAAGGAGCGAAGCAGGAATGAAAAATGTGGCAAAAACGGGGATTTTTTTTTCTTTCGTTTTTCTCTCTTATGTGACGCAGACGAAGTTGCGCGGGTCAGCTAGTTATATTATAGAGTCCAACTATTGGACTGCGCGGCGCCATCGCGATGCCATTCGTTTCGCTTAGAATGATATTTTCAGTCTCGAGTAATTTTAATTATGTGATAACTTCAACTATTCATCCAAATGATATGCTATAAAGGTCATTTTAAATATAAATTCAATCATCAAGGTAATGCACATGTACTTATATTTTGGTTATGGATTAATACTGAATAGAGGAAAACGGTTTGGCAAAGTAGGTCATATTTTTAAGATAAAAATGGTTACTTAGAGTTTATACTTAATATATCTCCTATGGTAAACTCTATGGTGTTATTATACATAGATATACTTATTATGTTATTACGGACTTTTCTCTCGCTTTTTATAAGTCTTTTTACCATAGTTTTGTAAAATGTAACAACGGTTAGCCAGTGTACGCCATGAAAGATCCCGGAAATTGATACTATTGACGACTTGATCACGAAATATTGATTGTGTGTGTGTAAACACCTTCCTCATATCTCACTCTGTCTTTTTGTAAAAACCGCATGAAAATACGTGCCTCAGTTTTTGAGTTAGCCACGGACAGACAGACAAAAGACAGATGCGGCGGAGACTTTGTTTTATAAAACGCAGTGATAGTGATCATTTCTAAGTCGGCGTTTTCTGTTATGAACGAATAAAAAAGTTTTGGCAATATTTGCGATAGACTCGCTTCCGACACTCACAAACTCGGCCCGACGAGTGGCGGAAGCGACTACGAGTACTACTAAATTAAATTGTAGTTAGTAATTTTGCTTCGGCATTGTAGTATATTTTGGATAGATTTGATTTCTTACAGAATAATCTTTTGTGTTACAGAGGCAAATAAGGATAAACGTATGGGCGAAAAGACCAGCCTATGGCCAAGTATCGCTCGCAAAAACAGGTGCAGAGTAAAAGGAGTTTTTAAATGCTAATAAAGAAAATATTCCAGCAACTAAGACTTTTTCTGAATCGTAATTTCTTTTTCGTGTAAACCTAATTAAACGACGATACGAACGGCGTAGCGGTAGTGAGACTGCCTTACGTTCTTAGAGTCCCAGGGTTCGAATCCCGGTAGGAGCAAATGTTTGTGTGATGAGCATGTACTTACATTATTTACAAAATAACACATTTTTTTATTTGATGAACCAACACCAAGCCTCACAGTCAAATAAAAAAAAAATCGAATCAATGAAATGATTTGTTGATAATAACAATATCTACCTACATTATTCAATGTATAATAATGTTCACACTTTAGCAAGAGAACTCATTGTCACGTAGGCAAAGTCGCAGGTAAGTATTAAGGTAGGAGCTTGACCATTCATAATAACAACTCGGTAAATTGGGTGCATATTTATTACGTTTCACACAGTGATAATCCTAAGTTCTAACACCTATTTGTTTGAGTTCATGTTGTCATTCAAACATGAATCACACGACCGCCCGCGCTGTCAATTCTTCAATGAAATCACGCATACATGTATGCCTCACTCAGCGTCAGGACACAGATTAGTGCATATGTGTACACGCACTAGCTCCTTACTGCTCACCACAGCGTCTATCCCTTTCGCTCGTGATGTCGGATGATGAGATGGAGAGTCAAGAATTGACATTGACAGACAGAGTAACTACCTACTTCTAGAACGTTTCGTGTTATGTAGTTCCGGGTTTAGTAAAAATGAGAAAAATATGTAATTATTTAGCTTGGAAATGTTAAAAGATTTTTTAAATTTCTATAAACAGTAAAACATTTATGTTGTTTTAAAGTTTAAATTGAATTAAAATGAAACAACTAAACGTAATTCAGTTACGATTGTGGTAATGTTGAATGTGACAAATTGAGTAAAACGCCATCTACTGCAAACAGGTCTAAAGAAGATGATCTACAGATGGCTGACTTTTGACAACTTTATCAATCTGCGGGTACGAATTATGTAAAAGGCTTTCTTTATCTATTTTGTTGAAATAACGTGATAAATGAGCGAAAATAGATAGATTAGCGTTAGACAAGGAACTTTTGATTTTTGCTAATCTTATTTCTTCCAAAATCTACCGTATAACGCATTTTAGTGATTGTTAATTTCATTACTGCTACCTATGCTGCCATCTATTGTTTTTTTTCAAGACTATTTATAATTTGTTCTAGTTGAGACCCCATGCTTATACTTAAAGATACCTTTTTTTTTTTAATAAATCAGCAGTTCCATACATTTTGTAGAGTTAATGCGAACATAAATTGTAGGGAACAGCACATTTTTTTCGAAAATTCGAACCTGGGACCCTAAGAACGTAAGGTAGCCTCTCACTTCCGCTGCGCCATTCGGGTCGTCAAATAATATAAGCATGGTTATAATATGTAGGTATATCAACAATTTGCGGGTAATTAGTAGTAATATTAATACATACTCTTTCAAAGATGAAGATATTTCTTTAAAATACTTCAGTTTTTCCTCTTCAATACTTGTCAAATAGTTAATTTTGTTCATCTCTATTTCTTTCAGTCTTAATTCCTCTCCTTTTAGCTTCAACTCTATCGCCCTCAGTCTTAACTCTTCAGTCTTCTGCTGAACTCTTTCTTTTTCTATTTTTAATGTTGATCTCACTTTATATTCTTCTAAGGACATTTTTCTTTTCTTAAATGATTTATCAGAAGCTGTGAAAAAAATCGTAACAATTTATAGATATATCAGCCTGTTATAAGCCAGAAGTGGGACAGGCGTAGACAAAACAAGAATATTCTAAGGTGCATGAGCGATGGGGCAGATTACGTTAAAAATTAAAAACAAATCTAGATTCAACCATTCATAGTACAATCTTATCTCGATATCGATAGAATTAATTTATTAATAGGCTACCTACGTAATATTACTTTATGGTGTGTGAGCATTCTAGGGGAGGGGGGGGGGGGGGGCAGCTGCCCGCCTTACTTCGCTTCTGGGTCACAAGACCCAGACCGACTGCCTCTACCGCACCGGTAGACTACCACATCAGACCAGATGGGCAGTAGCTTTTGTAGAGCAGTGGTGATGAAAAAAGCGAAATTCGGGACGCTTTTTCTCGTGAATAGCGCCAAACTATCAGTCAGGGGTAAACATGATCGCGGACCTGCGCATCATGGGTCTTGACGACACGATCACCGAGGAGGAGGTTGTGGCCGCCGTCGCTAGGTCCGGGGGGTGCTCTGCCGAGCAGGTCAGGGCGGGCACCCTACGTCCGGATCCTACGGGCATGCGAACCGTAACGGTGAGCTGCCCTGTGACGGCGGCAAAATCTATCGTGGAGGGCCGAAGGCTTCTGGTGGGCTGGGTTTCGGTGCAGGTTAAGCTGCTGGAACCCAGGCCTCTGAGGTGCTACCGCTGCCACGTGGGGCACCACGTGTCAGTGCGGTGCGCTTCGGAGGTTGACCGCAGCGGTCTCTGCTTCCGCTGCGGTCAGCCCGGCCACGTGTCGGCGACCTGCAGCGCTGCGCCGCACTGTCCTGCATGTGCGGCGGCTCGCGAACCGGCCGATCACAGCGCCGGGGGCAAGGCCTGCACAGCGCCCGCCAGGACCAGAGCCAGAGGGAGAGGTAGGCCCTCCGCCACCTCCGCTAACGTCACCGTCGCGACCGCCGCTGCCGCTTCTGCGACTGACACAGCCGCTGCCGCTGTCGCCACCGCCGTCGCCCCGAGCACGGCAAGTTCGCCTGCGGAGGGGCCCTCACAGGGGGCCCGTGGGGAGGAGGCGATAATGGAATGCCAATAACGGCACCATTACGCTTCCTCCAGGCGAACATCAACCACTGCGCCTGTGCTCAGAATCTGTTGCTTCAGAGCATGGCGCAGTGGTCGATTCACATCGCTGTGGTCGCTGAGCCGTACTTTGTCCTGCCCAGAGAAGACTGGGTGGCGGACCTTGACGG
Source organism: Xestia c-nigrum (assembly GCA_916618015.1). Lineage (NCBI taxonomy): Eukaryota > Metazoa > Arthropoda > Insecta > Lepidoptera > Noctuidae > Xestia > Xestia c-nigrum. The sequence goes on from OU745264.1 coordinate 6,584,574, forward strand.
CTCAGTGATCATAGTATCATCGGCCGCCGCCGGTACCCCGACCCTTGAAAACGTCAGGAGGGGTCGGGGGTGCGTAGCAGCACGGTTCGGGGAGATCGAAGTGGTTGGAGTATACTTCTCCCCGAGCCGAACTCTCGCCGAGTTCCACAACTCTCTCGCAGAGTTGAGTGTCGTCGTCGGAAACCATTCCCTCCCCGTGCTTGTCCTCGGGGACTTCAATGCCAAGAACTTGGCTTGGCGTTCTCGCTGTACAGATGTGCGGGGAAGGATGGTGGAGGACTGGGCCCTGGAGAAGGGCCTGGACGTCCTTAATCGGGGTTCTGTTCCCACGTGTGTGCGGATGCGGGGCGAGTCGGTGGTGGACATCTCGTTCGCTAGCCCCGCTCTGTCGCCGCGTGTCGTTGACTGGCGTGTCATGGAGGGGGTGGAGACATATTCCGACCACCGGTACATCCGGTTTGACGTCTCCACCCAGTCCTCGAGCGCGCCGGTCCAACAGGCCCCGAGTGGTCCGCGTTGGGCGCTGAAGCAGCTGGACCGGGAGCTTCTCCTGGAAGCCTCGATCGTGCAGGCCTGGGTGACATCACCGGACAGGCCTGCCGACGTTAATAGCGAGGCAGAGTGGTTCCAGGAGGCCATGTCCGACATTTGTGACGTGGCAATGCCCCGAGTCCGGCCAGGAAGCGCCCGACGTCAGGTGTACTGGTGGTGGCGCGAAATAACGTCTCTACGCGAGGCGTGCGTTGAAGCGCGGCGCCTGTACGCCAGGCATCGCAGGCTCCGCATCCGCCCGCCGGATGCGGCAGCCATTGAGGCGGAGCTGTACGAGGGATACAGAGCGGCGAAGACCGCCCTCCGGGACGCTGTCCTGCGGGCCAGGGAACTGGCCCGCTCGGAGATGCTGGAGACTCTCGACAGAGATCCGTGGGGGCGCCCTTACAAGATGGTGCGGAATAAACTCCGCACCTGGGCTCCCCCGCTGACGCAGAGTCTCCGGCCAGAGCTCGTGGAGGACGTGGTGAGCGCTCTGTTCCCCTCGCGGGGGGAACATCCGCCCCCGCCTATGGCTCCGCCACCTGCGGTGCCGGAAGAGGACCCAAGCGACGACGACGACACTCCGGAAGTGACTGGGGTAGACCTGAGAGTGGCGGTAGGAAGGCTCAAGGCCAAAAACACCGCCCCGGGACCCGATGGCTTGCCTGGCAAAGCCTGGGTCCTGGCCTCGGATGCGGAGGCTCTCGGGCCCCGACTGAAAGGGCTCTTAAGCGCATGCTTGGAGAGAGGCCAGTTCCCGCTTCGTTGGAAGACGGGGAAACTGGTCCTCATCCAAAAGCCGGGGCGCCCTGCGGACTCTCCGTCTGCATTTCGGCCCATCGTGCTGCTCGACGAGGTGGGCAAGCTCTTTGAGAGAGTAATTGCAAACCGCCTCGCCGAGCACCTAGAGGGGATGGGGCCGAATCTTGCGGAGAACCAGTTTGGTTTCCGCAAGGGGCGCTCTACAGTGGACGCAATCATGCGCGTGAGAGCCCTCACGACGGGGGATGCGATATCCCGGGGCGGAGTCGTCTTGGCGGTGTCTCTCGACATCGCCAACGCCTTCAACTCCCTGCCCTGGAGCTGCATCAGGGAGGCACTCCGGTATCACCGGGTGCCGACCTACTTCCGTCGTGTGGTCGTGGACTATTTGACGGACACGGCCGTCATCTACCCCAGTCGCTGCGGAAATTGGAACCGGCGAGAGATGTCGTGCGGTGTCCCACAGGGATCGGTTCTGGGACCGCCCCTGTGGAACATCGGTTACGACTGGGTGCTGCGCGCGGACCTCCCTAGTGGAGTCAGCGTCGTCTGCTATGCAGACGACACCCTGGTGCTGGCACAGGGGAGGTCGCACGAGGCGGCGGCCGAAACTATGACACGCGGGGTTGCGATAGTCGTTGACAGGATCCGGCAACTGGGTCTCGAGGTGGCACTGCACAAGTCCGAGGCCATGTGCTTTCATGGGCCTCGGAATGCGCCACCGTCGGGATCCATGCTGACGGTAGGAGGGGTATCCATCGGCGTCGAGTCGACGTTGAAGTACCTAGGACTCGTCCTCGACAGCCGGTGGAACTTCGTGGAGCATTTCCGACGTTTGGCCCCCAGGCTGGAACGGACAGGGGCTGCCTTCAGGCGGCTCCTGCCCAACCTTGGGGGGCCGAACGCCTCCTGCCGTAGGCTCTACGCGGGAGTCGTGCGGTCCATGGCTCTCTACGGGGCCCCAGTGTGGGCGCGTTCGTTGAAGCGGCGTGCCGCTCACTATCTGAACGCGCCCCAAAAAGTGGTGGCCGTAAAGATGGTCCGTGGGTACCGCACGATCTCTCGCGAGGCGGCGGGCCTGCTTGCCGGATTGCCGCCGTGGGATCTGGAGGCGATAGTCCTCGCGCGCCTGCATGAGTGGCGCGCGGAGGTACTACGCCGGGGGGAAACTACGCTGCCGCGGCAAATTGCCGCTCAGTGGACTGACCTCCGGCGCGATCTCATGGCGACATGGAGAGAGCGACTGTCGCAACCCCGTGCAGGGCACGCCACGATAGTGGCGGTAAGTCCCCTCTTTGAGGAGTGGCTAGAGAGGCGCCACGGCGTCCTCACCTTCCGCCTGACGCAGGTCCTCACCGGACACGGATGTTTCGGGAGGTACCTGCACCGAATCGGGCGGGAGGAATCGTCCGGGTGTCTCCACTGCGAGGATCGAACGGAGGACACGGTGGAGCACACGGTGGAAGTCTGCCCTGCGTGGGCGGAGCTCCGCCGTGTCCTCGTGGCGGCGATCGGCGGCGGCGACCTCTCGCGTCCGGCCCTGGTTCAATCCATGGTCCGGAGCGAGACGGAATGGGAAGCCGTCGCCTCCTTCTGCGAAGCAGTCATGCTAGCGAAGGAGGTGGCGGAACGAGAGAGGGAGAGATCCTCTCTTCCCGGCCGCCGCGAGAGACGCAACGGGCGTCGGGGGCCACGTGGTGGCTACCGGCCACCGTAGATGCGGGCCTGTGGACGGTTGGCTATGGGCTAGCTAGCCGTCCGGCCGTCTAACGACGACGACAGGCCGTGTCGACGGCGCGTTCGTGTTCCACGCGCGCCTCAAACAGATGTCAGCAAAAAGAGAGCGGCCCGCAAGGGCCGAAGCCTGCCGGGGTTGCGGGCCTGTTCGAAAGAGATACCGCGGCCCCGGAACGTAAAAGGCGAGGAAGGAACATGGATGGTTTTTAGTCAGTAAGAGTCTGACACTCCCTCCCGCTCCGCCCAGAGTGGGGGGGGGTCATTTGATGATTTCCCATCCTTAAAAAAAAAAGAAAAGGGGTAAACATGATGGTAGGTAAAAAGCATTCGGACCATATTTCAAATGAATCAGAAAGTTGCTAATTCCAAATCGTAACATAACTAGTAATTTATTTTATACGGCACTTCGTCCGCGAAAATTTTGATAGCTCAATTAATTTGCATGATATTAAATATAATGTATAGCTTATGTTCCTTGCTAAAGATCAAGCTTTTCAATGGTGAAAGTAGTTCTTCAGTTAAATCGTAACAAAAAACAAAAAATGTTTCCTCTTCATGATGTTAGTTTAGATATTATATCTACACTGATATTAAAGTAAAGATTTTGAGACTCGGAAAGAGGCAGACGTCTAATGTATTACCTGTTGGTTTAACTTTAGAGCCGTAATCTGATGATTCATCTGGTTCTTCCTCTTCTAGTTTATCATCTGAAATCAAGATATTTTTTTATGATAACTTGGACCATCAAACGATTGTCTATGCCTACAATGCCCCCACGCGTGTGTTAGAGATACATTTTGTTTTCACGCAATTAAGGTAGAATACAGGGTCAAACCAAATTAGCGAGCGAAACTTTACAGACTTGATGGACCGTGACAACGTGAAAAACGTCAATCTTTTGCTGCATAATGAGGGATTTTCTATTATTGATCGAAGGGGATTTTCAACTTTTCCCTAGTCGCTGGATAGATGGCGCTGATTTGGGTATGTTACTGCAACAAACAGAACGTCACATAATTTCACTTGGACCTAATCGTTTTCGTTGTCAGTCAACAAGCGTATGTGACGTGTGTTGTTTCAAGAGTTTTGGCTTTGGCACCTAGTAACGTAGTCAGTTCAAAGTCATCTACCGAGTTTCTCAAAAAAGAAAACCTCTCATTGTTGTGTGTATATTTTTGCCTGCTACTGATTGCACATGATATATTTTCTATCAAATCACACCTAATTAAAAAAAAAAAACTCTGGACATTACACACAGTACCATCAAGTGACACATTAAGCAGGGCTTGTGTTGTGGACACCAGATAGTTGATATACTACATTATATACTTTTTGTTTGTAAAACATACTTATTGTAAACATCCATGACACCTCATCACAATAACATTTCTCCTAGCAAGGACCCTAAGAACATAAGGCAGTCTCACTAGGTACCGCTACGCCATTTGGGTCATCAAATAAAATCGCTACATAGTCAAAGTCCCTGTATATGTTATGTAATATATAAGTACCTTGTAAAACATCATCAACATCACAGAATTTACTTTCAACCCTATCACAGCAGTCTATTGACTTGTGTTCTTCTTCCTCCCCAATTTCAGAAATTGTTTTGTCTTGAGAGAGGATGTCTCCTTCACCATAGTTACTATTTAAGAACTCCACTCGAAATTCATCTGGTGATTCTAGTATCTCCTCTTTGCTTGCTACCTGTAAATCAATAACATAAAGAACATTTAAATAATTTATTTTAAGGAATAGAAAACACAAAGGGGGAAATGCCAGAGTGCGATGAGCTTATATGGTTGTGTAGATTATTTCAAGGATTATAACTCTGTAAAGCTATATTTGTTATGGTTGCGAATCATATTTTATTAATTAAACACAATTGCATCTATTGCGTCTTTTTTGTATACTATAAACTATTGACATCGCTTATATCAGTTTGCACAAGCATTAATTTGTGCATGTTTCTTTGAACCTGTACAATTAGTACAGATATAGAGCAGAATAGTAGTAATATCACCATGTAAGGATTATGGTTTCTGTAGTCCGTAAAGTGGGATATGGGAATGTGAGCCATGGCGGTCATTATCCCAACCTATTTTCACATTGCCACTCACTAGTGTCAACTTGATCAGCAGACATCTTGTTACCATTTCCAAAGTTAAGGTGTCTTCCTTATCATCAAAAGGGTAGTTTATTAATTTCAAAAGCCTGAGTTCTAAATGGGTTAGTTTAGGCGTCGGTTGTTCAATGGAGTAGCTCTTTCTGCTTAGCAATATGTTGGCTTTTTTCTTTGTTTTGTTCTTCCAGTCAGCCCACATCTGGAATTAAGAATATTTGATCCATTACTTAAAACTTAAAATTATTTTATTGTAAACCAAAATTATTGGTAAACTGCTATTTTACTACATTTCTAATTCTTGGGGACAATGGTGGTCTTATTGCTAATAGTGATATTTTCTAGACAATCTTTGGATGAACTAAAAAATCTTAAATATTTTTTATACAAGATGATGTTCTCAAAATCTGGATCACTACATATTATAAAATAAAGTCCCCCGTCACATCTATATCATGTCTGTTCGCAATAAAATCAAAAAGTCCTAAACCGGTTTTCATGCTGTTTTCATCAATGGATAGAGTGGTTTTCGAGGAAGGTTTTATAATATTAATTTGTATGTGGGCGAAGCCATAGCTGAATGATATATAAAGTTAAGAGTCATAGTTTATTAAGAGCTACACCCATGGGGGACAAAGACAGGACATAACATAACACCTGTATTAAACCTGTGCGTAAACAGGTGGTTTTGGTACATACAATCAAGTTTCACTTGTGGGCACATGAAAATGCTAGTGTTTGACAAATTACAGAGGAATCAAAGCTCTTATCTTCACAGAATCTTCATGGCATTGTTTTTGGTCTAGTTACATGCTTCTGTTATAAAAACAGGCTTACTTTACACCATTTCCAAGTATTTTTAAAAGCACCACCTTCGACAGCGTTCATTTGAAAAGCGATACGTCTCCAAAAGTTCTGCTTGTTCGTATTGGTGTACATTACTCTGCCATCGACCAGTACACCATCCTCGCTAAGCAGGTCGAGTAATTTCTTCATCTGATTTTGGCTTACACGACTCATGTTACTCATGGTTTTTTTTTCTTTTTGAATTAAATTACAAAATACCGGGTAAGACCTAAGAATTTCTGAATTTAAACTTAGCTGTTATGTAGCCGACATAACAGCTAGCCTATAAATTATTCCACTGTGGTTAATTTATTTTTATCATCCTCACAAAATATTTTGATTTGGAATGGAATAATTATTATTCCAAACACCATCGCATGGAATTTCATTTCATTTTACGACTTCAAAATCAAATGTTATTTTTATGAAACAGATGGCAATAGTCCTAACATGGTCTAACAAGTGCGAGTAAAAAGGATAGCATCCTTGAAAAGCTACATATTGCTTTCTTTTTTTATAAGGTATGGAACGCCAATGGCAATTTGACAGTTTGCTGTCAATGATAGTGTCGTACTGTCGTCCTTTTTTCGACTATAATACTGGCAACGGTGGTGTATGTGAAACTGACTAATAAGATCTTAACATACCATATACTCAGAAATAAATAAATCTTATCTTATCATGTAGTGCCACTCCAAGCAATGAGTTACAGAATTTTAATCATCACAACCCTCCAAGTTCATAATGGTCGAGAAACGATTTCAAGCTTGAAAGTCATTCCTCGACCTTTATGGGATCAAACTCAAACTCAAATCATTTATTTCAATTAGACCATTACGGCACTTTTGAATGTCAAAAATACAAAACTAAATCAAAGCTACAGTCACAGTCACAAGGCATAATAACTTGAGAAAGTACTGTAGTTGCCCTGTTCCCTAGCGTAGATCTCTATGGAGAAGAACGGGCAAGAAACTCCATGGACACTCTTTTCAATCAAAGTATTGTTACAAAATCTTGGTTACATCATTCATGTTGTGATTATACATAATAATATATGTGAGAACGATGTAGAAAGACGTGCACATTAAGAGCGTCCAGAGAAAAGATTAAATTAACTTAAAAAAGAAATAAATTAAAATTAACCGTGGCAGCTGAGAGTTGACCAGTCTCAATTGACAGCGCCCGTTCACGAACATGACGTATGTATCAGCACCATTCAACTCGACCATATTGAAGGGAATTAAATGACCCGACACACCCGCCACCATCACCGAGACATTTGAGTGAGCATGACATTCTCTCAGCCGCCAGGGCATATTCAAGTAAAAAAAAAGATAACTAAATGTAAAATGGTGGCTTTACAATACATAGAACTCACACATGTGGTATGCAATTATATAATATTAAGAGATGGAATCTATACAATGCAAGGATATTTTTACAATCTTCTGCAGCTTCCACAATAACATGACTAGTTTGCTCCTATGGTTGTGGAGCAGGACCGGCATTGAGCCAAGCATTTTTATCATCAATGTAATCCCCCAACTTATAATATGCTTGACTACATAGTGTGCGTTTTACACAAGATTTAAATTTCGTCTCATTCAGTTGTAGAATGTGGGGAGGTATTTTATTGTAACATTTTAAACAGTACCCCATGAAAGAGGAATCAACATACAACCTGGTTTTGGCCTGCAAACTGTAAGTAGTAAATCAATCATTCTTCTCTACAGCTTTTTCCTCTACGACCTTCTGGATCCAGGCCCCTTATTCACAACCATTCGACTCGCTTCCGAACCGAATCGAACGTCTCAGATATCGACAGTGTTGCCAGTATGATTTCCCAATAAAGTACGGCCGGCTTTCTGAAAAGGTACGGTTTTTAACTTCAAGGTACGGTTGAGTCGGGATACTTCTGCAAGAACTAGATCAGTATTTTTTTGTTTTTTTCTTCTTCCTTTTGGCTGTCTGCGACCATAGGTTGAAATAAAAGCGATAGGGAATCGAATATTCAAATATATGGTAAAGTAGAACATTATTACCGATTGCCAACATCGAACAAATTCATTTGTAAATCAATTATAGAATGAAGTAAAGTCATTAAATTCGTTAATCATGCAATGATTAATTATTTTTTAACTTCTCATGCTCTAAAAGTACGCCGTTATAGCCCTACGAAGCGGGATTAAAGTGACCGTTTATTCCTTAGGGAGTAAAAAGTAATTTAAAAATGGAACGATCTTTTACTCTGAAACATGGTCACAAAAGAGTAACTTATCAAAGGTTTTATTAAAATGTCGAATTGACATGCAAATAGAAAGTGGTTTATTGAAAAAAATAAAAAAGGAACTCTTCAACGCGAGAAAAAATTATGGTTGTTTGTGTGCATCGTTGATTTTGAAAAGCAATGCCACTGTTGCTAGCCGCTGCAGTAATGTAGGTACTAATTATCTGTGGAGTGTGGATCATTTTCATTGCAAAAATGTTGGGAGTTTGTGTTGTGTTTTCAATGGTTAGTCTGTGACTGAACTGATAGAAGAAAAAACTGATCGCTCAATTCAGAATTTTTGTCGAGTGTAAATTTGTTCAGTTTTAAATGACTATTTTTCTCGCACTCGAAGTGAAACGTACAGTTTGCACCTCGAGACTAAACGCCAATATAATATACCCTCGCTTTCATTACCTCCCTCGCAAGCTCGGGAGTCAAACCACCTCGGATATAGGTATAATGGCTTCGTTTAGTCCCTCGTTATAAAATATACTATTTTTGATAATAATTTATTTATCATAGGAATAATGTGATGAGGAAGTTCAGATATGAAGCGGTATATAATTATTCTCCATATTTAAAGGAGCAAAAAGTATTGTTTTATTTTGTTGTTTTAAACAAGTGTGCATAATTCTGTTGTTTACGCACCTGTCAGAAGCTTGTGACGAAATTACAATAATTTTGTTTAGTTGATAGCGGTAAAATTTTGATGTAATTTGATATTTTTAGGTCTAAAAAGACTTTGTAAATCGAAGTTCGAATCAATCGCAACTCGAAGAAAAAAAAACTGATCTAGTTCTAGCAGAAGTATTCCGACCCGTACGGTTTTGCTAGAATTTTGTAAAATATAAATGCTATAGTCTACTCATATTCTACAGCGTAAACAAGTGGTTTGTCAAAAAAATTATAAAAATAATGTTTTAGGAACTAAGATAGTACTTTGTGTCCATATTTTAGTATCAAATGTGACAGAAAGTTGAAGAACGTATGAGTCTCATTATTTTCTATTACTTTCTCGACAGACTGTAATCGTAAAATAATAATTTAACTTACCACGAGCTTATTTTTATCGAGTTTATATTTTTTTACCCTTTGTAGTGAAAATAAATCACTATTATAGAAAAGGTACGAAAAAGGTACGGACTACACTGAGGTACGGTTGTGGTACGATTGTGTGATGAATAGTACGGAAAACCGTACTTTTTGGTACGGTCTGGCAACGCTGGATATCGAAGATGTCCTTCAAACGCTATTCACAAATCCGAAAACGAATAATTTTGACAGTTCAATTCGATAAGAAGACTCGAATCTTTCCGACAGCTGTTTGCTATCGGGAGTCATATCGAACAAAATTTAAACGAAGAAATAAACCATATTTCTAGCGTATTTCAGTAAAATAAAAATATTAAACTTTTTAAACACTGCCTGAAGTAAGTTAATGAAGTTTTATTATTGTCTGGTGTTGTTTATGTTTTATAAGTTGTTTTATTGACCGAATTTTAATGATGTATCCGCATATTTACATAAAATCTTATGTGTTTACAGAAATGTAATATTCGTTATAGATTTTAGTTAACAAACTCATATCAAATACTTAGTATTTTTTCCTTTTAAGAAAAAAGAAAACTATAGTGTTAATAAAAAAACAGGTTTTACAAAGCAGGTTTATTCGAAAACTGTTTTTTTTTAGTTAATTTTAGCAAAAGAATAAAATAATTTCGTATCGTTGCTGTCTATTAAGTTACTAACTGTATATTCCCTAATTAAACAGAACGAAATATTCAAATAAACCAATTTTAATTACTATCTTAAGTTTTCTACCACGATTTTCTATTTACTACCATTTTGTAGCATTCCCCATAAACACTATCTCAATCGGAGAGAAAAAAGCGCATCCGTTCGGATCTGTGAATGGCGTTTTGACAGTTCTTCGGTTCGGAAATGAGATAGTCGAATACGGTTCCTTACCGACACGGAAACGTATCGAATGGTTGTGAATACGGGGCCTGGAAGTTTTAGGCCGCATTCCGAGATAGGCTGTAAACGATATGATCATCCATAAACCCGTTCCGAGTTACCGTGAGCGCAATCACAAGCGCGATATCGACGTTCCTTAAGTCGTCATAGATGACGTCATGACACGCGCCATTTTGACCATGCTCATAACAAATATCACCGTGAGCGCTGTCAAATGACCTAATGACAGATCTTAGCTGTCATCCTTTAGGATATATCCCTTTACCGCATGGATTTTTTGATTGAGCTCATATTAATTTACATGGGTAAATATATTTTTTAGAACATAGGAAAAATAAGAAAAAAATATAAAACACTGGGAAAACCGATAAAAGTCCCAATAATATCAATGTACCATATTTGGTACAACATGCAGTAACGTAGCTCTAGCTGACTGGTCGAAAATGGTACAATATGTATTAGGGGTTATATAGGAGTGTATATTTATGTACTTATATATTTCGAATAAAAATGTATGTATGTCTTTTGCATTAACTTTCACTGTTTTAACAAAGTGTTTGTTAGAAATAATATAAAGATAATATTTTTACAAAAACCATCATTACTATAAGATCTTTAACCTCATTATTACGTAAAAAACGGCATTTTTAAATAAGTACTTTCGTAGCTGTATTCTAGGATTGAAATGGATTTGGAAATCAAACACTTGTGTAACTTGATGTTGTATAATCACGGTAAAACAGGAGTAAAGGTTACACTAAAACTTTTCCTAACTGATTGTCACGGGAACTGATATATTATGTTCACAGTTTTACACACACTAAGTACTTTCACTGAATAGTTTTCACTGGAACTGGGGCATCCGGCCACACGTTGGGCGCCATCTTTCGTAACTGTGTTCATATAGGATTGAAGTGGATTCGGAAATCAAACACTTGTGTAACTTGATGCTGTATAATCACGGTAAATAGGAGTAAAGGTTACACTAAAACTATTATAAATGATTGGCAGGGGAACTGATATTAAAATAAACCGATAAAGAAAACACGCGTGCCGGTTAGAGCTCCGACGCGGGAGTTAGTCGACGCATAGCCACGCCCAAAGGTGCACACGGAACTTGACGAACCGCCGTGCGCCGACACGCGCCCGCGCTCTAAGCTCTAACCGGCACGCGTGTTTTCTTTATCGGCTTATTTTAATATCAGTTCCCCTGCCAATCATTTAGAATAGTTTTAGTGTAACCTTTACTCCTATTTACCGTGATTATACAGCATCAAGTTACAAAAGTGTTTCATTTCCGAATCCACTTCAATCCTATAAGAACACAGTTACAAAAGTACTTTATAAATTTATATTTAAAATGAGTAACATAATAAAAAATTGCGAGTAATAAAAATTTGTGCATCATTCTGTATGAAAACCATTGAGCTATATAAATGTAACATAATATATATGATGAAAACTTTGAAAACAGTTTCTGTCTTTATTTAAACATAAGTTTACTCGGCATTATTTTGCTATACTTCACGTGTGACTTATGTTAATTTTTCGCCCTCGAGTCTTCATCTTGTCTAGCAAAATAAAAATAGATAAGTAAGTTGGTAAGTAAGCATACTATAAAGAGTACCAAAAATATCTGTCACTACATGTGGTGATTATGACTTCAAAACTTAACAACTTTTTAAATAGGATCGCCTAAAGTTGTAACAGATATTTTTGAACACATACAATGTGTTGTTTAGGTACCTTACTGCACATTGTTCCAAATTTGACCAAACACCAAAAACTGCCTTACTGCATACTGTACCAAATTTGCCAAAGAAAAATTACCATAAGTGCATGGTGTCTATGTTTTTATATCCTACCAAATTAAATGTTGTACATTTTTAATGCCAAATTTAATTGTATTAAGTATTTTTAATTTTATAATAATTAGGGGCTTAATTTGTTACATAATTGTGAATGCTGTGGTCTCCTATTTAATAAGTGAAGGAGTACACCTACCAAATACTTTGTGATTTTATTAACTAAAAATGCTTTGGGTATTCTTTTGTTGGAGATCCTTAAATAAATAAATAAATGGTGTCCCAAATTTGGAACAATGTTTGGATGGATAAAAAACTGTCTTTTAGTTGAGTATACTTACATTTTCAATTGCCATGTGTTCGGGTACACTATATTCTATACAAATAATTAATATCTGGCATGAAAGGTGGAGTGGATATGAATATTTCAATCAGTTAGTGAGTTGTACCAAATATGGGTCTGCGGTAAAGGGATATATGTTCTGTGGCTGTCATTATCGTGAAAACTAAATCGGAACGCAAAATATTGCTGCGAGTGATTCATATCTCGGAATGCACCCCAAGTATAATATTTTTTTCATTGTCAAGTGAACATCACTATTTAGTCACTTTTTGTTTTGTAGGTATTTGACTGTGTCTGACTTGACCCTTGACTGCCGATGACAGTTTTACAGCTGGGCTCGTAAATAAATCTAACGGAAATTGCGCTAAATCTCTTTGTTTTCGACAAAATACGTTAATATTTGTAATTAGCAGTTGATTATAAAGTGATTAGTATGCTGCGTGTTAAAATTCATATAGCGCTAAGTGCTTTTGGAGCCTTGTTAGGCTTGTCTGCTTTTATATGTTTTTGCATTGTTTATGCAAACATAGAAGCCGGAATGTGGGCGCTTTTATCTGGTAAGTGAAGCGAAATATACCTTTTTGTGTATACTTAGAATCATCATAGTAATATCGCAACAGAGACTACGGGTATCAATACAATGGAATAAGTTCCGGATCTATAAAAAAAGATTAGAAAACCATAAATTGACCTCGGGATTGTTTTGAGATCCTGCTGTTGCTGGAATGACGAAAGCGAGTAATCATAATCTTAATTAACTCTGATTTTTGTGAATCATTTTCCTCAATCCAATAATAGAATACATCTATTATTTCCTATTGATATGTTTTCCTCATTTTTGTGGTTTGATTATGTCCAAATACCTACAGTAATCCTGGTTTGTTTTTCAGGCATTTTTTTTTACTAGTCATAATGTCCCCCTGTTGTGCAATGGCTTTCCCTTTCTCCAAACTAATTATTAGGCATGCTAACATGAATTGTATACCTAGTCATCATCATCTTCCTGCCTTAGTCTCATTCTACTTTGGGTTGACGCAACATGTTTTCTTCCGTTCTCTTCTTCTTTAAATGAATAGTATATTTTTTTAAAGTTTATTATTAATCTCTCTTTTCTAGGCATACATGCATCAATGGCGCTGATGCTGCATTGTCACTACCTCAAAGAGTCGCTACATGTAAACTTCTCAAGAAAAGCGTTGCAGTACATCGGAGACTTTGGCATTGTAGGCTTCGTATCTGGAGCAGCTCTTACTCTCTTCTATCTGTTCCTGGAGATTTATTATAAAGCTGGTATGTATAAAAAGGTCTTCAATCAGTTTAAGGTTCAACAAACTAGTCAAATATTGTCCTTGCTAGTGCAATTAACATTTCAAAAGGTTAATGAAAGTAATTCTGATAACTTTTTGACATTTTATGATAACATTTGTGTGTAAGAAACAAAATAGGTAAATAACATCCTATACATGGGTATAATACTTTGAAGAAGTGTCTTAAATAACCAATCATAGTCAGTAACTGTTCCTACAATTATTGTAATCGAGAAATAAATTGTTGCAAAATGTTTAGTCACATCATAATTTGCACTACACATCGAATTACTCATCCCCTTATCAGTATTCTCTACACAATAACATTATTAAAATATAGCTTTAAAATGTTATGTGTTCTTAGATACCAACATTTTTATCAAAATGTGTACAGTTGGGCATGCTATTTTGATTCAGTAAGGTTTGAATTCTTGTTGCGCTGACTGCTTGGCTTGTATACCCTGACGTCAGCGGCGATCGACAGTCGTATTTTGTTCTGGCTGACGTCACAACCGACAGAACGCATTCGACCGTCAGCACGACAATAATTCAGGCCTATCTATGCAAAACCCGTATGTTGTTTTTGCATAGCATGTTTACCTACTTCATGTTGATGCACTTGCATCATTTGAATATTAATTCAATAATTAACATTGCATGATTATACGAGGTTGAAGGGACACTGACCCTAAAACGGTTATCACAGTACTTAACGGTTAACACCTGACGCGGGCGCCGGTATTTTGCCGAAGAGTTAGGCATAGGTGTTCCTTTAGTACAAACACGTTTTGCAGTCAAAACTCCGAAGCAATCATCATCATTTCAGTCGAAAGACGTCCAGGCCTCTCCCTAAGTGTAGTTTCATTGACCGGTCCCGTGCGACTCACATCCAGCGGATTCCCGCAACCTTCATCAGGTCATCGGTCCACCTAGTGGGAAGTCCAACGCAACATCTTCCGGTTCGCGGTTCAGGTCGCCACTCCCAACTTTTGCGGCCCCATGGACCATCCGTTCTGCGAACAATGGGCCCTACCCACTGCCAAGCATAAGTCCGTCTCCCAAGCAATAGCGCAGAATAATACATATTTTTAGAAAAGAGCCACACTCGGTGACTTGTAAATCTTATAATTTTAAGTCTAGCAGGCATTATCAGCATTGGCATTGACAGCATATTGTTAGAGCTGCAGCCTGTGATACAAGATTATCTTAATATAGGCATCATACATTATTATACATACATTCTTAGTTTTTAGATTCAAATTGTATTTTACTTCTGAGATTCTGAATAAAGATTTATTATTATTACACCACCTTTTCATTGACACATTTCAGATAAAAAATTGCGATATTCACGCCCCTCACATTTTTTCCGTAAAAATAAAACCTAATAAGATTGGTATCTACAGGATTGTCCGCGCCGCGTTGACACAGAAACACAGTTGATAAATAAAATGTATTGCTTTTATAACTTCTTTATTTTTGTTATTACGTTGATGGACTTGATCATATTATTAAAGTTATCGATTTCCTATAATCCCTGCACCGGCTTCTTCTGAAGGAGCCGACAGCATACCCTCCGGCAGAAAACCTGATAAACATGGCAGTCATACCAGAAAACGTCACAACAACAGCATCAGTCACTACTACACATTTCTAACCACAATTTTTACACACCAGTTAAAAATAAATAACCAATGTTTTTTTTTCTTCTAGATGTGATGCCAATAAAGACCAGCCTCATCATCCGTCTCGTCTGGTCGTTCATGATGATGAAGTGGGGCCTCCTGCTGTACCTTACCACCAAAAAGTACCTGAGGACCTACAACGACCACCAGCTCTTCTCCGAAAATCCTAACATTGAGGAGACGTAATTATTTTATTGATTGTCAGCAAATTGCTTCAGGGCTTGTTTCGCAATCTCCCAATAAAATCCCAGTTAAAATTACTTGGTAGATCAATATTAAGTTCTAGCCACACATCGGCAAATCCCACTCGGGTTTCGGGACGGAACTGTCCGCGTCGATTGTTTAAATGATCATGAAGTTATGTGACTATTTGCGCCAATCTGATCACCTCCATACGAGACAGTTGATACTAATGGATGCGTCCGGCATCGCGGGTAGGATTCGCCTCAATGTAACCAAAGCTTTAGGCGACAAGTGAAATGTCAAGTGATTTTGTGCCATGTGTGCACAAACAGCTACCCATAAATGTCACCTTGACCTTTCGTACACATCACATGCCTTTCAAATGATTAGGGGATGGGTAACGGGCCTTATCACCAGTACCATGTGCTCTGTTCCATTTTTTATTTATGTGTAGACTAGGTCACTGGTTATTGGGACATTGTGAATCGGGCCCTAAGTCTAAGTGGTATTGTTGGTTTACTAGCGAATGATCAAAATTGAAGCTTTAGGATAATCACGGTCACAAATGGGTGAAGCTTGGGTATAAATTGCTGTAGATAAATAATAATGAACTAATGTATAAATTAAAAAGCACCCAAAATATGTGTAATTGAAACAAAGGAGTTGAGTTTGATTCCTTTTTGTCAGTGAAAACCTGATACAGCAAGACGGAGGGCCGGCCGAACTCGAAGAAGGTGAAACTACAAGGATAGTATAAAAAGGACTGATCCCCACCTCCCCGGTTAGTTTTTAAAGCCATACTTATACACCAAGGTAATAAAAACACGTGGGACAATTTTTGGGGATTGAAAATAGAAGTGAAAACTATGTAACTTGTGAATTGTATGCACGCCTAAGTGGTCTCACGCCATAGTGGACGAGTGCTACGAAGCGTTAAGTAACGGTCACGCGAATTCCATGATTTTTGTTCTCTCAAAAAGTGCTCAACGCGCCTAAAGAAGTTTACACTTCAAAAATGTAATGATGCGCCTTATCATTAAATGATCTGAAAACAAACTCCAATATTGGATAGATCTTGGTAAAACTGTTAGTAAAGATTCAATTTTTCCTTTTAAAGTAAGTAATGGAACCTAAAGAATTTACCACTCTCTATCCCAAGCCCTAATTCTTATTTGGCCACTCGTAAAGTGGAGTAAGTGAACAAAAAGGATTAAAATGGTTTTGGTAGCTAACTTTTTAGATTTGAATATTAGTATTAGGACATATCAAAATTACGATAAGGTAAGTGTACGAGTAACTTAGGAGTCTCGCAATTTATTTTTTTAGGTATTTCTTTGGTCACAAAATTATTTGATTTAGGTAATTTTCATTGTGTTTTATTTTTAATTAAAACCGACAAAACCACTTAGATATTACAATATCACTTATGCTAGGGATCTACATTATTATAATAATTCATATTCTTTTGTGATACATAGTGACCTTTTATTGACTGAATTATAAAAACAATTTCGAATTTAGGCCAATGTTCGACTGAAATTTTCTACGTATTTATTCACACATTTCAGTTAATTTTTGGTTATACGAATATAATTTTAGCAAAATAAATTTTACGATGGTGATATCTTCATAATTATAATTATTTTCATTCACCATTGTTTAAAAACGTTATAAACATACATTGCTGGAAATTTTAAGAAACTGTATCTATTTTCATTGTTGTACTTAATTTTCTCTCCGTATCCATTTTTTTTCTTATTCTAACCATCTGTAACTTAATTACTTTCCTCAATACTCAATTATTCTTTATCTGTTATAAACAAAAATACCAGTAATGTATTAAAAATAAACTTAACACAATTCATAAAAATGTACTTAGGGTAGTTAAATATTGTACGTTCTAAGGGGCCGGCGAAGCATGCGTTTTTCATACGATACGTTCGTATACCTAAATAATATGAAAATCAAACATATTCTTATTCATCTTGTGTATTTATTTCGATTGGATTACAGAATATCTATGTTCCCAAGCAAATATTTTATAAGAACAATGATATAAAGGCGAGATATGAGGAATTTAAAAGTTCTATAGAAAGTTATTTTTTCTCTTGTTTAAATCCATTCAAAATATGTGTTTGGGAACCTATACTTTTTGTTATACAATCGAAATAAATACACACTACCTTAAGAATATGTTTGATCTACAAATTATTTTGGTATTACGTTTGTATGAAAAATGCATGCTCCGCAGGCCTCTTAAATACTAACTTATGTAATTGTTTAATTAGAATAGATAAATCTTCTTGAATAACGTGAAGGAATTAATGTAGTACTAATTCAATTTAATGTTATTTGAGTAAAACTATAAAATATTATGTTGTCGTTACATTTATTAAAACAGTTAATTTAGTTAATAGACAACTTCCTAGTGTTTAATTAGTTATACTTGTAACTGTGTCTATGCTATTAAACTGATTATTGTCAACCGTAGATAAGAAATAAATAAACTGTTTTCTATAAAAATGCTGTATTTTATTTTTAAGTTACTTATTCCGCGATCCCGTGCGGATATTGTTCTGATTGCTTGACAGGTGTCCGAGCTTAGAACTTGTAAGCTGTGGTCGAAGCGTTGCCTTTGCCGCTAAGATGGAGGGAGTTCGGATTTGAAAGAAAACATTCAGTCCATAGACGTGCGCGCGGAGCGCTAGCCGTAACGACGCAGACCGTTGCCTTCCCGCGAACACTTAAAAAAGAACGCGCGCGTAAAATGATCGACACCAAAAAATAAAACTCCACTAATGAAATTATCACAGAGATAAATATTATTTCAAAGTATATTTGTGCTGTGCTGGAACGTTCGTCGATGTGGAAGCAAGGGATTCTGCTGCATTAACTTAAGTAGTGGTAAGTGAAACAGGATTGCTATACTTATTACTGACTTTGCACCTTAGATGTCGAAAAACATGTTTAGTATTTTAACCCTCTGGGCTGAAGCTATAATTATTGTACCTATCTTCGTAATAATATACGTGCAAATCTGTATGTGCGTTTGTAACTATTTAAAGAACACTCAACAATTTTTTATTTCGAAATACTTAGGTAGTTGCGATTTACTAAAATTCCTCTAAAGTCAATTAGTTCCAGCTTCTGAGCTAGGTATTCTGAATTTGAATGAAGCGTCCCATTTAAATGTGGAGCGTGTTAACGTCCTCTGCCTTGAAACTAAAGAAAAGCATCAAGTTTTTGTCTGTGATATATTTTTATTGTTGTACTTGTTGTTCTGGTTCTGATTACCAATAATTATAATACTTACTATAACCATAGATAGTAGTCGTTTGTTCTCTGACATTCCTCGAACTTTTAAGAATTTTATCACTGGCGTCCTGCCATACATTAAACATGGAACGCCCCATCAATATTAATTGTTGTGTGGGATAAAGTCATTAGCCACTAGTTTTAATCAATACTTGGCACATAATTAATTTACATTAATTGGCAATTTATCCACGGGGTTCTCTTGCCAGCCTACTTGCAACTTTGAGTTAACAGAAAACGATTTTCATAATAAATCTCAATTGGGAGTTATTATAACTCGTATGTTTAATTAAAACTGGCAGAGTAATTTCCAATTAGTGAACTATTAAATAACGTGATATTATGGGAAATGGGTATCTTGTCTAGAGCTCTGTTGGTTTACAGCCACAGATTGCAGGCACAATAAAACCTAGAGACATGGTAGTCGTAGTAGGTAAACTTAAAGTTATGAGTTTAAAAAAATACTGGAAAAGTGCGAGTTGGGCACGCGCTTCGAGGGTTCCGTTTAATCTTGTTGATGTTGATTAAAATACATAGGTATTTACGGTTTTCAGATTTGCCTTTAGGTACATGACGCGTGACGTGCTGTAATGGTGCATCCAAACCGCACTTTTCACCGTTACTTTTTGTACTGAGATCAACGCTTACAAGTGTTATTTATAACATTTTTAAAGATTTTTACCTCAACATACGTTGTGGATGCATCCTGTACCTATATGGCATTGCTTCTTGCCAAATTTCATGATTCTAGGTCATCAGGCACCATGTAGGTACTTAGGTTTTGATTCCCTTGTAAAATCGCAAAATATGCGACATAAAAGTTCTTCTTTTGATCGCGTTGACAAGTTTTATTTTCACTGCTCCAAGGGTTAGCAGACTTGAGTAGGTATTTGATAATTTCAACTTGATACCACCATGCGTACCTGAGAAAATAGGCTCTTGACAGACGGAAAAGAAAGTAATCCTGTAAGCGTTCCGTTTTGCTGACTGAGATACGGAACCCTAAAAAAGGAAATCAAGTGAGCAGCACAGGATTTACTACCAACTTGCCTACGAGAATAATTCTGTTAATCTTCATCACTCAAACTTTATGGTCTATTGTAGGCTTACGATACGGTATGATATAAAAACTTGACTTTCAATCGCCTGAAAAAATGAGAAGGTGTCCCTTCTTCGTATTCAAAAGAAAATGTTATCATAAACAAACTTGGCGAAAGTTACGTTGGATTGAATGGTCATGTTTTTATGCGTCTATAAAATAAAATAATATAATAATACCGTACCTAAGCTTTTCAATTTTACTATTGTTACGCTACACTGATTTTTCGTGAGTAGAAAAAAATATTGACCATGAAAGTGAGAGAAGGCGCGTATGATTTTTCAATTTCGAAAGTATAATCACTCTGAGAACTCCGGAGAAGTACAGGTTAATAATTACCTACGTAGGTACTGAGTATCGGTCAAAATTACTATTTAGGTAAGTGGCAAAAGCCCAACGAACGGTGAAATAGGGCGATCTGAGGAGCGATTGGTCGTTTATTTAG
Source organism: Xestia c-nigrum (assembly GCA_916618015.1). Lineage (NCBI taxonomy): Eukaryota > Metazoa > Arthropoda > Insecta > Lepidoptera > Noctuidae > Xestia > Xestia c-nigrum. The sequence continues at coordinate 6,605,003 of OU745264.1, forward strand.
TCGTCACCTTTTAGAAAGTAAATGGACGATTGAATATACTTAAAATCGCGCCTGTAATCCTCAAAGGGTCTATTAAGTCCCATGTAATAGGGGGCGAGCTTATTCCCAACAACCGGATACAAATCTAGACTCCGTGGCTAATACTGAGAAAGTTCTGAAGGAAAGACCTCATAATACAATACGACCAGGAATCGAACGCAGGACTTCGTGCTCAGCAGTCGTTCCTGCAACCACTACACCATCGAGGTAGTCTCACATAAAGGGTGTAAAACACCTCTTCACGAAGCCGAAAGGCACTTGTTCTCCCCATCATTGTGATATTTTTTTTGTTCTACACCATACCTTCTAGTTACGGAGATATGGGGGGTCAAAGTTACAACTTTTTGACAAGTTTTTTTGTAAGATTTTGATTTTTAACACCTCAACGACCCTCGTACTATTCAATCCATCCATCAGCACAATGTTTTAAGTGCGTTACTTTGAGTTCTAGGTACCACAAAACATGACTAATAAGAATAACCTCAAAAAAAAAAGTTGTTTCCCAGCAATAAGTTTTGCGTAAAGTTACTTAGTGTTATGTACAGAATGCTTGGTTAACGGCTTTGTGATGAAGTGGTTTACACCCTGTATAGACTATTGAAACTACTGCTTAGGTATTATAGTGGTCTGCCGGGGTTGCGGGACTGTTCGAAAGAGATACCGCGGCCCCGGAACGTAAAGGGCGAGGAAGGAACATGGATGGTTTTTAGTCAGTAAAAGTCTGACACTCCCTCCCGCTGCGCCCAGAGTGGTCATTTGATGATTTCCCATCCGAAAAAAAAAGGTATTAAAGTGGTATTAAATTCTTTATTATAGGTAGGTACACCATATTATGACCTACCTAGTACCAATACGCACAAGGCGATGTCGGATGGACTGAACGATAAGGGAGCCATTTTTTGGCTGTCAGTATACCTACAAACAAAATCTAGCTGTTAACTAGGCACTTATTGTGAGGAGTAAAACGGGAATACCTTGGTACTAGTGATTGCAACTCACAGTAGTAGTAATCTCTTAAATAAATCTGAGATTTCCGGACAGGAAACGCCACTCACGGTTTTCCCGTAGGAAAACTTAGCTCCCTAGAATCCACGCAACAAACAAGTAGGCTACCATTATCTACTAACTTGAACATATCTAGGTAGCTGTACGAACAACTGGGATTTATAAAAGTTATGTTCTAATTTGTCAGATCCTGGTGTATCCGTTCAGCCGTTTAGATGTGAAAAATTTACAAATACACGGAATTATTTTCGCATTTTTAATACTAGTTTAACGAACTGGATTCCAGGCTGCTGGGTACCTGAACCATTCCACAATAAATCAGTTAATCACTGGTTTGTAAAGGGCCATGTTAAGCGTCGGTCAGTACTGGCCACGGACATGCCACGGGCTGATGACTATGATTCAGTTCCTAGACTTCCAATACTGCACAAAAGGTATTAAGCCAAAACCAACCAAGCTTGACCAAGGTGATTGTACTTTTGTTAAAACAACTAAAGTGATAAACGAGTCGAGATCGTCTTTTGTCTAGGTTTTAAACCTTGCTCACAATGCTCACGCTTGCAAATGTATCAAGAAGACATAAGTTTTTATTGGTCTTTAGACCGATTGCCAATTGGGGTATCGGTATTCACATACCTAGGTACTCGTAAGAGTAAGGAGGTCGGGCGGGAGGGCCTGATCCTGACACAAATCCAGATAATTTATGTTTTATGTCGAAAATACATCCAAAAGTCGAACATTTGTACACGCCGATTTGTACTTAACACTAGTGGCACTATTGACTTCTTATTATTTTTTTCATGAGTTTTGAACATAACCTGGTGTCAGGGTTTTTTATGCCGCCCATGGGCCTCTGACTTGGCTTTACCGTCGAGAAATATCTCTCGATCAGGCAGGCTAAAGGAAACCTAATCAAAAGCCATCGTAAATAAAGTATTCCCATCTCATTATCTCAGGATATGCAAATCATCAGATGAACTGCAATTAGGTTTTATATGGAGTCGTTATTTAAGTTGGCAGCAGTATGGTAGCAATTACTCCTATCTCCTTTTAATACCGCCATAAACTTGGGCTATAGAGTTTCAGCTTCTGCGTTCTCATCATGGTATTTTGAGACCTAGTTAGCGATACCAACCTTACGGATATACTATTCACTTTTGTCTTTTCGAAACGAGAGAATTTGTTTAAAAAAGAAAAACAATGATTACTACTAATTTTTTACCGTGTAAATCTACGATTGATTCGCCGTGAAAATCTCCGGTTGTCAGAGATATTTGAACTTTTCGGACTACCCAGACTACAAAATCTCCGAAGTTGATCGCGAGCACCCCGCTTTACATCAGTACTTTTCAAATCTACCAAGACCCAGGTAGCCTAGAAACAATAATTACATTTAAAAAATAACAATCCTGACGCTTTCAACAAGTAGGTAGGTACCTATCAACTAAAATCTAGGCTAACCGCCAAGAATAAAGAGTAGGAGATTGATTAATTTCAAGTGGACTACCTAGAAAAGTAGGAAGAGTCTGTTAGCGGAGCACTATCTGCTCAGTTCCTTGCAAGCTTAGCAACGCGCCTCTATACTAAAACTGTTTTATGACTTGAGAATTTTCAGTGCTAATTGCAATAACATCGTATACTTTCAGCTTCAGCTTGATTATTTAGCACTTAAGCACCAAGCTCAAATCTTTCCTAGGATGTCTGCTTTTTATTATTTCCTGGTTACAAATCGCTTCGCACTTTCATTTTTGATTAAAAATGGGTAAAACAGGCAATATTTTGTTTTTTTTTTTAATCTTTTACACTTTAATTACACTTTATAGTTAAGAAAGTGGTGAAACAACAAAAAAGAAAAAAAATCTTTTTAAATACCCGGTGGGCCAGGGCCAAATAAATTAGGGCTGAGTAAGTAGCAGATGACCCCACCTATCCACCATTTTCGTATGTTCAACGTTCTGCCAAACACCCTGTAGAAGTTATCAATATTATAACGTCTACGTGTGGGTAAAATGAGCACAAGAATGGTGAATTTTTGATAAGGCCTTGAACTTGATCATCGATCAGTCGATCACGTTCATAAATCTCATAGTTACAATAAATAAGTACCGCACCTAAATAATGTAACTGCATCTCACACAACTTGAATGGTTTGTCAATTAATCAATGTAATTAAGTGTTAGTTTTAGGAGATGATAATCTCCTGTTTTTCGACACGTCTCTGCGTATACTGTAGTTCTTTCTTATAGGCTAGGCTAGGATTTGTGTCATGATCATTGTCTCTGTTATTTGTTCCTCATAGGGTAGTTTAGTAGTTTATCAACTCTGATTTGAGACTACTTTCTAAGTATTCTCTACCTTAGCCTGTGGTAAAAGGCGCACAAGTCAATCTACCCTCTTTGACTCCTCCTAGGTACCTACATCTAGATAAGTTTCCAATATCACCCTAATTAGCGGATATTGCCTTGCCTCTCTTAAAAATAAATCATTTCTTAATGAAAACATCACGGATGCATTTAAATGAAGCTCGAACACTCGCAATCGGCCACGGCTAATGGTCTGCTACTATGTGCAGGCGCAGCGAACGCAGCGGCAGTTGATTCAAATCTAAGGTTTTTATCGCGCGAACATTTCACGGAAATCCACTGGATCCCTCCAGCTTTGAAACGGTCTTAGATTACAGATGGAGATAGAGTAATGAGTGTGAATAACAACTTGGTAGTGATTTGTATGTTAATATTTGGACTTGAAGTGGTTTGTTGTGAGTGTGAAGTTCGAAATCTTTAGCAGCTCTATTTTTAATGTGAATGAGAGTGCCGAATCAGTACACAAAAGATTTGAAAGTGCTGGAATCCCAGTAGTTACGGCTTAGTATCGTAGGTGTAGTTAAGTGTCGTCGTAGTTAGGTGCATATAGTAATCGGTGCTAGATTTTGGGATTGTTGGGACAGTCCTTCACACTGCAGTCTAGGAATTTACAGGCTAAGTGTGCATGCTATGGATGGAGGTACCTACTCGTACTATGTATCGTGTAAAATATGATAATACTCACCTATTTAATTACAATATTCATATCTACTAATTATTAAATTAAAAGTTAAACAAAAGAGTTAAAAATACATAACTCAGATACGCATTACAGAACTCTTTGTTACAACCACAATTATCATGAATACATTTAACGCTAGAGTGTTCATAGCATCAATTACCTTACTAAGTTCCACAGTTTTTATGGCATTTCCTGCCTTCTTGAGCAGCAGCATTAAGTAACACGATTGAGGAGGCTTGACCGGTCAGCGATAGACATTACCGATTCCGGTAAAATCTGAGATACGTAATGGCAACCAAGTGGCAAGCTGCAGGTTTATTCGTTCCGTTCCGCCAGGCAGGGTAATGGTTCACCGTTTATTATGCACCACGCCACCGCCAGATACAGGAAAAGGAAACATAGGAATCATACTAATGATCATTTTGATTCTGCTGTCTTCTATATACATACAATTAATGTGGACACATTCAGGCACGCACGTGCCACGAAAACTGCATCAAAATTTAAATTGGACCTGACTTTTTAATGGTGGCGGGCGCTAGTTCCGTATTAAATTATTTGCAAAGGAATTCTTGAACAGTATGAATAATCATTTCGTAATGGCTATGAAATTGGTCAGTCGATTGCGAAATTACGCCCTTTCTGCAGTTCTGCTAAACAATAGGTCGGGAAATACTCATTTATCTTTGCAGCTTCCTTCTTCAACTTAAGTTACTATTGTTTTACGTATCATATTGTTTAGGTTAAGTAAATTAACACGTCTGATAGGAGGATTGCCTCGTCAGTCTAGTGATTGCAGGCGCCACTACTGAGCATGAAGTTCTGGGTTCGATTTCTAGGTCAAGCAAGTGCAGTTTGTGGTTTTCAACCGACTTCCAAAAAGAGGAGGTTCTCAATTCGTCTGTATTTTTTTTTTGTGTTTTTTACTTTAGAACTTTCGACTGGGTAAACCGATTTTGCTTCTCGTTTGGTCCCATTTTAATTTGCTGAAGATCTGATGCTGATCTTCCGAGATATACAATGGCACTCTTCAAAAATAGACGGCAAATCTGCAGTAATTGCTGCAATCGCTTGTAAGTTCATTGTTCATACTACATCATGACGTAACATCACGCCTGTATGCTCTGACGGGGTACGCCGTAAAATTGTCAAACGCGTTAGATTGTAAAATAACTAGAGAGATTGTATGTAAACTCTCGAAATATTGTCAAACGAACATACTGCTTACAATAAAACGCATTATAATTTGGGTAGAAACAATCTAACGAATTTATAATGCGTTTTATGTCGCATGCATTTCACAATATTACGGTTTCACTTCGATAGATTACAATCTACCGAAAAATAATGCATTATATTGTAAGCAGTATGTTCAGTTGACAATATTTCGAGAGTTTACAACCTCGCTAGAGAGATTACAATCTAACGTGTTTCACAATATTACGGTGACATATATAATCTATCTATACCATAACTAAGTAAGTACTGATACCAGGTAAGCTCACAAAAAAAGGTTCAGACATAACACTAATGAGATGTTACCTTTAGCCCTTCGCCCACCATAGAAGCTACAGTACTAACATTCTAGGACAAGAAAGTTATTTCCAGCCCAGCCCAGGCCGATAGTTCTTATCCGCCCACCTCCTGTTGGTAAGCCTCTTATATTTATCCCCGAGCCGTGCCACTACCCGTGTTATCGACCTAATTTATCTACGTATGTATTACCATTATTCCTGTGATAGTCTGTGCCTAAATTCCACCAATGTTTTGTTGTGAATAAAACCCGTAATATGAGACGTAAGCTTAAGCTTACAACAAAAAGAAGAAGAAAACTCCGAAAAAATTGTTTATGATTTTGTAAATTACTATGAAATTATTGGCGTCTTATTAACACGACTTTACAAAACATATGCAATTTTAGTTGTGCCACACACACTCTTTAGATTTTATTTGCTCTGCTAAAATGGACCGTAAATCTGATCGAGAGCTTGCTTTATACCACATTGTTCGTTACTCCATCTGAAATATCCATTGGAGCTTAAATAACAGCCTATCTTACTTGAAGAATGATTATTAAATAACGTTTCATTGGATATTGTCAAATAAACTTGTCGATTTAATATTCGGATATGAAGTTTCTACTTCCCATACAGGACTATGACCGAGCTTTCCACCAATTGCATACTTATGCATAATGACGGATCATGAAGACTGGAATTGCTGTCTTCATTTTCAGTCTGAAAACTAAGGCTGAGACTCTACTTTTTATAATGCCTCCGTCCTGTGATGCTTGTTATGATTATTTAGGTATCTGCAATAAATCCTTTCGACCGCGCGTCGTATCATTCTTGGCAGTCTCCTCTAAGCTCTTTCAAATCTAGTTTTATAGTCATCTAATTATTCGAAATTCCGATTGATACTCCTTCCTTACAAAGTAATAATCATTGATTCCAAACTATGTGATTAACTACTTCATTACCAGTTTACCAGCAAGAATTAGGCTAACGTTAAGTAATCAGGCCAAACGATGGAGAACGAACCGATAATTCCTTGAATTGCCTTGCAACAGATCCGGCGACTCGACCACCTTCAGCTATTGTACCATCAGCCAACTAACTCACCACCATTGTACCATATGTGCATTGTTTGTGTTACAAAATCGGCTAAACAGCCAGTGATATATAGGTATGCCCGAGCTGAATCGCCAAACAAAAGTTAAAAGAACAACCCGAGTAGGTCAAGAAACTGGGTAGAAGTAGATTCAACCTGCACAATGTTTAAGCATGCTTAAGTAATACAACAATGTATTGAAAGTGAAGACGAATTGTAGTTAATAACATGTAAGGCCGTCTGCAAATGCAATGTTTATGTTAATTAGGAAGATGTGTTGCGTCTACCTTTTTTCGGCGCGCGTCGAATTTTGCACAAAAGCTGAAATCAGTTCAGGGGCGGCAATCTGCACGGTATATTGAAGCGATTCGACATACACTGTTTACAGAATTTGGAGATCAGTAATAGTAATTAGCATAGGAAAAGAAATGTAATGTGCTATTACAAATATTTGCTAACCACGCGTTTGCCCATGCTTATTTGTTCTTCTTTGTTTTTTTTTCGTGCTTGCTTGTAAGAACTGGACTAGAGGTATACAAAGAAGGGTTTAATTAAAGATGCGAGGGCTTTACCCAATTGCATGTTATTATACGTACCTGCCTATTTACGTGATTTATCGTAAATACACACTTAACCCACCTACACTAATAAGAAATATGCATCAGTCTTCAGTTCTTCACCATGGTTGAGAGATCACAAAGCTGTGGCTACCTACCTTAGTAATTATTACCAATACGAACGCAAAGCTTATTTTTGCACATTTTTCATTCAGCTTTCTTAAAACTCACGTTAATGTGTAAAGATTATCTATGCATTTAGGTAAGCAGGTGTGCCATAACTACTTACATAATGCGCAAAAAAGCAACTTCATTTAAGTATAGTCGACAAAAAGTAAACATTACTTGTCTAGCATTTTGTAATACCTAAGTTGTTTGTATGTTTCAGTAAAACACAGTTACGTGAACGATTTATTTAACCGAAGAAAGAAATATACTTAAGTAAAGAATACTTTCTAGACCACTTGCTTGAATTTAAATCTTACGTTACGTGAAATACTCTTCTTATTCCGCATACAATGTCGTTTTGTTGTTATGTTATGCTTGCACTTTCCTGTCATGCACATTCTAAATGCGTTCAAAGTCGGTAGATAGTCAACTAGTCATCGTATCACCTATCGCTATTAATTACGAAACGACTGGACGACACGTCGAAGTATTTCCGTAGGCGATAAAAAAAACTAAGCGGTGCCAAAACGCAGATTGACCAAAAGCTAGAGAAGTTCTTAAGAGTGAAATCATAACTAACGTGATCTCTAGCCTTTGAACAGGAGATGAGGCACACTGTTCCAAGAGAAAAATATACTCGTAATTCCTAACTAAGTAACCCACAAAACCAGACTATTGTGGTCGAAAATCAAGAAATAAGAAAAAGAAAGACAAAAATCAATATGCAGGACGAAATTGGATAAAGCACAAGAAATCGTTGCATAATAAATAAAATGTCATTCAGCTCCCGTACCTCTCGAAATGTGATTGAAATATCTACCACTGTCCAATTTACTATCGATTGTCAGTAGCCACTAACAACCAGTAAAATGTCACGGAGTCAATCGTTGAAGTTGTATGTAGATACTTGACCGAGGCTCAAGAGTTTGCTTTGTGCTTGTACCCAATTGCTCTAGCAGCATATTTATACTACTTGCAGTTGGATATTTTTCTTGTAAATCTGTATTTGAATAAGGATTTGTTTAGACCTCTCTCAATGTAGGCTAAGCTAACACTGTTAAAAGTAGTTTCATCTTCAGACAAGGTTTTATTTTATATTGGGATATGTTTGAATTTGGTCTCGTCAGGGGCTCGAAAATTTCAAGGCACGTTCTTAACGGAGGATGCAGTGCCAAACTCTGCGACGAAGTATTTTCTAGAAATACTTTACCACCTCGTTTGACTGAGTATGATTGTAGATACACAAGAGTAGTGGAAGAAAGACCAAAGAAACGATGGATGGACTGTCTGAACGATGATAATTATGGCTCGAAACGAGGTGACTGCCGAGATGACGAGAAATGGTAAAAGCATGTTGCGCCGTCTCCAAATAAATTGGGATTAGGGCAGGACCATGATGATGACACTACCTCTAGACGGATCGCGACATTTCTCTCAAAATACTTTATTCCAGAGACAGCTGAATTCCAGATTTTATGCTCGGAGTAATCCTTACATCTCTTTCACGATCAAATCAGACTACCTGGGATAATACAGAACTTTTAATCTACGAAATTGAAAGATGAGTCATTGCTTCTCACAGAAAGACTACGAAGACGTTTCCCCCTGCAGTTGTTCTCAAGATTTTATACTAACACCGCTTGTTCCCACAATGGATCATAGTAATTATCTATTCATAAAATGCGCTGTTGCTTTGGTAGTGCTTTTTCCATTATTAGATTGCATCTTGTAAATTATCTATGTGACTCACAGTTATAAAGAATTTATTGGATCAATTTTTCAAATTCCGTTTTAGCCGAGAAAATATCTCATAACTTTATATCGTGTACCTACTTTTTATCTCTACAGGGTAGTCAGATCAGAAGCAATGAGCTTCTCGTTTATTCTATAACCTTCCTACCATTCCCCTCTACTTATCCCAATTTATTTGGGTTTTTTGCAGCATGTCTTTTTCTTCTAGACTTCTCTATTATCTAGTCGTCGTATCAGAACTGTCCCCCTTTCTAACCATATCATCTTTCACACAGTCAATCTACATTATTATAGTATCTTGTGCTTGTGTGTTTTGTTATATTTAGTTTTATTTAAGTTTTGGTATTTTTAACCCCCGACGCAAAAGCGCCGGGGTGTTATAAGTTTGACGTGTCTGTGTGTGTCTGTGTTTTTTTTTGTTGGAAAGGTGAATTAGTCGGGAGTCTTCTTGGCTACGTTTGATAAAAATCAGTCCAAGATGGCCGCCGCCACAAAATGGCGGATTAGATTTTTGTTCAACAACTCCCTCAATATGGGTATCAAAATAATGAACTTGAATAGCTTGACGAATAGAATACCATACGCTATAATAAATTTCAAATCCAAGATGGCCGCCACCACAAAATGGTCGATTAACGAATTATTTTCTATTTAACTTTTAGTACGTTGTGTCGGGGGTTTTTTAAATTTAAAATTAAATTTTACTTGTCATCTGGCACAGCTCCTTGGAATTTTATCTGACGAGAAAAATATAAACTCCCGGGCAATTCAACTCTAGACGGAACAAAATATTATTTTCTGATTAAAGAAAAACCACTGTATCAACTCAAGCAAGCTAAGCACACGTAATGCCATTGAAATAGAGATGTGTTATGCGCTCAACATTCGGCTGCGGTCGGATGCGCACTTTCGCGTGTTGCGCAACAAGACGTACATCACTGTGGCATTACATAACCCTTATTTACATACCAATAGAGTTTATATTACATTGCAAGAAGTGCACGTTGCATTTGTTGCGTGTTGCTTGTGAGACAAGGTCGATAAGAAAGAGGACAGCAGGTTTGGATCTGACTTTTTTTTGTTTTAATTGATTGATTATATCAATTAGATTTGGTACCTAAGTAGGTAATTGTGATTTATTGGTACCTAAGCAGTTGGTTACATAGACACTGGTTTTTACATGCAATGCTATATCTAAAATTTTATATACATAGTTTTATACTTGGTGATAGTTAATACTTCGAGTTCGAAACACCACACGCTGGGTTCCGAAGCGGGCTAGTGGACGTTGGCAAGAAGGCTGCTAGGCTAAAATGGGAATGGGCGGGTAACGTCAGCCGCATGCAGGATGACCGTAGGCAAAAGTCTCCACACAATGGTTGCCGGAAGATGGACGGAGGTGCCGAGGCCGGTCCAGGAAGAGGTGGCGAGACGATCTGAACACGTACCATGAGGGCTGGTCCGAAGGCCCGGGATTAAAAGACATGGGAGGGATCGGAGGAGGCATTTGCCTAGCAGTGGGACTAAATAAAAAAAATATAGGTACATCGTGACATAAGTACCTACCTACTGTCAATATTATTATCTGAGGTTCTGAGAAGATGTGTCATGTTTGTGTACTATCTGATAATGAAGAACTGAAGATAAGGTACAAATTATATGCTAAAACCTACCTCTTGAATCTTCTATCTATTAAAAAATGCGGCCAAGTGCGAGTCCGACTCGCCGGGTTCCGTAACAGCAAGTAACATAATATAAAAGTTACGATTTTACGATTTATGACCTATTAAAAAAAACTACTTACTAGATCTCGTTCAAACCAATTTTCGGTGGAAGTTTACATAGTAAAATTTAGTTTTATCATTCTCTTATTTTAGAAGTTACAGGGGGGGGGGGCACATTTTACCACTTTGGAAGAGTCTCTAGCGCAAACTATTCAGTTTAGAAATAAGTTAATCATATTAGAAACCTCAATTTCAATTTTAAAGACCTATCCATAGATACCCCACACGTATGGGTTTGATGAAAAAAAAAATGTTGAGTTTCAGTTCAAAGTATGGGGAACTCCAAAAATTTACTGTTTTTGTTTCGAATTTTGTGTGAAAATCTTAATACGGTTCACAGAATACATCTATTCACCAAGTTTCAACAGCATAGTTCTTATAGTTTCGGAAAAAAGTGGCTGTGACATACGGACGGACAGACAGACAGACATGACGAATCTATAAGGGTTCCGTTTTTGCCATTTGGCAACGGAACCCTAAAAACCCGCATCAGAATCCGTTGCGTAGTTTTAAAGATCTAAGCATACATAGGGACAGACAGACGCGGCGGGGGATTTTGTGTTGTAATATATAGTGATGTTGTGCATCAAATAAATAGCACATCAGTAGAGCGGTCTACCTAAGTGTAAGACTCTTTTCATTCCGCAGTTACATTCGGATCTCGTCAATGATATTCCACATATTCGAGCCTGTAACATTCCACTGATTCGATCGATTATACACTGACTAACAGCACGGTTAAATGCGCTCAATGCTAATGATCTATACTTATAATAAATCTGTAGAGAGGTCAATTCTGTACATGAAATATATTTACAAAATAACTATCGGGGGGTGATTAGTGATCGATACTGATGCCAAAAATGCAATCAGTAAAATTTTTGTCTGTCTGTCTGTCTGTCTGTCTGTCTGTCTGTATGTTATTTATAGAAAAAAAAACTACTCGACGGATTTTAACGAAACTTGGTACAATTATTCTACATACTCCTGAGCAGGTAATAGTATACTTTTCATCACGCTACCATTAATAGGAGCAGAGCAGTGAAAGGAAATGTTGGGAAAACGGGAGAAGTTACTTGGTTTTTTTAGCTTCCGTCGCGTGTGCAGCCTTAATGGTTAAAGCTACATAGAAATCATGTATAACGGAAATATTCCACATAAAATTATACAGGGTGATTGGAAGATGGGTGCAAAGCTTTAAGGCGAAGATAGTACAGACAATTTAGAACCATTTAAGCCATGGTTGTCTTAGACGAAGTCTTACCAAATATTTTTAACCAAATTTTTAAGTTTTTTTTCGGAAATTCTCAAAATTTAATGTAAACTGCATAATTATGGCCAAATTGAATGATAAATGAATTCATTTTTTATTTATTTAATTAAAGTAATGTGTAAGCAATCAAGCAAAACATGTTTTAGGCTTCTGTGTCATTAGACATTTTTTTTACAGACATTTAAAGATCAGAAAAAATAAAAAAATTGTACAATACGTCTTTTAAACCTTATTCAAAAAAAAAACGGAGGGTGCTTTTTTTGTTCAAACCTTTTTGAAGACATGCTTGATAATCGCTCTTTCTTTTGAGGTATCATTTATGCGGATATCTTACAAATTATTGAAATTAGGGCCTACAAACCAATTTGAGGGAGAATTTTTTTTATTTTAGGCAGACTAATTAAAACAATATTTGAATTAAAATTATTTATTTTTCATGTTCAAAATGACGGCCGTGATTCCTAATACAAGCACGGCCCCGTCTTCTAACTTCTGTAGTCGTTATTTTCAACATCATCTCCTGCTTCATTGTCTCAAACGCTGAATTTATTCTTTGTATCAATTCTTCTCTAGTGTTAATTTCTTTGTTGTTATACACCAGTTCCTTGGCCCGGCCCCACACGAAAAAGTCCAACGGGGTCAGATCTGGGGAGCGAGCGGGCCAAGGAATGGGTCCATCCCTGCCGATCCAGCTATCAGGAAAGCAATTGTTGAGGTGTTCCCTTACATTTAAAGTCCAATGCGCTGGACAGCCGTCTTGCTGAAAGATGACTGTTCGGTCTCTTTCGAAGATCGGGACACCTGATTCCTCTACCAGCAGTGGTAAATCAATTTGCAGAAATTGCAAATAATTTTCGCCATTCAATGGATCAGGCAAAAAGTGGGGCCCAATCAATGTTCTGCCAATTATTCCAGCCCATACATTCACAGAGAATTTCATCTGAAATGACACCTGCTTCTTAAAATGTGGATTGTTGTCTACGTCGGCCCATTCATGGATGTTGTGAAAGTTTGTAATACCTTCCCTTGAAAATTTACTTTCATCCGTCCACAAGATTGATTTCAGAAACCACGCATCTTCGATGTCTCTGTTGAGGAGGAAACGGCAGAACTGAATTCTTCTTTGAGGAACACTCCTGCCATGGAACGGATACTTATCATTTTGGTGCATTGTATTGTATGCCACATCTTCCATTGAGAAATGTTTAAATTTCGAGCTACTGCTCTAGTACTGGTAGTAGGATCCGCTTGAAATGCTGCTAAAATGTCTTCGTCGACGGCAGTTTCGTGTCTGCCCGGGTTGACTCCAGGTTCCACGCGGTGAAACCCATCTTGGGCAAGACGACGAAACGTGTTGTAAAACACTCGGACATTCGGTATCCTGCGATTCGGATAGCGCTCTTGATACATCCGTCGCGCCAAAGATCCATTGCCGTCTGCTCTACCGTACATAAATACGATATCCGCATATTCTTGATTGGAAAAAGTAGCCATAGTCACTTAACAATTAAGAAAAACGGCGTAGGAGCGCACTAAACGTCAACTCAACACAATTAAGTCAAAAATCAACACGTGCAGGAGCGCGAGGCTACGACTGGACACGGTGAAACAAAAAAGTTCAAAACTAACGCAAACAACACGTGCAGGAACGCAAAGGGCTACAACTGAACACGGTAAATTGTGAATCAACACGACAACGTCCACTCACAAGGGCAGTAGTTTGACTAATAAGTAAAAGATGTAACGGCTTCATCACAGACCGACTGACCCTGACTAAAGAAAAACGACTTTGTTGCCTCAGTAACTAAGACCATTTTGCTGTAAAAACCAACTCTTTATCGCTTTTTGCTATTCATTGGGCGTTCTACCTGGAAATGCCGTCGCACCGCGCTCGGTGGCCATTGTTTAGAGAATCCCCTCAATGGGTTCCCCTCAATTGGTTCCTGCATGTGCCAAAAATTCTTAGAATTGAACAATGTTATCATTTCGAGCACATAAAGTATTCTTTTAAGCAAAAATTTTGTGTTTTGTTAGACTGCCTAAAATTTAAAATTTCTCCCTCGATTTGGTTTATAGGTCCTAATTTCAATAATTTGTAAGATATCCGCATAAATGATACCTCAAAAGAAAGAGCGATTATCAAGCATGTCTTCAAAAAGGTTTGAACAAAAAAAGCACCCTCCGTTTTTTTTTTAAATAAGGTTTAAAAGACGTATTGTACAATTTTTTTATTTTTTCTGAGCTTTAAATATCTGTAAAAAAAATGTCTAATGACACAGAAGCCTAAAACATGTTTTGCTTGGTTGCTTACACATTACTTTAATTAAATAAATAAAAAATGAATTCATTTATCATTCAATTTGGCCATAATTATGCAGTTTACATTAAATTTTGAGAATTTCCGAAAAAAAACTTAAAAATTTGTTTAAAAAAATTTGGTAAGACTTCGTCTAAGACAACCATGGCTTAAATGGTCCTAAATTGTCTATACTATCTTCACCTTAAAGCTTTGCACCCATCTTCCAATCACCCTGTATAAAAAATATCCCACGACAGCATATGTCTATCTTTTATAGTTGACTCACAATAACACGTGTAACTCCCGATAGCTTAGCAGTTCGGAGAATAAATGTGAATGTAAGTTTGTTTGTTGCGCTTTCACGCGACAACTACTGAACGAATTTGGATGAAATTTTGCACACAGATAGTTTATAACCTGGATTAAAACATAGGATACTTTTTATCCCGGCAGTAAGATTCCATGGGACAATAATCAAACTTCACGCGGGCGAAGCCGCTGGCAGAAGCTAGTCCTAAATAAAGTCCTAAGCCTTACGCAGACGAGAGGCATGAGGCATGTTCGACTCATCCCGCCATCGCCATGCCTCGCATTGACGGTTTACAGATGAAATGGAATTCAAATCGATATCAAAAACCAATCGGATAACTTTATCATTTCCGTGTAACACGCGAGAAAAGTAATAACGAATTAATTGGTTGAATATGTTAATCCAAAGGAAGGTAGAAAATTTATAAATTGTGTAATGATCGGGTAAAATATAATTTTATTTAAAAACTTAGTTATATAATCTTGATCGGCACGATTGTTTCGATCATAGTAATTATTACATCCGATTATGTCAAACTGAACCGCGGAAATAATTATTTAGATTGGAATAGAAGAAATATTAGAAAGATTGAATTGATTACGTAGGTCGTAAAATTAGATTATTCCATAATTATTATCAGATAGAATCTGGGTGTGTTTGCAGACTCATATTAATATTTATAAAGGCGCGGCAAGTAAATGTTGGAGTAACCAATTTCCATAGTACTATTATGCTAGCTTTATTTAGTCCGTGGCTGAAACCAGCAAGGTTACAGCCACGGACTAAATAAAGCTACCTACATAGACGTAGACCATGTTTCCGTGACATAATTTAAAACCTCCCCGCAGATAGAGAGCAAAAGCGAGTGTTCAATAAAACTTTACCTACATTTACGGCACGAACAACATAATTTTCTCGACTCGAATGCTGTGAATCCACAAAAAATCACGGCCAGTGAAGCACATCAACATTTCCTAGAAGCGAATCGAAATGCATCGCTCCCGCTTGGCGTAACGGTGATCCCATTAGGTGCCGACCAGAGCCTGTGGTATGTCGCCTGCGCAGCATGGCATGCGACAGCCGCTAGTACCGGGGTACTGGGCTTTTTGCCGATACCCTACAGTAAGTGCCCATTAAAATAGTCGTGTTTTTACCTATTGTGTGCATCACCGTCGCATTCCGGGCAAAGCTCTAGGTGCTTGAACAAGGATCGTCTTTTTGTAGGCATGCTTTCACGGTTGTTGAATAATTTGAATCTGTTTTTTTTTTATGAACGTGCCGTGGCCGGTTTGCTGTTATTCTAAGTTTGAAGTGCTTTTAGTTGTAATTAAAGCAACATGAAATCATTGTGAATTCTAGATGTGGCGGCAGGAGATAATGACCCGTCATATAAAACTGTTACAAGCCAAGAACTTTTGAATCTTTCAAGGATTTGAAAGATTAGTTTCAGCCTTTGGTTGTTATATATTTCGAAGATTGCTAGAATATCTACATAAACGGCGCCAATCGGCATTGGCATCATTGACCAGATACTTACTCTATTAATCTAAAAAAACTCGCACAAAATCGCAAACAAGTGTGTATCGCACGATCTATTCAATAACCCATTATTATAACGCGAACGTAAACCTTTCGTTCCGATTTATTTACTATCTGGCTTCGTGCATCCACCGGCAATCGACAAATATAGCTAGACCTCCGAGAATTCATTACCTCCCCTTATCCCGTCCTACTGGCTGAGCCTGAGGGCGCAGGAATGGGTCTTTATGAACTGGTGGAGCACTTAGAACAATGAGTTTAAGGTTGATTGCACCTGACTATGAATAGGGTTTGCAAGTTCGCTACACAGCGACTTTGTTCTTCCGCTTGTTGTATCATGTGCATGCGATCACATAAGAAAGAGTTTAATGGCCTTTATTGAAAACCAAGTGAAAGATTTTGCGTGCACAGAGATTTCTGCGATAGAAACCTACTTTGTTTCTAGTAAGATAGTACCTACTTTAACATTCTTTAGTAAATTAAATTAGGTCTTTGTTTACGATGTTAGGATTAATTAGCATGCTGTCTATAATACTTCTCTAACACGATTATTTTTAACTTGTTCTCGAATTCATCTGTACATATTTCTAAGTTTATGATCCTATTAAAATGTTATTATTGGACCTAATTTTTAAGAATCCAAGCAATAAATAATGTTAAGAAAAAACTTCCCAAGATTATTCTCCAATATTTTATGGGTATGCTAATTGCTGCAGTATTCACTACACATCCGTTCCGTAGACAATCACTAATTAACTTAAAGTCTTTAACTGTTCTGCTTACGTTAATGAAGAAGGTACAGTTACTGTCCCAATTTCCTCCTTTCTGATGTTGGGCACTAAAATTCGGTTTTGTAGCCTTATTGAAATCATGGGCAGGTTATGTAAAAAGGGAGCATAAGCACCGAGGCTACCAATGAGGTTTTGTTAACGGCTGAAATCGACTTAAGCTGTTCAAGTTATGTCCATGCAGTATAAGTTTCATGCGGTGTCCAGTCGCGTCGCCCGCATCAAAGACGTCTTTTCTTACGCTTTGTTGCTGGTACTTCCTAAAGCTAAGTATTGCCAGTTATCTGGCTGGTGAGTGGTTACAAGAAGGAGCTAGCCATCTAAGCTTGTAATACCACCAGCTTACTAACCTCTGTTTTCTGATCGACATTGATCAGACTGTCCTTTTTTAAATTGCAGTAGGCTCTCATCACAGTGCTAAGCAAATAATTTATCCAATACCAAAATGCCCAACGTGTGTTTGCCTTATCATCATCACATTCGTTTTATTGCATAAAATCATGCATCATATCATTTTTAATATCGAAATACAGGTATAGTGCCACTAGACCTATCGGACTGAATAACGTGTCGATTTGAGTGAGGTACTGCATATTTAGTAGGACTGTACATGCAACATGGTGCATGAAATATTAACGTACGTAAACCACGCTCAATTACAGTGGGTTTGGGTTACTTATATGCCGAGGACGACCAGCCTATGGTGGCATTTGGCTTGACCATCCGTTTTCTCCAGAACTGCCTTACTCATGCCATCTATCCACATAGATGGATAGACCAATTAGTATCGACTTACTTGCAAGTGAGTAGTAAGTAATTGGTCTAACGAACATTCTGAGAACCACTGGTCGTGTAATTAAAACATCACTTACATAAGATTATGTACACCTTTGCAGATTTAATATTTATTTGCTATTTTACCGGTACAATATTACATCGGGACCGGTCTAGTGCCGGTTTCAAATTAACTCGGAGCGTGATCTTCCGTGAGGCCGGACTAACGGCACTACCCGCCCTTCAGACCTCGGTACATGCTGACATTTAGCTTGGCGAAAAATCATAGTTCATGCATAACTTGGGCCGTATTGTTAATATTGTAACGGCATATTGTTTTATCAATCTGTAGATTTGCGTAAGTACTGCAAGTTGCATTCTTATGGATTTTATTATATAAGTTCTCTGAAAAAAGTTATTTTTTTGAGTAGCGTGTTCTGGAAAGCAGAAAGTCCTAAGAACTTTAGGAAGAGAATTCTCGTTCTTTCAATTCTCATTATTTTAGTTTTTCACACGTTATCCAGATTTCATTTTTTGTCAATAGTTCCATCCGATACGGTTTGGAACATGGGAATCGATACACAATGATTGCATGTTTGCATTTAACTGTTTAGCAGGAATTTCTAACCACTGTCTGTATTTTTGACAGCTACCTTGAAGATTTCAAATGATCAGACCTGCGTGCATCATCGTCGACCCGCATAATTCTTTATCATTAGGAGGAAAACAGTCATAGAGGTCCAACACGAGTACAAAATCAGGCATTGGTCTTTCGTAAAAGAAAACGTCTACCAGGAACGCCAACGCCTCAATTCCCCAGCGACTGTGGTAAGCACGGAACCGTTTCAAATTAGGATTGTAAGTCCAATAGGTAAATAAAGGAAGTGCAGTTAATTTCCACAAGGGTCCATGACTACAGCCAGTTCTGTTTATATAGGAACTGTTAACTCGCTCCGTGTTCACTTCATTTCACACGCATGTAGGAGTTAAATTATGGATAGGAAAGGACTGTGTATTCCCTTGGGATTAATTCATTATTCAATTTGAATAGTTCAAATTGATCATAAGCGTGTTTGACGACCTGGTTAAATGTCTTCAATATATGTTCTCCGCACTGAGGAGAGTCTTTCAGACTTGTACTGACTGGAACCACACCTGTGCTCCCTGGCATCCATGCGTCGGAGGGCAGCGGGATCTAATGCGACTTAATTCCGCTGCCACGGACTACTAAGTGCCGGCCCGCATGACCAGCGGGCCTTCGCCCCGAGGGGGTGTGAGGTGTAAAACTCCCCCCTTTAAGTATAAGAGAGGCGCGCGTCGAGTATGATAAGGGGCGACACATGTGCCTCCAGGAAACTTTGCCTTAGCCATGATAACATCCCGCCGGTTTTTCCCGAAAGGTGGGGCAGATTTGCATGGGACGGATATGTTTAAATCCCATGATGGCGTCCAGGCCATTTCCGAAGCACCCGTTATTTTTCAATTTCAAACAAATTATGTTTATTTATAATTGAAATTATAGTGTCTATCCGGAAATAACCTGTTAAAAACAATGAGTTTCTAACCGACATCGTTAACTATCTTAATGGACCGATTTAACAGCAACATCAAACCGTTAACTTCTGACTGAACGTAGCCCTCCCACGGACAGTCTCACTATCTCATTATTGGTGCGGAGGCTGTCTATCCTCTAGCCCGACATCATTGCCTACGGGCTTTTCTCCGAGGAAAGAGTAGGAAGCCGTGACGCCAGTTTAAATTAAGGACCGTTAGAGAATGTTTTCCAACGAAGCCTGCAGATCTCGTGCTCGCAATTTTACTTACCGCAACACATTTCCATAGTCACGATGATTCGTTGATCGTTATCATTGTCGCATCGTGAGCTCGCTAAAACTACCCAAATTACTTTTTTGCGTTTCCCAGCAAACCCAGAATTAACTATTCTACTTCAGCCTCACGAATAACGGTTCCAGTAGGTACTCCCTGTATCTTCAACACGGAGTGCTAACGGCATAAACGTTTGTGGATTAACATAAACGCCTGTATTCCTCTTGTTTGAAGTTGTTCAAACTAGGAAATTGCTGGTTGCACAACATCCAAAACTCGTTTAAGAATTCCCGTCCTCGTTCGGAAATTGTGTACCTATTCATGTTTCCCTTCTATGTGAAAGGTTTTGTGAATATTTGGGTTGCACTGTTAACTTGTGTGCTTTGTTTTTACATAACAGACCGCAACGGTCTTGAGGAGACATTTTGTCATCATCTTTTCGAGTAGTCTCAGTGCAATCTAGGCAGCAATCCAACTTAGTCCAAATATTCATGTCGAGCTACCTTTTTTTTATTAATACATACAATAATTAAATCTAAATCTTCTATACTTATAATAAATCTGTAGAGAGGTCAATTCTGTACATGAAATATATTTACAAAATAACTATCGGGGGGTGATTAGTGATCGATACTGATGCCAAAAATGCAATCAGTAAAATTTTTGTCTGTCTGTCTGTCTGTCTGTCTGTCTGTATGTTATTTATAGAAAAAAAAACTACTCGACGGATTTTAACGAAACTTGGTACAATTATTCTACATACTCCTGAGCAGGTAATAGTATACTTTTCATCACGCTACCATTAATAGGAGCAGAGCAGTGAAAGGAAATGTTGGGAAAACGGGAGAAGTTACTTGGTTTTTTTAGCTTCCGTCGCGTGTGCAGCCTTAATGGTTAAAGCTACATAGAAATCATGTATACCGGAAATATTCCACATAAAATTATATAAAAAATATCCCAAGACAGCATATGTCTATCTTTTATAGTTGACTCACAATAACACGTGTAACTCCCGATAGCTTAGCAGTTCGGAGAATAAATGTGAATGTAAGTTTGTTTGTTGCGCTTTCACGCGACAACTACTGAACGGATTTGGATGAAATTTTGCATACAGATAGTTTATAACCTGGATTAAAACATAGGATGCTTTTTATCCCGGCAGTAAGATTCCATGGGACAATAATCAAACTTCACGCGGGCGAAGCCGCTGGCAGAAGCTAGTTAAAAATAATTATTATCTAAAAGGAACGGTACCTTTACAGCTATTTAAGTAATGATTCTAATTACAAACTTCCGCCAGTATAAACTGGAAGAAGGAAAAGCAATTATAGTTTATAGGAAAACATATTAAACGTATAAAAGGGTTATCTGCCGGTATCCGATATTAATGTTTTGTTGATCTGCTATTAAAAATAACTATTCATTTAAATCTTAGCGCCGTTGATAAATGTGGTAATCAATTTTATAAGTCTGAAATCAATTCTGCTCAAGTTAGGACCCCGAGAAACGTAAATGAAAGCCTTGAATAGGCATTACCTACGTTACCAGAATAAGGTCTTCAGTTAAGGAAGTGCGTACATTTAAGTTAACAGACAACGTAGGCACTTAGGCACTGAGGGATTTTAAACGCACTTGATATAATTATCATTCCCGCTAACGCAAAAGGCATTAACTTTGAGACGAAAATCGTAGTTGTGCCACTAAGCATTCAAGTGCGTAAGTTTAATCTTCACTTAATAAGACAGACAGTGATATTACCATAATATCCATCTCCAATAGATGAGACATTTGCTGCAGCAGTGGGAAAGGTTTAAGGTAGTATGCTAAGACAGCATTGCAACCTCCTTGCTGGCTAGCTGATATTTTTACCACTTTAATTAAACTATCTTACTCACTAAGCTACTTTAATACAAGTAGTTCGTCCCTATACAAGAGCAGAAGCACAAAACCGGATCGTTCATCAACATCATCTACAACCAATTACATAACAAAACACGTTACTGAACCAAGTTAACGTGTCGTAAAGGTCAATATTGTACCTTCACGTAAGCTTGCAACCGAGTGATAAACTACAAGTCATCGGACACTGCCATGCTAGTGGCACCACGGTCACGGCCAAGTAACGGACTGCCCTACATAAAGGTCCAAGAGCTTTACTTCACGCTGTTAATTTTCTGTAAATGTGTTTTTTTCGGTTTTATGGCAGAGATTGGTAGAAATAGTTGTCATTTGTTTTTTGCTCTATGTAGGTGAAGAGTAGTGCAGTTATAGAACTATTCTCAATAGTTTAACTTCTACTGAGTTCGAGCACTTACAGGCAAAAAAGTAAGTCTCATATGTATTTCCGAGGTGGAAGTCACTGCCGAAAATAAGTAATTTAAAAGGTTTTGTAATTACCAAAATCCCAAGTGTAAGTAATTTAATCGAGTGGGGTACTCAATCAAATATCCACTTATTTTAAACACCTGCCTCATAATTCGAGATATTTATTGGTATTTTCGTTTTCCATACATATTCTTGATAAGTAATATTACACTAAATAATATTTTCTGCATATTATTATTTATTTTATTTTAAAGTATTTATTTTAGTATTTTAGTGTATTTTATGTTAGGTTGCTTTCGACCTCAACAACCTTTAAAAAAATATATATAAAAATATAAATATCGCTGGACATTAACACACAGCGCCATCTAGTGCCACACTAAGCAAGGCAGTAAAGAAAAAATAGGTAGGTAGGTTTAAAGTAGGGAGTAATAGTAGTAGGAAGCACTCGTCAACTCTTTTTCTTTCTATTTTACTTCTCACACACTTTACAGACAATTAAGACTGGAGTCGGATTAAAACTTCTGATTGTTCCGATAAGAATAGTCTGTACTTTCTAGCACTCTCGATATGACACTTTTAATTGATCAAAGCCATTAGCGTCATAACCTATGTATCACAAGAGAGTTTGGAGCACTCACACACATTTAGAAAGCTAGACAGTAGTACCTACATTTTGTCAGTTTTGTTGTAGGAGACGAGCCTATTGCCATCAACAGGGCACTAATCCAGAGCTCGGTTGCTGGTGACAAAAAACCTAACAGAGAAACCCAATAACGCTTTGCTAGGCATCAAAATCGAACTCAGGGCCTCAAGATCAGGAGTGGCGTTTGCGACAACTAGACTAAATAGGCAGTTAGCACATAGTGAGTGTAAATGTATTCTGATAAGGAGGCTCCTTGCCTCCATATCCTACACTGCCTATACTTTCCAACCTCCCTATTTGACTTTATTAACTCCTTGCTCCAGTCTCTACGATCTAACTTCCTACCTTTCCCGACTTTCACCAAACTCAAAAGTCAAGGTTCTGTAGGTCACAGGCGCAGGTCGAGTATGCGGTAGCCATATCAATCGATACAGTATCTAAGCACCTTGATAAAGCAATTTAAACTTTATACCAGTGCATTAAGAGTCCCGATTAAAATGCAAGCTGTGAATTGAAGTAGATGTGCCGCATTGATACGTGATAAGAATGACGAGTGAAGTAAGTTAGCGGGACAGTCTTATTAAGGCAACAGGGTTGGTATTAACCTGACACTTTTTAATTTAAAAACATTGTGTCATTGGCTTATACTCATTTTAACAATTCCATGAGCAAAAAGCTTTCAAAACATTTTTGTCAACGCTCGATAAAAATGTAAGTGGGTAGTCACAACTTCTGACTACCTACTTACCCACAATTTTGGTCTTAGTTTATTTCATCCCATTATATCTTTATCCACTGTCAATTAACCTATTAAAGGCTTTCCATCCTATCCTACTAATATTATAAATGCGAAAGTTTGTAAGTATGGATGTTTGTTACTCTTTCACGCAAAAACTACTGAACGGATTTGGATGAAATTTTGCACACAGATGGTTTATAACCTGGATTAACACATAGGATACTTTTTATCCCGGTAGTAAGATCCCGTGGGACAATTTCAAACATCACGCGAGCGAAGCCGCTGGCAGTAGCTAGTATTTTTTATAAACATAACCACTTAATGCCTCGTCCAGCAGTTTTGTACGACTGTACGTGTTAGGTTAAAGATCAACTTGGACCGCCATTTTTTTCCACTTTGTCGATTACTATAATAGGCATCTACATAAGCTTTTTTGTAGTTGCTAGATAGCACGCAGCTTACATTCAACTTTTGGTGGTGAAAATGTTTTGGTTTTTATTAATATTTTACAAATTTATCATCACGTTCTTAATTTACTTACTTATATGTAATTTATAGGTCAATCAGGCCAAACTCATATTTTTGCCGTTAATTCGAATAAAAACTTTAAACAATAAGTACATTATTTCGACAACCCTATACCCTCACATGACAGATTTTTTACTCGACGATTTATAAATCTTTATAAGCTTGACGGACAACTTTGTTGGTCATGGGAGTTTAATGAATATAAAGATATGCAAAAAACGATTTCCGTTGTGAATGACATAGGATGTTTCCTATGCTTACTCATTCACAGGTTCCGAATATAAGCTCCTGGTCTGTTGGACAATTTAGCTTGAATTTTTTAGACACGAAGAGTCCCAAACAAATTTAACATTTGTCATTATGAAACATATAAGTACCTAAGTTAACCATACACTGTTTTAAGCTTTCATGGTTTAAAAATAAACTTATATTGTCATTACGGGATATCTTAAGTGATTATTCATTATTTTGAGCTCCCGATGAATAATCACGGGAGATATCGCGTAAGTGACAATTTAATATAAGTAAGTTAACTATAATAGAAGCATTTGACTCAAATTCTCATTCAGTTTCACCGAAGGTATGGTCACTAGTCTCTATACACTACAGTGCCCAGATAGGATCGGATACGAAACGAGCACAGCTCGGGGCAACCTCGGAATATACAAATACATTCTTAGTTTTAAAGGAAATGGAGTAACCAGTCACGATTGGCGTCGACCGAGTGAGGCCTGAGGTCTAAAGGTGTACTCGACAGCCAAGGCAGGGTGCATGTGAAAGTCAAAATTAGGATAGAACATAAGAACCGTTTGTAGAAGCATTATAGGGAGTCAAAGCTGACTTTGATGCAGTAGAAGAAAATAATGACTATCGTGCAACAGCCAAGAATTACGAAAGGAGGAATAATACGCAGATATCCATAACATTACAGTAATCTCGTATTACATGATAAAAACAAGTAACATTTTAGATTGCTTTCGGCACATAAACGTAGCGTTATATTAGAATTATCTATTTTCTTAACGATGTGTCTACATTTGGTATTGTAAGAATATCTTATATCTGAAACATCAGTCCGTAATAATACACAATGTGCTTTGGAAAACTGCGAGAGGAGAGTGTAAGGTAACTAATGTATAACTGTCAGCGTCACATTATAAAAACCGTTAGATTAACCGTGAACTATCTAGCGAAATTGTAAACTGTCGAAATATTGTCAACTGAACATACTGCTTACAATATGACGCATTATTATACGGTAGATTATAATCTGTCGAAGTGAAACCGTAATATTGTGAAATGTATGCGACGGAACTCAACTCGCATGTTGTGATGGGGGAGGGGGGAGCCCCCCCTTGCATCCTGGTACCACTCCCATGAAAGATAATGCACCATTCCTAAGAAAAACCGATTATGTAACCTAACCTCAAAACACCTTATATTCGCCTAAAAAGCGTAGTCTCTTATTTCTGTCTTCAGGGTTTAAAGGAACCTAGGGCACGCCACGATAGTGGCGATAAACCCCTCTTTGAGGAGTGGCTTGAGAGGCGCCACGGCGTCCTCACCTTCCGCCTGACGCAGGTCCTTACCGGACTTCGATGTTTCGGGAGGTTCCTGCATCGAATCGGGCGGGAGGACACGCCCGGGTGTCTCCACTGCGAGGATCGACCGGAAAACACGGTGGAGGTCTGCCCCGCGTGGGCGGAGCAAAGCCGTGTCCTCGTAGCGGCGATCGGCGGCGGCGACCTCTCGTGTCCGGCCCTGGTTCAATCCATGGTCCGGAGCACGACGGAATGGGAAGTCGTCACCTCCTTCTGCGAAGCAGTCATGCTAGCAAAGGAGGTGGCGGAACGCGAAAGGGAGAAACCCTCTCGCCCCAGCCGCCGTGGGAGACGCATCGGGCGTCGGGGGCCGCGTGGTGGCTACCGGCCACCGTAGACGCGGGCCTGTGGACGGTGAGCTATGGGCTAGCTAGCCGTCCGTTCGTCTAATGACGACAGGCCGTGTCGACGGCGCGTTCGTACTCCACGCGCGCATCAAAGAGATGTCAGCATAAAGGGAGGGGCCCACAAGGGCCAAAGCCTGCAGGGGCTGCGGGACTGTTCGAAAGAGATACCGCGGCTCCGGAACGTAAAGGGCGAGGAAGGAACATGGATGGTTTTTAGTCAGTAAAAGTCTGACACTCCCTCCCACTCCGCCCAGAGTCGGAGGGGTCATTTTATGATGTCCAATCCGAAAATAAATAAATAATAATAAATAAATATTTCGTCGCATGCATTTCACAATATTACGGTTTCACTTCGATAGATTATAATCTACCCAAAAATTATGCGTTAAATTATAAGCAGTATGTTCGGTTGACAATCTATCGAGAGTTTACACTAGATATATTACAATCTAACGGGTTTTACAATTTTACGGTGACAACCATACAAGAAACCAGTGTCCATTCCGTTTTAAACCATCTTAATATATATAAATC
Source organism: Xestia c-nigrum (assembly GCA_916618015.1). Taxonomy (NCBI): domain Eukaryota; kingdom Metazoa; phylum Arthropoda; class Insecta; order Lepidoptera; family Noctuidae; genus Xestia; species Xestia c-nigrum. The sequence goes on from OU745264.1 coordinate 6,631,493, forward strand.
TCGTGTCACAATGTTTGTCCTCAATGGACTCCTAAACCACTAAACCGATTATAATAAAATTCGCACACCATGTGCAGTTCGATCCAACTTGAGAGATAGGATAGTTTAAATCTCAAATTATGAGACGCAGACGAAGTTGCGCGAGTCAGCTAGTATGAGTATGTAATTAGTCTTGCTTTTAACGTCCTTACATACTTTCAGGCGATCCGGAAAGACAAAAACTTGCATGCAAGCGAACTCCAAACTTTCATGGTTTGGAATACATAAACTCAAGCAAAAAAACTGCTGTCAATATCGAAATAAAAAGTGTTCGTTTTACATAATCATTCAACATGCATCATCAAAAGCCGGAACAAGATAATAAGCATTATATCCTTTCACTGAACGTTCCTCTTAACATAACAGATCGATAAACCATCTGACCAATGCAATTTTATGGCTACAGAGTGACGTAATGTGGACGTAATCCTGGTTCTCACTCAGAGAACCTTCGCATACTTTGATGATATTACAATAAATGCATAATTATGAAAACTGATCAGGTTTCCAGATATTATCACAAAGCCAGCACGATTCATGTGAGTAGGTTGAAATATATAAGGGCCATTTTTTTAAAACTGCGAGACAAACCGTTCAGTAAGGCTATCTCTCCCCGCGCCCGCGCTAAGAGATAGACGTGTATCACTGTCGCTAAGCTTAAAATATTCGTAATAATAGGAAAAAGTGGTGTAATCGGACTTAACTGTACTCCACTTTAAGCAGAAAAGTGTTAACAATCGCGTTGTGCTTCCATTTTTACCGAATCAGTCGGCTAGATCGCCATTAAACAAATATTCTGCAACACAAAGTGATAAACTTTGCAATATCGCTAAATAAAAGTGCAAGTGGAAGTGAGTTAAAAGAAAAGAAAAAGTCAATACACCCTCAACAAAACAAATCATAATTTTTTTGGACGAATAAGCTCACCTATTTCGTCAACTCTAGTACGTGAGCTGTGGCTCCGTGGCTTTTGTCTTATACTCCGGCGCATCAAGGCGCACGTTCAAACCCGAGTAGCTGCAAAACTTTTCGTAAGTTTTAAATCATCTTTGACGATTACTCACTAATTCAAAGCATGTCGTCACACAGTAGAACGTCACCGGGACAAGCTAGTTCAGTGCCTAATTTGTTGGAAATAGATGACACTCCCACGAAGGTAACATGCCGTTACAAACGTAAAGGAACCATCGATGGACAACAAGATTTACTAGACGCATTGGATGAAATGAAAGCGTTGCTATCTAAATCCATAGCCGAACATAACCGAAAGTTAGTCTCTCTGCAGGACACAGTTATAGAAATTAAAAAACAAAATGAGGAACTTAACAAGAATATACAATTCATGTCTGAGAAATACGATTTGATGAAGGACAAGCTACTGTCTCTAGAAATTGAACGTAAAGAAAACCACAACTACATAAACCAGCTAGAAATCAAGATTGAAACACTTGAAAAAAATGCTCGTTCTGCCAGCTTAGAAGTGCGGAATATTCCTAAAAAACCAGCTGAATCTAAAAGAGACCTTGTAAAGATTGTGGGAAGCATAGGTAATTGCCTGAAGTCTCCTATTCTACCGTCGGACATTAGAGACATATTTCGTATTCACGCAAAAGGCCCATCCAACAACACCATCATTGTTGAACTTACATCTGTGCTTAAAAAGGAGGATGTTATAAACTCTCTCAAGTCATATAGGAAGGAGCACAATCAACTACCAACGACTACACTAATTAATGTTGATGGCCCGTCCCAACCTGTTTATATCTCCGAAAATCTGACGACCAAAGGTAAGCGCCTGTATGCGCTGGCTCGTGACTTCGCTAAATCTAATGAGTATAAATACTGTTGGACTGCGCACGGTAGCGTATACATTCGGAAGAAAGAAGGTGACACTGCCTCCCGCATTAACAATGAAGAAAGTCTAGCACTTCTGCTAAAACAGGCATGACTGGTTCCAGTTATGCCAAGTTATTGTCTAATTCCTAGAAATAAGTCCCTATCATTATCATTACTATTATTACCACTTAATTTTGTACATTTTGTAAGTCTTGTTGCCTTTTCATGTAAACACTATCAACGCGTTCTTCTTATATCCGTCACACACTATATAATAACTCATATAACTCACCACTACCTTTATTACAAAACTCACCACACAAATCAAATTTTAACACAACCCTCTACTTGTTCAAAACAACCCCATGTTTCTAACCCACCTGAGCATTCGATCGGTAAGGTAAGTTGCCGTAAAAGCTCATCCAATACTCAAATGTCTATATATCTCCCAAACAATCTGACTTATCTTGGGCCTGCAGCTAGTTTGATCAATGAGTTGGTCACCCGTGTTTCTACTTTCAGAATTCAACTCTGATAGTATCATTATTAGTGACGAAATTGAGGCTTGCGGTGAAATCGAGTGTACCGTAGTAGATGACCCCGCTACCTGTAAAATACTATTTAATCCCTCCCTTTCCAAAAAGTCATTGACGATTCTCGCTGTGAACATTCGTAGTGTCAAGAAAAACTTTGATGCCCTTATGCTTTTTCTCTCTAACATTGATATTTTGGTTGACTGCATAGTGTTGACAGAATGTTGGATAGACTCTCACTCGATTATCAATCACATTGACAACTATACCCCGTTTCATACTACTCGCAGCCTCAACCAAAATGATGGTGTCATAGTTTACGTCAGGGAATGTTTCAAAAATGTGCGAGCTCAAGAGCCTGCAGTGACTGACGGAAACTGTCTTGTTATTAACATTGACCATTTTACACTCATTGCCTCATACAGACCACCTTGTTACACCAACCCGGCTAACTATATTACCTCGGTCAACGAACTGCTCACTAACATACACTCTGAAAATATAATTCTCGCTGGTGATATCAATATCAACATCCTTCCGGACAAGATCACAGGCCACGCTGCAGATTACATCACTATGCTAGCTGCCCATGATCTAAGACAAGGTGTGGACAAGCCTACCAGACAAGGCAATTGCCTTGACCATTTTATGGTCAAAACGCGTAAGCATGTGAAAACCTTCATATTTGACCCATTGACAGATCATAGTCCTATATTGTTGCACATAGAAGACATTCACTTAAGTAAAAAAACGACTGAGCTCTTTAGAACTATTATTAATTATGAACAATTAGAGACTGATCTAGACAACATTGATTGGGACGATTATTATAACTCGCAAAATGTAGATGTAACCACTGATTTCTTAGTCAATACGCTGCGAGAAATAATCACAAAAAATACAGTAAAAATAAAAACATCAAAAAAAAAGAAACCGCTTAAACCGTGGATTACAGTTGGCATAGTGAGATGTATACAGAAAAGAGACAAAATGCATCAAAAAGTAAAGAAATCGCCAAACGATGAGGAACTTCGACAACGGTACATCAGATATAGAAACACCTGCAATAACTTGACAGAAACGCTAAAGCGCACTTACTACGAAAGGGAATTACTAAACAATGAAAACAACATGAAAAAAACCTGGAATATAATTAAAGACATGTGTAACATCAAGAAAGGATCCAGCAAAGCAACTGAGTTGTTGCAGATCAAATCTAACCCCGCTGACTCTCTAAATGAAGTTAACAGATACTTCACATCAATTGGTAAAGACTTAGCAAATTCAACTCTAAGTAAACTCAAGCAGAATGAAGAAACGCTGGCAACACAAGCACATAAGTCGGCAGGTTTCCTCCATTCGATGTCATTATCTCCCACGGATGAATACGAAGTTATTCAGGTGATATCTGGCCTTAAAAGTAGCAGTGCTTGTGGTCTAGACAATATTCCCGCAAACATTCTAAAAAAATATAAATTTAAATTAGCATCTCCTATAACCCATCTTTGCAATGTCAGTTTTTCTTGCGGCGTGTTTCCTCAAACTTTTAAGAAGGCGGCCGTCACTCCTGTTTTTAAGGCCGGTGATAAGGGTTTCATTGGAAACTACCGCCCCATCTCTGTACTTAGCTCATTGTCAAAAATATTGGAAAAGCTAGCAAATAAGAGACTTATAAGATATTTAGAGACAAATAATATACTTTCTTCTAACCAATTCGGTTTTAGAGCCAATCGATCCACCAATGACGCTATTCTAAAGCTAACCGAAAACATGACCAAGTACATAGACAAGGGAGAAAAATGTGTCGGCCTTTTCCTCGACCTTCAGAAAGCATTCGATACTGTTTCGATCCCTATTCTAATAAGCAGATTAGAAAACATCGGAATTAGAGGTGTGCCACAGGAATGGCTATTAAGTTATTTATCAGGAAGAAGTCAATGCGTTCGCCTTGACAGCAAGACTAGCGAGGAAGCTTCCTGTTCATACGGAGTTCCCCAGGGTAGTACAATTGCTCCAACCCTATTCCTGGTGTATATCAATGAACTGTGCGATATTCCGATCAACAAAGCCGATGTCATAATGTTTGCCGACGACACAGTTCTTCTGTTCCATGAAAAGTCATGGAAAGATCTTGAAACAGTCTGTGAAATGGGTCTTTCTAAAGTAACAGCTTGGCTGGAAGATAGTCTGCTATCATTAAACACCTCTAAGACCAAATATCTATGTTTTAGTAAGACTAGAGCAGGAAGCCCCACAAACTTCAAAATTAGCACACACACGTTTCCTTGCAATAGGAATAGCAATAACTTTTCCTCCTGCACTTGCCCTAAGCTAGACAGACTGAACTCCATTAAGTACCTGGGAGTATTCGTTGACGATAATCTTAAATGGACACAACATATCTCAGTTACCGCCAAAAGAGTACGCAAGTTGATCCATATCTTTAAAAGTCTGAGACTTGTTGCTAGTCTAAAACTTCTACTGCAAACATATAAAGCTTTATGCCATTGTGTCTTGGGCTATGCTATTTGCGCATGGGGTGGCGCAGGCAAGACCCATATGATCGAGCTGGAGCGGGCTCAGCGTGCCGTCCTAAAGGTGCTCTTGTCACTAAAATACCGAACGCCTACAACCGAGGTATACGTAAAAGCCAAAGTACTTAGCGTCCGAAAGCACTTTTTTTACGAATGCCTGCGAAGATACCACCGATACGCCATCCCGAGTCTTCCTATCTCATCCAAGAGAATAGTCATGTGCCCAGTTCAAGGTACCAAGAGCGTCTTCGCTAGCAAACACTACCACTATATTGCCCCACGTCTCTACAACAAAATTGGTCAGGAAAAGGGGATACACCAACTCATAAAGCTTAAAAACTTCCAATTTAAAAAAACAATTTTTGACTGGCTAGAAAAATACGATTATGATGAATCAGAAAATCTTTTCGACAGTATTACTTGACCCCCATCACTTTCACACTAACCTAACCACGAACACACACACACTCACACTTACACACACACACACACACACATCCACATCACTCACAAACACCCCGGTCACATTTATCAACACTTTTCTTAGAACGCATTGAGTGTGACTCAATTTAACTTAATTTTTTAATTTATAAAATTGCATATCCTTTTAATGTACATACTTGATACCACGTAGACATTTTTTTATTACTTTTTTAATTTTTATGTTTGTAAATACTTCTAATGCATGCCAAATCTTATAATGTACCTATTTTTTTTAGTCTATCTCTCTGTCTTTTTACATAATTCTCTGTTAATTGAGAGGTCTGGCTCTTGTGATACAGGAACTCCTAGTACAAGAGCCAGAGCTACACTGATGTTTGAGAAATAATTTGTCAATAAAGATTTATTCCCTTTATTCATTTTGTAACAAAGTCTTTACATTTTTAAATATTAATATAAAAAAAAAAAATATATCACCAGGTGTCCGAGAATCTGCCAGGTTATTATTAGATTGAATGGCATTTTTGTACCACCCCATCCATGCCAGCACCCCTATAGTTGAATGAATGATGATGCTAGCTGGCTGACACAACAGAAAAGTATGTTACACACACTGATTTTAGGCCATCTCTCTCGTAATCCATCTGCTTTAATTGAAGGTCACTGGTAATAGTATGCCATTGACATTGCAACAAAGCCGATTAGACTATTAGTGCGCCACGCGTGACCTGAAGTGATTGTATAACGTTGATGGCATGAAAAACAATAGCCAGTGCATTTATCACACAGTATAGAGATAAAAGTGCTTAATAAATTACTCGTTTTAATATTTATTCTGTGAATTTTTTTGCATTGTATAAATTTTTGTAAAAGTCAGCAACTTTTTTCACACCTTTTTACAGCTTTAAACTTTCAGCAGGTTAATTAACTAGCCTAGGTTCCAACTCCGGGGAGTCAGAGACATTTAGAGGTTAGGTCCCATTCAAGTGATTTCCTCTCATAAAGTCTGTGTTCAGACATTGGGAAAGTTAAAGACCGATTATGAGTATGCATACGATTTCACAATATTGTTACGAGCTGGGTATGAGATAAATTAATTACTACCGATTAAACAACACAATAACTTTATTAATCACAAAACAATCAAAACTTAATCACAAATACACTACTGTTTACTATTCACTTAGATATCGCACTTAAAGTCACTTCGATTCGCGTCGTACTGTAGCCAAAACAAGACTGCCGGTCGCGGCCCTGAGCGCTCTATTTATACTCGCCAACAGACACACCAGAGTAACCACGAACATTCGAGAGGGTCATAAAAAAACACTAACAAAAGAAATAGTAAGTACCTACCTACAAGGTAGGTATTACCTATAAAAGTTGTAGGTATAAGCTACTTGTACAAAACAAACAAATATGAACCGTATGCCCTAGGCGTACGGTCGAAATTCTAATGTCTTTGTTTAAATAGGTCGCGAGTTTGTACCTACCTAACTTTAAAACTAATAATAATGGAATGTTCTAGAACTTCTAACGTACACACACTGTAATCACTGGCTTTCTCGAATGTTCTAGTAGGTCCGATGTAACACTGCCCCCTCCTTAGACATGCTCGTCCCGAGCATCATTAGTCCCGTAGTATCGCGCCAACCGGTCTACATGCACAATTTTAGGCGCACCTCGTGGACCCTTCTGTATTCGGTAGGTGACATCGTTGATCCTAGTCACGACTCGGTATGGTCCATCCCATTTTGCTTGTAACTTCGGAGACTTCCCATTGCTCCGCACTGGGTTATGCAACCACACCAGTGAACCCTCGTCGAAACCTCTACCGTTGGCTTTCCGGTCATAACGGGTCTTCATCTTCTCAGACATCTGTTGGCCGGACTGTCGGATATGCTCATAAACATCGTTCAACTTATTACGCAAGTCATTCGCGTAATCTGTTACGCTACATGGAGCATCAGGGGGAGTTCCAGTGATTAAATCAGCAGGTAACCGTAATTCCCTTCCAAAGTTCGCGAAGGCTGGTGTCACAGTCGTACTTTCGTGGACTGCACTTCGGTAAGACAGAAGAAACGGCTGTATGTGCTTGTCCCAATCCCTTTGCCGGCTTTCCACAACTTTCGCCAGATATCTTTCCAACGTTTGGTTGAATCGTTCCACCATTCCATCGGATTGTGGGTGGTAAGAGGTGGTTCTGGTTTTATAGGTACCCATCAATCGACAAGTCTCTTGAAATACTTGCGATTCAAAATTTCTTCCTTGATCGCTGTGTATTTCTAAGGGTACTCCAAAACGACAGAAGACTTCTTGAACTAATTTATCTGCGACAGTTGTTGCTTCTTGGTTAGGAATGGCGAAGACTTCCGGCCACTTTGTAAAGTAATCCATGACCACCAGGAAGTACCTGTTTCCGCTCTCACTTACTGGAAATGGTCCCGCAACGTCTAGTGCTATCCGTTCCCAAGGGGCTCCAACGTTGTACACTTTTAATGCACCTCTGCTGCGTGTACGGGGTCCTTTCACGGCCGCACAACTGGTACATTTACGGCACCAGTCCTCCACATCATCTCGACAGTGGATCCAGTAGAAGCGTTCTCGAATTTTTAGTAGAGTCCTTTTTACCCCCATATGTCCTCCAGAACATCCATCATGGTAGAGCCGTAGAACATCCGGTACCTTAGCTTTCGGAACAACCATTTGTAGATGACAGCTGTCCCCTCTAGCGTTTTCCCATTTACGGCACAAGACTCCATCCTGGATCACCAAGCTGTTCCATTGCGCCCAATAACTCTTCGTGATGGAACTCATCGCAGCCACATCACTCCACTTGGGTTTAGGAACACCAGCTTTGATCCACTCGAAGATCGGTTTGATATCCGAGTCATTGTGCTGAGCCTGCTGTATAGTTACCTTCCATTCATCGCTAAGATCCGTTCTTAGCATCCTCACAGACACCACTTCCTTAGGCTCCTGTCTGGAACTACGCTTACAATCTTCAGGCAATGGTTTTCTTGACAGTTCGTCTGTGTTGTTGTGGTTTCTCCACTGTTGCTGGCCAGTCTTCTTAGCCGCTTTTCCCTGCTGAGATTGATCTACTCTAGGTGCGCTTCGCTTTTTACAATTCGACCGAAGGTGACCCCTTTCTCCACAAGTGTAACACCTAGGGCTGTATCGTCGCGGACGCTGGCGTTCAGGTGATGCCACAACTTGCTTTGGACAACTTGGCCGAAGATGATCCCTTTCTCTAGCTGTGTAGCAGCTAGGTCTGTAACCTTGCGCACGGTCGTGTACAGGTGAAGCCACTACCTCCCTGACGTAGTGTGTTCGGTGGTCTTGCCTCACTGCCTCTACTTCCAAGGCATGGGCTAAGGCGTCCTTCAAGGTCTCATGATGCCCAAGTCTCACGGCGGCTCTAACTTCTAAGTCACGTATTCCATCAACGAACGCCTGTACCAGATTTCCGTCAATCAGTGCAGGGGCAGACTGGTAGGCTTTCCGAACGAGCTTTTCAACTTCTAGAGCCCACTGCTGTAGGTTCTCGGCACTTCGTTGAAAACGGTCCTTCAACTTGGCACGGAATACGTGCTCCAGGTGCGCGTCGCCGTATCTGGACTCCAACGCCTCCAGTAGCTGCTCGTAGGTAACGTCCTTGCCGAGCGCCTCCAGAATAGTTAGGGCCTGGTCTCGGAGGCCCAAGGTGAGCGCGGTCATGGCTTGTGGTTTTGTCCATCCATTCGCCTTCATGACGGCCTCAAACTGTATTTTGTAAGCAGACCACGAAGATGTGCCGTCGAACGGAGGCACCTTAAAACCACGCGAAGATGGTGCAGCAATCACCGAAGTTACAGTCCCGCCTTCAGTCTTCAGTTCGCCCAAAGCCTTCTTTACCCCAGCAATCTGAACTTCGGCCTCCGAGATGCGATTCTCATGCTGGTGGACCTGTTCTTTCATCAACTTGATGTCCTTGCCAAAACTTGCATGCAGATCCTTTATGAGGAGCATCTGCTCGTCCTGGCGGCGGACCTGCTCCTCTTTGTCTCGCTGCAACTGCTCTTCCAACCGACGAGCCTGCTCCTCTTGACGGCGAGCCTGCTCCTCCTTGTCTCGCTGCAGTTGCTCTTCCAATCGGCGAGCCTGCTCCTCTTGACGGCGAGCTTGCTCCTCTTGACGGCGAGCTTGCTCCTCTTGACGGCGAGCTTGATCCTGCAGCAGCGCCATTAAAGCTGACAAGTCTGGCGCCCCTGATGCTGGAGAAACTCCGGATGGGCCAGCGACTGGCTGTGACGTAGGCTGGACACCACCCGGTGTCTGTGTCGGAGAATCCCCAAACCGCCTTTGGTCCATATCCTGCTGTCGCTGACTTCTGGTACGGATACCGTCCGTGTCGTCCTTTGGTAGGATTGGCATAATTTATCTCTCACTTCTGACACCAATTTGTTACGAGCTGGGTATGAGATAAATTAATTACTACCGATTAAACAACACAATAACTTTATTAATCACAAAACAATCAAAACTTAATCACAAATACACTACTGTTTACTATTCACTTAGATATCGCACTTAAAGTCACTTCGATTCGCGTCGTACTGTAGCCAAAACAAGACTGCCGGTCGCGGCCCTGAGCGCTCTATTTATACTCGCCAACAGACACACCAGAGTAACCACGAACATTCGAGAGGGTCATAAAAAAACACTAACAAAAGAAATAGTAAGTACCTACCTACAAGGTAGGTATTACCTATAAAAGTTGTAGGTATAAGCTACTTGTACAAAACAAACAAATATGAACCGTATGCCCTAGGCGTACGGTCGAAATTCTAATGTCTTTGTTTAAATAGGTCGCGAGTTTGTACCTACCTAACTTTAAAACTAATAATAATGGAATGTTCTAGAACTTCTAACGTACACACACTGTAATCACTGGCTTTCTCGAATGTTCTAGTAGGTCCGATGTAACAATATATTTTTCGAAATTAGAAAATGAAGACCTAAAACCACCGACAATCACAAATATTTACTTTTTGGAAGGCGGAAAACTACTTCCTGAATAGCTGACGAAGGAAATGTTATCGAAACGACTATCGCGATTTCTTCTCACACACATATGACATAACACAAATGACTAGACTCAAATTTAAACAACAATAATACCTCAATGAAGTGTGGGTGACATTTTCCAGCCTTCAGCGCACAACAGTTAGATAAGAATCGGAGGCGCGAGAGTGAAAGCGTTCCGCCGGATTCACATGTGATCTGTCTCGCTCAGACGCTAGTTACGTCAATGTTACTGCTCACCTTCACATATATAAACAGTGAGTAGATAAGAGGTAACCGTGAGTTTAAGTAGTAGCTTTGAAATGGAGCCTGTCTACAGACGTCGCCACTGCCGCTACACCGCTAGACAGTTACACACAGTTGAAACAAACAAACAAAAACAGTTTCTATGTTGCATTGCAGCTTAGATGACCCCTTAAAGAACTATCTTGCCTATCTCTACGTGGCCTCTATTCAAAGTGTCCTCTCACATAATTGCCCAATAAGTATTACCTACTCTCTCGAAATTGCCCAATAAGTATTGCTGATATCAAAACTGTTAGCATAACTCAAATGCATTTCATTTGGACGCAAAAACGCAAGTCCGTTCAACTCTTCTTCACAGCGTAGTCAATATTTTTTATACCATATTGCACCTGAAAATTGGAAACAGTTATGTAAGTAACGGAAGCAGTTTTTAATTTTCTATTGCATTGGCCATGATCAGTTATAATTAATTGCCAACGTTCACTTTGAAAAAGATAAGTATACTGAGATTGCTGGATTTTATTACCTGACTCAAGACCTGTGCTTTAACTCAACCGACCATGGTCGTCAACGTCGATCCCGTAGCTTCAAGTGGTGATGAGTATGATGACTCCGATGGAGTATCAACACATTGACTGTACGGTAGTAGCCACAATGAATGTGTCAGTACAGTACCCTAATGTGCACGTAGTTTATACCGAGTAGTGAGTACCGCTGCCTATGCAGTTATGCCAAGTTGATTTCATGTGGGAATACGTACGGTAACAGTCATCGCATTTCATATAATAATATTATTTATTAACCATTTAATATGGTACTGGGTACGCATTATTAACGGGAGTCTCCATTAACGACCATTAAAATATAATATAAATACAGCTTTTCAGATCGATTTTGCTTAATACATAAATGGCCAGTTAAACTAATATTGCTTTTAATAAATTATGACACCATCGGCGTCGTTCAACCATTAAGTGGATTTAAATGTTTAGTCTCTTCTTCGATCTTTACTCTTGTCAGTTATGATGATAATTTTCGTAAGATTACTTTGATGAAGTCGAATCCAATCTGATCATAATCTGGTATGTGTGTTAATCGATCAAGGAGTTCGTTAACAAAAAAGACGCTTTGTAGCTTGGAATTTACATATTTACATGGTAAATTCTAGCGTATACCTAAAACACTATCCTTGTTCGAGTTAGAGGCTTTCAAGTGTTCTTATTAACGAGAAAAATGTAAAGGGATTCAACTGTGTAGCGTGTATTTAAATCCTGGATAAGTTTAGTATAACGACGTTCCTTCGACAGCTAACGTTCTGCCCCCAAACTCCTCAAAACAAATGACTGGGAGATGCAGTGATGCAGGATTTGTGCACGTTCCGTTCATCCGCATTCCCGGTTGCCGTCTTTTACATCGTATCGCTATGTGTTACTGGCATATAACGGAACGCCCGTAACTGTAGCGTTCCACGACGCTCTTTGCGTACCACTTGCTATGTTAATAGGTTTACTGTAACAATTTTACTATGTTGCCAAAATATTTGGGTTACTGTTATAAGTTGGACTGCAATAAATAAATATAAAAAAGTTGTTATCGCGCTCGATGACGCTACATAATTCGCTTACGTGATCTACAGAAAAGTTAAAATATCTTTCAACGAGATTGTAAATTAAAACTCATAATATCCAACGGGTTAATTAAATCTTATACAATAGCGATTTAATGGTAGGTTTGATTTCAACGGAGCAATTTTAATTATTAGGTACTGAGTAAATCCCAAGGTTCATGATATTGTACTTTAGCAGGATTAAAATGTTGAACTTTCCTATGCAAGTTTTTGAGCTACTGGTAAAACTGCACTTGCATAATTCCTACCGAGTTAAACTAAGCAGAAAGATAAAAGCTTTTGCGTGTTAACACGATAATTGTTCTATCAGCGTTACTTCCTCGGAAAAGTATCAAAGTTATACTTAGTAATTAGCGTCTCCTGTAAACTCATGGAGCAGTCAAGTTAAGTAAACCATACCTCGAGTCGAAACAATAAGGTGAAACTCATCGATTAATTTCCACTGAGGAAACCTGCCAGATACAATGGCTGTGGGAACATCACCCATGCTTTGATATACGATTAAAACAAATGTAATGAAAGAAACTCATAACAAACGTCTCTTTCAAACAGTTCTTATCAATTACTTCATTCTCTGCTTTCTAAATTAAGGCATTTTATTGTAATTTTATGTTTTCATCTGCGTATTACGGCATGTTTAAATTTGAATAATTTATAGCCAAGCTTTTCATAAATATTTATGTCGGTCATAATCGACGTTCGAATTACGTATAAAGAGCGATAATGTTGGTATTTATAGTGAATGACTTCAGCAATTTATAGAGCTATCTTTAAAATAACAGTGAATAACTGGAGCTCTCTAGCAGGTGGGCACCAGGGCTCTAAGTATAACTGTCAAAAACTTGGATCAATGAAAGAAAAGATTGGAGAATATTTGCTAAGTTGGTACGTGAAATTTTGATTTTTAGCTTTTATGGAACAAATGTTCTACTATTACTACTACTACTACCAGCTGTAAATTCGTTCCTAACTTTTAGTCACCTAAAAACCAGTAAACAACATTAAACATGGATCTAAACAGCACTATATTTTATGCTATCTGGTCGTTATCCTTAAGCCTTAGAAGTTGGGAATGGCCGATTGAATGAGGCCTGTGGGCGAGGAACTTAGTAACCTGTCACTATACGCCATTACGGCCCTTAAGCCCAGAACTTTATTGCTGAACGTGGCTCACGCGATGCGAACCTCGTGTTCCTACCATTTAGAGTTTTGCTAACTCGAAAAGACACCGGGAAAACGTTAACAGATGATATTCATTAGATAACTTCTATTTTTAATGACGATATTCATTTACAGTGGTAGGTACTTAAGACTGCAACCAATCACAAATATTTAATTTACTAGCTGTGTGTGCTGTCAACATTTCTACGACTTAACATTTTACGTTTACTCGACGAATGTGCAGAGAAATGAATGGGAACAAATATTTCCGAGAATGTACAAACTAGTGAGGTTAACTTGATAAAGTGCTTTGAACGTTGTATTCTTGTTGTTATTCTCAATCACGTTTCGTCCAAATAACCGTCTTTTCCACGTAATATGATTCTCTTTTACTAGGTGCAGTCTACATTGGAGATTTTTTTATAAGTGTAAACAACTGGCTTAAGTTTTTGTAAGCCCCTAAGAATAGTTCATCGGTTCGAGCTGGTCCAAGAATAGTACCCTAAGGCATTCCAAGACTATTTAGCCTTTTGATCACACTCAAAATGGCAGTGACCGACAAATTAACTATTGTCAATCAAAGAGTAGATTTTAGGAACACATAAATAAATTGCTATCAATAAAAAAAACCTTGTGTTGTTTAAGCACAACGGCAATTTCAATCATCTGTGTCGAATGCTTCACATGGATCTAATTTTAGATTTAACTTAATTATGTGGCCACAGCTTTACTTTCACCTGTTCATTCACAATGATAATAAAAAGTTGTATTCAAGTCAAAAGACAGGAACAGTTTTTGTAACGGCACATAAAATTTCGACCATTTTGGCTAATGACACAGTCGACATAATGTGAAACGTTTATCTTATTTTTGGTCGCCATCCAGTACATTTTTGTGCTACACATTGCTTTTTCCTGTCTAAACGAGATTAATGGTTTAAGGTGACCGTTCATGACATTTTACTTACAAAGCAAGTGATAAAAATAAAAGAATTAGAATGAGAGCTTGGTTATAGCGGTGCTAACCTTAATTGTAACTGTTTTAACATTTTCGTTTATAGGTGAAGTCCATTTACTTTCGATGCAATTAAAATCTTCAGAAGCAATCAGTTTCATTTGGGTTTGATGAACAAATATATTTTTATTGACTGTTGTCAGTAGTTAACGTACATATCTGATCTTTATCATAAAGGTTGTGGTTACATCTAGGTACTTACTTTAAGTTTATTGAGATTTTGAGATAAGGAAAAGGGTCGGTAATGTTTCTGTCAGTGTCTAAGATTAATAATGATTCTGTTAATATAGAAAACAAACCGAAAATATTTTAGTGCTTTTCATTTGGTTTAAAAATTTACCAAGCTATAGCAATGGCATATAAATATACCAGAAAGGTAAATATTTGATAACGGTCACTTAAAGAACTGTGAACTCAACTTCTCAAGCTAGCAGGTATTACGGGATATTTTTCTAATATCCATAAAGATCGTTGTATAATTCGTTCTTAAACGACAATGGCATAACGGGTTGGCTACCGAAGAAAGGTCGCGAATAGCCGTGTTAATATTAAAGACGGTGCGCTGCGGGAAATTGATTCGCAGCAAGAGCTTGATTTGACCATCTTCACGTAATTTTTCCTCGTGTGTTATGTTATAATTAGTGTTTCATTATTGATCCTCCATAATATGTAGTAAACAAACAGAGAGAAGTCAGAGTAAAATAGTTAGTTTTATCATTGTCTTTATTGATGAAGACAATGAATCAGCCTGGAAGTCATTGTTTTTTTTTTTTTTTCAAGTAGTAATCAATTTTGATGGTTTTGTATTTTTGATAGCAAATGAATGGGTAGTTATTGCTTGCTATAATTTTAGCTTGTAAGAACAAAAAGAATAATAGGTACCACGTAACATAGTATCCAAGTACAGAGGTAATTGAAACTTATAACCGATTACCAGTCCGGGATCTCATCATAGAAAATTGATCATTATGCCGTAAAAAATTAGATGTCGATGTCGACGAACTTCCACGAGTAATGATAGGAGCAAATTAGGTATGAACACTATTATCTCCTGACAAGTTATTATAACGTTAAGACGTTATGTTAAATTCCAAATACAATAGTGTTCGCACCTACCGCGACCATCTTTTGTATGTGTCGGAAGATGGGAATGAAATAGGCGTAGCGGCTAAGAAATAGATTATTACAATTTGTGTGTCCCGTTATGTCTAAGTTCTCATGATATACAGGGAATGACAGTGCGTGACCATAATTGTAAATTACCCACTGAGTTATTTTGTCTTGAGGTTTTCTTGTTTTGATCAGCAGTGCAAATAGGACATAAAGGATCCCGTGTTTCCGACAGTAGGATTTTGTATCTTCCCCTCCTACAACTGTACCTACGTAATGATTGCTAGAACAGTAGGTACCTAGAAGAGAATAGATACAAAACTTTTGCCTTTCGTTTTGAGCGTTTCATTTTGATTCAACGTGTTTCTCTGTATTCTCATTAATATCTCGTTGTTTGACTTCAGCGTAAACTTCTGAACATCTTACATCACCTTGCTCCGTTTTGGAAGTTGCCATCCAAAAAGTAATATCGTTAACGTCGTCTATGTATCTCATTTCTTGTACTTATTCTGTTAACATTTATGAAATAATGTAAGTAGGCTCACGCTCTTATTGCGTCAAAAATGCGTTCTTTCTTATGATTATACTCGAACGGAGTGCTTTCTGATGTGAAAAACAACGAAACGAAACTTATTGATATTTTCTCCGTTTTTTATAAGATTCAACAACGAGGTAAGTACCACAAACAAAATAAGACAATGTGGTAAATTCAGCAAAACGTCCATTACATATTTGGCAACATAATTTGGCGTTACACGTTGGAAAGGCGAATCTGATAAAATTATCCGTGCACCAAACCAGATCTCACGCTCAATAAAATTGCTTTCACTTCAATTGATAATTTTATCTATTTCATCTGGAGTCGTGTGTTATGTCCATCACTGCACAATGGTTACGGCCCACATGTTTGTGACCTAGGCTGGACTACATTTAATTTAGATTTCGGTGTTAATTGAATATTCCCCCATTTTCTAATAAGTGTAGCTAAAACTCATTGATACTCTCACTCTCTATATTAGTTGTGAAATCTTAGCAATGATACAGATCCTGCACATCTACTTCCAAATAATCACCAGTCTCAGATTCTGTCAACTGTCTTCTCCAAAAATTACGTCAGCAGACATTGGGTGTTCTATAATTCGTGTAATGACCCTTATTTTCACACGTGCGACGTTGAAGAGCAGGTCGAGATCCCACAGACCACGGTCCCACATTCTTATACAGTTGTAATTGCCCACTAATTGTCAATTACGCAACACCACATAGCTGTTTATGTAATTGTTTTTGTTTGTGATAAACCCTGAGAGTTGGATAACTGTAAACAGAAGCGCAAGCGCACATCAAACACTAGCTTCTGTCACTTCGTGTTATAACGACCTCTACCGTTGCGTAAAAACAATCAATGCTTTATCATAGAATCTGTATACTTGGCCACATTTTTTTTATCCCTATAAAGTCAAGCTCGGATCGGTTTGCGTGAGAAAATGTAAGTTCTAAAGAGTGAAAACCCTATATTATAGAAACTAGAACTAACTACGTATTCGATTTACATTGTAAACTGCGCCTTTGCTCTATAATTTTATTCATCCCATCCTGCGTAATGTAGCATTAACGAAACCATGACAATTTCAATAGGAGGGCCAGAATATAGAATATGAGTAATAATTTCTTATAATCATTACTAGGTAGATTCTTTTCTTGTACACAATCTGCAAATACCATGACTAAATATGATCCTCAGAGAGTTTAAAGATAGACTCGGCAAGGCAATGATCTTAAAGTTAATGGCAATCATCACGCACAGCTGGCGGTTTGATGATCTTTCCAGGTATGGCGCTGAAATAGACTGCAACGTCATACTGTTAAGATAATCACAGAGTCATGGTTTATTATAATGAAAGATAAAACTAAATGTTACCAAGATTAGATTTATGTAGAAGAACTAGGAGATCTAAATATGGATTGCGCAAACCTCAGCCTAAGAAACTAAAACAGCTTATGAACCTGCGTTCATGATTAAGCCATTGTGTATGGAAGTAATTGTAAATGACATAAAATAAAATCAAGTCATTGATAACGGTCACACATATACCAATTGTAACGCATGCAAAATGTGAACGAAAAGCACTCCAGACGACAGAAGAAAGTAAGACTTCTTTATCTCACCCGTAATCGCTCGACATAGATCATAGAGACCCAATTCAATTCCCCCGTATAAACAATTTAATTGTCTTCCAAACGTTTCCTATCTAATTGTACCATCAGAGATCGTTGACAGAGAGCGGAAATATAACCGTATATTTTCCAACAATATAAATGTTCTTGAGATTTTGCAGACTAATAGGGAGAATTAACTATAAATCGTGTGCTAAACGCCTCGATAGCAAAGCACAATGGATCGCTTTTTCAAATATACTTAGCGCCCCTTTCAATATATTACTGTCCAAGATTATTCTAGTCTCCGCTCGTTCAACGCCCTCAAAGATGCGAGCCTTTTCCGACTTGTCCGGTTAGTTATTAGTGTCAGGGGTTAAAGGAAATATGTTTGGATTAAAATGGGGACCTGTCTATTACTCTGAAGGAGTTTATTTACTGTTATTGCTATTACAGCCGGAACTTCTACGGCGAGAAAATTTGAATCAGAAAAAATAAGTTGGTGGTAAAGGTGTGTAGTTTTTCTACGTAATATTCAATGGAAACATATCCAAAACTTCAATTTCGTAAATTGTGGATTGTCTCAAATTGCTTTCATATCCGCCGCCGCAACCGCGGTATTGACCGCAAATTGTCGATCAACTCGGCTAGATACACTACTGGCACCGCAGATCTAGTCCGTCTAGTCCTAGCAAACACCTTCGTATTTTATTATTAGAACGCTGTACTTTAGATACAAGTTCTATGAACCTTACTTTATTGCGTAATGAAAATACCAGTCTATGATATAACTTTACGACATACGTTTAAGGACCCTATAAAAATGGCTTTTCACATTGAAACTGAACCGGATTCATTTGCATCGGCGTAAATGTCTTAGAGAAGTTTGTCTAGAAGTGACCGTAGAAAGATCTGATTTCTGTAACCTATACATATATTGGCGTATCACAACGGCCACATCGTGTCCAATTATCTTTCAAGCCTTAAGGGAAATTCAAGTATTAGTTTCTACGTTAAATTTTTGGATATTACTTATATCCTCTACCACACATGGCAATTAGCATGATTTTGAAGCTATGGGTATTGGGCAAAGTAAAAGCAGGGCGTTGGTTGTACCTTTCCTTTTGTCTCATTCAATATTTTTCCATCTTTTCAGGGCACGCCAAGATGTGGCGTGCGATACTGCTAATGTGGCTGGCCTCAACCTTCGGTCAGCAAATCCAGCCAAATAGGGTGTCCAGTTTATCCACAATCTGCGACAAGGCGTCCATGACCGTGCATTTGGAGATGGCACAACCATTTAAAGGCCTAGTCTTCAGCAAGGACTTTTCGAGAGAGTGTCGAGTTCAAGGTAATAAAATTCATCTGATTTACAGTCTATTACAAACAGCAATATTTTGCGATTTTCTTAATGATGGTGAATAAATAAGTGAATTAATGACCCCCCTCTATTACACTCAGATTCTATCAGTAGGTTGGACACATTCTTTGATACAGTGAACTGTTGAACTAAATATTAAGGGTCGTCAATGCAATCGCGTGCGGCAACAATTCCGCTACGTTTCCCGCTGCAGCAAATAGTCGTTCCATCCTTATAAGTTACTTTATATTCCAGGAAACCGTCTAAACAAGATAATCCTAAACCTGCCATCGAACGCGTGTGGCGTGAGGACATCGACCATGAACACTACGGTTGAAGAACCAGATGATGAAGAGGACCTATACTACAACGTTGAGCTGGTCGTGCAGATGGACCGGCAGCTGCAGCAGTCTTCCGATCAGGAGCTGTTAGTCAGGTAGGCAAGAATGACTTCATATACGTAGTAGTAACTAAATACATTTATGACTGCCAACCGACCTTTCAGTAAAGTATGGTCCAACAGTTGCTAATGATTATGTACTTAATTTTATCCAGTGGTTACTCGTATGAATAAACCCCCTATTGTACAATGTAATGTGATTGATCCTCGATCTAGAAAAGCGCAATTGTCTAATATCTCACGGTGCTTTAGAGATTAGCCTAAAACAACCAAAAATATTTAAGCAACACCTTTAGCACTCAACACTAAAATCCAGGTTAATTCGCAATTTTTACTTTGTAGTGTTACGAGCTGGGTATGAGATAAATTAATTACTACCGATTAAACAACACAATAACTTTATTAATCACAAAACAATCAAAACTAAATCACAAATACACTACTGTTTACTATTCACTTAGATATCGCACTTGTAGTTCACTTGGATTCGCTTCGTTGTGTCGCTAAAACAAGACTGCCGGTCGCGGCCCTGAGCGCTCTATTTATACTCGCCAACAGACACACCAGAGTAACCACGAACATTCGAGAGGGTCATAAAAAACACTAACAAAAGAAATTGTAAGTACCTACCTACAAGGTAGGTATTACCTATAAAAGTTGTAGGTATAAGCTACTTGTACAAAACAAACAAATATGAACCGTATGCCCTAGGCGTACGGTCGAAATTCTAATGTCTTTATTTAAATAGGTCGCGAGTTTGTACCTACCTAACTTTAAAACTAATAATAATGGAATGTCCTCGAACTTCTAACGTACACACACTGTAATCACTGGCTTTCTCGAATGTTCTAGTAGGTCCGATGTAACACTGCCCCCTCCTTAGACATGCTCGTCCCGAGCATCATTAGTCCCGTAGTATCGCGCCAACCGGTCTACATGCACAATTTTAGGCGCACCTCGTGGACCCTTCTGTATTCGGTAGGTGACATCGTTGATCCTAGTCACGACTCGGTATGGTCCATCCCATTTTGCTTGTAACTTCGGAGACTTCCCCTTGCTCCGCACTGGGTTATGCAACCACACCAGTGAACCTTCGTCGAAACCCCTACCGTTGGCTTTCCGGTCATAACGGGTCTTCATCTTCTCAGACATCTGTTGGCCGGACTGTCGGATATGCTCATAAACATCGTTCAACTTATTACGCAAGTCATTCGCGTAATCTGTTACGCTACATGGAGCATCAGGGGGAGTTCCAGTGATTAAATCAGCAGGTAATCGTAGTTCCCTTCCAAAGTTCGCGAAGGCTGGTGTCACAGTCGTGATTTCGTGGACTGCACTTCGGTAAGACAGAAGAAACGGCTGTATGTGCTTGTCCCAATCCCTTTGCCGGGTTTCCACAACTTTCGCCAGATATCTTTCCAACGTTTGGTTGAATCGTTCCACCATTCCATCGGATTGTGGGTGGTAAGAGGTGGTTCTGGTTTTATGGGTACCCATCAATCGACAAGTCTCTTGAAATACTTGCGATTCAAAATTTCTTCCTTGATCGCTGTGTATTTCTAAGGGTACTCCAAAACGACAGAAGACTTCTTGAACCAATTTATCTGCGACAGTTGTTGCTTCTTGGTTAGGAATGGCGAAGACTTCCGGCCACTTTGTAAAGTAATCCATGACCACCAGGAAGTACCTGTTTCCGCTCTCACTTACTGGAAATGGTCCCGCAACGTCTAGTGCTATCCGTTCCCAAGGGGCTCCAACGTTGTACACTTTTAATGCACCTCTGCTGCGTGTACGGGGTCCTTTCACGGCCGCACAACTGGTACATTTACGGCACCAGTCCTCCACATCATCTCGACAGTGGATCCAGTAGAAGCGTTCTCGAATTTTTAGTAGAGTCCTTTTTACCCCCATATGTCCTCCTGAACATCCATCATGGTAGAGCTGTAGAACATCCGGTACCTTAGCTTTAGGGACAATCATTTGTAGATGACAACTGTCCCCTCTACCGTTTTCCCATTTACGGCACAAGACTCCATCCTGGATCACCAAGCTATTCCATTGCGCCCAATAACTCTTCGTGATGGAACTCATCGCAGCCACATCACTCCACTTGGGTTTAGGAACACCAGCTTTGATCCATTCGAAGATCGGTTTGATGTCCGAGTCATTGTGCTGAGCCTCCTGTATAGTTACCTTCCATTCATCGCTAAGATCCGTTCTTAGCATCCTCACAGGCACCACTTCCTTAGACTCCTGTCTGGAACTACGCTTACAATCTTCAGGCAATGGTCTTCTTGACAGTTCGTCTGTGTTGTTTTGGTTTCTCCACTGTTGCTGACCAGTCTTCTTAGCCGCTTTTCCCTGCTGAGATTGATCTTCTCTAGGTGCGCTTCGCTTTTTACAATTCGACCGAAGGTGACCCTTTTCTCCACAAGTGTAACACCTAGGGCTGTATCGACGCGGACGCTGGCGTTCAGGTGATGCCACAACTTCCCTGACGCGGTGCGTTCGGTGGTCTTGCCTCACTGCCTCTACTTCTAAGGCATGGGCCAAGGCGTCCTTCAATGTCTCGTGATGCCCAAGTCTCACGGCGGCTCTAACTTCTAAGTCACGTATTCCATCAACGAACGCCTGTACCAGATTTCCGTCAATCAGTGCAGGGGCAGACTGGTAGGCTTTCCGAACGAGCTTTTCAACTTCTAGAGCCCACTGCTGTAGGTTCTCGGTACTTCGTTGAAAACGGTCCTTCAACTTGGCACGGAATACGTGCTCCAGGTGCGCGTCGCCGTATCTGGACTCCAACGCCTCCACCAGCTGCTCGTAGGTTACATCCTTGCCGAGTGCCTCGAGAATAGTTAAAGCCTGGTCTCGGAGGCCCAAGGTGAGCGCGGTCATGGCTTGTGGTTTTGTCCATCCATTCGCCTTCATGACGGCCTCAAACTGTATTTTGTAAGCCGACCACGAAGATGTGCCATCGAACGGAGGCGCCTTAAAACCACGCGAAGAAGGTGCAGCAACCACCGAAGCTACAGTTCCACCTTCAGTCTTCAGTTCGCTCAAAGCCTTCTGCACCCCAGCAATCTTAACTTCGGCGTCCGAGATGCGATTCTCATGCTGGTGGACCTGATCTTTCATCAACTTGATGTCCTTGCCGAAAGTTGCATGTAGATCCTTTATGAGGAGCATCTGCTCGTCTTGGCGGCGGACCTGCTCCTCTTTGTCTCGCTGCAACTGCTCTTCCAATCGGCGAGCCTGCTCCTCTTGACGGCGAGCCTGCTCCTCTTGACGGCGAGCCTGCTCCTCTTGACGGCGAGCTTGATCCTGCAGCAGCGCCATTAAAGCTGACAAGTCTGGCGCCACTGATCCTGAAGAAACTCCAGATGGGCCAGCGACTGGCTCTGACGTAGGCTGGACACCACCCGGTGTCTGTGTCGGAGAATCTCCAAACCGCCTTTGGTCCATATCCTGCTGTCGCTGACTTCTGGTACGGATACCCTCCGTGTCGTCCTTTGGTAGAATTGGCATTATTTATATCCCACTTCTGACACCAATTTGTTACGAGCTGGGTATGAGATAAATTAATTACTACCGATTAAACAACACAATAACTTTATTAATCACAAAACAATCAAAACTTAATCACAAATACACTACTGTTTACTATTCACTTAGATATCGCACTTGTAGTTCACTTGGATTCGCTTCGTTGTGTCGCTAAAACAAGACTGCCGGTCGCGGCCCTGAGCGCTCTATTTATACTCGCCAACAGACACACCAGAGTAACCACGAACATTCGAGAGGGTCATAAAAAACACTAACAAAAGAAATTGTAAGTACCTACCTACAAGGTAGGTATTACCTATAAAAGTTGTAGGTATAAGCTACTTGTACAAAACAAACAAATATGAACCGTATGCCCTAGGCGTACGGTCGAAATTCTAATGTCTTTATTTAAATAGGTCGCGAGTTTGTACCTACCTAACTTTAAAACTAATAATAATGGAATGTCCTCGAACTTCTAACGTACACACACTGTAATCACTGGCTTTCTCGAATGTTCTAGTAGGTCCGATGTAACAGTAGTATTCATTACTTTCACTTACATAACCGTATGCAAAAATGAAAATGTATGTATAAAGTCCTTATTTTATTCTCTAGGTTTTCTAATGGTATTCACAAACATAGGGTGGAGTCGTCAAACTTGATTTTTATGGAATAGCATATTACCTAAGGCCAAACAAGGATCATGTAATAGATTGAGAAAAAATCTTACGTAACCAGATTCAACTATGCAGTGGAAGTTGTATACGCAAGGTGCAAGGACATTAAAAAATCTAGTTCCACTTGGAATGCGTATAGTGCTAGGTAGATAATCATTGCAAGTCCTGATAAGGTCTCCTAGGTTTAATGTTCACTCATTTAATGTCTAATGGAGAGCGTTAACTACGAGCCCGGTGGTTTTGATGAGAGCAAAAATTGCGAAATCATGGAATATTCCTGCATTTTATTTTTCCTGCGTTAAAGCCTCTCAGACTAAGTTCAAATATGCTTAAAGCTTATGCTTAGAGTAAAAGCATCTGAGTAGTACCGCATGTTCGTTTTGGAAACCAGTTATGAACCTAGTACAAAGGAAATGCATTAACCTATGAGACCTCAGACAAGTTCGATATTGACCGGAGTCAATTTAAGTTAAAAAAATGAGGATGATGAATAGTAATTTAGGAAGGACCGAATCTTTGAAAAGCCATGCTATTAAATTCTATGTTAGATACTTGTTCCACACCAATTAATATTAACTTAATTTCGTAAGAACAGCTCAAAATATACTTGCCAGAGTTGTTTATCTAAATCGTTCATGTTATGAATTTCAGATGTAAATTGCAACCTCGCGCGGTTCACATCAGCAGCCCGGCTTTAGAGACTGTAATCAACAATAAATTACGCGAAATGACTACGAGGGAGGCGAAGAAAACGAGGTAAAGTTATATGTAATAGAATAAATTGTATGTACATGTTGGTTGCCACAAGAAAAAGTGGTGACCTTAATGTGTACCTAATCATGTAAATATTTTAAAGTAGCCTGAACTAAGTAGGTACTGCTTTTTACTTTGTTTTTTCTTTAATAGTCCTACTGTTGGGCATCAGTAATTCTTCCTCAAGTCCTTCCAAGAACTCTCTGAACACGCTGTATGTGTCCAGGTCGTCTCAAAATTCATTCCATCTTCCAGAATCCATTCCGTTAAAAATGTTGCCTAGTACTTTTGCTTTTCGCATCGTGCATGACGTTTGTTTTTAATTAACTGCATTATAACTTCCTGCATTAGAACTGGCCGCAACCGACAAGGGTTTCCGAACGCGGCAGAAATAGAACAACGGGAGTGGCTAATGGCAGCAGCTCGTGCCTGGATGGAACTGGCACCCGCAGTGTCTGCTGCAGAGCCTGCCACGGTCGAGGTGGGACAGCCTACTAGACTACTCATACAGTGCACATTGCCGGGTAAGTTTGACCATGGTATACTCGTCCTATTACCCGAATGCTGTCAGTAATTTATTGAAGGCTTCAGCTAGCACGGCTAAAGTTGCCATCAGTATTTTATACCGCCTTCCATACTGAATGAGCAATACACGTCATGTATAAGTCATTGCTCAAATGATTACGAAGTTTCCGAATTTATTTTGTTTGGTTTTAGTCTTGCGTTATTGGGAGACAAATCGATAAGATAAGTTGACAATTGAAACGTCGTTCAGGCAGTTAAATAAGTTGGAATGATTATGAAACTGAAACTTGACGTGATGTTAACTAAGGAAAAGAACTACATCATCTAGTGTGAAAGCTCGATAAAAACAGAAATCATAACGTTTCCTATCCCGGCAAACTATTAATAGGTGCAATAACAATATAGTCAATGATTCATCTTCCCGGCCATCCTTAGCTATTGCGTAATAGATCCTGACAGTTTCTCATAATTCAATTGAAAAATTGTATGATGACTTAACGTATTACTCAATGTCCATCTTTATATTTCAGTGGGCGTTGGACTCCGAGTAACTAACTGCGTCGCCCACGATGGCTTGGGAGAAGCCTCGCAGAAATTACTGGACGAGGCCGGCTGTCCTATCGATGAAACAATCTTCAACAAACCATCAATCCACCATCACAAACACAAAAGCGCTGAGATTGACTTCTCTGACTTAGAACCTGTTGACTTACAAAAAAATATTGAGGAGAAAACCAACATTAAACTGGAAAAATCAGACCCTGACAACATGTTCAAGAATATTATGACCTATCAACATGCTATTACCACTTTTGCTGCTTTCAAATTTCCTGATAGAGCTAAGCTACACCTAACTTGTGGTATCGAGTTGTGCAAAGGTCAATGCCCGCCAGTGGACTGCAAAGCTTTGCAGAAACCTCAACAAACTAGAGATGGGCTGCTCAGAAAGGCTAGACTAGATAAAGATGCTAAAGGCATTGTGATTGACAGATTGGAAGTATATAACAGCATAGAGGTTCATGCTCCTAATATAGAGTTAGAAGACGAAGCTTCAATAAGGGGTAAGATTATAAACTTCACTCTAATACACTTTTAAAGTACTTACGGGATTATATCCGTGATTTTCTTGTCATGATGCTTGCAACAGCGTCGAAATATCGGGTGCTCGAAAACCACAAGAAAATCGCGGATATGATCCCGTAAGTACTTTAAGTGTAGTGAAAAACCGTGAAAGTCTAAACAGTTTCACTCTAATAATTTCAACTAAAGCCTGCAAATATTTTTGGATTTCTTATTGATCAAACTTTTTCTGATACAGGGTCAAGAAGAATAGAATCAGAAGAAGACGAATTCGTGAGAGGGTTCTCACCAGGAGACAAGACCATCTGCTTATCACCAGGGAAAATGGCCCTAGCATTTTGCGTTCTAGGAATCATATTTCTGTGTGCGATCGCCGTGGCTTTTATCTCATTAGTGCGAGCGAGACGCCGTCTAGGAAGAGAGCCATTGCATACGTCTCTCTCTTTCTACACTGGAAGCAAGAGCATGTTCTCATCAAGCGAGAGTTCCAGCTCTGGTCTAAGTGGTAGCAAGCTCCTTCTAACTGATAGTCCATATTTAGACCATCATTCATCGTCTAGCAATAACTGGCCATATTCAAGGGCTTTTTGACAAGAAGCTCGTAGGCGAGACGTAAGTTTACGCGAATTTTAGTGAGGTCAGCTTGTCTCGCCTTACAGGCGATTAAAAAAGTACTTTCGGCTTTGGATGTGTGCTTCTGTACTTCCTTTGTTGGTAAAAGTTCATTTAATGTGCGGAAACTTCATAGTAAGTTGTGTTTCTGTACATTAGTTAAATGAACTTTTTTGCCCCAGGACGTACTTTGTCAAAAAGTTTTAAAACATATATGTTCTCTGATGGGTTGTGAAGATTTTGACAGATGAAAAAGTATCAACCAGTCTCTTTTGCGATCTCAAGTGGCTTACTACAGCAAGTTGTATCTTTAAACTTTTTTATTGGTAAATAAAAAGTAGATAATATTCTCACAAACTTTATTTGGTGAATAGCAGTATTCACCAAATAAAGTTTGGTGGATGGTGGCTTGGTACAGCAATAAATTGTAGTAATTAGTAGATATTGAAAACATAATGTAGGTTGCTGATATGTTTTTTTAATATATTTTTTGTACTTGCCTCATGCTTGGCTTTTGGTCAGGTCCTTGAGTTTGCGAAAAGGGTTTTTCTTCTAGAGTTGCATTGGGAAACAAGAACTGTCTCCGTTTTGAGGAAAAATATTTTAGTACTTAATCTATTTAATTGATTGAAGACTGTGCTTCAAAGTACCTCCCAAAGCTTGTCTATTTCTAGCTTCATAGTTGGTAAGGATCTATTTATTTTTAGTTACATATCTGACATTTTGTCATTTGAGGCGGTGCTTCTGAAATAATGTTATGTGGGTATGAAAAAATGTGTGCTCAAACATTTATTACAGCAAAGCATTTTGCATTTTTATTTGCAAAGATTATTCTTTGCTTGATGATTTGATTTGACTTGATTTACAGAAAATAAAAGCTTAAGTATAAAAAAGAGAATTCGTGAGCACATTTTTTTAGTATCTACAAATTGTTGACTGTTTTTTTTATGAAAGTCAGCGATGATTGTACATTATTATTTGATAAAATGGTCTGCGAGTCGTCCTATGGGAATTACTTAACATTATCTCAAATAATGGAGTATACTTTTACGTCATTGCTTTTAGGTAGGTAAATATAAAAAATTCGAATAGGTAGGTACCTACTCGAACTTCATGACATAGATTCATTAGCACTTCCTCGAAACTAAGAAACTAGTTATAATCTTCTAATTTAAGGACATTCAAAATAAGAATGTGTAATTGTGATGTGATGATAAATGTTTGAATGGAAATTTTATATGTTTATACATTTTGTATTAAAACAATACTTAAATGAAACTTTTTTTGTGTTTGATTGAGTAAAACTTAAGACTGCATGAAGTACCTACTTACCCGCAATCCCGTAACCGTATAAGATTGAAACTATACATCAAATATCATACACTTAACACACTACATTACTATATTCTCTATATCTTTGCAAATGAAATATCTATTATCTATCAGTCTTACAACTCCCGCCATGAATTTTCGACATTGAAAATTTGACATTATTTATTTGGCTGCGTTCCGTTTTAGATAATAATCGCTTGCAGCGCTCACATCAAATTTTGCGTTCCGATTTAGATTTAACGATTATGACAGCTATGAGCTGTTATCAGGTCATTTGACAGCGCTCACGGTGATAATAATTTGGGGCATGGTCGGTGTAATCGCAAGATGGCGCATGTCATGACGTCATCTATGACGATTCAAGGGACATCGATGTCGCGCTCAGAGTAATTCGGAACGGGTTTATGGATGCTCAAATTGTTAACAACCTAACTCGGAACGCGGCCTTCAACTGTCACTGTTAAATGTCAACCAAATGTCAACTTTACATTGATGTCTGGTATCCCCAAATAGCTTTTTATTTTTTACGAGATGTTATAAGTGTGCGCTTTCGAAAACTAACTCATGAAATATTACAGATCGGTGACGCGATTCTGTTTAGTTATTGTATAATTGTTTCTTCATAAAAAATCATAAAAACAACATGCCAGACTGGTCACACCTTAAAATAAATTCCCATATCTATGGTTTTAGTGATGCGATATGAATGGCTTTTTCATAAATTCATATTTTGTTTTGTTCTTTCACCAAAAAGAACATGATGTAAACATTTGGAGATCATCTTGTTGTTTCTCTGTCTCAAAAACATAATTTTGCAATTTATGTTACTTTTAAAACCATAGACAAAACGTTATGATGAACGTCACTTGATAAACTTGTAGATGATGTCATACTCGTCAAAGAGTAGTAAAAATCGAATGCCCAAGAAATAGACAAGACACTAAACTTAGAAGTTCCTTTTTCCTTCAGTTTCCGATTTCTGTAATTTAGTAGTGGTTAAACGATACAGTACAATTTTATTAACTCGTTGTTATTTATACTAAATAATAGAAAATAAATCAAACTAAGTGTCTCATTAAAATTGGTTAAGCAAGAACAGCAACATATGGTCACAATGCTAATAATTTCCACAATAACAAAATTATCATTAAGTTTGCGTAGCAGCTGAGCATTTGAAAATTACAAGTAAGTCCTATCTATCGAAACGTGATATTACATCCTGATTTTGTTTTGTTGAACCCGTTTCTTCTCTTGATTTTTATTTTGGATTCACTTGTTGATTCGTGTCAGATCTGTTATTTACTTGTTCTATGAGATGAGCGGCGCGAAGGTGGATGCTTTCGCGGTCGGTCTTTCGCTTCGCCTTCGATGCCGTGTTCGTACTCGCAGTCACGGATGATATTCTAACAAATTCTACATGAATAGCGATTATTTATAAAATCTAAATCACAAGTGTTATGTTAACAATTCAGCAAGACGGTATAAAGACTGTTTATCGAGTGTATGTGCTGTGGGTTTGAATTGGGTACGATTGGCTACGGTCCCGCATCCAAAGTGATATTTTGTGTGTGCCGACAATTTATGTGTATAACCGGGCTGAAAAGGCATTCCTGGACCTATAAAAGAAGGTATGTGTAAGAGTTATTTTATAAATCTGATGAGATTCTGCTTTGAAAGTTGTGGGTCGATGTCATTACTAGCCCGAAAGGATTGGTCTGTGCACTTTGCTCTTTCTTTTGGTTCCTTAGTACCTTCTCTAAATCTATATCTATTTACGAAGACAATTTATTGCTAATAGCCGTAGTAGGTGCTCTTAATTTGAAAATTTGGGGCTTGGTTTCTTTCTCTAATTGCTTTCAATTGGCTTAAGTAGTCGTAGTTTGGTCCCGGTATCTCGTTTCATTTGGGTAACGCCTTGAATTAGTCGCCGCTTGTACCCGCCAAAGCCGCTGAGGTAATTGCAATACTTGTTCAAATATTATAGCTGCCTCAAGTAATAACATGTGTCATGATGACCAAAATAGTAAAAATGCGTTTTCCAAAAATAGGGTATTTTGATTTACTTAGTTGATTTTCTTAGCTTTGCATACTAATTGTGTACTTTTAAAAACTCCTAAATTAAAAAGACAACTCTCTTTCACCAGGATACCTATTTGTTGAAGAGTTCAAATTCATTATCTCCTTGATAATCCTCTCACAATTTTTATTTACTTTATTCGAGAAAAAAATTGAAAACTTTTCTTTTTGGCAGTTTCATTGAGATAAGAAATATAATTATTTATCAAGTTTTTATTTGAAAGAATTAAATGTTCTAAAAGTGTATAATATAAATATCTTATCATGAAGTCTATACAATCAGTAGATAGCTGTATTTAGTTATTTCTTGAAACTTATACCATAGTATAAGTTGCACTGGTGTTTCATCACAAAATCTAGAAAGCACCAAAGTGTTGCTTATGGCCTCCTTAAAAAACGCTTTCACTGCCAAACAAACTTAAATACCTATTGTATTTATTTTATAAGTCACAAACCAATAATAAAAAACTATTAAACCTAATAATAATATTGTAATAATAAACACCATGCTTAGTAGCACCTATTACATTTTCAACTAAAAGAAGATAGTTAGGATCATGGCTACCACGGAGACATAATATTGAAGAAATAAAAAAATTGTTTGAACAAACAATTTTTATACCTAGTATTAGTGTGCCAAAACCTACCATACTTTACTCATGATTGAGTCCATATTACTATAAAACATATATTGACCTTTTTCTGTGCAAAGGTCTCCCTATCTTAAGTGACTAATCATGTAACAAGTCATTCTAATTAGCTTTTTGTTATACTGTTTCCATGCTCTGCAAAAGCTTCAACTCTGATCCCCAAGGTACAGACTAACGTCTAGTTTAGGGATAACCATTCAAACTGAAGTCTAAATGTACCTACATAATTAATTAATCATTTGAAATTCCGCCAATTAATCCAACTTACTCTTTTCCAACCTTCAATGTCCAGCCCAAACTATCTTATTACTATAATCAGTGTAATAGTAATATGTTCCCAATGCTGGGAAACAGATTTCTCTGTGAGAGGGAGTGGGCTGTAATTCATCATGCTGGCCCAGTACAGGTTGGTGTATAAATCATAATCTATTTGTTTTACTCACATTCTCGAAAACGGCCTTAGCAATTTAGATAGAAATGATATGGAAGTACAGGGAAAAAAAACTATCTACTTCTCAAAATTCTGGGTAATTTCGTTTTCTCAATTTTCACCTGAGTAGAGCTCGGTCACCCAGGTTCTAATTACAAATTAAGAAATATTACCTATTATATAACAGTTATAAAAGCTATAGTTAGTAAACAGGTGAAGTGTACAAGTAATTATTTATCTTGCTC
This sequence comes from Xestia c-nigrum, assembly GCA_916618015.1. Lineage (NCBI taxonomy): Eukaryota > Metazoa > Arthropoda > Insecta > Lepidoptera > Noctuidae > Xestia > Xestia c-nigrum. The sequence goes on from OU745264.1 coordinate 6,662,938, forward strand.
AGCCATTATGTTATCAGTGTGGCAATGCAAGTGGGGCGTGATTGTTACTAAGCATTGAAATATTTACTATCAAGTACTGAGTGTTTAGTACTCCCTTGATTGTGTTTGCTAACTGCATAATATTAATAAACAAAATGAAATCGCACTTGTAATTCAGTTCAGTTAATTATACAACAGCCTCTAGGTTGAACTGCGAACCATTTTGAAAAGAAAGAACAAAAAAAAAAGTATGTAAGACTAGTTATTGGGGCGAGCTTGTGACGTTCAACTTGTCACAAATCTAGACTCGATACCGCTTTCCATCAAGCCAAATCATTAATAATATGAATCAATAACAAAATTGATTGAATTCTGTAATTAATTTATTAGTTACACTATAATAATTAGAAACTTCACTAACCGCAATGAGAGATTACATAAAATGATAACATCCCTGTGGCGGCTTTACCGTTGTTATGTGAAAATGTTATATCATTTCTAAAGATCATTCAAAGGCATTTTGTGTTTAACATGTTAAATTAATGACTGCAAAGTTAATAGTATTTGCAAGTATAATTTTTTCTATATTGTTTCTACATGAAGCAAGCCATTTTTTCCTCTTGAACCTTTGACTGAAACACAATGTATAATAAAAAAAAAAACTGTAGGTAATTATCTATCTGTCAGTATTTGCTTAAAGATTGTAAATTTGTAAGCAAAATTACTTGAGCAACCATTGTGATTCTTCAAGGTCAGCTGTAAAGAGCAATTAGAGGTGTTTACAAAGTAAACATTACCTTGTGATGCATTGCTCATCTTTCTGACAAAAAGGACGAAACAGCATTTTTAGTGGCAAGTTTTGTATGAGAACATACAGGAATGAATAGTGATGTGCTCTGTGAAAGGAGCAAATTGCCCCCAGCTGTGTGTGATTCAACAGAACTTTGATCTTCATAGCCAGCTCACTGCATACTAAGGACTTTTATTCACTGTTCACTGCAGTTTCTAACCAATAGGGCATCCTGAATTACATTGTTTTGGTATGTCTGTTAATAATTGTAAAATACACCAACATCTGTTTTCTGTTTTGACATTTTATACCATTGCCACAAATTCCACAAGTAAATTGAGCACCAAAATATTTCAAAGCTTACTTATCTTTTGGTGAAATAACTATGTTGGTAATTCAGTCAAAGTAGAATATATAGAATGAAACATCTTTGATAAACAATCAATTGATAGTCTGATACATGTGTTGTGAAATGTCTGTCCTTGCAGCCATATGTTTAGTGTAAAATGCATTTAGGTATGTGAGTGGAATTTTTTGTATTACATGATGGTTCAAATGTTGAACCATCATGTAAGTACAAAAAATAAGAATAAGAATTGTTTATCAATCCAGTTTTCTCTCATGTCAGTTGTTTTTTAGACTTAGGTACCCTAAAAGCGAAATGTAAGGTAGTTTGCATACCTATCTATCTATCTATTTTTATCTTTACATGTTTTTTTTCCGACTTATGTTTTTAAGGTTTCATTTTATAAAATTTCTACACAATGTATTTTGTTCTGAAATAAATGACTTATGACTTCTCTCTCTGACTAGTCTCTTGGTGCAGACCCTTCTTCCCAGAGACATTTTTCTTATTTTTACAAAATATTTCTCTTATCTGTGACTGTAAGCTAAGTAACACCAGCTAAGGTCGATCAATCCTAGTTAAATTACGCTTGCCTAACTCACTCCGCGAATGCCGAGAACCCGTGCCTCAGCGTCCCGGTTGACATATCCCGGCTGTGACCTACATGGGCACAGCCATTGTGGTTGAAGAGGCCAGAAGTCGCTCTACGTAAAAATTACGAAAACGTCTTGGCGGATTCCATCTCCACCGTTCCGGATATCTAGGGGTAGGTACCAAGATATAAACTCGGATGTTAATCTATCAATGTTGAAACTTCGCAAGCCATTAGTCGGATTCTGAAAACGCTAGGAATGGCCCAGAACACAACCAAAAGTTTCACTGACGAGTTTCGAACATAACGGAGATCTTTAGATCTTATTTCGTCAACAACAACACCTTATCCAGTTTCAGATAGGTACTTATGTTTTCATACAAAACGTGCCTTTAATAGTTTTCAGTTAAGCCACGTCTCGCGAGTCCTCAGTTACATCAGCATCAACATTGTAATAAATATTACAATGCCATTCACATCGTTTATGCAGATGTGAGAAACTTATATAGCTGTTTTCAATGTAGGTAAACGTTCATTGAGTATTGTATGACCTATATCGAATCAAGTTTAAACCTAACCGTGTATTGCAGGGAGAAAAATAAAATCAGAATACCGCAAGAGATCCTAAATAAAAGCTACAACCGCGACCCCCACACTTAGTATCATTACATTACACTCGTTTTCAAGTTGATTAAAAACATGGTTTCATGCGATATGTTTATACAAAAGACTCCCACTATTCTGAAACGAATTAGTCTTCCTACCATTTTATTATCTTGACACATATTGATGTCCCAGAAAAAATCTGTAGCATGTCAATGTCCCCCAGTTCGGAAATTATAGTGAATCAAAACATGACGATTCAAGTACAAGGATTTCTTATTCCACCCACTTAATCACCATTGTCCTCGGTGACAAATCCATCCCTTAAATTCTATAAAGAAATTTCCTGTGTCAGCAATTTCAGGGGGTAACGGGGTTTGCGTGGCGCGTTCCACAAGGTCGGTCTGCCACTCTGGGAGTGGAATGGGGAGCTAGTGTTTCCATCTTCTTGACACAGATTTGCCCAAAAAATTGTCTAAACAACAAAAAAGGCGATGGAACTGAGTATGAATATTTTCTGAAATCATCCAAAACGATCAGCAAATCTGGTATTGTTTAGTACTTAATTAATAACAAAGATCAAGATTCTACCTACTCGAACGAATTTACCAATATAAAAAGTCTATTTGATTCCCCGTTATAAAGGGTGTATTACACAGGGGTGGTAAGCTGGCGGGGAGGGGTGTGCGTGCACTAGGGATATGCGGCCCGCCGGCGCCAGGAGTTGGATCGATATTCCGGCCCACAGCTCACTCTGTCGAGTTGGAGTCGCGACGCGCTTGTGTGCTGCGCTGTTCCCCAAGTTCCGTGCTCGTGTGTTCGTACCTTTAGAATTTTATAGAACCTCAGTGTTGTGGTGGATTAATACGTTTGGATAAACGTACGGAGATGAGATAGTCCTCGCTACCTATTGGTATGTGTACTTGCAAATTTTAATGAATGAGGCCAACGTTCCATTTAGGGTTACAGGTTTCCGGTGTTTAGTGTCTGTGTTACTTGTTGGAAGATCAATAGTGAGGTTTACGTGGTGATGTCACTTTTGCGTGTGTTTAAGGATATTGATTAAAATGTTTTGCACTGTTTTGTTCTGATACTCGAAACACTTTGCACCATTATCTATAGACATGTTTCTTCGTGTTTGTTTTTATCAGTTACCCAAAAAGATTTCGATAACCGATTACAACTTCATCTGCAAGAAAATAATTGCGTACATTTCTCTAACTTTATGAATGAGTGTTTACAGTCGTAACAGGCCTAGCTGTTCTAAATACTTGCACAACTTGGCAAAAACTATCAGTAACAGTGTACTGTTCTCATTTACGGCAGAAAAGGAAGAGAAATGTACTTGACACCAGGCTTAAGCCACTGGATAAAATTACATCCTAGCTTTAAAATGTCTTGACCTATTTAATGTCCCAGTCCGTCTAGGGACCCCAAGTATCTGACTGCCGCTGAATGTCTCCCTAGTCTGTTAATTAGTCGTTAAACCTCTTGACCTAAGCTAAGAAGCATGCATTATGAGACTTGAATGTCGTTTTATCCAGACGGAGATTCCAGACGGAATTCACCGGGTGCGTTCAGAAATCTGTCGTTATTTGCAGAGCCGCTGCGCCCCGCCCCCTGCCGTCATCGAGGTCACTCGCGCAGACGTACTGAATCAACTGTCCGATACTGGTTAATGTTTGGAATATAATATATCGCCGTACTGTATACCAAACCCAAAAGAACTTGATCTTTAATTTTTGACGTAATTTATATGTTTTGGCAAGAATTTTAGCGCGTTACGCTGCTATGACGTTATTCCCCGTATTTTCCTAAGGTGTGTCCAAATTTCAGCGGAGTTATCGAATCTTATGTCATATCACAATATACATACTTCATCATCCTTGAATGAAGCCATAAAAGATAAAACCTAGCACCAGCGGTCACAATGTTACATCGTATGATATCATACATTAGAACATTAATTTATCGTGTTTGTTATGATGTCATTGCTAACTCAAACGTTTGGTTGAGCATTTCTGGAGATGTATTTTAAGAACTTCGAAAAGAGTATTGTTAAAAATACTTGTGATATGTAATGCCACGCCCTTCTGTTATGAAGCGACACAAAAACAGTTCTAGAGACCCCAATGACTCAGTAGACGAGGAATGCTTGCCATGATAATACAGAAATGTATGCGGTTGACTACCTACCTACATTACATCTGCTAATGACAAAAAATTATCTAAGGTGAGGTCATCGTAGACTGGCTTACATTCAGTGACCATTCATCGACACATTTTTTAAGTTCACTTTTTACTCTGAATTTTTCGTCGTAGTTTATTGATGTTTGGTCCAACTTGTGGGCGTCGGACATCTAAATTTGCACGATGATCGGTCACTTTGCCGCAGAATTGGTTTTACCTCGTACACTTCGTAAAAAGTGAAAATCTTACGTACAATATTATGATTAGCATAAGTACGGTAGTGATAAATTGCTGACGTTAAATATTAATCTCGTCTTATCTGTAAAACGCAGATACCGAAAGAATTTTTTCATCGGAGTTGCAGTTTTCGGTTCAATTTCTGATTTAACCTTTTATGCAATTAAATTGCGCAAGAGTGCTTTACCGGTTTTCAAGGATAAGAAGTTGGTGTGTACTTTTATTTAGTTTGTTTTATCTCTTCAAGTGGCGCATACAGTTATCTCCCCTAGTCTGTTACATGACCTTTCAATTGACCCAAAAGCGTACCATCTTTGTGACATAATGGTTGAACGAATTATTTGGACAAGTTACAAATAGCTTCATAAATTAAGAAGTCATCAACAAGAGATTGAAATGAACACATTATATATGCTGATATTGCAAAAGAACTTTCTTTGTTGGTTTATGAACTACTGTTTTTGGTATCATTCAAGCACACATGTCTTCATAGCCAAAGGTGAAATCCACTGATGATTGATTACGATTTCAAACTATAGATATCTAAAACTATTCGAATGTATTAGATGGTACTTGGTGTATTTACAAGTAAGTCTCAGCTTCTGATGACATCATAAACCTTGAACGTGACAGAAATACTATGAGGCGTTAATAATGTCACTCGGTAAATGCGTTTTAAAAATCAGAAGACTTCATCGATGATAGTTATGATCACGATAAATAAGAGTTATACCTACCTTCAGAACGTTTCCCGAATACAAAGCTACGGTTTCTGAGGAATCCAACAGCACTTTTTATAGAAATCTATATTTAGAGAGTTATGGCCAGTACGTAGAGAATCGAGCCGCGAACTACTGGACAAAGGTATATCCCCGTTAATCGGCAAACACTTTAGACATATTTTACAATCGATGAGCAATAATCTTTGTGGAGTAGGTCCGATAAAGTAAATTCTAAAAACTATTCTACCCTTGAGTACCGGAGAAATTTTTACTTCTCGGTAATTCCCCGTCGATTATAAACAGCTAAGAACAAAATAGCTGCAGTTACATTCAAGAAAAATATTTTCTAGTGTCATACTTACTGCCGTAAGCTACAATTGCCATCACAATTTATCAAAAGCATATTATTGTTTGTAAACTTAAATGCAGAAATACGGATTCTTATAATAAAAGAAGTTCTCACTGTATATTCCCATGGATATTCAAGTACCTATTTGGTCACCAGGTTACCAAGTGTTACCGTCAGGCCCTCACCATAAGATTACTAACCTAAGTTTTCGAAACGTGCCTCTAGCTTGCGACAGCAAAATTGTTAAAAATAATTCCCTTCCCTTCACATTTGATTGCATCTCAACCGAAATTATAATCGTTCGAAGTCGAGGCCCTTTCACGCTTGAGTACCAAAAGGCGTTAATGCTACTAACAAAAGGGGCACGCTACCACTAGCTTTCTACTCTTTCTGTCAACAGTGCTCATTGTGCTTGCCTCTTTGTTTATTATTTTATTCGACTCGGTTCGAGGTTTATTACTACCGAAGAATTTGACGTGTTAATACTACTTTTTACGTGCTTTTCCTGTTCTGTCTCTCATTATGACACTATTTTTTTTGTCAAATTTTAAAGGTGACTCGCGTTGCTTATCTAGATCTTGATTTTTAATATGCTTCATCTTAATTAATATTTCATAATTCAGCAAACCGATTTTTAAAAAGTCCTTCCTCCTTTTATTATCAAAGTAAGACATTCAAGCAATTGAAAATCGCGTTTAATATTCCGGCAGTAGAGTCCTGAGTCCCGCTCTACCGGGGTCGTCGACCTCGAATCCAGTCCATGTCTTGCACTCGCCGACTCACGTAACAACCGCTTTCTGAACATACGTACACATAACGCTAGTACACGTATGTGTTGCATGTGCTACCCAAAGAGCTGCGTAAACTTGCCCACCGACTAGTTTATTTCAATAATTTTCCCTTTGTTATACAATCAGGTTATCTGGTCTTGCTATAGCATGCATCTAGAAGTTACAGAACTGCATATTTACATACAATCCCAATCGATTTTGTGGTTGCCTAGCTCAATAAATCGATGCTCGTTAAGTCGCAGTAGACGGCAAAATATAAATGTAAAAGTCTTGCTAGTGATAGCACGGAAGGAAAAGCTCATAGAAATGTTATTTTGCAATCGACGATCAGGAATCAGATATGGGTACTTCAAATCTTACCGGCAAAACCGGTTGAAGTATACTTAGTTGACGGCTTGCCAATCTGTTCTGTACATTAACTTGGTGGGTTTCTAATTTCAGTTTATTATTACTGCAAATAATAACGTTGAGTTGTCCCATTATTACTTTTATGTGTCTGCGGCAGTTACTAGTATCTTTATCGATAATACCGTTATCTGTTCATCGTCATGTATGGCCCTTGCAGTGAGAGTTGCATACAATTTCCCGTTCTTCCAACTTTGTACATTTTCTATACTTCTTGCAAACCTATCAGACGGCAACCTATGTGATATGCCATGATTATATCGTTGTAATTGCCTTGTGAATTAATTTATAAAACCTAGGTATAGGAGGGAGGTATAGTTGCAGTTTATAATTTTAAAATCACTAACAGCGTTACAAACACGTTGTTCGGTAATGTAACTGCTGTGTGTGTAACCGTTTACGCTTTAAAAAACATCAAAATGTCATGAAAATTGAATGGAGTCACTTGATTCACCGGAACAATCTGTCGCTTGTTGAACATCAATTTGAAGCAATCAAAGCGGATTGTTAACCAGTCCTGCTCTTCAGATACATTATAACATCGTCATGAATAAACTGTGATGTAATATTTTGAGATGAAAAACTGTTCCTGAAATCACTATTTTGACAACTGAAATATTAGAAGTAGAGGGAATCCATTGAGAGGAATAAGAGTAGAAGAAGACCAAAGAAACGATGGATGGACTGTGTAAAGGATGATTATGGCAAGAAAGGTGGTGTCTCATGCGATGACGAGGAATAGGAAAGTCCGAAGTATGGAAGAAGACATGCTGCGCCGAACCCAAATTAATTGGGATAAGGGCAAGAGATTGATGATAATCCGCCGAGAGGAAAGAAAAATTCATAAACGCCTAAGCCTTTTAGCACCTCACATTATTGACGTAGGTTGGTGTTTATTCAGAAAATATTCACAAGGCCAAGGTAAGGCTGATTAGGTTAGGTATACGAGTGACATTCGGCATGCTCTAAAACCGAAGTCAGTAAATTCTTCATGTTAACGGTTGCGTTTAAAATGTTTTATGGTTATGGTGCATTGTGTTGCTTTAACGTTAATTGTTCTGCGTTGCATCACTCATCATCACCATTTTAAATATCGCACCGAGGCCAGTGTTTTACATAGATAGAGCAGTCACAGTTATGAACGTAAGCTTTATTTTGTTGAAACAATGGAAGTACTCATTGCTCCAAGCTTTCAACTTCCTTCTCAGAATTTCAAGCCTCGAAAGCTTGACCCACATTGATATTATCAGCTTAAAAAAATATTTTTGTGTGATTTTTATAACACCGAAGGGCTTAGCTGAAGAACGAACGAACGGCATTGACAGTCCAGAAGAGGATAAGTAAGGCCATGAGCCATGAGATTCAATTTATTATTTAGGTCAAGTTTGATAAAATATAAAAGCTTGCAGTGAAGGGATAACATCTTAAAACATTAAACACATAGTTGCCATCTAAAATGAGGTCATCAAGAGATCTTAATAACACAAAGTGTAACGGTACTACGGCTTACACTTCACTAATACTTTCAACAGCCAAAAGATAAAATCATTTTTATTACAAGCTGTCATATCCTGGACAATTTCTCGCCACAACGTATTTTTGGACACTGGCGCAAGATTAAGCAACTCCTTTGCTCATTTGAAGAGCCGATGTGGTGTATTGACTACAGATTTCTCTACCGGTACATGAATATTATGGAAAGTGTCTTCACGTGCATTTGCACAAAGAATTTCATTGCTAAGTCATGGCTTGTGAATAATTCATAGTGCATTATTAACACGAACGAACGGCTTCCATACAATGGTTACCTATTTTCTTTTCGAAGAATGGATATAAGTGCCGTTGATTCTACTGATGCGACTGTCTACAATGTTTTCTGAAGGATCTTAGTCGTCCCAATTTTAAAATGGTTAAACAAACGCATAACATAAAACTGAGATAAAAATGGACAGACTATTATTGCGTGGGATTACAGTACGGAATTTTAAGGAAAAAACGTATGCAAAGCAAGTAACAGAGGAATGAAGACCCTCAGAAAAGTGTAGGAAATAAAAGGGGCGAGGAAGATCGTGGAATATCTTTATGATAGAATGGTAAATTTTATAGAGTGCAGATATGAGCGTGTCCCAGGTGTCCGATTACCTGCATTCTTGACGACCTGTATAGCGCTTCTACCGCTGCAATAAACCTGGCCACCTACTGTACCCATACCGTGTAAATGAAGAAATACGAGAAGAAGCGCTAAATGCTGAATAAGGTGAAACTGAAATCAACAGCTGAGAATGTTATGACAAGTTAGATTAATGTCACAAAAAGCGAAAAGGAAAAAAATAATATTTGAAACAATTTAGCCTCGTACTATCTGTATCCAGTCCACTTGTTTTGTTGTTTTAGGTGATAGAGTTACTCGTAACTCGATACTTACGTGATTGCTCGGGGTCCGACTGAGCTCCGATTGTCCATTTGTTAAATTAATATTGATTGATCAACAATCAGCTAGATTAGATTTCTTTTCCAATTTATGAGACTGGCATTCCTGTACGTACCTCCATATAAATATTATTTTTATAATAATAAATAATGCAATACGTATGAGTTTTGGCAACGTGTCAAAATATGGTGTTTCAGGCATTTTTCAACGATGAGCTTTTTATATTCTTGTATGAATCCTTTTCGGAAAATGCGTTCACGGGATAAAGTATTGGATCTTCTTTTACAATTGCTCCTAATTTCGTTTGATGTTCAAAGTCTCGTAAAATTTACGAATTTAGCCCAATACAATATTATCCATGTTCTTGATTCTGCCGTCATGTTTATAATTTTTATGGCCGCTGCGAGTTATATTGACCTAAATAGGCGATAGCGTCATCGCACCACCGAGGCTAACCTCTTGCATGTAGGCGTGGCAACTGCACATTGCGCCGAGGAAGATGAAAATAATGAAGAACTTATTATATTGTGATAGAGTTCATAATTAAGCAAGCTTTTAATTCAATGGAATATTCAAACTTACTACTTAACCGCTTCTTTTCTCACAGTGCTTTGACTTATTGTACTGTAGACGTATCGCGTGTTACATTCGTAGTGGTGGATTAGATGGTAGCGTGCAGTGCATGTGTTGCCATAAAACCGGTCGGTCGCGCACAAACAACAGAGTCGGCCTTCGCCGCAGTTGCCGACGCCCGTGGTGACGTCACCCTGCTTATGTCATACCATTACCGACTATGATTGTATGCTGTAGCCAAATTGACCTGCAAAACTTAACACGTATCTATGCGAAACAACATTTTATCAAGAAGGACTGCTTCATTGCCAATTATACTTATCCACGTCATTGAAATAAAGATAATTTCGACCGTCAAACATTCTCATCGATTTTAAAGATGATTCGTTCTGCATGACTGTATACTTCTGACGCCAAAAGGTTTATTTAGAACAATGGGTAAGCAATATCGGTCAGTTTGGTCGGATGCGCTGGTAATACCGATTGGTTTACGTCACAAATTAGGTCGGTTTACAGCACATCTCATTGACTTTATGATTGTACTATCTAATTTCTTGGTCATGTGATCGTAATAGGCTGACCAGACTAGTATTGCACCATAACTTGTCATTTGATACAAAGAAGCACTGTAAATGAACAGTGGTTTCATATTAATTGACAGGTAATTTAAGAAGTTCTTAATGAAGCCCTTTAGGTGGTCACGTTTAAACATGGCCTGTTTTTCCGCTCAAAAAACAAGAGATAGCAAAATGTGCTGTAGCAAAAAGTTTATGACGTCCCTGAGACTTATAATCCAACTGACGTTGGTATTACAGAATACAGTCGTGGTTGGCAACTGACAAATGAGCCGTATCCTACTCTACAAAGTTCAGTGGTGACTCCCACGCAATATACTCATTGACTCCTATCTTACCAGAGGTGATGGTGCAACCATAATAGTGACAAAACTTTGTCATAGTAGATTGTAAGATTGGACCCTTAATAAAGTAAATGCTGGCCTAGTTACTAGGATTTGTAACTGACGTGAAATCTGTGCGTCATTCAAATCTTTATCCATTATTTGGAACATAAACGTGATGACCGGGACATAAAACTCCGAAATCATTGGCCCCGATCCCTCGATTCGACCAACTCCAAAGATTCTAAACACGCGAAGTCTAAAAATAAGCAGCAATTTGGTTTAGCCGATCTATCTAAAGATACGTGCTTTCCAATGTCCGGTCAGTGACGTTTGGGCGAATTGCCGCGCCATCGCGCCACCTAGCCACCCCTGCATGGGCCTTCCCAGTCCCGAGGGATCGATTTTTGCACCTAACAGTGTTCTATACTTTGTGTCCTATTTACTCGACCTTCGATGTGTTCTTTCACGCATACCATAATCAGACTTATTTCCCTTCAACATCAACTTTGGATGTTTTTCAACAATCCAAATGTTTTGATCATTATTTTTAGAATATGATTCCGATTTCACCACTCAAATTGGCAATCTGATTCATGAACAATTAAACATTCCTCTATAGGACTCTGGTTCAGGTGCTATGATGATGTGGACCGGATATCCTTTTGTTTCTGGTGTGCAGTCATGTTTCGTGTCAGTGGATGGTTTTGTTTATTATTTAGAACATGCGGTTGTAGCTCGCGTAGGAGGGGGAACGTTTTCACATGAGGGAGCGTTTTGATTATGGCAGCTAATTAGCCGTGAGGTCGTGAACGGCCAGGCGTAGCGCTGCTAGCGTGGCTTATGTTTTAAAATATACATTCATTCAAAATGAACTTCACGGAAAACTGTCTAAAACTCCGATACCGCTGAGCGCAGTTCCATTCCAACTACGCTTATGGACATCGTCGCTTTGCAAACATGACATTACCTAAAAAGCAGTATGGGTTGCAAACAACTTTACTTGTAAGGCAAAAAGGTACTGAACGCGTACTGTAAATGCAATGTTGATCCAAGAAATGTGGAAGTACAAGACTGCTTGTTTAGTGTGGAAGGCTTCGTGAAAATTAAAAAAACACTCTTTTGTCTCATAACACAATACTGCAAAAATAATCAGTAAGCATAGAATGTTTTTATAACTCATTAGTTAGCAGAGTTGTGAGTGTAACTCACGCGACTCGGCTTCGGGCGCGGTTCTATATTTGGGTTAATGGATTCGTCCGCGCACTGCCACCATCATGGGAAGTGCCTGTTAGCTGGTCCGTCCGCTTTACCGGTTCCAGGCCGCATGATCAAGACCTAGTTTACCTTTGTGCAAAATAGCGAACACACTTGAATTTTTTAACCTAGATCTTTTTGTATCACTTTTCCTAAGGTTCTGGCGATTAAATGCATAACAAAATGATTTCTCGTCAGATCTTCCACTCATCCCACATACTTCCGGACAATACGTTATGTGAGTCCACAGATCATTTTGGTGGTCGGCGTCGTAGACGCATACGTGTTTCTGTTTCGGCGAATAGTTGAGTTCATCTCACAACCACTTTTGCTGAGTTAATGGCTCTAAATTTAGAAGCAGTCGTGATGTCAGCATACATCCGAAGCTGGAAAATGTGCCACTGCAGATTTTATTTCGTCATGTTTACTTTGATAATTTATCGTTATGAGATTGTTGATCTAAGGAATCATTGTACATAATATTATTACAAGCATTATATTCGTAGCTTCCTACGTCAAACTGTTGTAGTTTGAAACTGCCAAGTGCCAACATTATAATAACAGCCAGTAACTTCTCAACCTAGTAGCCAATTAAAAACAGACTAATGAAACTTTGGAATAAAACTGAAGGTTGATTAAAAAAACAAACAAAAGAGTCGACTGCGGTTAGAAATGCAGCACAAAGTGGCAGGTTGTACGCGATCCGCAACCGTCCTACTGTGACTGTGACGGACCGTAAATACATCCGTACGTAAAAATGGACAGTTATTTCGGAGCTGATTGAAAATAGACTTTATTGTTGACGAAGTAAAAGTCACGTTACATGTTAATTTGAACGGGATGGAAATGATAGAAATCGCATTGCTTCCTGCGGTTGTAGAATGGGAAATGAAAATGAATGCACATAATTATGAATGAGTTACGATTTGTGTGTGACTTTTGATGGAGAGATTGCTTATACTTGGTGCTCTCTGATTGGATACTTTATACCTGCCTTTTGAACTTCATCAACCTCTCTTTTCTTTTAATTTCCCGTTTTGATGGACTACCGAGATGCTTTTCTTTATATATTTTTACTAGTATAAGAGTAGTGTGATTTTTTTTTTACCTTCATTAAACTATGACCGAACCTTAGCTTTTCTTCAAGACACTTGATTTTTTTCAAAAAATTTACTGGTCTGTTTTCTATTCATTCTATATTGCCTAGAGGCATTCGCTGAGCCAGTTGCTTCTAGTGCACTAACGGTTTTCTCGCTGTTACAACGCTTTACATAATATAAGAGTAAACGTGAAACCGCATAACGTGAGCTGTACGTAATTACTTGTAAATTGCGTGCCGTTTCAGTACTTTTTACTTTGTATGTTTGTTAGTACTCGAGGAAGTCATAACTTCTACGATGTTATAGCTAATTTATTAGATCTTGTTACTACAAGTTTCTGGAGACAGTTTAACCGATAGTAAATTGACGGCTAAGAATTTTACACTGTAGTGTAGTATTTTACTAGAACGACGAACGTTGTGGTTGTATCAAATGATGAATTAATGGATAATGTAATTAAAGAAGTTTGTAAGGCTACGGTTTAGAAAGAGTAATTAAAACATGTCCAATACTGCTTGTAATTTTAAACTTTACGTTGGTCTACCGTGAGTTGAATTTCGAGTCAAGCTAGTCGGATCCTGGAATACCCAAATAAATGAAAACAAATGCATTTTTGCACACGAGCTTTTTAGGGTTCTTTTAAGTTTTAGGATCGTAATAATTATTGTGTAATAAAAACTGAAACTAAAAATTACTGCGGGACACATACGGCTTCATAGCTATCTATAACGCTTAAACGCCTTACGATTTAATGGAGGTCTTTAAGCATGCTATTCCAAACTGACACAGGAATTAGGATATCCGCCGCCCAAAGCGGTTCGTCCACTTATGATGTATGACGGCACTGCGTGTCCCCTCGCGGTGCAGATTGCGTGTCGTCTAGTCATTTAGCAGACGCGGTAAACATTGGGGGAGGGTCGATGGCAGTACCTGGGCCATTCGTTACTGTCTTGGTGTCTCTCCATTTCACCACGCTCTTTATGACTCAAGATAAGAACGCGTCAGAATACTTGAGTTAATGAAAATTCTTGCAGAATTTGATGCGAAAAGTCTGCACGTTTTGGGGAAACTTAGACTCTGGCTATACAATAGGAGACCCCAGTAACGCGTGCTTTTGGTCAACTAAACTATACAACAGAAGTTTTTATTGTATTAATTGTAAAGTCCTCTTTGTTGTTTTTTCTTTACCTTTCTTTCCTTTGAAGAAGTTAATTTACTAAGACGTCCAATCCCTTTCTACGTTGCAATCCAATCTAAAGCAATATTACTTAAGTCCTCTGTTGACTCTACTCCTAAGTAATTTGCCGTAACGTTGCCGTTGTACGATTCCGACCTTTAAGGCTGGTTCATAAGCGCTCTATAGTTTAGGTGTGTAGACGAGTTCAAGGGTAGACAACGCCCCAAATCGTCGGGGAACGACTGAATATCAAAGGTTAACATAATATATGTATAGCGTAATATATTCGTTGAAGCCCGTGATTGATGTTTTGTAATGTTGTGTTGTGTCCGAACTGTTTGTTTTATCTTTTTGACGGCCTTGTTGGTATCTTACTCGTGGTTCACAGAATCTTCGTTTGGAATACAAATCTCTCTGGCTTCTGAATAAAGCGGTACTAAAATAATTGTATTAATGACTGTAGTGTATAGCCGCAGTTAACGTAGTTCCATGACTGTAATAGCAGGCTATGGTGTGCTATGGTGTACAGACGACGCCATGTCTACTTGCCGAGGTCATTGACCGCGCCGACTTGCCTATTCGATACACTTGCTTTGTTCGACTTTTGTTGCTTCTTTGATTCGTGCTAGCGCTTAATCGAAGTTTATGTAATGGTGCTAACACTGTTTCGTATCTATTTATTTGACTGACGATTTGAATTACCTAGTTTTATTGTCTCTTATAAATCGGATCGGTGTATGTCTCCACCTCCACCTATTTTCCTGACAATATGAAATATGTACGATGTCTAAAATAAGTTGCCAGACCAAAACACATTCAGTGATTCTCGTTGTTGAGTCCCAGCCTCCACAGTAATCGTTGGAATTTAATCATAACTGTTCGTCAATCATGCGTGACACTCGTCTGCGGCTAGTACGGCACAGAATTATTCAATGGATAAATTGCATCCTCCACACAATGTTTATGGAACGAGGCGAAAGCGTATCTGGGGTGAGACTACAGCAAATAAAGAGACAATTTCAAACGTGTCAGTCAGATCAACAACTCAGAAATGAACTAGATGATATCACACTATGAAATTCAAGATCTACTGTATTGGATTTCTATGTCTGGGAAAAATAAGCCATAACCTTAATAAAAGTCCTGATGAACTCGACCGAGTATTATATCTTTAAGGGAAACTTGAAGGGCAAAGAAAGGGGCATCCACAATATATTTAAACAAAATTTACAAGTCCTTGCTTTTTGGCAGCGGGTATTTTACTGAGCAACTTTGCGTTATAACCCTTGAAATCTGTCCACTTAACTCCGTGGATATTCAGCAACGAATTGTATTACGACTGACAACTGATCGTTCGTCTCCCCTTCTTAAGCAACAAGTAAGTACATAAGTCAGCCATTAAAATGCAATTAACCAACCATGATAATAATATAAGAACATGAAACCGGTAATGTTTGAGCTGAACGATTTCCTAAAATTTTAGCTCCAGTAGCATTGAAAATCTAAATGCAACTTCAACGACAAAAAACACATTTAAATACTAAGTTGAGACTTTACTCGTTACAAAGTTAAAGTTGATGAGAAAGGGGGGTGAATAATTTTATGAATTTTAAACCAGCTGCAGGCAAACCTTTGACGTCCACCTCAACTCAGGCTTTTTCATGAATATCATTATGCTGTTCTTTTCGTGTCTCCTTGGTGTAAATATTTTGCATCTAATCGTCCTTATTAGCAGTATGTAGGTAAATGGCGTCATGAGAATGGGTGTTAGTTATAAATAGAATGCTAATTATGTAAATAGGACTTCGTGACGGATCCGCTACGTGATGGAAAGTGCGAAACCCAGGCAGTAATGTTGTAATGGCATATTGTTATTGATACCAGGTGGAACAACTGTATAGCTTTTTCTCAGAAATCTTGTAGACGTGCTATTGTAATTTGATTGGCTTGCCATGTTATATTATGCTTAGTAAACCAATGGTTTAATTTAACTGTAGTTTTGGAAACTCTTGGATACTAAAGGTAAACTTTTTGTAGCCAAGCAAACATCTTTATCTTGAAAGATATCTCTACTGCTGTATATTTTTGGTGGCATTCAAAGTCATGTTCTGAATTTTACTTCGGTGTAGTTCAGTAGTCTTTTAGAATGGTGATATGATTGTGATAAGAGTTTCGCGCAGGTAGGTATTTATTTAATTATTTTCGTTCATGTCCTAGAATCTTGACTGATTTCACATGAGATTATTTCTCTGCGCCATTGTTTATTCACAGTTGCGTTTTCAACAAAAACTTGTGTGAATTGTGAGCTTTACTGTGACGACTGTGTCAAATGGTGCGCTCGATGGGAATATGAGATGATGTAAAGATACATTGTATCCACATAATGATTTAAAATTAAGATCAAAGACTGGGAAAGGATCAGTGAGACATAAGGAATATGTATAGGTAACCCTGATGATGAATGCTTAAGATTCAATGCTCGACACAAACCGCCACTTTATTTTGCCATAAATAAATGATATCCTTGATCATTATACTCTCTTGAATGATAAGCATGCCCTCATGATAACACTAGAGGCCTGAGCGTGCGTAATTCATGTGGATACAGCCAACGACATAGATTTCTATTGTGGCTGTCAGCTTAACGGACCTTCGTTAACCGAGCCATTATGTGAGAAGGTCAACCTCACTGCCCGACTGAATTATACCCATATTACCAAATAACGTGAACAAAATCATTTGCCGGCTTTATGAATATCACTCATACACTTTTAATAGCTAGATCAGTCGCGTTTTTATAGATCAGTTATTATTTTTATTAACAGGCTTCATTTTATGCCACATTTCTTGACCATTCAACAGTGTATCGCAGCCGTATTACATTCAACGCTGTTCAGACTCCGCTATCAACAATTGTGACGAATAAAAAGTAGAAGCGCTCAAATTATCTTCAATTTGTCAAGGTTAACGTCTAATTGTAACCTTAGTGAGTAATATCATCCATGAACTACAATTTACAAAGGTTGTTTATGAAGCTATTCATGAACAAGAAATCAAAAATGTTGCTGATTCCGTGTTGAAGTGTAAATGAGTCACAAAGTTACGTAACTTCACCTTATTGATCCTGTTGTATAACGTTAACGCTTTAATTTCGAAACCTGTTTGTTGCAAATTCCTCACACTTGTGTGTGCTAAGAGAAGTAACTTCTGAGGACATTAGCTGCACTGTGTCATTATTATTGTTGTCTATCTAAGTAACTTCGTGTTTAGGACGTAACACCATGTAATACCTACGTACTGTCCGTAATCTAAGCTAGTCTTCGTAATACCTGCTTGTTTGTTTGATCTAATTCAAATAAAATGGCACATCGACTTGGTTCAGCCACTTAGGTGTGGCTATTAGTCTTGAAAGCGGTTATCTTATCTTATCACCGGCCGGCAGCGTGATGTCATTCGGAATAACAAAAATATTATAGAACACTCTCGTGTCTTTGTATTGTATTGTATATGCAATTTGTCAAGCGGTGTTTTTGGTGAAATCGTGTTCCCATTGGTGGTCATTTTTTTACGGTTATTATTCGGAAAATTCAAGGTAATATGAAATAGTTAATCAATTGTTGCAATATTCTAAAGCATTTCAAGTAGCTTTTGTCAGAGAAAGCGGAAAACCCAAGGATCGAAACGTTGATTTTGACACTCCTATATTTTAATCCGTATTTTTACTGCCTTAGATTATAACGAATTGAAAATAAACGCGTTGTAGTAAGTTATGTTGTTTGCATTTGAATAAACATTATGCAACCAACTTGAAACGGTCATCTTTTATTTAAAAATACTGACTCACAATTCAAGGTCCGTAAGTTTATATTTGGTATTCGTTGTTGTTATCAAGATCATTATTTGTGTCTGAAGTACAAAAATTGCTATGGTATTGTGTTTGCTATTTGAGAAGCTATACCATCGCACAGCCTGTCTGTGCTTAATAAGCCATAAGAATAACATCATAATTATGCTTTATAGATCAACCACGATTGATTTACTTACTAGTGTATGCGGCCTTTGGATACAGGGGAATTAAAACATGCACACCTAGATCTCGCTCCATTACTGATTCATTATTTTCTATACTGCGTAAATTATTATTTGGTACGGTTGGATGAGAGCCAAAAAGGATATACTTAAGTCAATGTTAACGCTAGGTAGCCGGGTTGGTGACCGGAAAACGAACACGAACCCTATCGCACCGTTGACATTGTCACCGGTCACTGGCTTAGGGTGGTTCTGGTTGGACATAATAATCCTGCACCGGCAGTTATTTCATAATGTCCGGACTCTTTATTACCTGTTCAACTCTATCAAAATCCGGTTTGGCTCGTAAATAACGACCATTACAGCTTCCAGCGCGGGATGATTGAGCGGAGACTGCGAATTCGCCAAACATAGGCACTTAATGAGGCCTTTGAGTCTGTTGATTAGACGGTTTTCTATTATCTTAACATAATTATTATAGGTACCTATCTGCTACTAGTCGCTAAAGAATATCTTCTCATCTTTCCAGATAGTTGAGCGTGGCGGCGAGGTAGAGGTTGGTCGCCATGACGACCGACATATCGGTGTCCCGCTGGGACCCGTCCATCGGCCACGGCCAGGAGATCATCGACGAGTTCGAGTACGATGGCGGCAATTCGTCGTCGAGGCTATTCGAACGATCGCGCATTAAGGCGTTAGCAGGTGAGATATATCTATTACGATCATCTTCACTGCTCATTATCATTCTCCGGCTCTAATCTCAATTTATTTGGGGTCGGCGCGGCAAGTCTTCTTCCATATTTTTCTATTACTCTTCATCTCATCAGACATTTCTTTTCTTTCCACATCATCCTTCACACATCGTCTCTCTGATCTTCTTCTATTCCTATAACCATCAACCTTCATACTCATATCTTTATGGTTGTAAAGAAAAAACTCAAAATATGTACAAAATGCTATGTATACCATCTCCAATGGATTGGTACCTATTTTAATATTTTGTAAACCGGGCTTTGGTCGTTCTCTTCGCAACTGCCAGAAATGCTATATGATAGGGCCTATCACAGAATCTTTTTACATTCGCTACACGATTAGTCATTGACGGATTTCCGCCAACTATTTAATTGGCTAAGCTAACCACTGGTTTGATAACTTCATCTCTATTCTTAGTCCCATGTGTGACCTTTGCCAAATGTTTCTATAGATAATATATCACTGGAATACTCCCTACCTAGCTACCAAACTACCCTATAACAAACCTTTTTGTGCGGCACCCGTCTATGAATAGGAAGGGTGGCCTTTTCATCCACCCCATCGCTTTGCGTAGGTGTTGTACTCAACAGTAGAAATCTTCCGGCTCACATGACTTGGGAAGCCTTTTGTCTACACAGCTTTTAGCAAGCCCATAATGGCACTCTTTTCTTACGTGTAACGTGCTCAAAGAAAACACGGTAACACTCAAGTTTTCAACAATAGCTCTATTGAAGTGTAGAGCATTTGTTCCAAGTACAGATTTGACACCGCTTTGGACATCGATAAGTTGTTGAATAATGATGACATTTTCCATGAATATCTTAAGATGTTGATAGTATATTTACTTAGTTAGCAATACAGAAATTAATTACAAGTATCAAGCAAAGGCGTTCTTATAGAAATATGTGTCAGTACACTTATCGATAAGATTTGAGCTGATTGCTATGATACGGTAACAGAAACTAGAGCTAATGTTGCGATAAAGTCCATATTATGTTAATCAAACGAAACTATGAAATAAGAAAACAATGTTACTTCGAAGTAACCAAAAGTTCGATGACCTATATGCAAATAGTCCTAACTAAAACGGGATTAATTTAGTTTTAGATAACACCCCAGAGGTCGGAACCTTGACACACTACTAGTATTTAATTATTTAAGCTGTATTATCCATTGTTTGTAGCATAATTATTATTTCATAACACGCTGCAATAGCTTATCGGACATCGCTAACCGCAGCATCCGTTTTTTCCGTGTAAAACAACGGGGTGTAAAACCTCTGGTCAGAAATTTAGAATTTTAAAAAAGCGATTACATAAAATTCCACATGTCCAAATAACATTCAATGAACTATCAGATAGTCTTCGATACCTCATGCTTATCGATTGATGAAAACTGTTATCTGTTACTTCAACCGAATCTTCTCGTTGAACCAATCACAATGTACCGTTTTAGCCGTAACCTGGGCAATATTTTTGTTAAAAATTGATTTTGTGTGTCGTACAGTTTCAGTTGTTAACACCAAGTGTAACATTATCAATAGTGTAACGAAAGTGCTAATAAATTAAAACCTGCCTAGTGTTGTCGACATCTGGCGCATTGGTATCGAATATCCTTGTCCACTGGTAGTAGAATTTTGTCGCTCTAATTCTTCTCGTCTTTTGCCTGGTACGTTGGTTCAGTCGCCGTTCGTCGCTGGCGACATGACATCCACCGAGGGATATGAGCTGATAAAAAAAGGAGTAGATATTGAAGTGCCTGGTTTAGAAGTGTATTATGACAAGGTCGTGATAGAACTCAGAGGTTTGTAGTGTTGTGTTATAAGTGTTCCTCAGTGTTGTGCCTGTTTTGGATTGCATTATTTTGGATTTTGGTTTCTTCATCGTTGGATTGGACAGATAAGTGGTGGTGGTGTATTTTAATCCTATTGAAATAGAAGTTTATTAGACACACCTATTTGAAATACCATTTAGGTGTATTGTATAATTGAGAGTTTCCTAGCAGATTTTCCTTGTAAATCTATATTTGTTTTAATACATTCAAATGCTGCAAAACAATTCTTTTAAATTGGCATGTAATAGAACCATCTAGGTGCTGAATTGTTCATTTCGTCATAATTAATTAATCATTTCACCGTTTCCATGTCAATCGCCAAACTGTTCTTTCTAGCGTAGTGGATGAGGGGATTTCCTCATTTTTAGGGAGTGGCCAGAACTTATAGTGGCCACCAATAAAGCTGTGGAGATTATGGACATATTATTAAAAAAAAAAAACCTTAGATAACACAGAACAACACCCTGCACATCTAGGGCTGTACTTTCCGCTCTGAAGCGTGCGAATAGCAATCTGATCCATATCTCGAATTACACATATTATATTCCGAACCTAACACCTTCTTGGAGTATTGTCGTGTGAGTTATTACGATGTCGACGGCGAACCCGGACGGGCTGGAGCCTCTACTCCCGAAGACTCGGTCCGCGAAGCCAGCTCTCTGGTCGCCGCGCCGCGGTCGTCCCCACTGGCGGTTAATGTGTTAACATTCCTTACTTTGTTTTTATCGTTGTCCTTTTGATTTTTATGAGTGTTGTTTATTATGTGCATTACTTTTGGCTTTCAGGTCCGTTTGTAAGGGAATTTTCATTATAAGTTAATGTCCCTTTACTATCTTTTAAGAGTTGTCTTCCCAAGAGACTTTCCTAAGTCATGTCTCAAAGTAATGTAACTTCTAACCCGTCTCTAGCTTATAGAGTCTATATTTTTCTTTATAGCTTCTTCTTAGGGAGTACCCCAAGGGACGATTCTGTGCCCACATGTATTTATTTGCTTATCTCTTACCAACATTTTTGTATTCATTATCTGAATATGTAGAGCTAACAAATATCATTCCTTGACAGACGAACGAGAAAGCGTACAGAAGAAAACTTTTCAAAAATGGGTGAACTCTCACTTGGTGCGCGTCGGGTGCCGTATCGGCGACCTGTACGTCGACATGAGGGATGGCAAGCAACTCATCAAGTTGCTCGAAGTGCTCTCTGGAGAGAGATTGGTGGGTACCTTACTTACTTAAAATTGCATGCATTGCTTACGTAGGTACTTAAATATTTCCACTGCAAGCCTGGACGCATTACCACACCTATAGATGCAGAGTGGGCTTGATTAAAGCGAATAGTTAGACGCGGTGTCACGACACGTCGTCCAAACGGAAACGTGGGCATCGATAAAGCTGATTCTGACCAGCCGATTCTGGGAGGTGAACTATCGTACGCTTTTTCAGGTTTATTGACATCAAGTCTTATAAAAGCAGCGTATTACCTGCAAAATCGCAGTTACTTTGCTCGACCAACATTGCGATCCACAGTTTCCTTTTGAATTCCAATCAGTATCTGCGTACCAGTTCTAATTGCATTAGCGTCACTTCCAGCCGTGTTTAGCACGTCTAGTCAGAGGCGGATGGTAACTGTTACTAGCGCACTACCTATCAACACTGTTGAAGTTTCGATATCTTACATTTTGTTAGGAAAAAGCTCAACTCCAAAGAGGTTCTTTGATGTAGTCGTTTTAATTTTGACAAAAACACTATGTAGGTGCAGCCAAACTGAGACTGATACGGAACGTTGACAGATACTGTAGTGAAATATCTGTCATAAACAGAAGACAATCTTCTGTTAGACCGCACTTTCAAAAGTACCCTTTCAAAGGCAACCGCAAACCGCAGATGCTTCGTCGCCCAATTGCAATGACAGTCCGCAACCACACTACTGATTTCTAAACTGTATGAAAGAGTTTACAGGTGGAAATGCCTCTGACTTAACTGCGGTATACTTTTCAAACATTTTTTTTGGAAACCATGTGATGTTTCATAGAAGTCATATTATTGCGATCTATCAATGCGCTTCGGCGGATCTAAGAGCACGTTAAAACTTTACCATACACTATCCCTTAACTTTTCTCGTTTAAAGTTCTAGCATAATACAACTCAGGTTCCTCCCTCGCGTAATCTACAGAGGTAGTAGTTATAAACCCACTCACTTAGTGTTAACGAGCCTTAAATTGTGTCATTACTCCCACTATGGAACCTAAATCTTTTACCTCAAGTATTGTACCAGCCTGTTAGTTAGTTATTACCTATTGTATTTACTTCGGGCCAGCCAAGTAAACTACAAAGCTATGTTATAATGAGGCACAAAGCAAGCATGCTTTGTACTTTTTATGGTACTGATTATGAAATAAAATGCGTTTTCAACACACTTGCTCATAAAGTGGCTCTAATTTCACCGCAATTAGGCACATAATGACACCTGTAATCAAACTGTGACTTTTTCATTGCTATTATTCACAAGTGAGTTATAGGTTTTTTTTTTTTTTTATTGGTTGAATTGCTTTGTTCTTAAAAAAAGTTTCGATACAAAAAAGATCGCGTTTAATAGTACAAATAAATTAATGTACCTATTGCTTGCTCATTTCATGCAACTTCGTATCTACATAGATAATTTCAACTAATAAGTTGCTAATTAATAAAACTTTCACTCAAATGTAACTTTTGTTTTCTCTGTATTAAATAAAACTTTGAATTCTCCATTTCGTACGTGGATAAAACGCTATCCGCGAAAAGCCAAAAAAAAGAAACTTCAATCTTTTAGTCTATGGCCGATCGCCATTGTAAGATGCGCTCGCATAGGAAAACTGATTAATTATTCCCGCCATTGCGAAAAAAAATTCACAACTCGTTTTCACTGTTGAAATTATAGTTATTTATTAATTCAAATGTCTACAAATACTAGTTATGAAGAAAATGATTTATTTTGTACACCGCCCGATACTCAATGTGCAGCCCTTAAGGTTATGGAAAGTTTACTACCTGAAAACTCCAAGGACAAATATCTATTTTAGTATTATTTTATTCTCAAGTGTGTTGAAAAACGTCGTATGATACACGTGTGTGTTGATGATTACCGTCCTCGGCTCTCTTAAGACCCTCGCCTAACGGCTCGGGTCTCAATAGCGCCTCAGCGGTAATCACCAACATTACACACTTGTACCATAATGTACTATTCTAGTGCGTAACTATATTTGTGTCAAGCGCCCTATAATGCCAACTACCTTCTACCTACGGCTTCGCCCGCGTGAAGTTTAATAATCGTCCCATGGGATCTTACTACCGGGATAATAAGTATCCTATGTGTAAATCCAGGTTATAATCTAAATGTGTACAAAATGTCATCCAAATCTGGTTTGTAGTTTTTGCGTGGAACAGTAACAAACGTCCATCCATACTCACAAACTTTCGCATTTATAATATTATATTAAGTAGGGTTCTAGAACTAAAACAATGTGTTACTGTTACAAGCTTATATTGCTGGGTAAAGGCACATTTCCATTTCTTCCGATACAGCATTAAAGTGTGGACTACGATCGTTGAATTTTTCCAGCTCGTCCCGCAATTTTCTGCGAGGCATGATTATTCTGTTTTATGCGGTCAGGCAAGGCAACTATCAGATGAAACAATAGGGTTGTTTGTATGATATACTTTAGGTACCTACCTCTTCTTTTCAATAATAGGATTATAGCTTGCGTATAATAATTCAATTATTCATTCGAGTAAAATAAACTCATAGATCTTATGATTCATTTGGAACTTCAAAAATAAACACTCATATACTCAAACGGTCAGTACTGCTTTCCACGAGAATTTTAATCATAAACTTCATGGACGCTTTTTATGAAACTGCCAATAAAAGTAACGATAAGCTGCCAAGCCCTATTTACAGCATTTTCATGTCCTCATTAAACGCATCTTATGGGCTGTGCGAACCTATAATGAAAGTAGTAAACTGGTGCAGAGACGTTAAACTACTTCTAATAATGCGTTGTATTTCCTTTACTTTACTTTGCTTTAGGATTTAATTGCGATAACCTGACAGTATGAAAGGTCTTAGTTTCTAAAAGCCAACATAATTAGAGGTTAGTAAGATTTACTTATTAAAAAATATTGAACCTTGCATTAACTAAGACTGATCAGTATCTCGTCATGAACAAGTTAATTTTGGGTTGCCACTGATAAGTCTGTCAAAATCACTGTGGTCTTTATTGACCTTGAAATGAAGTTCGTTCTGTCAGAGGTGAAATAATGGTCAAAGGACTGTACTTCTTAGCGTGACACTTCATTTGAAGCCAAGTGCTGACGTCAGCTGAAAGTCTGTTAATTATTCTACCTAAATTCCTCCTCAAAGCGATCGCCCGTGAATAAAACAGCCAAAGTCATTGAGTTCCTCTCATTGTATTCAAGTTTCAAATTCAAGTTTTTATACGTAGGTTGTATAAAAAGCAAACAATGGCCAGCTTCGAAGTTCGACCTGTATTATAGAACCGGACTTTATCCAGGCTTTGGAGACGCGGCCAAGCCAAAATGTATTTGAAATAATCTTGTACAATCAAGGACAAAGATATGTAAACATTGGAATAATATTGTGTGTAAAATTTGGAATAATATTCTCACCGTAAAGGTTGGTATTCTGCTGGTAAATGTTAACTTCACAACTGAAATTAGATAACAATACAGAAAAGTTCCGCCTTAAAATTGATAAGTTACATTAATTTGGGACCTTATTTAGATCTAAAAGGTTTATTTTTTTTTCACTTTTAGCTTTTAAGTTATTCGCAAAAAAAAAAGTTCTTTTTTGTTGCCTATTGTCTATTGTCGTGTCATACACATTTTTGCACGGGACTGTACCTACTTGACTTGCTTCTCGTGCTGTGCAGAATAAACTACATAATTTATCGTCCTCTGTGCTGTTATTTACGACCTATGCAGACGTCCTAGGGATACTGCAGTTCTCGAAACTTTGTAACATATTTTGCTGCAAGATAGTTTATCCGTAAATAATAGATTGTTTTCTCCTCATTTCGAACTCAGAATCTTCAATTTTACGTGTAGACGTGTAACAGAATTTGTTAGTAGTAGTCATGGAAATTAGGGAGTAACAAGGCTTTACGGCTTAAGCCGGACAGAAAAACCATATGTCCAAGCAGTATAAGCGAAATGGACGTCATTTACCTACCTGGTTATGATTCGAAAGATGCGGTTCGAAACCATGTCCGTCTAATTCGCCTTTATAGCGTGGATATAAAGCTCATTTTGACCGGGTCAAGCTGATTCCACGTCAATAAGTATAGTCACTCCTTTCAAAGTGATCTTTTGTAACCTCCTCACTGTAATCAACGTCCCATAGAGCTGAACTCTAACGACGCGACGTTCAATGCTTGTCGCACGAATAAAACGAAACTCGAAACCACAGCGCAAAGTTATTCCCAATGATTAATGGTATCGTATTGAAGCCGTCGTGACAAACATCACGCGCCCGTCACCTTTCATCATTTAATGCGACTTTATAACGTTTATTTTGTCCTATCTGATAGTTAACATTGCTTGGAGTCACGCACTCTCCCTTATAAAGTCTTAAATATTATTTTAGACTTAACATACAGATAAATTCCTAGAGAAATGGTTGTTATAATAAATAGTAAGTATGTTTTATATAGCTTCTCAGCTTGCATGAATTAAGTGTTGATAAAATTAATTTATGTTATCCCTGATATTATTATCGAGTCAGCTTTTTTCAAGATAACTGTAAGAACTGTACACGATAGAAATCACGTTTAACTTCGCTCCCTTATTTAACCTTTTAAACACCATTGTCACACATATGTGACTAGCAAGCGCGTGCCCTGTACTTCAAAAGACACAAATACGTGACAAAATGGTAGGTGGAACTGTGGCTTGACTTGGAGGGTACGTGCGTGCGTTTTTGCTATGGTGATTAAAAGGTTAAAAAGTTTTACAGTAAATCACTCATTCAACGTGTAGTAAAAAAATAGTAAGTTTGCATGATAACAAGTATTTCAACACATTTGAATTAACCATAGAAATACTATCCATCTATTTATTCAGCCTGCATTGACGCACTGCTGAGAATAGACCTTCTCTGCTTTATACCACCTTAGCCGCGCCTGAGACCACCTATTGCCGCTACGATCTTCTCTTTACCATCAAACCATATAGCTGTTGGTCTTCCTGACGGTTAGAAATGAGTTCTACCACTTAGGGTAGCTTTCACCAGTGAATCTGAACGCGATCACATTCAAAACGCGTTCAAGACATTTCAAAGACATAATTGGTGATCGCGTCCAATTTCATCAGTGAAATCAGCTCTTAGAATGATAGTTTTAGCTGAAAAGTAATAATAGTCCTTAGAACATTGTAACTAAAGGTTTATTTCTGCTTGCAGCCTCGTCCAACAAAAGGCAAGATGCGTATCCATTGTCTGGAGAATGTGGATAAGGCGTTGCAGTTCCTCCGCGAACAACGCGTGCACTTGGAGAACATGGGATCCCACGACATCGTCGATGGCAACCCCAGACTCAGTCTTGGTCTTATTTGGACCATCATCTTGCGCTTCCAGGTAAGAGAAACAACTTACAATCATCACCATCATCATTTCAGCCGAAAGATGTTCACTGCTGGACATAGGCCTCCCCCAAGTGTAACCTTTACTGGTCATCGGTCTACTACGTGGACAAATTCGAGGGTCTTGTAGGTTGTGTATGACAGAGACAACACCATACTTAGCCGACCTCTTCTTAAAATATGATATGATATTAACTACCAGGAACTTACCAATATCCAGGAATCTATAGTACCTACCTGTAACAACAATAATGGCGGGTGGGGGCTAAAATGGTTATTTGCACAGTTAATTTTATTGCCTATCTCTGGTCTGATGTTCCTTGACAAACAAAACTCGGCAAATAATCTTTGTCATTGAAGCTAGTCCTTATTTCTGTTACCTATAACTGTAAATTATATTCATGTATTATAGTTGATCTTAAATGCATCTCGAATATTGACGCTATACTGTGGATTTCTTTTTATCTCACACTACAAATTCATATTTCAATGTTTTTGCAGAATGTGTTCAGTACGGTTTTGCAAACAATACGCATTATTGAACTTTTATCCCTATTCAATATACCATTAGACAACACGGATAACTTTTCATTTCAAATAACTGGTATATAAGGGGTACAGGGAAGGAAATTCTAAAAAAAAACATGTACCTAATTGAGTTGACATGAGTGCAAACCGGGCATTGATTTCTCGCATTTAACAGATTTTATTTTTTTATTGCAATGTACCAAAATTATGAACTGTTAATTCTCATTGTGATTTTATTCCCATAGTATTCTTAGAATTTAGTATTCATTATTAAAATTTCACAGGCAGATAGTTCATTAGTAAATCTTGCCCTGAAACACTAAACTTTTTTAACAGATCCAAGACATCACAATCGAAGAAACAGACAACAAAGAAACTAAATCCGCCAAAGACGCCCTACTCTTGTGGTGTCAAATGAAGACAGCCGGCTACAATAACGTCAACGTGCGTAACTTTACGACCTCCTGGCGCGATGGACTGGCCTTCAACGCCATCATTCACAAGCACAGGCCTGACCTGATTCAGTTTGACAAGCTGCATAGAAGCAATCCTATGCATAACCTGAATAATGCCTTCAATGTTGCCGAGGAGAAACTTGGACTTACTAAGCTGTTGGATGCTGAAGGTGAGCTATAAGGAACTTCTTTTTCGTATTAAAATTAAAGAAAAAGGTTAATTCTAAAAGAACCTATTGTGTCGTCTACTGCTTCTTTCTAAAAAGGTTCTTCATTTTCGATGATATTATTGTATATTCAAAGTTCCCCAACTCAGCTAAACATTAATACCTCACCAAATTGCTGACGAGTAAAATTAACATAAGATTAAAGGACTTCCTAGGATGACGTCATCAAATCGTTCGTTATCATTGTCGTTTTTGCCTACATACCCCAGTGATCCTAATACAGCTACAAGCACTAATATTAGCAAAATCAAAGAGCGAATTTCTCGTAAAACAACCATAGCAGCATTGATATAAAACCTAATTCACAATAGAAAGTGTTCTTAAATAATTTATAAATTATATTCGGAATGGCATAACATAACAATCAATACAAACGAGAAAATCTCTGCTAAAAGTAGCAAATTGTATCCATGTTGCTTTTAATACATGAGTTCCAATATTCTATTTTGTAACACACTAGCTGATGCCTGCGGCTTCGCCCGCGTACAAATTATCTATTGGTACCTTCCTCACTCTATCTATTGGTGAAAACTCATGAAATCCGGTGCAGTAGTTTTTGAGTTTATCGCGAACGGATAGACAGACGTGGTGAAAGATTTAGTTTTATAATATGTAGTGAAGAGTTCCGATATCCTATTTTGTATAACACCATTACTTTCTCCCCAGACATTGCCGTCGACCACCCCGATGAGAAGTCAATCATCACGTACGTGGTGACGTACTACCACTACTTCAGTAAGATGAAGCAGGAGACGGTGCAGGGCAAGAGGATCGGCAAGGTGGTCGGCATCGCCATGGAGAACGAGAAGATGATGCAGGAGTATGAGTCGCTCACCAGGTCGGTAACCATTATGTTGCAATTCTAGAGAAAGGTACAAAGGTCATATGAGGGCTCAGACAAATGGCAAACGCTTCAAAGCGTCTCACAACGATTTTCAACGGATTAGACCTAAGCATTTCGGAAAAAGTAAAAAATGTATGGGACTAACACACGCTGTCAGCCTCATACATTTTTGAATTTTCTGTCATAGCTGATAGAACCTCATTTTGTCTAGTAGGTACTCAAGGCCCTCTGAACAGTACTGTGACTTTTTGAGGTGGCGCAAGAGATGAATAGCTGAAAGATTTAGAGTGCCATTAACTCGTTTTCTTCTTCCATTCTCTCCTGTTACTATGGGCTCTTAGATAACCTGAAATTCAAATACTTCATAGCTTCTGTTTAGGTGCAGCTCCCTATACATATAATACTGATATGCAGTCAAGGCTGCATTCGATATATATCAAAGCGAATCAAACAACAAATAGGTTATTGTTACATCCTTTATGGAGGTAATGCACTTCCACTCAGGATGTTACGAACTATTTATTGTTTGTGAAAAGGCAATCCGATTACCATGTTACCACTGTATTGGTGACAGTTATTGATATACTGGGTACTGTGGCGACTGCTAAGTATGAGGTTCTTGGTTCGTTTCCCGGGCCGGGCAAAGTGTTGATTGGGTTTTTCCAACAGGAATTTGAAATTTCTCAGCCATCGGAGTCTGTATTTGTGCCCGGCTGATGCTGATAGGCTCGCGCCCTATACAGTGGACTAAAACATGACTGGCGAAAGTACTAGTACACCTCTGCCAAACCCTTCGGCGATTACCGGCGTGATGTTTTTTTTTTTTGTGAGTAAACTTTTTGTTTGTATTTCAGCGATCTCCTGCAATGGATCGAGCGTACCATCGAAGCGCTCGGCGACCGAACATTCGCGAACTCACTCGAAGGCGTTCGTCAGCAACTCATTCAGTTCGCTAACTATCGCACTGTGGAGAAACCTCCCAAGTAAGTATACTTGGATACTATTTGCGTACGGGTGGAAAACTGTATCATTCGATCCGCCCAAGCACGCGTAGCATGACCACCATAGAAACGGGCTTTGTCGACGGAAGAATCGATAAAGTGACAGATATTAAGCTATGACTGTACCTTTCTCTAAGCCATAAATTGAGATAGGCGTATCCGGTTCCGGTACGGTGCAGCGCGGTAAGCCCCGCAGCGTCATTTCCGCCCCACCCAATCTGGCAGGTAGTGGGGATACGTTTGCGCAGCGCATGACGATATCCCTGAACCTCATTGGCGTTCGGATTTCCGAACGGTGTAGTCGCGTTTAAAAGTAACTCGTTACTTTTAAAAAAGGGTGTCCTACTATTTTTTAACTATTAGTATTAAAATTAGTTGGTGTTAAAAATGAATTCTTTGGACGAAAATTTTAATAATGTTAGTATGGACAATGCCCCACGTGCTCGGTCGCAATCTAGTGGTTCGAGCAGTAGCAGCGATTCTTCCACGGTGCGAAAAAGGAGACATCGTAGGCGAAAGGAGCGGCGCCGCCGTACAAAGCTAAGTAGATTAGAGGATGCTTTCGAAAAACTAACTAAGAAAGTATCCTCTTTGCAAGATCTTATTGTTAAAAATAATACTCATTCGTGCATGTCTGACAGTGAGTCTATTCTATATATTCCGACTTTCCGAGCCCTACTGAACTGGAACACGAATTAAACGAAGAAAAGAGGATTGATTTTAAAATTCAAACTACCCTCAAGTCTCAGACATTACAGACAAATAATACGCATCTTGAATTGCTTAACAAATTGCAACATTTTAACTCGCCTGTCTGGGCTCAAGTACGTTATTCTGAAGTACAAAAACTGTATAATTCTACCCCAGGTTTTGTAGAGCTCGAAAGTAACGATGTTTTGAAAAATTTTGAACGTAATCGTTCGTTAGCGGTTGTTGAAAATTCTTTAGCTGCTATGTCACATGCTGTTATTTTGCAAAACGAAGCATTTCAAAAAGGCTTAGGCCAATTTATTTCATGGGTATCCGAATTAAAAAACCCAACGACCACTGAAGAGATTACTTCAAAAATTAATGAAATTTTTGCCGACGGGGAATACAAAAAAATACAATCGGATTTGTTGCAAATGATATGTGGCAAACGGGCTGACATAGTGCAACAAAGTCGTGACGGTATTCTAAATTCAGTAAAAGAAAGTTGTTATAAGGAATCGTTAAGGAAAATACCCCCGTCCGCTCATCATTTATTTGACGATGCAAGGTTTTCAGATTTTGTAGGAAAACAAGGGGGCGTCTTGAAGATTTTTCAAGCTGCTCCTACTAAATTATCCTCGCAGTACAGGTCATATAAACCGTCTGGCCAAAGAAAGGACACACAAGGAGGTAGGAAATATATAGTGCCTGTGCGCAACAGTGCAAACTATCGCCCCTCCACTAATAGTAGCTCTAATCCTGCGCAAGGAAGAAGGGCAGACGAGTTTTTTCGTCACACCGAAGATCCACGATACGGTAAGAAACGTAGTACCCTGGGACGGCGTGATAAACGAGTCGATTGACTATCATCAGCGTTTTCAAGCCGGGGGAATCAAACATCAGGTAAGTGTCTGGAGGAAGTTGGGGGCACCGTGTTATATACTAAAGATCATATCAGGCTATCGGATCCCCTTCTTAAGCAAACCACCGCTTATTCATCCCTCGATAATTCCGAGAAGATTTCACACAACAAATTCAAAAGAAATCTTATTTCAATTAAAGAAGCTAATAGATCAAAATGTTTTAGAAAAAGCTTCATTGACTCCGAGCTTTGTCTCGACAGTGTTTCTTGTACCAAAAAAGGAAGGGACGCTTTCGTTTCGCCCGGTTTTCAATTTAAAATTACTAAACAACTATGTCAAAATAGACAAATTTCGATTGGTGAACATGTACAAAGTCCCCGACTTCCTCCAACCACAGGATTGGTTGGTGAAAATAGACCTGGAAAATGCATATTTTCACTTGCCAATCGCGCCAGGACACAGACGTTTCCTCAGATTAATAATATCGAACCAAATATGGCAAATGACCTGCCTCCCCTTCGGTTTGGCAACAGCTCCGAAGGTTTTTGCCAGCCTGACGAATTGGATCGCGCAGATCCTAAGAGACCAAGGAGTCCGATTGCTGGTGTATCTGGACGATTTTCTCCTGGCGTGTCAGAATCGAGAAACTCTGCAAAGTCAGGCGAACTTAACGGTAAGACTACTGCAATCCCTTGGCTTTGTAATAAACTTTCAAAAATCTATACTGACTCCTCAGCAATCAATCGAGTATCTAGGGATAGTATGGGACCCTTGGCAAAATGCCAAATGACTCCCCCCGGCAAAGGTTCGCTTACTGCAATCGAGAACATCGAAAATGGCAAAAGCCACAAAGGTAAATTTGAAAGAAGTCCAGAGTATACTGGGACTTTGGAATTTTGCCAGCTTCGTTGTCCCGCGAGGGCGCTTGAATTCTCGTGCAATGCTGACCTTCGGCAATTCCCTATTGCGAAAGAACGTGAAAGGTCGGACACTGATGCCTATCCAGGTAATTCCGAACCTGCAGTGGTGGACACAGAATCACGACATGGCGTCTCCACTGCACGACGCACCTCCAACTTTTTTCCTCACGACGGACTCTGCCAAGACAGGTTGGGGTGCGCAGCTCAACAACAAAACCTTATGTGGCAGTTGGTCTGTACAAGAAAGAGACGCTCACAGCAATATCTTGGAGATGATGGCAATTCTGCGAGTTATTCAGGTAAAAGGTCACCTAATGACCGATTCAAGCTTATTAATTCAGAACGACAACCGAACTGTAGTCTCTTACTTGCGCAACGAAGGCGGCACACAGTCACAGCCTCTCTTGAACCTAACATACGAAGTCTTAGACGAAATAGATCATTATCGAATACATATGTCGGTATATCACCTCCCCGGTCGATACAACTACGTAGCAGATCGGCTTTCAAGGAAATCTGCTCCGACAGAATGGCATTTGCTTCCCTGTGCAACCGGGAAAATTTTTCAATATTTCGGAGTTCCCGAAATAGATCTTTTTGCCTCACGAACTGCTCACGTGGTACCCAGGTATGTGAGTCTGGATTTAGATCAGGCGGCTGTTTTCCACAATGCCTTCAGTCGCCCTTGGCACTACCAGTTAGCATGGGTGTTTCCACCACCTTGTCTAATACCCAGAGTATTGGCGCACTTGAACCAGGCAACCGGCATGTACCTGGTGATAACACCAGATTGGGAGAAGGTCTTTTGGAGAGCAGATCTGGTGTCTCGCTCCATGCGCCCTCCCTACCAGGTGAGATATCTGGACCAAGTCTTGATAGACACAACAACCAATCGACCTCCTCCACAAGTTCATCAATTGAATTTAAAGGTGTGGTTAATACAGGGTGGTCGTCACTGTTAGATTCCTGGCAGAAAGATCAGATAGATATTTTAGAAAATAGCTGGAGGAAATCGACCTTAAATACTTACAAGCCGGCATGGTTACGATGGTGTAGATGGTCACGTGACAATCATGTGAGCGCTATAGATCCATCCCCTGAAGATGTGGCTCGATTTCTAACTGATTTACATCTTAAATTTAAATTTTCCTATAGTACAATTGCAGTACATAAGTCTGTGGTATGTACCTTTTGTCGTCCATCTAGTGGCTTCTCATTAGGCTCTCATATTATTATAAAACATGTATTAAAAGGTATAGCATTAAAACAGCCACCCAAAGCTAAAAGTCCGATTTGGGACATTAATGTTTTAATTAGATTCTTGGTTGACAAAAGTCCCTCCAAAATGTCATTGTTCGAAATTTCTAAAAGAACTGCCATTCTTCTTTTACTGTGCTCTGGGCGCAGAGTCCATGACCTTACATTATTGAGTATAAATAAAGAAAACTTTGTAAGGAGTGATGATTCTATTGTGTTTTGGCCGATTTTTGGTTCAAAAACTGATAATATCACTTATAAGCAATCTGGTTGGTGTTTACTAAAATGCGAGTCAAACTCAAATATTGACCCAATTTATTGGATTGACAAATTGCTTGAGTACTCTAATGGTCGAAGAGGTAATATTGAGAGCTTGTTTATTAGCACACGTGGTAAACCCAAACCAGCTACCCGCACTATCATAGGAGGCTGGATTAAGTCGTTGTTAAAACAAGCTGGAATAAAAA
This sequence comes from Xestia c-nigrum, assembly GCA_916618015.1. Lineage (NCBI taxonomy): Eukaryota > Metazoa > Arthropoda > Insecta > Lepidoptera > Noctuidae > Xestia > Xestia c-nigrum. Next base: position 6,697,877 of record OU745264.1, read on the forward strand.
CTAGTCCAGGTAGTGTGCGATCGGCAGTAGCTTCGGCTAGTTGGTCAGATAATATTCCCATTGATCACATTTTGGAGAGAGGAAATTGGCGCTCTGCCTTGACATTTCACAAATATTATAAAAAAGAAATCAAGGATTACAGGTCTACAAACGAATCAAGTCATTCAAATCAGATCAGTAATCTGTTTCAAACGATAAGATGATTTCCTTAAAATATTATTATCAATGTAGTGTTATAATTATTATAGACATAGAAACTGATTCTGTTGATCTAATGTAATAATTAAACGTATAAATAACTTTGTTGATCACATTGGCGTTCTAATTTAGTCCCAATCCAGCAGTCGATAACAAACACTTCTCAATTTATGGCTTAGAGAAAGGTACAGTCATAGCTTAATAGAACAATTTTACCTAAAAATAAAATTGATATTAAGCATACTTACCTTTCTCTAAGCCAATTTATACTTCTGTCTGCTGATTCATTATTATAAATGTAACTATGTGATTGACATCCTTATCAATCACTGTAAATTGAGCCGCAATGAGGTTCAGGGATATCGTCATGCGCTGCGCAAACGTATCCCCACTACCTGCCAGATTGGGTGGGGCGGAAATGACGCTGCGGGGCTTACCGCGCTGCACCGTACCGGAACCGGATACGCCTATCTCAATTTATGGCTTAGAGAAAGGTAAGTATGCTTAATATCAATTTTATTTTTAGGTAAAATTGTTCTATTTTTTGTCGTCTTGGTCGCGGAGCCTGAAATAGGTATCTCGGCATTCGACGTACTGTCTGAAAAAAAAGTTCTTTTTGAAAGAGTTTTCATTGAGCCCGTCTGGCTGGTCAGATTAGTATGACGTATGATGTGTTAGTAAAAATAAACAACTCTAATTTTACGTGTTGCTTACACGATTCATTCATTTCCGAGAAGGTAAACATTGCCTCTAGGAGCTTGTACAATGTTGCAGGCGCATTGTTATGATTTTATTATTTGATTTATGCACACTGCACCATTCTCTTATTTACAGTTTTTGAATAACAAAAACAGATAAATTGTACCACTTACATACCAAATTTTAAAACCCTTATGTTTCGCAAATAATGCTATTTATAGAAAACTCGCATCCCTTGCTCATTACCCATTACCTTGCTCGCAAAATGGTGTAAGAAAATTTCATAAGGATCAAAATTTTGTGTCCTAGAACCAAATTTCGAAGACACTTGACATTCCACACTGGGCCAGCGTGCTAGATGGGATACAGCCCAACTCCTTTCCCAGGGATGAGGCTTATGCCCCATTAGTGGGAACTTATAGACAGATTATTTTATTTATTTCTTAATTCTTCTCCAGATTCGTCGAAAAGGGTAACCTGGAAGTCCTTCTCTTCACGTTACAATCTCGCATGCGGGCGGCCAATCAGAAGCCGTACACTCCGCGCGAAGGCAAGATGATCCACGACATCAACCGCGCTTGGGAGAGACTCGAGAAGTCGGAACATGAACGGGAACTGGCGCTGAGAGAGGAGCTGATCAGACAGGAGAAACTTGAGCAGCTAGCTGCCAGGTATGTTACCCTTACTTAGTAAAGGATTTTTGATTCGTAGGGGCCCAAACTAGGCGAGAGTTGCTGAAGCCGTTGTAGGCATATAAGCCAGGAATGTAGGAAGCCGGTTAACTCGAATATTATGTTATCCAAAAATGCCGTCTCCATACATTGTCCAATCCCACATGAACATTCATGTGGGATTGTGATTTTGTAAATGTGAATGTACCTATGGGGCATAGAATAAGTACATATAAAATCAAATTAAAAGAAGATGCGACATTTAATGCGCTGCAAATAGGATTTTGCTAGAAAGCTACACTACACTTTTACAAAAAGTGGAGCTAATGCAAACGTCGGGTTCCATACCCGAATAAGGCTAAAGTGTGAAACTAAAGTTTTATATCAATTCAATTTTTCTGTTGCTACTGAGAATTGACCAGTAGTCATTTCCCAGATTTGAATTTGATCTGAATTTGTTTGCCTAGCTATACATATTCGGCGAAAATAGGCGATAACATTACTAATAATCACCCCTTTACAGATTCAACCGCAAAGCCCAGATGCGAGAGACCTGGCTGTCAGAGAACCAGCGGCTGGTGAGCCAGGACAACTTCGGGTTCGACCTCGCCGCGGTGGAGGCGGCCGCGAAGAAGCACGAGGCCATCGAGACAGACATCTTCGCGTACGAGGAACGTGTGCAGGCCGTCGTGGCGGTGTGCTCCGAGCTGCAGGCTGAGAGGTACTTAACAAAGTTAACAATTAGTAGTAGTCAAAATCTCACTAAGATTTTAGATTCAGATAAATGACGTCACATCATGACCGTGACAGGCACGGACGTTGGAACTGTCGTAGAATACTGCGGCAGTTCAATATTATTTTTGAGCGACAAGCAGAGGCTGAACTTAATTTTTAATACTTTTTTTGGGTTGATAATAGTGTATTTTATTTATGTGAAGAAAATTTACATGCCAATAGGGAAACTCGGTCTATTAACCCTACGAAAACAATCGAAACTCTTATTTTGGAAATCCCTTAATTACTGCGGCTGCCGCGAGTAATTTCAGAATATTGAATATCGCCAAGAGCGTTTTAAAACAGTCCAAATTACTGAAATAAAAAGCAAATTGTTGCGGATTCTTTTACATGAATATTTTGGTTTGACCTCCACGTTTTGAACGGATAATACTCCGCAGATACCACGACATGGAGCGCGTGTGCGCGCGGCGCGACAACGTGCTGCGGCTGTGGGCGTACCTGTTGGAGCTACTGCGTGCGCGTCGGGCCCGCCTCGAGCTGTCGCTGCAGCTGCAGCAGAACTTCCAGGTATACCGACCTATTATCCTTAGAAGCTGCAGCCTCTTTTAGATACTAGGTGATTTTGTCTGAGGAATTAATGCACTGAGAGAAAGGCTCCAACGAGCATTTGCCTACATAATTATAATCTCTGGTACAAATATAGTTTAATCACTAATGCATAGAAAAAATGCTCTACCCTAAAAACTATGTACTGATGTCAAATTACCTATTATCTAAAATAATTTCCCCCACATCTGGTCGTTTATCCCGATAATAACCTAATTCTGTCCACTCACAGGAAATGCTATACATCCTGGACTCTATGGAGGAGATCAAGATGCGTCTGCTGACGGACGACTACGGCAAGCATCTCATGGGCGTCGAGGATCTGCTGCAGAAGCATGCGCTAGTGGAAGCTGACATCAACGTGCTGGGAGAGAGGGTTAAGGTTTGTACTCTTTCAAATGGTGATTTGAAGGTCTCTCAGTAGGACTACTGCCTGTGGTGATTGCGTGTACCACGTAAAATACACGTTACACGTAAAAAACGTCAAAACCGGCTGAATCATAAGTCCCGCTGTTGGCTCCGAGGAATAAGTGGCTTAGTTAAATCATCGGTGGTTTTATTTCAAGTACAGAATATCCTCATAGAATGATTTCATAATTTAGTGCTCCGCGCGAACTAAAATTATGAAATCATTGTATGAGTTGGATGTGAAAAAAACTCAAGTATTATCCTGGACAACATGAAAGTTCGTATAACTGAACCAGTCATTTATTGTTATTGTAACTGATACATTTAATAACATAAGTACACAATAGCTTGGGCTGAAATGAGAAAAGCAAGCTCGAAACTTCGAAAGTAATTCGCCCGGTCCAGTATAATTTCTCTGCATCAGCCTTCTTTGGGCTGTCCAGTCAGGTCATTTAGTAGTGACCATTCTAACAGTAATCGTTTCATCCTACAGGTGGTAGTAGGACAATCTCAACGCTTCTTAGAACAAGAGGAGGGCGGGTACCGTCCGTGCGACCCGGCCATCACTGTGGAGCGTATACAACAGCTTGAGAATGCTTACGCCGAGCTTGTACACCTTGCTGTTGAACGCAGGTAACTTACATTTTTATCTGCGGAAATAAATATATGACTATGACTGAAATGGGTGCTGAAAGAGGCAGAAGAAAAATATGATCACCGAAAACCTATCAGCTGATGTCTGGTAGCAATATCCAAAGTCGTGTATGTCACGACGGTTCTGAAACAATAAAAAACGATTTTGCCATTATTTTTTGCAACAACTTATCACATCTGTTGGCAACTAACCACGATTCATAAGCCAGCAAAACTTAATATGCAAAAACAGCAAAAACAATTATCAAAACTTGTATAGTTTAATGTGTCTACTGATTGAGAGTGATAAAAGTGTGAATGCAGAGAATACAGTAATTTGCTAACTTTTAAACTAAAAACAGCAATGAAGTCTTAAAAGACGGCCTTCAAAACGGAACACCCTCCACAGAATACTAGCCTACTAATTTCAATTATCTCAAATTTCTCTAACATGTAATATATTCGTTGTTTCTCACGCTATATTTTCCCTGGTAACAGGAAGCGCCTGGAAGACAGCCGCAAGCTGTGGCAGTTCTACTGGGACATGGCTGATGAAGAGAACTGGATCAAGGAGAAGGAGCAGATCGTCTCCGTTGATGACATCGGACATGATCTTACTACCGGTAAATATGCTGTTGTTATTACAATTTTAATTTTGTAACATTTTGAAAATATCGTTATACTGGAATAATGGAACCTCTTTTTGGTTCCACCAACCAAAAATATCAACATTAACAAAACAGAATTGACTAGTGGTCTAATCTAGATATAACATATCTGTTCAACTCTTTACAGAAATCTATCACATCTGTCTCTTTCTTTCCTAAAGAGTTAAACACGAAACGCACAAATTCGGTAAGGTGATCTCGGTTTTAAACGCCACGCCTATTCTATCAACCATGCAAAAATCAGGGCTAATCTAATAATTCGCGACTGGGGGATCGAACCCAGGGTATCATTACAGCTGGTTGGGGCAAATATCCTTTTGTTTTTATAGCGGCAACGTGACGCGTGTAATAGATTCATATGAAGGGGAGGAGGTCACATGCAGACGTCGTGTCGCCGATATTACGTCATTTGTTTTGATGCCTCGCTTCCTCTCAGTTTGTGTTTGTAAGCTTAGATTTAATTAAATTTTCCGTCTCTGTATTGACTCTTATCTCATACTAATATTATAAAGCTGAAAAGTTTGTATGTTTTGTTGAACGCGCATTGAATCTTATGAACTACTGGTTGGAATTATAAAATATGTTTGCCTTGTTTAGTAATCGAGAAAGGTTGTAATCTATATTATGTGACCTAGATCTGTCAGTAAGAAGTGAGGTGCCAGTTTTTTTTATTTATTTCTTGTTCACAGTGTACCTGCTGATATCCAAGCACAAGGCTTTGGAGGCCGACGTACAAGCGCACGAGCCGCAGCTCATGAGCGTCGCCGCTGTTGGAGACGAGCTCATCTCGCAGGGACACTTTGGAGCTGATCGCATTCAGGTAATAGACCAACTATTAACAACCCATCATTTAAGGAGATACAGTCCATAAATACTGCATGCAGGCTGGGCTAGGCTGGATGTTTTGGAAGAGAAATGGTGATAAGGTAGACTGGTAGAAAATGCCCAAGGTGTTAAGTCCTCTTTACTTCTGCATAAAGTTTAAATAAATAAATAATACCATTCACGCAATGAAGTTAACTGTTTCAAGCCCACGTCAAACAGTCAACTTCCTCATCCTCAATGTATGCAAATGCTGTTTTTGCGATGCGCATTGAATTAATTCTCAGACACCCGGACTTGATCACTATGTCATCCCAGGACTATTGGGGTTGCTACATACTATTGCTGTTTTTGTATTTCTTACATTCACAGTAGTAAGTTGTTTGTTAAAAATGATTGACAGACGACTTACAGTCACAAAAAACTTATCACATAAATCTGTATTCGTATGTACAGGACCGTCTGCGCGACATCCTGTCGCAATGGAACCACCTGCTGGACATGGTGTCTCTGCGCAAGAACCGTCTGGACGCCGCCGTGCGCTACCACCAGCTCTTCGCTGATGCCGACGACATCGACAACTGGATGCTGGATACTCTTAGGTATTATTTTTTCCGTACTGGTTTAGTTATGCTACCCTACAAGGTTTGACTTGTAAATCGGTATTAAGACACCGTCTCGTCGGTCGAGCAATGCTCCAGTCGTAAAAACATTCATTTGAAGCTAAGTCTATGTACTTCTTGATACTTGACGTTTTCCTCGATAGTAAGGCCCCGTTTCCACTATATCGTGACAGTAAATTTATCGATAGTTTTTAGATGGAAAAAGTCATGGACGACAGTAATCTCGTCGTCCTATATGTGAACACCTCCATTGAGATACATAGGCCACGTCGCTTTGCACCCACGGACAGGGCCTAACTAGGTCTATGTGGTTTTGTCAGTTGCATACAGCAATAGTAGTTTATTAATGTAATGTGTTGTGGTTAAGGTTGGTATCATCTGAAGATACCGGCGTGGACGAGGCTCAAGTACAGAGTCTGCTGAAGAAGCACAAGGACGTCACAGACGAGCTCAAGAACTACGCCAACGTCATTCAGCAGCTCAAACAACAGGTACGCATCACATTGATTGCCATGCTTATCTATATTTTTATTTACGCATACGGTGTACACTACATGGATTTAATTCTGGATTTGGAAAATGCACAACAGTGGAGCGGCAAAAGATAAACTTGATTTTGCCAGTGCTGAAACATGTCTAATTAGGCTGACCCGAATGTTAGTAGTACTCCTAATTTTGGGTGATTTGTTTTAAGTTATTGTTAGTGTTCATCATCCCCTTTTGGACAAACAAGGCTTCCCTCTTTTAGTACTGATAATATCTCGTTTCTTTAATCTCCGTAGGCTCAAGAACTAAGTCCGTCGGACGCCAACAGCGCGGAAGTCCGTGAGCGGCTGGGCGCTATAGACGCGCGTCACGGTGAGCTGGCGGAGCTCGCACGTCTGCGCAAGCAACGTCTGCTGGACGCGTTGTCGCTCTTCAAGTTGTTGGCGGAGGCCGACGCCGCCGATCAGTGGATCGCCGAGAAGGACCGGATGCTGGATACCATGCTGCCACCTAAGGATATCGATGATGTGGAGATTATGAAGCACAGGTTACTAAGACTTCTTCAAAATGTTTACTGGACTCCCACGTACAATGACTTGCCTTCCATATTGCGGCACATGTTCCATGCATGTGATGACGTTTTGGCGGAGTTTACGCGGGAATTTAGGGTTAAACATATTTGAACTTTTTGCTATCGTTACATTAACAAGAAAATGTTCACTGCTAGAACCCTTTTCTTCGAGCATCGCCATGTCGAATACCTACCGGAATACGGATATCATGTTTAATTTAATGAGAACATTATAGAATAAACTGTGCTAAAAATGATATGGCGAAAATTAAGTGTCGGATGAGATGACAAAAAATGGAGAAGTTCGGAAGAAGAAGACGTGCCAAATGAATTGAGATAAGGGGAAGAGAATGATGATGATTATAGAATAAAGTGTAATTAACAATTTGGTTTGTTTTCCCAGATACGACGGTTTCGACAAGGAGATGAACGCGAACGCGTCGCGCGTGGCCGTCGTGAACCAGCTGGCGAGACAGCTCATACACGTGGAGCACCCGCAGGCCGCGCGCATACAGGAGCGACAGGCCACGCTCAACAACGCCTGGGGCGCGCTCCGGGAAAAGGTACACAATACAAAACATATTTATTCGGGACATGCCATAAATACACAACAAATAATAAAAATAAAGCAAAAACAAAACCTGATCCTACGCAATCAAAACTTAAATCTAGACAGAAAACATATTGTGTCTCACGGCTGCGCCAAATAGACCTAGTTCAGCAAACTACGGAGCAGCTTGAGCACTGCTGATCTTCATGCTGGTCCCAGGTCTATCTTAGCTGAAAAACTTCCTGGCCTTGTTTGAAACTGGGGATTTGTTTGAAACTCCCTTCTAAAAAATCTCCCAAAAAAGAAGCAGAACTTGTTAGCATATCTTTCAGATAGGCTTATCAAGACTCAACTAGAAATGGATTAGACAAACCAAAGTTTTTGAACTTGTGTTTCCAAAATATGAAATTGAATCTGATTTAATGAATTGAATGTCAAGTTTAAATTACATGTAATCTAAAATTTAATCCCCAAATTAATGAATCCAGGCCGAATCGAAGAAGGACGACCTCAAGTCAGCCCAGGGAGTGCAGACCTTCCACATCGAGTGCCGCGAGACCGTGTCATGGATCGAGGACAAGAAGAGGATCCTGCAACAGACCGACAACTTGGAGATGGATCTCAACGGTAAGCAAAGTTACAGGGTGTAAACAAACTCATCACAATCCCGTGAACCAAGCATTCTGTACATCAAACTAAGTTACTTTATGCAAAAATTATTGCTGGGAAACGACTTTTTGTTTGGGGTGAAAAATTTGTTTTGTGATAGAACTCAATGTAATGCACTCAAACCATTTGGTGGATGGATTAGATAGTACGAGGGTCGTAGAGGTGTTTAAAGTCAAAATCTTACAATAAAAACTTGAACCCTAATATCTCCGTAACCAGCTAGAGGTTCCCAGGTATGGTCTAGAACAAAATATCGCAATGACGGGGCGAACAAGTGTCTTTCGGCTTCGTTAAGAGGTTTATTATACACCCTTTATTTGTAAGAGAGAGAGAGAGAGAAAAAAAAAAAAAAAAAAAAAAAACAGTCTGTTATCTGTAAATGAATGTGAGTAATATGACTATGATGTGACGGCCATTTTGAAGTTTAATATATTACAAACTGCTACTGTTAGCTTGCATGATCCCATGGCTGAGCAAACGCCTTTTCTCATGTCTTCAAAGATATTTTCCATTGAAAATTAGCCGTCTAATCGTCATCATAAACCTTTTGAACGCCATTGTCACATATATGTGACAAGCAAGCGCTTCCCCTTCACGCCAAACGATACAAATATGTGACAAAATTGCAGGTGACATTGTTGCTTGGTGTGAAGGGCACATGCGTGCTATGTTCTGGCGTTCAAAACGTTGGCATTTTGAATTAGATACCACGTAGGATTAAAACAAAAAGTCTTGATGAACTTCTATTGAGTGCTCTATTTTTTATTAAATTCCCATTCTATTCTTTACTTACATCATCGCATTGATACAAGATGATTATTACAACTTTATCTATATAACAGAGACGAAGGTGTGATGTGAGAATAGTAATGTAATACGATCGTAATGGACGCGTTGTCTTTGGTTTCCTAGATGATGCGGTTACAAAGTCAATAAAAATAACTAATGCATCAACATTGTTACTAAGATTAATGCAGTTCGCGGTTGTATTCTTAATTTATTGTATAGTTTTGAGATTTTTTTCAATTACTAGTTTCGTAATTTTGTTTAAAAGTGAGTGGTGTTTCTGTTCGCTTTTAACAGTTTTCCTTCCTACATCAAGACCTGCCTAGCTCTCTAATCTTAAACTCAAAAAATAATGTTGAGAGAGCAGGAGATCCACACAATCATCGTTTCCCACTTTGATGTTCTAATGAATGTGCATAGCAGCATACTGTGTTTGAAACTGTTTAATGTTCAGCATTGCATTTTAGACAAGTCTTTTTTTTTAATTTTTGTGGGCCAAAATCTCTCAGAATGGTAAATTAAACTTTGTTAGAGGTTAGAGACGATTAGCATTTTTTTGCAATATCTGTCAAACATTTACATTATTATTTATATTAATTTGGCAATCTTACTATATGGAAATAAGAAAAGTGGCTAACAACTGCTGAACTAGAATCAACTACTAACAAGATAACTAGAATAGAATAGGCGTTGCCATCTTTTTGGATGCGCCCTCTTAAAAGCAACTCGTTCGTCAAGGAACTTCCATGGAAGCTCGTTTAATTATAACAAATCGATCGTCATTTTCTAACAGCAATCCATCTCTCCCACAGGTGTGATGACCCTACAGCGTCGCCTGTCGGGCATGGAGCGCGACCTGGCCGCCATCCAGGCGCGCATCTCGTCGCTGGAGAGCGAGGCTTCCGCTATCGAAGGAGACCATCCTGAGGAGGCGCAGCTCATCAGGGACCGTGTTACCACGATCACTGAGAACTGGGAACAGCTTACGCATATGGTATGTAGTTAGTGGTATTGATTTTAGGAAATTAGATTAAAAAAAACACTGCACAAAAATAAGTTATGCTACATAAGTTTGATTTATATTAATATACTAGCTGACCCACGCAACTTCGTCTGCGTCACATAAGAGGGAAAAAGCTACCTACTACTACATTTTTTTTCATAAGAACCTTCTCCTGACAATAACAAACACAACAAAAAAAGAATCAGCCAAATCGGTCAAGCCGTTTTCATGCTATGTCGTGACAACGGAAAACGGGTTTCATTTTTATATATATAGACATGACAAAAAAAGAATAGCCTTTGTGTAATTGTGTTTTTCTAGGAAGTAATCTATCTCCTAAATCCATATAATAATCCATAAATTTCATCAGCCGTTTAGTTGTGAATTGAATAGAAAAAACAAACAGTGTATTGATTAATATTTAGTGGCTGATGCGGTCACTCCATTAATAATATTCTATCTCATAGAACAGTACTACAGTTTGAACAGAAAGACCTGTACGTCGTTTTGATGACTCATATTTCCAAAAGACAACCATTTAGAATTTTAGACAAATAGTGAAATAATTACAATAACTAATTCCATGCTTTCCCCACAGCTCAAAGAGCGCGACGCGAAGCTGGAAGAGGCGGGCGACCTGCACCGCTTCTTGCGCTCCGTGGACCACTTCCAGGCTTGGCTCACCAAGACACAGACCGATGTCGCTTCCGAGGGTGAGGCACATCTTCTTGCTCTTTGTTATGTCTTACTGGGACTACACATGTAACGTCGTAAATAAAATAAGAATAGTTATTACCTTTAATGTAAAGTTCTGCAGTCTATCTCTAAAACCAACTTCGTTAAATGTCTCCACTTAGTTTAAAATTAAGTCGCTTCCGCTGTTTGTACGCTTTCGATCTTTCAAACTACTCAATGGATTTCAATGGATTTTTCTGCAATACATAGAGTGATAGGCAGTCGCTCCATGTAAAATACTGGTATTCAGCTGCATCCGGTTAGACTGGGAAAAGGCTAGGCAGATGATGAGAGACTGATTCAAGGGGAAGGTTTGTATCAACATAAATTGCTCCCAAGCGAAGTCGGGGCTGGTCGCTAGTAAATCATAAATATCTTATGGGCCCGACATGTTACATCGGTTAAACATGTACCTGTGACAAAATATTTGTTAAACTTTTAGGGCTGTGCAGACGAGCCGACACAATCATGTCAAAGCGTTGCGAGATACTATAAACATTCCAGTTTGGGTGACTGATACGCATTGCTTTGATGAGTTTATCGGCCTTAATCTAAGACATAAAATAGTATCGCAAACACTCTCGTGAATACTAAATAAACGTTTTCCTATCAGACACGCCTTCAAACTTGGCGGAGGCAGAAAAGCTGCTGTCTCAGCACCAGACCATCAAGGAAGAGATCGACAACTACAAGGACGAGTACGCCAAGATGATGGAGTATGGAGAGAAAATCACTGCCGTACGTATACCATTGTTTTCCTGCAGATTACATCTGTCAGTGGCAGTTCCTACCAATGGCGAATTTCACCAATAAAACTGACAGCTCTAGAACTCGGTTTAAATGTGCTATAATATTCAGTTTTATCATTGAAGTGCGTTTATGGCCCAACTTTCAGAACTTCATTTAGAAATTACATACTTTTGACCTTGTTGAATGTATGGGCGATGATCTTTTGTAATAAACACATTAGAAAACAGTGATAATCATTTTCTGGTAGATGAAACAAATACTCAGTTTTTATCACTACTTTTAAGTTGCTGATCCACAAGGTTAGGTTGGTAATTCGTCATATCTAGCCCAACCGTACTTATTACATTCATTCACGAGCAAAATCTGTTCAAAACTTTCACAGTTATAAACCTTATGTAAATTTCCAACAGGAGCCATCAACACAAGACGATCCTCAGTACATGTTCCTGCGCGAGCGCCTGAAGGCTCTGCGCGAGGGCTGGGCCGAGCTGCAGCAGATGTGGGAGAACAGGCAGCAGCTGCTGACGCAGAGCCTCGAGCTGCAGCTGCTGCAGCGCGACGCCAGGCAGGCCGAGGTGCTGCTGTCGCACCAGGAGCACAGGTATCATAACAACACATTACGATGCTGAAAACTAATAACAAAACATTTTTTTTCTCACGTAACTATTAAAAGCTGTCCTTTTTATTTCGAAACGAATCAAGGGAAAAAACAAGACACTCAAAATACACACAGGTCTACAAGAAAAAGACGCTTATTGAATTTTCTCAAATCGCGGCAGAACTAAAGATTACATACATTACTTATGGTTTCCTTTCTGGCACGAAGAATTACTGAAGCGCATTTTTTTTTGTGAATTGACTGTACATTTGTGCGTTTTCGGGTATAAATACTAACAACGAATATCATTCACAGGCTAGGCAAGACCGAGCCACCAACCAACTTGGAACAAGCCGAGAACATGATCAAGGAACACGAAGCCTTCCTCACCACCATGGAAGCCAACGACGACAAAATCAACTCCGTCGTACAGTTCGCCAACAGACTCGTCGAAGAGAGGCACTTCGACGCCGACAAGATCCAGCGCAAGGCTGAGAACATCGACGCAAGACGCAACGCCAACCGCGAGAAGGCTCTCCAACAAATGGAGAAACTACAAGACCAACTTCAACTACACCAGTTCTTGCAAGACTGCGACGAACTTGGCGAATGGGTACAAGAGAAGAACGTCACCGCTCAGGATGACACGTACCGTTCCGCCAAGACTATCCACTCCAAGTGGACTCGTCATCAAGCGTTCGAAGCAGAAATCGCGGCGAACAAAGAACGCCTCTTCGCCGTACAGAACGCTGCTGAAGAACTCATGAAGCAGAAGCCCGAATTTGTCGATGTCATCTCCCCGAAGATGACCGAACTCCAAGATCAATTCGAGAACCTGCAAGTGACAACAAAGGACAAGGGCGAACGTCTGTTCGACGCCAACCGCGAGGTTCTCCTCCACCAGACCTGCGATGACATCGACTCGTGGATGAACGAACTCGAGAAACAAATCGAGAACACCGACACCGGCACTGATCTGGCATCTGTGAACATTCTCATGCAGAAGCAACAGATGATCGAGACACAGATGGCCGTGAAAGCCAAGCAAGTCACCGAACTGGAGACTCAGGCTGAATACTTACAGAAGACTGTACCTGACAAGATGGACGAGATTAAAGAGAAGAAGAAGTCTGTTGAACAACGGTTCGAGCAACTTAAAGCTCCGTTGTTGGATCGTCAACGTCACTTGGCAAAGAAGAAGGAAGCCTTCCAATTCCGTCGCGACGTTGAGGATGAGAAACTATGGGTTCATGAGAAAATGCCGTTGGCTACCAGCACAGACTATGGCAACTCCCTGTTCAATGTACAAATGCTGCAGAAGAAGAACCAGTCTCTCAAGACTGAGACCGACAACCATGAGCCTAGGATCCTGACTGTGATCTCTAACGGACAGAAGCTGATTGATGAGGGACACGACGCCACGCCCGAGTTCAAGCAGCTCATTGAAGAACTTACTGCGAGGTGGCGAGAACTGAAGGGTGAGTTCAATTGTATTTTGGTCGTTAGTCGTAAGACTGTAGAATATAAATTGATTACTGTGGCCAATCGTGGTCAAGCTATCTCGATTATTCTAACAATAACTCCATTCCACAGATGCCATCGACGAACGCAAGAGCAAACTGTCCCAATGGGAGAAGGCACAACAGTACCTATTCGACGCCAACGAGGCGGAAGCCTGGATGAGCGAACAAGAGCTGTACATGATGGTGGAAGATCGCGGCAAGGATGAGATCTCTGCGCAGAACCTCATGAAGAAACACGAGATCTTGGAGCAAGCTGTTGATGATTACGCGCATACCATCCGCCAGCTGGGAGAGACTGTGAGACATCTGACTGCTGATGAACATCCGCTCAGGTACATTTTTATTTTCGTTTCAGACTATACATAGCAATTCCGCTATGGTTATGATCAGCAAGAGTCCGTGTTTTGGTCTTTTAAATTTTATACTGACTACTTCAGAACTAACTGATAAATATCGCTGTGAAAATATTGCCGCAATCTTGCATTGCAAACTATGACTACCTAGAACAAGTTATACACGGTTTATTTGATTATTCTTTGCGTGACATGTCCAGAGCTAAAGTTACAATTTAGTCATTCGAAATTGGCATGATTGGTAAGTTATTCTTCACGAAAACACCCCAAACACCAAATTCAAGTTAGATGATAATTCAGTGATACTAAAATGTGTTTTAATCCACAGCGAACAAATCTCCGTGAAACAATCCCAAGTGGACAAGTTATACGCGGGGCTGAAGGACCTGGCGGGAGAACGTCGCGCCAAGCTGGACGAGGCGCTGCGTCTGTTCCAGCTGTCGCGCGAGGTGGACGACCTGGAGCAGTGGATCACCGAGAGGGAGCTGGTGGCCAGCTCGCAGGAGCTGGGCCAGGACTACGATCATGTTACTGTGAGTATCTCACTGTGAAAGAAGGAAATAAAAAAGATACGAGAGAGTATCGGTGCCGAGCCTGAACTGATTCCTAAGCAGTATTAAAATATAAACAAGCATTGTGAAAGCTCGTCTAATTAACATGATATCAATATAATTTATAGCATACGTTACTCCGCTAAAATGTAGCTTTCTAATGGTGAAAGTTTTTTTAATATAAGTTCTTGAGTTAAATCGTAACAAACAATTAAATCTTTTCTCTATACAATACTAGTTTAGATTGAGCATATCCAAATCATTTTGTTAGAATGCATATTCACATGCTAATGTCAGCGTTTGCCTGCGTGATAATATTTTGGAATTAATGTAATGTAAAAGCAGATAGAGATGTCATATAGCTAGATTTGCCTGCCCACATCATATCAATTTATTACACTGTCGAATGTGAAAGCCTAACACTGTCAGCCAAAATCTTTGTTAAAGACACAGATGATTCGGCCATTTAATTTAGACAGAACAAACATAATTACGGTTCTATTTTCTGAACTAACGACACCGTTCCTCTTACAGCTACTATGGGAGCGCTTCAAGGAGTTCGCCCGCGAGACACAAGCGGTCGGCTCAGAGCGTGTGGCCACCGCAGAACGTATCGCCGACCAGATGATCGCTATGGGACACTCGGACAACGCTACCATCGCGCAATGGAAGGAGGGACTCAAGGAGACCTGGCAGGATCTGCTCGAGCTTATTGAGACAAGGACACAGGTCAGTTGGATTCAGGATGATAGTTATTGGTACCAATGATCTGAATAAACATAACTTAAATACATAAAAAGGCTGGCTAATAATGGCCACCATGGCTCACGCACAATGGTCCACTTTAGGGACTCAGTGCATAAACCCAAACCCCATAAAAATAAAAGATTATACTAAAAATAAACTGTGACACTAAGATTTAGCCAAAAACAGGTTTTATAATGTTTTACTCGGATATTTTAAACCACAACCGTCGCCAGTCTTGGCGTTTTTGAAGTACACGTATTTGTAACGATCTGAAAATTATGATACATTACCTCACTATAGTTGTTGTTAAAAAGTTTTCAACCTTATCCTTATTCTTTTATGGCACGTTTCCCTGGTCTAGGTCTTCTTGCGTCTAGATCCGTACCGCCATTTTATGTAGGTCATCCCATCTAGATGTAGTCTATTTGGTGCCTTTACTAACGAAGCTTCTCGTTCCAGATGTTAGCAGCATCTCGCGAGCTGCACAAGTACTTCCACGACTGCAAGGACACACTGCAGCGCGTGAACGAGAAGGCGCGCGGCGTCAGCGACGAGCTCGGACGTGACGCCATCAGTGTGGGCGCGCTGCAGAGGAAGCATCACAACTTCATGCAGGACCTCAGCACTCTGCACCAACAGGTATTACTACTAAGTGTCAGCGACGAGCTCGGACGTGACGCCATCAGTGTGGGCGCGCTGCAGAGGAAGCATCACAACTTCATGCAGGACCTCAGCACTCTGCACCAACAGGTATTACTACTAAGTGTCAGCGACGAGCTCGGACGTGACGCCATCAGTGTGGAAAATGGAACTGTATTTCACAGAGCAAAGGTTAAATAGGGTATACTTGAAATATCACATCTTTTCTTAGGTGGAAGCTATCCGCAGCGAGTGCGGGCGCCTAGGCGCGATGTACGCGGGCGAGAAGGCCGCGGAGATAACCCGGCGCGAGGAGGAGGTGCGCTCGGCGTGGGCCGCGCTGTCGGCCGCGTGCGGCGCGCGGACCACCAAGTTAGAGGACGCCGACCATCTGTACCGCTTCCTCAACCAGGTGCGCACGCTCACCGTGTGGATGGACGACGTCGTGCGACAGATGAACACCGGGGAGAAACCGCGGTATGTATACTACTTTTTTTTACATTTAGGTCCGATTCGGTTGATCTCTTAATAAAGGCACTCTTAAGAGCGATTTTCACAAATTAAACTGAATGATCAACATATTTTTGAATCCCATTTATGAGTTGTCACTGGAATATTGACGTATTCCACAGCAATGTTAAAAATGATAGCTTGTGAACCCAGTTTGCTTATTGGTCAGTTTTCAGTTATGTTTCGAGAGAAACAATATCATCTAGTCACCGTCGTCAACCTTAATCTATGTAGTTGCATCTTTTAACCAATACAAGGTGCAATATTTGTGAATGTATGATAAATAAAATACTTATAGTTGTCAGTTTAACACTTTGTTTTAAAGTTTAACGGTCAAAGATGCCTTTGATAGCCTCATTGAAATAAATGTTTTGATATCCAACTGTCTCTCAATAGTAAGCCGTCTGGTTCCCCACAGTGACGTAAGCGGCGTGGAGCTCCTGATGAACAACCACCAGTCGCTGAAGGCCGAGATCGACACTCGCGAGGACAACTTCAGTGCGTGCATATCTCTGGGGCGCGAGCTACTGGCGCGCCAGCACTACGCCTCCGCCGACATCAAGGACAAGCTGCTGCAGCTCACCAACCAGAGGAACGCGCTGCTGCGTCGCTGGGAGGAGCGCTGGGAGAACTTGCAGCTCAGTCAGTACCACTATATTCACCTGGACCTTTCTACAGATTTAATGATAACATTCATTCGCCCGGCAGTCACATTGCAACACAATTACCTAGAGAAAATAGTTTTTTTTTCAATGTGTTTCCAACAATATTAATTTGATGAGTAGTCTGAAACACGAAGTTACTTGAGTGTTTTCAACCATATTAATTTGATGAAGAGTCTAAAACACGAAGTTACCTACTTGACACGAAACACGATGACAATTCAAATTAAATTCTTCATTTCGAGTGGAGGTAGTAACGTAATCCTTAAAAACTAAGTATTAGTGAACAACAAGATACGGCGACACAATCTGACAGCAGTGAACCACATTAGAATAGTCCACTCCAGCAATCATTTCAAAAGCCCTGTCATTAAGCTGATGGAAATTATGTGTCACATAGAGCAAAATCTAACGAATTTTACCCAACTATGGATAACCAAATAAATAAAAACTATCCATGTTGAACTACAGATTTAGTCATGTCCAACTAAATTAATATTGTAATAACAAACAATTTCCTCTCCCAGTCCTGGAAGTATACCAGTTCGCCCGCGACGCGGCAGTGGCCGAGGCATGGCTGATAGCGCAAGAGCCGTACCTAATGTCACAAGAGCTAGGACACACCATCGACGAGGTGGAGTCGCTGATCAAGAAGCACGAGGCCTTCGAGAAGTCGGCCGCCGCACAGGAGGACAGATTCTCAGCGCTACAAAGGCTTACCACCGTATGTATTCATAACTGGATGGGTACACTGGTATTGTGGGGATGTAGTCATAGTGGTAACTGTATTGGGAGACTTTTGTGGGATTGCATGGTGTTGTTTCAGCCACAGAACAAATAAAAGAGGTTAGAATGGCCTTGTGGGCGGGGCAAGCGCGCCGCTCATATGTAAACGCTCATATGTCAATCGACCAACAGTCGCGCTCTTATTGTGTGCGTGTGTGAGTACATATCAAGCACAGTTTTTGCGTTAGTGTGACAATTAATAGCAAGCTCGCGATCTAAGTGTGAGTAGTTTATTTGTGTACGTAATGCACGTACGTATGGGTCAGTTAAAGAGTGAGAGACAAGCAACGACACACGTTCTAATTCAAATTAGGAACTATTTTTTTTCTAACCTCTTTTACCTGTTCTGTGGTTTAAGCTGGTATCAAACATAGCTTCAAACATGTGGACACTTCGACGTTGGAATGTCGTAAAGAAAATTCAATTTGTATCCTCGACATGTATTAAGGCTCCAAGATGGATTGACAAGAAAATAATTGTTCTGAAATATTCGCTCAGTCAGCGTTCTGCATAACCTGACCCCTCTTCTCTCCTTGTACCTGCCACACATTTGAAGCTGTGTTTACAGTCAATAAAAAGTAGTGCACTAGAAAATAAAAAGTCATGTAATATTGGCTCCATGTATCAGCAATTCGTTTTGTTGGATGCATGAGTAGTGATGTAGCGATAATACTAATTTTAACTTTCTATTTGCATGATAGAAATCTTACGACTTAAGTCCATGTTCACCGAGAAGATAACATTCTGGTTATCTAAAAACAGCTGTCAATGTGACATGTTCCCATACAAAAATGTTTTTTAAACTGCTGTTTTTAGATAATCGCCCGTCATCTTTTTGGTGAACATGGACCTTAGAATACCGACTCAAACTGACGGTTTACTTCATTGCAACAGAACTTCTACCGACTATTTAACCTCATACAATGAATGATGATAATGAACAAAAAGAAACGATCAAATATTGCACGCCTTTTGACTATGCTTGGTGTTTGGTTTACTCTTCTAATTAATTTTTTCTCATCCACGACTAGCTTGAACAGCGTGAGTCTGCAATGTGGCCTAGCGCACAGCCTTGGGATAAATGTGACGAATCAGACTTTACCTACGAGCCCCCACCCACTGTCCGCACCCACGACCCCCTCACCTTAACCATAGACAAACACGAACGACCCGTCAGTCAAATAGTTGAGGAAATCATAACAGACAGCAACAAATTTCAAATACCAGAGAAAATAAAAGCTCGCGTTCTAAGTATAAACTACGCGAATAATCAGAGGAAGAATGATTCTTATCTATGGTCAGCCGCTATGGCCAATAATCACTATAGTCTGTCTACGATATCAGAGACAAGTTCTGCGCCAAATTCACCTCCAACGTCACCGATGATGTCACCCGAAATATACAGCTCAGTTTTCTTTGAATTCCCCGATCAAGCTGAAAAAGCCAATGAGTATTTAGCTTGCGTAGATTTAATACTATGGGAGAGACTATCCTACATAAACGTATATCCTAACGTATCTTTACTAAGGCACAAAAGTAATAGTTCCTCAAAATCTAGCTTAAAACGGTTTATCAGAAAATGGTCAAAGAAAGTTAAGACTTCAGACACTGACATTAAGGGCGAAGTTGCCGTGTTATCCCTGCCCGGTTTGACGAGTAGTTCGAAAGCTATCAACGACCTTGGTAAAGAGGTGAAGAGTATACCTCTAAGTTCGTCCCTCGTCCTCCTCTCCCAGACCCGAAATCTGTTGTTCCCTGAAGGTGCATGGTACTATAACTACTTGGATAGTGTAAGTGTGGTGTTTGGTGTATTGCATGTACTTACGCTTGAATGCTGGCAGCATGAAAATTAAAAAAAAAACTGAAGCAATAACACCTATTTGCTTAATTGTACACCAAGGTGGTTGAAAAATGTTCATTGGGTTAACTGGAATGTGACATTGACTGCTGACAAACTCGATTATCAGACTCCGTATTCATAACGCTTCGATTCGACTTTGATTCAGGAAGTCGTATGTATAAAGGGTGTAAAACACCTCTTCACGAAGACGAAAGGCACTTGTTCTCCCCATCATTGCGATCATTTTTTTGTTCTACACCATACCTGGGAACCTTCTAGTTACGGAGATATGGGGGGTCAAAGTTACAACTTTTTGACGAGTTTTTTTTTTAATAAACTCAAACTCAAACTCAAAGCATTTATTTCAACTAGACCATTACGGCACTTTTGAATGTCAAATTACAAATTAAATCAAAGCTACAGTCACAGTCACAAGGCATAATAACTTGAAAAAGTACTGTAGTTGCCCATTCCCTAGCGTAGATCTCTATGGAGAAGAACGGGCAAGAAACTCCATGGACACTCTTTTTAAATCAATATATTGTTACAAAATCTTGGTTACATCATTCATGTGTGATTATACATATATGTGAGAACGATGTAGAAAGACGTGCACATTAAGAGCGTCCAGAGAAAAGATTAAATCAACAGTGTAAAAAAAAAAGAAATTAAAATTAACCATGGCAGCTAAGAGATGACCAGTCCCAACTGACAGCGCCCGTTCACGAACATGACGCATGTATCGGCGCCATTCAACTCGACCATATTGAAGGGAGCTAAATGACCCGACACACCCGCCACCATCAGCGAGACATTTGAGTGAGCATGACAATCTCTCAGCCGCCAAGGCATATTCAAGTCAAAAAAAAGAAAAAGATAACTAAATGTAAATGGTGGCTTTACAGTACATAGAACTCACACAAATGTGCTATGCAGTTATATAATACTACGAGATGGAATCTATACAATGCAAGGATATTTTACAATCTTCTGCAGCTTCCACAATAACGTAACCTGGGAATCAGTTAGTTTGCCTATGGTTGTGGAGCAGGACCAGCATTGAGCCAAGCATTTTTATCATTAATGTAATCCCCCAAATTATAATATGCTTGCCTACATAGTGTGCGTTTTATACAAGATTTAAATTTCGTCTCATTCAGTTGTAGAATGTGAGGAGGTATTTTATTGTAACATTTTAAACAGTACCCCATGAAAGATGAATCTACTTTAGCAAGCCTGAAACCTGGCTGAACGAGTTGGTCCCTATTTCTAATATTATAGTGGTGTCTGTCACCTCTTTTACTGAATAAATGCAGATTTTTCCTAACGTACATGATGTTTTCATAGATGTATTGGCAAGGTACTGTCAAGATGTTAATTTCCTTAAACAGTTCTCTCAGAGAGTCGCGTCTACGTAATTCGTATATGGCTCTGATTGCTCTTTTCTGCAGAATGAATATAGACTCGATGTCTGCCGCACGTCCCCACAGTAAAATACCGTATGACATAATACTATGAAAATAACTGAAATAGACTAGCCTCGCGGTATCAATATCAGTAAATTGACGGATCTTTCTAACAGCATATGCAGCTGAGCTCAGCCGTCCTGCAAGAGATGTTAAATGAGGACCCCATTGTAGCTTTGAATCGAGCGTGATTCCCAAGAAAACTGTTTTATCGACGAATTCTAGTTTCTCTTGATTCAACATTATGTCACAATCACTACTTTTGACATTTGGTAGGGCAAATCGAATGCACTTAGTTTTTTTCCCATTGAGTACTAAATTGTTAGCGGTAAACCAGTTATGGACCTGCAGTAGGGCATTATTTACGTCGTCAAAATTTGTGGCACGTCTGTTTATCCTAAATATTAACGAAGTATTGTCAGCAAACAACACCATATGCGGGTGGATGTTAAATAAATACAATATTTAAATCAAATCAAATCAAATCAAATCATTTATTTTTGCAGAAAACACTGTTACAATGGTGTTAAAAAGATTTACATGTTTCAAGTGATTCTACCGTAAGGCATGCAAAATGTATACAATCACAAAATACTATGAATAAAATAAAGGACTAGTAAGTTAATTTAAAATTAAATAAAAAATAAATAAAGAGAAACAAAATAATAAGATAATTAATTAATTCAATGTCATACAGATTAGTTATTATTTGAATGTCATTTATGTCTGGAATTTATACAATTATTTTAAGATACCTCCATAATAATATTGTTATTGCTTGACGTCATTGTGAGGTTTTAAGTTTAGGAAAATTATCGGTTAAGAATTCATTTAAATTGTAGTAGCATTTACCAACTAAAAGGCTCTTCAGGCTTTTCTTAAATAAGGAAGTATTCATTGCCCTGATTTCTTTAGGTAATTTATTGAAAATAACAGGAGCCATGTGAAATACACTTTTGTGCATTAAAGCGGTATGTGTTCGGCGAACAAAGAGGCGAAATTCGTCACGTTGTTGCCTATTACTCACTTCTGAGGCTAGTGTAAATAACATTTTATTGGTCTTGACAAATACTGAGACTTCATAAATATATAGGCTTGGGAGAGTTAAAATTTTGTACTCCTGGAAAAACGGTTTACAGGTTTCGATCATTTGAAGCCCAAACATAGCCCTTATGCACCGTTTTTGTGCTTTAAAAATGATGTTAATATCCGTCGAATTCCCCCAAAATATCACACCACACCTCAAAACTGAAGCAACTAAACCATGATATGCAGCTAACACGGTATTAATGTTTGCTATCTGCTTGAGCTCATGCAGCGCATACACTGATTTATTTACTTTTTTGCATAGTGTTTCAATCTGGGATTTCCATTTTAATTTATTATCCACAGTAAGACCCAGAAATTTTGTTGTTTCAACTTCAGATACAGGTTCACCCTTATAGCTAATCTGAGGCATATTCGAATTCCTACGCTGATTAAAATAGATTATTTTAGTTTTTGAGATGTTTGCCTTCAGATTATTGCAGTCTAGCCATTGAATGATTGCATTTAGGCTGCTGCTTATATCATGCTCATAGGATGATGTGTCATTACACTTAATTGCAACAGTGCTGTCGTCAGCAAAGAGTGTTATTGGGTTTGAGTTCGCATTTGGAAGGTCATTAATATAAATTATAAATAGTAGTGAGCTCAATGTACCTCCTTGTGGGACACCATATCGTATTTTACGACCCTTTGATAGGTATCTCTCCTCCATCTTAGTTTTAATATTAATTCTGTTAATTTGTGTATACTGAGTGCGGTTTTTGAGGTAAGTTTCAATTAGTCTTAAGACGTTGCCTCTTATGCCATAAGTCTGAAGCTTATATAATAAGATGTCATGTTCCACGTGATCAAAAGCCTGTGTCATGTCCATAAAGATGCCACAGATCGGTATTCGCCTGTCGACATTGGACGTTATGATGTCCAAAAATTCATATATAGCAAGGTTAATACTTTTGTTCTGTCTAAATCCTTTTTGTTCCTTAGCTAAAATGTTATGGGTTTCAAAATAATCTACAAGTTCATTATATATATATTTTTCAAAAATCTTTGAGACGATTGATAGTAGGGCAACAGGTCTATAATTATTCATGTCTTCTTTACTCTCTTTTTTATGAATCGGTTTAATAAGTGCAATTTTTAAGTTTTCAGGGAATACACCAGTTTCAATAGACAGGTTTAAAATGTAACTCAGAGGTTGAGCGAAACACTCGTTTACTAGCTTAATGGATTTAGTGCAGATACCGTCATAACCTACACTATTGGTGTTTTTTAACCCTTTTATGATTTGTTTAATATCTTCTGGCAGGCACGGCTTCATAAACATTGAGTTAAGTCTAGATGTTAGGAATTGCTTATGTTGATCTTTGTGCATAGTATTAATGGGTGTTATCTTATCCACAAAATAGTCATTGAATGCATTTGATAAGTCATATGGATTTGTCACGACTTTATTATTTACTTTAATATTAGGGATAGATTCTAATGGTTTGTTTTGCCTCGCAGCATTAATAGTTTGCCATACAGCTTTTGCTTTATTATTTGAATTTATAATATTATAATTGTTTTGCGCTCGTTGAGTCAAAGATACAATCTTTCTTAGTCTTTTGGTGTATTGCTTCAATTTTGATTTGTTGTCTACACATGGGTTTTTTCTATATTTCCACAGTAGTTCTCGTTTTTTAGCACTACAAGTCTTAATCCCCCGTGAAACCCACTTGAGTTTTTTGTGGATGTGTATAGTTATAGTTTTGTAGGGAAAACAAAGGTCATAAAACAATTTAAATGTATCAATGAAGGTATTATATGCTATGTTTGGATCACAAGTACTGTACATATCTGCAAATGTCATTTGTCCCAAATAGTATTTGAATTTTGCTTGATTTTCTTTACAAAAATCCCGTCTCCTGATTTTCCAGTTCTTAATTATACATATATTTTTTACTTGACAACTTAATAATTGTGCGGTGTGGTCTGACAGTGCTAGGTCAATCACTTCTGACTTACATTTTTTGCCAAAGTTATGGGCAAAATTGTCAATACATGTTTTGCTTACATGTCTGGTAGGTTCTTTTAATTGCAATTTTAAATTATAATTTAGTAGTAAACATTCAAATTCGTTCGTTAACTTATTCTTATTTAAAACATTAATATTAAAGTCTCCAGCTATAACTACATTATGTTTATGATAATGTTTATAAAGAAAAGTTAGAGTCTTGTTCAGTCTATCAAAAAATATATCAACGTTACTAGGTAAGGGTACTCTATACACACAGACAATAACAATGTTGTAGTCTGTCAGCTCAATAGCACAACATTCAAACGCTGAACAGACTGAGCTGCTTGTCAGTGTTGATATTTCTTTACAATTATGTCCTTTTTTGACAAAAATACAAGACCCACCTCTTTTTGAATTAGTTCTAGAGTAACATGATACCAAGTTATAGTTGGGAATAAACCCAGTGTCTTCATGCCCAGACATCATGAAGTGCTCAGTGAGACAAATAACATCAACGTTTGATTGTTTGTCTAATAATTCCTGTAAAGCAACTGTTAATATATGCGACTTTGTCCTTAGCCCAGCAATATTTTGGTGAAGAATGTTTAGATATTTAGGGGCGAAAAAGAGATTCAGATTCTGGGAACTCTTCGCCTGTCATTTTCACTTTTACACTCCCCATATTTTCTTGCTTGATTGCCAATATCAAATCAAGGAGGTCCCGAAATATAACCCTCATACCATGATTATTTAAGGCTCCAGACCGTGTATATGTCGTAGGATAATTTGATACTTCGAATCTTCGCGGAAATCCTAGGGGTTTTGCGAAAACGCGGATAATTAGACATAGGCGAAAAATTATCAAATCTTACTGGACAAAGTCAGGATTTTTGCGAAAATACTCGTTACTATAGTAAGATTTGATGTGCTCAACATTGATTGGCTACAATTTTGCTGGCTGACTTCTAATTGGTTCCTAAATGATTGACATTTAAGACGTCAACCAATCAGAGACGATCTCTTATTGAACGCGCTGACCGACCAATCAGCGTTCTTATTTCATAACAGCCAGCGTTTCGTTTCGCAATATTGCTATAATAACGAGTATTTTCGCAAAAATCCTGACTTTGTCCAGTAAGATTTGATAATTTTTCGCCTATGTCTAATTATCCGCGTTTTCGCAAAACCCCTAGGATTTTCGCGAAGATTCGAAGTATCAAATTATCCTACGACATATATAAAGTATGATGGTAACTTAAATTCAAATTAGAGTCTAAATGATAAGCATGCTCATGGGTGATAATGTCCATATATAGCATACCATTGAATGCTTCCAGTCTTGAGTTATATAGATTGTTGTAATTATAATAGTAATTAGATTTGAATGTTGGTAGTGTAATTATAATATTAGTATGTTTCATGTCCTGCAGTATAAATCTCATGTCCGTTATTATGTCATAATAGTTATTTGTCTTTCTAAAGTCTTCCTCACCAACCATAATTATACAAAAGTCATTTAATGTGAAGTTTGACAGTTTCGTATGTATATCCTGTAAAAGTGCTTTTATTCCAACATTTGGTGTAAGATAGTGACATATATGGAAGTTTCCAAGGAAGTATTCTTCTGCTAAGGCCAAAATTGTATTGCTTTTATTAGCACTAATAATGCAGAGTTTATTTCTAGCTGCAATCTGCGACTTAGACATTCTATTGGATGTTGTTTCCTTATTAGACTTGACCAGTGGCTCCATCTGTGCACTGAAATGTTGTGTTGTAGTATTTTGTTGATCTGCTTGTTCATTGCTTTTATTTAATATGGCAGACTCCATTTGGGTTTGCAGGTTTATGCGAGTATCTTTTGTCTGCTGTGACAGTTTTCTGGGGGTTTTTAGTGGGGAATGGTTTGGACTAGATACAATTTGTTTATACATACAATTTTTGCGAATTAGATTTTCGTTAGATTTTTTTAACGTCTCATTTTCTAATATCAATGTGTCTATTTCGGAATTGGCACTCAATAGTTTGGTAGTAAGGCCATCAATCTGTTTTTTCAGCTCGTTAATGATATCGATATCTTCATCCTCCGATATATCAGGGACGCTATGCATAGTGCCATCTAGTGTGCGATTGTTTAAACTCTCATCTAGGTCCGTAGCGGAGTGCGCTCGCGCACGTCTAATGGTGATATTTTCTGTTTGGTCCATCGCTACTGACAGATAGTAATTAGGCCCAGTCGACTAATGCAGTCCGATAGATGTCACTTTTCCCAAACTTTGGTGTGCTGACTGGTGTTTTGTTTTTTATATTTGAATCATTGCAAATTACAACAAGGAGTCATGCAGATTAAACTGCTTCTTTGTGTTTGATTTGATTTTTCATTTTTAAATACAATAATAAAAATAAAACTTTTACTTAGTCGGGTTTTCCAACGACAGTCGACTATTCTTCAGTCTGAATATCCTCGTATCTAAGATTTTAAATGATGTTTCCGAACGATAATGATTGTGTCACGTCTTTTTCTGTATTCCAATTGGTCACTCACTCTAGTGCTACGTCAGTTAGTGCAAAGGTTTGTTTTTGTTGATTTAAATAAAAAACGGATTCACCAAACCTGTTATTCCTGGTTATCGGAGTATATTATTTCACCACGTAAATTCTTGCACCCTAATGTTAATTGAGCATTCGTCAAGGACTGTTATGTAGTTTATTTAGTTCATAATACGAAGAAATAGTCTAAATCTCACTCTGTGTCCTTCTGTACCACACTTATCCCAGTTCTCAGTATTATGTGTTTCACTTATTTTCCCGTTCGAATAACATTAGCACTCACTAATTGTTCACTTTAGTCCTGATTTTCACTATAAATTTGTCCGTAAACAGTATTTTTCTATTTTTAACGAGTATTAGAATACGGAGGCAATGTTTACATGTTCATGTTTTTTTTTTTTTTTTTTTTTTTTTTTTAAAAACAACGGTTTGTTTTTTTTTTTAACAATATTGTATTTATTTAACATCATAAAATACAAGTTTTTATTGCAAGATTTTTACTTTAAATACCTCGCCGACTCCCGTACTATTCAATCCATCCATCAGCACAATGTTTTGAGTGCGTTACATTGAGTTATACCCCAAAACGTGATTTTTGACCCAAAAAAAAAGGTTTCTCAGTAATAATTTTTGCGTAAAGTTTGATGTACAGAATGCTTGGTTGACGGCTTCGTGATGAGGTGGTTTACACCCCGTATTTCGCTCGTTTTCGTTATGCCAAAAAATTATAGACATACGACTTGTCGAATCGAAATTCATTCCAAGCGTTTGTGAATACGGAGGCTGGTTATTTTTTCATTTCAATATGAATTAAAACGGACATTAAAAAACCCATTACCAAGCTGAGAGGACATATTGTTCTAGATATTTCAATTTTTAGGTTTGTACCGGATTAATCTACATTTCGGCATGGTGAAGAGTTTTTTAACACCCTAAATTATATTTCGGTTAATGGGGTACATAAGAACGACGCTACGTACTAAAGCCAAGCACAAACCAACTAACTAAACCCAACATACATAAGCGACTGTCAATATGGCACATCAAATTTATAAAAAAAAAGACTTTCAAAGATGTACCTTAAAGTCGTAATTTTTTTTTATAAAAAGAGACTTTCATAGATGCACCTTAAAGTCGTATTTTTTTTTACAAAATTCGGGTGTGTTATATTGACCGCCGTCTACTGTACCATAACAGCTTCATAAATTCACTGTTACCATCTGCACAGTTCGAAGTGAAAGAGAGGAAGCGAAGGCAGGAAGCCGCAGAGGCAGCCGAGCGCGAACAGCGCGAGAGAGAAGCTGCCGAGGCCGCCGCCGCCGCGGCCGCCGCACAGGACGCTGTGGACCGCGCGCACACGCCGCAGGACCTGCAGCCGCAGGGTATGTGTCTCACTACTAGCTATACTGATAGATGAACAGAACACTACTTACATTATTCATGATTGGATTATCGAACTGATTAAGACATGATTGTGTGATTCTGTGTGTTTTCATTGGCGATAAATTCACTTGCAACATGTTGAAGTGTCTATTTCTCTCTTTTCGTCTCTTAGTTGATTTTTTTTTATCTCATCAGACGGCATGTTTTTGTGAATATTTGGCCAGTGGAAGCGTTTAATATGGTACTGTAAAAGCCCTATCGATAAATGTATGTTAAAATTTCAAGAATTTGAAAAATTAAAAGCTTTTCAATGTTTCTTTTTAAGTCATGATCAAAACAACAAGATAACTGATCTACTGAAACTCAAGATGCATTTCTTGGAGAATGCTTGATATTTCATTGATCGAGTTTTTACAATATCACATTTTTGTCCAAACGAGACAAAATTTTCCAAAAGACATAAATTTCAACTTTACAATAAAATTGGTATAATTCCAACAAAATTAGACAATTAAGGTTATAATATCCAAGTAATAAGAGTTAAGTTAATGTAAGACTATCTAGTCAAAAACACAGAAAAGAACATTTCCATTCTAAAAAATTAATATCACTTCGTTTCACGGATTGCAATGTAAGCACGCATGTGTAATGTCTTCTTCTAGCACTGTCGAATCAAAATGTCAACTATTCAGTAAAAAACGATATTTGAAACTTCCACTAACTTTCACCATAACGGTGAATGCTGCTTGCATATTGCAATAACACTTACAATTAGAAATTTTCGATAAAGTATACTTCTAATTGAAGAAACTGTAGGAATTTTTACTTTAAGTATCAAGAAATTAAGCACATTTCGCACTACAGCCTAAAAAGGCTTACGGCAATGCTTGCCGCTTTACGTGTGAATTATACTGTATGCCCTTTTTAATTCGCTTATTCAGTCGACTAACGAAACCGACTGTAATGATAGTACACTATCAATTTGAATATCGATAGACGAATTTCGGTTCTGTCTATCGGTTCGAATATCGAATCGATAGACTCCGGTTCTGTCTTTCGGTTCGAATATCGAAACGATAGGCAAATCCCGGTTCTGTCTATCGGTTCGAATATCGAAGCGATACACATCCCGGTTCTGTCAATCGTTTCGAACGGTTCTGTTAGTCGGCGGAATATTGCGCGTGACTAAGGGCCGTTACTTACCGATGTGTTGTCCACACATGCACACGCGTAGTCGTAAGGAGAACATCCACTAAAGCGGCTGAGAAGGCCCAAGAACGACCGCATTCCCAGCCAGGTAATAGAGCGCTTATTATAAACCTACCGATGTAAAAATATACTCGGCTGTTGGCATGAGCTTCTACGGTAGTTTAAAATGGGTGTACTCTGTATTTCTGTCGGGTTACACTGCGCTCGAAATAGTTAGATACACTTGGGGAGTTAGATTAATAACTGTGATTAATTTTTATTATTAGCTTGAAAGCTTTTATTGTACGTATTAAGGAATTTTTCTTTCGTGTAGGTTTAATTTTGTAGGTTATTTTTACGTAAACCGTAGTTGGGGTTCTAGCACAGTTTTCTTTTATTGCACGATTTCAATTTATTCTTCACATTACACGATCTCGTTTTTATTATGGTGGTGGTTTTCTTTCTGTCAATTCATCATCATACGAATTACTATTATCATTGATTAATTTCAATCATCGATCGGGGTTTAAAACCTTTGGATTTTTAATAGGAAAAAAATTGAAAGTCAGCACATAATTTCGTATTGTTTTATACCCCGATATTCAAATGTCTTTCTTTCATCATATTTCTAGAATATATTACTTTTTTTTTAAGTATAACCGTATATATTTCATTATACACTATATTGTGATGTCATACTGCTAATCACGGTGATGGTTTGATACTCTGTCTCATGTCTGTACTACCTCTGTTTCATTTTAACGAGGAGTTGTCATTTCATATAGAATCCCTGCTAGTGTGGTGGTTGTGTGTCTTCCAAATCGTATGATATCGATATAGACTTGTATTCAAAAACGTCAATTAAGAAATCAAAGATATTTTAGAAATAATTTTTGACGTTTTTGGGTACCGGTGGATACTAAAATATACAAAAAAATGAGTTTTAAAATTGAACAGTGATTGAAACTTATGGTAACATGAGTAGCGCGACAATACTTTGTTGTAAATCTAGTCTTAATTATCTCATTTCGGCTTGAGATATCGATACGACAAATTAACTGTCGCACTGCACATGTAAGCTCGTCTGCACACTATCTAGTGGGGAAACTAGCTCGAAAACTCCTTTACAGCCTTTTTTTTTATTTACTTTTATTATCTCTAAGTCGTGTTTGATGCTTTCTGTACTCTTGTTCAAATTGAGCCGACTCCAACAAGGTAGGTATCCACACTGTATACTTACTATACGCTTCACTGTCTTGCTTCCTTTATTATGCATCAGCTTTGTCTATAGCTTTATATATTATTTATTTTATATGGTATCCGAAGTAAGTATATTCAATTATTTTAATAATTGGGCACAATTCTAGTCATCACTTTTAACCACTTAAACACAAGGGGCTATGGTTTACCATTGATTGCTTTAAAATGGGATTTAACATGCTTTGTTTCATCATAAAAAATAATGACAAAAAATAAATTGAATATGCAGGGAATCTAGGTAGGGTTTTTAACTGGAATGTCAATTTTCCTATATCTTTTAATAAGTCTGAAATAACTTGGAAATTTAATTTGTGTAGTGAAATAATAGGTAACTCGTATGTGTAGCATGTATGTTTCTATTTATTTGTAACTGTATACACGTATTCGACTATTTTATTGCAATATGTTTTTAAAACCTCGTCGTCTATTGCCTAGAATTAAACAAATCTGGCTGATTGTTAAACTGTGGGGTTTTATACATCTCTTTCTATGCACTCAAATACAGACGTCAAGATTTCAACATCGTTATGTCATATACATGGATACCCATTACGTCTGTAAAGTGTCGCTAGTTAATTTAATTTGACCCTGAAATGAAACAATAAAATACGAACTCCGTGTACACAGTTCGTAGCATGTAGAGAGTAATACGTAACGTAAGCATGATGTAAGCACGTAGTGTAGACGTAACTAGCACGTAGATGTAATGTACGCATGCAGAGCTGGGCGAGCAGTCCCCCGGTCCCGCCTCCCCCGCCCCCGCCGCCCTCGCCGCCACCCCGCAAGCCGTCACCGAGACCGACTCCCCGCCCCGACCCTCGACCTCGAAACAGACGCCCGCCAAACCTGCACGCCTGTCCAGTGAGTATTGTAGTGGTAACGTAGAACTTATAGTGTTGCAGGTATGGTTCAAATTTGAATGGGCTTGCTTTTGTGGTTTAACAGCAAGAGATTGAAAGAAAATGACAAGTGGGCTTAAATGCTTAAACGGCTCAAGGTCAGAATACTCGAAAGAGTCACTGAAATGTCACGTACTTTATGGAAACATTTTATTGAGAAGCAGAGATCATTTGTAGAACACTACTATTATGTGAACCAAAAAAATAATATTTTTGGTAAGTAAATGAGAAGGTATGAACATAAATTACATAGATTGCTGCTGTCCGAGGTCAAATGGAAACAGGAAATTCAAATTTGAATCACGACTAATGAATGTGAATGAAACTCTTAACCCGCTGTCTAGTAATGGCGAACCGGTACCCTAACATGTACAGTGTATGTGTACCCTAAACTGCATGATAACATCTGTGTTTTTGTTAATTACCCTACTTTTAAGTGTTAAGTATTTAAAGAAAAAAAAAAGATTTCAATTTTCGCATGAAAACGCTTTTGTTTTTGGTGCGACGCAATTTTGTTTTATGTTGCTTTGAATTATTTTTGTTTTTTTGTTTTTCTCCCTCGTCCCGACCACCGAATTTCGCGGCCCGTCCTTTTGATGTAAAACGTAACACCTACCTATAAACTCCTTCACGAACCTTTTTTGTAACGTCGCACTTCCCTTGGAACCCTGCCTACTCCCATTCTGGCACGCACAGCACCCGGAACAAGTTCCACACCGGCCACGCCGTCTAGTTCCGGTAAGGTGAAGTCGCGGTCTCGAAGCAAGTCACCGTTCAGGAGTTTCCGATGGAAAACGGCGAAGAAACTGCTGGCAGGAACTCATCATAGCGACGATGAAGGTATACGTGGGAGGGGATGGGGATGGTGATGGATGGATGAGCCTTTCCTGGATAGGGATTTAAAAAAACTGTTGAAATACTGTTGAACTTGATCTTGGATAGGCGAAAATGTCATTCGCAATGTCATATCTGAAGAACTTGAACTTTAGTGGGGATGAAAAAGGACCTCCACTTCAGGTGCTTTCCTGGTTTATGACCAGATTAGTCGTGATGAAAGGGAATCTGAATCGCTGAAAGTAAACGTAATACTTCTCATACAGACAACCCATGAGCGATGAAAACCATGTCAACTTTTTTAAGTACAATTAATTGTTTATCATATTATCCTTCAGTTGGGTAGTGCTGTCCAAGGTTATCTTGGGAAACACCATTTACCTTGTTTTACTGTAGGTAAGTCCAAACTGTCCATCCACGACCGTCTACCTTCTGTTTACGCCTTATGACGATGTGTTGACGCGATGCGCTTTGTTTGTGCTGCTGTGATTGTGACGCGCATGTTTTTTACTATCCTAGTTTATTTAGCCAATAAAGCAACTTTATATGCGTGGCTTTCATTCAAAATTGTTAGGTTCCGACATGACGCCTGCGTATCAAACCAGTCACCTCTTAGAACAAAAATAATTTATAGGAGCAATATTAGATGCTAGATTTAAGTCGTGCATTATCACTGTCAGAATTAGTGAGCTTTTGGAACAATTTTTTTGCCTGAGTGTCTCATGCAGTTTTGACAGTTACCTAATCTGATGATGTGAATATGACATTTATTGTAAGTACGTGTGTACGAAATGTAATGTTGTGTACAGAGGGCGCTAGTCCCGCGAGCGAGGACGAGGGCGTAGAGGGGACCTTGGTGCGCAAACACGAGTGGGAGTCCGCAGCCAAACGAGCTTCCAACAGGTGAGCATTAAGATAAATCAGCCAAACGACATACAAACCTAGAAACAGTAAAATATTACATTAAAATATTAATATGGTGCAATCTAATTCCCGTTCTGGTCATGTCCTGTCTGTGAGTTTTTTGTTGCCAAGTTGGCTAACTACTAAGTTGGCTAACAAATAAAAAAGCCTATTAACTCTTAAAGTTAGTATGTTCAAAATATTGTATTTATTGTTATTGCATTGGCTCTGGCAAAACATTTACTCATAACACGTTGAAAGTTCTATTTATTCCTCTTTTTTCTCTTAGATAAAACCTTTATGCCAATAGGCAACATGTTATTAGAAGTTTTCACCAGTGGTTACCCTATTAAAACTCATGTAAAATCCCCACAGATCGTGGGACAAGGTGTACGTGGTTGCCAAGGACGGTCGCATGTCGTTCTACAAAGACCAGAAGGCGTACAAGTCGGCGCCCGACGCGCACTGGCGCGGAGAGGCACCGCTAGACCTCAACGGCGCCGTCGTAGAGGTCGCCGCGAATTACACCAAGAAGAAGCATGTCTTCCGTCTCAGGTATTACTTGTTAATAGCTACATTTTAATTTGCGTAGAATACTCGTCACTCTGTAACAGAATGGTTTATTTGAAGTTTTTTTTACTCAATACTCAATACGTTTATTGCCATCGTGCCAAGAGTACCGCGTACAAAAAGCTACTGAATAACCTAGGTTGTTAATGTCCTAGATCCTTTGACATTTACCCGGTTCCGATCCCGGAAGAATAAGCTGAAGTTATCTAACGAACTACAACATACATCACGGTATTTTATTTCGCTTTAAGTGTTCGAGAGTGTCGTATCCTGTGCACATGTCAAAAATTTATGAAACACCGTGTGTGTTGAGTCCGTTGTAATTCTAGACGGACAGTTTTTCGGAGAATTTTGTTAGCTGCGCACTAAAGTCCTTCATTGCGCAGCCTTTATATTTTTGAACTCTGAACTCCAATCATAATGTAATAAAGGAGATAATATGTAAATCGTGTGTGTTGTACATGTAGACTGAGCAGCGGCGCGGAGTTCCTGCTGCAGGCGCACGACGAGGCGGAGATGTCGTGGTGGCTGGAGGGACTGCGGGTCCGCGCCGCCGCGCCCGCGCCGCGCTCGCACACGCTGCCGGCGCCCGCCAACAACGAGCCCAAGCGACGCTCCTTCTTCACGCTCAAGAAAAAGTCAGTCACTCTCCTCTCTCAGCTATACGCTCCGTAGCACCGCACTGCATGACCACGTCACCCATGTTCGTACAACAACACCTACCACCACCTACGGGGCTTTGGGCGTTTGGGACTGTCTACCGGACTGTTTACACGAGAACAATTTCTTGACCGTCGAAAGGCGTGAATGTACTCGCGGGACCTGTGGTGAAAATCGCCTACTCATGTGTCTACACTTATCGTTGAAGGCAAGGCGCACTCCAAATCTGTGTGTGCATGCTCAATGCATCTGTTTCAATTTATAAATAATTTCTATCGAAGTTGAGACCACCTGCAGGGTGTGCACGAAGCGCGCGCGTTTCTTACGATCTGACAATTCCCATGGACCTTATCATTTTCAATCGATGCACGTGATCGCCGACGCCTTTAAACGATGTTTTAAACACACGAATGCGATTAATTGCGTAGCGTCTCGACTGGACATAATCATCGCTCGAAAGTCGAGAAACGCTCTTCGTGTAAACAAGGCTTATGATTCCGCTCTAATGCGGTGTCTTAGTTGTTTTTCCTGCAGGGTAACAGCTCTCAACAAAAACAGGAGCTATCAACGCTGTAAGCATAGCCGGGATTTAAGTTCACGGAGTTATTTTGACACGGTTTCGCACTCTATCCTACTGATACACACACACACACACACACCTACTTTTTGAGCTGTCTTCAAAGGATATCATTTCTAGAATCCTCAAATCATCTTTCATGAGCCGCATGGCTAAATCATGTCCATTTTAAAGAAGGCGTTTTATTTTCTTATCTAGGCTTCGCTCTTTGGCGCTTGAGGAGGCGTCAGTTACTCTCGTCTCCTTCCTTTGTTCACCATAGAAAGAGATAGAGCATGCAGCATGTGGGTATACCAGATAGAGGTTTTGGGGGATAGACAATTTCGTCGTCGGTTTGAATGTTCCATATATAACATTCCATTTCGTTCCATTTTCCTGTCAGTTATGGAGTCTCTTTCGTGTCTTCAGTGAAAGCTTATTTCTAAGCTCACCATTCTATGTTCTAATAACTCTGTTCGTCAAATTCAGTGTTAACACTTACGTCCATAAAATAAACATACTTCTTATTTAAACACTAGCGTGGAATATCAACGCAGTTAGGGGGTCTAATTTCGCCACATTAACACAGATACTTACAATTGCACTATTGACTAACCTCGAGGCCTGTACAGCCTATTTTTGCTTTCCTAATCTAGGCACTAACTCTTGCTTACTGATCTTCAATGCTTTCTGATTTCAATGATTGTTGTTTGATTTTCAATTTTATTTGTATAAATATGTCTCTAATGTTTTATTATTCCTACAGCTAAACAGTTAAGGAGCGTGTGGAGGTGGGCGCAAGTTTCCTCATTACGCTCGCGCGGCGTCCTCGCGCCGCGTGCAGTGCGCTGTACGTCCGCGGGGCGTGCCTGTACGTCAGCCGGACGTGCCTGTACGTCAGCAGGACGTGCCTGTTCGTCAGCCGGACGTGCCTGTACGCCAGCCGGACGTACGCGTACGCCACGCACGCGGCTTCGACGGGCGCCGCGCATTTCTCACGACGCTTGCAGCTGTAAGCTTTGCTAATGACGAAATTGTCGACTCGCGGCACTATCGACCGTCGACACGGTTCAATGTTATTATTATTAATATTATTTTTTTGTTGCGTACGAAACGTTATTTGAGACTGTTCGGTATCTGAGTGTTCGATCGTTCGCCCAAGTAAGCCGTATTTATTGTTCGATATTCGTATCGAAGATTGAAGATATTATAGTAGATTTTATCCAGGTATGTACGATCCCACCCCTCGAAAGTGTAATTGTTATGATATGAAACGATTATGATTAAATGAAATACATATTATTATTATTATAAAATTCTAAATGCGTCGCTATTTATACATAGATGATTTTAGTGTTTAAATTCAGATTGAGAATATATATATATTTTAATTATTTATATTAAAAAGTGGAGCTAGTGTAATGTAAATTCAGTTGAACTAGAAATGTATGTCGTGCGATTTACTAATGATTCAGATTAAAAATAATAATAAAAAAAGTTTTAAACTATTAATGACCAATGTAATACCAATCGACGGAATTTGACTATCGCATTTGATAATGTTTAACTTAGCTAAGACGACGGAGGATTGTACCCGCATTTACATTCAATAGACGATTTCCCAGTGGATTGACGTTTCAGTAATTGTATCGACAGCTTCGCTACGTCGGAGCAATGCGAGATGAATTATAACGTAAGCTACGTACATAAATTGTATTAGATTTAATTTTCATTATAAAGTGTCTTCTCTCGACTGTCGGTCGCCGCTGTCCGCTTACAAATGCCGCATTTAAAATAATAATTATCAGATTTCTTCTTAGATTCTCGTTGTTAGGGAGGGAGTAGATGCTAGAGACGGCTCTGTAGCGCGGCGGGCGCGGCGACCGGCCGTCCCTACGATATAGTAATCCAAGTTGTAAGTATGCTTGATCGCCTCATAAGTGCTTCTACGAAATGACGTATTTCTATTATGAACATTAATTTTATAATGATTATTTTTACTGCCAATTTCACAAATTGTTAATTTTTATAAGTAATAAATAATTATATAAACTAAAATTTCACTTTTCATAATATTACGTACACACATTTTTAGTTCTATTCGTGTTATGGTTATTGTATATTTGGCGAGTGTGGTGGTGTTCGCTTGGCGGAGGGTTCGCTATGTCGCCGGGCTACTGCCACATTGATCACTGCATGTTTCGTAAACCTATGTTTATACTTATTTTATTTTAAAGAACTTTCTTTATTGATGAGAATATAAAATAAATGATGTTTTCAAATAAAACCTCTTTTTATTTCCTAATCTTGATAAGCAGCCTCTTACTCCTTTTTAATTCAAAATGAAACTATCGATCTGCTAGATAATTTCATCACCAGCCTATTGATATTAATATTCGCACTGTTGCGACATAGACCTCCTCTATATGAGAGCGAAATTAGCCAGATAATTTCGCTAAAGACGAGCTAAAAAGACGATTAATCCCAACAATGCTAGCGCCAACTCACAGTTACTCCGAGAGATGAGACTAGGTCAAAAGTATTTCCTGTTATATCGACTATCTGTTATCAAGATACTGATATCAACTATCACACTAATAACACTCAAAATTCGTCACACCAAGAGATAAAAGCAGCATTTTCTCACGTTGGTCCTCTCAAGACTGCGTCCTACAAGTGTTTAGTAAAATGTTAGCCAAATTATTGTATCTGTGGGCTTTGCTAGTGCTGGGTGCAAGTGAAAATGTGTGTGAGGGTGAGGAGTGTGCCAGGCACTCCGCTAGGATTGTGGGAGGAGAGAGGGCTGAGCCGAACGGTCGACCTTTCCAGGTAAGCCTTGGACAAGTGCATCATTATTCCCGGCGCGCGTGGAACACTCGCGCGCCGTTAACACGGCCTGTCGTCATAAGACGGACGGACGGCGAGCCAGCCCACACCTCATCGTCCATAGGCTGAAGTTACTTTCACCCCTAGGGTAACAATGCACTATTAAATTAGACCGGGAAATGACATGGAACAGTTAAAACAGCACACACTTTTTCTTGTATTGAGTGTTTCCAGACTGAAATTTTCCACTTAGATTGCCACTAAGACTTATAAACTTTAAACCTATATTGAAATACACATAAGTCGTCCTTATGTTCAATCCTGGATCACTTCGAGATAAGCTGTTATTGAAATACCGGCCCTAACTCTCAAATACAAACAGTTTGATAGCCCTCTTAACAACAGGCTTGTAATCCCTGTGTTGTACCTATTCAAGAATGATAACCACATTTCTCCAGTTACGTTTGAAGTTCAATGTTGGGGCGATCGTATTGCCATCACCGTGCTCAAATTAAGAGTCTGCTGTGAAATTACTAGTGCTAGTGCTCACTGGAACAAAACTACAAATATTACAAACAGGAATCCTAAAACAGCTATCTTTGTGTGATTAATAATGGCTAAGCACTATTAGAGACACCCTGTTTGCATCGCTTTTTTATGAAATGGTGGAACATTGCGAAAGTGGTTTATCTATGAAGAATTTTGAGAAAAGTTTCCGTTTTCACTAGACTTTTTTTACTACCCGTAAGCAGCAGGCATTCAACATACCTCTTTACAAATCCTACCATACAGGTGGCTCTATACTCGCGAGTGGGCACGACAGGAGAACTGGGTTTCTGCGGCGGTTCCCTCATAAGCCAGGAGTGGGTGATCACTGCAGCACACTGCCTCTTTCATAACGGAGACGAGGTCAACCATGTGCAGGTAAGGAATTCGGCAACAAATATATGAATTGGTAAGATATATTCTGCATGACTGATCGAACCTGACCTCGTATTCACAAAGGTTCGATTCCATTTGGGAAGTCGTATATTTATCTCTCTCGCTCGTTTTCGTTATGCCAAAAAAGGATAGACATACGCCTTGTCGGATCGAAATTCATTCAAAGCGTTTGTCTGGGTGGAATGAAAGTGAGTAGACAAAACCAGCCTGCTAGATATAGCCACAAGTTGTGTACGCACGTACGAACAAATTTGTTGCGTTGCATGATACGCATCAACTTGGTTCGCACCGGCGCGCGGCGTACCACTAACGAACATCGAATACTCTGTTCGTCAAACATATTTGCGGCGATCATTTTAGTATGTTCTGTGTGGACGGTGTTCGAAGAGCTTTAATAAATGTCAATCGGTAACTTCCACCAGCGCCGCCATGACTATTAAGATAGAGTTCACGACTGTTGTGCGCGAACTAGACTCGAACTATGTTTGCATTCGTGTTCGAATATGCCATCCATACGTACGAACCAAATGTTCAGCTTTGATGTTTGTGTTCGCTATGTTCGTGTTCGTACGTGCGTACACGGCTTTAAGTGAGCCCTGAATCGTTTGATGAGTGACTTGGCGAAACATTGCGAACCAGTCAACATACTCGTATAGTGGCCTTAGACAAGGTCTGTTAGTAGCTGGTTGGGAGTGTCCCAAGCCATATGACCAGTAGTGAACTGCTACAGGCAGATGAAGGTTACTCAAACACCTTGCAAGGTTTGGTAGCTCGGTTGAAATTCACAGGTAGGCGGTCGAAAAAGCTATTTGGTTTACATTTTACAATGTAATTTGTTGGTTAAACTGTCAACCAAATAGCTTGTTCGACCTTACCTAGATACGATTTTTTTGTCCGAACAAAAACGACATGCTGTACTATTGCCAAATAAATTATAACAAAGGCAGAAAGATATTGAAATGTTTTATAAGTTTTAGTTAGCCCTTTAATGGATTGTGTGAGATATTAGGTAGGTATGAGAGAAATAAATAGAACAAAAAAAAAGTGATACGGTGACCCCAAATAACTTGGAAAAAGTACATCACCCGCTATTTCTAGGCAATTCTCGGTGCTCATTCCCTATATGACCGCTATGAGAATGGTCGTCGAGTCGTGAACGTGGATGAGCTGGTCGTCCACCCAGACTACGATCCCGACACGTTCACCAATGATATCGCGTTGGTCAAGCTAGCCAACGTTATACAGCTCACAGGTACGTTTAAGATGAAACAGAAATTATTGTTTGTTTTCGGACAGAAACTTTCATTAGGTACCTACACGTGCTTCGAGGAATGTTAGATTCTAACTTCATTAAAATCTGCTAAGGGAACCAATGGGATGGCCCATTGGTTCCCTTAGCAAATAAAAAGGGGCACCGCCAACCGTTCTTTAAAGACCGGCCCGGACCATGTGTGAAACAACTGTTACTCTAAAAGGGTCTGCCCTACCTTGCTGTAATCAGGATGCATAATGTAGCTGCAAAAATACACTCGACGAGCGATCCGCCAATGTTGCCACTGGGGCCAGATGTGTCCCGTCTGTAGTGTCATAGTGTGCGATGGTTCGTATAAAATGTTTGAAAATCAAACATGGTACGGACTACATCATTTTCATTTCTGCAATGCATTGCGGCGTGCATCGCCCTATTTTTTAAAATTAATATTACAGGGTGAATTTTAATTAATGCGACAAAATGAAATTGGTGCTTCAGTTACAGTAACATAGTAATTATAAATTGTTTTTTCTACAATCTAAATCGTTAAAAAAAAATACGCGATTATCGTTTTCAAAAGGTCCATTGATGTTATTATCTTTATTTAGGTAAGTACGAATTATCGGTATTCCAGTAATATATGCAAAATAAATAAGAAAAATTAAGGCAAAATTAGAAAAAATTAAGGCAAATGACCGCTATATTGAGCACTGAGCTGCGATGAGTCGGACGAGATTTTTTGATACTTTTATTATTTTAACGGTTTTCGTAACACTGATCTATTATTTTTTAATTTTACATTTGATATTTTATACAATTTCTTGACAACACGTATTATTGTATATTTAAATTTGTCGCATCTATTCAATTTCACCCTGTATAATTTATGTTGACTTTTCCAGACATGGTAAACACGATCCAACTCCCATACCGGAACATATCTTCGTTCAACTTCGCTGGGGCAGCCGGTACCGTGTCCGGGTGGGGCATTGCAGCTGAAGGTTTGCTATTCACAGTATTCATGTATCTTATAGCATAGCAAGTAGGTACCTACGGTCAAACAAGCTATTTGGTACTTTTACAATGTAAAGTTGACTGTACAAGGATATTTTGTGGTGCGTGGCCAAAATCGGACCTAATTCCACCATAATTTTTAGGCTTCCGTAGCCTAATGGACGGAACCCTTATAGATTCCTCCTGTCCGTATGTCACAAGCATTTTACTCCGAGACTGTTTTCACCACACAGTTGATTTTTTTAATTGTTCCGCGAAGTATAATTTTACAACATTATTTTTTCCCTAGAAAGGATATCGTAAATTGGGTGCTACAAATAAACTATTTCATTTTAAGAAATCAAAACTATTACTACTTAACTTAGGTATCTATTACTATCTTTCTACAGGAGTGACCTTCATATCACCCACGCTTCGCCAGAAGCTGATGACGGTGATAACGGACGCGATGTGCAGCGTGTACTACTTCAACCAACTGCCGCAGAACTCCATGTGCGCTTTCCAAGGAGACTCCGGGACTTGCAAGGTAATACTACTGAAGCCAACACACCAGATGTCCCAGGCCACCCGTAAAGTAGGTATGCACTTCGGCAATTACCTATCGTCTTCGGAAATACGAACGTGCGGTTAATAAGATCTGCTAAGTACTCGTACCTAATGACATACCTACTAATAGATATGTCACCGTAAAATAGTCAAATACGTTATATTACAATATAACGTGTTTCTCTCTAGCGATATTGTAAACTCTCGAAATATTGTCAACTGAACATACGGAAGTATCTGCCCCCATAATCGGGACTTGGGGCACCCCCCCGTTGTTGAACCTATTTGGTTTAAATTCAATAAAGAATCATCCTGGCTGTATAGTGTTCCAAATACAACTCTATTCTGAGTACTGACTTCACTTGACTTTGTCATACAATAGCAAAACTCTTACATTAAAAACGTGTGTTTTATTCCTCAAATATTAGAAGGTTATGGGCCCAGGCTAGTGCTATGGAAGCGAGCGGAGATTCCTCGTCACCATCGACGACCACGAAGGCGTCGGCACCAAATTCAATGATTTTTGGAACCACTACCGCTGTTCCAAATATCGAGAAACTGGAGGGAGCGAAGAACTATACTTCATGGAGCTTCGCAATGAAGAATACTCTCATTGTGTTCAACCTCTGGGACTGCGTAAACAGCCCTGCTGAATATAAAACACAGGTAGGAGACGACGATATCTTTAAACGTCTAGATGCGAAAACTATGGCGAAAATTTGCCTCTCGTTGACACCACGAGTATATCCAACCGTGATGAGTGCCACGACAGCAGAAGGAATGTGGAAGAAGCTACAAGCTGCATATGCAGACAGCGGCTTACTGCGGCGACTGAACCTCTTGCGCAGACTATTTAACTACAAGCTCTCCTCATTTAAGAGTATGGAAGCTTATGTGAGCGAGATACGAGCAACACAGCAACAGCTCATCGAAGTTAACGAGCCAGTAGATGACGAGTTCGTAGGACTGATTATGCTGACAGGGCTGACCGAGAAGTTTAATCCAATGGTCATGGCGATCGAAAACTCTGGAACGAAACTTACGTCGGACTCTGTAGCTGCGATCCTATTAAAAGAAGATCTACGTTATTCCCAATCGAAAGAGACAGATGCTGCGTTGACCGTTAATTCTACTAAGAACTCAAGCCTTCGCCCACCAGTTTGCACATACTGCAAGAAGAAAGGACACCTCGTCTCAGAATGTCGTAAAAGGAAGTGCAAGAAGAATGTGACTAACTTAGTTTCTAATATTACTGATGTTACACTTTTATTATCTTTTACTACACCTCCTTTTCAGCTTCCCACATCCATCTCACCATGGTACTTAGATTCTGGTGCAACCGCACACATGTGCAACGACATACGCATGTTCAGTGACTTTGCACACAGCTATGTCATTGCAGCCAACAATGAAAAAATGGCATGTAAAGGTACGGGTACAGTTCAATTAAATGTATCCAATAGTGTTCATTCCATATCTAACGTTCTCTTTGTCCCCAAACTAGCTGCGAACTTATTATCAGTCAGTAGCCTAGTTCAAAAAGGTTTTGTAGTTATATTCTCGCCAAAAGGTGCGACTATCCTTCTCAGACAAGAATGCAAAGTTTCCGGAATAACAGTTGCTACTGCTTC
Source organism: Xestia c-nigrum (assembly GCA_916618015.1). Lineage (NCBI taxonomy): Eukaryota > Metazoa > Arthropoda > Insecta > Lepidoptera > Noctuidae > Xestia > Xestia c-nigrum. The sequence goes on from OU745264.1 coordinate 6,741,222, forward strand.
AAATAAACAAGGCATGTACAAGCTTGACATTTCCGAAAATCAAGCTCAGCTGATTACTGACAGAAAGCTACCAGCTGTGTTATGGCATAGACGTCTTGGACATATCAACGTCAAAGCGATGAATATTTTAAAAAAGTATTCTACGTCAGGCATAAACTATAATGACACGTTGAATGAAATCTGCATTCCTTGTGTACAAGGAAAATTAGCAAAAAGGCCGTTTAATAAGTCCAAAAGTAAGACAAAAAATAAACTCGAATTGATCCATACAGATCTATGCGGACCAATGAGTACGCATTCATGGGGTGGTGGCCTATATTTGCTTACATTTACGGACGATTTTACTCGAAAAACTTTTGGTTTTTTATTAAAGTCTAAAAGTGAAGTTTTTTCGAAGTTTGTCGAATTCAAGCATCATGTTGAAAACCAAACTGGTCTTAAAATTAAAACTTTACGATCAGACAATGGCGGAGAATTCGTAAACGGACCGATGTCTACTTTTTTGCAGGAAAATGGAATAGTTCATCAGAAAACAGTCCCATATAATGCAGAGCAAAATGGAACTTCAGAACGCGTCAATAGAACTGTAATTGAAAAAGCAAGAACAATGCTTCATGACTCCAAGCTACCAAAAGCTTACTGGGGTGAAGCTGTGAATACAGCTATCTATTTAAAAAACGTAACACCAACTCAAGCGTTGAACAATAAAATTCCTGACGAATTATGGTATGAAAAACCGATTGATTTATCACATCTTCGTGTTTTTGGTTGCGAAGCGCATGCTTTAATTCCTAAAGAGAAGCGCACTAAGTTAGATTCAAAAACAAAAGCTTGTATCTTTGTTGGTTACTCAAGTGAGAGTAAAGGCTATCGCCTTATAGATCCTCATAATCCCAGATCGATCATTGTCGCACGTGATGTCATCTTCATCGAAGATAAAGTGGGAAACCCTGCTACAGCAGTGGAACCTACCACTACTACTGCCGACAGTACCCTCATTTACGACCAAATAAGGATAGAAAATTCACAACCAGTAACACCAGAATCGTTTACAGATACTGAACGAATTGAAAGCCAGCCAGAAGTTTCAGAAGCAGAAACATCACAGGAGTACTTGACTGTCGAAACTTTACAACCAGTAACACCAGAATTGTTTACAGATACTGAACGAATTGAAAGTCTGCCTGAAGTTTCTGAAGCAGAAACATCACAAGAGTATTTGACTGCAGATAACGAATCCAGTGAATCAGCATCAACTTCTCCAGAAACAGACAGCACGATCAATGAACCCAGATATCCGCAACGACAACGACGACCACCTGACAGATACAGTCCATCGATGTTTATGGTGTCAGACTATGAACCGGAAACCTACAAACAAGCCGTAGAAGATGTTCATAGTTCTGAATGGCAAAAAGCTATGAAAAATGAGTACGATTGTTTAATGAAACACGGGACATGGCAATTAGTAGAGAGACCCACAGACAGAAAGATTATTAAAAATAAATGGGTCTATAAAATAAAAAAGAATACTAACGGCGAAGTTGTTAAATTTAAAGCAAGATTAGTAGCAAAAGGCTTTACCCAGGTGCATGGTATCGATTACGGTGAGACTTTTTCTCCTGTAGCACGACTGTCGTCAGTTAGACTGCTTCTTGCGTTTGCCGTACAACTTAACGTCCAGTTAGATCACCTTGATGTAGAAACCGCTTTCTTAAATGGCGATTTAGAAGAGGAAATCTTCATGGAACAGCCGCCAGGCTTTGAAATAGACCGAAAAGGAAAAGTTTACTTACTTAAAAAATCGCTATATGGCCTAAAGCAATCCCCTAGACAGTGGAATATAAAAATCTGCGAAGCCATGAATAGCTTATCGATGACACAAGCAGCAAACGAGCATTGCGTTTATTATAGACGAGACGGTAACAAAATACTTGTAGTTTCCGTATTCGCGGACGATTTTTTCATCAACTGTAATAATGAATGTATGAAAGAGACCTTCAAGAATTCACTCAAAAAAGTTTTCATCGTGAAGGATCTTGGTCTTCTGAAAGACTGCTTAGGCATGCGAGTTATTCAAGCTGTTGATAACATCACACTTGACCAAACCAAGTACATTGAAAAAATCGTTGAAAAATTTGGAATGAAAGATGCAATTCCAATCTCCACTCCAATGGAAGCTGGTATGAAGCTCACCATTCCTGCCAAGGAAGATGAGAGACCTGATTTACCGTACCAACAGCTTATCGGATCTCTAATGTACATTTCAATAGGAACAAGGCCTGACATATCGCATACAGTGTCTTATCTGAGCCAGTTCAATGTACATTACGGGGAGGTGCATTGGAAAGCTGCTAAACGGGTACTCAGATACCTGAAGGCAACAAAAGACTTAAAACTTTGTTTTGATAAAAAGGAAGAAAGCAGCTGCTATCCTATCGGATACGTAGACGCTGACTACGGCAGTAATGTCATAGACAGACGATCATACACAGGATACGCCTTTAAAATGAGTGGTGCGTGCATATCTTGGGAATCGCAAGCAGCGCACACCTGCACTGTCCACCACTGAGGCTGAGTACATGGCACTTACTGAAGCATGTAAGGAAGCCATTTACATGAGATCACTCATTAAAGAAGTTTTCGACGTCGTTCAGTCCATTACCATTCATTCGGATAACCAAAGTTCACTCAAACTCACTCGAAATGATACCTTTCATAGTCGCACTAAACACATAGACATAAGGCATCACTTCATTAGGAAACTTTCACAGACTGATTTCATCCTACAGTACATTTCAACAAATGACATGCTAGCTGACATACTCACTAAATCACTAACCAGAATTAAACATTCTAGATTTACAAATGCTTTAGGTTTAGTTAAGAGGAGTTAGCAATTTCAATATATTTTTTGTACTGAATGTATTTGTTTTTTAAGGGCTGTCATATTTTTTGAATTGTATTTTTATATACAGGTTGATCTTATTTTTTTTGTTTGTACCTATGGAGTATCTTTGGTACAGGATGCTCCATTACGGGGAGGTGTTGAACCTATTTGGTTTAAATTCAATAAAGAATCATCCTGGCTGTATAGTGTTCCAAATACAACTCTATTCTGAGTACTGACTTCACTTGACTTTGTCATACAATAGCAAAACTCTTACATTAAAAACGTGTGTTTTATTCCTCAAATATTAGAACCTGTTAGGTTAGTTAGGTTGCTTTAAACCCTGCACTCGGAAATACGGCCCCGCGAAACGGGGCTCTGTCGACTACGCTTTTTAGGGGAATATAAAGTGTTTAAAGGTTAGGTTATATTATTAATAGGTACCTATATCTCAGGAATGGTACATTATCCTTTCATGAGAATTGTACCACTGGGCAAGGGCGACCCCTTCTTCCTTCCACACCGCGTGAGTTGTCACCGTCAGGATGGCTGGTTGTCTGCATCAGTCCGCGTCATGGTGGTGACCAACAATTGCTACCTAATTGCTACCCATTGCTACCTATAGTCAATTAATTGCTACCTAACTTGGAAAATAATTAAAGAGAGTTTAAAATGACCAGCCATTCTGATGTCAGGATGGCTGGTCAACTCACCGTGTGAGTAAACTATTTAAATTCATGTTATTATTTTAACTTGAGTCATTGCTACCTGATTGCTACCCTCACGTATTTCAATGTCCACCTTGTAGCTTTAACAAGTGAAAAGTTATGATCGTTTGTAACTTTTATAGGGACTGGATTTAGGTTATTGAATAAAATAATATTTTAAACTATTACAAAAACGTCCCTTTTCATTGAAAAACACTGACCCAATACAGTAGGTAATTAACTAGTTGACCCACGCAATTTCGTCTGCGTCACATAATCGAGAAAAAGCTTACAAAAGGAATACATTTTCCCCGTTTTTGAAACATTTGTCTTTTATGCTCCGCTCCCATTGGTCGTAGCGTGATTTTATATGACCTATAAACTTTCTCAATAAATGGTCTAACCAACACAAAAGCATATTTTCAATTCCAACCAGTAGTTCCTGAGATAAGCGCGTTCTATTAACCAAACAAACAAACTCTTCAGCTTTATAATATTATTAGTAGGTTTAAATAGCACTTCGCCGGCGAATTTGATAGCTTGACTAATTTGCATGAAATATAATTTATAGCCTTATATACTTCCTGATAATTTGGCTGTCTATCGATGAAAAACTGATTAAAACTGAACTAGCTTAGCTCTTGGTCTGCAACCCGTATTATTAATAGGGTCGCATTAGTTGATAGTTCTGAAAATAACATTTTAACAGGAACATAAAAATGTGCTATGAAAAAATCAAAACATTTAATGTCGTTTGCATCCATGACTGCATAGGAAACTAACCGCACGTAGCCACTTATGAGCCGCGCGGCTACCTATTTCATAGATGCGTACACCCCTCTCCCGTTGCTTGCTGCCAGCCCTGTGCGTTGTTTTTTTTTAAATATCTGGCAAGATTTTCTTCCTAAATATCACATGCCTAAACGTCAAAATCAGTTCAAACTTCGAGGTCCGTTTTTTCCGGCAACTTAGCTCTAAATTAGAATTTTTGTGAAGTGTTTTTCGTCTGACGAGCAGAAAAATTCTTGTACGTACGTAACGGTCCTTTAGTCCTTATTTCTGTGAGTAGTTTATATATCTGATATAATGATGTTATAAACAGTGTATAAAAACAAAACTGTGCTAGTTTTGCATGTCTAAACTAGGTGGGAAATATCTTCCCTAAATCCATTTCGGTAAATACTTAGTGGGAAATTAATTACCTAAGTTTATCCCTTTCGCGTTCATTGTTTATCAATTTTTGTTCATATTTTAAAATAAAAATATGAGGCTCCTGTTTTGTTTCCATTTTGTGATTATTACTTTTTGTGCAATAAACTTCCTTCTAATTTCTATGACTTTATTTTTTTCTTAATATTCACGTACGTGCAAAAACCAAGTAAAGTCAAAGGCAACAACTAGTAATTCAAAACAACTAGGCATTGCAGTAAACGGTAGGAAATAATTTATGAGGCTATTTTTTTTACACCTTGGGTTGGTTTTAGTAAGGGTTTTGTAAGGATCTCTAATTTTATCTTATAATAAACATATCTGATGTTACTTCACGTGCAGTGTATCTTTTTAACGACCAAAGAATTTTTAAAATAAAAAAAAAACAAAAGAACTTTTATTTTCCAGGAAATGTATGCATTTCATATCAATCATCATCATCATCATCATTTCAGCAGAAAGACGTCCACTGCTGGACATAGGACTCCCCCAAGTGTCGCCACATTGACCGGTCCCTTGCGACTCGCATCCAACGGATTCCCGCAACCTTCACCAGGTCATCGGTCCACATAGTGGGAGGTCTTCCAACACACCGTCTTTCGGTTCGCGGTCGCCACTCCAGAACTTTTCGGCCCCATCGGCCATGCGTTCTGCGAGCAATGTGCCCTGCCCACTGCGACTTCGTTTGCGTGAACTTCCCGCTTGCAACATTTCTCATTGCTGCTCCGCTCCTATTATTCATAGCGTGATGTTATATAGCCTATAACCTTCCTCGATAAATGGACTATTCAACGCAAAAAGATTTTTTCAATTCAAACCGGTAGTTCAGGAACTACCGGTTTGAATTGAAAAAATCTTTTAGTTAGCGCGTTCAACCTAACAAACAAATTATATTTCATGCAAATTAGTCAAGCTATCAAATTCGCCGACGAAGTCGCTGGTGAAGTACTATCTATACCTACTAATCACTACATAGTATAAAACAAAGTCGCCTTTTCTGTCCCTATATCCCTATGTGCGCTTAAATCTTTAAAACTACGCAACGGATTTTGATGCGGTTTTTTTTAATGAATAAAGTGATTCAAGAGGAAGGTTTATATGTATAATACATGCATATTATTGTAGAGAAAAGTCGAGAAATTTAAAGATTTGTAATGTGATGGCGTAACAAACATATTTTTCTGCGCTTACATTGCAAACGCTGGCTTAACCTTACGAGATAGATCAAATTGATGTACTACGGAATTGTATATCTTTAAAAGATGAATAAAAAAGTCCGCGACAGCATATGTTTATCTCCTAAGGATAACCCACAGTAACCATTTTTATCTTTTGCATTTTACAAAAAAAATATGGGTTATTTACCAAGCTATTTTAAGCGATACAGTATCATTCCTTATCCAATTAAATACATTAGATACGTTGTGCATTTCATGTAGATCAAAATTGCACTTTATAGCATGTGATTTAAATGAATATTTTCGAAGATATTACAGATTTAAAAATTGCGGGACGTAGCGATTGCGGCGGTACCGGCCGGCCGCGGCCGGGGCGGCGCCGCGCGGCGGGAGCGAGCCTATGTTTTTATACAACGTTCACAGTTTTTCTGTAGTGTATTTAGTATCAGCATTGTACCCGTGCGAAGCCGGGGCGGGTCGCTAGTAATATTATAAAGCTGAAGAGTTTGTTTGTTTGGTAAATAGAACGCGCTAATCTCAGGAACTACTGGTTGGAATTGAAAATATATTTTTGTGTTTGTTAGACCATTTATCGAGAAAGTTTATAGGTCATATAAAATTACGCTATGACCAACGGAAGCGGAGCATAAATGAAAAAAGTTGCAAAAACGGGAAAAATGTATTCCTTTTGTAAGCTTTTTCTCTCTTATGTGACGCAGACGAAATTGCGTGGGTCAACTAGTTAATTACTGTATTGGGTCAGTGTTTTTCAATGAAAAGGGACGTTTTTGTAATAGTTTAAAATATTATTTTATTCAATAACCTAAATAAGTCCCTGTAAAAGTTACAAACGATCATAACTTTTTACTTGTTAAAGCTACAAGGTGGACATTGAAATACGTGAGGGTAGCAATCAGGTAGCAATTACTCAAGTTAAAATAATAACATGAATTTGAATAGTTTACTCACACGGAGAGTTGACCAGCCATCCTGACATCAGAATGGCTGGTCATTTTAAACTCTCTTTAATTCTTTTCCAAGTTAGGTAGCAATTAATTGACTATAGGTAGCAATGGGTAGCAATTAGGTAGCAATTGTTGGTCACCACCATGACGCGGACTGATGCAGATAACCAGCCATCCTGACGGTGACCGTGAGTTGACTACCATCGCATGCATTTCACGAAAAATAATGCGTTTTATTGTAAGCAGTATGTTCGTTTGACAATATTTCGAGAGTTTACAATAACGCTAGAGAGATTACAATATAACGTGTTTGACAATTTTACGGTGACAGATACATAACGCAAACCCTTAAAACAAAAAATACTCTACCTACTAAGTATTTCAACACGTTTAAGTCTACCCGTGACCTGGTGAAGGGATCCACTAGGGATTTGCTGCGGGGCTAAAAGTTTTGGATTTAATTGCATAAGCGAACCCAATGCTGATAGATATTTCATATAGGTAAGAATTTATCTTTTCCAGGGTGATAACGGTGGCCCTTTGACGATATTTTACAACGCAACTGAAGAGGTTATTTTGGTAAGTATCTTTGTAATCATCATCTGCAGAAAGGTCACGTGGATATGTGCTCGATTGATATGGCAATAGGCGATTACATGGAACTTAATCATAAATGGCAAAATGTGGCAAATGTGGTGTGGGTGTCTTACCTATAGCATCGTATTGGAATAATCTGTAAAATGTGTATAATATTGGTGGTAAATAAATAAATAAAATAAAATAAAATTAAATGTTGTGCTAAATAGCTACATAACAGTAGCAAAAGGTCATTTTGCCATTAATCAAAGGGAATCCGGTAGGAATGTAGCTGTATGTATCCTTCGCCCCTGCTAGATAATCTGACAAGAAGTAAACGTATAACTTACTCCACATTTGCTTATTTATTTATGTACACACAAAACATATACCTACAAAAAAATATATACAGACAAAAAATTACAAAGGTACCGCTAATTTCATTTAGAAATCTCTTCCAGCGGACCTGCGACAGGATAGATAGACAAGAAACGTAGACATTACGTAAAAATAATAAATTTATTTATTAGTACTAGGTTTTAATACTGGGAAAACAACCTGTCTGCTTACTCATTATTGATTACTGGTTTTGCGAAATCCCATTGAGGGTTTTTTTTCTATGCCACAATCTGTTACGCTATAGATATCATTTTAATGCGATGACCAGACATTACTGTAATGAATGATGACGGCACTATCCTATGATAATTACAGTGATTATAGCTTTTTTAAACTGATACAAACTGGTACCTATCTGTTGCATATTGTTATCATAACAAAAAGCATTACACTTCCTTGGCAGTCGTGTAAAAAACAACGCACGATTGATTTTGTTTTGTGAAAATTTTCATGGCGTGAATAAAAAAACCTTATCCAACATTTTCTGAAACGCCGAAAAAAATAATTACCTTCAATTCGTACAAGAAAATCTTATCTAAGCACTATCCAGCGTTACAACTGCAGCGTGACGTTCCGAATGGCGAAGTGGTAGTGAGGCTGCCTTATGTTCTTAGGGTCCTGGGTTCGAATCCCAGTAGGAGCAAATGTTTGTGTGATGAGCATGGACATTTGTTTCCGAGTCATGGATGTTTATATGTATAATAAGTATGTATTTACAAACAAAAAGGTATATATGTAGTATATCAACTATCTAGTGTCCACGACACAAGCTTTGCTTAGTGTGGCACTAGGTGGCGCTGTTGTGTTAATGTCCAGCGATATTTATTATTTTATTATTAAAACTAGGGAAAAGAGTGTTTTGAGCTCTAAAACTCAATGGTTGGTTGCTATACTTATTAGGGTGCCAGCGCCCTAATAAGTATGGCAACAATATAACTCAATGAAAATACGTGGAATATCATAGTTTAGCCTGTAATCCCCCAACGATTAGGCAGTGTTCTACCACATTTCGCCAAATCTGTTTCTCCAAGTTCCATGTGTCCTAAATAGGGAGCGAACTTAATGCCAGATAAATGTGTGTATGAGACTGTAATCAGAATATTACGTACCTACTTTTCTTTATCCCTATTTCTGAATTTGCTCTATGGTGAAAGCGTTTATCTATAAAAATAAGATTTTCTTGTAATAGGTACTAACCTATTACAAGAAAATCTTATTTTTATAGATAAACGCTTTCACCCCCGATACACAACAGCAAATGAACTACTGAAAATTACCCTTGATCCAAGACATATCCATTCGTCGTCTCTTTAGTATTCTCCATTTCTTTTTTCTTTCTTTTTCTTTCTTTCCAACTCCTGGGTGAATGTCTCTCTGTACTCCTTTAATTTCTCGTCTCCCTCCACTCCTTTCATTTCTCGCCTCCCTCCACTCCTTTTATTTCTCGCCTCCCTCCACTCCTTTCATTTCTCAGCTCCCTCCACTCCTTTCATTTCTCGCCTCCCTCCACTCCTTTCATTTCTCGCCTCTCTCCACTCCTTCCCATTACTTGTAAACGAATGCTGTGCGTCCTCCTTGCCAGTTTTTCCTTACATTTTCTCCTATAAATAAAGTAGAATATGAACGAAAAAGAAATGCTGCGCCGGCGCCATTTAAATTAGGGATTTGGACAGGAGAACGATGATGATGACATATTTAACGAATGGTTGCTTGTACCAGGTGGGAGTGGCATCATTCGTCAGTGCTGATGGTTGCAATGACGACCAACCCTCGGTATTCACCAGGGTGCAACGATACCTTGACTGGATAAGCGGAATTACCGGAGTTGAAATCATTTAAAAAGATAAAGTAGGTAAACCTATTGTTTATAAATAAAATCATACACTTATCTATTTTTGTTTTTTTTTGTTAATGCACCTTAAGTCGTATTACCGTATTACCTAATTCATTACTTATTTATAAGCCGTATTTCCCCAGATTTACCGTGTTAACAAATCCCTTTGTTGATAAATAAAAAGATAGCGCCACAAAAAAAAAGATAAAGAAAGAAGACATATCAAGCCTTATTTTGCACCATAAAAGCATAGGAAGATTAGAAGGACATCCATTCGATCTGATATCAAAAGGTCAAATAAACCTTGATTCACGCTAGACTGTGTCGGGTCCGAGCCGAATGTCGACAGTAGATAGCAGGAGATCGATTGATCAATGACTTAAATATGTTTTCCCATCCAACGACTGACTGAGGCCCCGACCAGCATAGCTCGCAGTAGTATGCGCACCGACCATATACCTATACCTCTAGTTACTGCTACCTACAGTAAGACGTACATTGGATATGAGTTGCCATGCTTGGATGGACAATTCTGCCTATTCAATCGCACGCCACTCAACTCGATTCTCGGCCATGCCATGACCATACCATGGCTGGTATGCCGTCCTACGAAGATCATTAGGGTCAATTCCCACTGAAAGAGCAGCGGCCGGCAGCGTCTTTTTGAGGCAAAATATTACAAACTTTTTTGAATCTTATCTACGTGATTAAAAAGTTCATAGTCATTTGAAGGCAAAGGAGGGGTAGCGTGGCGTCGCGAGGCTGCACGAGCCTTCTACCGAGTAGTCAAAAGAGGCGCCGCGCGGCTGATCGCGGCGCAGCTAGCTGACGTGCGGCCGACCGCAATGCAGCTGACAGACTCGCGGCTGCGCGCGAGCGACCATTTAGACCAGTAGATCGCACACTAGTTTTCAAAGCTACCACGCGGAGGCTCATTGCGGCGCCTCGGGATGCCGCGCTGCCTCTCGCGGCGCCGCACTGCCCCGCGCGGCGCCACACTGCCCCTTGCGGCGCCGCGCTCAGTCACTTGCTCTTACGGCCGCTGCGCGCCGCTGCTCTTTTAGTGGGGATTGACCCTTACTCCCACCGACCTTGAGGACGTCCCACCTTACGCTTGCTGTGCTGATTTGCGGTCTCCACTCAAGAACACGTCTACCCCAATGGTCAACGGTGCTACGGCTAAATGGCCGGCTACTTCAGCTTACCTACTTATTCCGTGAGCTATGTCAACCACTCTGGTTTCCAGTCGGATCACATGGCTTATTTTTAATTTATATATTCACGAGCCACGTTTTAATTATCAACTCGTGTTGGAGCAAATATTGATTAACAAAAGAAGTCGCAAGTAGGTAATTGATTACGCGTGCTTATCTATATTTGCGACAAGTGAATAAACGATGCTGCCCGCAATCAGATCGTAGATACCGGTAGGCAGTCCATCATGATATTCCTTAATAATTCTTCATAGGTGATGACGATAGCCAGGGGATTAAGTGACTCTGCCTAGAGCAGTCAACACCTTTCGCCTTTCATAATCCAGCAACATTCGGTATATCCTAGCATTTCGGAATTAATCTCAGTGATGTTCTTAAATAGAACGGCTGACGGGTAAAGGCTCTACCAAACAGGTGCGTTATTATCGCTCGATAATATCGCATGCGTTATTGCGATATCTGTTTTTAGTACATTAAGGACGTCTACGAATTTACTGCGATAATAACGACGTAATAGAAGTAGGACTCATGCGTTTCTGCGTCCTGCGATATTCCGATATGAGTAGAATATATAAGACGATAAAAACGCATTTGTGTGAAAGAAATACCCAATAGGGACGCATTATCCCAATAACGCATGCGAAATTTAATAACGAATGATAATAATGCGTCGGTGTGGCAGAGTCTTTATCGTTTAATTTGACCGCCAAAAATATGTGAGGTAAGTTTACATAGGAATCAAAATCAAAACATTATAACCGTGTCATCATCTACCTTCGCCCTGATATTTAAGTAATGTACGAGAAACTTGGGTAGAATCATGTTTTCTTAGGTACTCCGGTGGAAAAGGAGTATTTTATCTATGAAGCGAGATTAACGGTCATGTACTCACTAGTTTTAAGCTTAACGTGTAAAATTGGTGGTGTACATTGTGCATTAAATAAATAAATAAAAGAAAATAATAAAGTAACTTTGTACTAATTTCTCAGCTAGAGAGTAGGAGAAGATACTTTTAACCAAAACATACATTTATGAGAAATAAATTAATTTGACTAGAGGAAATTTGAAAGCGTCGGGGTGGCCGGCGGAATTCAAATTTTCTTACGTTTTTTTCGTAATTCGTTCCTTGACTCTTACGAACTTTGAGGGTTTCATTGATGATTTTGATGATTTTAATTCTGTAACTACGTAACTACATACATCTTACAACCGCGACTGATATTTTCATCAACATACAACTCAGCACTGCCCTGCAAATTAAAACAAAAAAAAACCTAAGAAAATTTGAATTTCGCGGGCTACCCTTTAATACGAAATGTATTGTTTTTCAAATATTTTTAAAAACGTTTATCCTCAAAATCCGGCCATAAAAGCTATTTATGTAATACATAAATGATAATGTCATTGTGTATCTTGAGATTTGATTCTGATTTTGATAAAATCAATATAAATTGCTAGGTCTAATCGTCGCCAAATTGCTTAAACAGAACCCATTAAGAACGTCCTGTTCATCTGTCTGTCTATCCGTCCGTGTGTCACTGGCTCACAGCGATTTTACTCCGAGACTGTTGGCACCGTTGGTGTCTTCGACGACCCGAATGGCGCAGCGTTAGTGAGGCTGCCTTACGTTCTTAGGGTCCCGGGTTCGAATCTCGGTAAGAGCAAATGTTTGTGTGATGAGATAATGTAGAAAAGATAATGTACCATTCCTGAGAAATACCGAACTAACTTCAAAACACTTTATATTCCCCTATTTCTGTCTGCATTGTGTAAAGGAACCTATTATGGAGACAGAGATACTTCCGTCGCATGCATTTAACAATAATACGGTTTCACTTCGATAAATTACAATCTACCGAAAAATAATGCGTTATATTGTAAGTTCAGTTGACAATATTTCAAGAGTTTATAATCTCGCTAGTGAGATTACAATGTAACGTGTTTGCCAATTTTACGGTGACATAAATACAATAAGTTGATTTTAATATTTAATCAAAACACGATGAATAATGTTTAATTGATGGTGTGTGTAAGCATTGTTAAAAATAATAAGGAGGAGCTCGTGGCTAAGTAATAACGGCAGCTCGGGGGGTCGATCAAAGTTTGCACATCTATACTTGAGACCATAGCCCCGTACTTAGCTTTAATTTTTAATTTATGTGTAGACCAAGGAGTTTTCCCTGATTTAATGGAATACAGTAAAGTCATACTTCTTTTCAAATCCGGGGACAGCCAGTCCCAGTTTTTAACAAGGTTTTTGAAAAAGTAATGCTTAATCAAATGCTCTATCATTTTAACACCAACAGAATCTTCCATGATCAACAGTATGGTTTCACCAAGGGACGTTGTACAACTGACGCCGGTGTAACCCTATTAAAGCACATATTTGCTGCGTGGGAAGAGTCCCAAGACGCAATAGGAATTTTCTGTGACCTCTCCAAAGCTTTTGATTGCGTAAATCACGACACATTACTTTTGAAACTGGAGCATTACGGACTGGGTAAACTTGCACTTAGCCTGCTAAAATCTTATTTGAGCGATAGAAAACAACATGTTCAAATAAACGGTGTTAATTCACAGGGTTTGAATGTAAAAATGGGGGTTCCGCAAGGCTCAATATTGGGTCCTTTCCTTTTTCTAGTCTATATAAATGATCTACCCTATTTGTTGAAACACCAATCTCAAAATATGGTGTTGTTTGCTGATGACACTTCTCTAATTTTTAAGATAAATAGACGGGCCAAAAATCTAGATGACGTGAATGATGCCCTACTTCAGGTCCAAAATTGGTTCACAGCAAACAATTTGGTATTAAATGAAAAAAAAACTAAATGCATAAGATTTTCATTACCGAATGTTAAAAGTAGTGATTGTGAGTAATATTGAATAAAGAGAAACTCGAATTCGTAGATAAAACGGTTTTCCTGGGGCTTACGCTTGATTCAAGGCTACAATGGGGTTCTCATTTAACATCTCTTGCGGGGTGCTTAAGTTCAGCAGCATATGCCATTAGAAAAATCCGTCAATTCACTGATGTGGATACCGCTAGACTGGTCTATTTTAGTTACTTCCATAGTATAATGTCTTACGGTATTTTGCTATGGGGACGGGCTGCTGATATTGAGTCTATATTTATTCTGCAGAAAAGAGCCATCAGAGCCATATACAATCTTCGTAGGCGCGATTCTCTAAGGGAACTATTTAAGGATATTGGCATCATGACGGTTCATTGCCAATACATCTACGAAAACATAATGTACGTCAGAAAAAATCTGCATCTTTTCGGTAAAAGAGGCGACAGACACAAATACAGTACTAGAAATAGGGACCAACTAGTTCAGCCAGGCTTTAGACTCGCTAAAGTAGACTCATCTTTCATGGGGTACTGTTTGAGATGCTATAATAAAATTCCACAAAGTATTCTTGAACTGAATGAGACGAAATTTAAAACATGTATTAAACGCACACTATGTAAGCAAGCATATTACAAGTTGAGCGATTATATCGCTGATAAAAATGCTTAGCTCAATGCTGGTCCTGCTCCACAAGGACAGGGGCGCAAAACTTGATAGCATTAAATGGTATTGTTGGAGCTGCTGAAGATTGTACAATTATCTTTGCATTGTATAGATTCAATGTTTTTTTATTTTTTTATTTTTTTTATTTCATTAAAGCGCTTTGTCGCTTAGCGACCAATTCAATGTTAGTATTATATAATCGCATAGCCCATATTGTGTGAGTACTATGTACTAGAAAGCTACGAGTATCATTCACTGGAAACCTACTTTAGTTTTTGACTTGAATGTGCCCTAGCGGTTGAGAGTATGTCATGCTCACTCAAATGTCTCGCTGATGGTGGCGCGTGTGTCGGATCATTTAGCTCCCTTCAAAGTGGTTGAGCTGAATGGTGCTGATCCATGCGTCATGTTCGTGAACGGGTGCTGTCAGTTGTGACTGGTCATCTCTTAGTTGCCATGGCTTATTTGAATGAATTATTTTGTTTTTACTATGGACACTTTTAACGTGCACATCTTGCTACATTGTTCTCACATAATCTACCACCTCAACATGAAAGATGTAACCAAGATTTTGTAACAATGTTTTGATTTAAAAGAGTGTCCATGGAGTTTCTTGTACGTTCTTCTCCATAGAGATCTACGCTAGGGAATGGGCAACTACAGTACTTTCACAGTTTTTATGTCTTGTGACTGGGACTGTAGCTACTTTAAATGTTCATCTTTGTTTCGACAATTCAAAAGTGCCTGTTATTGGCCTACTTGAAATAAATGCTTTGATTTTGATTTTGATTTTGATTGATCTTCAGGTTAACCAGCGCTTGCCTAGGTTGGTCAGTAGATGGGTGACCACACATTTCATTCAAAGTTTCCTCAGTACATCGGAAAACACGTTAACCTTGGTCCCGGTTGTCATTTGTAGATCTTTGCCATTCTTAACAGTAGTCAGTGACCCTAAAGTCTGACAACCAGTCTTGCCAAGGGTATGGTCTTATCCAGTACTTATTAGGTGTAGGTACAGTCACGTCTAATAATATGTATACACTTTCCTTACTATTATAACTATTTTCGTGAAAAATACCGATTGTAACTAGGAGATGGGATCTTTTTCATAAAAATATGAGTTCCAGAATTCTATGTTCGTATTAACATTAAATTTTAATCAGTACATTAGGAGAAACACAAATTTAAAAAATTCTTAAGTGTTTACATATTATTAGACGTGACTGTACGTTACTCTAGCAGAAAAGTGTCTCCTAGAGTTATCTGAGTGGAACGTATAGTTAGTGCCTTAGTTGCTGTAAATGTGCCCCCACATAAAGAATTGGTGTCCCTTGTCGTTTTGTAAAAAAAATGAAAAAGCGATTCCTGTTGGGGAAACGTTTTTCCAGCAGGAAAATTCTAAACGAATGATTGGAGAAAAAACACTGTGCATGGCTAGAGTCGAGCTCATAGAGACATCTTCCTGCTAGAGTAACGTACACACTAATTAGGTTGAGGAGGGCAGATAGGCAGTCGCTCCATTTAAAATACTGGTATTTTACTTCATCCGGCTATAGTGGAAGCCGACCCGAACGGAGTGGGAGAAAAGGCTTATAGGCAGATGAGGTACCATTATAAATAGGTATGTGCATTGCGTGAATTAATCTGAAAAAAACCTACAAAATAAAAGAACTGTGGACAATTATAAAAGCATGACCCACGCAACCTCGTCTGCGTCACATAAGCGAGAAAAAGCTCACAAAGGGAATAACATTTCTCCCGTTTTTGCAACATTTTTCATTTATGCTCCGCTCCTATTTGTCATAGCGTGATGTTATATAGCCTATAGCCTTCCTCGATAAATGGGCTATCCAACGCAAAAATAATTTTTCAATTCGAGCCGGCAGTTCCTGAGATTAGCGCGTTCAACCAACCAACCAAACAAACAAACTCTTCTGCTTTATAATCTTACTAGCTGACCAGCACAACTTCGTCTGCGTCTCATAAATTGAGATTTAAACTATCCTATCTCTCAAGTTCGATCGAACTGCACATGGTGTGCGAATTTTATTATAGTCGGTTAAGTGGTTTAGGAGTCCATTGAGGACAAACATTGTGACACGAGATTTATATATATTAAGAAGATAGAGATTGCCATTGTCAGATGGTTTGGTGATCACAGTATGATTTTGTCATATGAAGGATGGTGTTAGTCATCACCTTCTAATCCTTACCTTTTAGGTTAGTCACCTGCACTGCAAACTACTGGGATTAACAAACATCCGATACCAATATTATAGCCAATATCGGAAAACGTTATTCATAATCTGAGTAATGCATTTCCATAGAATGGTTTACATAGTTTATTAATTTTCTTTAGATTTTGTTAGTCATATAGGTACTATTGTAGTCATATTGCAGCGTGAAATATTTAGTTGGTATTGTTATCATATTTTAATCAAATTCATATAACTATAAGCTAGTAACATGTTCTTGGGGCACGCAAAATTGTATTTGGTACATAAATTCAAAATAAAAAATACGATCGACCGTTATATCTATTCAACCGACTTCCAAAAAGAGGAGTTTTGCTACCTCATAACTTTCGACTGGGTGAACTGATTTCGATGATATTTTATTTGAAAGCTGGTGTGTCCGATTTCAGTGTGGTTAAGATCTGATGCTGATCTTCGAAGATATAAATGGAACTCTTTAAAAATAGACGGCAAATCTGCAGTGATTGCTGCAATCGTTTGGATATTTATTGTTTATTCAACTTGACATGACATAACATCACGCCTGTATGCTCGTACGCAGATGTGAACAATACACCCAGATTTCGACAGGTAGGTGTGATAAGTTCCATTAATTGGGGATAAGCCTATTACCGTGACCGCTATTGCCGCTATTGTATGGAAAGGATGTACTTTAAGAGTAGTTTGATGAGAGTTGTGTTAGGTTCTGATGATGGCATGACAAAGTAACGGAACTCTTCAATTCTTAGGAGCAAATTAACGATACTCGGCCAAATCTTTTATAGGCTAAATGGATATTTAAGTCACCTACCATAACGTTGTTAATAAACGACTTAAAAAAGGAGGAGGTTTTCAATTACTCGAAGATGGCTGGATTGTTTTTTTTACTAGTGTTTGAAAGGGTATACATCCCAGGTGGTCTCATAATCATCAAGTCAGGATCTGATGATGGGATCGTGGAGAAATAGGGAGAACTCTTCAAATTTTGTAGGAATACCAGAAACGGTTTGGGTAGTTTTAGGAAGAGTCCTTTTTCGTAGTGATCAAATTTCAATTTGGTGAAGATCTGATGAAGAACTTCGGAGATAGGCAACAGAACTCCTCAATCAATGATGGTGCTTCTCAACAAATGTACTAGGATTGCTGAATTCTTATGTCTGTCTATTGTTTACATTTCATTTCAACTAAACCTTTTCCTTCCATGAATATTTGTAAAAGACTGATAAGACTTTCAAGAAATTGCGTCTGGTGTCTGAGAGATATTTCTCAACGGCATCTCAGAGGCCCATGGGGGCATAAAAACTCTAACACCAGGTTATGCACTAACCACACGATAAAGAGGAAGAAACTGGGTGTAGGCAAAAATGAATCCGGAATGCCTGTTTTCCCAGAAGGTTGAAAGAGATGTATCTAAGGTACAAATTGTGGATAGTTCTAAAATTTAATTAGTCTTTGCTCTGTGCTCTCTGACCTGTGTCGATCATTTCGTCTTTCTTATCATCATGGCTTCTTCTGCTATTGGCGTGCGTAGGGGCCAATAATACTGAAAGCGCAGACTGTTCAGAAACCCTTACATCATGAAGCGTAGTAGTTTGTAAGGGCAAGCTAAGCTTTAAAATTTGTATGACAGTCGCACCACCACCATTCTGCGTTGTCGTCAAAGTGGCAGTTCTGCCAACAGATCAGATCGATTTACCACTTTTGATTCTAAATCATACCTAAGTGTAACTTATCTGCTCTTGCTTTGCTAAATAAATTGTCCTATCTTACGTGACCTTATAGGTTAACGCCAGTTAGAATATCTACACAAAACCTAGCTATTGACAATATTACGCCAGATCTTTGAATACACAATTTTAATTGGTTGTGACAAAGTTTGTCATAATGAGCAATTACTTATTAAGTTTTCTCATTAACAAATAAACAAAGTGTAAACTAAATAAAGACACGAACAGATAAGCGACACGTTAAAAAAAAAAAATCTTGGCGACCGACAGGGGAAAGTTGGCAGGCGCCATGTTCCATTAATTTAACAATCCACCTTTTTATTTAACGATCTCAAGTCATCAGGAATTTAAATCTGCAGGTTCGGCTTGTGGCAGTTCACAAATGCCAAGAGTTTTCCGCTTTAGAAGAAGTTTCAACTGCAGGATAAACCTATCATGGGTATGAGATCCGCTCAAAGTCGACTGGCTGATGCCAGTTGGTGGTGGTACAATTAGTAATGTAGTTCGGAATGAGTAGCCTGCGGGCTTTTAACCTATAAGAGTCTTACATATTCCTGCATTCTCAAAAAATGACGGTTCATGACGTTTCGATCATAAAACAAAAGTACGTTTTCCTCCTCGCTGGTCTACTAATACCCTTAATCTCTATTAAGATTAGATTATAATACCGCTCACATATGAAATGAGTATTCCATCGATAGTACTAATCAGTTCACAAAATTATAAAGGATTAACTTAGATTTAAACACAAAAGGTATATAAACAGCATATTACACTCGATTTCTCCATACAACAATTATGCGTGCTTTGATATTATTTGGTCTTTCGCTGATAATTTCGGTTTCCGCCTTTGTGGAAGTACAGACTAACTATCATGACAGCGTCGGAATTCCTGAAGCCGAGAGGATATGGGCATTAGAACAGGAATTGGCGAAGATTGATGGCGCGGAATATGACCCTCAAGATAACAGGATCGTCGGTGGCGTTTTGGCTCCCGCTAACGCACACCCTTACTTCGTGAGTATAATTTGATACATAATATAAAATCACGACTGTATAATGTCCGGGTGGGTCTACTAAAACACGTGTAATAGTAGACCCACATTTCGTTATGTTTAATTCTTATCTATTAGTGGCGAAAAATTTATTCACTATTGCAATTTTTATATGGTTTATTCAAGGAGCACCTTTATCTGATTTACATTTATTCTGCAGGCTGGATTGCTGGTCAGTTTCACCCATACTTCTTCGAGATCAGTATGCGGTGCCTCGCTTCTGTCTGCCAACAAGCTGGTGACCGCTGCTCACTGCTGGTTTGACGGTTCAAGGCAGGCATGGCAGTTCGAAGTTATTCTTGGCACCACCCAATTGTACAGCGGTGGTCAACGCATTCCCACTAGTCATGTGATCATGCACCCTCAGTATTTCCCTCGCCTCCTTACGAATGACGTCGCTATGATATATTTACCCTGGAACGCTAATATCAATGGTGAGTGATGAATTACTGAGTCTGTTTTTGTTTCGGGATATTTTTTAACGTCTATTTTCGTTTCGGGTACACACTTCTGTGCAATTATATACTCTTGTTGCTGACAAAACCTGCGTTTGTTTGATCAGTTCCTTTCTTTATACAAGGTGTAAGAGGTTTTGTGTTCGTCGCTTGAATAGAATCTATCGTTTTATAACATTTGAATTTTCTATGTGTTTGCAGCTCTCGTCAGTCCTATCAGGCTTCCCCAGGGCTCCGAGCTGTGGAACCAGTTTGTTGGTCATCAAGCCGTTGCTGCTGGTTTTGGCGCAACTAATGACCGTGAGTATAAATTAATAGTGTGATCTCCCTCAGCTTCTTATATCAACTTACAACTCCGATCCGATATCGTCTAAAAGTCATGGCACACTGTACCGGCACTGTACCAGCGCAGCTGCAGCCCGGCCGGCACTGGTCGCCCGCGGGTCGCGAGGTAGAAGCTGTCCGCGCTGGCCGCGAGCTTGCTTGTTGTGTGTTAATTGTGATTGAACACGCGTAGGACTTAGACTAGGACGCGCGACTGCGCAACGACGTTGTTTTGCGGGCGACTCGGAGTCGGCGCGCAGCAAGCATGCGATCGGCGCGCTGTAAGCACACTGTTCGCTCGCTTGCAGCGCGCCGACACCGATTCGCCTGCGAGTCGAGTTGTATGGTAGCGGCAAGCGCGCTGACTGCGCGTCGTAAGCTTTTTCATATTTTCATATACATTCATTTTGAACATTATGAAATATATTATACGACATAGGATTTAATGCTCTAATTTGAATGGCAAGTTAATTGCTGAGTTGGAGCGGTACCGGTGTAGTGTGCCATGAACGCTTTAAAGTCATGTCTTTACCAAGCCTTGCATCAGTTGACTCACCTGTTTCCTGCTGGTCTGTGATAAACCCGTAGAGCAGTACTGCATCATAACTGTAATCCTGTGAGGCACTTTCCTGTGTCTCACCTTCAAGAAATAGAACATTTTTTGGAAGTCAGTCGATCTTTGGACTCAATGCGTAGATGGTGATGATAAAAATCCTTTCTTTTATTTCAGAAAGTCAGACCTCTTCGACTGTGGTGAGCCACGTGTCACTGCGGGTGATCACCCTACAGGAGTGCAATGTCTTCACCGCTGGCTTTGTGACCGCCAGTACGATTTGCACCAGTGGTGCTGGAGGCGTCGGCATTTGCGGCGGGGACTCCGGTGGACCTCTTGTTACCTATGGCAACGATGGACAACCTTTCTTGGTGAGCTATAGTTTTTAATTCGTTCTAATTTGACTTCAGGAGAAATCCGTTTATATAAAACGAATGAAAAGTTCATTTGGAAAAAAAATACGTAAATATTTTTTTTCCAAATGAACTTTTCATTCGTTTAATACTCAGAACAGCAAAAAGTCACTTATACAAGAACTTGGTGAAGCCTCTGCTTTAGATTTTGTATTTAAATTTACCGTGATCATCATTTTAATGTAGTTATTTTTCTTTCTAGATCGGTATCAGCTCCTTCGCTGCCCAAGGAGCTTGCCAACGCGGTCACCCTTCAGGCTACGCCCGAGTCACCAGCTTCCACAGTTTCATCAGTCAACACTTGTAAACGTTACAAGAATGTACAAACATTTTGTCAAAATATAAACTTGCATAATTAATAAAATAATAAATTGAGTCTTCAAAACCTTGTATTTTAAAGACATTATGTTTATTACATCCGGAAGGTGTAAATTTGGATTTACCAACGAGGAATGGAGAGAAAAAAAGTAGGTAATAGAACTAAAGGGTTAGTAAATACGTTCCAAAACCGAAATTACCGATGTGGTACTAAAAAATGAGACGTATGCAACTTAAAGAGTCCTTTTGGAGGTAATTTTGGCTGCCTCGCTTGAAGAAATACTAGCAACTAATCATCATCAATTATGACTAGGTATGTCACGGTCAAAACTGTTAAATTACTTATTCAAAACTACTTTTAACTAGTGAAAATCAGTCATAACTACTTTTGAGGTCTTTTTTTGTGACCCTTTGAAAAACATCATAATAATTGTAGGACTAAGGTAATTAATTAAAAACCAACGTAAATTAAATCGTCACGACACGCGACAGTGGGAACGGGGCTGAGGTGAAAAAAACATATTTACCTATATATTTTACTGTAGAAAACGCATATATAATTTAATAGGACTGTTTTACACTAAAATAAAACAGTTATTATGTGCCGAAAGAAAGACACAGCGTTAGTATGAAGAAGCAGTCTATGATTCTGGTTTCTAGGAGCATAGATATTGTAAAACATACCTGATTCTCTTTGGATTTATGTTACCTCTCATTTCCGGCAGGGGTCGCCATCTCTGGTTCCGGTGACCGGCCGTTTAGGCTTCCATAGTGTCTTCATACCAGCAAGGACCTTGAGCTAACGCTGTGTCTTTCTTTCGGCACATAATAACTGTTTTATTTTAGTGTAAAACAGTCCTATTATATGCCTACCAGAAAGACACAGCGTTAGTATGAAGACTTGTTTGATATCTGCTGGTGAAGGTAACACAATAAACGCTATGTGAAATAAATAAATGTGTTAAAGAATGAAAGAAATTCATTTCAGATTAAACATTTATTATCAATTACCATAATCAGTAAGGTTATATTACTGATAAATAATTATAATCATTTGAAATCAAAATGAACAATTTGTTAGGTACTTCAACTTAAACAATCAACTTTGGCACATAAAACTTAACAATTCTAATTAAAACTTGAGAAATTTAATCGTAACAAATCTTCTTCTTCATTATTTGTATTTTTAATAATCTCTCTACAGTAAAACTTTTTGAAGGTCTTATCACTCTTCCAGTTCCCTCTAGCCAATATATCATCTACAGGAACATTCTCCCACCAGCCTTTGGATGCTACAGCTGCTCTGACGCTTCCTGGAGTAGCTTCTAAATTTAAATCTTTAAATATAGATTTAATCCAACCTGCTATAATAGCCCTTGTAGCTGGTTTTATTTGGCCTTTTAATGAAACAAATAGACTTGTAATATTACTATTAAGTCTTCTTTCCTGTGAAATCTGAATCAATTTTGAAATATGTTTCAAGGGACATATATTTGCATCTGGGTGTTTTAATAAAGACCAGCCAGACTGTCTATATTTGCTTGAGTCTGTTTTCGATCCAAATTTTGGCCATAATATAATTTTTTCTTCTTCTATAAATTTGCTTTGAGAAATATCCAACAAGGTAAGGTCATGTATCCTTCTGCCTGATGCTAACAATAAAATAATTGCAGTTCTTCTTGAGATATCAAAAAGGGAATTTGTGCTTGGAACTGTTTTCAACCAATTGAAAATTATTTTAGTGTCCCAAATAGGGGATTTTGTAGGTGGAGGTTTTGATAATGCTATGGCTTTTAAAACTTGTTGAACAAAGAAATTTTTTGATATATTGTCTGCATTTGAAGCACAGAAGGTAGAAATAGCTGATTTATGTAATAAAATTGTATTCACTGAAAAATTTCTTTTTAAATGCAGATCTGCTAAAAATCTTGCAACGTCTTTGCCGTCAGGATTTCTTTTATTAATATTATTTGTGGCACAAAATGATAGCCACCTTTTAATAGGGGCTTTGTAAGTATTTAGAGTGCTTTTGCGCCAACTATTACTTAATAATTCAATTTCCTCCCTACTCCAGTTTGCTACCTGATCTGACCACCCCCAATTTACCACGCCTGGAGGGACAACTTGTCCACTTGTGGAGGACAGAGCCCTGTCGATCGATCTATCAGATTCTTCCGCAGATCTGTTATCGATATTGGGTCGGACAGGGCCCTGGCTTGTAGATCGGCCAGCCAAAAGCACTGATCCCACTGTGGTGCTATTACTATGTATGTTCCTATGGCCCCGTTCAGATGATGGAGCACCCGAGGGATTAAGTTGGGTGTAGGGAATACCCAGCCCAGTTGAAAGTCCCAAACTCGACTGAAGGCGTCGCAAAAAATTGCTGACCCATCTGTTGAGTCCCAAGTTACGTATTGTGGGACCACTGCTGTTTCTTTTGAAGCGAACAGGTCTACGTCTGGGACGCCCCATTTTTGGAATATTACATTCTTGGCTTGGGGTTGTAGCTGCCATTCGGGGACCGGTTTTCCTCTTGAGAGGCGGTCTGCAATCCCGTTTAACCTCCCCGGGAGGTATGATGCCGACAGCGTTATGTTCTGCTGTTCGGTTAGGTGAAGGAGTTTGCTTGTTAGGTCCAACAGGGCTAAGGACCGCGTTCCTCCCTCGTTCCTTAAGTAGGCTATGAGAGTTCGATTGTCCGACTGCACTAGAACATGTGCGTCCTTCATGTGTGCACCTTGTCTTACTAAGGCTGCATACACAGCAAACATTTCCTTCACATTGGAATGCCACTTTTGCTGGCGACGATTCCATTTGCCCGACAACATGATGTTGTTCAGGTGTGCTCCCCAGCCCGCGTCCGCCGCGTCTGTGGTGAGAAAGTGGGTAATCTTGGGCGTGTGCATTGGTCTTGCACTTTTCCCTACGTTTCTTACCCACCATTGTAACTCTTGGGTCACTAGAGGTGGTAACTCCCTCTTTTGCCTTGGTCTGGCTCCTCTGAATGATCTTAGAAAAATCTGAGTACGGCGGCAATGGAGGCGGCCGTTTGGGGTTGCTAAATTTGCAAAATTTAACATACCCAGCAATTTTTGCATCACTCGGAGACACGACTCTTTCTTCTGTAATAAGCTTGTTAATAGTTCTAGAATTTTTTCTACTTTTTTTACAGGAAGTGATATTAGTTTTGTTTTTGTATTCCATATTATGCCTAAATATTCTATTTCTTGGGTTGGGGTGAGAAGTGATTTTTTGAAGTTTACATGCCATCCCAACTTTTCCAGAGTTTGTATGGTTATTTTGGTGTGTTCTATGAGTTGTGTCTGATTTTGACTGGCTATTAAAAAATCGTCCAAGTAAACTACTATTCTTATGCCTTGTTTCCGTAGGATTTCCGCAATCCAATTGGTCACTGAGGCGAAGGTTTGAGGAGCTGATGAGAGACCGAAAGGTAAGGCCGTTAACTGTAATATTTCGCCTCCATATATTATGCGCAGAAAACGCCTGTGGTTTTCCTTTATGTTTAGGTGAAAATATGCCTGATGGAGGTCTATTTTTGTCATCCAGTCCCTGTCCTGTAGGAACTGAATTACATCCTGTCGAGAAATTAATTGGAAATGTCGAGTCGAGACATGTAAATTTAGGCTCTTTAAATTGAAAACAGGGCGTATCCCCCCATCTGATTTCCGGACTAAAAACATTTTGGAGTGAAAACCGGGTGATATGTTTTTTGGTTTTTCTAAAATGTTTGCATCTTTTAACTGTTGTATGATTTCTGTCATCTTCTTGGATGACTTTGTTGCAAACTTGTTTAATATTATTTTGTAAGGGTAATGTAAAGGAGGTTTTGTTGAAAATGGTATGCGACTCTCCGCTATTATTTTTTGAATATATTGACTGGCCCCTAATTGTTCCCATGCCTGAACATGGGATTTTAGGCAACCGCCTTTGAATACCCTGCTTTGATTGTCACTTATCTTTAACGTTGGAGGTATCTTGAGTGCCTGTACGGCGAAAGGAATGCTTTTTATAATTATTATTTCTTGATTTTTTGTCCGAGTTAAACTTAGTTTTCTTATTGAAATTAGTTTTATAAGATGGCTTGAAACTTTTATTGTTAACCTGATTGGTATTATTGACTTTCTTTTTATCTTTTAAATAACTTGGCATGTTAAGCCATACCTGCGAGCCTCCTAAAGAATCTACCAGTGGGATGAGCGCTTCTCTATTGAAGAGATACTCAGCGCTAGGTGGAATATTTTGTAACGCTAATTTAAGATTAACATTATTAACTTCTTTTAGAATGCGGTCACGTCTAACCTCAATACATTCAGCTCGCTTGCCACATATGACTTGCATACAAGTTTCCATATTTTTATATGAAGGTGACGCTGGACCAAACTTTTCAGACAACTTATCACAGAGAGTGCTTGCACTGAGCTCTGTGTCAGAACTGGCAGCCCAATTTACAACCTCCTGCAAACCATTTTTCAAAAGTTGCCTATTTTCCAGAACAGCATTTGACAATCCCGCTAACAATTGCTCCGTACTAGCCAAATAATCTGTTCCTTTATTAAGGTGACATAATTCCTCATTTAATTTTAAGCCTATAAAACCTGGTGTTGCTATAAGTGTCTGCAAGTCCTTTTTATAACGAATGCCTTTCCAGGCCTGTGAGTTAAATTGCTGAAGACTATTTAACTCTGCTAGTTTATCGGGATCGGCAACAGGTACAATCTTAGATTCGTCATAACTTATTTTCAACTCCCCCAAACTCATATTATTATTATTAGTTGCTTTACTTATAACTTGTGGTTTGTTTAGAAACTGATCATTTGTATTCGTAGAATTCACAGAATTTAAATGGCTGCCGACATTTTCTTTAATATTGGTAAAATTCGTATTATTAATAGCCGTGAAAATCTGCGGCATTTGAGCTACACAGTTAGTTAAATATGTAACTTGATTAATAATAGTGTCCATGCGAGGATCCGAACAAGTTCCTACTTGTTTGAACCTGCGCCGCTTAGACCTTTTATTAGGTGGCGGCGAGGCAAAACCTTCTTCGTCTTCCGAAGACGATGAACTGCTTTGCGATGAGCTCGAGCTCACAGCTCTTCGCTCTCCATCCGGAGCAGCGACTTGAGCTACAGGTTCAGGAACGGAATCCTCCGAGTCCATAATGGTGGGTAGGTACTTACCGAACCGCCGCGCCGTCAATGGCACAACACTGAACACTATAAAACACTGAATACGTGTATAATATTAGTATACGATCACTGTAACACTATTTTCCGACCGAAAACAATGAATTGTTTGAATCGAATGGTATTTTTGTCGGTTTTATAAACTTTGAAAAACTTTTGCTCCTAACACGACAAAAATCATAAACGCTATGGAAGCCTAAACGGCCGGTCACCGGAACCAGAGATGGCGACCCCTGCCGGAAATGAGAGGTAACAACGTAAATCCAAAGAGAATCAGGTATGTTTTACAATATCTATGCTCCTAGAAACCAGAATCATAGACTGCTTCTTCATACTAACGCTGTGTCTTTCTGGTAGGCATATAATGAGGGTTACACCGTTTCACTCAAAACCATCTCCTGTATCAAATACATATACCATGTGCACATGGATCAGGTTAATATGACCCTGTAGTTACTAGTAGGTGGTTCCGTGGTTTCACAAGGTTAATGTGGGCCGATCCCGGCGGCACTGCAATGCCGGGCCGACCCGCGACGGGAGTGGAGCGAGCCCCGAACATCCCGTCAGCTTACAAAAATCAGATTAATATACTGGTCCCTCAGTGAGGGATCTTTCAGATATTAAGCTGAAAAGAACAGATACTACACTTTGATCTTAGCCAAAAGGCCGAGAAGCGATAACGTGCTATAGTAAACCCGGGGTAGTCATTCGCTCGCGGAGAATCTTAACACCGCGATTTAGAAACGTGACGTCAGCGTACAGCGCCATCTACCGGTTTAACAAACCTACTAATATTTGGAGTCTGACGTCATCGTATGGCGATCTTATTTAGAAATCTGCACAACCTATACGCCGAAGTAGCTCAGATCTGGTACCCAAAAACTTAAGACTGGACACCGCAGACCACGAGTGAGATATTGGGACGGATTGGACATATTCTGCCCATATTGAAAGGAGAAAAGTTACCTCGCGGAAGATGAAAATGAATCGAGGTCTTTGCCCAGAGGTGGGACAGAAGAGACTAACAAAACAATACGGTTCACAGTAGCAAATAGGTAATTAATCTGACGATGGCTCCCCTCGGTACTTATTATTATTTGTTTTTGAATGGATGTAGTTAGTTGTTTAGGTGCGAATTGGCCGATAAAACAAAAAAAAAGTTGGACTCTTCCCTCTCTCGCTAAAGAGAAAACTCATGGACACGTGCAATTGTGCATCCTTCCTACCCTCAATTATAGAGTGCATTGGTCAGTGGTGACTAACAAAGCGCCAAAATTCTGCACTCGGATTTTATCAGCGAGCAATTGAAGTATGGAACGTGCGTTTTAAAGCTCAAATCGCGTGTATGCCACATTTATTGCAAGATGGAGGAGCTGGGGGCTAAAGTAATAACTCATTGAGTCGCAAACAGCAGCAACGAAAATGCGGCAGGGAAATACACTGCAATTTGACTGCTGAAGAAGAAACTCGAAGAAGCTCTGCAAGCTACATGGCGTCTTGAACCGCTTTTAGCTACGGACCATTATCATCTGTCAACTTTTGATACATGGGATCGGTTTCTTTGACTACCAGATGCTGCAGAACACAAGCATTTTACATGGAGTGACTGACTGACTATTTGTGTACTTCAAGGCAATCATCTTTGTAGCCCCTTTGTCGGGTCTTATACCTACTAGATCAGAAATTCCTGTATCACAAGACCCACAACGTGTTTACTGGGTTGATACATAAGTAGCACTGTATGATCGACTTAGGGCTTTCGACTAGTCGTAACGACTGTCAAAGATCTGTCGAACTCAGCAAACTCTGGTGGTGAACCTTTTGTGCCTACCGTATGGCATCACATCTAAACTGCCCTGTTGGTCTCGTGGTTGCAAACGGCTGCTGAACGTAGAGTCCTAGGTCCGGCTAGTTATTCAATTCGAAAATTCTCAGCCCGGTGTTTAGAAGTTGGCGGTATCATACCCCACCGTGCCTCTGAAATCACGTAAAGCCGTAGGTCCACGCCTGATTTCTCTTTGGTCGTGGTGGATTGCCGTCACATTAGCTTGTGATAGTGAAGGCACGTAGAGTTCGCTTGTGCACTAGAATATCTTCCACGCTGATGGCTTACCTCCGCTGAAATTGGTAGCTGTGACTAGAAATGGTCAGGGGGACCATATTATTACTTACCACTACCACTATCCATATCGAACTGATTGCCTATCTACCTCATATTTGGTGCCAGCTCAACTTTTGTTTCCCCACACACAAACAAGTCCATTGAGGGACTGACAATAGGGTTTTTTATTTGTGTAATTGTAATTGGGTTTCCTCAATTAAAAATATAAAGGTACGAACAGACAAGCGACACTAGACACACTTTGTGCGAAGAAGCAAATTATGAAAACTGTTGAGTTGACGTCCTGTCGAATTTACACAACTCTACAATCAGCGTGCAGCGAAACTGACCAGTATCGATTCGAAGTCTGGCTGAAGAAATAGCTGCAAGTCCGAACCACAGATAATATAATACTAGCGTTCCGAACTATGCTTAACTATTTCCATGGCAGTCTCTGGGAGGTAATTGTAGGTAATTTACTTCACATTATCATTTTCTTCTTATCATTTTTTTCTTATCATTTTTTACACTGTACCACTCCGCAAATCTGGTAACGCTTTCTGGGCATGTTTCCACCAAAGCGGATAAGAGATGTGCAACATTCGACCAATCACAGGAGAGAGACGCAATGTAGACTGATTGTAAAGACGTAATGTGATTGGGCAATTTACGCACCTCTCCTCTCTTCTCCGCTTTGGTGGAAACCGGGCCTTAAGCTTAATTACGATAAGATTAAATATTTGTAAGGAAAACCTGGCTGGGAATACTCGCGATAGAACTAATCAGTCAATCTGTTTGCAAATTACAAAGGATTAACTAAGATTTTATAGTCCAGTTAGGTATATAAACGGTTTCTTTTCATTCATTTCTCTATAATAAAGATTTTTAACAATAATGCGTGCTTTAGTATTACTCGGTCTCTCGTTGGTTGTTTCTGCTTCTGCCTTAGTAGAAATACAGACTAACTACCATGACAGCGTGGGAATTCCTGTCGCAGAGAAGATTGCAATTGAAGAAGCAATTTTAGCGAAGAATGCGTTCGTCCCAAATGATCCTCGTGGTAACCGCATTATCGGCGGCGTACTAGCTCCCGCTAATGCACACCCTTACTTTGTGAGTATAATCTTGCTTTCATTCCTTCACTAGGCGTCCGCCCGAAGACATTTCTCATTGCCAAGTTGGCTATCTTACTTATAAAAAACGTTCAATCGTAATCCCTTCATCATCTGCTTAGTCTTCTTCCAATTATGTTGAGCTACCACACTACCTTTCTACTGCCAAAATCTGCAATATTGACAGCCTAGACTGAAGGCTTATTGAGCTTCCCGAGGCACGGAAGAAACTTGGTATGTAAATGGATGGTCACCCATTGTGCGCTATTTCTAGCAATAATTGGATTCAGGGTGACTTCTTTATTTCAATAAAATGCGGAGATATCAAAAATGGTCTATTCTTTAACAATGCGTAAAGTGAAGTAAGGTAAAAGTGGTAGTTAAAACTTAAAGCTAAACGTATACATGGAGCGTTACGATTGGTTACACAAAGCAACGCGATTGGCTCTTCATGACGTGATAGACGGTCATCATTGGTTGATGGAGATGACGTGCTTAAGGATGCGTTCATCTGCTTGAACATCCTCCCCGGCCTTGGAAGTGGTAGCTACCAAGTGACTCCTACAAGGCGATCCCGCTGCAGCTACTCATCTCGAATTGGAAGAGGGCAGATCTTCGAAAACGCTCGTCGTACGATGCCAGAAGTGGTTTGGATATCGGCAACCCTGGCCACTCCATCTTTGCCTGGAAAGACGTCGACAATACGTCCTAAGCCCCATTTCAGTGGAGGCTGATTGTCATCCTTCATAAGAACAAGCGTGTTCTTCTGCAGACAGTCTTGGTTTTCTCTCCATTTTCCTCTGGTCTGCAGTTCTGAAACGTACTCCTTAGACCAGCGGCTCCAGAAGTGCTGACGGATTTGTTCGACCCTCTGGTAGCGTGTCAGGCGGTGTGTAAGCACGGCGGTGACGTCAGCGCAGACAGGTGCAGTCATCGGACGACCAACCAGAAAATGAGCAGGGCTAAGAGGGAGATAGTCATACGGATCTGTGGACATAGGAGTCAATGGTCGGGAGTTCAGTATGGCCTCGACTTGTGTCAACACCGTGCTGAGCTCCTCGAACGTTAAGTGCGCATTGCCTACTACACGTCGCAAGTGATGTTTACAACTCTTAACCCCGGCCTCCCACAGGCCTCCAAAATGACTGGCGTAAGGAGGAATCATTTTAAATTTAATATTTTGAGCTGTGGCGTACTCTTTTATATCGTCGGAACAACTGGAAAGAAATTTGTTGAAATCATTCATTAAGCCAACAAAGTTCCTTCCATTGTCAGAAAATATTTCAGCCGGTTTACCTCGGCGTGAAATGAAACGTTTTAATGCTAATAAATATGCTTCCGAAGTGAGGTCGCTGACCAATTCTAAATGTACAGCGCGCGTTGTGAAACATATAAATAAACAAACGTATGCCTTAACGGTTCTAGCACCCCTGCCCTTTCGGTTCAATACAAGCAGTGGCCCAGCGTAATCTACGCCGCAATGTATAAACGGGAACCCATAATCTAATCTTTCCTTTGGTAAATCGGCCATTTTTGGTACAACTATTTTGCCTCGCATACGTACGCACTTTACGCACATATGACAGGTCTGACGTGCGAGATTTCTACCACCTAATGGCCACCACGCTTCTCTGATAGTAAACAATAACATCTGCGGACCTGCGTGCATCAACCGGTTATGCTCATATCGGAATAACAACAGTGAAAGATGATGTTTACCAGAGATTAATATGGGGTGTTTTTTATCGAAATCAAAATTTGGACTGTTTCGTAAACGACCTCCAACACGAATCAATTTATTTTCATCGATAAATAAATCTAACTTTGATAAGTGAGTTTGTGTTTTGTTTACTTGTCCCTTTCTAAGAAGTGAATCGCGCGCATCGGCAAATGACTCACGCTGCGATAGCTCAGCGAGCGTTGTCGTAGACTTGTTTAGTTCAGATGTACTTAACGGCCCCTTCCACTGGTCATTTTTACAACGCGTGTTATGTATAAAGCGAAGTACATAAGCGGCGGCGCGCTGCATGCGGTTATACTGAGAAAACCTGGTAAATGGAAATAAGTTTTCTTCAGTAGTATGACAGGTGATAAGTGTGTGTGCGTCGTGATTTTTGAGCTCAGGTAAGTTTTCTGTAGGTATTTGAATGCGTGTATCTTCTAAACTATCAAATTTAGGGTCGTGTAAAAATTGTGGCCCTGACCACCACAAATTGTTTATGTTTAGTGCATCTACACTTTGACCTCGCGATACTAAGTCGGCGGGGTTATCTACACCACTTACATGACGCCACGAATGGCCTTTTGTTAATTCGTGTATCTCCCCGGCCCTATTCTGGACGTAGGTTTTAAGCATGTTAGGTGGTGTTTGTAACCAACTTAATACAATAGTCGAATCCGTCCAGAATACGACTTTATCAAAACTAGATCGCAGCGAACCTTTAATTTTTTCATACAGTCTTGCCCCTACCAGCGCCCCACACAGCTCGAGCCTAGGTATGGTCATTACAGGCTTTATGGATGCGACCCTACCTTTTGAGCATAGTAATCTAACTGTGACGGTTGATGCGTTATCAATCGTACGAACGTAGGCGCAGGTGCCATAGGCTGCTTGTGACGCGTCTGTAAATATGTGCAGTTCAATGTTTACGGGGTGTTCGCACATGACAAAACGAGGTACGCGAATCTTATTGAGCATACATAAATTATTCACAAACCGCCTCCAGACTTGTGTGACGTCATCCGGTAATGGTTGATCCCAATCGAGTTTTAGCATCCAACACTTTTGCAATAGTATCTTTGCTTGTGTAATAACTGGACTCAATAAACCAAGCGGGTCGTAAATTTGTGATGCGCCTGATAGTATTGTACGTTTAGTGATCGGTTTTGTGTTAAAATCGAATTGTGTGTGAAAATACAATTCATCACAATGTGGGTACCATCCTAACCCTAACGTTTTGCTGTGTACATGCTCACCTAATGAGAAATCTTTTGCGTCGTTAGGCATGTCTACACTGCTCGAGTCTGCATTAAAATTATATACCCACTTGCGGAGCGGAAAACACCCGGTGTGTAAAACTTTAGCGGTATCATTACAGATCTGAATTAATTTATTTTTATCGTTTTTTCCACAAATCAAGTCATCAACGTAAAAGTCTTCGCGAATCGTACGTGCCACATCAGGATCGTCACATTCCTGTGCTAATTGTTTCAAACACCTGCAACTAAGAAACGGTGCAGACGCGGTACCATATGTTACCGTGTTTAACTGATAAATTCCTAAGGGATCCGACTTATTTTCGCGCCATAAAATCAACTGAAGGTCACGATGTTCCTTATCAATCAACACCTGCCTATACATTTTTTCTATGTCTGCGCAAGCTACATACTTGTTCTCTCGGAATCGCAGTAAAATAGAAATTAAATCACCTTGTATAGGTGGTCCGACGTACTGTAAGTCATTTAACGACCTTCCCGACCTTGAAGCTGCGCTTGCGTTATAGACAACACGCAGTTTTGTTGATATTGCATGAGGACGAAATACGCCGTGATGGGGCATGAAATAATGCGGTGTTCCGTATGTGGTAATACGACTCATATGACCTAAAGTTTCGTACTCGTTCATGAATGCCGTATATAATTTTTTATATTCTGGATAACGTTCCAACCGTTTTTCCAAAGCATAAAAACGTCGTTCAGCTTGTGCGAATGTATCACCTAACGTGTCAGGTTCATATTTGAATGGTATGCGTACGATAAATCGACCATCAGCTGTGCGCTTCATGGTATTCAGGTAATGATCTTCGCACGCCTGCTCATCGTCGCTGCGTGAGTCAGCTGGTTTTGTGCTAATGGGTAACTCTTCGAGCTCCCAGAAGCTGCGGACTTGTTTATCTAAAGATTGAATATCTGTAGATTGCGTGAAATTACAATTTACACGATTGGATTTTCGCGGGTAGTCTAAAATAGAACCTGAGATAATCCACCCTAACTTTGTGTTAATAATGTATGGGCCATTGTGTAGTTTTATTTTCCCTTCAGTCAGCAGGTCCCAAAATAGATTCGCGCCTATTAAAATATCAATTTTTTGGCTTTCATTGAAAGTGGGATCGGCTAACACAATATTGTCAGGTATACTGAACTGTTTTCGCGGCAAAGTAAAGTTTGGCAAGTTGGACGTAATTCCGGGTAAAACTAAACATTGTACATATGTGGCAAATGTTTTATCCAAAGAACGCAGTTTTATGTTGCAATACTTTGTGCACTGCGTTACGGAATAAGCTACTCCTTGAACATTTTGAGTGGACTGTATTAATTGCGCGTTTAATTTGTCACATAGCGATTGTGTAATAAAACATCTATCACTGCCGCTGTCTAAAATTGCGCGTGCTTGGTGTAAATTACCTAATTTGTCAGGTATTTCGACTAGAGCAGTAGATAACAACACAGATTCATATTGCTCGAATGACGATTGCGCGTTTATGTCTGAGTGAGCATTATTTACCTGGATTGAATAGCTTTGTGATTGTGCGTGTGTATGTGACGTACTAGAGCTAGAGGCGGGGAGGTCCACAGCGATCGGCGCCTCAGCTATCGAGTGCAGGGCGACCGAGCGGTTGTGTTCTTGGCTCCCGACCACAATATCACATATTAACGAGTTATGTTTTTTCTCACATCTTCTGCACGGACCGTACCTACACTCGGCAGCTGTGTGGCCGACACGGAAACAGTTCTCGCAAATGTCGTGCCTGCGTACAAGCTGTTTTCTCTCTTGCAAACCAAGATCGAGGAACTTTTGGCATGAATATAAAGGATGTGATGCATTACACTGTATACAACACGTTCGTTTGCGAGATTGTTTGTTTTTGGTGTGAGTGTTGGTGTCCGTTTTTTGTGTGACTATATTACATTTAACGTTCTGTGTGGAAGAATTATTGGTAGGCTTGTTTTGTGCTGAATTGGCTTTGGGTGTACTGTGTGAGACGGAGTGTGAAAGTGTTTCTAACATATCTGCTTTCTGCCTAAGAAATTTCATTAAATTATCTAGCTTTATGCGTTTGGAATCATCCGTCACTGATAAAGAATTTTTATATTGTTCCCACTCGCGTTCAGTAGTTTGGTCGAGCTTGGAAACAACCATATGTATAATTAATATGTCCCAATGCTCGATGCTTTCGCCCAGTAACTTTAAAGCGCGTAAATTTTTTAAGGTTATGTCATTAAGTTTCCTTATTTGCGGCGATGATTCCTTTGTGACTGACGGCATGGAAAATAAAGATTTGACGTGTTTCTGAGCAAGAAGTGTTGAATTATCGTAACGATTGAGAAGTAATTCCCACGCAACAATGTAGTTATCGGCAGAAAACTCAACTGAATCGATAACTAAACGAGCAGATCCTTTTAATGATGATTTAAGGTAGTGAAATTTCTGTATTTTAGGAATAGATCGGCAATTATGAACTAGGGACAAAAATATATCGCGATATTCTAGCCAGTGCTCGTAAGAACCGTCATATTCGGGCAGAGATATAGTAGGTAATTTTACAGAAGACGTTTGAACTGAGTGGCTATCAGCTAATACATTTGAACTATCAGCTTCCTCATCTTCATTGTTAATTAAACATTGCGCTTTAGCTAACACTGAATAATATTCAGAATCAAAACTATCTCGTTCTTCTAATGCCTTTGGAATGTCTGTTTCAGACGTGGTTAATGTTTCAATTTTATATTGAACGTCATCGAATAACGAGTATAGTGTTTGAATGCCTGAAACACGTAATTGCAACTCCGTACGCTGCCTAACGGTTAAAACGTTACCGTCTAGAGTTTCCACATGCTTTTTAAAGTTAGCGAGAGTCCTTTTGATGTGGCCTCTCTTGTTATTAAGCTCTCTAATTTTTTCCTTAGTGTCAGTCATTCTGGATTGGTGTGGAAGTACTCACGATTAAGCAGGTGCACGATATTCACAGCAGCTGAAGCGATGTTTGAAGTTTCGGTTTGAACGTGAAGTAGGCAACCGACACGTAGCGGACACGCAGAGGTCACGCAGAGGTAGCTCAACACTGGAATTTAGCACAAAAAACCGAGATCACACAGGGATATGGACAGGTCTTGGATATTCTGGTTGGCTCGTCTCACCAAATGTGCTGCGATGCTGCTGATGATGATTGACGAGGATCTTGCGTCGATCGATGCCCAACCGTCGCGTCGTCGTAGCGTATCCAAATTCTTGATCGCTGATGTCCGGTTCGAAGGACCAAATTATGTGCGCTATTTCTAGCAATAATTGGATTCAGGGTGACTTCTTTATTTCAATAAAATGCGGAGATATCAAAAATGGTCTATTCTTTAACAATGCGTAAAGTGAAGTAAGGTAAAAGTGGTAGTTAAAACTTAAAGCTAAACGTATACATGGAGCGTTACGATTGGTTACACAAAGCAACGCGATTGGCTCTTCATGACGTGATAGACGGTCATCATTGGTTGATGGAGATGACGTGCTTAAGGATGCGTTCATCTGCTTGAACACCCATCCATCGACAAACATAGGTTAGCGCGACTCAGCCTGAAAATATATTCCTTGTTAAAATATTCTCACAAATTCATCAAGCAAGCATAAAGCTCACCCGTGTCATATAATGTTACGTTAAACGAGGGACATATTGAGGGAAGGTATTCAGTATTCGATTCTCAACCCAAATATACCCAAATAAACCTAGAACCTTATTTTTTTACATAATTGTCTAATAAAATAATACATTACTCATGGACACTGAGCGCGCAAGAAGTGAACTCTAGGTGTCACGCGGCAAAAGCGACGGTCCTAAGCTCCGTGCGCAAACTTTTCTTTATGTTGTCCTTTACGCATCGACAGGGCGGGCACACCCCCGCGGCAAGCCGCGCTGACCTCAGTGCATGCGCAGGCGCCGCTACTTCCGAATGTCTAATTCCGCGTGTCGCATAAACAAACAACCCCGTTTACTTGCCGTTAAAAGTGTCCTGTAAACGTGTTATAATTACATGTTATATGATAAGACGTAATTTTTTGTTGTACGTAGAATAACCAAAAATTACGTCTTATCATCATTCCGGTGAATGATGATGAGACGATGGGTGATAGTGATGATGGTTCGTGCTTTAGTGTTATCTAGTAGTGTGCGAGGAGCCATTAATTTATTATGCAAGGTGTCAATCAACGACTGTGAACATTTGGCCGGTACCTAATAGTAGTACCCACCTTATAGTAATACCCTAGATATTTGCCTGTCCGAAGCCAGATTTATGAAGGGAAAATGGATTATACCTAAAATTCATGCACACATGTTCTGCGATAAGCGCAAGGGTGTACATAGTTGCTAGAATTTATCGAAGTTTTTGGTATAGATCTATCTGTTATTTATTAGTGTTTTCTTTATGGTCATATGTTTATTAGTATTATGTAAGCATGGACTATTGCGGGTTTGAGTATATCCCTCGTTTAAACTAACATAGGTATTATATGGAAATATTAAAGGCAAAAATAATTCTTGCGTAACCTTCTAATTTTATGGATCCATTGGTTGGTTTACAAAAGCAACTATCTCTAATTTATTGTTTCTATACAGGCTGGATTGTTGGTCGATTTGTTGGGTATAAATGGTCGCTCAGTATGCGGGGCCTCGCTTCTGTCTGCCAACCGACTGGTGACCGCTGCTCACTGCTGGTTCGACGGCGTGAGACAGGCATGGCAGTTCCAAGTTATTCTTGGCTCCAACCTTTTGTACAGCGGTGGTGAACGTATTATGACCAGCCACGTCGTTATGCACCCAAATTATTTTCCACGGTTCCTGACAAATGACATCGCTATGATATACTTGCCAAGAAACGCTATGATAAATAACTGTGAGTATATGAATCGCAAATAAAATGTCCAGTACAAAACTTCAACTCCTACTCGACCCAAAGATAGCTACTGGTTTTTTTCACGATTGAGATGATGGTCGCATGGAGAAAGTTGTTCAGTTTAATAGCTCGAATCATAACCATACCTTTCTGGTACACGAATTTAATAAGTAAGGGAGTGACACAATAAGGTTTTTTGTAGTGTCTCCTTATCTTGAACACGTTTCTTATTATTTTATCATAATTATTCTTCTTACATATTTTCAGTTAACGTTGGACCTATCAGACTGCCAAGTAACTCCGAGTCTTGGAACACGTTTGAGAGAGAATGGGCTGTTGCTGCTGGTTTTGGCAAAACTAGCGACCGTAAGTACCTTACCAAGTTCAATACTTTTCAATACACTTCCTCGAAAACTGGTTCTTTTCGCACTAGGATTAGGTTCAAAATGCAGTGTATTTCACACGCGTGAGTTTTCATGATTTTTTCACACATGTGCAGAAAGCAAAATTGCCACAGATAACTATACATGATATTTAGTCCAAATTGGTTCATTGCATAATTTAAAAAAAATCATTCACCTCTGACTATAGAGTCAGAGGTGAATGTTTTTTATTTTGGAAAAGTGATCTACGTCTTTATTTGTAAACATTGATTGAATATTCAAATTGTGTTTATAAATTCAAGATCGTAGATAAATATGATTATTTAGAAGGAATATTTACTTTTAAAAAACAAATTAACATTTATTTGGGTTCTAAATTCAAAATTAAAAAAAAAAAAACTATTTTTTATACTAGGCTGTATAACGGCTTCATACCTTTGCCTCTCCTTCAACCTGGCGAAAGCAAAGCGCGGAAAAAATAAAATTTAAATCATAGTAGTGACATTCATGACACAAATATTTTACATTATTTTATTTTATTTCCTCAAAAGTGTATTGAAAAACGTCGTTTGATACACGTGGACATTTGTGATTAGAGTTCTCGGCTCAAAAACACCCTCGCCTTACGACTCGTGTGTTGTGTTGTGTTAATACCGCCTTGAACTACAATAACAAACTTTCTCCACTTGTATCTAAATGTACTATACGTTCATATTTTAGGGAGCTATCATTCATAAACAACTGACTCGTCTTTGACTAAAAGACACTAACTTTTGTTACCTAACTAACGAGTCGTCCTTGCATTCTTTAATCAATGTTTTATACAGGGTGGATGTAGAATATTCAGGCGCAGGGAACGATTGAGTCAGAAAGATAAAACGGCAGGGAGGTTACTTGAAAAGTAGCTTGTATTTCAGTTCTTCAGAGTTGACATGTTGATGGCGGGACGTGCGACGGTGGACTGCTCTCGTTGCGTCTGACCGCCCGTCTTTTATACCGTCGAGTGTGATTGGGGTGCGGGGCGGGAAGCGCTCACGCCTACTTTCTCAGTTTATACAATCACGCTCGGGGTTTACACACACACATTGATGCTTTATTTACATCACATACATCGTTATTTATTCTTATTAAATTTATATACATTCTTACTGGATTCATATAAGGACTAATTAGATTTATGTACGTCTAATTTGAAACATCTAGGAACTAATATAATCACTTTCAGTATTTAGGGTAATAAAACAACACCAATAATCAACTTTTATGTTTCTAACTTCTTATGTAATAACTTATTCTATCTATTTAGGTTAACTACGTGCTATGTCATACTTTTATTATATAGGTTGCTGTGCTCCTCAACATCTCCACCCCCCGTATGAGGGTTCAACCGACCATACTTCCGTCTGTGGGAAGCACAACAACCTTTACAACGGGTCTACGCAGGACCCCATGATTAGTTCTTATGTCTACCACTCTTATTACAGAGTCCGCACCAGGAAAAACACTTTGTATGACCCCTTTGGTCCACTGATTTCGTGGCTTATTTTCATCAACGATCACTACCACGTCGTTCACTTTCACATTAGGTTCATCTGTTGACCATTTGTTACGTTGTTGGAGTGTCGGCAGATATTCACGTAGCCAGCGCCGCCAGAACAGGTCGGCTAGCGCGTTCACCCGGCGCCACATCTTTCTCGCGTCCTCGTCGCGGGCGTGGCCCCTCGTACACGGAGCGTCGCCTGCGACAGTGCCCAGCAGGAGATGGTTCGGGGTGAGCACCACCGGATGCTCGACGTCGCTGCTGACGTAGGTGAGCGGCCGGCTGTTCACGACCAGCTCGGCTTCGAGGAGGAGGGTGTAGAGTACTTCCTCGCGGGGGGCACGCTCGCGCAGAGTCGCTTTGAGTGCGTTTTTCACGGAGCGCACCAGCCTCTCCCAGCATCCGCCCATGTGTGGGGACGCCGGGGGGTTAAAGTGCCACGCGATGCCGCGGCCTGTAGCCTCGCTTGCCACGCGTGAGTGATCCATCTCACGGAGGGCGGCGCGTAGCTCGGTGTGGGCGCCGACGAAGTTGGTGCCTCGGTCGGAGTAGATGTCTGATGGTCGCCCGCGGCGCGCGATTAGGCGCCGCAGGGCCAGGATCGCCGAGTCGGCGCTCAGTGAGGCCGCCAGCTCCAGGTGCACGGCGCGGGTGGTGAGGCAGGTGAATAGCACACCCCACCGCTTCTCTCGCCGCCGTCCGATGGCCACCTCCATGGGGCCGAAGTAGTCGACCCCACAGTGGACGAACGCGCGCCGCGTCACCTCCAGCCTGGAGGTCGGCAGGTCGCCCATCTTAGGCGCCCTGGGTTTCGCCTTCTCGTTGCGACAGCGCTGACAGCTTGCCACCACAGCTTTAACAGAGGATCGTAAATTAGTGACCCAATATAACTCACGGATGTTGTTCACTACTGCCTCTTGATTCGCGTGTAGCGCCGCCTCGTGGTGATGTTTGATGAGACGGCGGGCGAGGTCGTGTCTCCCGTCCAGGATGACAGGGTGCCTCTCGCCGAAGCTCAGCTCGCTGCAGGCCCGCAGCCTGCCGCGCACGCGCAGCAGTCCGTCCTCGTACAGCATCGGGTCCAGCGCGCGCAGCCTGCTGTCGGCCGGCAGCGAGCGCCCGTCTCTCAGGGCCGCGATGTCTGACGCGTAGCTATCCGCCTGTGCTAGGCGGAGCAGGCGCACCCTCGCTTCGTCGAGGTCGCCAGCTGTCAAGTCGCATGACCGTCGCTGCTTGCGGCAGCGCGCCACGAAGATAAGCACGCGCGCCATTACGTATAGCGCGCGTGTCCACGTTGGTAGCCGAGTGTATGTCAGCACCGGCTCAGCTTGCGTGCTCGTGACGTGTACGCGCTGCACGCGTTCCAGGTCCGCTTCGTCCACCCCGCTCACGTCGCTGCTCACCGGCCACTGCTCCTGTGGACAGCGAAGAAACGGAGGGCCATCTAGCCACTCGCTGCTACTATTGGGCCAATCAAGCCTGGTCGCCTTATCAGCTGGGTTCTGCGCCGACGGAACCCAGCGCCAGTCTGACCTCTTTGACCTAGTATCTATCTCAGCTAGCCTATGTGACACGAATCGTTGGAACTCGGTCGCTTCCGAGTTTATCCATTTTAAAACTGTTTTGCTGTCCGTCCACATGTATTTATTTTGTACGGTGACACCTAGCTCTTTCTCTACTGTTTCAGCGA
Organism: Xestia c-nigrum; assembly: GCA_916618015.1. NCBI lineage: Eukaryota > Metazoa > Arthropoda > Insecta > Lepidoptera > Noctuidae > Xestia > Xestia c-nigrum. The sequence continues at coordinate 6,782,705 of OU745264.1, forward strand.
GCCTACACGCTAACACGGCTGCCTGCAGCTCTAAACGTGGGATGGAGACTACCCTCTGAGGGGCTACCCTGGCCTTTCCTATGACTATCGCCACGTTCCTATTCCCGGTGGCGTCCACCCCGACTAGGTAGATCACCGCTGCGTACGCGGCCTCGCTCGCGTCTCCGAAAGCATGCAGCTCCAGGTGGTCTGTGCACAACCCGTACCACCTGGGCACCGATACGTGGGCGAGATGTTGTAGGTTGTCGAGCCATTCGAACCAACAGCGCGCCTCAGGCTCCTTTAGCTGTTCGTCCCAGCCGATGCCCGTGCCCCAGATTTTCTTCATTAAAATTCTCGACTGAATAATACACGGATACAAGAATCCTAGTGGGTCAAAGATCGACATGATAAAGCGTAGGAACTCTCGCTTCGTCGGTACCACCCGCCCCTCCGTGATCTCCTTTGGTAATCTCTTGAAGGAAAGATCGAAAGCTAGTGTGTCGGTGGCGGGCGACCATGTGAGCCCTAGTGTTCGCTCTACCCCGTCCTCCCCTTTGTCAAGCGATATTTTTCCCGGCATCTCAGTGCGTAGCCTGTCGCGCAGCTCTTGAGAGTTTGTGACCCACCCCCGTATCATAAACTCGCCACTGGCGTGAATGTGGGCCACGTCCTCGATCAGCTGACCGGCCTGCTCGACAGACCACGCACTGTCTAGGTAATCGTCCATGTAATGGTTATTTTTTATCGCTGACACCGCGTCGGGATAAGTGTTTACATATTTACTCGCGTTTTTATTAAGTATATAGATCGCGGATGTGGGTGACGACACCGCACCGAATATCATTGAGTTCATCCTATATATTTCAGGCTCCCGGTCGTTATCCGTTGCCCATAAAAACAACTGCGCCCCGCGGTCTTGCTCCCGGATTCGAACCCGGAGAAACATATCTGCTATGTCCGCTGCGAACGCTACAGGGCCTAAACGAAACTTGAAGAGCACGCCTAGTAACGGGTTCAATAGGTCGGGTCCGGCTAACAGATGGTCGTTTAGTGACGTACCTTGATACTTCGCGGCGGCGTCGAACACTAGACGTAACTTGCCCGGTTTGTTGGGGTTAGTGACCCCAAAATGAGGTAAGTACCAGACGGGCTCACTGTCTATTTTACCGTTTAATCGACTGGCATACCCTTCCGTTAATAATCTATCTATCTGAGTTCTGTAAGCTTTCTCATAGGTAGCATCCTTTTTAAACCGGCGCACTATCCCTGACAGACGTTGTTTCGCGTTTACGTAGTTGTCAGGCAACTGAGGGTTGTCCTGACGCCACAGCAGACCCACCTCCCAAGCTCCGCTATCTGACTGGCGGCTGGTGGAATCTAATACGTGGTTAGCGCGCTCGATGTCGGCGTGTTTTCGCGGTATTTCCGATATCCCTATGGCTTCTAACTCGAACTGTTTCTTTACTAAGTTATGTAAATCGACACTGGTTTCACTCACGCAATTTACAGATTGACTATGATAACTTTTTGAACCTAAGGGCCCGTGCACAACCCATCCTAACGAGGTCAAAGAGGCAACCGGCTTACCTGACTTCCCTCGGCGCATTTCCCTGCCGACGAGCAGCTCCCAGTTGTCTTGTCCCAACAGTAGCAGCGGCTTGGCCCCACACATCTCTTCGCAGCCCAAGTCGCGTAGGTGGGCGTGCTCCGACATGACCGCGGCGGGCACGGATTGCGTGGGCAAGTCCATGTTCACTAGAGTTCGGCACTTCACTTTATGTACTAGTCCGTTGAGGCCGCGCACTCCCACGCTAATCACTCGCGACGATTGGTCCGTGATTTGTTGTCCTCGCGCACTTTTAATTGTTAACGGCACACGTTTTCCCTTGACGTTTTCAACCAGGGAATTGTCGATTAGTGACACCGTCGCACCGTCGTCCAGCAGGGCGTAGCATCGTTGTTCTCTGTCTTCGCTGATGACGTGTATCGGCATGATTTTCAGCAGCGCCTTGCCGTCGTAATCGCTGACGTTCGTCACGCTCTCGGGCTTCTTGGTGACGTGCAGGAGGTCGTGGTGCGCGAAGTTGCAGGTGGCGCATCTCTTCTTTTTACATATCCTCTTCGAGTGTCTGCCTCCCAAGCAGTTGAAGCAGAGCTTTTGTTCTTTGACGAATGACCAGCGCCCGTCGACGTCCAGGTCGCTGAATCGCTTGCATGCGGTGAGCGCGTGCTTCTCGTTGCACAGTTGGCACGAGTTTTCAATGGGTGGAGTCCGCGCGTTCTCCTCTTCGCTGGCGTGTACGTGTAGTCGCTGTATGTTTCTTATAGTTTTCACAGGTGGCGCTGCGACTCGTGGTTTGCTAGGCGCGGCGGCGGCGGGCATGTCCAGCTGCACGTAGAATGATGATGCGCGAGCCAGGTGAGTCAGGAATTCTGAGAGCATCTCAAGACTCGGAGACACCCTCATGTCCAGGCCTTGACTCGACGCCATCCCCATTGCGAAATCTCCGTATTGAGCGCGTTGCACCGGCGTGAGTTTATTCAGTAGCTCGCTCACCAGCTGAGGATTGTTCAGGTACCCGTTGGCGTGTACACTTTTTAGTAGCGACACACAGTTACGTACTGTCGTTGAAAATCTTCTTAATTCGCGGCCGCTCTCAGTTACTTTCGGTAGTTCGCGTACTTTCTTCAGCGCGCACTCGAGGACGAGGTTGGGGTGTCCGTACTCTTCATCCAGTATTTTGATGATTTCAGATGGACTGGCCGACGTTCGTAGTAAATCTTCTACCGCTATCTTCGCTTCGCCTTGTAGTGACGTTTTCAATCTTGCGAGATTTTCATGCGGCTTGAACTCGTACATCGTAGTCGTTTCGTAGTACATGTTTTTGTAGGACAGCCACTCCGCTGGGTCGCCCTTGAATGTTGGTAACTCGTATGCCTGCCGAGGTACCGGTCGTGGACGCGTGATGCTTGAGATTGCTTCCGCCAGTTGATCGATTCTCTTGTCCCGCGTAGACCTGGATTTGTCGACTTCCTCGTGGCCGGAGTCCCACTCGGGTGGGTCGCGGTTTGGTGCGCGCGCGGTGCCAGCGTGAACCGTCGGAGTCGCTGGGTACGCGGGTTGTGAGACGGCCGCGGGCGCCCTAGTCGGAGGCGCAGGTGCTCGCTCGGGCTGCACCGGTGCCGGCGGCGGCGGTACGAGTGTGGTTTCGATCGCAGGCGGTGGCATGTCGCGACACGTCGGAACTTGTTCTTCACTGGTTACGGCGGGCGTCGTGTGTGTGACCCATTCTTCCACGCGGCACGCGGTTTCTTCCGCCTCGGAGCACGAGTCTTCCTCGGCGGCTGCGTCGATCTCCGCTAGGTCGGCTTCCAGCTTCTTTTGCACTAATTTTTCTTTCATATGTACTAATTCTTTTTCGGCTTCATATTCAGCCCGTCGGCGTAGGTAGTCGGCGCTCTTCTGGCCGCTCCTCGACGATGTGATGCTGGCCCCGGACCTTGCTCTTCTAATTGTCACCGACCGCACTGGCGTTGACATATCCCGGTAGTCTACGACGCGACCGGGACCCGACAGTGGGATGACTCGCGTTCGTTCCGGGGGCAGGGTAGTGGCGATTGATGGCGAGCCCGGAGCCCTCTCGGACGGCACGCCGGAGTCCACTTCGAGGGCTCTTTTCCGTCGCACGTCCTCTTCTAGCCGCCTCAACTTGCTTCTCGTAGTGACGGCACTTTTCTCACTCATTATTGACGTTTTTCGCTTTTCACGCTATCTTCCTGATCCGGCTAACGAAGGACCAAACTTGTAGAATATTCAGGCGCAGGGAACGATTGAGTCAGAAAGATAAAACGGCAGGGAGGTTACTTGAAAAGTAGCTTGTATTTCAGTTCTTCAGAGTTGACATGTTGATGGCGGGACGTGCGACGGTGGACTGCTCTCGTTGCGTCTGACCGCCCGTCTTTTATACCGTCGAGTGTGATTGGGGTGCGGGGCGGGAAGCGCTCACGCCTACTTTCTCAGTTTATACAATCACGCTCGGGGTTTACACACACACATTGATGCTTTATTTACATCACATACATCGTTATTTATTCTTATTAAATTTATATACATTCTTACTGGATTCATATAAGGACTAATTAGATTTATGTACGTCTAATTTGAAACATCTAGGAACTAATATAATCACTTTCAGTATTTAGGGTAATAAAACAACACCAATAATCAACTTTTATGTTTCTAACTTCTTATGTAATAACTTATTCTATCTATTTAGGTTAACTACGTGCTATGTCATACTTTTATTATATAGGTTGCTGTGCTCCTCAACAGTGGATGAGATACCAACAGTAAAGATATACTGAATACGTGGTAACCGTTCGTGCATCGGTAATTCGGTACCGTCCCGTATACACATAAAAGTTCGGAATTATTCCCTAAATGAGGTATCATCCAAAATCCGTTTCGCTGTTTAGAAGAACAAAGCGGGCATACAGACAGACACGATAGATAATGAATTCTAGTGTATTTTAATCAATAATTCACATTTCAGAGCAAGCGGCCGCTTCAGCCATCGTAAGCCACGTCTCTCTGCAGGTGATCAGCAATGTGCAGTGCGCACAACTCCTGAGATCAAACGATTTCGTATCGTTCGGGACTCTTTGCACCAGTGGGGCTGGAACTGTCGGCATTTGCGGTGGAGACTCCGGTGGTCCTCTCGCAGCGTATGGCCACGACGGACAACCGTTTTTGGTGAGCTATTCTTTTTTGGTACTTTGCCACTGGGTGTATGACTATCATATTGATACAACATTATGCCTGTATTTCTAGAAGGGTTAAGGAGCCGGCGGAGCATGCGAATTACATACAAACGTAATACCAAAATTATTTGTAAATCAAACATATTCTTAAGGTAGTGTGTATTTATTTCGATTGTATTACAGAATATCCATGTTCTCAAATATATTTTTTGATAGGACAAGGATACAAAGACGAGATACGAGGAATTTAAAATTTCTATAGAAAACTTAATATTCTTATAACTCTTGTTAAAATCAGTGTCCAATCAAAATATATATTTGGGAACCTAGATATTCTGTAATTCAATCGAAATAAATACGCACTACCTTAGGAATATGTTTAATTTACACATTATATTACATAATTTTTATGAAATAATATACATTACATTTGTATGAAATACGCATGCTCCGCAGGCGTCTTAAGACTAGTACTTAGGCACCCTCTGTGCTTTAGTACAACTACAACCACATTTAGCCTATGCCATTTAGCCTATTTTCATGAACCGGGCACTACGGGCTGTTACTGAGTATTTTTTTATCGGAAAACCCAACCTATGAGTCAAACCGGGCATCTTTAATAAATAAGCAAAAAAAATCGGTTGCATTAACGATGCTTGCGAGAAACGCATCTTGGATGTAGAGACTTCCGAGACTGCACGCCCTGAGACCTTTTGCTCAACCGTAACTGAAGCACTTGCAGCAACTAGAAAAACGGGACAGTCTTGGATAAAAAGTATTGGTATCTGGTTATTACATAACGATGATATAATTAATTAATAAAAAAAACAGAGTAAAGTCGATTCGTTAATATTTTAGTGTTAGTAACAATGATGTTTAAGTAATTAGGACAGTATTATTATATATTTATTTATTAACACTTCAAGCACAAAAGTACAGAGGCGGACTTAGTGCCATAGGCATTTTCAACGATAGTGATTACAACTTAATTATTTAACTCACTGGGTGGGGACAGTCATATAGGTCTAACCTATGACTGTCCCCACCCAGTGTCTCCGGAAGGGGCAGTCCGGTCTGGTAGCTTTGTCACTATCATGCAGGTGCTGTCATTAGGAGGCTCCTTTCATTTCGATTTAACTATGATTAAACCTTCTTAATATTTCAGATCGGAGTAAGCTCCTTCGCTGTCATCGATGGTTGTCAAAGACAACTCCCTTCTGGCTTCGCTCGGGTCACCAGCTATCTGAATTTCATTAGTCAACACATGTAAAAGTGACTAAAATTGGTTAACGACTACGATTAATGAATGACTTAATTATATGAACCGGATTAAAATGTGGAATTTGAACCTTTTTCAATCGTTTTATTGCACCTAATATTGACGTCGAATACCTTTTCTATAAGGCGGCATGCAGGCAGGGTGTAAACAGACTCTTCACAGAACCGTCGAAATGATTGACGAGTGTCATGGCATGATGGTAGGCACTTTTAGTTTCTGACAAAAGTTAATTGTTGAGGGCGATATCTACCTCTGCAGAATCTCAGCAAACTTACCTCGTGTAATTACGAATAATCGCAGTGCAAGAATCATGTGTCTTTTGTAGCCTTGTCTTTAGTCAATTCCGGGCTTTTGGTTTGGCGTACTGAATCTCGACTACGTGACACGCGCAATGAACCTTATATGAATCATTTTAATGGAAAATCCAATCCATTTCCAGATAAGATATCCAATAGTTTCCCCGTCAAGATTAAACTAATCAGCTTCTGCGTATGTTATTGCGGATGAATTGTTAATTAGATATTAATGAGCAGAAAACTATATAAGTGGAAAAAACTATAGACATTCGTCATTGTTTGGTAAATTTTGACATCATGCAGGCTTTATTGTTGGTTGGTCTGGCCCTTGTGGCTTCAGCGTCGGCGGTGAAGCTCGGGGTTGGATACCACGAGGAAGTCGGTATTCCGCTCGCTGAGAAGATCAGGGTACTTGAGGAAAAGAACTTGGCTGAGGAAACTCAAAACAGAATCGTTGGCGGTTCTCTTGCTCCCGCTAACTCACATCCTTACTTCGTGAGTATCTTTAAATACTATAAGCTTGGAGTCTAATAAGCATATCTGGTTAAAAATGTTCTTGATTATCTTTATGTTTTACTTAGGAATGTGAATTTATGAATGTTGAACTAATTTTTCTGTGCAGGCTGGATTGATGATTGAGATCGTTGGTCTTACGAATGGTTACTCAGTGTGTGGTGCCACACTTGTGTCTGCCAACCGGTTGGTGACTGCTGCTCACTGCTGGTGGGACGGTAACCGACAGGCGTGGCGCGTCACCGTGATCCTCGGCACTAAGCAGTTCTTCAGCGGTGGAACTCGTATCGCTTCCACTGACGTCGTTCTGCACCCCCAGTACACCGCTAACATCATCAACGATATTGCCATGATCAGGCTGCCTACGAATGTCGCATTCAGCAGTAAGTCTTTCTTGAAATATTTAAAAAAATGTTAGTTTTCAGCTACTTACGACTCATGATGTTAACAGTATCTAATTTATCAGCAAATACTTTTGGCTTTATTCGTGATTTTGCTTATTTTTTCTGAAACGGATCAAGTTGTTTTTCCTGGTTTGAAAACCTACTAACGATTGACTTATTTAATTTTTCAGACAGTATCCAGCCAATCTCTCTTCCTACTGGTTTTGAATTGTTCCTGACATTCGCTGGAAGCTGGGCAGTTGTCGCTGGATACGGCAGAACAAGCGACCGTAAGTTTTCACTCACTCAATGTCCTCTCATCATGGGAACCTAAGAGTTCGTTGATTTATGTAGTGATTTTCGCGCCGACTCCAACCCATATGAGAAAAAGCACATGTAGATGGCAGATGATGTGTAATTAAACCTAAAACTTATGTTTATATTGCAGAGCAAACCGGAGCCACTACGTCGGTCAGCCATGTTAATGTGCAAGTGGTGAACGAGATTGACTGCGCGGGTATCTACAGCCCTCAGTTCGTCATCCACAGCACCATCTGCACCAGCGGTATTGGCCGCGTTGGACCCTGCATTGGAGACTCCGGCGGTCCCCTCGTCTTCAACCGAAGTGGAACACCTGTTTTGGTAAGTAGTATGCTCAGTAACTTTAAGGTCTAACATGAGACCATTGCATTGTTTTGCTCCGAATTAGAAAAATAAAATTGGCTCAGAGATCAGTAATTTTAAACACCTGGACGGGCCAATATTCTATAACAATTATCACCACTGACTGACAGAGTTAAGATGATTATGATCGCGTTCAGTTTCGTTGATAAAATGACCCCTTATTTTTTACTATTTTATTTATTTTTCAGATCGGTGTCGTCTCCTTTGTGTCTGGTGCCGGTTGCCAGGCTGGATTGCCCGCAGCTTACGCACGTGTCACTAGCTTCAACAACTTTATTCAACAGAACTTGTAAATTTAATACCAACCAATTATACCACGAGACTGAATTATATGTTTTTAAACATTTTCATAAACAACTTGTAGTGTTCTTATTTTTAAGGTTTCTACAAACTTTTGCCACTTCCTTGATAATGTGTTTATAGGGTCTTTTTTTACGGATGGGAAATCATCAAATAACTTCTTCCACGGGCTGAGCGCGAGGGAGTGTCAGACTTTTACGGTGCTTAACACGCAAACAAAAAAACTGTTCGCAAAATCTTGTCACATTTGTAGTAAACATTTAGTTTCGCGCTTGTGCGTCTGGAAGTCGACCAACTGGTAAATCTCGACTATACGTCTACGATCCTATGTGATCTTTATCGTCGTGTACTTTATCACGAATAAGTGGTTCTTGATTTCTTTTACTTCAACCTTTATCCACCCAATGCTGTGTAGGTCTTTTCTCTTCTCAACAGTTTCCGTTTTAGAGTCAGTCGGAACCGCGTCACTACATAAGATTGACGAGTATCATGGCTTATTGGTAAGATATTTTTGTTTCTCGCTTGTTTATTGTCCTCGGCAATAAACAAGCGAGAAACAGCTATGATTCCCTGGTGAATATCAACTACGAGACATGTTTAAATATTTATGAGTCTCCAATTACGATTTTACGATTAACGACTGGCAAGTAACTCAACTCGTAAACTTTAAGAAACCGCAGTACAAGAATGGCTTTAAGATTTGTAGGCCAGTTTTTATGGGCTTTGATGGTCGTGTAGTGAACCTCGACTACATGACACGAGTCTTCTCACGGACAAAAACTTACATCGTGTAAATGAACCTTAATTATGAAAAATGAAAATGGAAAATTTAATCCGTTCCCAGATAATTCAATAGTTTCCCCTTCAGGATCAAACTAATCAGCTTCTGCGTTAGTTTTTGTGAATTAATTATTAAATTAAACTAATGTTGTCAAGAGAAAATAAAAATATGTACAAGTATCAAAAAGGGTTACATCGAAAAATTCGTCCACAGCTTTAGGGTGGGTAATGAATCGCTCTAAAACCTAGCTCATGACCAACAGCACTAAGCGTAGGGTCGAGGTAGGACCAACAGCACTAAGCGTAGGGTCGAGGTAGATGGGCAGGAAATACATTATGTCGGTGAGTACATAATACTTGTGCCAGTTAGTAACTTTCGAAAACAGAAATCGATCGCCGAGTCGAAAATACCTGGAAAAGCTACTGGTACTGCCTGATCTTGATCTTGATCGTGATCTTCCGATCTCCCTGAAGCGTAAACTCATCTCATCGACATGTGCATCCTGCCCGTCCTAACCTACGGTGCTCAGACCTGGTCACTCACCGACTCTTAGAATTTCCGCCTTGGAGAGAGGTAGGTTGGTCAGAGGGCAATGGAACGCAGCATTCTGGGTGTCAAAATACAAGATAGGGTTCGAAACAACACGCTGCGTTCCCAAACAGGTATAGAGGACGTTCGCAAGAGGGCTGCTAGGTTGAAATGGGATTGGGCGAGTCACGTCAGCCATATGCACGATGACCGCTGGCAAAAGTCTCCACATAATGGCTACCGGAAGACGGACGGCGCTGCCGTGGTAGAGCTCCAGAAAAGGTAGCGAGACGATCTGGACGAGCACTGGGAGGCCAGGGATATGAGCAAATGGAAAGAATAGGGGGAGGTCTTTGTTCGGCAGTAGGACAGTAAAGACCAAATAAAAAATATTTATTTTTTTTGAAAAATCTCGTGTCACTGTGTTTGTTATCGAACTCTTCTGAAATAGTGCATCTACACCATAGTTACTTTTGTAGAGCAACGTTTCCAAATTATATTTATTGTTAGTATATATTGCCGTGTTAGTATTTATTTTAATAAATCTGCGGCCCTGATCAATAACAACACTATCTGCACCAGCGGTGTTGGACACGTCGGCCCTACTTTGGAGACTCCGGCGGTCCCCTCGTCTTCAACCGAAGTGGAACACCCATCTTGGTGAGTAGTATGCTAAGCAACTTTTTTCAGAAGACCTCGAAATGAATTTCTCCGACTTAGAGAAAATATCACCAATGAAAGTGGCTCAACGATCGGTATTTTTAAAACCAGCACGAGTGCACGTGCCAATATTTCATAACAATTTATCAACACTATCTACATACAGAATATCGCATACAGCTTCGTGGATAAAGGCCATTATTTTTTGGGGTTCCGTACCGTAAGGCAACCAACGGGACCCTACTATCCCTCCGCTGTCCGTCTGTCTGTCTGTCAACGGGCTGTATCTCGCAATCCGTAATAGGTATGTGTAGACCGATGAAATTTTTACAGAATGTGTATTTCTCTTGCCGCTTTAACAACAATTAATAAAAGTATATTAATAATTACAGGAGCGCCGCTACTCAACTACTACGATTGTGCGGAACCCTCCATGCGCGAGTCCAACTGGCACTTGGCCTTTTTTTTATTTCTTTTTTAGATCGTTATCGTCTCCTTCGTCAATATTGCCGGTTTCCAGATTGGTAAGCCCGCGGGTTACGCACGTGCCTACAACCACTTCATCCTACAGAACCTGTGATATAAAACCAACCAATTACATCATGAGACTGAAAATGAATTATAAATTAAATTAAAAATATGTTACACTAGCTGACCCACGCAATTTCGCCTGCGTCACATAAGAGAGAAAAACGAAAGGAAAAAATTTTTGCAACATTTTTCATTCCTGCTCCGCTCCTAATAGCCGTAGCGTGATGTTATATAGCCTAAAGCCTTCCTCGATAAATGGACTATCCAACACAAAAATATTTTTTTTCATTTGAACCATTAGTTCCTGAGATTAGCGCGTTCAACCAAACAAAAAAAAAACAAACTCTTCTGCTTTATAATATTAAGTATAGATTTAGATTTTCCCTTTTTGCTCATATTGCCCCACTGCTGGAAAAAGGCATAGCATAGGCATAGCCATAGCTTTCCATTCTTCTCTCCGTGCGGTTTCCTCCGGCCAACCTCTCACAAACACCTCTAAGTTGTCACGCCAGCCTTTTCTAGGCCTCTCTCGGTATTTTTAAGGTATCTATTATTTCTTGTCATCTGCTTGATAATGTGAAAAAAAAACGCAAAAACATTTCGCAAAATTAACTGTCACTTCTCGTGTCACGGAAATATTTTAGCTATAATCTATATTATTGCTATTTGTATGTTTATTTGTTATTTTGTGTGCACTATAGAATAAGAATAAAACATTAATTTAGTATTTTGTTTCTTGCTTGAAAAGCTCTAACCAACTGGCAAATCTTGACAACAAGACATCTACGATTCTATGCATCTTGATGTGCGAGAAACTTTAATCGTGTTAGTTTCTTCTTTTTCTACTTCAACTTTTGGCCACCTAATGCTGAGTGTAGTGTCTCTTCCAAATCCAACTACACTTTTAGCTGTTCAGTTTTTTCCGGCCACTTTAATGAGATCGCAAGCCTACCTAGTCTTTCTAGATTTAAAATTTTGAAAATGGAAAAATAGCTTTGGTATTCAGATAACATATTTATAATCCAACGGTTCACGTGTACCGGTCTAGATTAAACTAATCGGCTTCGGTTCTGCGTAAGAATAGATACGAATGATAAGATCAGATTTCATTAGCAGAAGCTGCCTATATAAATGGCAAAAAATTGTCATTCGTCACAATTAGGAAGATATTTTGACATAATGCGTGCTTTACTGTTGGTAGGTCTGGCCCTCGTGGCTTCGGTGTCAGCTTTTGCTGATATTGGGTTAGGATACCATGAGGAAGTTGGTATTCCCCTGGCTGAGAAGATCAGGGCAGCTGAGGAGGAGGCCTTGGCAGAGGAAGCTCAAAACAGGGTTGTGGGTGGTTCTGTCGCACCGAACAACGCTCATCCTTACTTCGTGAGTATCTTGATTACAGTACAAATATATAAACCGTTATATTATCAATCATTTCTGATATTCTGTTGCAACCAATTAGAATGGAAACCGACCCGATGTAGTTGGGAAAAGGCTGAGTGTTTCGATAAATTTTCGTCGATGATGGACGTTCCATAATTAATTGAACATGATTTTACCAAAAATGCATCATTTCCTATAGATTCCACTTAATTTGGCAACCGTAAAACGTTGAAAAAGGCTAGGTTAATAACGATAATAATAAAAACTGATTTTTTGTAAAATAATTATTGACTTTAACGTATTAATCTCTCCGCAGGCTGGACTCCTGATCAGTCTCGTCGGCATCACCGGCGGTAACTCAGTGTGTGGCGCTTCTCTTCTTACCGCCAACCGGCTGGTGACTGCAGCTCACTGCTGGAACGACGGCCGCAACCAGGGATGGCAGGTTCTCGTTGTCCTTGGCAGTAACACGCTGTTCTCCGGCGGCACCCGCGTTACCACCACCAACGTCGTGACACACCCTCAATACAATCCTGCCAACATTAGGAACGATATCGCCATCATCAGGCTGAATTCCAACGTTCAGTTAAGCAGTAAGTAACCTTAAGTTGACGAATAATCGAAGATAGACACGCGTAATTAATCAGATATAAGATAGTATTATGATTGATTTGATTTATTAATCATTGTCATAATTTGGTAAATGAAATATAGGTATTCAAGCACTCATACTTAAACGTACACACCATGATGTTATAAAAAATGATAGGTACTTTCTACTGAAACTAGACTTGGTATATTTATTTCGCTGAGTGATTTTCTTCATGGTTTAGCTCACGTGATAGATCTTTTATTTTGTTCGGTTCCTGTACATTCTACAAATAGTTGGAGTTACAGTTTATTCATTCACAAACGTGAATGAATAAACTGGTTATGCTCTGATTAAGAGAAATAATCGTTTTTGACTTCATTTTCAGACAGCATCCGGACAATAGCCCTTCCCACTGGTGTTGATCTATGGATGACATTCGCTGGAAATTGGGGAACTGTGCTTGGCTTTGGCAGAACTAGCGACCGTAAGTTCTTCTAAACGCAGATTATCTAAAGCAATATTTTTTCATGCCTCATAAATCATAACCACAAATGCACACGCACATAACTTTCGTACATTTCGACCGCAACGCACTGGGGCATCCGTCGAGGGCGGATCAGTTGATTGGCATGAATTCTTGCAGTCTAGGTTTCTACTCTACTAGCGTTTACAAAATGCTGATTTTCGATAATGTATTTGACGGTAATACTGCATCTTGTGATCAAAGTTGTAGTCAAAGGGACTACAAAGTTATAGCTGTGTTTATTTCGCAGAGCAAACCGGTGCGTCTTCAGTGATTAGTCACGTGAACGTGCTAGTAGTCAACGAGATCGATTGCGCGTCGATCTACAGCCCTGACTTCGTCACTCACAGCACAATCTGCACAAGCGGCCGTGGTGGCGTAGGCGCATGCATCGGAGACTCTGGCGGTCCCCTCATTCTGGCCCGAAGCGGAGGTCCCATCTTGGTAAGTGTTTTATGTTACCGCTAGTGTATTTAATTCACATTTTAAACTAATAAGCCAAATGTTTGTGAAGCTTTTCCATCGATGGATGAACTGGTGAGGACATCTGGATGCGTCTGATCCAACCAGATCATCGGTGTAGCTCAGAGTTTCCCAAACTTTTTTTTGGTTGAACACTTTCAACATTTTCTGGTTTCGGTGGACCCACTGTATTTTCTTCAAGCCCGTATACCAAAAAATAAAAAGCAAGGCAATATCATTTTTTCGCGCGATCTGTTACGATTGCGTGAGAATCGTCCCGTTGCTCCTAAATTGTTTTTGCCAAACAATCTGAGAACAAAAATACGACCATTTTCACCGAATTACCAAGATTTTTGTAACTTTTTGAGTATCTTATTACCTGCTTACGTTGAGATAAACCCAAGCCAACCTTTTTGTTCTTACTTAGTATCGAAACCAGATAAATTTTCGTGGACCCCACGTACAACTTGTGTATCCCCACTTTTTTTTGTCACGCCAACATACTGTGGACCACTTTGGGAATCAGTGGTCTAGCTAGACTCGAACTCTTTTCTCTTTGTTGTTTTATTTATGTACGTGGTAAATATTAAACATACTTTATTTATTACAGATCGGTGTCGTCTCCTTCGTGTCTGCTGCCGGTTGCCAGGTTGGTCTGCCCTCTGCGTACGCGCGTGTCACAAGCTTCAACAGCTGGATCTTACAGAACCTGTAAAAATACCACGATTTTTATGATAAAATACATGACATTAATTTAATAACATAATTTTAATAAAATTGTTTTGTTTTTATAATTATTGTTGTTCTTATTTAGTAAACTTGTATGGTATGTAGAAAAGTCCTTCGGGTCGTCCCAAAGGACTTTTCTACACCTTTTGGGTCCTAGGAAGAACGCTTTCGCTGTGCTGAAAAATAACGATCCTGTTTCCTCTTTATCGATCCCTGTGTGAGTCTTTGGACACCAGCGTCGGAGAGTAGTGACTTTTAGGTAATGATTCAACTACAGATATGTATATTATAGATTATAGGTATATAGGTAGGTTTGTTATGACACATTTCCCATCTTGGTCCATTTTTTATAACAAAATCCTTGCCTATACCCTGTATATATGTCACCGTAAAATTGTCGAACACGTTATATTACAATATAACGTGTTTTTTCTCGCGATATTGTAATGTCTCGAATTATTGTCAACTGAACATACGGAAGTATCTCTGCCCCATAATCGGGACTTGGGGCACCCCCCCGTTAGGTTAGTTAGGTTCCTTTAAACCCTGCACTCGGAAATAGGGGCCCCGCGAAGCGGGGCTCCGTCGACTACGCTTTTTAGGGGAATATTAAGTGTTTTAAGGTTAGGTTATATTAATCGATATTTCTCAGGAATGGTGCATTATATTTTCATGAGAGTTGTGCCACTGGGCAAGGGGGACCCCTCCTTCCCTCCACACCGCGTAAGTGGACTACCATCTCATGCATTTCACGAAAAATAATGCGTTTTGTTGTAAGCAGTATGTTCATTTGACAATAATTCGAGACTTTACAATATCGCTAGAGATATTACAATATAACATATTTGACAATTTTACGGTGATATACAGGGTGTTTGGCAGAACGTTGAACATACGAAAATGGTGGATAGGTGGGGTCATCTGCTACTTACTGAGCCCTAATTCATTTGGCCCTGGCCCACCGGGTATTTAAAAAGATATTTTTTTCTTTTTTCTTGTTTCACCACTTTCTTAACTTTAACTTTCTAGACCATACCAAGGCCGGCGGCAGAGATAACGACAAAATCGCTAACTTTCGATCGCTGATTACTAGCGAATAAAGTTTGTTGCAATAATTATGCTTACGAGAAATGCGTCTAGGATATGGAGACTTTCATTACTCGCAAGCATCATTATAGCAACCGAATGTATTCTTTAGTAATCAGCGATAGAAAGTTAGCGATTTTGTCGTTATCTCTGTCGAGACTGCCGGGCCTGGGAACCTTCTAGTTACGGAGATATCCGTATGCGAACACTAATTATAGGCGTAATTATGATTATGCATACTTTCTAAGAGCCGTAGTAGTTTTAATGAAGTTTCTTGTGAACCCGATAATGACCTATTCTCCACCAATGCAAGAACAGTAAGGAGTCTCTAAGCGAAGCCTTTTTTTGTAGAGGAGCCACCAGCCTAAATTAACAACAATAGGATAAAATAAACCAACTTTCTTGTTATGGTCTAATTGAACTAAATAAATGATTTGAGTTTGGATTACTTATGGTGAAGAGTCCGTAATGATTTTGGAGGTATATATTGTAGAGGCTACTTAAAGGTGAAATCGTTCCTTCCTGCACCACTAAAATATCAGTTTACGTACAGTGGTAAGTAAGCAACTGATATTAAAACAAGTATTTCTTGTGCGGAGAACGGATATCTGTAGGCAAAGGTTCCAAATGTTTAAAAAGTGCAATATCTCGATGAACCCTTTACTATCCAATGCAGCCATCAAAACTGGGAGTATGTAAACCGGAAACATGATTTTTGACTCTAAAAATATCATAATTATTTCTCACCCCCCTCTACACTGCGCGAGTTGAGTTCCGTCGCATACATTTCACAATATTACGGTTTCACTTCGATAGATTATAATCTATCGAAATAATAATATCGAATTATAGTGTACTGAAAAATAATACGTTAAATCGTAAGCAGTATGTTCGTTTGACAATCTTCCGAGAGTTTACTATCTCGCTAGATAGATTACAATCTAACGGATTTTACAATTTTACGGTGACATTTACACCTCGTATAATAATAATTGACAAAGTATGTATTATGCATGATAATTGATAAGTTGAGGAGATAAAACACATTATAATCTGAAGTAGAAGTTTTGGAATATTCAACCTCCCCAGATCATTTTAGAATAAACTTCGAGGAATCTAGTACCCACTACATAACAGCCGATAATACGGCTACTGTCAGGTCAGGGAGTTGTAGTCGGACGTCTGAGACGAACTCCCAAAAGAATATGTTTGCCACTGTATTTGCTATTCGTATGATAAGATATCAGGATTCAATGTCCCGCCCGTTTTGATAAAACTAATCAGGTTCAGTTTTGATTGCTTACCAATAATCAATTATGTGTGATTAGATCAGATTTAATAAGAGTTAGGTATAAAAGCAGCCCTTTTTGTTCGCTTAAAATAATTAGAAAAATAATTTTACCATAATGCGCGCCTTCTTCTTGGTTGGTCTGGCGTTGGTGGCTTCAGCCTCGGCTCTGGTGGAAGTCGGGTCTGGATATCATCAGGAAATCGGTATTCCTACCGCTGAGAAGATCAGGCTAGCTGAGGAGAAGATTTTAGCCGAGGCAGCTCAAGATGACAGGGTTGTGGGTGGTGCAGTCGCTCCCGCAAACGCACATCCTTATTTCGTGAGTAACTTGTATTTTTAACAGCCAGTTAAAAGCAACAGTCAATATAAAAATTTAGGTACACTGTACATTTCCAAAATTATGTGTAACCTCTTGAATTTTAACAATCTAGTTTTTGCAATTATTTATTCTTATTGCGTAATGATTTGATTATCTCTATTAAGCGTGATAAGTGTATCTGTACACGGTCTCGTGACCTAGGCCACTAGTGGTCAATGATAGCCATGACTGCTCAACGATAGTCACCACTGCGTAACAACGGCCAATTTTACTTTCAAGTGGCAAGTGCATCAACGAAGTGCGAAATAAGTTTGTCCCTGAGGACTCATCACTTTTGGAGGGATGAATGTATTCATGATTGGTTCAAGATTAGAATTTAGGCTTTTATGACCACCAAAAGTAACTTTGTGACCACTAACATCTACCACAAATATCAATTGATCACCAAATTTAGTAAAATAAGCACCAAATTTTAATAAGGTGTTTGATGACAAACTACATAGTTTTGCCTAGGCCGACTTGGGGCACTCCGACACGGATAGATTAGGATAGAAGGCCATACCTTTCGTGGTTATTTTTTTATAAACCATTCAGAAGTACGAGTAGGAACCCCGCGAGTTGGTGCTCCGTCGACCGGGTCTGCCTCGACTCGTATGCAAGAGCATAACAGTTCAATTTCTGGTGGTCAATAACTAATAAAATAAATTGGTTCTAATTTCACGATAAAAGGGGGATTAATTTTGGTGATCATTCACTAATTTTGGCAATCAGAAGTCATTTTTTTGCCAGTACATTTTGCTAAATCTGGTGGTTCGTTAATTGTATGCCAAAAAAAGTAAAGAAAGAAAAATATTTTTCTTTCAGGCTGGTTTGCTGATCAGTCTGGTCGGTACAACCGGTCAGTCAGTATGTGGATCTTCACTCCTATCTGCCAATCGGCTAGTGACTGCAGCTCACTGCTGGACAGACGGTCGCATGCAGGCGTGGCAGTTCCTCGTCATCCTTGGCTCCAATCATCTCTTCACTGGAGGCACTCGCATCTCTACCAGTAACGTTGTCATGCATCCTCAATACACATCACACAACCTCAACAACGATATTGCCATGATCATGCTTCCAACCAGCATTTGGTTCAGCAGTAAGTATTATAAAGTTATCCATTTAATTTCGTTAATTAGACCTGACTAATTTGATCCGATAAAAGATAGCCTCCATGTATGAATTGATTATTTTGTTATTGTCACCAAAATAAGACTAACATATCTATTTTGTGATATTTTTCCATTTGCAACCTGACTGATTAACTTGATAACAAATTGTAAATATTAGATAGTATGTTATAACATTTAGAAGCTCGAACAACAAGGGATCTTACTTTTACAAACCAACTAATAGGCTACTAGATCTAGGTACTGTTCCTTATTCTTGATTTTGATAGTTCTCCGTTAATTATATCAGTATCATATATGACCAATTAACTAAAATTTCAGACAGTATCCGGCCGATAGCCCTCCCCACAGACTCTAATCAATTCGTTGGAAACTGGGCAGTTGCAGCAGGTTTCGGCAGAACTAGCGACCGTAAGTATTCATTATTATCATTGCAACTGAAGACCAGAGTCTAAAGGAAGGTGTGACCGCGTTCAAAAAGAGGAGATATTCGGGACAACCAACCCGTGCATCAGATAACCTTAGAGACTTCAAACGAAGATCTTAATAACTGAGTAAATGTAAAAATCTATGAGGGCTAGACAAAGTGGGATTTTATCAGTGATTACGAATTTCGTTAAATAGACATAATTATGCTACCCTATATGATTGAAAGCCTTTGTAGAAATACGAAACGTTTCGAAATTGATTGCCTCTAGCCCTTTGATTCTCTGGAGCGTAGGGTCTGGCATAAGAAGCGGTCGCCCTCCCTAAAGTTATACCTCTCTATTCTGCAGAGCAAGCGGGTGCGTCTACGATCGTGAGCCACGTCAACTTGCAAGTAATCAGTCTGCTTCAGTGCCAAATGACCTTCGGATCCAACTTTGTGGTTCATAGCACAATCTGTACCAACGGTGCCGGCGGCGTTGGTGTCTGCGGTGGAGATTCCGGCGGTCCCCTCGTTTTGAACTACAATGGAGTACCCACTTTGGTAAGATGCACTTATACATAGGCACTTCGGAATCGTCATTCTACTTCTTTAATCCCAATTTACTTGGAGTCGGCGCAGCTTTGTGATCTTCGACACTTTTGTATTAGTCATCATCCTGTAAACCCTTTCAGCCTTATCGTATTTCACACACAGTTCATCCATCGTTTCTTTTATCTTAGTCTACTTTTTTAGCTATCCACATTCACAAAAACTTTCCTCCCGATACATATAAGTACTACATACACCGGAAGAGCATATTTTTACGGTATTTCTACCTCTGGCAGCCACATGCTAACAAAATCTGTTGACAGTGATACAAAATCACATTTAAAATAACTATGAAAGGATTGTTAGTACATATGGTGTGTTCGTCGTGAGGAAAATTAGATGTGTAATACTTCGTTTTAATCAAAGAATCCCTTAAACATACTGGCCTACGAGTGCTCCTAATCATCTTCTTCCTCAGCTTTCCTTTTTTGTTGTGTATTGGACAATACTAAAAAGTATTAACTAACCACTTTTTGCTGGCCAAAGGCCTCTCCCACAACTTCTGGATCTGCCGATCAAGGGTCAATGTGTGGTTGTTGGTTAACTCAAAAGGCGGGAGCCTTCTACCGATAAACTGTTGTTATAGTCCCTTGTGGAAGCCTGACTACTATTACTAAAGAAACTATTGGTTTTCAGATCGGTGTCAGTTCCTTCGTCGCCGCTGCAGGTTGCCAGCTGGGACACCCCTCTGCCTACGCTCGCGTCACCAGCTTCACCGGCTTCATCCAACAATACATGTAAATAATATGAGACTGACGTTTACAATAAGGATAACTATAAATACATTAGATTTAAATTTAAACTGTCTTTTATTTTCATTTTGAACCTTAGCTGGTAATCACATGATACCGCTCGTCCGCGCGGTTGGGCGCGAATCTCACGTCGCATTGGCTTAATGAGATCCATCGAATCTCACGTCGCATTGGCTTAATGAGATCCGTCGAATCCTAACGGCCGTTTTCTATAACTTACTTACGTATATCTGTTGGTTAATGCCCCTCCTTCCGTAGCTATCGGTGTTTCTATTAACAAAGAAAGTACCGGGTCGCATACCTGTCCTTGATTCATAGAAAAATCAAAGAAAGCCGTTCAGTAAGCAAGTGTCAAACAGACCTATAACCTAAACTGACTAGTAAGTTATTGAAAAAGGTCGTTACACACGATACACCGTGTCCCCATGCGGACCACTGCCCATGCGTTCGCTTCGCTGCTTCCGCCAATCCACGCAGACGAGCGGGTGTGTGAGAATCACCAAATTCTTTTTTAGAAAACGAAAAATATTTATAAAGTTATTCGTTGGTCTAGTGGTCGCAGCTGAAACACTGATCGGTGACGACTTCTTATCAGCAACCATTCACCATTCTATAGACGACGAGAAGAAAACATCCGCTTTTGTCAATCCTTGTCAAATCTATTGCAGAGATACAAAACGCTAGTATGAATGCGCTGCTACTTGTGTAGGTCCTCTATGATTCGATACTTTGTCGTCACACGTTCCTCGGGTATTAAATTAGAAAAATATCAAGAGCAGCCCGTTGTCTAGACTGTCTTATCTATTTGATATCATTAAGCTTGTTATTTATACCTGTGGCTATATCGCAACGGCCGAAATAGAGGCTCAAACTCTCCGGGAAATACCTATAAACTGCATGGCTGATAGAACGACGGACAAATTAAGTTGGTAGACCAAGATACATCGATATGATACTCGTAGATATCTTCAACCAAACTTAAAATAATAATCTTAATATATATAAATCTCGTGTCACAATGTTTGTCCTCAATGGACTCCTAAACCACTTAACCGATTATAATAAAATTCGCACACCATGTGCAGTTTGACCCAACTTGAAAGATAGGATAGCTTACATTTCAATTTATGAGACGCAGACGAAGTTGCGCCGGTCAGCTAGTAAGACTATAAAACATTAAATGCCGTCAAACAAATCTTGAGAAATAGTGCCCAGAAGACTGGCAGCATTGCCATGTTGGATAGCAATGCTGATTCTTTGATCAAAAAACAGACCAGCCCTTTGGTCACGGAAAGTATCGACTAACCGCTTGACTATGTCTCGAAATACAAGATGGCTACTCGGATCTCATGGCTCCTAGTGTTAGATAAATAGAACGTTTCTGTCCAGGAACTCTGGACAGAATTTGACTACATGTGGATATAGAAATTCCATTTAAACGACGTTCTTCCTTATTCATGTTTATGGTGTAATTTCCCAAAAACATTTTGACCTAGGTACCTTTAATCCGCATCGAGATAAGGATATCCGATGGTTTTTACCCGTCTTGATAACATTAATCGGCTTTTGTTTATAAATGAATTCATGTAAACTTACTAATCATCAATTACGAATGATTAGATCAGATTTAAGCGTAAGGTATATAAGTGGCTTGATTTTTTATTCGTCATAATTCGTTTAATACTTTTCACATGATGAGGGCTCTATTGTTGGTTGGTTTGGCACTGGTTGCTTCAGCGTCAGCGCTGGTGGAAGTCGGTTCCGGATATCATCAGGAAGTCGGTATTCCTACCGCTGAGAAAATCAGGGTAGCCGAGGAAAAATACTTGGCCGAGGAAGCACTAGACAACAGGGTTGTGGGAGGCGTTATCGCTCCCTTCGCTGCACACCCGTACTTCGTAAGTCCCTTATGAATTTTCTTCAACATAGCTTTACATCTTTAAAATTGCAACCTTTTTTCGCAATTAACTCCATTGTAGGATAAATTTAATAGAAAATACCTAAGTCTATGATAACATTCATAATGAAACGCATACGACGGCAACCACTGACCACTTAACTAGTAGGTATAACCGCTAGACTACTAGTGGTAGTCGTAAATGAGCCGTGTGCGGATACACTAGCTGTATGGGGTACATCTGACATATAAAAAATACACAAAAAAACCGTATTCCTGTTTTACATATTACTCAAAATTTACCTACATTGGAGCTTTGAGCCAGGAAAGGTTTTAACAATTAATTTTTGTTCAGGCTGGCTTGCTGATCAGTCTGGTCGGTACAACCGGTCAGTCAGTATGCGGCTCTTCTCTCCTTTCTGCCAACCGGCTGGTGACTGCAGCTCACTGCTGGAGCGATGGCCGCATGCAGGCGTGGCAGTTCACCGTAATCCTCGGCTCCAACCTTCTGTTCTCTGGTGGCACTCGTATCGCTACATCTAACGTCATCATGCACCCTCAGTGGACATCACACAACCTTAACAACGATGTCGCCATGATCTTCCTACCATGGAACGTTCAAATGAGCAGTGAGTACACAATGAAGATGTTTATTCTTTTATAATAATCAATAATGAAAATTTTGAAGTGAAAACTCCCAAAGGTGCGTCTTTTTGGGTGAACAAAAACCATGGAAATCGCATTACCGTTAACTAACGCTTTGTTAGCACTCGTAGCCAATCCGCTACGGCGTAGCACAACTTAAGCATGCGCGGGGCACAACCCGTAGCAGACATAGATAACTGTTTGTTTTTTTTTTTTCAATTTCGGATCCGATATCCCCAAGTTGTTTTTCGTCATTTTTCAGTCTATATGTTCTTATTTCAGATAATTTTGATAATTCTTGTGATGGTTCTAAAAAATAAAAGGCAATCATTCGACCAATTTATTGAAATTTTAGGCAGCATCCAGCCGATAGCCCTCCCTGTTGGTGCCAACCAGTACGTTGGAAACTGGGCAGTAGCCGCTGGATTTGGCAGAACTAGCGACCGTAAGTACTCACAAGTCATAACTACCCTAATACCTATTCATATTATTGACGATAATCATGATGTAATCCAAAACTGAGGGTCTAAGACCACCGGGGTTGCGGGCCTGTTCGAAAGAGATACCGCGGCCCCGGAACGTAAAAGGCGAGGAAGGAACATGGATGGTTTTTAGTCAGTAAGAGTCTGACACTCCCTCCCGCTCCGCCCAGAGTGGGGGGGGTCATTTGATGATTACCCATCCTTAAAAAAAAAAAAAAAAAAAGAAAAAAAAGGTCTAAGACCAATATGTTTCAGTGATAGGTAGCGTTGGCTCACAACTGGTTCATTGTGAGCCAACGCTACCTATCACTACACAACGGCTCAACAAAACAGGCACAACAAAAGTCATTCGAAGACCAACAAAGAGGCAATTATTATCGTTGCCTAGTTTGCTAAGTCAGCACTGACTGACAACTGCCTACTCCTGACTGGCAACTCTCAACATCCTCTCGCCGGACATTCCGAGTGTCATACAGGCTGGAATTTTTCAATGTCACATGGAGGAAAAGTATTCTAAATACTGGAGGAAAAAGAAACAAATCTACATTCACAGATTTTCAAAAATTCGAAAATGTTTTGGGATTCAGACTCAGAATCACTCGAGCATCGAGGCTATACGAGCGTATGGCCTCGATGTTCTAACAGTTCTTTGAAAAGCTGGTCTCATTAATGCTAAAACATTATCTATTTTATAGAACAAGCGGGTGCGTCTACGATAGTGAGCCACGTCAACTTGCAAGTAATCAGTCTGCTTCAGTGCCAATTGACCTTCGGATCCAACTTTGTGATTCCTAGCACAATCTGTACCAACGGTGCTGGCGGCGTTGGCGTGTGCGGTGGAGACTCTGGCGGTCCCCTCGTCCACAACACAAACGGAGTACCCACTTTGGTAAGTGCTAACAAACAAAATGTAACTTGTACTTAAGGATTGTAGATTCTGCAGCAGTGCTGATTCTGGGCTATAATGATGCTGGCTTGTGCGTAGCAAAATTGATCATCATTCCGTTCCAAGTAATGGCTGGCAACACCTTGGAGTAACCGAAGACACTGAGAGAAGAATGGTTACTGTATCCACAGACAGGCTTTCAAAGTCCTTTTTCATAGACTTAGTCGTAGAAATTTCTCAAATGTTTCAACACAAACCTTTTGCCAAACTGCAGCGTAGTTTCTCAGATTTTCGTGTAGACTCAATTTTTTCAGTATCGTGTTACCTGCAACCGAAAGCAATTTTCTGCACAGTTGCTTAAAGTTCTTTTATAATGTTTTCAGATCGGTATCAGCTCTTTCGTCGCCGCTGCCGGTTGCCAACTTGGACACCCCTCCGCCTACGCTCGCGTCACCAGCTTTACCGGCTTCATCCAACAATATCTGTAAATACTCGTACTATGAATCTGAAAATAATATATTATATTTTAAATCACATTTGGCGTTTAAATTGGTATAGCCACCTCCCTCCTCAACCTCCCCTAAAATTTAAAGGGTTCCAAATTCAAAACGGTTAGAGATAGTCATTGGGTGTTTGAACAAATATTAAAGTAGGCGACGAAACCTATCCGGTGGTGGTACCGGTTAGGCGAAGGGGCCGGAAGCGAGTGAAGCGAAGCGAGTAAAGCGAAGCGAGTCGGCGACTCCCGTAGTGTAGGGACGAAGTCACGATTGCCTTCCAGTGGTATAGGTAGGTCCTGATTGAAGCGATCCGGAGACCAGCTCCGTAGCGCAACGAAGGTTGAGTGGGTGAAGCGTAACTCAGGGGCGACGACAAGCAAAATTTAGGGTAAGGTTTTTTTTTAGTGGGAAAAGATCTGAATTTTTAGGTTGTGTAAAATATGTTTTTAGGTTGTTATAGAGAATCTTTAGGGTTCTAAGACTGCTTAAAAGGGTCTGGAGTTTTTTCATAATGTGTTATTAATTCTCAAGGGGTTTCCAAATCTTTAAAGTGCTCTAATGAATTTTTAAAAATCTATTAACGATTCAAATAGATTTAAAAAAATCATATAATGATTCTAATGAATTCACAATTTTTTATGAGGATGAATACTTCTCAAAAACACGAAACCTAAAACGCGAGCTGAGCACAGCTCGCGCACCACACCACACAACAATTAGTTATGATCTATTACCATGGAAATGGATAGATCACTTTTTTTGTTTTAGTTTTTCGTCCCCAATTAAACTGATGTAAGTACACACATTAAATTAGCACATCTATTATTAATTGCTTTGTCTTTATCTAGCGATAAGATTGTATAACTAAACCCTCAATCTTAATTGATTTATTTTCTTGTCTTAATTCCTCTATTTTCTTGAATTTTGCAATTATCTGTGATTCAATCTTGCGACATTTTGTCACCAGTTTTTGACAAATCGTTTGTAATTCCATAAATGATTATGATAATGACTTGGTCTGCCGATCAATCAATCTACTGTCTCTGCTAGTCATACTATGCACGTGCTATTATGTGCTTATCATATTATGCACTTGCATATTAAATGCTTATGCAGGGGTTGCAGCTACTGCAGAAATGCAGGAAATTAATTGACTCAAAAAGTGCCACGACAGATCAACAAATTCAAATATTATCTTATTCTTATAAATTCTTCTAACAACCCTCGTAGATTTGTTTGTAAAACTTTACACATGCCACTCCACTCAGCCACTCATTCCAGCCAGTTAGTGTTAGAAATCAACAATTTAAGCATTCGTTTGCGGCAAACCTAAAAGTTTTGGCGGTCGCAGACCACCACTGGCTTTTGATATGTTTATAAGTCACTTTATGTTTGTTTATAAATAAATCGTCGTATGTGGGTCACAAAAGACATAATATAAACATCAACCGTAGACAAAATCATAATCAATCAATATCAAAGCATTCATTTCAAGTAGCCCAATTACAGGCGCTTTTGAATTGTCGAAACATAGATGAAAATTAAATGTAATTACAGTTCCAGTCACAAGAGATAAAAAAACTGTGAAGTACTGTAGTTCCCCATTCCCTAGTGCAGCGGTACTCTAAGTGTGTTGCGCGGAACCCTAGGGTTCCGCGATACCCCTGTAGGGGTTCCGCAAGATTTAGCAAAAAAATTAAAATACGAAATAAGAAATTAAAATAAGAAAATAATCTCAGTTGGAACGATTGCATTGGTAAACAGGTAAAACAGCAGGAGCAGTGTCACGAATAAAAATAAAGCGCCTAATTGTAGTTCCAGCCATTGTATTCTGCATAGACAAGCATTTGCGTTGAAGTAAATGCCGTCAAATCTAAAATTAGTTATGGATGAAGCGGTAAAAATAATTAATTTTATCAAATCACGACCACTGCAATCCCGATTGTTCTTATTATTTTGTGAAGATTATGGCAGCAAACATAAACACTGCTGCTCCATACAAAAGTGCGATGGCTGTCTCGGGGTAAAACTTTAATAAGGCTATTTCTATATGTAATCTGTTACACTACTTGGAGCACCAGGGGGAGTTACAGTGATTAAATCAGCAGGTAACCGTAATTCCCTTCCAAAGTTCGCGAAGGCTGGTTTCATAGTCGTAGGTACTTTCGTGTACTGCACTTCGGTAAGACAGAAGAAACGGCTGTATGTGCTTGTCCCAATCCCTTTGCCGGCTTTCCACAACTTTCGCCAGATATCTCTCCAACGTTTGGTTGAATCGTTCCACCATTCCATCAGATTCTGGGTGGTAGGAGGTGGTTCTGGTTTTATGGGTACCCATCAATCGACAAGTCTCTTTTTTTTGAATTCGTAGATAAAACGGTTTTCCTGGGGCTTACGCTTGATTCAAGGCTTCAATGGGGTTCTCATTTAACATCTCTTGCGGGGCGCTTAAGTTCAGCAGCATATGCCATTAGAAAAATCCGTCAATTCACTGATGTAGATACCGCTAGACTAGTCTATTTTAGTTACTTCCACAGCATAATGTCTTACGGCATTTTGCTGTGGGGACGAGTAAAGGACGAGTAATATTGAGTCTATATTTATTCTGCAGAAAAGAGCCATCAGAGCCATATACAATCTTCGTAGGCGCGATTCTCTAAGGGAACTGTTTAAGGAAATTAACATCATGACTGTATATTGTCAATACATCTACGAAAACATAATGTATGTCAGAAAAAATCTGCATCTTTTTGGTAAAAGAGGTGACAGACACAATTACAGTACTAGAAATAGAGACCAATTAGTTCAGCCTGGCTTCAGACTCGCTAAAGTAGACTCGTCTTTCATGGGGTACTGTTTAAAATGCTATAATAAAATTCCACAAAGCATTCTTGAACTAAATGAAACCAAATTTAAAACTTGCATTAAACGCACACTGTGTAAGCAAGCATATTACAAATTGGACGATTATATCGCTGATAAAAATGCTTGGCTCAATGCCGGTCCTGCTCCACAAGGACAGAGGCGCATAAATGGATAGCATTAAATGGTATTGTTGGAGCTGCTGAATATTGTACAACTATCTTTGCATTGTATAAATTCAATATCTTTAGTATTATATAACCTCATATCCCATATTGTGTGAGTGCCATGTACTAGAATGCTATCATTCGCTGGAAACCTACGTTTTTATTTTTTTATTTTTTGACTTGAATGTGCCCTGGCGGTTAAGAGTATGTCATGCTCACTCAAATGTCCCGCTGATGGTGGCGCGTGTGTCGGGTCATTTAGTTCCCTTCAAAATGGTTGAGTTGAATGGTGCTGATACATGCGTCATGTTCGTGAACGGGCGCTGTCGGTTGAGACTGGTCAGCTCTTGGTTGCCACGGCTTTTGTTTTTATTTTTTAATTAATTATTTTACTTTTGAATTGTTTTTGTTAGTTTTAACTATGGACACTTTTATCGTGCACATCTTGCTACATTGTTCTCACATAATGCACCATCTCAACAGGAATGATGCAACCAAGATTTTGTAACAACTATATGATTTAAAAGAGTGTCCATGGAGTTTCTTGCCCGTTCTTCTCCATAGAGATCTACGCTAGGGAATGGGCAACTACAGTACTTTCACAGTTTTTATGTCTTGTGACTGGGACTGTAGCTACATTTAATTATCATCTTTGTTTCGACAATTCAAAAGCGCCTGTAACTGGCCTACTTGAAATAAATGCTTTGATTTTGATTTCGATTTTTGATTCTTGACTTGCGATTCAAAATTCTTTCCTTGATCGCTGTGTATTTTTAAGAGTACCCCAAAACGACAGAAGACTTCTTGGACCAATTTATCTGCGACAGTTGTAGCTTCTCGGTTAGGAATGGCGAATACTTCTGGCCACTTTGTGAAGTAATCCATGACCACCAGGTAGTACTTGTTTCCGCTCTCACTTACTGGAAATGGTCCCGCAACGTCTAGTGCTATCCGTTCCCAAGGGGCTCCAACGTTGAACATTTTTAATGCACCTCTACTGCGTGTGTGCGGTCCTTTCACGGCCGCACAACTGGAACATTTGCGACACCAGTCCTCCACATCATCCCGACAGTGGATCCAGTAAAAGCGTTCTCGAATTTTTAGTAGTGTCCTTTTTACCCCCATATGTCCTCCTGAACATCCATCATGGTTGAGCTGTAGAACATCCGGTACCTTAGCTTTAGGGACAACCATTTGTAGATGACAGCTGTCACCTCTAGCGTTTTCCCATTTACGGCACAAGACTCCATCCTGGATTACCAAGCTGTTCCTCTTAGTGATGGAACTCATCGCAGCCACGTCACTCCACTTGGGTTTTGGAACACCAGCTTTGATCCACTCGAAGATCGGTTTAATGTCCGGGTCATTTTGCTGAGCCTGCTGTATGGTTTCTTTCCATTCATCGCTGAGATCCGTTCTAAGCATCCTCACGGGCACTATTTTCTTAGTCTCCTGCCTGGCACAGTGCTTACAGTCTTTTAGCCGCTTTTCCCTGCTGAGATTGATCTTCTCTAGGTGCGCTTCGCTTTTTACAGTTCGACCGAAGGTGACCCCTTTCTCCACAAGTGTAACACCTAGGGCTGTATCGTCGCGGACGCTGGCGTTCAGGTGGTGCCACAACATGCTTTGGACAATTTGGCCGAAGATACGGCGGATACGGATTTGGCTTTCTCTAGCTGTGTAGCAGCTAGGGCTGTAACCCTGCGCACGGTCGTGTACGGGTGATGCCACAACCTCCCTGACGTAGTGTGTTCGGTGGACTTGCCTCACTGCCTCTACTTCCAAGGCATGGGCTAAAGCGTCCTTCAATGTCTCATGATGCCCAAGTCTCACGGCGGCTCTAACTTCTAAGTCACGTATTCCATCAACGAACGCCTGTACCAGATTTCCATCAATCAGTGCAGGGGCAAACTGGTAGGCTTTCCGAATGAATGTTTCAACTTCCAGAGCCCAATGCTGTAGGTTCTCGGCACTTTGTTGAAAACGGTCCTTTAACTTGGCACGGAATACGTGTTCCAGGTGCGCGTCGCCGTATCTGGACTCAAACGCCTCCAGCAGCTGCTCGGTAACGTCCTTGCCGAGCGCCTCCAGAATAGTTAGGGCCTGGTCTCGGAGGCCCAAGGTGAGCGCGGTCATGGCTTGTGGTTTTGTCCATCCATTCGCCTTCATGACGGCCTCAAACTGTATTTTGTAAGCCGACCACGAAGATGTGCCGTCGAATGGAGGCACTTTAAAACCACGCGAAGATGGTGCAGCAACCACCGTAGCTACAGTCTCGCCTTCAGTCTTCAGTTCGCCCAAAGCCTTCTTTACCACAGCAATCTGAACTTCGGCCTCCGAGATGCGATTCTAATGCTGGTGGACCTGATCTTTCATCACTTTCAGGTCCTTGCCGAAAGTTGCATGAAGATCCTTTAAGAGGATCATCTGCTCGTCTTGGCGGCGGACCTGCTCCTCCAGACGGCGAGCTTGCTCCTGCAGCAGCGCCAATAAACCTGACAAGTCTGGCACCACTGACGCTGGAGAAACTCTGGATGGGCCAGCGACTGGCTCTGCCGTAGGTTGGACACCACCCGGTGTCTGTGTCGGAGAATCTCCAAACCGCCTTTGGTCCATGTCCTGCTGTCGCTGACTTCTGGTACGGATACCCTACATGTCGTCCTTTGGTAGAATTGGCATTATTTATATCCCACTTCTGACACCAATTTGTTATGAGCTGGGTATGAGATAAATTACCTAATTACTACCGATTAAACAACACAAAAACTTTATTAATCACAAAACAATTAAAACTCAATCACAAATACACTACTGTTCACTATTCGCTCAGATATCGCAGTTCTAGTTCACTACGAATCGCTTCGTTGTGTAGCCAAAACAAGACTGACTGTCGCGTGTTGCGCAGTCTTTTTATATTCGTCAACAGACACAGAAAAAATAACCACGAATATTCTAGAGGTGTATAGAACCGCTTCACAAAAAACACCAACAAAAAAACATTAACAAAAGGAACTGTAGGTAAAAAAAAAATAATAAACTACTTGATGCAAAACAAACAAATATGGACCGTATGCCCTAGGCGTACGGTCGAAATTACAATGTCTTTTTATAAATAGGTCGCGAATTTGTACCTACCTAACTTTAAAACTAATAATAATAGAAAGCACTCGACTTCTAACGTACACATATTGTAATCACGTGTTTTCTCGAATGTTCTAGAAGGTCCGATGTAACATTATCATTCGGACAAAATAATGATCATTAGGAGAAAAAAAAAATGACATTTTAGATTATGGATTAAAAAATTAGGTAACACGATAGGGAACCGTACTTGATTAATCCTTAGTTCGATACATGGCGCTGTACGGATCTTTTCTGAATCGCGCTATCGTTGTGTTTTGATTTGATGTGATGTCATAAATGCGGCTACTTTTTTTGCACGGATTAATTCTTTTTCAGGAATTTAAGAGGATAAGGTTTGGCTTTGGTGTTCTCGCGTCATTTTGTTGTTGTTTACATATTTGTTCGAATTAGCTAGATTTGAACGAAAATAAATAGGAATGCATAGGAAAAGGACAAAAGGACGCCAGGAAACCTGTTCCCGGCTAGTGTATAATATGCGATCGAGAAACGGAAAAGTATTAAATTAAATAAATTTGAAAAAACTACACTCAACCCGAATATGGAAATAAAGGTGTCTTATAAAGACGAAACAAGAAAATAATTCAAATAAAATAAAAAACATCGCTGGACATTACACACAGCGCCATCTAGTGCCACAAGGCTTGTGTCGTTGTGTAGGTTTGTGTGTGTGGCTTGTGTGCCACTGTAAACAGTTTTATGTACCGTAGCTGTTTAATGGAGGTGTTCCTTTCCCTCAAATAGTAGGTTTACAGTGGGTGCGACCACGGCTCTACTTGACTATTTTTGTACCTATGCATTTCTGTATTTGTATTTTTAAATTATTTTCTTGTTTCGTCCTTTTGAGACACCTTTATTTCTGTAGTCGGGTTATGTTTTTCTTAATTTTATTTTATTGCTAAAAGGGTATTCGATTAAAACAGAATTATCATTCAAGCTCCTTTATTTCGACCAGGTACTTACAATGTGTTCACGAAACAATATCCCCTCACAAGCCAGACATTCAGACATACAATGATAGGCGACATGTATCTTGCTTTAAATATTAATTAAAACGCACAATCATACATAACATTACATTTTTTAATATTGATAAACTTCGTTGATAAAGGTGGTGCCACATTACTCAAACGAAAACCAAATATCGATATCTTTAGGACTGATTTTATCGACTTACAAAATATTTTGTATTTTGTTTTACTGTCATTATTTTCATAATAAATTAAGTCGACTTTAGATGTCAGAATAAAATAGTAGAAGAGAAAAAGAAAAAAAAAATTTTTTTTATCCCACTGGGTACCTTGTCCAGTCCATTCATACAACATTTTATTATTATGCACAACAACTCGGTGATTTCACTATTCGTAATTAAAATGTGCGACAGAAGCATTCGCCATAAATAATTTTGCAAACCCATTTAAATACAATACAATAAAATGTATTTGAAATTACAACAATAGTTATTTTACATACTTAATATCATGCGATTAATTTATTACATTTTAATGTACACTCAAGCTCCTGCCATCGTGTTTAAAAGTAATAACAAATGTATGACTTCTACATGTTGAGACTAGAAATACAACTTAAACCTAATACGAGTACACCTACTTACTTAAAATTTCATGATTAATGGAATTACTAAAA
Source organism: Xestia c-nigrum (assembly GCA_916618015.1). NCBI lineage: Eukaryota > Metazoa > Arthropoda > Insecta > Lepidoptera > Noctuidae > Xestia > Xestia c-nigrum. The sequence continues at coordinate 6,814,951 of OU745264.1, forward strand.
ATCATAATTAGCTGGTTTATTTCGGGCACATTATATCTAGGAAGCTACACACTAGCCTGTAAAATAAAAATAAAAAACAAAATTCGATGTTCTTATAATTAAAATGACGAGTTAAAGTCAATAGTTAAAATGAAAGTTAAGCTAAGAATCCCTAAAAGCTGATATTTTAAACACTATTTACAAGCCTCTTCTGAGTACCTACATACCTTAAGTTATACATAATATTAGCTAAACGTTTAATATGAGAGGACAATTCCACTTTTCAATTTTACATACATATATATTTTTAAAATATTTACATTTGAATTCACATTCTGCCGGTGACAATTGAGGAAATATGACAAAAATATACTCTAAAATAAATATATAATTTTAATGTTCGATAGATAGGTAGTAAAAATAACAAATAGTTACGTAAATCTTAAAAGGAAGCATTAATTAAACTATCTTAATGATATCACAGTTCATTTATGCAAATAAAGACATATATAGTTGAATATATATATTTTACACTTGGAATTAATCACCAAAAGAATTGTTGTTATGGCAATGATTTGAACATTTCAACAGAACAACAACATTTTTGTTCAATACATATTTTTAAGGTGCTGTTATTTAATCCAACATAACATTGCAAATAAAAATAATAGGATATCAATTGTCTTGTAAAATGTGTTTTCTATTAAGTAATGCATATACAAGATGAATATTTAATATTAATATTTTTATTTATTGAATAATTTATTTTTACTCTATTTGAAGTGTGAGTTTAGATAGTACGATAAAGGTGCTTTAGTCAATATCAATTGTAATGAGCAACAATAATAACTAAGATTCGATACCTATGATATAAATATCAGTGTCAATTTAATATCAATTTCATGCTTAAATTTTACAGTCACGCGATTTTAACAATATCTATCGACGATAGTGTGGATGCACCTTTAGTCGTCCAATCTGGAGTGCCACCGAAAACACCTATTTAATAAATTTATTCTAAGTGAACAAAAGTACAAAATGACAAGTACAGAAGGTTAAGTGACGTTCAGAGAGGAAAACTGCACATATAGACACGCTTCACGTACAGTGAGTGCAAGTGTACTCATGACAAGACTGACGACTGTCATTTCTTTGAGATCCCCGTGGGTACATTTTAAAGGGCAAAATTCAAAGCACTGCATGGCTTTATTTTTAATGTAAATCTTAATTCAATGAAGTTGGTGTTCATATTCGAATGAACGAGACTCAAGAAATACATGATGCATACGAAAATGATCATTTAAATTTTTTAAATAAAGTTCACATTCGTATGAAAAGTATATTTCATAAGAAGTCAAAGTTGACGGTCTGCGAATATTGCCCCCACAGTTCAATTTTCAGTCTCTGTACCGACCCAACCTTATATACCAATCTATTTCGTGACAAAAGTATCTGTGTAGACAATGATATGGCCTAGAACCTGTTATACGTGTAGAGTGCGAATGTTGAAATGTTGAATGTGTTCAATTGTTTTAGATTCAATTGGCTAGAGTCGCGGTGTGTTTATGTTGGACACAGCACCTTCAGAATGTAGTCTGTTAATAGCGTCGGCACGGTGGGACTGTCTTCGTTGATTGCCTTTAAAACTGAAAGAGAAAAATTATTTAATTAGTTTTTATATAGTTTATATATTAACCATTATTATTGTCATATTTGATTTAAGTATCGAATTATAAATCAGCAGTTGTATCGATTTCTATGATTTCTACCACTTATGTGCCATAGGTAGCTAGTTTACCAAGATATTAATTATAAAGGGTGTAAAACACCTCTTCACGAAGCCGAAAGACACTTGTTCTCCCCATCATTGCGATCATTTTTTTGTTCTACACCATACCTGGGAACCTTCTAGTTGCGGAGATGGGGGGGAGGGGGGTCAAAGTTACAACTTTTTGACAAGTTTTTTTTTTAACACAAGTTTTTTTGTTAAGATTTTGACTTTTAACACCTCCACGACCCCCTTACTATTCAATCCATCCATCAACACAATGTTTTAAGTAAAAAGTTGTTTCCCAGCAATAATTTTTGCGTAAAGTTACTGTTAACGCCTGCGTTAAGTGTGGTGTCAAAGTGCAGTGTTTGTTGTGTCGCGCATTGCCGTTCAAAAACGCTAGGCACCGAGACCTACCCTCCTCCGATTATTGTGACTGCAAAACTATTTTATTCTTCCACCTACATTTTATTATTGTGTTAAAAAACTGTCATCATAGCGGCAACCTCTCGCTCCGCACATTTTATTGTAAAAATCATTGATTTACTGATTATATCATCAATCCCTCATTCAACGGGAGTTTCATTGAGAAATCTGAAGCCCCAACAGTTACTTAGTTTGATGTACAGAATGCTTGGTTAACGGCTTTGTGATGAGGTGGTTTACACCTTGTATGTAATTAAAAAAACACCTATCATGGCTTTAACATCACCTTGGTAACTTTTTAGTGTCCACAAAAGCTAATAATTAATCAGTTAATTAATTGAGTACCATAACCACATGACATACGTGGATCAGTAATACCCGGCAAATTGAAATTCGCACAAGTGAGTGTTAGTAATAGTCCAGTATATCGATAATCTCCAGTTTGAGTCAATAATTCCATTTATTCCCGTCAATAAAGAGATTTTAACTAAAGCTGTGTATTAAATTAACTCTTTGAAAGGATTTATTACTGCACAATTATTGAGTACTTAACAAAAACAAAACTTACTCTTAATGAGCACTTGGAGCGACTGGTTGTCTGGGGGACCGTTGTCTAGGTGGAACGGGATCACTGTGGTCAAGTACTGAAAAATAAAACATAAAAATAAGCTTATAGGTTCATTTTTCAGATAAAATCTAAAATTTGTGAAACATTTACAATTCTTTTTCTTTCTTATATTTTTTTGGTTTCCTATAGTGTGGCCTAACCCTAAGGATTGTCATGAATATTTTTTTTTAAGTGAATCCTGGCAAAAGATAAATGAATATTATTTTGAAGTCATGTAATAATGGTTCAAAATTAATGAATATTTTGTTCTAGCCAGAAATTACAACCTACGAATGAACTTTTTGTAGTCCGAAATGGCCAAATTAACTGATTATTTTGCCAAGACAAAACTGGCCATAAATTAATGGATATTTTTTGAAGCTGAAAAGTGCAAGAGATAAAAGAATATTTATAAAGGTCAGAAAAGGCCAAAACAGAATAAAAATCTTTTTCTGAAGTCATAGATGGCTATAGCAACATTTCTATCTACACAAAGGTTACAAAATAATTGATTAGTTTCAGATCGTTAGCCTATTACGAACAGTCGACGGAAAGAGGCCCAACACTCCGTAACAAGGGACTTTCACTGTTTGTTTGTGACTGTTTCTACTTGCTACAGATTTCGAATCAGTTATACAATTTAAAAAATAAGAAGTAGGTAGATTATTAAGATCAAATAGGTCAGTACTAAAAATAAAAAAAAGAATAATATGCCCCTTCTCTTATGTACGCTGGGCTGCATCAATAGGGATGATGACTGACAAAAATATATAATTCTGTTTAGTCGGCCAGTTAGATTATCGAAAAATATTGCATATATTATGTACTAGCTGACCCGCGCAACTTCGTCTGCGTCACATAAGAGAGAAAAACGAAGGGAAAAAATCCCCGTTTTTGTAACATTTTTCATTCCTGCTCCGCTCCTTATATTTGTAGCGTGATTTTATATAGCCTTAAGCCTATATAGTATTAAGCCTTCTTCGATAAATGTACTATCCAGCACAAAAATATTTTTTCAATTCGAACCAGTACTTCCTGAGATTAGCGCGTTCAACCAAACAAACTCTTCTGATTTATAATATTAGTTTAACAAATTAATAAAAATTGACGAAGATAAAACGCGTCATGAGCGGGGGCTTGCATGTGACGTCACTTTACGGTAAAAAAATGTACTTAAACATGACGTCACACGAGTTTTCGACGCACTGTGTCTTCATTTTTTGTTTACTTACGTGAAAAAAGAAAAAAAATCCAATAGTTTTGGAAATCTATCTGCCAGACTAATTAAGTTTTTTTTGTCATCTGCCCTCTTGGGTATCATAGTTGTAATAACAAACATTTTCAAGGGGGGTCCACCCACATCGTGAAGCTGACTGTTTTACCCACAATTTAACTGACGTTCGGAGACACTGAGAGATCTCACTGATGCATCAATAGTACATTGTGATACAAGGGGCTAAAATGATCCATTATAGACGAGGTACCGAGCTTTAGCGAGGTAGTAAATAGGAACCGAGTTATAATGGGATTTTAGCGCCGTGTGTTACACCGTACTTTTCACTACGATTGCGAGAAAATAAAATAACCATAATTATTTAATATGATAGTTTATTTTATTAAAAATGAAATGTACAATTTGTACTGTTGTTCTAATGAGATTTTTATTCCCGGCAACATAATCTCAGTTGTCTGTGAAGACGAATAAAACATTGTGTCGTCTGTGGGGTAAACGTAGGAGATAAAAAGGAATCCTACTTATAATTCAAATAAATAATACAGAAAATATCTTAAAATTTCGCGCCAATGCCTTTTTTAATTTCTTCTGTGGCTGGAATGCGACGCACACATTTTGCCAAAGAGTTTGGCGTTCGGCGCGTTTGGTTCCATTTTTTAAATAAAATGTTTTTTTTTTATGGAACAGTAATAAGTGAATTCTTTATGAATTATGAGTAAAGACTTTGCGTTTTCGAACACCGACGACGATTTTTTTTTAAAAAAGCTTATTTTCCCTAGGGCTATAATGAGCAATTTTACGCCCCCTCTGGTACGCTATCATGACGGCCTTTTCGAGCAAGAGGAGTGAAAAAATCATTTATCCCAGTAAACCTGTCATCCTTACCTTAGACTCAGAATGTCCGCCGGCCAAATTAGGCGACCTTGGCGCCACCGGCCTCTTTTTCTTCTCAATATGATACTGGCGCCTCTTGTTCTGAACAGCCAGCAGTAGAGATATGAACGTGTTCTTCAACTCCTTCTCGTATTCAAGTTCGTCTCGCAGAGCCAACTCGGCGATCAAGGTCTCGGAAAACTCACGGATGAGGACTTCTAACTCCATGAATATTTCGTTCAGTTGAGCAAGCGAGTATGTGCGCAGTTCTGGAATTGAGAATTAGAGGATTATAAAATATGGTTAAAAACATCATTAATTTCATCTTCCTAGTGTTGGGGTAGACTTCCAGTCGAGTAGAAGGAACAATTTTTTTACATACAGCGACCACTCTTCCAAACAAAGGTGTGGCGATATAGCCAGATATACAAAAAATACGCAGCGACTCGAGGGGAAAACGCGAAAGGCATGGTGCAGGGGTGTGGTGGTACTTTTCTTCAAGAAGGGCGACAATGCCCGGTTGAAGAATTACAGGCCCATCTCACTTCTAAGCCATGTCTACAAGTTGTTTTCAAGAGTTACGACATTACGAATCGTCTCGCGCGCAGAAGTGACGATTTCCAGCCCCCTGAACAAGCCGGTTTATGAAAAGGCTTTAGCACCGTGGACCACATACATACGCTGCGGCAGGTTATACAGAAGACCGAAGAGTATAACTTGCCTCTCTGTTAAGCGTTTGTGGACTACGAGAAAGCTTTCGATTCGATTGAGACTTGGGCTGTACTGCAGTCTCTCCAATGCAACGGTGCCAAATCGACAACCCCATCATCACATCGAGGTGTTGAAGTGTTTGTACAAACACGCCACCATGTCAGTCCGACTTCAGGACTAAGCCTCAGAATCTATCCTTCTACAGCGAGGTGTAAGACAGGGAGACGTCATATTTCCGAAACTGTTCACCGCACTGCACTGGAGGATTACTTCAAGGTTCTGGACAGGAGAGGGCATTTGATTTGATCTCAAAAATCCTGCAATCTTAGTTCCTAGAGACAAAAGCCTACATAAAAAAACCCGACAATAATTGTCGGTCTGTTCGGACCATCCTCAACGGAGTAAGTCCGCGTTCCCACTTTGTCGTGACGACAGATAATCGTGTAGTTTTAAGTGTCGTGGCTTGTGTATTGAAACGGAGGTGTTCACTTGCCAATTAAAACCAACTATAATTTATTCGTCACGACATAGTCGGAACACGGCCTAGGAGGAACTTTTCATCCTGTTTCTAATACCTCTAAAAAGGTTCAATAGTTTACCGATGCAGCTAGCTAGTTAGAAATTAATATTGTGAGAAGTGACCTAAATTCAGCTAGCTGTACTAGCAAGGCTTAGCTATGCAAGACTCAGCTATGCAAGGATTTGCTTGTGCATTGTTAATTGCTTCAGCTTCAGAGTATATTGGCTTACGTAATACACTATAGCTACGTAAGTACATAGGTACAGTATTAATCGCTAGATCGTCCCGAGTTCCATTGTTAACATTAAGAATGAGTCTGTTTATTAAATTCGTTCCCAAAAGGTACGCAAACTTATTTGTATCAATGACACGTACACTCATGATTACTTTCTCACACGGGAGACAGCAGCTAATAGAATTTCAGACAAGTTTCAGACATTGATACGACCGTCTCGTACTCTCGTAGAATTCATTATTAGAAGTTGTATAACGTGAAAAGTTTATCTCTTATTCCGAAGCGTGCCTAGAGTAAACTTTCGACCTAGGTTTAGATAAAGTTCGTGAATCTCCACATCTGTTGTTCTTCTATAAGATTTATTAGACATACTAATGTTTACTACCGTACTAGTTTCAACGCAAATAAATAATCGGATGTTTTTAAAACCTACTCGAGCTAGATCGTGATTTATTTTATAGATTGTTGGTAATTAGGTTATATAAAATATTCTATGCGTTCAATTAATAAAATAAACGTTTTAAGTGGTTTACCGACGTGTGAGGCTGAGGAAATAGAATGATGCGCCAAATTAATCGCAAGCGCAGGGGTGAACGCACTCGATCGAAAGAATCGGACATTGCGCCGCGTCGGGCATCGGCGTGTACAGTCAGCCTCGAAAATATGTCGGTATAAGTCGACGATAACAGGGTAGACGGCAAAAAAATCTAATCAGTCCGTCAGTTTAATTATCAAAAAAAAATTTAACCGTATTTTTCTTTTGTTACATACATCAAAATTGACGAAATACGCCGCTTTTAAAATTCTCAATACGTCACGCCTAGGTATAATTTTTAGAGTACTGAGTAATGACGTCATGAGCCCCCCCACTCCCGAGTTTTCATGTTGTCAATATTCATTGATTTACAAAAACAAAAAATAAGTGCCCATTATTTATCAATACTTACTCTAACCGACGTTCTAAATGGATTTGCAATTTTTTGATACGTCGTCATGGTTATTTGTATGTGATGTGCAGCTACAATTTCCTTTCACAATGTGTATCTACCTAATTATATTAAGTTTTGTTATACACAATATGCGTATTGCTTCAATATAATGGAACAATGTTTAAAGACGGTAAAACAGATTCTTGTCCGCGTTAAATTGCATCTTCTTCAGGCTGACAGTACTCAATACTACGCTCATATCGAATGATGACAATTGCAAGCTTTATTGATCGATTTATGATTTTACTTTCACACTGAATTTTATACAATGAATAAGTTTATGGATAAAACCGTAAACGCTACTGAAAGTTGAAAGAATTTGAATATTTTAATTATATTTGCTACTACATTATATTGAATACTATAGGTAGTCTACTTTCTTTTATAACGCGCGGTTAAGCTCGCGTTGATGAAATGTTAATTTTGTAGAATGCATCGTTTATTTTAGACATGGATTTAGCTGTCACTTGAATTATATTGTAGAGTTTAGTAAATAAATGCAATTGGGTTCTTTTGGACATTGTAGAACTTTGAAAAAAATCCGTGTGATTGTCTTGAAAAACAAAATGGCGGCCTCGGTTCCGTCTAACGCAATTTCTTGCTGCACTAAAGAACGCAGAAGCGCAAAGCAAGTTGACAAATTGGTCCTTTGTTCACTAAGTAAGCCATGTGTTGTGATAAACAAAACATGTCATGGGTATTTGACAATTACCATAATAGTTACGTAGGTTTAATGCTGTACATTATGTCACCAAGTCATATAACTTTTGTCTACAAAAAGGTTCCCACATTTCTCACGCTTCAACTTTGCTCGACAGAAATAATAATGTCTACCTATTCAGCAATTACTATTATTGTGACAAAAAGAAACAAATTGCTTCGAAATGTCATTTAGTTCAGAAAAACATGGCACGCTAGTCCCCATTAAAGGTAATAAAAGGTAAACCGGATTGGTTCTCATAAACTAGGTAGAAGTCTAGAATTTCAGATACTTAGACGAGGATAGTTATTTAATTCTAGACCTGTTTTTTATCGTTTTGAGATTTTAATTTTTGTATGTGTTGTTGGTAAAAAAATGTTCCAGCAGTGACAGTTAAAATAAGTATGTATTAGTATTTTTGGGACTCGTGTATTCTTAGTTCTAAGTGTGATGATTAGCTTTTTTGGTATTTTAAATATTTGCCTTAGTTTTCATATATTTTCAACTGGAACTGATTGATGTAAGTATTCATAACTTATTCGTTATCTGTCTGTACCTACATTTAATTAAAATGTAACGGATCGCTGTCTGAAAATGGATGATATGTGAGAAATAAATATTACTGGGACCTTTATCGCAAATAGCACCCAAAACAATTACTGTTAGAAGTTTTGTCTGTTTGTCTGTGCGTTTGGCCCGTTCATCTCAGAAACCGCTTATCCGATTTAGATGTGCGATTTTTACTAATACATTGTGATTTCACTTAACATTTAGTGTATGTTCCATGTCAATCCGTTCATAAAAAAAAAGTTATGCCAATTTAAAGTATCACGTCGAACATTTTGTGAGTTTGGGTGTTTGTCACTCCTTCACACAAAAACTACTGAACGGATTTGGATGAAATTTTACACACATAGGATACTTTTTATCCCGCTAGTAAGATCCTATGGGACAATTGTCAAATTTCACGCGGGCGAAGTCGCTGGCAGAAGCCAGTTCGAAATATGTTAGCTATTTGATTTGATACAATGTATGCTGGTGACACATCAGTTTCAAAACTTTGCTTATTACATTAACTATGAAGAGTACATTCGAAGGAAGACGATAGAAACCGACCATAAGTCCCATCTTCACGAATGTTGCAATCAAATTAAATGTATGTATTTCAGGACTGCAACTATTTTTGGACTTTAATTAATGTTAAACCAGAGTGATGGAGTTGACAGATATATATTTATATGTATGACATCCTCCTCCATTAATGCCCCTACCAGATATCTCATCTACGTTCATACATGAATCATGGGATGTTTACGTCCAATTAACAATATTTGCTTTGACCTTCGTACATTTAAAACCATTAGCTTGGTACATACTGTGTTACACTGTCTACACACAGATACATATCTAACTGAAAAGCGTGAGAAAATGGCGTCACTTTACGAAAAGATCATTTTATTATTGCAATAAAAATAATTTTCAGTTACATCGTCGTGAAATTATTATTAAGTTGTAATGTAAGCTGTAATGGCAGACTGAAGTGAATTTTGAACATAGAAGTTTTAAAAGAGAACAGGCAGGGGCATACAAAAATAGAACAGAAGATTACGAAAGAGACTCATTTATTTGTTCTGGATCATACTGGGATCAATGTTCCATTTTTTTCAGACGCTTTTTTAATACACTTTAAATACCTCCATACCCCTGTCTGTACTATTCAATGAAAACATCAGTACTGTCTTTTAGGAACTACTCACACTTATTCAGATCTATTCAGCTGAGGCGTACGCGCGCGTTCTTCTGAACATATACGTACGCGTTTCATACAAAATCGTTGTTTTGTATGGGCATAAGCTGAATAGAGTGTGTGTAGTAGTAGTCCCCGATGCGCTACTGTAAACCGCGATTTAGCGCAGTGTTTCGTATTTTGATGCACATAATGCTTGGTTGACGGTATCATGATAATTTACAGGGTGTTAACGAATTAGTTAACATATTATGTATATAAATACTCATACTCACTGTCTTCATAGAGCGGCGCGCTGAGTACCTCCTTTCCTTTCTCCAGAGCTTCGTTGTACTCAATGATGTCTCCTTCCGATGATGGAGTGTCTTGCATCATGTCATCTATCTCTTGGATCACCTGAATTCCCAGAAACGATGGAAAATTGTAAGTTTTAAAGACTGGTTTCTTAAGGAGAATTGTAATTACAAGTTAATCGCTCAAGAAAATGTAGATAAGATTGACTTGAACGACAAATTTGGCATGATTCAGAATCTTTAAGTGTGTCTTAACGACGCGACGGTAAGGAGATACCTACACTTAAAAACGAAAGAGTTTGTCAGGTCCTCAATAATACTGGAAAAATCAAAAGGAATGCAGAAATTTACAGAAACTTTAGAATAGGGCTATAAGCTATAAGCAATCCTTCAGTATTCCTCTAATTTTTCGTTTCAAAGTGCTGAGACGCTGGTTCAAGACACAAGCCTAGTTCGAGTTAAACTCTCACTGAAGGCAGTTTTTTTCTGTAAAGAAATTTTCTGTACCGGCCCCGTCCCTGACACGAAATGGTGTACGTGTGTGTATTGCCATCTCGCTGAAAAAACCAGGTTCATAAACTGGTAGGTTGCGTGATGTTATCTTATGTGCAGCATTCCTTACCTCATCAGCAGTCTTAACGGGACACTCATGATCCTGATGCAGGCCTCCCAGGATAAGGGCGTGCATGTCCAGGTCTGAAGCCACGGCCTCGTCCTCAGAGCTGTGGATCTCGTCGTCAGGTGTCATTGAACTCTGGACAAAGGAAGATTTGGATGTGAAGGAGAAGGATGAAAATATTGACGCACAAAATATAAGGACTTAGGAAGAACAGTTATGGCGTAACATAATGATAAGACACGTGATTGGGATATAGACGAAGAAAAAGAAGCTTCTTATGTTATCGTTTTTGATAAATTTAAGATATCTGAAGTCTTTACAGAAGCTGAAGTGGTACTGGACGCGTTTGATTTACATAATTCGACAGAATTCGATAAAAATTAATATAAAGCAACTGTTGTTTTAAAATTCGTCAGTACACTCAATGCTGCTATCAAAACTAAAGTATCTAATGACTAATGACCTTTAATAATGGCAATGTGGAAACAATCAAAACAGAATTTGTGCTGAAAATACACCAACGCCTATCATATTTAATTTTCACCATACATAATTGAATATCACACCGAACGTATGGTGTGAAATATCACACGCGTTTGAATTTCACAAACTGCGATTCAAGCCTCATCAAAAACTGGCACATTCATCACAGTTTTGACGAGCATTACTTTATAATGATACATCAAAATAATCTTATTTTCCCACGAAACAATGCATAACTTTATTCACAAGAGTTTTTTGTCGCCGAGCATCGTATAACGTTACAGAAAAAGAATGTAATGAGAGAATCTTATGGAAATGAGATGTGTGAAGTTACTTTGATGTTAATAATTAATTAAGTAAGTGGTTTTAGTTAGGAAAAAAGTTGTGAGCTTTATAATATAAAACACGATAATGATTAATTTCTCAATAGACCGTTAGTAATGAACTCAGCATATGAGAATGTGCAGAAGAATATCAAGAGTTGACGTAATATTATGAATAGAAAACTCAATAGAATTGTAGTTTTGAAATCAGATGTCTTCAGGATACCCTACAGTACTGACATTGAACTTTATAACTATTCTCAGTACCAAGTGTAGTGTTCTTAGATCACAGTCTATTGAAAGTTACGAATATAGCAGAGAAATTGACAGAAAATAACACTAAAATGACTCGTACCTTCTTCTCATTAAGGTTCAAAGTAGGGATATGCATCTTCCTGGAGAACGATTTAGTCCAGTCGATCGGGAGGATATTCCCGAAGTTTCCTGTGATTGTCCACCACATTCTGGAAAAAAAGAAACACAATATAAGGATCAAAATGAAAAGCAGCTTCCAATCAAATTTCATTTCAAGGAATTCGAATACCTAACTATCCTCCGGGTACTTCGTACAAACTAAACTTCGTATAAATCGTCAAATCCCGTCTAGTGTACATTCCATGTCCCATATACCAGTTTATTGGAACTCCATTTAAGTTAGTACAAATACGATGATAATATCTAAAGCCAGCATGATTTATGAAATAGTTTGGGTGCTCGTGCACGTAGGAGATTAAAAAGGCCTCTGGATACAAAGTTCCCTGGAATTAGTTACGCTTATAAACTATCAAAGATTACAACACGTACTACAATTTTATTAAGCGATACAGCGTTTATAGCCCTCGCTTCATTACTGTAAGATGGGATGGATCTCGTGTGAAGGTTATCTGTCTTTGTTACCACCAAGTTACATAAAACTCCAATTTTGTGAAGAATTTTTCACGCTAATGAGGTGTCAAAACGCGAATTTCTCGGAAACACAACTTAAAACGTCTTAGAGGTTATCATTATAATATTAAATAGGTACACAGTCTTATCTTAAGAATGGTCACTCAGTCAACAAAGTAGACACGATGCACTTTGCACTCTAAATAAAGATAAGGAAGGTCCTTGTTACTTATCTACTAAAGGTCACAAACTTGAATTCGTGAACCTATAGTTAATTCACCGACATCCTGACTTCCCGACGGCGACGCTGGGAAGAGCTCAATTGCGTCAGTTCCCAATTATTCGCCAGCAAGGTCGTTGTACACGCAGAGAACCGAGGTTTTATCATTTACAGCTTTGGTTTTATAGTACGATTTCTTTAGACAGAACCCAATTTGTAATCACGATTCTCTTTGATCGTTTTCTTGATTGAACAATTTTGGAGACTTGAAAGCTGCACGTTAATTTGTTTGTACGAATGATTGTGGTTTAGATTTTGAATGCGATCAGTTATTTTGGGAGTAATTGAATCGTAGTGAAGTGTCTGTTTCGGTGAACAATCAAAGAGTTCGATCAAGAGTGGTAGCGACGTTATAAAACAAAGTTAATTTTCTAACAGCCAGTATTCAGGTGCATGTTATTACAAGTAGCTCATTAATACTAATTCTCCTGGTTTTTACTCTTCTTTATTTCGTGTTGCAGTGGAAATATAGAGGATGATACATGTATGGATCACCTAGTCGCGCCCGTGAGTCAGCCGGAGGCATAAATTGGTGCTAATTTGAGATCTCGTGGCACGCCACCGCTCAATTGAGGAATGTGTCACTTCATATTACGTATAAGTACTGCATCTGATCAGGACTTAGTACGTTTGCATGACGTTCCAGTGAATAATGGCATTAATGCTTCCGAACAGCATCAGGGGTCTATGCACAATTTGAAGGGAATTCTCGTAGAAAAAAAGAAAAAGATGCCACGAACAATTTGAAGACCGAATCTAAAGAGCTGGTTTGGAAAAAAAATCGAAACGCCTGGCTTAAACAAACCCAAGTTCATTAAAATACCCACTAATAAAGAACTTTTGAACAAAATCTTCTAGCAACGCACTAACAAATGCCATTTTCAAATAAACAATGCCTTTCAACACCCAGTGAGTAAGTATAATAAAACCACCTAGAAAGAACTAGATGCTATTCTCGGTTTCACAGCAGATGTAGCTACGAGTAGAGCACCTAAATGTGACCTAGAAAACATACAGGGGGATCTTTGAAGTTATTTTAGATCTAGAAAGAAGTAGGCAATTTATGTGACTTCAATGTGTGCACAGTTTGAGCAGGTAAACTAGTTCTAGTCATCGTACACATACCTACTTATATAGATTCGTTGAGTAGCTGAATAAGGGTAAATAGAAATTAATGATAGTCAAACGTGACGAACATGATCTTCAGTAACAACAAAATAAAAATTCAAGGTAGCCATTGTAGCCAAAAACTTAGCAACTGTTTTTGATGTGGCAAGATAAAGCTGTTACTTAAGATGTTTTATTTGGTTATCTACACCTAGCCTAGATTGACATATGTGTATGACATGCGACCTCTCTTTGTTAAGATTAAGTACATCATGATATGGTGCAAAACAACTTTTGGGTAGGCTTAGGACCTTTTTTAGCGAGATAATATTATTTGGTTCAACATTTTATGAAGTCTATAAAGCTTTCTGATACTGTGGCCGAGTGTGATTTATCTTATCAATTTTATATGTTGTGTATGTTCTCATCTCATCTATAACCTTATCTCGCACGAAAAAAAGTTGTAGCAGCACATGCGTATACAGAAAAGTAACGGGAACATTTCTTTTTGTCTCTCGGAATACTATTTCTATTACGTCAGCAGCTGGGATATCATTTTTTGCTTCATCCAGCTTATATGCGGAGGCGTATTTAGTTAAAACGATACCATTAATGTCGATAGCATAAGGTCTGTTGCGGTCGTTAGCATTGCGTCAGTCTATCACACCATATGGCCATCTGCGTTGATTGAAACGACACCCAACGATGACATTTTGCATGTTTGTCACTTTATCATCACGTGTTAGCAACACATTCTTTTGGTTAACTTCGGAATGACATTTCCAGTTATTTGAATAGATTACAGCAATGTTTAAGTGCAGACAAAACATTTGTAATGTAAATATTTAGTCTGTAAGTGCAATCGTTGGTTTGGGACGAGATGTTTCATCTTTCGTCTTTATTGTCTCAATGGCGAAGGGATTATTCGAAGCTTATTGTTTATTTATTATCTTTGAACATGAAAGATGGATTTAATGATTTTAAAATGGCCAGTGGGAATATAAATTACAAATTCAATTTCGATTATTCCAGATTATTCTTTTGATAATATTTGAGAGATTATTTTATAGGCTTGTCTGTCTTATTTTCATAAATCACTTTTCTATTAGTTTACAATTACCGTCTGCATGGAAACAAATGCGTTGATTTGACTGGATGTGGTTTGTGAACAGTTTAACTTGCTAACATTTTTTTCTCTTAAGGGTAGTCTGAACTACTGCTACTGTGGACCTTTTTACAGCTAATAATATAGTATAGTAATTAATAAAATTGTTATTGTAGAAACCACATTATGTGATGCTATACTGTTATTGTCTTCGGTTTGGAATGACTAACAATCCATTGAGTATTTTTCCTTTCTTGGCGAACGCAATGAAATATGGGTAAGCCCGACGATACTGACTCATAGCCTACTTGCTCTAGCGTAGGCGCACGCGTGTGACAATATAGGTCTTACAATCCGCCAAAAAAGTCTACCATGCGTGTGAGGTCGCTAAACGTGATCAAAAATGGCCGGTCCACTGGCTCCAACGGTTTCACAATCGCTCTTATAAGGTGTGTACCGTTAAGTCGTGTTTACCTTTCATATTAGCAAATATGATTTGAATACGACTCCGCTGTTGCATGTAGCCATTACATGCTTTGTTGACTGTGATATTATCTGCACTTTATTTTACTGCGATGAAAAGGAAAAGATAGCTTGGCACGACTTACGTGCTATGTTACAAGTTGCGTTGCGTTCTTTATTGTTATTACATTTTTTGTGTAAAGCGTTTATCGTCTTCTGATATTTTATATCTCTATAGAGTTAGAGATCTACTGTATTTTTTTCTATTGCATCAGTAGTGGTATTGACTGATTCTTTCGTTTCTAATTCATTTGTTTTTTAATGAAGTTCATCACAAATCCCAATGGTAATCTTAGAAGGAACGGTACCTTCCTACTATTACATAAGATTGCCAAACATATACGGCTAAAGGAATCATAAACGGACCATAAAGCTTGCTATATCAAGCGTTATAGTTAGTTAAAGACTTCATAGCCATTACATTCACACGTCATTCCCACAAGGACGATTCAATTGAATTTCATTGGTTTCATAACATAAGGTATAAAACATTGTTCAATGACCCGTACAAAAAAAGGTCTATTAATTTACATCAGTTCAATTCTAAAATCTAGTCAAGTCATGGAAGAATACGGCAACTGTGATTGTTCCTCATTTAGTTCGTTGGAAGTCATCGGGTAGCATTGGAGAAACTGATATGTCATCGGGAATTGAGGCTCTCAATTTGCATCATTTTATTTATGAATAAATTGAACATGATCGACGGCGGTGTCTGACGATGACGCTCTCTGTTGCGCATCGAGTTTCTCTCCATAAATTATTTGCGTCCAATCATGAAAATTAGACCCAGATTTAGGTGATGTCACGACGAAAACATAACTGCTATATATTTTGACGCCATAATTAAAGGACACAAACACCTAAACAGAATTAAACACTTATTTTGCAAATAGGGTAAGTTTTCCTTTTAAAACCAGTATTTAATAACTAAAAAGCTTATCAAGCTGGTAATCACAGCGTAGGCTGAATCAAACATGACCTCAAAACCATAAAAGGCTAGCCTAGGTAAGGCAGTAAAAAAATGGCGACCATAGTAATTTACGATGTGAATAAAAACAACAATAGAAGCATTTGAAACTGCGCTTTTAAATAAATTTTGGCTAACGACTGCTAATATGCAGGTTAACAGTAAATCTATACAACTGTATTTAGTTGATTAAAGAAATGCTATAATGACTGTGTGAAGTGTTATGTTTTGTTTCGGATTATGGGCAGAATGTGAGATTCGTGCAGAAGAAAGAACTTTTAGAAAGGTACCCGGTAAGAAACTTGGTGATTTTTTAATTAACATAACTTTATTAAGATAAGTATACTAAGTTCCACAAATGTGCAAGTCAAATTAATATAATTATTTTGCTTTGTATCCTGAAATATATTAATCAGTTCAAAATGATTTAGTTTTACGACTATTTATTAAATAATATTTCCTCCTTCCTTATTTTAATTTGTCACACAAAAAGTCCTGATTACCTATTACTCGTTACACAAACCTTTGGGGAAAATTGTTATATCCCATAAATATCCGTACTTATAACTTTGCCTATCTTTTTCTGAGTTGGATAACATTCGGTAGGTTCACTATGACCACCACGAGATATTTTTTATCCCGGTATTACGTTCCCTTAGAATAGTTTTCGGACACCATTTGGACAAAGGCTCGGGCAAAACGTAAATAAGAAAAAATGAAACTTTTCAGTGAACTTAGCTCCTAATTAGGTACAGTTACACAAAATGCAGAGCCCTTCATTAAGTCAATCTTACGGTCAATGTCGGCACAATAATCACCCAGCCCTTCAAAGCCAAGCAACCAATTAATCGCCGTATCAATATAATAATATCGAGTTCTCAGAATCGGCTTTCTTATTTTACTGACCAATCGAGCGTGAATCCATGATTATGGTGTGTTGCGTATACGCACTAGTGACGATGACTGTGCCAAGAGACGCAGTGAATCTGAACTGTATTTTTAATTAATTATCTTTGTTTTAAAGATAATTTAGTGCAGGCAGCATGAATTAATTTATGTTGATAGGTTAATTACGAATATATCTTTAAAAATGAATTTTCTTAACAACTTTACGGTTGAGCCTTCAAATCATCGGTTTGTGATAATTTTGCCCGTGACAAAGGACTGATTGAGTCACGGCTGTCTCACTCTTTCAAAGATATTACAAGTACTTACCTAATTTTCTTTGAAGCAACTAGTACACTAGTTCAAACAGACAACAATTTTCTTATTCCGGTACAAAAAATAACGTTATTTGGTATCATGTCACGCAATCCGTTCATATTCGTCGTAAATCAGCAAATATTTTTGGAATTTATTACACTTCCGTACAGCTAGAAAAAGGAGTGTAGTATTCGTACGGGTTCATCCAACCGAGTCAGCGATAGTACATACTAATTAAGTAAACACTTGCTCAAGGTTAGGCTCGATCATGAAAAATAAAAGAAATTAGCTCCTTGTCTAGTTGTCTACCTCATCTACACTTAATATTGTATGTGTGGCGTATCATTTGCATACATAAGCGAAACAGTGAAGGTGATTATGTCCAATGAATCAATAATAACTACTCGTGGGCTACATAAGCATCAGCTGATGTCATGTATTTTTAGCAGCTTCTTTGCTGGCTAATTATAGTTGGGTCAGTTTTAAACTTTTAAGAAAAACGTTCGCCAGCTATAAATATTCAGTAAAAAGACAAATTTTGATAATTCGTATGTATTAAATGCAATTTTGAGCAGAAACTTTTTTTCTAAGCTAACCTTTAAATTCAGAGCATTTATGAGAAACGAGGAATAAATGAAGCAAAAAATATTCCAGCTTGGGTTTGATCGCTCGCAGAACGCAGCTCGATGGTTCCAAGAAATCCTGCGCGACGGGATTTTGGTTCACGGATTCCTTACTGGCCAAGAAAGGGCAGTCGGCTAACACAAAGTGTTAACACAACGTACAATCTTACTTTTATTAGCTTTTGAGAATGTGGTTCTTGAGTATGGACTCAAAATTGGAATTTATAAATACAGTGATGGGAAGGTTTCCAATGAAAACTTTGTTTTTGGGAAACCAGGAGAGTATTTCAACGAGGTCAAATTAAATTAACTGATGAGACTTTTTGTACAGGTGATGGCTAGTTAAGTCGGCCGATATTTGTATTAAAACGGTTTTCAATACTAATATTTTCAATTACTTAGGTTTTCTTAGCACTTCTAGCGGCCGTTGACCCAGTAATCACCTGTAGTTAGTTGAAATGATCAACATATTGCAAGCTTTCAATTTTCTTTCGAGAAGCGTCACTAGCTATTTTATATTCACATTTAATTTTAGTTTTCAGAAGAATTCACATATTATTCAGCATCTATTACAAGGTATAATTTCAAAGAATTCAGAAATTATTCATTGTTTGACATTAATAACATTGTGACTACGTTGAAACGGCATTCGCAGTCATCCGGGGAGATAAGAGCGAATGAGGTTAAGTTCACTTCTCCATTCCACATACTGGAATACCGCATGTGTTTTATCACTAAAAAGTCATAGGTTCAAATTTTAATAATTTCTCGCATTTTTTATATGAAATAGGTATCAATTTAGCAAAACAATATGACACTATTGCTAGACTTTTAAAGACAGGTGGAGGTTTCACCAACAACTTTTTCTTCATGTATGTACGCCGATTACTAGACCGATAGACAAAACTCTTTTTTCATTTGGTAGAGGAAGCCCGTGCAACGATCCCCTAAAAATAGTATTGACTGTTTTCCTACTTGATAACGTAATTTATTTCGCATCTAAAGTAACTTTAGCACTATTCTGATCAAAGTCATCAAACTGTGAAACTTGCAGAGTCTTGACTTAATTTTCAAAACGGTAGATGAAAAGAAGAAATCAATTACTACAATATATATCTTCCTATTTATTCACTAGTCGTGCTCTCGTGTGAATCCACAGCTAGATTCAATAGAAAATGATTCTGAGTTTCTGATTGGACATGTTTGAGTGGCATTGAGGGCAGCTTGGACGTTGCTCGAAAGGTCAGCTTACAAGCTTCCAGTAATTGTGATGTATCGAATAGTAATCACGAGACGAAAGGCTCATTATAGAAACTTTCTTCAATCATTATTAGACAAATATTTAGTAAACATACTTATCATTTACAGAGAAATAATATATCAGTAGGTATTCATAGATAAACAATCGTCAATAAACAACTGAGAAGCGTATCTATAGTTCTATACCTTAGCTGACATTTTTTCTACTCCCACGTGCCATAAAATTGTCAATATAATTTACATCTTAGTCGAACAGAAATAGCTGCTTTCTTACAATGGCACTGTTGACATTATAGAGTAATAAATATTCCTTTGTCAACAGAAGCCTCCCTAGGGGCAATATTTCATTGTTAAATACCTTACTGACCTTTTGATGGCGCAACCTATAACCTTTCTAATTATTTTACGAAAAAGTTTGTACACAGTGTATTTTATGGGTTCTCTGGTAACATTTTATGTTAGGCTAATGGCACCTAAGTATTTTTATTCCGTTACTTTTCCAAATAAGTAAATAAGCAAGTAATATTTTTTACCACAGGCCAGGATGTATACCTATGTATGTAGAAACCACGAACTATTCTCAGAACCTGCTGCCCCGATTGTGATTGAGTTGTCACTTTCAGAGTAGTAAGTGTCAGCTACCACTCACTCCACTCAGTGTCAAGTTACAAAAACAAATTCTATAAAAGAGTTCAGGCTTGTACCGTTTCAAACATCTGCTTCATAGACCAACCTACTTACATCTATTCAAAGTTCAGAAACAAAAGAAGAGTGCCATGACATCGTAATCGTACGCTTTTTAGACCACCTCACGAAGCCTCACATGACAATTATTTCACGATGTAAGGTTTAATGATGTATAAGGAGTTTATGACAAATTACTATATTTAGGTGCTGGTTGAAGCCGTCAGTCGGCGACGCCGGCGCCGAACCTACTCTTCAATTATACAATTAAGTGTCAATGGGAGAGCGTTAATCTTATTGCGTTTAGCTCCAAATTGATGGGGCGTTAGTGAACTTTCTTGGTAGAGCATTATTAGATTAGATTTATATATGCATTTCACAACGAAATGTTAAATAGCTCTAGCAATGCCAAGTCTTCATATAGGAAACTATTACTGTTGGAAAGAAAAAAAACAAAGAGGTTTTGTTCAGAAACTTCCTTTTCTCCTTCCTATAGATTTTCCAGGGCTACTAATAAACAAAATACCTATGAGACCCCATGAGTCAGACCAATAACGGCAGGTCTGTATTTCTAGTCTTAACAAAGGAACAATAGAAGCAAGTAAGGTGTGTTCCCTTTAGCGTGTTTACAAGTTTTAGTGCTAATAAACCTGCGGTATGGTCTCGACTCTCGGTTACTAAACGACCACCCTGACCATGGGTGTCATAAAAGGCGGCTTTTGAATTATTTTGGGAGGAAACTACTACTAACCGAGGTGCTAATACATGAACAACACACGAAAAAAGTAGATGAAGGTAGTCGAAAGAAACTGTTGTATCCAGAAAACAAAAGAGCATCTCCCTCTTTTCGCGTTCCCTTTTCGAATGATAGAGACCCCAATCAGAAACCCAACATAAATAGGCAAAAGCAAAAACCGCAACAGCCTATTCTAGAGTTGCACGGCGAAGGCTACACACCGAATATGGAGTACGATGCGATATCGATCCGTGTCCCAGCGACCGCAGCCCGTTCACCCCACTAACCCCGACGGATGGGCGCCGAACAGGGTTGCCATTTTGTGATAAATCGTTGCTGCAGTTTAGCTAGGTCAGTGGTTACGTTGTACTTGTATTAGCTATTGGCATAGTATGTTCATCTGTTTAATGCATATATTTTGTTTTGTTTGGTGTTTAGTTTTGTCGTTCTTGGCTAAAACAGAGATGAACCAAAGGACCACGAAAATCAACCAGTTGGACAGGCAAAGCAATTTTTATACCTGCTTTTTCCAGGATAGAACACAGCGATTCGATCAATACGGAATACAAAACGAACGCCGGGAATGGCGAAGTAGGGCAACTTGTTTCGTTTCGACTTACAATTCCATGAACTCGAAAAAATAAAACAAAAGATATAATCACAACAGACAAAAGCACCTACGGCACGAGAACAGTGAATTTTGATGAAGACCCGCCTTGCTTTACGACTACAGTCGGATATGAGGTTTCAGGTTTTATTGTGTTTATATTTTGGGTCAAGTATATCCCCCTGTAAGGTAAAAAATCCGGACGCCTACTGCCAGAGAAGGTTGATGCCCTGATATGGCAATTTTTTTCGAGATTATAGTGTCAGACCAATTATGTTGTAAAAATAATAGAGGAAGCGAAGAAGACACACACAGATATATGTAAGTGACGAAGTTTATGTTGTCTATTAGTGAAATAATCGAATAACTGTGTGCAGCCAAGACGCGATCCGGTCCAGAGATTTAATCGAGATAATCTTAATAACACCATTGGCGATCAACAGCGAGAGATACTTATCTAATCTCCACGTTTTATCATGACTCTTAAAAATAGTTTAGAAATAACAGTACTTTATGATACTAATTGGGTAGCAGTTATGCACTTTTGTAACTTTTCATCGTAAAATTGGTGTCAACGTAATAAAAAACAGAGTGGCATAATGGCGGCTCGGGAACGACGAGATTTAAATATAGAATTTTATATCAGTACCGCCACGAGTCCACTCGAGTATTTTTTTAATTTTGCTTGGCGATGTCACTAACCGAGAAGTGTGAATGGGGCCGACGCGAATAGAAGCTCCCTGGTGGTATGCAATATTTGTATCCGCAGATGATATAAAAATACCAGAATTTCTTTAAACTATCTTACAAAGTAGCGAATAGACTTCTTCGAATTGCGTTAGTCTGGTTGTTTTAGCAATAAAATTGGGAGCGTGCGTCTCTGTAAACGTCATTTTGAACGCCATAAAAACGTACCTTGTGCTAGAAAAAAAGACTTCGAAGTAATAATTTACGGTTCACTAGCTGGTTAGACAGTGTATTGGTTCCAAAAATAGAGGCCAATGTTTACTTTTTTTTGTGGAGAGCAGGTGCGAGGTACTATGGATCCAGAGGGAGCAGGTAGTGGCCAGACTAACCTATTGCCCACTTCCTACATAAAAAAGTTTAAAAATAAAACAGAGGCGTAACCTTAATGGATAGGTGTTAAAGTCACGGACGAAAAATATCGTATCGATTTTTAATTTTAGAAGAGTAATGTAAGAACGCGAACGGCTCCAAATGTTTAAAAAGCATGTTTGGAAACCCTTTTTTTGTACATGTAACATTAATTTATTAGGAACCATTATGTTGGGTAGTTTGATATAGGCGTCTTAGCTTGATTAATGATCGAGAGTTCTTTGGATATATTTTTAAGAACTTCGGATGAAAGTGTGAGGCTGATTTAATTGGATGATGCAGTGAAAATATCTACTTAACAAACACTATAGAGATTCAACGAAATGGGGCGAGCCATGGCTTTATACATTTTTTATTTAGTAGTAAGCTGTCTAATCCTTCCCGTTAATCAAATAAGAGAAGATGTAAGCTCACCAGATGTTCTCTTCCTAAATAAGATTTGATTTAAGTAGGAGAACTTTGAATCCTTACAAACGTTATAATAAGTGTCCCTTTTTATTAATGATCTGACAACGTTCCCATAATAATCTGTACTAAAGGTACACGACTATAGATTGTCTAGCCGCTGTCTAATTAGTATGCTTGTACGCTTTGGAAAGTGAGAGTGTCTGTAAGTTGGGAGCAGTTAGCGTGGGCACAACAACTTGTCCACTTAATGAGACAAGAGCAACGCATTAGCATATGGCCTTTGGTGCCTTACAAATCGACTAGCACGATACCGCCATCAAGTTACTTACGTTGAGTAATGTCCAAGTTGACGGCATAACGGTGGCTTTCATATATAGCATGACAAATGCGTAAGAGCACATTTCAACAGTAGACTTTCATTCGACTCAAGAGGATTGTAGATAGCTGGGAAGTTTCTAAAACCTTTTAGTTTATAGCGGCATCTTTTGAAGATAAGCAATAAAAACCTTTGTAAACTTGGTAGAAGATTTTGTAGCTTATGTAAATATGTAATCTCAGCACAGTTTCATTGTTTCTTCCATTGTCATCCTAGGCTTCCTTATGAATTTAACCGATATAACCTAGTGGTAGATGGTCCAATTTCAAGACATTACTTCTTCAGTAATTGTACAGAAGAGGAAGCATTGATGTTTGAACGAATAGCCTTAAGAAAATCCATTCAACTGACACTAATAAGTGAACGATGATCTCTGTACGTCTCAGCCCAAAATGAAATAGCGCAATGTTGGAAAAGAACATTGAGGAATTTCTTACTGCATCGATTAACCTTTCATACAAAAAAGGAATGATGAAGGTGTTTAGAGTGCAAATGACCACCTACATACAGATGATGCAGACTATGGGGAGGTAGCATAAGACCTGAGAATTTATTTAAATATCTACACTGCCTACATCAACATGGAAACTCAAATACACCACACTTCAACTCCTACGCAAGGTCGACAGTTTGTACACAAATCTATGTTAGATTTATACTTAACGACTCAGTTGTAGGTCAAACGGCTATTAAATGCTAAGAACGGATGTTGTACAAATATTTATTATGATTTCATTACCTAACAGTGTTGTAATATTGAAGGTGACAAATCAATCATCATTCGAGAAAAATAAATGACTACTACTGTAGACAGACACAGACACTAAGAGCACATGAATAAACACAATCAATAAGAGAAAATAACAGAATTGGCTGACCTGTATTAACATAAACGTTAATACAGGTCAGCCAATTCTGGATTTCGGAGGTCATTCCACCCCCAAAACAATCAATAGCCCAGCCCACTTAGTACACACGCCAAATGCGTAGGTACTTAGTGTAATTAACCCCCTTTTCCGCCCTCGTCTAGACGCACCCAGCCACCCATTAGGTTCGCATTAGATTTTTGGTAGACCTCGTCAATATTTCCTCTGTCCTCTTCAAGCTAAAACGAAGTTATTGTTTCTACTATCTATAGGTACCGAAGGACAAACCCTAGTTACGTAAGTGGCCTGATTTGTATAATAATGTAGGTCGCCGACACGACGCCGGCGCAATACGGATGGTTAATGTGTGGAAGATTGCCATTAAGTGCAATTTGCTGCTGCATCGTCGACGTTGTATTTATTAGACCCAAATACGCTGTAAGGATATATCTCTACAATCATAAAGAATGGTCTAGATTTTTTGATTTAGTGCTTCTGGTATAGTTATTTATTGCTGAGTTCAATTCACGACAGGGTTTGTTTGCCTTATCGTTCATGCGGTTGACTCAACGGAGGGAAATTGTCGCTATTATGGTAATCGTATGCAGACCATTTGCCAAGTATTACGGTACTAAAACAGTTTCGTGTTGTTCCAAAACGTACCTTTCAGCTGATGTAACAAAATCTACAATAAATACGTCACAAAACCCTTTCATTTCCTTAGTCACGAAAACTAGAACAATTTACAGCACTTGCATGTGCTTCTTTATTACAAAATTATGCATTCGTAGGTTTTCTAGTCGCACGT
Organism: Xestia c-nigrum; assembly: GCA_916618015.1. Taxonomy (NCBI): domain Eukaryota; kingdom Metazoa; phylum Arthropoda; class Insecta; order Lepidoptera; family Noctuidae; genus Xestia; species Xestia c-nigrum. The sequence goes on from OU745264.1 coordinate 6,840,014, forward strand.
CAAATATTACAAAACACAGTCCCTCTGAAGACTAATCTTAGATATTGGCTATATGTTTATTGGCGCTTCAGTTCGGTTGGATAATAAAACCTGTAGTAATTCCTAACAAAGTAGGTATAAATTAGTTTGATTAAAAGCAAGGAACATAAATGAAATAGGATCGATACGTCTGAAGGACGGCCTAGTACCTACGGCTGAAAGAACTCGTAAATGTGGCACTGAACATTTTATTGTCAATAGCTTTACTGCTTAACTACCGACCTCTTTGTTGCCACAAAGTTTCCAAAACATACAGTCGTAAATTACAAAATGAAGTTTGAAGTCAAAGCAGCCTTTCTTACTTCTTTCAAAGCAGATGATTCCAGTCATATTGTACTAAACATAAACAGCTAACAGGCATCAATAAATTTGCAATTTCCAATAGTAATATAGGAAGTTCTTCAGAAGTCAGAACAATGCAATGGCATAATTTAACGCCTCGTCTATTTCATAAAGTTTACATTCATAGTAAAGGAAAATAAAGGTTCTATTGGATAATTTTAATAGCTAGTCATTAAATATTACTGAGATGACACGATTCCACTGTAGTATCCTCTATAAAACACAATCACAAAGTTTAATACAATTGATGAAAACCAAATAAACGAATATAACTTTAGTGTGGCTTTGTTTATAATGAGGTTGCAATGTATCAATGGACTATTGATTGACATTCATAGTTCCGTCGAGTCGGTGGAACATCGATCGTGCATTTAAATATGCGTGCGTGTGCGCCGTGTTTCTTTTATCTGCGTTATGGACGATATCGAGTGTGTAGGAGTACCGCCCTTGGCGCGCCTCATATTTGTTATTCATTAGAACATTTTGAAATCTTATCTATAAACATTCACTAACAAATTACTTGTTTACTTTATCAGATAGTTACCTTAAACCTTCTGTTGCAGTACCTTCTCTTGGATAGTGTTTTTTCGTACCTTCTTACATAAAACAGTTACAAACAAAAAACATTTTTGTTTTGCTGGAATCATTTTTCAGATGTCGTCATAAATATTATAAGTTCCATTTATTACCTTATTTCCGTCAACGGAAACCTAGGTAACTTAATAATTGATGAAACCTGGTTACTTAGATGTTTAATGCATAAAGTCACGACAGCCATATTGAGACAAGAACTATTTGCTTTAAAACTGCAGTATTCATTAACATTTTGTTGCTTTAGCAAAATATATCGTTATCGCTTAGCGAACAAAGGAAATGGAACTAGAAATACAGGCGTTTATCGGTAAGGTGATGAGTGCATCGACCTCGCTAATATTCTTTTATCTTATTGTTAGACATAGGTAGATAATTGCGACAGTTTATGCAGAACTATGTAAAAAGATGCGCGTGGGAATGATTTTGCTGATTACGTAATCAGTCTACCTACCTACACTCATATTTTTTGCTACATCGCTCCACGTCAACACTATCCACAGTTGCATTTTAATTTCGTGAGAAATAACAAAATGAATAGTTGTGTTTTGATTTTATGTTAAATTTTGAAAGCAAGCTGAACTTTTCAGAGGATGATAAGGAATGTTATTTCACTATCGTTTCAGAGAATTTATGATAAGTTTGTCTCGTCTCTATAATGATTTCTATTTCTGTATCGTTTATGTAATGAAAACTGATTCCCCCAGTTTGAGAAGGCAAAATCTTGGAAGAATGAATTGAAGTCGTCCTATTATGGAGTACAACAATAAGCTGTTCCGCACTGATAATGCCATCGTAATTGTTTTTGTTATAAACGAACAGGAAATAGTTACAATAAACAATTCAGGCAAAAATCAATCTTTGTTTTACTTTCTCCATTATCCAATTCAGCCAAGTGACTTGAATCAAATGTGTTGTGCTTGTATACCTGCCAAGCTGAGGCAGATTTATTGACTGAATTGAAAGTAGTTTAATTGATAAAAACACTGTTTTATGTGACAACTACACTGTTCAATATCACGCACACAGGTCTAGATTTCGTCAAATAAAAGACTTCAAAAGATAGTCCCAAATGAAATTGCTTTTCAGCTAAAAACTACGCGAAAGGTTTTGTAAATTGAATCTGTCTTTTTGTTTCTATCTTGCAGAATAAGCTGGGGCGAAAAATAAAAGACAATAGATACCGTCTTCGCTAGAGCACGTATTGTCTCTAAAACCAAGATCTCGACTGAAGGGTCGTCTAAAGAAAGCACTAAAAAAAGAATTCTAAAGCAAGTCTGCTTCCCTTCAAGTATTATATGATAAAATTCTTCTTGACTTTGCACATGCTACTAGCGATTCTCGCAATGTGCTAGGCATCCGTATAAAAAATATAAACATCATCATGTATTTACCGATATGTTAACTACTTCATTGGAAACAAACTTAAATTAACTGGAGTGAGGCGTAAAGGCGAATGTCCGGAATACTGATTATTTTCCTGCGTTTGATCTTCAGAGATCGCAGATTGTATATTCGATTTGTGCAGTTTGGTTCCTGGATACGAAGATCAACTATTTCCGTTTGGTTTCCCTCAGTGTTATCGTTTCCATTGAACTGTAACTTTCTATTTCGAATCTATCTGTGGTCTTAATTGATTTAGTACAGACTTTAGTACAATCTGCAGTTTTCAGACAAGTCTTATTTTATTGTTTTTATTAGGTTTATTCTGCGTCAGTGACTTTTAGGTTCTGTTACATTTTCATCACCGTTTATCAGAACCATGACTTGACTAATCAATTCACATTCATATTAAAAGCATTGTAGTAAACATAGTACGAAGTCATGTGAGTTCCAATCAGTGCGTATGACGGCAGACTTGGGCACTTCAGAGGCTTCTCCAAGGCACGTGATCAGCAGCAGGTTTAGCTACAGTGTGCTACGCGCTTTCACTCTATGGGATTTATTATTAATGTAAGTATTGTGTCAGAGAGTTAGACAATACTGTCCTAGATTTCTGATCCCTAAACGCGCATCGAATTGAACTATTACAATGGACGGAGAAAAGTGATGGTCTTATTACGAAAGAATATCATCGTCAATCAAACTACTATTACCATTATAAAATAGTCATTAGTGAAGACGTACGATGAGTTGCTCCACCGGCACCGCTCCACAATAATAAACGGCCATTCCAAACCAGAAATCTTCACTTACGTAACGAAACGATTATGTTTTTTATATAAATCTTATTAAGTACTTTATTTCCTTCGTATCCGACGATGTAAATATGACAGGAGGAAATTGCAACACAATTTTTCTTTCAGTTGACACAGAATACACCAATTGCTTTTTCAAAAATACTTATGAAAGTATTGCGTCGGTAACACGTGTTGTATAAATAACCCGTTCCTGATCTTATCGATCGTTACATAAATATTGAACACTGTTTTAAACAATATTGCAAGTGTTGCAATTTATATGGGTAGTTAACAATATGTAGCTAGGTAACACCTAACTGTTTTATCTTGATTTCTTGTATGTAATAGTCGGTATATGGGTAGTGTTAGCGCCAGGATTCGCGCCGGTCAAACCGGTCGTCGTCCGCCGTCGGAGAATGTACTACAATCCAGTTCGAGCGACTCGACCTGACTTTCTTTAGCTCCTAATACAGCTTACTTTAAATCTTAACCTTTTTCAACACCATAAATGTTCAATTTGTCTGGCACATCAACCGCTAACACGTTGGAAGCACGAAAATATCCTTAGTAGTCGTAAGGTATTCAAATTATGTATCCAAAGGAACTTCGGTGGTTATAATAGTCTCAACGTTCGTTGACGTACGAAATTCGTTACTACTACGGATAGTTCGATACGATTTAAATTGAAATGATTCTTCGTGTTCAGGAGCATTATGGAATTTAGGACTGCTGGTGTTTTGGTTAGTCTGACGTCATCTTCCGCTTTTTTAGACATTCAGTCTTAGACGTTTTACCCTTAAACAGGTGGTTTTACTGTGTCAGTGATTTGATTATATTCTGTAAATTTTATAGCAAGACTATCAGTCTAATTTTATTTAGAAATTAATGATGATACATTCTAGCACTATTATCATACTCTGTTTCCAAAAGCATTCAATTTCATGTTAGTAGTTCACTTTCGTACATTGTACACATAAATACTGCAAATACTGCATATTTTTCCTTTGTTATGATTCCATGCTGTGCACGTCAATTAAAAATAGCGTGTACTGACATTGGTATTGATCGCGCCGCAAGGAAATTCCAGACTATTTTAGGGAAGACGTGATTAGCGTGCCCAGTTTTAGTGCGGCGAGCTTGCTGCTATGTCCAAAATGTGGTTTTATTTTACACGTAAGTACCTAAGTATATACGTTTACTAGCCACAACTACCTCACGCGACACTGATTTATCCTCAAAGCCGTGAGTGCGACAGAAACGGCTTACACTGCCCTGCTGTTTCAAAAGCACCTTTATCTTTACAAGTCATATGAGGATATGAAGTCTCGAGTAGTTTGGTACTGCGAGAGTAAAAGGGATGGACATCTATGCGTGACCGTTCTTACGAACCGAGGATGAAGCGGGCTGTCGCGATACATAAATCGATATGCGACTCAAATCGTACCTTTAAGTCATGTATGAAATAAGTTACACTCGGAGTTTAACAGCTGAACAGCAATAAATCACCTTTCTTTGAAGATTATATGGACGTCTTTGTGTGTCTGTAACCTATAGGATGTATGTTTGGTTAGGAGCATGCGTACAACGCGGGTCTCAAGGAGAACGGATGGAATCGAGGAGGGGGAGTCAAGAGGTCCGGATGGAGCGACGACAGAGACCGTCCTTGAAAGAGTTTGTTTTGGCAAGGTTACGTATGTCTGGCAAATTGTATAAACGTGTTTAGTTTTTATCTAATCTCCTTTATTTGTCATCTCTTCGCAACAAAACCCATATTTTTGCTTACTTGCTAAATGCGCAATGGATTTGCTGTTTTAGCTTACATTCAAAATACTGCAAAATTCATTACGCAGGTTTCATTCCCCAAACTGATTACTCACTGGTATGGTGGATAATGAGTTACAGTTTTAGTCATACACGCAGTCATACAAACAATCCCGGGCCGGATGACGTAAATCTCGCGAAAATAATCTTAAGGCGAGGGCTGTATTTATAAACATCGTTCAATAGTGTGAAGTAATACACCGCAATGGAAAAGAACCATTCCGAATTGAAGGGATTTAAAAACACAGTTGGGTTTCTTGAATAAACATTTTTTATGGTTATTTCTTAACACAGGCGAGAATCAATGTTACTGAAAGCACCTTGACTAGTAAAGATTTACCTAGTGAATAGTAACACAGTTTTGACTTTTCAAAAATGGTTTTGTTAGGCTATTCCTTTTTTTATTTACTTTGAATAAAGTTGTCGTGATTGTGGTAAGGCACAACAGCTTCTTGTAACAGTACTAATGCGATATTGTAACGGTGGATGGGGACCGGTAGAGTTATAATGGGAATTGTGCAAAAACTATCGCGTATGTGGGATGTATCTTTGTAATCATCATCAATCAGCTTGCTGGAAACTTTACTGTACCTAAGTGTAAAGCCTGATCTTGCAGACTCCATAAATACATTTTATTGCGGAAACTTAACTGCGATTACACAATAATTTGCAGCAGTCAGTTGTTTTCGGGAAAACTGTTCTTTACCACGAGCAGTTTTGATTTACCTTTTCGACTGTAATTGTTGGTCCAAATTCTCTAAGAGCTTTTATTGTGATAATTTGCGGGTAGGCAAAAATATTCTTACTCCACTACTACGTGAATTCACCTCAAAACAACAACGTGGGCCGTGTGAGTGTGTGCAGACAGTAGTACCTATAATCTATTTTAAATTGATGGAAGGTCAGCGTATTGAAATGAACACCGCTACGATGTGCACATTGTGTTAATTTAGAGACGAGCTGCAACGGACATGACGCTGACACCTAAAATACTGTGGTAATTATTCAAAAAAGACTTTTGTGACAGTTAAAAAGAAAGTGATAGGTACAGAAAGGAGAAATAAATGAACTCTACAGTATTACACCACCGCTTCAAGAATAGGAGAATGTAAAATAACTGTCTGTCATTCTGTTATATTTTAACAATAAAAATGCAGATACTATCGTTATGCAATTTGGCAGATACCTGAGAGATGGAGATGGTCACAATATGCTACCATCCCAGATCGCAAATAAAGTCAGGGGCAACAGCTAATCAACCATAAGTTTCAGGTGTTTTTGAGCAAGAAAATTGGTAACATTTTGGTTGGAAACTTTCAGGTATTAAAGTCAGCAAGACTCATCAGCAATTCCATATTTATACAACCTTAGCTTCTGCACTTGTATCGAATTTATAAATAGCCGTGCACCAATCAAAGCTGCACGAAAAGCCATATTGTAAGGTGTTGTATCGCGTTGGCGAATTCAAGGAAACAGCGACATATGGCCTGCCTGGGATGCGTCACGCAGCGAAACTCTACTCTGCCCGATAATATAATAAAGTTTATACATACATAGGTGTACTGTGTATAGCACAGTATGTATCTGTGCAAATGACTGGAAGACATTACGTCATATCGCATACAATAAATGTATTAAAACGTAGGCAGGCACTTCACGAGGAATCGAGGATACAGTTATTGAATACGCAATATAAGGAAAATGAAGAGTTGTGTCGTATTTATTAAAATATATTTTAAGACTGTAATTAGCAACGATTTGGTATAATAGGTATACATTGTGCATTCTGCACAAGGTTTAACTCACATAATGGCGAAAAATGATTTATTCCTTATAAAAACTTTTTTGTTTTTCTTTCCGTTTAAAAGGACATTTAAGCAATCAATATAAATAAACTGAAATAAGGTAGATAGCACTGAAACGAATTCTTATTCCTAAATGAGCTGCGACTTTATGAGGCACTTGATTTTATAATAAGACATATTAAATGTTTTTTTTTTTAAATACTCGCTCAACAATGACAAACTAGCATCTGCTTTTAATATTCTATTAATCAGTTGATGATTGTATGTGACACACATCCACTATGTTTTTTTCGTTATCTATTTCAAGTAATGTTTTTTATTTAATATCATTTCCTCTAACCTACAAACAAATGGTACCTACCACACTATACAATTCTTATCTTATTACTATCATAAATGCAACAGTTTGTGAGGATGGATGTTTGTTATTCTTTCACACAAAATCGTTGGTTGGACTCGGCTGTCATTTGTCATCTTTGGCAGTCGTTACAGGTAGTCAGTGGCCCAAAAAGTCGGACAACTAGTCTTGCCAAGGGGTATATAGTCTAACCCAGTACTAAAATGGGTTGCTGAGGTCAGATAGGCAGTCGCTCCATGGCCTCCATGTAAAATACTGATATTCAGCTGCATCCGGTTATTCTGGAAGCAGACCTCAACATAGCTGGGAAAAGGGCTAGACAAGAATAGGAACTGGCATTGGAAATATGTTTTGTGTTAACATATATTATTATGATAATTTTTAACCCGGTATACGATTCCGTCGAATAAATAAATATTATCTAAGGACTATACGTGGGCAAAACTGCGGGCATAAGCTAGTTGCATAAACATTGATGATCCTCACAGGCTAATAAAGTCAACAATTTACCGAACAAATGAATCCATAGTATTTGCATTGTTACCACGAACCCATCCATTAACAAGTGGCTAACTAGGGGATTGTATTCAAAATCACTACGCTGAAAGCTATGGTCGTTGCACCTGGTTTACTCGACCATGTAATTGGTGCGGCCTACGCCTGCCAGTGTTTTTGTGGCTGTATTACTTGCTAATGAAGCCATTGTCAGGGATATCGACGAGTATTCAGATAAGAGAACCATTTAAACTGTATCCTGTTACATTTTTCATCGCCATAGCTTCAGCAGATGATCAAGTCGTTTCAAGTATAAACAAAACCATGAAGTTTAAAAAAAAACCGTTCTTACCATATGATCTGAATCTGTGTCGAATAACAATAACTTTATTAGGCCGTACTGGCTGCATATGCTCCAAAGACAACACTTCTTGACGTCATATAAAAGGATGACGTTAACCTTACAAGAGCATGTTTTAATTACTTACATAACATTATTACTTAACGAAAATGCCAGTAGAGAGACCAAGATACTTGCAACTTTGAAGGCAGATTTCTAAAGCATTTACTAGAGTTGCTCATCCATGCCATATTCACAAAGATGGAAGAACTTTGTTGTTCCCCCACGTAGATTTCCAATTAAGTAAGTAGTAGGTACATAAGCAACATAAAATTTCTAAAATCCATAAAAGACATCGCGGTGTGATTGTCGAAAGATAAAAACTTTACTCATCTCGTTAAAAGTAGATTACAGTCATAAATCGGTTTTATCCATACGAGAAATGGCCTAAGTTGATTTTACATCGGGCATGGAATTAAAATCGATAAATTAGAGGCAGACGGAATTTTCGAATAATAGGATAACGTTGCATCCAAATTAGATCAGCTTCAAAGACTGGAAGAAACGATTAATATTCAAAGTTAATGTCCACTCTTACGAAGAATCATTTGTCTTCACAGATCGACATACGGGATTCTCAGCTTGTTTTGAACATGTGATTAATGGTACCTACACCAAGTGTTTTATACTGGTAGATTAATGAAAACGACCTTAGAAGTTACTTATGAAATCACTCCGGGATGACGCTCACAAGATAATTTCCTAACACATGAATGATGGACACGGAATATGGCGCCAGCGTGGCTTTTAAATGTACCTTACTTCTTTTAAAACCATAAAAAACCACATAATAATAAAGAACTGGTTGACAATAAACGGGGTACCAATTAAAAATAATGTTCAAAAAACACACCGGCCCAAATAAAGCTTACATTTTATGGTGTTGTTGGTTGGGATTGGGAAACACGTGGGAACGCCTGGATTACCTGAAGTGTTAATAATTGAAACTGACTTCCTAATAAGAAGATTACATAGACGATTACATGCTTCATAACAGGATTTTGCTCTTACGCTGTGGATCAAAGAAATTGTAATGTCCATGGATTACGGACCCTTTTCTATTTGCGATTATAAAAGGAAGGGGCGCTTGGTCTATGTGGGTTGTTGCGAATTGCAGGTCATTGGCCCGATGCCCACATGTGTGGGTGCCCTGAGAAACTAGGCTTTATTTTATAGCCTTCTTTCATTTTTATTTTATTTCTTTAGCATGTTGCAAATCGATATTTTTACCCTCATGAAGTAAGTAGTATGACTGGAATGACAGTTCATTTGCAAAGTCAGTGACTTCATTAAAATTAGTTCAAGGTCCTTGGATAGTTAGAAATCAAGAATAAAAATAGGACTCTTCGAATTGTACAGGGATTGTTTTAATTACTTGGTTTCCAGATAATTGCAAGAAACTTAGAGACAGTTTATTGCCTAAGTTGCGCCAAAGTGTTGGCTATGCAAATAACAAGCGGTTTGCAGTAGACAGACTGTATGCTAATTCAATGTTTCCATCGCTATATCTAGGCCACATTTCCTCTGAGGAAGAGTAGATAAAGTGCAAATGGCGACGCATTTAGCAAATATTCACGAGTAACATTTTGCTCATTTTCGTTTGATTTGAATGAGGACAAGTTTCAAACATCTGGTATTCATTTTCTGTTTTTTACTCTTTTAGGTAGGTGGTACAGTAGTACTGTTGATATTATAACTGGGCGCCATTTTACGGACACCAAAACAAGATTGAATCATACTGTGTTCAAAATAAGGTTGAATCATTATGAAATCATTTAATAAACACACATGATTAAATCTTATTTTCAAAGCATATAGCTGATAAAACGCTATTATTTTTTAGAAAGCCGGCTTCGGGAAGGCCACTACAATTATCCACGCTTACGATTAAGATAGACACGCGAACTAAAGTTAGTTTGGAAACTGAGACAGGGTGCAACATACAGGTTGTGGTTATGAAACCATTTTCCTGCACGCAATTGTGCGTAAGGTCACAGGTTACTCACGCAATGCAGTAACAGTTGTAATGCGTAACTCATGTTATCGGGATACAATAGTAGGCAGTAAACTTTAATGTGTAAATTCCCTAGACAATTTCGTAATTTTGGAAGAAAACAGCGTAAATAAAATAGGTCTAATTTAAATAAGAAATACTTGTTTTTAATTGGTATTCAAAACGACTACGATGGGTTATCGAGACGGACGTGCGTCGTGTGCCACTGTCGATGTGAATGTTAAAGATTCGTCGTGAATAACAAGTATGACAGAATTTTAAACGGTTTCAATAATATTGGCTGCATTATTATGCGCGTGAGAGTTTATAGCGAATAAGAAAAGTGAAACGGTTGTAAATAAAGCCATATAACCACTAAAATGATTTTCATTGAGCTTCCAGTTTCCAGTCTCGACGTTTATTAACTACTCGCATACCCCTTGTGAGCATATAATCGAATTTCCTACCAATTTGTCAGTTACATAATATATTTATAAAACTTCGTGGTTTTTACAAAACAATGTTTATTTACTGAATATCATTTAGAAAAATGTTTCATCGATGATGTTCACTCAAGCGTAGCAAGAAAATTAATTTTAAACGATTTAATCGATTGAGACAGCATTATTTTCGGGGCTTGATACTGACAGTAGAACGGATCTCACAAGCATAGCAATGAATGACAATGACGCCAATCGTAAATCATAACGAAAAAATTTTGATGAGCTATTAGTCCAAAATATTGACCGCTATTCTTCAAGTTTGGACTGGTTGTTCGCTGACACATACGGGACTTCATATCAGGCTGTTTGTGTAAGTATGAGGTTCAAGGAATAGTAAGAAAACAAAGAAATGGGAAGCGTGATATTACGGATCTTCTTGGAGCGACTGGATGGCTGCATATCTGCATGACATAAAAACTATGACTTCGAAAAAGGATTACAGATATAGAATGAGGTCAAAAGATAACGACGAAGATTTTATAGACAATATAAAAATTAAACGTTGTGCACCTATAAGCTATATTCGAGTTCAATATTTTGCTACCATAAACAAGAGAAAAGAGCTTTGAGAGCTTTCAAATAAAAAGAACGTAGGTATATTATAAGTATTTTGCCAAAAGGAAGCACGACCTCATTTGAATAAACATGCCATATGTTGGATATTCTAAAGGGTATTGGACAAGGTGTTCGTTTGCCGTGTCCTAAACGCAAGGTGGGGTAGACATCTGCGGCCACTTGCGGTCGAATCAAAGACTACAATATATATAATGAGATAGACGGTACTCTCAACCGTATTTCCGTCATCATACAAGCAGCGCTCTCTATCCGTGGTGGTTAAAACAAAATCGAACAAAATAAATACAAAAAGTGTGTCGTGACCGAGGTTTGATCTTACGATCTGCAGCTCCTAAGTCATGGTAGTTCTCAACAGGCCACCCGTACTTTTGACAATCTGCCTAAAATAGCTGTTCTATTGCATGCTATGACAGTTGTCAGTTGGTGACAGATGGTTGATAGTGTAACCATGAATAAAATACGTTTCTTTCATTGATTGAGTTAATTCTTTTATTTTTTTATATTTACTTAGATTGGTGTAGATTAAATACATATGGTTTCTCAATCCAATTTATCAAAATTGTTATTTTAAATTAAATCTTATCACTGTTATAAAGTGGCAACCCAACCAGTAAATAATTTCATCCTCAGGGATAGCTGGCGCTAGTTTCCGTACAAAATTTTCGAGCAGGCTCCAATGTTCTAAGAGAGCACAGCATGGGTCGAATCACAGTAGAATCAATGCAAACAGCCAAACACCTGTCATGCGGACGCAAATTTTTTTGAATGTTCGGATTTCATAACAGGTGCGTTCATTTAGCATTATGGTAATATGATGTGAGGTTGTTGTTTGAGAAAAAAAAAGAGGGAACGTAGATAGACAGAAATCAGCATGCGGTTTGACTGAGCATAAAATCTCAGTATCCGTCCTAAACTACAAAAAATACTTTCTCATTATTATTTTTGAAACTTGCGTGGGTTTTAGACAAACAGCTGAAATCTAGTTTTGTTACCTTCTGTTTATCTTTATTGTCTTTAACTGAGTTTGGGCTGGTGTTGGTATGCAGTAATTCATCAAATAAAAATAAATTCCTATAAATAGTATTAATGACTTCGCGCTGAACTAAGAAGCTGTAAAGTATCGATTAACAATTGGGCACACCTCTTCAGAACAGTTTGCGAATTGTTCTCATTTAAACTTTACGTGTTTCTCGGCCTTCTGGCATTCAGGTCATCTGGATCGACTCCAAAAGATTTAGCTTGACACATGAGAAAAAGTAATGTTTACAAAACGACTTTTGTAACATACATCTGTAGAATTATTACAAACCGGTTGATTTACCTCGCGAATTCATCTTTTGATTTATATCTTGCAGCGTTATTTATACCAGCACCATTCTTTACACCTCCGTATGCGATAGAAAGAGAACATTGAAACGAACAATATGAAAAAAACGTAACAATGTAATGAATAATTTAATCACATCAGCTTCTCATAATGCTCAAAGGGAATACAGCGGACGACAACAAAAAGCTCTTTCATTTTCCCTATAAAACAATAGGCTTATGTGAGAGACTTTTACTATTATCTTCCGGCCAGAGTCATGAGAATAGATGCAGATGCTCGGGAAAATTTTCTGTTTGTGATTGATGTCTGAAAGATATGCATCGAATTTGAGGTTTGACTAATGCTGTAACTTGATAGGGGGACCAACTATAGAAACCCACTGGAGATAGGTACTTATTTAAACAAGCCTATGTACAAGTATGTTGATAGTATAGCCAATTTACTTGCTTAGCAATAAGGACGTTAATTAGAATCAGTAATGTAATTAGGGTTGGATTTAGCATAAATTCAATCTCGTTACAGTCGCGTGTTGTATTGTCTCCCATAAGTTTGGGTTGGAAACAAGAGGGCAGGGTGTGAGGCGGGGGTGCGATGCGTCATCGCGACAACTTCGGCACGCACCCTCTGCGCACCCTCGCCCCAAAACATTGATCGAACTCATCGCCACAAATGCCATGCGCAAAGCGCGCCCTTTTTGTTTATATTTTCTTTTATATTCATCTTACAATTTCAATATTTTTGTAGGTGCTTTTTAAGTACTGACAATGCGAATATTACTTAATTTAAAAAACATATTGGAATTTTTCAAAAATATTTGAAGCTGACGGCTTCACAGATGATATCATAGTACCTAATTACTCGCTCTAATTAACAGTTTATTAAGTGCTAATTGGTACTCACTGGCATTCGTTCATGATCTCCTCCTGGCTGCGAACCTGCACAGGAGCCAACTTCTCCACGCTCTCCTCATAGTTGCCGAAACACTTGGTGATCTTCTCATCAAAAGTGTTCACCAAATCTTCGAGCGAGCCGGAGAAAGTCTCCGTGAAATTGTCTCCTTCACCGTTTGGCATATTGTCCTGTTTGCACTTCACCGGTTTGGGTTCCTCGTTATCGTTTATTTTGTTGGAGTCAGTTTTCATTTTGACCATTTCACTTTTGATATTTTTAATGTTGTTGAGACGTATGTCGTTTCCGTTTATGGTTTTTTGCGGGTAGTCAGCAGTGGAGAGACAATCGTCCGCCTCCTCGATTTGCGCGAGAGGCGCTTCGAACTCGAGCTCGGCCATTCTGCCAGCCGCTTCTCGCATGACCGTACAACCACTCGCGTTGTTTGACGCGCGTACACTGAACGCCGCCGACCGCTTGCCGCTTGACGCTTCACGCTCGCCCGCGCCTTCCCTCGCGGCCGTCCGGCGATTCCGTACGGCAGCAAGAGCACCGTACGTAGGTCCTGTACGTTATCGTCGTGCAGGGTAGATAATATTATTATATGTTACGGCAAAATAAATGCCGATGATCACTCTTTTGCCAAAATACAATTCAAATTGGTAATGCATAAATCAGTATTGTTGATACAAAAGATAAATAACACAATTCATCAAAAAATCAGCTAGGTAAGTAAACTAAGCAAATACCAGCTAGAGTAGTATAGCGAGAATTATTAGGTAGGTACCTACTTATTATAATGTACCTACAAGCTACTAATTTGCTATTGATTGAAAATGGTCAAAGGTAAAGCCTGGAAAGCTAGCTTTTAGAATGCAATACAGTCAACTTACCAATTAGAATTCAAAGAAAATATCACACTAATTAATAATTCTACACAAGACACTGACGTCGCACATTTAATAAATGAGGCAAATGAGCAGGTGCTAAAAGTTCACTAATTAAACTCTGAATCTGCTGTTTTCATTATTTTGTTTTGATTTTCATCGTGTTTTGGACAAGCAAGATCAGAATTTACGCGCCATATTTGATGTGATGTTTGTCACATTAGTTACCAGATTAAAATAACATGCTCATTAAAATTATTTTTTTGCAGATCAAAATCTTAAACGTTTTCAAATAAATTCTATTGATTAAACAATTACAATGCTAACATGTATAATCCAAAATTTCATAATTATGATTAATTGTTATTCTTGGTTTAGAAACACCAAAACACTTTCTTTTAATTTTTCTTCGTGGCAATTACTCTTTTTCCAAACACGTCAAAAAATTGACTTGACAGCTGACATTTATTTATTTCTATCATCAGATTTAGGGGATTGGGTACAAAAATGGAAATTGTAAAATAATAACATGAACAAGTTTCAAAATACTAGATAAATTTATATCGTGCAAATCGACATGTTTTTCTTAAATCGAAATTTTGACATCAGAACTCTGAAGGCGTTGCTGAGGTGTTACAGGTAAAATATTTATTTCGAGATTCATTGTCATTGTGTTGTCTAAACCTAGTACAAAGCGTAATTAATTGTTTTCAGTTTAGCAAGAAAAAATCACTATGAAGTCCTCAATCTACGAAGAAATTGTTCTGACAAAGATATCAAGGAAGCGTTCATACAAATGAGCAAAGAGGTGAGTTACTTTTCTACTAAAAATTGTTGCTGTTTACATAAGAAAATATTAGGTCATTCGTCTTTCTAACATAAATTTTTACATAGTGTCAACACAAGCATCGATTACATTCATACTGTAATTTACAGCATTTGTTTTTTTTTTCGCTACAATAAATATATTGGTACTTCTTGTGAGAAATCATCTAATCTGACTTTGTGGCTATTTTCTTGGTATGCATTCAGATGGTTAATGTGTAAAAAGCAATTAAAATATGTACCTACCAACCTTTTTAATATTTTCCAGTACCATCCTGATAAAAACAAAGATGCAAAAGCACAGGACAGCTTTGTGCGGATTGTTGAAGCCTACAACGTACTAGGCAAACCAGGTAGCCGTGCAGAATATGACAATATGACAGAGATAGAAACTCACAGTCGAGCTGCATATGCAGCCGCAAACATGTACAGATCACATGTCCCTCACAAGTAAGTAGTACAAAGGTTATCTCTAATTAGTATGTTACAAGACTAACAAATAATTTATAAAGGAATAAATAGACCACTGCAGATAACCTGCCTCCTAATGTTTATTGACATCTTCCTTTTATTGGTCATTAACTTCCCCAATTCCACTTTGTTTACCTTCTTAAAATCAAAATCGAAAGATGTTTAAATTCACAGAGAGACAGTCCCTTTAAACCAACAACCTTTTAATAACTTCATAGTATTTTAGCTAGGGAGAAGTGGTGAAACCTAACTCCCCAGGCACATATCTTTCTGTGCCAGTAATCATGAGTCTGAATTAATTCTAACACTCAGCCTGAATTATTAATCATTCATCTTAAATGTCTAGCCCTTATTCATCTTTTCAAACTAACAATAAAAGTAGTGTATAATATGACTGGTTACATACAATTCTTTCAGAATCAGATCTTTATTTGGTATGAATGTAGGTACAGCTATAAGATGTTGTACAAAATTAATGAGATCGGCTACAGTCTACCTTCATCATCATCATCATCATTTCAGCCGAAAGATGTCCACTGCTTGACATAGGCCTCCCCCAAGTATTACCACATTGACCAGTCCCTTGCGACTCGCATCCAGTCTACCTTACAGCATGCAAATTGTTACATAAATTAAATAATTGGAATTGATGAAATCAACAAAAACAAAACAGAAATTAAAGTTTAGTTAATTAACAATGTAATCAGTTATAAGTGTTATGTGGTGCTTTTTTTAATCGAATTGCCACAACAGCCCTCTCTAGGTGCATGTAGTTGACTAAGGCCTCCATTGTCTCCATTTCTCTTTATCCCAAGCCACTCTCATCTAAGTACCACCTGGTACAACCCTTTATATTTGACTGCCCATCTTCTTGTCACTGTGTTTCTTATCACTTGATAAGAAAAGGAAGAGAGGTAAACCAATAAACCAGTGTGTATGATAATTTTTCCTCTCATACTATGTTCTGTCAATTTCCATTTCAGCATTCTTATATCTATCCGCTACCACTCCCAACTCTGTTCTCAAACTAGTGAAGGAAAACATTATGAGGAAACTGGCATGTTCTAGAACTAAAAAATCACACACACATCTACCAACCTGCACTGGGCCACAGAGAGGAGGCATATGTCCCAGCAGTGGGAATGTTATTGACTGATTATGCTTGTGCCATACCCGTAGCATCATCTTTTGGTCTTGTGTGTTTGTTTTTTTTTTACACTTTTAAAACTATTATTTTTGTTCTCCAGCTTACGTAATCACACTCAGTACAATTACTACTATGAAACTCAAGCTCCAAGGGGAAAAACCATGCATGAAACTACATCTGGGCAGAAGAAGCTCCCCAACTACGTGATCATAGCAATGTGTACGGGTGTTGCGTTATTTGGCATTATACTGCAAGTGTTTGTTATTAGGTAAGGTTATGTATTTCAGTATCTCTTCTGCTTTGACAGAATATATACTTATTTGCTAAATCTAAGGGTAATATTAATGTTAGTATGGTCAACCAAACCAATCAACTTAACATTTTTCAATGTAATTAACATGTTAAAATGTTAACCAAATAGCTTGGGTGACCGTGCATTAATTCTGCTTCGTTGGTCTAGTGGTCACAAGTGTGACTGCTGAGCATGAGGTCCTTGGTTTCGATCCCCAGGACAAGCAATGTGTTTTCCATCACAAATTTTTCAGTCGCAGCCACAGAGCTTTGGATTTGTGCCCGGTTGATTGCATTAGCATCTCATGGGGCCTCCTATTACATGGGACTTATAGATACACCTCTGCCTTCGGGGATTACAGCAGTGATTTTAAGTGTGTATATGTGCTGTAGTTGACCCTTAAATAAATAAAATAAATTAAACCTTTTGACCGCCACAGCATAAACACTTGCGCGTGCCCTCCACGCCAAGCCACAATGTCATCTACTATTTTGTCACATATTTGTGTCGTTTGGCGTACAGGCCACGCGCTTGCTTGTCACGTATATGTGACAATGGCGTCCAAAAGGTTAAAGATTCTGTAGCAAAATGACATCACTCTCAACATGGTGAAACTGAAATAGCAAAATCATTTTCAGGAATTTATATGTAGCTCAACGACGGCAAGCTCAAGAGAAAACTAAACGTCTTGCGGAAGAATTGGACAAGGTGCGGGCTGCCGCTCTCACAAATGGAAATGAGGTATCCTTATTTGTTTGTTTTATATTTGCGGGCCTGTGGAAGGTTAGCTATGGGCTAGCTAGCCGTCCGTCCGTCTAAGGATGACAGGCCGTGTCGACGGTGCGTTCGTGTGCCACGCGTGCCTCAAAGAGATGTCAGCACATTGAAGGGGCCCGTAAGGGCCGAGGCCTGCCGGCGGGCCTGTTGATTACCCAAAACAAAAAAAAACAAAAAAATAGGGTGTACATCATTTCCTGCCCTTGTGGGGTCTCGTTTTCTTCTTCCATTCTTCTCTGTCAACCGTCATGCTATCATTTACTCCTATTTCTTTCATATCATTCTTCACACAATACATCCATCGTTTCGCTGGTCTTCCTTTCCCCCTCTTTCCATCAACATTTATATTCATCACTCTTTTAGTCACATGCGATTCATCCCTGCTCATCACATGTCCATCCGATCGATTTCCTTTCAACTTCTCTGCAATTGGTGCAACTTTTAAGCTTCCTCTAATATACTGGTTCCTTACCTCATCCATTCTTGTCACACCACACATCCACTTCAACATTCTCATCTCCGCTACATGCAAGTATGGATACGGCTCAATATACCCCTTCACAGCGTGCTGGCGTGATGTTATGTTATGAACTGGTGTAAACAAAAGACGGACATGAGATTTAAGCAATCCAGTCTATTTGCTATTATTTATTGAGGAGTTCCGTTGCCTATCTCCGAAGTTCTTCATCAGATCTTCACCAAACTAAAGTGGGACCACTCCGAGATAGTACTCCTCCGAAAACTACCCAAATCGTTTCATGTGTGCCTATAAAATTTTAAAGAGTTCCCTCGGTTTCGCCAAGATTCCATCATCAGATCCTGACTTGGTGACTATGGGAACATTTAGAAAGTATACTCATTTCAACAAAAGAAGAATTTTCGGTTGGCAAACGACGGAGTTATACGCGAACGAACATTAAAAAAAAATAGAAACATCCGACTTGTGAACCTCCTCGGTCGGTTAAAAAGTCGTATCCATACATACCAACACCCGACCAAACCCACAAAATGACCGTTATGACGTCACGAATCCCTGTGTGTCAACTTATCTTTAAAACGCGAAGTTTGGCTCGCGTGTTTAGTTTTCAATTAAATTCAAATTTCTGACGATGTTATTTAAATAAAATGCATTACAGACGTTGGTAATGAACTTAGAATTGTTAATAACGACAGTTTGATAAACAGTAGGCTTATTTTATAATCGTAAGACGTGAAAAAATAACGGTCATTACGTAGGAATGGAGGACGATGTTCGTTGAACTAAGTATTTCTGCCGGAATTCATGCCAAATACACAATCAAGCTATTAAATACACTGTTGTTTTCTTATCACTTTTTATTAGTTTTAAATTAAGAACAAAAAGTATGGTCTAGGTCGGAAAAAAGACTGAAGTTTTGACACATTCCACAGTCGCGGCGTAAGGGCTCAGAGATGTTCTGAGTGACTAAAGCCATCCTTGTCACTATATGAAAGGGTGTAATATAGATCATCACACTGAACCACTTTCTCTATGGGACCACCATAGTAATCGTAAAAAAACTTTTATTGCAAAAAATAAAACCGACTTCAAAAATAAAAAAGTGAAAAATAACTTTAGCCTCTGAAGTAGGTGACCTTTTTTTTTTTTTTTTTTTTTTTATTTAATTCACTAAACTGATGTACAATCACAATAGCAATAAAACAACTATAACACAATATTTCTGATTGACATCTACTAGAAGTGAATCTAGCATGCATACAAAAACAATCAAATAAAACCTACAAATCGTGAATTTTTCCAACAGTCATGAAGTTTCGGGAAAGAAAAATTAAGGATGTACAAATTAAAAAATAAAAACAAAAACAGAAACGTATTACACAGTTAAAGCTCTAAGTTTAGTCCTAACTGAGACTACAGAACCAGCAAAGACATCTATTTCGCTACGAATGGAGTTCGCTAGAGAAAGCATGCGGTAAATAGGTGAAGAGTTAGACTATGAGGCAGGACGAAAGTCCTTCGGTTTATTAAGCGGCTACTACTACGTGGAACACTAAAGGAGAATGCCACGGGGCAGGTCCCTTTTGTGCTGTCGTGTGCCTGTTTGGAATAATAACCTAAAAATATTATTATTTTTTTTGTGTGCAAACTATTTTTTATACAATTTTTTTCACCTTGGGAATAAAATTAAAGTTAATTAATAGTTAAACATTACGTCGACATCCGTCTGATAAGATACAAAAAAGTTGCCAGAAATCAAATAATATTGAAAATTCGTATAATAATGGAGTAATCGATATCAAAACAAAACGACTATTTTTAATAAAAAATATATTTTTTAATTATTATAACTAGTTTAGGGTCTCTCAACATTTAAATGTAGGTCTCAACATTTAGCAACTTCAAATAGCATTATGTTTTAGAATTATAGTTTAGGCGGTAATATCGATGGAACAATGACAACAACAGATTGTTTATTTTCATAATTAGTTTATATTGTTGATTAGATGTTCAGCGATTTACACAAATAAAAAAACATTACGTATTTTGGAAACGCCGTAATAACAAAAGTTTTAATCGATAAATTGATAAAAAAAACTGAAATCGATTTAGTAACGATTAAAAATAATCGATCTGGCAACATTTACTTGCGCTTGTCACAGCACTGGTTCTGTCTGAGCGAGATTCGTTACCTACGTTCGTGATTGCTTTGTTTAGATACGTTGAGTTTTGAATTGCTGAAGCTGTGAACTAATTACACATTTTTTGTTATATTTAAACATTATTATTCTACACAATAGATGAGTACCTAGGTATCTACTTTTTACCAAACTGCTAAATAGCAGTACAATGGAATTGTCTTTATTACTTTATTACTTTATGTAAGTATAAATATGCTTATAGTGTAGAAATATGCATAAACTAATGGAATTATGTCTCTATTACTTTATGCATAAAGTAAAAAAGACATAATTCCATGCTCATGGTGATGATAGTCTGTCAATTTGTAATAATTATAACCTAGATTTTTAAAACAGAAAAATAATGATATCTCCTGAACCAGGGTGACAAAATGAAAAAACGTTTCCGATTATGAAAGTGCTATGTTTTTACTATTAGGTACAATAAAAATCTTCAGGGCACAAGCATTTTCCACTGGGACCCACCTTCCCTTACAAAACGGGCAATCTCCTTTCACTCTTTCTAAAAGCTCAGGAGAATCAATTATTCCATTTATTAGTTTAAACAAAAACATGACATCCAGGGATTTCCTTCGTGCGCTTAAAGGCTTCATTTTATAATGACTCAGCTTAGAGTTATACGAGTTCAGACTACGACATTTGTTTTCCGAGAAACTTAAGTAGTATAAGAACCTTTTTTGGACACGTTCAATCCGATCAGAGTGCACCTGATAAAACGGGTTCCACACCGTACTACAATACTCCAGAATACTTCGAATAACGCTGTTGTAAATGGAAATAGTCAGAAGAGGTTCTTTAAAAATTTTCATTTCCCTGACGATGAACCCCGACAATTTTGATGCCTGACCAATAATTTGGTCGTAATGGCTCCTAAAACTCAAACTACTATCCACTAAAACACCGAGGTCTCTAATAGTATCAACTTCTTGGAGTGGGCTATTATTAATCGAGTAATAATATTCACAAGTTTTCCTTTTTCTGCTAAATTTAATAACGTAACATTTGTTCTGATTTAATGACATTTTATTTTGTATGCACCAATTATGTACGTTATTTAAATCTAGCTGAAGCTGCATAAAATCAGATTCGTTGTATATAGCTCGATATATTTTTAAATCATCAGCAAAAAGTTTGTATTCCGAATTAATTTTGCAACCCAAATCATTTACAAACACTAAGAAAAATAGAGGCCCCAAGTGTGAGCCCTGCGGCACCCCTGTCGGTACGTAATATCGTTTTGATTTAAAGCCCTTGAGATACACTAGTTGTGAGCGATTTTTTAAGTACGATTCGCACCAACGCAGCAACGACCCATGAACGCCCATACTTTCTAATTTAGCAACTAGAAGGTCGTGGTCCACCAAATCAAAGGCCTTCTTAAAGTCGGTGTATATTGCATGAACTTCTCTACCATCATCTAATGCAGAAGATACATAAGAAACATACTCGACTAGATTAGGCAATGTCGATTTATTCGGGCGGAAACCGTGCTGGTTATCATCCAACACACTTTTGAAGTGAGAAAACATTTTTTTCTGAACAAGCGATTCAATAATTTTACCACAAGCGGATAAAATGGACACTGGTCTGTAATTGGCAGCATCATCAACACGGCCAGATTTAAAGATTGGCGTGATGTGCGCTATTTTCCACTGATCAGGAAATACGCCTTGTGCCAAAGAATAGTTGAACATAGTAGTCAGAGGATCAGCTAAGTTCGCTGCACATTTTCTAAGAAAGAGAGGAGGGATTGAGTCAGGGCCTGGTCCTTTATCACAGTCTAGGGAAGATAAGCAATCAAAAACTTCTCTCACTTCAAGTCTGCACTGACTGAAAGTGTCACTTTTACAGGAAGTAGGTTCAACTCGCGTTGAAGTGAGTGTGTTACTATCAACTCTATATATAGACTGAAAATAATCGGAAAACAAGTCACAGATTTCCTGTCCGCCTCTGGCAAAAATAGTGTCATTCAAACTCATTTTGTTGGGAATATAATTGTTACCTATCCGTTTATTTTTTAAGTACCTCCACCTTTGTTTGATTGATTATTTTTTTTTGTCACCGACTTCAGAAGCTGAAGTTATTTTTCACTTTTTTGTTTTTTTTTTTGAAGTCGGTTTTATTTTTTGCAAAAAAGTTTTTATTTTTCACTTTTTAGTGGTTCACATGTGCTTGATATACACGGAAAGTGCATACCGTTACAATTACAACAAGCCCAAACACGACTAGGATACATTGTCTCATTATGGAGTTCCGTGACTCTTGGCTTCATCATCAGATCTGATGGTAGAATGGTTCTTATGCTTCCCTTGATGTAGAAAATACCAAAATCGCAACACATTATGCTATAAAATTTGAAGAGTTCCCTCGATTTCGCCAAGATTCCATCATCAGATCCCGACTTGGTGACTATGGGACCATTTGGAAAGAATACCCTTTCCAACAAAAAAATATTTTTTCAAATCGGTTGGCCAGCGACAGAGTTATAAACAATTAAACAACAAACAAACATAGAAAAAAAAAATAGAAACCTCCGAATTGAGAACCTCCTCCTTTTTTAGAAGTCGGTTAAAAATATTCAGCTGTTTCATACATTTGGTCTAGTAGGTATTGGAATTTAGTATGGGGTCGTTGAAATTATTTTCGCGATTACGAGTGTGGTTCCATGGGTTCAGTTTGATGGTCTGTAGCACACCCTTTCATATGACTATACCCTTTCTGTCACACGTTGTATACGGGACCGAAACATGGTCGCTCAGAATGGGCCTTAACAAAAGGCTAAAACTCACCCCAATGGCAATGGAGAGGGCTAAGCTCAGAGTTTCCTTGCGTGATTGAATCAGAAATGAAGACATCCGCAAGAGAACCAAAGTCTCCGACGTAGCCTGAAGAATTGCTAAACTTAAGTGGCAGTGGGCAGAGCACATTGTTCGCAGAACGGATGGCCGATGGAGCCAAAAAGTTCTGCAGTGGCGACCGCAAACCGGAAGACGATCTGTTGGAAGACCTCCCACTAAGTGGACCGATGACCTGGTGAAGGTTGCAGAAATCCGTTGGATGCGAGTCGCATGGGACCGGTCAATGTGGCGACACTTAGGGGTGACCCATGTCCAGCCGTGGACGTCTTTCGGCTGAAATCATAATGATGATGATTGTTTATTACTTCTGATATTGCAACGATAGTTAAAAAACTTTGTTTTATTATTTTCAGTTGCAGACACGAATTTTGCTTGACAAGATCGTGACAGCGGCGAACGCAAACGTTGCCACAGCATCCCTAGGACAAGCTCTGGCGAGCGAAAAGAAGTGATTCTCTTTCGCATTTTATGTAGATCACTCGGAGAAAAGTAACATAAAGGAAGTCGTAAAGAATCAATGGAGAGACGTCACATTCATGCTTCCAAAATGTTTTTGAATTCTGACTTTGGCCGTAGTTGGTCACCAAAGAGATAGATAATTGATAGAATATTCTCTCTAGAGGTCTTTGTTATGTACATCATATAAATTTTTAATAACATAAAAGAAAACATTCACATAGGGTGACACAATGGGCGGTCTTTACCAATCTAAATTAGCAATCTTTCAAAATATGGCTACGGTTGGCGAAAAATTTAGACGGCCTTTATGTTAATTCTCTGAGATATAACAATGTACTGTAGATTTGATGAACTTTATTAAATTTTAGACGAGACTTAAGGAGTCGATAAATCCTTGACGACGCAGATGTAGTTTGTTCATTAATTTATATTATTGTGAGTTTGCAAACTTTTAAGGTTCCTGTTTTATTTTAATTTCATTGACGACACATTTTATCCAACTTAACATACTTAAAACTTAAAATAAAAATTATTCATATGTTCGCATTTAAAAATACATTTTTGAAACAAAGAAATTTCACAAAATTTTATATATTTTATTTTTAATTTAGTAGTCATGAAGCATTAAATTAATATTAATTACCAAAGATATTATCAGGAACCTTAAGTACATTAGTAGATGAATTTAGAAATAATTTTAACTCAATTAGTACAATTGTTAGCCCTAAAACAGTGTACATTATGTAAATATAGAGTAAAAGTTGTTATATGTTTTGTAAATCTTTTCACTTATTATGAATGTATGCTGTACCTATTTTGATGTTGTATCAACTACCTCCGTTGCAAATCTCTCGTGTACATATTAAATACTTATTGTAGATTTTTGAAAAGTGTACATTGTTGTAATATATTTTTGTATGAAGAGACAGTAAAAAGTAGTTTTTATTCGTATTCCTGTATTGAAGGTATGAAAAAAAATATGAACGTCGATGAGACGAATTCAGTCCGTAGGATTTCCTCCCGTGGTAAAAAGGCTTGAGCCTATGTATGTGAATATCACCGTAAAATTGTAAGATACCGTTAGATTGTTATCTGTCTAGCGAGATAGAACCCTTTTTTTTTAGGATGGGAAAACATCAAATGCCTTCTCTCACTCTGGGCGAAGCGGGAGGGTGTGTCAGACTTTTACTGACTAAAACCCATCCATGTTCCATCCTCGCCCTTTATATTCCGGGGCCGCGGTATCTCTTTCGAACAGTCCCGCAGCCCCGGCAATCTTCGGCCCTTGCGGGCCCCTCTCTTGAGATTGTAACCCTAAGTTCAGATCATGAGGGCAGATATAGAGACGGTTTCACTTCGACAGATTACAATCTACCGAAAAATAATGCGTCATATTGTAAGCAGTATGTTCAGTTGGCAATATTTCGACAGTTTACAATCTTGCTAGATAGATGACTAACTGATCCAACTGTTTTTACCATGTGACACTGACATAAACATGACAACACAAAAACGTTATGCCAAATAATTATGATCTGTTTATTATTTAGAACAACGCAATAATGACAAATCACATTTCTGCGACGTTTTTGTCCACCAATAGAATCGTAAAATTGATTTGAAACAATCTATTTTTAGCTTTGCGATTGTGATGTAGAAGTAATTTTCTTGTGGGTTCCACTATGTGTGACAATTTATTTTAACATACAAAATAGACTTCATTTATAAAATGTTCATACGTTTTTTGTTTTGTCAACCGTAATTTTACAATCGAGGATAGGCGCCTATCTTTTTTTTATATTATACAGTCCCCTTGCTGGGCATCAGCTATTCCCTTACCTTTCCAATCCTCCTAGTAGACTTCTCCGTCCAGCGTTTTATCTACTTAATAAAAATCGAATATTTGTTCGTTCATTCACTCACTGTCAGTGAGAACACTGAAAATGTACAGCCTAACCCGCTGGGTCTAGAAGCTTGATTTTTAAGATATATAGAGATAGAATGGTTTCAGACGAGCGTATTTTTATGCGCGTATAAGCACGTACCGGCAGGCACGCGTCACATGGGGATGTGTATTTTGCGGCTCACGCTTATACTAGCTTATTAAGCGCGGTAACGCTCATATGACTTGCGCAGGAGGCAAAAGTTGCGCCTATACGTTCCTACACGCGCTTCTAAAATCGAGTTTACACGCGCAGAAAATCCGCTATGTATCTGAAACTGTCATAAGAAAGGATGATTGGAAATTCAAATTCATTTAAAAATATGATAGTTTGTATAGAAGTTTTTCACTTGCCGAGGGTTTTTAACTCACCAGTCAGACGACTTGTCTGCTACCAAATAAGACTGCGTTTACGAAACGGCAGGGCGTCAAGCTTAATAATCGAAACACCGCATAATTTGTTAACGTTGTTTTGAATATACGAGTACCTACGATTGATTGATGTTTTCTCGTAACAGAAATAACTTTTACGGCGTAAAACTACGTGCCGGCGGCGACGCTGAGCCGGCTTCGCCCGTGCATATGGTGCACTTTCGCTCCGGTGTTCTCTGTGGAATTGCCACGAGCACTACACCTCTGATTCGTAAACGCTGTCTTGTTTGCGGTAAGCAGTCTTATTCGTAGAGACATCATCTTCATCATCAGCCTATAATGTTCCCACTGCTGGGACACGGCCTCCTCTCAATGAGAGGTTTAATTCGTAAAGTGGATCTCGCCAATGAAGCAAGAGCAACGTGATCGGCACATCTAAACGGCGTTCTAGAGCTTTCGACTAGGAATTATGGCTCTGACGGCTCTTGAACACTATTAAGTTAAATTATAATAATATTCTGACCAAGTTAAGGCGACTACATGAGCTAAATACGAGATAAATAATGCCTATAAGTATATGATTCACTGCAATGAATATATGTTATTCTTTAGGATATATGCTAGTATTATAGTGTTTGAAACCATAATTCAATTAATTTTACTCGATAAAGAAAAATCACTTTCTTATCCCAAAAAATATCTTTCAACCCAAATTAAACATGCAATAAATAATTGTACAAGCAACATAAAGGGTGTAAAACACCTCTTAACGAATACGAAAGTCACTTGTTCCACTCGTCATTTTGATCATTTTTTTGTTCTACACTGTACCTGGGAACCTTTTAGTTACGGAGATATTGGGGGTCAAAGTTGCAAGATTTTGACAAGCTTTTTTTTTAATACCACTTTTTATCTCATGATTTTTACTTTAAATATCTCTACGACCCTCGTACTATTCAATCCATCCATCCGCACAATGTTTTTAGTGTGTTACATTGAGTTATACCACAAAACATGATTTATAACCTCAAAAATTATATTTTTTGCGTAAAGTTGCTTAGTTTGATATACAGAATGCTTGGTTAACGGCTTTGTGATGAGGTGAAACACACCCTGTATATAGCATCATAGTGTTTTATTTTTTTAGTCCAATCAATAGATTTTTTGTAAATGCATCGAATCGCATCTCATTTGTTCACTTTGTAGTGCAAGCTGATTTGAAGTTTATTCTAACAGCATTTCAAACAAGTTTGAACCACCGCAAATAGAGTTGCTAATTTAGCTCATGTAGTCGCCTTAACTTTCATTTGTGGAATTCAATTTGACATTGATAGCGCCTTTATTTCGAAGTTCTAAGGGTAGTTTTCGTAGTTGTAGTTGACAATTTGAAATTAATTTAGGTGGCGAAAATTACAGATCGAAATCTAAAATCTGATTGGATTTTTGATCTGAAATAAACGAAATAAAGTAAAAGAAGTCTTCAGTCATTCTTTTCTCATGGTCTTGAAGAGAAATCGAAACTATTTTTTGCATTATAGCCTACTTAGCTTGTTAGTACCTATGATCTTTATTATATTTTATTCGCCTTCTATGACGTCTGAACACCGTTTGGGTATCCTAGGTTTTGCCTAGACGGTTTCCTTATTCTAAATCGTTAACCTTACAGACAAAAGCCGGTTACAATCGTCACGGAATTTGGAGTAACAGAAGTGCCAAGGCCGACGGAAGATAATTGGTCTATGTCAAACGATCCTGAATCGCAGGTTAGCCTACAAGACGTCATTGGTAAAGTTATGTCCTTCTTATTGGAAGACGAGTTTTAAATAATCAAATTAGTGAGAGTTAAACCCGAATGAATCACCCCGATGCTCTTTTCGAGAATGCAATGCAAAGTATGCTGGAAGTATGTATTACCTACGTTAAAATGTAAAGTAATTCGGTAAAATAAAATTATAATTTAAGGTAAAATTGGTCCTGTAAATATGTTTTTTTTTGGATTAATGTTACGTAAAGTTGATTACAGAATTTGTTAAATTTTGTGTTTTAATTCGTTATTTAGCTGATCCATCGATAGTGCATTAGTAGCAACTAGCATTCTGGTGGTAACAGACTTACAACATGTAATTCAGTAGCGAAGGGTTACATTTTGTAAAAGGTTAACCGGAGTATATATTTTTAATGTGATTCTATTTTTTGTCTATAGAATAGTGACTGTGTCATTTTTCAAAAGGAATCCGGTAGGAATCGAGTTGTATGGAACCTTCACCACTGATGCGACTCCACGCAGTCCATATCAAATAATGATGAATGAATGTGTCTAAGGGCTCTTTCAATTTAGACGTTTCGTGTCGCGCCGCTGCATACCGCCGCACGGTTGCTGCACTGCGCGCTTTGTATGAAAACAAGCGAACGTCCGTACACAGTACGACTAACGTACTGCTTCGGCGCTGCAGCGGCGCCGCGGCGGCGCGACACGAAACGTCTAAGGCTGGTTTTATAGTCACGCCGCTAGACGCGCCGTTGGACAGAATTTGAAACGCTACTACCTACTACTCCAATACAAATTCTGCCCAACGGCGCGTCTAGCGGCGTGACTATAAAACCAGCCTAAATTGAAAGCGCCCTAAGGGTTCTTACAGCGGCACGTTGCCAACGGCAGATAAACTGCAGGCGTCGCCACATGTCGACTATTGCCGTCGTCACCCGTCACGCCCGATGGCAGCTTGCCGCACGTCTGTAAGGAGACGGCTCCTTACAGACGTGCGGCAAGTTGCCATCGGACGCCGACCCAGAACTTGGCTACAAGTTTGGCACCATCAGTAAAAAATATGGGGCACTTTTATCGTGACCGTGTGTATGAAGTACCTACCCCATCATGTTTTGTAGAATAGCACCACAGTGACAGTCAAGAACATATTCACCCCCACGGTACTTACCTAATCAGGTTTTCTATGTCTTGGTCTTAGTTGTCTTGTTGTCTTGTCTTGTCTTAGGCCCAAAGCCTGGTTAATGACGTCCAGCCTACCCAAATCATATCGATATACAATATTAATCGGTCGATTGTTGTAAGATAAAAGACAGAATATCTTATTAACATTAACACAATTTATTATTCAAACAAACAGTAAGAATGTCATAAAATATACAGATTAGTATCTACCTACCTACCTAGAATATTTTCATAAACATAATATTTATTAGCATTATCTTCGTGACTCAGTTCAATAATGTGTATGTAGTATGACGTATTAAGTACCTATCTACGTATCTTGCAACGTACCACGATTAGTTATTTAAATTACGATTAGTCTTTAGCTACTAAACAATACTGTATATTTATACTTGATTTACTGAACAGGCGAATTTGCTGTTATTTAGGCTGAACTCTTGTTGCAATGCGTGCGATTCGACGCAATCTCGTTTGTTTTCTGGTTAAGCTAGACTTCGTCGCCAGAATTATCATTTTCCCGTCTCTGTATCCATTTTAGTCGCTCAGAAATTTCCTTTATCGTAACGATGAAGAAGTGGCCAAGAATGCTGCCCTATATGAAAGCAATCTTTCTTTCTTAAATGAAGTATTACTGAGCCTCAGAAAAAGAAAGCTACAATAAAATGAAAATTCTGCGAGGCTAAACAAAAGTTGAAACTATCAATATCTAGGGTTAAAGGTTAAAAGCTAGCCGTTTTTCTCAAACAGTATTTTGGTATAAACCCTATCGTCAATATGTGGTGGTTCGGGCACGATGAGGGGACGTCCATCCAACTTGATCTCACTGTACGCTGCTGAGTACATGCAGGTAAAGCCCAGCTTCTCAGCGGACATGGCTGAGTAGGCACTTGATGTGTCCATGCGAAGGACTCTCACTTGACGGTTCTTTGCAAGTTTTCTGAAAGGGAGAGGTATGGGGTTATAGTATTGTTGTCTGTCGTACTTAGAACTATTTTATGTGAAGAAGCAGCTTTTGAGGGACCTCAACTGCAGGCTGTCGCACGACCAAGAAGAGAGTTTAGCTGCATGGCCGGTCCTCTGGTCCATTATATTGTTAACTTTCGATCGCCAATTACATTATTTTAAATTCGGTTTTAATAACGATCCTTGCGGGAACGCCATCTTGGATGTAGAGACTTGCGTATCCTGCAAGCATTTATTGCAACCGCTTTTGTCGCTATATGTATAAAGACTGCCGCCCAGTCGCGGACGTGGTTGTGTAGTAAACGCAGTTCTTAGATCACTCCACAGTCCACTCCGCACATTGAAAGAGAATACTTACGCAAAATGGTTTTCTACGTACCTATATCAGCCTCGAAAGACGTTTCAAAAGATGACTAGACGCAATGCTTTACAAAGTTGGTAGGTACCTACACCTTCTCTAACATGAGGAACTGACAGGCCAGTTTTAATTATTTTTATGCAAATGAAACAAGTAAGTTCCGAGGCATTTTGAAACTATTGAATATTTTACGGTTGTCCATCTTTCTTGCCACAATTCGATACAGTGGGTTATGTTGAATGCCTAGAAAATTACCTATGTGACGTAAACCGGTTGAAAAACCGCCAAAGGCAAATCTTGAAGTAGCAGTTTGCCTGTTTTCTCGCATTCAGCCACCAACTATACTTACTCAGTCTCAAATAGCAAAGCGTTCATGATGCCCTTCTTCCTCCAATTGGGATCAGTGGCCGCAATTTTCACGTCCAGCACCTCGTGTTCTTCAGGGAACTTCTCCCAAAGTCTGGAACCTTCCTCACGTTTCGCTAGAACGTATAGAATCTTCGCGAACTTGGGATTTGTACACCTTTTTGCCAGGCTTACGTAGTCTTGGCCATCTTCCGCCTGAAAACGTGAAAAATTAAGTTTATTTTCTGTTCTTGCATGTTTTTTAAATTGAAAACTTCTTTAGTCGCATTGAGCAATTTTTGAGTGAATAAAAATCATGGAACTCGCGTGCCCGTCACGTACAGTTTTCATAGCACGCGTAGCCGATCCGCTACGGCGTAGCACGTAGGGGTGTGCGGGGCATAATCCGTAGCAGTGCTACGACTGGGGGGGGGCTGAGGGTGGAGGGGGGTAAATAAAAAGATGAACTCTTAATTTAAACAAACAAATGCCAGCTCAACAACACAGCTCGACGCTCGACGATATGACTCACAAGTTACTTATTCTTAACTTCTGTCAGTCCTCAAAGAACACCCCGCCCGCATGTTTTATATTTTATTTTATGTAGGTATGGCTAGCGGCCCGTCTCGGTTTCTCACGGGTGGACATTTATTTCTTCCAATCCCCCCCCCCCTTTTTATTTTTAATATACACTCAAATATAACATGGCCTTCCTATTGCTAAAATAATTTTCAGAATCGGTTCAGTAGATCCAAAGATTACCCCTACAACTTCACAAATTTGACGTCTTTAGTGTTCATGAGTAGGTATGTTCCAGGGCCTCGATTCTGCTATTACGATAGTAATTAATTTTAATTTAATAATTTAATTTATTCAAATTAGATTGTAGATTTATCTTTAATCTTATTTATATTTAAGATAGTGTCAGAATAGGCGATCATTGAAGTCATAATGATCAAGTTCTGTCAAGTTTTGATAAGTTTGGTAATCTACTACTACGAGTATAATGGCGTCATTATGACTTCTCAATAAACAACCACTATGACCCCATTGAAAGAAATGTCATAGAATATTGTTACGAGCTGGGTATGAGATAAATTAATTACTACCGATTAAACAACACAATAACTTTATTAATCACAAAACAATCAAAACTTAATCACAAATACACTACTGTTTACTATTCACTTAGATATCGCACTTGTAGTTCACTTGGATTCGCTTCGTTGTGTCGCTAAAACAAGACTGCCTGTCGCGGCCCTGAGCGCTCTATTTATACTCGCCAACAGACACACCAGAACAACCACGAACATTCGAGAGGGTCATAAAAAACACAATAGAGGTACCTACGCAGGTAATAAAAATAGTAGGTATAACCTACTTGTACAAAGCAAACAAATATGAACCTTATCCCCTAGGCGTACGGTCGAAATTCTAATGTCTTTGTATAAATAGGTCGCGAGTTCGTACCTACCTAACTTTAAAACTAATAATAATAGAATGCTCTGGAATTCCTAACGTACACACACTGTAATCACTGGCTTTCTCGAATGTTCTAGTAGGTCCGATGTAACACTGCCCCCTCCTTAGACATGCTCGTCCCGAGCATCATTAGTCCCGTAGTATCGCGCCAACCGGTCTACATGCACAATCTTAGGCGCACCTCGTGGACCCTTCTGTATTCGGTAGGTGACATCGTTGATCCTAGTCACGACTCTGTATGGTCCATCCCATTTTGCTTGTAACTTCGGAGACTTCCCCTTGCTCCGCACTGGGTTATGCAACCACACCAGTGAACCCTCGTCGAAACCCCTACCGTTTGCTTTCCGGTCATAACGGGTCTTCATCTTCTCAGACATCTGTTGGCCGGACTGTCGGATATGCTCATAAACATCGTTCAACTTATTACGCAAGTCATTTGCGTAATCTGTTACGCTACATGGAGCATCAGGGGGAGTTCCAGTGATTAAATCAGCAGGTAACCGTAATTCCCTTCCAAAGTTCGCGAAGGCTGGCGTCACCGTCGTACTTTCGTGGACTGCACTTCGGTAAGACAGAAGAAACGGCTGTATGTGCTTGTCCCAATCCCTTTGTCGGCTTTCCACAACTTTCGCCAGATATCTCTCCAACGTTTGGTTGAATCGTTCTACCATTCCATCGGATTGTGGGTGGTAAGAGGTGGTTCTGGTTTTATGGGTACCCATCAATCGACAAGTCTCTTGAAAAACTTGCGATTCAAAATTTCTTCCTTGATCGCTGTGTATTTCTAAGGGTACTCCAAAACGACAGAAGACTTCTTGAACTAATTTATCTGCGACAGTTGTTGTTTCTTGGTTAGGAATGGCGAAGACTTCCGGCCACTTTGTGAAGTAATCCATGACCACCAGGAAGTACTTGTTTCCGCTCTCACTTACTGGAAATGGTCCCGCAACGTCTAGTGCTATCCGTTCCCAAGGGGCTCAAACGTTGTACACTTTTAATGCACCTCTGCTGCGTGTATGGGGTCCTTTCACGGCCGCACAACTGGAACATTTGCGACACCAGTCCTCCACATCATCTCGACAGTGGATCCAGTAAAATCGTTCTCGAATTTTTAGAAGCGTCCTTTTTACCCCCATATGTCCTCCAGAACATCCATCATGGTAGAGCCGTAGAATATCCGGTACCTTAGCTTTAGGGACAACCATTTGTAGATGACAGCTGTCCCCTCTAGCGTTTTCCCATTTACGGCACAAGACTCCATCCTGGATCACCAAGCTGTTCCATTGCGCCCAATAACTCTTTGTGATGGAACTCATCGCAGCCACATCACTCCACTAGGGTTTAGGAACACCAGCTTTGATCCACTCGAAGATTGGTTTGATGTCCGAGTCATTTTGCTGAGCCTGCTGTAGGGTCTCTTTCCATTCATCGCTGATGTCCGTTCTAAGCATCCTCACGGGCACTACTTCCTTAGTCTCTTGCCTGGCACAGTGCTTACAGTCTTCAGGACAAGGTCTTCTTAACAAGGCGTCTGCGTTACCGTGAGTTCTCCCACTGCGATGTTCAGTTACGAAATCAAACTCTTGTAGTAGTTCTATCCATCTCGCCACTTGCCCCTCTGGATTCTTGAACTGTAATAGCCACTTCAGTGCAGCGTGGTCAGTTCGTAATTGGAATTTGCGTCCCAGCAAATATTTACTGAAGTGCTGCACTGTCTTTACTACAGCGAGTAGC
Organism: Xestia c-nigrum; assembly: GCA_916618015.1. NCBI lineage: Eukaryota > Metazoa > Arthropoda > Insecta > Lepidoptera > Noctuidae > Xestia > Xestia c-nigrum. Next base: position 6,873,873 of record OU745264.1, read on the forward strand.
TCCCGTCTTGTAACGCAGTAATTTCTTTCTGGTTTGGATAAAGACTTGCTGAAGTAAGTTATTACAACCTCCCGGTCTCCTTTCCGTTGAGACAGCACGCCCCCAATTCCAGTATTACTGGCATCTGTGTCAACTATGAAGTCATTTTCTGTGTCAGTCAGGATATCCCAAAATAGGTGTATTGCACAGACGTTTCTTTAATTCCTGAAATGCGACGTCGCAGTCTTCGTCCCAACAGAATTGCCGCTTTTCCTCAGTGAGTTTGTGCAGAGGTTTTGCAATGTCCGCAAAATTCTTGACAAACCTTCGATAGTAGGAGCACAAACCCAGGAATGCTCTGACCTGTGTCTTGTCTTTCGGAACTGGCCAATCTTTGACGGCGACTACTTTTTCTGGGTCTGTTTGAACACCTTCCCCCGAAACTATGTGTCCTAAGAAGTTCACTTGCTGTCTGAAAAACGAACACTTTTTCGGACTTAACTTCAGATTTGCTGTTTGTATTTTTGATAGCACTCGGTTGAGGTTTTTAAGGTGATCTTCAAATGTACGGCCCACGATGATTATGTCGTCTAGATAGACAAGACATGCGTCTCCAATCAATCCGGCGAGTACTTGCTCCATCAGCCTTTCAAACGTCGCAGGAGCGTTGCACAACCCGAATGGCATAACTTTAAACTGCCATAGCCCTTTTCCTGTTGAGAATGCAGTTTTCTCCTTGTCCTTGGGGTCTATTTCTACTTGCCAGTAGCCACTCCTCAGATCAAGTGTGGTAAACCACTTCATACCAGTCAGCGTGTCCAGTGTGTCATCGATCCTAGGCAGCGGGTAGCTGTCCTTTTTCGTGACGTCGTTCAGTCGTCGATAGACCACACAGAAGCGCATACTGCCGTCCTTTTTCTTTACCAAGACCACAGGAGAACACCATGGACTCGATGAAGGCTCTATAACACCGTCCTTCACCATTCCCTCAATCATGGTTTCTACCTCTTTTTCTCGTGCAACTGGCAGTCTTCTTGGTCGCTGACGGATTGGTAACTCGTTACCTGTATTAATCTGATGCTGAACAAGTCCAGTTCTCCCTATGTCAGCATCATCTGAAGAGAAAGTGTTGGCGTACTCAAGTAACATCTTCTTAGCCTTCTCCATTTCTCCTTTGGTTAAATCGCAGTTTTCCAAAAGTGTCGACATGTCAAATTTTGTACTACGAACTTTATTTCCGGTAGGCACATCTTGCAATTGACGCATCCAAGCTACTTCCTCGCAAGTGCCGATCAAGGTGCCCTTCTTAATCACATGCTCTTGGTCACTTGGATTCAGTATGCGTACTGCTGAGATGTTGGTGGCCTTGACCAGAGTTCGTGCCATCTTCCATGGGAAGTCATTGTTCACCCTTTCTATCAGAACACTTCGATCTTTTTTTCCAGAATTCCGTGGCAAACAAATTGGCACAATCGTTTCTGATCTGCGAGGGAGAATAATCTTCTTCAAACAGTACACTTTCCCTGACGGTGCACCTTCCATGAAGACTTCCTCTGAACCACATTTCAGTACTCCTTGATCAATGTTGATCTCACAACGATATTTCCGCATGAAGTCCAAGCCCAAGATGCAATCGTCCACTATGTCAGCCACGATGACATTCTGCTTGTAAAATCTGTCACCCAATTTTAACTCCACCTCCTTCTTGCCTCGGACGTTTATGTGCTGACCGGTAGCTGTTAGTAATTGTATACGGTCGTGCTTATTGAAGTAGTCCCCAAGAAACCGACTTGCTAGTTTAGAATTGACGACCGTGTGAGAAGCTCCAGTATCCAACGTCAGTTTGCATGGTGTTCCATTGACTTCGCCTTTGATGGTCAGGCTGTTCCCGTCATGTGCTTGCGAGATCAAGATTCTCGGGGCTTTTTCAATACCAGCCAGCACCCGCCCCCCAGTCCTGGCATTTACTCGTTTCCCTGCTGTAGCTGGGCAGTCACTTCAGCAACTCTTCCCTGCTGATCTTCTCTCGGGGTGCTGCGCTTAGGGCAGCTTGACCGAAGATGACCCCTTTCTCCACAAGTGTAGCACCTAGGACTATACCCCTGTGGGCGGTCGCGTACGGATGATGCTACAACCTCCCTCACGCGGTGCGTTCGGTGGTCTTGCCTCACTGCCTCTACTTCTAAGGCATGGGCCAAGGCGTCCTTCAATGTCTCGTGATGCCCAAGTCTCACGGCAGCTCTAACTTCTAAGTCACGAATTCCATCAACGAAGGCCTGTACCAGATTTCCATCAATCAGTGCAGGGGAAGACTGGTAAGCTTTCCGAACCAGCTTCTCAACTTCCAAAGCCCACTGCTGTAGGTTCTCGGCACTTCGTTGAAAACGGTCCTTCAACTTGGCACGGAATACGTGCTCCAGGTGCGCGTCGCCGTATCTGGACTCCAACGCCTCCAGTAGCTGCTCGTAGGTAACGTCCTTGCCGAGCGCCTCCAGAATAGTTAGGGCCTGGTCTCGGAGGCCCAAGGTGAGCGCGGTCATGGCTTGTGGTTTGGTCCATCCATTCGCCTTCATGACGGCCTCAAACTGTATTTTGTAAGCCGACCACGAAGATGTGCCGTCGAACGGAGGCACCTTAAAACCACGCGAAGATGGTGCAGCAACCACCGAAGCTATAGTTCCACCTTCAGTCTTCAGTTCGCTCAAAGCCTTCTGCACCCCAGCAATCTTAACTTCGGCCTCCAATATGCGATTCTCGTGCTGGTGGACCTGATCTTTCATCACTTTCAGGTCCTTGCCGAAAGTTGCATGAAGATCCTTTATGAGGATCATCTGCTCGTCTTGGCGGCGGGCTTGTTCCTCTTTGTCTTGCTGCAACTGCTCTTCCAACCGGCGAGCCTGCTCCTCTTGACGGCGAGCCTGCTCCTCTTGACGGCGAGCCTGCTCCTCTTTGTCTCGTTGCAATTGCTCCTGTAACTGGCGAGCCTGCTCCTCTTGACGGCGAGCCTGCTCCTCTTTGTCTCGTTGCAATTGCTCCTGTAACTGGCGAGCCTGCTCTTCTTGACGGCGAGCTTGATCCTGCAGCAGTGCCATTAAAGCTAACAAGTCTGGCGCCCCTGATGCTGGAGAAACTCCGGATGGGCCAGCGACTGGCTGCGACGTAGGTTGGACACCACCCGGTGTCTGTGTCGGAGAATCCCCAAACCGCCTTTGGTCCATATCCTGCTGTCGCTGACTTCTGGTACGGATACCGTCCGTGTCGTCTTTTGGTAGGATTGGCATAATTTATATCCCACTTCTGACACCAATTTGTTACGAGCTGGGTATGAGATAAATTAATTACTACCGATTAAACAACACAATAATTTTATTAATCACTAGCGGACGTCACGCGGTTTTACCCGCGTAGTTCCCGTTCCCGTGGGACTACAGGGATAAAATATAGCCTATGTTACTCGTGGATAATGTAGCTTTCCAATGGTGAAAGAATTTTTAAAAACGGTCCAGTAGTTTTTAAGCCAACAACAACCAAACAAACAAAGTTTTCCTCTTTATAATATTAAGTATAGACAAAACAATCAAAACTTAATCACAAATACACTACTGTTTACTATTCACTTAGATATCGCACTTGTAGTTCACTTGGATTCGCTTCGTTGTGTCGCTAAAACAAGACTGCCTGTCGCGGCCCTGAGCGCTCTATTTATACTCGCCAACAGACACACCAGAACAACCACGAACATTCGAGAGGGTCATAAAAAACACAATAGAGGTACCTACGCAGGTAATAAAAATAGTAGGTATAACCTACTTGTACAAAGCAAACAAATATGAACCTTATCCCCTAGGCGTACGGTCGAAATTCTAATGTCTTTGTATAAATAGGTCGCGAGTTCGTACCTACCTAACTTTAAAACTAATAATAATAGAATGCTCTGGAATTCCTAACGTACACACACTGTAATCACTGGCTTTCTCGAATGTTCTAGTAGGTCCGATGTAACAATATTAATCTCGTACATCAAATCTGGCATGAATAAAGGTTCGCATTTAGTAGTAAATTTCGAAAACCATTTGTACGAATGGTTTTATAATAATGGCAATACGAAAATGCCATTATAACACAATTTTATTACGAGACCATCGGCCGACCATTGTGAATTTAGCAGATTACGAACTTTAAGCAAAATGACAATGGGATGAGAATGGAATCGTGTTGGAGTGACGAATTTATTAAAATAGCAGAATTAGGCCCCTGGCCTGGTTATTGTACGCCATTGGTACATACATAAACTTTTACATGGGTTGAGGTTATGTAGATATGATATGATTGATAACACGACTAGAACTAGATACAGACCACAAGGATATGATTGTGTCGAACTTGTATTTTGACGATTGAAAACCAGATAAGTGACAGAAACAAAAAGCGACACCTGGCACGATCATTTCCATACAATCATCATACCTAACAGGTGTAGGTATTCATTGGTAGATACCTTGACAACGTAGGGAAAGATGTAGGTTTTAGAATAGAATAGAATACTCTTTATTATGTACACCATAATAGTAGTTTATGCGACTGTGCATAATGAAGGGCATTACAACACAAGTGTGGGTTTAAGAAACGAGCCGAAGGCGAGTGTTGTAATGCCTAATTATGTATAGTTGCATACACTACTTTATTCTACCCAAATATCATAAGGGCTCTATGATGGGTTCAAGAACCATAGGGAAATGACCAGCATTGTTAGCAGGGTAATGCAATAAAAAAAATTGAACATAACTATACAGAAGCAAATAGTTGCATTCGTCGCTGCATTTACGATATCTGCCGGAGTGTTTATGTCAATTTCTGAGTCACTATCAGTCATTTTCGACAGAAATAAAGAACTTATCAGAAAATTTGTCTACTCGTAACTGGAAATAAAAAGCTAACGAACAAATGAGAGCTCGAAATGGCGGCGTTTCGGATATCTGTCTTTTTTTTTTAAATCATAGGCAAACGAACAAAGTCACTATTCTTGTGTCACTCGAGATCAAAATGTCGTGCGATTTATAATTAAAATCATACTGAATGAGGGATTTTCTTTTTCAACTCCCCTAGTCGCTGGATAGATGGCGCTGACTGGGGTACGTTACTGGAAGGAACGGAACGTGACAATTTTCTGATTATTTCTCTTGTATGTTATTTTGAGAACGTAAAATGAAACGTACATTAAAAGTAAATAAATAAAGTAATGTGACAATGGTCATCACATCACATTGATATTTTGAAAATAGCCTCTATATGTAACTAAACAAAAAAGAAAATAAAACAATGCTTACCAATACTTTTTAGGGTTTTCCACGCCAGAAAGAAAATGTCCCAAGAGAAAAAGAAGAGAAGTCGTTGCCTTGTGGATGTACAAATGAAGGCATGCATCTTTTTCCTAAAGATGAAAGTCGTAAAGCGCAATGGGTACAAGCCATCGTACATGTCAAACCTGGACGGGCCATAAAAAGAAATTTGCACATATGTTCAGCACACTTTAAACCAAATGATTTTGTAAGAACACCATTATCAGTGTTACAACCAAGTAAGTTCATCTATGTTTAGTATTGTAGGTATTTTCTTAGGATCTAAATTCAACAGAGATTAATTTATTCTATCTCAGATTAGATTCTAATAATAGTTTACGTGTTTGGCCGGAGGAGGCAAAACACCAGAAGAATTGGGTGACGCCTTTGCCCAGCAGTTGGACTGAATAGGCTAACAACAAAAAACAATAGTTTACCTATTTTTAGATGTGGTATCAAAAATATTGAAGCAAACAGCCATTCCATCCATATTCCCACGAAAAAATTCATCTCAACCTCCCACAACATCCCATACCATAACATCCAAAGATCAAGATTCAACATCATACGCTGCTCCAGAACCTGATGAACATCAAGATTCTCAGGCTCTCAACTTCTCTCTCTCACTGATGGCATACCATGGGGAAGGCCTACGACCAGCCGTCTACGTTTATTATATGCACAAAACTACAAACACACTCTTTGTTATCAATTTAATAGCAAGTACTATTTAAAAAAATGCCAAAAATATTTGAAGCCCCTAAAAATCCCCCTAATCTTGTCCCTAAAAATGTCCCTTTTAACAATTCTATTCCCTGAATTTAGGGGTATAACCTTTAAGCTGGCAACCATGCCAAGCGTTTTGACTTTGACACTAGTAACGTAGTCGGGTCAACGCCATCTATAGAGTTGTTGGAAACTATTTTTTTTTTTAATTTCTTAAAATGAAAACCTCTCATTGGGGTTTCGTATCGATATCTGATTTAATGTAGATACTAGAATAGCACACTCACTTGAATTTGACACCTGTTCCAAATTTAAACTCATAACCTACTGTTTTCAGTTGCGTTATGAGTTCATTACAGATTACAGTTCCGTTTATTTCTGCTGGTTGGTAATGCTGGTCATTGCCTATGGTTTTTGAACACATTAGAGAGGGTTTTTGATATTTGGGTAGATAAAAATAGAAATACAAAAATTTTAAACACTTTACAAGGGGCGACACAATGCGCGGTCTTATCGCTAAAAGCGATCTTTTAAAGACAACCTTACCGTTTTAGGTACCTATCTATCTATCCACTATCAAAATATTAAAACAACAATGTTATCGCGTATAGATAAGGTGCAGAGTCGATAATATCGCAATGATTAGGTAACTTATTGATGACATAATCATAACCAAATCTATTTTTATCCACGGAGTACCTACTTATATTAGTTTTTTTTTGTTATTAGCTTTTTGCATGACAAAAAAGAGGAGGTGAACTAGGCAAGGTCGGTATTCGACTTGGTGAGTTTGGTGTTCAAATATTTTGAGAAGAAACAATGAAAGTATTCGAAAGACACATGGCAGTGTCTTTTAAAATTCAGACGTATCTTGGTTAGAGGATCATCATCATCATCGTCATCAGCCTATTAATGTTTCCACTGCTGGGACACAGGGCTCCTCGCTATGGTAGGGAATGGGCTTATAATCCACCAAGCGGGCCCATTGCGAATTGGTAGTTGTAAAATAAAATACATAAATATCGCTGGACATTAACACACAGCGCCATTTAGTGCCACACTAAGCAAGGCTTGTATCGTGGACACCAGATAGTTTATATTCCACATAATATACTTGTCTATGTCACTTGTCTTCGATTTTTTTGGTTCTAGGACATGCTGGTTTCTAACGATGTTTTCCTTCACCGTCAGGATCATGCAGATCATCATCTTCGTGCCCTTATCTCATGTTATTTGGGGTCAGCGCAATTTTTTTCTTCCATTCTCTCCTATCAATCGACACGCCATCATTTACCTACTCGTTTTTACTTCTTAATATTCCTCACAGAATCCATCATCATGAATCATCAAGAAGATCCTGTTGATAAGACATATAAAACCTTAGGTACACCATCTACCTCTTTCAAAGAAGCAATTCCGTTGACCATGACCCCGACGATATTGCCTTCCTTGTCGACAGCTTTGAAAGACCAGCCATCACCTGGCAAGTATTGCCTGCAGTATCCTTCGAGTTCCGTGCATGTTCCATCAGTGCATAGTCCGACCGCTTGGTTCATTGGTTCATCGATGAAGAATGTTCTGGAAATAGAAGATAGTCGGTACTTGGGCTATATTAAGACAATGTATGAACGCTCTGAAACTGTTCCTATGATTTTGAATTTATTTATTTATTAATTACAACGGTTAAACACCAGTAACAGTAATTAATTAATTTCTAACATATAATATAAACTACAGTTTTATTTGGATAGGTACATCATTAATTTTATTATACATAAAATAAAAAGAATGAAAGTGTATTTCGTCGTGCTGGTCCTCCTACAGGGCTTAGATTTTCGCGAATGAGTGTCCACTGTCCGTTTCGATCACCTGCGGTTTGCGCATCACAAATTCACAAAATTGTCAATAGAAAGTTAGCTGCAAATCTGCTGTCGGATAAAAAAAACGTTTGTGCTGGAGTTATTCGGTCTATTTATTCGTACATACTTATTATTATATCGTAGACATACTAAGCGGTTATCCTAGATAAGAATACCAACATAGCATCGTTGATGTAATTTGTCGAAAGTTTCTCCGAGACATTCCCTATTGTACCTATATAAAAAAAAAATATTAATAATCCAACTTACTGTCGTAGTAAATCCAGGATAACCTCCGTATCTCCTGCTTCAACGGGTTTCACTTCATAACCTGCCATTGCCCGCGCGAATCCTGAAACCATTAACCGAAAACTTGTTTAAATGTTCAGACATATTTTCATGACAGTTATTATCAAGAGCAGCCAACTAGATATAGATGAATGTATAGTTTAAATATAGACACATAAAGTCGGTGGTTCTTGGTTATGCATATGGGTTTCAATAAATAAATATGGTTAACATGTGGCTCCACTAGCGTGGGTCAAGTAAGTAGTCCTATACTTTTAATAAATCGATTTTGTTTATGGTGGAAGACTGCCAGGGAATCTTCTTGTCTTTTCCCCGTGTTCTTGTCATTCTCCTCTGTCATTCTTCCTCCTTTCATTTACACACAAAGTGCAGTCATTATACGAAATTAAAGGATTGTCGATGACACGCAGGATTGCTCTGTTCATCATCGAGAGCCTTCTCCCAACTATGTTGGTGTCGACTTCCAGTTTCACCGGATGAATTGTAAGCAGCTACCATTACATTTCATGATTGCTGGAGTGTTAAGTACTCAACACAACAGATGACCAAAATCACCCATGCGCTACCAAAGTAAAACTTCTATCAGAGTCGTCTACCATATATTCAGAGCCTCAACATAAATAATTTCAACCTTCGAAACTGTGATGTACTTCTACGCGTTAAGTAGGTAACGGTGACTGAAGTTTAATAACAAATCAAGTCTTCTTTGCAAGTCTTTGTTCCTGGATAAAGAGGGGCCCTAAGTAGACGTTGCAAAAGACTTCTTATTTAGGAAACGTAAAGCCGTTGGTGTTGGATTATCTCCTCATCAGACTATCAGAGTGAGGGGATCGAGAGTGACCTGTATTTTTGCAAACCCCTTTTAATTTCCTGGCCAACATGATCGAAAACAGTCAGGGATAAACATGCCGCTGGCTTCAGATTATGTCAATTGCAAATTACGCCAAAGATTATTAGAATCTAATCACGTACAATAACTGACAGTCAAGTAAGTACAAGATGCCCCGATGAAGTCTAAGTTAGGTAACGTAACAGCGAGGTACTACGTAAGTGATTTTGTATCTACATAACTATAATTATAAATCAACGCGAAGATAATTTTATCTGTAATTAAACGGATTATTGGCAAATGACGAACGAACATTAAATTTCGATTAGATCAATAAGTAATTAAACCTACAATTCTATTATTAAAAACAATTATAGTTTTAATTGATATTGCAACTATGTAGGTACCTACCTAGCTATTAAGTTGTATGTAAGTGTGCAAGTAGCTATGGCAATTACTTATGTTATGTCTTATTGTTTATATTGTAATTGATGTTGTAGCTTACCTTCGATGCCGGCTCCCTATGAAGTTATGAACACTTGTATATAACGTTAAGTTATGACTTACGTACACAGCACATTAGGTATTTATAAAAACAACAACAAACTAAAATAGTCCCTCATTCACATAAAATATTAATCTTTAACCACAGCAAATACGTTTTACATTAACCAAACTTAATGTTGTATTATTGTAATTTAAAAACAAATTGTCGTAGCGTACGTCTAACGCGCAACTAGATAATGTTTTGAACGCGGCGCGTACGCATTTACATATTAACGGTGAAAGATAAAAATACTATATTTAAGGCGAATACGGTATTGTTTGTTTATCTTATCGTATATTGCGTAATGCTGAATACATTCATGGTAGCATTTATTTGGTCAATATTGTTTTAATTTATTTTTACAATTTTGTTGGCTGTGAACATAATAGCCATGACGACAGTATCAATAAATTGCAAATCTATTTAGTCCAAGTAACAAGTATTTTTCGTATTTGCAAATCACTGAATATTGCCAAAGAGGGAGTGGGGGCTCGTGACGTCAAAACTAGGTAAAAATTATACCTAGGCGTGACGTATTGAGAATTTTAAAAGCGTCGTATCTTCGTCAATTTTGGTTTACGTAACAAAAGAAAAAATACGGGTTAAATATTTTTTTTTAAATCTAGCGGACGGACTAATTATATTTTTTTTGTCGTCTACCCTATTAGGACACAACAACTGGCGAAGGGCAGGTATTTTGGGGGTCTTGTTTACCCACCATAGCAATAGGTTCATCCTCCCTATTACATGGGCCTTTAAAATATCTGGCGAAATATGGGTGTAGGTAGATAGGTAAATACACCTCTGCCTAACCCTTCGTGTATTACAGGCGTGATGTTATTTTATGTTATGTAGCCTATCTAAACTTAATCCATGTTTACCAAAAAGATGACAGTCTGGTTTTCGAAAAACAGCTGTTTCAAACACATTTTTGTATGGAAACATGTCACAGTGTCAGCTGTTTTTCGATTTGCGGGCCTGTTCGAAAGAGATACCGCGGCCCCGGAACATAAAGGGCGAGGAAGGAACATGGATGGGTTTTAGTCAGTGAGAGTCTGACACTCCCTCCCGCTCCGCCCAGAGTGGGAGAAGTCATTTGATGATTCCCATCCCAAAAAAAACAGTTTTTCGATAATCAGACCGTTATCTTTTCGGTGAACATGGACCTCAAAATGTTACTTACAGGATATCTTCCGTGATTGACTTTTGAGCTCCTCAGAGGATATCCCGTGAGTGACATTTTTAAGTTTAGTTGTGATAGCTTAAAACAGTGTTCCACTTCCACCTGTCTAATTTCCATGATTGATTAATTGCTTGAATAAATGATGGATATTTTGGTCTACCAAAGTTAGTTGTAAGGCACGTTTGTTTTTTACTATATTTTTATAGTAAAGGGACAAAGGTACCCAGTTATTTTTAACTAGTTAAATTAATATCGGGTTATAAAAACGAAGAGATAAGATACGTATTTCTGTACTTTCAAGTAGGTAAGTGACAAGTTACTGATATCAATAATCTAAAAGTGCTGTGAGGGTCAGTCAGCACAGCTCACAGCGATAAACGAGGTAGTTAATCTAAGATTCGAATTATCTAGATTGAATTTATTTAAAGAAGGAATTTCTAGAATTTACTCTATCTAGTCTCTGGATTTAGGTACTTTGATTTAGAACTGTAGAGTTACTTTTAAGTGTGTCGACGGCAATCCAAATTGAATGAGTCCTGAATAATTAGCTTCTAGTTTGGGACCAGGACCAATCTTTATAAGACGAGTCCATGCAGCGTATCCCGCCGTCCCCATCAGGGTCTAACATTAAAATAAATCCTATTAAAATCATTTGACTGAAACATTTCATTTCAACGCCATGAACACCGCCTTGACTGATATACTTTCCGCATCCAGCAAATTCCCACGATCTTCACCAGTACATGTATTGTGGAGAAACCACAACATATAAAAATGAAAACGCTGACCTCACTGATAGATTTGCAAGTTTCAGTAAAGCGCATAAAATTGAATATACCTTCAGCACGCACATTGCATTTCAAGTTTCTGTTGATAAATGAAAATTACAAGCTGTAGATGTAGGAGCCTTAAGTTTCAACGAGTAGTGGGGATCGGCAGCGGTGACCGAAGCTCGGCATTCGGTGCCGGTATGATTACTAATCCTCTTTACACGGCGCGTATTGAACACACATTGTGACCGCTGCCTGCTCCGTCTCTAATGTCAATGACTTGATAGCGAGATGTTTTGGTAATAAAAAAGTAAAACAAGTTGTGAAGAGTTTGGTAAACAAGTTCCTTGTCTGATGATTCAGATGATTCACCTTCTGGTTAGTAATGTGTTGTGTCTTGCCATGTCGGTGGTCTACTCGTAAAACGGGCTAAAGTGACCGGTTATGGAATATACCTGCACTATAAGTGCATCATCTGCCTAGCCTTTTCCCAACTAAGTTGGGGTCGGCTTGCAGTCTAACCGGATGCAGCTGAATACCAGTACCTATTTTACATGGAGCGACTGCCTATCTGACCTCCACAACCCAGAACGACGCCCACGTCTTAACGTGCTTTCCGAGGCACAGAGGACCACAGACCAACCTACGCAAGCATGGCTTAAGGTAAAGATCGACCCGAGCGGCTGATGTAATTTAGCTACGAGCTCCTCAATGCTGTGAGTGCACACGGGTTGGAAATAGAGAATAGTGTTGTGTTTACCTCGCGTTAGGATTGAAGTTCTTAACGTCCCTAGTGTATTTTAGGTTCTATAAGTCTTTTGATGCTAAGTTTGATGAATATACAGGGTGTATTTCACCTCATCACAAAGCCGTTAACCAAGCATTCTGTATATCAAACTAAGTAACTTTACGCAAAAAATATTGCTGGGAAACAACTTTTTTTTTTGAGGTTATAAATCATGTTTTGTGGCATAACTCAATGTAGCACACTCAAAACATTGTGCGGATGGATGGATTGAATAGTACGGGGGTCGTAGAGATATTTAAAGTAAAAATCATGCGCTAAAAATTGGTATGTAAAAAAAAACTTGTCAAAATCTTGCAACTTTGACCCCCAGTATCTCCGTAACTAGAAGGTTCCCAGGTATACTGTAAAACAAAAAAATGATCAGAATGACAAGGAGAACAAGTGCCTTTCGTATTCGTTAAGAGGTGTTTTACACCCTTTATAGCTTTTAATCCTAATACTTTTTTGCAGTTGATCGCCGTAATGTCCTCTTTCAAGCTCTACCCACCTATTTTTATTGCTGACCATTGCCCTCTTACAAAACTTGGTACCTGTATTGCCCTGCTGGCCAGGTTATTATTTTGGTGCGTAGAGCCAGTACTCTCCAGATTTTAGCTTTCCCAAGTCTCATATATGAAAAATTATCGTATGGTAAGGGGTCGCCTCCTTGAGCGAGCGAATCGCGGGATTCAATGTACCTAGGTAAGTATTTTTATACGAAAACATCGCCGCTGTTCTCTCCCAAAAGAGAGTGAACGTGGTAAGGACGATAATATCGCAGCGATTCCCTCGCCCGTGGAGGAGGCGGGATATGTTTCAATGATCTCAGAAAAGTCGCATTTCACAACACCCACAAACAACATAAAGTTCTTACTCTTTGGGCAGGACACGATGCCTTTAAATATTTTACACTGTTTAAAAATATCCCTCCTGATCAGAAGGTCTAAGTAGCAAAATGTCCAATAGCGCGAATCGTCTAATAAGCAGTAAGTCTAATTAGTAAAAGGTCCATGTAACAAAACGTCCAACTATCAGATGGTCTGTATAGCAGAACGTATATTTAGCAAAAAGTCTGATTCTCAAAATATCTGGAGGCACGAAATTCAACACAAAGGTACTTTGCATCAGAAGGAAAACAAACATAATATTCCCAAAGAGACTCTTTGGTCTATGTACTCGTACTGTTACTGTTACCATTAGCCTGTGTCATCCCACTGCTGCTGGGCAAATGCCTATCCTCATGACTTCCAAATTCCTCAATCCAAGGCCAGTGTGGACCACTGGTCGTTGGTTTTTGTCCAGCTTGGCCCGCGGCCCACCATCTCCTGAGAGGTCTACCGCGTTGCCTTCTGGTTATGTCAACGTGATTATTTTAGCCCACAGCTCGTCGGGCATACGCAGATGTGGCCAGCTCAGACACCCAGACACTTTAGCTTAGCGGCTTTTTGAGAAACGTTGATTTTTGTTTTAGAGTGCGGTGTTGCGTACATGGTCGGTAGTCGTAGCGTACTTATATCTTTTTAATGACGAATGACATGTATTTGATCATCATTAGGTAATAATATCCTGAGGCTACTAGCGTTTTAACTCAGTGTTTTGTTTATCGAATAAAATTATCTAATGTAATTTACAAATTACTAACTTTCTATTATGAGAGTACCTATACACATTTAAATAATGACTTTTTGCTAAATAGACGTTCTGCTATACAGACCATCTGATAGTAAAACGATTTGCTACTTAGACCAGAAGATCAGGAAGGAAAAATATTAGAACTGAGAATTAAAAAAGGGTGTAAAAATTCTCACAAATTGGCCGAAAAGCACCTGTTTTCCTCGTCATTGCGATATTTTTTTTACTCCACACCATACCTGGGAACCTTCTAGTTACGGAGATACTGGGGTTCAAAGTTCCAACTTTTTGACAAGTTTTTTTTTATAAGTACCTATACAAGTTTTTATTGTAAGATTTTTCTTTTCAACACGTCCACGACCCCCGTCGTATTCAATCCATCCATCAACACAATAGTTTGAGTGCGTTTCATTGAGTTTTACCACAAATTATGATCATGCACCCCAAAAAGAAAGTAGTTTCCCAGCGATAATAATGGTTTGATGTACAGAATGCTTGGTTGACAGCTTCGTGATGAGGTGGTTTACACCCTGCATGTACCCATATGTTCATACTTTGCCGAAGTAATGAAGACATGGGCTGTGTCTCTAAACTATAGACATAAGCTAAAGCCAGATGCTGTAACTCCATTTTTTTAAACGCCATCTGGTCGCCACTCCATTGCGACGATTTCATCTTGACAATTATGTACTTACCTACATGATGATATACGTGCTCATTAGTCCTATTACTGCTCTCTCTGTTCCATGTGTTGCACATACGAAATTGGAGTTTATACATTATGCACAGCGTGTATAGTAGTTTTAAATAGGTATAACCCTGATAATAATGCAATTAACCATTGTCATTGCGCAGTGCTATGCCGTGTGGCCATATGTGCCACATATGTGCATATGGCCGTATTTAAGTAAGGAATTCAAAGACAAAATAGTTTAAAACTGCCATGTGATGCCAAAGTTATCATCACCTACCACAGCCCGGGCTTTACCCATTGCTGGGCATAGGCCTCTCATTATTGCCTGTGCGAAGCTCCGCACTCTTGTACTAGCCTAATCCAGGATATTGCCGGAATGGCAACAATATCATCGGCACATCTCGCCGCCGGACCAACACTTCTCTTTCAATTCCTAGAACGCCAGTCGGTCACAGATTTACTCCACCTGTCACCACCGCGCCTTGCTACGTGTCCTGCCCAACTCCATTGGAGTGTTAGGTTGCCAATGTTTATAAAGGTACCTACAGCAAAACATCGTACAGATCAACGCCCCATTTGAACGAAGTAAGTCTTAAGGTGAAAGCGTCAGAGTGGCCCACGAATTCAATTTTTCTTAGGTTTTTTGCAATTTGCAGGGCAGTGCTAAGTTATAAGTTGATGAAAATATCGGTCGCGGTTGTAAGACGTAAGTATGTATGTAGTTACTGAATTATTATCATCAAAATCATCAATACAACCTTCAAAGTTCATAAGAGTCGAGGAACGAATTTTTCACGGTCAAAGTCGCTCCTCGACTCTTATGAGAAAAAACGTGAAAAAAAATGAATTTCGCGGGCAACCGTGGAGCACCAGCCTTAAAGACTTAGTTCGGGTAAGTTCCGAACTAAGTTTGAAGTATGAAGCCAAGCTAGCTTCAGTTGGCATCGTCCAAGTAGAAAGAAAGAAATATATAAGTACCTAACGAGTTTTCATAATTTTCATTATGAAGTACCTTGATTACCTATTGTCAAGCCTTGTGTCTAGCATTTTAATTGCCTGTAATGTTAATTAACAATAATAAAGTGTTGTGAGTAATTAGTACTTAACTACTTGATAGTGTAGTAATACATGTTACACCATTTAAAACTGCAGTGTTTTTATAGGTTTTTCTATTCAAAAAGTTCGAGCCATTATAAGAGAGGTTCGAACATGTGAACCACTATTTTCTGATGAATCTCTCATGAATGCCTCTAAGTTATTACGACAGCGTTTCTTAGAAGCCCGTTGTCTGAAGCCCACCAGATCAGTTGTAGTAGTTTTAAACTTTGACCTCCAATATCTCCGTAACTAGAAGGTATTGTAAAAAAAACTTTTTTCCAATACCTTCATTTTTTTGTGGTTCACATAATTATGCATGTCCCTTTTACAGCGTAAAAGCGTGACTTTTTGTTATGAACTGGTGTAAACAACAGACATGACATGAGATTTCAGCAATCCCAGTACATTTGCTATCATTTATTGAGGAGTTCCGTTGCCTATCTCCGAAGTTCTTTATCAGGTTTTTACCAAATTGAAATGGGATCACTTCGAGAAAGTATTCTTTCTAAAACTACCCAAATCGCTTCTGGTGTGCCTATAAAGATTGAAAGATTTGAAAAGTTCCCTTTATTTCTCCAGGATCCCATTATCAGGATCCTGACTTGATGATTATATGGGACCTTCTGGGAAGTACACCCTTTCAAACAATTAAAAAACAAAATCAGTCCTGTCATCTTCGAGTAATCGGGGAACATTGAATTGAACCTCCTCCTTTTTGAAGATTTATCAAAAAGTGATAACTATTCATAAAGACATTATTTTGTACCTAAAGAAAATAAATAAGATATATTTTGTACCTCAACAGTTTTTGATTAAATGACGTTTCTATGAAGTGTCTAGCTAGCGGGCCTCTTATGTTTTTTTTTTTTGTTATTATAGTTATAGATCGCCCAATAGTGCTTGGAGTTAGAAACTATTATGTACCTTACAAATCCAAAATTTCGACTTTCTGAGAGCTATACTTTGGGAGTTATTCATTATTTAGACAAACGTCCAGCTAGCGAGCCCCTTCTTTAAATACCATTCGATCATACAATAGCAATAGAAGCCTGACGCTATTATGTACTTTACAAATCCAAAATTTCGACTTCCTGTGACCTATACCTCATAAGAGCTATACCGCTAGCCGGACGTTTGTCTAAATAACGAATAACTCCTAAAGTATAGCTCATAGTCTCAAATAAGACATATTAGAGGTCATAGTCTAAAAGTCCAGACAATTCATATGAGGACTATGTCTGCATAGTCTTCATGTTCCAGATGTCCGGATGTTCAATAATCTGTTATTGAACATCCGGACAGTCAAATCATATTCATAGTGTTCTGAAAATAGTGAAGAAGGAAGAACAGTCAGCCGCTGTACTTTTACAAGTGAATCGGTTTCACAAACTTTCAAGTCAACTTTTAAGACGAAACATGGGTTGAATTTCTCGAGACAAATTCGACAAGTTTTTTTACATAAACGAAGTTGATAGTAGGAACCAAGACATGCTCTTTTCCTTATTTTTTTATGTCAAAAATGATTGGCTCAGTTTTCGAGTAGAATTACAGGTAACTCACCACAGGTGATGTGGTTACAGCCGTTACAGGGGTTACAGGTAAATAATAATAATAAATATCGCTGGACATTAACACACAGCGCAACTTAGTGCCACACTAAGCAAAGCTTGTGTCGTGGACACTAGATAGTTGATGTACGTTTGCCGGGCTCGGCCCCACAGAATCTGCCTTTTAGGTGTTCACCAATGCAATGTGCTCGCCTCTAGGAGTATATGTACCGGTTTCTTTTTCAATGTACCTCTGTACTTTTGAAGAAATTTGCAAAATAAGGGGGCCGTGCTGAAAACGTTTGGCTGGCACGGCCCTCTTTTTTTGCGTGTAACTTGAAAAACATAAAGCGCATTAAAAAGTTTCTTAATCTCAAGGAATGTGCTCTGATGACGCGTTATATGTACCGCAACGGATATTCTGAATTCGTTATAACAAAAAATATATAGATGTAGATAGGGGGCCATGCTGAAAAATAAATAATTGAGGAAATCTCCAAAGAAGACAAATAACCTGAGCCAAAAACTATTAAAACATAATTGATGGGTGGCAAGTAACATATGTACCGCATTGGTTTCTCATAAAACTTGCTAAAGGAGGATGGTCAAATATGACCTGAATGCGAACATTAATGATCGATGTATAAAAAAATAGTCATTTATGCGTGCTTTAAATAACGGGGTCTAACTTATTTTTTTCTGGCCGGGAAAATGTTTTGTATTAATAATAAATAAACTCAATTTTTCACAATAAACTAATGTTAGTTAATTCAGCACGGCCCTCTTCATACGCCTATATCTTTTAAAATATGACATATTTGCTTACAAAATTCGACTTCCTGAATCATCTAAAGAAGTTCATTCGTTCCAAATAAATTGCGATACTGCTGTATTGGTACTATAGAAGATAAATTGGATCGAAAATATCATACATTACAACGAATGGGGTGACCATGAATCAACGTGAAAAAAACTACTGATATATTGAGTAAATCTATACTTAATATTTACGAATATTTACGTACGTCTGAAGAAATACTATTTATTTGTTAAATTATGCACTTTTCTTATTACGTTCCTTAACTTTAAGATAGAAAATTTTAATTGGACAGGGATTCTTTTTTAATAAAATACACACATATTTTCTGCGTGAGAAGAGGCACAAGATGCTTTTGAAGGCATTTGATTGCGTAAATCACGAAACCCTGATCTTGAAACTTGAGCATTACGGTTTAGGTAAACTTGCGCTTAGTTTAGTAAAGTCGTATTTGAATGATAGACAGCAGAAAGTACAAATAAATGGTGTCAATTCAATGGGTTTAAAAGTAAAAATGGGTGTACCACAAGGTTCGATTCTGGGTCCATTCCTCTACTACTAAATGGGAAAAAAGCTAAGTGCATTCGTTTTGCCCGACCAAATGTCAAAAGTAGTGATTGTGACATAATGTTGAATCAAGAGAAACTAGTATTTGTCGATAAAACAGTTTTCTTGGGAATTGCGCTCGTTTCAAAGCTTCAATGGTGTCCTCATTTAACATCTCTTGCAGGACGGCTGAGCTCAGCAGCATATGCTGTTAGAAAGATCCGTCAATTTACTGATATTGATACCGCGAGGCTAGTCTATTTTAGTAATTTTCATAGTATTATGTCATACGGTATTTTACTATGGGGACTTGCGGCAGACATCGAGTCTATATTCATTCTGCAGAAAAGAGCCATCCGAGCCATATACGAATTATGTAGACACAGAGAACTGTTTAAGGAAATTAATATCTTGAAAATACCTTATAAAACTTAAGAAGACGGGTATTTATCGCGAATTTACCTTTAATTTTATCCTGACGTTTCGACTGGATTGCACCAGCCATGGTCACGGGGAGACTGAAGTATTGGAAGTACCGCGACAGCAAAGTGAAGGCGTTTATTCAACTACCCTCACTCATCTTCATAAATGTTAATTAGGTCCGGTTCACACTAGGACAGCACACTACACTAACAGTGTCCGTATATTGAGGCGATTTCACTTGTCGAGTACACTTCGTGATTACTGGATTCCAAGCTGAAGTGAGTTTGAAGCCGTCTTCGCGATTGAAATTAGGGTACTTCTTGATCTCAATTTGTTTGTTTTACAATACGTAGTTTGTTAGTTGTGTGTAGATCAGGAAAGGAAATTATAGTAAAAGTAATTCTCTTTTTCGTGACTACACAATAGTGATATCCTTTTGGGGATAATTAGTAGGTACCTATACCAATCGACCTGTAGATAGGACCTTCGACATCATCATTCTCCTGGCCTGATCCCAACAGGGATATCACACATTTTTTTTTGCGACTAGTAGGTACCGGGCAGTCGTATTAGTCCAAATATAATCAACAGATATTCTAGAAGAAAAACCTTAGTAGGTAGGTACTCTTGTATCTTTATTAAGAGGTTCTCGAAGAGTCAAATGACCCAGAAAAATGCCCCCATCAGTTTAGACGCATACTACGGTGGCTGATGCACTTAAGGCGATAACATGAGCTAAACACGAGTTTTTTCACTACTATAAACAAGACCAGAAAAATATATTCTCCAGGATATATGCTAGCATGTTAGTGTTTTGAAAACATAATACAATTAATTTGATCGATAAATAAAATCACGAACTTATATCTAAAAATGTCTTTCAAACAAAAAAAAACATACTAATATGCATACGATCATTCTGATTTTTTGGAAAATAATTCTACAAGCATTATATTAGCATGATAGTGTTTTAGTTTTTTAATCCAATAAATACTTTTTTTTGTAAATCGATCGAAACCACTCATTTCGCGCTATTTGGCCTGCAGTGACTGACTTAACAACCACTTTGTAGTGCAAGCTGATTAGAACTTTATTCTAACAGAATTTCAAACGAAGTTTGAACCACCACAAATAGAGTTGCAGAATTTAGCTCGTGTAATCGCCTTAAGCAACGAGGCTAAGATCTGGGAGAAGGTGCCAGCCAATAAA
This sequence comes from Xestia c-nigrum, assembly GCA_916618015.1. NCBI lineage: Eukaryota > Metazoa > Arthropoda > Insecta > Lepidoptera > Noctuidae > Xestia > Xestia c-nigrum. The sequence goes on from OU745264.1 coordinate 6,894,167, forward strand.
ATAAATAAAAAATAATAAAAAAAAACAAATTTGGTACATTTATTTTGTTATTATTCTTACTCTTTTAATGCAAAATAGAGAGATACATAGTTATACTGTTTTATATACATCATTTCGTGTCTATTCACTCTCCCAAGTAGGTTCTATCTAAAACGTTTATTTACCAAGTCAAATTACGTACCTATTCATAGCTGACCTCCTGGGCCACGACTTGAACAGGTATCTAAGTAAGTCAGAGTGTTCTATTAGTAAGCTAAAGTATATTACCTAAATAATACTACATTTTTAAGGAACTACAAATATTTTAACTAACCTGATTGATACACAATTAGAAGAAAATCCTTAACATTTTATTATAGCAATATTCTGAAAAGTGTGTTGCTATTATATTTTATCAGGCACCGCTAAACTAGTCTATTTTTAAATTATGGAATGAAGAAAACTGCGATGCCTGTTGAAATATTTAATATACACAATTTTAGACGACAAAGAATCATGGTCAACATTAATAATTGTCATTATAAAAAGCAATCACTGCTTCACTGCGAGATATCAAGTTATAGAGCAAAGTGAAAACTAATTTTGTGCGGTTCCAGTACTCGATACTCGTGGTCGTATAATTCTTAAATAATTGATAAATTCGCAAATAAACAAAGCAGAGGACAAAACTGTCAGTTGATGAAGCTACAAACACACTTGGGCGAATCCCGCTCGGGATTTGGAACGCATCATACCTACAACATGGATGGTGCATGCGTTCAACGTGAGATTCGCTTGCCCAATTTAATTCTGTCTCCATTAGTTTTTAAGTTGCCAGGTAAAATTATTATTTATACAGTTTTATAGCTTCTTTATAATAGGTACATCGCTATACTAGTTGACTACAATAAATTTCTGCGATCCTATATTTGAGTAACATCTAGGAGTACCGTGCGAAATACAGCTACATAGTGTCTAATGTGGATTACTTTTTGTTCATCGAGCCTCGAAGAAGTGAGTTTTGTTTGTGCGTGTTGTGCAGATTCTGAAAAAGATAATAAAAAGTCTTATTTTTCACGTTCGTGAAATAAATTCCTGACAAAGTACGACAAGTTATACTTATTATTAATAACGAAAACAAGATAATTGTGTGAACTGAAATCATCATCGTGCATAGCCTATTCCCAAATATGTTGCCGAATGCAGCTTAATACCAGTATTTTACAGGGAGCGACTGCCTATTTGACCTCGAAACCCCAGTTAGTACTGGGTAATATGATACCCCTTGGTAAGATTGCTTTTCAGACTTTTTGGGCTACTGACTACCTGTAACGATTGTCAAAGATCTACAAATGACAGTCGGAACTGTGCCAGAATTGTGTGTACTGAAATATTTTTGTTAAAATGACTGTTGGAGTGGCGGAGGCGAATTTGTTTATAATAGACCCCGAAAAGTCTTCTCTTGTCGCCGAGTCTACTTATGGAACAGAATTCTTGCAATAAAGGTGGTTTTAGGTACGCAGTTCGTCTTTACCTTAAAACTTCTTGAGATAAACGCAAGCCTCAAAATGGGGTGGGTTCGGCTGTGGCCCATCAGGGATGTCAGCGTATTTGATGCAGTAGATCTTGCTGTATCCAAGTCGCTCAGCCGCGCGAGCGGAGAAAGCCGAAGTAGCGTCCATGCGGATGCCGCACGCGCCGTGTGATTTTGCGACGCGCCTGAAACATTAAAAAAAGTTTTATAAGTAACCGGTTTTCAAATTAATATCGAGTTTTGGTGCTCGTAAGTGTAAAGTAAGCTGTGCCTGAATTTAAAATTAATTTAGTAAATTTCTTTGTACGATTGCGATACATAGTGTGAGTGCAGTGCTGTCCAGAACGCTACTCACTTACTGCATTATCGCAATTGTCCGTACATGTAACTGCACCATCGAGGACCTAAAGAAAGCAGCTCACGCCGCTATCAATGTACCCATGCAGTGGGTTCAACTGTTTTCAGAAGTACCATCAACTCGAAAATAAATATAATAGTAGATCTGTCGGTCATTATAACCTACACAAGTTTTGCGGCAGACAAGAATTAATCGGACTGACCACTTTAATACATTTTCCACGTAATAAATTTAAAACGGTCATGTTTCTACTCATAACACCCATAGTTGACACAAGAGGACATCATGTTAGTAATTTACTTCACCTACGTGACATATTTAATAGACGTATGCATCTTCCTGCTCAAAGTGAATACGACAAAATATTTTTTAATCACATACGCGTCAAGGAAGCAATCTTACATGTTATTACATACGTTTAAATAGGTATGGACTATTAGCGATTTTAACTTAACAACGAATCTCGACAATTATTTACTGGTGAGCCATTAAAAACTGAAAAATTTACCACTTGCGATAAACAAGCGTGATGATCGATGCTCGTGCAATTCTCTAGGGACGCCTTTGCCCTAAAGTGGGACACTAATAAGGCTAATACGTAAACACGTATCCAAAGTTTTGGTAAAGGGGAGACAACTGTGTAAAACATCACTGTAATCACTTACGTACTTTGCAGTGGTTATGATCCCGTTTATTTTCACTCATATTTCTTATCCCCACTATCTGTATACGTGTCTGGGTAGATAATTATTATTATGAATTACGTATTAACTGATTTGTTTCTAAATATTGAGTAAGACTAATAACATTGCAATTATAATTAGCCATCATGTTCTATTTATTTCAATTGGACCGCCAATAAACATGTCGGCGCGGTGCATTTATACCTAATTAATTCTTGTCACAATGTAGGGAGACTTTATTCATTTTTTTTATTTGCGTTATAAACACAGTCCAATTAGATTAACCGGAAGACGGAACTTGAACATTGTGAGATTTTCTAAATATGTCGGTTTTAGAAATCAGGATAGATTCGTTTCGGCTTCCCTTAATGATGTTCATAGGAACGCCATAATGATAACAAACTGGCCAGTCTCGTGACTAAAGTGTCCTTGCGATGCGGTAACAATTGCACAATGCACGCGTACACATTGTTATTGTTTACACTACATCTCTAGATACGCAGAGGCTATTTAAATGCACTTTGTAACGTGCCTAAGTGCGGTCCTGTAAGGAGTACGTCCCTGGTACCCCTCTTACCCCGTCGTACGATACCCCGCAACCCTCTGTGTCCTGTCCGCGTGCGCGCATCCCCGCCGCCAGTCAATAAGAAACCCTTGCGTGAGTCACTGCGTCGCGCGGGTATGCGCCCGCGCCCTAATTATTAAGCTCCATGATCTCATATTATATTATAAAAGTAAATTCCAAATCATGTAGTGTTTCGTGAAAGTTCAATAAAACGATTCAATGGTTTATGTCTCGTATTTTATTCAAAAACACTATAAGTGGCGCTCCAACTCGTGGCCGCGAACCAGTTTAAACCAGTTTTGTGCCGGTCGACGGTTAACGTTTTTCGGTCTTCCTGTGTTCCTGTGTTCCTGTTCTCTGGTACCTACGTAAAGAGTGAAGATGCCTCCACGTAAAGTACCGAATCCAAAGGCAAGTGACGCTGACGCGCACTCCAGCTCGGATGAAGAACCCAGCAGACCTTCGCCTGTGCTCATGTCTGGTGACCAGCTGACTTCATTTCTTACCGCCTTCGCGAATACTCAGGCGGAAGCAAATCGGCAGCTCGTCGAATCCCTCATGGCATCGCACGCGGCAGGTGGTTTTTCAGCGGCGACGCCCTCACCGACACCGTCGTCGACTAGCAAATCAGGGAACATGTCCAAGTGTACGGCACGCTTTGATGGTTCGAACCGAGATCCTGAAATCGTGGAAGCCTTCATCGACTCCGTCGAGATGTACAAAGAGTGTGCATTGGTTAACGATGACCTTGCGCTTCGTGGTCTTCCGATGCTGCTCCATGGCGAGGCTGCAGTATGGTGGAGAGGGATCCGGACGGAGGTGTCCTCGTGGTCCGAAGCGGTCAAACGACTACGTAGTATGTATGGTACTCCGTGTCCTGCTTACAAGTTATATCGAAAGATATTCGCTAACGAACAAAATGAAGAACTCGCGGACTCCTTCATTGTACGTATACGAGGCATGATTGCTAAGTTCCCTTACGTATTACCCGAAGAAGCTAAGATAGACATGATATACGGATTATTACACAAACGCATTCGAAAGCGATTACCCCGGGATACGGTTAGTTGTATTGAGTCGCTAATCGACAAAGCCCGAGGTATAGAAGAATCCATCACGGAAAGTTCCTGTGCAAGTACTTCATCGCAGTCGGCGCCAGCGGAGGCGCCTCGCGAGCGGCTCGCGCGGGAGGGCCGCGCGCCGCGCGCCGGCGCCGGCGCCGCCACGTGCGTCAATTTGGCGGGAAACGGTGCGACGACCCCGTCGCTCAGTGGTGCGGGAGCTCAGCAGTCGATCGTGCGTTCGCAGGTTCAATCCGTACGTAATAATAAGTGTAACGAAGTGCAAAGTGCCGGTAAAAATAATACCGCGAGTGAATCAAAGTTATTCTGTGTGTATTGCAAAGGTCGAGGTCATACGCGTGATGTGTGCCCAAAGAAAAACTCTGAACTATCGTCTAGTAATAATAAGTCTAGCCTTATTTGTTATGGTTGTGGTGAAAAAGGGTTTGTAAGAGCAAATTGTCCTACCTGTAAAAATAATAATATTGTATCGAGTTTGAGTTGTAATGTTACTACTTCAAATGAACCACAACCTCAACGTAATGTATTTTATTCACTTACCACGGCAGAAGACTGTTGTAATGTAAGTAGTACTTCGAATAATATCATCACCCAAGACCGTCCTATTTTAAATATAGAGATTTTAGGTTACAGTGGCTCAGCGCTTATAGATACGGCCGCCCGGCGTAGTATCGCGGGTTCAACGCTGTATGCGCTTCTTTTACGTTTAAATGTTAAATTTACATCGCAGACTATGTCGGTTAGACTGGCTGATGGTAGTATTCGTACGAATACTGTATTGTTAACATGTGTTAATGTGAATTGTATGTCTTTGTGTATTCCTGTTGAGTTTGTTGTGTTTCCCGATGCGTCAAACAACGAAACGCTATTAGGGATAGACTTCATTACTAAGTCTAAGTTGGTCTTGAATTTTTCTTCTATGACATGGTATACAGCTGATCGGCCTCAGGTCATTCACCCCCTACTGACGGAGAGTTCTCGTGAGGTGGTGGAGTGTGCCTCTCTCAACCTACTGAGGGCAGATGAGGGCACTCTGTTGACTGAGGAGGAGCGTGGTGGTTTGCAGAATCTTTTATGTGAGTACTCTGATATTTTCGAAGTAGTCGGAGAGCCGACTCCATTTGCGGAACATCACATCGATACCGGCGACCATCCGCCTATTTCTTTGCCCCCATATCGCGTTACGCCTGCCAAGAAGGAAATCATGCGCGCCGAGTTAGATAAGATGTTGGCGGAGGACGTGATCGAGGAGTGTGAATCCGCCTGGTCAGCACCGTGCGTCTTGGTACCGAAACGTAACGGTACGTATAGGTTTTGTGTCGACTACCGAAAGTTGAACGCGGTCACCAAGACGGATGCATATCCCATGCCGCGTATTGACGAGCTCTTACAGTCGACCAAGAAGGGTTGTGTAATGAGTTCTCTAGATCTTCGCAGTGGTTACTGGCAGGTAAGTACCAACGATCGTGACAAAACGGCGTTCGTCACGCCTTTCGGTACGTACCGCTTTAAACGTATGCCGTTTGGCCTTAAGAATTCGCCAGCGACGTTTCAGAGGCTCATAGATCGTTTCAGATCAGGGTCTACTCTTGCCGGTAAGACTATTTTAGGTTATTTAGATGATCTTTTGGTTATTTCGGAGGACCTGGAGTCCCATCTAGCAGATCTACGTGCGGTATTCGAGCGTCTCCGTATGTTCAAGCTTCGGGCAAACCGAGAGAAGTGTGTGTTTGCCAGAGACCGGCTCAAATACCTCGGCCACGTGATATCTCGCGATGGTATATCTCCAGACGAAGAGAAGGTAAGTGCTGTTGTTCAGATGAAGGAACCGACAACCCTCCAGCAACTTCGTACCTTCCTCCAAACCTGCTCATGGTTCCGTAAGTTTATCCCAGAGTTCGCCAAGGTGGCGGAACCACTTACTCGCTTAACAAAAAAGTCTCAGGCGTGGACATGGAGTTCGGAGCAAGTTAAGTCTTTTGAAACTCTTAAGAAACTTCTGACCACCGCCCCTATTCTTGTTCAAGCGGATTATACGAAACCATTCGTATTGCGGACTGACGCCAGTAATTACGCACTCGGCGCAGCCTTACTCCAGGGGGAGTCACCGAATCAGGAACATCCGATTGAATATGCCAGCCGTCTGCTCACTCCGGCCGAGCAGAATTATTCCACCACAGAGAGGGAGGCTCTCGCAGTGGTGTGGGCAGTAGAACGTTTCCGAGGTTACATCGATGGTCACCAGGTCAACGTGATAACAGATCACCAACCCTTGAAATGGCTCTTTACCCTCAAGTCCCCAAGTGGCAGATTAGTCCGTTGGGCCTTGAAGTTGCAATCTTTCGACCTGCGTATCGATTATGCCCCAGGTAAGGTTAACGTACTTGCCGACACGCTCAGCCGTCCCGTGACCTCAGATGGTCCTGCATCTGAATCGGTCTGTCCTGTCGTTGTTGATGTACCACGCTGGAATGCGACCTCCACCCGTGATGCGCAGCTAGCCGATCCGGAAGTTGCAAAGATCATCCATGAACTCGAAGGTAAGGATGAACTTAATATAAATCGTTGGTCTGAGAGAGGCTATCTCCTGAATCAAGGTGTTCTGTATCGGTATGTACCTGATACTGATTCCGAGGAGCCTCAACTCGTCGTACCGGAGAGCCTGCGGAAAGAATTCATGATCGAATGTCATGACTCGCCTACCGCCGCTCATGGTGGTATTGATAGAACAATACATCGTATCTCGCAACGATTCTATTTTCCCGGTATGAGACGGTTTGTAACTGAGTACCTGAAGACCTGCATCGAGTGTCAACGATACAAGCCATCAACACTCAAACCAGCTGGCTTGCTTCAAACTCCGGTCCCGTCTCAAAGGTTTGAAACTATCGCAACTGATCTTTTTGGTCCGTTGCCTAAAGGACCCCAAGGTGAGAGATGGATCCTCATCGTGGAGGACACCACTAGTAAATGGGTGGAAGTCTTCGCTCTCACCGAAGCTACAGCAGAGACGTGTGCTAAAACCTTGGTCAATGAGGTATTTATGAGATATGGTCTTCCTAGACGGATGATTTCTGATAACGGAGTGCAGTTTGTGGCAGATGTTATGCAGAAGGCCATGTTTGTTTTAGGGGTAAAACAAAGTCTGGTGCCCTTATATCATCCCGAGGCGAATCCCGTTGAGCGGAAAAATAGGGATCTAAAGGCTCAGCTCGCCATCTTAGTGGAAGGTCGCCATCAAACTTGGCCAGAGGTACTACCGTTTGTTCGCTTTGCTTTTAATAGTTCAGTAACTAAGTCTACGGATCATACCCCAGCTTACCTGACTTTCGGTCGTGAGCTACGGTCACCCTTAACTGCTCAGGCAGACCTAAGAGTAGTAGTGGAATCCGAGAATTTTGTTCCCCAGATTACGCCTTATCTGCTCAAGCTCGCAGATAGCGTCTCGACAGCCAAAGAGACTCTGGAACGGCAACAAGATGTCCGTAAGACATACGCCGATAAGGGTCGCACGTCCACCCCCGAATACCTGGAAGGAGATTTAGTCCTGATGCGGACCCATACGCTTAGTAATGCCGCAAAGGGTGTCACATCAAAATTTAATCCAAAACGAGATGGACCGTACGTCATCTCTAAAAAGGTAAGTCCTACTACCTACCTCCTAGCTCATGATAAGACAGGAGAAATCTTCGGTAAGTATCATGTGTCAGATTTGCGTCCTTACCATGCTAGGGAGGGTGAATGTCCTGAGCCGATTATTCCCAAACGTAATAGAGGTCGCCCACGGAAGGTGACCTAACTGTAGCGTTCGTTATCGTTTGTTTGACCACTCGGGAGACCCATTCCTGGTCAAAAGGGGGAGAGTGTAACGTGCCTAAGTGCGGTCCTGTAAGGAGTACGTCCCTGGTACCCCTCTTACCCCGTCGTACGATACCCCGCAACCCTCTGTGTCCTGTCCGCGTGCGCGCATCCCCGCCGCCAGTCAATAAGAAACCCTTGCGTGAGTCACTGCGTCGCGCGGGTATGCGCCCGCGCCCTAATTATTAAGCTCCATGATCTCATATTATATTATAAAAGTAAATTCCAAATCATGTAGTGTTTCGTGAAAGTTCAATAAAACGATTCAATGGTTTATGTCTCGTATTTTATTCAAAAACACTATAACTTAATTTTTTATTTGCCTCTCAATATGAACACATAATTATGTAGTAAGAAATATCTCTGTTTTTTTATTAAAGCTTTGACGCAGGAAGGACCCTACAATTTTAATCTCGCTTGATGCGTCCTGCATGCCACCTAACACCCCGTCCCGAACGGGATTCGCATCAATGTGAGCCCAGCTTTATTTTCTCAGAAATCTCGACAGTGTTTTTTATCATCGAACTCCACCGTAACTTGACCGATTTTTATGTTTATTTTGTGGCTTTTTGGTAGGCCTGAAATTAAGTTTTCTTATAATCCGTGACAGTATTTTTCTTGTAAGTAATGTGTGTGTTCTTTCTGTTTTTAATAAGCTAAATTAATTTTAATAATTTTAATAAATGAACGGTAAAGCACAGAATACGATTGGTACTCTGGATTCTTAGTTAACTAACTGGCCGTCTTTCAATGGGCGATACGAGTAGCTAAAGGCATCTCACTAAGAAAATCTATGCTAATATTATAAAGCAGAAGAGTTTGTTTGTTGGTTTGGTTAAACGCGCTAATCTCAGGAACTACCGGCTCGAATTGAAAAAATATTTTTGCGTTGAAAAGTCCATTTATCGAGGAAGTCTATAGGCTATATAACATCACGCTATGACCAATAGGAGCGGAGCAGCAATAACAAATGTTGCAAGCGGGAAAAAAGCCTCCGTTGAGCAGGCGATGCGTTGCGATATCAAAACTTCACGCGAACGAAGTCGCGGGCAGAAGCTAGTTAACCATAGTCCATAAATAAAGACTGGGAATGAAAATGAAACAGAAAACCTGTACCTTCCCTGGTGCATTATTAATTTCATAAATCCATCTTTACATATAAACATGAGGGAAAAACTTATCTACATATTAATATCATTACCGCATGCAGTTCCTAAACCTTGACACCAGCCATAATACATAGTAATGTTTAAATATAATAAGTATGTAAATGCAAATAATTCAAGTATGTAAAACGAATATTATGTATTAATCAGAGAATAAGCTAAGTTAGTAACACTATAATTAATTTAGTGCTACGGGATCAAATAAATCTGATCTGTAAGTAGATATATATATATTTGTTTAGTCTCGATAAGCAGTTCCTGGTATAAGTGGTTTTATAGGTTAAACTGGCGTTGAATAAATAAACCAACCTAGCATTCTGTACATCAAACTGAGTAACTCTAAGTTAAAATTTTTGCTGGGAAGTTACTTTTTTTGGGGTGAAAAATTACGTTTTTTCGATAGGACTCGGACTTAAAACATTGTGCTGATAGATGGATTGACTACGGGGGTCGCATAGGTGTTTAAAGAAAAAGACTGACATTAAAAAAAATGGAACTTTGACCCCCAATATCTCAGTAACTAGAAGATTCCCAGGTATGCTCTAGAACAAAAAAAATATGATGGGGAGTCTTTTTACATGCCGAGATAGAATACGACGTCTATCTTTTTTTCTGTTATCTGGAGTCTATTTAAAGACTTTCAGGTCAGACATAACAAATCATGGTGGAATATTGCATCTCCATAACTTTCTCTCATCGATTGGATTCCTCTGACTCACCAGATCATTGGTTCTCCTCGTGGGGGTCCCAAAATATACTCATTGTGATTGAATTACATTAATTTGCGTTGAATTAAACCTGCATTCATTTTTGCTAATATTACATACTCGTCCATCAACAAATCATTGATAAGTTGATTTAACTCAATATGGTCAACTGCAATTTCATTAGAAGCATGAGACGGCAATGAGGAACACACTTGCTTGTCGCAGATAACCTTCGTATTAGTAAGTACTAAAACACTTCCTCTACTCATAAACATTCTAGTTGAGCGCAGAAATCTATAGTAGGTAAAAGAGTACTAGCGACCGTAATACTAGCTGGTAACAACTGACCAAGCAAGTTGGAACCAACCATGCAAATTCACAAAATTTCACTGAGATCGGTTGAGTAATTTCGGAGATTAGCGCGTATGAACTTAGTGACACGCGTATTTAATTAATAAACAGGGTGTTTGGTGCATCGTTTTCGAAATAAAAGGGGGCCGAACGAAGGGGATATTTACTGTCTCTTCAGCCCCAATTATTCATCCAAGCGATTTTTCATTTCAATGGAAATAAACTTAACAATAATTCCAAAAAAGCCCAATTCAAAGCTATTTTTCTTAACTCTCATTTTGACACGTTTTCATGCAAATATGTTTCTATTGATACTTTTTATGACCCACGAGTGACCAAATGAAGATTTGCATCGATAAATATAGTTTATTAATGTATGTACATTCACGGACACGCGCCAGGCGATATAAAACATGACGAATTGCCTTCTATGCTTAAATGGGTAATGCCGGAAGGTATTAGTTTTTAAATGCATTTCTATAACACATAATTAAAATTAATTGGCATTTATCGACGAGACAGATTTTTAAATAATATTTTGGTAAGAGACTATTAATTATGTGCTACATCGATAAGTCGCCAAACTACTCTGCCGCCCTCGTGTGTCCATGTGTCGGTCAGAATGTTAGTCAGTGACAGGGCTGGTCCGTACCAGCCCTGTCACTGACTGACTGACTGATTCCAAAGACACGGGTCTTTGGAATCGTAAGGCCCGCCTGCATTCTAGGCCAAACTACTACCGCGAATCCAGAGCGCGTAGAGAAAGCGGGCAGAAAATTATTTGAAAATGTTACCACAACTAGCTCTAAGTAACAGCTCTGTGTAGGTATTCTAGGAAACCTAGCTCTGGCAGCCAGCTACCTACTTGATTTATTTCAGAATATTTTTATCATGTAACCGTTCTTTATCTTTGCAAACGAAAACAAAACGCTCATTGCGCGAGTACAACTAAATATAAATAAATATAAATATCGCTGGACATTAACTCACAGCGCCACCTAGTGCCACACTAAGCAAAGCTTGTGTCGTGGACACTAGATAGTTGATATACTACGTATATACTTTTTTATTTGTAATACATACTTGTTATACATATAAACATCCATTACTCGGAAACAAATGTCCGTGCTCATCACACAAACATTGCTCCTACCGGGATTCGAACCCTCCTGGGTTCGAATCCCAGTAGCAATCCCAGAGCAATGTTTGTGCCCTAAGCACGTAAGGCAGCGTCACTACCACTACGCCACTCAGGTCGTCGTACTCGTATTTGATCGGTTGTTTGTACGTCAAGACGCGACATTACTGCGTCAAGATAACTGGTTTCAATTAGGTAAGTAATGGTAGGTATAGTATCCAATTATTTACAAAAATTACGCAATTACAGTCAGTCCTATTATGCAACGTCTTCATATGCGCGTGCAATTACAATTCCATTACATTACATACGATGTGGCTGTGACGGATAGATTCTTTGTATTCGTAATTATGAAGTTGTTATCTTGGTCTTTGTGTCGCATTTTTTGCTATAACAAGCTGCATTTTGTTTGCGGAATATTTTGTTGTGGGTAGATAGGTTATATGTCATAATTCAAGTCATAGATTAAGACGTCTGTTTTTTGTGTAGCTTTGATATTTAGGACCAATAAGCTCATCAAATCACATGGTACGGCGACGATTCTGGGGTAATGCGTACCTCCATGCAAATTTTACATTACGTCGTCAATCGTTTATCTTATTGAATCGCTGTACTTCATCAACTTATCTGTGGAAGCAGAAAAACATAGAACTAAAATAGATGTACCAAGTTTGACAAATTGATGCATTTTTTACTTGATCTACATCCATTTTCAGACGTCAATCGTTTGTCTAATAATTGTCTCCCTACATTTCAACCATCACCTGCTCAACCGAAGCTTTTTTCCCGCTTGCAACATTTTTCATTCCTGCTCCGCTCCTAATGGTCATAGCGTGATGTTATATAGCATATAACCTTCCTCGATAAATGGACTATCCAACGCAAAAAGAATTTTTCAATTCGAGCCGGTAGTTTATTTAACACTTCAAGCACATAGTACAGAGGCGGACTTAATGCCATAGGCATTCTCTACCAGTCAACCAGTCCAGTTCCTGAGATTAGCGCGTTCAACCAAAAAACAAACAAACAAACTCTTCTGCTTTATAATATTAGTATAGGTATAGATAGATTGAAAATGGCCGTTAATAAGTATCGAGCTTAGAGTCTATTCATGTGAGCATTGTTCAAAAAAGGGACATACTGGTTGGTAATTTTTAATCTTTGATTTTGCTTTGCTTTCAAATCAATGGGACAGGAAAAAATGTGGCATTTGTTCTGATTATTATTTGCTAGGTACCTCAACATCTATTATTGCATACGGTTGTGATTGACCAATTAATCCAATTATAATAATGATTGCGAATAGCTACAGACGTCCTTGACGCTTTTATTTCTGGGATCAAATTGTTAAGAGCCCTCTTACAGTCCACTAGCGCCGCCAATCGAAAAAATGTCATAACTCGTAAATAGAATCAAAAATACAAAATGTGGTATATTATTACTGTAGAAAAGGCAATAACGTAATTTTATAACACATTGTCAACACTTGAAATATAGCTGTTTAGCTAAATCGTGCATTTGTAACAAAAACGGCCGTTTATGTGCCCATCCAGGCCTATGTGAAATAAAATATTTTGATTTTGTATTTTTGATTCTATTTACGAGTTATGACATTTTTTCGATTGGCGGCGCTAGTGGACTGTAAAAGGCCTCATAATGCAATTTATTATATCACATACCTAACGAGTTCATACTAAAAAGTGGAGTTATAAAACAATGGTAATTATACCGGTTTTATTCTATCGTTAAATTAAATAGGTCAGTAGGCAAAGGCAAACTAAAAGACACCCGTGCCTAGGAAAGCACGTTACGCTGTTGGTCCTTGCTGTCATTTGTACTCTGACAGTTGTGCCAAGTGGCGCGAAAGTTTGACAACCAGTCTCACCAATGGATCTCGTATTACCTGGTACTCGTGTTTTGGAGGACAAATAGGGTGTCGCTCCATGTAAAATAATAGTATTCAGCTGCATGCGGTTAGACTAGAAGCGCTCAGGCTAAGCAGAAGATGACCATCATCTGCATTTCCCAACTATGTAAGGGGGACATCATAGGGCACGCCACGATAGTGGCGGTAAGTCCCCTCTTTGAGGAGTGGCTAGAGAGGCGCCACGGCGTCCTCACCTTCCGCCTGACGCAGGTCCTCACCGGACACGGATGTTTCGGGAGGTACCTGCACCGAATCGGGCGGGAGGAATCGCCCGGGTGTCTCCACTGCGAGGATCGACCGGAGGACACGGTGGAGCACACGGTGGAAGTCTGCCCTGCGTGGGCGGAGCTCCGCCGTGTCCTCGTGGCGGCGATCGGCGGCGGCGACCTCTCGCGTCCGGCCCTGGTTCAATCCATGGTCCGGAGCGAGACGGAATGGGAAGCCGTCGCCTCCTTCTGCGAAGCAGTCATGCTAGCGAAGGAGGTGGCGGAACGAGAGAGGGAGAGCTCCTCTCTTCCCGGCCGCCGCGGGAGACGCAACGGGCGTCGGGGGCCACGTGGTGGCTACCGGCCACCGTAGATGCGGGCCTGTGGACGGTTGGCTATGGGCTAGCTAGCCGTCCGGCCGTCTAACGACGACGACAGGCCGTGTCGACGGCGCGTTCGTGTTCCACGCGCGCCTCAAAGAGATGTCAGCAAAAGGAGAGGGGCCCGCAAGGGCCGAAGCCTGCCGGGGTTGCGGGCCTGTTCGAAAGAGATACCGCGGCCCCGGAACGTAAAAGGCGAGGAAGGAACATGGATGGTTTTTAGTCAGTAAGAGTCTGACACTCCCTCCCGCTCCGCCCAGAGTGGGGGGGGTCATTTGATGATTTCCCATCCTTAAAAAAAAAAAAAAAAAAAAAAAAGGGGGACATCATCAGATGATGTCTTCAAGACACGTTGTAAACATATAATTAATTGTAAATTGTTCTTTTTTAAACTTTCACGATCAGAACACATTATAAAACTTAAGAAGACGGGTATTTATCGCGAATTTACCTTTAACTTAATCCCGACGTTTCGACCGGATCGGTTTCGGCGGGGTCTCCCCGCAACCACGGCTGGTGCAATCCGATTTCGACCGACGGGATTAAATTAAAGGTAAATTCGCGATAAATACCCGTCTTCTTAAGTTTTATAATTAATTGTAGTTTTATGGGAGGCAGCGATAAAACGTTGGATCTGAAAAGTTAAAAAGCACAGGACGGCTCTAAAGCGCAACACACTCAGGGAGTGGGACGGGTTGACTGAGTGCCTGGTTTAATTTCATATATTCTTGCCGCAAGTGCAACAGAACTGCTGAGCGTGAAGTCCTGGTTCCTGGATCCAAAATGTTATTGGGGAAATACTTGTCAAGAATTTCTCAGTAGCAGTCACGGAGTCTGGGTTTGTGCCTGTTTGTTGTCAATAGGCTCGACCTCTATTACATAACTTGAGAAAATTGGGTGTACTGTTAGCTACACGTATTCCTAACGCTTCGGGGATTACAGGGGTGATGTTATGTTATGTAATCGAAAAAAAATTATGTAAATAAATAAATATCGCTCGACATTACACACAGCGCCATCTAGTGCCACACTAAGCAACGAGGCTGGTGTCGTGGATAGTTGATATACTACAGTGACACATTTTTTGTTTGTAAATATCTAATTTTATGTGTTTGTAAGTATGTACTTATTATACATATGTGATATAATAAATTGCATTAACAATTTGATCCCATGACTCGGAAACAAATGTCCATGCTCATCACACAAACATTTGCTCCTACCAGGATTCGAACCCGGGACCCTAAGAACGTAAGGCAGCCTCACTACCATCGCGCCATTAAAAAAAATCAAAGAATTCGGCGATTTTTACTTAGCCTGGACAATTGAGCGTCGCACAACATCAACCGTATATATCGGCTGTCAACGTGCTAAATAATATTATTGCAGCCACTGTATCATGTAAGAAAAAAAAACCATGTTATCCATTAGGTATACACATAAATCACTCATTAACTTGATCGGTTAAGTTACTATCTAAATGAAGTGCGAGTTCCGGTTAGCAATCAATCAATCTCAGTAACATTTTTTTTGCTCTATTAAAAAACAGCAGTTCAATATCAAAGGATATTACGAGAACTTGAGCAAGTTGTAACAGATTAGTTGATAGGTTTTTAGTGTGTCAGTTGGAAATAAGTTCCGTTTTCAATTTCGGTTCCGAAGGAAACGTCAAAAAGAAAAACGCATCAAGATCTAGCCTTTTCATAACTCTGTTGGTATCTAATCGGATCGTAGCTAAATACCAGTACAGCCCCCATATTCACAACGCTTCGATTCGCTTCCGATTCGAGAAGTCGTATGTCTATTTCGGTCGTTTTCGTAATGCCAGAAGAATACAGATTTACGAGTTGTCAAATCGGAAACGAGTCGAACGTCGAACTTTATGCACAATTAAAACTGTACAAAGGTGGACTTAATGCCTATAAGGCATTTTCTACCAGTCTACCTTAGGGTGATGCAGCGATAATACACAGTAGGTGCAATTATGGAAAAAAAGACTATAAATTATTTATAACTCAAATATATAAGAATAAAATAAATACATACATACAACACATCACACTACACACACACACACATCACACACACACACATCTTACTTTTCGGTTATTCGGCCGAAACTATAAGGTGACTGGTAATTAGTGTACGATACTTTAACGGCGTGATTGTGCTCATGACATGATAACAAACCACTTTTACTATGGCACCAAAGACGAAATCGCGAAAAAATATCAGCTCTTCAGTACACTAGGCGAATGTAAATGTGAACAGCTGATTTTTTTTCGCGCATGAGCACGTGTTAATGTTTCGTACACTAAATTAAGTAGGTAAAACACCTCTTAACGAAGCCGAAAGGCACTTGTTCTCCCCGTCATTGCGATCGTTTTTTTGTTCTACACCATACCTGAGAACCTTCTAGTTACGAAGATATTGGGGGTCAAAGTTCCAACTTTTCGACAAGTTTTATTTTTAATACAAATTTTAAATGCGAGAATTTTACTTTAAATACCTCTACGATCCCCGTCCTATTCAATCTAACCATCAGCACAATGTTTTAAGTGCGTTACATTGAGTTTTACCACAAAACATGATTTTTCACCCAAAAAAAAAATGTTGTTTCCCAGTAAAAAAAATGCGTTAAGTTACTTAGTTTGATGTACAGAATGCATGATTAAGAGCGTAGACGGGCTGCATTTTTCCATACAAATGTATTCCCCTATTCTCTTCCTGGATAATGCCTCTAGAGTAATCGTTTTTATTTATAAAAATCTAGGTCTTTTGAAGGCATGCCCCTGTCATTTTTTTTTTTCAAAAAATTTATTTAAAAAATAAATATGACTTACCAAAAACCTAAAAAAATACCCCGTTTTTACCTACGTAATCAGACGACTACCAAAGAAAATTGAAAAGTTTTTAAAATAAAAACAAGTAATAGGGGCATAGATCTATTCTTCCTTTAAATTTTGATACCAAATATAATTTAATTGGCTTAGGTTTCGAGGAGAAAACAGGAGAATACGAAACGTCGATCGGTCAAGGATTTTTGTAGGTAAAATCGTTCTTAGCTGCAGTTGTCTCTATCGCACTCTACGGGGGGAGACGAGAGGCGAGGGAGACGGCAATAGTTTCTTCAAATACCTATTTTTTAATTCCCGCGCAGCCCGTCTACGCTCTTAACGGCTTCGTGATGAGGTGGTTTACACCCTGTATATAACAAAACTGAACTTTCGCCGCAACTATTACAAAAAGAAGGTGTTAATCTATTCGCTATTAGGTAGAGCCCAGGTAACAAAAGGAGGAGTTGATTTTAACTTGTAAATCCCTTAAATTTTATTCTGGCAAACTGCCTTCATGTCCCTAAGAAATTTTATCGTTTTACTTTATAGAGAGGTACTTAGATACAAACAATGAAACACTTACATTTTTGACAAGAAAACCTTGACTTCGTGGTCATGAAACTAGTTCTTCTAGATGTTAAGTTGGATAACTAAAAGCTTTTTTTGTTTAGCACGCTGTATATAACAAGATAGTCTAGAGTCTAGAACAATTGTGCAGGTTATTACTATAATAACGAACGTTACTCCGACATAATAACAGTTTGGGACTATTTCTATTATTTCTGTATCACAGACAGGTCTAGAATAAATTGTTGTTAGTGTTTGCATGATGCGGAAACGTTTGACTTACGGTCTTTTGTTTGTTTTTTTTTTTAATTGAACAACAATTAATGAAATCTTTGAAGCATCGGAAATGTAAAACTAACTTATCGAAGTTTCGAATGTAAATTATTTACAATTTTACGGTGATACTATATTTCGACAGTTTACAATTTCGCGAGATAGATTATAATCAAACGGTATTTATGTCACTGTAAAATTGTCATACACGTTAGATTGTAATAAAACTAAAGAGATTGTAAACTCTCGAAATATTGTCAACTGAACATACTATACTGCTTACAACATAACGCTTTATTTTTCGGTAGATGTAATCTATCGAAGTGAAACCGTAATATTGTGAAATGTACATATTAACGCAATTAATATTGTCGAACTGCTAACAAAATTACCCCGCAGTCGCATGAAAGTTTTGTTTAAAATGAAAACAGCACACTTGAGGCGCGCTTACTGAAAGTTTTGAACTGATTAAAAGCTCCCTTACTCCAGTAAACTTGGGAATAACAAACCCAAAGTTCCGACATGTGCTGACAACCTACAAAGTTAAAGATGGCGTACTTGTAAATTAACATTTCAGCGACAAGGTTACATTACTTAATTAAGATGATTTCTCAACACTGTTTGTTTTGAATAGCTGTCTGTTACAGATGGGATTAGTGTCATTTGGTTTGCGGAGATTTTGAGAGCACTCAGTGAATCAGAGAGCCAGTTTTGGCTTGAAGTTCAGTGTCTAAATATTAAAAGGCAGAGAATATAGATGCGGGGATAAAATCTAGAAAGAAGTTTTCAAAGAAATTTTCACATTTAATGTAAAGTAAAGTGATGAAACTTTTAATTTTGCAATGTTATTTTTAGAATTTTAGAATTCTAAAAATAACATTGCAAAATTAAAAGTTTAGTAGCCTATACGTATTACTGTTCTATGGAACAGTAATACGGCTTTGACAGTTATAGGCTTTATTGCTACAAAACTTCAACTCAAACTCAAGTCATTTATTTCAACTAGACCATTACGGCACTTTTGAATGTCGATAAAACCGAAAAAAAGCGAAGCTACAGTCACAGACACAAACTTGAGAAAGAACTGTAGTTATTACACGTACAATGAATTGGAAATAAAATTAAAGTGAGTATTATTAACACATCAAAGCAAATTCAAGTGAAATTCTTACCTATTAACGAAGTTTTCCGCTTACCTAGATATTAGCTTACATACGTTTCCTTAATGTTTACGAGTATGTTGAGTGTAATATTAAATTCATCAATATCAATTTATCATAATCAAATTATGTATGTGTTTATCTAGCTTTCTAGCCTTAATATGCCCGAAAGCAGACGGGAACGTCGAATATAGCCTATAACACTCGTGGATAAAGTAGCTTCCCATTAGTGATAGAATCTTCGGAATTCGATCAGTAGTTACGAAGATAATCCCCTACATCCAAATTTACAAAACATCAAACTTAACTTCTTTATTATAAGGCAGCCACCCTGCGAAGATGGTCTTTGCACCTTACTAGAATTATTGGTTTTATCTTTGACAGATACGAGTCTATAAAAATATTCAATGGTACTCACTCTGATTCCTCAGCCAACACCTTCATAATCCGCCGTCCTCTCCAGTCAGGGTGTGTGGACGCGATCCTCAGTTCCATCAGGACATTTTCACTGGCTGGCACTTTCTCCCAGATCTTAGCCTCGTTGCTTAAGTGCGTCAGCAATCGGAGGATACGTCTGAACTTTTGATGGGGGCATTCTTCTGTTTTATCTTCGATATTCTGTAGAGGAAGGAACAAGAGTTTTTGGGTGAATAAACTTTTTGTGTGAACAAAAATTATGGAACTCGCGTGACCTAACGCTTCGTAGCACTCGTAGCCGATCTAGGGGTTTCTATCGGCACTGCTGATAAAAGTGAATTCGATAGTCCCCAAAGACTTACTCCGCATGGTTTTTCTTCTAGACCCTCGTCTCATGATGATTGAACGTAAAGTGTGCAGGAAAAGCAGAGGGACGCTAATTCTGCCTTGCAAGTGGGACCACTGCAGTACTGGCTGGGTAGAAACTAGAAAATCACCAGCACCGACGAACACCCGGTGAAAATATATAGAACTTAAAATGCGGTTTTGTGTTTTTTTGCAGTGTCAGATTAACCAACAACACAAAATATTTGTCCTTGTCAGCGATAATTGGCAGTGAAAGGACAGGTTCCGCATTTTTCTATGAAGGCGATGTCATTATGATTATGATTAGTCTAATTCTAATGTACCAATCGTTGGAGCGCATCGGCCTGTGAAGTGGAACCCTTTCCTATTCGCCCTTGAGCCGGTTTTAATTGTATTGACATTTAGTTGGAAATTGAAGACTGAACGGTCCTTGAAACAAGATGATTTATTTCCATGGGAACGAGAGTTGAAAGGATTGAAGTATGTCTCTTAGAAGTATTTTACTGTTTACTTACGGCCGTTTAACTTGCTAACGTATAACCGCTAGTTAATTGCCTACGTCACGTAGCTATCTATCGGTGTTCCTATAAACAAAGTAAGCTTGAAATATCCTATCCGCGTTACCAACCTGTCACTTGATTTATAGACAATCAAGAATTTTCTGTGACGTTTTGTTTCTAACGGTTCGTAACATAAATGTCAAACAGACAGAGATAGCAACCTTCCGTTACCTGTTAGTAAGTTATTGAAAATAGCCGTTAATAATCTTTGGATCAGAGCAAAGTCTAGCTTGTGTCGCGATATTATGATTAAACATAGAAACATACATAACATTAAACCTGTAATCCTCGAAAGCAAAGGTGTACTATTACAGTGAACTATTACTAACATTGTAAGACCTACTACTCACCTACATTTCGCCAGTAATGTTTTCAATCCCATTTATTAGGCGGACGCGGTTATTCCCATCACCCGGGTACAAATCTTATAGATTCCATAGCTGCTAAGGCTGCTACAGAAAATTCCTGATGGAAAAATCAAATAACCTATTCGATTTCGAGTTCCCAGGAGTTGAGCTTACGATCAAATGTTGACTTTTCTAAGTGTTATTGTAATAATGAGGTCCGGTTAAGCAAACGACAACCTCTCTAGGTTAAAATACGAGATGCCATATCCAAAAAAGAAAAAAATATAAGCGCAGTTATCAAGAAAACCGAGGTTTATTCATTCTTTTCAAAGACTTAATGCCTAAGAAATACCCCGATGTTAAGCGGATTCCTTGAAAGTAGGGTAAGCTTTCATCGATTTTTCTGCCACTCGTAAATGAAAACTCAAGGCAGAAGTTTTCAGTCGTTGCGAACGGAATAAGAAAACTTTGTGATATTTGCATAGCTAGGTGTTCCAACTTGAGAACTTTCTCCTCAGCAGCTTTATACTTGGTAGAATGTAAGTACATACCTATACAGAATACAATACGGATTTTCATTACTGGACAGTAAAAGGGATAGAACTGAAAAACTTATTTACTACTATCACTTTTTTTTCTTTTCCCAGAGAATTTCATCAGTTACCGAAACTCTTACTTACATTTCAAAACCCATGCTTTGTCATGTCACCTTCTCCCTTTTGTTGTCTGACAGTGGATAAACCTGCAGTATCTACATATTCTACCTCCTTCTACCAGCTGTTTGTCAAATCGACATAACCATTTCCTCACTAATTTTCTTTTAGATCAGTTTTTTCAACTATCAACAATATATGGGCCTCATAACAAAAACATTAATGTAATTAAGATCGGACTGTTCCGCGACATATAACCAACACCTGCACGGAAGTTCATGCCATTGTTAACCTATCACGTTCTTATTGTGCCATATGGGTAGTTAAAAATATAAACTAGCTTAGCCAGTCGTGAAAATATACGAATTATACAGGGTGACACCGGTGTGTGAAACCGCGTCTATTTGTCCGCACCCATTTGACCGAAACCCGACACTTAACTGGACTAATTTCGGCGTTGATGTCTTTTAGTAGAAATATAAAAAGAATTAAGTTTTTTTTTTTAATATTATTAGGAAAATGTAGAAAACAAAATAATCATAAAAATATATTGGAACTCGTGGCTAAATATTAACAGCCGCTCGGGTCAATCGGTAGGTTAAGCCGTGCTTGCCTAGGTTGGTCTGTGCATGGGTGACCACTCTTACATAAGTTTCCTCTGTGCCTCGGAAATCACGTTAAGCAGTTGGGACCAACTGCTTAACGTGCTTTCCTGCTAGCTGTCATTTGTAGATATTTGGCAGTCGTCACAGGTAGTCAGAGGCCCAAAAAGTCTGACAAATAGCCTTACCAATGGGTATCGTATTACGGCTCTTTAGTAATCTCATCCCACACAGGTGGATCCCGCAGGATCAGTCAACCAAATGAATTTTTGAATTAGGTTGTGGAGGTCAGATAGGCAATCGCTCCATGTAATATACTGACATTCTGCTGGTATTCAGCTGTATCAGGACTGGAAGCCAACCCCAACATAGTTGCGAGAAGGTAGGCAGATGATGATTAGTAGGAAAATATAAAAAACTACATATTTCAACGCAGCTTATTGGAAATAAACTCTAACATAGGTTCATGATAGGAAATCGTTAGATGAGTGATAAGAAAACTTGGTCACGTGTACCGGATCAGCAGCAAAATCAATTATTAAAATAATACAGAGATTCCAGTCAAAGATACTAAGAATAATAACGAACGCACCTTGGTATGTCTCAAAGATTAGACTCCATCACGAATTCACGACCTCTGCGTCAAGTGGTATCGAAGAAATCTCGGAAATGACAAAACCTACAAGAAGCGAATCACTAACCAAAAATGCTGGCAGTCAATCTAATGAACACCCAAACAGTTGTTCGTAGACTAAAAAGAAGACCTTCTCTGAAAAACACAAAAAATAAACTGGACGGCTTTCGTGCAAGCCCTTTAATTAAATTAAATCTTACACGTATCGCTGAATAAATAAATAAATAAATAAATAAATATCGCTGAACGTTAACACACAGCGCCACCTAGTGCCACACTAAGCAAAGCTAATATCTACAAGATTGATAGATTCCAATAAAAGAGAAAAAAAAACGTGTACCGGATTGGATGATTGCAGATCATATATGGCACATTGCTTTGTTTCACAAATCATTAACGTTGGCTATATTTAATTCAATAGGATGGCACCTGCACTGGTTTTATTGTACAGTCGATGACCAAATAAGTATCCACCTGATGTCTATGTCAACGGATTGTGCTACTGGGTTAATAAAAAAACTTACTTGAAAATATAACTACCTCGTTAGTCTATTGGCTGCAAACGCGATTTCTGAGCATGGGGTCTTGGGTTCGATTCCCAGGTTGGGATTTGTGCCCCGTTGATGGCAATAGGCTCGCCCTCTACTACTTGGGACTTAAACATAAGTGGCGAAATGTGGAAGTGCTATTAGGTACACCTCTGCCTAACCCTTCGGAGATTACAGTCGTGTGTCGTATGTGTGTCTAAACAAAAAACGAATAGATAGGTTAGTCCGACAGCCCTTTGTTGTCATCTGCCAACGCTTACGATTATGGTTTTTAAAGCTTGTTTTTACGATTATTTATCAAAAACTCATTTAGGGTCGTAGCACACATCCCCGGTGACGACCCAGGTAGAAGTAGAGGTGACGATCCCTTTTCGATTATCAAATCGTCTCGGTTCTCGTCGTAATCGGATCGTCACCTCTACCACAGCCTCTACTTCTATGTACGTCTTCTACGTCACCGTATCAACTCAAGCCGTTCAGTATTATTTGTATGAAACTCCCTACTGTAACGCACACTAAACGGAATCGTAATGTAATCGCCTCGCCTCGAGACAAGCTCACAGACCACTGTGCCACAATGGCGGTGCAGAACGTGGTCGACTTGCAGTCCCCGCGCTTACCGTTCTTCGTACCCTAGCCTACGGCTCTTCGTACCCTAACTTACGACTCACCGTACCCTAGCTTACGTTAACGTTCGTATTCGAAATGATTGAACTAGTGCCGCCCAGCCGTCAACCAGCGGCAAGCCGTAAGCATCGACGTGCCGGAACTTCTGATCCGCTTACATTACGTGGGTACGTTATGTGTCCGCCTGTTTGACGCCAAGTGGAAAGGCGAGGCGGTGACGATCCCTTTCCGAGTTGATAAGTGTGCTACGAACTTTAACATCCAAAAAACATATTTGACATCCACAAGCAATGAGGAGGAAGTATCTACCTCCAAAATAAACTGCTATATCTTAATCTCGGGTTACTGACTACCACAACCATTGTTTGAAAGTTATAAAATACTCACAGATCTGTGTACAAGTGCATTGATGACGAGTCCCACAAATTCTCCATTATCATCGACCGCTGCCAACGATACACCATGGTCCAGAGAACTGGCTGCATACTCCTCCAGCTCCAGACACCGACTAGATGGAGTTTCCAGGAGATTGACCGCCAGGTTCAAGGGCTCATCACGGAAGAAGAACCTGGAATATTGAGATATGGTAGATTTTGGTTCGTGAACACCAAATATGTGAAATGTAAATATGTTCCTAAAAAGGAGAAGTACCAACAATCAAATCACCCGTTGTTTTTCTTATTATGAAGCACTAGTCCTGTTTTCCTTTAAAATTATTGAAACAATATCAACAACGGTACATACAAACTACGCCTCGAAACTGACGTCACGTTAAACATCGCGCGCAAGCAAAGTTATCCGCTATATTAATATGCAGGAGGGGTTCAGATAGACGTACTGAATATGTTTTAACCGTTTGTCCATCGACAAACGGTCTGCAACAACCCCACATCTTCCACTAGACACACGCCAACTGTAAGGATTTTTCTTTTTTTTTCAGTGGAGATGGAAAAACTCAGCAGTTCCTCATTCTTCTTTATAGTAAAAAAACATGGAATGACAACTCTCCATAATAATCCATTTCATTTAAAGACATGGCGACCTTTCAATGAGGAGAAGAGTTATTAATATGTTTACTAATGCGGTGAATAGCAATAGTAATACATTTATAGATTGGGCAAAGTCCAGTCGAGGAGGTGTGGTCTATACGTAGATGCGTTTATGTTATTATGACATCGAGTTACTTGGATACAAATTAAGACTGGCGATGCATGAGTGGCGTTGTAATCTTAAAATGTCACTTACGGAATATTTTCCGTGATTGTTATTACTTTTGAGCTCCCGCAATTATGGCGCTTGCAACAGTGTTGAAATATCGGGAGCACAAAAGTAATAATAATCACGGAAGATATTCTGTAAGTGACATTTTAATATTAGTTGTGAACCGTGAGCTTAAAACACCGATTGATTGCAACCAAATAAACAATTACTTATTTACGGGATTTTCACCACGTTAACTATTTGTTTTGAGTTTTTGATAATTCGAAGCTGTTGCAAGTACCATCATAAAGGTTAAACCAACAATAATAAATTAATAACTTATTTACTGACTGATTTCGAAAACCAATCATGACTCACAACTTCACAAGAAAATCTAAGTCCTAAAAGTATTTGATCCATCATCATCAAAAATCAACTATAATTTCTTAGTTCTTACCTCCTCAGGAAGTCTAGGGTGCGTTCCCTGTCCTTGGAGGTGATGGTTTTGATGTGGTACGCAGGTTGTTGTATTTTCTGGCTGATGCTCAGCGACGCCACCTGCTCCGGTAGCTTGTCGGCGAGCTAGAAAAGAGAAGGCGGTTTTATTGATTGATGTAGGTAAGGAGTGTGAAGATGAATACAGAAAGCAAACAAATCGGTTAGTAACCAACAAAAGCAGTGGTATAAAAGTGGTATAATAGTATATTTTATAACGAGGGATTAAACGAAGCCATTATATACCCGAGGTGGTTTGACTCCCGAGCTTGCGAGGGAGGCAATGAAAGCGAGGTTATATTATATTGGCGTTTAGTCTCGAGGTGCAAACTGTACTTTTCACTTCGAGTGCGAGAAAAATAGTCATTTAAAACTGAACAAATTTACACTCGACAAAAATTCTGAACTGAGCGGTCAGTTTTTTCTTCTATCAGGTCAGTCACAGATTAACAACCATTGAAAACACAACACAAACTCACAACATTTTTGCAATGATCCACACTCCCCAGATAATTAGTACCTACATTACTGCAGCGGCTAGCAACAGTGGCATTGCTTTTCAAAATCAACGATGCACACAAACAACCATAATTTTTTCTCGCGTTGAGTTCATTTGTTTTTTTTTTTTTCAATAAACCGCTTTCTATTTGCATGCCAATTCGAAATTTAAATAAAACCTTCGACAAGTTATTCATTTGGGACCATGTTTCAGAGTAAAAGATCGTTCCATTTTTAAATTACTTTTTACTCCCTAGGGAATAAACGGTCACTTTAATCCCGCTTCGTAGGGCTATAACGGCGTACTTTTAGAGCATGAGAAGTGAAAAGGTAATAAAGTAAATTCAAAACGAGCTTTTACGGGTTTCCACAGAAATCTTGTATTTTCGTAGATAAAAAGTTGCGGTTAGCCTGTGTCATACCACTGCTGGGCAAAAACCTCTCCCCATGATATCTCAATAATTAGATCTAGGATCCAGGGTCAATGTAGACCACTGGTTGTTGGTTTTGACCAGCTCATCCCGCCATGTCCTGAGGTCTACCGGCTTCTGACTTTGTCAGAAGTAGCCTAGAATAATATGTCACTCCCGTTAGCAACATCTTAAAAAAAACTCAGTACAGTTTGTTGCAAGCAGAAAAGAAAAACAAAAAAATAAGGTTTTTTTATCAAACCCTGCCGAAAGAGAGATTGAATTTAATATCCTAAATAACAATTGCATTCTGTAAAACAGTGCTTTATAAAGCTGGAGACACACCAAGGAATGTCAAGGTGTGGAGTGTAGATCTAAATGGATAAATCGCTTAAATGTCGTTTTGTTGCAACAGCCTTGCTGCGACAAGCACGTTGTTGTTGGTTGATACAATTATTTATTACGATCTACAAATTCATTGTTTTGTTTACTTGATTGTTCAGGAATGTCTTTATGTGTTGTTGTTTTAAGTTTTATTAGCAAGTCTATGTGTTGACTGATTACAAGTGGTATTATACGAGGTGTAAACAGACTCATTACGAAGCCGTCACCTAAGAATTCTGTAGGTAGGTACTCGTACATCATACGAAGTGACTTCATACAAAAATTATACTGGGAACGACTTTTTTTTGGGATCATTCCCACTAGTTCTACTACACAGTTCTGCGGTAGGACTAGTGGGATTTTGTTTCCCACTAGTTCTACGATTTCAGGTGGTGGTGGGTGGTGGTGGTGGTGATAGTGGTGGTGGTGGTAACAAAAAGTCCCAGTAGTTCTACTGTTCTATTATTCAATTTTACATTAGAACTAATGGGAATTTTTGTTCCCACTACTCCAACTATTACGTGGTACAGAAACGAAGAACTAGTGGGACCACCAAGTTTTCCCTATAGTTCTACCTGTTGCATAACACAGTTCCCAGTAGAACTTAAAGGTTTTTATAGAAACGCTCTAGATTAGTAGAACTAGTGAGTGTAATGTTGGTTCTAAGTAGTTCTAAGCAATCAATTAATGTGTTACCATAAATGGTAGTTCTCCGCAATCAAATGTGTAGCGACATTGTAGTAGAGCTTAGGTCAGCAGTTCGGCCATGCGGCCCGCTACTTAGCCAGTCACTCCCTTACCTCCGGACACGACGGGCAGGTTCACCTATCTGTATAACTTGTGACGTCACAATACATACGTAATAGACATTTGTGCAGTTTCCTTGATACAACCCCTAGAGACACCCCCGTAGGCACAGTAGAACCGTACAGTGGTGACTTTCCGACGATTGAACAGTGAACACGCAGTTTTAGTGGATTGAACATTAGTGAACAATATTATTTTCTACAGCGAACACTTAGTATTTTTTCTTACATCGTAACTTTTGCACCTGATAACGCGCGCTCGGAGTGACTCACGTGGCCTGCCCGTCCCGTATCACATTACATTAACGTGCCCTCGTGTACTGCACTGTGAAAATAAATAAACTTTAGTTACTGGACTCAAAAATAGTTACTTACCATGGCCGGTGGTGATAATGCCGAAGGTGCTGGAAGCTCTAGCGGTGGCGCTGGTGAAGAGAACGTCAACTCAGTATCACTGACTACCAGGATCTCAGACTTTTGGCCGAAACGCCCAAGAATCTGGTTCCAGTACACGGAGAACATTCTGGCATCACAACGCTTAGGAGATGAAGCAAAGTTCAACATCATGGTACACAAGCTTGGACCGGATGTAGTTCAGCACATATCGGATTTACTTCTTACACCTCCCGCTACAGGTAAATGCGACGCACTTAAAGAACGCTTGCTATACATTTATGAAGAGAGTGAAAATCGCCAAGTACAGAAGCTCATCAGTGAATTAGAACTAGGGGATCAGAAACCCTCACAGCTGTTACTACGCATGCGCGAGTTAGCGCGAGACAAGATCAAAGATGAAACGTTATCTATACTCTGGCAGGGTCACTTACCTCCTTCAGTGCGTGCTGTACTCGCAGTCGCCGACACCAAGAACCTTAACTCTCTAGCAGCAGTGGCAGACAAGGTTATGGAGAACACCAAATCAGTCTTCGTTTCGGAAGTTTCCCAGAGTAACGAAGGTAGAGATTTTCCCGTAGACGACATTCGACGAGAAATAGCTCAGATTCATCAGGAAATCAAGTCCATGCGTAACCAGGGATTCCGCTCTCGATCGCGTAGTCGTGGGCGTGACCAACAGCAACCAGTACGACGTAACCGTAGCCGTGCGGCTACACCGTCAGGTTACAGGACAAGGAGATCTCCCGCGTGTGCAGATTGGCTCTGTTTCTACCACTTCAAGTTCGGGGGAGACGCGCAGAAGTGCGTAGAACCTTGCGCTTGGAAGAGGCAGCAGCACAAACAGCAGCAACAGGGAAACTAGATGTCATGGAGACGACGGCGGACGGATCCATAGACACGTCGAATAACCGCCTTTCAGTAAGTTGTTCAAACACAGGACTAAACTTTCTAGTTGATACAGGCGCTAACGTTTCAGTGCTTCCTAAGTGTCGTAAAATACGCGATATCAATTCAGAACATTCTTTTAGTTTATTCGCAGCAAACGGAACTCAAATCAAAACTTTTGGAGTGAAAACGCTAACTTTAAATTTAAGATTACGACGTTCATTTAAATGGACATTTATTGTTGCAGATGTACGGCAACCAATTTTGGGCGCTGATTTCATAAAACACTTCAAGTTACTGGTCGATTTAGATAAACGTCGATTAATAGATAATACTACTC
The DNA here is from genome assembly GCA_916618015.1 of Xestia c-nigrum. Lineage (NCBI taxonomy): Eukaryota > Metazoa > Arthropoda > Insecta > Lepidoptera > Noctuidae > Xestia > Xestia c-nigrum. The sequence continues at coordinate 6,923,106 of OU745264.1, forward strand.
AATTAAAAACTAGAGGTTTAGTTGTTAAGCATATATATGATCACTCGATCAAGACAATTGATGAACATCACCCATTTTATGACGTAATACAGAAGTATCCAGATATTACTCGCCCAGTTTCGTTCAAGGACACGCCTAAACATTCAGTAGTACACCACATAGAAACGTCTGGCCCTCCTGTCCACTCTCGTCCGAGGCCTTTGCCTCCGGACCGATACGCGAAAGTTAAAGAGGAATTCAGAATCATGCAAGAGATGGGCATATGTAGACCATCAAATAGCCCATGGTCAAGCCCTCTCCATGTCGTACCAAAGAAAGATGGCCAGCCGCGTCCATGTGGAGACTATAGAGCTCTTAATTCTATTACCAAACCAGATAGGTATCCTATTCCAAGAATTCACGATTTTACCTATTTGTTAGCAAACAAAAAAATACTTTCGCACATAGATGTCAATAGGGCATACCATTGCATCAGCGTAGCTTCCGAGGACATAGAAAAAACCGCAATTATTACCCCTTTTGGTTTATACGAATTCCCAAGGTTAAGTTTTGGCCTACGTAACGCAGCTCAAAGTTTTCAGCGTTTCATGGATCACACGGTACTTAAAGGACTTGATTTTGTATTTTGTTACATTGATGACATCATTATAGCAAGCTCAGACGAGGTCGAGCACAGACAACATTTAGAGCAAGTATTCGAACGTTTTAACAGATTGGGACTCACTATCAATTTAGGTAAAAGCGAATTTGGAAAAAAGAAAATTAATTTTCTCGGTTTCGAGGTAAGTACACACGGAATACAACCTATGCCTGAAAAAGTAGAAGCAATCAGTAACTACCCCAAACCTAAAACAGTAGATGAATTACGAAGATTTTTAGGTATGATTAACTTTTATCGTGCACACATTCCAGAAGGTATCACATATCAAATTCCATTAAATAAATTGTTGCCAACGAGCAAACGTAGGGACAAAACAAGCATTCAGTGGAACCCAGAAGCTGACGAAGCATTCGAGCAATGTAAGCGAAGCCTACAGAACGCTGCTCGTTTAGCATTTCCGTTAGCTGACGCACAACTAGCTATCATGGCTGACGCCTCTTGCAACCGGATAGCTGGCGTTTTGCAACAACACAAAAATAACACGTGGCAACCTATAGCTTATTTTTCAAAGAAACTAAGTTTAATTCAAGAAAAATACAGTACCTATGATAGGGAACTTTTGGCAATTTACGAGTCAGTCAGGTATTTCAGGAATCTTATAGAAGGTAGAAATATAATTTTGTATACAGACCACAAGCCGTTAGTTTTTGCTTTTACAAAACTTCTAAATAACAAAGAAACTCCACGACGTATACGACAGTTACTGTACATAAGCGAGTTCACGACAGACATACGGCATGTCAATGGAACCGACAATGTCGTAGCTGACGCGCTGTCGCGTATAGAGACAATTTCGTGTCCCACTACGATAGATTATACAGAGTTAGCAAAAGCTCAAGAAACTGACCCGATTTTAGAAAATCTTTTGAAAAAGGTTAATAGCAAACTTATATTTAAAAAAATGATTTTCCCAGGAACTAACATTGCAGTATATTGTGAAATATCAGCTGACAAGATCAGACCGTACCTACCTGATCAATTTCGACGTATCGCTTTCAATAGTGTTCATAATATGAGTCATCCCGGAGTACGGACAACACGCAATCTTATGAAAGAACGTTTCATTTGGGAAGGTATGAACAAGGATGTAGGTATTTGGACGAAAACATGTATTCAATGTCAAAAATCAAAGGTACATAGACATACTCTTTCAGAGTTAGGAAAATTTCCACAGGCTTCACGCTTCGAGCACATACACGTGGATATTGTAGGTCCACTACCCACTACGCAAGATGGCTACAGATACTTGCTTACCATCGTTGACAGACACACCGGATGGCCGGAAGCGCATCCCATTAAGGAAATTTGTGCTGAAACGGTAAGTAAAGCTATATATGAGGTTTGGATCTCACGTTTCGGTAGTCCAATTAGGATTACAACCGATCAAGGAAGACAATTTGAGAGCAATTTATTCAAGAGTTTAGTTAAAATGTTAGGTGTAGACAAGATAAGGACCACTCCGTATCATCCACAAGCCAACGGGGCCGTCGAACGGTTTCACCGAACCCTCAAGGCCGCACTTATGGCAAAACTGGACCACGGAGGCTGGATTGACGAACTAGCAACAGTAATGTTAGGTATTCGAACAGCCACACGCGCCGACACAGGTATTAGCGCAGCAGAGTTAACTTACGGTCAAACTTTGAGGTTACCAGGAGATTTTTACGATCCCACAGATAAACCAATTGACGATACTTACGATTTTACAATGAAGCTCAGAGAAACTATTAGAAACATGAGACCAAGACCGAACAATAATAATAGTAATCACACTATTTTTGTTCACCCAGATCTCAAAACTTGTTCGCATGTTTTCATTCGCAGTGACCTAGTTAAACAATCGTTGCAACCTCCATACGAGGGACCCTATAAAGTCTTAGATAGGAACGACAAAGTTTTTTTACTTCAGTTACCAAATAGGCAGAGTAGAATCTCAATAGACAGACTTAAACCTGCTTATCTTTTGAACAGTGATAGCTCAATGATCAAGGACACCGACTCGAAAGCAACAAGTAGTAAGTATACTCAAGATGACACGTCAAAAAAATCAGGTAATTTAAAAGTAACATTTAACGACAAATTCGGAGAAGTCGCTGACGAGCGGAGCGGATCCGCTACGCGAGGTTTAACAAAGGCGAAGCCTTATACCACACGTAGTGGCCGCATGATCGTACCACCTAAGCATTTTTATTAGGTTACCTAAGTTCATTTTTTTTTTGGTATTTACAGTTTAGCAATTTATTTGTCCAATTTTTGTTGTATTGTTAAGACAACTTTAAAGTTTGCACGTAGAAAAATGGGAAACCCATCAAGTAAATCAGAAAACAAAGCCGAAGTATCGGCACAAGCAAACGTTAATATGTCAGGAATTGAGTCAAGACTCAATTACGTCTACATATTCGTCATAATGGTGGCAATTATCTTACTACTTATGGTAGTATATTTCGTGTACAGAAAGGTCAACGCAAAGATTGATAAAGTTTTGATGAAACGCATACGGAAAATAGCTACAAAAACACAGAGCAAATTGGACGAACCTACAATAGTGATTGGATAAATATAGAAATTCTTGAAGGACAATGTTATTTTGTCAACTATGGTGAATTCATCAATTGTCACGTCACTCATAATTTTATTATTTGTAAGTAAAACTTAGTTCTAATTTTAACAATGTTCAATTTTCAGAATGTAAATGTGTGTAATGAAACTAAGGGAATGTAATTTTGTAATTATAATGTAATTTTCAGGAAAATAAAACAAGATATGTATACTTAAAATTTATTTGATGTAAAAAGTACTTAACACATAAAATCTAATAAAATGTAACTCTCAGAAATGTAATACAACAACATACCTACTTTATGTTTAATTATTATGTATTCAGCAGACCCTACTGTTCTTCGAATTGTAATTGTACACCGTGTTTTGTTTCAAGCTCGATCGAGTCCGAGGTAACATAGATAACGTTGCAACATGAATTGTAATTTAGTTTTCAATGTAGTTCAGTTTCATTTCGGGGTTGATTTGTGATTTCATTTTTTTTTCAAAAAGGGGGGGAATACTGTAGCGACATTGTAGTAGAGCTTAGGTCAGCAGTTCGGCCATGCGGCCCGCTACTTAGCCAGTCACTCCCTTACCTCCGGACACGACGGGCAGGTTCACCTATCTGTATAACTTGTGACGTCACAATACATACGTAATAGACATTTGTGCAGTTTCCTTGATACAACCCCTAGAGACACCCCCGTAGGCACAGTAGAACCGTACAAATGTATGCTAATCTTGTTTAATCCCTATAATTGTAACAATGAAAAGTTGTTATTTTTAAAACGTTTTTTTTTAATAATTATTTAAACGAAATATACTTAAAAGAAAACATCACAAAACCTCAATAGGTTCCTTCGAATGGTGAAGCAATTTGAGCAATCATATTACTAACTATATACTACTAAATATTAATACTTTTTATAGACTTCAAAAATAATAATTATAAAAAGAAAAGAAAATATAAAAAAGAAGAAGACATTAAAAGTTAGTCACACAAATAAAATTTTTTCTATTCTAGTTTTTGACGTTTTGTTTATACTGGTAACAATAAAAAGTTGTTATCATTTTCATTATTTTTTTTTTTAATTTAATTAAGGAACAAAACGAAGACAGCAATACCTCAAAAGTTTTACGAATGGTGAAGCACTACTATTATCATTTATACATAAATAGAGGGTTAAAATAAAAAAAATAAACAAACAAAATTATTGTGTTCTATTCTGAACATATATTATATAGGGTGCAAACCACCTCATCACAAAGCCGCTAATCATTTTGTACAAACTAAGTTACTTTACGCAAAAATTAATGCTGGGAAACAACTTTTTTTTTTGAGGTTATAAATCATGGTTTGTGGTAGAAATCAAGGTAACGCACTTAAAACATTGTGCTGATGGATGAATTGAATAGTACCGGGGTCGTGGAGTTTGTGGTAGAAATCAAGGTAACGCACTTAAAACATTGTGCTGATGGATGAATTGAATAGTACCGGGGTCGTGGAGTTTGTGGTAGAAATCAAGGTAACGCACTTAAAACATTGTGCTGATGGATGAATTGAATAGTACGGGGGTCGTGGAGTTTGTGGTAGAAATCAAGGTAACGCACTTAAAACATTGTGCTGATGGATGAATTGAATAGTACCGGGGTCGTGGAGTTTGTGGTAGAAATCAAGGTAACGCACTTAAAACATTGTGCTGATGGATGAATTGAATAGTACGGGGGTCGTGGAGAAAATATTTGTATTAAAAAAAAACTTGTCAAAAAAGTTGTAACTTTGACCCCCCATATCTCCGTAACTATAGAAGGTTGCCAGGTATGGTGTAGAACAAAAAAAATATTGCAATGGCGGGGAGAACAAGTGTCTTTCGGCTTCGTGAAGAGGTGTTTTACACCCTTTATTGTTGAGAAAATTGTGACGTGGTACGTCATTTTGTCAAACACCTTATTAAACACTTTATAATTAATCAAAAACTAGTTTAAACCACAGCTTCGCCTGTCCCAATGGAGCGTAAAATAAATCAGCAGTCCCATACATTTTTAACCGACTTCAAAAAGGAGGAGGTTCTCAATTCGTCGGAACCTTTTTTATTTTTTTATGTATGTTCCCTGATTACTCGAAGATGGCTGTACCAATTTGAATTATTATTCTTTTGTTCTAAAGGGTATACTTCTCAGGTGGTCCCATAATCATCAAGTCAGGGTCTGATGATGGGATCTTGGAGAAATAGAGATACTCTTCAAATGTTATAGGCACACTTGATGCTATTTGGGTAGTTTTAAAAAGAGTACTTTCTTAAAGTAGTCCTATTTCAATTTCGTGAAGATCTGATGAAGAACTTCGGAGATAGGCAACGGAACTCCTCAATAAATGATAGCAAATGGACTGAGATTGCTGAAATCTTATGTCTGTCTATTGTTTATACCAGTTCATAACATAACATCACGCCGGTACACTGTGAAGGGGTAAGCACAAGTAAACCACTTAAAAGTAAAAACTAAAAACTTTTTTGCAAAGAATATTTTTCACTTTTTTGTGTTTTTTGAAAGTATAAAGTAATTACCGCGGCCAGAGTTACAGATCCACCACATTTTTTACTTTTGTATTTTTTGCACCTCCATATGGATTGACCACTTTTATAAACGCGTTGTCGGTATAACTGATAATCTGACAAAAGTAACACTTTTCCTCGGCCTCTTGCAATATTTTGAAACTCATTCACAGCACTCATTTTTATAGCTGAAAATATAAGAGGAAAAAATACCATGTAAAATTCCGTAAATTGTCATAAGTCATACAATGACAGTAGTAAGTAAAGGGCATCTTCGTTACCAAACGAATAATTTAAAAAGGAGGTTACCACATGATTAATATTCATGAAAACTATAAAAGCCAAACGGACAAGAGTATATTGAAACGAGATCGGAGAGCGTATTGAAATTTCCCATAAGCTTGATATAAAGATAAAAAACAAGCCATAAAACGCCATAAGCAAGATACATTTGATTGTGCAGAACGACAAGTACCTTATATAATATAGTCGAAGAAATTTCATGAAATACTTGGGCCTTACACTGGTTGAACATTAATTGCAGTCGAGAAAAAACCACAGTCACCCATCCACAGACCAACCCAGGCAACCACAGCTTAACCTAAAGATCGGCCCGAGTTATTATTTAGCCACGAGCTCCCATTTGATAGAAGTTATGGAGACTGAATATTCTATAGTTATTTATAACTACAAAGAAATGCCCAAGGATTTTTTTGTTAGAAAACAGCACCTACTCATGTTTAATGAAAAAACAATGCCGACTTTTCCTTTTTTTTAACATAAGTACATTACATTAAGAGGCCCGCGGAGCATGGCTAGTTCAAACAAAGGAAATACCAAAATAATTTGTAAATCAAACATATTCAAATGTTGGTAATGTTGTTAACCAGTAGAAAGTGGGAAAAAAAACCCATTAGTTCTACCGTAAAATTGTGTAAAAGATCAGTAGAACTAATGGGACTTTTTGTTCCCACTAGTTCTACGATTTTGTACCACCCAGAAATCTGAAATCGTAGGACTAGTGGGAAAAAAAGCCCCTTAGTTCCTGGTTCCTACCGTAGAACTGTGTAGTGGAACTATTGAGAATGATCTTTTTTGGGGGTCAAAAATCGCGTTTTACGGCAAAACTCAATGTCCCGTACTCAAATAATCATGCTGGTGGTTGGTTTTAAAAGTACTGAGCTCGTGGAGGTAATTAAAGTCTTCATCATCATCATCATCATTTCAGCCGAAAGACGTCCACTGCTGGACATAGGCCTCCCCCAGGTGTCGCCACATTGACCGAATTCGTCTTACTACTATTAAAAACATGTATAAACAAATCTTGTGGAAAAGATGAAACTATGACCCCAGTATCTCCGTTACTAGAAGTTTAATTTCCAGAAATCATCTAGAACAAAAAAAAAATCGCAAAAACGGGGAAAAAAGTGACTTTCGGCTTCGTTTTTACACCCTTTGTTAGAGCTTAGTCTAGAAGTGTGCCCCGGGAATGAAAATGGGACCATTATGATTGCATGGCTAGGGGCCAACAATATGGCAAATCTATAAGGCAAGCAGGGTGTTCAGCAATCCTTACAGCATGAAGGGTAGGTATAAGGGTAAGCAAAGGGAAGGGGCTGCAGAAGTAGTGTTTTTCGAAGGTGTGTGGATGTCGAAATAATTAACAGTCGAAATTCACTATCTGTCCAAGTTGCCATAGTTGCACAGGTATTTTTTATTATTATACTAAATTGTAGTTTATAATTGTGTTATATATGTTTGTCTTTTATGGTATGTAAGTATATTCTTAAGCCGTGGACGCACGTATGAACAAATTTGTTGCGTTGCATGATACCCAATAACTTGGTTCGCACGTGCGTACCACTAACAAACATCGAACACTCTGTTCGTCTAACATGTTTGCGGCGATCTTTTTAGTATATTGTTCTGTATGGACAGTGTTCGAATTTAATAAATGGCAAGAAACAAAACTGTTTGTGGTGTAGATGTTGGCGGGGTGCGGGCGGGGCGGCAGAGGTAGCTAATCCTACCCGTACCTCAGTTCTCGACCAGCAGCCCTGGATCCCTGAACCTGAACACCAAAAATCACACAACACAATCGACCACTTTCAACGGGCGGCGTCTTCATGGCTATTAAGATAGAGTTCACGACTGGTTTGCGCGAACTCGACTCGAACTATGTTCGCATTCGTGTTCGAATATACGTACACGGCTTTAGGTTTATCGTTTGTTATATTTAAATTAGCTTTAAGTTTGTATGTATGTATACCATTTTTTCATCTTTTACACACTATGTCTACATCTCTTTTTATCTACTCTCCTTTCGCAGGTATTCTGGAAGACATTTCTTTAGAAATAAGCATCACCTTTGTACCTATTTTCTGTTCCTTTCTTCTTTTTTGTGTGGAGTGTGTACATAAATTGTTAAAATAAATAAATAAATAATGACAATGGAAAGTACCACCATTAGTGGATATTTGTATAAATACTTATATCAGAAGTGAGACGAGATTGCCTAACAAAACACTGATTCATAAATAAAAAAAAATGAATGGTTTACCCATTCAGTGAAAATCTGTTTTTTTTGGGAGTTGATGGGAAATGGAATGGAATGGAAATGATACAGACAAAGATAATTAAATTCAATGGGATGGGTGCATCGAGTACCTATTATAATTCATAGCTACCTACATTATCTTTGTTCTTAGACCACATGAGTAGAATAATCATCTAAACTGCATCACCAACACGATGACATAGTTATATAATGTTTTGCAAACCAAATGACGATTTAATTGAGTGTATTGTGTAGCATAGTGAATGACTATTAAAGTTTATGCGTTTTAAACCAGAGTAGGTGACTATTGTACAATGGTCATTCATTGGGCCAGTTTTGTAAAACTAATAGTTTTGCTCCAACGTTTGGTCAGGTAAATATATGTCACCGTAAAATTGTCAAACACGTTATATTACAATTTAACGTGTTTTTTCTCGCGATACTGTAATGTCTCGAATTATTGTCAACTGAACATACGGAAGTATCTCTGCCCCCATAATCGGGACTTGGGGCACCCCCCCGTTAGGTTAGTTAGGTTCCTTTAAACCCTGCACCTGCGAAGCGGGCCTCCGTCGACTACGCTTTTTAAGGGGAATATAAAGTGTTTTAAGGTTATGTTATACTAGCTGACCCGCGCAACTTCCGTCTGCGTCACATAAGAGAGAAAAACGAAAGTAAAAAAATCCCCGTTTTTGCAACATTTCTCATTCCTGCTCCGCTCCTAATAATCGGAGCGTGATGTTATATAGCCTAAAACCTTCCTCGATAAATGGACTATCCAACACAAAAAGATTTTTTCAATTCGAACCAGCAGTTCCTGAGATTAGCGCGTTCAACCAAACAAACAAACTCTTCTGCTTCTTAATATTAGTATAGATTAATCGGTATTTCTCAGGAATGGTGCATTATTTTGTTGACTACCAGCGCATGCATTTCACGAAAAATGATGCGTTTTGTTGTAAGCAGTATGTTCATTTGACAATAATTCGAGACTTTACAATATCGCTAGAGATATTACAATATAACGCGTATTTGACAATTTTACGGTGACATATACATACAATCGGCCGCGTCTCAGTTACAAAACATCAGTATAAGGTGGCCACTTATACTACTGAAACTCCATGCTACATTGAGCCAAGTCAAGTTCAACATGTTACTACCAACGTGTGATCCACTGTAAATTACATAACATAACATCACGCCTGTAAAGCCTAAAGGATCAGCGGTGTAGGTACTTAGGTCCATGTTCACCGAGAAGATAACAGTATGATTATCTAAAAACAGCTGTCACTGTGACATGTTCCCATACAAAAATGTGTTTTAAACAGCTGTTTTTAGATAATCTTCCGTCATCTTTTTGGTGAACATGGACCTTAATAGTACTCCCACATTTCGCCCGTCATCTTCAAGTCCCATGTAACAGGAAGGCTAAAGGCAGGTCTCTTGCCATCAACTGTTCACAAAGTGGCGTGGATGCCACTGTGAAATACCGGATGGAAAAACCCAATAACACTTTGCCCTACCAGGGAATCGAACCTAGGACCTCAAGCTCAGCAGTCGGGCTTGCGGCCACTCGACCAATGAGGCAGTCCACTGTATTACGTTACACAGCAGGCGCCTATTACCATGCTGATTTTGAGCAAGTTAAAGGTCATTGCGGACCTTAGATCCATATCACCACCCCCATTTTAACTATCTCGTCTCGATCCGAGGGTATGCGTACGAAGCTTATATGCTTTTCACTACTTACATATTATAAAACAAAGTCCTCCGGTGTGTCTATCTGTCTGTATGTTCGCGATTAACTCAAAAACTATACTTCACCGATCATGTTGCTTTCACCAATGGATAGAGTGGCTCTCGAGGAGGTTTAAGTTTCAGTATAATTTGTACGCAGGCGAAGTCGTGGACATCAGCTGGTACGTACATAAGTGTTCGTTGCAGTATGGCGTTTCAAAGATATCATTCCAGAACGATTTGTGTTAAGTTTATGATGCATAAAGATTTTAATAGTCTTTTGTTTTCTTTTCTATTTCTACATTGTGTTCATAAAGGGTGTATAACACCTCTTAACTAATACGAAAACTATTTGTTCTCTCTGTCATTGCGATCATTTTTTTGTTCTACACCATACGTGGGAACCTTCTAGTTACGGAGATATGGGGGCTCAAAGTTACAACTTTTTGACAACTTGTTTTTTGTAGGTATAATTTTGAATTTTAAGACCTTCACGACCCCCGTACTATTCAATCCATCCATCAGCACAATGTCTTAAGTGCGTTACATTGAGTTTTACCACAAAACATGATTTATAACCTCAAAAAAGTTGTTTCCCAGCAATAATTTTTGCGTAAAGTTAATTAGTTTGATGTACAGAATGTTAACGGCTTTGTGATGAGGTGGTTTACACCCTGTATTTAGAAGCAACAATATCTAACTTGATTTGAACAGAGTGTCCATAGTGTTTCTTTCCCATTCTTCTCAATGAGTTTTACGATTTTTGAATGGACAATTCGATCCATTCACAATTATTATGCCTCTGGTGGCTTGGCTGCAAATTAGTTTTGACTTCCAACTTTAATATTTTTGAAACCTCAGCGCTGTCGGTCTATTAGCAAAAGTGCTTGCCACTGGTTATTTGAAATATATTTTTTGAGTTTGAGTTTGATGATCCCTTGGAGTGCTTATAACTGTGCGTTGAGACTTTAGGACAGTCTTACAAACTCGAGGCATTAGGTAATACTGCAGCCCTTTGCATACCGTGCCGTATCCGGCTTTGTCGCCTTGGTTAAATGCAATAAAATTATGTTAAACCTTTGTGCAGCTGAACTAAGCTTCGGTCATAATGGACGATGTTATAAACAACGATTAAATCTAACTTTGTCTTAGTTGCTTCATCACATTCCGTGGGCATAAAGATTTATTTAACTCCTTTTCATAGGTCGAAACTTCTTCTTTAGCTTATATTATAGGTATTGATATTCTTTTTCATAGGTTTATGAACACTTTTAACTGTCATCCCGCGCGCTCTTACAACAGCTTCGAAATATCGGGAGCCCACAAAATCAAAATCAAAACATTTTATTTCACACAAAGCTGACCCGCGCAAATTCGTCTACGTCACATAAGAGAGAAAAACAAAAGGAAATAGTATCCCCGTTTTTGCAACATTTTTCATTCCTGCTCCGCTCCTAATAATCGTAGCGTGATGTTATATAGCCTAAAGCCTTCCTTGATAAATGGACTATCCAACACAAAAAGAATTTTCCAATTCGGAACAGTAGTTCCTGAGATTAGCGCGTTCAACCAAACAAACAAACTCTTCTGCTTTATAATATTAGTTTAAATAGGCATACTTTTAAAACATCGAAAAAGGTGCACAATGATTGAAAATCACGGAAGATATATTTATCCCGTAGTGAAAGTGTAGGTAAATGTGATTTTATTTCAAATTCAACGGTGGATTTAATCTCACTGGTGATACCTAAATAATGACGTCATGATTATTTGCAGACGTCAATTGATCTGGATCAGTTACCTACTAATTTCGCATGAAGACAAGAAGCAAGTAATCGATTTCAATAAAAGGTCACAAAATAATTGTCAGATGTGTTATTTCTAGTGAATTTCAATGTCAGTGTGTTTGCACCTCTATTCTATAAGCCTGTATATTACAGACTATGTTGTACCTATCTACGAGTACATAGGTACCTACCTACCCGCAGTCAGTAGGTACCGGATTGATTTAAATGCAATTGATTGTGAATAAATGGGTAATTCCGACCGCCTGTCACGATTAACGACTCTAAACGCATTGTTACATGTTATAAATTTTAGTACATGCATAATGTACATTAAATATAAATGCAGCAACATTATAATGTATTCTAGAACTCGCGAATATTTAGAGATACAGTTTTTAGCTGCCTAGAAAGATCTGTGTGCACAGTGTATATCATCTATACAAATACAAATAATTAAATTGTGTCTTTTGTTATAACATCAAACTAACAGAGCTCTTTACTGAATACCTATGATTATAATATACAGGGTCAATTTTCAAGTGGGCCTGGATGGCCTAATCTGAAACTATGGGGAACAGCGATAAATGCTCAAAGAAGTGTCGAGTCCGATTTTAAAATTGCATTTTGTGGTATTTCTAGGACATTTCATATACATGCAGGTACTTTAGACAACAAAACCATCCGTAATAGCCTTGTAACTGCTTAATCAAAGCATTAAGCGATGATTAAGATTTCGTGAACGGATGCAGATCGTCGCGCAGACAGATGTTTCCGGTCATGATCATCAAATCAAATCGATATAGGGTAATAACTCAATAAGTAATCGATTGATTGATATTATAATTTCGATTTTGCATGTGGCTCTCCCCCACCGCCACCGCTCCATGTGTAGGGTTGTTAGGTGTGATTGGTCAAGTAATAAAGGCAGTCGGCTCACATTTTAAGATGTTGGCAGACTATAATCCCACATTTAATTTGTTTGATTTCTTCATCTACGTTTCTTTTTTATCTTTCCTCACTTTGTATAATTTGTTGTATGTATGTAGGTATATGTCTTTGATTATATATAATCAAAGGTACATGTATGTATTTATTGTTATATTCTTCCTTCAAAATTTTATGGACGTTTCTCGGTAGCGGCTCGGAAGTGAAAAATGGTTACTTCCAGCTTCGTCAGCAAGAATCAACATTTATCGAGTACCAACAAATATTTCTTTTAGTTTTTGTTATTTGTGGATAACAGATAGAATAAGGATATTTTGAGGATAATATGTACGTTGACCATCATAGCAATATTTTGAGAAAAATGGCCTTCTTTAATTTTTATACAGGTGATTTCTTGAAAATTGTGAACACATTTTAAGTCACTTCACTCGTAAAAACGGTTTTATTAGATATTTTTAAATCCAGAAATCCAGTTAATCCAGTTGTCTGTAAAAAAGTATCAGTTACCAAGAAATCTTGGTATCATAATTAGATATTTGCAGAAAATAGTAAATTTTCAAAAAAATAAACTAACATTATGCATTAGGTACATCGACAACAGTTAACAAAGATACAGACCAAATTACTTAGCGTTTAATGGATGTACGCAGATCACAATAATTTCACGTTTGTAAAGGGTGTAAAACACCTCTTCACGAAGCCGAAAGGCACTTGTTCTCCCCATCATTGCGATCATTTTTTTGTTCTACACCATACCTAGGAACGGTTCTAGTTACGGAGATATGGTGGGTGAAAGTTACAACGTTTTGACAAGTTTTTTTTTAAATACAAGTTATTTTGTAAGAGGTACTTTTAACACCTCCACGACCCCCGTACTATTCAATCCATCCATCAGCACAATGTTTTAAGTGCGTTACATTGAGATCTACCACAAAACATGATTTATAACCTCAAAAAAAGAAGTTGTTTCCCAGCAATATTTTTTGCGTAAAGTTACTTAGTTTGATGTACAGAATGCTTGGTTAACAGATCTATGGTTAACAGCTTTGTGATGAGGTGGTTTACACCCTGTATATGAATTCGTCAAATTTGAAGTTATTCATAAACGGAAAAATATATCAAGAAAGGAAAAAATAAAAATAGCGAGCGGTGAAAATTTATTTATTAACTTTCTTCTCCACTTCTCTAGGAACTCAATAAAAAAGTCCTATGAAAATCCGACTACTGTAAACTTCGTTGCACCTTTTGAGTATTTTTTGTCTAATTGCAGTCGGCTATTTGTGACATTTTTGTGTCTACAAAATACTGTCGATTAGTGGAAAATGCATTAATTAAAATGAAATGGCTTTAATTCCGCCCCCGTACATTTAGTTTATATTTCTAGTACCTCCCAGTAACAGTATGAACAAAGAATTTAATCAACTTGGTTACCTACTTACATAAATAGATAAATAATATACCTATTATGCAGATAACTTACAGCATAATAATAGTTTGAAATCACAGTTATTTTCCGCTTATCCGGTAGTAGGTACGTAGGACAATAGAATGAAATAACTATAATTATTGCTCCTTGCGTAATTACTTGGTGCACTTAGCAACAATTTGTGGCTTACTAGTGTTTATAAAACTAGAACAGTTTAGTTGTAGTGATTTAGATTAAACTGTACTTAAACTTGTTTTTAGTACCCGATACTGTCGAGGGCAAAAACACTTTTTAAGTTGGTAAACAATTTACTAATTCAAGATCCCGTTCTGTTACCTATATGATTATGCAAGTATGTTTGGAAATAGAACTGTACAAAAAAAACGCATTTAATTCAGATGAAAGTGTAAATAGATTTTTTTCGTGAAACTTTAGATAAGTCAACAATAGAGGAACAATTTATCAAAGGATTTCAAAGGAGCAATAAATATGGTCAAGCAGAGTTTTTTTTCAATACCTATTCCTTTCGTAGACTGGCTAAACGTAGCTAAGTAGGCAAAGAGCTGTAAACAAACACGTGACACAGTCTTTGGAGACTGCCGATACAGGTGAAAACTCGTAGCCGATGCGCTACATGTTGTGCTACGAAGCGTTAGGTGACGTTTCATGATTTTTGTTCACTCAAAAAGTGCTCAACGTTTTCACTTCAAAAATATATTGGCACGTGGTCACAAACATTACGATTCCTGATGGATTGTTTATAGTAAGTAATTGTTTGTTTTCCCTACGGCCATTTATTTATTCAAGACTAGCGACCCGCCCCGGCTTCGCACGGGTGCAATGCTGATACTAAATTAAATACACTACAGAAAAACTATGAACGTTGTATACAGGGTGAATTTTAATTAATGCGACAAAATGAAATTGGAGCTTCAGTTACAGTAACATAGTAATTATAAACTGTTTTTTCTACAATCTAAATCGTTAAAAAAAATTACGCGATTATCGTTTTCAAAAGGTCCATTGATGTTATTATCTTTATTTAAGTACGAATTATCGGTATTCCAGTCATATGCAAAAAAAATAAGAAAAAATAAGGCAAAATTAGGTAAATGACCGCTATATTGAGCACTGCGATGAGTCGGCAAGATTTTTGATACTTTTATTATTTTAACGGTTTTCGTAACACTGATCAATTATTTTTTATTATTATATCTTATACATTTTCTTGACAACACGTAGGTATTGTATATTTAAATTTGTCGCATCTATTCAATTTCACCCTGTATAAAAACATAGCGGCCCGCTCCGACTTTGCACGGGCATAAAATATATATGCCTATGTCACTCAATGAAAACATGATTAAAATCGATCCAGTATTTTTGATTCATTAATTACTGCCCTTGGCCTGCACGCATTAAATTTGGAGTAAAACAATTCCTCTTTCCCTATACTTACTATGAAGATTTCCTGCTATCTTTGGAATATCTAAATTCATAAAATTTTTATTACATTACACATTTTACTTATTTACTTTTTACATTTTTACCTAGGTATTTATTTTATTTTTACAACAATTAATATATTACAGGCCTCCCCGCACTGCCCCGCCCGACCGGTACCGCCCGCCGCAAACGCAAATCTTAAATTTGTAATATCTCCGAAAATATTTGTTTAATTTACATGCTGTAAGGAACCATATTGATCTATATTAATTGCACACTGTATTTAAGGTACTTAATTCGATAAGGATTAATGCCGTATTGCTTAAAATAGCTTCGTAAATAAGCCATTTTTTCACGTAAAAAGTAAACAATAAAAATGGTTAATGTGGGTTATCCCTAAAAGATAAACATATACCATCGCGGACTTTTTTGTAGACCTTTTTATGGTGTACAATACTGTAGTACATTAATTTGATCTAACTCGTAGGGTTTAGGCAGCGTTTTTGCTAAATTGCTAAATAAGCCCAAAAAATAGGTTAATTTACGACATACACGTTAGAAACCTCTAAAATTAGCAATGTTGCCTTAGTATATGATGCATGTATTATACATATAAACCTTCCTCTTGAATCACTCTATATATTGGAAAAAACCGCATCAAAATCCGTTGCGTAGTTTTAAAGATTTAAGCGCACATAGGGATATAGGGACAGAAAAGGCGACTTTGTTTTATACTATGTAGTGATTTTTCACAAATGTCACCTAGTATGACACAAATAAGTAGTGTCACTTAGTCAATGTCATTCAAGCGCCAAAAGATCCTTGTAGCGTGAGAGCTTTGTGTTTATACTTATCTTGGTTTCTTGTGATCATACAACTAACGTCATCCGATACATTTTCCAACTCGCTGATTATGTCATAATATCCGATTATCATTTATTACGAACAATAACAAGATGTCAAAGTTGTCAGATTATTTCAATATTTCACCGTCGTAAACTTTATATTTGACAACATTTTTTCGTACTTTGCATAATTAAGTAACCAACTAATTAAATCGATTTTAATACGCTGCGATTGTGTTAAGAATTAATCTAGGTAGATATTGGATAATACACAGTGCATGCAAACAACTCATTTTTCAACAAACAACGTTTCGACATTAATGAATTGTAAATTGTTTAATCAGTAAAGTATATTTTGATTGCGATGTTATTGAAGTTTTCATTTAGACTCCTTATTCAATCTTTGTTTGGTTTACACCACATACAGTATTTATCAGGGAGGTGTGGCCATGATTGAGGATGTGGATAGAGATGTACCATCAAACTAAACCTTCTGCATGAGACCATCATCGTAGTTGCGAAATATTCAGCTGTCAAGGTGTAATTGGCCCCTTTTAAAAACCGTACGCAAAAAAATTGCAGGTTTTTTTTTGGGATGCAAAATCACGTTATACGGTAGGATTCAATGTAACGCACTCAAAACATTGTTTTGATGGATGCATTGAGTAGTACGGGGGTTGTGGAGGTATTTAAGGTTAAGTTAAAAAATTAATTAAAAATTTAAAAAACCGGATCATTCTCAGAAGATCCATTGGCCAGAACCATTATGGATCTAGTGGGAATTGATTTTCTCATTGGATCCTGATTTCAACCGACACATACTTTCATAATTTCAAGATATTCCCGGTCTTTGGTGTTGGCCCTTTCATTTGATACCCATTTTGAGGGAGTTGTGAAAAAAAATGTAATTTAATTCACCATATTTTGGTGGCGGACATCTTGGATTTGGAATTTAGTATAGCAATTGTATTTTTATCAAACATAGCTAAGAACACTCCCGACTAATTCTACTTTCAAACAAAATAAAAACAAAATCAAAATCGGTTCATCCGCTCGGGCGCTACGATGCCACAGACACGTCAAACTTATAACACCCCGTCGTTTTTGCGTCGGGGTTAAAAAACGTATGTGAAAGTTGGGACTTGACTCCCAAATCTCCGAAACTACAAGGTTCTCAGGGATGGTCTAGAACAAAAAAACCGCGATAACGGGGAGAACAATTGCCTTTCCACATCGTTAAGGGTAGGTTTACACCATTTGACGACCTGAATGGCGTGGTGGTAGTGAGGCTGCTTTACGTTCTTAGGGTCCTGGGTTCGAATTCCGGTAAGAGCAAATGTTTGTGTGATGAGCATGGACATTTGCTTCCGAGTTACGGATGTTTATAATATGTATAATAAGTATGTATTTACAAACAAAAAAGTATATATGTAGTATACCAACTATCTGCTGTCAACGACACAAGCCGTGCTTAGTGTGGCACTAGATGGCGCTGTGTGTCCAGCGATGTTTATTTATTATTTATTTATACCACATTCTTAAATAGGATACACGCTGTATAGATCACATTCCCGTGTCTAGTCGCGGAAGCTTTAACTAAGACCTATGGTCACGACTTAAAAGACATGCGGCAGTAAAATGTACCGGATACAATTGCACAACTTCTATACAAGCTCTTTAATAAGGATAGACTGTTAATAAAGTAAGCTGCATATAATAACAATGTATAATAGATCAGCACTTCCGTATCGTTTAAGACAATCAGGAAAATCTTTAGCGTGCAAATGTGTGGGATAAAAAAGTTACACTACAAAGTTGTTTTAATGGCATTTTAAGATTTGTCTATTATGAAAGAATGAGAAGTATTTTAGAATGTATTTTTATAAGAATCGAGTATCACCTAAATCATCAATATTTTATCATTTAACTAAAAAATTGCAATTTGATATAACGTACCCATAATGTCATTGTCTATTTTAGCTAGCCTGGTACTATTTTTTATTAAAGAAATTCTAAATAATTTAGGTTCCTACCTCTGGTTATGTTATGTTATTTATTATACTTCAAAAATATAGGTTCCAAAAAACAAATGCGTAAATTGCTGTTTATATTAATATTTATGAAATTATTATCCCGATGAAGTTGTAAACTAAGCAAATAATAACTTTAAATTTTATTGATACTTATCTAGTTAGCGAATATTTACGTTTATTTATTAATTTATTCATGTTGTAAATATAATTATGTTGTGCATTGTACATACAATAATTGGTATGTTCGAACACAACCGGGATAATAAAATATGCTATGTTTGCAAATACGCGGAAATAATGCAACTAGGATTATTAAAAAACAATGAAATGAATTAATCAATTGTTCATTGTTTAAAATGAATTTATGAATTTAAAAAATATTTTAATTCGTGTAGGATAAGGAGAAACTCCAATTTGTAACTTTTGCTTTTATATTCTTGAATTATTGAAAAAGAAAATTTGAAAAAAAAAGTTACAAAACGGTCTAGCTGTTTTTGAGAAAATCACACCCCAGAAACACTAACCAAACTATACAAAGGGAATCCCACACGTGTCATTAAAGAACGTTAACGATTGATCAATTAACTGCTATAATAGCTGCTCTAATAAATCATTAACGCAATTTATAACACGCTTCATCCGACAGACGATTATTTCGGTAACAAAGTCGAGGATCTAGAATGAAGCGGTCATTGCCGTGCCATAGCTATTCTATGTCAAGGTCTTTGTGTCGCGATTGTACGGCTGTACGCGCACGTCGCGCGTCGCGTCGTTAGTATGGAAATGCCTTTATTTTGCATGTAGGGCAGGGATCGTAAACTTTTTGACACTATCGTGACATTTTTTTAAGTAAATAAAGAGTTAAGTATGAGTTTAAACTTTAAGCCTGGTATCCTTATTCAAGTTAAAATAAGTATTAATTTATTTGAGTTACAAGTAGTTACTGATGCAACAACTTTTATGAAAACACTGTTTTAATTTTATTTTTATGCAATAGACCAAGAATTTGAACGAAGTAAGAAAGCTCTAACTTCAAGCAATACCTTAACTACAGGATAAAAATGGTAAGTATCTATATATTCATAAATAATTATTCAGTAAATCATTTTATAATCTGACTGATTATTTAGATGACTTTATTAACAAAAAAATTTCGTGCACGAGTTATAGATTCAAAGTGTATAAATAAAGACATGATTGCGAATTAAGATTAAATAGTAAATAAATTAATAAATATTGCTGACATAATAATGTTTATGTTCAAAGTTGGCATGTGATTATTGTAAACATTAAAAAAAGGAAAAGAATTACGAGGCTCTTCACATTGCTATAAAGTTTAGCAGTATTTCCGCGTGGAAACATAATTAATAATTATGTAAAAATTGAGATTTTTGATGAAACTAGTATTTTTTTTACATTCTAAAAAAAACAAATCTGTTTGGATAAACACTTTTTGTAATTGAGGAAATTGTTCAAGCTCGCCTTGGAATCTAAATACTATGTACTTTCACGTTTTTTTCTTTAAAATACCTGAATTAAATTATGTCATGCACGAAATGGTCTAAGTCATGAATAATTCAGGCCAATAGTAGCAGAAACCCTTGTTTACCGAGTATAATGCTGTCAGAAAAATGTCGGAAGTAACTTAATGACAATACATGAATATTTTGACATAATTGACATTGTGTTATGTTAAGAATGATCCAAACAACGAAGGGGTCGCTGAAGTGTGAACCGGCCGTAACAAACTTCCGTAATCTTTACAAGTCGTCTCAAATATCTATGCAAAAAAGACTAGACTACACTTTTTTAATGTTTCAATACACTAATTAAGTACCTATTTCCGCATTGAACGTTAGTAACTATGCTGCAAAAAATATGACAACGGACCAGGCCGGTGCGTTTATTTTACGCACCTAATTAATGTCTTTTTTAAGTCCACAAATAAAAACTAGACCAGTAGGTAATGTTTGCATACCTATAAATAGAAATACTATAAGTGCTTATATACATACATAATTATAATATAATAGCTACTGATTGGATACCTACGTTTTGTTAGCCCAAAAAAAGTAATAGTCCATTCCGTGATATTTTTACAGCAAAAACCAGATGCAGACTTACTTAGGAGGTAAAAAAAAAGAATGGCTTGATTGATTTCCTATATGACTATACGAAAAGCAGGTCAAATAAGTTATCTTAATAATAAAATTCATGCAAGTGAATTTTCCTCTCTTTTTCTTTTTATTTGATTTTTTTTCTTTTAATTCTGTCTATTCCACTGCTGGGCAAATCCCGAATTCCTTCCCAACTCTCCCGGTGTTTTGCCTTCGGTTGCCAATTAGTTAGGAAAAATAAGCAGTTTAAATGCGACTAACATAGTTTTATCAAAAGATTTCAAGATCAACATGTTGCAATTAATTATTTGACCGCTCATATCGATCAAAAGTTAAAACAGAATTAATCTTCTAGTCAAAGCTTAACTGGCGACCTTGAATCGATCGATCGTTTTATTACCAAACAGCTCACTGTGAACTTGCCATTTAGAATTTATATTAGAATGCAGGTGTGCGGTTGATATAAACTTTTTTAACAAACATGATCCTCCCCACTGCTATCATCCAAACTAAACAAGTATGCTAAATATCAGCTCAATTGGAAACCGGGAAGTGAGTCAAATTCAATTTTACTTCTAAGTCTTTTTTAGGGTTCCGTAGCCAAATGGCAAAAAACGGAACCCGTATAAATTTGTCATGTCTGCTTGTCTGTCTGTCCGTCCGTCCGTAAGTCACAGCCACTCTTTTTCGAAACTATAAGAAGTATGCTGCTGAAACTTGCTAAGGAGATGTATTCTGTGAACCGCATTAAGATTTTTATACAAAAATAGAAAAAAATAAAAAACTATTTTGTGGGGTTCCCCATACTTACAACCGAAACTCATTTGTTTTCGCATTAAACTCATTTGTGTGGGATATTTATGGATAGGTCTTCAAAAATGATATCGAGGTTTCTAAGATCTTTTTTTTCTAAACTGAATAGTTTGCCCGAGAGACACTTCCATAGTGGTAACATATGCCCATCCGTATAAAGGTGTAAACCGAAACTTCACGAAGCCGTCAACGAAACATTCTGTACATCCAACTAAGTAACTCTATTACACATAATTGTTTGCCTTGAATTAGACGCAATGACAAAGAAAACTGCAACAAGGAACACGGCACAAAAACCTTTGTTGACCAATTGTTATCGAAAGGCGATCATCGAACTTGGACCTTGGTATTGAACGTTAACAAGGCTCACTCAACGCAGGGCAGCGAGGAAATTATTTCACGCAATTATAAGCCTATTCACGTAGTGTTTTTAGAATTGTTATTACATAATATGCGAACGCCTATTGTATCTGTATGACATTTTATTGTTCTTGAATCGAAAGCACAAAAACGTACTACGAAAATACAATACAGACGTACCTAACCCACTTTATCGTATTAAAGCCTGGGAGTTTTTATCCTACTAGATCTTTGTACTTATACTTAATTAATAAGTTTTTCTGCGGGTTAGTAGATTGTTAAATGAAAGGTATTATTTTTATTGCATACAAAATAAATAAAAAAACATACAAAATTGCAATGATATAGGTACGAGTAGAAGAACAGGGAAAGTAGAATAATATATGCGAATTGTTTAACTTTGCGGATCCAGATTATGCATCCGCCCGCCAAAAAAATAATGGCACAAAAAATATAACTGAAAAAAAATTGCAGCAATTAAAATTTAAAATGAAACTTTTGTCTATGATGAGATTTTATTTTAGCGTGACCTCCGCTGTAACACTACATTTCCGTAAGATACTCCAAAATCGTTGCATTTATCATGAATGAGCTTTAAATCAGGAAAAACTCACTTAAGTAAATACACTTAAATACCTACTGTTTATTAGCCCCGTTCACAACCTCGCACAATACTTATAGTTTTGTGCGACTCACGCGACTAAAGATACATGCATACCCACACGGTCCCTTCTTAAAAGCTTAATTAGTTAGTATTCATTTGAATGTATTGGTGAAATCTCGCAACTGAATTTCAAACCAGTTTCCCCTACAAGCGGTTGAGCTGAAATTTTCAAACACACATCCACTTTTTTGTGCACACACCTTTAGTCCTGGTGACACAACATTTTTATGTCAAACATGACTTCATCCTGCAGTTAAGACCGCGTCTTCACGAGAGAATCCAGCAATAGGTACGCGTTCAATGTTGATAAAAGAAACCCTAATTTTCTTCTTTTAATAAAACCTGGTTTCTAAACAAGAAATTTCCTTTGCGTGAGTACTGTAAAAGTCTCTGTAAATCGTGGCAAATCTTTATTTTCTTTTGTTTCTCAGCAGCAGTCCTTGTCGCAACGAGTGATGCGTGTGGCTAAGCGTTTAGTTTACTTCGCAACATAATTACTAACTATTTTATTATTTTTTAGCCCTGCCTTGACCATGACAGTAAATCATGTGGAATGCGTTTATAACGTGGTGATTATGGTTTTCTGCAGCTGCCGTCTCATGTCTATGTGATGAAGGTAATCATATGCAAATTGCGTGCATTTCAATGCCCATAGACTTCTTTGAAATATTTTCTTGCACGTGAAAAGTTCATGAAATAGGTTATTGACCTATGAGATTCGAATAATGAAATTGAGGGTACGTTAAAATTATTTCTTTTGTTATTGAAAAAATAAATGTTACTGGCTGAATATTGAAAAGAAATGCAAACGTTTTTATCCCCCATCTCGGAAAGCGTATTTTTGCTTTTCGATATCCGAGTGCTTCTGCACTCAGATATCAAATCTCGCTGCTGCTGGGCTCATGATTAAATTTTAGGATCCCTCGCTTGCTCGGTCATCAAAATAGAGTACGCGGTTAAAAAGCTTAAATCTTGTATAACAAATAACTATCAATTCTATTTTTCTCTCTTTTCAAAGATTTTGATTATTTACTTTTCTCTGTTCATTCACACTATTCTAAAAATACGTTAGTAACTGAAAAACTAATTCTTTAGTCACCAAAATATTTTTTTGTGGATTAAATTCCAAATTGAAAGTTTTCTTTAAAAAACTGTATAAGTTTTCTCCAGCAAAATCGCGTAAATTATGCCTCACTCGGCGAAAAGTTCGCGGTACGATAGTGGTAGCGGGAAACAAATACAATTTGGCCAGAACTGAACCATGTAATACATAGGAGTCAAGCCTATTGCCATAGACCAGACTCAGATCCGGACTGCGAACAGCTGCTAAGAAATTGGCGGTAACACTTTTCAATGTAATTATCCGGATTCCGGAACTGATTATAAATTCGCCCGGATCTCCGACGCCTAGTACTTAGAAATGCGTTTTTATTAGACGCCGTCATACTACAGTCATGCTAACAATTTATTATGTGAATTGTCAGTCCATGTCACGAACTTGATATCTGCGGAACAAGGCCGGTTCAGGCTGAAGATATACGCCAGTTGTTTATTCCATGATGTCAGCTATAGAATTGTTGTTAATTTATTCACTAGATAATGCAGTTTGTATGGGAACTTAGTACTGTTGTGTTTCGAAATTATCGATGCAGGTTGCATAAGTGACGGTTAGATAAGCTTAGTAATAGGGTTCCGTTTACACCCTTTGGGTACGGAACCCCTAAACATTTAGTTGGCTAGGATTTCTTCCAGACAAATATTTCAGTTCAGACAATTTTCAAAATGTTTTGTTACTATCACAATGGGATAACAATAGATATCTGTAGTATTTTCTATACATTTTTCATCATCATCATCTGCCTTGCCTTTTTCCAACTGTGTTTGTGTCGACTTCCAGTCTAACTGGATGCAGCTGAATACCAGTATTTTACATGAAGCGACTGCCTATCTGACCTCCGTAATCCAGTTAGTACTGGGTAATACTCGTACGATACCCCTTGGTAAGGCTGGTAAGGTAGACTTTTTGGCCCACTGACTACTTGGTGTCACCCATCCACAGATTAACCTAGGCAAGCACTGCTTAGCCTAAAGATTAACCCGAGCAGCAGTATTACGTCACAAAAAACATCTGTACTTTTAGGGTAGGAAAGTATCTCCATAGATATTCCTTGGTAGGAACCGGTGTTTCGAGAAACCTTTGAAGACTTCGAGAAACAATCAATTATAGAAATGAAAAGATAAGCACTCTGTAATGGTTTTTATAGTGTTATATTCCGTGCAATACTTACATACATAGATACCTCACTGAATTTTAAATTGAAATCGTCAAGCTTATCTACTTTGCTCAACACAAGATTCTATATTATAATGATCTATATTATTTTCATTTTGATGGGAAAATAAGCGTATTGAAAGGGCAGATTGAATTTCCAAATGATACACTATTCTTATTGATAACAATCTAATACTTATTGTGAAATTGAAAAACCTTCTAAAAGGTTGAAGTTGAAAAACATTAAGTAGGAAGGTAGCACTTAGGATTTTACCGAATATTGAGCGTTTCGGCGAACTTAATTGTAAGATTTCGTGCAAAGAATTTGAATTGACAAATCTACGAGAAGTAATGCAGTTTGTTAGTAAATAGTGTTATCCTCTTTCTAGGCCTTCGATATATTCTAATGTTTGTGAATTGTGCTAGTCACTCTCAAAAGAGGCCTTGAGTTACGACTATTTACACAATACTACCGATGTCGCATAATGTCGGTTTGCTGCGAGAAATGCATTCGTTTGTTTTGATTACAATAAAGAATGAAAAATCTTCTTTATGAAAAAAAGTTATAACAACTTGTGTAGAAACGAATAAAAGTAACTTCATTAAAATTAACGTAGAATTTTAAGGCAAACTTTGATGATCATTGATGTCTTATATCACGTAATACAAGACTGGTTCAATATTTAAGTATTTTAGGTTGAATTGATCGTGCTTTTTTATTTTTTTTGATCAGAAATCACCAAGAATACATAAATAATAATACATTTAATTGTTATAAAAAAAATAGTCCCGATCGTTACGAGTCCGATGATCGAGATCAATCGTTTTCGGTTCCAGAACGATTTAAACATCATGGTTTAAGTATTACAAAACACAACACAATGCTTGTAATCCCCGAAGTGTTCAGCAGAGGCCTACTTAATAGTACACCCACAATAGGCTTGTTAACAGAAAAACACTAAGATTATCAAAAAATATTTGACCCATATTTTTCTTTTGTCACATAAACCAAAATTGACGAAGATACGACGCTTTTAAAATTCACAATACGTCACTGTTTGGTATTATTCTTAGTGAGCTCTGACGTCACGCGACTCCCGAGTTTCGGCAATATTCATTGATTTACAAAAACAAAAAATACGTGTCCATTATTTTCCAATACTCTAACTGACGGACTAAATAGATTTGCAATTTATTGATGGTGGAAACTAGTCTATTTGCCAGTTATAAGTTGTGGGCATCATATGCGTGAACTTTATTCAACAAAATTAATTTCGCTTGAAACATTGTTTCTTCGTGTTTTACCACGCCAATACCGTACTTAAAGTTTACAACCGAAATCTATTCTTACAACAAAGCTAAAGCGATCACCAATGCCAAAATAGTGCACGTTGCACTAAAATGCATCTGCACTTACTTTATTTTTAGAATTTCGACTTTATTCCTATGCTATATTATGCAAAATAAATGAATTTGCACGGGGCTATTCATTTGTTTCATTTACAAATCATGACTTAATGATTAAGAAAAATGACCTAATAATAAATATTAAATTAGTAGGTATGGGATATTACAGAAAGAAAGCCGAATGCGTGTAAACCTTTGAAAGAGTACAGAAAAATATCGACACTAAAGGCAGAGAAAAATGGAAAAGACTAGACGAGAAAAAAAAATTACATGGTGTTTTGTGAAAGTATTATTAGTGGAATCCATGTTTAAAATTGTACTATGTGTTTTGTACGAATTATTTCTGAATTAAAAGGTATTATTTTTGTTTTTATAGGGAAGAAGGAACCTCAGGAGTCCAGTTTAAAATTAATTGATGATTGAAATAGTGATGCCTGCAGCACACTTATAACACTGACCTAGTTATTAATTATTATGTTATTGATAGGTGTTAGGTACATATTAGATAAATTATCTTGAGACTAACAGTGGACATCAAGGTGAAACATCTGTAATAATAGAGGGAAGTTCTTATATGCCAATGTAAGAATATATTTTATGTTCGATGGAGTTAGATTGATTTTGAAAGAAACAGTATCCCTAAATATTGCATAGTGGGTAGGTGCACGGGAGCTAATTGTAGTACAAATAAAATATCAGATTTTTGTCGACTTTTGAAATTATATAATTTCAAAGCTTTCCAATGTTTCGGGTCATAATTAGAAATAGACGGTAGATGTATTTTATTTTTTTAACTTTTGTATCATATCTAATCGTCTAAATAATTATCTCCGCGCAATATTAGGGAAACCAATGACTAGAATCTTATCTCCTTATAGGATGAAGCGGGCTTTTCATGTTGAGTAAAGTGTTGTCCAACAAATATTTTTATACGATTTTATACACTTACCGTATATTTATCGATCCTTGCATTTTCTCGTTCAAAATGCCCTGTTTCTTTTAAATTCACAATATTCCTAGCACTTGTAACAGCCATATTGATGGATTAAGTAATGTTTATGGTAAAGAAAAAATAAACAATAAGATCTGTCACTTTTCGCGCGCAAAAAAACGGGTGCGTTCCGTCTCCCAGCGTTCCTCGCGCCGAGATTCCAAATTCGAATGGTTGCGAAACACAGCGCTTCTTTTATATAAAAGCTGTACGTATCGTTCTAGCTAGACATGAATGCGCCCCCGCGCTCTTGTCCCTTTCATTCTCTATTCAGACTAGGCAAGCGAACGTACTCATGTCCTACTTTAGTAATTGTTTCATCTAAACAAACCCAGCAGGCACAGGATATGTCTGGATGTACTGAAATACGAGACTTTGAATTAATGAGATGTTATCTTAGTCGTTCGTTTAATTATTTTAAATGCACCTATTTATTTTATGTCATCTCATACTTTGTTTTCGAATTGCGTTGTTCTTTCGTCTCGGAAAACTAAAAAAAAGCCTAATACTGAAATTCTTCCATCACTCTTAAAAATCAATTACTCACTGTAGGTTAGTGTATGTGAAAAACAATCGACTTTAAAATAAAATTCTGTTAAACGGGTTACGTTCTAAATAAAAAATGACAACTTCGTAAAAAACTTTAACAATGAAATCAGCCAATTTTAATTAATTATCTGCAACTAATCAATTGCGTCTGTAAGTATTAATGAGCTATCGAATTTTTGTAAGCAATTTTCTTTAAGTCTCAGCATGTTTGCAATAGATATCAATTAGTCATAGACAATGAATGTGTTAAAACACAAACAAAAGAGTTACTCAACTCTATAACCAAGGATCCCTTAGGACCTAAATACCTGATTCAAAATAATTATTCCGTTGACGTATGAACTGAACATCATTGAATAATTCACAAACTGATTATTTCTCAAAGAGGGATTTATTACAAAATTACATCGAGCGTGATTTAATGCAGTGGTACACGCAAATTGTTTGTTAATTTATTTTTTTGTGGTTAATTGGATTTATTACGAGTTTTTTTAACAAAAATATCTCAGTTGCCTTATCACTAAATGTAACATACCTATGTGGACTCATTACGATGAACTGGGCCTTTTTTTGTCTGGGAAATAATCAAATGACTCCTCCCGCTCTAGGCGGAGTGGGGGGGAGTGTCAAACTTTTACTAACTAAAACCCTTCCATGTTTCTTCCTCGCCCTTTACGTTCCGGGGCCACAGTATCTCCTTCGAACAGGCCCGCAACGCCGGCAGGCTTCGGCCCTTGCGGGCCCCTCCCCTTATGCTGACATCTCTTTGAGGCGCGCGTGGAACACGAACGCGCCGACGGATTAACTGGGCCTGAATTCAGTCTCGATGCTACTATTGAATAATCACAAGTTTACAACTTGAAATAGATACTAACTAACACTCAGGTACTGCCTTGTCGACCTAGTGGTCGCTAAGTTTAAGTTCCTGGCTCCAGCAGAGTGTTATTGGGTTTTCCCATAAGGAATTTCTCAGCAGCAGCCACGGTCTGTCTGAATTTCTGCCCAATTGATAGCAATAGGCCTGCCCCTTATTATTTGGGACTTAAACATAACTGGCGGAATGTGGATGTACTATTAGATACACTTCTGCTTAACCCTTCTGAGATTACAGGCGTGATGTTATCTAGTTTGGTACATGTTTAAAGAGCTATTAAAAGTAAAACGCAAGAAAGGGTGTTATTCGAGGCAATTAATATTAATATATTAATAAAGGGTGTAAAACACCTCTTCACGAAGCCAGAAGGCACTTCTTCTCCCCATTATTGCGATCATTTTTTTGTTCTACACCATACCTGGGAACCTTCTAGTTATGGAGATATGGGGGGTCAAAGTTCCAACTTTTTGACAAGTTTTTTTTTTAAATACAAGTTTTTTTTTTTAAGATTTTGACTTTTAACACCTCCACGACCCCCGTACTATTGAGAGGAGGCCGTGTCCCAGCAGTGGGAACATTATAGGCTGATGATGATGATGATGATGATGACGAACCCCGTACTATTCAATTCATCCATCAGCACAATGTTTTAAATGCGTTACGTGCATTGAGTTCTACCACAAAACTTGATTTATAACCTAAAAAAAAAAGTTGTTTCCCAGCAATATGTTTTGCGTAAAGTTACTTAGTTTGATGTACAGAATACTTGGTTGACGGCTTTGTTATGAGGTGGTTTACACCCTGTATAGACTTCTAAATCTAAACGAAAAATCATGACATTACAAAAAAGGCCTATGTCACTGCTTCCTAGACTTCAAGATTGGACTTTGGACCAAACAGGAAGTATGTATTTTTTTCACCATAAACCCGGGTTTTTTCGGTATCGTTAATTCACGAATAGAAAAGAAAAAGAATAACGAAATTGGTTGCAAAATCTTGGTGCCTGATCGAGTGACTGCCTACCTGAACTCCAAAACCCAGTAATTACGTAATGCGACATCCCTTTGCAAAAACTGGCAATCCACCAACCTTCCAATACTCCGCTTCGTCCACTTTTTACGGGATACTTACTTATTTTTATGTTAAAAGTTTACCCACACGATTCGATGCATGTTAGGTACAAACATAGTATCAATACGTGTTTATTTCATGCATTATTCAATTGCTAACAAATCGCTAACACTGCTAATGGGCACGCGAAGGCATTCTGTTTGTTTTGTTTTGAATGAGGAGCAAACACGGAAAAGACAAAGGTGCACTGAAGGTAGCTTCGTACTAATTATGTAATTAGGTATAATTATGTACCTATATACCTGTAAGACTAGTTGAAACACTGTGAAGTAATGACTATATTCATCTAGAAGGAGATTCTGGTTCAATAGGTACAGTGATTGGTTTATTGGGAAAATACTTAGATTAAAGAAAGTTGAAATAATAATCGTGATTTAAAACGTCTTGTATTTGTGGTTCGAGAATCTAGACAAAATCGAAAGAAGAAAAGTGTACAGTCCCGTGTAGCGTATAAATGGCTCGCGAAGCATAGCGTAGGCCTGCGTAGCGCAACGTAGGCCTGTGTAACGTTACTTAGGCCCGCGTAGCGCGTCGTAGGCCCGCGTAGCGTATCGTAGGCATGTATGGCGTAGCGTAGCCCAGTTTTTAGGACCATACACGACGCGATGAATAAAACTTGTAGTAAGCAGTAATCACTTACGAGTATGAACTTTTTATAGACACTATTTTTTCTTGTAGTATAAGAACTCGGTTATCTACATATTGGAATTAGTGACGCTAGTAGCAAGTTACAATGATTGAAAATTAAACAAAGAAAAATCGTAATCAAGAAATCAATATTGTTGTAACAAATTGCACCGTGTATTTATGTAACTCGTTTTGTTCTAACGCGATAAGAGAACATAAAAAGTCATTACATTTTAACATTCGTGCATAATGTTACAACTTACCGCTATGTTAATTAGAACTACTTATTGCCTAGTTTTTGTTTCACGGTCTTGATAAAAATGCGACAATTTTAGCTTTATTTTTTGCTGTAGTAATTGTGACAATCATCTCCTAAACATGATATAATTTATTATTAAACAGTTCCGTGCCAGGCTGTTACTAACGAGCGTTACTGTGCCTTTGACAAAGGTTGCATGTCTGTAATAGCCCTAATAGGTACATCTACCACTCCATTGGTCGCAAAGTCCCATGTACGTTTTTTTTGGGATGCGATTTTACCATCCATGTTCCTTCTTCGCTCTTTATGTTCCGGGGCTACGGTATCTCTTTCGAACAGTCACGCAGCCCCGGCAGGGCCTATGCGTGTCCTTGACTACTGAGCGTGAGGTCCTGGGTTCGATCCCCGGGCCGGCCAAAGTGGTATTGGCTTTTTCCCTTCCGTATTTTTAAGTTAGTCTGTAGTTTGTCTGTACCATACCTAATCTTTTCCTTGTCGTGTCAATATGCTGTCCGATAGGAGAATGTGAGTAAATAATGGAATGAGGAGTGCGCTCTTAGCTCATCTACATTGAGAGTTGCCGTTGTGATCATATTCGGTCTGGCGGACACTATATTATAAACACCAAAGTAGGTTTAATTAGACAGGACAAGAATCGTTCACTATACGAAGTATTTTTTATTTATTGGTTTTAAAGTACTTGTGGCTAAATAATAACAGCGGCTTGGGCCGATCTTTAGGTTAAGCTGTACTTGCCTAGACTGATCTGTGGTTGGGCGACCACCCTCACATACCGAGTTTCCTATGTGCCTCGGTTTGCACGTTGTGCTGTTGGTCCCGGCGCGGCGGTTATTGTCCATCTTTGGCAGTCCTTACAGGTAGTCAGTGTTCCAAAAAAAGGCTGATAACTAGTTTTACCATGTGGTATGACCTCCACAACCCAGTTAACACTGGGTATTACCCAGTGTTAACTGGGTTGTGGAGGTCAGATAGGCAGTCGTTCCATGTAAAATACTGGTATTCAGCTGCATCCGCTTTTTTTTTATTGTTTATTAAATAAAGAACAAAACAAAATATAAATATAGGAACATCACAAAAACCTCAATAGGTTTGTCCGGATGTTGATCCACTTAGACTGGAAGTCGACCCCAACATAGTTGGGAAAAGACTAGGCAGATGGTGATGGTTTATAAGTGATGGTATATAACTTTTAATGAGACAAGGTAATTTACTAGTTACAAATCTCATCATCAATGAGTCACCGTAGTAAGCACTAGGTACAACTACACGCTAATTTTGAAAGGAAAATACTATGAGTGCACAAGTAACGGTTACTTATTGTCAGTCTGTACATTGTATTTTCAATAAATAATACAAATTATCGTAAAACAAGCTTTAAAAACCATTACCATTATCATATACCACAACAAAAGGCTGACTTACTCGTACATTACTACTCGTTCTCTTTTTAAATAACAAACTAACTTACTTGCAATTTTAACTAATAAACTAGCAATTTTGTTCTACAGATATCATCACGCCTGTTATCCCTGAAGGATTGGGCACAGGTGTACAGTGACGACCAATAATATGTAAACACTTAAGATTTTTTTAAAGTGTGTTTCTCCTACTGTACTGATTAAAATTTAATGTTATTACGTAAATAGTATTCTGGAACTCATAAATATTTTTGTCAAAAAGGTCGTATCTCCTACTTACAATCGTTATTTCTCGCGGAAATAGCTATAATATTAAGGAAAGTGTATACATATTGGTGCTCGTGACTGTACCTAATAGCACATCCGCTAAAAACTTATAAATAGTTTGTTCAGAATCATGAGCAGAATCAATTGAACCACTTTTTAATATAGGTCACATTTTTCAAAACTTCATGCCCTAACTGTTAATTTTTCAAAAATGAAGATTATATGTTATTAGGTCAAGCCATCACGTACGCAAACCCGCCAAAATAGGCAAACAAACAAACACAAATGTTTGTCGTCCAATTTAAATGTTCTCATACGCGGCATAATAATAGTTCTTGCCAGTAAATCTAATTGACAGTAAAACTAAAAGAGCACATAAAACCTTTAATAACCTTTAAAACAATAAAAACTAAAAAATGTTTTATTTGCCTTTCAGAATTAGATCAATTGAATAAAAAATCATTTGGGGTGTCTTTGGTTTTGCACATTTAACGTTACACGTTGCATTATTGGGGGCGAGTCTTTTGCCATCAACCGGTCTCAAATTCAGACTCCGTAGCTGCTACAGAGAAATTCCTGATGGAAAAACCCAATAACACTTTGACCTACCTGGGAATCGAACCCAGGACCACATGCTCAGCAGTTGCGCTGGCGACCACTAGACCAACGAGACGAGGCTGATACGCTTTGTACTTTGGGGTCTCAATTCGTGATGGTAGATATCTCGTGATTATACCATGTATAGCAAAGACAACTCATTATTGAAAGAAATTGGTGCATCTAGATCAGTGGTTCCCAACCTTTTTTAGACCAGGGACCACTTTGGTATGTTCATTGTTATCAGGGACCATATGGTCCTAGATAAACATGGACACCAACAGGATTATAACTAGGGGAGTGAATCTTCAACTCACACCATACGAAAATTGGATAATGTGATGAGAACCTTTAGAATTAAGATAGTTATGGATACAAAAGCGATCCAATTGAGCTCGAAAAATTTTGCAATCATTTAGTGGATTCTCAAAAAAAAAAAAAAATTTTGCCGCTGATGGGTTCAATTAGGTAGGGTTGAGCTTGCATCTTCTGTGCAAGTTAAAAAGTACGAGTAATCTTTCGCGGACCGTAGTTGAGGCTCCAGCGGACCACCAGTGGTCCGCAGACCACAGGTTGGGAACCAGTGATCTAGATTATGATTTAGATCTAGGGTATCTAACAAACATTGTGTGAGCTTGCTGCATCTATAAACAAAACTACAGTCATACTCGTAGCATCACGTACGATTTAATTTTTGTTTATGAATGAAGTATAACGGTGTAGCTTATAGAGAGGAGGCCTATCCCAGCAGTAGGCTGATGATGATGATGATAGCATTCATATTCTTATGTATTTACTTATCGGTCGTCATGACTGTCGTTTTTAGTTAGTCCGTCCAAAAGTGTCAGTTTATTATTTCTGTTTCTTTAAAGTTTACCTAAAGATTGTACATACGAGTATGTATATGATAAAAACAAAGTTTTGGACGTTCTGTGACAATATATATCAAATGGACAGTATAAAGGGAATCAGTCAACTAGCAGACTGGTCCGTAAAAAAAAAATAGAAACATCCGAATTGAGAACCTTCTCTTTTTTTAGAAGTCGGTTAAAAAGTAACAGCTTTTGTGCCTTTAAGGTTTCCAAGATACTTAATAATCGAACTCTTGTGACATAATTATCAAATTGTTAAACATTTTTAAAACCGCTAACCGCAGCGCTACCAATAAAAAGTTAAATAAGCGGGTTAATTCTGTGATAAACCCGACTTCCTTGTCGCAAATCATGTTAAATGAATACACATAATATCTACCAATCAATAACTCTTTCGTTAAGTACCTTACCTACCTACTTATGTACATCTACAATAATAAATGCAGAAACCATATACAGGGTAGAATACACTGACGCTAAAACGGTTATTGTACCTACCTACTTCGTTCTGAAGCTATAGACATTTTTCATCGGTTATTTAAAAAAAAAACTGCTGATATCTACAAAACTGCAATACCTGCACGGTAAAATTGTAAGGAGAGCTGATTTTTTATGGTTCCGTACTGCGCGGTTAAAACTGGGACCCTATATTAAGGAGTATTAAGACTCCACTGTCCGTCTGTGTGTTTGTCACCAGGCTGTATCTCATGAACCTTGACAGTTGAAACTTTCATGGATGAGGTAGGTATAACAACAAATAATAAAACAAATAAAAAATTACAGGAGGCAACTTTCCTACGATGGTACGGAGAACACTTTCGCATTTGGCCGGTTTTGTTTAAAAATTATCAATGAAAAAGTTTAAAATCCGTATTAAATACGTGTTAACCGTTTAGTTAATCGTTGGTGGTTCTACCTTGTACAAGCTAACCTGGAAAGGGTGCTTCTTCATTTTTTCATGTAAAGATCTCCTCAAATTCAATTTCTTTTTGTGGTATTGCTGGTTTTCGGTTATTTATCTACCTTCTCACAAACCTCCACCCTCTAACGCCAAACAGTTGTGGTTCATTGCCCCCATAACAACCTCTTTTATTATGGGGCCAACACTTCATTGATATTTAACCTATTGGGAATTCTTTTTTTGCTAACATACGGGGTGTACGTTACCTTTTAGGGAGTTTATTTATAATGATAGTTTTAATTTATTAATATATTTTCAGATCAACAATAATGTTGTAAAAAAGATATATTTCAGCCGTTTCTTTTTTGATTATATGGAATAATCAATATCTTAAATTACTTGATTATTATTTCTTTTTAGCTTCGTTTGATTAGTTCTACGGTAATCTGCGGTAAGCCGCATTTTTCCGTAACTATGAATTCTTGCTATACCTATAATAAAATTACCAACGACTCTGTAACTATTTTTATAGTGGAATAATACAACTGTACAAAAAATAGAACTAAAGTAGCCAGATAATTACTAAATTGAAATGTCGTAGGTATGTCACTTCCTGAGGTGGTCTGTAGTTTATTCATGATAAACAATTTGAAAAGGACGAAGGTAATGAACCTTTCCGGATCGGAAATCATGAAATGACTCTCCCTTCCGCTCCACCCAGAGCGGGAGGGTGTGTCAGACTTTTACTGACTAGAACCTATCCATGTTCCTTCTTCGCCCTTTGTGTTCCGGGGCCAGGGTCTTTACGAACAGTTCCGCACCCATGGTCACCCCTGGCAATAAACCATGCCATATTAGAGAATCTTATAAATAATAAACCACAATTACAAGTAAAATATAGTAAGATTTTAGTAACCAAGAAGTAGGTTTTAATGTCCATCTTCATTACAAAAATAAAACAATTTGTGAATTGCTGAATGATTTTCCAAAAGCTCTGACTTGTCCATTGTGCAGTGATTTTATTTTTATTTTTAATACGAATTTGAATGCGAAATCTCGTGGTCATTATAGGATACATCACGTCCTGCCTTATGTTTTAATCATTACGAGATCCAACTGCTCGGTGTGGCTGAGAATCGGTCGAAGCTAATACAAAATCCTCACGAATACCTACCACGAAGAAAAGGAATACGAGTTTAATACTCGTAGTTATGTCGAGTTGACAAGTATTGTGATCAAGAACGACAGTTTTTCGACCAGCCTTTATTGAGGAGGGCAAAACAGAAGGATACTTTTTCTACACTAAATAAGCTAGCTTTTGGCCGCAACTCGTCTCATGTGAAGCAGTTTTGCCTAGATAACACCGATTCACTCGAACTTGAAACAGATCCAGATTATAAAGATCAGGAAATCCGAGATGGAACCAACTAGAATCGGCCTAATCTAACTCAATTAAGTATTATTTTTGCAAAGTCACAAAGTGATGACTGTACCCTCAATGGAGCGAATCGATTGGTCGCCATCTTGAACTAACAAACGTAGAACGAAAAACAATGCTTGGCAACTGTTTGCAATCTGGTTTAAATAATAAAGACGCGTACGCATTGTGTTTTATATTGTTTGTGCGTCAAATATTAAAAATAATTGACAAAAATATTGGTCTGTCATTCATTCATCTATTGTTTAATTGTTAGCAAATCAGCAATAATATAGGCATTTTTGTTTCAAATATTAGTATAACAGTCTATTACTAATTAGCCTTATAGGTACATGTACGGTCGAACAAGTTAATTGGTTTACAGTTTAACTCACAAATTACATTGTAAAGTGTAAATCAAATAGCTTGTTCGACCGTACGTCCTCTCGTAAAGAGGAGGCTTGTGTCCCAGTGTAGGAACATTAACAGCCTTAGTATGCTACTGTAAGTCAATGAACTTTGAATAAATATACTTCCAGTTGTATAGTATTTTGGCAAAGATTCAAGAAACACATCCAGTCCTGAATACTGGAAGTTTTTGTGCGGGTACTATGTAATTGAGTCAGGGTTCATTTACGGAGATGCGGAGTGTGGTGCAGCGCGGTTCGAAATGAATTCAAACCTGTGGATAGAAACGTTTGTGGAGAAGCGACTTCACTCTCGTTTGCTTGAATTGCAGCGTTACTTGCAACGCCACACCGCCACCCCATACGCAACGATCAACGCACTACGTCTCCATAAGTGAGCCCTATATATCATGGACTACTAGATTATTGACATCTTAGACCAGAGTGCTTTGCTGTCAGTTTGTTACCTAGACTGCATTGATTTCCTGATTGATATTCAGCCACGTGCAAGAGCTATACATAAAACACAGAACATCAATTTATTTCTCTTTCACAAACTACCAGCGCGCAGCGGCAGTTTATTACTCGTTTCTATCTGTTATGTTTGTGCCAGCACACTATGTATCTATCTGAAAGCTCTTTCATCACGTTGGAAGCGCCCGACCTCCCCTTCACCTCACTCCAACCCCAAGTTGCAGATGTACTAAACAAAAATGGAGAAAAAATTGAATTATCTTTTCTGTTATAACATTTTTGATGCGACTGCCTCGGCAGCATGAAGTCCTTTTGCATAAGTATGCGCGCACTACGAAACTAAATCGTTGCGACTTTTAAAGTGCGAAATAAAGTATCGAAAAAAAGCAAACGATTTATTTTGTGTGTGCCGTGAGCGGATTGTAGTACTTTTTTATTGTTCACAGATTGACGAATTTTCTTCGCAACGATTTATTTTCGTAGTGCGTGCATACCCTTAGGTCGAGGAAAGCGTTTTTAGGTTTTTCCATCAGGAATTGGTCAGTAGCTAGCAGTCACGGAGTCTGGACCGCTTAGTGACAATTAGCTCCAAACTGCAAATACGCAGTTCGGACAAATATTAGAGGCTGAAGGCTACGAACCATGTGCAGTGAGCTTACTTGTCAACTTTGTTGTGAAATGTGCGAGAGGTAGAGTACCTTGATTGACAGTGTCTAGAGAACAATGTTATGCTTAGCAGTTTTTTTACGAGTAGGTATGTATTTATAAGAAATATAATAATCCGAAATAGTGGACTTATCTAGAGGAGAATTAATGTTGGACTTGCCTAGATACTTACTTATCAGTTTGTTTTGGGCAACAGTCAACTAAAACAAACATTTTTTTACGTGCAGAGCAACGTTTGCAAAAATGGTTTCTTTCTGCGGAGAAGTGAGTATATATTTTTTAATTGTATAAAAAATATACTTACCTATAATTATTCTGTTGCAGAAAAGTTAAATTTTCTCTAAATACCATTTAGTTCGGGCTGCATTAAAAGAGCGCCTACGATTGACATTTCGCTAGACACATTCTGGGTGGTCAGTCACTATCCACCTCGGTGTCTGACAGTCTGACTAATCAAATCATAATCACACTGATTTTAATAAACTATAATATATTTTGCTTCTTGGAACGCCTTGGTGACATGTCATGTATTGTACTACCGGAAGGCGGAAGGACTTAACCGTCAATTTAAGATTTATGCCTCATCTAATCTAGATCATTTATGCAGACCGGCCTTATAGAGATAGCTTTGATCATTAATTGTCTTTCTTATGTGTGAAGTTATGAACAAGCCATACTTGTATCACTCAGTGCATGTGATAATGAACTTCCGTGGTACAAGAATTAATAGGAAATCTATCATGTCTCATTAACTATTGTTGCTTGTAATCTTACAAGGTTTTATCGGGTAATAACTTGATAGACGAGTTTACTAGTTCTTTTATGTTCTTAAAGTGTAATTAAAGAGGGCCCACGTGTTTCTTGATCGTTATTAATCAAGTGTTAACCAGAATAATGTTATTTTTATGCGTTGTCTTGTCAGCCCCGTCACTCCACTTAAAGTGGTTGCTGGGACACACTGAGTAGGTCTACAAAATATTTGGGATTCAAAGGACTAGGATATTATACTGAATTGTTGATTTGATTGAATGAGTGCATCTATTCCGAGTGAGTAATATTGTTTTTGATGCATGCACTAGAGCCCTGATGCAAATCTCGTTTAATGGTTACCGGCTGTAATGATCTTTGATAATCGTAAATCAAGTCTGACAACCAGTCTTATCAAGGGTTAACCCCAATACTCGGTTACTTGGTTGTGGAACGCACTAGACACAGATAGGTATAGTCGTTCTATGTAAAATACTGCAAGCAGTTAGACTTGCGACGGACCCAAACATATTGGGGAAAAGGTTAGGTAGATCTTATGGTGAGCCATTCAGATATAAAACCGACACATTAAAATAAAAAGGAGATACCGCACTCAATCAAATATTCGTACATCCCAGTATGTTTCTCATTTACATTCCGTGTTTCACGTGGCTTGCATCGCTGAGCGCACTGAAAACATCCCCCCCTGTACCGCTTGCATAGCGTTAGGGTTCCTCAGGGTAGTTAGAGTGTTCGTTTGGACATAATTCTGTGTCATCATCATCATCATTTCAGCCGAAAGACGTCCACTGCTGGACAGGCCTCCTCCAAGTGACGCCACATTGACCGGTCCCGTGAGACTCGCATCCAACGTATTCCCGCAACCTTCACCAGGTCATCGGTTCTAGTGGGAGGTCTACCAACGCATCGTCTTCCAGTTCGCGATCGCCGCTCCAGAACTTTTCGGCCCCATCGGCCATCCGTTCTGCGAGCAATGTGCCCTGCCCACTGCCACTTAAGTTTGGAAGTTCATCGGGCTACGTCGGTAATTATGGACGCTAGAACCAAGCTTTTCTAGATTATGTAATTTAAAGTTATATGCCTACCTGCACTAGGCGTATGGCGGATTGCCATCCATTCCACTCATAAAGAGACCTGAATCCCACCAGTGGGAATGTAACGTGGGTTACTAGGGGTCTTTTGAAGTGCTTTGAGTTCGGGTGTTGTACTAACTGTGGTAGATAAACTTTCTTCCTAAGAACGCATTACTTGATATTTTGCTAACAAATGATAGAAATGATATAACTATTATAATAATGGGCCGAGCTTGACCGCAGCTTTGAAAGCTTTGATAACTTTGTCTTATCATTCTCTTGCAGTTATCCCAATTTATTTGGATTTGGCGCAGGTTTAAACTTTGTCTAGGTTTTCTTTTCCCTAAACTACTTATAATTAACACCATTGGCTCCTTCTATAATAAACTTAGTTTTTCTAGTACGGAACCTAGTATTGCAGTTCTGTTTATAGATTTGTTTTGGTATAATGAACATGCAGAAGGGTGATGAAAGCGCTCTCGTTATATCATGCAACACTAAGGAATGAGCTCCGTCGACATTTTTTATTATTAAAACCACGAAATTCACCTACTTTTTAAGCATCTTCTGTAGTTTTTGTCATACATAATATGATAATGTACATATTTAATTAAATTGATGATGTTTAGGAGGATGTTTATCAGGTATTTGGGTACACATATACATGTGCGAAATAATAATTGGTCGGTAGCTTTTCTTGAGAAAGCTTTTATTGGTAAAGTTTCAGGTAAAGTTTCGTACCTGAAACTTTACCAATCTGAAAGTTTATTTATTTATTTAACAATTTATGTACACACTACATACAGAAAAGAAGAAAGGAAATAGAAAATAGATAAAAGGGTGATGCTTATTTCTAAAGAGATCTCTTCCAGCATACCTGCGAAAGGAGAGTAGATAAAAAGAGATGTAGGCATAGTATGTAAAAGATGAGAAAATAGAATTCAAGGCCTGTTCAGGGATCAGCCTAGGTACTTATGTACAGTGGCCGGCATCAATTTGGTACCCCGGGTTCGAACGTGGGTGCCACATCATGAAGCTGACTGTACTCGTACCTAGACCCGAAATTGAAAAAAAAACCGATGTCATCTTTTATTTTCTGGAAATTGATTACCACTACCAGCAGTTATTTTGGCCTATAGATATTATCTGTCTGTTATCTTTTTGACTCCTAAACGGCTGAGGCTTAGGATATACCTACATAGGTACTTCCAAAAATTCCGGACCATTTTCAACCTACCGTAGATCGATGTAACACTCAACGCTGTCAGTTGACAGCCTTAGTTTCCGGTCTTGAAATTCTCTCGGGGAGATTATTGGTTGCTAACGATGTGTCGAGCTTAGCAATTTGCATTACAGATTTATATCACGATCACTGCCACTCACACCGACTGTTCGTGTACCTAAGTGACACACCTCACGCGTACAGCAGCCGTTACCGACCGTAACCTCGCCTGATGGTAATTGATAGCAGTTATCATTGCAATCTCTTAATCACACGAGGAAGTAGATTCTTAACTGTCAGAATGTTTGCAAATTAGACAAACAAATGAATGAGTAATTCTTATCACACCGAGGAGACTTTAGAGTAGCGAATTGCCTGTAGCATTTAGAGCAAGCAGTGCTTATGAAATTCGTGGCGCCGAAAATGTGTTGAGCTCA
The DNA here is from genome assembly GCA_916618015.1 of Xestia c-nigrum. Taxonomy (NCBI): domain Eukaryota; kingdom Metazoa; phylum Arthropoda; class Insecta; order Lepidoptera; family Noctuidae; genus Xestia; species Xestia c-nigrum. The sequence goes on from OU745264.1 coordinate 6,964,246, forward strand.
ACACATGTCACTCCTGAGCAAGGAAAACCTATTGAAGAGGTGATCCATAGATGATTCTGCCCTGGGATATAAAAAAACAATTAACTCACTTAAAATGTCCTGCTTGTCCTGTTGGTCGCACTAACGGGAGTTCATGGATTGCCGGGGTTCTTCCATTTAGTTGCCCGGATGAAAAGAGAGGGAGGAAGTGTGTTGAGAGCACAACTTCTTCAACAGACTTCAAAGTTATTGATTTGAATAAGTAATAAATTGCCCAAAACGCCAAATAACCGCCAGACCAATTTGACCAATACTGGCTTCGGATGAGGCAATTGATCTACATTATTGTCAAAATAAATGGTGACGTTCTTGCTTTATTTAGAAACTGTTGACAATGTCACATGCCGCGTCTAGCAGCGGCTGCCGAGGCACCTCCGAGCTCTATGCGCAAGACAGACACGACGTGTGGCATTTCTACTGACTTTGACCTTGGAATGCGTATTGTGCTTTTGTTTCCGGCAAGAGTTTAATTAGTTTTCTTAATTACTGATAACAGCTTCGATGGCAGTTAGATAAAATGCAGATTTTCGGTTTCAATTGAGGTGAGACAGGAACAAGCAAAGTAACGAGAAATGCGAGAGATGGAGCAAAGCAAAGGAGGCTTGGAGTTGAGACCGAGTAGAGACGCCGCAAATACGACCTTACCTTCCAGATTTACCTGGCTGGGTTAGTGCGATGTGGAAAGTTCTGGACGAGATATTGTCTCACTGCACATGAGTGGATCTAACAATGGACTGGAGGCTGACTTGATTGAGAAACTTGCTCAACATAAAGAAGAACGGTCACGTCCCATGTAAAAAAAACCCAGATCCGACAGAAAAGTGACATATCTCAGTTTTTTTGTTATTATTTATATAATCATATTATATAGTTTTTATATTCGAAATCAATGGCTAACACCAAAATATTGCCTTATGTTTTTGTTCAGGGTTTACACTAAAAAAATACAAAATGCCTACTTATCTACACAATTCGTAATGTATGTAACTAAATGACGATAAATAGTTATGGCATGTATCCAGGAGACCTGGAGATACAGCTGTATTATATAATTTTTGAACTCCTAGTACAACATTCAACTTAGGATTTTGATTTTTTAAGGTGGTTTAAAATCATCTAATGACATCTCTCGCCCTTGGGTGGAGCGAGAGGGCGTGTCAGACTCTTACTGACTAAAAAATAAAAAAAAACCACCTAAGCCGTAGTAGGTATGCACACAGTACGTGACCGTTTTTATACATACACACAAATAACTTCCTATACGAACATTTTTTTTTGTTTTTTTAATACATCCCATAACTATTTACTTTTCTACGTCATTTAGTTACATATATTTACGAATTGTGTAGATACGTAGGCATTTTGTACTTTTTTAGTGTAAAGCCTGAACAAAAACATAAGGCAATATTTTGGTGTTAGCCATTGATTTCGAATATAAAAACTATATAATATGATTATATAAATAATAACAAAAAAACTGAGGTATGTTACTTTTCTGTCGGGTCTGGGTTTTTTTTGCCTGTTCTTCTTTGTCCCGTGCTATGCTCGTCGCGTATCTGAATTTCGTGAGGGGTTTTCTAAAGGTCCAAGGATTGTTTATGTTTAAGGGGTTTTCTCAGAAAGTCCAAGGATTGTTTATTGATGTTCGTTCGGAAAAATTGAATAAAATCAATACTTTTCCTTTTGTAAATGAATCAGCGATAGAAGTTATACAAACAGCGGCATCTGGTTACAAGTTGTGGACGATACATGATATTCTTAGACAACGGTTACATAATCTTGAATGATGCGTAGTAGGAAGGCGAGTGCATTGGCCAGATAAAAAAAATAACAACAAAGAAAATAAATATTTACATCAAATCAAATTGAACTACGCAGTGAGATTCCTCTACCGAGTATCTTTAATTGTTTTGTTGTCTTCAAATTCTCGAACCCTGAATATCTGATGACATTTCTGGAACGCAAATGACACGTCATGGGTATTATATGGACCATGACGCCATTAATTTACTTCAATTGGACACAAACGTCATGAATAATCTTTAGAATTAATTAAGTTGCCCGTCTGTCTGTAATTTATTCTTGGGAGTTAGATTTCCATAGCGTGACTCTGAAAAAACGTGGAAAACATCCGTTGTTTTTAATTTTATGCATGTAGAGAAGAAACTGAATATCTGTTTGCCAATAGTGTTTGAAACTTAAATTGCAATTTGAATTCCTTCAGTTTTTTTTCCAAGAACAGCCCGTCGTCTCGGCTTGCTTCCTTCACCTACATAGGACTTTGGGAAATATGAGCATGACGTTGATGTTGCAATACCTTGATTTTACATCCAGTCCATGTGGAGATCAGCCCGCTTCTCTTAAAGCTAAATATTTTGTTCATCTGTCATTTTGTCGATTCAATGACAAATGAACAAAAGATTTGTCGACTCTTTGTCGTGTCTACGGTGGTCATGACGCGGGCATGATTCTAAATTAAATACAGGCATAGGCAGAAACCGAAGAACGCCACCTTCTACGATCCTGATAATAATAAATAATAAATGATAAATAATATTCATTTTGCAAATTTGTTTTCACAAACACTTTTACACGTCCCTATTTTTTAAACCAAGTAGATGGAAACAAACTCAGAGGTCATAGTCTCTTTTAAAGTCCACACAATCTTGTTCAACTCACATGAGAACTATATGCAGATTACATTAGATTAAACATCAATGAAAAATTATAATACAACAGTACAGTAAAATACTTGATATAGCTTTAATTGATATTATGTTAACGCTAGATAACTAGATCGATGTTTTATCTGTTTAGCAATTACATTTAATATCTATTATCTAGATGAAGTATTTATGTAAGGACAAAGCGACATTTTGTTTCCGTTATAAGATTATAGGATGTATGGGCTAGCCTAGATTATATTTGATTCATTATTTGTTGATACCTACTATCTAAGATTTATCTGTGAAATATTGCCAAATGCTACGTTTGGTAAAGAATATTAAATTATGAAAATGGAATGGGCCCCGGCTGCTTTCAAATTATTTTTGCTTTTTCGGTAGGGTGTTATTAATTTTGGTCTTGTATGCGAGAGAGTAGGCCATTATATTTTCAATACACTTCCTCGAAAACTTATTCTTTTCGCACTACGATTAGGTTCAAAATGCAGTACTTCACACGCGTGCAATTTTCATGTTTTTTCCACACATGTGCAGAAAGTAAAATTGCCACAGATAATTGATACATATACTTAGTCAAAATTGGTTCAATGCATAATTTAAAAAAAAAACATTCACCTCTCACTATAGAGTCAGAGGTGAATGTTTTTTTTTATTTCGGAAAAGCGATCTACTTACTTCTTTCTTTATAACACATTTTGAATATTCAAATTGTGTTTATAAATTCAATATCGTAGATAAACATGATTGATACAAGTTGCAGTTTTCGGCTCACCCTCGCCTAACGGCTCGTGTGTTAATACCGCCTTGAACTACAATAACAAACATTCTCCACTTGTATCAAAATGTACTATTACCACGTGGGCTCAGTGCGTGTTAAGAAGACTTCAAAGTTTATGTACTAGGGCATATAGGGTGGCTGGTAATTAGTGTACGAATACGGGACGAAACCTGAAATCGCGAAAAAATGATGCATGAGCACAATCACGTGTTTAAGTATCGTACACTAATTACTAGTCGGCAGTCACCCTTTAACTTCAAGAAAGAGGTCAATCGTCGAATCCGACTCGGCTGGGCAGCGTTCGGGAAGCTGCGCGGTATCTTCTCGTCCAACTTACCGCAGTGTCTCAGGACGAAAGTCTATGACCAGTGTGTGTTGCCAGTGATTACATACGGGACCGAAACGTGGTCGCTCACAATGGGCCTTATCAAAAGGCTTAAAGTCACCCAAAGGGCAATGGAGAGGGAGTTTCCTTGCGTGATCGAATCAGAAATGAAGACGTCCGCAAGAGAACCAAGGTCACCGACGTAGGCCGAAGAATTGCTAAACTTAAGTGGCAGTGGGCAGGGCACATTGCTCGCAGAACGGATGGCCGTTGGGGCCGAAAAGTTCTGGAGTGGCGACCGCGAACCAGAAGACGATGCGTTGGAAGACCTCCCACTAGGTGGACCGATGACCTGTTGAAGGTTGCAGGAATCCGGTGGATGCGAGTCGGAGGGGACCGGTCGGTGTGGCGACACTTGGGGGAGGCCTGTGTCCAGCAGTAGACGTCTTTCGGCTGAGATGATGATGATGATGATGATGATGATGATGATGAGTACTATATAGGTACTATATAGGCATAGGTAGGTTCTATATAGGTTTTTTCACTATATTTTATTTTATAATTTTGAAAGCAGTTATTCTAACAGCTACATAACCGTGTAATGTTGCATTAAGGCCAAATAATGATTTTATTAAATCTTGACCTAGGTACAATTAATTCATATTGTCTAGGAACTTAAGAAAGGCCTAGACAACAAACAGATTAACATTTGTCATTGACATGTCGCTTTTTTAGTAGCTTTAAAATTAATAAAATGAGTCAAGTACTCACGCTTGTGCACACAAAATGGTTCCGTATAATGGTTCTTTTTGATAATTCATATCATCATCATCATCATCATCCTAAAATTCAAATACGAAGACAATGCTTGTACAGTCCTAATGTTTCCTATCATCGATTATAGTGACGTGTGCTACTTTGACCTGAATGCAGACCTCCTCGACAAACTAGACCGTCTTCTAAATAACTGCATTCGATTTGTTTTCAATCTGCGTAAATACGATCATATCTCCGAGCACTGGTATAAGTGGTTGCCCATACGTCAGCGTAGGGAACTAAGGGCGTTAACCACCTTGTTTTCATTTCTTGTCTCTCCCACTTCCCCGAGATACCTTGCTCCCCACTTTAAATACATTTGTGCTAACCATAGTAAGAGCCTGCGCTCTTCGCAAATCCCTGTTCTTTACTGTCCCTCTCACCGCACTGACTACATTCATCGATCGTTCTTCATCTAGTCTATTTCTCTGTGGAATGCGCTTCCCCAGGAAATCAGGATGGCAACCAATCGTTTATCCTTTAAAATTAAAGTTCGCGAGTACATTCGGAAGAAGCTGGCAGTTTCGTCACAACGACAGTAACATTTTCCCAATTGTCGTTTTTTTATTTTATAGTATATCCGTGCAAAGGTCTATTTACTTTATTTTTATATACACTGGTCAGCAAATAAACCGAGCCACCCGCTACCTAGGAACTCTGATTCGGTTTTCTCAAAAAGTATAAAACTTACAACTATCAAAGTTATACCTACAAAAAGTGCGTTTCATGGTGATTAAAGTGACTACAAATTCATTCGAAAGTACCGTCAACTCACATTGTAATCAAGCAACAAACACAATGCTAACGATTTGCTCTGTTTTCACCAGAGTTTGAAATTAGCGTTCTTTTTCTCTACATTGAGGGTAGTCGGATATTTCTTATCATTTCTTTAGTTTTTGTCCATCGTTTGCTCAGGCGCGTGTGTTTTTGCTACTACTAATAATGGATACAACACCTCAGGAAGCAGCTCAAGCTGTAGCATTACTTCAAGCAGGCATTGCGCAACGTGAAGTCGCTCGAAGGCTTCGAATCAGCAGATCTTCGGAACAACGAGTTTACAGACGATACCTAGAGACTGGAGCATTCGATCGCCGTCCAGGTACGGGCAGACCTAGGGCTACATCAGCGGCGATCGTTATATCCACTTTACTGTTCTGCGAAATCGCCACCTCAACGCAATTCAAGTCCAACAAAGTCTGCGTGACGAACGCCAAGTGTTCATAAGTTCAGATATCGTCAGAAGGAGACTTTCTGAATGGAACCTGACCCCAAAAAGAGCTGCAACAGGCCCAGCATTAACGGTAGCACACCGTCGAGCACGACTTGAATTTACTCGAGAGCAAAGGGACTGGACATTAGAGCAGTGGAGTAATGTACTCTTCACTGATGAGACCAGGGTGAGTCTACATGGAAGTGATCGACGTCAGAGAGTATATCGTCGCCCTGGAGAACGTTATTCTCAGTGTTGCATCGAGGAAACTGTTGCTTATGGAGGAGGAACTGTAATGGTCTGGGGCGGCATCTCGTTAACAGCACATACAGCGTTAGTTTTCATCGAACCGACGGGCCGTACACGTGGACTGACTTCTCATCGCTACATTACTGAAATCCTCGCAGACCATGTGGTACCTTACGCAGGATATATCGGACAGGATATGCAATTGATGCATGATAATGCACGGCCTCATGTTGCTCATTTGGTGACCCAGTATCTACGCGACGTCAGCATTCGTACGATGGACTGGCCAGCTCGAAGCCCGGACTTGAATCCGATAGAACACTTATGGGATGAGCTGAAACGTCGGGCTCCAGCCCGGGTACCTGCTCTAACAAGGCTTCCAGAGCTGCGAATCGCAATTGAAGAGGAGTGGAATACAATTCCTCAAGATTTTATCGTCAGGCTCGTAAGGTCGATGAATAAAAGGATGCTGGCAGTTATCCGAGCAAGGAGAGGGAATACGGAATATTGATCAAAAACTTTTTTTTTGATTTTATCTTTGTTTTTGGCTTAATTTTTTTTTTCACTTTATCATTACTAACGATTGTCGCGACTGGAAAACGACTCTTCTTTGTAAAATCCTTAATAATCACTGAAATATTGATTAAACCCAATGAGCCACCAACCAATTCCTTTCATTTTGATGACCATAAAACGCACTTTCTGTAGGTACAACTTTGATAATTGTAGGTTTTTTAGTTTTTGAGAAAATCGAATTAGAGTGCCTAGGTAGCGGGTGGCTCGGTTTATTTGCTGTCCAGTGTATATTTACAGTATTAAATAATTATATGTATAGTATTTTATATATCCTTGTAGTTTATCGTAGTTTTAATAAAATGATTCGTGAAGTTTCAGGAATGACACCTACCACTGCTTGTCTCTGCATCACCTAAAGGTCGACTGGTAGAGAATGCCTCCCTGTACTTTGTGCTTGAAGTGTTAAATAAATAAATAAATAAGAATTATGAATGATGAGTAGGGACCCAAATCCTATGAAAATATCGCAAACCAAGAAGGTATTTGAAAGACACGTCACAGCGTATTTACTTGGGTTTTTATCTTTAACTAGCTGACCCACGCAACTATGCTGCGTCAAAATACTACCTACCTACTGCTACCTACCAACTACTACCTACCTACTACTACTTACCTACTACTACCTACCTACTGCTACCTACCTACTACTACCTACCTACTACTACTTACCTACTACTACCTACCTACTACTACCAACCTACTACTGCCTAGTTACTACTACCTACCTACTACTACCTACCTACTACTACCTACCTACTACTACCTACCTACTACTACCTACCTACTACTACCTACCTGCTACTACCTACCTGCTACTACCTACCTACTACTACCTACCTACCTACTAGTACATTTTTTTACTCATGAGGACCTTCTCCTGACAGTAACAAATACAACAAAAAAGAATTAGTGAAATCGGTCCAGGCGTTGTTGAGTTATGCCCTTACCAACACATTTTGCGATTCATTTTTATATTATAGACTAGAAAACTTCATTATGTAAACATAATTAATTCAACGGCCGTTCAGCCTAGTCAAGAGGTATGATTTAGTTATTAATTTAAACAGGCTACGCACAATGCTTTAATAGATATTTAATAGGTATGCATGTATTTTATCTAGCCATGTTTATGTCAACAGTTATAATTGCGATCGTTTGTTATTGAAATAGGTGTAGCAAGGTCTCAGGTGCGTAGGATTGGCTGGCACTAACTGAGCCTAGCTTGGTAACCACTGGGTATTTAGATAACTGCAGAAGTCACTGAAACTATGAATGTAATTAGACTTAACTAGACTTTTTTATAATTAGTTTTCTACCGCACGCTCTTATTTACATTTATTAATTGTTTGCTTGATTTAAAAACAAAATTAGAACACGTTACATTAAACTAAGCTTATTATTAGTAACTTAGGATCTACGTGCAACAGTAGTACAGCCAATTACAAGTCTTATAATTAACTAGACTTTAAATTGTTTAGCTTAAATATTTGTTGAAGTAAATAATAGAATTATTAAAACACTTAAAAAATTGTTCAATCTAAATGTATACAAAAAAAAGCGGCCAAGTGCGAGTCAAACTCGCCCATGAAGGGTTCCGTAGCAGCAAGTTACATAATATAAACGTTCTTGTAGTTCGTTGTAAATGGAAGGTAAATTGCGGTGTACTATTTATGACGTATTAAAAAAAAACATCATCTGTGATCCGGAAACGTGTCCAGAAGACTGGCAACATTGCCACGTTGAATGAACTTGAATGGCAATGCTAATTATTTGGTCAAAGAAAGAGCCAGCTCACGCGAAGTGTCAGTGGAATTTACTTTAAAAGGAGTTGCGCGCTTGGGTCCCATGACCTCGATCCCGATGACACTTTTACTCTACTCCGGCTACCGGCCACCGTAGATGCGGGCCTGTGCACGGTTGGCTATGGGCTAGCTAGCCGTCCGTCCGTCTAACGACGACGACAGGCCGTGTCGACGGCGCGTTCGTGTTCCACGCGCGCCTCAAAGAGATGTCAGCATAAGGGGAGAGGCCCGCAAGGGCCGAAGCCTGCCGGGGTTGCGGGCCTGTTCAAAAGAGATTACCGCGGGCCCGGAACATAAAGGGCGAGGAAGGAATATGGATGGGTTTTGATTTCCCATACTAAAAAAAAAAAAAAAGGAGAGCATGTAGGAAACTAGCATGTTTAAGAAGCACAGACGCAAACAGCCGTCATTGCGTCCTCGCCGTCGAGGCCCGTTGCGATGCCCCGATTCAACCCTCCGCCCGTTTTCTGGCTCGTGCCAGTCCGCGTGGCTGAGCATCCACATCCACACTCCAACGCTGAATCGTTGAGGTAGCCCCACTTCCCGAGGATGGAGTTACATCTTCCCACTTTGACTGACAAGCGGTTCAGGGACTTCGATGTGGACCACTGGAAGTTGAGACCTGCGCGGACTAGGCTAGATAGTGAGTGGAAAGGCGAAAGGTGGTTGATAGTGAGTGGAAACGGTAAAGGTATTTTGTCAGTTTGCACACAACCACTAAATGACGTAATACTTAAATGTTGTTAAATTGCCAAAATGAAAGGCATTGTAGGTTACCCAATGACCCCACTGGTTATTCAGTTGACCATGGTCACCCTGAATTTTAATTGTTTGGTTGAAAGGACCAGAAAGAAGCAAGTGGTCATAACCTTATTCTTTTTTGTCCTTTTTAACCGACGTCCAAATGGAGGAGGTTCTCAATTCGTAGGAATCTTTTTTTTATGTATTTTCCACGATTACTCGAAGATGGCTGGACAGATTTGGATCATTTTTATTTTGTTTGAAAGGGTATGCTTCACAGGTGGTCCCATAATCATCAAGTCAGGATCTGATGATAGGATCCTGGATAAAAAGAGAGAACTCTTCAAACTTTATAGGCACGCGAAGCGATTTGGATAGTTTTCGGAAGAGTACTTTCTCGGAGTGGTCCCCCTTCAATTTGGTGAAGATCTAATGAAGAACTTCGGAATAGGTAACGGAACTCCTCAATAAATAATAGCAAATGGACTGGGATTGCTGAAATCTCATGTCTGTCTATTGTTTACACCAGTTCGTGACATAACATCACGCGAGTACGCTGTAAAGGGGCAAGCGCATGTGAAACACTAAAAAGTGAAAAATAACTTTAGCTTCAGAAGTCGGTGGCAAAAAAAATAAACCAATCAAACAAAGGTCACCGACTTCTAAAGCTTAAGTTATTTTTGTCGGTTTTATTTTTTCTTATTCGCTATTCATTACTTAAATCCCAAAAGCTACGTAATAATTATCTTAGAACGAGAATTTGTAATTTTGTACATACCCATTGTACCCAATAGCGTTCATTTGTTTATATTGTGTGTAACTATGGCGTGACTTTAGTAATAATTATGCACCTCGAATGTCTTAAAACAGTGCTATCCAGTCCATAAATCTAAATTGCAAATTATAGGTTGGCCGAAACGTTACATTTGAGACTGTTGGAGCCTAATTAAGACATTTTGTACATGTATTGCGTTAATTTATCGAGATTAAATTGTGTATAATATCTATATCTACACTATAAAGAAAAATAAAGAGGATTTATTTTTATTTTTGTGTGTATGTTTGTAATGAGTAAAAACTACTGTGCCGATTTCAAAAATTCTTTCACCATTGGAAAGCTACATTCACCCCGAGGAACATAGGTTACATTTTATCCCCGTACTCTTACGGGAACGGGAACTATGGGGGTGAAACTGCGTGACGTCCGCTAGTGTTTTGTATAATATAATCCTTTGTTATTGGTATAAAGCACTGGTTCCCAACCTGTGGTCCGCGGACTACTGGTGGTCCGCAGGAGCCTTGACTACGGTCCGCGAAAGATTAAAATGTTATTCGTACTTTTTAACTTGCACAAAAGATACAAGCTCAACCCTACCTAATTGAACCTGTCACAGGCAAACTTCTAATTTTTTTGAGAATCTCATACTAAATTATGGCTAAATTTTTCGAGCTCAATTAGATCGCTTTGGTGATCAAAATCAAAATCAAAATCAATCAAAATCAAAGCATTTATTTCAAGTAGGCCAGTTACAGGCGCTTTTGAATTGTCGAAACAAAGATGATAATAAAATGTAGCTACAGTCCCAGTCACAAGACATAAAAACTGTGAAAGTACTGTAGTTGCCCATTCCCTAGCGTAGATCTCTATGGAGAAGAACGGGCAAGAAACTCCATGGACACTCTTTTAAACCATAATGTTGTTACAAAATCTTGGTTACATCATTCCTGTTGAGATGGTGCATTATGTGAGAACAAAGTAGCAAGACGTGCACGATAAAAGTGTCCATAATTAAAACTAACAAAAACAATTCAAAAATAAAATAATTAATTAAAAAATAAAAACAAAAGCCGTGGCAACCAAGAGCTGACCAGTCCCAACCGACAGCGCCCGTTCACGAACATGACGCATGTATCAGCACCATTCAACTCAACCATTTTGAAGGGAACTAAATGACCCGACACACGCGCCACCATCAGCGGGACATTTGAGTGAGCATGACATACTCTTAACCGCCAGGGCACATTCAAGTCAAAAAATTAAAAAACGTAGGTTTCCAGCGAATGATAGCATTCTAGTACATGGCACTCACACAATATGGGATATGAGGTTATATAATACTAAAGATATTGAATTTATACAATGCAAAGATAGAAGCTCAACCCTATCTTAATAAGATCCATCACTATCTTAATTCTAAAGGTTCTTCTCATCACGTTTTCCAATTTTTGTAGTGTGAGTTAAAGATTCACTCCTCTAGTTTTATAACTAGGGGAGTGAATCCTGTTGGTGTCCATGTTTATTTAGGACCCTATGGTCCCTGTTAACAAAGAACATACCAAAGTGGTATAAAGCTTTCACCACATTTTTCGCTGATTGGTTGCGAACGCCGTTGGAAATATTGGGATACATTCTTTAGCAGAAGACGGCGCGGCGCGGCGGTGGGTTTTATCGAGTGATGAAAGTTAGATTCATGAATCTTAGTGAGTTTCCAATCATCATTTAGCTTCCTGCCCTTTTCCGAAGTAACTTGGGGTCGGTTAGTGATTTTTCAACATTCCTCAATGTTGGAAAAATTAAAAAAAACAACACTTTCAAGGAAGGATGTCAGAAAAAACTTAGTCATACAGTTACGGGTATAAATTATTGTCGCCTCTTCTCATACGGACATCTCTGATCTCTGATGTATCTGCCAGTACGTGATGTTCGTATCCGACTGCCATTCTACCATAGCAGTATGACTTAGCCTTTACAAGATATACTAAAAACATCTATCCGGAAATTACTAGGCAAAAATTAATAAAGATTAGCAATGTTAGGCTACTGATTTTAAACCAGCCATCACTTTTTATAAGGTTTCAAATCACCTTTGAAATCAATTAACGAAGTGGTAGGCTCAATCAGATAAATTATAATATAAGCACCTATATATTTAGTGCCTACATAGATTATGCCTAATAATAGACCTTCAGTGGTAAATATAAGTAATTGTGCGACTGTTGCTAACCGGTAACGCGTTGTACCTGGCGTTATGCGTAGGTAATACCAGTAATACTTATGTACAAGTGTGTAGTTACAAATGAGTCATATATGTATAGTAAATTAGAACGATTATACTAAATAAACTTTATTACACGTCCGGTGTACCAAGACGAAGCTCTCTGAAAAAAATGTATGTTAAAGAAGTCAACTTTCTTCATTTTTTATTCCCTTTATTTTCTGGCTTATGGTCGCTACGAATTAGGTTTAGAAGTAGGTAGGGAAGGTAAGAAGTTAATCTTAACCCGTATGAAAAGAGGTTTGCTGGTACCTAAATAGTTTGCTTGTAAGAGATAAACTCTGAAGGTACTGATCCGATTACAAAAAATAATAGAGGACTGCATTGGTATCAGTGCTAAGCACCGAATTTTAATTGTGTACATTCGTTTCATTTACTTTTTGATGTAATAAGTGGAATTATAAACCCAGCCGTGTTGAGTTATTTTTAACCGACTGCAAAAAGGAGCCTCCTCCTTTTTGAAGTCGGCTTTTCTCAATTCGTCGGAACCTTTTTTATTTTATTTTTTATGTTTCTTCCCCGATTACTCGAAGATGGCTGGAGCGATTTGAATTATTCTTTTTTTTGTTTGAAAGGGTCTTCCCAAGTGATCCCATAATCATCAAGTCGGGATCTGATAATGGGATCCTGGATAAATTGAGAGAACTCTTTAAATTTTATAGGCCCACTTGATGTGATTTGGGTAGTTTTTGGAAGAGTACTTTCTTAAAGTCGTCCCATTTCAATTTGGTGAAGTTTTGATGAAGAACTTCGGAGATAGGTAACGGAACTCCTCAATAAATGATAGCAAATGGGATTGCTGAAATCTCATGTCTATCTATTGTTTACACCAGTTCATAACATAACATCACGCCGCTACGCTATGAAGGGGTAAGCACAAGTGAACCACTAAAAAGTGAAAAATAAAAACTTTTTGCAAAAAATAAAACCGACTCCAAAAAGCTTCAGAAGTCGGTGACCTTTGTTTGGTTGTAAAAAATGTAAAATTTCGATACAATGTAAACATTATAAATGAAGTGAAATGAAATCATGTGTGCCATGGGATAGTTTGGTAAACATATACCATATACATAGCATGTTTCTTTCTCGCAAATGAATATGCAGTCAAGTATCTAAATAAATAAGATTGAACCTGATTTCAATCTATACTTATTATTAATATTATAAAGCAGAAGAGTTTGTTTGTTTGGTTGAACGCGCTAATCTCAGGATCTGCTGGTTCGAATTGAAAAAATCTTTTTGTGTTAAATAGTCCATTTATCGAGGAAGGCTATAGGCTATATAACATCACGCTACGACCATTAGGAGCGAAGCAGGAATGAAAAATGTTGCAAAAACGGGGATTTTTTTCCTTTCGTTTTATGTGACGCAGACAAAGTTGCGTGGGTCAGCTAGTATCTTATAAAACCGAAATGTATTAAATCGTTGACTAACATAACATCTTAATTAATGGAAATGCAACTGACATACGTGATTCTCACTGGTATAAAATGCCTTGGGCATGAATATTATTCGTCTGTGAACAATCTGATAAAAAATCTAATCAAGATTATCTAGACAACATTTTGTTTAATACAAACTTCATGCATATACCATAAAGTAATTAGAATAAATAAATAATTAAAATCATTATTGTTTCAGTTTTTGTCGCTATAAACTTATGGCAATGTTAACAAGTTTATATTTCATACCAAATAGCGAAATGTCAAGTACTTTTAATTTCAGGAAAATAGATAATATGCTTACTTCATTAAAACCCACTTAGAACATGTAACATCTACCCACACAAATATTTATCAAGTAAGCATTGGGTTTTTTTTAAGTATACTATTTTTTGGTTATTTTAAGTTTTGTATTTAATTAAGTTTACTAATAAGTAAGTTAAATTGTTATTAACACTATGAGTTACTATACTTGAAAAAACAATTGAATTATTTATTATTATTATTAGACTGTTTGTTTAATGTAATTAAAATCATTAATATTCAATCAAATACCCGATTGGCGTAGTGGTAGTGACGCTGCCTTACGTTCTTAGGGTCCTGGGTTCGAATCCCGGTAGGAGCAAATGTTTGTGTGATGAGCACGGACATTTGTTTCCGAGTCATGGATGTTTATTTGTATAATAAGTATGTATTTACAAACAAAAAAGTATATATGTAGTATATCAACTATATAGTGTCCACGACACAAGCTTTGCTTAATGTGGCACTAGGTGGCGCTGTGTGTTAATGTCCAGCGATATTTATTTATTTATTTTATTTATTTTATTTATTTTATTTATTTTATTTATTTTATTTATTTTATTTATTTTATTTATTTTATTTATTTTATTTATTTTATTTATTTTATTTATTTTATTTATTTTATTTATTTTATTTATTTTATTTATTTTATTTATTTTATTTATTTTATTTATTTTATTTATTTTATTTATTTTATTTATTTTATTTATTTTAATTCATTTACTGATTGATTGCACACACTCATCATCTGCCCAGCCTTTTCCCTATGTATATTGGGGTCAGCTAGTCAGTCTACCGGATGCCTATCTGACCTCCACAACCCAATTAGTTCTAGGTAATGCGAAACCCCTTGGTCTTCTTCTTCTTCGTGTCGATGATTTCCCCTTTTTATTTTTTAATTGTTGTCGACCAGTACTCTGCTACCTCGACAGCGTTGGGTGTAGGCGAAGCACAGTTTTGCTAGCCATAGAATAACTTAGTTAGTACAAATTATGTTAGAAGTTAAGTCTTATTATGTAGATTGGCTCATAGCAACACTGTAATAAAGAAATAATATGAAAGCACAACGCAAACGTAGGTAAAGATAAGAAAATGACCCATATTCCGAAAGATATAACAGTTACGAATACATAGATAAGTTTTAAATGAACAATATAATGTAAGCAATAGTTTCTGAAAGTTTCATAACCCTAACTTATCTAGAAATACCAAATAAAGCCTAAAAACTATGAAACAGTAGTTAAATGTATGAAAGTTAGTTTGACAAGGTATCAGCTACTAATCATAACAAACCCTCTGATTGGCTAAAACTCGCCATTGTATTCTACATCCGGGTTCGTTGGGCGAGTCCATTGTGAAAGTAGGCCACAGGGGTGGTGAGCGGGGCACGCGGGGGGAGGCGCCGCCGGTTTTCGCCACAACGAGTGGGCAGCGAGCGGTGACAAATATTGGTTCCCCAGTAACTTGCACTTATGAGCAAGGGTATAAAAAGGGCGTGTTCGGGCGCTTTCAACACAGTCTTCTCACATCCTTCGTTCTCGTAACAAGTCGCTGTTACTCTGCTCCGCGATTTTCTAAAGTTATTATATATAGTTTGCGTTAAGTTGTGCCAGTTGTTTTGTAATTAATAAGTACTCTTGATTGTAAATTGTGTGACTCTGAATCCTGATATTGTATATAAATTAGTGGTGATGAATATAAGTGTGTAAATAGTAAAATCAGTGTTGTTTTAATTTAAAGACCTCAAAAAGGGAACAAGCGTTGCCCCCGACCTACCCGATTTCATAGTTAGTGTCGCAGCGTCGACATTTTGGTCCTTCGAGCCGGATCTAGGTTACCTAGAGGTCTAGACTAGAACAATGAGTCAAAAGAGTACAATTACCACGCGCAGCAAACTACGAAAGTTAGCCGACGAAATGAGTGCGCGGCGTAAGAACGACGTCGTCTCGGACTCGGGAATACCGTCGGAAAGGACGCCGGGTTCGCCGTCGGCCGCGCCAACTGTGGCATCAACGTCGGTACGTAATATTCCTCTGACGGGGCTAGGGCGAGTACTGGACTTCAGAAGCGCGTCAGAGGAACGTACAACAACAAGAAAACGCCAGGGGTCAAGACAAAGCAGCAAAGGCTCGTCTAGGAATAGCCGCAGGAGCATGGAATTCCTAAGAAAAAGGATCGAGTACGAAGCTGAGCGCGACTTGGTACTGTTAAAGGAGAACCTCGTGAGGAAAAGGATGGAAGTAGACCTTGCTGAACTGGAAGCGGCTGCTGAGAGTGAAGACTCAGATGTGGAAACAGCACATCGCGTTGAAGATCGCGTTGAAGAATGGATCAACACGACGCCTCAAGTGACTCAAGCGGACGCAGTGTCATCGGATACAGTGTTGCAGTCTG
Organism: Xestia c-nigrum; assembly: GCA_916618015.1. Classification (NCBI taxonomy): domain Eukaryota; kingdom Metazoa; phylum Arthropoda; class Insecta; order Lepidoptera; family Noctuidae; genus Xestia; species Xestia c-nigrum. The sequence continues at coordinate 6,980,661 of OU745264.1, forward strand.
TATCGCGCGCGCCTGTAGAAGTGGCCGCGCCCAGTAGAATACCTGCGGTCCCAGAGCAAAATGTAAGTAGAGTGAATGTTGGATCGCTTACTTACTCTGAATGTATCGCGCCCCGCGAGGGAAATGTGTCGCGTGTAACGGAGTCGTCTACGTCAGTCCCGGTGGTAACCATAAGGACACCTACTACGCAGACGTACTCGCCAGTGTCAACGGCAGTGAGATTCCGTCTCCCCGACTACAGTCCCGCCTTTACCACTCCGGCCACACGTGTACCTCGAGTAACAACGCTCGAGTCGGATACACGGCGGCAGAGATATGACGGAGTGGATGATAGAGAAAGGCGGCGAGAATCGTCAAGGGAAAGAGACAGGAAGATTGACCAACTGGCAGAAGCGATCACGGGCTTGGCACGTCCGCGGCCGGTACCAAGGCAGGCTTATGAATTGCCTCATTTTAATGGCGACCCTGCCGAGTGGATTTCGTATCGAAATATGTATTATGATACGTCCGAGTTATACAGCTTCAAGGCACATGAAAACTTAGCACGACTGAAAACCTCATTGCACGGCGAAGCAAAGATCGCAGTTGAAGACTTATTACGGACGTCAACGGATCCGTCGGCAATAATGCGTGCACTAGAGGAAGAGTTCGGTCATCCGACCCTAGTGCTACAGTGTGCACTGAAAAAGGTTAGAGATTTACCCAGAGTGACGGAAAGTGGCCGGGAGCTGAGGAAATTCTCTACAACAGTAAGAAATTGTGTGTCACTACTGAAGAATATTCGTGCGGAAGGGTATTTAAATAACCCACAATTAGTCAGTGATCTACTGAACAAGCTGACACCAATACAACGAGCGCAGTACGGTGACTTTGCCATGGGCTTGGACAACACACAGGGGGTGGACTTGAGAGTGTCACCGAACCTAGAATTAGTGTCACACTTCTTGACACACTTAGCACGATCGTCGTCCTACTATGTACAGGCGACTATGTATGAACCTAGTACATCTAGACCTCCTGTGAAACAGCAGAAGCCAGTCATCGGTCAAGCTCGAGCATGGAACACCGCACGCCCTGTAACTAACAGGCCGCCGCCGTTGATACAACGTGTGAACACACAGAGTGACGAGTCCACGGCACCGAAAGAGTGCGTCATATGTAAAGAAGAACATGCTATTGAAAAGTGTGAATCTTTTAATAAGTTGAGTGTTCAACAACGCTGGGACACAATAAAGGAGAAAAATATGTGTTTCAAGTGTCTAATAAGAAAACACCCCAAGAGGTTTTGCCGCGCTAACAGGTGTGAAAAGTGCGGCTACGGGCATCACATGTTGTTACACGCCGATAAGAAGGTAAACAAAGAAGAAACGGTAACAAACATAGGCGAGTGGCGAGCCTCAGCCCTACTGAAGATATTACCAGTGACATTGTGTAAAGAAAACAGTGACGACATACAGTGTTACGCGTTACTAGACGATGGTGCTACCGTGTCGCTCATAGACAGTTCACTCGCCACCGACTTGGCGGGTCCGCGTGTGCCGCTCATGATCAAGACGGCGGGAGGCTACGGAGTGACGGACTTAACGTCGCGAGTGGTGCAAGCACAAATAAAGGGACCTAGTGGACAATGTCATGTCATTAAGTGCCGTACAATAACGAACGTCGACCTACCGACGCAAACAGTGACCGCCGCGACGATCAATGACAACGCGCACCTCTGCGACTTGGATTGCGTGGAAATGAGGAGTGCCAAGCCACTACTTCTACTAGGGCAGGATAACTGGGAGCTGCTCGTCGGCCAGGACATTCGCCGCGGACGATCCGGTAAGCCAGTTGCCTCACTTACAAAGTTAGGTTGGGTCATACATGGACCACTTAGTAACCCTAGTAATGTCGAGTTGGTAAATTGCATGACAGTCTCCCTTCCTGAGTTACACAATCTAGTAAAGTCACAATTCGAGTTAGAAGCACTAGGTATTTCAGCGAACCTTCGAAAACATAAGGACGTTGAACGAGCACTAAATGTTCTAGATAATACTAGTCGTCGCACGCATAATGGTGTACAATGGGAAGTAGGTTTGCTGTGGAAACATGAAAACACACAGTTGCCCAATAATTATAATCAGGCCCGTCAGAGATTATACGGAATAGAGAGACGCATGCGTAAGGACGCTGTGTTTGCTGAGGCATATTCTAAGCAGATAGAAAGATTATTATCAGAAGGTTATGCTCGTAAGGTAGAGGGCGAAGTTAGTGCTCCAGTTTGGTACCTACCACACTTCGGAGTAGTGAACCCTAACAAACCAGGAAAACTCCGATTAGTGTTTGATGCAGCTGCTACGTCTCACGGTACATGTCTAAATGACAATCTGTTAACAGGACCTGACTTATTAAATTCATTGTTAGGTATATTACTCACATTCAGATTAGGTCCCATAGCTTTCTCAGGGGATATCGCAGACATGTTTATGAGAATAAGGATCAGAGAAGAGGATCAAGGAGCTCAATTATTTCTATGGAGAGGGGCAAATCAAAGTAGGGAACCAGATACATATGCGATGAACTCTATGATATTTGGTGCCGTCTCATCGCCAACCACAGCAATATACATATTAAATAAGAATGCTAGTGAATTTAGTAGCGAATATCCCGAAGCCGTTGAAGCTATAAAATCCAGGCACTACATGGATGATTACTTAGATAGTGCTTGGTCAAATGAGCAAGCTAGCAGACTGATTGAGGAAGTGACCAGAATACACGCCTCCGGTGGTTTCGTAATACGGGGGTGGGTCACGAACTCAACAGAGCTCAGGGAAAAGCTAAAGCTAGACATACCCGAAAGAGTAGCGCTAGAAAAAGGTGTAGGCACGGTAGAGAGAACACTAGGTTTAATCTGGTCACCTAGAGACGACGAGTTAGGATTTGACCTTTCTTTTAAACGATTACCTAAAGAATTAGTTAGCGGTAGTGTAGTGCCTACAAAACGTCAATTTCTAAGTTTAATCATGTCAATTTACGACCCGCTAGGTTTTTTATACCCATGCGTTATTCAGTCGCGAATCTTAATGCAAAAGATATGGAAATCAGGAATTCAGTGGGATGACCTGTTACAGGAAAAGGATGCCAAAGCATGGTTCAAATGGCTCCATAATTTACATTTACTAGATAAAGTTAAAATACCTCGGTGGTATGGGTTAAACCTTGATAACCTAGAACTACATGTGTTTGGTGACGCAAGCGAGCTAGCTTACGCCGCTGTCGCTTACCTAGTAGGCTATAACGCTGAAGGAGAAAGGGAAATTGTCATGCTGCTAGGTAAAGCGCGAGTAGCGCCACAGAAAGTAGTCTCTATCCCTAGGTTGGAATTACAGGCAGCAGTACTAGCTTGTCGATTGTCAGAGACTATAGAGAAAGAACTAAAATTAATATTTAAAGAGAAATTTTATTGGACTGACAGCAAAACCGTGTTAAAGTGGATTAACTCTGACGCACAAGAGTTTCAAAGGTTCGTCTCGCATAGGTTAGCAGAGATAGACAGACTGTCAGACAGAGGCAACTGGCGCTGGGTCCCCTCGGAGGACAACCCAGCTGACGAAGCGACCAGATTATGTTGGCCTGATAATTGCACGAAGTGGCTCTCGGGCCCCTTGTTTTTACGTGATCCACAGGAGCAGTGGCCTGCGTGTCAGGAGTCTGAGGTGGCAGAGGAGGTCCTCGAGCGAGTGCACCAAGTCCGCGCGTCAGCTGCATCACCGCCGCCGCTACTAGACTACGAGCGGTACTCCTCGTGGGCACGCATTCAGCGTGCTATGGCACGTGTCCTCGTGTTCATCGGCCGATGTCGCAAACGTCGGGCCACAACGGAGCTACAGCCACGTGACTTAGAAGATGCACACACCTATCTCATGAGGTTGTGTCAGGAAGACTCCTTCCATCAAGAACGGGCCGCCATTCTGAAAGGGCTTCCCGTACCTAACAGCAGCAACATAAAGACATTAGACCCAATGATTACCGACGATGGGTTATTACGAGTGAGAGGGCGTCTGAGTGCCTGTGAAGAGCTCACTTTTAATGAAAGGCACCCCATAATACTAGATGGACGTCACCCATTAGTAAGAAAGCTGATAGCTCATTATCACGCGACAGCCTTACATGCAAACCACGAGACTGTCGTCAACCATCTGCGTGAAAGATATTGGGTCACGAGAATCAGAACGTCAGTAAAGAAAGTCGTAGCGACGTGTCAGCTCTGTCGCATTCGCAGAGCCAAACCTGCCCCCCCGAAGATGGGCGATTTACCGCTCGCTAGACTGAAGACGAATAGAAGGGCCTTCGTACGAGTGGGGGTGGATTACTTCGGGCCAATGGAGGTTGCGATTGGTCGGCGTCGCGAAAAGAGGTGGGGAGCATTATTCACCTGCCTCACCACGCGCGCCGTCCACCTAGAGTTAGCCGCCTCGCTGAGCGCCGATTCAGCAATATTAGCTTTGCGGCGCCTGATAGCGCGCCGCGGGCAACCAGCACATCTGTACTCTGATCAGGGTACCAATTTCATCGGGGCCAACACCGAACTTCGAGCGGCCCTGAAAGACTTCGACCATGACAAAGTCAAGGACGATGCCACGAATCGTGGCATAACGTGGCACTTCAATCCCCCGGCAGCACCTCACATGGGTGGCGTTTGGGAACGCCTGGTGAGGTCCGTGAAAAACGCGTTACGGACCACACTCAAAGAACGAGCGCCTCGTGAGGAGGTTCTCTACACTCTCCTCACGGAGGCCGAGCTCATCGTGAACAGCCGTCCGCTGAGCTACGTGTACGACGACCACCACCAGCCTGTGGTCCTGACACCCAATCATCTGCTCCTGGGCACTGCGTCTGGGAGTACACCGTTTGCACCGAGCGACAGCGAAGACATCGACTCCCGCCGGCAGTGGCGGCGCGTGAACGCGCTCGCCGACATGTTTTGGCGCCGCTGGCTGCGGGAGTATCTCCCGACTCTACAGCGTCGCGACAAGTGGGCAAATAATGTGCCAAATGTGCGTATCGGTGATGTGGTAGTGATTGTGGATAATAACAAAGAGCGAAGTGCGTGGCCAAAGGGCATTATAAAATCCGTGTATCACGGCAATGATGGTATTATCCGTGTAGTAGATATTAAGACTGTAAATGGGGTCCTGCGACGGCCCGTAGCTAAGATAATTGTGCTTCCCACAGACCAAGATGTAATGCGGCTGAACCCTGTTACTGGGGGTGGAATGTAGGCGAAGCACAGTTTTGCTAGCCATAGAATAACTTAGTTAGTACAAATTATGTTAGAAGTTAAGTCTTATTATGTAGATTGGCTCATAGCAACACTGTAATAAAGAAATAATATGAAAGCACAACGCAAACGTAGGTAAAGATAAGAAAATGACCCATATTCCGAAAGATATAACAGTTACGAATACATAGATAAGTTTTAAATGAACAATATAATGTAAGCAATAGTTTCTGAAAGTTTCATAACCCTAACTTATCTAGAAATACTAAATAAAGCCTAAAAACTATGAAACAGTAGTTAAATGTATGAAAGTTAGTTTGACAAGGTATCAGCTACTAATCATAACAAACCCTCTGATTGGCTAAAACTCGCCATTGTATTCTACATCCGGGTTCGTTGGGCGAGTCCATTGTGAAAGTAGGCCACAGGGGTGGTGAGCGGGGCACGCGGGGGGAGGCGCCGCCGGTTTTCGCCACAACGAGTGGGCAGCGAGCGGTGACAAATATTGGTTCCCCAGTAACTTGCACTTATGAGCAAGGGTATACAAAGGGCGTGTTCGGGCGCTTTCAACACAGTCTTCTCACATCCTTCGTTCTCGTAACAAGTCGCTGTTACTCTGCTCCGCGATTTTCTAAAGTTATTATATATAGTTTGCGTTAAGTTGTGCCAGTTGTTTTGTAATTAATAAGTACTCTTGATTGTAAATTGTGTGACTCTGAATCCTGATATTGTATATAAATTAGTGGTGATGAATATAAGTGTGTAAATAGTAAAATCAGTGTTGTTTTAATTTAAAGACCTCAAAAAGGGAACAAGCGTTGCCCCCGACCTACCCGATTTCATAGTTAGTGTCGCAGCGTCGACATTGGGGGTGACCTCGGATAGGTCCCTCAGAGTGCAGGTGGAGCCAGGTGGCAGGACAGGAGGTGAGCCATACTGGTTGTCACTTTCGGGCCACTGTCTTCTTGTCTACTTTCAAAGATCTACCTACAAATTATCATCTACTAGCTGACCCACGCAACTTCGTCTGCGTCAAAAGTACTACCTACCTACTACTACCTACCTACTACTACCTACCTACTACTACCTACCTACTACTACCTACCTACTACTACCTACCTACTACTACCTACCTACTACTACCTACCTACAACTTTTTACCGTTTAAACCTTTCCAGGACTTCCACAAATCATTCAAAACCAAAATGAGCCAAATCGGTCCAGCCGTTCTCGAGTTTTAGTGAGACTAACGAACAGCAATTGATTTTTGATTAGTGACCGATGTCCGGAGTCACGTCCGCAACATGTACATGCCGGTTTTAACTAAACCTTACTAAAGGAAGGCGGAAAGAACGTTTTTTCATTTTGGAATCTGTTTCAGTAGTATAAAAGGCACTTTCTGCTGATGTAACATAACATAGCATCTCGCCTATAATCCCAGATGGTTTAGGCAGTGGTGTACACCCAAATTTTGTAATCAAAATCAAATCAAACGCAAATCCAGACTTCATAGCTGCTCTGAGAAATTCCTGATAGAAAAACCTGTTCTGATTTAGTGACTGAAAGACAGTTTTCAAAACTTAATAGTAAGTGATATGCCAGCAGCAACGTTGTGGGTTCGAGCCCAGGCAGGCGCATTACTTTGTGTATTTATTTCATCACTCTCAAAAACGGTGAAGGAAAACATCGTGAGGAAACCGGCATGTCGTCCTAGAATCAAAAATTCTAAGACATGTGACTTCTACCAAAACGCTCTGGGACCGCGTGGTGGATTATAATAGCCCATACGCAAAATACACGCTTTGACGTGAAGTTGCGGACACCAGCCTGTTGTACAATACAATACAATACAATGCCAGCAGCAAGCACTACCTTTCTTCTTGGTATTTATTGATGATATTATATGATAATAATGATGATATTATGAGACCAACTTACGTCAATTTTCAACATTTTAACAACTTAACTTTTAGTCAGGGAGTTACTTGGAAACTTGGTTAAAGTTCAGTTCTCTAGGTACTTACATAGCGTAGTTAAATTACTAACTGCTTGTTTAGATTCACGTGACTGAACTACTAGAAAGGTAACCATGGAAATTGTGTTATATCTTACAAGTAAATGGCCTTGGGTAAATTGGGCCAGGTGCTGTGTGAGTACAAATGAGGTTGATATAAGGTACTCCTTCGTGGCTAGATTGGCAATGACCTGTCAAATGTCTAGACTTTGTCAGGAAGGAACCTTCGATAGTTATCGTAATCTTTGGGATTTTTAGATCCGGTTTTATGGTTTATTGGTTCTTTAAAACCGGTTTTGTAATGTTAAAGGTGTTTGATTGGGGACTGCACTTTTATTGTGCCTAAATATTCTTGATCTGTGCATGAGTTAATTGGTTTTGGATTTTCAAGTCCGGAAGTGATATATTTATCATATTTTTCACTAGGATTTTCTCAGTGGTAGCCAAAGTTTGGATTTGTGCCTGGTTGACAATAAGCTCGCCTCCTTAAATGGAACTTAAACCCATATTTCACCAGTCTGACCTTTCGGTCATCAGACGTAGTATTATGTTCTGAACTATTTAATTTGGTTTACACCGTATAAGAAAATGATTCACAATTTGATTATTCAGGTGATCGACCTCCATCACTAAAAATTCTGCTGTCATGCAATTGCTATTATTTATTCTCAAATCCTTGTGTTTTATGTACCTAGGCACTCTTGTAAATAAATATGGTATCACCGAGAACAGATAGGTATATTAATATTATCTAAGTGCACTATATTGTGTATTGCAATTGATACTGTGTCACGTTCTGTTTAATTGCAGACAATATCATAACAACCAGTAGATATTTGTATAAGTAGAACAGCATGGTAGCAATAGGTCAGTAACTATGGTTGGCATTTCATACACCATCAGGTTGTTCGTCTGTTGGGTATGTCAAAGCGAACAGTTAAGAGCGTTATCTTTTATTTTGTGTGAGCTAACCCTATGTAGGCAAGTTTTAATCCTGCTTTGCATCGTAATCAGCCAATATTGTTCCTATTGCTTAGACACAGACCTCCGCTCTATGAGACCCAGCCCGCGTGGTGGTATAATCCACCCAGTGCGGGTTGTTAGATGTCACATGTCCTCGAAGTTTTGGTTCTAGGACATGCTGGTTACCTCACGGTGTTATCCTTCACCGTTTTGAGAGCAGTGGTGATGAAATAAATCATACCAAGTAATGCGCCTGCCTGGGTTCGAAATCACGACTTACTGCCCGTAAGTCGGGGCCGCCAATAGGCCACCACTGCTCACCCTGCTTTGATTTACATGAAATCCTAGGTGTAGTTCTTATTTGTTTTTTTTTTCTAGATGGATGGATTTGATGATGATGATGATGATGATTCTAATTTGTTAATAAAACTTTTGGAAATATCGTTTACACTAGTGGATCTTACTTTCGAAAGCCGTTTTCATAGTTCGCCGATTGTCATCTGTCATTAAGTTAACTACTTTGATGAGCTAAGAAATGTCAATACTAAAAGGAAAACTGTGAATACTAAATTAAAAAGTATAAGTAAAAGATTTCACATAGAAGTCAGACGTCAATAATGTATACAATGTAAGGCCCGTATGAACACATTATGTTACATACTGTTAACACATTGTTTCAATAAGATAAAGTTAAATATTTCTAATTAATTGCACGTCCATACTAAATACTTTGTAAATAAAGCATTGCTTCGGTAATTGGTCTTTGATTGCTGGTATGTTGTTAGTGCTTGTACAAATGTAGGTACACAGATAATTATTTTCAATTAATTATAAATAAATAAAAATACATATAAAGTGTTATGCACGATCCCTCAAGTAGGTAGTGTCTCGAATCACAAAACTGAATAACTTTTATTCTACGAATTCTACAAATTCGCAAGTTTTTATATGGTAATTGACGCGGTGAGTGAGAGAAATATAGTATGAAAGGGAAGAAGAAAAGAACCTACCTATGACAGAATAACGGACGATGAGAAAAGATTCGATAGATAGATTTATAGATAGATTTTGCTATTAGACGTAATTCAATTTTATGAAGTTATGTTAAGTTTTTATTGGTGTAACGCATCAAGCGAAATAAACAACGTCGTACTTGACCCAAGGATTTCATTTCCACGGTCCCGAATCTACATTTACAGATGACCAACATGTATGGTAAAACTAAAAAAATATGTTATGAATTTCCAAAAGTGTAAAGTCACCGCACGAGAGGTAGGTAGTGCGTTTATAATGTTTCACTTTGTATATTTGTAACTATTCAAGATTTTAACCCCGGATGCAAATACGACGGGGTGTTATCTGTGTGCTTGTGTGTGTGTCTGTCTGTGGCATCGTAGCTCACGAACGGATGAACCGATTTTGATTTTGTTTTTTTTTTTGTTTGAAAGGTAAATTCTTTGCTATGTTTGATAAAATCAGTCCAATCTTTCGATCCTTAGATTTTTATCAAACATAGCTAAAAACACTTCTAACTAATTCACCTTTCAAACAAAAAAACTTAATCAAAATCGGTTCATCCGTTTGGGAGCTACGATGCCACAGACAGGACACACAAAGCACAAGTCAAACAACCCGTCGTTTTTGCGTCGAGGGCTAAAAACACAACAAAACCGATGGACTAGAAAACGCTGAACATTTCTGTGTGTTTCTGGGAGATAGGCTGGAGAAACCAAATAACAGAGTGTTACAACATATTCTAAAGTAATATTATGAATAGGCAGTGTGTATGTTTGTATGTGGGGTAATCTTCGGAACTTATGATTCGATTCCGAAAATTATTTCTACATCGGGAAGCTAAATTATTACCGAGTGTGTGGTGTACAGTCACGTCTTATAATAAGAGTTTTTTTAAATTGTGTTTCTCCTAATGTACTGAATAAAATTTGTGTATTCTGAAACTCATATTTTTTATGAAAAAGATCAAATCTCCTATTTACAATCGTTATTTCTCGCGAAAATAGCTATTATATTAAGGAAAGTGTAGACGTGACTGTACCTACATTTAAAACGTTCCCATGGGTTTATTTCCGTACATACTTAAAGGGAAGGAAGCCACGAGCAAAAGGTAGTCAATAATAGTCATATTACCTTCAAAAACTCATGCAACCAGCTTAAAGTAATACGATAATCAACTTACGAATTATATCAGCTCTATTGTATTACGATTAGCCTTCAAAATATCAAATCAAAATTAAAACCTAACTTTCAAATCTATGGTTGGTTTTGATTCGTGGTTTTTAATTGACCAGGAAATCTTAAGTCGAAGAGTCAAGGCAGTTCAAGCGCTAGTGCCTTGAGTTATGTTGTGTTTTCTTCCCTGTATAGACTCGCCTTTGATCACTAGATATCTTACATCATCCTGCAGACCGTATTCATCTACCTTGTGAAAGGAACTTTATAATGGATAGAAAATAAACTCGGATTAACTTTTAAGTATATCTATATTAGTAATTCATTTGGAAACAATACAGGACAACAGATAATTTGATTGAATAAGAAAACGCCCTTATCCCAAATAAATTGGGATAAGGGCAAGAGAATGATGATGATGATGAAGAAAACGCACGTGTCTCCGATGAGTTCCGAGCGCGACTAATGAGACAGAGGTCGTAGGTCGCAGGCACGGAACAGTTTTTACTGTTCCGTGGTCGCAGGGCACGCGCCGCGCTTGCCGAAATCACCCGAACATTGGCGAAAATAGCCGATGCACTTCCTCGCGATTTTTTACTTCCGTACTCTAGCTTTTTCCCTTTTTTATGTCTGGATCGGCTTCCTTTATAACCATATGCAGCTGAATACCAGGATTTTACAAGGAGCGACTGCCTATCTGACGTCCACAACCCAGTTAGACTGCTTAACACCTATCGTAAGACTGCAGTTATCAGACATTCAGGCCCCTGAATTTCTGTAACGACTGTCAAATTAAAAAAAAGATACAAGTGACTCCATTTGTTGTGGTGCAAATTTCGTTTGAAATGCTTTTAGAATAAAGTTCTAATCAGCTTGCACTACAAAGCGGTTGTTACATAAGTCACTGCAGGCTGATTAGTGCAAAATGAAAGAAAGAAAAAGCATTTATTAGCCCGCACAGAACAAAACTCATCAAAATTATCAGTACTTATTCAAAACTTACTTATAAAAATTAAATAGATAAAAAATATATAAAAATACGAGGACGGGAGGACGAGTTTACTCGTCCTGTTATAAAAAATCTATTGATTGGGCGAAAAAAATAAAACACTATGAACACTATGACAATGATCGCATGTATTTTAGATAAGTTCATGATATTTTTTAATCGAGTAAAATTAATTGTATTATTGTATTTTCTAAAAACTAGCATACTAGCATATATTCTGAAGAATATCACACATTTTTCTGGTTTTGTGTATTGCAGTGAATCATATACTTTCAGGCATTATATAACTCGCGTTTACCTCCTGTGACCTAAACGTGTTTTCCGAGGCAAAATAATTTAGCCACGAGCTCCTCTATCTTCCTACCCATGCCCGCATGCTATTTGGGGTCTTCATTCTTCCCTGTCGATCGTCACGCTATCATTTACTTCTTCACTTCTTTCTTCATTCCTCGCACAATCCATCCATTTTCCTTTGGTCTTCTTCTTCCTCTCCATCCATCAACATTTATAATCACCACTATCTCAATGAATTTTATTTATGGTAAGGAGGTTTTCGTATAATCCGCGTATAGCTTAGTCCAGCATATCAATGTTACCGGATCCGAATTTGCAAGAAAATGCGTCTCCGTATTTCGTCGAAGGAGTCACCTTCGTCTCATTATGCATGTAAACGTTTTTGCCATACGGATGTACTCACGGACTCAAAATAACTGTATGTCTAATTACGGGAATACCTAAAAAAAAGTCTAGTCCGCATTATTCGGTATTTACAGTACATAATTTATTACTACAACTTGTTATATAAGTATTTATGTGGTGTGATCACTTGAGATAATAATTAAATCACTTCATTTAATTTGTCATTGAAGTGATTAATTTATTGGTTACGCTAGTTTTTTTAGATTAATGAGATCGTAGTTTCTTTTTTTAGTTTGTCAAGTCATGTTGGACTATATTGATTTGAATTTGTTGTTTGTTAATTTTTTTTTTTTTGTAGCTACTACTATAAAATGTGATCAGGAAATGCGTGAGTTTGTTGGTACATCCTTATTCCATAGCACAGACACAGAAGATAGGAAGAACTGAAGAAGAAGAAAATAGAAGTTATATCGAATCTAACAATTGCATGAGAATTTATGGTCAAGTTAAAGTAATCATTTGAGTTAAGTTATTACTGATGTATCCAGTTTTAGCCAAAAGACAAGCATTAGAACGAAGTACAAACCGTGTGTGTGCATACAACATCTCTGGAATATCCTAGCTGGATGAGGCTTGCTACAAGCAAAGAGAGGCCTACCTAGCAGTGGGTGACGTCGGACTTTGGATGATGATGATGATGATGATGATGATGAAGAAGAAGAACCGTGATAGAAAGCCAAGCCGAAAATTCTAACTATTGACAGTTCTAGCTTCAAGCTATTTTTAAGGCGATTATTATTAATTTATAATTACTAAAAGTATATGATTCACTGCTATAAACAAGACCATAAAAATATATTATATTCTTCAGGATATATGCTAGCATGATAGTGTTTTGAAAACATAATACAATAAATTTGACTGGATAAAAAAAACACGAATTTGTCTCTCAAAATATCTTTAAAACAAAAAAAAAACATAGATACGAATATGCATGCGATCATTCTGATTTTTTGGCAAATAATTCTACAAGCAATACTTTAGCATGACAGTGTAATAGTTTTTTAATCCAACCAATAGTTTGTTTGTAAATAGATAGAGCCCACTCATTTCGCGCTAGGCCTGCAGTGACTGACGTAACAACCACTTTGTAGTGCAAGCTGATTAGAACTTTATTCTAACAGCATTTAACCACCACAAATAGAGTTGCTAATTTAGCTCGTCTAATCGCCTTAAACTACAGAATAAAAATCGTATCAGTAATAGATATGACGACAGAATCAAAGAACTGCAAATCTATTCAGTGAATCAAAAATCGGGAGTTGGGGCTCGTGACATCAGAACTCGCTAAAAAATATACCAAAGCGTGACGGAGAATTTTAAAAGCGTCGTAACTTCGTCAATTTTGTTTTATGTAAGAAAAGAAATAAATACGAGTCAAATATTAGTTTATAAACTAATAGACGGACTATCTAATTATTATTTTTCTGTCGTCTACCCTATTAATTTTAGGTCCATGTTCACCGAAAAGATAACCGCCTGATTATCTAAAAACAGCGGTCACTGTGACATGTTCCCATACAAAAATACGTTTTAAACAGGTGTACTTAGGTAATCAGACTATATCATCTTCTTGGTGAACATGGACCTTATTTAAGTAATCACTTTGATTTGTTTATACACAGCGGGTATTCGTACACTCTACCTTTGGTAATAATCATAGGGAACACCAAACATTTAATCTTTTGACCACCACAGCATAAACGCACGCGCGTGCCCTCCACGCCAAGCCACAATTTCATCTACTATTTTGTCACATATTTGTGTCGTTTGGCATACAGGGCAAGCGCTTGCTTGTCACGTATATGTGACAATGTCGTACAATAGGTTAAAGATAGCGATAGATGGATAGCGTTGGTTCATACTTAGTGCACTCTTAACTACCTAAAGTGCGATCAAAGAATTTCTGATGCATTCTGGTCATTAGTTAAAAATACCTGCCTGAGCATATTAATGTTCGTAACTGGTAAAAACATAATTATGCATATAAACGTTTAACAAAACCAGTTAAATATAATAGAACAATAAACCGCTAAAGACGTTTCCTGTTAGTAAATTAATCCAAAATCAAAATCTGTGTTTTTACTAAATGTCAAATTTTGATTTAACCGAAGGTCTCCTTTGTGAGATATTTAATCAAACTGAATAATTATTTTATTATGTATGTAGCAACTAGCAGGTAGATACCCACGGTAACGACCTGCGGGAAGGAACGAGTTTTCGATATATCAAGCCTTAAAATACAAATAAGTATAAACCCTTTTAATATCTATAAATAAGGGTTTTACGGAAACTCACTTATTTAATAAATACTACTTAGGTACCTATATTCTTTGGGTTATTGACATTACGAGACAACATACAAAAAGATGGAGAAAGGTTTATAGGATCATGAAATAATAAAAAATAAAATTAAAAAAACCCGACTGCGTGAACATTACTTAAAAAAGAACTGAAAAGAAAAAACAAGTTCAGGTAACACATGACAGGGACACCATATTGGATGTAATGATTTTAGTCTAGAATATTTAATGGGTCCCGACTGTTGTAGTCAAAATGTCCTGTTTCCTTGGATTTTTCTAAATAATTAAAGTTCGAAAAAGCTCGAAAAACATAACCCTCATTCTGTCGCAGTCGGGTAAAAAACTGGAGAAATTTATTCTCAGTCACGACTGCTCTATTATTTTAACGCCTATCCAGCCTAATCTAATGAATGAGAAACCAACACTGACCTTCAAAGCTGAACAGCAATATGAAGAAAATACGACTGTCTGGACTATTTAATTCGATAAAAACGTTTTTACGTGACGAGCCTACGCAAACTAGAATATACTAATAATATCTATACTAATCTATACTAATATTATAAAGCAGAAGAGTTTGTTTGTTTGTTTGGTTGAACGCGCTAATCTCAGGAATCTTTTTGCGTTGGATAGTCCATTTATCGAGGAAGGCTATAGGCTATTTAACATCACGCTGTGACCAATGGGAGCGGAGCAGCAATAAGAAATGTTGCAAGCGGGAGACAGGCTACCGTTGAGCAGGCGAAGCGTCGCGATATCAAAACTTCACGCGAATGAAGTCGCGGGCAGAAGCTAGTTGATAACATAACTCAATACTTTATTATAATGTATAGTCTACTAACTAAACATACTAGCTTTGCCTGGTGACTGTATTTCGTTTCCTATTGCAGACAAGCGCATTACTTTGAGTAATTTACTTCATCACCACTGCTTTCAAAACGGTGAAGGAAAACATCGTGAGGAAACCGGCATGTCCTTAGAACTAAAAAAATCAAAGCCATGTAACTCCGTGGTGGATTATGGCCTATTCCCTCTCATAGATAGGAGGCCAGCAGTAGGAACATTAAGTCGGTAAAAGTCTGACACTCACAGCCCAGAGTGGGAGGAGTCATTTGATGATTTCCTAACCGAAAAAAGGGCAGAGTAATGAATCAAGCGACGCCTTAAGTCGAGGCCGGGGGGTGCCCTTAGCGTGTGGTCACTTTGTTTGTAAGTTTTTGGCCTGGCTGGAGCCTTACACTCAAGGCACACACAGGTTAGTCCGATTAAGCAGACGACAACCTCTCTAGGTTGAACTGCCAGATGTCAATTCGAAAAAAAGAAACCATTGGTTCTGCACCTGGTCTCAACGATCGTGCCGGAGTGCCGTCGCCTCGCAGACTATGAGAGAGTGCACCTCTGTATACACTTCTGCATATATGCTTGATGTATACTAACTATATCTCCCACGCCGATGGCTTATTCCCTCTGAGATTACCATGGGTCGATAACAGTCAGGACGACTACAATTTAAGGGGGAAAAATAATTTCTATGCGAGAAAACCACATCCGAGATGAATACTGGGAAGGTCGGTTTTGATGCCGGATCCCGGATTTCATAGCAATCTGCCTAACTCATCCGCTTCGCTAATCAAACTATCGAGTAACTTCTACGAAAACTCGCGGCAACTTCAATAAGTTCTTAACCTTGAACAATGGTAACAATTTTTGTGAACCCATTCGATGTGCAGCGAGTACATTGTTTTGTTTATACTTAGGTAGAATGACACCAGGAAAACCGAAATAGATAGCTACTTACCTACCTACCTTCGTGGGTAATTATAGCCACGCCATGAGGTCTGCAGTTTTTTTGTGGGGCTCCTTGAACTCATGGCGTAAATAATTTGTTCGTTTAGGACGTGAAGATTTTTCTTATGCTGTTGGTTCTACGATAGAAAATTTTGCGAAGGAAAATTTTTGAAACTAAGTACTAACTCGACAATTTTGTATACTATTTTAGCTAAAAAATAATGGCAATCTCCTATGTCAGGCTATGTCTAAGGATGGCCTAAAGAAAGCCGTAGGTAGGTATAGCTGCAATCTATAATGAACAATGTATGAGGCGAATAATTATGGCCGATCTAATTCAACAACATTATTTTAAGACCCATCTATAAACGTAGGTAACATCAACTTCGATGACAACGACATCTTTTAAAATGAATCTATAGTTAATCTAAGTAGGTAAACTGTAAGTAGCCCATCACTAAACTGAACAGAACTATAGTACATTATGATATAAGTGCGGTAAGTTGAAAATTACAGCCGAGGCGATATGGCTTGCCCGAGCCGTAGGAGAGGGCTAAAATAAAGCAGAGACTGTAAGTATCAAAGCGCACGTATGTCATACGACGTTTTATAACATATTTGCGAGGAAATAAATAAAACAATACAGCCAAAAGAAGAAGCGCGCGGAATAATTTTGTCATCCCCCCATCTCGGAAAGAGTATTTTTGCTCTTCGATATCTGAGTGCAAAAGCCGTTTTTATCGTCATGAGGGTAAAGTAAATTTGAATTTTGAACATCGTGTGCATTAAGCAAGTGAATTCAAAACATCATTAAACCTATTTACTTCTACCTCTATGGTGCCGAATTTATCATACATTTTTTTTTAATTTGGTAAGAACTCAGACTCGGAACCTTCTTGGTGTACTTTTTTTAATATGTTTAACACCATAAAAACAAGGAATCCAACTTAAAAACAAGTGAAAAACCTAAAATGACCACTCATTATCTAGCGACGAGGAAGTGAATTTGTTAATAATACGCCTTTTTTTGCGTTTATTCAGTTCCTCGCTGAAGGGGGATGAAAAGTTACGTGTTTCACTCGAGTGCAAAGATTTTTCACCTCGTGCTCTTTTGACGCGGTTAAAAAACAACTTTGCACTCTTGTATAACAAATAACAATTACTTGTTTACGCGCGTATCAGCGCTTTTACTAATAAAGTAAATTAATATTTTTGTGTTTTTGATACAGATAAATGGTTGTAATTTATTGTCAAATTTAATTAAATTAAAGAATTGAATGTTTATTTATTATATTTTATTTCCCAAAGTTTACAAAATGTTTACATTTTTCTGACATAAAAACTCTATGCTAAGATTTAAAAAAGTACCGTTCGTTTTAGACGGAGCATCTTGGTAAACCGTGCGTTTTACATTACATTACCGCACAAGTACGTAATGAGATACATTACGATATTGAAATTGGTGAAATAAGAGACCCTTTACGAGCAAATGTGTTATAAAATTATATTAGTTTTTAGAACTGTGCTACTAAGTTACACTTCCCTAAAAAACTCGTAGGTACACAGTACACACATCAAGTAGTCTCAAATCACAAAGAAACTAATCACGCGGAAGGAACGTGAAAAAATGCATTCGAAAAAAAACTGAACACCAATTGAAACTGTGATTGCTTTTTTGTCTCAATATTATTATGTCAATGTTTATCTAATTACTACACTGCACCACAGTAGAGATATTTTAGAGAAGCTTTTGGCTAACTTCGGGCCGTGATTACCTAAGTTGGTCTGTGAACGGGTGACTACCCTTAAACCTTTTAACCTTAAACCTTTTAACCTTTTTTTGCCTGTCCTGTACCTGTTCACTTTAAGTTTTTTCCGTGCCTCGGAAAGCACGTTAAGCTGCTGGTCCCGGCTCTCGTTTTTGTATCTTTTACAGTCGTTACAGGTAGTCAGTGCCCCAAAAAAGTCTGACAACCAGTTTTACTAAGTGGTATCGGATTAATCAGTACTAACTGGGTTGTGGAGGTCAGTAAGGCAGTTGCTTCATGTAAAATACTGGTATTCAGCTGCACCCGGTTAGACTGGAAGACGACCCCAACATAGTTGGGAAAAGGCTAGGCAGATGACGATGATGACCACATTAGAGATATTGGTAGTTACTAACATTCCTACAGCAGAAATAATGGTGGAGGAGGTCGTAGATAAATAACAACAGCTGCACGGATTAATCTTCAGACTAAGCCGAGCTTGCCTAGGCTGTCTATGGTTGGGTGACCACCCATTTCATACCGAGTTTTCTCCTAGCTTCACAGAGCACGTTAAGCTATTGTTTCTTGTCATCTGTGGGTTACATCGAGACGTAATATCAGACTCTGCACGTGTGGTTGACAAAGCGGTTGATTTAAAAAAAAGGACTTCGATGGTTAACAGGTTATCTTTAAATTATGCCCTACCTATCCTATTTAATAATATCAACCATTTGTGTCCCACTGCTGGGTAAGGCCTCCCTTCCCTCCTTCCACTTATCCCGTCCTGTTATTCGCCAATCTTTGTGAAAGGTGTCGAGTTCGTCTCGCCATCTTCTTTTGGGACAGCCGTGTTGCCATTTGCTACTGTTAGGGACCCATTGTGTGGTTTAGCCCGTAGCTCCTCCGGCATGCGACAGACGTGGCCAGCTAAGTTCCTTTTTAGCTTGGCAGCCGTGTGACATCACCTATACGTACTTATATCTAGTTTTAGTCTAGTAAACAAGCCCAGCCCTACATTATACTATTGCTCTATTGATAACATGTGACCTATATTGAACTATCATAATGTATTGTTTTCGCATCTCACTATCATGATAATGGATTCGAAGCATGGATGGATGGCTGTTTATTACTCTTTTACGCAAAACCTAAAATCATGGCAGCAATCCTGTACCTACTTACAGTTGGTGTTTTGTTTCAAGTCCTATGTAATAACAACAGACGTTCATACTAACGTTAACTGGGCACTTATACTCCGGGCTGGGACTGAGAAATTCCTGGTTAAATTAAATTACTCTTTTTTCGATCGAGGAATCGACCCCAAGACCGAATGCTACGCGCGTGTACCTAAAGACCAACAAGAACACCAATTGACATTAGTACCTAGTGCCTAATTCTTTGAAGTGCTTGATAATAAAGCGGAAACCGTAAGTGTAAATGTTTTTATGTTTTTCAGAGAACTTTTTCAGTTGGTCTACTATAGGTACATTTTCTTCACTAGATCTTACTGAAAAAGTAATATTAGGTACTAGGTAGGGTAGAGTAAAAGTGGTGCTCAGGCACGACATGCTTTTCTACAGTTTAACTTAATTTAATTATTGACGAGGATACTACGCATCGTAGACAATCGCATCAAGTCAAGTCAAGTCTTTAGGTTTTATAAAAAAATCAAACAAAATGAATTGTACTGATCCCTGAAAGTATGACAGATTTCTTATCTTAGGTATCGGCATATAATCAATCATAATTATTTACCTTAACATGAGATACAATCGCTAAATACACGACTTACCTCCATAATCGCCTTACAATCCTTGGTGGAAGACAGAACCACGCAATGTTCTGATCACTGAGTGTCGAAAGAGCGCGCCCAAATGATGGGAAGTGACCGAAAGATGCTAGGATTCCCACCTACATTGGGGACTGGGGACCGAGTGAGAATGATTGCAGGATGATAGGGTACGCCGGATGATGCTCTGCTATCTATTTTATTAGGTGACGTCCCTACTTGAGGGATATGCACACTCGTCGAGAAATGTGTTGGCTGTAGTCAAGTTTATATAAATGTGAAATATTGGACTTGTTAAATAAAAGGGCCTCCGACAAAAAACCAGAGCAGGTGATGAGATTCAGGGTTGTTTGTCACCTTGACAGTTAAAAGTTGATTCAATGGCATAAAAAATCTGGGATACGTACCTAAGCATTCAGATTTTTCACCCATAGCGGCCATAGCCAATTTGTGGCACTTGGCATGGATAATAATTAATAGCTGTTGCTTTAATAGGTACTGTTGAAAGGCAAAAGAAGGCAGATGAAAGTGATGTCCTCTACTCTGCCTATACTAGCTCGAAGAACTGGGCGTAGGAGAGCCGAAAATGCCTTCTTCCGTCCCCTGTATAAAATGACCTTCTGGCGATGGACTTCGGGACGTTCGTACTGCCGATAGGAAAGGTGGCAGAATCGAATGGTATCCCTTTACGTCGAGTGAGAGAAGAATTATATTATATGACTAGCTGTTGCCCGCGACTTCGTTCGCGTGAAAATATTGATGGGTCATGTGTGAGACTTGTTCGAGTTATCGCAAGCGCTACTGAGCATGAGGTCCTGGGTTCGATTTGCGGGGCGGGCAAAGTGTTATTGTATTATTTGTGCCCGGTTGATGGGATTAAGCTAAATGTGCGAAATGTAGGTGTAGGATTAGATACACCTCTACCTAACAGTGGCGCAGGGTGAAAATAGTGTCAGCGGAAGCCGTAGAAGAAAAGGAAAACAGTTTTTTTTGCTTCTGTTAACTTTTTTCCCCGTGTTAATTTTGAACTCATTTTCACTATCAGCGACACCAAAAACCACGGAAACGACACCCATGATTAAAAATCCAAAAACTTTCGTCGGCGCCATTTTTGATTTTTATTTTGACTTCATCTTCATTCATCAAAAGTAAGATCAGAAATGCAGAAGAGAAAAAAAATCAGAAATCTACAAAATAAAAAAATCTAGTTGGTATCAAATACGATATCGACAATTACTCATTCTATCTCGTTCTACTATACATAATTTGTTTATTTGTTTATTTTATTTATTTATTTAAACAACACATACAACTATCATTACAGGTTTAGGTATCTAATACAATAGAGCAGTTATATTTAAAGTTAAATTATTTATGTTTTGAATAAATTAATTAATTTGACAAACTAAAGTAATTGCGCAAAATGCGGCCCGTGTGAATTCGCTCAGTGTCCAATTGAAGCAATCAATCAGTTGTGACACCATATTGAGTGCACGCAGCGCGCGCGTCAGCGGCGCATGCTGCAGCAAGTTGGTGCGAGCGGGCGGCACCCACAGGAGCGGCGGCTGCCATACATTCTTTTTCTGCTCCTGCCGTAAGTCCATAATCTACGGCTTACCTAGGTCCCTACAAAACGGTAAGTACTGCCAGCCGCGAAGTCACGTGTGCTATTAACTTGTGTACGGCCTATACTATTAACTTGCACTGCTGCAAAAGGTCTCTCCTGCTGCTGTTATTCGTGAACGAATGAACAACAACAATGCAAAACTTCATCCCCCCTTTTACCCCTTTGTGGGTTGAAATAAAAAAAAAATAAAGACTTACTAACTTTGATACTTTTTGGTGACTCAAAAAATAAGAACTTTAATTAAAAACAAAATGTTGCTCTTTCTTCACCCCTCAAGGGTTGAAATTCTAATAAAGCCGTTGTGTCAGCTTCCAATCATAAGCCCAGATAAAAAAATTTGTACTTATTACGTCGAAAATTAAGGATTTTTCACATACAATTTCATCCCCTTTATAACCCTTCGGGGTGGAGTTATCAAAAACGCTGAAACACGCATAAATTAATTTTCAATCGTCAGCTTAAACACAAAATAAGAAGATCCTAACTTTAAAACTGACGGACTATCATATAAGCTTCCATCCCCTATTTTATCCCCTTGGGGGTAGAATTGATCAAAATCCTTTCTTAGCGGATGCCTACGTCATAAAATCTACCTGCATGCCAAATTTCAGCCCGATCCGTCCAGTGGTTCGGGCTGTGCGTTGATAGATCACTATGTCAGTCAGTCAGTCAGTCACCTTTGAATTATATATATTTAGACTAGCTGACCCACGCAACTTCGTCTACGTCACATAAGAGGGAAAAAGCTACTATACTACCTACCTACCTACCTACTACTACCTACCTATCTACTACTACCTACCTACTACTACCTACCTACCTACTATTACTACCTACCTACCTACTACTACATTTTTTTTTCATAAGAACCTTCTCCTGACAATAACAAACACAACAAAAAAGAATCAGCCAAATCGGTCAAGCCGTTTTCATGCTATGTCGTGACAACGGAAAACGGGTTTCATTTATATTAGATTGATCGATGATTATATGAGATGATTTTGGGTAGAACCAGCTCAAGTATCCTTCACTGCCTGAACTCTTTGAAACAGTAAAGTAGGTAGGTACCTGTATGATTGGTGTTAAGAGTAGTAACATTAAGGTAATTAATTTCTGTTTATTGACAACACTGATGTCTATTTTAATTTTCATGTTCATGGCAACATTGTTCCTTCTTGCCTCAAAAACTATAAACTGTGACGACGTGTTCTGTGTGCTCTCTACAATAAAGTTTAATTACTGTGCAAGTTGGTTGAGGCTTTCAATTTACTACGCATCCTCGACCAAGGAAACCGCCTCCACTATAAAAATACAAGGGCAAAGCCCAACAATTGGTACTGGGTAACCAAATTAACTGGCTAATATTTATAAAGCTGTTTGTGACTGTACTGCCTTAGATAATATCCATATCAGTAATGAAATGAATCATAAACAGCGTGCATATTAATTTATTGCATATGCAGATTTATTTAGTTCCGCATTATGTCACCAGAAACCCTGTAGTACTGTAATACTAGGCATCTTAGTACTCGTACTTACATAATTAAATTAGTCCGATAACACCAAAGTACTTAGTTACGATATGTCTACAGGCTAGAGTAGGTACCTACAACTACGTTCTATGCGACTTAGGTGGTACATAAGCAGTCAGTCTCGGTACTCTGCCTGGCTAGGACACAGAACTGGGGTTAGTTTCCAGTTTCCAGCAACCAAAAGCTCGATGACATATAAAAGCATTTCTAGGTCAAGTCTCACAATGAAGTCCTTCAGCCATTTGAGAGCAGTGATGATGAAATAAATTTTACAAAGTAAACTGTCCGCTCGAGTTCGAACCCATGCCCTAACTACAAATAAGGGCCGTCAATACCTGGCCACCCCTTTTTTTTTTTTTTTACCTGGCCAGCCCTGCCATAGATAAGACACTATATAATACAAGAACCCCTGCTCACAATACATGCGTGTTACGAAGTTTTTTTTTTTTGTTGCGACTTACCTACTCATGGATGAAAGGTATTAGGTAGGCCACCAAGATTTATTGGGCATCATTGCCCAAATTGGAATAAATTGGCCTCGTCCTTGCACCGAATGTGCGCCCACGTGTTAACAATTTTCTTATTATAGAACTATTATTATATTATCGGGAATCAAGTGTCAGCTGGTGGAACAAATTCCTTTGGCGCTGTATGCGGGTCAAAAAATATGTCAAGCAAAAGTTTGATTAACTCAACAAGAACCTGTTGTTGAAATTATGTTATACAGCGTTGTTTCCCCAACTTAAATTGTAGTAGATACCTACTTTCTTTGCTAGCAAGTTACCAGTAACATTATTCCCACGACACTAAAATACGTTGCTTACTTATGACTTTTTCATACTGTTCCGAAACAAAACATCTTCTAAGCAGGGCTGAATTCTAGTCGCGCTGACGGTTGATTTCAGGTCTTAGTAAAACTAATGTTATGTATAATTGTTTTCAATTATTAGGTTACACAACCATGTTGCTGACAACACCAGTAACGTGTTTCAAGCAACCCAAAACAGTGCTCAGCTGTTGCGCACCTACACGTTGCCAGATACTGCAACATGTTTTATGCTTCAAAAAAACATGTTGCTAAAACAATGTTTTGCAACTTTGTTTCCCAACACAAAACAAAGTATTTTTAGTCTTTCAAAAAATACAATCGAATTGATAACCTGCTCTTTTTGGAAGTCGGTTGATAAGAAATAAAACAACATGTGAGTATGAACTTATCTCTATATTCAGACAGGGTATCTCCACTTGGAGGGCACCCCGCGCGGCGTGGTAGAAGTTGCACACGAGCTTGTTGACGCAACTCTCGCCGTAACGCCACGGCTTGAGGCGGAAATAGTGGCACAAGTAGTTCACGTTCGCTTGGTACAACTTACTGTTACCCAGTATTCATTGGTAAACATTATTAAGTTGTATCATTAAATATTGTTTGCTGTCAATAATATTGAGAATGATAATATTGAGAATGAATATGTTGCTGGTAACATCAGTAAGTAACATGTTTCAAGCAACCCAAAACAGTGCTCAGCTGTTGGCACCTACATGTTGCTAGATACTGCAACATGTTTTATGCGACACAAAACATGTAGTTAAAACAATGTTTTGCAACTTTGTTTCCCAACACCAAACGAAGTATTTTTAATGACTCATACTATAAATAAAATAAAATAACAAATAAAACAACATCTCAGTTTGAACTAATCTCTATATTCAGACAGGGTATCTCCACTTGGAGGGCACCTCGGCGTGGTAGAAGTTGCACTCGAGCTTGTTGACGCAACTCTTGCCGTAGCGGCACGGCTTGGGGTGGTAGTAGTGGCACAAGGGGTTCACGCACGCAGGATAGAACTTGCACATGTTGGGGACTGCCGTTGATATTGACTTGTAGTTGGCGACTGGGACTACGTGTGAGGCTGTAGGAAAATGGTAAGATTTTGTTAAATGTCGTTGCCTTGAAAATGCCAACTTAACATTGCCAATTTCAACTACAATTAAGTAATTTATTTTCCTGCTGACGACCAATAGATCTGGCGTTTCATATTAATATGACAAAAAAAATGCAAAAAATTAAATCAACTCCAAAAACAATAAAGTGAAAAATAACTTTAGCTTCAGAAGTCGGTGATTTTTGTTTATTTGATTCAGTTTTTTTGTCACCGACTTTTGAAAAAATATATGTACCTACAGTGAAATATTATTATACCTCCCCCTTTTTTGATGTCAGTCAAAAATGAATGGAAACAAAAGCCAGATGTGGTCTGTAAGTCGCCATAACTAAGTTTTAAATAATTTTCGGTTGGTCGCCTTTCATCTCCACCCTTTTGAATCATAAATCGTTTAGATATCGATACTCAACACCTGTGGAGTTTTGCTAGCTAAATACACTCACCAATGACAGGCGACGTAGGAGTAGTGGGCGGGGCCACCGCGCCGGGTGCGTGCGAGTACACACAGTTGCGTCGCGTGCAGGACGCCGCGAACTTGCAGCGCGGGTGGGCGAAGGCGCACGCGCTGCCGTAGCGACACAACGGGAACGCGCGGCACCATACTATCTTGCGTTCAGCTGCACTTACTGGAGAATGGAAAGTTAATTAACTATAAGAAAATTATCCTGTTCTTTACACATCATTCTGTACAATATTCATCTTATGATAGAGAGATAATGATGATGATTTCTGGTGTAAGGAAGACTAAATAGCATGGAAATGATTACCATGACACTTATGTTCATGCTGCCACGTGAATAGTTGTAGCCGTTTTAATGCTGTCATAAAACAATAAAAAAATATACGACGCAGTTTTATAGTCATATAACATTTTTACTCTATTACTATAGGAATAAGATAGAAAATCATCAAATATCAGTGTACAATCGAAGTTCTCATGAGTTGTAAGACCTGGCTAATCAATATGGTAACATTTACTGCGCATTTATCTAAATGCCAATATTTAGACAAATAAAATAAATAAAGATACTTACAAGGCGGCACAGAATCATATTTGTGAGTATTAGTGACAGTCGCCACGGTCACATGTTGATCACTGCTCGCACTCTCGGTCCTCTCCCTCACTCTCTCCGGTTCCTTTTCCTCTTTCTTTTTATTCTTATCAACATCAAACACTATAGGAGACGCCCTCCTTTTTTTCGCCGGAGCAACATCTGCTTTTAGAACCTCAGTAATTTTCCTCTTTTCTGGTTTTTCATCCTCCTTTTTGATAATAACTTGTGTATCAGATTCCTCGCTGGTATTGCTAAGGCGTTTCTTTTGAGGAGGTTCTATTAAAATTTCTTTTTGTACCGGTTTTTCTTTAGGTACTGGTTCTTTTTCTGGTGTTTTTTTTGGTTTTTCTTGCTCTGCCTTTTTGAGTTCATCTTCTTCGCTGAGGAGGCCTTCGGTGAGGAGTTTCTTTGCTAGGAACGCGTTTGGATGGTAACCGTCCATTGTGACTATGAATTGCGTGTTCTTATCCTTGTCTACAGATGGGTTGTGGATGTTGCTGGAGAAATAAAAATTATAGTTATTGAATAGTTGATGACAAGAATATTATATGTACGAGTACAGTCAGAGCACGATGGATGGACAGTGTGAAGGATGTTTTTCCAAAGAAAGAGGTGTCTGATGAGATGACGAGTAATAGAGGAGTATGGAAGCTTGCTGTGTCTACTCTGAATAAATTGGGATAAGCAAGAGAATGATGAGTTAGGGAACTGGTTTAGCAAATCATCACACTCCGTGAGATGAGCTCTCTTGTCACTGCTAATTGGTACACCTGATAGAGAACGTAGATTAAATACAGGAAACTTAAAACTGACGAATATATTAGCAACTCGTCTGTACAAAAAAGCATTGTCACCGTGGACAATGAAAGCTGTCTTTTACAAAAAATTTAATTTTCAATACACTTCCTCGAAAACTGGTTCTTTTCGCACTATTTCAAAATGCAGTGTATTTGACACGCGTGCGTTTTTGCTATTTTTTCCACACGTGTGCAGAAAGTAAAATTGCCACGTGTGAGGAATGATGTGAAAGAGAAAGAGTAAATGATGCCGTGACGTCTGCCAGAGGAGAATGGAAGAAGAAAACTTTTTGCTCCGACCCCAAGTAGAACGGGGCAAAGTCAGGAAGATGATGATGATGATTAGTTGGTTAATAATAGGCGGCGTACGTGTATCGTCGTATCACAGGTAAATTAATAGTCATGCCCGCGGCTTCACCCGCATACAAATCTACACTAATATTATAAAGAGGAAAACTTTGTTTGTTTGTTTGTAATGAATAGGCTTAAAAACTACTGGACCGTTTTTAAAAATTCTTTCACCATTCGAAAGCTACATTATCCACGAGTAACATAGGATATATTTTATCCCCGTACTCCCACGGGAACGGGAATTACGCGGGTGAAACCGCGTGGCGGGCGCTAGTTATATATAAAGGGTGTAAAACACCTCTTCACGAAGCCGAAAAGCACTTATTCTCCTCGTCACTGTGATCATTTTTTTGTTCTACACCATACTTGGGAACCTCATAGTTATGGAGATATTGGGGGTCAAAGTTGCAACTTTCTGATAATTTCTTTTTTAAATACAAGTTTGTAATGCATTATTTTTACTTTAAACATCTCTTCGACCCCCGTACTAATCAATCCATCCATTAGCACATTTTTTTAAGTGGATTACATTGAGTTATACCACAAAATATGATTTTTCACCTAAGTAACTTTATGCAATAATTTTTGCAGTTGATGTACAAAATGCTTAGTCGACGGCTTCGTGATGAGGTGGTTTATACCCTGTATAAAAACCTTACTCGAGAACTACTCTATCTATTGGTGAAAATACCATGAAAATTGGTAGAGTAGGACATTGTTTTATACCATGTAGTGATAAAGAAACACAATTATGTAATGACGTATCCAAGATGCATGGTTTCCATGAGAAAAACGCGTGAAAATATGTGTGTAAACTTACATAGTCTCAATGATGAGCGTGTCATCTTTCCTGCTGGCCGTCCTGCCCTCGTTCCGCCGAGAGGGCGTGTACTCGTTGTTGATGATCTTCTTTGTGATGGACGCCGGTATGTACTCGTCTCTTTCAAAGTCACTGGCCACTCTGAAGGGATGGAGAGAAGCGATTATATTACGTGAGTTAAACGTATTTCATTATTCTGATAGTTGGACATGCTAGCCACTTTATAGCACATGAAAGAAATGCACACCAAAGCTCCACTTCAGTAAGTCCTCAAATGCAGTCGCTACCAACCACCTTTAATCATAGCGCTCAAATATGTTTAACCTATACTGTGGCCATTAGTGCTGTGCACTCCCTGAGGTATGCGCGCGGCGAGACGGGGGGGAGAATCGGATGCTGCGCTCTGTCAGTGCGCCGTCAACGCTCGTGACGGCAGGTAGTGTCATCTGTATCGGACTGTCTATGTCAGACGCACATGAGATAAATATTCAGAGATGGGTCGTGCGTTATCTCGTGATATGAAGACTGTCATTTTTAAGGTGGCTGAATATTTTAAGAAAAGAAAAGCAGACAAAGAAAATTTGAATTTAAAAATGATGTGAATATTGACGAAATGGAAGATGAAGTTGAAACAGAATCTATGTCAGAATAACTTTCGTTAGAATATATAATTGTTTGTAAATATAAAAAATGTTCAATAAAACAAGTCCTGCTTTGAATTATAAGTTTAGTTCTTATTTATCACCAGTATATTTTTAATAAAATATGAGTATATTTGGGTTACATTTTTATCAACTAAGTAAGTATTATATATTACAGATAGATAGCCTCCGCCCCGCCACTAGTCTTGCCTTAGAAATGTAAACTGATATCGTAAGATCTGTCCGACATGTATCGATCTCATGTGAACTCATGCACTTTTTTCTTCGCCTCCCACCTCGCCGCGCATACCTCAGGAAGTGCACAGCACTAATGGCCACACTATAACACCTTTATGTAAATACCTATGTTTAACAAATAAAGATTCTGATTCTGATACCATCATCATCACATAATTCTGAAACCACCACTTACAAATTTTTTTCGCCAAAAAAGTATCAGTCGTTTCATACATCTTGACCGTGTGGATCACTTTTGTAAGAAACAGTTTTTTTTTGTTGTACTAAATATGTGATAAGCGTTTTTGCGTCGTTCATGTCATTTCGACGCTGTATATTTTAAATTCACTGGCTTATGACTTCGCCTTCAGCCGAAAAGAGATCGGAAATTATCCCAGAACGTCCGATTGACAGAATTTTATTTTTTTTTAATTTGAAACGACAAAAATTTAAACATAATTATGCTCACACTGCTAACATCGCTGGTGTAATTATAATGTAATACTCGAAGAAGTTAAGTAAAGGCTTACTATATGTATTATATATTTTTTTTTACATTAACACAGCGCCAGCTAATGCCAAACTAAGCAAAGCTTGTGTCGTGCACACTAGATAGTTGTTATACGACATATATAACTTGCCTGTATATGCTGAATTTTGTAGTCATACATGTCCTTTACCAAAAGTAAAATGATCTATCTAAATAAAATCAAACTTACTTAGAGCTCTTATCATCATCGCTGTCCATATCTCCGAGACTGATGCTATCTCCCCTATCCGTCTCCTGCGAGTTATCTTGCGCCACCTGTATGACAATCTTCTGTACATCGACGCAGCGCCGCATTGGAAGTACGAGCGCGCGTTTGATTTGGGGCTCCGGTTCGCTCCTGTTTGGTGGGGCCTGTAAGGGGCAGATATGTTGCTTTATTAACACACAACATATAGGGTGTAAACCACCTCATCACGAAGCCGTCAACCAAGCATTATGTACATTAACTTTATGCAGAAATATTACTTGGAAAAATATTGTTTTTTGGGGTGAAAAATTATGTTTTGTAGAACTCAATGTAACGCACTTAAAACATTGTGCTGATGGATGGCAAGCATTCTGTACATCAAACCAAGTAACTTTACGCAAAAATTATTGCTGGGAAACAATTTCTTTTTAATGAGGTTATGAATCATGTTTTGTGGTAGAACTCAATGTTACGCACTTAAAACATTGTGCTGATGGATGGATTGAATAGTACGGAGGTCATAGAGTTGTTTAAAGTCAAATCTTACAATAAAAACTTGTATTTATAAAAAAACTTGTCAAAAAGTTGGAACCATAACCCCAATATCGTGTATGTGTAGAACAAAAAAATGATCGCAATGACAGGGAGAAGAATGTGTCTTTCGGCTTTGTTAAAAGGTTTTTTACACTCTTTATAATGCCTGGTATGTTGCGGTTAAGCAGAAGTCAGCCTCATAAGCTGATCTGCGGAACGCCATTAAAAAAAGTACTGGAAGGGTTGAGAAGAGGTGTATCATACAATACAGCCACATTTCGTTTATGTTTAATACCCATAATAAGTAATAGAGCGCATAGCAGAAGTGATAGCAAAAAAAAGTGGGAGTGGGCGAGCCATATATGACGTAGACTGAATGAAAGATAGGGTAAGAAAACGCTTTAGTGGAGACCATGGAGGGGAGGGAGGAACGTGGGAAGACAAACTACTAAGTAGACAGACGAACTCATTAAAGTGGCCGGAAGAAATGGGACAGCCACGACACAACACCGCCAAAAATAGAGAGATTTGGAAAAGACCTACACTTATCATTGGGTGGCCATGGGTAAAAGAAGAGAAGAGAGTAGTAGGGGCGACCTACTGTAATTAACAAGGCACAGATTTAGGTTGCTACTGTGAAATTCCTTGCTGAACAACACATAATAAAAGTTATTATGTGTTGTTCAGCAAGGAATTTCCCGAGCCGGAAATCGGTTAAAATGTTAAAAAACAGCTTGTTTGACCGTATTCGCACAAACATGGATGATCCTCTAGCAGCGTCTAGAACATTCCAGAACGTACCAAACTATAACACTTACATTGAGCAAACTCTTGTGTGCGTCGGCGACGGCTCTAAGCAGCAGACTGTTAGCGGGTGTGGCTACGCGCGGTCGCGGTCGGACACGCACCACACTCGCGCAAGTTGAGCGACATGGACGATTCTCTAGCACTGACACTCTGGAATAAGTGGAATAAGAGGTTACATGTTAAAAAAGGGAAGGTGGTTGGAAGTTGTAAAATGTCACATATCGTTGCAGTGCTGCATAGTTTTCTGCCGCTTAAGGCGCTTACATGAGCTAAACGCGAGTTTTATAATGACTAAAAGTATTTGATTCACTGCTGTAAACAAAACCATAAAAATATATGATATTCTTCAGGTTATATGCTACTATGATAGTGTTTTGAAAATATAACACAATTAATTTGACTCGATAAAAAAAACACGAACTTATCTCTAAAAATTTCTTTCAACAAAAAAAAAAAACAAACTCATACATGCGATAATTCTGATTTTTTGGAAAATAATTCAACAAGCAATATTTTAGCATTATAGTGTTTTAGTTCAATCAATAGATTTTTTGTAAATCGATCGAAACCACTCATTTCGCACTATTTGACCCGCAGTGACTGACGTAACAACCATTTTTTAGTGCAAGCTGATTTGAACTTTATTCTAACAGAATTTCAAACGAAGTTTGAACCAGCACAAATAGAGTTCCTAATTTAGCTCATCTAGTCGCCTTAAGGTGATGATCCAGGTTAGCCCGCGAAATTCAAATTATTTTACGTTTTTTGCTATTTGCAGGGCAGTGTTAAGTTGTTTGTTGATGAAAATATGATTCGCAGCCGTAAGACGTATGTAGTTACAGAATTATAATCATCAAAATCATCAATACAACCCTCTAAGTTCATGTAACTCGATTGAATGAAATCCTTCAATGGAGTTACATGAATTACCCTGGAGACAAAGAAAAAACGAAAAATTGACGCGATTTTATTTTGTATCATGTTTCTTTTTGGTGTATGGCCTTAGTCGAAACTAACGCCGCTACCTACCTTGTTTTTTTTTTCAACTCAATTTTAACAGACAATTTTACAAATAATAATAATAATATTGTCTCTTGACAATGCCATTCAGTCACGAAAAAATCCATGCTGCACTGTTAACATTTGTGAACATTGACAGCGAATCCTACGTTAGTTTAGATAACTAGACTATGAATTCACTTACCTAGACGTTAGCTTTTTTGGGACCGGTTCTGATATGTCAGATACAGTATCATCAGAAACAGAACTCCTCTTCGAAGCATCCGGGGGACCTCCAAGCCGACTCTTGGCTGACTTAGTATGAGGCCAGAAGTCTGGCTCTCTTTCAGGTGTAAACCTGAAAATAAACGAGTTAATTATAGCACTAAAGAGGTTTTATGTTGGCCGAACATAAATAGTTATCAGAAAAAAATATGTACAGTCGAACAAGTTATTTGGTTAACAGTTTGACCGACGAATTACATTGTAAAATGTAAACTAAATAGCTTGTTCCACCGCACATAATGGAATTTATTGATGGGGCAGAAATGGCCTTACCATTGTAGCTACAAAAAAATGGTCTTTGGAGACTTTTTTAGAAATTTCGATCAGCATTCATAAATTTTGAAAAATGTACAGTCAGCAAGAAATAGTAAATTTTCACAAAAATTCCACCCTGTATACAGTCGATTTTAGAACCTTCTTGACATTGGTTTAAAACTACCACTCCAAGTTATTTTAAATATCGAATGTAAACCTCACACAATTACTTTCTTAAATAAACTGACCAACTTAAATAAACTAAATATAAACATAAATAAAATTGAGCTCGTATTTATTCTTACTACCTCAAATTTTTATATTTAACAACCTTTCGGGACTATCTGTCCTCGTTTTTGATTCCTTTTCTTTTACTTCTGTACTCTTTTTGGGTTCCTCACGGATCCCTAGCCGGTCCCTCACAGGCCTTTTGGGGAGTTTGAGCTCTATTTGAGGTAAGACCTCTATGGGATCTTTTGGGGGTTCTTTAGGTACTTCTATAGGTTTAGGAGGGGGTGGGGGCGGGGTTGGGGAGACTGCCCGCTCCCTTGGGGGTGTAACTGTTACTGGGACCTGTGGCGTCTGTTGAGCTATTTCCTGAAACATAAAATTAAATTATTGGTAGTAAAATGATGACCAGACAAGAAAACTCCTTGATTTCTATCCTATCTCTTACAAGTGAGAACCAAAATAAGGAGGTCAAAGCGCGTTTAGAAGCGAATAAGTATAGGCATGCGGACTTAACGCGAATAATAATAATAAATAATCTCTCTGAGTGCCAGAAAGGGATACAATTACAGCCAAATGCTGATATTGTATGTGCGTATGATTTCAACGTAATACATCAGTTAGAATTAAAAATAAACATACCTGAAACACATCTTCAGCAAAATCATTCATCAATTCCTCAGCTTCAGTCCTAATATTCAAAAAATCTTCATCGTCCGACATGGAATCTAATTGCTCCGCCAACTTCTGCTTTAACCCCTGTATTTTAGCTTCAATTTGGGTTATTTCTTTTATCTGATCCTCTTTTGGGGCACCTATGGATGATATACTAGCTTTTTCAGGTTCTTCAGCCACTACTTCTACGTCTATCTCTGGCTCAGGTTGCGTCGATATGGTAGCTGGGTCAATTATAGGTAGAATTGGCCTTTTTAGTTCTACTACAACCGGTTTCTTTTCAGGTTTTGTTTCTTCTTGAGCTGCTTCCAGGGTTATTCCGTGATTCTTTAATATCTGTCCCGCAAAAACATCTGTGATTGAAGGTTCAGATTCCTTCTCCATATTCATCAACAAAGGAGGTATGTTCGGACGAATCATGTCGTGATGTTTGCTCTTTTTTTTTAGTTTGTGTATTTTCTTATCATCTTTTTTGCGGAGAAGCTTTTCCTTATCTTTTTTCTTTGCCTTTTTTAAATCACTTTTCTTCTGTTTATCTTTTGTTTTCTTTTCTTTAGTTTTTCGTTCTTTGGAACCAGATCTCTCTTTGCTTTTGTCCCGTTCTGCCGTTTCTGTGAAATTACACCATAATTTAACCCTTCGTATACCGAGTGTAGATCTACACAAGACACAATGGCTTTTTCATTGTGTCTATAATTACGGCATACAAGAGGTTTATTTAAATTCTTGCCCTTTTTCAAAAGAAATTTGAACCAATTTAACTTAAACTTATATTGTCACTTACGGGATATCTCAATCAACAATCAACAATCAAATCAATGAAAAAATCAAAAAAAAACTATGTTCAATTTAACTTATCTTCTACTTCTACAGGGTGAATTTTAATTAATGCGACAATATGAAATTGGAGCTTGAGTTACGGTAACATAGTAATTATAAACTGTTTTTTCTACAATCTAAATCGTTAAAAAAAATTACGCGATAATCGTTTTCAAAAGGTTCATTGATGTTATTATCTTTATTTAAGTACGAATTATCGGTATTCCAGTAATATGCAAAATAAATAAGGCAAAATTAGGTAAATGACCGCTATATTGAGCACTGCGATGAGTCGGACGAGATTTTTTGATACTTTTATTATTTTAACGGTTTTCGTAACACTGGTCAATTATTTTTTAATTTTACATTTGATATTTTATACATTTTCTTGACAACACGTATTATTGTATATTTAAATTTGTCGCATCTATTCAATTTCACCCTGTATACTGATCTATAAGTCTTCATGTCACCCGTCTGTCTAGCCATACCATCTTTCACAGTCTATCCATAATTTATTTAGTTCTTCGCCTACTCTTATCACAATAATCTTATTCACGTTTGTACTCAAATAATTCCTCTTTACATTACCCTCATTCCTCCACATCACATGCCCCCAATTGCCTATGATATGACAACCGATTTTTATAATGATTTCAGTCATTTGGGTTAGCTCGTTCAATCATCGACCTCATCTCTGTCCTCAAGACAAGATTAGAGGTCAAGAGTAAACACATTTAATAAAAAAGTCCCAGGCGCAACATTCAAACTTCCTTTTCCATAATAATACTTACTTAAGGGAGTAGCTACCGTCACCTCCTGCAACTTCTTCAATACTTGGTGAAGCCAGTTGACAAACAACTCGGTGTTGTCACCAAGAAACAGTTGAAGGTCATCTTCCATCTGCGCGCGCGTTCGTTTGTTTGCTACCATCACCATCACATAGTCCGGCAGTTCATCATCTGTTAAACAAACAGATTTCATAGTGTAACTTTGGTCATACAGACTGAATTTTGGCAAATTTCAGGGGGACTAGGCACAGATGCACTTACTCTATTAGTCTGACAGGACGGTGACCGTCATAACCAACAGTAAATTGTACTTTCCAACGAGGTTTACACAGCCAACCTCTTCACACCGTATTATAGTAATGAAATAACCCAATATTACTTTGCCTTTACATCATATCATTCTCCTCTCCACTCCACTTTGGTGGAAACCAGGCCTATTTTTTTTTTTCGGATGGGAAACCATCAAATGACTTCTCCTACTCTGGGCGGAGCGGGAGGGAGTGTCAGACTTTTACTGACTTAAACCCATCCATGTTCCTTCCTCGCCCTTTATGTTCCGGGGCCGCGGTCTCTTTCGAACAGGCCCGCAACCCCGGCAGGCTTCGGCCCTTGCGGGCCCCACTCTTTATGCTGACATAACTTTGAGGCGCGCGTGGAACACATGACGTGCCGTCGACACGGCCTGTCGTCATTAGACGGACGGACGGCTAGCTAACCGTCCACAGGCCCGAGTCCACGGTGGCCGGTAGCCACCACGTGACCCCCGACGCCCGGTGCGTCTCCCGCTGCGGCTGGGAAGAGAGGCTCTCTCCCTCTCGCGTTCCGCCACCTCCGTTGCTAGCATTACTGCTTCGCAGGAGGTGACGGCTTCCCATTCCGTCCCGCTCCGGACCATGGATTGAACCACGGAGGGACGCGAGAGGTCGCCGCCGCCGATCGCCGCTACGAGGACACGGCGGTGCTCCGCTCACGCAGGGCAGACTTCCACCGTGTCCTCCGGTCGATCCTCACAGTGGAAATACCCGGGCGTTTCCTCCCGTCCGATTCGGTGCAGGTACCTCCCGAAACAGTGGAAACCAGGCCTTAGTTTACACATTATTATACAGGGTTACTGGGTCTGGATCAGGGTTCGAGGATATACATCAATGGGTATGTTACCGTAAAATTGTCAAACACGTTGGATTGTAATCTCTCTAGCGAGGTTGTAAACTCTCGAAATATTGTCAACTGAACATATTGCTTACAATATAAACGTCGTGGCTCACTTGACAATCACCGCACCGGCACCGCTCCAACCCA
Source organism: Xestia c-nigrum (assembly GCA_916618015.1). NCBI lineage: Eukaryota > Metazoa > Arthropoda > Insecta > Lepidoptera > Noctuidae > Xestia > Xestia c-nigrum. The sequence continues at coordinate 7,016,859 of OU745264.1, forward strand.
GCAATTAACTTGCCATTCAGATTAGAGCACTAAATCGTGTATCGCATAGCCTATTTTATAATGTCCATATGAAAAAGCTTACGGCGGGTGGTCAACGCGCTTGCCGCTACCATACGACTCGCTCGCGTGCCGGAGGGGGACGGAAGGAGGGGTCCCCCTTGCCCCATGGTACCACTCTCATGAAAAGATAATGTACCATTCCTGAGAAATACCGACATATCCTAACCTCAAAACACTTTATATTCCCCTAAAAAGCGTAGGCCCCTATTTTTGTCTGCTGGGTTTAAAGGAACCTAACTTGGAGGTGCCACAAGTCCCGATTATGGGGGCAGAGATACTACACATACATTTCACAATATTACGGTTTCACGTCGATAGATTGCAATCTACCGAAAAAATAATGCGTTATATTGTAAGCAGTATGTTCGTTTGACAATATTTCGAGAGTTTACAATCTGTCTAGTTATATTACAATAAATAAATGAATATCGCTGGACATTACACACAGCGCTGTCTAGTGTCACACTAAGCAAGGCTTGTGTCGTGGTCACCAGGCAGATGATATACTACATATATACTTTTTGTTTGTAAATAAATACTTATTATACATAATATAACATCCATGAATCAGAAACAAATGTCCATGATCATCACATAAACATTTGCTCCTACCGGGATTCGAACCCGGGACCATGAGAACGTAAGGCAGCCTCACTACCGCTGCGCCATTCGGGTCGTCTGTCAATCTAGTGTTTTACGGTGACATATTATATTTATGTTACCGGCCAAACCCAATTTCAGGACGAACTAGTTTTGCCTAGGCTAAACTATACCGACTTGGGGCACCCCGACACGGATAGATTAGTTTGGAAGGGTATATACAGGGTGTATTTCACTTAATCACAAAGCCGTTAACCAAGCATTCTGTACATCAAACTAAGTAACTTTACGCAAAAAATATTGCTGGGAAACAACTTTTTTTTTTGAGGTTATAAATCATGTTTTGTGGTAAAACTCAATGTAACGCACTCAAAACATTGTGGGGATGGATGGATTGAATAGCACGGGGTTTGTAGAGATATTTAAAGTAACAATCATGCGACAAAAAGTGGTAATAAAAAAAAAACTGGTCAAAATCTTGCAACTTTGACCCCCAATATCTTCGTAACTAGAAGGTTCCCAGGTATAGTGTAGAACAAAAAAATGATCAGAATGATGAGAAAAACAAGTGCCTTTCGTATTCGTTAAGAGGTGTTTTACACCCTTTATATGTCACCGTAAAATTGTCAAACACGTTATATTACAATATAACGTTTTTTTCTCGCGATATTGTAATGTATCGAATTATTGTCAACTGAACATACGGAAGTATCTCTGCCCCCATAATCGGGACTTGGGGCACCCCCCCGGTTAGGTTAGTTAGGTTCCTTTAAACCCTGCACTCGGAAATAGGGGCCCCGCGAAGCGAGGCTCCGTCGACTACGCTTTTTAAGGGGAATATAAAGTGTTTTAAGGTTATGTTATATTAATCGGTATTTCTCAGGAATGGTGCATTATCTTTTCAGGAGAGTTGTGCTACTGGGCAAGGGGGACCTCTCCTTCCCTCCACACCGCGTAAGTTGACTACCATCGCATCCATTTCACGAAAAATAATGCGTTTTGTTGTAAGCAGTATATTCATTTGACAATAATTCGAGACTTTACAATATCGCTAGAGATATTACAATATAACGTATTTGACAATTTTACGTGACATATACCCTTCGTGGCTATTTTTTTTTGATGATGAATGGTTTCATTCATAAGTAGTATCCCCACGAAGCGGGGCTCCGTTGACCAGGTCTCCTTCGACGAGGACGCAAGAACGAGCTCAAGTTTCAGTTTAGCCTAGGCAAAACTAGCTTGTCCTGAAATCGGGTTTGGCTGGTGACATACATATATATGTATATGTGTAAAACAGAAATTAGGAAATGAATTTGCACTATTCGCTTCAACAAATTGTATTTTTTTTTAAACTATCAACTTATTTCATACAAATTTGGTACCATTGGAAAGGTGACAAACTAGAGAACTAACTTAGATTAAAATTAATTATTGAAGCACCACCATCGCTTTTTTTTTATTTCAGGTTGAATTTGATCGTTAAGATTTTTTATTTGGTATTTATTTTTTGCAAGCTTAAGTACTATAAAAATTTTTGACCCTAGTTTGAAGTTCAGGGATACTTTAATCACTAATGTTTATGGCTACCAACAAATATTAAAAAAAATTCTAAAAGTATTATGGGTCGACAAAGCATTCTGATTTTTTAAATGTTGGTTTTATAATCATTTTCATTTAACAGATTAAATTTTATACCTTCCCAAAGGGTTCTTTCTCATAGACAAAACTATGATAGATAGGGCACTGGAAAAGAGCATGAGCACAAAGGCGGCAATTTGAATGACCATGGAGAGTAACAAGAAGTATCACAGAATTGTGACTATGTTTTGTTTATATTTAATTTACAGCAACATTATGGTAAGTTTTTAAAGTGTAACTTTGCACAAATGTCATAAAATGTATCATAAATCATTATCATATAGTTTAGTCATGAAGGAAAACACTAAAACATTATTTTTGCAATGAAATGCCGTCTCAATTTAATAGTTATTTTTTTTGTACCTAAGTTTTAAGCACCCAAATCAAAATATTAGTAATTGAATTAAGTACAGCTATATTAACTTAGCAGTTTGCCTTTTGATGATTTGAAAAGAACCACCTACCAAAACCAAAGACATCTTTATTGGGACCACTGTCCGACGGCAGTTGTGCCATATATTTAAAATAATTATTAAGATACATATCATATATATATATAATATACATACCATTGCAGAAACTCAACATACAAATAAATTCTTAATGTTTTTGAGGTTAATTTAGGAATTTTAGACCAACTATTTATAGGGTTTCATTGTAATTTCTGATCAGCTCTGTTTCTAACTCTAATTATTAAACAATGTTATGTTTGACCATAGGCACTATAGGTTGAATTTATTATTTTGAACTAAGGTATTTTATCAATTTTGTCGAAAGTCATCTTGTTACAAAAAGAGAAGTTTTTGTATTGTGTTGTACTACGGGCTGGTGTCCCCAACTCCACGTCAATGCACGTATTTTGCGTACGGGCTATAATCCACCACACGGGCCCAGTGCAGCTTGGTAGGTGTCACTTGTCTTAAAATTTTTGGTTCTAGGTCATGCCGCTTCCCTCACTATGTTTTCTTTCACAATTTTTGAGAGCAGTGGTAATGAAATAAATTACACAAAGTAATGCACTTGTCTGGGTTCGAACCCACGACTTACTGTTCGTTAGTCGGGGCCACCACCACTGGGCCACTGCTGCTCTCAAGAGATTTAGTTAACACATTAGATAATACTAAAAAACTAACACTTGGCTCTGAAATATTCATAACAATGGATTATATGAAAACTTCGGAAACAACTTGTGAACATTTGGCTTCCATAGAGGATCATAAGAAAAATGAGGAAAAGGGTCACAATAATGATGATGGAAGTATTTTTGTGAATATTTGTCAATAGTTTGATTGACTTTCATAACAGGTTTAAGAATCATTTTCAATGTTTTCAATGATTACAAGCAAATATCCAATAACCAATGTTGTTGGTTCCGCTATGTGAAAGCTGTACAATTTATTAGACACCCTGACTTGTAATGTAGATGCAAGGACACTTATGTATTGGGATAATATAGTAGGATGAAGAGATTCGGCTATAATATGAAGCCATACCCAGACCTACTCAACTTTATTAAAAAGGTATCTTTATCTGATTTGGATATAAATAGAAAGTTGTTTTACTTACCAACATAGCATCCTAATTCTGTCAGCTTGGCCTTGATGGCCGACTGAAAGTAAAATATCTATAATCAATAGACAATTCTTGTCAATAAAATCAACAAATGCGGAACAAGCCCATTCCTGAAAGTATCACTTAATTATGGTATTTTATTACGTTTTTAGGAAAAACTGTATAATGATAAATCAAATAAATTAACAGTCCTCCCTTAAACCAATTTAAAATTAAATTTCGATATATTTTCAGCTATTTACCCGCATTTTTTGACCAATTTCGCTGCCGACGACATCCATTTTTATTCGTATTTTACAGTAACACTACACTAAATTAATCAAATGCACACTACTAGGACTATTTCTTTACGTTAAATAACACTTATTACGGATACATTATGTTGTATTCCACATTTATAATTAAATAAGGCAGAAATAATTAATACTTTGCAGCATTCACGCTGTACATAAATTTTTCGTTTTTGACATTTCTTGTGACGTATGTCAATTTTGTTTGACAATCCATTGGGGACTTTTCGTTATACGCAGAATTGCAGATCATGAAATATTATGGATTTTTACCGATAGTGTTTTAGGTCCGGTGGGGGCATCAAGGAAACACCTCAACACAAAACCATGGTTCACCTTTAGTTTTTAGTTTCACCTCCTTGTCCTGTCTGATGGTTGGCATTATAAACAATCATCAAAAGAGCAGTAGGGCTTTTGCGTAACTCTGTTGACAGTTCAAAATGATAGTAACTGAGCCCAGCCACAGATTACTGAATAGTTACTACGTAACAGATACTTCACTCAGTAGAAAATTTCCAATACCTATTACGATAATTGCCTACTCCCTCGCGTCAACAACCACTGTGTGCTAAAATGCGCCTAAATGCTCAAGCGTACAGCAGTGATTGCTTCACACCGCGCGATTCCACATAATCGCAGGGCTGCCTCTTCGATAAAATTAAATTAACATAACTTTTTATCTATGTGAACTGTGAATATGTTCTGACTTTTATGTGGCAGTTAAAAATTATGTCATTTATAAAATATTTAACCAACTTAAAAAAAAGGAGGTGATCAGACATACAGGCCAAACTGAGATGTTTGACTTGTATGGTTTTATTGACAGGTAAATGGAAAAATGTTAGGTGTTTATCCCTTCTTTTGCTTGATTTACACCCATCTACAGCACATAAGGCACCACACGGCATCGTAATCGCTTCGTTTGCGAAAACCGCACTGAATTTGATCCGCCGGCGGACCGGCGCCACTCGGCTGGGCGGTAGGCACTTATAGCGCGCAAGTACATGGAGTGACGGAGGCCTGGCCCAGCTACTATTAATTAACTATCAAACGGCTAGTTTCGTATTACGTATGACCAGTCGCGATCAAATATGACGTCATTGGTGCCCTTCGTGGCTGTTAGTCCCCCTAACCCTGCAGAACTCGATACATTTATAACTTACATGACGTCATTTACGTACGAGTGCCGTGTTCGAAACAAAAGAATGTTTGTTTATACGTCATCTGTTCTGAGAACGCTATACGCTGTATATGGCTTGTGTTTTTTTTTTTTTTAAGGATGGGAAATCATCAAATGACCCCCCCCACTCTGGGCGGAGCGGGAGGGAGTGTCAGACTCTTACTGACTAAAAACCATCCATGTTCCTTCCTCGCCTTTTACGTTCCGGGGCCGCGGTATCTCTTTCGAACAGGCCCGCAACATGGCTTGGGTTGGATTGAATTAATCATACTTTTACTTTTGTGTGAAGTGTAATCTGCACAGCCATTGGTGCTGGCAATTTACTGCTTGGTCGGATGAATCTCCGTTACAATGCGTTGTCACATCAGGCACGCCTGTCCCTGTTTAAAATAATGATGATGCAAACCAAAGTATAGCAATTTTTGTCCGATCTATCCCCTGTGGCCATTATTGGTTTCAGAAAAAATATCCACCGTGTATTCTTGGTATTAAAGACTTTATAGTCTATGGTACTGCTCTGTTGTTACTTTTGGTAGCGGCTGTGGTCAGTCTATGAATAGAGAATTGTCAAAAATTGGAAAATGGCCGCGAAACAAAATCCTATTATTGTTCAAGAAGGTAAATTATTGATAATTTTAGCTTAAATTCTGTTTATGCCTTTTGTTAAAGTGTGTAATTAACCGCTTTATTACATCTGAGTAATTTGTTGCTTGCAGTGCCGCTACTTTACCAGGTATATGCTTCAAACTAAACGCGTGTGTTGTTTCAGAACCAACACCTGATGATATTCCATTGACGTCGTTAGAAGAAAGCTTGTTCAGCTCGGAAAAACTGGATCGTGCTTCTCCAGAATTGTGGCCCGAACAAAGTACGATAGCTGTTTTAATATTTGTCATTAAGAAACAACCGAAATAGTTCAATTTAAATGAATACGTTTTCAAAAATCGCGCGAAACTGATTTTTGTTTCTAATGTTGTCATTCCGTACTACATGATTTTGATTTCATAATGGTTTTGGCATTTTGATTTCGGTTATAAACGACCAGATTTTAAACTTAATCAGCAATGAGCGACGATAATGTACATGTTCTAAATGTAGCGAATTCTGATGAGGGATCTCAATGTTCAACTTCATCATTTGCAGTTCCTGGAGTGTCTGAATTCGCCCCCCTTCCGAGCAACAACCAGTCTCCTCCATCATGGACCAGAGGGGCTACCAAGGAGGATTATAACTACATGCAGCGTAAGTTTTTTAATGTACACTTTCGTGTCCATAACACCTCCACACTGGCATAGGTATTATGACTTGCTTAATTAACTGCAATAAGGAACACTCATATTTTATCAAAACTTGATCTCACCACCACATTGGCCATAAGAAACAAATTATAAAGTTTTTTTTTTGCAGAATTGGGTTCGCTGTCTACAAGTGGCCTCATCATGGAAGTCAAGAAGCTCCATGACCTTGCATACCAACTTGGACTAGAAGAGGCGAAGGAGATGACGAGGGGAAAATATTTAAATATATTTTCTTCAAGGCGGCAGCGGTAGTGAAGTGTCATATTAACTATTAGGTAATATTTAGATTTATTTAGAACTATAATGTAACCACTCATTGAAACATGTAAGTATAAAATTATGGGAAACTATGACGAAATTGAAACACTTGATAATTTGAAAAACTACACTTACAATGTTATTACATGATAATAAAGTATTTAAGTTTATATGTAGCATTTTAACTAAACCAGTACCTACCACTTGCACTAAATTTGATATTTTTGGTATTATAGCATTTTGACACAGTGGAGACAAAATATGGACCAATCAATTAAGGCAAACTCATGGCAGTATGCTACAGAAATGTACATATATCTAGGATTCTAGATGGCCTCTGAGATTGTGGCACTAACATGGCTAATGAGGATACAAAATAAATGCTTCTCTACGCACCATCCTCAAGTGGTTCATGTGGCAAAGTATGGTATTTGTTTATTTAAGCTTTATTTATCCATACTAGTTACAAACTTTGAAATTTACATATGATATAATTATATTGTGGTATAGGGTAAAAAGCCTCCTCCTTCATTTTCTATTTTTCTTTGTCTGTGGGCGGTGCACATCCAGCTTTTCCCAGCCGTTATTACGATAAGTCAAACCATTGTTTCTTTTGCCGTCCTCTCTGTCTTTTTCCAGTGGGACTGTGCCACTTTGTTGTTTGTGGGTGGATTTTTTTAAAAGTGTACCTTAAGTTTTCATGATGTCCCTTAAGTTTCGATTTTTTTTTTACTTACGTCTTTACAAAACACTAATATTTTTTAACGTCACTTGATAGAGCATATGTTTGGTAGCATAGCTGTGATTTTTTTTTCATTGTTTTTTGGTTAATTGATCATTTTTCAGTGCAATTAAATTACTAATCAACAGGTTTTTGCCATGTCCCCTCGTGTCGTAGTAATATAAAAAGTAGCATAACAGTTTAGTTATCAGTATGTAGATTGCTGTAATAACAGTATTATACGGCCTTAATAATATATTTATGAAAAACCTAAATTAAAATTAATTACAATAACAAATAGATTTTAAATTACTTTTTAAATCAAAGTCTGAGATTTCGACTGGGTGGAACTTTCCCCTGAGTAACGCGAGTTTAAGTGGTTTTATGAAAATATTTCTATATCAGAAATATTTTCTTTCGTTGGCAACATTACAAAGCCGTCCGATTGACTGCCGCCATCTTGACAACAAATTACCAGTATCGTTCACAACCGCTACATTGAGGACGCGTGCAGCGTGTGCACAAATTATATCCAGTGACCAACCACACTTTTTAAGGTAATTAAACAATCTATTACATGTTTCATACTTAATTTACGAACAGTCAGTTATTAGTTTTTTAATTGTTGCATTATTTCATTGATATAACTACAAGTCATGGAAATATTAATGCAAACATATTTTTTGTCGGACTCTCGTTACATTCCACTGACTAATTCTGTCAAAAATGTTACTCAGTGGAGAAAATTGTTACACAATGGAACGCTAAAGCTGTATTCACGACGAACAGCGTTCCGTCAGATCTCTTTTATATTTGATTACGTAATTTATTAAAACAAAGTCAGTTTTAATGACTTTTTTTTTAAATTGTGTAATTGTTTATATTTTTTTTATTGTTTTGAACGGTCTAATATTCAAGCTTAGACGCATGCTACCAGAATTTGCAGATATCCTGGAGTCGTACATTACTAACAGAATGTTTAGAATACGGCAGGAGGACGCATATTCCGAGCTAAAAGCTATAAAAGCTGGTGTACCTCAAGGAAGTGTGCTAGGCCCAATTTTGTACTTGTTATACACATGTGACATCCCAGAACTGGAAAACAACACCATTGCGACCTTTGCAGATGATACTGCAATTATGGCTACCGGATTAAGCCACAGAGAAGCAGTAGAAAAAGTTCAATTAGCTGTGAACAAAGTTTATGACTGGACACAAAAATGGAAGATCAAACTGAATGAGTCAAAATCAATTCACATTGACTTTACAAACAAACACATGGACTATCACCCAATCTACATAAATGGTACGCAAGTACCTTATGCTAATACAGCCAAATACCTTGGCATCACTCTCGACGCCAAGTTGCGTTGGAAAGCTCATGTGAAAAAGAAAAGACAGGAACTCGATATACGATATAAAAGTATGTATTGGTTACTCGGAAGGAAATCTTGTCTATCAGTACATAATAAAATAACCCTATACAAGCACATTCTGATGCCAATTTGGACGTATGGCATCCAACTTTGGGGCTGTACTAAACAAAGCAATGTCAAAATAATCCAGCAATTCCAAAATAAAGTGCTTAGGGATGCCGTCAATGCACCCTGGTACATAAGAAATGACGACCTTCATCGTGACCTTAAAATGGATTTCGTCGCCACCATTACCCAAAAATTTGCTGAAGCCCACGAACACAGACTTCATCGACACGTGAATGTTGAGGCAATCCAGCTGCTAGACAATACAGACCTAGTGCGTAGGCTAAAAAGAACTAAACCTTTTGAATTAGTGTAGTGTACAAAGTGAATGAGTAATAGTAACAATGTTGTGCTATACATATAACACATGAACATAGTGTTTTATAAATTATATTAGACTCTAAGAAAGTGCTACGGACTTGTGTAAAAGTGCAAATGAACACTATTCTTAGTTTTAACATATTCTATCACGTAACATATTAAGTTAGAGTTAAATTGCTTATTAGTCTTTTAGGCTAGATTGTAATTAATTATTAAGAATTTTGTTCTTAATATTATAGTACAAAAAAAAAAAAAAAATTGTTTTGATTAAAGAAGTTTATTTAGTTTTTCTAGTTAATAAGTTGTTATATTGGACCTGCTTCTTCTCAACTGTCGTCACCGATGTTCAAAAGCAGCTTTATTATCCTGATTATTAATGTTCCTTAATTGATACAATTATGTCGTTTTTTAAGATATTTGTATTATTATAATTAAGAAGTTTATTTAGTTTTCTAGTTTAGTATATTTTCACAAAGCAAAATAATTTCAATAAGTTGATAAAGCAATCAAAATTGTCAAAAAAATCCTTCATTGTAACCGGAGCCCTTACTTTTCCACTGACCAATTTCAACATTCCAATGAGTAACTGTCCCTATACAAATAATTCAACATTTTGGGTTTATTTTTACTTTGTGTACAGTTTTTAATATTTGAAATATTGTTATGAAGAGAACATATTCTTTTTACTTTCAAATTTTATGACAAAATAGTAATCAATGACAATTTGAATAGTTATAAAGAAAAACACGCAAGTGATTAACCAACAAGTTAGTCACAGGATATAAATATACAATAATATTATTATTTCATTTCTTTGTTCGAACTAAATGTTTACTATTCTCATATAAAAACCTACCTGATATTAATAAAAGGATGATTTTCATTATACCCGTTTTATTTAACTCACTGAGTAAGATAATAAATTGTTATTCAGTGGAACAAAAAATCCTCTAACTGATTTTCAATTACTTATTATGACTAATTTGTAGCAGCTATTTAAATATTCTATACATTTTATTATAGTTCACTTATTATACAATAAGAATTCAACTACACATATTGAAACAAAAACAAAAAAAAATAGGACCTGCGTTTTAACTTAGGTACAATTTTAAAAAAATCCGCCCTTGTAATGTCCATCTGTTATCCTGGTACCTCACAATATGGCCTGCCCACTTCCACTTTAGTGCCATGGCTTGTTGCAGTTCATCCGTGAGTTTTGTTTTGTTGCGTATGTCAGCATTTCGTGCTTCTATTCTTCTTAGCTTCTCGATGCTTCTTTCCATGGCATGCTGGCACGAGAGGATTTTGCTTTTAGTCATATTAGTGAAAGTCCAGGTCTGACTTGCATATGTTAAGGAGGGCAAGATACATAAATCATGAATGATCTTCTTTAACTTCAGACTATAATTTCCTTTGAGGATTTCTCTCTGTGACCAATATTTTTTCCATGTTGTTTTTATTCTTCTGTCTCCTTCATTCAAGGACGGTAAAAAAAAATATTATTGACTGAAGGTATGAGATTGATCAAACTTCTTTAACTTCAGACTATAATTTCCTTTGAGGATTTCTCTCTGTGACCAATATTTTTTCCATGTTGTTTTTATTCTTCTGTCTACTTCATTCAAGGACGGTAAAAACTAAATTATTGACTGAAGGTATGAGACTGATCAAAATTATATCAGCCTATTAGATACTGTTCCATTGCTGGACAAAGGCCTCTTTTTAACAGAGAAAGCACGAGCATTGATAGCCATGCTTGCTCAAGACCGGTCGTAGATTTCAGACTTTTATTAATTATAAATCCAGGTTTCCTCATAATCTGCTGGGGTTGCGGGACTGTTAGAAAGAGACCGTGGTCCCGCAACATAAAAGGCGAAGAAGGAATAGGGATGGGTCTCAGTCAGTAAAAGTCTGATACTCCCTCCCGCTCCGCCCAGAGTGGGAGAAGTCATTTGATGAATTCCCATATGAAAAAAAAACGGTTTCCTTCAATGTTTTTCTCCACTGATGTCTATGATGTCCAAGATAAACTTAGCAAGTACATATGAATTGAAAAAGTAACATTGCTACATGCCCGGATTTGAACCCACAACCTTGTGCATGAGGAGAGGCGAGGCCTTAACCTTTAGGTCACCATGACATCTCAAGCCTGACAATTATATAAAATTGAACGGTGGTTGTCCAGGACAACAGCTTGAATCCACTTTGGTTCTGCTTAACCTGGAATACTCAAAAACTTTTTTGAAAGATTCCGGTTTAAGCTATTGGTTTGAAAAGGTATGGAGACTTAGGAAAAGGTTATAATCAAATAACTCAGTATAAATCATTGTATATGATGTATATTTCTCCAACAACCTTTGACATTTTGAATACATACAATAAACACGGTATTAATAACAAAATAATAAATTACGAATCAAACAGTTATTTACATAATAATTTATTACAAATTGAATTTCGAGAAATCCATTAGGTAGGTACCTTACCTACTGTACCTATATAATATGGCATTATTATTGGTAAATTACAATTCTTACCTATTACTTATTTTATACAAAATACTGTTTATTCTTAAAAAATAAAGTTATTACGTGATTTGGTCGTGGAATATAAGAAACTAAGTTTAATTTTATTTAAAACTTTATACATCTTTGGCCGCGAAATTACATGGAATGTAGTTCTCTAGCGCTAAATAATATAAAATTCGACATTCGTATGTAAAATGTGATTTAATTTGTCAGTTACATTCAAATTATTCTTAAAAATTACGGAATGTTGGTTTTATAAAACTACAGTGTGCATAGTTTATAATTATTGCAGTTTGCAGTAGCCTTGCACATGCCTATAAAGGCATAATTATTATTAAAAAAACATCGCATATTTCAGACCCATTTTAGCGCACGGTGAAATAATAAATATACTAGTAGCACTGCATTAATATGTTCATAGCACACAACCTGTCAACAAGAAGAGCATAGTCTTTTCTGTAACTTACTACTTACGAAAAGAAGAGTATTTTGGAAGACATAAACTTATCCTAAAATGTATTATTAGAAGTCACCTTATTTACATAGTAATATTATGTCGTTTATAGCTTACTTGTCGCTCATCATAGGACGGATATTGAGTGATATTAAGTATATTTTAAACTTATTATTAAAAAAAATCAAAACGTAAAAATAAAAGAGAGCATCTTTCCCTGCAGCTTTAAAACATTGATCGAGCTAAAACTGGATAACGTCGACCAATGCCTTAAATATTTTAGAAATTATCATTTCGTCTTAACAAAATTAACGTAGTTAAAAATATACACCTACACCTAGAACAATAACTGAATACTGGTAGTGCTAGGTAATTAAATTCATAAAAATGCAATAAAAATATTTGGTATATAAGTCTTGCAATATCTTTGGTACGTCATAAGAATGAGCGACAAGTCGCTATACATTGGTTTGCTTATCATTACGTAAATCGTCAATCTGGAATCGAGTGACTTTGGACCCTAAGCTCAGCTGCGAACCCATCCTTGGAGGTCTGGCCGGGGGGCCAACAGATTTTGAACCAATACTGTGCTGCGACCCCATCATTTGAGGTCGTATGTGTTCAGATTTAGCGTCAATACTATGTTGTGATCCTAATTGTCCAGCAAGTCTTTTTCCAACTTTGGGCCCAAAGCTGACAGTTTCAGTGGCTAGTCCGATGACTGGAGGGGGGGCAGCGCTGTGAGAGCTTGGTGACCTGGGGCTTATCTTCTGCCAGGGCCGGCAGGGGCCAGGGTGGCCCGATGGTCGACTCTCGACTCCCCCAGTGACACTTGGCTGAGCGCCGTTTGCGTGTTGTTGTAGCTGTACCCGTGACGCTCGTTCCATTTCTCTAAAAAGAATAAAGGACTAGTTAATTGTTGAATAAGGTTTAACACAGGGTTTGGCAAGCTGTAGAGCAGTCAGCTGAAGATGAGTTAAGGAGAACTTTATTTATAAGTACCTAGGTGAATACTGTGATTGTCATTTTGATAAAAGTTCCTCAATTTTGGTGATAAGTGCGAACAAATAAGTTGATTTACACATGCAATTATGAGACTATGAATATGATACAAGGCGCTGCATGGTAATAGTTCGGCTATAACCACTTCATTTTACGAGTCCCATAAACTATTTATGATTTAGAATAGAGTTTGCTCTTCCTCGATAATATATTTACATGCTCCTTCGACACAAAACATTAGCGATATGGTAAAACATAAACGTAGGTACATTTATAGGAAAGAAAAAACAATGAGTCACAAAAGACCAACAAAAACGAGCCCAAAACACCAAAGCCCGGAACCGTCACCGTTGCCAATAGCGCGTTGCATCGAATGATACCTTCACGGTTTGATATATGAGGCGAGAGCCGACGTGCGTTCCGATTTCCTGACGGCTTGGCATGCGACCGGCGAGGAGGGATACGCACCGCTGGTGAGGCCCGACAGTCTGGCCAAGGGGCAGCACAGGGCCGCCGCGTACGCTGCACGGTACTGAGCGTTCATTATCACGTAGATGATCGGGTTTACGCATGCGCTCGCGTACAGGAGAAGGTAGCCCGTGATGTGGAATACTGCAAAAGAGAAATAAAAACAAGATATTTATAACACATTATAAATGGTCAAAACAAGACCAATCAATCAACTGGGCATCGCAATTTCCTACTAAATGCAAACAAGTCGGAGGGCCCAGGTTACGGCATAATCCGCATAACACCATCCTGATTTTCTAGGCCTGCACTCACAACCCTAATTGCACTTTTGAAGTCGTTGGTCCATTAAGTTGGGGATGCACTAAACGCTTGCCATTCTACTCTTAAGGAAATCTCATTTTTTACAACAACCATCGGTACTGTAACAGACATGGCCGGACCACTGTTTCTTCACCTTGCCTCTGCAAGCTTTGACAGTTGCCTACACTATTTCTTACAGGGTTCAGAACGTAAAACCAATTTTAAATGCACCTATGGAGTCTTGAATTCATTCATGTAGTATCATAAGCAGTTTCCACTTACCAGGGTAATGTACATGATTATCAGCCACCTTCGCGATAGTGATGGGTAAGTAGCAGACGAGGAAAGATAGGAAGATGGCTAGCACCATCTTGGTGATCCTCCACTCGTTTCGCCTCGCCTTCGTCTCTCTGTTGTCCTTGATTGTAGACCTCTTGTCTGTGCTGTTGTTGAGAGTACCAGGACTCGTGTGCTGGGCTCGCTGATGCTCACGCATTCGCTGTTCTGAGCTGAAAATAAAATTTTGGTTGTAATAATAATATTCATTAAAAAAATATGTACAATAAAGTACGTCTACATATCGCCAGTCATGAAGTTCCAAGTAACGGAGGGAGAACCTAATGCCATGAAGCGCGAATAGAGACATTTCAAATGGAAAAATCCAATAGTAGTGGGATGTAATTCCAATTTTGTCTAAATTGGCGTTGGTAAAAGGTCAATCCATTGCATCTATCCGGCTCTATCGGTCACGACGTCACGAGTCACGTCACGACCATGGGTCAAGTCCTTGAAAGTGGTTGTAAAATGGTTTATGTTCCTTAAAGAACCCTGTCCTTTTCACGGTAGTTTGGAAGCAACTATCATCAAAATATTTACATCCTTACATTTGCGTGAGCATTTAAATTCAGCATATTATTATTATAGTGAAGTGTCCGAATAAAACTTAATAGCATAGTAATATCTACGGTTATATTATAACAAGGGCAAAATGTTTATAGTTATAATACAGTTTTCGTTCCTCTTTATTAGAATGTATTAGGGTTAGTGCGTTAGACAGTAATGTCATATAATATCATATTCATCCATGAAAGTTATGACACCAAAGTGTAAATGGGATTTGTCGCTTGAGGCTAAGTTATGATGAGCAAAAGTGGCGCCTTATCTTCAAGACGTTTAGTCCATTATTTCTCGGTGCTGCTTGTCTGGCTTAAATAGTTTTCTTGAAACGATTTTCTTGTCTAGTATATCGTTGTTTCTTGAATATGCTCCTTGTAAAGTTTTTTTGCAATAACAGCTCTTAATAGCTTGAGATTTTTTGTTTGTTAAGAGGACCACTACGACGACGTTTAGATGGAGATGTTTATAAGTATCGCTTTAACTTCAAGACCTTGTAGTCCACTATTTCTGAAATTTTCTCTTCAGCTAAATAACTAACTCGCTAATTTAAAGTGTGTTAGTACCTACTAGGCTTCCATAGTTTGTATGGAGCTGTATTTATTTATTATCACACTATGCTGCGGCACGTGGCTTGAAGGCGTTCCGACGTATTTCCTGTTCGTGCCGTTTAATGTTTTGTCCAATCATTAGAAGTGTTCAGTATTGTTTCTCGCATAGACACAGTATAGGTATATATGTGTACTTAGCTACAAACAGACTTAGTTGTATGAATAGATGATTTAGGTGGGTACATATTAGCAAGAACGTGATGATCATCTAATAACGTGTCATCAACAACGTGAGGCCAATACTAATGATCTCAGAGATCAAAATGCACTTTATTATTAGGTACAAAAGTAACTTTCTTCTCCGATAAAAACGAAAAGCTGATAATGCCAGAAAGGAACCCCATGTAGGCGGTAGTAGAACCTTTAATTTACTTCTCCTGTGAGAAATAATTGCCGTTAAAAACAAAATAATGTTTACCTGTGCACTACCCAAAAGATCCTGGCATAGCATATGAAGATGAGTAGAGCTGGTACAATGAAGGCGATGACGAAGAGGGCTGTCTTGGCTGAGCGTCCGTTGTCATCAGGCATAATGGAGCAAGTTCCTAACTCTGGATCGTAGTCGAATTTACCTGCAAGAAAACTTTTAATAAGCTAGCTAATACATTGAGGCGTTGAGTCTCTAACATCAGAAGTTAAGACACTGCGGTGATAATTGTGCTTTATTTTCATTTCGTAAAATGGCAAAGGTTTCATACGATCATTATACTTGAGAAAACGACATTGACAAGTCTTGGGAATCCACTGGATGTATACAATACAGAATAGTTTGTAGTGGCGTTGCTTGGAGGAGGCCTATGTCCAGCTGTGGATGTCTTTCGGCTTTATGATGATGACTAGACAAAAACAAAGTTCCAAGATTCAACTAAAGTGATTCCCTTTCAACATTAGTCCTTCGCGGGGTCTAATAATTTATTTTATTTATTTGTCCAGCGATATTTAATAGCTACGGGTAAAAAAATCGATGAGTGGATTTTGATGACGATGAAGACTTACCCCATACTCCAACAAGTGTGGGTATCTGCATGCCGTACGAGAACATCCACGAGAACACGATCATGATGGCTATGTTGTGTTTGCGATATACGCGCGCATACCAGCTGTGGTGGGCTATCATTATGTACCTGGTGGATGAAAGCAATGATTTATACTTTTATTTTAAACATTTATAGATAATATGTAGGTAGCGTCTTGACAAAACTTGGCCCTTAACGTTCTCACAGACGAGCGTCACGTTGCCAACGGCAGCCGTCGCCGACGCATTCTGGATTTGCAGTTGTCGACACACATATAAGCGGCGTGGCACAACTGCAAGTGTCGCCAGCCGACGACGGTAGTCGTCGACGCTTCGGCTCCTACCGTTGGCAATGTGCCGCTCGTCTGTAAGAACGCTATGTAATAGGTTTGAGAGGTGCCAGTGTCAGGATAAAAATACTCTTCAGATCAGTAGTTCGTTCCTAATTTGGACTTGACTAAAAGAGTTTTCTTGCTGCAAAATTGCATTGGTTCTTTTAAAACAAATATTCACGTTGTCTTCATGCTATTTAATGAGATTAAGTAGGAAATGAACCATTAGATCCAACGACCCATATTATAAGAAAATACGTCTTGGCGCTTGCGTAAGCGCATATATTATACATACCTAAATCGTAATTAACAGTATGGTTACATGCATCATAGGTTTGGCCTGCGTTCATCCGCAGTGACATGAAGTCAAATAAATTAACCAATATGAGGAATTAACATGTGTGCGTTACCGTCAATGGACTTAATCGTATTAAAACACTCACTGTTGGCGGCGACTTCGTTCGCGTCAAAATTTGGATGCGAATGTGTGAGAAATAAATAGCCTATGTGAATTTCAATCAGATCCATTCAGCCCTTTCAGCGTGATTTCGTAATAAACCATCCATCCATCCATCAACACCCCACTACAGAACACCAACTGCTGCGTTCTCAAACAGACTCCACTCTGAAACCTCCATTCGTCTACTACACTGGGGAGTGTAGTAGACGAATGGAGGTTTCAGAGTGGAGTCTGTCTGCCTCCCACGCTCACTTCACTCTCCTCTCCTCTCCTCTACTTCTCCACTCTCTCTGTATCGTCCACGGTGATGCATCTGGTCATACACGCACGCCGGTTGCAAGTACTACGCACCTCATCTTTTTAGAGAACACCATCAGTACCAGGTCAGAATATGGTCTTCTAATCCACTCCAGGTATTTCCACTTACTTGCCTTGTAAAGACGTAATGATGCTCCTTTCATTAATTCTAAAAATATAAATGTCGCTGGACAAGTACGTCACGCTGATGGTCGGTCGCGTCGCGTACTAGTATACATTGTGTTCTAAAGCTCTAATATACAGGGTGTAAACCATCTCATCACATAGCCGTTAACCAAGCATTCTGTACATCAAACTAAGTAGGTAAGTTTACGCAAAAATTATTGCTGGGAAACACCTTTTTTTTTTGAGGTCATAAATTATGTTTTGTGGTATAGCTCAATGTAACGCACTTAAAACATTGTGCTGATGGAAAAGCAGCATCAAAATCTTACAATAAAAAATTGTATTAAAAAAAAAACTTGTGTTTTTGACCCCCCATATCTCTGTAACTGGAAGGTTCCCAGATAAGGTGTCAAATAAAAAAAAATATCGCAATGATGGGGAGAACAAGTGCCTTTCGGCTTCGTGAAGAGGTGTTTTACACCCTTTATAGCACCATATTGCGACGCTAATGTCAGCGGTGACCGACATCCGTATTTTGTTCTCGCTGACGCGGACGTCACGCTTGACCGTACGCGACCTACCGTCAGCGCGACAAGAATTTCGGCCTAACAGTTACTTAAAGCTGCCTTTCCACCACCTGGACATAGGCCTCCCCCAAGTATCGCCAAATTGACCGTTCCCGTGCGATTCACAACAAACGGATTCCCGCAACCTTCACCAGGTCGTCGGTCTACTTTGTGGGAGGTGTTCCAACGCATCGTCTACCGGTTGGCGATCGCCACTCCAGAACTTTTCGGCTCCATCGGCCATCCGTTCTGCGAGCCCTGTGATGTGCCCTGCGCCACTGCCACTTAAGTTTGGCAATTCTTCGGGCTACGTCGATGGTGCGAAACTAGCCAATAATATGGCTTCTTTTCACAGCTTGAGGTGTTCTAGCTATGTGATTGATTAGTTCCATACATCCTCGTGGTGGCAACGCAGCCTTAGCCCCCTATTTACAAACACTATCAGCTATACTATTTATAGTTTTGATTAACGAACATTGTAAAGTAAAAGGCCGGACCACACGCCAAGTAATCGTCGACCTCTATGGTGCAAACAATAGCGTGTCAGAATTTGCATGTCCGGACATAATGTGCAATGTATTTGTGTCTGGCAATTAAAAGCATTCGAGGTCAGACAAGGAAGTTATTGCTGTTGTTCCTCATCTGGA
Source organism: Xestia c-nigrum (assembly GCA_916618015.1). Classification (NCBI taxonomy): domain Eukaryota; kingdom Metazoa; phylum Arthropoda; class Insecta; order Lepidoptera; family Noctuidae; genus Xestia; species Xestia c-nigrum. The sequence continues at coordinate 7,035,987 of OU745264.1, forward strand.
GTCCGAAATATACGCCTAAAGATCTCGAGATCAAGATTTCTTCATCTGTTAGTTTTCTGCTCTATGGCTTGCGTATCTAATTACCTACTGGCTAGAGGATTTGGGAAAAGTATGTAAAAAGGTCTTCAATTAGGAGCTGCGGGACTGTTCGAATGAGATACCACGGCCCTGGAACACAATGAGCCAACAAGGAATGGATGGGTTTTGGTCAGTATAAGCCTGACACCCTTCCGTTACGCCCGGAGCGGGAGGTATCATTTGATGATTTCCTATCGAGAAAAAAAGAAAATAGCTCCCCAATTACTAGGTTACTGTTTCTAAGGTAATTTAAAAGGATAGTTTTATTTTTCTTTGTGTTAAAATGGATCCGGGTATGGTTGTATAGTGAGATAAGTGAAATTTGGTACTGTCAATGTCCCCGTGATACGAGATATCCAAATTAGGTACTGCTTTTATTGTTGGTACTTTAGAACCAAATACCAACTTACTACTTAGGTAGGTACTATGAAAATTAAATTGAACACATCAGTAATCAGTAAACACATACTTTATCTGTATAGGTACCTTAATACCGACAACCTGCAGTGACCAAGATCTGTACCTAATATTATATAACCTATTTCCTTTTCTGCATTCATTCAAGGCATTATTGCCATAACTAATATCAATTCACTAGGCTCACCACCAACTATGGTCGTTAATGCGATTAGTCTATTATGATAATGTACTCACAAGGCCAAACGTGACCAACATTCAGATAAGCTTCATAACAAATGGAAAGATGTCTCCAATTGGTCAATAAGTTTGTCTTTTGATTGATACTACGTGACTGTTTAAAAAGGAAAATGATTTGCTAGCCTTCTTTTCTATAAGCCAAGGTAGGCTGCATAGCTTGCTTAGTTGGATGGGTGACTATCCATTACATATCGAATTTCTTCCATGCCTCGGAATGCATGTTGAGCCGTGGGTCCCGGCTGTTATAAAATACACACATCAAAAGTGTCTAGGGATCAACATATATTTTTGCAAAAACTTTTCTCCTGATTGATATTAATTAAAATTTTCTTTAAGGATTGATCAAATAAAGTGTTTTCGTTTGTCACAGTAACGATAAACCAAGTAACCTTTGCATTAATAAAGAAATTTGCCATTTTCCTAATAAAGGGATTTTTGACATTTGACTACCACAAAAGTTCGAAAAAAAGACTGAAATAACAGTTTTCTTTAAAATGTTATTGGGTAACTTAAACAATTAATAATCCGTGTTTCTACCGCGAACACTAACAACACAAGAACATCGGTTTGGCATACTCAAAATGAGTTCATCCAAATCACGCTGTGGAATGGCCGCCCATGTTCGTTGCAACAACAAAAAAAGGTCTTCTTGCGACTGGATACCCTCCATATTCGGCAGAGCTCTTCTCTGTAGCATATCCCATGCATGCTCAATCGGATTCAAGTCTGGCGACTGAGCAGGCCAGGGCAGGACATTGATGTTAGCTGCGGCGAGAGTCTGTCTTACAACTCTTGCGGTGTGCGGTCGTGCATTATCATGCATTAACTGAAATAAGGGACCGATTTGCACTTGTAGAGGAACGATGACGTCTGATACAATCGTCTCAGCATAAATTTGAGCGTTGAGGTTGCCTCTGATCCAAATCAACTCAGTTCTTCCGCCGATCCAAATACCCGCCCATACCATGATGGTTCCACCACTATAAGGATGGACTTCCTGGCAGGATTTTAATCGCTGTTGGCGTCCAGGGGTTCTCCAGTGTCGTATACGTCTTGTATCCGGTCTCATACCAAAACGAGACTCATCAGAAAAGCACACGAAACGCCATTGTTCTTCTGCCCAATTTCTGTGTTCAAGAGCCCATTGATATCGAATCCTACGATTGTGCATTACTATAGGTGGTACCCGTAGCGGTCTTCGGGAATGAAGGTTCACTTCATGCAAGCGGTTTCTGACTGTTTGGTCGCTAATTAAGTTCCCTGAAGAGTGATGAAGCCTCACGGCTAACATCATGGCGGTTATTGTTGGAGCTCTTCGAGTTAAGATTTGAATGTATCGGTCTTGTCTCCGTGTGGTGCAGCGATACCGTCCTCCATGGCGCTCAGCCACGGTACCAGTGCTTCGGTAACGTGTCCAAAGTCGACTGATAACACTCTGACTTGTATTCAGAGCTAAAGCCACAGTACGTTGCCGGTAACCAGCTTCTATCATTCCCACGGCTCTGAGCATTTCTTCCCTGCTTAAATGACGTCGCCGCTCCATAATAACGTTGGTTTTAATCAGTAGTAGGGAAACAGTAGCACTAATAATGTCTTCAATGCGTTGTATGTTTTTATAGGGAAAATATTGACAGCTGATTTTCATCTTTTACTCGAATTTGATTCACAGTTCCTGATTCAAATTATGAAATGCACCAAAAAGGATCCATATAAATTTATAAAATCATAAATTTATTACAAAGCCACATCTCAATCTCAAGAAATCCGCATAAAAATGCTTGATCCCTAGACACTTTTGATGTGTGTAGTTTTTTGTTATCCAAGAGTGCAAAGTTGTTTCTTAACCACGTGCTCAATTTTGATGACCGAGCAAGCGAAAGATTCTAAAATTGAGTCACGAGCGCAGCAAGTGATTCAAAACTTAGAATCTTGAGCGTTAGCGAGGGAATCAAAAGAGCACGAGGGGAAAAATCTTTGCATTCGAGTGCAACACGTAACTTTTCATCCTACCTCAGCGAGGAAATAAATAAACGCAAAAAAACCGCATTATTAACAAATTCTGTTAATTCTGTTCGCGTCAAATAAACTTCCTCGTCGCTAGATAGGTAATGAGTGGTCATTTTAGGTTTTTCACTAGTTTTCAAGTTTGATTCCTTGTTCCTTGTTCCTTGTCCTAAGGTGTTAACAATATGACGTGAAAAGAAAATGGCGCGCGCGAAAAATATTAAAAAAAGTACACCAAGAAGGTTCCAGTCTGAGTTCTTAACAAATTAAAAAGGAAAGTATGATAAATTCGGCACCATAGAGGTAGAAGTAAATAGGTTTAATGATGTTTTGAATTCACATACTTGTGCACACGATGTTCTAAATTCAAATTTACTTTACCCTCAAAACGGCTTTTGCACTCAGATATGGAAGAGCAAAAATACAGGTAAGGCTATATATAGGCTTTCAAATGGGTTGTGTTTAGGATGAAGTGCACTCAGACTATAAAACTGAACATTCCTCATAAACTCTAGTATAGTGTCCAACCGGACTCTCAGTTCCTGTCACCTATTGATCTTCGATCGGAAATTACCTACACCCTAAAATACATATGAAAGTATAGCTTTGCTTAGTAGCTTACTTGAAAAACATGGAACAAAAAAGACACGCTTCTATTGACTTACTTATGCTAAACAAGACCTTCTAGATTAAAGACCTTAAATCTTTTACAACAAGTAGAATATAAATCTAAAATCGAAGCTCCATTCACAAAGTTTCGCTAACAACAAATTCTTAAGCAAATATTTACGTGTTCAGAATACCCATTCAGTTCGTTTAACACAATACCTCCCAGGAGGCTTACCTGTTCAAGGTTATGAGGGCGATGCTCAGGAGGGAAACCCCGACGTTCCCGTACCTCAGGAACGGGACTAGCTTGCATAGTGCGCCCCCGTGGGACCAGGTTCGCGTCCAGAACCCAGATATGGCGAAAGGGAGCACTATGGCGCAGAACAGGAAGTCGGCTATGCAGAGACTGGAAAGGAATCATAATGAGTTACTCAGAGTTAGTATTATTAGTATAGATTGACATAAGCATTAGGAGGTTCTAGTAATTTAGTTGTTGCATCTCAGTCCAACCGAACAATCAAGGCCAGGGCGTACCGCGGATGGCAGGAAAGGATATTTTATCTTTGCCCAATGTAAATTCATATGTATTTTGCTAGCCGTCACAAGATGCAGATTCTAAAGTTTAAAAATCGACCCTAAATATACACGTAGAACGCTGGCTACCGGCGCCAATAAGCGCCGATCGTCGCCGAGGACGGAACTTGTCGGCGACGTTCGGCACTTATCGGCACCGGTGGCCAGCGTTCTACGTGTATACCAACGCACTATGAGACATCAAAGGGGATTTCCGTTCAAGACATTAAAAAAAAAAATGCTCTGCCCTGCACTCCAGTACGTGTGCTGGCCATAACCGTTTTAAAGAATAAGGCGAGATGATGTCAAACCGGTGCGGACATTATCAGTGTGCTGTGGTGCTATGGATAAGTGACTGTAAAATTATAAAACCCTAGATTGTAATCTAGTTAGATTGTAATCTATCTAGCGAGATTGTAAGCTCCCGCAAGATTGTCAAACGAACATACTTCTTACAATATAACGTATTTATTTCGGTAGATTATAATCTATCGTTAAGTGAATCCGTAATATTGTGAAATGCATCCGTCGGAAGTATCTCTCCCCCCATAACCGGGACTTGGGGCACCCCGACGTTAGGTTAGTTATGTTCCTTTATACAGTTTATACCTACCCTGCACACAGAAATAGGAGCCAACACAGGGCTCCTTCGACTACGCTTTTTAGAGGAATATAAAGTATTTTATATGGTTAGGTTATATTAAACGGATTTTCTTTTCTCAAGAATGGTGCATTGTCTTTTTATGAGAGTGGTATCATGGAGCAAGGGTGAACCACGCTTTTCTCCCCCTCCCTCGACACCGCGCGAGTTGGCTTCCGTCGCATGCATTTAACAATATAACGGTTTTACTTCGACAGATTATAATCTAGCGAAAAATTATATGTCGTATTATGTTGTAAGCATTATGTTCGTTTGACAATTATTCAAGAGTTTACAATATCGCTAGGTATATTACAATCTGACAGTTTTTACAATGTGACGCTGACAGCAGATATTCCATTCAGAACGGAAACAATTGAGCATCGCCTGATATGTCACAGATTAACCCGAGCGTAAACCGTTAACATGGCCTTTCCAGTTTACAAAGCTGTAAACAATATTTCAACAACGCAATAATAATGATGAGCGAGCACCGTACCATTTATTACCAAAATCGAATGGCAAATGTGAAAACTATTGGTGCCGTTAATTTTATAAAGGGTGGCTGGTAATTAGTGTACTATACAAACACACCTGATTGTAGGTACCTAGGTACTCATGATAACAAACAACTTTTACAATGGGACCAAACCTGAAACCCCAAAAAGAAAATTAGCTTAACAGTACATTTATGTTTGCCTAACTGGTCAAAATGTACTAAGCAGCTGATTTAAGGCGCTCAGACGAGCTAAATTAGCAACTCTATTTGTGGTGGTTCAAACTTCGTTTGAAATGCTGTTAGAATAAAGTTCTAATCAGCTTGCACTACAAAGTGGTTGTTACGTCAGCCACTGCGGGCCAAATAGCGCGAAATGAGTGGTTTCGATCGATTTACAAAAAAAAACTATTGATTGGATTAAAAAACTAACACAGTATCATGCTAATATATTGCTTGTAGAATTATTTGCCAAAAAATCACAATGATCGCATGTATATTAGTATGTTTTTTTTTTTGAAAGATATTTTTAGAGATAAGTTCGTGATTTCTTTTTATAGAGCCAAATTAATTGTATTATGTTTTCAAAACAGTATCATGCTAGCATATGTCCTGAAGAATATCATATATTTTTCTGGTCTTGTTTATAGCAGTGAATCATATACTTTTAGTAATTATAAAACTCGCCTTAATTATCGTAAACTAATTGCCAGTCACCCTATATAACGATGATTTCAGGAAATTTTAAATAAATGACATGGTACAGAGCAGATCTAAATCTAGGTACCCATATATATATAGGCCAGTTTTGATTCACGCTGTTAGGATATACAAAGCCATTGTCAATTGGTATTGAGGGCCATGAATTAAGCGGAAACGTTTCTGGGACATGCGAAAATATTGAGTTACCTATTTGGATGTCAAACGGGTTTTGAGAAGGCCATTCATTGCACGGGTTTGTTAAACTGTTCAAACATTTTGTTTAAGTAGCTCAAACTCAAACTCAAATCATTTATTTAAATTAGACCATTACGGCACTTATGAATGTCAAAAATACAAAACTAAATCAAAGCTACAGTCACAGTCACAAGGCATAATAACTTGAGAAAGTACTGTAGTTGCCCATTCCCTAGCGTAGATCTCTATGGAGAAGAACGGGCAAGAAACTCCATGGACACTCTTTTCAATCAAAATATTGTTACAAAATCTTGGTTACATCATTCATGTTGAGATTATACCTACATGTGAGAACGATGTAGAAAGACGTGCACATTAAGAGCGTCCAGAGAAAAGATTAAATCAACTTAAAAAGTAATTAAGTAGTTATTGGTTACAGTGTAATGGTAATAAAATAAGCATCATAGTAACCCCTGACGATCTATCAGTAAAAACGAAGAAGGAACTCAAAAACTTCTGTTAATCCTGTCGGGAACCGTAGAAACGAAACGAAAGGAAACGACCCTTAGAATTTGTAAATTATTACGTAATGTGGTATCTATTCAATTTAAAGTAATTTCTTGAGTTTAAGTATTACTTATGCAAACATTTCTATGCAATATACAAGAACTTACCGAAGTAACAACCGTCAAGAAAAGCAAATCTAAGGACAACAAGAACACACATCTACACATCATCATCTAACATTTATTTTGTTCCATATTCTAACAAAATAAATAAACATTTTTGATTTGATTTTGATTTGACTGAATTCCTTGCCGGGGTTGAGGGACTGTTCGAAAGAGATACCGCGGCCCCGGAACATAAAGGGCGAGGAAGGAACATGGATGTGTTTTAGAAAAAAAGGACTGAATTCCTGCTATTGTGATGTCGGTCGCGTACGTCGCCGCGTCGGTCGCGTGTACGAGTATTATAAGTATACATTGTGTTCTTTATAGCACCACACAATTACCGTATGCAAAATACGCGCTTTGACGTGGAGTTGGGGACACCAGCCCGTTATGCAATACAATAGCACCATAATGCGACGCTGGGTTACGTCGACCGACAGACTTATTCCGTTCTCGCTGACGTCGTACGCGACCAACATCAGCGTAACAGGAATTCCGGCCTCATAATTCTAACTTTTGACAGTTCTTATTCCAAACAATAAAAATCGTCTCTAAAATAATTTTAGTTTGACTAAATTAATCACTTTGACTTGTTTATATATTGAATTTGTAAATTATGAATACTTAATGGTAGCAGTTACGAGTATCATGACAGATTGGACTACTACATACCAGACAAAGCAATGGTCCGAAGGACGTAACTATAAGTCTGATGCTGATCCTGATAAGGCTTACGATGTTGATAGATGAGCTCCTAAAAGGTTATACCTATTCTATATCGGTAACCTTACGGGTGAAACATCGATCAAGATAGGGCAACCAATTGAAGGGTTTTTGTAAAAGCGGCCTTTTGGGGATCATAGGGTAAATGATTACCCATTTTGAGGAATAAATGGTTATCTCAATGTATCGATTGTTGGTTTTATAGCCCTCCGATTACATTGTATAGAGCTTGCTCATATCTGTAAAATGTATATTGGTTCTTTGTTTGTTTAATATGAGAAAAAAACATATTGGTTTGGAATTTAAGCAAAAAGAAAATATATTGTGTAACTATTGGCATTGCATCATGTATTACGTTATTATGTTGTTCATCTGATTGTTAATTATTACGTTTTGTTTATTAATCAAACCATCGTATTATTGAATTTACTTTGTAGCTTTAGTTTTTGTATTTACTTATCATAACATCAAGTGCGTAATTCCCGAATAGTTGGGCAGCGGAAAAACGCGGCGTTGGAAGACCTCCCACTAGGTGGACCGATGACCTGGTGAAGGTTGCAGGAATCCGGTGGATGCGAATCTCAAGGGACCGGTCAATGTGGCGACACTTGGGGGAGGCCTATGTCCAGCAGTGGACGTGTTTCGACTGAGATGATGATGATGATGGGCAGCGGTTTGACTAATACTTATAATACCCACATTTCGCCATGTTTCGTTGAAGTCTATTGACATACGATTCTGCGTCTGACAAAGTTCTACTTTTGTAGTTGGTAGACTTAGGGCGATGAACTTAAAGCAAGGTTCTTTTATGTAACGATCTCAAGAAAATTACAAAAAGAATTCAAAAGATAAAGTTCAACAGAACAGGCACTGAACAAAAATATTGAAGAATGAAGAACAAGAACTGGGGTGAAACTCCGTGAAAGATGTTTTTACGGTAGCTAAACAATCATAAAGTTTCCCGTGTTAGTAAAAGTTATAGATAAAATTAGTTTCCAACTTTCCCACCTCACGAATTGGTGGATTAAAGCGATTTTCTAAGGAACAACAGTTAAACATTTTGTGGTTCTACGTTCAGAAAGTTATTGCTGGAAAACTATTATAAACTGTTATTGGAAAACTTTGATTGGCGGCGATTAAAGTACGTTTTAATGTTTGTTTTAGGAGCTTTAATTGTGTTTATTTCTAGCGTTTAGGTTCCAACTGAATAATTTTACTTCGAGTAGCACTTAGGTAACTTTAAGAACATTTCCGGCGTAGACTAAAACTGCTAAGTAGTTTGAAAGTTTGATATTCTTGGTTACCCGTTAACTGTCCCTTTAAAACTCATCAATTAATTAATAAATATAATTTATCTTCTCAGACATAATACCTACTCCGTATGTTTTAAGTTTTTTTTGAAAAAAAAAAACACAAAAACTTACCTAATAATAAAAGCAGCGGCAACATTCCTCACTTTAGGGCACTTCAGCAACGCGACAACCGTGAGAAGGTTGCCGAACAACCCAACAACCATAATAGTCCCGGTAACGATCGCAGCAAACGTCAGCAACCCCGGCGAAAACCTGGAAACAAACCAAATTATTTCATGTAACCAAACGTAAGGCGGGTCAGACATTATGGTAGGCCTATTGAACTCTGAATGGACAGGACGTTTGGGCTTACACTAATCTCTTTTCAACAATGATGGATATTATCGATGTTGATAAGGGACCGAATAACAGATAAACGGTCTCATCAAAAACTTGGAAATACCATACCTAAGTTTTAGAAATAAGGTGCAGTTTTAACACAGGTGTCTCTTGTGAGGTCATGACATGATTTTGTGAGAGAATTGATTTGTTTCAGTATTTTTTTTCTGTAAGCATTGAAAGCAGCTGTTGCATATGATTATTACTGCTATCTGTCATTTGTAGATTTTTGATAGCCAAAGGAAGTCAATGGCCTGACATTATGGCAACTAGTACACAGGGTGTCGTATGCCCCAGTACTAACTGGGTTGTGGAAGTCAGATAGGCAGTCACTCCATGTAAAATACTGGTATTCAGCTGCAACCGGTTAGACTGGAAGCTAACCCCAACAGTAGGGAAAAGGCTAGGCAGATGATGATGATGAATGTGGTTGCTAGCTATGGAATAAAAACATCTAGCAAGGTAATTTCAATTTCAAGCAGTATACTCTTCATGATCGATAAGAATCGGATTGTAATATTTTGTCCTTATTGCCTACAGTTTATATTAGGCGAGTCCTCATCTGCTTAGCCTTGTCCCGACTATGGTGGGGTCAGCTTCCAGTCTAACCGGATGCAGCTGAATACCAGTATTTTACAAGGAGTGACCGACTACCTATCTGCCTTCCACAACCCAGTCTGGGTAATACGATACTCCTTGGTAAGACTGATTGTCAAATTTTTTGAGCCACTGACTATCTATAACGACTGTCAAAGATCTACAAATTACAGCCGGGACCAACGGCTTAACGTGCTTTTCGAGGTTTCGAGCAGTGCTTGATGGTCTAGTGATTGCTGGCGCCACTGCTAAGGTGGGTTCGATGCTCAGGTCAGGTAATAAAGAGTTAATACGTTTTTCCATCAGTAATTTCTCAGGGTCAGCCACGGAGTCTGCTTTTGTGTTATTGGCTTTTACCTGGACCTTAGAAACATAAATGACGAAAAGTCCTGTTAGGTACACCTCTGCTTGATTCTTTGGGGATTACCAGCGTGATGTTATGTTATGGACGATATCCTGCTCAGTTATAATAATGGGAGTATCACACAGGATGTTTCATGCGGTGCTTTGACAGAGTGGTTTGACGAATTGACTTGCCGCGTGGATTGAGGAAGGGGTTCATAATACATGGTGTAAAGGACATTGTGATACTAACACCATTTATTCAGTCCTATTGGACTATGAGGTTAAGAAAACTGACTGTAACATATATTATGTAATATCACCGTCGTTGATGACTAGTCCCCGCTGAGATTGGCTGCTATGGCTGAAACCAGCTAGTTGGACAGACATTGGCCACAACAAAATGGAAAATTTTCGTTGGTTTCAAAAATTTACTCTTCTATAAAAATTGCAATATCTGTACGGTCAACAAACTTGAGTCAGGATGTCTCTTATTCTTTGTTTTTATTGGCGAAACACGTGATACTGTGTGTAGAGATATGGATCTCAACATGATAGACGCGAATTTTAGCCAAACCTGCTTCCTGACTTGGAGCATTCGCCTGTAAAATGTTGTGTGTTATAGAGTCAAACATTACAGCAGTGAGGGAAGAGAACCGAGCATAACAGTGCGCACCTTGATATTTAATGTGTAAAATTAATATTGCTGCGCTCAGCACAAAGACCGCTTCGTCTGGAATTGTGGAATCAACTAAATGCTCGAAATCGAATCTGAAATGTTACATTACAGATGACTGCTTGTCAATTCAGGGAGGTAGTACTGTTATGTTATGCTCAAAATCGAATCTGAAATGTTACATAACAGGCGAACGCTCCAGGTGAGGGAGCACCAATAATCCAACATAGGTACAGGTACACCGTGTAGGAGTAGGTGCTTCAGTAGTTAATAATGGTATCAAAATTATAGGGCTTCAGTAATCTTTATTAGACTAAAGTTTGTCGCCTTATCGAGGCAGGTTTATGACAAAAATTAACCAAAAAAAGTTTTTTCTTTACGTGTGGCAGTAGGAGAGAGGTATAGCCGTGATCCTAATGACTCACAAGATTAGATAAAATCCGAAATATTTTTGAAGTTTTTCTCACGAAATCCTAAGCTAAGAGGTGTTGGATAAGTTTGCAAGTTCAGCGGTCTTCATCTACTGTCTAGTCTTTGAACAACTTGGGGGTTTTGTAAAAGGTAACATCTAACATTTTCGTTGCGGTGAAAAGTTACGCTTTCAAAGTATTTTGAAGTTAGGAGTTGGAGAAAGATAAATTTCTTAGAAGACAAGTTAAAAGAGAGACAGAATGTGTAACAAAAATCTTGTGTCATATTGTTGATTTTCAGACAATCTTTTTGAAAAAGTGGTGAAAATTTTACTTTCTTTCAACTTTTTATTGGACTGTTCAAACAGATTTTAGCCTTTTTTTCTATTAAATAAAGTTATGAGTAATTGTTCTGCACCTTAGGCAAAATTGGCAAAGAAAACTTGAAAAAAATGAACTAAAATTTTCAGCAATAAAAAATAAATTAGTTTTTGAAAAAGTAGTCATATGAGCTGAAAATGTGCACATGCTAATTAGTTTACTAACTAGTATCAAAGGTTGTCTTGTAATTAGTTTTGTCATTGTTTTGTTTCGCTTTCCAGCACAGAAACTTTCCGAGAACTTATTATTTTGCACAAATTGAAGGAGTTCCAATGGGCTCAATATAATGGAATGTGTTTTGAAATTGTGGCTACATCATTCTCAAATCTATTGAACATTTTGGTAGACAGCCTTCTCTTTCCAGCTGCTAAAATTATCAAAAAGCAATCAAAAATTCGTTTCCCAAGTATATACCTAAACAACTAAACATATCTCCCAAATTCCCATATTTCAATAAGATTAGAAATAGGTTTTAAAATGATATGAATATTCCAGACGTAAATTAAACGCCATTTTCTATAAAACTCTTCATCTGCCGTATCATATTTCCTTTATTCGCAAAGTTTATAGTTAGGGAGCTCAGTCCCGGACATCTTTTATACCTCAGCCTTCACCATATCCCGTCTATTGAGAAAATAATCAAAGAGTCGCCTTTGGCATCCGTTTTATTAAAAAAATATTATAACCCTGCTGTATGCAGTTAGCTTTTAAAGCTCCGAAATTATGGTTACAAAAATAATCTTGATTAATTCGCCGGTTGTCGAATACCTACGCCATAATTAAAACTAATATTCATTAGCTGTGGCCATCGTCATTAAACATGAAGCTGAAAAGCCGTTGGCCGTGCTGGTTGAACAAACATGACATTGGAAAGAAATTAAGGACAGATAGAATAGGACTAACTATCCGTGCGTTCCGACACTGAAAAAAAAAAGTAGTTGCCACAATCAAGATTTGGTTTAGATTGACTAAGTAACTTGTTTGGATCTGAGCCTATCAAGCACAATGATCACAGCAACTACTTTTATTTGATTGAGATATCTTGGTTAGAGTCATCACAAAACCTATTTGCAGCAATCAAGTCAAAACATAGTTCCTCCAACCAAGTTTATTCAGTGTACCATATACACGCACACATACACAATAAGTTGATTGCCTGAAACAAGTAGCTTGTTCACCCTAATAAAATAACTTGTTTATACTAACCAAGTAGCTTGTTCATCCTAATAAAGTGGCTTGTTTATACCAACCAAGTAGTTTGTTCACCCTAATAAAGTGGCTTGTCCATATACACGCACACATACACAATAAGTTGATTGCCTTAAACAAGTAGCTTGTTCACCCTAATAAAGTAACTTGTTTATACTAACCAAGTAGCTTGTTCACCCTAATAAAGTGGCTTGTTTAAACTAACCAAGTTGTTTGTTCACCCTAATAAAGCAGCTTGTTTATACTAACCAAGTTGCTGGTTCACCCTAATAAAGTGGCTTGTTTATACTTACCAAGTAGCTTGTTCATCCTAATAAAGTAGCTTGTTCACCCTAATCAAGTGGCTTGTTTAATAGTAACCAAGTAGCTTGTTCACCCTAATAAAGTGGCTTGTTTATACTTACCAAGTAGCTTGTTTGCCCTAAACAAGACTCTTGATACATTTAATCATGTTTCTTGTTCGGGGTTATAAAGATAATCTTGGCTGCTCCAAACAAATTAGATTAATGTACCAATCAAGTGGAACTTGATTTATAATGTCACATAATGCTAGCTCAGCATTCGGTATTATTATTTTGTAATACCGAATGTTGATTTAGTATTGTGTGACAATAAAAATCAAGTTTCACGTAATTGGTACATTAATCTAACTTGTTCGGAGCACACAAGATTATCTATAAAAACCCAAAGAAGAATATATGTTAAAAATTGTTAGGTAACCTACCTATCTCCTAAAAAAGTTTGTTACACTACAGTAGGGAAAATTAAATTAAACGATATAATTATTATAAAATCATAATATATTGTTAGGTTACAGACAGGTTGGTTTGGTGCATCGTTCCTCCACTTTCGTTGGCTTCCAAGCTTTATTTGTAGAAAAACTCACAGATGAGCGAAGAAGGAGCGGTATGGCCATAAATGCCACTAAATTTGTTACTTCTTCATCGGGATCTAAAATAGAGAAAACAAATTGTCATATCTGTCACTACGAAGAACCGTGAGAAACTCTTCCTTTTTGTAATTAAAAAAAATACACTTACGATCGGCAAGCTCAGCAATTTCCGTATAAAAAATATCTTTGGTTTTTCTCTGGTTTAGCAATCTGATGATGTTTGTCTTCAACAATGGGAAATTTAATAGCAAATTTTTGGTGTGGTTTGGATGAGCACCTTCAAAATCATGCTCCAACTAGAAATAAAAAAACACATCAATATTGGTGGACATTAAGGCACAATGGTCCGCTTTAAGGACTAAGTGCGGAAACCTAAACCCCATAACTAGAAGTGTCCGAAAAATCGTAAGACAAACCATTGAAAATAAATATTTAAAAATCTGTGAAAATTTCAACCGTCTGCCTGGCGACAGACGGACTTACAGACAGCGGAGTCTTAGTAATAGGGTCCCGTTTTACCCTTCTTTGGGTCAGAACCCTAAAAAGACTTGAAAAAGTTTTTGATATAACACACATTTCATCCAAAATAACAGGCAAGTTATGTGAGTAAATAATTATAAACACTTACCAAACAATAACCTAATGGCGTTTTCAGTGCTGGAAAATCATCAACATATTTCTCGATGGTCGGCCCTGTTTCACCAGCATGTAAATTTCGGATTCTGTTCACAAGTTCGTTTCTACCTAAAAACGTGCCTGCAAGCTCAGAGACCACAAGCGTGCACGCAAGATAAAATAATTTTAGTTAGGATGCATCACAAACACAGCAAATTGTTAATGAAATTTAAAGACAAAGACTTACCAGTTAGCAGGTATCCCACAAATGAAATATAAAAAGTGTTGTGTCTAGATTAATTCTTGTTTTTCACAGAAAATGAACTCACTCATTAAATGATTAGTCTAGATTAGATTAATTGATGTTTTTCACAGAAAATGTAATGAACAAAAAAAACGGCTGCGGCTGGCGGCTGAGTGACGGCCACAGAACATATGTTATTGGTGACGGCGCGCCGTCCGCGCCGCGCGCCGTACGAGTCGAGAAAGAACTTGCTTGAGAGTAGAAAGTCAGAGATGGCGTGTGCGGCGTGGCGGCTGGCCGCTGGGCTGAAGGCCAGGGTTACCAACTCCTAAAAATATTTACCCCTAAATATTATAGAAAAATACGATATTTTTATCCCTGATTCAACTGCCGCGCTTTTTTTTTATAAACTGTGACTGGAAGTCTGGCTGGAAATTACACGTGCAGCGCTGCACGGAGAATTTTAGAACGAAACGCATTTGCGGTAACAAAACGTCAACTGTCAAACTGTCAATAATTATTTTAATTGTTTAACTTCTGCTGGTAAAATAAAAAAAAAAACATGGAACGTGATGATGGTTTTTACACGCCACCCAAGTAAAAGCAAAAAAAAGATAAAAAGCTTCAAAAATAAATAAGAGTGCATGGGAGTTCGACTACCAATTGTGCAAAGATGTTATTGACAAATATGGAGCAAAGTGTTACAGTACACTTACCTAAGCGGGATTTCATTTTCGATTGCGTGATGTTTAAAAATAAATGTAACTTTTTTTTCTGAATTTATATTTACTATATTTTTGCAGCTTTTTTGGGAAAAATACTAGGTATATTTGTCCAAAATAAAGGTAGCAACCCTAGTGGAAACCCGCAGCGACTTGGTTAAGACAAACAAGCTTCTTGTTTAGGGCAAACACGCAACTTTATTATGGTAAAAACCTTACTTGATAGCTGCAATCAAGTTGTGTTGGAGTATTTTTAATGATTTATTTGATAGATACAACAAAGAAGGTTGATTGGGGCAAACAAGCTTCTTGTTCAGAGCAAACACGCACCTTTATTAGGGTAAACACCTTACTTGTTAGCTGCAATCAAGTTGTATTTGATAGATACAACCAAGAAGGTTGATGGGAGCAAACAAGCTTCTTGTTCAGGGCAAACACGCACCTTTATTAAGGTGAACTATCAAGTCGGATAGAATTTATCATTTAAACTTGATTAGGGCAAACAAGCCACTTGTTTTGATCAAACATTCTACTTTTTAAGGGTGAACATCCTACTTGATAGCCGCAATCAAGTGGTGTTGGAGTATTTTGACCGATGTTTTTGATAGATACAACTATCAGACTTGACTAGGGCAATCAAGCGACTTGTTCAGGGCAAACACGAACCTTTATTAAGGCAAACACCGTACGTGATAGTTGCAATCATGTTGTAATGTAGTTTGTTTGTATGATGTATTTGATAAACACAACCAAGCAACTTATTTAGCGCAAACATTTAGCGCAAAATTAGATCAAGTTGTATGATTAATACAATTAAATGCAATGATAGATGCTATCAAGTCAAACCAACTTAATAAAGTTTCAATAAACTTTATTGAAGTAATCAAAATGCTTGATTGACACTGCTAACTTACTTTGTTACAGTTAACATTTTTTGAACTTGTCTCTTTTTTAACTCTTCTACTATGATGTCTTGTTAAGGGTAATCGAGAATCTTGTTTGAGCGTTCAATCAAGTGAACTAGTATTGCTGCAATCATGTCGTGATGATCAACTTAACTAAGATTTTGATTGGTCTAAACAAGATATCGTCAATCAAGCTAAAAAGTCACTTGATTGAATCGCATTTTTTTCAGTGGAGATACGATATAACCACTCACAGCGCTCACAGCAATATTTTGCGTATTGTTTTAGTTTTCACGATTATGACAGCTAAGATCTGTCATTAGGTCATTTGACAGCGCTCACGGTGATATTTCTTCGGGGCATGGTTGGTGTAATCGCAAGATGGCGCGTGTCATGACGTCATCTATGACGACTCAAGGAACATCGATATGGCGCTTATGATCGCGCTCACGGTATACGGTTACGGATTTTTTATTTATTTATGTGTTGTCCTGTCGTGCTAATAAATGCTTTTTCTTTTCTTTCTTTCTCGGAACGAGCTGATGGACGCTCATAGTCTCGGAACGCACTGTATGTATTTAGTAAAAAATAGTGTGACAAGTAATGGACAGCTAAATTGCAGCAACTTCCTACTGTTTACGTAGGTACACTAGTGCGAATAGGTAGAAAATATCAACAATCCGATGTGACAATGAGTTTGTCACGTCTACGCTATCGAAGGACTGACAACAATAGATCGTGAGTTAAACAAACGACAGTCACGTATATTTGTAGTCTGATTAATGAATTTTTTTTTTGAGCTGAATAGTAGGAGATGGTTTTATTCTTGTTTTCAACCACTGCCGGCCATCTGCAAAGCCGCCAAGGCCGCCCTGGTAGTTCCTGAGATTAGCGCGTTCAACCAAACCATAGAAGTATAGATAATATTGAACAATGGACTAACTTTGACAATTCGCTGGGCTCCATCGTCGCGCTGCCTTCGTCTGTGTAGTTCATGATATCGTCTGCCATTTTGTATCTGAAACAATAAACAATAATGTCGTTAGTTAAGTAATTTCTCAATTGTCTGTAAAAAAAGTGTAATAAACAAAACATGTATAGGTATAGAATCGAAGAAAATGATGTCAGGCGTGAATCAAATAAAATTCCTAATAATTTAGTCAAAAACTAAAATTGGGAGTAGAAAAAGCTGGACTGGAAAGACAACCGACTAGGCGGGTCAGACGATCTCATTAAAGTGGCCGGAAGAAACTATTCAGTTTTTTCCGGCCATGTCATGCCGGTTTTCTCATGACACAAAACCGCCAAAAATAGAGATTTGGAAGAGACCTACAATCAGCATTGGGTGGCCAAGGGTTGAAGAAGAAGAAGCTGAAACTAGCACCTGACCCCGTATTCACAAACGTTCGACTCGTTTCCGATTCGACTACTCGTATATCTGTCTTCTTCTGGCATTACGAAAACGACCGAGATAGACATACAACTTTCCGAATCGGAAGCGAGTCCAATGGTTGTGAATAAGGGGCCTGGTTGGTTGAACCTCAAATTAGCTCCCAAAAAGCCGACCCTAAAGTGCTTTCTATAGTGTGTTGTGTTGTCTTCATTAAGATTCATTTCATTCGTCAGTTATCTATTTCTATTACTCGTTGCATCTAGCTGTGGGGTTACCGAAACAATGCGCCATGACCCTCACAATTAAGACCAACTCAATGAATAGTCTTGTGACGCATGACTCATGCGTTTAGCTGACAAACAGCGGATTCGGAGTAGTGGCGGTAATGCACCGTGATTCCGGATTGTTTTGGCCAAGTGTTTCAACTGAACTTGATGACTTGGAATGTTTGAGGTTATACGACTAGATTTTTCTTGTAAATGACGTAGATATTGCATCACGACTCCTCAAAGCGCTAGCATGAGTTTCACGCTAACTTCTATATAAGTTTTGTACTGATTGAGGGTCTAACATTCGAGCTGTCAAAATTAGTTCCTCGTACGTACGATAGAGGTGTTTTTGAATTCCAAGGGAAACAAAACTTAAGCCGAAGTCAGCTTTTACTATACGATATGCACTTACGATGCAATACAGTATTTGTGCAAGTGGCTCTCTGGTATATATGCTATAGCAGGTACTGCATAGTAGGTACTTATGGTGTGTGATTATAGTCGGAAGTCGGAACTAATACCGCGCCGCCATCTTACTACTAAATCGTCGTTTCAGTTCTAAAACACCATGTAAATAATTTTATGGCGGTTTTGATATGTTTTGCCGTTTATGCCGTGACAATCGGATGTCACGTTGTTTAAGCCAATCAGAAACAAGCAAAGTTTCGTTCCAACTCCAAAACCATGCTGACTAAAACTAGGTATTAGCACCTCGACCTTTAAACACACAGCTAACGATCAAGCAAAACCAACATAATATATTATATCTCTCACGCAAATCATATGAAATATAGTCTCATATATCGTGTTGGACGGCACTCCTAACGTCATGAGGTCATGCCGAGCCCAGAGAACCATCAAGCGTGCACTGACATTGTCACATCCGAATGGGCAGGAATACGTGGAGGACAGAGTACAAAACACCGTAAACTTTACGCTGAAGATAAATTGATATATCCGCTATGATTGTATGAGTCAGCTTAATTAATCAGTACAGCACAAAAAGGTGGGGACGAGGATGCGTTCATTTTGATTTGGCTCTGACTGGAGGTCAGACTGACAAGCTTGGTAGGTCAAGTTTGAATGTCAATTGTCAATGTGCACTCGGGACGGAAAGGACCAGTAATGTCATCCATAAAATGAAAATCATTTAACATGAAAACGCGTTACTAAATAAATGTTTTTTATTTGTCTGATCTTTCTTGTGTAGTCATTATTAGTAATATTGGTTATAACATTAATCAGAAGTATATAATGCCACCTAACGGGGAATCGATTGGCATCATAGCTATACATGTATATGTTACCGTAAAATTATCAAACACGTTATGTTACAATCTAACGTGTTTTTTCTCGCGATATTGTAATGTCTCGAATTATTGTCAACTGAACATACGGAAGTATCTCTGCCCCCATAATCGGGACTTGGGGCACCCCCCGTTAGGTAAGTTAGGTTCCTTTAAACCCTGCTCTCGGAAATAGGGGCCCCGCGAAGCGGGGCTCCGTCGACTACGCTTTTTAGGGGGAATATAAAGTGTTTTAAGGTTATGTTATATTAATCGGTATTTCTCAGGAATGGTGCATTATCTTTTTATGAGAGTTGTGCCACTGGGCAAGGGGGACCCCTCCTTCCCTCCACACCGCGTAAGTTGACTACCATCGCATGCATTTCACGAAAAATAATGCGTTTTGTTGTAAGCAGTATGTTCATTTGACAATAATTCGAGACTTTACAATATCGCTAGAGATATTACAATATAACGTATTTGACAATTTTACGGTGACATATACATATACCTACTTACTCGTAGTTGTCATGGTATGGGCATGTGATGCGAAGGAGTGAGGAATCATACCTACGTGAGAAGAAAATGAGTAATATAGATATGCTGCTTTGTTTGTGAGCAGGGTAACATTAAAGAACTGATAAATAGACTTCTCCTTCTTTCGTGTCGATGGTAAGATTAGGTATATTTCTTGGGTCTAGTATGTGGCCACGTTAATCGCGGGGCCTGAAAAATAAACTGAATGTTATTAATGATTTTGAAATCAATAGAATTTTATAGTATGGAAGAAAAAAATCTCCTACACCTGGGGTCGGCTTCCATTCTAAACGGATGCAGTTGACTACCAGTATTTTACATGGAGCGACTGCCTATCTGACCTCCACAACCCAGTTAGTACTGGATCCTACACTGACCTCAAGTCAAGTGGGCGAGGGTGCATTGATACCTAATAGATATTTCTTGATAATATTTTTTTTAATTTGTCACAGTTTTTTTACTTTGTGTACAGCTTTTCTGCCTACACAGAATGTGTTTCATGGTGCTTCATCACTTCATTATATTTACAAACCATGATTATGCATAGATCATCAGTACAATGTCTGTGGGCTGTGAATATTTATACACACAACTTTTTTTTTTTTTTTTTTTTTTTTGGTTAGTTTTCTACCGCAGACGTGGGAGTCCGCGCTCTTATTTACATTTTATTTATTGTTTAATTGATTTAGAAATAATTAAAATTACGATCGTGCTCCATCATTGGACACGTTACATTAAACTAAGCTTAATATTAGTAACTTAAGATCTACGTGAGTCCATCAAATATATATATATATTTTTATTTATTTTTTTAATTACTAATTAAAATTAACAAAAATCTACACCAAGCTGTTTCATAACTGCATGGCAATGTGAGTCGACCGGCAGCAACCGTCGGCACCCGTTCACGGACATGACCTGCACATCCGCGCCGCTTAGCTCAACCATTTTGTAGGGAACTTAGCGACCGGATGTGCAGCGCCACCATCGGCACTGTTTTTACGTGAGTATGACCGACTCACCTTGCCATGCAGTTTTACATTCTCTTTTTGGTAACAGAGTTGTTTGGGAGTGGGATGTATTAGCTTTGGGTTTTGGGGTTAGGATGGGGGTTTTTTTGTTAATTACGTCGTGATCAGGGACTTCGCTAGCCTGAGCAAAGCTTCCACAACGACTGTATCTCGATGCTGCATGGCCGTACACACAACTTTTATTATACTTAGGTATTTTGTCAACCTAGGGAGCTCTTCTCGGGTAACTAGTACAAGTCTATATTGACCACGGCCACTTGGAGAAGTTATGACAGTGTGAAAATTATGAAAATAATTTTTGAAAACAGACCGGAACAAATGGACAACATCAATCAAAGGATGCTAACAGAATCGAGGAGTCCTTATTTTCCTTAGTACCTATTAACAAGGTTTGTTTTCCACTACAATACCACGATGGCATTTACTCATATTGTTGTTTCTTACGAAGGCCGTAGGCGTAGGTATGTTACAATCGTAATAAAGGAAACATGCACTACGTATGTAAGTTACGTATTATAATGCATATTATGTCATTACCTAGTCATTGTGAAGGTAAGCTGGGCATACAATGTTGTGGAGGTCTGTTCTGTGTCCAGTGACCTTTCTTTGTCTCTTTGTGTCATTTCATCGCGCAATTACATTTTAGTTCTAAATTAGTGAAACTAAAACTGTTAACTGGCGACTGTGCGAGTTTCACAGTCGCCAGATGACGAATAAACATTCATCAACTGGCGACTGTAAAACACGCGAGTACTCGCGGGTTGGCATCTTCCGCCTTCAATTTGTATTTATGTCGTCAACTCGCGCGACCGTGTTAATCTGACGTAAAATTCGTCAGATGTACAGTCAGCTACGTAAACTTCTTATAAAATGTATAATCTAATAATATCTTTAAACGAGAAGCCCCGGGCAACAGTTAGTTATTTAAAGATATTGGTTTCAATCCGTTTTCATTTAACTGTACTTTATAACGAGTTGACGACAAAAAAAAAAATCGTACGGTGCCAACTCGCGAGTGATCGCGAGATTCACAGTCGCACAGTCGCCAGTTGACGAATAAGCCTGTTAACTCCAAAAGTCTTGAATTGTAGGCTCCATGGATTAATCTAAAAGTCAATCCAATCTATAGGTAGACTCGTTTCAATGTTCTTCAATGGCATGTCAATAGCAATCTAAATTTTGTCGGTCCAAAACTAAGGCAACTAGTTTGGCGCTTTCGGCACTTTCAATAATTAAAGTGCTTTCATTTCATTATTCTAGGCTAAATTAAATACTCCAGGTACTAAAGGCTGAAGCATAAAGTAATTAAATAATTGTTAGCACCTAGCATTCGAGCACCTTTTCATCGCAAACTTATAGAGAATTGTCGAAGAATCTATTCGGGACTGTACCGTTAGCTTTTAAAGTGCTTAAGTAGTAAGTATAACTTAAATGTGACTTTTGTGAGATAATGAGACAGAGCTATAAAGAACGTCTGGCTAGCTCCATCCCTTTTTCACAGTAAAGTCAGATTCAAAACAGTACAGCTTTACGTTGCCATGGTAAACCACCAGACAGTCTAGTTGCAGTAATCATGAGTCTCATCATCAGCCTAGCCATTTCCCAACTATGTTGGCGTCGGCTTCCAGTCTAACCGAATGCAGCTGAATACCAGTATTTTAGATGGAGCGACTGCCTATCTGACCTCCACAACCCAGTTAGTATTGGGTTATACGATATACCTTGGTAAGACTGTCAAAGATCTACAAACGACGTGCTTTCCGAGGTACGGAGGTACGAGGTACGGTACCTAATGGGTGGTCACCTACCCACGCACCTAACCTGCTTGATCGACCCGAGCGGTTGTTACTGTTAGCCATGAGCTCCTCATTAGTCAGTATAACTGTAAACCAGAAAGAAAGACCAAAATCACAACTTGCTAAATACTACTTCCGTATCAGCCCATTTCTTCGCTAACACAAGTGTTAATTCAAATACACTGCAACAGATATTCCACGCCCAACGAAACAGAAACAAAATGGCGCCTAATTAACGCCAGCTTAACGTCGCCGACGCATACGCTACAATTGCTTGAATTGCCCCACAGCGCCAATTTGGACCACTTAACAAGCTCTGAAGATAATGCTCTCATTAAAACTTTGGGAAGAATCGTATTAAATATTCTGTGTTTTTTTATATGCTGTGGTGTTTTGACAGTCGTTACGTGTAGGCAAAAGCCTGAAAGTCTGACAACCAGTCTTATAAAGAAGTGTTACCCAGGTATTGGGATTAAAAAAAAAAAAAGGTTTGGGAAGATTCGATAGGCAATCGCCCCATGTAATATAACATAACACTTGTAATTACAGAAGGGCTAGACAGATTGCACGTTATTTTACATCCACATTTCGCCAGTTGTTTAAGGCGACTAGATGAGCTAAATTAGCAACTCAATTTGTGGTGGTTCAAAATTCCTTTGAAATGCTGTTAGAATAAAGTTATAATCAGCTTGCACTACAAAGTGGTTGTTACGTCACGTCAGTGACTGCGGGCCAAATAGTGCGCAATGAGTGGTTTCGATCGATTTACAAAAAATCAATTGTTTGGGGACTAAAAAAAACTTTTTTTAAAATAACTTTAGCTTCTGAAGTCGGTGACCTTTGTTTGATTGCTTTAGTTATTTTGTCACCGACTTCAGAAGCTAAAGTTATTTTTCACTTTTTTGTTTTTTTTGAAGTCGGTTTTATTTTTTGCAAAAAAGTTTTTATTTTTCACTTTTTAGTGGTTCACAGGTGCTTGATACATGGAAAGTGCATACCGTTACAATTACAACAAGCCCAAACACGACTATGGTACATTGTCTCATTATGGAGTTCCGTGACTCTTGGCTTCATCATCAGATCTGATGGTAGAATGGTTCTTATCAAACGCAAATGCTTCACTTGTTGTAGAAAATATCAAAATCGCAACACGTTTTCAGATAAAATTTGAAGAGTTCCCTCGATTTCGCCAAGATTCCATCATCAGATCCCAATTTGGTGGCTATGGGACCAACTTGGAAGTATACCCTTTCAAACAAAAAAAGAATTTTTCAAATCGGTTCAGGCGTCTTAGAGTAATCGGTGAACATACATAAAAAAAAAAAAATACATACAGTCGAATAGAGAACCTCCTCCTTTTTGGAAGTCGGTTAAAAACTAAAACACTATAATGCTAGTATATTGCTTGTAGAATTATTTGCTAAAAGTCAGAATAATCGCATGTATATTAGTACCTATGTTTGTTTTTGGTTGAAAGAAAGTTTTAGAGATAAGTTTTGATTTTTTTATCGAGTCAAATTAATTGTATTATGTTTTCAAAACACTATCATACTAGTATACAGGATGTAAACCACCTCATCACAAAGCCGTTAACCAAGCATTCTGTACATCAAACTAAGTAACTTTACGCAAAGATTAGGAAACAATTTTTTATTGAGGTTATAAATCATGTTTTGTGGTAGAACTCAATGTAACGCACTTGTAACAATGTAACATTGTGCTGATGGATGGATTGAATAGTACCGGGGTCGTGGAGGTGTTAAAAGTCAAAATCAAAAGAGTCAGAGTCAAAAAGTTGTAACTTTGACCCCCCCATATCTCCGTAACTAGAAGGTTCCCTGGTATGGTGTAGAACAAAAAAATGATCGCAATAATGGGGAGAACAAGTGCCTTTCGCAATCCTGAAGAATATCATATACTTACTTATTTTTCGCGAAGCGAAAAATGTAATCTGGGTGTGTTTCCTTTATACAGAATCTATATTCAGAATAAAGGTAGATAATAAATATGAAGACTAAAAGCTAGGTACTCATTCTTCAGGTACCTAAACCTGAAACGGCGGATTTTAGTGGTATTTATATGTTAGATAAGTACCGGTACGCATTAGGTAAATAGGCATATTTGGTACTAGATCCCAGCCTTATCTATAGATAAAAGCATTTACTATTTATAACAGGCTTATTCAAGAATTAAAGCAAGGAAAAAATAAACATTTTGAATTTCCATTTCTTCGAGTCAAATCGGAAGTATTTCACTTTATCCTATTATTTTCAAAGCTTCGATATCAACCCGGAAATAATTGAATAAAACAGGGATCCAATAACGAATTTTATTTGTACGAAAAATCAGGAATATCTTTAAGTGAATTTGTTTTTGATTTCCTTTTGTTTGTAATACTTATAAGAAACCTTGTATTCCTGTGGTTTCTCAGGGCAATGTTCTAGTAAAGCTGTTTTTCCTTTTTTTACTTCTATTGTGTTGTAAGCTTATTTCTTATTAGGTCAATAATATTTTCTTTCAAGTAGACTGAGTCTGAAGGAATGTTCCTACTTGAATTTGTTCAAAGAACATTGTTTATTGTGCCAGTAAACTCACTTACACAAGTAACCACCATAACGATGTTTATAGTCACAACCACGACTAGTCTTACCAAGGGGTCGTATATCCCAGTACTAAATGGGTTGTGGAGGTCAGACAGGCAGTCGCTCCGTGTGAAATACTGGTACTAAGCTGCATCCAGTGATATAGACTGGAAGCAGACACCAACATAGTTGGGAATAGGCTGAACAGAAGATGATGACACAGTCACAAAAAGCTCAATGTCATGTTCCAAATAATATCTGGGTGATGGTCAAATTGAATGTAACTTTTTTCATTCACTTGTAGTGCAAGTGAACCTTGTTACCTTGCACTACAAGTGAAAATTGTTACCTCCAAACAAAGATAAGATATTTTGAAAGTAAACAAAGTACACCTTCACTATATCGAAATTGTTAATCATCAAGTTTTCGAAAGCTTTTAGCATTAAAAAAATATTTTACAAAATTATCCTCGAGGGGAAAGTTTGGCAGAATATTTTAAAATAAAAGGGTTGGCTATAATACAAAGCCTAATACTTTAGATTACGTTGAAAATTCCAAGCACAAGGAAAAAATTCCAGAAATTTGTCTACTTAAAAATTTCAGAAATATGTCTACTTAAAAAATACCAGAAACAAAAAGAATCCAGGCCTGTCAAAATCAAGGCCAATGGACCGTTGATTACATCTACCGAGTTTTTCTCGAACGAAAATTTCCACATAGAACAAGAGCCACACTTACTCGAAACGACTTATTTAGATACTCCTTTGAGAGCTATTACTACAGAAACAGCAACTTTAGCTCCGCGACTAGGAGCCAAGTTTAGAAACTACCTGAGCTAATGGATAGCAATGTGGTCTTATTTCTGGTACGTTCTAAGTACTATTTTAACTCGCGTGGGTTTCACTAAAGAACTAAACAACTTTTTAGAAGTCAAAGAGTTAAGATCTAACGATAATCGATATTAATTTATGTCCCTTTTACCCCTGACGCAAAAACGACGGGGTGTTATAAGTTTGACGTGTCTGTGTTTGTGTGTCTGTGGCATCGTAGCGCCCGAACGGATGAACCGGTTTGGATTTTGTTTTTAGCTATGTTTGATAAAAATCGGTCCAAGATGGCCGCCGCCACAAAATGGCGGATTACATATTTATTCAACAATTCCCTCAATATGGGTATCAAATGAAAGGGCTTGACTAATAGAATATACACTATGATAAATTAAAAATGGCCGCCTCCACAAAATTTATCTTCATGTCATATTATCTCAAATTGACCCGGTTTCATCATCATTCTCTTGCCCTTATCCTAATTCATTTGGGGTCGACGCAGGATGTCTTGTTCTTCCATTCTTCTCTACTACTGGTCATCTCATCAAACACCTCCTTTCTCACCATATAATCCTTTACACAGTTCATCCATCGTTTCTTTCGTGTTCCTCTACTCTTTTAGTATCCATATTCACAATCGAAAACATGTTCAGGCTTATTGCATCCATATACAGGGTGAAATTGAATAGATGCGACAAATTTAAATATACAATAATACGTGTTGTCAAGAAAATGTATAAAATATCAAATGTAAAATTAAAAAATAATAATTGATCAGTGTTTCGAAAACCGTTAAAATAATAAAAGTATCAAAAAATCTCGTCCGACTCATCGCAGTGCTCAATATAGCGGTCATTTACCTAATTTTGCCTTAATTTTTCTTATTTATTTTGCATATTACTGGAATACCGATAATTCGTCCTTAAATAAAGATAATAACATCAATGAACCTTTTGAAAACGATCATCGCGTAATTTTTTTTAACGATTTAGATTGTAGAAAAAACAGTTTATAATTACTATGTTACTATAACTGAAGCTCCAATTTCATTTTGTCGCATTAATTAAAATTCACCCTGTATAATCTTGCTATGTCTTTTTTGATCTTGAAAAAACAGAAGTCGTTATAAAAAATAACCCCACATGGGCTTTTTTGTTCAACTTTATGATAATTCAGTGAGTTTTTTACATAAGGTAATGTTGACGGAAACTGCCGAATGTTTTGGGACCGCACCGTCCCAGAACAATACCTGCAATTGTGTCGCTTTAGTGTCAACCCCTCTTTCGTATGTTTATCTTATTACTTAGAAAAACATTCTGGAATTTTCAAAGGCCTGTTTTGCGCACTATCAAGGTCATAGAACTTTTTGTTGTTTTGTTTAGACATCTTTTTATAGAGTCGTTGAAAGTTTTTAGGATGTTGTAACTTGTGTTTTTTTTATCACAGATAAATGGCCTTTTACTTTTCATTCTGTGTTGTATCTAGTATCTCATCATAAAAAACTGGGTTAGGAAAATTGCTTGTAAGGGGAACTCATGATGAAAGTTTGTACGTCTTTCTTTGAAGGTAAAAATTGCTATTTTTAATATAAGAAAGTAAAAGAAATAGTGGTCTTTAAATACTAATAAGAAAAAAATTACAGTGAAATTGATATCGGATAACATACTCTTATGAATGTAGAACTATAACAGTAACTGTAGCTTGGAAGTCGCAATGTAAATCTCTGGAAGTCGAAGTTTAAAAGTCTTCTTTGAGATCAAAGTATCATTTGCGACAGAAACGCTTGTTTGCAGTAAACCCGACGACAGTTTCCAGTTGAATTGAAATCAGCAAGATTTTTTTTTCCTGGAGATATTATATGTATGGACGAACTTGACGTGATTTTTCCGAGATTTTAGAAAAACATTGGTGTTTCTGACACATTTTTTGTAATACTTACTACAATATTTTTATGGTAGTTGTAATACGTTTTCTTCTAAGTATTTTAGGTTCTATAAACATTACTGTTTATAGAAGCTTTCAGAAACTAATACATTAGGGTCAGTTAGGCCTAAATAGTAATAGTCTGGAAAAGAAAATATTAGTACCCATAAAAAAAGATTACTTTGATAAAGGATCACATTTTTATGTAGATAACTGATAACTGGGTTTAGACCATAATATTTTTTGCAATCACATAGCTTTTATTTGACCGCAATCTTATTCTTTTTTTGTGGAAGTCAGCCAGGCAATCTCTCAATATGAAACTTTGTCTAGGCAGTCGTGCTGAAATACTAGTATTCAGCTGTACCCGGTTAGACCGGAAGCCGACCCTAACATAATTAGGATTAGGCTATGCAGTTGGTGATTTTCAAAGCTTCTTATTATCTTATTAATATCTTTTACAAGTCCACAATATTAGGTATAATCAGCGCCAATATTATACTCAGCGGACCATTAGTGCCATACGGGACCAGTATTTCATGATTTTGAGAAAGGCCAGCTCCAAATCCATCCTGAAGACTATTATAGCAGGGAGGTACGACTCGGGGTATATTGGGGTGCAAAAACGCATTCTCGAACAGTAACGTTTGTTACAAAATAAATATCAATAATTAGTGTCTAACATAGTTTATAAGTTTATTTTTCTTTAGTAAGTTTATAGGGATGTTATGTTACTTGTCCGAAATAAACTAACCGAAATAAATTATTTTATTTATGACTATCATATTACCCTGCCGGGTCGAGGAAAGTAATATTGAGTTTTTCTGTCAGGAATTTCTCAGTAGCAGCCACGGAGTCTGGATCCGTCCCGGATGATGGCAATAGGCAGGTCCCCTATAACATGGGACTAAAACATATATGGCGAAATGTGACTGTATTGTATTGTATTGTATTGTATTGTACAACGGGCTGGTATCCGCAATTACTCCACGTCATAGCGCGTATTTTGCGTATGGGCTATAATCCACCACGCGGGCACACGCGGGCCCAGTGCGGGTTGGTAGATGTCACATGTCTTCGAATTTTTGGTTCCAGAACATGCCGGTTTCCTCACAGTGGTGATGAAATAAATTACGCAAACACGTAAGTCGCGGCTGCCACGACTGGGCCTCTGTCTAACCCCTCAGAAATTACAAAGCGTGATGTTATGTTATGTAACTACATACCATATTTTGAATGCTAATAGAAAAGCTTTGTAGATATCAAATGTTGAAAGTTCAAACCTACATAAGTACTAGTTAATATCAATTTGCATGTAAGAGGAAAGAGCAATGTCTCATTCATCTGCTAATGATACGTAGGCGTTAATCAGAAGTTCAAATTGTCTTAATGAAATCCGGTACCGAGGAGCTTGAATAAGTCGAGGAAATAAGCTAGAGAGATCTTGGATCGCGACATAATATTCAGAACAACCTACTTGCTGTGCGTTTTATCATACCACTTTTCCTTCTTTATGAGTCTTTGGGGGTTGTTGTCGGGTTCTTGTCTACAGGATAAGGGACTACGCACACTTTTGTATGAGACGCGTACGCGCGCGATCAGCTGAACGCGCGCGTAGTCGTCTGAAACAAAATCGTTCTTTTCTATGGGCATAAGCTGAATAGAGCTGTACCTATAAGTTTGCGTAGTGCCTAAGGTCCATGTTCACCGAAAAGATAACAGTCTGATTATCTAAAAACAGCTGTCACTGGTGACACGTTCCCATACAAAAATGTGTTTTAAACAGCTGTTTTTAGATAATCAGAGCGTCATCTTTTTGGTGAACATAGACCTAACTCTGACGTATTTCGCAATTAGTTCATCATCTTTCTCATAGATGGCGCTGTAGCACTTTTTGTTCCATGTTTGTAAGTACTACTGTAGTGCTGCTACAAGTCGATGGTTTTAAAGTTAGGCCCAGTAGGTGGCTACAGCATACTGCATAATTGGAAAAGAAACTAAACTACAAGAATAGGAAAGATATACCAATGAAGCGAAACTTTTACCAGAGCTCCAGTCACGGTCTAGTCTATCTATTCTATATCTTAATATATATAAATCTCGTGTCACAATGTTTGTCCTCAATGGACTCCTAAACCACTTAACCGATTATAATAAAATTCGCACACCATGTGCAGTTCGATCCAACTTGAGAGATAGGATAGTTTAAATCTCAAATTATGAGACGCAGACGAAGTTGCGCGAGTCAGCTAGTACTTAAAATAAATCTGTAGAGAGGTCAATTCTGTACATGAAATATATTTACAAAATAACTATCGGGGGGTGATTAGTGATCGATACTGATGCCAAAAATGCAATCAGTAAAATTTTTGTCTGTCTGTCTGTCTGTCTGTCTGTCTGTCTGTATGTTATTTATAGAAAAAAAAACTACTCGACGGATTTTAACGAAACTTGGTACAATTATTCTACATACTCCTGAGCAGGTAATAGTATACTTTTCATCACGCTACCATTAATAGGAGCAGAGCAGTGAAAGGAAATGTTGGGAAAACGGGAGAAGTTACTTGGTTTTTTTAGCTTCCGTCGCGTGTGCAGCCTTAATGGTTAAAGCTACATAGAAATCATGTATGACGGAAATATTCCACATAAAATTATATAAAAAATATCCCAAGACAGCATATGTCTATCTTTTATAGTTGACTCACAATAACACGTGTAACTCCCGATAGCTTAGCAGTTCGGAGATTTGTTATTATTATATTTGTTTACTCTTACGTTTATATCATCACGTTATGACCCACATAAAACATAGGATACATTTTATTCCGGTAGTAAGATCCCATGGGACAATAATCAAACTTCTCGCGGGCGAAGCCGCTGGCAGAAGCTAGTTGTTACATAATAAAAGTGTAGGTACTTTAAACTAACTACAAGGCCTGAAAAAAAAAGAAGTTTTGTTGTATATCTCCAAAGATCAGCATCAAATATCCACCAAATTGTATTCAACTTCACCGCGAAATTATTATTTCGCGGTGAAGTTGAATACGTTGAAGTGAAGTCTTCCAAACAATAAAGAATCATCCAAATCGATTCACAATTTGGCCAAGATATTGCTCACGAATTGATAACCTTCCACCTTTTGGAAGTCGATTAAAAATAAACATCATCTCATAGACACCTCTTATTATGTCATCGCTCACTTTATATCCTTAATTTAAATACTCACGAGATCCCGTTGCAACGACAATTAACCAATTTAGCGCGACAATAAGTGGATAATGTCTATTGTTCAATCGAGGAAGCGCCTACGCGTTGCAGATAGTTCTTTTAGAGAAATAATACCAATATTGTGATGGTCTGAGATCGTTAGCAGTTGTTGCATTCACTATTCGAGTACTATGCGTTACCTCTGCTTTCAAAACAGTTAGGAAATTGTCATGTCCTACTACAATCAAACACAGGTTACATCCATCAACAGCATCCATCCGTATTGGGTCCGTGTTGTCTAATATAGTCACCTTTCACAGTGAAGAGGCTTGTGTAATGAAAATAAAGCTGATCATTTATGTTTTGGCTGACAAATCTTCACTTTTCGAACGTCAAAATGTAGAAACAGTCCCCCGAAACATAACCCCTCGCCACTTCTTAGCGTTTAAGCTGGAAAGAAAGGGTGGAACATATTCCCCAGCAACACATCTCTTTGTTAGGTTAGGAGAACCTGATACAATGGATTACGTAAACATGACCGAGACAAATAGTTGCAACTGCCACCAGCGGTGGCGGACCGGTGGTGGCAGCCGGGAATAAAGGAGGAAATGTCAGTTAAACACAAATTCACCAAAATAATAACTTCATAGAAAATTAGCTCATTAAATGCAGATTATAGTTATGCTCAGACCAATGGATTAACTAAAGGAAAGTGCAGCATAACCTTGTTGAGGTATTAAAAAAAAACTTATCCATTAAACTTGCTTTATGAAAAAGACAAATACTGATTTCTAAACAATACCGTTTTACTTCTTTGTTTTATACTGCATCTATAATTCCACAGCATTATCTATACAATATATTCATCTACAGAATGAGTATAGGTGTCCTGCCAGCGATAATAACTGCATCAGTACCAATTTGTCGGTCGTTCCCCGCCACCTACACTGATCACAGATAATGTCCCCTCTGTTATGAATCAGACAGTAAAGTAATCTTTGATTTATGAGCGTAGGAAGAGAACTGTTATGGGCACGCTTCGTGTCATCCGAACTCGTGGCCAGGCAGTACCTAAGTGTAAATCCGGACACTTAGGTACTGCCTGGCCACGAGTTAAGCTCAAGCGACGCGCGTGTTCCAACAGTGACATTCTCTTACTCTCTCTTATTCTTTATTGCACACAA
Organism: Xestia c-nigrum; assembly: GCA_916618015.1. Classification (NCBI taxonomy): domain Eukaryota; kingdom Metazoa; phylum Arthropoda; class Insecta; order Lepidoptera; family Noctuidae; genus Xestia; species Xestia c-nigrum. The sequence goes on from OU745264.1 coordinate 7,068,054, forward strand.
AAAACAACAAATATACGTATTAATTGCAATAATATAGTTTATGTACAAAGGCGAAAATGCCAGCGACTATTAAGAAATCAATGAAAGAAATTGCTTAGAGCATGCCAAAAGTCATTACCATGCAACGGTACGTTTGCAAGGGAAACGATTGAAGCATGCGTGCGTAGCTTGACGCTTGTTGCATCGTATGAGGTTGTGCATGGGGCATGAGCTAATGGCCAACTGGAAACGTCAAATTGATTGCGTCCTGGGGTTCTTGGCAGGTAGCAACAAAAGTAGTAAGTGAATATAGCTTGCATTGACAAGATTTTGCTGCCTCGTTCGGCTAGCAAGCGCTACCGCTGCGGTTCAAGCGGTTATAGAATCTAGATTTTGTTGATGGCAATTAGGTCGCCTTCATTACAATTTATCTAACATAATTGGCGAAATGAGGGTTTACCTTAGGGTACATCTTCGCAGAACACTTAAAGGGTATTAAAGGCTTGATGTTACTTTTCATCACGATTGCCACTCACATACAAAAGTACATTTAAAAACACACACACACACATACACATTAAAGTACATCTATGTAGTATATCAACTATCTGGTGGCCTCGACACAAGCCTTGCTTAGTGTGGCACTAGATGGCGCTGTGTGTTAATGTCCAACGATTTTTTTTATACATTCCGACATTGGTATTAGTGATAGCAAGTAGAGAATTCTGAATTCTACAATCTACTACATACTCGTAGCTCCAGTATAACGATATGTAACATTACATCGTGCCTGTACACCCCGAGGGCTAGGCAGATGTCTACATCACTTTATTCTCCAACAGGGGGTGAGTATTTTGTCAGAAACCGGTTCCAATTTCAGACGTCGTGTGCTAGTAAGACCTAATATAATATGAATATACAACGTGTAACAAAAAGGGTATAGTCATACGAAACGGTGTGCTATAGACCATCAAACTGAACAACTTTCTCTACGAGACCACCATCGTAATCGTAAAAAAATAATCAGCTGTTTCATACATTTGGTCAAGTAGGTATTGGAATTTAGTATGGGGCCGTTGAACATTTTTTCGCCATTACGATGGTGGTTCCATAGAGAAAGTTGTTCAGTTTGATGGTCTGTAGCACACCCTTCCATATGACTATACCCTTTCTGTTACACGTTTTATAATTCAATATTCAATCATATTTTAGTTACTTACATAACGTTCTGTTAAATTATTCAAGTGGTTACTGTTATGACTAGGCAAACATTCCATAATACCATGAGTGACTTTGTTTTCCTTCAGATAAATTATAATTGTCATAACCACAGTTGGATTATTTGTACAATAAAGGAGAAATTGAATTCAATTCAGTTGTCAAAAACTTGTAAATGTATTGTTTTCTTCTGTGTACAAATAGTACTTATATCTAAAATTTAATTGTTTACATTGTAGTTAATAAATCACTACATAAAAGAATGACTGCTTAGAGAATAATAATAAAACTTAATTTTTACAAAAAGGTCATTAGTTGATTTAAAATAAGAAGTTTATTCATACTACATCGCTATTTAGCTTCCAAACATGTAAACAAATATGTGTTTTTGGAATAAGAACTTTAAGACCCACACACAAAGTTACCTATTATTAATTTAACTTGAAATTGCACCTATTTGAAAAGTTGTATAGATGTCACCGTAAAATTGTCAAACACGTTATATTACAATATAACGTGTTTAATGCGTGAAAAATAATGCGTTTTGTTGTAAGCAGTATTTTCATTTGACAATAATTCGAGACTTTACAATATCGCTAGAGATATTACAATATAACGTATTTGACAATTTTACGGTGACATAGACATCAGATAAAATTAAGTCTTCGATAAATGTGAACCGTACTGAAACATCTAGAGAGTTTCATAAATGTTTGTATAAAAAAAAAACAAATTACTCTTGATAAGTACAGACAGATTTTATAATTTTAATGTTCAAGCCCGTTAGTCATGGGGTATGTCGAACTGATAATACCTCGTCACGAAATTACAGTCATCAACAGCCATTCGTGCTGACAAGCTATGGTTTTCACTTTTACTTTCATTATAGCATTCTTTTTTCAAAATCTTCATTCGAAACAAAAGCGAATCAAAATTGCTTGCTACTACGTCAATTTCGTTCAATTAATTTTCAACTGTATCGCATTAGGTTCAAAGTTGATTGGGAAGATTTGTCAGTTTTAGGTTTTTTTTTTTTAATTTATTCATGATCATGGATACATGTCCTTCAGTCGTTGTCAGTTTTAGGTACCTTGATGTGTTGCCATCATCAGTTCCACCAGTAAGTACCTATATCCACAAAGGGATACTTTATAATATTAGTGGTAAATCCGAAAAGGTTATTAAACTTAGGCATTACTGCAATATTAACCACAAACCTTGTCACTGAATTTTCCCAAGTACAAGCCCAATAACAAGTTATGTAATGGATTAACAGAACTGACTTTTCAGTTAATGCATTTGCCGTTTGGTTTTTTCCTCAAAATACCATCACAGACACATTTATGTGCTTGTGCATGGTCATCATAATGACCAAGATAGTTATATCTGGACTTTAAAAGTAACTGTGACCTTTGAACTTTTTCGGTTTTTCTTCTCAGAGTTATCGAATAGGAAACAGCGACCACACCGGGTTTTATAACATAACTTGTTTTTAACGTGTTAAAGTATTTTACAAAACCAATTTTCAATGCATACTAGCTGACCCACGCAACTTCGTCTGGGTCACCTATGATAGAAAAACGAATGGATATAAAATCCCCGTTTTTGCAACATTTTTCATTCCTGCTGCGCTCCTTATAATCGTAGCGTGATGTTATGTAGCCTAAAGCCTTCCTCGATAGATCGACTATCCAACACAATAAGATTTTTTTTATTTTGAACCAGTGGTTCCTGAGATTAGCGCGTTCAACCAAACAAACAAACAAACAAACTCTTCTGCTTTATAATATTATATATAATATATAGTATAGTATATAGTATAGTATAGACTATTATTTACTCAAAACGTCTAAGTTTGTGCTTTTCCAAACTTTCGTGGATTCTCCTTTATTTCAAACCAAAATAGAAATCCAAAAACATAGTCTTCAGAGAACTATTCCTATTAAGCTAGTACTTAAAAGCTTTTTTGCTTTGAAACATTGTGTTCTTTCTTTTTGTCCGTTCTTAAATAAAGACTTTCTGTACTCTCATTAGTCGGCTTACTTTACGCTAAACTACCTTTAAACACTTAGCATAAAATAAAGGTAAATAAAATGAGGAAAAAAGTTTTTTGCATTAATTTTAAGGCTACAGGATAAGGTACATTATCTCTAGGTACTTGTATTTGAAAAATATAATAAAACATTTCTTTCCGCAAAGGAAAGAAGCCTTTGAAAAAAATGCAAAAATATTTGCAAATTTTGGTCTTTTGCGGCGGTATTTCTATTAAAATACTTCACCCGTACTGTTTATGTTTGCATAATTTACAATATTTCCACAGTAACAAGGACAATACAGATGATTAATTATTACATTACTAATTAGGACGTTTAGCAAAACAGGGAAATACCTAAATTAAAGAATAGAATAATCTTTATTATTTAGGTACCTACCCATAAATAATAAATATAACTTAACATTACTTACGTATATGTATCTAACCATTTGAACAAACATAAATATTCATACTTGCGGTAAATCCCTATACTATAATATTATTATAGTAGGTAGTTACATAGGCTACGATGAGTAGCTAAGTATGGGCTACATATATATAATGAGCAAGAGACTATATTGGCACTAGGTACTTAATCGTATCCGTAAAGTTTGAGTGAATCATCATGACCTCAAGATATTTGAAAGTGTTTCCGTCATAGGATATTAGATGTTATTGTATCTACCTACCAATTACTTGATACTCAATTCTTGTTTTGGACTCTATGAGCTACTAGCCGATGCCCGCGGTTTTGCCCGCGTAATATTATATAGGTACAAACCTTCCTCTTGAATCACTCTTTCTATTAAAACCCGCATTAAAATCCGTTGCGGAGTTTTAAAGACATAAGCACGCATAGGGACAGAGGGTTTATAATATGTAGTGATAGTGATTATGAGAAAAAAACAGTGATGTTCATCAATCAATATTTCGATAACTGATTGACGGAGTCCTAGACAAAACAAGAATTTGTGTGTGGCTAAATTAGCAACTCTTTTTGTGGTGGTTCAAACTTCGTTTGAAATGCTGTTAGAATAAAGTTCTAATCAGCTTGCACTACAAAGTGGTTGTTACGTCAGCCACTGCGGGGCAAATAGCGCGAAATTAGTGGTTTCGATCGATTTACAAAAAAACTATTGATGGGATTAAAAAACTAAAACAGTATCATGCTAATATATTGCTATTAGAATTATTTGCCAAAATATCAGAATGATCGCATGCATATTAGTATGTTTTTAATTGTTTGAAATATGTTTTTAGAGATAAGTTCATGATTTCTTTTTATCGAGCCAAATTAATTGTTTTATGTTTTCAAAACAGTATCATGCTAGCATATATCCTGAAGAATATAATATATTTTTCTGGTCTTGTTTATAACAGTGAATTATATACTTTTAATAATTATAAAACTCGCGTTTAGCTCTTGTAATCGCCTTAAACACGGCTACTGAATAAAACGTAGTCTATGTAACCCGAATCGATTGACATCTTGCTTATCAAAATCGTATGAATTGCTTAGGCGCTACTGTGGAACATACGTAAATACAAACATAGACTGCTAAACATCAAAACCCTTCCTTTTTGAGTTCGGTGTAGTAAAAATGTGTGTGTGTGAAAACTTGTGTGTGTGTGTGTGAGTGATCTTATTAAATCTGGTTCCAAGTACGCTAGTATATTGAAAATAGAAAAAAAAAACACTTGGATTTACAACTAAACATACCAAAATCATCAATAATCTTATCAATTCTATAAACTAAAGACAATTATAATGGCCAAGACATGTCGAAGTGACGAGTTACCGATGACTCACTGACTAACCCGCTACCTGAGACGAGAGAATGTGTCTGAGTCAGCATCTGATTCACGCCACCATTGGGAAACTGACGTAAACGATTTGCATGTTAACTTGAGATGTTGAAGACTGGTTTAAGTAAACATAACATGGTCACCGTAACAATGAATGTAGCAAGAAGATTTTAAGTAATTTTTGAGTCACTATATTTTGATGTCAAAACAACGAAGCGTCATCGACACCAAGGTATTCGGCTTAATATTATAGCGGTGTGTTGGAATTTCAACTCTTAGAGCTCACCTGAGCGATGAAAATCCAACGGCTTACTTTTATTGAAACAAAAAATAAGTATTTTCCTGGTGAAATGTGGGTGTACTTACTATTAATAGATACACCTCTGGTTAACCCTTCGGGGACTACAGGCGTGATTTTTTTATCGCTGGACATTACACAGAGCGCCATCTAGCACCACACTAAGCAAGGCTTGTGTCGTCGTCAACAGACAGTTGATATACTACATATATACTTTTTGTTTGTAAATACATACTTATTATACATATTATAAACATCCATGACTCGAAAACAAATGTCCATGCTCATCACACAAACATTTGCTCCTATCGGGATTCGAACCCGGGAACGAAAGGCAAGAACATTTAAAGGCAGTTTCACTACCGCTGCGCCATACAGGTCGTATATGTCATCTGTTATCTTATAACCTAATTTCGCAGATATTTCTTCCTTCTCTAATATCTGTGTAACAATCAGTTTTTAAAACAATGCTAAAAAAAAGAAGATTCAATTCTGCTACTAGACTTCTTATACCTAGTAGGTAAAAGAACCGATGTTATCAAGCCAAAACAAAATACGAAGATCGAAAAAACAAGATTCGGATAACCACCAAACATCTTTTCCCTTGACCGAGTTTCACTCTCAAAGAGGTTACGAGATCCCTCCGATACCCAAGGGATTGTTCCCAAAAAGTTCTGTAAATAGACCCAAGACGATGGTCATTTTCCATTGATATTGTAGCTGGTATAATTATTTTTATGTGAGGACAACGCTATAGGTTAAATGTCATACAGGTATATTTACAAAGGACAGTAAATGTTAAAAGGGTAGCAAATGTGTGAAATTTATTGCAGGTGGATGGTGAAGATAAGACTTTTAGGGTTACGTGAGAATTTATGATGATGACTAACATATTAACTCACCAACGTTAGCTATATGGAGAAACGTTGACGGAAAATTGTCATCAATGGACGACGCAGGTAATGTATTTAGTTCCCAAACCGAAAGGATAAAAGTAGTTCTTGACCTAAACGCTATCATTTATTAGTCAGGAACTAGGTACTTAAAAAAACATTTGTGAAATATTCGATGAGCTACAAACTAAGTTTTATTTGTACCTTGAGGCTCAGAAGGTGGGTGTTTCCAAATAGAAAGAACTGAAAGCTGCCTCAATTAGAATTTCACTGAAGGCAATGTTTCAACTAGGTTTACTAGGTTGTCTGGTTCGCTAGAATAGATCGCATCTGCAAAACGTCATCTGCACATAATAATTAAGATTGCATGATATAGGTAGATGAATATATGATACAAACTGTCTAGGTACTAATGTTTGCTTAACCTTTTGAATGTCTTAATTAGAGACACAATAGTAAGACAATAGCTTAAGTCGAAATGTGTAACTTAAGACATTCTAGAAGTTAATGATGGCCAGATCCCAGCATCCTTAAGCACATTTCACTAGATGAATGAACAACAGAAAATTAGGTCAAGATACCGAAAACGTCTCTAAACTATGTCTCGATCATACATCAACCAGTCGTTCCTTCACAATACTAGAATGTAATCGACCTCAAATCGATACCTATACCATTGCGATTAACCCAAATCGAGAATCGAGAACTTAGACGGCTATATCTATTACTCATACTACAATTGATTCGATTTCTTGAGTTTATGTTATGAGATGGTAATGTGGTGTTTATTTGACTATCTTCTCTTTTGATTGATGTAACCTTATTTTATAACTTTTAGAGAAATAAGAATGACCTACAATGGGAAATTCTATTTTCAGGTAGAGTTTTAATGTTCCTGTTTGTACCAATCATAGTCAACCGAGCCTTCCTTCACAGGGAATATTTTTCCAAGTTACTTCTGACTTCCACGGTAGATCTTGTGTCAAAATCAAAAATCAAAATCAAATCAATTTATTTGTGAAACATAGGTTATTATGATAGATGGATCTTAAGAACTAAATAGTACGCTATGTCTTGTCAATTTTGACATACAAATATTTTTAAAGGAAACATGCACTTATAGTCAGTTGTCAATTATAAATAATATCAATTATAAATTATATCAATTATAAAATAAAAAAAAAATAACATAATGGATTAAATACTTGATTTACAATAAAAAATATTAATTAAAACTATCATTTAAGAAGTCTTCAATCTTATAATAACATTTGTCAATTAACAATGATGCGAGAGTTTTTTTAAACTTGACTAGAGGCATTTTTTTAATATTTTCTGGTATTTTATTGTAGATTTTTGGTGCAATGCCAAAAAAACTCTTTTGCATTAAAGATGTCTTGCATTTTATATTACATAGCTGTGACACATATTGAGCACGTATTGGCTTTCTTTTTGTGTCAGACATTTTTGCGAATAAGTGGGGTTTACTTTTTACAAATACAGCAGATTCCAAAATATACATTGCTGGTAGTGTTAGTACTTTCAGTGATTTAAAGGATGGTACACAGCTATCAGTAGTCTTTAATCCACACATAGATCTGATACAGCGTTTTTGCATCTTAAATAGTAGTTCCCTGTCAGTTGACTGTCCCCAAAATATAATTCCGTACCGAAGCACTGAAGCGACTAGTCCATGGTAAGCTGTCAGTAACGTGCTAATATTTACTTTTTTAGACAGTTGATACAGTGCGTACGCAGATTTACTCAGTTTGTTACATAGGTGTTCTATATGTGGTTTCCACGTCAATTTATCGTCAACCATTATACCCAAGAATTTAACAGTATTAACTGATTCTATTTTGTTATTTTTGTGAGTCAGATTAACAGTGGGATTTGCCCGACGTTGATGGAATTGTGTGAAGAGTGATATTTGAAACATACCTGTCAGTGACACGAGATATAACAAATCAGCGATTCAGCTCTCGCACTATTTCTTTAACAGTTGGCATGGCTTTGTCTTTGATGATTTAAGCTGTGAAACATATACGAGTATATGAAGAAACGCAATGGTTGCGCCCATTGCGTTTCTGTGTGAGCCATTAAGATAAATACGATTGCCAGCTAATTAGCCTTACAAATGAGATCAACTTCGAAATTGGATATTTGCAGTAACAAGCTAAAAGCTAACCATAGTACAAATAAATTAAGTAAGTAAGTAATTGAGTGCCCAAATTAATATCATAGATACGTTTTTATTAATAAACCCTAAAAGGTCTGCCCCTAATGGAGCCGTTCGAACCACTCGTGCACTCTGTGGTTTTCAGCATCCAATGGATTTTTCTCTTTTACATATTTTTTGTGTAAATAAATATATAGATGTAGGCACTAACAGGTGCAATTAACTTCTAGTTAATCCTCTACTAAGTAAAACAAGTAGTTTATTTTGTTTAGATAAGATAATTAAGTAATTACATTATTTAATTAAATGTTTAGATAGCGATGCGTAGTAAGTGAATACTTGTACGCAGATAAGAAAATAAATATAGTCGGTGTTGTGTAATTGTCTGCTTAAGAAGAAAGAAGATACAATGTGTCTGGTTTTTCTTATTTACATGAGTTATTGAGGTGCAAGACAAAAGATAAAAACCAATTTCGCATAATTGTTGGTTTTACATTCTTTTTTTTTAACTAGCTGGGGCCTGTGTTTCGTACCTGGCTACTCTGAGAAAAAACAGCCAAAACAAACTCAGTGTGCATAGTCTTGTTTAAGGTCCTGACATAATTTTAGTCAACTCACATGAGGACTACGCCGACTAGTGTCTGAGATGACGATGGTCTAGAAAGTTTAAAAGTTAATGTCTATGGGTAGAAAAGGAATTTAATGATTATTAAAATGTCGCAGAAAAACATGCTGCGTCAACCCCTAATTAATTGGGATAAAGGGGGTAGAGATGTGATGAATAATAAAATTGAAGGGTGATAAAACTGCCTGTTTGAATCCTAAAGGTTTAGAACATGGGAGTAGTATTAAAATTTAGCAAGAGTGACTGAAAAAGTTTCGAAAATCATCAACCTTGCAAGAGTAGCTTTAAAATACTTGAGTCTTGAAAAAAAGATAAAAAAGATTACCCGTGCAAAATCGCACAAAAGAACAACTACACCCAGACGAATGTAAAGAAAGCGACAATGATCCATCAGTCATCACAATTTCTCTTTACAACTTATTGCTTGGCAGACTGATACCTTTCCTTTGCTCCATTTCCACGCTTCTTAACCCAACATATATCTTATGTCAAACCATTAGATAGTGCTCCACAACTAGGACAAAAACGCGTTCGTCATAACCTTTATTTCAAGTGCACCAAAGTCAAAATTGCATTGTCTCAGCTGTTTTTATGCGATTTGTACAATCGCTCTAACAAATTGTCGACACATTCCGGGAAATAGTTTCCATGTGAACATAGAACTTATAGCATTAGCAGAAAAGGGGAAATTCCTGTGGCAAGTTTGAGTAGTTGTGGTTAATATTATGTGGTGATTGTTGAGGAATGGCATCAGCATCGTAAATGAGGGAATTAAGTGACGTGGAAACGTTATGTATTAGTTGAGTGGTGACGTTTAGTAGTACTGATGCTTGTCGACTGACATTCCTAGGTTACTTACGGTAATTGATGAATTAGTAAGACAAACGGAGTTAATAGTTGTGTAACTTCAGTTAGATTCCGAGAGTTAAACCATTTAAAATCTTTCAGTTATTCTTTATGTTGAATGAAAGAGATTTTGTATAAATAATATATTACCCAATAACCACTCCATATTTTTATTTATTTTCCTCTTTAATAAACACCATAACTAAACTGACAATAGGCAATACATAAAACAAACGTCAGTATTATCCTAACGAAAGCAATTTCTACCCGGTAACCAAATTCAGGCGTACGAAATCCTAAAAAGAAAAAAAACGTTCAAAAAACTATTCACGACAACAGCCAATAACGTGTAAAAATCCACTATCCCATCACTAGGTCATCGCTTTCACGGACGATCAAAGAATAATCCAAATAACTTTGAACATCACTAACTCCAAGTTAACCCATCCGTTACAAAGTTAAGTCGCTCACTAGCGTAACAAGTATGGATTTGCACTGATTGGTTTAAGCAAAAAAAAAACATGTTTACACCATGTTAATAAGTGTTCAGAAATCGGTTCAGCTGAGAGAGTGACGTAGTAACAATTTTCTTATTTTGTATTGAAGGAAAGAGGCTTGTCAAAGAGCTAACAATACGACAAGCCTATAAGCCCAACTAGACTGTTCAGTAACCCCAACACGATGAAGAGTGAAGACTAGACCGATCATAGATGATAGATTGAAGCAGAAGTCCCTAGTTTAAACAATAAGAGGAAAACAAAATTTTCGGCGTCTACATCATTTGGACGTAAGAAAAGTGTGTTTTCAATACACTTCCTCGAAAACAGGTTATTTTCGCACTACGATTAGGTTCAAAATGCAGTGTATTTCACACGCGTGCGTTTTTGCTATTTTTTCCACACGTGTGCAAAATTGCCACAGATAATATGTAAGCATACATATACTTAGTCCAAATTGGTTCAATGCATAATTAAAAACAAAAAAATCACCTCTGACTATAGAGTCGGAGGTGAATGTTTTTTTTAACTTCGGAAAGCGATCTCCGTCTTTCTTTGTAAACATTTTTTGAATAAACACTGTTTTCGGCTTTCACGGTTATTTTTTGAATTTTCAAACTCTGTTTATAAATTCAATACATGACATGACATGATTTGGTATTTAAAACTAACATGTACTTTTATAAACAAATTTTATTTTTAATATTAAGCTGTAGGAGAGGCAAAGGTAAGAAGCCGTTAGGCTTCTTACCTTTGCCTCTCCTTCAACCTGGCGAAAGCAAAACGCGGAAAAAAAAACGACACAAATATTTTACATTATTTTATTTTATTTCTTCAAAAGTGTATTGTAAAACATCGTTTGATACACGTGGACATTTTTTATTGCAGTTCTCGACTCAAAAACACCCTCGCCTACGGCTCGTGTGTCAATACTACCTTGAACTACAATAACAAACTTTCTCCACTTGTAACAAAATGTACTATTATTGGCATTAAAACAAACGGCCTGACACGCGTAAAGTAAGTTATGCAGCCCACGCCACGGAGAGAACAGGTTTTTTTTTTGTGTTGTTATTAAATTGATAAAAGCGCAATAATCTACTTCAACTCTAATTTGTGACTGTATAAGGTAAACCACATATGACGCACTCAAAAACGAGCTTTAAAAGGAAAAAATATAGTGATTCATCCATTGATTGACCTGCAACCCATTCACAAATATGAACTTCGTTGTAATCGCAATCGGTGAGCCATCGTGCGTACACGTGAATCAAATAATCATTGAGTAAACACAGTGATATGCTAACTGGTTGGTATTTGTTTAAGATGTTATTTGAACTTACAATAGTTACTGTAGTTATCTATCAGTCACTACCTGGGGTTTGCGGTTAATCTTTCAAGAACAATTTCAGTCATCTGCCTTGCGTTTTCTCGATCGTGAAACTCGATACCAGTAAATACAGGGTGGATAGTGTCAGTGTTACACCCAATAAGCAGCCTACTTTATTAACTTTTTATGAAAATTATTGGATAAGATTAATATGACTTTCGTTATTACATCGTCTCTGCCTACTAAACTACTACCTACCTACCATGATACTGCATCACGAGACTAAAACCCACAAATGTCTTAATTTGAGATCACGGTTTTACAGGCACATATTACCAAGTAGATACCCCTTGTAAGTTTTAGTCAATATAGTGGAATTTACACTTTTTTGAAAATAGAGACAATGAAACAAATCTACAGAAAACATTTATTAACTTTGCAGAATGATACATAACTAGTTAGTTCGCTGGTTGGTTCTTGGTATGTATAATGAAGTACCTCAGTGCTGGTCAGTTCGTTGCACGGCTGATTAACTGGGTAAGTGATTACGCTGCCATTGTAGGCTGGCGAGTATATGAAATGCATGCGGAAGCCGTCAACCAAGCATTCTGTACGCCAAACTAAATAACTCTGAGCATTTATGAAGAAGACATTTTTTTGGGGGTGCCAAAATTACGTTTTACGATAGGACTCAGTGCATTGGATAGTACGGGGGATCATTTTTTGACGTGACAACGTCTTATAATTCGATAGAGCCGGCTGCACGCACGAAAAAACATGACTCATGCGGCGTTACCTCGCTGATCGCTCTGAGGCGTTCCATGTAAGGCTTGAAGTGCAAGCGAGAGCGCGGAACGAGTGACAAAGAAGCACAATCGGCCTTTGCATTCGGCAGCATTCGACATCCGTCTCTCTCCTACTTGAGTGAGCGATGCGTCTGCGTGGACAGCTGCTATACTATAGTACATTTACATGTTTTGATCGAGTATCAAGTGCAGTGAAAACAGAATGTGGTGTCAAAAAATGCTACCATTCCATCAGTATTTTCTTAAGACGTTGTCACGTTCAACCATCTTAAACAATTTTGGAAACTTCTCTATTTTCTCAGGCACACATTAGTCTACTGAAGTTTTGGCTTCAATCAGTAATAATAACAAGTAGGAAATACCCATCCAGAAGAAAATAGATAAAATGTGTAATGAATAAACAGTAGGTACTTTGTTTCAATGGGCGATGGGAGATATTTTTTTTTTTGGATGATATATCATCATATAACTTCTGCCACTGTGGGTGGGGCAGGGGGGAATGCCAGACTTTTACTGACTAAACCACCTTCCTCGCCCTTTATGTTCCGGAACCACGGTTTCTCCTTCGAACAATCCCGCAACCCCGGCAAAGCGATAGGAGATCTCAATTTCAAATATAAATATAGCACAGATTACTACGCTGTATCTCAAAGCTCTTATATCCTCCGTATATCCGTACTATAGGCACAAGCCTGTATAATGCAGACATATATCCTCTAGGATGTCTAGGACCTAAGATCTCCTTCCAACTATGTCATAACAAAGCCCAAGAATGACAGGCGATTTCTATCTTGTAATACCATCAAAGTGTTTTGGCTAGGCTCGAACCGTAATAGATTGATTACCACTTGTCAAGCCGCGACGCCCACAAACAAACATTGTTTGTTGGGGCTCTCGACGCGTGGGAAGAGGAGCAACCGACGGCTCAATATTCACTGTTTTTCTTTCGACCGACCGAAAAATATTCAATGAAAATAAATAAACATAACATCGCGCCTGTAATCCTAGTAGAGTAAGGCAGAAGTGTGCCTAATTAGTACATTTCGCCAGTTATGTTTAAGTCCCACGTATAGGGGGCGAGCTTATTGCCATCCAATGGACACAAATCCAGGGGCTCTATAATGGCCGCTTTAGCAGAATCGTAAATGAATTACGTAAAAAAAAAAAAATTCTTAAAATGGTCTTGGATCCATTTTTAATTTTCTTGATTCATTTTATTGAACAAAATTTTTAAATTCTTAAAATGGACTTTAATTCAATAGCGACAAAGACCATTTTAAGAATTTATGTTTTTTAACGTGATTCATTTACGATTCTGCTAAAGGTCGATTGTAGATCCCCAGATTCCGCGTCCAATTCAATCGAACTTACAACTTTGAGCTCAAAAGTCGCCATGGCAACCAGGCAACGAGGCAGGCAATGAAAAAAAAATATTACCTATAGCACTTTTCACGACTACGGTCTTTGCAGATTGAAGAAGAAGACGAAGCGAATTTCTCGATGCAGTGGAAAACCAGAAGTTCACGTGCCCAATTAAATAGGACAATCGGCCATCGGAATCGGTAGTCTATAAAAAAACCTATCAGGGAAGTATATTGTGGTTTGAGGTGTCAACTATATGAATGACTGACTCCTCGATACTAAAAACGGCTTGTTAATTGAAGTAAAAGTTTGAAACAGAAAAGCTTTATATATTTAGGTACCTATTAGTCTATATTCTCTTACTGCTGAAATATTTTTTAGGTTAACAACACAAAATCTGTCTTTAACTCCGCACGACATGAAAATGTGGTTAATATTGGCAAAAACTTTCCAAATTAAAGATACCGAATTCATATCCCAATATCTGAATCTAAGTATTGCGATTTCAGGTTCAGAGACCTCTCCACACTCATGAGAGATTTTATCATAATTTTTATCCCAAAATAAACAGGCTTATCAATCAAAAAGGCGCCACACCTCGGCCCGTCGCTTCGGTACATACTCATGAAATTAGGAAACTTTGCTATATCCATCAATGTTATTTAATCACACATCCTAATATACGAAACTTTTTACACGAACAGTATATTATTTCGGGACCTACGTTTGGGTGGAAAATTCTGGACTAATGGTATGACAATCATCCAGAATATGTGTCCCAGAAAACGTCCAGTGAAGATCGTGGGACCAGATTGATACCACTAGCTCAAAATAGAGAGGACTGGGGAGGAAGAAGAGTAGCCTTTGCCCTATAGAGGGAAGAAATACGCAGATAATGCTAATCCTACTGATATTATAAATGCGAGGGGATGGAAGGATGTTTACGACTCTTTCGCACAAAAACTACTGCCTGGATTTGGATGAAAGGCATACAGATAGTTTATAACCTAGATTAATACATAGGATACTTTACTTTCTCCCGGCCGGTAGTGCGATCACGTGGCACAACCGATCTCCACGTGGGCGAGACGTAGACATGAGCTAGTAAATGATAATGAAATAACGAGTATTTTTAGCACGCACAATATCACGCCTGAAACGAAGGGTTTAACACCCACATTTTGCCAAATACATGTTTGAGTGACATGTAATAGGAGGGCGGAGGATATAATACTGTCCCGGACAGAAATCAAACAACACTAGGACGGTGCTGAAATAGCTTAGTCGAAAACCTAATAACATTTTACCTATAAGGATTAAATTTGAGATCACAGACACAATAATCGCGTTTGCGACCACAAGACTAGCTAGGAAGTTGACCTCTATTTCTGAAGTCCTCAATTCAAAATCGGTAAAGTATGTTCGAAGAGAGGGTTTGTGAATTCAAAAGGTGTAGTTTTACCGTTTCTTTGCAGACGTGTAAAAATCGGGACGTAGGTAAGCAAGTAAGTTGTGTTATGTTTTTTTTCTCGAAAATGCTTAAAGAATAAAGGATATCGGTCAATAGGATTGTCCCTTACAGATGAAAACTCTGTTGTTCACTCAACCGATATAAACCCTTCTTCTCTACGATACCAGCTTATATAATAATAAGAGATTATAATAGCATTATGTACCTACTACCATCACGCATTTACGCTACGCTATGATGCCCCACTAAATATAAATAAACTCGCAGATCCAGTGTTTATCATCAAAACATTAAAACATTTGGAATTTTAAAATTAATCCTACGCAGATATCAAATGACAATATTTGCAGGGATTTATTCAAACATTTATTTACTCTCAAGGCAAATATACTGAACTAACAAAAAATTTATAGTGTGTAGATAAATTATGTACACTGGTAATTTTGCAGTTACTCGTACTTAGCGTATTTATTTTAATAAAAATTGTTTTATAAATGTAAAACGAAATAAATATAACGGTAAAACAATGATTTACTTGGTTGTATAATCGCACCTAGCAGTAAAGTTCACTGACTGGCTGGTGCATGGACTGTAACAGAAGCCTTTATAATGAAAGAGTAAAACATGTGCATGTACGTCTTATGAGTGTTGTGAGTCCTGGTACACAGGGCGTTTTTTTTTTTTTTTTTTTGTGTAGGGCATCTCGCAGTTCAGTCTGAGAAGACTGGCTTCTGCTTAACCGGGCAAGTCCTTAGGATGCCTTGAATTTAAGGCCTCCAGGCAGGGCAGGTACACACGGCGACACTTTATTATTTTGTATAGATTTCCCGTACAATGAAAGATCTGTATAAACTGGTTTTGTATGGCTTGATTGGTCGCCGTGCGTACCCTGTTCACGTTGCGGGACATCCCAATAAGATTTCGTTTTGCGGTTGCTTAAGAACTGATCAAGCTGTTAGCTTGATAGCCGGGGATGATAATGGAAGAAAAAGTGCCTATAATCTCAAAAAGTTCTTAAGGTGGATGCTCCAGGATACTCGTAGCCTGCAAATTCAATTTTTCTTACGTTTTTGCAATTTGCAGGCCAGTGCTAGGTTGTATGTATATATATGACAAAAGTGCTATATCGAAAAGACGGAAAGATCTCATAGCACAGGTTCCTCAAACTAAAACAAAATTTGCTGCCATTCAGTACAATAAGCTATCATGTCAACTTTATAATAGAATAAATAAATATATATATGTACACAATAAACAATTACACGAGTGCAAAAAAATTCTAACAAGCTGGATAAAGGCACTAAATTTCGCAGACACTGAGGCACTATTGCAACACACAAATTGAAACACTCACACACACCCACACACACACACACACACACACACACACACACACACGCACACACACACACCCACACATACACACACACAAACACAGTTTATATCTAAGGACCTAAATAAATATTGTATTTTCCTGTGGAAGAGCGGAGTCTCCTAACACAGGCATTACTTGCTTAAAAGGAGGCTCCAATCACCAACTAATGTAAAACTTTTTGGTTATAAAATAAAGATTTGTATTTTGTTTGTATTTTTGTATGTTGATGAAATAATGTTTTTTTTTTCACGACTGTAGGTCGTATGTAGTTTCAAAATTATAATTATCAAAACAACCCTCCAAGCTCATTCGTCAAGTCGTCATTTGAATGTCCCAGGCTACCCTGACGCTTTCACCTTAAGAAGAAATTGATTAATTCTTGAATAAAAAGACGTGCTGTCTCTACCCTAAAAAAGGAAGATGGTGAAGGTGAACAGGAAAGGAAAAATCATTCAAGTGACTTAAATAATTTTACCTTTCCTGTTCACAACCTAGAGAAAATAGGTCTCGGTCGTATACCATATAAGGGCCTGTATGCGCACACGTGTCCGACATTAAAATTCACAACGTTGTTTAAAAATCCGTGCCGTAGAGTGAAGGACTAATACATTTGCATATCCTGTTTGAGGTTTCTGAGTACCAATACGCAGTGTAAAAAGGAGGAGGTAAAAAAATAGAAAAGAAAATGAAAGCAGGTTTTCCAGAACTCAAAAACGTAGCCCAGGCTGAAAAGTGTGTGACGGACGCAAAAAAAAAACGCAACATCATCATCACAGCTTTTTTAATGTGTCTGTGTCCCAGCAGTGGGTGCAGGCCTCCTCTCTATGAGAGGGAGTGGGCTTTAATCCACGCGGGCCCAGTGCGGATTGGTAGATGTACCATGTCTTCGATTTGGCTCTAGGACATGTCGGTTTCCTCACGATGTTTTCCTTCACCGTTTTAAGAGCAGTGGTGATGAAATAAATTACACAAAGTAATACTCCTGCCTGGGTTCAAACCCACGTCAATTACTGCTCGTACGTCGGGGGGCGTTACCACCGCTGCTCTCAACGGAACATGCATGATTCTTATAATGTATTTCTGTCTTAATATGGCCATAACTCTTTATTTCAGTCGAAAGCCTTTACTTCCTAAGTGTTAGATAAAAGAAAATGTAAATACTAATAACAACTTCCGTGAGTAAACCATACTTTCAAACAATTTTCCTTTCTAAAGACTGTATTTAAGGTGGTATGCAAATTATTGTTTCATTCACAAGGGAGCACACAGAATAATGATTGTACGAGCTTCAATAACTTTTAAGTTGAGTGCCTCACTAAATGCTGTGTTAAGCTATTCTGTTTGCAAAGGTCTCTTGAGATTTTAAGAGAGTTTAGAACAGAGCTGAATAGAGTTTCTGTTATAATATATGCTGTTTGCAATTTCTATGTCTTGTTTTATCATTTTCTGCCTACCATTTTCCCAGATATGTTGGACTTGGATTCCAGTCTAACAGGATGCCACTGAGTATTGTATTTTAAATGGAGTGACTGCTTATCTGACCTCCACAATCCCGTTTATACTAGGTAATACGATTCACTTGGTAAGACTGCTTGGAAAAGTGATCGCAATGACCGACGACGGGTAGAACAATTGCCTTTGCTTTCGGTTTCGATAAGGGTACTTTTACACTGATTATAATTATTTGATGCAATAAAAAAATCGTGAAGGGGAAATAATTGCTGCTATGAAAATGACTATGTATATGGTACGAAGAAGATTACAACAACGTAGAATATCCACTGACAATCTCAATGTATTTTGAGTTACCCAATTATAATTCACTAACCTTGTCAGTTAATTTGTCAGTGGACCAAATTCGGGTCCCTCGAGTTCAAAGGGATATATCAAAACTATGATGGATAACATGCTTCTACAGTTTGTAATTAATTTCAGTTAAGTTTATTAGTGGAGGAATGTGAGCGGGGTACCTGAATCCGGATCATTGCCAGTTAAGGATTTCAATTGTTAGATTTCGAATCTGTTTCCTAGACAATGACAATTGAATAACGTTGTCTCGCTCCCTCAGTTGTCGTTTGTAGATCTTTGACAGACGTAACAGGTAGTCAGTGGCAGCGTTAATGGTTGGTTAACGGTACTAAACAGCACCGCAGCAGCTAAGGTGCTGTTTAATACCGTTAACCAGCCATTAACAAGCTTTGGTCGTCTTAACCAGCTAGTAGCACTATTCGTAGCCAAAGCTGGACCATAGTTCTTTTAAATTCTACTAAAAAGCATTTTGTGTTTTTTTTCACCATTTTACAGCCATTAGCTAGCTGTGCTGTTCAACAGTGTAGAGATCACCCCTCATACAGTTGCAAGAATCATTTTATCGGTTTGTAACAGCTACAAAAGAGCCTTTGGCTGTAGTAGAAGCCTTTTTGGCTGTAATTTTCGCTAATGTGCTAGTTGGGTCTCGCTCCCTCTGAACATCGTATCTATCGTTCCATGCAGAATATGCGAGCGAGCTCTTCTCGCTGAGAAGGCTTTTTTATGCGAGCAAAGTACGGTGAAGGCACAACTTACGAATTAAATCATCCCCCCTACCAGATTTCGAATGAGAATTCGAATGATATAGACGTTTGAGACGAACGATTTCATGTTTCGAAAAAAAAAAACAAATTATGAACAGTTATAGTGCATCAAAGCGATGCAATGCAATGTAACGTCACGGTTCTTAGACAGATAAGTGTTGTGGTTATTTAAAAAACGGTTTTTGTTACCATATACTTACGTAGTATGTAAGCGTTTTGCAGGCCCATAGCCTACAAGAGGAACTCTTCGAGACGTTCTTATGCAGCTTGGGATATGTTGTCTACCGTAGGACTTGCTGGCTGGCTGCATGCAACGGTCAAATCGCAATAACACTTTGTCCGACCTGCAAATTCGAACTATGCGGAATCGGGACTTTGTAATCGATATTTCTCGTGTTTGACTTTGGGCCCGAAACCGGGTTTCCCATGCACTAACTCACCCACCCAGGACCCAGGACCTAGGACCTCATGCTCAACAGTTTAGCGCTAATGACTACCAGACCAACGAGGCATTCATTTATTTGTCTATTGCTTTCTTTTTCGTTTTCACTCTTATGACCTAAGTAGTAAGGATGAAAAGTGGTCTAAAAATGCTTTCTAGTTTTAATAAGCGTCATGGTGTAATTGATTCAATGGTTCGCTGCATAATATGTGGGTAGATGTTAGATTGATCGTTTGTTGGAAGCATTTAGTGTGGTCAGCGGACCGGAAAAATCAGTAGAAAGCATTGACGTAATTTGTAGTAGGTAATGATTTGAACAAACTGTGGTTGGAAAATTCTAATATTTATTATTTTACCGTTTTCGCTAATTAAGCTTGTAGTTATCCTTTTCAAATCAAAACCTAAAATATAGAGCTACAAAAAATAAAACCTACTTATTATTTTACTTACACAATAACATTAACATGTTCACCAAAAAGAAGTCGGTGACCTTTGTTTGATTGGTTTAGTTTTTTTTTGCCACCGACTTCTGAAGATAAAGTTCACTTTTTTGTGTTTTTAGAAGTCGGTTTTATTTTTTGCGATAAAGTTTTTATTTTTGACTTTTTAGTGTTTCACAAATGCGCTTACTCCTTTACAGCCAGCGTACTGGCGTGATATTATGTCATGAACAAGTGTAAACAATAGACAGACATAAGATTTCAGCAACCCTAACTATTTGCTATTATTTATTGAGGAGTTCCGTTACCTATCTCCGAAGTTCTTCATCAAATCTTCGCCAAATTGAAGGGGGACCACTCCGAAAAAGTACTCTTCAGAAAACTATCCAAATCGCTTCATGTGTGCCCGTAAAGTTTGAAGAGTTCTCTCTATTTCTCCAGGATCCCATCATCAGATCCTGACTTGATGATTATGGGACCACCTGTGAAGCATACCCTTTGAAACTAAATAAAAATAATCCAAATCGGTCCAGCCGTCTTCTAGTAATCGGGGAACATACATTTCTTACGAATTGAGAATTATAAAATCAAGTACAGTCCTCCTCCTTTTGGAAGTCGGTTAAGAACAGCTGTTTAAGGGACATGTTTCCCTACAAAAATGTGTCTTAAACAGCTGTTCTTAGATTATTAGTCCGTCATCTTTTTGGTGAACATTAACCTTATTATGCCATATAATAGGGGACGAGCCTATTTCCGTCAATCGGGCACAAATCCAGACTCCGTGGATGCTACTGAGAAATTGCAAAATAAGAAAAAAATAACTGATCCTCGTCAATTTACACAAACAAAAAATAAAAAATCTTAAATGCGGCAATGAAATTTTATTTACGGGTTGGTGATCTCCGTTCCCTATTCCATTTTTATATCCCTTTCTTCCTTTAATAACCCAATCAGTGGTCTCAATTATTTCAACACAAGAACCCTAAAATGGTATATGAAATGAGATTACACAATTTGATTCCTTGTTAAGCATCAGTGGACTGTGGACTGTAATGGATGGCTAACCGACAATTAAACCTAATTGGTATCATTGGATGGGGCAGACGACCAATGCGGGCATTTTACACTGGCTTTTACAGTGCGGCGTATATCATAATAATGTGGTATTGTTTTAAAGTTTATTGATCGGGTTTCTGTATCAGTAAAAATATATTCCGGGGTTGCGGGCCTGTTCGAAAGAGATACCGCGGCTCCGGAACATAAAGGGCGAGGAAGGAACATGGATGGGTTTTAGTCAGTAAGAGTCTGACACTCCCTCCCGCTCCGCCCAGAGTGGGAGAAGTCATTTGATGATTTCCCATACCAAAAAAAAAAAGTAAAAATATATTGTTTAAAAATGGCCATATGTTACGGAGACATGAGTGTTTAAATAGTAATCAATATATTGTGTATGAAAAAAAAAACAAAAAAGTGAAAAATAACTTTAGCTTCTGAAGTCGGTGCTTTTGTTTCATTGATTTAACTTTTTTGTCACCGACTTCAGAAGCTAAAGCAATTTTTCTCTTTTTGTTTTTTTTGAAGTCGGTTTTATTTTTTGCTAAAAAGTTTTTATTTTTCATTTTTTAGAAGTTCACATGTGCTTGATATACGACGATGGCAAGTGCATACCGTTACAATTACAAGAAGCCCAAACACGACTAGGATACATTGTGTCATTATGGAGTTCCGTGACTCTTGGCTTCATCATCAGATCTGATGGTTGAATGGTCCTTATTGCAAATGCTTCACTTGTCGTAGAAAATATCAAAATCGCAACACGTTATCCTATAAAATTTGAAGAGTTCCCTCGATTTCGCCAAGATTCCATCATCAGATTCCGGCTTGGTGGCTATGGGGCCATTTGGAAAGAATACCCTTTCCAAAAAAAAAAGATTTTTTCAAATCGGTTGGCCAGCGACGGAATTATGCCCGAACAAATATATATTAAAAAATATAAAAAAAACATCCGAATTGAGAACCTCCTCCTTTTTTAGAAGTCGGTTAAAAATAAGACTGACCAGCAATAATGAATGTCAAAATAGTCTGATTGATGAATTGACAATTTGAGAGACATCAAAAAGAACTACTCAACTATAGGTACATCCTAGTATTTTAACAGAGAAGAAGAAATGGTGCTATTAGTTTTCGATGTAGGTACCTAAACCTGTCAAATGTTACTTCGATTTTTGTATCAAGGATTTACTCGTACAGTATGACCACGTGAAGTGTGTAGTTCCTTGTGGAGCTCTTTGTCAAGAACAAATGCTTTTAGTTCTGTTTTCCCGTACAAAGTACGAAGTATTGCAAAAGGTTTTTATTTAAAAATAAACACAAAGTTTGTTGCTTTGAGAGGTTACCGAATACTCGTGCATGTTATCAGTCTGCGAAGATTATTCTAAGAAATTCCGTGGGGCACTTTTGGCTACGACTGATATGAAATTGCATCTAAACTAAATAATACCATCTGAAATAGTTCCCCTTGAAAACTATTACAGATGGCATGTGTGTACCTACTTATTTAGATTATTATCCAATACTAGCTGATCCACGCAACTCCGTTTTTGCAACATTTTTCATTCCTGCTCCGCTCCCAATAGTCCTAGCGTGATGTTATATAGCCTAAAACCTTCCTCGATAAATGGACTATCCAACACAAAAAGAATTTTCAAATCGAGCCGATAGTTTATGAGATTAGCGTGTTCAACCAAACAAACAAACAAACTCTTCTGCTTTATAATATTATAAGTATAGATTATAGTAATACTGGGTAAGCTGTAATATTTAAGTTAAACATGTGTTTGTCGTCATCAAGCATTGTGCGTGGATCCTGTATGACGTAGATATGGCATGGCGGCCTAGCATTTATTTGAGAAATACACTGTGAACTGTGTTGATTCTACAAAACGATAAAGTTTATAAGATAACATCGATTGGACGATATAAGATTATAATATATGGTACTACGTTTCTGTTGATAGTTCTTACAGATAACTGAAATTAGTTACCATAGTATAGTTCATCCAAATATTGTTTTAGAAAATCATAGGAGCGGTTTCTAAGTAAAGTCTTATAGAAAAAACTTTCGCGCCTAGCTATAAGTCTATAAAGCAGGGTGCTCAATATTAAGAACCAAAAACAATGGACAAAAATAGAAAAAAAAAAACAATTTGTTCCGATCCGACCTCGATACAGTATTACCACTTTAAGTGTGCAGTTCAATGTGGCGCTGCTTGTTCAGAAAAAAAAAAAAAAAATATCAAACTTGGTTTTGTTTTCTTTAGTTTTGTGTTTTCCAGCCTGAAATTTGTCCTACAGCTGTCAAAATCATACATTTTTTTGACAACACGTGTCGGGTTAACGAACCATAGCGGATAAGGAATGAGTAACCATAAGGAAATCCATCCTTACAGCAAATGTTGAAAGCTCTGGTGAATTCTAATAAAGGATGACGTCATTGGTGCAAGTCTAATCGGAACCATGGTGCACATAACATACGAGGATTACAATTTATGGTGTTTCTTGGTATTGGAATGTCGAGTGATCTTTTGTCATGTTTACGAAACTTATTTCGTCGGGTCATATTGTTTTGTTTTGCGACTAACGGCCATTTCCACTTACCTACTGTTCGGTTTCGGTAAGTTGCTACTTATCTCTGTCTGTTTGATATTTTTTTACAGATGGTTAGAAACAAAACGTCACAGAAAATCTTTCTTTGATTTGTTTATGAATCAAGTGACAGGTACGTGACGCAGATCGCAGATCGCATTTCAAACTACCTTTGTTTACACAGATAGCTGCGAGATGCTACCCGAAACTAACTTTCCCAATTAACCTTGAATCTAATTCTTTAGCGATAAGGTTAAAAATCTATTAAAGTAACTGATTGTAGTACTTGACGAATTTGTATTGGAGGTATTTCCTGCGTCATTAGTGAGTGGACGATGCAATGTTTACTTTTATTGTTTTGTAAACACTTGAAGGTAGTGTTTAAATGATGTTTATTTTGCAAATAGGTTTTTACAAACACGTCTTTTTTTTTAAACTAGATCGGGCCGGTGTTTTGTACCTGACAACTGTTTTTATTTGCTAAGGTGTCTCTCACAATGCAACTGTACATTACGATTTTACGCAAAATTTCCTTAATCCTAGACTAGACAAATATTGGGAATAGCATTGAAAATAATCATGCGTATCAGAGGCGCACGATATATTTGATCCAAACTTTTAAAGGTTTATTTTGTTTTCAATATTTTTTTCTCGTTTATAATAAAGTACGTGTCCTAATTTAAAAATTAAACAAAGTTTTCTTTCATAACTCTTGAGTAACGAAGGAAGGATTTTGTAAATTCTTTCATTATAGCGGTTAATATGGGGTCTCATTTCAATTATATAGTTTGGGTTTTGCCGGTGAGAAACCCATCGAGGACACGGCCTGAAATCAATAACTAGGTAACATAATAGCCAAAGAATGTACCGCAACAAATCGCTTAGCGACGAGCATTCTTACTTACTTGTGCAAATATACAGTTATGCAAATTAAAGAACGTCTTTATTAAAAACAATGCCTTACCTCTGACTCACACTTATGGAAAATGGCGTCTTTGTGCATAATCGTGTTTTACGTAGGAACTTATGATACCAACCACACACGATGTCATCGAACAAGGATCAAGTATGCGCAATACTTAGTATATAGGATGGAATTTTTCAATGCCACCTGGAGGAAAAGTACTCGAAATACTGGAGATAGCAAATATGATCGGTAATTAATGTACGAAACTTAAACACGTGATTCTTTTACTATGGGACCAAATCTGAAATCGTGAAAAAAAAATTTTTGCGTTTCTGTAGGTACATAAATGATCGCCTAATGTACTGAACAGCTGCTAATGTAACTAACAGCTGACATTTTCGCGATTTCGGCTATGGTCCCATAGTAAAAGATGTTTGTTATCACGAGCACAATCACGTGTTTAAGTATCGTACACTAATTGCCAGTCACCCTATATAATAGCCATTTTCCCTCTATTACAAGGGACTTAAACGTCGCGGAGCTCGTAGACGGAGCTCTTGGCTAAATAATATCAGCCGCCATGCTTGCCTAGGTTGGTCTATGGATGGGTGACCGGGTCTTACATACCGAGTTACCTCCGTGCCTCGGAAAGCACGTTAAGCCGTTGGTCCCGGCTGTCGTTTGTCCATCTTTGACAGTCGTTACAGGTAGTCAGTGGCCCCAAAAGTCTGACACCAGTCTTACCTAGTGGTAGCGTATTTCCCAGTATTAACTGGGTTGTGGAGGTCAGGTAGGCAGTTGCCTCATGTAAAATGCTGGTATTCAGCTGCATCCGGTTAGACTGGGTGTACTATTAGATAAACTGCCTAAGCATTTGCACATTACTGTCAAGCTGTTGTTATGTTATGCTTATGTAGTACCAACCTTCTCATGTGATAATTTCCAACCTCCTTGCAGATGGAGTCGGGAGCAAAAACTAGCGTGCAATATTACGTTTAAAAGGTGAAATAAACGACTGACTGTTTTCATATCAGACGGCGGCTAAGTTTACGATAACGTTGTGTCCACCCGACAATATTGAACTACCAACCTGATGGATTATGTCACGGTAATTTGAACACTATTGTTTACGTTATAAGGTATGATGTTTGACTTAAATGTGGTTGGGTTATGGATTGTAAATATTATTGCAGTATTCACGGTGTGAGGGCAAAATGTTGGTCATTGATGCGTAAAATGCAATACCTACATTCTTTAAATAGTTTTACTAGTAAAGTTACTTGGGGATTTAAAGGATATCATAGCTGTAACAGAAGAGTCTGTGATGATGATGATGATGATGATGATGCCATCTTGCCGATTTTGGTCAGAGTGATAGCATTTGATGGTTTTCTAGGGTGGCGCTTTAAGGTGCTGCTTTTTCAAGTGCTCTTCACTGGCTAGCATATTCTACGGACATAAACGTTGTGTTTAATTAATCAAAAAACTTTTCTTTTATACATTTGTGTTAAAACTAAAGTACGTAGGTACTTTAGTTTTAACACAAATGTATACTTATAAAACAATCGGTCATTATTTAATGTCTTTCCTAAAACAGTATTTTAGTAATTCAATGTCTCGAAATCGAGTTTCTGTCCTGTCAGTATCGCAGTAAGTTTTATATAGAATTCATCCGTCTACACATCCTACTAATATTATAAATGCGAAAGTTTGTAAGTATGGATGTATGGATGTTTGTTACTCTTTCACGCAAAAACTACTGAACGGATTTGGATCAAATTTAGCACACAGATAGTTTATTACCTGGATTAACACATAGGATACTTTTTATCCCGGTAATAAGATCCCGTGGGATAATTTCAAACTTCACGCGGGCGAAGCGGCTGGCAGAAGCTAGTACTTAATATTTAAGTAACAAAAATATCATTAGTCAGTCAAAAAGAAATTTAGATCAAGTTATGAATCAGCATTTACAATAATCTGATAATTACGAACCCCGGTAGGTCTCTGAGGCCCTACTACCTCACGCTTCCTCCGTTTATTCGGATCTATCCGTCTCTATCGCGCACGTCTGGAAATTAGTGCGAGTGAGAGAGACAGATAAATCCGAATATGCGGACGAAGCGTTAGAGAGTAGGGCCTCTGATCTCACCCAATTCCTGGAGAATACATTAGTAGGATCGCAAGTATTTCCCAACCAAGTGAATAGAACTGCATTATCCATTATAATACTGTATTAGTCATGGAATGCCTTCGACTCGCCGAGCCGTGTTCACGGCTCGGTGGTTACATTCAAGTCAAACGGTTGAACGTGACTGATAATGTTTTATTGATTTTCACAGTCACTTCGTGTATTCTGCATTATTTAACGTACTTACGTATTATTTTATAATAATTGTTATGTAATTCCGAAAAGTCGATTGAGGTCGATATAGATTCAGGTTAGTATAGTGGTTGCAAGCGCTACTGCAAGGTTCTGCGTTTGATTCGCAGTCAAGGAAATTGTGATAGGGTTTCTTATTTACATCAGAATATTTTCACTATCACGTCACAGACAGAATTTGTGCTTGATTCATTGCAATAGACTCAAACATAACTGGTACAGTACAGCGTGGGTGTATTATAGGAACAGCTCTGGCTAACCTCCTCAGAGATCACAGTCGTGATGTTTTATATTGATCATAATTATGTAGTCATGTACTAAATTTCTTCTCTTCTTTGTGTTTTAATATTGCTTCCCAACTCTCTGAGAATGTATTCCAAAATCAAGCACTCAGTAGAATAAAACTTCCAATCAGAAATTGAACCTCATTTCTAAGAAGCTATAAACTTCGATACAAGGTGACTCAGTGAGATGAAAGCAACGAAAATTACATGTTTTTTTTCTCACCCAAAATCCTCTGAAGATGTTTTTCTTTATCAACAGAACCATTTCAACCATACTAAATATCTTTAGGTTCAGGTACAGGTTTATCGTAAAATGTAACGACTTTAAAAAAACTGTACTTTTGTCCCCTGAAGCGCGTATCAAAGGACCAAGTTTTAAACACGGAACCGTGCGGACGAAACTTTTGCCATTAAAAGCCCGTTTTCACAAACGCTAGGCCAATATTGTACGACATGAAGGATTGGGTGATGTGCTCGTCTTACGGGTTTGATTCCCGCAAGGAACAAATATACGCCACGGGTAGTTGTTTTAAGTGTGGCTGTTTTCGTATGTGTAATTATATTATATATGTTTAAAAGATTGTAAATGCACACAATACAGGAGAACTTTCTTTTTATAAGGACGAAAAATGCTGTATTGTTCAAATTTCAACTTTCAACGCAACGCCCAGAGATGAAATTCCAACCAAGGACAAACGAATAGGTGTCCCTTAGTGCTAGTGAAAACGGACATGCCTCTCGGAGCAAACTTACAAGTGACTCAAAGTTAAACTGGTTTAGACTTATCGGCATATGTTAATTACCCGTTATGAATAAACATTCGATGAATCAACTATACCTTCCAACCTCCAATATTGAATAATTCTGTCGAGATTCAATTCAACATCATAATGTATTTATAGACGACAGATTTAAGTGCAAGTTGCTGTATGTTACTAATATTTGTTGTATTTATTGTTAATTGTGACATTTCGAATACATGATTTTATGTATGAAAATAAAGCCTAAAAATTAGTCGATTTAGAGATTGCATTTGAGAGTTTTTGGGAGATATTATTGTTTGAAAAAAAAAACATAAAGTCAGTTTTAGCTGAGACCTATTAATAAGTGTACTTACTTATCTACATATCTATTCACTTATAAGGTCCATGTTCACCGAAAAGATAACAGTCTGATTATGTAAAAACAGCTGTCACTGTGACATGTTCCCATACAAAAATGTGTTTTAAACAGCTGTTTTTAGATAATCATAGCGTCATATTTTTGGTGAACATGGACCAAATAGTAAAATATTAACATAACATTACTTAACGCCTTTAAGAGGAAAACGTCAGGATATCCCACGAAATACAATTTTTCTTTCGTTTCTTGCAATTTGCAGGCCAGTGCAAGGTTGTATGTTGATGAAAATATCGTTCGCGACTGTAAAACGTATGTAGTTATAGAATTCTGATCATCGAAATCATCATTACAACCCTCCAAGCTCACATAAGTCTTGAACCGACTTTGACTTTGAAAAAAACGTTCCTCGACTTAAATGAACTTAGGTACATGTTCACCGAGAAGATAACAGTCTGATTATCTAAAACAGCTGTTTAAAACACATTTTTGAATCGGAACATGTCACAGTGACAGCTGTTTTTCGATAATTATCTTCTTGGTGAACATGGACCTTAGAGAGTTGATGATTATTGACATACGTTTTACAGTCGCAAACGATATTTTCAACTTCATACAACATACCACTGGCCTGCAAATTGCAAAACATGCGAGAAAATTTGATTTTCCAGGGCTACCCTGACGCTTTCACTTTAATCCCAGAAGAGTTGAGCAGAGATGTGTACGGTCGAACAAGCTATTTGGTTTACATTTTACAATGTAAATTGTCGGTTAAACTGTAAAACAATTAGCTTGTTCGCCGTACATAATAGCACATACAAATTTCACCAGTTACATATGATTAAATCCCCTGTAATAGTGGAGAGAACATAAGTAGGTAAGTATATAAAACGATATTAACAATAAGCGGAAGATGTTATTAACAAAAACAAAGCTTATCTGTAACTCTGTAGTTTTATGCTGATATTTTTTTTAAAATAATTTTAATTAAGTATCAGATAATAAACGAGTTCTAGGCCACAATATTATTATGGTCCTTAAAAACGAAGTGTGAATACTAACAATACACACTGGACAAGATAACCTTTGGAGTTAAATTAAACATTTATCACAAACTCCTCAACAGTTCAGTAAATAAGATGTCATTTGTCGTAATTAGTCACACAATTTATCTCGTTATAAGGTCTTAACCTTGAATGACGTATGTGCTTTGTTGCACATTACGGAGGGCTAGACTAATTGAATATTATTTATGCAATCGATAACTCCGCCTTAAATAGAATTTCTTCGTGGCAGGTTTCATTCTATATTTAGATAGATACGGGTGGCCTGGAGGCGACCAGTACACAAATTCGTCGACCGTTTAATTTATTATCCTATTAATAAGTCTTCAAATTTATTTTATTTTTAGTCTTTTGGATAAAAAAAATAAACATGCATTTACACTTGCTTGCCTACACTCATCTGCCCAGCCTTTTCCCTATTATGTTGAGGTCGGCTTCCAGTCTAACCAGATGCAGCTGAATACCAGTTATACTTGTAGTGACTGCCTATCTGACCTCCACAACCAGACAGTACTGGGTAATACGATACCACTTAGTGAGACTTGTTGTCAGACTTTTTGGGCCACTGACTACCTACCTGTAACGACTGCCAAAGATGGGCGAATGACAACCGGGACCAACACCGAGGCATGGAGGAAACTCAGTATGTAAGGGTGGTCACCCATCCACAGACCAACCTAGGCAAGCACGGCTTAACCTAAAGATCGGCCCGAGCGTCTGTTATCATTTAGCCAAGAGCTCCTCCTACTTGCTGATGAAGTACAAATCAATAACGAAGAATGATAGCTGTCGTACATAATTCTGTTGAACATAATCAGAATGTTTGTAATCCATTCTGATGAAGGTACAGTAATTAAGTATCCGTTATCATGAACGCTTGATGTAACAGCTGATCGGTATCGCACCATTAATTATGGCGAAGTAATTAATGATGCGGGCGCTGTTTAAATTGTTGGAGAAAAACAAGCGGCAAGTGAAAGCTGTGAAGCGCTGCAAAATTGCTGAAACTTTTTTTTGAAATGTTGATTTTCATTTGTTTACACAAATTAACTGAAATTTACTGATGTACCTAAGTGATGGCCGATGCACAAACCAAGCCACTGGATCTAGAAGCATAATCACAAGAGTTCTTTATAAAACACTGCTGGGCCAAAAAGAAAGCTTTTCGACTTTGCCTCCAAATATATTGCTAAATTTTAAACCATTTTGTAACTTAGATGTACGTTATTAGTGTTATTACAATACTTATTTAAGAAATTCCAAGCATCTGATTCTGTACAAAACTTTGAATGCCCTTTTATTTTGTCCCAGATATTCGCTCTTAGTTAACAGACTTCATCATTTATCATTAAAATAAATACTATTAAGACATCCTTTATCAAAGGTTGCAAGAAACTGATCCCTAGTAGTAAATGAAGCAAAAATATTAAGCAAATTAAATTAAATATAGCAGTTTTAAACCACAATTCGGTAGTACCCTTTCGGAGCTTAGGACCAAAATGTTAAAATACCCACATTCGTCACGAAAACGAATATCATTTCTATTTCCTTTGCATGATTCATAACCGAGTCAAAATTTATTATTTCCTTGCGTTATATTTTCCTTACATATATTTTCGAACCAGTTAACGTAAAAAATACGAGAATAAAAATATAAATAATGTGCATGTGTTTATTATTTATATTGCGGAAGTACTTTCGGTTTTCCCCCAATATAGTATCGATAAAATTGATTTACACATATTTTATACGTATTTTAATGATGTATGTTTTTGTGCAGAAATCTCTTTTTTTTCTATCTAGATTATTAATTTTTCAATTGATTGTTGATGAAAGCTATCATAACAATGCGCGTATAAACAGGACTAATTTGTCATGTTTCCGTAGATTTATGTTAAAACGGTAACTTATGTTTAGATAACATAGCATCACGCCTGTAATTATCAGAAGAAAAGGGTTAGTCAAAAGTGTAAATCGCATACATTTCACAATATTTCGGTTTCGCTTCGATAGATTACAACCTATCGAAAAATAATGCGTTATATTGTAAACAGAATGTTCGTTTGACAATCTTTCGAGAGTTTACAATCTCGCTATTACAATATAACAGGTTTTACAATTTTACGGTGACATTTCCAGATTTCGGCAGTTGCGTTAAGTTCTACTTATATGTATACATAATAGGGGCGAACCTTTTAGAAAACGGCGCCTTAAAATAGCAAAAATTCATGTCTTTTAGTTGCTTTTAATATTCTAGTTCTTAGTACCCTAAATTCTTTATTTTTTTTAGGATAAAAGGTATGAAGAAACGTGAAACGATATCTTGAAAAAACCCTTCTGCCCTCAATCAGTTTTGGTGTGGGAACATTTGCAGCCGTCACATTGAGTACTGGCTTTCATGATCACAACAGGGTCAACGAACTTCATTCAATGACTACACTCATTTGAGGATATTATTATAATATATCATCCTTCTAATAGAAAGAAAGAAAGAAAAAGCATTTATTAGCCCGACAGGACAACACATAAATAAAAAAATAATAGTAAAATTGTGATTATAACACTAGTTTAAAGTAAACCTAATGAGAGAAGAAAAAAAAAAGATAATAATAATAATAATTAAAACATGAGAAAAAACAAACAAAATACAAAAACAGAATTTGTCCTGTACAAGACCAAAAGGCTCCTATCTCAGCATGGTGCTGTAACATTTAAAAAAAACGTCACAGCGCTGATATTCTGATAGGGCCTAATAGAAGGTTAAAGCGTGAAAGAAAGACAAGTGGCAATGTAATTATAAGTTTGTATGTTTGTTCCCCAATAATGATTGTTTTAAGTTGGCTAACCAGATTTGCAGCCAACTTAAAACACAGGTTGGTTACATTATTAGATGGACATTAGACTAATACATAAGGGTAGTTTTTATCCGGGTAAAAGCCTGCGCAGATAAGAGACTTTTGTCCGTAAATCTCTTTCATTTTTGGCGTGGTCTACGGTCAAAAGTCCTTCATGGAGCATTTACTCTAATATTTGGCTGAAACTGCAGGCAAAAATATGTTCATAATAATTTTGCGCAACACTACGGAGGATAATTAAACTTAAGTATATAAACAACAATATAATAGTGCACATGTGCAAATATTAAACATTGAAATTGAACAACCCCAATTTTCGTAGAACAAGAGTTTCTGCACTGTTGCTAAGCTAATATCCTAGTCTGTGTGCACTGGGGACTATTTTAACACTCTCATTAGAGCTAAGTGAGCCCGTTTGATCACTTTGCATGCGCCACGTGCAATATTCAGATGCTATGGCCTTTCACATGGAACTGCGATACGCAGCGGTGAATTTATTAATTGCGTTATCGACGCGTGTGTTGCTATTTTATATTGTTGATTGATTTACGGCCTGTACAGCGTGTTTTTAAACGGATTCGAGGCTGTACATAGTCACAAAGTGATTTAATATTCATCCCTTTTAGGTTCTAATTGTATTAATTGGACAACACTAATGACGTTCTATAAAACAATCGGTAAGACAATGCTTAGTATGTAAATCCCTTTACAATTTTCGCAATGCTGAATAGAAGTTTAAGTGGAATTAGCTAATAGTTTCAATGGTATTGAACAGTCGTCAGACGACTATAAATGTTGTTTTAAGTACCATTCGATGTGTTACCATGCCATTTACTTAATTAACTTAATAGTTTTAAGTTATTCTCCGAAAAACTTAACGCTTCGGTTTCATTTTATAATTAAGGATAAGTTTCACCCATGGGATGTGCAGTTTACGAGAATTAATTTAAAAAAATGCTTCAATTTTGAATTCACGAAAACAGCGGGGTACACCTAGATCGTATAAAGAGAGATTAATATTTTTAAAGTAATTCTTTGAAAAGACTATTCGTAAATATTAAACGTTTGCGTTTTTTTAATAAGGCTTTGTTTGGCTGACACGACAAGCATTTTAAAAATAGGTTGCTACCCACCCATTTAAATTTAAATCCCTCGCAACATTTGTAAAATCCAAACTCACAACAAATAGGAACGCTTTAGTAAACAAGCTTCTACTACATAATAGAAATGACTTAAGAGGACACCAGCCTATTACTATTCCAGACATTTTAGAATACAACAATACCTACTCAATTTAGTACACCTTTCATAATACATTGGTTGACCTACATGTCGAGTAAATAGTCCGCCATTTATACAGCTGTTTAATTTGTTCAAGCACCTCTAGCTAGAACAATGTCGTCTGAAATAATGGTATTATGAAAGTACTGTATCGTGGCGTCGTAAGCATATTACATTATAGTTATGAAACTATTTGTCTTGGTTTTGAACTAGCAATTGATGTCGTCATGTCGGCTTTATAGACGAATGTTGCTACTATTAAATCACTAGCTGGCCCACGCAACTTCGTCTGCCTCACATAAGAGACAAAAAGATCACGAAGGGAATAAAGCTTCCCCCGATTTTGTAACATTTTTCTTTGCTTCTCGGCTCCTAGTGGTCATAGCGTGATGTTATATAACCTCTAGTCTTCCTCGATAAATGTACTATCTAACGTAAAAATAATTTTTAAATTCAAGCCGGTAGTTCCGGAGATTAGCGCGTTCTAATAGACATGTGAGAAAGAAGACATGCCAAGCCAATAACTTGGGATAAGGGAAGGAAAATGGCGATGCATTTTTAAGACTCAGTAGAGGATCAAATATAAGCCTGAATAAACAAACAAATAAGCTATATATATGGTGTTAACTATCTTAATAAAATAATTTACTGGAAACGAAAGTTTAAAAGTCAATATTTACCAACAAATACATAAATCAGGGTACTTCAATAGTAATAAATCGAATAACCCAGTACTAACTGGTTTGTGGAGGTTAGATCGACGCTCGTTCCAAAAGAAATATTGGTATTCAGCTGCATCAGGTTGGACTTGAAGGCGAAAACAAAATAGTTGGGAAAAGGCTAGGCAGATGATAATTAAGAGTTATAAAATAGTATACAGCAAAACGCATAAAGATTCTAGTAAGATATTACGAAGTATTATTCAGTCAAGTTCGGTAGTAAACACATTGTTAACACTGATATAACGGTCATCTTGATCGCAACTGTTATGGTTTTTGTCACCATTTATATTCGAGTTAGCCAACTCCCGACAAATAGTCTGAAAGATATATCGGCACGAGAGTTGGCTACGATTCCAACAACAATTTCTAAACATTTAATCACAGGGATTTTATAGCTTTCAAAATTAAATTATGCGGATAATTGGATAGACATTTTTTATGAGTTCCGTATACCGTGGACATTAAAGAGCTATTTTGAAGGGATGAATTATTTATGGCATAATGTCAGATTCGTTTCAAGGAAACCTTTGAACGCGGGATGTTCTCAATCTCCCTTCTCAAGAAGTTATTAATGATTTTACATATAGCCCTCCAATTTATACCTTACTTATGAGTAAATATTACTCTCAAAGTTTCCTGTTATTTCGTTTTTGGTATAAATACAAATAAGCGTCATTCATATTACGTGGAGATATAATTTATGTGCGACATTCGTTTTATTGCTCTCGACTGCTTCTAATCAAAGCCGTGTGTGTGGTTTACTGAACTTTAAATAAATTATTACACGGTTTAAATGAATGAATAATTATTAAACTTTCAGTAAAATATTTATACTCACAGTAAACATGTTTGTTAAAAGGAACTTGGTGTGCGCAAGCAAACATATTGTGACGAACCTGACGATAGGAAACGACAGACCCAACTAAATTAATACCAAAGTGGTACAAGGTTGAACGAAGTTGTTATTTTGCAAACAGAAATAAGTATAATATAGTGTTGCATCCGAAACGATTTGGGAATTAAAGATAGTGTTTGATCTAATTAACAAAACATCCTTGAATTACAACAACTACATACACAACTGCCAATAGGTTATTCAGAAGAAGAGAAAGAAATCAGAAGAAAGAAGAAGGTGAAAATGCAAAGAAAAGAAAGTGCTTCAAATTAAAAGACTTTCTCAATTGAATAAATCATGACGAATAATTATTAGATCAATCTGGTGCGGGAAATAGGGCACTTGCAGTAAGATGATTTTACAGTCAACATAGTGATGAAGACAATACATTTAAGTAGGTATGACAAACTATCATTTATTTTGAACACTATTAATATAAACTACCTCGTTGGTCTCAGTGCCATTGGGTTTTTCCTTCAGGAATTTTACAGTAGCAGTCTCAATAGCAGCAGTCTGGATTGGTGCCCGGTTGAAGGACTTGATGGTAAAAGGGTCGTCCCCTATTATATGGGACTTAAAATAACTGACGAACTGGTACGTGTACTATCATCATTCATCAACAATGTCGTTTAAACAATACACCGCACGCAACCATTATTCCCAGTTGCTTATAATGAAGATAGGAAGCATCCAAATTAGGAATGAATGACTGTCATAACATGGACACGTCTACCCGTTCACTTTGACGACGGACATCCGATGGAACATGTTTGTTTTATCTACCAAAGGATATCCTAACACAGGGATATTTTTGGAAATGTTCTTAGTATTGTTTCATGTGCATCTTCGAGCTAGTTTTGTTGGGCTTGAAATGTACTACCGCGCTCACTGAGCGTTGAAGTTTAAAGTTTTCACCCTTATGCCATTTGCTCTGAGTAATAAGGTTGAAAGTTGAAGCTGATATAATGGGTTGATTATAATATTTATCAGCATCGTTCTCGGCGCCGCCACCGCCGTAATTGTTCGGGTATTTTGTAGATAATAACACACATTATCTCATTATTTTTTCTATATTTGTAAAAGAAGTTCCTATTAAGTATTTAACTTCCTTCTCAAGATGCTGCTGCTGCAAATTCTACTAGGACTCCTGTTTCAGATTACATTTTTTTTTGTACCGAAACGTTCAGATTTTTGAACATTCGATCACTTAAGACATTTATTGTACCTACCTAGGTGTGTTATTGTTTGTTTGAAAATACGTATTTTTGTTGTTGTTGCACAATGTTTGATAGCAACAGCTTTGTTGCAATTCTGTTCTGCTGTTGTTGGTATGTGCTACAAATCAACAATTGATTGGGTAGCGATTTTCAATTTTAATGCATCTTCTTCTATATCGTGTTGTTTACTGTGGCTACTGCCTACCCTGCTGCCAGTGTCTTTATTTTAATGCTATAATGGCAGACACTTACTTAAAATAAAATAAAAATACGGATTGCACTACAAAATTAGTTCTAAACTCGCTGCCCAAAAATAATTGGTTCAAAATTCACAAAAACCTTTGATTTATCTTCAATAAAATATTTTCACATTAGAAATACCTATACCTACAGTACAAAATTTGTTCATATAAATGTGGGTAGTACTCACCAACTAACAGCAAACAGAAATAAACCAGAAATCCAATGTCAATTTGAGTTTGTCGAATCAATTCCGGGCCAAAATCGCTTGATTTCTTTGAACACGCATATCAGAGTATAATAAAATATTGTCACAAAAATAATTCTCGTAACGTATTTAAATGTTTCTGTCATCACAAAACTTGGTTATCAAAATAACTTGCACTGTAACAGTCACTAATAATTTTTGTTCGTTAAAAATGTTCGCGCCAAATTATTTTATTTATCAGCACAAACGTGCGTCGTCCTCGGCACCATATGTCACACTGACATAACGACGGTAGAGCACAATGCGCTCGCGCACGGCCGCACGCATTGTCAATAAAGTTGTACACATTTATTGCTACACTAAGTCAAGCAAAACTCGACTCTTTTCGTCGAACTTAAAGGTCAAATTAATATCAGTCGAGCATTTAAGTTACGCGAGTAAACGGGACAGCATGAGTCATTCTTCAGTCAACAGCTGGCTGCGTCATTCATAAATTGAAGGCTATCATTATAATTTCGCTTTTATGACGTATCACTAAGGCTTAAATTCGATTGATTTCTGAAATATTTAATTGTATTCTCACAATGGTTTATGTTCTATTTTTTTTTGTAGCGGTGTGAATGCATATCCTGATGTTGTGAGTCAAATTTTAATGTCTAGTCTTGGAACCCGAACCGGTAATTGCTAAATAAATTATGAATGAAACTGTTTTACCGGAATAATCAAGAAGACTTAATAAAAATACTAATATACGAGTATTTGAACAGTCATTCATCACGATGTCACTCATTAAGTAATTTCTTACATATTGAGAAATTTAAATTGGCTCCGGCCCATCTCGCGACTTTCCCATTTCGACAACTAAACAAAATAGCATCACAAAAGTCCCATTTTGTAACTAACGTAACGCAAGATTACGGGCCCCAGAACCTGTTGGACGTATCGTTCTGCCGTCATATTGCCCCGCACCCAAACGAGATCCGTCCGTCCTCCAAGACGAATTCCTGCCCAAACCATAATTGTTCCTCCTTGGTATGGGTGAACTTCCTGAGGGTTCTGGAGACGGCTCCATCGTCCAGGAACTTGCCAAACACGCGTCCTTCGTGAATCTGGATGGAAGCCGAACCTGGATTCATCCGTGAACAGCACATTGGACCATTGGTCACGGCCCCAGTCCACGTGGTTCCGAACCCATTCTAATCGTCGTCCACGATTGCCTCTCCGTGAAGGTGGGACCCGGAGTGGTCTACGAGAGCGTAGATTGCTTTCATGCAGTCGCCTTCTTACAGTTTGGTCACTCACAAGCACTTGGTGTTCCACTCGCAGCCTTTGGACCAATTGAGTCGCCGTTGCATTTGGTTGAGCTCGCGCAGTAATTTGCATAAATCGGTCTTTTCTGGGGGTAGTGATGCGACTTGGCCCCCGGTGCCTCTCCGTTACTTCACCTGTGGCACGATAGCGTGTCCACAATCTTGAAATTACATTTTGATGGGGCCCTATGGCCTCAGCAACATTACGCTGAACAGATCCAGCTTCCAGCATTTCTACAGCTCGTAACATCTCCGCCCTCGTCAAATGTCGGCGTTGCATGGCTACAATACCTCAATTTTAACTTTATCTTTCGTTTAAAAATGAAAAAAAACTGTAACTAAACGTAATTCGTATTGTTTTCTAAATTTCGCACAAATGAAAATTCCCTCTCCTATACATCAAGACATTTTATGCCA
Organism: Xestia c-nigrum; assembly: GCA_916618015.1. Classification (NCBI taxonomy): domain Eukaryota; kingdom Metazoa; phylum Arthropoda; class Insecta; order Lepidoptera; family Noctuidae; genus Xestia; species Xestia c-nigrum. The sequence continues at coordinate 7,106,776 of OU745264.1, forward strand.
CCGAAACAAAAGAATTTTCAAAAATTTGAATTTGGAATTAGTCTGAGATAAATTACAAACAAATCGCTGTATAAAAGATTCCAATGCGGCCAGTACTTTTCGAGTTATTTAATTGAGTATGAAATATCCCTAGACCGTGTTGATGTTTGTATTTTGATCTTTATACTTACCCGGTGTTTCAAAAATTCTAATAATTAATGAGTAGGCTCGTTTCCGTTTTACAAAATGCTACATACCTTAAACGTATTATAAATAACAAACAAAAGAAAAATAGGATCTACCTATTCACCTTTTATACAGGTTTATGTATGTATGTAACCAGAACACAATTCTAAACCGGGTTCACGGAAAATTTTCAGGCAAAAAATAAAAATATGATGTGGGCTTGTCTCAAAAATGGTAAGTAAATAGTTGGGGAAAAAATTGCTACACTACTCAATAAAAACCCCTAAGGGTAAAAACATACTGGATTCGCAACGTTTGATTAAAAACCTTCCTATTTATGAGTAAAATCATCCATATTAAGATAACTAAACTCTTTGTGGGTGGGCGTTATTGCAATTCATCATCATCATCATCATCTCAGCCGAAAGACGTCCACTGCTGGACATAGGCCTCCCCCAAGTGTCGCCACATTGACCGGTCCCTTGCTACTCGCATCCACCGGATTCCCGCAACCTTCACCAGGTCATCGGTCCACCTAGTGGGAGGTCTTCCAACGCATCGTCTTCCGGTTCGCGGTCGCCACTCCAGAACTTTTCGGCCCCATCGGCCATCCGTTCTGCGAGCAATGTGCCCTGCCCACTGCCACTTAAGTTTAGCAATTCTTCGGGCTACGTCGGTGACCTTGGTTATCTTCTCGTCCAACTTACCGCAGTGTCTCAAGACGAAAGTCTATGACCAGTGTGTGTTGCCAGTGATTACATACGGGACCGAAACGTGGTCGCTCACAATGGGCCTTATCAAAAGGCTTATTGCAATTATGACAATTTAATAAGCGATTATTAGCCACGATTACTACTAGGTACAATAATTAGGTAAGCAGTAAGATTACACGGCAGTTTACCGTTTCAAACGATATTATAAGTAATTATAACGTGTTATACGAACTCCCATTGGTCATTAAGTATCACTCAACGTCCTCTAAATTACCCTTAAGGTATAATTACACTGGTAATTAAAATGAAATGTCGTTTAGGGCCGCACGTTAAAAATTAATTTATGCTTTGCGGGTAAATCAGGATTATAATCAGGATTTAATATGAAAGACCTTTTATTGAGTGAAGATATGACCTACCTACTTGACCTGTGGGATTGGTTGCAAAAAGGGGTGCCTTTTAATATTTTGTTGTTTGATGACGAAAGACAGCATCTACATTTTAGGGTACTGAAATCCGGGTCTGTTGAACTGTTTGAAAGAGATGCCGCGGCTCTGGTACACACAGGGCTAAGAAAGAACATGGATGGGTTTTAGTCAGGAAAAGTTTGACACTCCCTTCCGCTCCGCCCAGAGCGGGAGAAGTCATTTCAGGATTTCACATGCGAAAAAAAAGACAGTTTAAACGAATATATCTCAAGCGTTACTTCCTATTTGCAAAAGAAGAGATCTGCCCAAGACAGATAACCAGTGGTATTTTTGTCATTGGTCGTTTTTCTTTGGCCGATAATGAAAGGAGTGATTGACCTTGAAGAAAAAAAAATTCCCTGCAAGAGAAAGTGTAACTGCGAAAGATTATTAAACCAAGCTTAAACAGAAATGCTAAATTAATCTAAACAAAAAACACTTATTTTAAAATCGCTTTTAAATAATTTTACTAAAAACACTCACTCATATTATGCAGAGTAAAAGGATGCAAATACAGGTCTATACAGATGAGATCAGATAGGCAGTCGCTCCATGTAAAATACTGGTATTCAGCTGCATCCGGTTAGACTGGAAGCCGACCCCAACATAGTAGGAGGGAAAAGGCTAGGCAGATGATGATAATGAAAAGGATACAAATAAGTATACAATATTAAATGATTATACGACTATCTATTAAGATACACCAGACGACATTCAGAAGTGCCTGTACTGGCCTAATTGAAATCAATGTTTTTAGTTTCTACACATTCTTAAACAAATAGCATCACCTGCCGTGACACCTATATTTTCTTACACGTCTTCAAATTTACTTCGGTACGCATAACTTTATAATTTATAGCGTAGAAGAATAGCGTGCCTGGATATAGTCGCACTGTTAAAATTTCAACTCCAGGTCCTGAGCCTCGTGACGGAATGGGAAGCCGTCACCTTCTTTTTCGGCGGAACGCGAGAGGTAGATTTTATGATTTAAGTCCGAAAAAAAAACCAAAATTTCTTGAACCTAGCGTTTAAAGTCCAACTACTTCAGGTATTCATATATTATTATTATTCTGGTGTTTGTGACTGTGAAACGGGGATTTAGAGCCTTTGCACACCATGTTATTTTATGCGCTGGCAACGCGCGAGGGACGCCAATTGCATGCGCAGCAAAGGCGAGACTGAAGTCACGTTGTTATCTTTACACACGATCCTTGCGTTTGTATAGTAAACACGCTGATGCATCGGACAGAATGCCGTCACCAATTGATTATAACAGCCATTTTCATCTCCTTCCCCGACCTACAATGGCATAAACGCGCGCTTTCAGCGCGTTTAAAATCCGCTAAAACCGTCTAAAATCTGCTATAAACTTGTTGTAAACGTGCAGAGGACGTGCTGATCAAAAACGCGCGTCGTCAGCGCATAAAAAAACCTGGTGTGCAAATGGTCTTAAACTTCACCTGCGAAATAATTCATAGAGCTATTCGACACAAGTAATTGATTGAAATTTCGAATTTCAAGTTACTATTCATGACTGTTGACTATTCATCAAGGGTTGACAACTCTTCTAACTTGTAAGTTGCAACCAAAGTCAAAGTCAAAGTTAGTCTTTGTAGTAGACACGATGCTTGAAGTCACGCGAATTGAATCATTTCAAATTAAAGTCTGTCATGTCAGAGTGAATTAAATTTCAGATTTGCAATTTACAATTGTTACTTAAAATTGTATGTGAAAGGAATTTTGGCAATCAAAATTGCTGGTTCGATGTTAATTTGGTTTGCAATTTTATTTATTCACGCATGCGTTGCGTGTTTGTAAAAGTTATAGTAACAACTGTTTTATGACATTTGCGGTGTCAATAAATAAGGTCTTCTAACATTGTAATTATTTATCTGATATTAGATTAGATAAAGAAAATAAAAGTCACAACAGTCTATATACTTAAACCGAACAAGTGCAAGAGGGACTCGCGCTGGAAAGGTTTCGTTATTCAGTACCATCGTGGTACCGGAGCCTTTTAATTTTTAAGTTATTTTTATTTGCTGTTTTATCGGCAACAGAAATATACATTCAGGTAAAAATTTCAACTGTCTACCTATTACGGATCATGAGACAGCCTGCGGACAGGCAGACGGACAACGGAGGCTTAGCAGTAGGGTCCCGTTAGTTACCCTTCGGGTACGGAACCCTATTATCAGACATAATCGCAAACAATCTTAAACCGGTTTTAGTTACCAGAATTCAAACTGAAATTTCGGAGGTACTCGTGGCACTAAAAAGATCACCAGTTTGAACGTAACTCGCGCCTTAGCACTTACATAAGCTCGTATTTTATCCTTCAGTGCATTTAAGAGCACAAACATATCTTCATTCAAACGACATTTTACTAGCTACTGGTCATAATTCACAGAAATTCTAATTCTCCCATATAAAAGGTAATATTGCCGACAATGTGTCAATATGTTGCGGTTTTATATTTAGTAAGTGATCTTTTATGGAGGTTATAAAGTGCGAAGGATCCTAATAATGATGCACCAGTGAATAAAATGTAGGGTTGGATATCCAACAGCAGGTTCGAAGGCACCGGAAAAGCCGATTCCTGTCGGGTTCTCTTCGGGAATAAGTTTATCGAGGCGTCTACTGTAGTCAAATGATATATTACATACAGTTATGTGGGTAATTTGTACACCAACTGTGTTAAAGTTGTTCGCACTGGTACGGACATAATATGTGAACGCTGCCCTATACCAATACTTACGAGTGAGTATGTCAATGTTCAGTGCATAGTTGGACTGATTCCTTACTGCTTTATCATGATAGCCGTTAGCCTACTGACAGTTAGGATTTGAATGGAGCAATTTGTGTGTGCTGAGCTGTTCACTCGTTAGCCAGCTATGCATCTCTACGTAGCGTGGTCGTGTATTTCATTGCAGAGGATAGTCTGGCTTTCATCTAAAGCAAAGCCGTGAAACTAGGTACACGTGTGTTGCCAAAGTTTAATAATGTGTAGAACACTGTTAGTGAAAAACATAGTGGATACCGGACACATTACGCACGATCATGCACACATCATAATCATGCCTGTCCTAATCTACCGAGCCACGATGGGTTACATTTCAACTGTGTTTCGTTTTCGGATAAGTACTTATTATTTAGCAGGTATCTTCGTGTTTTATTATTACCAATATAAAGTTAGGTTTTCTCTGTGACAAAAACATTTATTGTATACTATTTATTTATTAGTTTTATTACGTACACTTATAAATGCCCATTTAATATAATAACATTATTTATTTACCACCTACTACCCTTATCCGTGTGTCACTGCGGGGGCCTACTGAAAACCAGCGCTGAGTGTTTTACACCCAGCATATGCTGAGTTGGCTACCCTTTCGTTATGGGCATGTTCAGCGCAGTTGAGCTGTTTTAATTTAATTGTTAAGCTGTTTGTTGTTATAATCTATATAACAACAAACTATGTATGTGCTGCTCTTTGTGTTGTGCTGTCCATTAGCGAATAAATGATTATTCTATTCTATTCTATTCTATTCTATTTCATCAGCTATTTTTGAATTCTATGCAATGGGGGTGGGCTTAAACCCAACAAAAAACCCAATAACAGTTTGCCCCACCTGGCAATCGAACCCAAAATCTCATCTCTCTCCTACGCAGCAGCGCTTACTACCACTAGATGAACGAAGCAGCTACTTGCTACATAAATTATGTAGAATCTTGTGAACTCATCCCTAAAATCCCATTTTTACTAAAAAACAATTTAGTGAACTAGAAACATATAATTTTCCACCTTTTTACACACAATTCAAGTTCGTGACATCACTGTCACGCTTATCGCAGTCTTTCCGAAAGTTCCCGAGATGTTCCCAAGCGTGACATTTCATGATTTATTATGAGTCGGGAACTTTTACAAGGACTATGTGTTTGGAAGTTTAGTTGACTAAAGAACACCTTTGGTGCCTAGTTCGCTATTTAAAAGACTTGTTTTATTACTTTAAATAATAACGAGTATTTTAATGCCTGAGGGAGACATAAGTAACCTATTTTAAATGGCACATGTAATGATACTTAAGAAGAAGTTATATAAAAACTCAAACAACAAATAAATAAAATGCTCAACTATCAAAAAAAATCTGCTGGAGCTTACATAAAAAAACACACTTCTAAAAAAATATAAAACTACCTACCAGGGAGTTATAAATAATGTGTAGAGATTCCAGTTAATTCTCTTCCATTGTTCTTTCCTAGAGTGTATAGTCATTAAATCGTCATTTTCTTCACGCGCTGGAAGGAAATGAGAGCAATATTTTTCGGGACGCGTTATCGTAGGACATTTAATCATGGACCGCGCTTGTTTGCCGCTGAAAACAAAGAGAGGTTCGTGTTTTAACAAAATGGGAAATAAAATGAGTGCTAGGTTAGGGCGTTAGTCCCTCCGTTGATGAGGGAGCGATTAGCTATCGCACAGATACGAGTATATATGCACCTAGATAAAGCAAGAGCATGGCGCGTGCACAGATTAAGCACTTTAACAGTCGCAGTAAGCTTATTTGTTTAAAACTACAACTTTAAGTTGTAGTCATTTCAAGAACAAAATGGAACGCATGATTTTCATACGGATCGTGATACTTGTTATCTAGATATTCTATATTTGTGAGTTATCTATTATTTTTTCGCTCTAGAAATGATCACTAGATGCAGGTGATGTATCAACTCTCTTTCTATTAGTTCGTCGCAGTCATCACTATCATTTGCCTAGCCTTTTTCCAACTACACTCGAGAGCAATGAATCCGGGTCACTTAAAGAATGTTAAAAATCTCGGAAACTAAAAATGATAGGTTAATGCAATAAATTGTATTTAATAGACTATGTAATACTCCTTAAATGAAACTAAAAAAAATATGAGTCACCATACATTTTATTAACACAAAATTACATAAAGAAAAAAAACTGCTGATCTCTCCTTAAAACAAAAATAGGAAACATGAAATTTTTGAACTTTATTACGATTTTCTTGAATTTTAATACTTCGTATTGCCTCCTCGTGCTTTCATTACTGCGTTTACGCGGTTTGGCATGCTGTACACCAAGTTCCTTATACGATTTTGGGGAATATTCTCCCATTCCTCTGTGAGAGCAATTTTGAGCTCACGAAGCGTGATTGGGGGAGGGTTTCGTTGTTTTACGCATCTGCCTAGCTCGTCTCAAGCATGCTCGATCGGGTTGATATCCGGGCTGCGCGCTGGCCACTCCATACGAGTAATGTTCATCTCTTGAAGGTAGTCATTCACAATCCTACCTGTATGAGGTCGGGCATTGTCATGCATAAATATAGCATCCTCACCTAAATTGACCATAAATGGACCAACGTGATCATTGAGGATTTCTTCCACATATCTTACGCTAGTTAAAGAGCCGTTTTCTATGATCACCAGCTCTGTGCGACATTCAGAAGAAATTCCGGCCCACACAAGTACAGACCCACCACCGTAGGCTACTTTTTCTTCGATGCATGCTTGCTTGAATCTTTCCCCTGGTCTTCGATACACTCTGTGTCTTCCATCGTGCTTGTAGAGCATAAATTTTGATTCGTCGGAGAACATGACTTTTGACCAATCTTCAATACTCCAATTTACGTGGCTCTGGGCATATCTTAGTCTTGAAATACGATGCCCACGCTCCAGTTTAGGGCCGTTTGCAGGTCTAAGGGGTTCTAAGTTAGATTCAGCAAGCCGACGTCTTACTGTCCATGCACTTGGGTTACTTCCTCCGAGGCGTCGAAACTGATTTGTGAGTTCAGTTCCTGTGAGAAAGCGATTTCGAAGCATGGTGTTCACCAAGTATCGGTCTTCTCGTGCTGTGGTACACCTGGTTCTGCCCGTTCCTGGTCTGCGTAGGTTAGAACCAGTTTCTTCGTAACGTCGGAGAACTCTTTGTACTGTTGACAGCGACACACCGACAGTCCTGGCTGTATCGCGCTGACTCCGGCCGGTTTCCAGCATTGTAAGTATTCTGGTGCATTCTTCAGGCGTAAGCGACATAATTTCAGCTTGAATAATGAATATAGAGCACTATCAACATGGTTTATGTACCCACATATATGACAGATTACAAACAAAAGCAAAACCAAATGCTGTAATTTCGTAGTTCCATCTTCGAAAGTGGCCCTTTTTCAAATTTGATTTTTTATGATATAACTTTACAATAACTAAGAAGTTTTAATACCTTCATTTAAGGAGTATTACATTGTCTATTAAATACAATTTATTGCATTAACCTAGCATTTTTAGTTTCCGAGATTTTTAGGATTCTTTAAGTGACCCGGATTCATTGCTCTCGAGTGTATGTTGGAGCCGACCTTTCCCGATGTAATACCAGTAATTTACATGGAGCGGCTCCCAATCTGACCTAAACAACCCAGTTAGTACTAAGTAATAAGATACCCGTTGGTAAGACTGCTTGTCAGACTTTTTGGGCCACCTGTAACGACTGTCAAAGACCTAGAAAAGACAGCCAGGACCAACTGCTAAACGTGCTTTCCGAAGTACAGAGAAAACTTGGTATGTAATACCCATTACATATCAAGTTTTCTCTGTGCTTCACGGTCATCCACAGACCAACCTAGGCAAGCTCGGTTTAACCTAAAGATTGACCCGAGGGGCTTTTATATTATTAGACACGAGCTCCTCCGCTGTAGCAGTGAGAGAAGCTCTCAAAAAACTCCCACAGCGACACTCGCTTGATGGACAGAACAAACACTCGCTAAGAGATTCGCTTGGTATAATACGCATACCAACGAATCTTCTATTAAGCGTGTGGATGACAATTTAAACTACTTCAGCCCGAAATTTGGCGACAAGTTTAGCACTTTCAGTAGCGTTCATCAGCGCCTGTGATGTGCAAACAACATGACAGGCAGGACACGATTTCAAGAGTGTCCTATCGATTGTGGGACAACACCAGATTTACTCTCAAGGGCAGAGTGATCTCCAATTGATCAGGATTTCCTTGCTTCGGCAAATCTGTGTCTGGAGACTATTCGAAGACTTCCATGTCAGCTACGGCAGCTTGTGTCAGACACTTTCTTGCGACAGCTTGATTCTTTTTTAAGAGTGTTTGCTAGTGAGCGGAGTCACACACTTTTAAAAATTGTTGCGGCTTTTTAGACCTTGCGGCTTGAAGATGTTATTATGTAAAGGGTGTTTTGCCTCGGAACCATTTTGGCTCTTTCACTGGAGCTTCCCATCGTTCTGCGCACGTATTGTGGTGCTATGCTTGCCAGTTGATACAGTATCTAGTACCGGGGATCGGTTTCTTACCACCGAAATTTTTGCTCGTTTCTAGGTTGCTAGCTCTATCCGCTTTTCGGAAATCGTTAACGGTGGGACCGGACCCTATTTGCCTAAGCCTTGATGTCTCCGGAAAGGACGACAATCATTTTTGTTTTTGTAACAAATTCTATCATTTGTCAAACCATTGACAAAGGCGATGAGGCGTGTTGTGTTCGATAAAGAAATATCATTTCCGTGTGCGAATTCAGAGGCTTAATTTGTGGTCAGGTGAATCCTTTTAATATCTGAAACGGCTCGTAAATTAGGTACATCTGTGTTGTCATGCGTGAAGCATGGTGGAGTGTTTTGATTGTTGAGCTGAATTTTTACCGGAATTTGGCCGGTGATAAAATACAAAATACTACTGTAATTAATGAGTGTGGCTGGTAATACGAGAGTTTACAAATGTACATGATGAATTGAATGATACGACCTGATATATACATATACTCAGTGGACGAATATAACGATGGGTTTGTGGAAACTGTCCATACGACCGGGTCTAAGTTCTTCAAGACACGTCGTACAAATCAGAAAAAAGAGGTTCTCCGATCAAACTCTCGAGCTCATAAAGGAGCGGCGTGAGATGATCCTGCAGTCTTCAGATGAGGCGGAGAAATACCAGATCAGCTCAATAGACGGATTTCTAAATCTCTAAAGAACGACCTCCGCCACTTTAATACCGAGCGTATTAAAGACGCGATTGAGCGGAACAAAGGCTCCAAAGTATTGTCATCACGAATCGTCTCACGCGCAGGTTTGACGATTTCCAGCCACCCGAACAAGCCGGTTTCCGAAAAGGCTTTAGCACCGTGGACCACATACATACGCTTCGGCTGGTTATACAGAAGACCGAAGAGTATAACTTGCCTCTCTGCTTAGCGTTTGTGGACTACGAAAAACCTTTGATTCGATCGAAACGTGGGCTGTACTGTAGTCTCTCCAACGGTGCCAAATTGAGAATCGGTACATCGAGGTGTTGAAGTGTTTGTACAAAAACGCCACCATGTCAGTCCGACTTCAGGACCAAGCCTCGGAACCTATCCTTCTGCAGCGAGGTGTAAGACAGGGAGACGTCATGTCTCCGAAACTGTTCACCGCTGCATTGGAGGACGTCTTCAAGGTTCTGGACTGGAGAGGGCTAGGCATCAACGTCAATGGCGAGTACATCACTCACCTTCGGTTTGCCGACGATATTGTGGTCATGGCTGCGACCATGGAGGACCTAAGTACAATGCTCGATGACCTCAGTAGAGCTTCCGAAAGAGTGGGTCTAAAAATGACCATCGACTAGACGAAGGTCATGTTGAATGCCCATGTCACACCCATTCCTATCAAGATCGGAGACTCTATACTCGAAATTGTAGACGATTATGTATACCTAGGACAAACGGTCTAACTTCTAGAAAGAGGTCAATCGTCGAATCCGACTCGGCTGGGCAGCGTCCAACTTACCGCAGTGTATCAAGACGAAAGTCTATGACCAGTGTGTGTCGCCAGTGATTACATACGGGACTGAAACGTGGCCGCTCACAATGGGCCTTATCAAAAGGCTTAAAGTCACCCAAAGGGCAATGGAGAGGGCTATGCTCGGAGTTTCCTTGCGTGATCGAATCAGAAATGAAGACATCCGCAAGAGAACCAAGGTCACCGACGTAGCCCGAAGAATTGCTAAACTTAAGTGGCAGGCTCGCAGAACGGATGGCCGTTGGGGCCGAAAACTTCTGGAGTGGCGACCGCGAACCAGAAGACGATGCGTTGGAAGACCTCCCACTAGGTGGACCGATGACCTGGTGAAGGTTGCAGGAATCCGGTGGATGCGAGTCGTAGGGGACCGGTCGGTGTGGCGACACTTGGGGGAGGTCTATGTCCAGCAGTGGGCGTCTTTCGACTGAGATGATGATGATATATACATGTCGGATCCGGTCATTGGTACGGACATGCGAATGAATCGAAAGCGCGCCAGTGGCGACCTCACGCGCCCTACTTACCAGTCTACCCTCACCATGGTTTACCGTGCTTCTACAGAGCCCTGATGTTGACAGCTCGCAGCGAGGAGGACAGGCTTATCTTCGCTTCTGATCGCAACGGAGTTTAGACGTCTTGAAATTGTATCCGGTTCATTGTTCCCAGTGTTATTGTGTGAAAGTGTAATGTCAAGTAATTTTTTAGTTTACTTAGTGTAGGTATCTGTTTGAAAAAAGTAAACATGGAGTTTATTGTCGGTTCTTCTCCATGGAAACGACCAACCCGAACCGTGCATCTGACAACAAATAGTGTATCGAATCCAGTGAGTTTTCATAGCACAAAACCCATCTAAAAGCCCACATAATGCTGGAGCCTAACGAATTATATCCTGCAAACACAACGTACATATAAATTTGATAAGTAACTATATATTATTACTCTGCGAGTTAACTAAAAAAACAAGGCATATGCGGAGGAAAATTTTAAATTTTATATCGTCTGGTGGTATAGTATGTATGGATGGTAGTAAGTGTGTGTTTTGACATGACTTGAGATTGTTTTCTTATCAATCCATAATTGTTTCATCTGCAGCTTTCATAGCACGTAAAACACCGGGAAGTGCCATCATCAAGAGACATCAAGGAGACGATATAACGATGCGCGAGGCTTTAAACTTTACGATCGCTGCAACATTGAATGCTATCTCCCTTGGCTGTCATGAAGGCATTTAATTATTATTGCGGATTTTTTACTACACTCGCTTATGCTGTTTCAAATTATCTGATTGGAAATGCGTTTCTTGTGATGCATTTGTGGTACCTATGACTTTATTTATTTAGTTATTCTATTTGGGAAAACAAACAGTAGTATATTAAGTATTAACAGTGTTGTCTTAAAATTAAACTTACCAATTATACTACCCACAACATTTTCCACAGATTACAATGCTATATAACAAAACGTTTGGATGATAAATTGAGGAAAATTGTAATATAGAACATTGCGGTGTAAAAAGGAGGTGAAATTGAAAGCGGGGTAAACATAGGTACTTAAATGGTAATGTTGAGAAAATAAGTGCAGAAAGGTCTAAACGTTGGAGGGCTCGCTTATTGGTGATAGTGATATTCTTCAAAAAGGTCAAGTGCGTTTTTCGCAACCAGCGTATGTGTATGAACGTGGAAGAGGCAAAAGGAGAGGTAGGAATCTTAGCAAGTTGGAGTCCTTAGCTTCTCTACCCAATTGAAAGAGAAAAAAACACGTTTTTTTGCAACAAATAAAACCGTCTTCAAAAAAACTGTAGCTTCAGATGTTTGTTTGATTGATTTAGTTTTTTTTTGTCACCGACTTCTGAAGCGTTTTTTCTTAAGTTATTTTTCACTTTTTCAACCGACTTCCAAAAAGAGGAGGTTATCAATTCGTCTGTATTTTTTTTTTTTTTTTTTTTTTTTTTTTTTGTGTTTGTTACCTCAGAACTTTCGACTGGGTGAACCGATTTTGATGGTTATTTTTTTATTTGAAAGCTGGTGCTTTCTGTGTGGTCTCATAATCATCAAGTCAGTATCTGATGATGGGATTCTGGAGAAATAGAGAGAACTCTTCACATTTTATAGGCACACTAGAAGGGATTTGGGTAGTTTTAGGAAGTGTACTTTCTCGAAGTGATCCCATTTCAATTTGATGAAGATTTGATGAAGAAGTTCGGAGATATGCAACGGAACTCCTCAATAAATGATAGCAAATGTACTGGGATTGCCGAAATCTCATATCTGTCTATTGTTTACATCAGTTCATAACTTAAAATCACGCCGGTACGCTTTGAAGGGGTAAGCACATGTGAACCACTAAAAAGCGAAAAATAAAAACTTTTTTACAAAAAATAAAACCGACTTCAGAGAAAACAAAAAAGTGAAAAATAACTTCAGAAAAAACGCTTCAGAAGTCGGTGACAAAAAAACTAAATCAATCAAACAAAGGTCACAGACTTCTGAAGCGTTTTTTCTGAAGTTATTTTTCACTTTTTTGTTTTCTCTGAAGTCGGTTTTATTTTTGTTTTCTCTGAAGTCGGTTTTATTTTTTGTAAAAAAGTTTTTATTTTTCACTTTTTAGTGGTTTACCCCTTTACAGCGTACCGGCGTGATTTTAGGTTATGAACTGGTGTAAACAATACACAAATATGAGATTTCAGCAATCCCAGTACATTTGCTATCATTTATTGAGGAGTTCCGTTGCATATCTACGAAGTTCTTCATCAGATCTTCATCAAATTGAAATGGGATCACTTCGAGAAAGTACACTTCTTAAAACTACCCAAATCGCTTCTAGTGTGCCTATAAAATGTCAAGAGTTCTCTCTATTTCTCCAGAATCCCATCATCAGATCCTGATTTGATGATTATGAGACCACACGAGAAGCACCAGCTTTCAAATAAAAAAGAACCATCAAAATCGGTTCACCCAGTCGAAAGTTCTGAGGTAACAAACACAAAAAAAAATACAGACGATTTGAGGACCTCCTCTTTTTGGAAGTCGGTTGAAAAAACAGACGAATTGATAACCTCCTCCTTATGGGAGTCGGTTAATAAGACGAGCGTTTAAACGCACGCTTATGTGTAAGACTACTTCAGTGCATTCATTAAAAAAACAGTTGACTTTATGACTGCTACAAAGCATTTTATCAGCATAATGCTGTGCTCTTGTGAACATTATTTACGAACGCATCGTAATAAAAACAAAGCGAAACGCCGAAAATAGTAGTAATTATCATAAATACTTTATTGTTGCATTTTATTGGGCGATAAAAATAAAACTTAACGGCGTAGTGTCCAAACTGCACTATGTTTATAACATTTATTTGGTTTTATTTTACTGCAGTACGGTTAGTAAAACATTATTGCTGTCAGCGACTGTACATATTAGTTTTTCGCTTTGTGCTTAAATTGAATATTGATGGCGGTTTGTTTATCCATTTTGGCTTTGCATTTTATATCTGCCAATATTTGTTTACTAAGTTTATATGTATTATGTACTTATCTGTTGAGTTTTCAACCACAAATTCTATAAATTCAGCAAACTGATAGGCCTTTACCGATCTTGAAGCATACAATTTAAGTACCCAAGCAGGATTTTTAGTAGGGATAAGAGATTGAGTGGAATTTGATCACTTTTTCCGATACCAAAGTCAAAGTCAAAGTATTTTATTTGCAATAAATGTGGTACAAAAGATGGTAAAATAATATGTAGTGCAATGACACATTTCGCCATAAAATTGGCATGTAAACATTTAAGTATAATTAGATGCTAATTTCAAAATACATTTATAACTAAATATGAAACAAACGTAATGTTTAAAGTTACTCTCAACACAAAACAAAAAAAAAAGCAAACAAAGAAATTGTTATCAGAAGGAAAACATAATATTTTTTAATATACAAACACAACAACTAACTAAGACCAGTGTGCTTTAAAATTACTCAACACAAAACAACAAAAAATATATAAAAAACAAACAAAGAAATTTTTAAAAGAACTAACATAAAAAAAAAATACAAACACAACTTATCACAATAATTTATGTTATTCTCTACAATACATTCCGGTAATGGTAAGATTAATAATTGGATTTTTTGAGAAGTCCCAAAGGACACGATGTTTTTTTAACTTAGTAATCGAAGGCTGCTGTTGTTAAGGCCAACTTACGTGGCAATGCTGCCAGTTTTCTGGGCACTTTTCGTACTGAAAGCAATGTTGAAGAATTTTTTGCCGGACTGTAATTCTTTTCCAGTTTTGATACTTGTACATTTTTTTATTATGATTTGAGATCTATTAGTAGTTTGCAAATAATGGGCATAGTACCTAATGAAAGAAAATTCATACAATAAAAAAATAACGTTTTTTTTTAGTAAAAGTACCTATCGATTTCTGCAAACTGGGTTGACGACCAAAGCACAAAATAACACAAAAATAAACAACTAAGCAGAGGACTGGCTTAGGTATAATTAAAACAAATTAATCTTGGTTTTTTCAAATCAAAGGAAAATAAATTGGCCAGTCCACCATCAGTTCCAATTGTTAAATGTCATTGAACTTTGTCAGCCTAAATCATAACGTGTAGGTAGGTAGGTAGGTCTTTTAATTCAATAGCACTAATTTGGGAGATTTAGTTTGGAACTAGCCGTCTGTTTTGAAAGCAGGATTTTTCTTTGATATCTAATTTTAATATTTCTTTTCAAAGAGCTTAGGTTCGGTGTCCGTGAAAATTATTTGATGGAATTAGAATATTGGGTTTATATTATTTGAATAAACAGAGATATTTACTTATTTTGAAAATTGAAATAAATTCAGTCAAAGAACTGTGTTTGTGTTTTAGTGCCTATAATATTTGCGTATATGTAAATAATTTACTTTTTATTACGTTTACAGTAATGTACAAACGGCAACACATCGTGTTGTACATGTCCAGCATAAGAAAGGCTCGATTTGTATAGTTTGCACGTACAATGAGAGATCCGCATGAACTGGTTGATTGTAGCACAGCTTGATTGATCGTCCGCGTCGTGCGTACCACAAAACCAGAAAAAAATGCAACCGTTGATAATTTATAAACTGGAAATATTCCAAAGTTTCTATTAATTAAGTACTATGTAAATACATCGAAAGGATTTCCCTTAACTCAAATCCCAGAAGATAAATAAAGGGGGTCAATTTACATAACATAACATAACATCACGCCTGCAATCCCCGAAGTGTTAGGCAGAGGTGTATCTTATATTACACCCACATTTCGCCAGTTATGTTTAATTCTTATGTAATATGGGGGGAGCCTTTTGCCAACAACCGGGCACAAATCCGGATTCCGTGGTTGCCACTGAGAAATTCCTGATAGGAAAACCCAATAACATTTTGCCCCACCCGGACATTGAACCCAGGACTTGCTTAGCAGTCGCGCTTACAACATAGACGACCTAGTATACAATTTTGAGGTATTCCTCAGAGCGCATCTGTTTCTAAGCGCAACTAAATCATTCCCCAGAGCGCAATGAGAAAAAAAACACTATCTACAGTCAGTAAGTTTTCCCAGTAGTTTTGACCAAACATATTTCAAAAACCAGTCTGATCTTCAATACAGGCACACAGAAGCATATTAAAAAACAAGATCATCTCTTCAATTTATTCCATTTGTTTACAATAAACTAGGTCTGAAATCCTGTCTCCTAAATAGTCTAGTTATGAACGATTCGACATGCGGTCCCCGTGCAGGGGGGCATGTGGCCACATCCTCATTAGATCGAGGGGGGCTGAGCAAATGGCGTGTAACACATTGGGACAAGGTGACATGCATTCCGTGAGTGAGAATCTCGCTGACACCATTTGTTGACGGAAGTCGGTTAGATGATTGGTTGGATTTAGATAGGTATGAGATTACTTGGCCTGCATGGAATTCAGAACGATGTAACCATGTAAGCATCGTTCAGAATTCCAGGCCAAGGGCCAGGCCGTAGGGATTATGAATATCAAACCCATTTCTAGCAAGTTATTGTCGACTATTACATGAGTACCTAACAAGTAAGATTAAATTAAAAATTTGAAAACCCCCGAAACAATGTACTAAAAGTTTAATAGAAAATAATTCGTTAATTTGCCATTTTGTGGTGGCAGCCATCTCGGATTTTTAATTTATCATTGTGTATAGTATTCTACTAGTAAAGCCCTTTCATTTGATATGTACTCATATTGAAGGAGTTGTTGAATAAATATGTAATTTGCCATTTTGTGGCGGCGGCCATCTTGGACTGATTTTTATCAAACATAGCTAAGAGCACTCCTGACTAATCCACTTTTCAAACAAAAAAATCAAAATCAAAATCGGCTAATCCGTTCGAGAGCTGCCACAGACAGACACACACACACAGACACGCCCAACTATAACACCTCGTTGTTTTTGCGTCGCCGCGTCGGGGGTTAAGTTAAGGTGGGCCAAAATTTTGATTCCGTGTCAATCGGCGGGCCATTTACTAAATAAAAAATGTTTTTTATTTATATTTTTATATTGTCCCACTCTTGAGCCAAGCCCTCTCCTGATTCTTTCCCTAAACCCTTGACATTTAGAATTTTAATTATAATTTCAACCCACGGAATCTCATGTTCTGTTTATTGTAGACAAAATGTGTCCCTTATCGGCACCACTACCTACTTAAGATAACTTTTGAACTACTTTGTGTATTATCCTACACAAAGAGTCTTGTTAAAAGTGATAGTAAATTGTAACCTAACTAAATAAAAACAGCCCTTTCAAAGGACAGTCCCAAAATTGTTGGTAAAAGTAAACATTGTTGTCAATTCGGGGAGAATACTCAAAAAAGGATTGGACTGCGATATTGCTTTATATCCATGCAAATGATGGGTTTCACGAAATTGGACTACAGTTTGTCTGATATAAATTAATTTCGGTAAAATATTAAGGATTCTGAATGAATAAACATGCTTTGTGAGCCATTTGTTTAATTAATTTTCTTGTTGAGTTGGATTTCTTCGACTGCTTGGTTGAGGGAAATATACATAATTAATGGTAAATGGTTTGGGTTAATTTAAATAATTAGGATCTTCTCTTTTTAGGGTTCCGTTGCCAAATGGCAAAAAACGGAACCCTTATAGATTCGTCATGTCTGTCTGTCTGTCCGTCCGTATGTCACAGCTACTTTTTCCGAAACTATGAGAACTAGGCTGTTGAAATTAGGTAAGTAGGTGTATTCTGTGAACCGCATTAAGATTTTCACCCAAGAATAGAAAAAAAAACCACAAATTTTGGGGTTCCCATACTCAGAACTGAAACTCAAATTATTTTTTTCGTCAAAACCATTCTTGTGGGGTATCTATAGATAGGTCGTTAAAATGATATTGAGGTTTTTAATATCATTTTTTTATAAACTGAATAGTTTGAGCAAGAGACCCTTCCAAAGTGGAAAAATGTGTGTATTTTAGAAGTTACAGGGGTAATATACTGTAACTTCTAAAATACGAGAATGATAAAATTAAAATATATATATATGATGTATAGTACCATATAAACTCCCACCGAAAATTGGTTTGAACGAGATCTCATCATCATCATCATCATCAGCCTATAATGTTCCCACTGTTGGGACACGGCCTCCTCTCAATGAGAGGGAAAGGGCTATAATCTACCACGCGGGCCCAGTGCGGATTGGTAGATGTCACATGTCTTCGAATTTTTGGTTCTAGGACATGCCGGTTTCCTCACGATGTTTTCCTTCACCGTTTTTGAGAGCAGCGGTGATGAAATAAATTACACAAAGTAATGCGCCTGTTTGGGTTCGAACCCACGACTTACTGTTCGTAAGTCGGGGCCGCCACCACTGGGCCACCGCTGCTCTCGAGAGAACGAGATCTAGTGAGTAGTTTTTTTTTAATACGTCATCTTTTACATTATGTTACTCGCTGCTGCGAAACCCTTCATGTGCGAGTCCGACTCGCACTTGGCCGCTTTTTTATTATATCTTTGCAGTAAGTAAGAGATAACAGTTTGTTTCGTTTAGTAGCTCTTTTTAAACAACAATCTTGCACATTGTTAGCAACTGAAGTTTCCTGAAATATTTGAAACATCTAAGATAGTGACATTATCATTTCAATTGAAAGACGTCCGCTGCTGGACATAGGCCTCCCCCAATTGTCGCCATATTGACCGGTTCCGTGCGTCTCGCATCCAGCAAAGTAAATGACGTGTACCCGTTTAAAAAATCGCACAAATGCGCAAGGTCAGCATTGCTCCAGCTAAAACCATTTCTAGATTTACACTTTCAAAGTTAGTTCAATGCCGTAGATAAATATGCCAAAGTGATAATATTGAAGGTTTAATGGTATGACTACACGGGAATCTGGCCCTATTCAATATATAAAAACTGTTCCTTGGGCACTTTCAAATCCGTTACGACTGGTACGAAAGAGGCTACCAATTCAATGGTTATAGTAAGTGCTGATTTTTGTGGAGATAGACCTTTTAGGTTTCTTTAGCCATTGAACTAAAAGATGATGCGATCTATTTTTATTTTTGTGAGTTCTCTACGAATGTGCCGATTGAAAACCATTTAGTAATTGATACGGAACTTAGTATTAGTTTCAGAAAACCTGCTCCCTGAAAAAGTTTTCCAGAAAGTTAATAATAAAATGTACCTTCAGCCGTATAAACAAGGATGGAATTTAAATCCAATTACGTATTCGTACACGCATGTTTAGCCGTAAGTACCAATCGTGTGTTTGTGCTTATACCTGAATTATTACAAAACACACCCTTCTGCTTGTTCAAAATACTTGATCAAAAGACGAAAATCCTTTGTAAAATACGCAAAACTTTCATTATTCAACCCAACTTATAATTTATTTTTCTTTACATATCGTTAGGAACTTGGAATTGTTGAAGTCTTTACTTATGCTTACTTCTAAGACAGTTTAATCATACAGCGTTTGTCTTAATTGCCTGTTAATTACCATACAAGCGGTTAATTGCCATTACTAGCCAAAGTTCGAGGTTTCTTGGAGTTGGTACGGAACTTTAAAACGACCTGATTCAACGCCTTGAAAACTTACTTTACTGTTTGGATTAGACGGCAAGTCATCAACTAATACCTTTTTAATTAAATTTAAAGAATAGTGTAGAAATAATTGATATTGCTGTAAGGAATGGCTCACAGCAATATCGCTTTTTGCGCTATAAACCTACTCAAAGATTAGCAGGAGATCAAATGGCAGGTTTAAAAATGTTGTGTTCATCTACCTCTTCTCTGGTGCTTAATTATTTACTGAAGGCCTGAAGGTGGACCATCAACTCAAAATATTACTTCTTCAAGGTGAAGAAAAGAAGAAGGAAGATGAAGGCTTCACCTTCATTCGTCTTTCACTTTTGCGCGTTGGAACAGCTCAGTTCCATTTACCGACACAAAACAAAATATTATTGCAGGAAAATGTCAGTTGGAATTTGATGATATAATTATGCGTATGCACTATTGTATATGCAACATCAAAAAACAGAAAACTTAAACAACAATCCTTAACACAAGTATAAAAAAGAGAAGCGCTTGTACACACAGATGTTGAGAAAGTTGTAGCTTTGTTCAAAAGTGTGTCAAACAAGTTGCATTAAACCACATTTACTGCTGCTAACATAAAATAGAATAACAAAAAAGGATACGATGCTACAGGTGGTTTACAAATTGCATAAGTTGCTCTAGTTGAGTCTGGCTGTGGATTACTAGGTTGGTTGCTTGTGGGAATAGGTAAAGATGTTTTTTATCTGTGCCTACCTTTTTGAGTTACTCTTCCTTCATCTCTTGAAACCTCAACTGGAACACACACACACAAAAACACAACACACACACACACACACACAACACACTAAAAACACACAACACACACACACACTGGAACACTAAAATGTTTGTGTGTGTGTATTTTGCAAATTCTAAGACTAGATTCGTCTTGTAATTTGACTGCCTTGTTGGTCTAGTGGTCGCAATCTCGACTTCTGATCAATAGGTCCTAGGTTCGTTTCCCGGCTCGGGCAAATTGTTATTAGGTTTTTTCATCAGAATTGGACGGAGACAACGGAGTCTGTATTTGTTCCCGGATGAGGGCATTAGGCTCGCATCCTGTTACATGGGACTAAAACATAAATGTGCGATATGTAGATGTACACCTGTGCCTAAGCCCTTCGGGGATTAAAGGCGTTATGTTTTCGTATCAAAAGCAGACAAGAATTGAAGGGCGTCCAAAATTCGTCCGCATCCTTGTCAACGGGGAAAGTTCCCAGAAGCCTGGCCGCACTGCCACATTGAAAGACTTCTTGTGATTTTAAACACAAAAACTCATTCACGTGGTGGTTTTGCAAATCGAATCTTACCGAATAGGTACCTAATTAAATGACTGAATGGTACCCGAGGGACGGAAAAGACAAAGAGGAAGGCAGATAAAAAGATGGGAGGATGTTCTACCCATAGATAATACACTATATACCTAATACAAGATAGGTGCGCAACTCTAGTTTTTTTGTTTTTAAAACTGTGTACCCAAACTGTTAGATGGCGCTGTTAGTTTTTGTTCAACCAATTAAATACAAAAAGAAATTCTGAGGATTCGAACTTGTTTGCTATTAGTCACAAGGCAACCGCAGTCACCGCTAGGCTATCTACTTCACTAGCAAATAGGCTAAAATAGCTGTTCTCGTTATGACAGTTGAAAAGTTGGTTTACCTAAACACACAGATGGCAGTACTATCTATGAAAATTTTGTTTGAAGCCAATGTATGGAAGTTTCACCCCCCTGTTTCTACCTAAGGGTTGGAGGAGTAAAGCAAGAGATCGACAAAGGTGGAGGGAACTTGAGCAGGCCTATGTCGCAAGACAACCTGACATGGTAGCTGATAAGACGAAGAAATAAAAGGAAAGGATGTATAGTTTAAGTTTAGATAAAGAAATGTAAGTATAATTAAAAGTGTATTAAGTTTTGATAAATGCGTAATTTATATTTAGATATACCTATTTTATTTTTCCAAATGACTAAATATTGTGTACGGAGGTCAGAGTAAATTTAGACTATTTTTTGTTTTAAATTTATTAATAATCGACAAGATTTCATCATCTCCCTATCCTTCTCTCAACTATTTTGCGATGGCTTACTCCGCATGCGGCTGAATATCAGAATTTTACATGAGCCGACTTCCTATCCGACCTCCACAATCCAGTTAGTGTTGGGTACTATGAAACCCCTCGGTAAGATTGGTTATCAGAGTATTATTATATCTATGGTTATCAGACATTCAGGCCACTATCTGTAACGGCTGTCAAGGATCTACAATTGACAGCCGGGTCTATGCCCGCTGGTCATAGACCATGGTCAATATTGTACCATGGTCAAATAAAACAAGGTCTGGCATTCCGGGAGCGTCTCGTATCTACGTCATTATTCAGTTGCCACTTTATTGCAACAAAGCACAAAATCATGGAAACATTTTCAGTCACCATTCTGTTAAAAAAATATAAACTGCATTTAAATTGTTGTTTTCGTTTGCTTGACCAAACAAAATAATTCAATTTAGTCATAAACCAATGTTATTGTTAATTAAAACTTCAATGTTTGATCGGATTCGCACAGGAATTATAGGTGGTTAGGGAGTTATTCTTTCACACTACTGGTAACACTGAAACGGGTTGTCTCATTGACATTCTGACAATTCGTCGTGTATCGCTATTCTTTTCTAACATATGTGCCGGTCTCGCTCAGTGCCACTAAAACAGTGATTCCCAATATTATTTTGTGGACTTCCAACAAATTTGTTTTTAACCGATTTCAAAAACGAGAAGGTTAGGTATTCAATTCGATCTTATTTTTTTTTGTCCTATGAGTGTTCGTTGTTTATGAACCGATTTTGATGATTCTTTTTTTTGGAAAGGAGATTTGAACCAAGGGTGGTCCATCAGAAGATAAGCATCTCAGAGAAATCGAGGGAAACCTTCGAAAATTGCAGTGGCGACTAGTGCGTTCGTTAATATTTTCAGTAGTTTAAAGCACTACTAGTTTAATGAAGGTCTGGAGTGGATCTAATGATGGAGCCGAAAGACAGTCGAGTTAACTCCGCGACGATGTACAGCAATTACCTGGTGTTTGGACAAATATACCTGTAAATTGCCCTCCCTCCGCCAAAAAGTAACCTATTTTTTGGCGCAGGGAGGGCAATAAAACGTGAGGGAGTTTAATAAAACGTATTTTTTTCAGTTTTTTATAATTATTTTAGCTCGTTATTGGTTCTTGGTATTTAATACTATAAGAATGTTTTTGAAGTGATAACTTCTTATGGGACAGTGACTCAATTCGAAGCGGTAACGAAGGAGTTCGGGAACGAAGTAGTTCCTGAATAACTCACTGACGGATCAACGCCCAGCCTAAACCACTGATCGTAGAGACCTGTCCCGTATTCACAACGCTTCGATTCGCTTCCGATTCGGGAAGTCGTATGTCTATCTCGGTCGTTTTCGTAATGCCAGAAGAAGACAGATATACGAGTTGTCGAATCGGGAACGAGTCGAACGTGTGTGAATACGGGGTCTGGAATTTGGAGGGTGTGTTTTTTGTACGACGTAAGCGTCCGATAAGAAGGGATTTTCCAAAGTTCTATCCCTAAGGGGATGAAAAGGGGGGGCAAAGTTTTATGGGACAACGTGATTCCTTGGTCCAGTCTATTTAAAATTTTCTATAAATCTTTTTTAACAAAATTGATGGAAGACGTGTTTCGTACAATATAAATTATTACTATAAATAAATACTATATTTAAATATAAATATATTAATCTTATTTAATCATCTACCAATCCACACTGGGCCCGCGTGGTAGATTAGAGCCCAATACCTCTCATTTAGAGGAGGCCCTGTCCCAGCAGCATAATAGGCTGAACATGTGTTTCGTATTTTATTGAAAAGAAGTTTACATTTGTTTAGAAAGCTTCGAAGTTGATATAAATACTCCTTCATGCTTTTGATTCAAATTACTTTTTATTTTGACACATGTCTACAAACTCATTCGATTTTTTTCAACTGTTTCAAAAGGTTGAACGCAAAATCTTTGAATTGTAAAAAACCTTTCGTTTGATTTGTTGTGTATTTTAATACCTATAGCTTTCGTATAATTTAGTTACATTTCTAATTTTAAGTTATCACTTCTGTCGAGCGGCCCAAAACGCACACGTTTATTTGTTACATTTTTTTCTTTGATCATTTATCAAAATATTCAAAATGGGTGGTTGTTCTATTCGGAACTGTAAGAGTAGAAGTTTAAAAGGGGGTACAATAAGATTTTTCACATTTCCCCGAATTGAATCAGTGGCCAATGAATGGCTGCGCTATTGTGGACCAAAAACAAACGCTAAAAATGGTAAGTATCTAAAATTACTAATGAATAAAAATTATAATTGACAGTGATTATATGCTGCATTCTCGAATGCTAAATCGTGGTAAAATTAACGGTCAATAAAATACTTTTTAAAAGAATTGTAACGCGTTTCAATCATGTTGGAAAATTACGAGAGCAACTTTAAAATGTGATTTTTTATCTTAAGGTGAAAGCGTCAGGGTGGCACGCGAAATTCTAATTTTCTTACAAAAAAATATAACTAAAAGTAATAGGCGTCAAAGTACTCCTCCGCAGCGCTGTCATCCGGAAACTTTCCAGATTGTTGGTTTTGTATGTAACATTTTTTTAAGGTCTGGGTATTACCTAAGTTCCTAACCAATTATTTTTATTCTTTGTTTCAGTAATGAAAATATCTTGATACCTCTGGCTGAATATAAGCTATTTAAAAAGAAAGGCACGTCGTCAGGGTCGGTCGCTTTCAGCAGCGTGATGATATCTTGCAGGCTTCTCTTTGTCCCGTCACGCCTACGGGACACCATCTGGTCGATTTTATTGAGCGACCGAAACAGCAGCAGCTTCGCAGCAGCAATGTCTTCTTCACTGAAGCTCGATCCACAGATCTGGATGGCGGACACCTCGTCCATCACGTCCAGTTTCTGTTGCAGGAACGCCAGCAGCTCGTTTGCCACAAGTGTGTCACTCATGGCAACAAAAGTTTCGAGCGACGGCTTGCGCCGCGCTATACTATTGTAATAACACTCACATTAAATATAATAGTATAATAAATCTCACATTAATTATTTGAAGGTAGTTATATTTTCTCCTCGTATACAGAATTACACGTCCGTATTCGATGCTGGCCCCAAGCGAATAGGCCGAGTCTGTCGCCCCCAACTCAAACGTCATCTCTCGATTTCATTCGTTCTCACTGGTGTTGCCAGTGTAAGAAATAAAGTATCCCATTTAATGACTCAAATAATTCCAAGATTTATTTATTTTATAAAACCTAACACTCGACCATCCTGACGTCGTGCATGTCCTCATGCACGCAAGCCAGTTAGTTACTACAATCTAACACTCGGCCAGCAAAGGTAACAGCATCGAATCCGAACTTACAATTTTAAGTAAGCCATTTCCAAAACATATACAGTTTTCAAACCATTCTTCTCGCAAAACAATAAAATAGAAACACAATTTCCCCTATCAGGAAAGAAGAGAAAAACAAATAATTATAATTAATACACACAACTACAGTTTATGACAGTTAATCCTCTTTCTCAAAAGCATGGTGGCATCATTTATAAACTTTCTTTCTCAAAGGCAATAATGATACATGAAATAAATATGATAATCGAAATCCACAAATCATGGTGGTTGTGAACCTTCCTTCTCACAAACCAATTAATACATAAAAAAAATTAAGTGTGTTATTCAAAAAGTCACGGTAGTAGTGAACCCTCCTTCTCACATACTAAGGTGACGTTGCTTGTGAACCCTCCTTCTCACAAGCAATAAATACATTAATATAATAAAATAAATCAAAAGTCACGGTAGTAGTGAACCCTCCTTCTCACATACTAAGGTGACGTTGCTGGTGAACCCTCCTTCTCACAAGCAATAAATACATAAATATAATAAAGTAAATCAAAAGTCACGGTAGTAGTGAACCCTCCTTCTCACATACTAAGGTGACGTTGCTGGTGAACCCTCCTTCTCACAAGCAATAAATACATAAATATAATAAAATAAATCAAAAGTCACGGTAGTAGTGAACCCTCCTTCTCACATACTAAGGTGACATTGCTAGTGAACCCTCCTTCTCACAAGCAATAAATACATAAATATAATAAAATAAATCTAAAGTCACAGTAGTATAGTGAGCCCTTCTTCTCACATACCAAGGTGACATTGCTTGTGAACCTTCTTTCTCGCAAGCATTACGTTCAATGTTAATACCGATTGTCAAAGTCTATATACAATTTAATTATTCATCATCGCTTGGAACATTATTAATTACATCATATCCAACACAATCAGTTTATAATTATATGTATAAATGTTATTTATATCTCTCTAAACATAATTCTACACATACAACTACATGTCAACATCAGTTTTAACGGATTATATTAATTCAAGATATAAACACCAACTAACCAAAGCTTAAGTAATAATTTTACAAATCTAGTGAATAACATTAATTAATTATAATAAACAAACGTTTACAATCACTGTAGCGTTATATGTATATAATTTAGGTTCATTTATTAACAATTAGCATGAATGATGATGATGATGATAATTATGCAACGTCTGTGTTAACAAATAATTTCTAAATTAACGGAGTCATGCATCCGTGTCTTCATCGTTACAGCTATTCGTCTCATCTTCATCATCATTATCATCGCCCTCGTTTACATCTAAGGCCGCCACGTGAACCCATGGTAACATGCGATCGGCAGCTACAGTGGTTTTGCGCTTATTTTTAGTGCTAGATAACCCTGGTATAGCAGCCAGTCTATAACGGTCATTACCCAACACAGCGATCACACGATAAGGTCCAACATAGGGTGAGATTAGTTTTTTGCTTTTACCGTCATTTGCAAACGAAGTTCTAGTGATCTTCACAAGATCGCCCTCACCGTATACACGTGCAGGAAGCCGGTTTTTGTCATGGGCAGATTTTTGTTTTTCCTGTTCAACGTCAATTTTATCTTTGACCGATTCTCGTAAAACTTCTGGATCTAATTCCTCCCTACTTTCCCGCACTAACTCGTTAAGCCTAGGATTAATCTCTGCGTTCATATTTAATCCGAACATGACTTCGGCCGGCGTCCTACCCGTGGTCTTTTGTCGAGTATTATTCATACCCCATTGGACTCTACCTACTTTATCATCCCAATTTCTGTCATCAAAATTAAGATTCTGAGCAGTCAAGGAGTTCAGAATGGTACGGTTGTACCGCTCTACCTGACCGTTCGCTCTCGGACTAGCAAAACTGCGTTTAAAATATGTCGTATGCCTTCATCTAGACAAAAACGTTTAAACGCGTGCGATGTAAAGCATGTGCCACGGTCACTTATGACACGGTCGGGGATCCTAAATGTATAAAAAATGTCTTCAAGAACTCTTACGGCCGTCTGCGTTTTGGTATTTCGTACTGGTTTAATAAAAACGAACTTCGTAAAAGCATCCACTATCACCAAAAGGTAGGAATTTCCTAATTTTGAACGAACAAAGGGCCCAAGGTGGTCAACGTGAATGGTGTGAAAGGGCACTTCTATTTTAGTGATTGGGTGTAAGAGGCCCTCATTAACAGCGCTTTTCTTTGAGTATGCGCATTCAAGACACGCCTGAACGTATTTTTTTATAAATCTAGACATTTTGGGGAACCAATACGTTTTCTTAATGCGCTCTAACGTCTTTTCCACACCAAAATGTCCGATATCATCGTGGTTCATGCGGCAGAGTTGCCACCTTGCGCCCTTTGGTACTACCCAGCGTAAATTATTTTTATCCCCGTTTAAGCATTTGTAAAGTTTGTTATTCTTAATCAGATAGTTTTCTTTTATATGTTTTAAACTATCAGCATCCATATCGGTAGTAAGGATATCACGAGTTCGACGAAGTTCAGAATCTCCCATCTGCAGGGTATGTAACCAGTCCTCGTTGCTAATCAACATAATACTTGGATACTGGTCAGATTCAACTGTGTCATCTACTAATTCGACGGGATTTCGCGACAGCGCATCCACGTGTGCCATTCTAGTACCAGCGCGATACTCTACAATGCATTGAAACTCCTGCAGTAGAAGCCACCAACGTGCTATGCGCGGAATCATGTCTCGTTTCGAGAATGTCGAACGCAAAGCGCTACAGTCCGTGACAATTTTAAAACTTTGTCCTAACAGGTAAACTCGGAATTTCTTGAGCGAACATACTACAGCCAGGGTTTCGAGTTCAAAAGCATGGAAATTTTTCTCTTCTGGCGATGTCTGCCGGCTATAGTATGCCACTGGTTTAAAGGAATCGTTTGCATGTTTGCGTTGAAGCAAAATCCCTCCTATTCCTACTTTGCTTGCATCGGTGTGCAATTCTGTCTCAGCCGTTGGTTCGTAAATCGCTAATATCGGTCTATCTACCAACCTATCTTTGAGTGCCCGAAAGGCCACGTCTTGTTCTTCGGCCCAAACCCAATCTGCATCTTTTTTGAGCAGTTTATTCAGTGGGTGTGCCAGAATCGCAAAGTTCTTAATAAACTTCCTGAAATAGCCCACTAACCCAAGAAACTGTCTTACTGAATGCGAATTGGTCGGACAAGGAAAATCTTGTACAGACTGAACCTTCTTATTACCGGGACGAACACCTTCATCGCTGATTTCATACCCGAGATAAATTATCTGATTCTGAAGGAAATCACATTTCGATAGGTTGAGGGTCAGATTAGCCTTCTCTAACAATTGCATGACTTTTTCAAACCTGTCTAAACATTCGTCTACAGTTTTACCATAAATAAGGACATCATCAATGTAAACCATAGCCTCTGTAAACCTAGCAGATCCCAGTACTCTGTTCATCATCCGCTGGAAGACAGCGGGCGCATTCGCCAACCCAAACGGCATACGATTGAATTCGTACTGGCCGTCAGGGGTTACGAATGCCGTTAACGGTTTTGAACTTTCGGTTATTGGCACTTGGTAATAACCAGAAGCCATGTCCAGAGTAATGAAATATGCCTGGCCTGAGAGTCGGGAAATCTCGTCCTCAATGATCGGCATCGGGTACCGTTCCTTCACCGTTACAGAATTTAAGAGCCTATAATCGACGCATAATCTCTGCTTGCCATCCTTTTTGCGCACTAAGATGATAGGACTAGCATATTCGGAAACAGATTCTCTCACGATTCCGGACTCTAACATTTCTCCTATCATCTCCCTTACTTGCTCACGTTCCTTATGTGCTAATCTGTACGGTCGGTAAACAACGGGACGATTGTTAGTTAGTTCAATGTTCATCTCAGCGACGCTCGTACACCCTAGTTCCTTTAAGGACGTTGCAAAACAATGTTTATACCTAATAAGTATGTCTATCAACTGTCGTCGCTGAGACTCATCGATTGTGGCACCTATTTTTAATTGACTAACATCAATTACACCGGGCTCGGCCATGGAGGAATCTGCGGATGTGTATATGCGTTTAACTACCTGAACCTTAATACCCCTTCCTATAACGACCGCCTCTCTTAATTGACAGAATTTTGACAAGGGCGTTATGGAAATATAAAATGAGTTGTTTTTGACCCGATACACCCCCCCATTAACGGTAAACTGCTGATTTGGCTTCCCTATCACTTTCCCACTTAGTAAAATATCTCCATCTTTAATCGTAGGGGTAGTTAAGCGGGCTTTAACTACAGCTGGACCATAAATAACAACATTAGAAGCAACCACCACAGTGACCGATGTACTATCTCCTAGATCCATTAGCGGAAATCCAAAGGCATTGTTACCGTCAAAGAATTTTAACTCTTCCGCATTCTTATACACTATGACATGAGACTGTTCTGTAAACGACTGTCCCACAAGCAGGGGTAAATCAAGAAGTCTGTCCTCTACCACTTGACACAAAACACGACCCCTAACACCGTCAATGGTCAAATCCACATTTACCCCACCTTTGGATTGTATTATGTCACTTCCGAATCCTTTTAAAGGGATGGGAGGACTATCGTAGGTTAGACCTAGCGCTGAAGCTACGGACTGCGTAATAAGCGTGACCTCACTGCCGAAATCTATGAATGTTTTTATTGGAACGTTATTAATCCTACCTTCCTTGATGAACTTTGAATTTGATTCCGACGTTAATATACGCATTGTCTTTTGTACATTCTCTGGCTTTTTGTCGTTTCCAAATTTAACAAAGCAATTTTCGATTTTATGACCAAACTTACGACACTTCTCGCATTGAACTAAGGTTTTGGGGCATTTAAGGTACGGGTGTCCTTTCTCTTTGCAATTAAAACAGATTAGTTCGCGAATACTATTACTATTGGTCTTTGTAGTTCGATTTGTAACATTATTATTTAACGACTCTGATGTCGAAGACGAGGATTTACCTTTAAAATTGACACGATCAGAAAATTGTGAAATCTCCTTATTAGTCATTAAAAACTGTAATAACTGATCGGGTTGGGTGCACCTTATCGCGTTTGCACTGGACCTCATAGTTCTATCGCTCAAACCGTGTATTATACATTCCACAGCACGTTTGCCCTCGATGTCACATTGGTTCAAGAGGGCCAATTTTTCATAATAATAGACCTCTATGGGTTCATCAATTTTACTTTTTCTCCGGAGCATATCCTCCAAGGATTTGCCATAATTTTGTTCGAATGGAAACGCACTCGTTAATTTAAGTTGCCACTCGCTCCAACTGAATAGAATTGAGTTCAGGCTTTCGTACCAGGTTTTGGCTAATCCTTGAAGTTTCTGCATAGCAAAATGTATGATTGTTCTTTCGTCCCAGCCGTAAACAGCAGCACATTCGTTCACCTTTTTAAGCCAAATGTCAATGCGCTGACCCTTTGAAGAAGGGTCAAAATTGGATAAAATATTCTTGTGGTTAATATTATTATTTGAATTCTGCACCGGAGATGCCACAGTTAACGGCTGGGACTGAGACTTAATGTTACCAATAGAATTTATAATATTCATAATATCTTTGGACGTAAAAGTTGGACTATCTGACCTTACATTCTGTGGTGTCGGCGACGCGGTGTCAACAGCATCGCGTACTTCACGGGATCTTCGCACTGTAGGGCTGCGTTCCCGAGGTAGGCTTCTATCTCGAATCCGCAACCGGTCCAGTTCGTTGTCCTTCGACACGCGGCGGTTGTTGCGCTCAGCGCCGTCGAGGGGTGTGGCCCGTCGTCTAAGACTGCGCTCCCGGCTCAACTCGCTCTCCAGAGCGCGTAGCCGCTCCCGATGATGTTCCAGTTCATGTTCCAATATCCTGGCACTGTCACGTCTTTGCCTTGGATCTGGAGTACGCACGCGACTGCGACTGCGATTGCTGTCGCCTTCTCGGCGCGTGCGACTCCGGCTCCGTCTGCTTGAGTCTGAATTTCGGCCAGCTTCCCTCCGGGTCGGCGTCCTTAAACGTCGCCGTGGAGAAGACTCGTTCGAGCGTGGCATCGTTATTCTGAAACTTGTAAACGGAAGCGATGTACTATTCAATTAAACACGTTAAAATAAAATTTATGTTGGTTATGGCGGTATATTTAAAATATCTCGAAAACGGGGCTTCGTAGCTCAAAAATAACGAAATTTCGTGCCCCCTTGCACCCCACCTACTATCAAAGGAGTAATCTTGTAGACTTACAAGTATGACCTAGAAACAACCCTCTCTTTTTCTCACTTTGAAAAATGACCGTTTTAAAATTTTCCAAATATTACACACACATAATGGGATTCTTGCACTGTTTTTAAGCTGATACAATATAAGTAAGCAGTATAGCACTGCGCAAGCACATAAGCAGGTTTATCCCACTTCTGAAATGTAATAACACTCACATTAAATATAATAGTATAATAAAACTCACATTAATTATTTGAAGGTAGTTATATTTTCTCCTCGTATACAGAATTACACGTCCGTATTCGATGCTGGCCCCAAGCGAATAGGCCGAGTCTGTCGCCCCCAACTCAAACGTCATCTCTCGATTTCATTCGTTCTCACTGGTGTTGCCAGTGTAAGAAATAAAGTATCCCATTTAATGACTCAAATAATTCCAAGATTTATTTATTTTATAAAACCTAACACTATAATAATTATATTATTACGTATCACCAACGTCCGCCTAAGAGCGCGGAACACACACGAATGAATTATATCATTGTTTTACTAGATTGAATTTCCCCAGATTATAAAGTTTGAGAACCATTGATAGCGCTTATGACGTAGATACGATACACCCACGTGACTTCTGTCTCTCGGAATGCTATACCTGGCGAAGTATATTATTGTACCATGTATTGTACCATGTCATAGACCAACCCACGAAAGCGCGGAATAAAATAAAGATCGATTCGAGCGGTTGTTTTTATTTAGCGTCGAGCTTAATCAACTAGATTGATTCAATTTCATTATTCACCTGAAATGTAATAATGTGGAATGTAAGATATCCTTTGCGAATGTGGGCACTTAAATTTTATATTAATTTTCCTCTCCAGGAATTTTTTCATCAACTTACTGGGTATTCATTCCAATGATTTTTATTTATTTATTTCAATTTGTGAAATGAACTGAAGTTATGTTTAATTTTAACCGACTTCATTTAAGTACATCACCTAAGAAAATCATTGAAATATTATTTTACAAATACAGTAAGAACTGCTAAGGCTGAAATCTATAATACCCTTAACATTATTGAACACGAATTTTGATTTCGCTTCTTCCTGAATCAAAATTCGATTATGAAAAAACATTTATGACAATTTAAACTATAACCCGTGAAATATTGTCATAAATGTTTTTTTTTTTGCAAATTGCAAGTCAATGTCAAAAAGGTCGTATGTTGATGAAAATATAATTTGCGGCCAGAGTGCAAGACGTGCAAGTTAGAGTCGGGAACATCAAACCAAAGCAAGTTAAAGGGTAAGATGAAGCTATAGATATGATAAGAATGGATGTTGGCACAATTTCTTAATCGTTTGTCAAATAAATAAATACATTCTACATCGATGTACACCAAAAGTCCAAGCGTAAAATTCTGTTGAAAACTATTTTCACCAAAATTTACCCACTACCCGTAATATTTATTGGATATGATTCCAATTTTTAAAGCAATTAACTTCATTTTACAAGAGGTAATTAATTGCCAATATCAATTAATTACATCGAAGCTCGCTACAAAATTGCGTGATTGAATTTTACCGTCCGACCGATGTAGTGCTGAAAAAGGTAGGTAATGCTTGCACACACTGTCTGAGTTCAACTATTGTTTTTTTAAAGTTCCCTAATTTTATCATATTGTTTTTCTAACCAAAAGGGAAGAAACAAACCACGACATTACTTTTGTGCTTGTAGCAGTACAGTTTTACTTGACACTCAGAACATTAACAAAGTACGTTGAATTCAATGGTTCCTTCATCAGTGGGAAAAAAGGTTTGTGTAGGTATGTGTGTAATACCTAGATATCCACATTGCAAGCTGCGGCCCATTGATAGACATTTTGCCACTTTAACGAATCATGATTAAAACTGTTAACACAATTATGGACACCATGTATACCACTACTACTCACTACTCCTCGTTTATATTTTATGTTCGAACAGTCCATCCAAAGGTTGTGGGGAAGATATCGCTATCAGCGATAATACTGCCATTGTAACTGTATTAGCAACATTGTTAAACAGTTGTGTTTGATCTAGGAGACCAATAACATAACGTACCGCTGGCTCCGAAGCTTTCTGTGACTCTGTTCGCCGGTTCCACTTGCTAGGGTGTGTGGTGTACAGAAAATAGATATAATAAACAAATAGCTTAGTAACCTAAACTCACCCCAGACTGCCACAACTCCTAGCCGGTATTAACACTGCACAAAGGGTTTTCAATGCTTCCGCGTCATTTGTTTCATGAATAATTTTGTAGCTTGCTACCCGCCATGCTTGTTCCGATTTGAGTTTTTTCTTCGTCCTTGATTTTCCCACATCTGTCAGTGGCAGTAGCATCGCCCAATCATCGCAGGCGCATGACACATTTCCGCTTCCGTGACTTGAATACACGGCTTTTGAGGTGACATTGACAGCAGAGACCCATCCCAAAACGTCAAAGAGGGACAATAAACTAATATATATACAGAATAAAGTGTAATATGTATGTGTGTGTTCCGCGAAGTCTGTATTGTCTCATATATATTAAACAAGTTGTGTTTAAATTTTGGTGTACTATAAAGTACATTCTATTCTGTGCATTGCTGTACCTACAAAGATATCCTTGTGCAAGTTCAAAATCAAAATTAAGGTCTCCATGTTGTTTTTTCTATAATTCACAACAACATTTCAAAAACGTTTTATAATACCCTCATCATCCACGTCCACTGCTGGACATAGGCCACATTGACCGGTCCCGTGCGACTCGCATCCAACGGATTCCCGCAACCCTCACCAGGTCATCGGTCCACCTAATGGGAGGTCTTCCAGCGCATCGTCGCGGTCACCACTCCAGAACTCTTCGGCCCCATTGGCCATCCGTTATGCGAGCAATGTGCCCTGCCCACGGCCATTTAAGTTTGGCAATTCTTCGGGCTACGTCGGTGAACTTGGTTTTCTTGCGGACGTCTTCATTTCTGATTCGACTACGAAAGGAAACTCTCCATTGCCACTAAAATCCTCACTCAACGTCAATCAAGCATCATATTAAGATCAATATAATTATCTACCATTTCTGCTAACATAAATTATATGTTTATTGAGAAACAACAGTCTACACGTTCATCCACATGTGCTGCAGGTGCTTTCAAACGAAGCCATATACCTATTGTGAAACTTTTACACGTGCGACATCGTCGCGAGTCATGTCCCCGAATGAGATAGGAACAGACCAAAAGCTTCTCTATGGCAACGTGTGGGTGATAATATAAAATATGCAATAGTTTTTCAATAATAAAGCTGTTGGTTTGGTTTGATGAGAGATGAAATGTGTCCATCTATGAGAACGTAATAAAAGACAACGATATGTATGCAATATTTAGTTCGCTGCTCCGATAAAATGCAGCATCCAGTGTGCCCAAACGTTAAGGCTTTAAAATGTCAACGAAGTGCAGGAACTTGCAGGCTTCAACTTAGCAGCTCCTTTGTGATGCAAGTTGCCAAGGTAACGCACTTATACCTTGTAGGTTTTCCACTGTAAATTGAACGTCTCTGATATGAAATTAACTTTTAATTTCGTACCTCCGCTCCGAAGTTCGAAGAAGTAAGCGATATAATTGCATTGCCAATTTCTTGTTTGGTATAGCTTTTGTGCCTTAAATGCTATTTTGAGTTATGTAGGTATCGTGTTTTAATACATTGATGGTGTACTTACTTTATATTCTGATCATCATCATCATCTGCCTAGCCTATTTCCAACTATGTTGAGGTCGGCTTCCAGTCTAACCTGATGCAGCTGAATGAATACCAGTGTTTTACATGGAGCGACTGCCTATCTGACCTCCACAACCCAGTTTATTCTGGGAAATACGATACCACTTGGCAAGACTGGTGTCAGACTTTACTTTTCTTTGAAAAGTAAAAAGTTACTTTTACTTTCTATTCTGACTAGCTTCTGCCAGCGGCTTCGCCCGCGTGAAGTTTGATTATTGTCCCATGGGATCTTACTACCGGGATAAAAAGTATCCTATTTTAATCCAGGTTATAAACTATCTGTGTGCAAAATTTCATCCAAATCCGTTCTGTAGTTTTCGCGTGAAAGCGTAACAAACAAACTTACATTCTCATTTATAATATTACTAGCTGACTCGCGCAACTTCGTCTGCGTCTCATAATTTGAGATTTGAACTATCCTATCTCTCAAGTTGGATCGAACTGCACATGGTGTGCGAATTTTATTATAATCGGTTAAGTGGTTTAGGAGTCCATTGAGGACAAACATTGTGACACGAGATTTATATATATTAAGATTATAGGATGGGATAGGATATACTATTAAAATCTAAAGAGTTGTTTGGTTGAACAAGCTAATCTCAGGAACATCTGGTTGGAATTGAAAAAAATATTTTTGTGTTGGATAGTCCACTTATCGACATCATCACGCTTCGACCGAAAGGAGCGGAGCATAACTGAAACATAATGCAAAAACGGCGAAAATGAGCATTTTGTGAGCATTTTCTCTATTATGTGACACAGACGAAGTTGCGTGGATCAGCTAGTCAAACAAGTGGGTTATTTATAGGCCAAACGGTTTACCTTTAAACTCGTTTCGGACCCTGCACAAGATATTTGAAAATCTTTTCACCCAGTTTTGTGACTTGTTGCTACCATCACAACGTAGGCGTTACCCGAATCAACACAAACCAATTTATTTCCCAAGAATTATGAGATTCATAGGTCTGGCAGCTATGGGCGGTTCCAATATTTTCTATTTCTTGCCATGAATATTGGCAAAGGTCTGAATTATAGCTTCTGACCCAACATTTTACTTTTGCCTCGAAAATCATACGAACCTTCATCGTTTCGCTCCAATGACCCGTATTAATAAAATATTCTCGTTCTTGTTTATTTCATACTTCCAGTAGGAAATATATTTAATGTTATAAAATATCTTGGAGTCAATTCCCAGTTTCTCAGTAACACAGTCATCATTTAAGAAATAATGTAGGTACGTACTTTTGGCAAGTTTTTGTCTTACTTATTTAGGCTGTCCAAAAGTTTGTTTTGGGAAAGAAAGAACGTGCATATTTGATTTCAGTTTCAGGGGCCGAATTGTAGACTTGTTAGCGTTCATTGACTCGGAAGTAAAAGATTTTGTATTTTAATTCTGGGATACTTACGTGAGTCAAAGCGGGTATTAAAGAACATTGGAAAGGGCAGAAAACGCCAGACAAAAATGTGGAGGAAGTAGCGAATGGTACCCTATCTAAAAATGGCCCTATGAAATACCTACGACTCAAACCTATAATAGTGTTTCTGCGAAGGTATCTAAAAATGCTGAACACATATCAAGGCGTATCCACTTTTCATGTCTGTCTCACCTCTGTGATTGTTTTATATTATTAACTACCACTTGGCCCGCGACTTTGTCCGCAAAAATTATGATAACTCGGCTAATTTGCAAGATATCAATATTTAACTTAGAGCAATGGTTACTGAAGATGAAGCTTTCTAATGATGAAAGATTTTTTTAAATCTTTTCTTAAAGTTCTCGAGTTAAATCGTAACAAACACACAAACAAAATCAAATCTTTACTTTTTATAATATTAGTATGGATTATAAAAAGATTTACCTAGAAAAAGAAGAGACTTAAAAGCAAGATATTGTTGGAATAGGTAAGAACCTTTTAAATCATTTTTATTATTCTGACTCAATAAAACGTCTGATTTTGTCATGTTATCGACAGTCATAATTTTGTTAGTAGGAAATATTTGAAAAATTACGTTTCAATGTAGGTACTCCAATCATCCAAATAAATATTTAGGAAGCTGTTTCTCAGCTTACTAAAGTATCAATAAAACAGAATCATTCAAGTAAAAATCTGTGTATTTTCAATAACATTATTAGGTACTTTAAAGACATTATATACTTAACTAGCTTTTGTTCATGGGTTTGTCTACATGGAGGTCAAAAACGACCCCATCGCTCAGTCTACATGAGGGTCAAAAATGGCCTCACGTTTTCGTATGCGTGAAGGTCAAAATTATTCCATGGCTTCAACTGCGTGAGGGTCAAAATTACCTCACGTTTTCGTCTGCGCGAAGGTCAAAAATTACCCCATGGCTTCGTTTGCGTGAGGGTCAAAAATTAGCTCACGGCCTCTTCCGCGTTGAGGTAAATGAGGTAAGAAACGCTATACCCCGATAAGAGGTCTCTTTCGGTCTCATGAACTTCTTGTATGTCCAGCTGTTAAAACACGAAAGGTAACATACGGACAGGTGTCTGCGTATTATACTACATCTATCTATACTTATGAGAGAGGTCAATCTGTAGAGAGGTCAATTCTGTACATGAAATATATTTACAAAATAACTATCGGGGGGTGATTAGTGATCGATACTGATGCCAAAAATGCAATCAGTAAAATTTTTGTCTGTCTGTCTGTCTGTCTGTCTGTCTGTCTGTATGTTATTTATAGAAAAAAAAACTACTCGACGGATTTTAACGAAACTTGGTACAATTATTCTACATACTCCTGAGCAGGTAATAGTATACTTTTCATCACGCTACCATTAATAGGAGCAGAGCAGTGAAAGGAAATGTTGGGAAAACGGGAGAAGTTACTTGGTTTTTTTAGCTTCCGTCGCGTGTGCAGCCTTAATGGTTAAAGCTACATAGAAATCATGTATAACGGAAATATTCTACATAAAATTATATAAAAAATATCCCAAGACAGCATATGTCTATCTTTTATAGTTGACTCACAATAACACGTGTAACTCCCGATAGCTTAGCAGTTCGGAGATTTGTTATTATTATATTTGTTTACTCTTACGTTTATAATATTCTCACTCAACCCCAATTAAAAAAAATAACATCAGTTATTCTTCGAACTCCTGGGCAGGTTATAGTATACTTTTCATCACACTACAATGAATAGGAGCAGAGCAGTGTAAGGAAATGTTGGGAAAACGGGAGAAATTACTTGATTTTTTAAGCTTCCGTCGCGTGGATGTATGTTTGTTACTCTTTCACGAAAAAACTACTGAACGGATTTGGATGAAATTTTGCACACAGATGGTTTATAACCTGGATTAACACATAGGATACTTTTTATCCCGGTAGTAAGATCCCATGGGACAATTTTGAAACTTCACGCGGGCGAAGCCGCTGGCAGAAGCTAGTACTACATATTAATACCTACAGATACATTCGTTTTCGTCAAAGTTTATTGACTCCGATTTACAAAATCAAATTACGTTTTCTTCAATGTTGTTTGGAGGCAAATAATAAGATATCCTCCATATTATTAAACCTGAAATGCAATGTAAGCCAGCACGTTGTATTGAAAACAGATTATAATATGCCTATAAATAACAAATAACTTTACGAATTTCTCGTTAAAAAGGTAAATCTCAAAGTAGAGTCTAATCTCAGGGTAAGGTAATTTTCTAATATTTCATTAAATCAAAATAAATCATTCCGAGAAATCTGATATTTATAAACTAGCTTACGCCCGCGGTGTTGCTAAATTTCATACAAAACCGTTCAGTCGTTTTTGATTTCGATGGAGTGGACCTGCCACCACTGGGCTCGTGTGAGTTGGTGTATGACACATTTGTTTAAGTTTTTAGTTCTAGGATAAGCCAGGTTTCTCACGATGTTTTCTTCCACCGTAGGTACTATTAATATAGATCGAGAGCAATGCGGTAAGGAAAGTTTTGAGTGTGGCTATAAGAGTTCTGGCAGACCAAAATAACGATGGATGGAATGTGTAAAAGATTGTATGGAAGAAACCAGGTGCCTGCTGATATAGCAAGGAAAAGAGAATCATGAAAGAAGAAGGTATGCGTAACTGACCTCAAATGTATTGGGAGAAGGACAGGAAAAGGTTGAGGTAACAAAAGAGGTTTGAACTTATTGCCAGATTCTTTTCCGCCATTTTGTTTTTTTTTCTTCAAAGTGGGGCTGCGCATAAGAGCTATATTAATCAATAGCTGGGATCTATACAAACAAATTTTGTGTGACGCAAAATTTTTTCGAGATACGGAGCTATCAAAGTTTAGTTAAGTCAGATCAGCAGTACAAGTACGTAGGAATCGATAGGGCTCGATAAGACAAATTTGACAGTAATTCTCGATAAAATGAGTTTTTGACTCCATAAAAACTCATTTTATCGAGAATAACTGTCAAATTTATCTTATCGAGCCCTATCGATTCCTACGTACTTGTACTGCAGACACGCTTATAACGATAGATGGCATCAATACAAACAAGTTTTGTATGAGACAAAATGTTTCAAAGTGTTAAGGGGCCGGCGAAGCTCGGCTTTTCATACAAACGTAATACCAAAATAATATGAAAATCGAACATATTCTTTAGGTAGTGTGTTTATATTTCGATTGTGTTATAGAATATCTATGTTCCCAAACAAATATTTTGAAAGGATAATGCTATAAAGGCGAGATACGAGGAATTTAGAAATTCTATAGAAAAAATATTATTCTCATAACTCTCGTGTAAATCACTATCCATTCAAAATATTGGTTTGGGAACCTATATATTCTGTAATATAGTCGAAATAAATACACACTACCTTAAGAATATGTTTGATTTACAAATTATTTTAGTGTTACGTGAGTATGAAATACGCATGCTCCGCGATCGCTACGAGCACAAACTTCGTTAAATATCAGAAAGAAAACAGTTTGAATTCATGCCAGCTAACAATTGATGCACGTTTTATGTGTGTCTGATCAAATCAAAGTTGTTTTGAAAATGGTATCAGTGATTGGATTTCGACTTTGATAGCTCATATCTCGAAAACATTTTGTGTCATACAAAACTTGTTTGTATAGATCCCAGCTAATGATTAATTTCGGTTTTATGCGTGACCGCTACTTTGAAAATAAAAAACAAAATGGCGGAAAAAAAACCGGCCACGCTTCATACAAAAAAAAACCCAAGCCCTTTACAACAAAAACAACACACATTCGAATAAACATTTAATCATCCTTATATTTGAACAATAACAAAAGGTACTCATGCTATATCATGATGAGAAGAGCCTCGATGTCATAACAGCAGATAAAACAATGGTTGCTCCTGCCAATAACGCTAATTTGCCCGAGCTTGCTGAAAAACTATTTTCGTTTTTACAGATACCATACCTGGGGATAAAAGAATATTGTTCATCAATACATCACATCACGCATTTTATCCACTAAGGGTTAATTGAAAACAAAGAAGCGGCTAAAACAAAATCTAGGTTATGGTGAATTTTCGACTTAAATAGCACACTAACAGTCCTTAAACTCGGAAAGAAAGTTATTTTTTTTTTTAATAAAGTTAAATGTAAAGCACATTCGACATTCCAATTGAATCCATGCGTATCTCATTATTGTAGCAAAACAACAAACATTAATTAACTTAGATTCACAATTTCAAACATTGCAAAATTACATTAGGTAGAGCGCTACGCGAGATACGAGTGCTACGGGCTGTGTAGCACCATGCTACGCCACGCTACGCAGCCTACGCGGAGTGGAATAATTTGTTCGCAAGTAATGAATACGAGGAAATTATTATTGCATTGCTTTAAAGGCTCTTCTTCTACACGAGCCATATTTATACTGAAAAATGTGGCAGAGGATAGTTGCTAGCTGTATTTTCAATAAGAAGACTATTTTAAACCAACTTCTAAAATACAAATAATAATAATAATACGTTTATTTAAAAAAGGAGGTGGTTCTCAAATTCGTCGGAAACTATTTTTATTTTTTTTATGTATATTCCCTGATTACTCGAAAATGGCTGGACCGATTTGAATTATTATTTTTTTGGTTTAAAAGGGTATACTTCCCAGGTGGTCCCATAATCATCAAGTCAGGATCTGACCATGGAATCCTGGAGAAATAGAGAGAACTCTCAAATTTTATAGGCACACTTGATGCGATTTGTGTATTTTTTGGAAGAATACTTTCTTAAAGTGGTCCCATTTCAATTTGTTGAAAATCTGATGAAGAACTTAGGAGATAGACACCGGAACTCCTCAATAAATGATAGCAAATGGACTACTGGGACTGCTGAAATCTATTGTCTGTCTATTGTTTACACCAGTTCACAATATATACATACACAAGGGGTAAGCATGTAGACCACTAAAAACTGAAAAATAAAACGTTTTTGCAAAAAAATAGAACCGACTTCAAAAAACAATAAACAAATAACAATAAACTTCAGAAGTCGGTGACCTCTGTTTGATTGATTTATTTAGTTTTTGTCACCGACTTCTGAAGCTTAAGTTATTTTCACTTTTTTGTGTTTTTAAAGTCAGTTTTATATTCTTTCGTGTCTTTCACTGACTGAATCCTGTGTAAGATGATAAGATTATCAGTCATAATTTTGCAGATAAATAATCGCCGTTCCATAACTTCTAACTCAGACGGAAACGTCTGAATTCTGCAACAAAATGTTGCCGCGGTAATTATTGGTTCGTGTATCTACATCTACACTAATATTATAAAGAGGAAAACTTTGTTTGTTTGTTTGTTTGGTTGTAATGAATAGGCTTAAAAACTACAGGACCGTTTTTAAAAATTCTTCCACCATTCGAAAGCTACATTATCCACGAGTAACATAGGATATATTTTATCCCCGTACTCCCACGGGAACGGGAATTACGCGTGTG
Source organism: Xestia c-nigrum (assembly GCA_916618015.1). Classification (NCBI taxonomy): domain Eukaryota; kingdom Metazoa; phylum Arthropoda; class Insecta; order Lepidoptera; family Noctuidae; genus Xestia; species Xestia c-nigrum. The sequence continues at coordinate 7,148,409 of OU745264.1, forward strand.
AAACCGCGTGACGTCCGCTAGTATTGTATAATTGCGTAGCATACTGCAGAGATTTTATCATTGCTGTGATATTTATTATTAGCAGATGTGTTACTCGTGAACTGGGATATTAAACTTGTGGTCTAATAAGTTGCAGTAACTTATTAGACCACAAGTTTAACATCCGAAGAAATATGCTAGTTTGTTTTCATTTTTCTATTTAAAAGGTTTATCAAATTCAAATTTCAAAAACTTTAATTCGATCGGAGGCTCATACAGGGTTAGCAACATAATTCTTAAAAACGAAGTGTTAAAAAACGACACGATACGGTGACACATGTAACTGACAGCAGTGAACCACATAAGGACAGTCCAATCTGCCAGCAATCATTTTCAGAACCCTGTTAGGGCTTGCCATGACGCGAGCCACCATTGATGCTGCGCGTTATGGTAAAGGTTTTCAGTATTTGATAACAGTAATTGGTTAATTAAAGTGTTCACTTTCGGAACTAAAATTAAGGGATGTAAAGGTGCTTAAGAGGCCTGCGGAGCATGCGAATTTCAGACAAACGTAATACCAACATAATTAGTAAATCAAACATATTCTTAAGGTTGTGCGTATTTAATATAGAATAGTAGGAGCACCCAACACATATTTTGACTGTACACTGATTTAAACAAGAGTTATGAGAAAATTTTAAATTCCTCATATCTCGTGTTTATATCAATGTCCTTTCAAAATATTTATTTGGGAACATAGATATTCTATAATACAATCGAAGTATACACAGTATAAACCACCTCATCATTAAGTAACATTACGCAAAAAATATTACTGGGAAAATTACTTTTTTTTTTTCACTTAAAACATTGTGTTGATGGATGGATTGAATAGTACGGGGGTCGTGGAGGTGTTAAAAGTCAAAATATTAAAAAAAACCTTGTATTTAAAAAAAAAACTTGTCAATAAATGTAACTTTGACCCGCCTTATATCCGTAACTAGAAGGTTCCCAGGTATGGTGTAGAACAAAAAAATTATCGCAATGATGAGGAGAACAAGTGCCTTTCGGCTTAGTGAAGAGGTGTTTTACACCCTTTAAACACACTACCTTAAGAATATGTTTGATTTTCATATTATTTTGGTATTACGTTGGTATGAAAAACGCATTCTCCGCCGGCCCCTTAATCTTTTCATGCATTGACGGCATGACCCGTGCAACTTCATCTGCGTCACTTAAAACTGTGATATATCTTAAAGGTATTCATTGAAATCAAATGACTTAAAGGCAATTTTGTTCGTATTTATTTGGATAAAGACTAATACCATGATTATAAAACATCTTCGCAAATGTGTGCGTAACGCAAAGGAAGCTCTCAAAAAAATGTTTCATTCCTGTTTTTGCAACGTTTTTATTGATGCTCCGCTCCCATTGACCGTAGTGTGATGTATATAGCCTCCTGGATAAATTGACGATCCAACACTCAATGTTTTTTTTAACCAGTACCCAGTAACCAGTAGTAACCAGTAACCAGTAGTAAGCAGTAGTTCCTACGATAAACGCGTTCAACCAAACAAACCAGAATTAGTTAGGTGAAATTAAATAAAAGAGAAAATAATATAATACCGCATATTTTCAAACACGCGCAAGTGTCGTCGTCACTAAGTTTTTCTACAAGTGGTTTTGGAAAATGTGAATAAAGCCATTAATGTTGTGGGAGTAGTGAACGGTTTATTTCTCAAATCCCCCCCTAAAAGTCCCCCTAAGGGGGGAAACGTGGAGGCTTGAACCAGGCTGGAAAACGAGCTATTTTCTTCGAGTCATTCTTTGAGTCAATGTTCGAAGAAGTTAGCCGCGAAGCGACTCTGACGGAGCAAAACAAGGCAACAGCAACAGGCAATAGCATACGTTGAAAAATTTAAACGTTTATTTCTTTCAAATTTGTTTACATATTGATTGACTATCTTATTGTACTGCATAGTTTCCTACAAGGAGACCAGTTTGGAAGATGGTTTGTGTTTCTATCCGTTGTTCGAGACGGCAGCAACCAGCAAGCAGCGTCAATTCTCTATCTGCGTTGATTAAATCTAATTTTGTGCCCTTAATAAAATAATTAACTACTGCTTGGGGGAGGTCTGTGTCCAGCAGTAGACGTCTTTCGGCTGAAATGATGATGATGATGAATAAAATAATTTTAACAAATGCATGAACTTTATTCAAGCAAAAATTGCAATGACAAACCCCTTCTTTCAAGTTTCTGTGTACCGGGGGTCTGAATACGTGGAAATCGTTTGTGCGTCCGTGTTCTCTCTATTTCTTCAGAATGCCATCATCAGATCCTGATTTGATGATTATGGTATGATTACGGGACCACACGAAAAGCACCAGCTTTCAAATAAAAAAGAACCATTAAAATCGGTTCACCCAGTCGAAAGTTCTGAGGTAACAAACACTATCGAAATCTGGGTGTATTTTACACATCTGCGTACCCCCTCAGAGCATTCAGGTGTGATGTTGCGTCATGACATAGTATAAACAATGAACCTAAAAGCGATTGCAGCAATCACTGCAGATTTGCTGTGTAATTTTGAAGAGTTCCGTTGTATGTCTCCGAAGATCAGCATCAGGTCTTCAGCAAATTAAAATAGGACCACACGGAAAGCACCAGCTTTTCAACAAAAAAAAAGAACCATCAAAATCGTTTCATCCAGTAGAAAGTTCTGAGGTAACGAAAACAAAAAGAAAAAAAAATACAGACGAATTGAGAACCTCCTCTTTTTGGAAGTCGGTCCAAAAGAGAACAGATTTGTGTGTTCGTATTTCTGTATGTAACGAATACACTTAAAAACTAGTTGACCGATTTGGAAAATTCTTCCAGCATTATCAGAGCTACATTATCAGAGAGTAAGATAGGCTATATTTTATCTCAGTTCTCCCACGCCGTTTTCGTGGGTCAATTACGCGGGTAGAACCGCGTGATGTCCGGTAGAACATAATATTCATAATTTCAACAAGTCCATAAAATCTGGCTAAACATAAGTGAGGTTTACGACTGACAAATTAATCTTACTCATCACGTATAATAAGTCTACGTGATATCACCGTAAACTCGTATTGTTTATATTTTTATTATAATTGAATCACGTATTTAATGAAAACGCGGCCTGTGTAAAACAATATTATGCATGGGAAGAATATTTTTATGATAGGTTTGAGTTAGAGATTATAATTAATCTCTTCAAGATAGGAAGCTTTAGTGATATTAGGGACAGGGTAAAATAATACTGAAATAAGCCAAACTAGTTTGAATAAATAAATTGTTTCTAGAACATTAAGACCGTAACTTCTATACTACAAAATGAACACATTTTAGTTAAACTTCGTGTACATAATAGGTACAAATGCGGACTTTATGGACACAAGGATGTCTCAATGGCCTTGAAAAATAACTGGCCAAATGTAGATGTAAGTACACTTCTAATCCTTTTGGGATTTCATTTATTCTGTTGTGTTTTTTATTTATTTCTAAAATAACTACAAGACCTCGGATTAATAAAGTTTAACCTCTTGCATGCCGTAATTAGAGACACCATTAAAAAGCCATTGTGTCTTGTGTAGATCTACGTTCCGGCAAACGAAGGGTTAATGCATGCATGCGCTGTGACGTTTTATTAATGTTACCATGCTGAGATAGGAGCCGTTTGGCCTCGTGCAGGTCGAGTTTCGTTTCTTTTAATTTTTATATATTTTTTTTGTCTGCTTAATTTTTATTAGTAAGTTTTAAATATTGTAGTGTTTTGTCCTGTGCAGGCTAAAAAATGCTTTTTCTTTCTTTTATTTCTTTACATTAACAGGTACATTATAATGTATATACTTTGTATGTTTGCGTCAATGAGCTAAGTTTACCGTAACTGAATTTAGGCCCACCATATTTTGAAACTGCCATCGATACTCCTTTTGAGCTTCGCTACAGTCGGGTAATAAATGGAAATCCTTTACTTTTATTTTTCCTAATAATATTCCTCATACCATAAAATAAAGTCTTAAGGTATCAAATATTGCGGAAAAATATCCATGAAAACGTAATGTGCTCGTAAACAAAACACGTGTCTTCAAAATATAATATTAGATGAGTTTATATTTATATCTCCGGAACGAATTTCCTAAAAATAATACATAATATAGGATGTTTTTAAAAACCTGTGAATTAGTCAGGAGTGTTCTTAGCTATGTTTAATGAAAATCGGTCCAAGATGCCCGCCGCCACGAAATGGCGGATTAAGTACATATTTTTTCACAATTCCTTCAATATGGGTATCAAATTAAATGGCTTGACTAGTAGAATACTAAACACTATGATAAATTTTAAACCCAAGATGGCCGCCACCACAAATTAATGGCGAATTAACGAATTATGTTCTACTTTACTTTTAGTACACTATGTGTCAGGAGTTTTGCAATTTTAATTAATTTTTCCTTGTATAACAATTAAATGGATTTTATGATTTGGCTTTTATAATCCAAGATATATTTCAGTATCACAAAGATTAAGAACACTTCTCGAAATCAGAAACACCCTGTACGACGGTTCATGTCCTGGTTACGTGAAGTTTATATTAAATAACTGTAATAATAAGTATTTCAGGAGTATCAGTCGCAGATAATGTACTTCGGTAACGTTTATTATTATCATATGATACTATGAGTCAGGAGTAGGATTTTCCTGCCGGGGTTGCGGGCCTGTTCGAGAGAGATGCCGCGGCCCCGGAACGTAAAGGGCGAGGAAGGAACATGGATGGGTTTTAGTCAGTAAGAGTCTGACACTCCCTCCCGGTCCGCCCAGAGTGGGAGAAATCATTTGATAATTTCCCATCCCAAAAAAAAAAAAAAGATTAGGATTTTTGTTGACAGTCGTTACAGGTAGTTAGTGGCCCAAAAAGTCTGACCAACAGTCTTACCAAGTGGTATTGTATTCCCCAGTGTTGACTAGGTTGTGAAGGTCAGATTGGCAGTCGCTCCATGTAAAATACTGGTATTCAGCTGCATCCGATTAGACTGGAAGCCGACCCCAACATAGTTGAGAAGGGCTAGGCATATGATGATGATGCTTTGAGATGGGAGTAATATATCAATAGTCATTTTACAACTAGAGATAGGACTTAGTAGGAAAAGAAATGGTTAACCGTCTATTTTGTAAGTCAGTTATAAAGTAGGAAGAGAGAGAGGGCAAGAAGCGAAATCTGCCCCTCTCTTAATTCTCAGAGACGGCGATCTAGCTCATAGCTCACCGTCCACAGGCCCGGGCCTATACAAAAATATTTTTTCAATTTGATTCAGTGTTCTTGAGATTAGCGCGTTCAACCAAACAAACAAACAAGCTCCTCTGCTTTATAATATTAGTATAGATTAATTACACACTATAGTAACTAGCTGCTTTTTTTAAATTCTAAATCAGTCCATTTTTTTTTCAACCATCGGGCATCGTCCATTGATTTGGACTGAACGTTGGCATAAATAGTGAAAAATAAAATTACATTATTATACTTGGATAAGAATGAACTCAAACCTGGATTTATTGCTCTACGTAAACCAAATAATAACACAGCTATATCTTCATAAAAGTAAATAAATAGATATCAAGCAAAAGTAGCACAAGGTGATTACATAAATATTCTCTGAAGTAACAAAAGCGAGACATAACAAACTGAGTCTATAAGTCCAATTTATAAGAAATAAGTCAAAACAACACTTGTTCTTGTATTTCAACATTAACCTAGATTCGCAGTAATTGATGTTCTATCAAATGAATATAATAATACATTATTAGAGATCCTTTTCTGAGGGTTGTTAGCACAAGAGCCATTGTAACAATGTTTTAGGAACATAAACAAACACAAATCATTATTCATTTAGAAGTTTTCCCGCTGTTTTTAATAAACTACCTACTCGTAATTGAAGGCATGATTTGATAATGCCTGCCGGGACTGTTCGAAAGTGTTCAGTGTTTGAACATGGATGGGTTTTAGACAGTAGAAGTCTGACACTCCGATCCGCAAGCGGGATAATTTGATGATTTCCCATCCGAAAAACAGACATTATTTGGAATTAAAAAACAGGATAGAAAGAGACACACTGTCATGACAACAAAAACTGCAGCAGCGAATGTGCTCTTTAAGAATGACCAACTAAAGTGAAGACGCAAGGACCATAATTATACTAAGAAGCATTCAAGAAAAATGGAGTTACATTGTAACAGCCGGTATCCAAGACATGGTGCTTGATGTATTTAAAGCACTAAGTATCCACACTGTGGGAGAACCGCGCGGGATACAGGATCGATTAATCAAATGATAAGGAAGTCATCTGACCAACACACAATTAGTTGGCACCATGCATCAGCGCGATCGAATGTCTTTCTGTTGGATTCGCTTCAGCTTACCCACATCTTTAGTTTTCTCATCAGGTAGCTAATGTCCATTAATTGGTGTCAATTTAATACTTGCTCAGCTGAGAGTGTACAACTTCCTCCAGTCGTTTTCACAAAAGTATTATTTATTATTTTTGTATTATGTTCCACCAGATGTGATTTTAATACGATGCTATATTTTCTTTCAATTTTATTTTATTTATAGTCAATAACATGTTGGCAGGATAAATTTATTAACCTCTTAGTCTGAAATCTTATTGCCGTGAAACCCGGTGTACCATCAAGGTACTCGTATCAGCTAACTTAAACCTTATTTTTACGCAAAATATGGCTCTAAAATTTGGAGTGTTTGACCTATGGTTCTCGGACCACCGGTGGTCCGCAGCAGCATCAAATATGGTCCGCTTAAGGTTAGCTTACTACAGTTATTACTGGTACTGTTTTTTACGACTACGATATTTAGGGTGCTGGTAATATATTCAGTTATGATTATAAATCGCGGTAATGTCACCAGCATCATGTTACAGCAAAAACAGTATTACCAATGACTACTCTGGAGTATAATATTCAACATACCTACAAGGAGTCTGTCAACACTACTGCATGCATACATGCCACCCGTCCCACCAGTGGCGATGGCGATGGTGCGACTAGCTATCGACTATTTCTTCTCTCAAGACGCGTACGAGAGATTCTAGACCGCGGGTCAGTAAAAGAGATACTGTAAACTCGTATACTTAAAGTTGATCGCTGAATATTTTCGCCGCCGCCGGCAAGAACACTGTCAAACAGACAACTCGATTTTAGTTGCTAGTTGCAAGCCGTACTCGTTTCTTGCTAAACGGCGCCGGCGGTGGGACAGATATCTAATGATGCGATTACATTTGGTCGTCAGCCCGTATTCTATCACTGGTCATCGCAATGGAATACGAGCAAATGAGTCGTTTGTGTGAAGTTGACTTCTTGCACCCACGTTGGACACGATGAAGCCAGAGGAGAATGTCCGTAGACGTGCGGGTTGTTCAACCTCATTTATTTAAAGTCTGTCCGAATTCCTTAGGCATACGAATTTAAGCAAGCAAACAATGTATTCGCGCTATACTTAGTCGATCTTTTGGCGTGTGGTCAAATCAGAACTTCTTAAATCAATATCACAGAATGTTACACTTCTGTATGACCACTTTAAGTTGCAGTTCAAGGTGGCGCTGCTTCCTGCCGGGGTTGCGGGACTGTTCGAAAGTGATACCGTGGCCCTGGAACATAAAGGGCGAGGAAGGAACATGGATGGGTTTTAGTCAGTAAAAGTCTCACACTCCCTCCCGCTCCGCCTAGAGTGGGAGAAGTTATTTGATGATTTCCCATCCTAAAAAAAAGGTGGCGCTGCTTGTCAAGAAAAATGCATTCATATGTCATACTTGGTACATTTATTTTAGTTCTGTGTTTTCCCGCTTGCACAGATAAGTTGGCTGCAGTGTAATGAATCACATCCCCTGCCAATGTTATTTAAGAGTCACAAGATCTTTGTAGCAATGTATTCCGTGTTCAACGCTATCGAAGTAAAACGAAAAGTTCCCCGACCCGAATTGCTTATCCTTTTTAGAGCTTCAAAATCAATTAGGCAGGTAATAACCTAAGTTTTTTCGCCCACAGTGAAATCCTGAATGGAAATAAACCCACACAGTCTACGCCAATTTGCTAAACAAGAAAACTTTTACTTTAAAGATTCCCCATTTTTTCCAGGTAGATAATACATTTTAAAAATACATCACGCCTGTAATGTAATCCCAAAAGGGTTAGGCAGAGGTGTGCCTAATAGTACATCTACATTTCACCAGTTATGTTAAAGTCGGTATTGTATTGTATAACGGGCTGGTGTCCGCAACTCCACATCTAAGTCCGTATTTTGCGTTTGGGCTATAATCCACCACGCGTGCCCAGTGCGGGTTGGTAGATGTCACATGTCTTCGAATTATTGGTTCTAAGTAGGACATGCCGGTTTCCTCACGATGTTTTCCTTCACCGTTTTGAGAGCAGTGGTGATGAAATAAATTACGCAAAGCAATACGCCTGTCTGGGTTCGAACCCCCGACTTACTATTCGGAAATCAGGCCCACCATCACTGGGCCACCGCTGCTCTCAAGTCGTATTTAATAGGGGGCGAGTATATTGCAATAAATGATGGAAAAACCTAATAACCCTGTGTCGGACCTGTGCTTTGAACCCAGGCCCTTTTTAAGATTAAAGGTACTCTACGGTTGCGTTTACCCGCGGATTCCACTCCAGCTACGCGGTCTCAGTGATGATTAATTTAAAACTAGTTTACGCCCGCGGCTTCGCCCGTGTTATTCGAGTATTGCCCAAAGGACGTACTTCGGGGATAAAAAGCCTTTGTGCTAAACTTATATTGTCACTTACGGGATATCTTCCGTGATTATTTGTTACGTTGAGCTCCCGATATTTCGCCGCTGTTGCAAGCCCCATGATCGCGGGTTGGCGGGTTTTTTTTATTTTTGTCGTGACTTAGTGTCGAGTTCCAATAGTGCGCGTAGCAAAAGACAAAGAAAGAGGGTAGACAGATCTGTCTGCTCGTAACAATTTAATTTCCATCCACCCGCATACTCCAGTTAACCCGCGATCATGGCGCTTGCAACAGCGTCGAAATATCGGGAGCTCAACGTAACAAATAATCACGGAAGATATCCCGTAAGTGACAATATAAGTTTAGTTTTAAACCGTGAAAGCCTAAAACAGTATTTAGCCTTTGTGCTATCCAGACTATAATCTATCTCTGATCCTAATCCGTTCAGCTGTTCGGGCGTGATTGAGAAACATACATCCAACCATGCATTCAAACTTTCTCATTAAAAAAAGTCCATGCGCGTAAATGCCTTTTCGCGCAAATCTCCTAGATATCCTAGATGCTAAGATGCTATAATAGTATCTACAAAGTGAAGCCGACAATAAAATAAACTTCGTTAAAGTACTTCATATCATGACATTCACGGTCGTTTAGTCGAAATACATTAATTGATTTAATTTCCTGATGCGATTACTGCAAAATTGATAGTTTAAATTAATGTAAGATTGAATTACCTTGCAATAAAAAGTCCCAGCAAACAACAGCTGGCCCCGATCACACTGGAAACAGCTAATAACTGGCAAACCTCAATTAATGCACGTATGACTCCTTCAATAATTTTGTAAGTGAGCCTTATAATTGCGACCAGAGTTCCGACAATCGGGTCCATTTACCTTGACGATCGGGTACATCTCTAGAGCCTTCTGGTTACAGAAGGCTCTAGAGCAGTATGTTCAGTTGAAAACATTTCGAAAGTTTACTGCAACTGAATGTCCATTATGTTAATAATGGACATTCAGTTGAGGTAAGGTGGGTAGTACTCGCAACCGGCGCGTCACATTGTAAAAACCGTTAGATTGTACTTTAACTAGCGAGATTGTAAACTTTCGAAATGTTTTCAACTGAACATACTGCTTGCAATATTATGCATTATTTTTCGGTAGATTAGAATCTGTCGAAGTGTAACCGTAATATTGTAAAATGTATGCGCCGAAACTCGAACTCGAGCGGTGACGAGGGAAGGAGGGGTATTATGACTTAATATACAGTATGAAGTGAATTTCTAACGATGTCCATAATTGTAATAAAGTTATAATGTATTTCCGTGCATCCAATGGATTGTATAAATATATTGCCCAACTAGTAATGATTAGACCCGGAAAGCAATCAAGGGCGCTCACCCAAAACTAACTCATGGGTCCGTGTCCAAAGACCAATATAGTTACAGAGGTAACTGCCGCTATCTATTTGAAGGTACCTATCTGGAACATTAAACCTAACTAATTAAGCTCATCTGTTGGGCATGGAGTCCTGTGCTGAATTCTCAGGTCGGCTAAAGTAGTATCGCGTTTTTCTATCAAAATTTTGTTCAGAACGTCGCTGCTTTGCCATAACGTGGAATTTAAACAACATAACTGTGAATATATTATTAGGCACGCTTCTGTCTTTCAGGGATTAAATATCACGAACATTAAAACGTAGTAGTAATGACCACCCTTATCTTTTTTTTTAGGATGGGAAATCATCAAATAACTTCTCCCGCTCTGGGCGGACCAGCCTGACCACCATAGTTGCACATCGTCTTTGTTGATCACCTTTTATTGTTAACTAGCGGACTTCACGCGGTTTCACCAGTGTAGTTCCCGTTCCCGCGGGAGTACGGGGATAAAATATAGCCTATGTTACTTGCTGATAATGTAGCTATCGATTGCTGAAAGAATTTTTCAAATCGGTCCAGTAGTTTTTGTGTTTATTTATTACAAACACACTCTCACAAAAATACAAATTTCTCCTCTTTATAATATAAGTGTAGATAGCGCTGGTCGTGGCAGTTTATTCTTGCGAGGAAATTAAACTAGGTTTTAACAGAATTTAATAGAGGTAAAATAATAAGGTATTTGAAAAGAGACGTACCGTAAACACCTGAGCATTTCCACTGGCCGCCAAAATGATTTACAACTAACCTACCTGTTACAATTATTGTTGGTTATTAAAATACCACATAAATTACAAAGTAAAGGAATAGTTCGTAATTTACGTGGTATTTTATACATTTTAAAGTGCTTAGTAAGGATTTAATATTATTCAAAATAGACAAGACTTGACAAAACTTCCCATAACTTACAGAGTCCTGTCATAAATTGTCTTACGCATTTAACATCGAGTTTGGGGCAAAGAAGTATTGCTAAGAATTTGGACTATTAACATAAAATGAGACTGTTATTTGAGAGGCTTCCTTTAGGCTCTTGTTTTGTATTGTTTCCTTAAATTTTATATAATGTTAACAAAGAATTTTAATCATAATTTAAATTTGGCGAAAGATGAAACCGGCAGCATGAAGTTCTAGCTCGCGAACCGTGTCCAATGAATTATGACTTTGGTATAAAACATTACAACAAGAGATCTTTAAGCGCTTGGCATATTTCTGGGCGAACCCAATCTTTTGCAGATGTTCTGAAGATACTAGGACACCTACTTACTACCGAAGATAGCATTGGAATGAGGTGAGGAATGTCCAACGACAGCCACTATATCCCATGTTCAATGGTTTACTTGAAGGACAAAAGTGCGGATACCAATACGATAACATAGAACGTGCATAAAGAACAAAGAGACCAAAAGAACACCAAAGAGGTGTGTACCTGTACACCTGTACAGGTACACAGCTATTTATCATCATATCACATCTGATAGAGACCAACAGAGTCGAGAGTCTCGAGTCTAGACAGTTCACCAGGTGGTGTAACCACCACTGTAAACCACTAGACAATAACGGCAATCCAAACATTCAAAATGTTCATTTTTCATTCCTTTCAATTCATCACCTACCCACCTTGTGATCTGCTCGTGAACAGAAGAAGCGTTAGTCTTGCAGTGAGACAATGATGTTAAGAAGCTCCCTCACCTAGAGCTTTTGCCTGTAATGTAACATTACAAATTCGATTTTGAGCATTACGTTAAAGTACTGCCTCCCTTTTTTTTTTTTTTTTTTTTTTTTTTTTTTTTTTTTTTTTTTTTTAGGATGGGAAATCATCAAATGACTTCTCCCACTCTGGGCGGAGCGGGAGGGAGTGTCAGGCTCTTACTGACTAAAACCCATCCATGTTCCTTCCTCGCCCTTTATGTTCCGGGGCCGCGGTATCTCTTTCGAACAGGCCCGCAACCCCGGCAGGCTTCGGCCCTTGCGGGCCCCTCTCCTTTTGCTGACATCTCTTTGAGGCGCGCGTGGAACACGAACGCGCAGTACTGCCTCCCTGACGACCATTTATCTGTAATGTAATATTTCTGATTCAAATTCGAGCATTCAGTTGATTCCACAATGTCAAACGAAGTGGTCGTTGTGCCGACCGCGGCAATATTATTTTTTCACATTGCATCATTACAAGGTGCCCGCTGTAATGCTCGATTTTCCTCCTTCACTGATGTAATGCTCGAATCTCTAACATAACGTTACAGGCGAATACTCCCGATGAGGGAGCGCCTTTAGATTTTGACTGAGAGGACCACACGTAAAAGTATGCCGTCTGCTATATGTGACAATATCATTCACACACAGAACATCACACTAACAATAAAGAATAGGTTAGAAAAAGAAAACGAGATAAAAGCCCATACAGAATTAAACGACGTTGGAGTTATCAATACCCTTCACAATATTGATGGCTCTTTAATACCTTGTAAATCGACTCGGAAAAATGGCAGCGATATACGAAACGGCCTAAATTACGGCTGTAAGGGAGAAAAGATTTGCAAACGGATCCTGAGAGTATTAGATGGTAATGGATAATTTATTGACACGTATAAAGTCGATTGCCCACAGCCAACAGTACAATTTAAATGTGTCTAAATTCAACTCTCTTTGACAATTTGACAATTATTATTATTATTATTATGTATCAACAAAATCCTCCTATAACAATGTCATTCAAGCGTCAAAAAGATCATGTGGTTAGTGCTTAACCTGGTTTCAGAGTTTTTATGCCGCTCATGGGCCTCTGAGTTGGCTGTACATGCCGCCAAGAAATATGTACCTCCCAGGCATGCTGATTTCGTCACGATATTTTCCTTCACCGAAACAAGTGATAATTATACAATACGCATATGAATCCATGGATTTTCTTGGAGGTTTTCGTTTCATTTTATTTGTATTTTGGAAGGAATCCTGTACCTTTACTTTCCGTGTACAACCTACGTACGGTGTCATTTGTGGAGCGGTGAATAGATCATCATATTATGTATCAGTGTGTCTTGGTCGAGGGTCGCAGTAAATGATCGCTCTTGCCTTGAATGACTGTTACGCTGACTGTTGCTCGCGCATCGTCGCGTCGGTCCCGTACGCCAGCGAAGAAATAAAAGCAATTTCGCGCCACTGACGTCAGCGTCGTAGTAAGGTGCTATAAAGAACACAATGTATACTCGTACACGTCGAACACGTTTTGTCTAAATTTGACATCATTTTCTACATTTGACAGATACTATATTTGACAGATTCTACAATCGACAGATTCTATGTTTGACCGATTCTATCATCGACAGATTCTACATTTGACAGATTCTACTTTTGACAACATATTCTACATTTGACAGATTCTACATTTGACAGATTTTGGATAAGTTATTAATTAACAGGCAGCAATCATTTTCATCACATTTACTACTAGAATTATATGAATTATTTTGTGACAAAGTTACCTTAGTATCTACTTATAGTACAATTAGACCGACCGTCAGCGTGACAGTAATTCAAGCTTTAGGCCCCGTTCCCACTATGTCGTGAGGATTAATTTATCGTCGGTTTTTTGTTGGCAAAAGTCGCGGACGACCAGTAATCGTGTCCTCCGTTATGTAAGCACCTTCATTTAAATACACAAGCGACAACACTTAAAACTACACGGTTATCTGTTGTCAAGACATAGATAGTGGACGTTCCCACTATGTCACCTGGGCCTTATACTTTCATACACAGTAAAGCACGTGTGTATACAGGGTGTAAACCACCTCATCACAAAGCCGTTAACCAAGCATTATTTACATCAAACTAAGTAACTTTACGCAAAAATTATTGCTGCGAAACAACTTTTTTTTTGAGGTTATATATCATCTTTTGTGGTAGAACTCAATGTAACGCACTTAAAACATATTTCTGATGGATGAATCAAATAGTACGGGGGTCGTAGAGGTGTTTAAAGTCAAAATCTTACAAAAAAAACTTGTATTGAAAAAAAACCTTGTCAAAAAGTTGTAACTTTGACCCCCCCATATCTCCGTAACTAGAAGGTTCCTAGGTATGGTGTTGAACAAAATATTATCGTAATGATGGGGAGAACCAGTGCCTTTCGGCTTCGTGAAGAGGTGTTTTACACCCTTTATAGCTTGGTCATAGGCCACAGTGGAACAGTGCCTTTAGCAGCATTCGATTAATTTATTGAGTAAGTTACCGCGTATTTTGTTTGTCTGATATATTAGCCGAGTTGAGTTAGTTTGTGAGTATCTTTTTGTTCGATTTCTCCCGCTGTAAGTAAATACTCATCGAATTCGTTGAATTGAAGTTTAAAGATTTCAGTACCGATTTTTTTGTTTAAGTAATTATTATTGCTCCTGCTACCAAAACTTTTACGTTTACTACCACAACACAATTGATGATATCATTGACCCTCAATACTTTACATAAAAACTTTACATAAAAACAATAAGAAGCTTGTTAAAAATCTAAAAGTGTAGGTAGAATTATATTAAAACTCTATCAAAGTTTTAGAAGCATAGTTTTAAAACAATCAACGAGCCAATTTCACAACTTCACAAAGTTTTATTAAAATTGCAGATTTTCAATGTTGTTAGTGAAGTCTGGAAATCTAAACTAGCAAAAGAAAAGTTGTAAATGAATAAACAGTTTCTATACTATGAAATCAATTGTTTGAAGAAATAAGTGTCTACAGCTCGGGGTATCTATAGAAAACATCTATGAAGTTATTCTGTGAGCCAATCAGGCATAAAACAAGAACTCTATAATAAAAAAGCGGCCAAGTGCGAGTCGGACTCGCCCATGAAGGGTTCCGTAACAGCAAGTAACATATTAAAAAAGTTCTTGCAGTTCGTTGTAAATGAAAGGTAAATTCCGGTTTTCGATTTATGACGTATTAAAAAAAACTACTTCTACTCTACTATCCTATCCTAATATATATTTATCAAATCTTGCTACTGAATTTCAAACCAGCTCCCTCCAACCCGATTGAACTGAAATTTTTCACACTCCGTTTTTTCTGGGGAATCAAGGCATATCTGCTATAAAAGTAATGTATATTTTTATGGCAGGCTGCATACCTTGATCCCGCGGTTATACAGGGTGTCTCATTCAAATCGGTCAGTATGGGAAAGTCTGAAACTATAAGAGATACGAAGATCTGTTCTGAGGAACTATGTCATCGATTTTAATAACAAGAAAAACTGCATTCATACATTTTAAAAAACATCTGTACTCCGTTCAGGAATCGAACCTGGTTATTTTGAAAAAAAAAACCTACACTATTTCTATTTAGATATCGATTGTGTAGGTCTTAAGCAGTAAATGTCTATATAAACATGATGTCTAAAATGAATAAAATGCATTGTTTCCACATACTTTAATTTATTTTAGTAGGTGCTCGAAGTGACCACCGCCTTTTTCAATATTCAACACGATATTAGATAATAGTATCGCAGATAACAAAACTACCGGAATGGTTTAATGCAATACTAATGGGTGTGTGGGTATGTAAAGAGGTGTATGTATCAAGTTGCAACATCAGCAAAGAGGTACAAACAACCATAGAGACAATTTTAAATACCTGAACTTGTTTAATATTGTAAACGTGGTCAGTTCAAGCACCTACTAAAATAAATTAAAGTATGTGGAAACAATGCATTTTATTCATTTCTGACATCATGTTTCATACAGACATTTACTGCTTAAGACCTACACAATCGATATCTAAATAGAAATAGCGTAGGTTTTTTTTTCAAAATAACCAGGTTCGATTCCTGAACGGAGTACAGATGTTTTTTAAAATGTATGAATGCAGTTTTTCTTGTTATTAAAATCGATGACATAGTTCATTAGAACAGATCTTCGTATGTCTTATAGTTTCAGACTTTCCCATACTGACCGATTTGAATGAGACATCCTGTATATTATAGCTCAGACACGAAACTTTGTAAACGCGTTCAATTTTGATGGATAAATCTAATTTACGTTCTTAAAATTATACGGTGCAGTCTTTGGGGACTGCGGATAGAAGTGAAAACTAAGTAATCTACATCTGCTACGGGTTGTACCCGCGCACGCCAAGTGGTGCTACGCCGTAGCGGATCGGCTACGAGAGCTACAAAGCATTAGGTGGCAATCACGCGAGTTCCACGATTTTTGTTAACCCAAAAAACCCTCAACGCGACTTAAGGCTAAGGTATCTGCTAAATTAGCAACTCTATTTGTTGTGGTTCAAACTTCGTTTGAAATACTGTTAGAATAAAGTTCTAATCAGCTTGCACTAGAAAGTGGTTGTTACGTCAGTCACAGCGGGCCGAATAGTGCGCAATGAGTGTTTTTTATTTAATTGTAGCCTACTTTGTGAAGAAAATAGCGACAAATATTTGTGTGTAAAAAAAAACTAAAACCTAATGCCGTTTAGGAGTAGTTAGCATTTTTCTTTGAAATTTCGAAGAGAAAATGCTTTCCTTTGATTTTTTTTCATGTACTTACTAATAATAAAGTTAGAATTGTTTCAAATGTACAAATTAAAGTTTAAAGTCTAATAAGCAACATATTTTTTTTTTTGCACATTTATATTTACTCACCAAAGAGGAGTTACATGGAGAAAACCTCTCGTTAGCAGATACCACCCCCTTAGGAAGTTTTTTGGTCCTGCAGGCTGTGCGTAATTTGTTAGTAAAAGAATGAATACAAGATTTAATTCGTGTAAGTAGATCACGACTCGCTTTTTGAACGAGAATAGTAACAAAGAAAAAACGTATCCTGCCCTTCCACATCTAGGTGACGTAGATATTAAGAAATCTCCAAGAAAATTCGCATTTATGCTTTATCCATTACAAGGTTGTCAGAAACCGGACAGCTTAAAGATCCAACGTACACATGGCAACGATAAACGGGACCAAGCAAAATGTCGAACACAATAGCGAATACCTAAACCACTTCTGCAAAGGTGAAGTGGGGAAAGAGCACAAAAGGTAAAAAGGCTAAAACTAACCAAGCAAAACGTGTCTGAAGAATGCCTAAAATGTATGTTTTAGAGGTCAACATGGTGTTTTATTAGAATAGGATGTTAAAAGAGTCGCTAGTAATGGGTAGAATGGGCAGTTAGCAGTTCTTTCTAGTACTGACTAACATATCTTTTCGCCAGAACATAAGCTATCTCCTTTAGGGACGAAGACACCACCCTCCGAAGACGAAACGAGAAGAGAGGATAGGTGTTATAAACCACCAATAGAATTTCGATATTTACACTTTTCGTGGAAACTATTAAGCAGGAGAGGGAGATGTCTCATAATTGTTTAAGCCAACGGAAATGAGAAATATGTGTGCTGTAAGCGGGGTTCTGCTTTGCACATGTCGTCTCCTCTCCGTTTTGCACATCTCTACATAGTTTCGGTGGATACCCCTAGCTTTTACGAATCTCCTCTCCTCTATAATTCGCACATCTCCACACACTTTCGGTGGATACCCCAACCCCAGATGACAGATAACTCACTCCATACAAAATGTTCAATACCTACCGCTATAATAACCTACACTTTGAAGTCAATAGACGCTGCGAACGAAAATGTACCTCACCTTACAAACGTAAAGTGGGGTTTGCTTTGTAGATCGCGCAGTCGCGTGGATATTGCGGATTGCTAGGGCTGCCTCTGTCGACGAAGATGTTAGTAGGGATTTTTAGTAAAGGTACCTACGTTATAAAATAAAACATGTTTAAAATGTATCAGAATTTATAATTATTTTAACGGAATATATAAAAAAGAATGATTAAAAAAATTGCATAGAGGTGTTTTATTTTGATGTAATGATTAATATTTTTTTTCTTTTTTAAATTCCCGATTGTCAACGTAGAGAATATTCGAAATCGGTCAAATAGTTTTAATAAGTTATCTTTGGGGAATATGCGTAGGTACGTGCGCGCCGCGCGGCTCTTGACAACCCACTGCGCTATGGGTTACCGGTTGCCCGGCGCTCGGTAGGTGATTAGCGCGTGTAAGTACATGGAGTGTAGTATCTGTAATCTGTGCCCCAACCTTTTACGAGTCTCCTCTCCTCTATAATTCGCACATCTCCACACAGTTTCAGAGTACACCCTAGCTTTAACGCATCTCCGGTTCGCACATCCCCACTCGTCTCCATTTTGTGATACTCGTCTCAAGCAAGCGATAATGGTAATCCTAAACTTAAATGAAGATCGCTGAGAGCTAAGTTATGCTTTATTCAACTAGTGACTTTATACATAATAATATGATGACGCTTGAATGACATGCTGCGCTGATCCAAAATGAATTGAGAAAAGGTCATGAGAATGGTGATGACTCCTGCGATGATGTTTTAATTTAGTGTTTCTACTTTAGAAGGTGAAATTTCGTTTTTTTAGGTTAATCATGAAGGAAATTGAACTAGATTTAAGTGATAGGTATGCCCATCAATTTCTTCAAAGGTATCTGGTTGACCTCAATTTTAAATATAAATAATTAAGCAAATTGTGCTCTTAGGGAAATTGGTTATGGATGAGCGATTATTTAAGGAAGGTAGGAGGAGATTATAATAATGACCTTTCGTGAAGTGGGACAATGTTATCTTTGGATAGTGCCTGATCACCATCGTCATCTGCACCCAAACTGGGTTGGGGTCAAATCAAATCAAATCATTTATTTCAACTAGACCATTTAGACGGCACTTTTGAATGTCGATAATAAGAAAAAAAGCGAAGCTACCGTCACAGACACAAGGCATAATAACTTGAGAAAGTACTGTAGTTCCCCATTCCCTAGCGTAGATCTCTATGGAGAAGAACGAGCAAGAAACTTCATGGACACTCTTTTCCATCAAAAATGTTGTTACAAAATCTTGGTTACATCTTTCATGTTGAGATTATACATATATCTCTATATGTCACTTATGCAAAATTGACACCTCACAAAACAATGACTTATAAGAATATATAGATGAGATGAACACACAATAATATTTCAGTAGTAACATACACATTTATTCAGTTATGTTTTTAAGTCATTTTCAGCGAGCGAACGAGACATACAGAATTATAGCTAAGTAATAGGTATGAAGTTATTTCAGGTAAAATAAAATATTATCATTAAGTTTATTATCAGTGACCCTAATCTATTATTGCTATGTCCCAGAGTGTTAATACTTGAAAATTACCTCGTTGTAAACCGATGAGTGTAATTCATCATAAAGATACTATGTCCCTATGGTATGGATGTTTTAATATTATTTTAACAGTTAATAATAAACACATAATGGACTCATTTTCGGTGTGAATGTACCTAAAACAGAAATTATTTTGACAAAGGTAGCGTGTTTTTAGAGTTACTTACGTATTAAACAAAGTGACCTAATTAACTTGACATAACATCTCGCCCACTGTATTCCCTTAGCGGTAGGCAGGGGTGTATTATATGTAATAACTAACTATTATTTATTATTCTTGCTTTTGCCCGTGGTTTGGTTCGCCCTATAGTCGGTAATGATCTTACGGAAACATCGTACACTCAGTGATAATGTAGCACTATAATTAAATACATATTTAAAAAAAAGTATTAGTCGTTCTAAAGATTACCCCTAGATTCAAAGAGGTCTAGTTCGAAAAGCTTAAAGGTCAGCACAGCACATGGAGTTACAGTAAGGAGCTTCATAGAAAGAATCCCGAAGAGCTCGAGTGGAAGCTATGTTAATCAGATACAGATCTTACAACTGTACGATGCCATTAAAACACGTACGAATTTCTGGCGTAAGTTTTCATCAAAAAACAATAAAACCAAATCAAACACGGCATAAATCTGTGTAAACTTCAATTTGCATGAAAACAAATTGGTATGTATAGACCACTTTCTTCACAAATGCAGTGTTGGCTCAGATCCAAAGCTCAGAATGCTTTTAATAAAATATCGTTTGGAAAATTGTCTCGCAAACAGGCAAACCGGAAGCATATTGCTTTGTAAACAACTAGATTTTGCCCACGGCTTGTGTGAATGAATGCAGTGCAAGCAGTTTAAAAGTAAGTAAATCAGAAAGAACACAATTTATATAAATAGATTAGACGAGCCTCATTCAAACTTTAAATAGGTTGATTAAGGACAAAAGTAGCTACTTAATTAGTTTGACTTGAAGAACTTTGTCGTACCCGACTCGGTCTTAATATTTAACTCATGGTGAGGGACTAAACGATAGAGAATATCTTGTTTTATTGAATTCCTTTTCATTTATAAAGCATTTTTTGTATCTATTACGATCTGGTCTCGCCCTCATGCGATTCTACTTACGACGCGACTTGCGTCTTACGGCACGATAGCCTTATTCGCATTGATCAAGTGTTAGGCAAAGTATATTAAGACAAACCCACCACCTCCCATGGCCCCAGTGCCTTTTTCGGCGGTGGGTAAAGACAGTGGTGGAAACCGATCGGGCAGTAGCCAGTCAACAGTCATTATCTAGGTTTTCGCCCCTCGAAGGAGTTTGAAGGAGATCTAGTCAGTGGTTTTTTTTTTATATGTCACAAATCGTAAACAGCAATTTCCCTTTCATTAAATTGCTACAGAACCCTTCATGGGCGAGTCCGACTCGCACTTGGCCGCTTTAAATTTTCGTTAATTTAAAATTAGACAGAGACAGCGCTTGCTTCTGTGATTGGCTGAAATAACGTGTCTTGCGATTCACTAGCAAACGGCATCAAAAATCAAATGTCGTTACCGCCAAAAACTACTTTTTCAATACACTTCCTCGAAAACTGGTTTTTGTTGCACTACGATTAGGTTCAACCACAACGGTGCCACAGATTATACTTAGTCAAAACTGGTTCAGTGCCTATAGTCAGAGGTGAATGTTTTTTTTTAAATTTTAGCAAAGCAATATGCATCTTTATGGCGTAAACATTTTTTTAACATTCAAATTGTGTTTAAAAAAATAATATCATAGATAAACATGTTTATTTAAGAATAATATTTAATTTTAATAACAAATTGTGAAACAAATATGTGTGTTCTAAATTAAAAAAAATATGAAAAACTATTTTGTTTATTAGGCCGTAAAGCGGCTTCAGACCTTTATTTCTCCTTCAACCTGGAAGCAAAGCGCGGAAAAAAATTAAATTTAAAGCATACTTTCGTAATAATTCATGACAAAAATATTTTTCTTTCTTTTATTTTACTTCTTCAATAATGTATGGAAAACGGCGTTTAATACACGTGGACTTTTGTTATTGGAGTTTTCGGCTCATAAACTCCCTCGCCTACGGCTCGTGTGTTAATTCCGCATCAAATACAATAATAAACTTTCTCCACTTGTATCAAAATGTATTATGATGTTGGAACTTCAACGACATAATGTAAATCGCAGTCTCTGTTACAACACGCGTGTATTATGTAGCTTGTGAGCAAGGGGTTAGAGATTATTTTACAAAGTTTCTAGTTTTGATTTGTTGAACTTTATAGTACTTGGAGTGATGTTCGTTTGAGCGGTCGGCTCTCCGCTTGGTTCTTGGATCTATTTACTTACATAAACTACTTATTTTTCTTTGCTAAGTTATACAGCTGCTTTCAGCTATTTACATTAGTGTTTTTTTTTTTGGAAACTTACTGGTAATGTTGATAGTTAAATACATTTAAAAGGTGTAAAACATCTTTTCACGAAGCCGAAAGGCACTTGTTCTCCCCGTCATTATTTTGTTGTTCTACACCATTCCTTCTAGTTACGGAGAAAGGGTAAAAGTTTTTTTTTTAAATACATATTTTTTTTAATTATTTTGACTTTTAACACCTCCACGACCCCCGTACTATTCAATCCATCCATCAGCACAATGTTTTAAGTGCGTTACATTGAGTTCTACCACAAAACATAATTTATAACCTTAAAAAAAAAGTTGTTTCCCAGCAATATTTTTTGCGTAAAGTTACTTACTTTGATGTACAGAATGCTTGGTTAACGGCTTTGTGATGAGGTGGTTTACACCCTGTATTAGTTTTGTGACCTATTTGTAAAAAAAGTTTAGTATTATCCAATCTTCTTGCTTTTATCCATTATATTTGGGGCCAGTGCAACATGTTTTCTTCTTCTATTATCTCCTGTCAGACGTCACGGCATCATTTACTCTTTTATCTTTCATATAATTCCTAACACAATCCATCTTTCTTTTCTTTGGTATTCCTCTCTCTCTCCATCCATCAACATTCATACAACTCTAACAAAAAGTCTCAATTAAATTTTCAAACATGTGTGAATGCCTGTTCAGACAAAAACTAGACGAAAGAAAGAAAACGGTTCCTTTAAATCAGTGGTTCCCAACCTTTTTTAGACCAGGGACCACTTTGGTATGTTCATTGTTAACAGGGACCATAGGGTTCTTGATAAACATGGACACCGACAGGATTATAACTAGGGGAGTGAATCTTTAACTCACACTATACAAAAATTGGATAATGTTATGAGATCCCTTAGAATTAATACAGTGATTATACAACATTATTTTTTGTTTACACTAAACCCGAAAAGGGGTCATTGTACTCATCATTTTGAACCACTTTTTCTATGGGACGAACCTTGAAATCGCGAAAAAAAAATCAGCTGTTCCCTACATTTTGACGAGTTATGCGAACATAAATGTAGGGAACAGCTGATTTTTTTTTCGCGATTTCAAGGTTCGTCCCATAGAAAAAGTTGTTCAAAATGATGAGTACAATGAGCCCTTTTCGGGTTTAGTATAAACAAAAAATAATGTTGTATATACAAAAGCGATCGAATTGAGATTATGAGATTCTCAAAACAATTTAGAATTTGGCGCTTGCATCTTCTGTGCAAGTTAAAAGTACGAATAACATGTTAATCTTTCGCGGACCAGAGTCGAGGCTCCTGCGGACCACCAGTGGTCCGTGGACCACGGGTTGGGAACCAGTGCTTTAAATGAACAATATATCAAGTACCTACTGTGTGGTCTTTGTTTATACAACAGACATGGAACCTTTTGTGCCTTGGAGAGCAAGTCTGTCGGTCTCGGGTGTCACATAGTACCTGTAAAAACCCAAAATTACGACCACTCGAAGCTGGAAAAATGGGTCGTCTGTGAAATCCGTCTTTGATATAACTAAAGCTATGTTTGTTTAAAATAACAATTGTATAAATATGATACATTAAAATCACAGTCGATATTATTATATACTATGAAATATTTTGATAACTAAAGTTTGCATAGCAATTATATTCGAGCAGCAGCTTCGCGACACCAATCTAACTTCATCACCAGCTTCTTCATCTACCTGGATCCTCGATCCTCGATCCACCACCGTTCTCCTCTCAAGACAGTAAAGATGGCTCCTCGACCTTTCTTGTGCATTCGTGCTACGTGGCCAGGCCGCTCTCAGATTAGCTCCGCTATTTTTATCCAACATCTCTCAACATCCCCTTATTAATAGTAAGCTTAATAGTGAAGCGGGTGTACTGCCAATCACTAGAAATAAAATAAAAAAATCCCCTCTTAAATCTTCTGTCAGGAATGGACTATGAAAGCACGGAGAAGTTCCTTAACTCATGACCACAACACACACACATTCACCACACAAACACTTACAGGACAGCTGGACCAATCGTATCGATTTCTGTTTCTGTCCCCAATCTGCTGGTTTATGTATTTTATCTTTATTTATTTTATTTTTTATTATTCGCTTGGTCTCAAACCTCCTTAACTCAGTCATTCATCACACACCAACACCTCACTTAAACACCTTACACATGCACACGACACACTTACAATTAGTTTATAAGTTTTCTTTAGCTTTTTAACGGCTTACCTTCTGTTTATTTTAGTTTAGTTTAGTAAGACGAAGGAGACTAGTCTCCACGACACAGGGAATCCTAGTGTAGTGGCTAGTGATATTGCAACCTGTGTAATGCTCTTTTGAACAATAAAGCTGTTTATATATTTTTTTTTATATTTACAACCAGGGTTGCGTATGTATGTGGTGCGCTCCATTGTCGTCTTTGTTTTTAGAATACTGTCTGGTAGTCATGAAATGAATCTATGAACAAAGTATGTAGAAAATCAATAAAAATACTGGCCCAAATCAGATTTGTCAGATCATTTGCCCCGTAAAGCATCACGGTGTAACTGCCACTTTTTATTACAAGAAGACATAAACTTTTGTTACTAGGGGCAGTATTGAGTTTTTGATGAAAAAGGTCAATTTTGACAGTCGAGCCTTCGAGGGCTGGCAGCCCGTCCATTTGAATCACATCAACTTAATAGGGGAACTGGCTTTATGATTAAATCAACATATTGTTTGAAAAGCATCATCTGCCTAGCCTTTTCCTAAATATGTTGAGGTTGGCTTTCAGTCTAACTAAATGATAAATGAATGCAGCTGATGCAGATGACCTCCACAACCCAGTTAGTACTGGGTGATACCCCTTGGTAAGACTGGTTGTAAGACTTTTTGGCCACTGAGTACCTATAACGACTATCATAGATCTAAAATGACAGCCTGACTAACGGTTTAACGAGGCACAGAGGAAACTCAGTATGGTAGGGTAATAATTTAATTTAAAGTAAGAATTGACGACATCAATTTTATGAGCATCTTCACAGGGCACTTTCCACACCGAAGACTTTCGCTCCTCGTACATTTATGTCATCCTCTGCACGTGGCAACAAAGGAGATGCGCTCGGCAGCGCCTTTGTTTCTCTTAGATCAAATGAGACACAACCCTAATTAGCAAGAGTACCAGATCAATACTAGGACAACCCTAAAATTGTAGCGACCGATTAATTCTTAATTAAGGGCCTAGCAGATTGGGCGTGAAATTAGAAGGTCTAATCTTTAGATGAGACTATCTTTGTTAGAACTATGACCCCAGATCAATAATTTCTAATGTATTTAGTTCTAATTAACATATTATCAGGAATCTGGGTTAATTTGAAACCTATTTACTCTGTTGATATTATGTTAACACGTAAAATGTGATTTGAAATAACAGAAAACCTGTCAACGTCTTTGTGCTCGCCATTTTGTTAAACTTTTTCTATATGATCCCTTGAAATACCTGAGACCCTGCAATCTCGTAAGACAATCGGTTGGTTCACTTTTGTTCGTAATACTCAACAAAATGACCAGAACCGCAGATTTGCTATAATTTCTTTTCTTTTAATGAAACCTTGCATGTAGTTGAAATAACTGACCAAGTACGTTAAACTAAGTAACCATACGCAAAAATATTGCTATGAAACTGCTTATTTTTTAACCGACTTCTAAAAAAGGAGGAGGTTCTCAGGAGGTTTTTTTGTTTGTTCGGCCATAAATCCGTCGCTTGCCAACCGATTTGGAAAATTCTTTTTTTGTTGGAAAGGGTATTCTTCCCAAATGATCCCATAGCCACCAAGTCGGGATCTGATGATGGAATCTGGCGAAATCGAGGGAACTCTTCAAATTTTATATGAAAACGTGTTGCGATTTTGGTATTTTCTACAACAAGTGAAGCATTTGCGTTTGATAAGACCCATTCTACCATCAGATCTGATGATGAAGCCAAGAGTCACGGAACTCCATAATGAGATTACAATTACAACAAGCCCAAACACGACTATGATACATTGGTATCATAGTCGTGTTTGGGCTTGTTGTAATTGTAAAGGTATGCACTTTCCATGTATCAAGCACATGTAAACCACTAAAAAGTGAAAAATAAAAACAGTTTTTGCAAAAAATAAAACCGACTTCAAAAAAAAAAAACAAAAAAGTAAAAAATAACTTTAGCTTCTGAAGTCGGTGACAAAAAAACTAAAGCAATCAAACAAAGGTCACCGACTTCAGAAGCTAAAGTTATTTTTCACTTTTTTGTTTTTTTTTTTGCAGTCGGTTTTATTTTTTCAACCGACTTCCAAAAAGAGGAGGTTATCAATTCGTCTGTATTTTTTTTTTTTTTTTTTTTTTTTTTTTTTTTTTTTGTGTTTGTTACCTCAGAACTTTCGACTGGGTGAACCGATTTAGATGATTCTTTTTTTGTTTGAAAGCTGGTGCTTGTCGATTGGTCCCATTTTAATTTGTTGAAGATCTGATGCTGATCTTCCGAGATATACAAAGGAACTCTTCAAAAATAGACGGCAAATCTGCAGTAATTGCTGCAATCGCTTGTAGGTTCATTGTTCATACTACATCATGACGTAACATCACGCCTGTATGCTCTGAGGGGGTACCTAGACGTGTACAATACTCCCAGATTTCGACAATGTTTGTTGCCTCTGAACTTTCGACTGGGTAAACCGATTTTGATGATTCTTTTTTTATTTGAAAGCTGGTGCTTTCTGTGTGGTTTCATTTCAATTTAGTTAAGATCTGACGCTGATCTTCGGAGATGTAAATGGAACTCTTCAAAAATACACGGCAAAGCTGCAGTAATTGCTGCAATGACTTGGTTGTTTGTTGTTTGTGTAACATAGTGACGTAACATCACGCCTGTATGCTCTGAGGAAATACGCAGAAGTGTACAATACACCCAGATTTCGACAGTTAGATATGTTAAGTTCCGTTTAATGGGGTCCTGGAGAAATAGAGGAAATTCCTTAAATTTTGTAGGCACACCAGAAGCGATTTGGGTAGTTTTAGGAAGAGTACATTCGTGGAGTGATCCCATTTCAATTTGGTAAAGATCTGATGAAGAACTTCGGAGGAACTCCTCCATAAATGATAGCAAATGTACTGGGATCGCTGAAATCTCATATCTGTCTATTGTTTACACCAGTTCATAAAAGAAAATCACGCCGGTACGCTTTGAAGGGGTAAGTACATATGAACCACTAAAAAATTAAAAATAAAAACTTTTTTACAAAAAATAAAACCGACTTCAGAGAAAACAAAAAAGTGAAAAATAACTTCAAAAAAAATGCTTCAGAAGTCGGTGACAAAAAAACTAAGTCAATCAAACAAAGGTCACCGACTTCTGAAGCATTTTTTCTGAAGTTATTTTTCACTTTTTTGTTTTCTCTGAAGTCGGTTTTATTTTTTGTAAAAAAGTTTTTTGGAGTGACACTCTAAACATCGCGCTGATGGGTGCTTTGAATAGGAAACGGGTCATAGTTATGGTCATTAAAGTAAAGTTATTACCATAAAAACTAATATTTAAAAAACTTTGGCTCCAATATTTCCGTAATTAGAAGGTTCCAAGGTATGGTAGGACCACAAAAAAATTCAATAACGGGAAGGAGACGGACGGGGACGGGTATTTTTGCACCCTTTATATTATTGTTATGTTGTACGAAAACATTCTAGATTACGAGTCTTGAATGTTCTACTATGGAACTGTTTTGATGACTTAAATCTATAGAAAAGTTTAGAAGATTCGAGAAGGTTGTGGAAGTTTCTCGAAGGACAATGCTCCACTTCCACTAGAATTGCCTAGAACATTCGAGTAAGTTCTGGAACCTTCTCGATGGATGGTGTTTACTATGCGACTGTGAAGAAGGTTCGGGAAAATCGTGGATCTTTCTCGAAAGATCGGTCGCCATATAAATAATCGACGTGTTTGCAGGAGCAGTCCGTCTGATTTTGGCTACAGAACGAAGTGAATCGAAGTGCGATGTCTAATCACCATTAGTAATTAATAAAGTTATTTAGTTTAATCGGTAGTAATTATTTTATCCCACACCCAGCTCGTAACATTATATCGTGTGCAAAATCTTTTATGCTTCACGTAGTGACATGGAAAATATGACTTGGCCTAGTTTCCAAATAACACAGCATGCATTCGTACGGATGGATTTACTTACATTCTGGCATTAAAAAGCCGTTGACACGAGGTCAGTGAGTTTGGCGATAGTAATCGCCAAATAACACCAAATTAGGGCTGGGATGTCGCCAAAAACCGAGTTCAAATAGGATTAATGGTACATTTAATTTCGGATATTGTATTTTCTCTATTTTCCGGCGACGCCCTAGAAGCACTGACCTTATTGGTTCTATAAACAAGTCAGGTGCAGAGTACTCGTCAACGTTGTGTGGGTATGCCCAAATTATGAAAGATAGTATTTAAGGATGACGAAGAGGACGTGTTCAGTCGAGTCTGCCTGGGCCATTCAAATATTTATTCCGTGCGGGGATTGAACCCGCGACATGCATAGCAGTAGCCAGTCACTCAGCCACTGCGCCAACCGTTAATTCCTCCTATAATTTCAGAAAAAAAAATATCATTGTTAATTTTGTCAATTTAGCAATTAGGTCAGGTAGACTGTCACTTCATGTAAATTACTGGTATTCAGCTGCATTCAGTTAAACAGAAAGTCAACCCAACGTTGGAAAAGCCTAGGTTATTATAAATTGCAAGACGTTAAAATTGTAAACGATACGTTTTTTTTTAGGATGGTAAATCATCAAATAACTTCTCCCACTCTGGGTGGAGCGGGAGGGAGTGTCAGACTTTTACTGACTGAAACCCATCCATGTTCCTTCCTCGCCCTTTATGTTGCGGGGCCGCGGTATCTTACGAACAGTTCCGCACCCATGATCACCCCTGGCAATAAATCCTGCCATATTAGAGAATAATAATCTTATAAAGAATAAACCACAATTACAAGTTACTACGATACAACGATACTTGGGATGTTATCGTTGTCGATTTCGCTACTTGAGATACTATAGGGACTATAGATAGGTAAAAAAGTACTTGATACTGATAGTTCTAGCATACTTAATGACACGGTTTCTTCAGATATAATTATATTAGTTGTTGTGCCTGGAACCAGTCACAGCGTGGTATTTCAATCCAGAGAATCGATCCACCGTAAAGTAAGAAATTATCTGTTTTAATTGAAGAACCTAATTCTATGATAAATTGTTTATGAATACTGTTTAACAGCCGATTTCCACAAGAGTGTCTTGTATTGTGTTTTTTTAGAAAAAAAGTGATTCGCAAAAAAGTCTGGGGCATGTTTTAAAAAAATAGATTTCGTAGTTTTCCTAGGTTAGGCTACACGAATTTTCAGTCGTTGTGACCAACTCTAACGAAAGATTTTCCACGGAAACGATCACAAAATCATATATCTTAAAACAACGAATACTAATATTAGAGGTCTTTGTTTGGATGTCTGCAGAACTTTTGAACCAATTGTAAGAATTTTTCACTCTCACATTATTCCTGGATGCTATAAATTATATTTAAATCACACATATTCAAAAATAACGCAACACATAGGTAGTTACGCAATTACTATGGTTTTTTTTTCCGATCAGCTGTCACAATTTTTACGGACGAAATCGCGTGCTGAGTGCTACAACAATAAAAACATTGACAATTAACTGTCTTTGTATCGCTTTGTTTTAGATGACTATCCGATGGGGTATTGTATCTGCAGGGAGGATAAGCAGCGACTTCGTGAACGCTTTTAACTCTTACCCAGACAAAGGAGATCAAGAGATAGTCGCCGTTGCATCCAGTAACATACTAAAGGCTGAGGATTTCGCAAAACTTCATAACATTGAAACTGCATACGGTGAATATGAGGATATGGCTGAGAATCCAGACATTGGTAAGTAAAGAGTACCTGCCGTATTTGGTACAATCGGTAGTTGCACCATTCACTACCAGAACCCTCTTCTTTAAAACACGGTTCGAACCCAAGCAGGCACTTTTTATTTTTTTGTACCAGGGTGACAAAGCTTTGCCCTCTGGCAGAATGTACTCGCCATGCGGCCAATAGAGACCGGTGGAAAAGGATCGCGAAGGCAGCGACCGCAGCTGTGAACGACCCCTCATGACCACGACCACTCTGTCAAGAGTGAACGACTGAGAAGAAGAAGAAGACAAAGCTTTGCTCGGGCGAAATTAAATGTTCAGGATATGAGACCTAAATCAAACTCGATTTTTTCTCCCCTATCGTAACTTTCATTGAAATCGTTGAAGTCGTTTTCAGGAACTTGATTATAAATATATTAAAAAAAATGCTCATTTAATATCACAGGATAGGAGATAGGCATTACAACTGCACTAAAACCGATGAAAGAAAGACTGCTTAAAAAGTCTCTGACGTTCCCACTGCACTGGTGGGACACAAACCTTGAGAGGGAGCAGGCTGATATGCATCACGGGGGCCTATTGCAGTCCTTGACTCTTTGAATTCTCAGTTCTAGGATATGTCATGAAAAAGAAAATCTCTGCCAACTTTCAGTTATGGTTGCGCTGCGAAGAATTTGCGTTTAAAAATAGGTGCGCTCTGAGGAATACCTTCACAATAATATGCAGTTAATTTTAGAGGCTAATATTTTTTTTGTTGTTTAACTTTGTTTTTCCATTGAGCGAAATTAATTCTCAATGCTCATAAGTATTGCTTGTTTGTTAAAACTAAACTGACAACTATAGGATTTTTTCCCGTATTGTAGAACAACTTCATGCAGGCCATACAAATAATATATGAATTGCCATACTGCGCGGAAATCGAATACGTAGTGCGACAGCCGGTCGCCAGTTTCGCCAGTTTCGTGACGTCTAAACGAAATTGACCAGAGATAAAAAAATAGTAAAATTAATATGTAGGAATCACAACAGGAGGCATTCTGTAGTACAGATCTGCCATCACCATTGAAAATAAGGCGTGTATATGGTATGACAAGTTCGAGTAGTTATATCAGTTCTATTGTTTCAATGGCATGCACTTGTATGTTCTTGCACTCTACCTTATCTACCCTTACTTCAGCACTTACAATATTGCTCGCCGATAATAGGTTAAATAAATAATATTATATTTACTTATTATATTATTGCAAGCGTGACTTGCGTGCTCGGAGTTTCCTTGCGTGATCGAATCAGAAATGAAGACATCCGCAAGAGAACCAAAGTCACCGACGTAGCCCGAAGAATTGCTAAACTTAAGTGGCAGTGGGCAGGGCTCGCAGAACGGATGGCCGATGGGGCCGAAAAGTTCTGGAGTGGCGACCGCGAACCGGAAGACGATGCGTTGGAAGACCTCCCACTAGGTGGACCGATGACCTGGTGAAGGTTGCGGGAATCCGGTGGATGCGAGTAGCAAGGGACCGGTCAATGTGGCGACACTTGGGGGAGGCCTATGTCCAGCAGTGGACGTCTTTCGGCTGAGATGATGATGAAGCGTGACTGCTGATCATGACGTACTGGGTTAGATTTCCAGGTCGGATAGAGTGTTAGTGGGTTTTCCATCAGTAATTTCTCATTAGCAACCACGGGTCCTGGATTTGTGCTCGGTTGATGGTAATACGCTCTTTATTACATGGGACTTAAGGGCCATACTAACTCCGAATAGTGAAATTTAACGGCTCTCGTTTTAATATTACTGCGGCATTCACTTCGTATATCAAAATTGAGGACTACTTCTAAGTTGCATATGTTTTGAAAACGTGATCCAATAACATCAGAGAAAAATACCTCAAAGTTAACTCTAAAATTAAACTGATGAATCTTTGCAGGATAGTTGATCTCGATAAGGTATCCGGGTAGGTTTTTAAAACCCGTTCATCGTAAAAGTATTTCTTCTGAAACTTCAAGCTTTCTAAGCAATCACAGCTCGGACCGCCCGGCCTGCCCACATAACTGATGAAATGTGAGTGTAGGCGTTTCAGGGATCATAGGCGTGTTGTTATTTATTCATAACAAGATATTTTCTGTTTCAGACGTAGTATACATCGGCTGTTTGAATCCACAACACTACTACCATGCCGAACTGTTTCTTTTAAACGGAAAACATGTTCTATGCGAAAAACCTTTATGCATGACCGCATACCAGGCTGGTCGACTGATTGATCTGGCTAGGGAGAAGAACCTGTTCCTCATGGAGGCCGTATGGTCTCGTTTCTCTCCTGCATTCGCAGAAATGGAAAAAGAGATAGCTGAAGGAAAAATTGGAGAAGTAAAATTCTTGGAAGCCAACTTGGGATTTTATTCTGAGCCTGGAAGGGTTAAGTGAGTGATATTCTTAAGCAAATAATCAGCATTCTCCTCCCCTTATCCCAGTTTATTTGGATTTGTCGCAGCATGTCTTCTTCTTCCATTTCTCTACCAATCGTCTTCTCAGCAAACACTTCCATTCTAGCCATACCATTCTTCACACAGCCCACCCACAGTTTTTCTGGTCCTTTTTATTAGTCCAAAAAGGAGATGGACAAAACGTAGTGTACAAAAATAAAAGTATTACAAATAATTAATTACCTATAAAAAAAAGTTAAGAGCGTACTATAGCAGATTTTGAAAAGAACTAATAAAAAGGTTTTTTTTTATTAAGTTTCATATCACTCGAAAAGTCGAATGTATCTTCAACGTCTCTAGGACTATATTATATTACTTTTTAGTATAAAACAGCTTGGCGGCAGTGCTGTCCTCGACGTTGGAGTATACGTGCTGCAGCTATCACAATTAATATTCAAAGAATGGCCAGTCAAAATAAACGCCTACGGCAACTTAAACGAAGACAACGTAGACTATACGGCAACGATTATCTTGGAGTATGAGGGCGGTAAGCGGGCTGTCCTCAACATTCACACCCAATTGCAGCTGATTAACAAAGCAACGGTTTACGGCACTAAAGGACGCATTACGGTAAACCTTATGATGTGTTCTTAACAAGTATTTTTGGGAATAGTTTAGAATTCACCACTGAAACCATGAATCGTATCACGATGAAGAGCGGCGCTGAGCATATTTTTAAGAAGTCGAATTGCATTATTGCATATCTACCCACCGGGAACATTCTTATAAGTAGGGAGATATAGTTTTTGTGCAATGCTACTTAGTTTGATGTACAGAATGCCTAATTGGCAACATCATGAAGGGTTCTTTTACACTTTGTATGAATACATTTCTGATATATTCAAAATGCAGCCGCACGTTAGTTCAAACAATTAAAATAAAACTTAATTTTTAGTTGGAACCCCCATTTCACTTCCCTGACAAGATGGTCTGCAGTGATGGAAAAATGAAAGAATTCAAGTTACACACGTCGAAGATTCCGTACAATTTTGAAAACAGTGCGGGTTTGGTGTACGAGGCAATTGAGGTTGCTAGATGTATCAGAGAAGGTGAGTGTTCTTTAATATTCAGGTTCAGATTTGTCAAATATTATGATTTTAAGATCGATGTGAGTAGAGAGCAGTAAGTAAAAATTTAGTAAGTACGTTACTTTCATATTAAGGAAGAAGTTTGAAAGTGGCACTAGTGACAAAAAGTTCGTAACTATGTACCCCATACTGTGCAATCCATCCAACAGCACAATAGTTTGAGTGCTTTACATTGAGTTTTACTCAAAAACGTGAAATTTCACCCAAAAAAAAGTAATTTCCCAGATTTATTTTTTGCGTAGGGTTACTTAGTTTGATGTTCAGAAAGCATGATCAACAGCTTCGTGAAGAGTTTGTTTACGCCCTGTAAAATCAACCAGTAAATCCAAGCTACTCGTATAATTATGAAAAAAATGTCTTGAATAATTATCCAAAATAAGAAGAAACGTTTACCACGACCTATTAATTTGTTGTCTCTTTCTAGGTCTGACAGAGTCACCACGGATGACACTCAGAGACAGTTTGACTTTGGCCGTGCTGGAAACCAAAATTCGGGAATTGCTGGGTATGCATGATGATGATCCTAAAAAATATAAAGCATATGAAGAAGAGGTCACAATGAAACAAAATGATTAGAATTGATTTATAAAACGAGTTACATACACATGCACAAAGTATTTCATTTAAACATTACATCTAGCCCAGGGATTCTCAAACTATTATAAGCAAGAGACGCCTTTTCCAAAATGAACTGATACCCCTTTTTCATAAGAGTTTTCTACCGCAGGCGTGGTGGTCCGCACTCTTTTAATTGTTTGCTTTCTTTTAAATATTTAAAAATACGATCATTTTCCATCATTGGACACGTTACATTAAACTAAGCTTATTATTAGTAGCTAAAAATCTTCGCGAGTCCATCCATTTTTTCAGTCTTAACAATTGTTGTTATTTCCTTAACCACTAATTTAAAAAAAAATAAAAAATCTGTTAAGTTCACACAGTTATTTAACTATTTATTTTTCCTAACTGATAACTGCATGGCAATGTGAGTCAATCGGCATCGACCGACGGCATCCGTTCATGGACATGACCTGCACATCCGCGCCGCTTAGTACAACCATTTTGTACGAACTGTTACCTCAAACCTCCATAACTTCTCCACGCTTATTGACAGCTAGAGTTTTTCAGTTTGTACGAACTTGTGCACGGTTATCGACTTGTTGAGTTATTTTTCTTGAAAGTATCTACCTACAACAATGATACTTCCTACTAAAACATAAGTCATTCTTATAACGTCGGTCATAAAGTTGGTTCACGTAACACAACTTATACAGTATCTTGAAAGTTTGAAATAAGAACTTGTGTTTATACCTCGTTGAAACCTAAAATTAGTTTTTTTTTATGTCTTCCCCTGGGAAACCGAATTCGACCCCAAGGGATCGATCCACTTTGGGAATCTCTGGCCTAGCGCACTACGTCAGCTATGTTGGGGCCGGCTGTCAGTCTAAGGAGCGACGAGCTGACTACGTATTTGACTTGGACATCCTAGTTAATCGATAAAAAAAAAACGCAAAACGATATCCCTTGGCAACACTTTCGCCTACTGGTTACCCGAGTAGCTGCGACCGAAGAAAGTCTAGCAGTTGTTATTATATCCCATACTAACGAATTCTCACTGTGTAAAAAACTATTCTAACTATTTTATTCTATTCTATTCTAACTATTCTTTTAACTATTCTATTTTTAAACACTAGAACAGATTTCTTGAACACAATTTTGACGTGGCTCAAAAGGCTGCTCAACTTAAATGACAGGACATGTCTGGGCTCAGGAATAGTGCCCCAAAACAGTGACATTACGAGGTCGCGGCGGACCACGAAGGAGATGGTGGGACGAACTGGATGTCTTCCTTGAGAATTGGAAAAAAACATCACAGAATCGTGACCGTTGGAAGGAACGGAGGGGGCCTTTGCCCAGCGTGTGATAATACAAGCTAGCTATAGATTTTTATTACGGTGTAATCATAGACTTCACGGTGTTATTAGAAGAATTACGGAAAAGAGAGCAAATAGATGGGATTAGCTTAGGCCTTTGCCCAGCAATGGGACAGAACATACAGCTAAAGAAAAAAAACATAGAATTAGCACTAATTAAAAAGAATGTTGTTACAATTTAACCTTAAATACTGGTACAATAACTTATATTTCATTTATCTTTACATCAGTAAAGTGTTGGTGGTACATAAATTTCAAGTGAAACGTTCATTCAGTATAAATCCTGTCTATCGAACAACTAATCCGGGACGATACAATATAGCTTGTTGTGGTAAATAACGGAGATTAAGCCGTTTCCACAATGGGGACGGAGCGGAAGTGAGGCCTGCTTAGTTTTAATACCCCAGTTACTCTAACCGATGATATTGAGATATAAAATAATAGAAATCGAATGTTCATCGAGTGACGGTAAAATACCGGGTGTAAACCACCTCATCAAAAGGCCGATAGCCAAGCATTCTGTACATCAAACTAAATAACTTTACGCAAAAAATATTGCTGGGAAACAAGTTTTTTTTTTGTTGAGGTTTTAAATCATATTATTATGTTTTGTTGTATAATTGTGCTGATGGATGGGTTGAATAGTACGGGGGTCGTGGAGGTGTTAAAAGTTAAAATCTTACAAAAAAAACTTGTATAAAAAAAACTTTTCAAAACGTTGTAACTTTGACCCCCCATATCTACGTAACTAAAGTCCAGTCGACGCGGAGCATGAAGAATTTCGTACGACAACCTCTTTACTTACTGACAGTGGTCACAAACATTTTTCTATTAAGTGTGGCTAACATAATTATGAAATATTTGAAGGAGAAAGAAAATTTACCAACTTCTTAAATAAGTCATTGTTGTTATAATAAATTATTTATTTAGATGTTATATTAAGTATCATCATCATCTTCCTGCCCTTGTCCCATTTTATTTGGGGTCGGCGCAACACGTTTTCTTCTTCCATTCTCCCCTGTTAGACGTCACGGCATCATTTACTCCGATGTTAAATGTTTGATGTTATATTAAGTATAAGTTATAAAAATCGAGTCGCAATTACTAATTCGGCAGAAATAAAAATTACTTATGTCTGGATTATTAGTTGTGACTAAAGGCCTACCAAAAACAAAAAACCTTACAGTGTTAGGTAAAAGCCACATCCATTCACCGTGTATCTGTATTTCACAAATACTTGTTTACATGTATCGAACGAACATTTTGCCCGCAATGATTTGTAATCTACCTTCAAAATATTAATAAAATCGACGTAATTTTTTTTGTAATACCCCAAACTTTTGTTCTTTTTAAGTGTCTAGTATTTATATTCTCATGTAAGTGAAAAGTGTAATTCTTGTGAGAAAACATAGGTATTTGGCACTTTATCGGTACATTGGGAAACAGACCCTAAATGATCTTAAACCTCAAAAGGTTTACAATCCTTGCGGACGGCGGCCATTACATCTGTGCGAGCGATACACATTATATTTACGTGGGAGTGACAGAGACAGGTAATAACAGGTCATTGCACGAAATTCTTCCTGCTCCGCGACCGGAATTTAGAAGGTTCCCAGGTATGATGTAGAACAAAAAAAAATATCGCAATGATGGGGAGAACAAGTGCCTTATTAGTAAGGTTTCTGCAAACTGACTGACTGGTCACTGAAGAGCAGCCCTTTATTTAAATAAAATAATATGATCAATAACTATTATGTACTAGCCACCCGTCCCTGCTTGCCGTGGTTTTTATGACTTGAAAATACATCTGTGCTATTTATTAGGGGGCATCCATTAATTAAATTATGTCACATGTAATGGGGGAGGGAGGGTCGAACTGTGACATTGTGTGACAAGGGGGTGGGAGGGGTCCTAAACTCCGTGATGTCACATTTCAAAATCTTGTTTTTTTTGTAATGTTTCATTTGATGTAAATTTTATAAAAAAAAGATTGAAATTGAAATAAAAATAATTTTGTTACTGCTTTTTTATTTCAATAATTTGTAAGTAGACGTAAAATTGCAAGATAGGTAAAGTCACACTAAGATTGGGGGGTCTCACAAAACAAGGACGGGAGGGGGGCGTCATAACATCATGAAATTCGTGTGACGTAATTTATGGATGGCCCCTTATTTAAATACAAACGTTTTGTTGAACCTTTAAATTAAACAAAATATTGTATAACTGAAAACCGCGTTATCCGTTCTGCAGTGTAGTTTAGAAGATAGTTCATCAAAATCACATTCAAGTACCAAAAGAACAATCCTTTTACAGTTTACTTCTGGTTAGCTATTTTCCCTACGGCTACATAATAATATTATATTAAGTCGCCACAAGGGTATCTACCTACTACCTCATAAGAATATTATTTATTTAATATTAATTAATATATTAATCATATAATCCTGCCATCTGTGGGATGCATTACAGACTACCAGTATCGATTGGATAGAAGATACTAGCGAGATCTATTGGCTTATTTGGAAACTAGAATTCAGAATCAGTACTTTTTACACGAACTTTAAGTTAGCCAACTTGATAGATGGCGATAAATAACAATAAAAGGACAGTATTTTAAGATTGACACTTCTGGAACCGTACAATCGAAATAGCCATGATAATCAAATCAATTTTGAAAAGGTTTTAAAGATTTATCCCCCAGGATTTAACTGACATATAGAACGGTATTCCACAGGAGTGGTATAACACGACTGTAAAATAAATCCGCAGGTGATTGGATTCTGACCATTTGGATTCAATTTGTTTTTTCCAATAGAGAACACGTGTATTGATGTTTTTAGGTTTATATGAAAACCAGGTTATATGAAAACCGGACATTGCATCTCAGTGTTATATTATAATACCGTAAATATACAGGGTGTAAACCAACTCATCACGAAGCCGTCAACAAAGCATTCTGTACATCAAACTAAGTAACTTTACGCAAAAAATATTGCTGGGAAACAACTCTTTTTTTGAGGTTATAAATCATGTTTTGTGGTAGAACTCAATGTAACGCACTTAAAACATTGTGCTGGTGGATAGATTGAATAGTACGGGGGTCGTGGAGGTGTTAAAAGTCAAAATCTTGCAAAAAAAAACTTGTATTTAAAAAAAAACTTGTCAAAAAGTTGTAACTTTCATATCTCCGTAACTAGAATGTTCCCAGGTATGGTGTAGAACAAAAAAAATATTGCAATGATGGGGAGTACAAGTGACTTTCGG
The DNA here is from genome assembly GCA_916618015.1 of Xestia c-nigrum. Lineage (NCBI taxonomy): Eukaryota > Metazoa > Arthropoda > Insecta > Lepidoptera > Noctuidae > Xestia > Xestia c-nigrum. Next base: position 7,186,921 of record OU745264.1, read on the forward strand.
GTTCGTGAAGAGGTGTTTACACCCTTTATGAGCAGTATAAGTTTCTTATTTATTAGGTTGGTACATTTTTTTGGCGAGTACTGAACATGACATCCTTTTTTTTGGTTTTTCGGGTGGGATATCATCAAATAACTTCTCCCACTCTGGGCGGAGCGGGAGGGAGTGTCAGACTTTTACTGACTAACCCCATCCATGTTCCTTCCTCGCCCTTTACGTTCCAGGGCCACGGTATCTCCTTCGAACAGTCCCGCAGCCCGAGCATGACATCCTGGGTTCGATTCCCAGGTAATGTTTATTGGGTTTTACTTTAAAAAAATAAATTATGAGGAATTTAAATTATCTAGTATATTTAGTATCTCGTCTTTATATCATTGTCCTTTCAAAATATTTATTTGGGAACATAGTTAATCTATAATACAGTCGAAATATATACACACTACCCTAAGAATATGTTTGACTAGCTGTTGCCCGCGACTTGCGACGTGAAAATATTGATGGGTCATGTGTGAGACTGCATCGTTGTTCGAGTTGTCGCAAGCGCTACTGAGCATGAGGTCCTGGGTTCGATTTGCGGGACGGGCAAAGTGTTATTGTATTATTTGTATTATTATGGGATTAAGCTAAATGTGCGAAATGTGGGTATAGGATTAGATACACCTCTACCTAACAGTGGCGCAGGGTGAAAATAGTGTCAGGGGAAGCCGTAGAAAAAAAAGGAAAACTGTTTTTTTTTGCTTTTGTTAACTTTTTTCCCCATGTTAATTTTGACCTCATTTTCACTATCAGCGACACCAAAAACCACGGAAACGACACCCATGATTAAAAATCCAAAAACTTTCGTCGGCGCCATTTTGATTTTTATTTTGACTTCATCAAAAGTAAGATCAGAAATGCAGAAGAGAAAAAAAAACAGAAATCTACAAAATAAAAAAATCTAGTTGGCATCAAATACGATATCGACAATTACTCATTATATCTCGTTCTAATATACATAATTTATTTATTTATTTATTTAAACAACACATACAACTATTATTAGGTACAGGTTTAGGTACCTAATACAATAGAGCAGTTATATTTAAAGTTAAATTATTTATGTTTGGAATAAATAAAATAAATAAATAAATATCGCTGGACATTAACACACAGCGCTACCTAGTACCACACTAAGCAAAGCTTGTATCGTGGACACTAGATAGTTGATATACTACATATATATACTTTTTTGTTTGTAAATATATACTTAATATACATATAAACATCCATGACTCGGAAACAAATGTCCATGCTCATCACACAAACATTTGCTCCTACCGGGATTCGAACCCAGGACCCTAAGAACGTAAGGCAGCGTCACTACCACTACGCCATTCGAGTAAATAAATAAAAAAAAATAAAAATAATAATTAATTTGACAAACTAAAGTAGTTGCGCAAAATGCGGCCCGTGTGAATTCGCTCAGTGTACAATTGAAGCAATCAATCTGTTGTGACACCATATTGAGTGCACGCAGCGCGCGCGTCAGCGGCGCATGCTGCAGCAAGTTGGTGCGAGCGGGCGGCACCCACAGGAGCGGCGGCTGCCATACTTTCTTTTTCTGCTCCTGCCGTAAGTCCATAATCTTCGGCTAACCTAGGTCCCTACAAAACCGTAAGTACTGCCAGCCGCGAAGCCACGTGTGCTATTAACTTGTGTACGGCCTATACTATTAACTTGCACTGCTGCAAAAGGTCTCTCCTGCTGCTGTTATTCGTGAACGAATGAACAACTACAATGCAAAACTTCATCCCCCCTTTTACCCCCTTGTGGGTTGAAATAAATAAAACTAACGACTTACTAACTTTGATACTTTTTGGCGACTCAAAAAATAAAAACTTTAATTAAACACAAAATGTTGCTCTTTTTTCACCCCTCAAGGGTTGAAATTCTAATAAAGCCGTTGCGTCAGCTTCCAATCATAAGCCCAGATAACAAATTTTGTACTTTTTACGTCGAAAATTAAGGATTTTTCACATACAATTTCATCCCCTTTATAAGCCTTCGGGGTGGAGTTATCAAAAACGGTGAAACACGCATAAATTAATTTTCAATCGTCAGCCTAAACACAAAATTAGAAGATCCTAACTTTAAAACTGACGGACTTTCATATAGGTTTCCATCCCCTATTTTATCCCCTTGGGGGTAGAATTGATCAAAATCCTTTCTTAGCGGATGCCTAAGTCATAATATCTACCTGCATGCCAAATTTCAGCCCGATCCGTCCAGTGGTTCGGGCTGTGCGTTGATAGATCACTATGTCAGTCAGTCAGTCAGTCATCTTTGAATTATAGATATTTAGATTTTCATATTATTTTGGTATTACGTTTGTATGAAAAACGCATACTCCGCCGGCCTACAAATAAAACTGACTAGCGGACGTCACGCGGTTTCACCCGCGTAATTCTCGTTCGCGTGAGATTACAGGGATAAAATGTAGCCTATGTTACTCAGGGTGAATGTAGCTTTCCAATGGAGGAATTATACTCGCACCACGTCCTCGAGATAAGTATCCTGAAATAAATATATTATATACACAATGTAGTAACACTTAGGTGCCACCGTTCATACACTATAGTTGAGAGTTTTTTTTTTTTTTTTTGTTTTATCTCGTACTAGCAACCCCGTCATTATGTCATTCGCTTTTTAGTGCACGGCCGTTCAACATCTTTTTTTTTCAAATCGTTTTCCAGAACGTTACTATGCCGAAACGTAAGCATAATAAAGATTACGAATATATTAGTGATCAAATCAAAAAGTTAAAAAAGAAACTCAAACGTGCTCGTAAACAACGTGAGTCATCATCTAGTGCATCGGGATCCGAAAACAATAACGAAGGTGAGTACTTACACTTTATAACATTCCACAATAAAGTTTTGTTGTTGAAAGGATATATGGGTAATTATCCTTATTTACGTTATTTACACGTATGCATACCTACATTTACTTTAATGCGACAAAATGCAATCGAGCTGATCATCGGACTGTCTCACGCACTTAATATATTAAAGTACCCACAAAACCAATTATAATGCAAACTATGCGCGTAGTGTTAATACATATTGATATTAACAACAAATGCACCTCGAGCTGATCTTTGGACTGCCTCACCGCATTTGATACCTACTCTAACGTTTTGTTAGGGAGGTAAAAAATTTCTGCCATCGGGCATGCCTTTGGGCTGTTCCACGGCACAACTAAGCCATCGGACAAACTTATGGGTTGCTCCACGGCATAAAATCTTAATGCACCTGCTTTGATTAGTCCATAATACATTACGTACCTATAAGTGATTAACACTGCTCTGCTGTGAGTAACGGTCGGTAGCATTCAAGCTAATTTTGCAATAAAATATTTCAGACTGTCAAATAGAAGACACTATCTCAATCACTGAGCATGAAGTTAATAAGGACATCGGCGTTACTCATTTACAAAGCCCAATACATTTAGAAATACCATCTAATCAAACCTTGGACCAAACATTGGACCAACCCTTGGAAACAACATTGGTCCATACATTGGAGCCAACTCCTGGGCCAATATTAGAGCCAACATTGGGCCAAACCTTAAACGAGGCAATCACTGCAGAATATGAAGAACCTGCTCTAGACAAAGACTTGCTAGAAATTCTTGGCGATGATCCCACCTGCGCAGTGTCATATGGACCAGATATCCACAAGGAACTGGCCAGCCGACTACAACATGTCGCAACGTCTGGGCTTACCAAGGAAACTAGGACAGAATTGCAGCAGCGTTACCTATTGCCAGCAAATGCTATACTTCTTGGCGCTCCAGCAATGAATCCCGAAATAAAGGCAGCACTGCCTGAGACGTTAGCCAACCGGGACAAAGCAATAGAAACGAAACAAAAACTTCTAGCTTCTGCCATCTCCTGTGTAGCGTCAGTCACTTCACAAATACTTGGGTCCCAAAACAAAAACACTGACCTGCTTAAAAAGTTAATGGACGCAAACAAATTGCTTTGCGATTTACAGCATTCAGACTCCATTACCAGAAGAATGTTTAGTACTTCAGTCCTTAAAAAAGACGTCAAGACGCAAGTAATAAATACAAAAATCGACAAATTCCTGTTTAGCGAAAATCTACCCGATACTCTCAGAACTGCAAAAACAGTATCAAAATCCAGCGCGGAAATAAAAAATAATGCCAATAGAAATAAACAGCCACAGCCATCGACATTCAAGGCGAGTAATTTAAACTCGAAAGCGCCGGCAGCGCCGACCCGGAAACCGCCGCCGGCGACAACGCAAAAAACCCGGCCGCTACCTACTCGACAGAGTCAGCCCGCCAGATCATCCAAAACGTCGTGGAAAACCAGCCGGTATCACCGATAGAAGAGGTACAGTACGCAGGTCGATTATCTAATTACTACAACCAATGGTCTTGTATCACTAATGATAAAAAAATCCTGTCATGGATTCGTGGCTATAAACTGAACTTTTCCGAACCTGTACAACAAAATTGTACTCCAGTGGTTCCAAACTACTCACTTAGTGAGTTTGCTCAATACGAAGCAGCAATATCTGACCTCCTTCGCACCGGGGCAGTATCGACTTGCGAGCCTTGTCAAGATCAATTTATCTCTGGCATATTTTTAAGACCAAAGCCAAATGGGAAGACGCGTTTCATCCTCAATCTAAAAAACTTAAACAAGTTTATTGTTACTAACCACTTCAAATTAGAAGACTTACGTACAGTTCTTAAACTAATTTCAAAGGATTGCCTAATGGCAACCCTGGATCTAAAAGATGCCTACTTTTTAGTTAAAATACACGAAGACTCAAGAAAATATTTACGTTTTATGTTTAAAGACACAATTTATGAATTTAACGCCTTACCATTTGGCTTGAATACAGCTCCTTACATTTTTACCAAGATATTGAGACCTGTTGTCAAATTATTACGATCAGCTGGCTACTTATCATCTATATATCTTGATGATTTGTGTTTAATAGCAGATTCATACAAAAATTGTTTAGATAATGTCGAAATTACTAAACAATTTCTTACTAGCTTAGGATTTATAATTAACTCAGATAAGTCTAGCGTCGTGACTCCCTCTGTAACATGTAAATACCTTGGCTATATCATCAATACACACGAATTTACCGTACACCTACCTCCAGATAAAAAAGAACGAATTATAAATGAAATAAAAAAACTAAAAAAAATAAAATCATGCAAAATCAGATACTTTGCCCAACTCGTGGAACTACTAGTTTCTGCTTGCCCCGCTATAGAGTACGGATGGCTTTACACAAAGCAATTAGAACGCTGCAAGTTTTTGAATCTCAGAGGACACGATAACTATGACAGGACTATGCAAATTCCTTCATCATTGCAACCAGATCTAGATTGGTGGTTACAGGCCATCCCTCAATCCGCTAAGCGAATAAGGGATGATAACTACAGCCTGGAGCTGTTTTCTGACGCCTCAAAAACGGGGTGGGGGGCCGCCTGTGGAGGGGAGACCGCCAGCGGTTCCTGGTCCAATGAGGAGCGGTCATACCATATCAACCACCTAGAACTTATTGCTGCGTTCATCGCCCTCAAAATATTCGCAAAAAACCATTCTAATTGCCAAATCTTAATGCGAATAGATAACTCCACTGCCATTAGTTATATTGTAACGGGTCTTTTAAGCCTGTTACATGAAAGCGGATTTATTTCTTTAAAATTATTTTTTTTGTGTAGTGGTCACACTGATTTTGCTTAGCTGTGGAGTTTGTCTTTGACAACTGTCACTTTCCGACTGAACATTTTGGAAGAATGGTGGTGATCTAGATCTCTCGATAATAAATCCGTATAATCGGGTTGCAAGACACCAGAAATTAGTGCGAAATGCGTTAGCTGCCGGTACTCTTCCATGATTCCCCCTAGGATTCCGTTTTATTTCAATGGAATCATACCCTTAATTGATAATCTAGATGTCCTGCATGAGGAGGACAATAATTTGAATTTTGAAGGAAACATTGTTCGTGTTTGCAGCCCAATGAGGTGTTTCCTTTACCTTCTACAAATAAACTTTGGACGCGCGGCTCCTACCAACTCACCTGGGACGCACACCTGAGTGGAGGACCCAGGAGATGAGCATCGTGTGTGGTGGGCTGGTTATACTGGCCTTGGTATAATTTTAACTGTAATATTCAAAAAAAAGTGCAATAATGATCTGACCCTCTTTATTAGTTTTAAATAAGTACTCTTTTCTTTAGGAAGGAATCTTCAATCGTTTTAGTTTTAAGCCCAGCAGCCTACGGGCAAATAAAGTTAGATTTTTCTTATAACTTTGTTCGACTTTTATTGATGCCCCCCGCTAGCAGATTAAAGGTTTTTAATGCCTGCTGCCTGAACATTCCGTAAGCATGGTGTGTGCTCTGGCGCCCGAGGTTCATTTATAAACTTATTTTTTTTGAGCACACACATTATTCATATTTTATTTTAACCCAGTAGATTCATAACACAGGGAAAACACGTAGCATTCAATATAAATATATTTTTTTTATTTTTTATTATTACAATTGGCGCCCGAACAGGGACTTGAAGTAGGTTGTCTGGTGCTTGTTTATGAGTATTTACGGTCATTATTGCACAATAATTAATTAACCTATGAGTCTTTTGTTTGTTCATCATTGTTATTTTAATAACTTTGTGTTTATTTTAGTTTGTGACTCATAAGTAGTACTTAACTTATTTTGGTGAATCTTTGTAAACAATGTTTGGTGTTTACAATTGATAATTTTGTTTATTGACTTGTTTGTTTTAATAACATGTTTTTTCTTAGCAAAACCAACATATTTATAGTATAGACCGCGTTTAGTTGTTTCACTCAACAGGAAAGTTATTTTAAAAAAACTAAGTTTAACTTTGTATGTAATTAATTTAATCTAATTGTTAAGTACAATATTGTACATTTAATTTAACTAGACTTAAGCTGTTTGTAAGTGATTATTGCACTTTTTTAAAACAATATTTAACTTAGTAATTTTTCATGGGCAAACCACATTGACTTTCATACTTAACCTCAAACTTGAGAATTTATTTTCAAATCTTAAAACTTTTTGACGTTTAGTTCTTGCTTATCGCTTCTTATTCGACTTGCTGTTTTGTTAATCATGGACAAGGGAGTTCAGTTTCCGCCGCTTCAGGAATCGGGTGATCTTGATACTGGTACTGCTGCTGATGTGAATGCTGCTGAGAAAGTTCATGAGATGGTTAATGTCACAGATGTTAACAATCCCTTTGACTCGAGAATCGCTCACTCTTCTTCGGCTTTTACGGCTCAAGCGTTGCCTTCATTTAATTCCTTGAATGCGCTTGTGAATGAAAATATTCGAAAAAACTTTCCTCCTCTCTCTAAATTGCCTGACTTGAAGAAAAGTAAAATAGTTTATACCGGTAAATCTTGTGTTCGGGAATTTATTACCCAGATAGAAGAATATTTTCTTTATAAAAATTTCAATGAAAACTTGCTTGTTGGTTCTTTTTCAGATTTGCTTGATGGCATAGCACTTAAATGGTTTAGATCTGTACGAATTCGTATTCCTTCTTGGCATGCACTTAAGCTAGCTCTTTTAAAACGTTTTGATAAACCTGACTTTGATTACTTCTTAGAGAATGAGCTCCGCACCAGAAAACAGAAACCGTCTGAGTCGCTTCCTGATTTTATCACTGAAATTTCTGATATGGCTAGTCGCCTTTCAGAACCTTTGTTTGACCAAACTTTAGTTAACGCCATAAAACACAATATGTTACCAATTTATACACCTTTTTTGTTTCTTAGGCAGATTGATTCAGTTGAACAATTTCTAGAACTTGCAAAAGAACTGGAAGTTGTAGTAGACAGAAAACCCATCAAAGAGGCTAAACCTGCAGTTAAAGTAAATGCCGTTTCTAAAGATTTAACTTGTTTAAAATGTAAAAAACCTGGACATTCTTATAAAAATTGCAAATCCATACCGGGTATTGTTTGTTTTAAGTGTCAGAAGGCAGGGGTCACTTCTAAGACTTGTGACGTTTGTAATTCGGCTGCTGAAAGCTCGCAAGAGTCAAAAAACTAATTCGGTTGCATCGAGCCCATGTTTTTGATAAAACTTCGCGTGCCTCGATGTGTGAAAAAATAATTAGAAGTCACAAGCCGGATGATGTTACTCGTGATAAAGATTTCTCAAGCTGGTTGGATTATTTAAAAACCTTTTTTAACATTTACCGTTCAGCTCCTATTCTTTTTACAAAACAAAGTGATGCTAGACCCTTTTTGGAATTTAATGTTGGAAACCAAATTTTTTCAGGCTTGTTGGACAGCGGTTCCACTAAATGTGTTTTAGGCTCAGATATTCATGAACAATTTTTGGGATCTGGGACTTTTGCGCGAAAGACATTTGCGCGAAAGACACTTGCGCGAACCCGTTTGCGCGAAAAGACAAATGCGCGAACGGACTTTTGCGCGATTGGACATTTGCGCGAACAGACATTTGCGCGCCAGGACACATGCGCGAATGGACTTTTGCGCGATTGGACTTTTGCGCGAATGGACTTTTGCGCGAAAGGACAATTGCGCGAGTGGAAACTTGCGCGAGAGGACATTTGCGCGACTTAATGGCCACAGAGGTTTACTCTATGGAGTAAACATAACATCACAATACTTGAAGGGGTTTTTGAAATGAAACTTCTTTATCGGGGTTGGAAAAAAATTTAGTGTAACATTTTTTCGTTACGCGTCACATTTTTCCGTTACGCGCCATCTTTTTCAATAATAATCTTTGTAGTAATAAACTAAAATGAAATAATTGTAGAATTTGCATTTATGTCTTGGGGAGGTCGGGAAAAGGATGGGTGGGTTAAGCAACACTTGGAGAGGTCAGGAAAAGGATGGGTGGGGTTAAGTAACATTTGTTGAGGTCGGGAAAAGGATGGGTGGGGCTAAGCAACACTAGTTGAAGTTGGGAAAATGATGGGTTGGTTAAGCAACATTTGGTGAGGTCGAAACAAGGATGGGTGGGTTTAAGCAACACACATAGTGAGGTCAAGAAAAGGATGGGTGGGTTAAGCAACACTTGGTGAGGTCGAGTAAATGATGGGTGGGTTTAAGCAACACGAGGTGAGGACTGGAAAAGGATGGGTGGGTTAAGCAACACTTGGTGAGGTCGGGGAAAGGATGGGTGGGTTTAAGCAACACTTGGTGAGGTCGGGAATAAGATGGGTGGGTTAAGCAACACTTGGTGAGGTCGGGAAAAGGATGGGTGGGTTAAGCAACACTTGGTGAGGTCGGGAAAAGAATGGGTGGGTTAAGCAACACATGGTGAGGTCGGGAAAATGATGGGTAAGGTTAAGCAACATTTGGTGTGGTCGAAAAAAGGATGGGATGGGTGGGGTTAAGCAACATTTGGTGTGGTCGAAAAAACGATGGGTGGGTTAAGCAACATTTGGTGAGGTCGGGAAAAGGATGGGTGGGTTAAGCAACACTTGGTGAGGTCAGGAAAAGGATGGGTGGGGTTAAGTAACATTTGTTGAGGTCGGGAAAAGGATGGGTGGGGCTAAGCAACACTAGTTGAAGTTGGGAAAAGGATGGGTTGGTTAAGTAACACTTGGAGAGGTCGGGAAAAGGATGGGTTAGGTTAAGCAACATTTGGTGAGGTTGAAACAAGGATGGGTGGGTTTAAGCAACACTTGGTGAGGTCGAGTAAAGGATGGGTGGGTTTAAGCAACACGAGGTGAGGACTGGACAAGGATGGGTGGGTTAAGCAACACTTGGTGAGGTCGGGTAAAGGATGGGTGGGTTTAAGCAACACGAGGTGAGGTCGGGAATAGGATGGGTGGGTTAAGCAACACTTGGTGAGGTCGGGAAAAGGATGGGGGGGTTAAGCAACACTTGGTGAGGTCGGGAATAAGATGGGTGGGATAAGCAACACTTTGTGAGGTCAGGAAAAGGATGGGTGGTGCCAAGCAATATTTGGTGAGGTCGGGAAAAGAATGGGTGAGTTAAGCAACACTAGGTGAGGTCGGGAAAAGGATGGGTGGGTTAAGCAACACTTGGTGAGGTCGGGAAAATGATGGGTGAGGTTAAGCAACATTTGGTGTGGTCGAAAAAAGGATGGGATGGGTGGGGTTAAGCAACATTTGGTGTGGTCGAAAAAACGATGGGTGGGTTAAGCAACATTTGGTGTGGTCGGGAAAAGGATGGGTGGGTTAAGCAACACTTGGTGAGGTCAAGAAAAGGATGAGTAGGTTAAGCAACACTTGGTGAGGTCGGGAAAATGATGGGTGAGGTTAAGCAACATTTGGTGTGGTCGAAAAAAGAATGGGTGGGTTAAGCAACACTTGGGGAGGTCGGGAAAAGGATGGGTTGGGCTAAGCAACACTAGTTGAAGTTGGGAAAAGGATGGGTTGGTTAAGTAACACTTGGAGAGGTCGGGAAAAGGATGGGTTAGGTTAAGCAACATTTGGTGAGGTTGAAACAAGGATGTGTGGGTTTAAGCAACACACAGTGAGGTCAAGAAAAGGATGGGTGGGTTAAGCAACACTTGGTGAGGTCGAGTAAAGGATGGGTGGGTTTAAGCAACACGAGGTGAGGACTGGACAAGGATGGGTGGGTTAAGCAACACTTGGTGAGGTCGGGTAAAGGATGGGTGGGTTTAAGCAACACGAGGTGAGGTCGGGAATAGGATGGGTGGGTTAAGCAACACTTGGTGAGGTCGGGAAAAGGATGGGGGGGTTAAGCAACATTTGGTGAGGTCGAAACAAGGATGGGTGGGTTTAAGCAACACACATAGTGAGGTCAAGAAAAGGATGGGTGGGTTAAGCAACACTTGGTGAGGTCGAGTAAATGATGGGTGGGTTTAAGCAACACGAGGTGAGGACTGGAAAAGGATGGGTGGGTTAAGCAACACTTGGTGAGGTCGGGTAAAGGATGGGTGGGTTTAAGCAACACTTGGTGAGGTCGGGAATAAGATGGGTGGGTCAAGCAACACTTTGTGAGGTCGGGAAAAGGATGGGTGGGTTAAGCAACACTTGGTGAGGTCGGGAAAAGAATGGGTGGGTTAAGCAACACATGGTGAGGTCGGGAAAATGATGGGTAAGGTTAAGCAACATTTGGTGTGGTCGAAAAAAGGATGGGATGGGTGGGGTTAAGCAACATTTGGTGTGGTCGAAAAAACGATGGGTGGGTTAAGCAACATTTGGTGAGGTCGGGAAAAGGATGGGTGGGTTAAGCAACACTTGGTGAGGTCAGGAAAAGGATGGGAGGGGTAAAGTAACATTTGTTGAGGTCGGAAAAAGGATGGGGGGGTTAAGCAACACTTGGTGAGGTCGGGAATAAGATGGGTGGGATAAGCAACACTTTGTGAGGTCAGGAAAAGGATGGGTGGTGCCAAGCAATATTTGGTGAGGTCGGGAAAAGAATGGGTGAGTTAAGCAACACTAGGTGAGGTCGGGAAAAGGATGGGTGGGTTAAGCAACACTTGGTGAGGTCGGGAAAATGATGGGTGAGGTTAAGCAACATTTGGTGTGGTCGAAAAAAGGATGGGATGGGTGGGGTTAAGCAACATTTGGTGTGGTCGAAAAAACGATGGGTGGGTTAAGCAACATTTGGTGAGGTCGGGAAAAGGATGGGTGGGTTAAGCAACACTTGGTGAGGTCAAGAAAAGGATGAGTAGGTTAAGCAACACTTGGTGAGGTCGGGAAAATGATGGGTGAGGTTAAGCAACATTTGGTGTGGTCGAAAAAAGAATGGGTGGGTTAAGCAACACTTGGGGAGGTCGGGAAAAGGATGGGTTGGTTAAGCAACATTTGGTGAGGTCGGGAAAAGGATGGGTGGGGTTAAGCAACACACATAGTGAGGTCAAGAAAAGGATGGGTGGGTTAAGCAACACTTGGAGAGGTCAGGAAAAGGATGGGTGGGGTTAAATAACATTTGTTGAAGTCGGGAAAAGGATGGGTGGGGCTAAGCAACACTAGTTGAAGTTGGGAAAAGGATGGGTTGGTTAAGTAACACTTGGAGAGGTCGGGAAAAGGATGGGTTAGATTAAGCAACATTTGGTGAGGTCGAAACAAGGATGTGTGGGGTTAAACAACGCACATAGTGAGGTCAAGAAAAGGATGGGGAAAAAATTAAGTGTAACATTTTTTCGTTACGCGTCACATTTTTCCGTTACGCGCCATCTTTTTCAATAATAATCTTTGTAGTTATAAGCTAAAATGAAATAATTGTAGAATTTGTATTTATGTCTATGATAATAAAAGCCTTTTATTAAACTTTATCTAATTTAACTTTATTTAACCTATTTCTGTAAAGTTGCATATAGTAAATTATTTTTTGAAAAATAACGTCATAAAGAAGTTTCACTTCTTTTTTATACTTTGATCATGGGTGTCATTTTCATAGTTTTTGAGGTCGTTGATTACGAAAATGGGGTCAAAAAGAAAATCCAAAATGGCGCCCATGTTTTCTTTTTTTTTTGTCATGGGTGGCGTTTTCATGGTTTTTGGGGTCGCTGATTACGAAAATGGGGTCAAAAAGATAATCCAAAATGGTGCCCATGTTTTTTTCTTGTTTTTCTTCATGGGTGTCCTTTTCATGGTTTTTGGGGTTGCTAATTACGAAAATGGGGTCAAAAAGAAAATTCCAAATAGTGCCCATGTTTTTTTATGGTTTTTCTGTCATGGGTGTCGTTTTCATGGTTTTTGGGGTCGCTGATTACGAAAATAGGGTCAAAAAGAATTCCAAGATGGCGCCCATGTTTTCCCCACACATGAAGAAAAACCAAAAAAAACATGGGCACCATTTTGGATTATCTTTTGACCCCATTTTCATAATCAGCGACCCCAAAAACCATGAAAACGACACCCAAGACAAAAAAAAACAAAGGAAAACATGGGCGCCATCTTGGAATTCTTTTTGAACCCATTTTCGTAATCAGCGACCCCAAAAACCATGACAACGACACCCATGACAGAAAAACCATAAAAAAACATGGGCACTATCTTGAATTTTCTTTTTGACCCCATTTTCGTAATTAGCAACCCCAAAAACAATGAAAACGACACCCATGACAAAAAAAACGAAAGAAACCATGGGCGCCATTTTGGATTTTCTTTTGACCCCATTTTCGTAATCAACGACCTCAAAAACTATGAAAATGACACCCATGATCAAAGTATAAAAAAGAAGTGAAACTTCTTTATGACGTTATTTTTCAAAAAATAATTTACTATATATGCAACTTTACAGAAATAGGTTAAATAAAGTTAAATTAGATAAAGTTTAATAAAAGGCTTTTATTATCATAGACATAAATACAAATTCTACAATTATTTCATTTTAGCTTATTACTACAAAGATTATTATTGAAAAAGATGGCGCGTAACGGAAAAATGTGACGCGTAACGGAAAAATGTGACGCGTAACGAAAAAATGTTACACTAAATTTTTTCCCCATCCTTTTCCCGACCTCAACAAATGTTATTTAACCCCACCCATCCTTTTCCTGACCTCTCCAAGTGTTGCTTAACCCACCCATCCTTTTCTTGACCTCACTATGTGTGTTGCTTAACCCCACCCATCCTTTTCCCGACCTCACCAAATGTTGCTTAACCAACCCATCCTTTTCCCGACCTCCCCAAGTGTTGCTTAACCTACTCATCCTTTTCTTGACCTCACCAAGTGTTGCTTAACCCACCCATCCTTTTCCCGACCTCAACAAATGTTGCTTAACCAACCCATCGTTTTTTCGACCACACCAAATGTTGCTTAACCCCACCCATCCCATCCTTTTTTCGACCACACCAAATGTTGCTTAACCTCAGCCATCATTTTCCCGACCTCACCAAGTGTTGCTTAACCCACCCATCCTTCTCCCGACCTCTTCTAGTGTTGCTTAACCCATTTGAGCCCGCTGTCCCCATTTGGGGCCATTTCTTTATGTACCCACATTTTAAAACTTATTCTGGCTATGTTTTGTTAGTAGGCGAATTTGTAATGCCAAACAGTGTGGCTTTGTAAAACAAATTATAGTATTGTGATTTATCGGATTGATTGGATAAAATCAGTGAGTTTATTCGCTTCATGGAACAAATAGGTGTTTGACCAAAGGTAAGTCATATTCTTTCAATATTCACAATGTTATTTTTCCTTATTTCTTGATTTTTCATTAGGCGATAGTTTCGACTAGTAATAAAAGCAATTATGTCAAGTATTTTCCAAGATTTTGCTTGATTGGCAGATGTTTTTGTATGGTGTCCCCGAATGGGGCCAATGGGCTGATTGCTAACATTTTTTATTTCTTATTCGCAGATTTAGTTTCGACGTGAACAATGAATAATCGATTGTTTGATGTTGCAAATGAATATAGAGGACTCGAGGAAGCTCTCGAAAGCTTTTTGAATAAAGAGGATAATCCTGATGTGAGTTACGACAAAGTGGCCATCCCTCCAGACCCAAGTGTTCACGGATGAAGAAGACGACGATGAAGATGATGTCCAGGAAAAAAATCTTCCGCGTGATATCTCAAGTAGGGTCGAAGTGTTTGAGTCTAGGAACGACGATGAATGGGATAGCAGTGATGGTGATCCGTTACAAAAACACAAAGTTGAAACCAAGGAACCTTGTTGGCGTAATTGTGACGGTTCCTATGTTGACATGCTTTCATCGGGTTCAGAAGCGAAGGGAAAAACCAGCCCAGTCCAGTCAACATTTTTGAAAAGTGTTTTGATGTCTTTGACATGATCGTTATGAATACAAAGTAATATGCCGCAAAACACAACAAACATGATTTTCGTGTCGCTGGTGATGACCTCGAATTATTAGTAGCTACTGCTTGGCGTCTGCATGTCTTGACCACTGAAGAGAAACTAGACCAGCTCCAGTTTCGCCGAAGTATCACCCAGTTTTATTTGATGAGTGTAGGCACTGAAAGACCCGATGGAAGGCGTCGTAAACCTTGTTCAGTGGTGCCAAGTATGAGTTTGTTGTTGTTTGTTTGTTGGACACTTTCCCCAGAAACTGCAAAGCCAGCTACGATGCAACGAATGTCACATGAAAGCACGTTGGCAATGTAAAAAATGGATGAAAACATTGTGCATCGAATTTTTTATTGTATCGAAAAGTACAACACATGAGCCCATTGGCCCCATTTGAGGACGGTGTTTTTTAATACATAAGGAGGTTTTGTTTGTTTGTTTTTTCTTCGTAAAATGTCTTACTAGCCTCCAATAGTTACGTCAATAAAGTTTTTTTCAGAATTTTGCTGCTAGTTTGTATTTGGGTCCAAATGGGTTAACTCACCCATTCTTTTCTCGACCTCACCAAATATTGCTTGGCACCACCCATCCTTTTCCTGACCTCACAAAGTGTTGCTTAACCCACCCATCTTATTCCCGACCTCACCAAGTGTTGCTTAACCCCCCCATCCTTTTCCCGACCTCACCAAGTGTTGCTTAACCCACCCATCCTATTCCTGTCCTCACCAAGTGTTGCTTAACCCACCCATCCTTTTCCCGACCTCTTCTAGTGTAGCTTAACTCACCCATTCTTTTTCCGACCTCACCAAATATTGCTTGGCTCTCCTAGTGTCTCTTCTAGTGTAGCTTAACCCACCCATCCTTTTCCTGACCTCACAGTGTTGCTTAACCCACCCATCTTATTCCCGACCTCACCAAGTGTTGCTTAACCCCCCCATCCTTTTCCCGACCTCACCAAGTGTTGCTTAACCCACCCATCCTATTCCTGTCCTCCCTCGTGTTGCTTAAACCCACCCATCCTTTACCCGACCTTACCAAGTGTTGCTTAACCCACCCATCCTTGTCCAGTCCTCACCTCGTGTTGCTTAAACCCACCCATCCTTTACTCGACCTCACCAAGTGTTGCTTAACCCACCCATCCTTTTCTTGACCTCACTATGTGTGTTGCTTAAACCCACCCATCCTTGTTTCAACCTCACCAAATGTTGCTTAACCTAACCCATCCTTTTCCCGACCTCTCCAAGTGTTACTTAACCAACCCATCCTTTTCCCAACTTCAACTAGTGTTGCTTAGCCCCACCCATCCTTTTCCCGACCTCAACAAATGTTACTTAACCCCACCCATCCTTTTCCTGACCTCACCAAGTGTTGCTTAACCCACCCATCCTTTTCACGACCTCACCAAATGTTGCTTAACACACCCATCGTTTTTTCGACCACACCAAATGTTGCTTAACCCCACCCATCCCATCCTGTTTTCGACCACACCAAATGTTGCTTAACCTCACCCATCATTTTCCCGACCTCACCATGTGTTGCTTAACCCACCCATTCTTTTCCCGACCTCACCAAGTGTTGCTTAACCCACCCATCCTTTTCCCGACCTCACAAAGTGTTGCTTAACCCACCCATCTTATTCCCGACCTCACCAAGTGTTGCTAAACCCCCCAATCCTTTTCCCGACCTTACCAAGTGTTGCTTAACCCACCCATCCTATTCCCGACCTCACCTCGTGTTGCTTAAACCCACCCATCATCTGCTCGACCTCACCAAGTGTTGCTTAACCTACCCATCCTTTTCTTGACCTCACTATGTGTGTTGCTTAAACCCACCCATCCTTGTTTCGACCTCACCAAATGTTGCTTAACCTCACCCATCATTTTCCCGACCTCACCATGTGTTGCTTAACCCACCCATTCTTTTCCCGACCTCACCAAGTGTTGCTTAACCCACCCATCCTTTTCCCGACCTCACAAAGTGTTGCTTCACCCACCCATCTTATTCCCGACCTCACCAAGTGTTGCTTAACCCCCCCATCCTTTTCCCGACCTCACCAAGTGTTGCTTAACCCACCCATCCTATTCCCGACCTCACCTCGTGTTGCTTAAACCCCCTCATCCTTTACCCGACCTCACCAAGTGTTGCTTAACCCACCCATCCTTGTCCAGTCCTCACCTCGTGTTGCTTAAACCCACCCATCCTTTACTCGACCTCACAAAGTGTTGTTTAACCCACCCATCCTTTTCTTGACCTCACTATGTGTGTTGCTTAAACCCACCCATCCTTGTTTCGACCTCACCAAATGTTGCTTAACCTAACCAATCCTTTTCCCGACCTCTCCAAGTGTTACTTAACCAACCCATCCTTTTCCCAACTTCAACTAGTGTTGCTTAGCCCTACCCATCCTTTTCCCGACCTCAACAAATGTTACTTAACCCCACCCATCCTTTTCCTGACCTCACCAAGTGTTGCTTAACCCACCCATCCTTTTCCCGACCTCACCAAATGTTGCTTAACCCCACCCATCGTTTTTTCGACCACACCAAATGTTGCTTAACCTAACCCATCCTTTTCCCGACCTCTCCAAGTGTTACTTAACCAACCCATCCTTTTCCCAACTTCAACTAGTGTTGCTTAGCCCTACCCATCCTTTTCCCGACCTCAACAAATGTTACTTAACCCCACCCATCCTTTTCCTGACCTCACCAAGTGTTGCTTAACCCACCCATCCTTTTCCCGACCTCACCAAATGTTGCTTAACCCCACCCATCGTTTTTTCGACCACACCAAATGTTGCTTAACCCCACCCATCCCATCCTTTTTTCGACCACACCAAATGTTGCTTAACCGCGCACATCATTTTCCCGACCTCACCATGTGTTGCTTAACCCACCCATTCTTTTCCCGACCTCACCAAGTGTTGCTTAACCCACCCATCCTTTTCCCGACCTCACCTAGTGTTGCTTAACTCACCCATTCTTTTCCCGACCTCACCAAATATTGCTTGGCCCCACCCATCCTTTTCCTGACCTCACAAAGTGTTGTTTAACCCACCCATCTTATTCCCGACCTCACCAAGTGTTGCTTAACCCCCCCATCCTTTTCCCGACCTCACCAAGTGTTGCTTAACCCACCCATCCTATTCCCGACCTCACCTCGTGTCACCCATGACCGAAAAACCATAAAAAACATGGGCGCCATCTTGAATTTTGTTTTTGACCCCATTTTCGTAATCAGCGACCCCAAAAACCATGAAAAAGACAAACATGACAGACAAAACAAAAAAAAAACATGGGCGCCATCTTTGATTTTCCATTCGACCCCATTTTCATAATCAGCGACCCCAAAAACCATGAAAATGACACCCATGATGAAAGAATTAAAAAAAAACCCCTTCAAGTATGAGGCGTTATGTTATGTTTACTCCACAGAGTAAACCTCTGTGGCCATTAAGTCGCGCAAATGTCCACTCGCGCAAGTTTCCACTCGCGCAATTGTCCTTTCGCGCAAAAGTCCGTTCGCGCAAAAGTCCAATCGCGCAAAAGTCCATTCGCGCATGTGTCCTGGCGCGCAAATGTCTGTTCGCGCAAATGTCCAATCGCGCAAAAGTCCATTCGCGCATTTGTCTTTTCGCTCAAAAGGGTTCGCGCAAGTGTCTTTCGCGCAAATGTCTTTCGCGCAACTGTCTTGATACCCAATTTTTGCAGTCAGGTTATAAAATTAGACCTACTTGTGGTTCTGCTTCTATAGCAGATGGCACCTCTCGGAGAATTATTGGCGCCATGGATTTGCCAGTAACTTGTGATAATATCACTAAGATAATAGAATTTTTGATTATTCCTTCTTTTGACCCACCAATTATTTTAGGCTTTGACTTTTGGATTAAATTTAAAATAGCTAGAGATTTGTGGAGAAACATTACACTTGTTAAAGATAATCAAGATAATAAAATACAAGTTTGTTCTGTTACTCCTATTTCTGAACTTTCTCCTTCAGAGAATCAGAAATTAAATAGCACTATTGCTTTGTTCGAAGACATTTCATATGAGAAAAGAGGTTTGGGACTCACTCATTTAGTAGAACATAAAATTAACGTTACTAGTGAACCTTTTAAACAAAGATATTGGCCTTTGAGTCCTGCTAAACAAAAGGAACTTTTTGATGAAGTAGAAGTTTTACTAAAAGAAGGCATTATTCAACCCTCTAAGTCTCCTTGGTGTTCACCTGTTTTGGCGGTGGAAAAGAAAGATGGAGGTACTAGATTGTGTTTAGATTCAAGACGATTAAATTCAGTTACAATTAAAGATTCTTATCCCCTTCCGTATACTTCTAGAATATTAGATAACCTTAGAGGTGCTAAGTATATTAGTACAATAGATCTTTCTAAAGCTTTTTTGCAAATTGCACTTGAAAAATCCTCCCGTGAGAAGACTGCTTTTGTGGTTCCTGGAAAAGGCCTGTATGAATTTGTTCGCATGCCATTCGGTCTCACCAATGCACCGGCTGAGTTGCAGAGACTGGTAGATAAACTTTTTGGTCCAGAGTATGATAATTCTGTATTTTGTTATTTAGATGATTTAATTTGTATAAATTCTGACTTTAATAGCCATATTGAACAATTAAATAAAATTTATAATATATTAAGAGAGGCGGGATTAACCGTAAATTTAAAGAAATGCAACTTTTGCAAAGATAGACTTCGCTATCTTGGTTTTATTGTTGACAGTAATGGTTTGCATACTGATCCTTCTAAATTAGAGACAATAGAAAATTTTCCTCGTCCAGAAACGGTAAAACAACTTCGAAGTTTCCTTGGTTTATGTTCCTATTATCGTAGATTCATTTGTAAATTTGCTGATATTGCTTCTCCTTTAACTAAATTGACAGCAGGTAGCAAAAATTCTAAAAAGTCACTTACTTGGAATGACGAAGCTGAAAATGCATTCCAAGAATTAAAACATTCATTAGTAACTTCCCCCGTCTTGCAGTGCCCCAATTTTGAAAAACCTTTCTTTTTACATTGCGACGCTAGTTCTGTGGGCATTGGTAGTGTTTTGAGTCAAGAAGATGAGAAGGGAGATCAACATCCCATTGCTTTTTATTCTAAGTCACTTAATAAATGTGAAAGAAATTACAGTACCACTGAACGCGAATTATTAGCTATTTTAGATTCCATAGAACATTTTAGACCTTATATTGAGGGAATGAAGTTTACAGTAATCACTGACCACGCTTGTTTGAAATGGCTTTTAGGTCTCAGTAATCCTAGTGGACGTTTAGCTCGTTGGGCTGCTAGAATTTCTCAATTTACTTTCGATATTATTCATAAAAAAGGTTCATTACATTTAGTTCCAGATGCTTTATCTCGCATAGAAGTCGCCGCTATAAACGCTCAGGATAATTTAGTCTTACCTGACGATGAAATTACTGACCCTTGGTATAGGAAAATATTTACCCAATGTCAAAAATCTCCCAGGAAATATAAAAACTTTAGAGTTGAAAATAATACTTTGTATAAATTTTGTAAAAATAAATATAATCCCCACAGTCTTTTGGACTGGAAGATTGTTATACCTAAAGAACATATTTTAGATACTATTAGATCAAATCATGATGATGTAAATTCTGGACACTTGGGAATACATAAAACTTTGAAGAAATTAAAACAACATTATTTTTGGAAGGGAATGTTTAATGATGTTCATAAATACATTTTGACTTGCGATACTTGTAAAGCTTATAAACATACTACATCTCCGCCTTTTGGTATTATGATTAATCCTAAAAAGGTTGATCGTCCCATGCTCATGCTATCCGTTGATATCATAGGAATTCTACCTAAAACTTATTCTGGTCATAGATACATACTTTCGGTTGTAGATGTTTTTACTAAATATTGCTGGTTCTTTCCAATGATCAATGCTACCACTAGAGTAATTTGTAAACATTTTGAAAAAGAAATATTTCTTAAGTTTGGTTGTCCAAAAATAGTAGTCTGTGACAATGGAACCCAATTTACTTCAAAACATTATGTAGATTTTATGAAAGGTTTTAATATAACCAAAATATTTTATAATACTTTGTATACACCTCAAAATAATCCTGTTGAGAGGTATAATAAAACGGTCGAAACCTGCATATCGTGTTTTGTTAATGATGATCATAGAACTTGGTCAAGTTTTTTGCCCAATGTTCAATTAGCTTTAAATAATAGTGTAAACCTTGCTACTGAGTTTACTCCTAACTTTCTGATGTTTGGTAGGGAGCTTATTCTTGATGCGTCATTACATCATTTTAGTAGTTCTGTTGAAGATTTAACTCAACTAGAAATTTCAAATAGGAATGCTTATGCAGTTTCTCTTAGTTCACTTAGTGATATTTTTGTTAAAGTTCAAGCTTACTTGTTAAAGGGGTATAAGCGAAATGCCGCTTATTATAATAAAGGTCGGAAAGTCATTTCTTTTGATGTGGGTGATATGGTGTGGAGAAGAAGTTTTGTTCAATCTCATGCACCTGCATATTTTTCGGCTAAGCTTGCACCTAAGTTTGTAAAGTGTAAAATAACTGAAAAGGTTTCAGATAACGTCTATGTTTTGAAAGATTTAAATAAAGGTTCAGTGGGGCGTTATCATGTTAAAGATATTATTAAATTTTAATTTTGGGAACTTTTAGACTTTGTTTTGTTATTGAGTATTTTTGTGTGAAGATCAACATTTGTTAGGATGATGTATGAAAGGCTATTGTTGTTTGAAACTTATTATTATGTTAGGTAACTTCACTATAATTTATTAGATTCCAATTCGATTCTTTCTAAAATAAAGCTTAGGTCATTCTGGTTAATTTAATACTATTTTTTTCACACTAACTATTTTTCACATCGAAGGATCTTATTTATGTTTTGTTTGTTTTTGTTGGATTATATATGATTCTCTTTTCTTTTTAAGGGTAACCTTTTTACCTGTTTACATTTTATTAGAATCTTATATAATCCTACACTTCAGGTAATTTTACCTTGGGATTAAAAGACTTAAATTCAATTTCAAGTTTTTGTAATCTTCACTTTTTTACATAGTTTAAAATCATTCTATTTCCTCTTCGTTATAAATAGTAATCGATTTTTAAATCTATTTTGTTTTGTTCATTGTCAGAATTGTTTCTCATTTTTACTAGAGTTTCATTCTTTTTAATGATCGGATTTGACTTTGTTAGAAACGCGTTCATCCTGGACTTTGCTTTTTAGGGTCATTCTGTAACTTTTGTTGCAAAATGCCTTATCATTTTTTGGATCTTGGTGTAATATTTGACCTTGATTTCGACTCTTTTACCATTGTGCTCGGAAGGTCGGTGGTGTTGTGCCGGTCACAATGTGGGATTTTGGCCCCGGCCATATTTTTTCCTTTTCCATTGTGTTGGACATTGTTGTTCCAATCACAATGCGGGATTTTTTTTGACTTTCGTCATTCTTTTTCTTTGCGCTCGGAAGTTCGGTGGTGGTGTGCCGATCGCATTGTGAAACTTTGGGTTTCGCCCTTTTGTTATTGAGATTTCTCATTGGAGATCTCAATGTTTTTTGTGAATTTGTTTGTGTCTGGGAGATTGGTAGTGTTGAGCCAGTCACAGCATTCACATTCTTTTGCAGCTGTTGTGCTCGGGAATTCGGTGGTGATGAGCCGATCACAATACCCTTTTTTCTTTGTTTTGTTGCAGGTTGTTCCTGTAACAATATTTTTAAATAAAGTCCTTCAGCTTTATTTGAAAACTTTTGTTTGGATTTTCAAATTTTTTTGGATTGTAGAACACGGAGTTAGTCAGTGGCGATGGAGCCTAACTGCACTCTAGAGATGGTAGAGTTGGAAGCAGCTGACCTAGTAGTCAGTGGCGATGGTGCCTAACTGCACTCGAGGTTGTGCTGTTCCAAATGGATTGAAATTTTTAGTCAGTGGCGAAGGTGCCTAACTGTACTAAAAATTGTAGTTTGTTTTGTGTTGGTATATTGTTAGTTCGAAATTTTTGATCAGTGGCGAAGGTGCCTAATTGTACTAAAAATTGTAGTTTGTTTTGTGTTGGTATATTGTTAGTTCGAAATTTTTGATCAGTGGCGAAGGTGCCTAATTGTACCAAAAGTTGTAGTTTGTTTTGGTATATTGTTCGAGTTTGTTCGAAATTTTTAGTCAGTGGCGAAGGTGCCTAACTGCACTAAAGGTTGTAGTTTGGAAGCGGTAAGAGATTTCTCTCTTCGTTTCATTTATCTAAGTTTTATAACTTATTTTTTTATTCTGTTTTTCACAGATTTCTTTTTTGTTATTTGTATTTTTTGCTTTTATAGAGTTCTTGATACTTAGTCGCTTGACGTTTTCAGAATTCATTTACACTTTGAATCTTTTATGATTTTTTTCTTTTATTTGGAATTAGAAAGTAATTAGGTTTGGTTTATTTGGTTGAAGATTGCTTTCTAATAAAAGAAAGTTCCTTTCTTTTATTTTTCGGGGAGGGATGTAATGTAACGGGTCTTTTAAGCCTGTTACATGAAAGCGGATTTATTTCTTTAAAATTATTTTTTTTGTGTAGTGGTCACACTGATTTTGCTTAGCTGTGGAGTTTGTCTTTGACAACTGTCACTTTCCGACTGAACATTTTGGAAGAATGGTGGTGATCTAGATCTCTCGATAATAAATCCGTATAATCGGGTTGCAAGACACCAGAAATTAGTGCGAAATGCGTTAGCTGCCGGTACTCTTCCATGATTCCCCCTAGGATTCCGTTTTATTTCAATGGAATCATACCCTTAATTGATAATCTAGATGTCCTGCATGAGGAGGACAATAATTTGAATTTTGAAGGAAACATTGTTCGTGTTTGCAGCCCAATGAGGTGTTTCCTTTACCTTCTACAAATAAACTTTGGACGCGCGGCTCCTACCAACTCACCTGGGACGCACACCTGAGTGGAGGACCCAGGAGATGAGCATCGTGTGTGGTGGGCTGGTTATACTGGCCTTGGTATAATTTTAACTGTAATATTCAAAAAAAAGTGCAATAATGATCTGACCCTCTTTATTAGTTTTAAATAAGTACTCTTTTCTTTAGGAAGGAATCTTCAATCGTTTTAGTTTTAAGCCCAGCAGCCTACGGGCAAATAAAGTTAGATTTTTCTTATAACTTTGTTCGACTTTTATTGATGCCCCCCGCTAGCAGATTAAAGGTTTTTAATGCCTGCTGCCTGAACATTCCGTAAGCATGGTGTGTGCTCTGGCGCCCGAGGTTCATTTATAAACTTATTTTTTTTGAGCACACACATTATTCATATTTTATTTTAACCCAGTAGATTCATAACACAGGGAAAACACGTAGCATTCAATATAAATATATTTTTTTTATTTTTTATTATTACAATATCAATCGTATGGGAGGCATACAATTCCCACACCTAACGAAAACGTCAACAGCTATATGGCAGTGGTGTGAACAACGGAGGATCTTTGTTGTAGCTTCCTACATCAAGTCGGTAGATAACGTCGTGGCAGACGCGGAGTCACGGCGCTCTCATCCAGATATAGAGTGGGAACTAAAAGACACGGCCTTCAGGAAAATAGTCGATAAATTTGGCTCACCTCAAATAGATCTTTTTGCCAGTCGTGTCAATAAAAAGTGCGACCTATACGTGTCATGGCATAAAGACCCGGATGCATGCACTATTGACGCCTTTACCATAGAGTGGACATCCCTATTTTTCTATGCGTTCCCTCCTTTTTCCATGATTTTAAAGACACTACGTAAAATAATAAATGACCAAGCCAGGGGCATTCTAGTCATCCCCTTATGGCCCACTCAACCGTGGTACCCAATATTTAAACAACTATTGAAATCAGAGTTACTTATTTTCAACCTTAAAGAAAATGTTTCCATTTCCCATTCCAGCAAGAGCAAGATTCATGCCAATCTTTCCCTGGCTGCAGGAGTCTTGTGCGGAAGGCGTTACTGAGACGGAGTTTACCACCATCATCCATAGACATCATGATGGCATCATTAAGTGACAACTCCATCAAGCAGTACGAAGTATGCCTAAAACGATGGCATAGCTTCTGCACCCACAACAACTATGACATCTTTGAGTCATCAGTCCCAACAATAATTTACTTTTTAACACAATCTTTTAACTCAGGGGCACAATACGGAACTTTAAATAGCTACAGAGGGGCACTATCTCTCCTTATAGGATCGCATATATCCTCAGATGACAGAGTAAAAAGGTTTTTCAAAGGAGTTTTCAGGCTCCGCCCTCCTACACCTAAATACAATGTCACTTGGGATACGTCTAAAGTCCTTGACCACCTAAGTACTTGGTACCCTAATGATTCTCTATCATTGGAGAAACTATCTAAAAAATGCGTGACGCTATTAGCCTTGACATCGGCCCATAGAGTGCAAACTCTTCATAAAATAAAAAAAAGTAATGTAGAATCTCTCCCATCACAAATTAACATTAAAATACCAGATCTAATAAAGACTTCAAAAGCTGGTAACAACCAGCCCATGCTTTGTATACCATTCTTCTTTGAAAAACCAGAAATATGTCCAGCTGCTACCCTATTATGCTACATAAGTAGAACTGCCCCCCTTCGCAAAACTGATAATCTCCTTATTTCGTTCAAAAAACCACATAACATTGTCACAACACAGTCCATCAGCAGATGGATCAAGGCAACTCTAAAGGTCTGCGGCATTGATGACTCCACATTCACAGCACATAGTACACGCCATTCCTCTACATCTAAAGCACTCCAACTAGGCGTCAATATCGATATCATCCGTAAAACGGCAGGGTGGAGTGGTACCTCTGCTACGTTTGTAAAATTCTATAATAAAACTGTAATTAATAATGATGATCAGTTATCTTTAGCTAGAGCAATATTAAATAACAACTAAGTTATTTAAATTCCTAAAACTTTTCAATACTTTATTTACAACTATTTAATCCTTCCAATTACAAAAATTGTTATGATTGTAAACGAAATAACACAGTAAATTATGATTTCCTACTGATTATAACATGATATAATTATGAGTGATACCATAGCGGTTACTTTACAATTGTTAATTTACGTACAAATATGTAATAAATATCCGTAATAGTAAAATAATCCGTTATTATTTACTATTCCTAACTGCGATATTCCCGAAATATGCTCTCAACGTCTACATTGTGTATATAATATATTTATTTCAGGATACTTATCTCGAGGACGTGGTGCGAGTATAATTAATGATTAATCGAACTTACCAAGTGAAGTTCTATCATAATTATACGAAGCACCACGTCCGAAGAGATAAGTATCACCCTCCCAACCCCATTAAGCTGCCCTTGTAAAAATCGGCAATATCACATTCAAACCAACTCCAAACTAAATGACATAATGACGGGGTTGCTAGTACGAGATAAAACAAAAAAAAAAAAAACTCTCAACTATAGTGTATGAACGGTGGCACCTAAGTGTTACTACATTGTGTATATAATATATTTATTTCAGGATACTTATCTCTTCGGACGTGGTGCTTCGTATAATTATGATAGAACTTCACTTGGTAAGTTCGATTAATCATTAAGAATTTTTGAAATCGGCGCAGTATTTTTTGAGTTTATTCATTACGAACATCCGCACACACAAAAATACATTGTTTTCTTCTTTGTAATATTAGTGCTAACCAACCTAACCCTATAAGAATTACAAGCGTGATGTTATATCATGCAATTTACAAGTGGCTGCTTGTGCCAGGAAACATTTGACCGAAATTGTGCTTACTTTTAAAGTAGAAGCAGAATAGTAAAACGTATTTACTACATAACAAGTCGCAGAACAATCTTCTCGCAGAGCACGCTGCAGTGCGCCTTTTACTGAAGTACCACATTTCCTTCTGCAATTCTGGACCGAAAATGTACTCAAATAAAAATGTGATCATAAAAGAAGGCTGTTTATATGTATACCGCAATGAGCACCGCAACCACATTGTACATTGTTGCGGTAGCAATAAATGTAACCGCATTCGAGTATTCCATAGAAAAACGGAAAGCATTTTGTGGTGCCATGTATTTTGTTTTATTACAAATGAGGCTTTAAAACTGCAGTACTTGAGCATATTATTGTTAGAAGGGTGCCTGGTTTAAATAGGTACTCATGCAGATAAATATAGAAAGATACTCTTTAAATAAGTTATAGAATCAAAAATGTTGTTTTGATTCCGCGAAAAAGATCCAGGCTTGGATGCAAGATGCAGCACGCCCCACATTTATTATTCATAATAACACCAAAAAAGTTACCATTTTACCATATTATTAAACGAAATATTACGTAGAAATGAAACCGGAATCTTAAAATCATAATAAATAAGCTATGTTATGATATTTTTTTGCGAGTCAAATAATTCCTGTCGTGGTCAATGTCCTTTGACAGCAAAAACTTACGTGAATGGGGCTTTTTTTCTATTTACTAAAAAAAAAAGTACGGTACCCACCCATTGGTAATCATATCTGCAATAATTATAATAGAATCAGAATAATTATTATAGAAATAAATATTATTAAACTGTGAGCATTTTTAATGCTATTTTTAAAGATTTCCACTAAAATCGCATTTTAGTGGAAATAATACAGGTTTAAACAATCAACGTGGCACGGAACGGTCAATACAAAGGCATAATCAGCATGTAATGTTCTCATTGCTGGGACGCTGGCCTGCTCTCTATATGAGAGGTAATGGCCTATAATCCACCACACGAGCCCAGTGCGGGTTCGTAGATGTCCAATATCTTCGAATTTATGGTTCTAGGACATGCCGGTTTCCTCACGGCCGCGACGTTTTCCTGCACCGTTTTGAAAGCAATGGTGATGAAATAAATTACACAAAGTCACGCGTCTTTCTGGGTTTGAACCCACGACTATGTTCTAAGTCAGGGCCGCTACCACTGGGTCGCCGCTGCTTTCAATACAAAGTAGACGTGATACGAAATAATGTTTACTTAGATTCTCCTTAACCACAGATTACCTTAACGTAGTCTTAAGAGTCTTCTGCGCCCACGTTCATAAAAATCTGCCACCCACGCACACCATTTATGCGGGTACTACTTACCCGCAATTAAGTGACGAAATAACGACTTGTTTCACATAATATTGCTAATACAAACCATGTTAGTCCCCACACATTGCCCCAACTTAATAAAAGCTAGGTAATGAATTTCGAGAACAGAGGAGAAAAGTCACGTACAAGATATTTGGGTCAAGGCGTCCGTAGCCGATATTATTCTGAACATTTTAATGATATATTCCCCTTATATTGTCTGAAAGAATGAAGGCTAATCGTATGAGATATATGACCCTATCATATAGGATTAGCTTTCATTGATGGGGTTGTGTGGTTTGTGGTCAGATAGGCAGTCGCTCTGGACTGGAAGGCGACCCCGATATAGTGAGGAATATGCTAGGCAGATACTGATTTTCTTTTTATTTAATTTTGTTTTATTACTTTAATCTGTAGATATGAATCAAATAAATACTTTTAATTCTTTCTTTCTTATAATTTACTCCGAACGTATAGTGTAGTCATTCATAAGAAGCAGTTTGTTTTCCTCCCCTTTGGCGAATTTCAGCAATAACACTGAACGCGTCATTCGCATTTTGCGACCAGCCAGTGTCATAATTACTTGGTAATTATTTGATTGTGAGCTCTTGTCTCTTGTCTTCTCAATTAAAGCTTGACTCATGAGTGTCGGCTGTATTGTATTGTCTTTTTCCGTTGCTCGGCCGTCACTCGGTTGCCGCTCGGTATATTGTGAGTGTGTACCAAATGTAGGTATATTATACTAGCTTCTGCTCGCGACTTCGTACGCGGATCCTGTTGCTAAAAAATTTTTTTTTTTTTATAAAAAGTATCCTATGTTACTTCTAATACCTTCAAGAATATGTGTACAAAGTTTCATGATGATCGGTTGAGTAGTTTAGCGTAACAAACAAACTTACATTCACATTTATAATATTATATAATATTTAGTTGATCGTGCTACGTCTGACACTCGCCTCGCAGCCGCCACGATATAGCGTGGGTTACTCTTTACTCTCAATTTAAGCTAGCAAATAAGCAGTTATACGAGTAGGCCAATAACGGCCAATTTGGAAATATATGAATTGCTGGTCCATTCATATCCAGTGTAGGGGGGTCAAAGCTAAAACTTTTTGACAAGTTTTTTTTTAAACACAATTTTTTTTTGTAAGATTTTGACTTTTAACACCTCCACGATCCCCGTACTGTTCAATTCATCCATCAGCACAATGTTTTAAGTGCGTTACATTGAGTAATACCACAAAACATAATTTATAACCTCAAAAAAAAAAAGTTGTTTCCCAGCAATATTTTTTGCGTAAAGTTACTTAGTTTGATATACAGAATGCTTGGTTAACGGCTTTGTTATGAGGTGAAATACACCCTGTATAATAAGGACCTGCGCCAGTTTAGATTGACTAATTCTTTAAACTGGTAGTGCTATTTTAATAGTGTTAACGCCATAATTTCTTAAAAAATATTACAAGGAAAAATACTGTAAGAATATTTCAATATTCATAGTTGTTAATAAATTACAAAATAGTCTTGAAACTCTAAATCTTTCACAGTGAATCCCAACAGATTCCTTGCTCACCCCGTTCCATCAGAATTAGGAAATTCCCGATAAATCGTCCAAATAATACGATAGATTTACTGAAGGAAACTGACGTTATCAATTAATCAAATGGTTCGTTAAACAGAACATTGAAATAGCTAGGATTACAATGTCAAAGCGACTTCGGGTACCCCTAAATACGGCGAAACTTTTCGATGCCGCGACCCTTCCCAGGACTCAGATTGATGAATAGTTCAGTTGAAGTAAGCACGCTAATAATTCAGAACGTCGGAAAAGAGCCGACTTTAGCCGACTTCCGGAAAACAGGTCATACCAAATGTTTCTATCATTTTTAATCTACTTCAAAATAGAGAAGGTATTGTATTGTATTGTACAACGGGCTGGTGACCGCAACTCCACGTCAAAGCGCGTATTTTGCGCATAGGCTATAATCCACCACGCGGGCCCAGTGCGGTTTGGTAGATGTCACATGACTTCGAATTTTTTGTTCTAGAACATGTTTCCTCACGATATTTTCCTTCACCGTTTTGAGAACAGTGGTGATGAAATAAATTACCGAAAGTAATGCGCCTGTCTGGGTTCGAACCCACGACTGACTGTTCGTAAGACGGGGCCGCCACCACTGCGCCACCGCTGCTCTCAGAAGAAGAAGGAAGAAGAGAAGGTATACATAAAAAAAGAAACAAAATAACTTTAGATACGGAAGTCGGTGGCAGATAATTAAAGAAAACCAAAGATCGACTTCCGACTTACGGTCATTTTCAATAACCTACTAGCCGGTTTCGGTAGGTTGCTTTGTCTGTTTTGTTCCATTTTCCTCACTGCGTACGGTTACAAATAAAACATCACAGAAAAACTTTCTCTGATTTTTCTATTATCAAGTGATGAAATAGGTGACGTGGATAGGATATTCTTAGTTTATAGAAACGCCCGATAGCTACCGGAGTAGGCATAATAACTAACAGTATGTAAGAATTGTACATTTTACCCATCAATCATTTTGCAAATTAAATTATAAAAGTCGCGAAAGAATTACTCATGTGAAAACATAAATTAAAGTAAGTAAGTTATAGAAAACGGCCGTATGTGAAGTTTTTAAGGTTTTTGGAAGTTGGTTATGATTTTTATTAAAAAACTAATACTCTTAGACTAGGGCCTGTTTCAAAAACCTGCAATTAAGTTACTCTTAACTTATTTGGCAGATTACTTTATACAAATTCTGTTCCGATTTGAATTTATTCGGACAGCGTGAAATATAAGGGGTGTAAAACACCTCTTAACGAATACGAGAGGCACTTGTTCTCCTCGTCATTCTGATCATTTTTTTTGTTCTACACTATACCTGGGAACCTCCTAGTTACGAAGATATTGGGGGTCAAAGTTGCAAGATTTTGCCAAGGTTTTTTTTAAATACCACTTTTTATCGCATGATTTTTATTTTATTCTTTAAATATCTCTACGACCCCCGTACTATTCAATCCATCCATCCGCACAATGTTTTGAGTACGTTACATTGAGTTATACCACAAAACGTGATTTATAACCTCAAAAAAAAAAGTTGTTTCCCTGCAATAATTTTTGCGTAAAGTTACTTAGTTTGATATACAGAATGCTTGGTTAACGGCTTTGTGATGAGGTGAAATACACCCTGTATAGGCCCTAATTATTCTTTAATTTGAATCGCCAGCTTCTGTTTTACATCCCCTCCTTATAATATCGTCAATAACCTTACCGTGGTCCATGTACTTTCAGCCAAGGTAATTTATCTTCCCTCCCAAAAGGACAACTTCTTTCAAAAGACTATCTTTGTCAGAATGACGAAGCGTTCTTAGTACCTAGTATAAAAAGGTGCTTCGCCATTTTCCCAGTCGGCTAGACTTCATTCATTTCCTAGGGTGCTTTTAGAAAATAAAAAGCAATCTGAGATGGATTTATGATGGGGATGGAATAAAATATTATTCTCGTTAGTTTCTACTTAAAATACTAAAAATAATAAGAATCAAACTCGGTTTTCATTATGTTTAACATACTTACGTCATAGCGTAGTTTTAAAGCATATTTTTTTATGAATCCGAAAATTAAGCCCAGTAAGTGATTTCACTTCTTAAAAAATCTCTTTCTCCCTCTCTATTCTTCTTATTCTTATTGTTCTTCTTTGATTTATGCATTTTGGAAGTCGTTTTTTTATTTCTTTCTTATTTTACATTTTTTTGTTGCAATAGCCTACACAAATTTTACTTAGAAGCTGAATAAGGGACCATTAGGGACATAGTTCAAGGAAAAAAAACTTGTCGTATAACTCATAAACTATTACTCAATTAGTTAATAAAACGGGACCACTGCCACGCGCGGATTTTCTGTACCAAATGACCATAATATACTCCATAATGACGGAAATATACAGACAAATATAGAACCTCCTACTTCTTTGAAGTCGGTTAAAAATATCAAAGTCGAATTTAATTAATGATACCATCTAAATAACTTTGCAATGGTTTGCTATGGAAATGCCATATAGTTCTGCTATCCATAAAGCTAGGTGAGTGACCAGATCGCGGACTACAGAATGGCGAATTAATTGAATGAATTATCTGGGATAACCGCAGAAGCGTTAAGAAGGGACGTGGTCGTTGTTTTCTTTAAGAAGAGGAACAAGATCCTATTAAAGAATTACAGAACCATTTAGCTCTCGCGCTCGAGACTGCGAATCGGCAAACGTAAGATAGGATGCCCTCAGACTTGAGTGACTGGAGTGACGATCTTCGCAGCGTGGCTAATATCAACTGGATGAGAGTTGCTGAGAATCGAGTTTATTGCCATTGAGGAAGCCTATGTCCAGCAGTGGTCTGCCGTAGGCTGATGATGAAACATTATTCTTGATTTTCTTCTTCTTTCATCCATTCTCTTTTTAAGCAGCCTCTTTTCATTGGTCTGTTTTACCATTCCAAAAAGCAACAACTTGATCTTTAGTAAGCTACCCTTTTAATAATAAGTCTTCTTTACTCCTAAGTACATAACATTTATTTGTTTATTATGAAACTGTCTTGTAACGTATAAACTGGCTATTTATGTAAGTTCGTGAAAGCGCCACCAAACCCACCATAATTGAGCCACCAAACTTGGAACCAGGCATAAAAAAAATCTTAAAAATAGGTTTTATGTTACAATTAAATTAATGTCACTGAAATATGCGTTACCCAAATCACTAGCTATATCGCGTAGCTAACTATTAAAACAGGTTAAAATCAACAGCGAATCGATCCACCAAAATTTAACAATTCTTCCGTGCGTTCCGAGATGCGACATAATCACTCACAGCGCTTACAGCAATATTTTGCGTTCCGTTTTAAATTTCACGATTATGACAGCTAACATCTGTCATTAGGTCATTTGACAGCGCTCACGGTGATATTTCTTTGGGGCATGGTCGGTGTAATCGCAAGATGGCGCGTGTCATGACGTCATCTATGACGACTCAAGGAACATCAATATCGCGCTTATGATCGCGCTCACGGTTACTCGGAACAGGTTTATGGACGCTCATAGCGTTTACAGTCTATCTCGGAACGCACTGCTTGTTTCCCGTGCCACCCAAGATGAGTACTTACGTTTTTGGCGGGTAATCGTAGCACTAATCACACATCTGTTACAAGCAAGCCCAGCGCACGACTGAGAGGTGCGAAATGAAAGAACGCGATTAGTCGCACACGCACGAAACTTCATATTATAGTTAGTAGAAAAAGTGCCCATAAATGTTGGTGTTTTGCTTGGACAAACTTTGATCGAGTGCCCTGTGCTCTTAAATTAGATTTTCTAATATGGTTTAATTGTTTTTAAATAATGTGACTAACGCATAAGCTAAGGAAATTTTTTATTGTAACTTAAATTGTTACTTTGGTGAATGCAATTATATCAAAAAATGGAACTGCTCGTCCCAGTTCCATTTTTAAAAGGCGTTTTTTTTTCCTGATTATTTATAAACACTTATAAATGTATGTAGGTACTGTGTGTGTGTAGCGTAAGCGAACCATAGTTTCTTCTATTTATTTTTCCAATTAAACAAAACTTCCCTACTTAAAAAAGAATCGTGATGCCATTTACGAAACTAATTTATTTAACTTTGTTCGTGATCAGAACTTTTACTTAGTCAATAGAAAACACTCACATTTCCCAGACACGTAATAATCAAATGATAATACGAACTTTCGGAAACTTTTAATGGAAATCAATGCATGTCAAATGGAATGAAAAAGTTAAATTGTTCTATGACAATACGGATGATGACTGACTAAAGTCCATGTTCACGAAAAAAAATTGGTTGCCTGTAAAGTCGGTATACGGGCGAAAGTTTTACGTGACAACGACTTTGAGTGGTAAAATAATTTTAATGTGAATATTCATTCGTATAGTAGGAAGAAGGATGAAATATGTCTGTCTCTCTCGCTCTTAGGCGGGCTAACCATGCCCGAGTGGAAGGGACGCGTGCCTCTCACTCGCTCTCATTGTAAGCGCATAACGTGAGCGGAGCGTAACGCAGTTTCTTGAAGTGTCACCCGGCAAACCAATTTATAAGACGTTGTCACGTCAAAAATAACGTTCTGATTATCTAAACACAGCTGTCACTGTGACATTTTTCCATGCAGAAATGTAGGTATTGTGTTATAAACAGCTATTTTTAACCGACCTCTAAAAAAGGATGAGGTTCTCAATTCGAATGCTTCTATGTTTTTTTTTTGTTTGTTCGTGCATAACTCCGTAGCTTGCCAACCGATTTAAAAAAATCTTTTTTTGCTGGAAAGGGTACCTATACTTTCCAAATGGTCCCATAGTCACCAAGTCGGGATCTGATGATGGAATCTTGGCGAAATCGAGGGACCTCTTACATTTTTTTTAGGATATTGTACAGCGATTTTGGTATTTTCTACATCAAGTGAATTATTGTCATTCAATAAGAAACATTCTACCATCAGATCTGATGATGAAGCCAAGATTCAGGCACCGGAACTCCGTAATGGGACAATCTATCCTAGTCGTGTTTGGGTTTGTTGTAATTGTAACGGTGTGCACTTTCCATGTGTACCAAGTAGATGTAAACCACTAAAAAGTGAAAATTAAACCTATTGTTGCAAAAAATAAAACCGACTTTAAAAAAAAACAAAATTGTAAAAATTACTTTAGCTTCTGAAGTCGGTGACAAAAAAATTCAATCAATCAAACGAAGGTCACCGACTTCAGAACCTAAAGTTATTTATTTTTCACTTTTTTTGTTTTTGTTTTTTGAAGCCGGTTTTATTTTTTGAAAAAAAAGTTTTTTAGATAATCAGAGCGTCACCTTTTTTGTGAACATGGACCTTAAAAGAATCTGTTTATTCCTTCAGTTAGATTATCGAAAAATATTGGATACGTGTTTTATGTTTTATGAAATTAATAAAAAAATACAAAGATAAAACGCGTCAAAGATCTCGACATCACACAAGTTTTCGACGCACTGCATCGTCTAAATTTTTGTTCATGTGATAAAAGAAAAAAATATGTGTCTAATATTTTTTGTAAGTCTTTCTGACAGTACGTCAGAAAGATTATATTAGATTTTTTGTCGTCTACCCTATTTGGATAGGTCATATGGGATCGGCTGGACAATTCAAATGGTTTTCCGTTGTTTTTGTTGCTTCTTTTTGTTTTTCTCAAAATAATAAATAAATAAATATCGCTCGACATTACACACAGCGCCATCAAGTGCCACACTAAGCAACGAGGCTTGTGTTGTGGACACCAGATAGTTGATATACTACATTTATAGTTTTTTGTTTGTAAATCCATACTTATTAAACATGTTAACATCCATGACTCGGAAACAAATGTCCATGCTCATCACACAAATATTTGCTCCTACAACCGATTCGAACTGATTCGAACCCGGGACCCTAATATCGTAAGGCAGCCTCACTACCATTGCGACATTCGGGTCGTCAAATATAATGAACCATTAATTCTGAGATTAGCAGGTATTTATCTACTAGACAATAATCGAAACAAAATAATAACTTTCAGCCGGATAATTGGCGAGAAATACACTATTAGTCCACGTTGAAGAATGAAATAGAAAAAACATGCAGAGCAGTCACTGGGGACTGCCGTTAGAAGTGAAAACTCGTAGCCGATCCGCTATGAGGCACCAGTTCGTAGAACTCGTAGCGAATGTCTACGAGTGCTACGAAAAGCGTACGTGACGGTCACGTGATTTCCATGATTTTTGTTCACTCAAAAAGTGGTCAACGCACCTGTGAGTTTTCACTTCTATAGTGTTTATTTATTTAAACTTCATGTACAAGAGTGGTACATAGGCGGACTTAATGCCACAAGGCATTCTCTACTCGTACCAGCCCACCAATTGGTCAAATAGACAGCATTGTGATGGAGTACAATAAAAATAAAAAGAACATCACCTTTGTTTTTCGTTTTCCTACTTAAACTCTCTTTTTACTGGCCTAATTACGGTCAAAATAGCAATGTTTTGAGGTTAAACGATACAAGAGGGTCCAGCAAGAGCACGCAGTGTAAACGTAACGCATTTTAGTTAAATTAAAAGTTAAAGATGTGTGGTGTGTGATGTATGGTTATTTAAAGTTTTTTTAGTTTTATTTATGAATACATAAATAAAAGCTCACCCACAGCCTGCTGGCTGTGGGTGAGTGGGAGTCGGGTCTTTGGCTTCACGCTCTTCCGTCGTCGAACACAGGCACGTTGCTCGACGACACCACTTTCCGCCTCGCTGTTGCTCTACGCCTAGGCGCCCCTTGTTGTTCTCTTCATCGCTGTCACTGTGGTGAAGTTGTCAACAGCCTCGGACACCACGGCCTGTCATGCAGCCGAAGTGCGGGCCGTTTTGCACGGCACGCGAACTTGAATGACATCATCCGTCGATCTCTTGTCACTGTCGGCGTGCCAGCTTTATTAGAACCCAACGGTTTGGCACGCGACGATGGTAAGAGACCAGACGGCATGTCTTTGTTTCCATGGAAGATGGGTAGGCCTTTAGTGTGGGACGCAACTTGTGTCGATACTCTTGCGCCTTCCCATCTTCCTAGCTCATCGTGCTGTGCAGGGGCTGCCGCTGCGGCTGCTGAGAACCTCAAGCGGCGTAAATATAGTAACCTAATTGGTAACTATATTTTCGAGCCGTTTGGGGTTGAAACTCTAGGACCGTGGGGTCCGAGTGCACACAGCCTTTTTAAAGAAATTACGAAACGCTTAGTTGACACTTCCCGTGACCCTAGGGCTGGCTTTTACCTTGGCCAAAGGCTTAGTATTGCCATACAGCGCGGTAACGCCGCCAGTCTCCTGGGGACTTTACCAGTTGACAGCAATGAGGAGGAGTTTTTTGACGCCATTTTTTAGGTTTAAAGTTTAAGTTAGTTTAATTTATTTTAATTCATATAAAAATATTAAGTACTTATGTGTGAAAGAAAAAAAAGCATTTATTACCCGACAGGACAAAACAAAAAAAAAACATATGGTTAAATTGTGATTAAAACAAATGTGTAATTGTGAAACGGGTGTTTTAAATTTTAATCATGATTGGGCCTCTGGTTACGATGGCTACGAGAAGGCTGAGATAAGGTCGCCATACAATCATAATGCTTTTTCTTTCTTTCTTTCTTTATTTCATCGCTACGCGGGCTAAGCTGCCGTAGCATCTCGCTACGCGGGCTAAGCTGCCGTAGCATCTCGCTACGCGGGCTAAGCTGCCGTAGCATCTCGCTACGCGGGCTAAGCTGCCGTAGCATCTCGCTACGCGGGCTAAGCTGCCGTAGCATCTCTGCTACGGTTGTCACTGAATTTAGCTTGCCCTACTTTATTTTCTTTTTGAACCTATCTTATGGTCCTGCCTTTTAGAACTTTTTTACACTATGTGCAAAAGAAAATCGTCATAAACTGCCTAGCCATTTCCAACTATGTTGGGGTTGGCTACCAGTCAAGCCAGATGAAGTTAAGCACCAGTTATTTACGTAGAGAGCTAATGTGTCATTCAGAACCCAGTTACAGTAACACAAAAGAGCCAATCAATAATATTTCGGTGTTTATCAATCGGGATCAATGACAGCGATTTTTTGTTAAGAGTAGTTTTCGTTAAAAAGGCTATTCACCTAAATTAAGTTTAGAATTTTAGTGTAAAAACGTGTTAATGGAAGGCTAAGGTCGGCGTGGGTTCAGGCTTCAGATGTTTTGCGAAATAATGAATGTTTTGTGTTCAGGCTGTGGATAAAAACGATTAATCAACCCAATGATTCGACACTTCTCTCTGATTACGACCACAGCGTGTGGTTTTAAGAGATTCGGATACTAGGTTAACTAACAGGACACCTTATTTCGGTTTTATTTATCTGCTGCCAGATAATGTTCCCAGTTTTCACTGAGGACGTTGAAACGTTTGCGAAAACTGAAATAATTTAGCTAGCAAAATAATAATACACCAGACACAACCTGCTGAGATTTTTCGTAAGACAAAAAGATTTTAATTTAAAGCTTAAAGTGTCACTTACGAGATATCTTCCAAAATAAATTTTGAGCTTTTTAGCTATAAACATTCAAAAAAAATAGTTTGACGTAATGTCGGATCCTGATCCTAAAAAGTATTTTCACATTTTTTGTAGATAATTATCTGATCTACAATTTTTGTCTGAACTAATTTCAGGATAAAACTTACCGTTTTGCTGGAAATCGCGAAAAACCCGTTTTTGTAACCGAGTCCGAGTCAATTTTTTGCACGGTTCGATGAGGACTTTTCACATTTCTTTTATTTAGTGTATTGGTTCAAATCCTACCAGTTTTCAGCCAAGTCGGATTTTTTGTAACCTCACCCCTATTTTTAGCCTAATTTGACCGGACTATTAGCTTCCAAAAGTTAACGATTCTGTCGCTATCTCTGTCGAAACTGCCGGCCCTGGTATATACAAGTGTATATACCCTGTTTTCCCCACGGCGGGTTGTATTGTATGTCGTTCACTCTTTCTAGCTGTTTGCTATAGTTTATTAGTTTATTGCTTGAGTATATTCGAAAACAAATGCAATCTTGGCTTTATTGTGTGCTATTCTATGATTTGAGGAATAATAAAAAAAATGTCTTTCCATTATTTTCTCTGTGCGGTGTTCCTAATACATGAAAACCAGAGTAATTAATTATACGCTTCGCTTTTTGCTAATGTTCTCAGATGTTTAAGGAGAATTCTATTCAAATTATGTTTGCGAACTTAAAACAAGCTACACACATCAAAAGTGTCTAGGGATCAACATATATTTTTGCAATAACTTTTCTCCTGATTGATATTAATTAAAATTTTCTTTAAGGATTCATCAAATAAAGTGTTTTCGTTTGTCACAGTAACGATAAACCAAGTCACCTTTGCATTAATAAAGAAATTTGCCATTTTCCTAATAAAGGGATTTTTGACATTTGAACCACTAACACAAAAGTTCGAAAAAAAGACTGAAATAACAGTTTTCTTTAAAATTTTATTGGGTAACTTAAACAATTAATAATCCGTGTTTCTACCGCGAACACTAACAACACAAGAACATCGGTTTGGCATACTCAAAATGAGTTCATCCAAATCACGCTGTGGAATGGCCGCCCATGTTCGTTGCAACAACAAAAAAAGGTCTTCTTGCGACTGGATACCCTCCATATTCGGCAGAGCTCTTCTCTGTAGCATATCCCATGCATGCTCAATCGGATTCAAGTCTGGCGACTGAGCACTGAGCAGGCCAGGGCAGGACATTGATGTTAGCTGCGGCGAGAGTCTGTCTTACAACTGTTGCGGTGTGCGGTCGTGCATTATCATGCATTAACTGAAATAAGGGACCGATTTGCACTTGTAGAGGAACGATGACGTCTGATACAATCGTCTCAGCATAAATTTGAGCGTTGAGGTTGCCTCTGATCCAAATCAACTCAGTTCTTCCGCCGATCCAAATACCCGCCCATACCATGATGGTTCCACCACTATAAGGATGGACTTCCTGGCAGGATTTTAATCGCTGTTGGCGTCCAGGGGTTCTCCAGTGTCGTATACGTCTTGTATCCGGTCTCATACCAAAACGAGACTCATCAGAAAAGCACACGAAACGCCATTGTTCTTCTGCCCAATTTCTGTGTTCAAGAGCCCATTGATATCGAATCCTACGATTGTGCATTACTATAGGTGGTACCCGTAGCGGTCTTCGGGAATGAAGGTTCACTTCATGCAAGCGGTTTCTGACTGTTTGGTCGCTAATTAAGTTCCCTGAAGAGTGATGAAGCCTCACGGCTAACATCATGGCGGTTATTGTTGGAGCTCTTCGAGTTAAGATTTGAATGTATCGGTCTTGTCTCCGTGTGGTGCAGCGATACCGTCCTCCATGGCGCTCAGCCACGGTACCAGTGCTTCGGTAACGTGTCCAAAGTCGACTGATAACACTCTGACTTGTATTCAGAGCTAAAGCCACAGTACGTTGCCGGGAACCAGCTTCTATCATTCCCACGGCTCTGAGCATTTCTTCCCTGCTTAAATGACGTCGCCGCTCCATAATAACGTTGGTTTTAATCAGTAGTAGGGAAACAGTAGCACTAATAATGTCTTCAATGCGTTGTATGTTTTTATAGGGAAAATATTGACAGCTGATTTTCATCTTTTACTCGAATTTGATTCACAGTTCCTGATTCAAATTATGAAATGCACCAAAAAGGATCCATATAAATTTATAAAATCATAAATTTATTACAAAGCCACATCTCAATCTCAAGAAATCCGCATAAAAATGCTTGATCCCTAGACACTTTTGATGTGTGTATTTAATAAAAATTATAAGACATGTATTTTGTAAATCGTCTCATTAGTTAGGTTTTTTTTCTAGGTTGTGACCTTCAACATCGTCCATAAAGTTTAAAGAACTACGACTTTTTTGGTCCTGTCTTAATTAGGCTCTTCTTATCTTTAATAACATTGAAATTAGATTAGTTATTTTTCGAAAATTGGGAACGAAGTATTATTTTTATTTAAACACAATACCAAAAAAACTCTGGTATTGAATGTTTCTAAGAATAATGCATGATTTATATAATTGTTGATAGACTACGAGGCTCTCAATTAATACATGATAAAAATATTTGTGAATTAGATTTCCATGTTTGACTCACGGTACGTACCCACACAATGAACCGGAGTGTTAATGTAGTCTAAAACTAATTAATTTTGGTTAGTAATGTAACAGAGTATTGTAGTCAAGTCATGTGTTTGATACAGAATATTAGATCTTGTGTCAATCTACTGGTTTAATATTGATTATTTTGGTACAAAGGCAATTTTGGGATAAGATCTTAACTTACTAGCTTAGATTATCTGCTTTTGAAGAGAAATAGAGCATGACAGTGGTTCACAAAGCGTACATAATAAATGTAGGTATATAGGTACAGTCGAGTATTTAAATCTTACCATACTCTTAGGTACACTCTTTAATCTCTAGTCTTTCGTCTTTAATCCAGCCAGGAGCTTGGGTTAGTTTATATCATCTCTACAGCTTAAAAAAAAAGATCATAAGGAAATAGGTATGTTTTAGGGCCAAAAAATCGATCCGTGCTGTGGTCTAATTTTCTCGACGAGAAAATGCCTATGTGACTGTTCCTAAATTACCCTAGGCTGATAAAATTTTCGTTTTTCCTAATTCGTGCTATTTATTAGTATTTACGGTCAGCTTCCCCCTTTGGGGAAGGAGCAGCGCCCCGCCTCCGCGCAAGCTCTGTAGGTTTCGACCTTTGACTGGATGGCCTCCCACTGACTAGATGGACTGAATTCCAAATATGAGGGATTTGTCTTAGCCCTGTCCCGTCCTTAGAGGCTAGGGGACAGGGATGGGACACAAGGTGAAGTTAATATTGGAATTCACTGTTATATAATATATACATGAATAATATCAATTCTCATGAGGCAAAACGCCAATAAAGTATGAAGCTAATAAAACAAGAGGACGCAAAGATATGATATATGCTAGAAGTTTGATAAGGAATCGTTACGCTTGTGCTTAAGAATTTATTAATTAATTCGTTACGTTATCAGATTCCAAAAGTAGATGCCGCTTGCAAACGCAAACGGGCCCATGTACAAGTACATGGATTCGTTTTACAACGTTTGCCCGGCGTACGTGTATTGTTAGACCTAAGCGCATTGTCCTACTAAGGGCACTGCTACGAACTCTAACAACACACGTTCCCTAAGCACTTTCTAACATGTCTTTTCCAATCCTGAGACTTGGGTTGTGAGGCCAATGCCATTGAAGAAGACAGCTTTTCATTATTTTTACTTACACGCGTACTCTCGTTGATAAACACCCTTACGGCCGTCTACCCCATTTATTAGATCAATTTGCACAAGCGCATCGTAGACTCAGTCTGTAGCAGAATAAATTGCAATGTTACTGTTGAACGCCGAAATGGTTATATGTTTCGTCATTTCTTGTCCCTCTAATCTTCCCCAAGTAGAGTTTGTGTGTTTCGCTAAATTGTGACGATTTAGTGATAGGCCTGTGGCAGCCGGGGTTTGTTTTAACGAGACACAGTCCCTAGCGTTCCTTAGAACGTAGCTATCAATTTAGGTTGTGATACTTCGTGAATCCTACCCCACTCCCAGGGACACACGCCACCAGTTCCAGAGCAATTTTCTGAGCTAGACTTTTACAGGAAGCAGTATTCATCAGCAGCGTTTGATTGACTTGTAACACAAGTACAAGTTAGTATTATAAT
Organism: Xestia c-nigrum; assembly: GCA_916618015.1. Lineage (NCBI taxonomy): Eukaryota > Metazoa > Arthropoda > Insecta > Lepidoptera > Noctuidae > Xestia > Xestia c-nigrum. The sequence goes on from OU745264.1 coordinate 7,229,152, forward strand.
ACTAAACATTATAATCTGTTTTAGTCCATTTGTGGATGTTATGGTGCTATATATATATGGTACTACTGAACAATATACTTTGTTCTAACCAAAATGCGAACATTACGATTCGGCCTTCCATATGTCAGTTAGAAGTCGATAGTCGTCAATAGTCGATTGTATTTGGGTACAATGTACATGTTTTATGTACGTTGTAGAGTGTAAGCGGTAGGCTTTCTTCGTCTCCCTAGATCAAACGCAGCATATGAATATTTGCTCAGGTACGGGTTAGGAAGTGGACACATAATATACATGAGATAATAATATACATTATGATGACGTGATGCAATCGCTCCGTCATGCTGCAATAAGTGAAAACTGTCAGCCCTTCCACGCTACAGTCCAACTGCAATTTAAGCGAGGATTTAATTATAGTTAACACTTACCACGTGTTCTTTAAAGATGGTCAGTCTTCAACTAACTTACTGAACACTGTAGTTTCGCCTTCACCGCAGCCTGGCTCCTTTCACGTAACAACACTCACTTTTCCTAGACTTAATATGATTACTAATATTTTAGCTTATAAAATATTATTCGTCCTCGGGGAGTTGATGCGCATCTTAATACTGAAACTATGCTAACTTTCCGAGTCTAACCTAGGACGTCCTAGTGCTTTTACTATTATAGACCGGTCTATCCCGCGAACTCAGCCAGCCCTCTCCATGCGTCTAAGGCCATCTCTCGCTCACCTCGATTAATCTAAACAGACCTTTCCATCCAACTATTATAAACTTTTACAAACATTATCACACTTTCGCGGCCACGCACTCAGACATAGACTCCTAGTATTCTCTACGTCTCCTAGTTTAACTCCTAGCTTATCGTCTCCACCCTCTAGCGGTCTCCAACCGACTGTCTTCAGCCTACCTCCTCCTGGCCCTCGTCCCCCGCCTTTTTAGCAAAATCCCACGGCTCGTCCCTTTTTTTGTGAATCTTTCAATTGTTTGAAGTGATCGTCCGGGTTTTACCCAATGACCAGAGTTTATTACAAACACGTGTGCTTATCTATTATGAGTCGCTCGTAGAAATAGGATATTTTTAAGTTTCTAAAGAATCATTTGAGAAGCTTGTCAGCCATACCCATTAAAATAAGGGATTTATGAGCTTGAAAGTTTTTACGTTTTGTCCTTCAATGCCAAATGAAGAAAGTTAATAGCTTTGTAAGTGTTTGGCTCCGTGTGTTGATTATAAAATAAATATTATGAAAGTATTTGCTTAATAAATGCATCGGCCAGTCACACCTAGTAAGAAAAATAATAGGCCAATGTTATGCGTTACGTACGATCACTGATATTCTTTTACATACAGTCGTAAGTAATGAAAACAATATACATAATTGCATTGAGGTCAAACTAAATAAATAAAACAAAATGTTTACCAAGTTTGTTCCGGCTTAAATTGCACGTTTGCATGATACATTACAAAGTTTAAAATTGCACTCGATCCGTGTACTTTTAAAACTTTCAAGCTCGCTTTCAGCTTGAAATAGCACTTTTAAACTCCTTTTTGATATACTATTGTTTATAGGAACAATAATGCTATAGTTTATTTATCAACAATGGACTTGTGAAGGATGGTATGGTATGGTGTCGGATGAAAAACAAGTAATGGAGAAGTACGAGTATCATCAATATGAATAAAATATGAAAGAATGAGACATGCTGCGCTCACCCAAATAAATTGGAATATGGGCAGAAGAAGATGATGATAACGATATTCTATAAATAAGTTAAGTACTTTAAAAAACACAACCCGAAATAATTATGAAAAAAAATGTAATAATATTGTCGCCCATTAAGAGGCCTGCGGAGTATGCGTATTTCGTACAAACGTAATATCAAAATATTTTGTAAACCAACATATTCTTAAGGTAGTGTGTATTTATTTCGATTGGATTACATAATTAAGCGACAATATTATTCCAAGTTTAAATGTAATTTAATGTGTTTTAATTGTCAGATAGGCAGTCGCACCATGTAAAATACTGGAATTCAGCTGCATCCAGTTAGACTGGAAGACGACCCCAATATTGTTGGGAAAGGCTAGGCAGATGGTGAATGTGCTTTAATCGTCATTCTTAATACCGACTTCAAAAAAAGGAGGAGATTCTCAATTTTGATGTTTTTTTTTTTTATGTTTGTTCGCGCATAATTCCGTCGTTTGCCATCCGGTTTGAAAAATTTTTTTTCGTTGGAAAGGGTATACTTTTCTAATGGTCCCACAGCCAACAAGTCGGAATCTAATGATGGAATCTTGGCAAAATCGAGGGAACTCTTCAAATTTTATATGATAACGTACAGCGATTTTGGTATGTTCTACAACAAGTGAAGCATTTGCGTTTGATAAGAACCATTCTACTATCAGATCTGATGATGAAGCCAAGAGTCACGGAACTCCATAATGAGACAATGCATCCTAGTCGTATTTGGGCTTGTTGTAATTGTTACGGTTTGCACTTTCCGTGTGTACCAAGCACATGTGAATCTCTAAAAAGTGAAAAATAAAAACTTTTATGCAAAAATTAAAACCGACTTCAAAAATAAAACTAAAAATTTAAAAATAACTTTAGCTTCTAAAGTCGGTGACAAATAAATACATCAATACAACAAAGGTTCCCGACTTCAGAAGCTAAAGTTATTTTTCAATTTTTAGTTTTTTTTAAAGTCTGCTTTTTCTTTTAAGAGAGTTCTAATATAAAGAAACTGTTTTCGGTACGTAATAAAAGAACTCATGTTATTTCTTTTTAACATAACTCCATTCATTTGTCAAGATCCAAAATTCGTCTAAAGTAGTCGACATCTTGAAAACACAACACCGCATTTTCTAATGTCGTCGTCTCCACATCACAAACTTTGTTCCAGTTTGATAACCTCTGCCTACTCTTTAATAGTCTTATTGAACTAGACCAAACTAACACCCAGTTTTTGAAGAGAAACAGAACGTTAAGGTATTTGATCTAAACGGAAAAAAAGACTGTTTGCATACCTAATTTGCGTGGGCCAACCAGAAATGAGAGCACGTACAAAAGCTTTGGAAAAATATTCGCAGATAAATTGAATAAACAATGCGAAGGTCAATTCCCTTTGCACAGGATCAAATGAAAATATTTGATGGATTCGACTTTTTAATTGAGTGATTTACTTTTTATCCGACCATCACGCGGCGCACACCTACTCATAGAAAAATACATACATAATAAACACGACTGCATTCCCCGAGGAGCAGAGCGGTGAAAGATAAAAAAAACACAGTTCTTGACAGTTATGTAATAGCGGCCATCATAATCATTCTCTTACCTTTATCCCAATTCATTTGGGGTCAGCGCAGTATTTCCACCATACTTCTCAATTTTTCGTCATCTCATCAGACATTCCAAACGTACACAAAACGAAATTAGAAAATTAAAAAAAAAAAATAACTTAAGACCCCAAATTCAGCTGAACCAGTTGCAATCACTGGGCCACCGAGGCATATATATTATTTTCTAGTAAAAAGTGACATGATATTAATAACTTTATATTATCATCAACGTAACCCTGAAAATAAAGAGTTTTCCCAACACATTATCTATAACATGATGGAATGTTTGTCAAAATTAAGCCGCAAAATTAACGTGACTCCCTAAAATGACACTTCACGTTCCCACGTTGTTCAACATAATAGGAAAGGCCTATAAAAGCAATTTACTTGCAAGTGGCTACGGAGGCGTTTTCGGGTACAATCGGCAAAATGTTTTAGTGCACAGGCAAAAGCTGTCTTTTATCGGAGTTGAACTGTCAGACTAACTATAAAAGTAGAGGTTGACCGAAGACGCCATGGATTGACTGTGTGAAAGATGATATGGCTGAACGGAATAACTGCAGAGGTGACAAATGAAAGAGAAGTATGAAAAAAGAAGACATGATGCACGTTCCCACGTTATTTAACATAATAGGAAAGGTCTATAAAAGCAATTTACTTGCAAGTGGCTACGGAGGCTTTTCCGGGTACAATCAGCGTAATGGTTTAGTGCATGGGCAAAAATTATCTTTTATAGGAGTCGAACTGTCAAACTAGCTATAAGAGTAGAGACCATGGATGACCGAAGACACCTTGGTTGGACTGTGTGCTGAAAAGAATGGCTGCTGAGGTGAAAAATATTAGGGAAGTATGGAAAAAGAAAACATGCTGCACAGACTCCAAAGAAATTAGAATAATGACCCAGAGAATTACGTCATGAGAATTGTGTATTAGTTTTAAACTTGATGTTTTACTATTTGGTCAATTATTAATGTAAACTTATATTGTCACTTACGGGATATCTTCCGTGATTATTTTTTATGTTGAGCTTCCGATATTTCGACGCGTGTTTTTCGCGCGTTTCGGCGCGTTTAAACCGTGAAAGCCTAAAACAGTGTTTAATTATTAATGTTGTGGCATACTGACTGACATATCATACTGACCTGCTGTGATATAGACCCCGTGATTATTATGTGTTGCTAAAGATCATCTCCCACCAAATTCGGTAAAAAACACCCTAGGCCTTGGTCTATTTTAAATTTATTTACTTAATTTTCACTTTATTGAAATATGTGCGATATTCATAATGTTGGGTACGACTGTTGTAACTGTATTGAAATGTAATGTAAACTCAAGGAATAGGTCAAGCCATGGTAAAATACTAGCCAGTCATCAAGTGGTAGGACAAGTACTCGGATGGCGTGACGTTTAATAATGTATCGTAGATTGCTACAGTGCATCATGGTTCTTTCGGTACTTGAAAAACAGGAACATCGGTAGACATTTATGAAATTTTCTTTGGAAATTGTATTGTAAAAACAATATGCCCTTGCCCGTATTAGTTCCGACTATGGCCGCAAAAAAATAACCATGACACACTAAGGTCCATGTTCACCAAAAAGATGACGGTCTGATTATCTAAAACAACTGTTTAAAACACATTTTTGTATTTGAACATGTCTCAGTGACAGCTGTTTTTAGATAATCAAACCGTTATCTTTTTGATGAACATGGACCTAAATACTTTAATACATCTAACAACCATTTACTATTCTAAGCTGGCTGTATACCTATCTCTTTCGTCGACTATACTCCGAAGAGGTTGACGCCTTATAACGAGATGACTCGCGGTTAAATATTAGCACAAAGGCGATGCCGACGGCCCTTCGTTCGCCGCGGTTTGTTCACAGCTTAAGTACTTCGATTCGAGAAGGAAGGTTTGCAAACAATGAACCATGGGGATTTGAATGCGGTCGTTGGCATACTGCTGATAAGAGGACCAATTGTTTTTTTTTTATATTTTCGGTAAGATCGCCAATTCGATTGTTTGGTTTCAGATTTATTGTTAAGACAAAAGGCTTTTTTTTTTAATGTGAACCATGCTGGTCATCGAACTTCCAGGACTTAATTTAATTATTTTGATCAGTATAGCAACCCAGGGTTTTTAAACAAATGTAAAGGGGGTTGTCCATGGACGAATGGGTGACATTTAGAGCGTAGATTCGGGAACAGGGAGGTTGTGAGCAGAGGGTTATTGTAAGATACGTAAATACAGGACAGTGAAAGAAAGAAAGAAAGAAATAACATTTATTAGCCCGGCAGGACAACACATAAATAAATAAAAAAAAATGGTAAAATTGTGATTATAACACTAGTTTTAAGTAAACATAATGAGAGAATAAAAAAAAAATAAAAAAACTAAATCATAAAAAAAATCAAACAAAATACAAAACAGACAAGACAAGTCGTTGTTATTTAAAACCCCGTCTGGCTAATTCTAATACATGCATTCTGAAAAATACTAAGAATAACGTCCAGTCTATGTGCCCGACAAACTTTCGTTTTGAAAGTGCATTAAACTAGTTGTTTCATAGGTCTTAAGAAGTTACAGCATTGGACTGTTGTTGATGAAGAGGTAATGAGATCTTTTCCTATTTAAACCTGACCTGTTGCTTTCCTTTTATAGCAACAGAATAATAACGGTCGCCTAAACCTCAATTTTCATTAGACATTCACGACCATCGTCATTTTCCTCGCTTTGTTCCATGTTATTTGTGGTCATCGCATCACTTAATTTTTCCTTTCTTTCTCCTGTTCATGTCAATCGTCATGCTGTTTTTTGCTCCTTTTCCTAGACTTTAACGACCATTACACAGTAAAGTACTTAGGTTCATGTTCACCAAAAAGGTGACGGTCTTATTATTTAAAACAGCTATTTAAAATACATTTTTGTATGGGAACATGTCACAGTGACAGCCGTTTTTAGATACTCAATCAGACCGTTATCTTTTCGGTGAACATGAACCTTAATGCATACCAAGTTGACCAATTGCTTTCTGTTAATTTTGTTTTCTTCCTTTTTCGCTACATTGTTGGTAATCTATGAGGCTGTGACATAAATAATGACTTTTTAATGGAAAAAACTGTCTGTCATGTCATAGATGAAAACCTTCAGTGCGTTCCGAGATAGACTGTAAACGCTATGAGTGTCCATAAACCCGTTCCGAGTAACCGTGAGCGCGATCATAAGCGCGATATCGATGTTCCTTGAGTCGTCATAGATGACGCCATGACACGCGCTATCTTGCGAGTACACCGACCATGCCCCAAAGAAATATCACCGTGAGCGCTGTCAAATGACCTAATGACAGATCTTAGCTGTCATAATCGTGAAATTTAAAACGGAACGCAAAATATTGCAGTGAGCGCTGTGAGTGATTGTGTCGTATCTCGGAACGCACGGCTTGAGAGTCAGGGGGCCTATCTCTGGGACATAATGTTTGTTGTCACTGTAAGTATTGTTTTTATTAAAACCACAAACTTTGCCAGCTCTTATTTGTTTTTGTTGATTGAGTGCGATATATTATTTCTTTTCACTTACATAACAGGTTGGATTACCCAATGACTTATGTTTGACAAATTAGGGCCTTGGATGAATATCCTGTTTGTATCCATCATGATCCATACGCACGTCAAACGTTACATTAACGCATATTAGGGCGTTAAACAGACTGTTAATAATATGTTTAATGGCTAATGATGTACTAGTTAAATTCATGGTTTAGATCACTGTGACGTGTCTAAGGACTTCTACGTATCAATTATGACGATGTACTTATGGGTATGTGACTGTGGTTTTTCCAAATGATCAGTCTCTATTGAGGTGATATGAATTGCATACTCATAGTAGGTACAGTAAGCGTTCATAAGCGCACAGGCACACGAAGGATCATTTTGCTGTGAACGCACGGCCGAGCGTCCGTGCGGCTGTATGTGTAAGCTGTCTCAATACAGTACCTACGCACACCACAGCCACAGAGTCGCCTACTGTCGCAAGTTGTCGCGTCGCTCTCCACGAAACAAAAAGATATACATATATTACCGTCTCTTTTGTTATACACGCAGCAAACGCATGATCGTATTTGCATTGGATAGGTAAACTTCGACCATATCTACCAGGTGTTGATAGCTGTTTAGGTTAAGCAGTGGATTCACGATCAACGTGTCTTGAGTTCAAATCCCGTTTACATACGGGTTTTTTTTTTGTAACCACTTTAATTTATATTTGTATTTTATACAAAAACTATTTACTTAGGTATTTATTTTGAAATGAGTTCATGCTCATTATTTATTTTTTATAAAGATTTTAATATAAGTTAATAACCCATCATAACTATTTATGAGATTGTGTAATATTTTTTCGGTGTTGGAAGGTGGACAAAAAAAGTCGTGCTGACAGATAACAAAAATTGTTTTATTCGTTTCATTTATTCATATTGTTAGATGACAACACCAGACACTCCCCACCAGCGCAGCCACGTCTATAAAAGGAAGAACCCAGCGTGGGCTCGCTCATTTTCTCTGCTGTCGTAGAACTATCTACATTGCTCCTCTGCCCATTTTGTGTTTAATTTATATTTCTTTTGTTAAATGTGATTATTTTAGTTTGCTATTAAAATTATTTTTTTTAATGTTTTAAAAGTTTTATTTATAAGATCAGAAGTGGGATATGAAGGCCTTAATCCGCTTGAATACCATCTCTGATTCTATAAATTTGAACTAGTTTTGTTTTAACGTGTTCTACATAATTTATAGCAGTAGTTTTGAGGTTAAGTTGGGCAGAGACGCAATGCCTTTCAATAGCAAGAGGAAAGGGAGACGTCATGAACGTACTCCCTCGCCTCCTAGAGGTTTAGACCAGATTTTGAAGAGGCTTCAAGATCTGGAGGAACGGACTCGTGGGAACGAGTTGCAACCTGCTTTGGTGGAGAGCCCAGGGTCGCGCCACGCTCTGGCCATGCCGAGCACGCCGCCGCTGGACGTGGAGCCCGCCACAACACCTGCCTGCGCAGCCCCAGCGTCTACCGCCCCAACGCAAGAGTTTGCTGCCACACCGTTGCCGACAGAGAGCGACGCCAAAAGCGTAGCCGAACGATTTCTCGACGCCATGATGTCTTTCCCGGTGAGATCAAACCAATATTTTGTCTCTGATTTTGATCCGAGTGTTCATGATGTCGACACGTGGTGCGATGAAGTTGATAAAGCCCGATCGCTTAATCGTTGGGAGGATGGTGAATGCCTTGCTCGCGTAGGTCGTTGCCTTAAGGGGGAAGCCCGTACCTGGCTTAGCGAGTGGACTAGCACCACGCGTACGTGGTCTAATTTTAAATTAGAATTAAAGTCATTATGCCCACGGTCTGTCGATATCGCGAACATTTTGTATAATGTCATGTGTACCGAATCTGACAAATATTCTACCTATGCTGAATATGCGCGTAAATCCTTGTTGAAATTACGTATCGTTAAAGGATTAAGCAGCGAGTTATTAACAGCAATTATTATACGCGGTATTACCGACCCGCAGGTGCGTGCGTCCGCAAGGAACGCTAAATTAACTCCCGAAAGCATAGTAGATTACTTGTCGAGCTTCGTAAAATGTAGTGCGTCTAATCCTAATAGGAAACCCAATGCACATAGTGCTTCAAATTCCAATCGTAACGGCAATAGCCAGTTTAAACGTAAATCTTACGATATTTCTAAGGTACGTTGTTATCAGTGTAGTGAAGTAGGCCATAAACGCGAAACCTGTCCCAAACGACCTAAATCAGATTCATCAATCAATAATTCTGAAAATAATACGAATAGCTCTTCAACAAAAACCCGTCCAGATAAGTGCGGTTTTTGCAAAAAAGTAGGTCATACGGAAAGTCACTGTTTTGCTAAGGAACGTGTTCGAAATAATAGTTCCGTTAATTTTTGTCGCGAAAATGAGGGTGACCGTAAAAACTCTGATGTTACTACCGCCGTTATTTCAAATATACCCGTCGACGTACTTATTGACAGCGGTTCAGCGGTTTCTTTAATAACATCCGACCTAATTAAGTACTTTTCGTGTCGAGTAAAACCAGCTTTCCAATTATTACGAGGGTTAGGCGGAATGGAGGTTGTAGCAAAGTCAATGATTACGTTACCGATGCAATTAAATAATATGACGTTAGAAGTTGATTTTTATGTTGTCGATAAAAGTCATTTAAATGTGCCCGTAATAATTGGAACTGACGTCTTAAATAGGAAAGGTGTTGCGTACATTCGTACCGGTGATTCGCAATATATCGTTCATAGTGATTTTGTAAATAATATTACGCAGGTAGATCCATCATTGGTCTTCGAAAATATATCGACGCATGTTACTGGGCAAGATAGGGAACAGTTGTTAAAAGTGTTATACAAATATTCTAATTACTTTTTATCTGGTACAGCCACCACCACAGTTAAGGATAGTGAAATGCAGATTAAGTTGACTAGTGATACTCCAATTTATTACCGCCCATACAAACTGTCGTATGACGAGAAAATACGCGTTCGTGCGATAGTTAAGGACTTATTAGAGAAAGGCATAATCCGCGAATCAGAATCAGAATACGCCAGTCCGATCCTGCTCGTGAAAAAGAAAGACGGTTCAGATAGGATGGTAGTTGATTATAGAGCCCTAAATCAAATTACAGTTAAAGTCAGACACCCACTTCCGCTGATCAATGATCATGTAGACATGCTTGGTAAAGCTAAATGGTTTAGTGCACTTGATATGGTCTCCGGTTTTCACCAACTGAGAGTCAGTGAGGATTCCATCCACAAAACTGCTTTTATCACCCCTGAAGGGCATTACGAATACTGTAAAATGCCATATGGTCTTGCCAACGCTCCCGTTATTTATCAAAAAACCATCAGTAAAACTTTGAAATCTTTTATCGAATCGGGTAAGGTACTCGTCTATGTCGACGACGTGTTGTTACTATCCGATTCCATCGGTGAGAACCTTATGTTGTTAGACGCAGTTCTAGAAACTTTAACACAAGCCGGGTTTTCTATAAACTTGAAGAAGTGTAGCTTCCTAACTAATGAGATAGAGTACTTAGGTAGAATCATCAGTCAGGGTCAGGTTAGACCGAGCAAACATAAAGTAGAAGCTTTGATTAGGTCGCCGAGACCGAATAGCGTTAAGCAGGTTCGCCAATTTCTGGGCCTAGCCGGTTATTTTCGGCGGTATGTTCCTAGTTACGCAATTAAGACTGCCTGCATGGCTGCTTTAACTCGAAAGGGTGTTGTATTTAATTGGAGTGATGAACACGAAAAAGCTAGGCAGGAAATTATTTCGTATTTAACTAGCGAACCTCTATTAACGATATTTGATCCCGACCTACCTACGCAGTTACACACTGACGCGAGTGCGATAGGTTACGGCGGTATTCTGATGCAAATACACAAAGACGGTCGTAAGCGCGTCGTCGCGTATTTCAGTAAGTTGACGGTAGGTGCAGAATCGAGGTACCATAGTTATGAACTCGAGACCCTAGCCGTTGTAAAATCATTGCAGCATTTCCGTCAATACCTTGTTGGTATACCGTTTAAAATAATAACAGACTGTAACGCGCTAAAAATGACCCAGCGCAAGAAAGATCTTCAGCCGAGAGTAGCACGATGGTGGATCTATATGCAGGATTTTAACTTTACCTTAGAATACCGCAAGGGTTGTTTAATGTCTCATGTAGATTATTTGAGTCGAAATCCGGTTAACGTCATAAATGCTGTTCAGAAACCCCTTAATTGGGCGCAGATAGCTCAGGCGGGTGACGAAGAAACTATGTCACTAATAGAAAAGTTAAATAACGGTGAGTTAGATTCAAGCCGCTATGTAAAACGTAACGATCTTTTGTATTATAAGTACTGTGTTGAGGGCGAGCTAGAGCGTTACCTATGTTATGTCCCTAAAGCGTTTCGTTTAAGCTTGTTACGTGTGTTCCACGACGAACATGAACACTTGGGAATGGACAAAACTATTGATTTGATTCTCAAACACTTTTGGTTCCCGGGTCTAAGACGATTTGTTACTAAATACATAACACACTGCGTCGTATGTATATCGCATAAACAAGTACCCCGAGCCCCTTTACAACCGATATCCTCTTGGCAAAAGAACCCGATACCGTTTGATACAGTACATGCTGATGTACTCGGTCCGCTGAGAGAATGCAATGGGTTTAAGTACGTACTCATAATAGTTGACGCGTATACTAAATATTGTTTGTTGTATAGCCTGTACAGACAGGATTGTGACGAATTAAAGAGGGTAGTTACTCAAACTATATCTTTGTTTGGTACTTTTAAGCGATTAGTGTGCGATCGCAGTCGGATGTTTGATAACCACAATATTTTACACTGGTTAACTGAGTTTGGTATTGAAGTACACTTCATTACGCCTGAGATGCATCAGGAGAATGGTCAGGTCGAACGTTATTGCCGAACGGTGCTGAATATGGTCAGGATCGAAGTTAATAATAACGAAAACGAATGGCCAAACGTTTTGTGGAAATTACAGCTCATACTAAATATTACCAAACATAAGACGACACAATATTCCGCACTAAATCTATTAATCGGAACGGAATCCACTACGCCAGTAATTAACTCATTAATTAGGGATGTCACGTTGGAGGGTTCGAATCCTAACCGCGAATCGATCCGTGAGTTACGTAGGCAACGCGCAGATGAATTAATAAATAAAAACAAATCTAAACAAGACGCGTATGTCAATAAAAATAGAAACCCTCCTAAGAAGTTCAATGTTAATGATCGAGTGTTTGTGATTAAGAGATCACAAAGTACTGGCAAGTTGGATTGTGGCATGCGAGGCCCATATAGGGTTGTGAGTGTTCTACCTAACGATAGGTACGAACTAAAATTGTTGGCTGGTTCGTATGGCAAAACCAGTCAAGCAGCTGCTGGGTTCATGGTGTTGTGGCGTGGCGAATGGACGCCTGATACATGCGCCGGTTTCTTTGAAAGTTAGTTGAGAACTTTCGTTGATTTTGTTTGTTGTATGCACCCAGCTTTTGCTTACACTTGTAGACTGTATGTACCGAACAATCACTGATTGCAATTATTTTATTTTGTGGTTGGGTGCCGGAGACTCATGTAAATCCTTAGTGCACATGGTTTTGAGTGGCACATACTGTGGACTGTACTATTGAGAGTGCAGTTCATAGTGAAGGTGTCGAGGTTGATGTCGGTGGGGCCCATGCTGACTATAGACCGAGTGTAAATCCTGAAGTAGGTCTCATGGTTGACCTGCTGTAACCAATGTAAATCCTGATGCGCGCATGGTATTTGGTGTGGGAATATGACCTGAGTAAATCCTACTTGTGATATGAAAAGTCGCTGTGTACGACTGTTGGATTGTTTTGCAAAGTGCTTGTGTTGTTTGGTACATAAAGTTCAATGCTATTTGAATATTACGACTCTTTTGCTATCTTGTGTTATAAGTTTGTATGTGATCTTAACGTTTGTGTACTGTGGTTACAGGTTGCGATGAAGATCTATCATTCAATGATGAGGACGATGGTGCTGGTCCATCATCGAGGGCTGACGAAGGCTGCGAGGACGCTGCCATGTCAGGAGAGGCCGTGTTAGATGACAACACCAGACACTCCCCACCAGCGCAGCCACGTCTATAAAAGGAAGAACCCAGCGTGGGCTCGCTCATTTTCTCTGCTGTCGTAGAACTATCTACATTGCTCCTCTGCCCATTTTGTGTTTAATTTATATTTCTTTTGTTAAATGTGATTATTTTAGTTTGCTATTAAAATTATTTTTTTTAATGTTTTAAAAGTTTTATTTATAAGAATATAATTAACAACTTTAATAAGATTTGTAACGTCACATTCCTACCTAGATATAAGAAGTTCTCTTGTAACCGTTCATATGATTTTTTTGTGTACCCACTTTTAAGTCATTTTTTATTAACATAACAAGGATATTCTAATAACACAAATATAATTGTTGATACCCACTTCTATCTATCGGTATTCAACAGAGCTTACTGAAAACTAACACATAATTTTATACTTCGTGAATATGTTTTTTATGTGACGTCACAATAAATGTAACTCATATTGAGGTTATAGTTTAAGTGTTCATTTTCCTGAAGAAAAGAAGATTGAAACTAAACCTCAATTTAGGAATTATTATTATCGCTAAATATTTTGTAACACGTCTAATTAAAACTAGAACATTAGGGATTAATATTTTGTATAACCCCCATTATTTTCAATGCAGTCAAGTAGGCGTATGCGGCTTAAAGTCACCCAAAGGGCAATGGAGAGGGCTATGCTCGGAGTTTACTTGCGTGATCGCATCAGAAATGAAGACATCCGCAAGAGAACCAAGGTCACCGACGTAGCCCGAAGAATTGCTAAACTTAAGTGGCAGTGGGCAGGGCACATTGCTCGCAGAACGGATGGCCGATGGGGTCGAAAAGTTCTGGAGTGGCGACCGCGAACCGGAACAAAATGGAAGTAATCCAGTGAAAGTCTAAATATTCCCGTGCGAAATGTAATCGTTCTTCTTTATGTCTTTCTGTCAAGAAGGACATTTTAGCTGATCTTCTGTGATGCAAGCCACGGCGAACAGTTTGCGGTGACTCCGAGTGTGTCGTAGGTGTGAAACCATTGGTTTCATACTCGCCCACGATATGATGTCGCTGCGCTTCACTAATAAGCGACGACCTTCCACTTCGCTGTCTACTTGCAAGGCTCCCTTCTTCCTCATACCTTTTGATCCAGAGACTTACTGCATTTCTCTAAACAAAAAAAATGATGTTAGGCAGCTGTAATAAATACTAAAGTGACTTCATTCACTCTGCATTTATAAATCCTATAATAAACACTAATTATTTATCTTGCATGATAGATTGAAAAAAAAAAAAACGAATTAAGTAAACCACAGGTCACCAAATAGATGAACAATTTATAATACCCATTCGTTTTTAAATTTTTAATGTTTAAGTTACAATTCATAAATAATTATAATACTCACATTTAGTCCTATTAAGGCCACTTTTATGAAGCGCGGATAATTCGCGATAATAGTCGCCCTCGCCTTAATATTAATATTTGCCCGCATTTTAAGAATCACACCAACAACAATACCGCTATCTATTAAACCACACGTCACTGACCATCAAATACCACATTATATAGTGTATTCTGTATGACTACAACCAAACGACAAAGTTCATTCCGATCAAGTTAAAATATTCATAAAACTCATGTCTACCTCACAGAAATCTAACAAAATTCTTGACTTATTTTTCTATCTACCTCCCTAACTTTACGAAATGTGTGAACAAAGCAAACAAGTTAAATAATATAATATTTCTGTCGAGTAAAAACTTACAAAAAGACTAAAAGTAACTGTGCGGGATTTGAACTCACAGCTTACTGATTCGCTCTTAATTCTGGACGGGCCCAACCGCTAGGCCATCATGTCTTAGATATTGGCATTGAAATTATGAACTACAACTAGTTGCTGACAATATCTATTTTGTTGAAAGTTGAAGGTCGTAAGTCAAACTAAACGTCAAGCTATTGCTTTGTGAGATTGCTTATCGACTTTTGGTCGGCACTGTACCATCGCCTGCCTTGTCGGTCTTGTGTTCGCAATCGCGACGGCTAAGCATAAATTTCTGGGTTCGTTTCGTTCGGGAAAATACTTTTTATATATATGTTTAAGGGCAATGGAGAGGGCTATGCTCGGAGTTTCCTTGCGTGATCGAATCGGAAATGAAGAAATCCGCAAGAGAACCAAGGTCACCGACGTAGCCCGAAGAATTGCTAAACTTAAGTGGCAGCATTGCTCGCAGAACGGATGGCCGATGGGGCCGAAAAGTTCTGGAGTGGCGACCGCGAACCGGAAGACGATGCGTTGGAAGACCTCCCACTAGGTGGACCGATGACCTGGTGAAGGTTGCGGGAATCCGGTGGATGCGAGTAGCAAGGACCGGTCAATGTGGCGACACTTGGGGGAGGCCTATGTCCAGCAGTGGACGTCTTTCGGCTGAGATGATGATGATGATGATGATGATGATATGTTTAAGTATCGCTGGACATAATACAAGGCGTCATCTAGTGCCATACCGAGAAACGAGGCTTGTCTCATGGACATCAGATATTTGATATTCTACATAAATACTTCATTTTTTGTAAATACGTACTTATTATACACATAAACATCAATGACTCGGAAACAAATGTCCATGCTCATCACACAAACATTTGCCCCTACAAGGATTCGAATCCGGGACCCTAAGAAAGTAAGGCAACTTCACTAGGTACGCTATTCGAGGTTTTTCCATCACGAATTTCTCAGTAGCTGCCATGGAACCTGGATTTATGCTCGGTTGATGGCAAAAGGCTTACCCCTATTGCATGAGACTTAAACATAACTGGCGAAATGTGGGTGTACTAATAGATACCTCTTTCTAGCTCACAAATATTACAGGCGTGATATTATGTGAGGTAGTAGGTAGCAATCGACAGGTAGGTATTTATGACGGCTGACAGGGGGGGGAGAGGGGACGATAAAAACGTGTTGCAAAGACAAGGGCATGAAAATATTGATTAATAGGCACGAATTTATAGACAAAAGTCTGACACCAGTCTTACCAAGTGGTATCGTATTACCCAGTATTAACTGGGTTGTGGAGGTCAGATAGGCAGTCGCTCCATGTAAAATACTGGTATTCAGCTGCATCCGGTTAGACTAGAAGCCGACCCCAATATCGTTGGGAAAAGGCTAGGCAGATGATGATGATGATGAGGCACGAATTTATAGACAAGAAAATACGAATTTATAGGCAAGAAAATAGGTACTTTCTTTCTTTTTAACGTTACCTCCACACCATAGGAATCTGTATCGTGGGTGCGTTTACAAAATTAATCTTACACGGAACAACTATCTAAAGTTTGTTATTGTATTCGAGGCGGAATTAAATGTTATTGAGCCGAGAACTGCAAAAACAAATGTATAGTTGTCTGTGGCAATTTTCATTCCCGCACACGTGTCGGAAAATGAAAAAAAAAACGCACATGTGTGAAATAAATTGCATGTTTAACCTAATCCTAATGCGATAAGAACCAATTTTCGAGGAAGTGTATTGAAAATAAATATTTGTGTTCTGTATGGCTTTCAATACCTGCGATGCAGTCGTCGTAGTATTTAGTGTGGTACCCCTTGACTAAAATTGTGAATCTTACATAACGTTGGAAAAAAAAACCCTTTATGAAAAAAGTTTGATACAGGTAAACGATGATTCCATTTCTAATTATTCACTCAAATAAAAGTAATTAAGAGCTAAGGGAACAACAATGTAGGGGCAAAAACAACTTTAAAGCTTACGACAATGGAAAGCGTTGTACATAAACCTTTTATTTAAATAAAACCATTCAATTTTTGTTTACCGACTGAATAAAATAATAAAGTAGGCTACCGCCCACGGCTACTTAGCGAAACCTGAGGCGTGAAAGCTTTGAATTTTTGTGCTTATTAAACCTACGCCTGAAATCTATAACGCTTGTTTACTTTAATAAAATATTTTATGGGTTTTCTTTCAAACGGGATTATGAAAAACATGTAGAGGCTGCAGAAGTTATTTTAACCAGAAGGAAGAACTAAAAATAAGCTTACCGAGAGCCTAGTAGCAATTGCTTGTGAAGCGTTTCATTACATACAATCACTACTTTGACGACCCGAATGGCGCAGGCAGTAGTGAAGCTGCCTTACGTTCTTTTGGTCCCGGGTGCGAAACCCGGTCGGAGCAAATGTTTGTGTGATGAGCATGGACATTTGTTTCCGAGTCATGGATGTTAATATGTACAATAAGTATGTTTTTGTCACCGGAAAATTGTCAAACACGTTATATTGTAATCTCTCTGAGATATTGTAAACTGTCGAAATATTGACAAACAAACATATTGCTTACAATAAAACACAGTATTTTTCGTGAAATGCATGCGATGGTAGTCAACCCACGCGGTGTGGAGGGAAGGAGGGGTCCCTCTTGCCCAGTGGTACCACTCTCATGAAAAGATAATGTACCATTCCTGAGAAATACCCATTAATATAACCTAACCTAAAAACACTTTAAAATCCCCCATAAAAGCGTAGTCGACGGAGCCCCGCTTCGGAGGGCCCCTATTTCTGAGTGCAGGGCTTAAAGGAACCTAATTAATCTAACGGGGGGGTGCCCCAAGTCCCGATTATAGGGGCAGAGATACTTCCGTATGTTCAGTTGACAATATTTCGAGAGTATGCAATATCACTAGAGAGATTACAATATAATACGTTTGACAATTTTACGGTGACATATTTACAAACAAAAAAGTACTCATGTGGTATATCAACTATCAAGCCTCCTGCTGTAATTACTACTGTAATTCCCGTAGAATTAGGTAGATGTGCACTGAATAGTACACCCACATTTCACCAGTAATGTTCATGTCCCATCCCATGTAATGGGGGGCCGGGGGGCTTTCGGGATCAGGACCGCGGTCCCGGATTACCTCTATATATTTTTGAGTGGTATTTTGGGACAACAAGAAAAATCTCTCCGGCAAGCCGCAGGAGGAAGTAGATTTCGATGAAGATGCTGGCGCGTCCGACTATTGAAAATTTGTATAGAGTTGTTCTTACATGTGCACAATCTACCAAAAAAAACATGATTTCAAAATCGTTGTCCTGTAATGCAAAGTTTACCCTTTTTAAATCCTCTCATAAGAGTTTAATTATATTGAAGAAATGAATAGCACGAGAGCACTCGAGTTCTTTTTAGACCCTCTGCGTTGTTTTCCAGGAGCTATGAAGCTCATATGGCAGAATCCTACTATTATTAAGCAATAACATAACTCTACTAATATTTCATATTGAGGACTATGGATGAAAACTTCCTTAACTATGTCAGTGATATTGATACTGCCAATCAAAGGAAACTTGGGGTAATATCTGGCCAGAATCAGGAGCGTGGGCTTCTATTAGATTACATCTGTCTATATTTAGCCATTCGATAATAGACATTGAAATACATATTTAGATAGAAGTGAATGACCAAATTAGTATGGATAATGTTTTATTAAAAAAAAACCTGAAAGTTAATCTTTGATTCACGTTACTCGTAGGACGAGATTGCCCATAATGGGATCGAAAATCATCAAATAACTACTCCCACTCTGGGCGGAGTGGGAGGGAGTATCAGACTTTTACTGACTAAAACCCATCCATGGTCCTTCCTCGCTCTTTACGTTCCGGTGCCACGGTATCTCTTTCGAACAGTCCCGCAGCCCCGGCAGGCCCAAAACACCCTTAGGCCGTGGACACTACACAGTTGATATTCATATATATTCTGTAATTCAATCGAAATAAATACACACTATCGTATGAATAGGATTAATTTACAAATTATTTTGGTAAGTATTACGTTTGTTGAAAGACGCATGCTCCGCCGGCCCCTTGACAAGCAAGACTATCACAATTGATTGGTGCGATACCTATCTACTCAATTAAAAAATGAACATTCAAAGACCTACTTGGTAATACACTGGTAGTAGATGCAGGCGCAGTTTCCTCCAAACTTATCCCGAAAACTGTGAAGTCATACTCTAGATTGCTCCTTTCCCGAAACAATGTGTTTTTAACGAGTTTTCAATATCAGCTTGTTGCCAGAAACGAGAAACTCAGTCACTTTGTTTGCCAGTGCGCGATATGAAAGCTCCAAGTTTCCAGTTAAAAACTTAGTAGGAAATTGGTATTTCAGTTTCCGTTTGATATGTGTTTCTATTCGAAGGAATATTTTACTGCTAAACTTTGGAATGATTGTGTTCGAAGAATTATCTTTTGCATTTTTTGTAAACTTATCTGAAGCCTGAATTCTAGTGGCGCTGACGGTCGATCGTGCACGGTCGCTCGCGTACGAGTACACGACGCTGAGTGGCGACTGACAGCCGTAGTTTGTTCTCGCTGACTTCATAATCGACGGTACGCAGCCGACCGGACCGTCAGCGCGACAAGAATTCAAGCCTATAGGCCAATCACTTTACGGAGTTCTGTATGGGAAGGTTCGCACAAAATCATAACCGGACTTATGAGGTTCTTTATATGCTGATTGGCTAGATAATATTACATCTATTTGTGACCGTATATTGCAAAATTAAGGTGGCTTATAGTTTTACTGGAAATTTTGTTTCTTTGTGATTAATTTGAACTGAAATAAAAGCAAATCTAATAACCGAGATATACTTAGGTAAACTTTTACCTTGCCCTAATAAGTATCTAACGCTACGTTAATTAAGCTTTTTTTTTTGTTGCTTCTACTAATTTTTAGGGGTTTTAAAAAAAGAGCTAATTGTGACTTTAGCAAAATCGATAACCGTATGTTTTAAAGAGTTTAAGCATTTAGTCAGTTGATTGTTCATAATTATCAAGGAATTAAGCAATTAATTCACTTGCTTTTTTAATATTATTTTTTACATGGAATTAAAATACTTAACTGCCATTTTTCTGTTTAATTTTAGTCTCTTAAATAGTTTCAGTAGAAAACAGGCAGAATTAAGCATAAATTGCAACTGCTTACAAAATCTTTCTTTTTTTACAAAGATCTCGAACTGTAGGTAGTTTGCGCGGCGCGGCCGCAAGTCGTACCTCGCCGTCCGTCGCCCGCCCGCTCCACCGCGCGGCGGCGTGCGGGGTCTTTTGCCTTGCGTTCATTTCATTCGTTTTCGAAGCGGCGGTGATCGGCGTAAGAAAATGGAATTCCCGACTTGTGGGATTTGTGGTTGTGAACTTTGATGTTGTGAACATAGGCGTGAAGGGACAAAGAAAGCTTGTATCGGCAATTGAAAAACGTAAAGACGGAAAATTTACAACAGTATCTGAAGAGAACATTAAGTTGCACTCAAAGTGCAGAGCTTCATACATAAACGAACATTGCATTCAAAGTACGGCAAAAAAAGTGCGGCAGGAAAGACAAGCCGATGATAGTCCGTTTGACTAGGGTGGAGTCTCCTATTATCGGCCTCCTCCTAATATCGGCAGTTTCGAGAAAATGGAACATAACTATAAAAATATCTCTTAAATCATAATAGTTTGAATGCAAAAAGTGACTCTATATCCATCCGCATTACCTCCAATATTTTGATGCGGGTGCATCAATATTTGAACGTTCAGCTGGCAAAAGAGCACGCGCAGGTGTGGACGTGCGTCGTTTGGTGTCATTGCCGAAATGCCGAGTCAAAACCCTGAGTGGACGTATTGCGAGGAAAAGTATTTGGAGGGAATTAAACATACCTATGGTGTTATCTTTTATTTTTTCGTGAAGAATAACAGTCAAAGTATCTTTTAGATAACCATGTTTTTACATTTATTTGTCTATTTTATTAAATAATAGCGGGGCCGAGATTAGGGATCTACACTGGTCAGCAAATAAACCGAGCCACCCGCTACCTAGGAACTGTGATTCGATTTTCTCAAAAAGTATAAAACTTACAACTATCAAAGTTATACCTACAAAAAGTACGTTTCATGGTGATTACAATGACTGCAAATTAATTCGCGTTTTTGCTACTTTTATCGATTAATAATGGATACAAAACCTCAGGAAGCGGCTCAAGCTGTAGCATTACTTCAAGCAGGCATTGCGCAACGTGAAGTCGCTCGAAGGCTTCGAATCAGCAGATCTTCGGTGCAACGAGTTTACAGACGATACCTAGAGACTGGAGCATTCGATCGCCGTCCAGGTACGGGCAGACCTAGGGCTACATCAGCAGCAGATGATCGTTATATCCACCTTACTGTTCTGCAAAATCGCCACCTCAACGCAGTTCAAGTCCAACAAAGTCTGCGTGACGAACGCCAAGTGGTCATAAGTTCAGATACCGTCAGAAGAAGACTTGCTGAACGCAACCTGACCCCAAAAAGAGCTGCAACAGGCCCAGCATTAACGGCAGCACACCGTCGAGCACGACTTGAATTCGTCGAGAGCATAGGGATTGGACATTAGAGCAGTGGAGTAATGTACTCTTCACTGATGAGAACAGGGTGAGTCTACATGGAAGTAATTGACGTCAGAGAGTATATCGTCGCCCTGGAGAACGTTATTCTCAGTGTTGCATCAAGGAAACTGTTGCTTATGGAGGAGGATCTGTAATGGTCTGGGGCGGCATCTCGTTAATAGCACATACACCGTTAGTTTTCATCGAACCGACGGGCCGTACACGTGGACTGACTTGTCATCGCTACATTACTGAAATCCTTGCAGACCATGTGGTACCTTACGCAGGATATATCGGACAGGATATGCAATTGATGCATGATAATGCACGGCCTCATGTTGCTCATGTGGTGACCCAGTATCTACGCGACGTCAGCATTCGTACGATGGACTGGCCAGCCCGAAGCCCGGACTTGAATCCGATAGAACACTTATGGGATGAGCTGAAACGTCGGGTTCGAGCCCGGGTACCTGCTCCAACAAGGCTTCCAGAGCTGCGAATCGCAATTGAAGAGGAGTGGAATACAATTCCTTAAGATTTTATCGTCAGGCTCGTAAGGTCGATGAATACAAGGATGCTGGCAGTTATCCGAGCAAGGGGAGGGAATACGGAATATTGATCAAAAAGTATTTTTTTTTATTTTATCTTTGTTTTGGGCTTTTTTTTTTTCACTTTATCATTACTAAGGATTGTCATGACTGGAAAACAACTCTTCTTTGTAAAATCCTTAATAAACACTGAACTATTGTTTAAACCCAATGAGTTTCCTTTCATTTTAATCACCATGAAACGCACTTTCTGTAGGTACAACTTTGATAATTGTAGGTTTTTTAGTTTTTGAGAAAATCGAATTAGAGTGCCTAGGTAGCGGGTGGCTTGGTTTATTTGCTGTCCAGTGTATATTATTGAAAAAACTCTATATCGGCCGGGTGGCCGATATTGGGGTAATTCATGAAAATGTTAAACCACATGTTTAGCTATTTTATACGTTAGCAGTAACATTAATAAGGTCAAAAATGAAACAACAGCTCAGTTTGATAACTAGATCCTAACATCGGGCGCCTCAAAACGAGTTTCATCAATTACGGCCGATATAAAGGGAATTGGTGCGTAAAAACGGCCACCTTAGTATGGGTACAAACAACGTGAGGAAATAAGAAAAAAAAATTAAGAGAATAAAGCGGAGAGAGAGACAAAACTGGAAATGAGAATAAAAAATAAACCCGCCAAAGAAACAAAAGTAGTAAAGAAGAGCGGATTATAGGACAGAAATCGCGAAACTGACCTCATTGATTTAGCTTCGCAAGACAAGTTTGGAAAAGGAGAAAATCCTTTGTGCTGGCTCTGAAGAAAACCTAATTAGTGATGTTGAAGAAGATGAAAACAAAAATATTGGATGCGACATATGCTCCAATGGTTTCACTTAAAGTACCTATACAGTCCATCGTGGGTGAATTGATGTGGCCTAAGAAGATTCTATTAGAAGGAAATGACATCAGAGTCTTAAAATAAAAAATAAATTCTGTTATTATAAACTAAAGATCGCAATGATTCAACATTCCTAAAAAAACAAATAATGAAAGGAACTCCAAAAAAAATTATTATACATAAAAATAATTACCAAATAAAGTGATTAGAAATTTAAATAGTGCATTTAAAAGAAAATGAATGTGATGATAATTAATAAAAGTGATTTGTACCTGAGCTCAATTGAAATATAAAACGTTATAATTTTTTTTGTAGTTTATTCATATTACTTCACTTTAGAAAAGGTAGGCCGATATTAGGGTCACAGACGGCGGATATTAGGGTGTAATAGGCCGATATTGAGGGAAATCGCCATATTCGGAAAAAAACATCTATATTATCAAAAATAACAAAGAATTCATAATTTTGCGAATGTAGTAATGGAGTTTCAGTATCCCTTTACCCAAAAAGACACTGCAAGAAAGCAAAAGCTATTAATGTAAAAATTACAAGCAGTCAAAGTCCAAAAAAGTTGACATGGCCGATAATTGGTGCCACCACCCTACCCCACTCTACCCTATTTGAGCAAAAATATATTTTTATCAAATTTATGGTCGGTAGCAAGATTTTAAAAAACATATTGCGTCAAACCAAACGCTAGCAACATGGGTCGAAATATTGAGGGAAAAAACAACCACCCGTACAAATTGTGCGGTCATCTGATAGGTCCTAGCTACTTTGATACTTATGGGAGTTACTTTATTTTTTTTTCTCATACTTCGACTCATGTTCCTGGGAAAAGGTTGTTCAGTATGACCCGTAGAATCATTCAAATTGGGGTATACCTACCTACCCTTTATTTCATTCTCACAAAAATTGCTTCTGCGCATTCAAGGTCAGCGCTCATAACTCGTTGCACGAATTATATTCTAAAATTAATCGAAATAGGTTCAGCAAATAATTTGAAATACTTATAGGTATTTTTTACCTATAAATAAAATAAAATAAAAATGTTTTATTTTTGACCAGAGATCCCTATTTATAAACACACAGTAGGTATACACAAACAAATAAATATTTAGATACTATATTTCAGACCATTTATACTGAACCTTAATGGATTAAACACCTAATAAAACTTTTACATGAATCACTCCTTCGTCAGTGGTAGGTACCTACCTGTGCCCACGCTCTGTCTCTCTCTTTCGCACAGGCGACGTGCAGAGCGGATCACGCGCACTCAAATATGAACTTAACACTCTTAGTGATAAGGTCGACCACTTATAGCATTCCATAAAAAATCTTAAAAAAATTAAGATGCTGTTATTAAATTTGTTTAATTTTAACAATAAATGTTTATGTGATAATATTGTTACGTAATTAAACACTTTTCATTTAGTTATTTTTTTTGACTGAATGGATAACGCAGCAATTACTGTTATGTCACAATGCATTTAAAATATAACTTTAAATTTATGACCTATTTGACTAAAAACACGCTAACAATGATTTTTCTTCATCAGCAGACGGTTATATATAATTACCTGTAAGTAATGAATGAAAACATGGGAAACCGTGTTTTTTTAATATAAGTACGTTGCCTGCACTTTTTTTGATTAATTTGTGTACATGCTCTCACAGACCCTTCATTATAAGCTATTTTCAGTTTCTTTATCAAGTTATAATTTTCGCTGCGAAAAATGGCATTATTAGGTTTAATGTCCGTTTTCGCGCAATGCTCTTTCATGATTTGCTTAATTTTAATTTATTACGTAATTAAATAAACAGCTCTATAAAATATATAAAAAGAAAACAGTTATGAATTAGTGTAAGGTCCCACCTTAACTTCCCTGGCCTACTAACAAGTATACTCATTTCACTGTTATAACATCACTATTTAGTATGTAAATAGTCTATACATCATTATGCATTATCTATGTCTTGTCTATGATTGTCGTCTCTTACCTAATGGCTGTCTTACTGTGAACCCCGTCTGTGATACTTCTACTATGTAACGGTGTTCCAACGGTGTCTTTGATTCAACTAACCAACAAACACAACATTCACAAACCACAATAATCTAGTCCTACAGACCTAGGCTTGGCTGAGTTGACGCTGACGATAGTTGCGTGGAGTCTGAGTTTTTGCCGGTTTCATCTCATTTTAACGACCCCCTTCCCTCCTACCTTCCTCCTCAATTGCATGAGACTCAAACATAACAGGTGAAATACATACTGTGTACAGCGATATACGGGTGACCACGCCCTCCTGTTTACCTCGTCCGGGATTAAAGGCATGTCGCGAGATGTTATGATTTGAACTCAAAAGCTTAAATGTAACACCTACCACTGGCTTTCTAAGTAAAATTAATAATGAATTTGCTGTTATTATGAAACATAACACTGAAAGGAATTTAGCTGACGAGATTTCCCTGCCTACGTATTTATTATAGCACCCTTTCAGCTAACGGGAACTTTAATGAAATAACGTTACGTGAAATACATTCATGAATAATATTACGGCAGCTATAAATTCCGGGATAGGCAGCGGTAAATGTTTATGGTCGTGCTGGTCCTATCCGTAACGTTGTCGTTTCGGATAGGAAAAAGCACGCAGCAAGTGTTATAACGAGTCTTCACAAGGATCTTACAAATTGGCTGGGAAGGTTATTTTCAGATCACAATATTACAATCATCACGCTTATAATCGCCGGAGAGCTAAGCAGAAAAAGTTTTTAGCTACTTAAGGTTAGATTGGAGGCATAGTTAGTAAAACGTTATGAATTAAATGTGTAAGGATTTATGTCCCATCAAACTGGTAGGATGGACAGTATGCGGACAATCTGCAAACACCGGATACCCACAGATACCTACTTCAGTAAATTATCTGTCTCCGCGTCTGCAGTTTTTACAAAGCGGTTTAATCGAACCTGTATAGTAGCATAGAAGTGTACTATTTATAAGAACAGAAACAAAGCATATTGTACTCATAAGTCCATTAAAATCATAGCACGAAAATGATAATAGTACAAATCGAGGTCGGGGATACAATTACCTGAGATTTGCGAGCAACTGAACACCGTCAAATGTTTATAAACTTTCGATACAGCGTGATGTTTTCAAAAACAAGACGATTGTACGAGAACGTGATCTGAGAGTTATAGTTGTAATCGATTGAATGAATCGATGACGAAAGTCTTACGTAGAAACAAAGGTAGAGTAATAATAGCCCTCTTTACCCGTCGTCTTGGGCCGTGGCTGCCAATCTTAGTATAGTGTACGTGGGGGATATTATAGTGGAGAAGGGTGTGAGCAAAGTGAGAATGCAATTCTAAACCTCACACCTATATGTTGGGATGGGACAAACCCATTACACTATTTCTAAACCACTGCAACTTCTGAAAAGCAGAATCAACAGTGGTGTCCACCAGAAAAACGCCGACGCCGCCTAGAGAAACAATTAAACTGTCTTCGATCCCGCAACGAAAAGAATCAGAAAATAATTGAAAATTTCCATTTCGACTATGCTTTCGAAAAACATAGTCGAAATGGAAATTAGGTTTTTTATATGGGTTGCTATCCAACTCGACCGGACAGAGATCAAGCGCCGGACCAACGTCTTATGCTTTCCCCGCACATGGGTATGTGGTATATGGCCATACCACCATACCTCCAATGTAATAGACATTACCATTATTTTTTTTATAATACCTTGCCAGATTCAAGAGTTCAAACCAAAACCCAACGCTCAACAGTTGTGATAGAAATGAGAAGAATAAACAATTGGTAGAATAGTTATGTGGAAAAGAATTGTCATCTAGCATGTCTCGTACCTATAACGCCGCGAACTAGGTAACAAGTAAAATGTCTAGCAAATTCTCGTAGCTGTGTGTGTGTGTGTGCTGGGTTTTAATGCAGTATTCAATATTTATGCCACTTCAAATAATCAGCATTTGGTACGAGAGTGCATGGACTCTACTTATGTTGACATTTAGGTAGAGACAAGTTAAGTTTACCTGCCTGTGAATATAACAGGCGATTTGAACCACTGATGTATATGCTAACTTACAATATTATGAATTTATGACGATCGAGACCCCAAAATGAACTGTATAATTAAATTGCGGCTGTAGGAACTTAATCGCAGTAATCTTTTATTTAAATTCAGGACATTTCAACTCCTTCACGACCATTATTATCTGACATTCGTGAGTACTACCAAGGGATCAAAGTTAGGAAAGCTAAAATTAGTGGCGGCCATTTTATTTAAATGGGATGAGTTGAGATTTAGATGAGGCTTTTATGAGCCTGAGATGGAATGGCCTGATGGCCTGGATGAAAAGAAAGGAGTTTACGTTTTACTTATCAGCGATATTTATTTATATTTTCTTATTCATGTTCGTATCGACAGTTCGGGAGCTCGTGGCTAAATAACAGCCGCTCGGGTCGATCTTTAGGTTAGGCTGTGTTTGTCTGGGTTGGTATGTGGATGGGTGACCACCCTTACACTCCGAGTTTCCTCCGTGTCTCGGAAAGCTCGTTCAGCGGTCCCTGTTGCCAGTGTAGGTACGAGGTAGCCCCACTTTTTTAGAGGTTGTAGTTTCATCTTTACATTTAAAAATTGTACAGTAACTTGAACAATTGAATGTGGCGTCCTTTCAAAGCCTGAAACTTTCCGAAAATAACTCAGGAAGTTCATTCCAATTCCTCTGAGGTTAAAAACCGTGTAATAGACCGTGTTTTTATTTTTACGTATACCAATTATGATGGCAACCCACGCAAATTACTGGATTCAATGACTCTGCCAAGATTGGTATACTTACTTACTTTTAAGGGAAGGTGCCTACAATACCTTTTTTTTTTTTTTTTTAGGATGGTAAATCATCAAATGACTTCTCCCACTCTGGGCGGAGCGGGAGGGAGTGTCAGACTCTTACTGACTAAAACCCATCCATGTTCCTTCCTCGCCCTTTATGTTCCGGGGCCGCGGTATCTCTTTCGAACAGGCCCGCAACCCCGGCAGGCTTCGGCCCTTGCGGGCCCCTCCCCTTATGCTGACAACTCTTTGAGGCGCGCGTGGAACACGAACGCGCCGTCGACACGGCCTGTCGTCGTCGTTAGACGGACGGATGGCTAGCTAGCCCATAGCCAACCGTCCACAGGCCTGCATCTACGGTGGGCGGTAGCCACCACGTGGCCCCCGACGCCCGGTGCGTCTCCCGCGTGCCTATGATACCTTATGTTTTGAATTAATACTAGATTGTTTATACTGAACTGACTTGCAGAACTCATAATGTTTTGTGTTTTTTTTTCAATGAGAGAATTCGTAATGTTTATTGTAAACTTTCAAATTGATAATCAATGTAGAAATTAGTGCCTGCTTGG
This sequence comes from Xestia c-nigrum, assembly GCA_916618015.1. NCBI lineage: Eukaryota > Metazoa > Arthropoda > Insecta > Lepidoptera > Noctuidae > Xestia > Xestia c-nigrum. The sequence goes on from OU745264.1 coordinate 7,257,416, forward strand.
TTTAGCACTACGTTCTGGGTTGGTTGATATCTTAGTTGATTTGGTTGGCTTAAATGCTAAAATGGTTAATCTATGCTAAAGTAGCACTAAGACGGTTTGATTCGAGTTACGCCATATCTCCGTAACTAGAAGGTTCCCTGGTATGGTGTAGAACAAAAAAAATATCGCGATGATGGGAAGAACCATTGCCTTTTGGCTTCGTGAAGAGGTGTTTACACCCTTGCTAAAAAAATGGGGAAAAATAATAGGTAAGTAGCTAAATATTTTATATCTATTTACTTGTTCATAAACAATCTAAACTAAACGTGTTGTGTGGGTGTTCAATTTGAATCAAGGCATAATCGCTTTAGCATTATCCCTTTACTCATTCAATATTATTTTTCATAAACGTGATGAAATTTATTTGTAAGCTTTTGCCACGCGTATGTCGAAAATTTTCCAACGGGAACATACATTCAGAATAAAAAATGGTTCTGGATCCCGCCCGAGGTAAGGTTTACATAAGTGCCTAATTTTATCTAAATCCATTGCGCCGTTAAAGCGAAAAAAAATAAGAAACAGACAGACTTACTTTGCATTTATAATACTGCACAGAGATTATAACTATGTATCTGTATGTTGAGAGTAGCGGCGGCGGCTCAGTGGCCCCGACTTACGAAAAAAGTCGAGGTTCGAATGCAGAATCGCGCATTACTTCTTGTAATTAATTTCAACACCACTGGTCTCAAAACGGTGAAGGATACATCGTGAGGAAACTGGTATATCCTAGAGCCAAAAATGCGAAGACATCTGACATCTGCCAATCCACACTGGGCCTGCGTGGTGGATTATAGCCCATTCCTTCTCATTGAAAAGAGGTTGTGGGAACAGATGATGTAAGCAATGTTATAAATTTAATGTAGAGGTATCGATTGACTTTAATAGTAAGGAGCTAAAAAGCAATTAGTCCAATTCTGCTGAAAATGATCATAAATTAATTCCAAAAGATGAACCGTAATACGATTATTTAAATTTCAACAGAAGATGGGCAGTCACTGGGGTAGATTTTATAATCAAATCACAACCCTGCTCAATTAAAGTGTCGTAAGGGCTGAAACATTGATGATCAGGGACCGTTTTTCACGGAAAGTTATTTACCCAAAGGTACAGTGCCGACCAAAAGTCGATAGGCAATCTCACAAAGCAATAGCTTGACGTTTAGTTTGACTTACGACCTTCTACTTTCAACAAAATAGATATTGTCAGCAACTAGTTGTAGTTCATAATTTCAATGGTAATATCTAAGACATGATGGCCTAGCGGTTGGGCCCGTCCAGAATTAAGAGTGAATCAGTAAGCCGTGAGTTCAAATCCCGCACAGTTACTTTTAGACTTTTTGTAAGTTTTTACTCTACAGATATATTATATTCTTTAACTTGTTTGCTTTGTTCACACATTTCGTAAAGTTAAGGAGGTAGATAGAAAAATAAGTCAAGAATTTAGTTCGATTTCTGTGAGGTAGACATGAGTTTTATGAATATTTTAACTTGATCGGAATTAACTTTGTCGTTTGGTTGTAGTCATACATAATACACTATATAATGTGGTAGTTGATGGTCAGTGACGTGTGGTTTAATAGATAGCAGTATTGTTGTTGGTGTGATTCTTAAAATGCGGGCAAATATTAATATTAAGGCGAGGGCGACTATTATCGCGCTGCATAAAAGTGGCCTTAATAGAACTGAATGTGAGTATTATAATTATTTATGAATTGTAACTTAAACATTAAAAATTAAAAGCGAATGGGTATTATAAAACGTCCATTTATTTGGTGACCTGTGGTTTACATAATTCGTTGTTATTTTTTTCAATCTATCATGCAAGATAAATAATTAGTGTTTATTATTGAATTTACAAATGCAGAGTGAATTGTGAAGTGTTGATTTATAGCATCTGTATTACAGCTGCCTAACATATTATATATTTTTTTTGTTTTAGAGAAATGCAGTAAGTCTCTGGATCAAAAGGTATGTGGAAGAGGGGAGCTTTGCAAGTAGACAGCGAAGTGGAAGGTCGTCGCTTATTAGCGAAGCGCAGCGACAACATATCGTGGGCGAGTATGAAACCAATGGTTTCACACCTACGACACACTCGGAGTCACCGCAAACTGTTCGCCATGCCCTCCACGCTGAAGGCTTGCATCACAGAAGATCAGTTAAAATGCCCTTGTAGACAGAAAGACATAAAGAAGAACGATTACGTTTCGCACGGGAATATGTAGACTTTGACTGGATCACTACCATTTTTTCTGATGAAAAGACTTTTACATCAAGTCAAAAGGGTAGACTTCATTTATGGCGCAAGGATAACACTCGCTGGTCCGGTAATCCCTAATACAGACTCAGGTCGAATTATGGATGAATGAGTGCCCCCATAGAAAATCTATGGGGTTTGATAGTGCAAAGGTGGGATACACGAGATGAGAGGTGTATAACACAATTAACAACCCATTACATAAAGGTGTGGGAAAATTTAAGAAGAACCGAAATATGTTGAAACATTGTGGGGTCCATGCGCATACGTCTACTTGACTGCATTGAAAATAATGGGGGTTATACAAAATATTAATCCTAATGTTCTAGTTTTAATTAAACGTTTTACAAAATGTTACACGTCTATAATAATATATAATATAATATAGAATAATTCCTAAATTGAGGTTTAGTTTCAATCTTCTTTTCTTCGGGAAAATGAATACTTAAACTATAACCTCAATATGAGTTACATTTATTGTGACGTCACATAAAAAACATGTTCACGATGTCTAAATTATGTATTAGTTTTCAATACTCAATATTCAATACATTTATTGCATTCCACAATGTGAACTTAGGTGGTAGGTACATAAAAATACATAATATAGTTTTGGAGCATTGTGGGCCCTGTCGGGCATAACAACATAAAAATTAAAAATTAAAAATAAGGAGGAGGGCTATTATAAATATTTATTCACAACTTCAACATTAAAGTTTTCTTAATATCTATGATTAATATTATGTAGGGGTTTTTAGTAAGCTCTGTTGAATACCGATAGATAGAAGTGGGTATCAACAATTATATTTGTGTGATTAGAATATCCTTGTTATGTTAATAAAAATGACTTCAAAGTGGGTATACAGATACACAAAAAAATCTTATGAACGGTTACAAGAGAACTTCTTATATCTAGGTAGGAATGTGACGTTACAAATCTCATAAAAGTTGTTAATTATATGAATAAATGAAACGAATAAAACAATTGTTGTTATCTGTCAGCACGACTTTTTTTTCCACCTTCCAACACCGAAAAAATATTACACAATCACTTATATAGTTATGATGGGTTATTAACTTATATTTAAATCCTTATAAAAATAAATAATGAGCATGAACCCATTTCAAAATAAATACCTAAGTAAATAGTTTTTGCATAAAATACAAATATTAATTAAAGTGGTTACAAAAAAAAAAAAAAAACCTTTAATATGTAAACGGGATTTGAACTCAAGACACGTTGATCGTGAACCCACTGCTTAACCTAAACAGCTATCAACGCCTGGAAAATATGGTCGAAATTTAGCTATTCAATGCAAATACGATCATGCGTTTGCTGCGTGCATAACAAAAGAAACGGTAATATATTTCTTTATGTTTCGTGGAGAGCGACGCGACAACTTGCGACAGTAGGCGACTCTGTGGCTGTGGTGTGCGTAGGTACTGTATTGAGACAGCTTACACATACAGCCGCACGGACGCTCGCCCGTGCGTTCACAGCAATATGATCCTTAGCGTGCCTGTGCGCTGATCATAAGTACAGTAAGCGTTCGCTTACTGTACTTATGATCAACCTAGAACGCTATATTCTACATATATATGTATGTATGTTATAGGCAAATATTTACAATAGTAGTTTATTTTGTTTTTTAATAATATGTGTATATAATTGTATGTTATATGTTTATATTAAATAGTCATAGTTTTGTTTTAAGTTTTAATTTAAATTTCCTTGTTTGACTTTTCTACACACTGTGTCTACATTTCTTATCAGACTTTCCTCTCGCAGGTCTGCTGGAAGAAATTTCTTTTGAAATAAGCAGTACCTTTGTGCTCTTCTATGTTAATATATTGTCCTTTTATGTATTTTGTGTGTACATGAATAAATAAATAAATAAATAAACGCTGGTTCCCACTGCTGGGGCAGGTCTTCTGCATTTATTAGGAAGTGCGCAACTTTCGGAACTAATACGGGTTGGTGTTTTTATACTTGGGGGAAAATGAATGTAATCAGTTCTCAAAACGAAGGTCATTAATGTCATTATTTGCCTCCATGTATCCAAATTGATGTCGTTATGTCACCGTAAAATTGTCAAACACGTTATATTACAATATAACGTGTTTTTTCTCGCAATATTGTAATGACTCGAATTATTGTCAACTGAACATACGGAAGTATCTCTACCCCCATAATCGGGACTTGGGGCACCCCCCCCGTTACGTTAGTTATAGGTTCCTTTAAACCCTGCACTCGGAAATAGAGGCTCCGTCGACTACGCTTTTTAGGGGGAATATAAAGTGTTTTAAGGTTATGTTATATTAATCGGTATTTTTCAAGAATGGTGCATTCTCTTTTCATGAGAGTTGTGCCACTTGGCAAGGGGGACCCCTCCTTCCCTCCACACCGCGTAAGTTGACTACCATCGCATGCATTTCACGAAAAAAAATGCGTTTTGTTGTAAGCAGTATGTTCATTTGACAATAATTCGAGACTTTACAATATCGCTAGAGATATTACAATATAACGTATTTGACAATTTTACGGTGACAGTTATACTAAATCGATTTAAGTTTAAACAAAATAAGCCACATAAAAGTTCATAAATAAACGTTGCTTTTATTCTAAGCTTAACTGCATCAAAATAAACTTGAGTTATGTCTAGTCACCAACAATTTATGCAAGAACTAAACTGTGATTAGCGTTGTCTCGACTCAAAAGTTTTTGACTGAATACCTAAGCGAATTACTTTTGACGTCGGTGATACCGTCTGGTTTAAACATAGAGCACGGAGTCATGGCCGGCCATTACTAGGGGTGGTATTACCTTAACTTTCCATGTAAACCAAGCGTGTCACCGTCTTATAGTACTAGACAAGAAGAAAGAAGGAAGATATAGGACAATTTCAGTCCATTCACAGTTATATTGTCTTGTGAAGATATTGTAATTTCGTTTTTTTTTGCTGTTAAATGTTTTTGAGTGGTTCAAAAAATGCTCTATCTGGTTTGCTTTGACAAATAAATAAAATTCAAGTGTTTGTTTGTTGTTCCAAAACTAAATATACTTTCTTGCATTCATGCAAGAAAGTATATTTACGGTTTACCTAGCTAAAACAAAAATAAGTAAAGTCTACGTTATTTATTATTTTTTGTCTGTCCGTCTGTTCGTTCGTTTTCGTATTTTTTTAACCGACTGCAAAATGGAGGAGGTTCTCAATTCGCCGGAACCTTTTTTATATGTGGTTCCCCGTTTACTCGAAGATGGCGGGAGTGATTTGAATTATTCTTTTTTTGTTTGAAAGGGTGTATACTTCCCAGGTGGTCCTATAATCATCAAGTTGGGATCTGATGATGGGATCCTGGAGAAATTGAGAGAACTCTTCAGATTTTATAGGCACACTCTATGTGATTTGGGTAGTTTTTGGAAGAGTACTTTCTAAAAGTGGTCCTTCCACTTATAGAAAGTACCCAAACATCAATTTGGTGAAGATCTGATGAAGAACTTCGGAGATAGGCACCGGAACTCATCAATAAATGATAGCAAATGCACTGGGATTGCTGAAATCTCATGTCTATCTATTGTTTACACCAGTTAATAACATAACATCACGCCGCTACGCTGTGAAGGGGTAAGCACAAGTGAACCACAAAAAAGTGAAACGTAACTTTAGCTTCAGAAGTCGGTGACTTTTGACTTAGTTTTTGTCACCGACTGGAGTCGGTTTTATTATATTATTATTACTGAATGCATGAAAGTATATAGTATACGAAACTTACATAAAAATACGTAGTCTGTTTGGTTTGTTCGTTGTTGTATTTTTGTAATATTTACACGTGTATGTAGCCGCGGGTAAATAGGTTTATAATAATGTTTATGTTAATAGGTTCGTGACGAATAAAAACTGACATTATAGAAGACGGTCCGTGACAGAAGTGGTCCACTCACTCATCGCACTTTTGTTGACATTAATTTTGTAAGTACGAAAATCTATAGACGCTACAAGAGCGGTGGTTCCTTGCTCTGTGGGTTGGTTACACGAAACGAAATCCAAAATGGCGCCTACTACTAACCCACGGTTACACTATATGGGAGCAGTGATATCGAGTTTCAGGCTATTAAACGGTTAGGACCGAGTGGCGCCGGGTCGCTGGATACTGTTGCAGTTGTTTGTATTTCTTTGTTTATTGAGAGGTACACCATATAAACAAGGATTTGGACAGCCAAGGCAAACACAATATTGGACTTATATCATTTTATGGATATAGAAATCACGGAGTATTGGTATATATGCAACTGTCATGCTTCGGAAGAATCCAAGCTGTCATAAAAGCTGCTAGGGGAGCATTTAAACACTTCGTTTCTCAGCGTATTATGCTTGAGTCGCCTAGCGAAGAACGGTAAACATTGGAAAAATCTAGTGTTAAGAATATTGCGTGTGTATTCTCGTTAGCAAGAAGTTTTTTAAATATTATTTTGTACCCTGTCTCTGTGTTTTCCTATTGAACCGACTGGTAGAGAATGTCTTGTGTTACCAACAATTGTACATGAAGTTTAAATAAATAAATAATAAGTACCTTGATTCAAGAATACATCTACTTGGGCCAAGTGGTATCTTTCTAGGCGAGACAAGACAAAAAAGTTGCAAGACGCACAGAAAACGCCTAAAAGAGCTACTGGTCAATGATAGAGCTATTCAAGGGCGATTTATCAATCCCCTTAAAACGTAAGCTAATGGACATGTGTATTCTCCCCATATTGACATATGGTGCACAGACTTGGTCTTTGATTAACATCCAGAAGTCCAAACTCAAGGTTTGCCAATGGGCAATGGAGCGTAGCATACTTAACGTTAAACTTACCGACCGAATAACGAACACCACACTGCGCTGGGTTCCATCTATCTGGCAGAATCTTGTTGCTCCGAAATTCATATAGCATAACACACTTGGCATAATTTTCTTTAAACGAATATATTAAAGGCATATTTTTTTTTAAATATACTTATTGTTTGGGTGAATGTGTGTATGACCGAATTTCGAATGGCATACTTTTAGATGGCAGTTTTTTATTTGGCATAATTACCTTTGGCATTGTTCAAATTTCGCATAATTTCGTTTAGAATAATGTTTATTTAGAACGACGATTATTTGATATAATTTCACTTGGCATATTATGAAGATTGCAGAATTTCATTTGGAATAATTTTATTTGGCAGTATTGCCATTTTTTAATGCCACAAAATAGCATTTTAACCTTAATTTAAAATTAAAATATTATCTTAAAAAGTCAATATGTTGTGCAAAAAAGTTAGTGACAGAAACGAATCGCTCCAAAACCGACTCCACGTAGTCTTGTCTGCCCTACCCCTAGAGTGTAATTTAAAATCGCATAGGCGCGGAGGGGCGAGGCGGGCCGCGAGCTGAGGAGCAGGTGGTTTTAACACTCGCCGCCGCGGCTGAGGCTGGCCGGCTATAGCCGGCCAGCAAGCCGAAGCTGCGGTGGTGAGCGTTGAAACACATCTGCGACGAGAAGCTCGCGTGGGACCGCCGGGGCCCCGCAGCGCCGGAGCCGTGACAGAAACCATGCCTGCTGCATGTTGCATTCTCGTTTGCTGCATGCTTGCTGCATGCTTGCTGCATGGTTACTGCATGCTTACTGCATGCTTGCTGCATGCTTGCTGCATGCTTACTGCATGCTTACTGCATGCTTGCTGCATGCTTGCTGCATGCTTACTGCATGCTTACTGCATGCTCATTGCATGCATGGTATATGCGGGTTTGCATGTTTGCTGCATGCTTGCTGTATGCTTACTGCATGCATGGTGTATGCAGGTTTGCATGTTTGCTGCATGCATGGTGTATGTTTGTTTGCATGTCTGCCTGCTTCTTACAGGAAAATAAAAACCACATGATCTCAATCTACTGTTTTAATAAAAGAAAGAAAGAAAATTATGTTTATTTAGCCGTTAAACCCAAAATATTATGATTTTCACCTGCAGGCCACGAGTGCCATACGCTCGAAAAACATAAAGAAACACATAATATCGTCGAAAGATTTTGCACTAGTACCAACTAAGTAAAATTATTGTATATTTTATTAAATTAATAACACTGGTATAATTGAATAACGTATAAAATTATTACGGTAAGAAATATAAAATTAAACTAACTATGAATTTTCTGTACCTATTGAAAATAGTCTTTCCATAATTATGCATAAGAAGTGTATGAGAAAAGATGATTCAAACTATAAACTTCCTGAGATGTGATAGTTCTGCCATTCAATGACTATTGATATGAAATTTATGCCAATAGATGATTCTAACCCTAAACTTTCTGCGATAGGATGGTTCAACGTTTAATGTTTATGCATATGAAATTTATGCAAAACGATGATACTGACCTCCAACTATCTGCGACAAGATGGTTCGACTTTTAATTTTTATGCATATGAAATTTATGCCTTTAGATGATTCTGACTTACAAAATTATGAGTTTGAATGTATGATAAATGCGTGTCTGCCAAACGATTTTCTGCGAAATGAAGTTTATGCTATCCGCTGTTATGCAAAGTAATAATATGGCATAAAAAGTTCTGCTATAAAGGGTGGACCCCACTGCGCTAGTAGTAATTTAGCTTACAACTTCATAACACCTTTGCATTTGTGAATATTAATATTGTTTAATTATAACAATAATTAAGTGTGAAGTATTCTGATATTGTTTGTAAATTTTAATGACCTTATGAGTTAATGAATTACTGTACTGAGTGAGTGAGTAACTTCCAGTCACTCAATACTGTCTCGTTAACTTACGATGACTTAAACAATTGAATTATAATAGCTTTTGTAGTGAACATTACAAGCTTGTGTAAATGAGAAATGTAATATTGGTTAAAAAAGAGTGTGAGGAGTTTCTTTGTCCGTTCTTCTCCTTATTAACAATATTGGCGAACGGGTTGCTCGACTCAGAATGTTTATTGTACCTGTACCTAAATGGTTTCTTAGAAAAAAATGTTTGGAGTTGAGTAAAATGTTGTGTGTGATTTCAACTACCCATCTACCCATCTACCTATCTACCAACGATGAAGAATCACATCGCACGGCGATTTTGATGGTTAGAGACTGCAAGACTAAGTATGGCGGCAAATGGACTGTTGCTCTCCAGGGTTTCCCTGTCGTGATGTGTGTGGTTTGACTGGTAGAGAATGCCTTATGGCATTAAGTCCGCCTATGTACCACTCCTGTACAGTAAGCGTTCATTAGCGCACAGGCACGCCAAGGATCATTTTGCTGTGAACGCACGGCCGAGCGTCCGTGCGGCTGTATGTGTAAGCTGTCTCAATACAGTACCTACGCACACCACAGCCACAGAGTCGCCTACTATCGCAAGTTGTCGCGTCGCTCTCCACGAAACAAAAAGATATATTATATATTACCGTCTCTTTTGTTATACACGCAGCAAACGCATGATCGTATTTGCATTGGATAGGTAAACTTCGACCATATCTACCAGGTGTTGATAGCTGTTTAGGTTAAGCAGTGGATTCACGATCAACGTGTCTTGAGTTCAAATCCCGTTTACATACGGGTTTTTTTTTTGTAACCACTTTAATTTATATTTGTATTTTATACAAAAACTATTTACTTAGGTATTTATTTTGAAATGGGTTCATGCTCATTATTTATTTTTTATAAAGATTTTAATATAAGTTAATAACCCATCATAACTATTTATGAGATTGTGTAATATTTTTTCGGTTTTGGAAGGTGGAAAAAAAGTCGTGCTGACAGATAACAAAAATTGTTTTATTCGTTTCATTTATTCATATAATTAACAACTTTAATAAGATTTGTAACGTCACATTCCTACCTAGATATAAGAAGTTCTCTTGTAACCGTTCATAAGATTTTTTTGTGTATCTGTATATATTATACCCACTTTTAAGTCATTTTTTATTAACATAACAAGGATATTCTAATAACACAAATATAATTGTTGATACCCACTTCTATCTATCGGTATTCAACAGAGCTTACTGAAAACTAACACATAATTTATACTTCGTGAATATGTTTTTTATGTGACGTCACAATAAATGTAACTCATATTGAGGTTATAGTTTAAGTGTTCATTTTCCTGAAGAAAAGAAGATTGAAACTAAACCTCAATTTAGGAATTATTAATATCGCTAAATATTTTGTAACACGTCTAATTAAAACTAGAACATTAGTTGATGATTTCCCATCCTAAAAAAAAAAAAAAAAAAAAGGGGGATTAATATTTTGTATAACCCCCATTATTTTCAATGCAGTCAAGTAGACGTATGCGGCTTAAAGTCACCCAAAGGGCAATGGAGAGGGCTATGCTCGGAGTTTACTTGCGTGATCGCATCAGAAATGAAGACATCCGCAAGAGAACCAAGGTCACCGACGTAGCCCGAAGAATTGCTAAACTTAAGTGGCAGTGGGCAGGGCACATTGCTCGCAGAACGGATGGCCGATGGGGTCGAAAAGTTCTGGAGTGGCGACCGCGAACCGGAACAAAATGGAAGTAATCCAGTGAAAGTCTAAATATTCCCGTGCGAAATGTAATCGTTCTTCTTTATGTCTTTCTGTCAAGAAAGGCATTTTAGCTGATCTTCTGTGATGCAAGCCTTCAGCGTGGAGGGCACGGCGAACAGTTTGCGGTGACTCCGAGTGTGTCGTAGGTGTGAAACCATTGGTTTCATACTCGCCCACGATATGTTGTTGCTGCGCTTCACTAATAAGCGACGACCTTCCACTTCGCTGTCTACTTGCAAGGCTCCCCTTCTTCCTCATACCTTTTGATCCAGAGACTTACTGCATTTCTGTAAACAAAAAAAATGATGTTAGGCAGCTGTAATAAATACTAAAGTGACTTCATTCACTCTGCATTTATAAATCCAATAATAAACACTAATTATTTATCTTGCATGATAGATTGAAAAAAAAAATAACGAATTAAGTAAACCACAGGTCACCAAATAAATGAACAATTTATAATACCCATTCGTTTTTAAATTTTTAATGTTTAAGTTACAATTCATAAATAATTATAATACTCACATTTAGTCCTATTAAGGCCACTTTTATGAAGCGCGGTTAATTCGCGATAATAGTCGCCCTCGCCTTAATATTAATATTTGCCCGCATTTTAAGAATCACACCAACAACAATACCGCTATCTATTAAACCACACGTCACTGACCATCAAATACCACATTATATAGTGTATTCTGTATGACTACAACCAAACGACAAAGTTCATTCCGATCAAGTTAAAATATTCATAAAACTCATGTCTACCTCACAGAAATCTAACAAAATTCTTGACTTATTTTTCTATCTACCTCCCTAACTTTACGAAATGTGTGAACAAAGCAAACAAGTTAAATAATATAATATTTCTGTAGAGTAAAAACTTACAAAAAGACTAAAAGTAACTGTGCGGGATTTGAACTCACGGCTTACTGATTCGCTCTTAATTCTGGACGGGCCCAACCGCTAGGCCATCATGTCTTAGATATTGGCATTGAAATTATGAACTACAACTAGTTGCTGACAATATCTATTTTGTTGAAAGTAGAAGGTCGTAAGTCAAACTAAACGTCAAGCTATTGCTTTGTGAGATTGCTTATCGACTTTTGGTCGGCACTGTACATGAAGTTTAAATAAATAAATAAATATGTATATTAAAAGTTAAGTATAAAGTAAACATCAGATTTTTGTTTTTTTTTTTTAAATTGTCCACTCTATTACAACTGTTTTGCCTTGTAGTTTGAATGTAGGTTTTGTTGTATAAAAAATAACAAATAACTTAAAATTACAAATATAATCGTAAATTCGAAGACATGTGACATCTATCAATCCTCCAATTATATTCCATTTCCTCTCATAGAGAGGAGGCCTGTGTCCCAGCAGTGGGAACATTCATAGGGTAATGATGATGATGATGATTTTTGTATACTAGTGCTCAGGTGAAGTCTACGTGAGGTCTACTAATGCCTGGGGAGGGGCCCGCAAGGGCCGAAGCCTGCCGGGGTTGCGGGCCTGTTCGAAAGAGATACCGCGGCCCCGGATCATAAAGGGCGAGGAAGGAACATGGATGGGTTTTAGTCAGTAAGAGTCTGACACTCCCTCCCGCTCCGCCCAGAGTGGGAGATGTCATTTGATGATTTCCCATTACCACTCTCGTACATGAAGTTTAAATAAATAAATAAACTATGATTTTATGCCACTACTGTTTTTCTTAAAAAAAAGTTGTTTCTAGAAGGAAGTTTTCTCTTTAGCAATTCACAAAATAATAGACTGACGAATCACCTGCGTCTATCCAACAGTCTATTAAATAAATCAATAGTTTTATAAACACAAAAACTTTTCAAGTGTGTCGTGAGTAATGGCCATCGCCTTTATTTTTTTCCTATCTACCATAAAACTATTCCGCAAAAACTACCTAGAAACTTTAGTCATAAATCCACTAAAGTTGCCACATAAATCTAGCCTCAATCAAACTTAGGCTTTAGTTTAGGCATCTAGTATGAGCTGAGGTTACACTTCCAAATTAAGAACGGTAACTCATACATTATAAAGTCGTGTTTCCTGTGACAACTCCATGTGTCATGCCTTAGTCAGGTGCTATTCAACTGTTTTGCTGATGTGTGTTCCTTGTTCGATTACATCAAGGCAAGTAATGTTGTTCTACGTCTTAGGTCCATGTTCACCGAAAAGATAACAGTCTGATTATCCAAAAACAGCTGTCACTGTGACATGTTCCCATACAAAACTGTGTCTTAAACAGCTGTTTTTAGATAATCAGACCGTCATATTTTTGGTGAACCTGGACCATAATCGGTTTCTTTGACAAGGTAAGTACGTTTTTTTGACAGTTTTGAATGGTTTTGCAAATTACTTGTAAACTTACTTGAAAGTATTGTCACTTACGAATATTCCGTGATTGTTACTTATATTAAGTCGATATGAATAATAATCACGGAAGATAACCCTTAATGAGTGACATTTTAGTTTAGTTGTGAACCGTGATAGCTTAACAGTGTTTAGTTGTTAGTATTTCCCGTTTCAACATGAAATTTATGAAAATTGTATTATTTCATGGGCCTTTAACATAACTGGCACAATGTGTGTACTATTGGATACACCACTGCTCTGAGAATACAGGCGTGATGTTATTTCATGATATTTATAATGAGACACATTCATTATTTTATAATCAGGCCCGAGGTATCGATTGTATTGTACAACGGGCTGGTGTCCGCAACTCCACGTCAAAGCGCGTATTTTGCGGATGGGCTATAATCCACCACGCGGGCCCAGTGCGGGTTGGTAGATGTCACATGTCTTCGAATTTTTGGTTCTAAGTAGGACATGCCGGTTTCCTCACGATGTTTTTCTTCACCGTTTTTTGAGAGCAGTGTTGATGAAATAAATTACACAATGTAATACGCCTGCCTGGGTTCGAACCCACGGCTTACTGTTCGTAAGTCGGGGCCGCCACCACTGGGCCACCGCTGCTCTCAATTAGATATATGAATAATCGAAACAACCTGCCCACTAACAAATCCAACTTAGACGAATAACATCAGTACCAGACAACCTGGAAAGGGACAATAGACTATCACAATTATTGAGCAGACACTCAAATTATAAAAACAATTACAAAAAGTCAATCAAAGACCCCTACAAACCCAAAGAAAGGACTCCTTAACAGCCATTTCAATTTAAATGCAAACACCATTAAATTGAATGTCTGGCGAACTAATCATTTAAATTGAAGTTCGACTAGATTGTTTTAAATGTTTACGTTGCAAATGAGCGGACGTACAAACTTAGTGCTCACATAAAAGGCCTCGAGAAGTAGCCGTCTACCGAATATTAATTAGCCTTTAAACTATCTGCATACATTTTAAAAGCGAACCACGTCGGCGGAACTTGAAATTTCTATGGCTATTCGCCAGAGGAAATGGCGAATACAGTTAGACTAGCAAGATGATCGATTACGTATTGCGAATTATTTATACGTATCGTCAACCACCCATCAATATGAATATTTGAAGAAAGAAACCATACCAAACCAACCAACCAAAGAAGCCACTGCTACGGAATAAAGGTGCTGTTATGTCGATTTGGTGACATAGGCATGCGGTTGATTGTATGTTGTTATATTTGTGTATTGTAATTTGATGTCGGGCAGGTGTTGGTCGGTAATTTCGGCTAGGTTTGGCAGTTATGGGTTTAGTTACCCTTTTGTATGTGTTCAGATTGACTTGAGTCGTGTGTGTATGTTTTTGGAGTGTCAGACTAGCTTGAGAGATATGTAGTTGCGTACCGATATAATACTGGATTCTGAGGAAACACTAGCTTACTTGTATTGCCGCCATATAATGGAATTTACCTACCCATTACATTTACACCTCACGTAATAGAAATTCAAGTCTCATAACTAGGGTTATTGGTGAGTCAGCGTGCGAATTTACCTAATTTAGAAACAATTGAAAAACAATTCAATAGAATGTTATTTTATTTCACATGAACATAAATTAGATACTGAAAATTTTCATCCGTGTGTGTTTTGTTAAAACTGTATCAAACGTAGTTGATTGACAGTAGGTTTTTCCCTTTGTGTCATCATAATTGATTGGAAGGTTTTATTTATTTCTCTTGTTTTATTACATGCCAACACTCTACCCACAACGTCCAACATGACATTTTCAAACAATCGGGATAAAATTGACATTCTAATTCATGTTTGTCTATTCCTATATTTGCATTAGTATCTAAGCCAAATAAAATGAAAGAGGACGTTGACTCCTGACATACAGATACACATAGTTCAAGAGTCAAAGGCTTCAAACAAGTTTATGTAACAAATTATGTCAATAAAGTTTTAACCGAATATTTAAACGAAAAATGCAGAATACACAAATCATCATCATGAATTTATTTAGATCCAATTCGCTGGTTGTTATAGTGTGCACTTAACATCTTGTCTGATTAGTCGTAAGGCGACTAGAGGAGCTAAATTAGCAACTTTATTTGTGGCAGTTCAAACTTCGTTTGAAATTCGGTTGGAATAAAGTTCTAATTAGCTTGCACAACAACAAGTTGTTACGTCAGTCACTGCGGGCCGAATATGCTAAATGAATGGTTTCGATCGATTAAAAAAAAAACTATTGGTTGGACTAAGCAAATAAAACACTATGATGATAATAGTTTGCTTGTAGAAATATTTTCCAAAAAAAAAAACAAAATAAATCGCATGTTTTAAAGTCTGGGTTTTACGCGTTATTAGATTTTTTTTGAGATCATTTCGAGATTTTTTTCTATCGAGTAAAATTAATTGTATTATGTTTCCAAAACACTACCATACTAGCATATATCCAGAAGAATAACATGTATTTTCTGGTTTTGTTTATTGAAGTGAATCATATTCTTTCAGGCATTATAAAACTCGCGTTTACCTCCTGTAGTGGCCTAAAACGAACTCATGAACGCTACTGAAGGTGCCACGCTACAGGAACTAAAACAAAAAACGTGTATAAAATCTAGGTCAATATTCATACTGAAAGAATTTTTTGAAGGAAGAAGAACTATAATATTCTATCAACCAGATGTAAACTTACACATATTCTACCAATCAGATTTAAACAGCAAATCCATCGTTTAACTGCAAAGGATAAGTGACAAAGCAAGAAAAAAAGATTCCAACCAAATAAAGGCGTTTCCAGTCCTTTTCCAATCAAAGAAAAGTCAGCGTCTCGTCTTAAATAAACTACTTTCTAATTAAAAAGACTAACAATTCAACCCTCTACATGACCACGTTAGGATTGAACTCTTCTTTGAAATAAAGCTGCGTTTGCACAAGGAGAGTTACTCGAACACGAATAGGCGATTTGCGAAAGAAGAAAACAAGAGGACTAGCAAGAGGAGTAAGCTCACCGCTAAAAAAATGATACCATTCTACTTAAGGCCATGTTCACCGAAAAGATAACGGTCTGATTATCTGAAACAGCTGTCACTGTGACATGTTCCCATTAAAATGTGTTTTAAACAGCTGTTTTATATGTATAATCAGACCGTCATATTTTTGGTGAACATGGACTTTAATACAAATCTGAAGTTTTCCGATAGATAAACGTAAGCCCCAACGGCTTGGGTTTAGAAGCATGAAATTCTGCTACAAGAATTCCATATGTGACGAATAGTGGGATTTTTATAAATTTATCCCCTCGGGGGGTATAAAAATCTGTACGGATTTTTCACGATGGGAAGAAAGAGATTTTTTTTACCATCATCTGCCTAGCCTTTTCCCAACTATGTTCGGGTCGGCTTCCATTCAATCGGGACGCAACGGAATATTAGTATTTTACATGGAGTGACTGGGCACAACCCAGTCAGAGCTGGGTAATACGATACCACTTGGTTAGACTGGTTGTCAGCCTTAAAACTGACCTGTTAATGTTACATCTGTGTGATTTGTAACTGTGTGGAAACTAATATAAAAAGTATAAATTGTATTTCGAGTTTTCCTGTCAGTGCGTTGAAAAATCGCCTGTCCAGTGGATAATCTCGCGTTTTGAAGTTCGAAAAACTCTACGTGTGGACACAGCTTTAAGTCCAACTTTCAACCCTGTGTTTGCTCAATGGTAGACAGCGGTGTGTAGTCATCACGTTTCGCTTCGGTTCCTAGTTTTTTATTTAATTTAACTGTGCCCCGGGGAGACGTTTGCGTTGAGACATCTTTAATTTTTAAACTAAGACTTTAAATTACAAATTCAAATGGTTCAGATAGCTTTAAAGTAGTGTCAGTCGATTGGTGGGAGGCGGATTAACAAAGATGTACCACAACCGAAACATTTTCGTAAATAGGGAACAGGCTCGAAGGCATCTAAGAAACCAATTCCTGCCGATTTCAATTCGGGAACAAGTTACTCTACGTAGTACGTAGCGTCAAAAGGCAATTTATTAGTCTTAATATGACAGAATAGAATTACCTAGTAAACAAAATATTTTTAGGTAAATTAATGATATTTTGGCTTTAAGTATAGAAACAATAAGACCAAAACAACAGCGCGCATTATTAAGCAATGAGAGGCATTGGTCTGACAAACACACAAATATCAAAGATAATACATATTACGTTCTTCCGAATATTTTAATGGTATCAAGGGAAATTGAAATCGATACTTATGAAGTCACCCGTGTGTATGCTTCCGTATGTTAATAATATTTTCTGAGACAGTGACACGCGAGAGTGGCCATAACAATGGTAGCTAAGCAGGAATTGAACGAATAAAACCAAATTAAGAGAATTGGCTCTAATCAAGCTTAGCTTAATTTAAGGATATCAATTTTGTCACAAGTGCGGTGAATGCGTCAAAAATACGAAAGTAAACTACATAATGTACATAATCTCGAAAACTATGTATATAAGCAGCAACTTTTAAAAGTGATTTTATCCTTGTTTTCATAAACGTAATATTTTGGAAGTCATACTATTACGAATTAAGCATTATCTCAACGAAAATGCTATTTCACGAAAAGGAAATAAATTTAATTTTGAATTTTGCCAAGTGCATACATATTATAGTGCTCGTAACCATATTTAGTCTCTTAATTTTTTTATTATTTAAAATACAGGGTGTAAACCAGCTCATCACAAAGCCGTTAACCAAGCATTCTGTACATCAAACTAAGTAACTTTACGCAAAAATTATTGCTGGTAAACAACTTTTTTTTTTTGAGGTTATAAATCATGTATCGTGGTAGAACTCAATGTAACGCACTTAAACCATTATGCTGATGGATGGATTGAATAGTACGGAGATCGTGGAGGTGTTAAAAGCCAAAATCTTACAAAAAATATTGTATTTAAAAATACTTGTCAAAAAGTTGTAACTTGACCCCCCCATATCTCCGTAACTAGAAGGTTCCCAGGTATGGTGTAGAACAAAACAATGATCGCAGTGATGAGGAGGACAAGTGCCTTTCGGCTTCGTGAAGAGGTGTTTTACACCCTTTATAACCAACCAAAATAAAAATGTATATCTACAAAAAGCGCACCTATTGTAACTAAAGCCCGTGACACAGAAAGTTGTGAAGAAAAATAATAACAAAAGTATAAAACGACTAAGCGGAAACACAGGTCACAGGCACATATTGCTTCGAAACAAAACCATGTCGCGATGTTTTTCATCAGTTTTTGCTCAACTACAAAAAAAGGGTAATGAGTATAACATGGTACTGTGTGTATAAAATGTAATAAATACAAAGTTGTTTACTCGTTTAAGATATCGTTCACAAGATACGTATAGTGGAATGTGTCAAAGAAAAAAATGTACATTTCTTTTTATTTTGTTTCTTTAATGATTCCTACATTTTCACATTCTTACAATTCTCCGAGAAACTAACGAGCAATATTCAAACGCAATTTTCAGGCTTCCAAAATCTACCTTTCCAAATTCCAATTATGTTCAATCCGAATCTAACGTATTTTAGACGAAGACTAACACTAAAAGAGCAACCACGACGACGTACTAGAAAAGCTTCAGTGAATTTACAATTCCAAACTGAGTCATCTTCAAATGCATAATAACAGAAAGTACGTTCATAAAGTTTTCTGGTATATTTCGAAGTCTGAAAACCACCGCTTTCACTCGAATCCGGCTCGAAGGACCAATATCGATCAATACAAGGTGTCGCTTTGCATCCTGGTCAATTTTAAGGAGGTATTTATCTTATTTTAAAGAATTCGTAAAATAAGTAATATGAAAAATCGCGAATTAGGATTTTGGCGCTGTCATTTTTTTTTTTTGATTATTATTATTATTATTATATATGGTTTTGATCTTAAATTTGTTTGATTATCTGATATAAAAATATATGAAAATCCGTTTATTTTCCATTTTGTATCGAACTGTACTCGTTCGGAAAATTTTGGGGTTTCGGACAATAAACAATTAAGAAACCTATAAATTCGGAAGTATAAGAATTTGAAAAAATAATAATTAGGAAAAATTATGTTGCGTATTTTAAAGAATTCGTAAAATAAGTAATACGAAAAATGGCGAATAGGAAAATAGGATTTTGGCGCTGACATCATATTTTTATTGATTCTCAACCCGAATCATTAATTAAATTTACGCAGTCCGATTGTTACTAGTCCTATAACCGCACCTTCAGACGCACAA
Source organism: Xestia c-nigrum (assembly GCA_916618015.1). Classification (NCBI taxonomy): domain Eukaryota; kingdom Metazoa; phylum Arthropoda; class Insecta; order Lepidoptera; family Noctuidae; genus Xestia; species Xestia c-nigrum. The sequence continues at coordinate 7,276,932 of OU745264.1, forward strand.
ATAAACGCACACAGCGGACATGTCGCACGATGGGTGAATCTGTTTATTACTTTCGCATTATTCTGCAATACTGTCAAAGTTTAACAACATAAAATAGCAGTTAGGTATATTAATTATTATCTTTTGTGACGAGCTCCAGAATTTTGACTAGGGTGTGTAATGTTTGTGTTTTTGTACTTACTTTTTTAACTATTGTAATCCAAAATATTATCACATGCCATTTCCGAATAACTTCATAGCTTTTATGCGGAGGCTTAGCATGCCTTTTCCGCCTTTTAATTAGTATTATTTATAGCATTTCTGTACATTTTGGTGTTTCCAAATCTTTGTTTACTTTTGTGATGTCAGATAATGACAATGACAAGCCTAGTTTTCTTTTTAATTTATTCCTGTAACTAGTAATTGTAGGTTGTATACGTTTGATGCTAGACCTCTTTTGTAACCATTTTATTCTTCCATGTTCTAGAACACTCTATAAAAAATTATAACTGCATGATGACAGGAAGCCGAGCTTGAATGGGCAGTCTGCGTGTGGTCCTTGACCCAGCAACATGCTGGAGATTACTCAGAACTATTTAATGTGATCGCTAAGTTCGCAAAATCCTGCTTAATATCCTCGAAAAGCTGCTGCTACTACACTGCTACACTACTACGGAGAGCTTGGACGCTGTCGGCCTTGAAAAGGCATCCACTACTATTTCTCAGAACCTGGACATCGACAGCGGGTGAGCCTCGACCTTCGAACCCTCGCAAGAATGGCGTCTGCAAGCGAGTCTAATGCTGCGGCGAGCAGCTCCTGCCTACTGCGAGCTTCAGTCCTGGACCCTAATCACCACGTTACCTCGGCTTCCTTAACCTATTAAATCATCTTGCTATTATTTACCCTTGTCATTTTTATCTTATTTTATATAATGCAACCTTACGTTTTCCTATCCAGGAAACCGTAACGTTACAGGTGCTGGTTCGATGTAAACTAGAAAACGGGACTGTATAATTATGTAATCGTCGATATTCTGGCACGAACAGTAATTTATTTCCGGGTCCAATTTCCAATACCTTAAAATTGGCAGCCGTTTATGAGAAATACTAATATCTATATAAATAAAAAGGAATTGTTGTTCGTTAGTCTGATTAAAACTCGAGAACGGCTGGGCCAATTGAGCTGATTTTGGTTTTAAAATGTTTGTCGTAGTCCAGGGAAGGTTTAAACGGTGAGAAGTAGACAGGTAGGTAGGTAGGTAGTAGGTAGGTAGGAAAAAATGCATTGCAACGCATGCCAGGTACAGCTAGTTATAAATATAAATAAAATGTATTTTTGTGTGTATGTTTTTATTGAATATACTCAAAAAATTCTGTGCCGATAAAAAAGTCTTTCACCATTGGAAAGCCACATTTTATCTCCGTACTCCCACGGGAACAACGCGGGTGAAACCACGTGACAATCGCTAGTGAGAAATAAAACGTACAGATTGATGATAGAGGGGCATGGCTTTATCAGAAAATGTCTAGGAAACTTATAGAGAAATAAGACGAGACTGAAAGCGTATCCCATTTCACGGCTGTATGACTCTCGTACAGGATCACATTAACATTCCACGAAGTAATTTCGTGGTAACCTAATTTCGAGAAGGTTCCGTCAACTTTGAAACAGTCAGTGTTAACTTTGTTTATTGTGTACTGACATATTAAAGTGCAGTAAAGTGAGGTGTCGGTGTAACTTGCTTAGTCATAAACATTTATAAACGTTACATAAAATAAAATAAAACCCTTTTTTTTCAGTACAATGTAATAGGCCTCAGGCCCTTTTGAATATTGTGAAGAATCAAAAAGCACATACTACCAGTTTTAGATAACTACTACCTTCTACATCCCAAGTTGAATCGGATTCCGTCAACAATTTCAAGGGTTAATGTTTTTTTCCAAATTATTTTTCTAAAATAAAAGTAGTCTACATCAACTAACCGCTAAAATCAGTATACCCGCTTCGGAGATTAACCGGAACAAACGACAACATACAGAAAAATATTGCGTTAAAAAGTTCAGATTCAGTGAGAACTTTAAAACCACGGGCTAGAAATGACCTGTAAATTAAAATTGAGGTCCGCTACAGTAATGTTAAAGTATGTCCAATTAAATGCACAGTACATGCATTCTAAGTCTCATTTTAGATGATTCAGCATTTAAAAGGATTGTCGATTGTATTAATAAATCAATCCGCCATCTGAACTAGTAGACAAACAGCTAACTAAGTAAACTATTGTCCCATCCCTATTATCACTCTTTTCTATAGCTTTGGCGATAAAAGAAGGGACAAAAGCTGACACATCATGTTGGTCAAAGGTGAAAATTAGACCCACATGGTCCCTCCCTACATGTTGTTTACGTTGCTATGCGTCCATTTATCGAAACGGGAATCTAATCGGAAAGGTAGAATGCCAATTGTCGATATTCCATTCCGATAGTCACTTGTTTTTGGCTTGAAAAAATATTAGTCGAGACCCGAGAGCGATCTACGGGTCTCAAGTTCATTGACTGGGTTTTAAGTTTTAATTGATTTTGTATGAGTTCTTTGTTATGATTGGTCACCTAGGACCACTTTGGTATTAATTTTGTCTTGTAGCTAGTATATAAACATCAATATTTACAAAAAAAAAAAAACTAATCAAGAGGACAGATTTTCTGGAGACCAATAAAGCGACTTAAATAACTTTTATGTAGGATAAATAACTACGAAATTTGTCAAATATCAGTAAATAATAAATATCGCTTGACATTAACACACAGCGCCATCTAGTGCCACACTAAGCAAGGCTTGTGTCGTGGACACCAGATAGTTGATATACTACATATATACCTTTTTTTTGTTTGTAAATACATACTTATTATACATATAAACATCCATGACTCAGAAACAAATGTCCATGCTCATCACACGAACATTTACTCCTACCGGGATTCGAACCTAGGACCCTAAGACCGTAAGGCAGCCTCACTACCACTACGCCATTCGTGTCGTCAAGGTCAAATAAAAATGTACTTTTTCATTAATGTAGGCTAAAATGTTTTCTAATTAATAAATTCATACCTCAAGGGCGTGTGGCTGTGTTGTACGGTCGTATACAAGTACAACAAAATTATTATAACTAAAAGTTTGCAACAATATTAACTTTCTGCCGTCCCTTAAGTGACCTTCATCTAAAAACCGATTAAATTAACTAAGTTTTATAACAGGAAAACAATAAATTGTATTAAACTAATTGATGGATTAGCAAAGGTTCATTGAACCGATAGGTATCCGTCAAGTACGAAATCAGACTCAGTGCTAATTTAAATGGCCTAAGTTTTATTTATTTGGGTAAAAGAGCAATTGGTAACATATTTTTTTTTTATAGTACTCTAGCTGACCCACGTAGTTGCGTGGGTGAGGTTTTTCTCTCTTATGTGACGCAGACGAAATTTCGTCTTAAGAGAGAAAACGAAAGGGAAAAAAATCCCCGTTTTTGCAACATTTTTCATTCCTGCTCCGCCCCTAATGACCGTAGCGTGATGTTATATAGCCTAAAGCCTTCCTCAATAAATGGACTATCCAACACAAAAATAATTTTTCGATTTGAACCAGTAGTTCCTGAGATTAGCGCGTTCAACCAAACAAACAAACTCTTCTTAAGATTTATATCGCACACTGATTGCCAGTCAATCAGTGTACGCTAAACACGTGATTGCAAACAACTTTTTCTATTACCTGAAATCGCGATTAAAAAATCTGTTGTTCAATACACTTATGTTCGCCTAACTGGTCAAAATGTACTGAACAGCTGCTACACTAATTACCAATCACAATATATTATTCAAGAATTACTGGATGCAGCGACATTTCTGGTTTTACAAAAAAAAATCGGGCTAGGGACGCGTGCGAGGTGTCCAGAGACGCGTCTCCGCGCGTGCTAGCGATATATGGAATAAAACAAACTGGGTGCCGAACAAAAATTTTGACTTTTAGACAAATAAAAAACTAATATATATCATTTGTAGCTCAAATGATATTCCTAACTTATCTTTTCATGAAAATAGCGCCTACTTACTATGTGGCAAGCTATTGTGACGAAAAGGTAAATTACGACGAATCGTTAATTAATATTAATGTCTCTTCAAAAGAACTGCGCTGATTTACATCGTTGTCATATATCTGTGTTCCATTGATACAGTAAAGTTACCTTGTTACGTAATTTATTAAAGAATGTAAAATGTTAAATGTCCCAACCTTGACAAAAACTAATTGAAAAGCAATCAGTATTTAATAAAAAAAAACAAGTGACAAAAAAAAATGAACCTTGTCTTTCCGTACTTGATGGAATTAAAGTTGTCCCTGTAATTGTACCTCCGATCCCTTTGGCCGTATTGAAGGACGGAGAGCACTTAACGTTGAGACCTCATCCCTCCGGAGTTGATTGACCCCGCGCGAGCCTGCGTTTCATAAAAACGCCGGGAGGCGCTACCATGTGCTTGTATTTTCAGTGTTACTGAAGGAAAGCTTCAGTCGGCAACGAGCCGTCGCTGACGACGCACGCGTCCACGCAAGTCTCCGTAAGCTCCGCGTCGCGTAAATAACTTCGATACACAATATGAAAAATTCTTTAACTTACTTTTTTGATGTTAAAATAATTTTGAAGTGTAAAAATTAATGTTTTAGATTTTGTGTTGTTTGGGAAAGTAGTGAAACTGGTAGTTAAACTTTCTTCAAGTTTTAACTCTTTGTGCGTTTGCTAAGAGACTACAGTTCAGACATTCGTCGTCTTCACACCTAATAATTGTAGAAATCCGAACTTTGAATTATCAGTGAATTGGACTTTACTCTCGGCCGCATCTGTAAACGTGCTCGATGAAATGTAAACGATAATGTGAGGACATAATAATGAATGTTTTGTTGATATAGTTTGAAAACAATCGCTCGTCGGTGCGTGTAGTGGTGATTCAATTTTATGCTTTGACTGGCGGTTTCCTGCGACGACATCGAACGGAAGTCGCCGATACGAAGTCCGTGTAAGTTGGAAATAGCAGGCATAGCAGCTCGGTTCATCAACAGAATGGTAACTAACGTTTGTTTTCACTAAACATGTTTGTTGTGGCAACAACTCCCATAATGAATGTATGAACAATGTTTGGAACCACCTCATACTTGCACGGGTAGGGTAGGTACAGTTGAATCAAAACAAACTTCAGTAGAATGTTTGGTGTTTCGATAAAAGCAATTTTGACGTTACATAGATATTGTTACGTCACGGGAATGGACGTAATTGAACCTGCGACGTTGCTGACTTGGTACATTAATTGGAATTCCTTTCGCGTCCGTCTCGAGAATTCGATTAGACGTAATATTTTGTCACAAGTTTATGACACGAACGAAAGCGTATCCAACCGTACTTATTCGTTGAATATTTAGAGATAACTCGTGAACGTGACCGGCTTCTTATTATTTTTGATAACGGAAAGTTATTAGTTTTATTATGAAAAGGACACTCTGTTCTTCAACATTTTATGAAGCAAATTCGTGGTCATAAAATATTGAAGCATAACTTTCGTGGTCTCTTAAACAGGGTGTAAAAAAGAGATCAACCTATAAAAATGTACGCAGTTCTTTGCCATGTTAATAAGACGTAAAATTGAACAAAACTAATTGTAGGAAAACGACATTTATTTTTGGTAACACATTATAAATTATATATGACATTTATTCTTCAGTATTTTATTCTACATAATTACGTACTCATTGAAACAGATTGTAGGTACCTACCCATAATACGTTTTGTACTCTATAGATGTTATTATCATCACCATTATCAATTTAATGGACGTTGTAGCGTCTTCCCAAACAGGAGTCTATTTTTAGTAGCCATTACATTTTAGGGCAGATCGGATCTCCATCAGTATTATCGTATAATGTTGTTGTATTTATGTTTGATTTTTATCGCTGCCGGCTTTTTGTTTCAAGCTTTCTGAGTTTCTCACGTTAATCAGTCTCGTGATTAATGCTGATCGTATTGATAACGATGTTTTTGTTATTCAGCGAATTTGTTATACTCTTTCTTTTCCCAGTTTTTTACGATTTTTTATTAAAATTTAACTTTTACGCTTATTTAATTTGTTACAATTATAATTGGAGCTGTTGTCACACACATAAGGGAACAAACAATGAAAGTTTCAAAAACGCTCTCCATGACACCTATAACAATTTTAAACTACCTTTACTTTTTCTGAATTAATACTTGTTTACTTTTCCAAATTCCTGTAGATTTAAAAACTTAAAAATTGCTTCTTGAATAATAGATAACAAATATTTTGTTTTTCTTTCTACTGACTTAATAAAAAATTGGGGTCGACATATCATGTCTTGTTCAATCAAACTTCTATAGTAGTTGTCATCTCATTAGTTGCATTCTGAACTGTCAAAGTTATGTTCAAACTCGATATTTTAATCCTAACATTGTTGCATATCAAAATATCAAATTCCATGAATTATTTCTCAATGTTGTATAATTATAATAGTACACTAACCATAAGACGCAAGACATGCCTGTTAAATTGTTTAAACAAATATAGCCAGTCGATCATCATGTTGGTACACTCATTTGCATATCATGATCTGTCACGCCTACAAATTAGAATACGCGTATTTCGTAATACGGAAGATAGGTGTGAGTAATAAATAAGTATGTCAGGATACTAGGTATTTGCATTAGTATTTATTAGTTATTATTTTGGAGGCTCATATAACCTATACCTTAGAAATTTGCAAACGTTACGAGTTCGTAACGTTTGCAAATTTCTAAGGTAATCGGTTTGTTTGATAATGGTCACGTAACTTACTTTTTTTTTTAAATTGATGCGTTTAAATGTTTCCAAAAATGAGATTTAAAAATAGAACTCTGATAATAACGACCGATCTCATTTAGTTTTTTTTTTTATATTATCCTCATTCAGGTGTAAAAGTGTTTGCAGAATGAACAAGATTTTTCCTGATAATGTAATGAAAAATAAATATTTATTGAAAAATGTAGACAAAGAGTTCGAATATTTCCATAATCTGTTCTTTCCTATTTTTATGAATACCCGGAAGGACTGTTAAATACGGATCAAAGTTTAGAACCTTTTTAATTTTAAATATAAGTCAGAACATCAGTATAAAACCCTGCCCGTTACGGAGAAGTTTCTTTGGTTAAATTTTAATATTAAACCGACGATTTAAAAGGATTCTAAGACCAAAAAAGACCAAGTTAAGGTTGGATCTTTTATCCACAATTTTTATTAAAAAGCGGCCAAGTGCAAGTCGGACTCGCCCATGAAGGGTTCCGTAACAGCAAGTAACATTTATAAAAGTTCTTGCAGTTCGTTGTAATTCGACGACTCGAATGGCGTAGTGGTAGTGAAGCTGCCTTGCGTTCATAGGGTCCTGGGTTCGAATCCCGGTAGGAGCAAATGTTTGTGTGATGAGCATGGACATTTGTTTCCGAGTCATGGATGTTTATATGTATAATAAGTATGTATTTACAAACAAAAAGTATATATGTAGTATATCAACTATCTGGTGTCCACGACACAAGCCTTGCTTAGTGTGGCACTAGGTGGCGCTGTGTGTTAATGTCCAGCGATATTTATTTACTGTATTTATTTATTTAAATGAAAGGTAAATTCCGGTTTACGATTTATGACGTATTAAAAGAAAACTACTTACTAGATCTCGTTCAAACCAATTTTTGTTGGTAGTTTACATGGCAAAAAATATATGATGTACATTACATCATATATTTTTTTAGTTTTATCATTCTCTTATTTTAGAAGTTAGAGGGGGACACACTTTTTACCACTTTGGAAGTGTCTCTCGCGCAAACTATTCAGTTTAGAAAAAAAATATGTTAGTAACCTCAATATCATTTTTGATGATACGTATGGGTTTAGAAAGAAAATAGATTTTCAGTTTTAAGTATGGGGAACCCCTAAAATTTATTGTATTTTTTTCTATTTTTGTGTGAAAATCTTAATGCGGTTCACAGAATACATCTACTTACCAAGTTTCAACTACATAGATCTTATAGTTTCGGAAAAAAGTGACTGTGACATACGGACGGATAGACAGACAGACAGACAGACCGACAGATAGACATCTATAAGGGTTCCGTTTTTGCCATTTGGTTACGGAACCCTAAGACCTAAGACCAAGTTAAGGATGGATCTTTTATACACAATTCTTATTAAAAACGTATGACGAAATAGAATTACTTATGTTTATTTTTTTATTCTGTTATGTTTAGAGGTGGAAGTTGGAGGTTTTAGAGGTGTTTCTCTACCCAAAGATAGGTATTCTAAAAATAAATAGTTGTAATATTTCAACAAAGCTTTTTTATTTTATTTTATTTAATATTTACTTTAGTAGTGACACTGGTTAGCTGAAGGCCAAAGAAAGCATATCTGTTTAACTTACCCGGTTTAATTCTGAAATACGCATTCGTTTTTGATACCGGACGTTTACCAAAATGTTTAATAAACATTTGTACATAATTTATTACTGTAGGTACCAGTATCAAATATTATTAAAGGAAAACATTGCACAGTAATACGTTTGCAATAAAATGAAATAGGTATTTACTAAATTTGCTCTATTTACAAAATTTTCAGTTATATTTGTAATTTACATCATTAATCTATACTTATAATAAATCTGTAGAGAGGTCAATTCTGTACATGAAATATATTTACAAAATAACTATCGGGGGGTGATTAGTGATCGATACTGATGCCAAAAATGCAATCAGTAAAATTTTTGTCTGTCTGTCTGTCTGTCTGTCTGTCTGTATGTTATTTATAGAAAAAAAAACTACTCGACGGATTTTAACGAAACTTGGTACAATTATTCTACATACTCCTGAGCAGGTAATAGTATACTTTTCATCACGCTACCATTAATAGGAGCAGAGCAGTGAAAGGAAATGTTGGGAAAACGGGAGAAGTTACTTGGTTTTTTTAGCTTCCGTCGCGTGTGCAGCCTTAATGGTTAAAGCTACATAGAAATCATGTATAACGGAAATATTCCACATAAAATTATATAAAAAATATCCCAAGACAGCATATGTCTATCTTTTATAGTTGACTCACAATAACACGTGTAACTCCCGATAGCTTAGCAGTTCGGAGATTTGTTATTATTATATTTGTTTACTCTTACGTTTATATCATCACGCTATGACCCACATAAAACATAGGATACATTTTATTCCGGTAGTAAGATCCCATGGGACAATAATCAAACTTCACGCGGGCGAAGCCGCTGGCAGAAGCTAGTGTTGAATAAATACGTAGTCATAAAGACAGATGATACGAAACATAGTTTAAGAGACAGCATCCTTTGGTTAGTCCAGTCCATATTTGATACTTTCAATTAATTCTATCGAGTTTTCACACGTTATCAGCGATTCTGCAGATTTTTTTCCCTTTCTGTCTTATTTACTGAAAGTGGATCTTTTTTATCAATTATCTCAATTGTAGAAGATGAACGGATCACTGAATTTAGATTGAATAAAGTACCTTTCAAAAATATGTGAAGATTATTTAATTGATTGTCGAAAGCAACATTTAGTGGCTTTCATAGTTAAAGCAGCGGAGCAGCGGTGGCCCAGTGGTGGCGGCCCCCACTTACAAACAGTAATTCGTGGGTTCGAACCCAGACAGGCGCATTACTTTGTGTAATTTATTTCATCACCGCTGCTCTCAAAACGGTGAAGGAAAACATCGTGAGGAAACCGGCATGTCCTAGAACCAAAAATTCGAAGACATGTGACATCTACCAATCCGCACTGGGCCCGCGTGGTAGATTCCCATTCCCTCTCATTGAGAGGAGGCCGTGTCCCAGCAGTGGGAACATTATAGGCTGATGATGATGATGATGATGATAGTTAAACTTTACCCAACTATTCGAAAATTAACAGTCGTGTTGTTATGAAAGATAATGTTTCAGAAGAAATATTAAAATTTCCCTTACACGCAAACGGTTTAGACCTAAATCCTACTACCAACAATACCTAAGTCCCACAAGTGTTTACTGAATATTATCGGATAACATTTGGGCCCAAACGAGTCTTCAGAACCTACTAAATCCCTAAACATATTTAGTGGTACTTATCCTAACGAGTATGCCCCCAGGTCAGCGGTTTGTTTGAGCAAGGGTTTAGGCTAAAGTAAAAGGAAACACACAATTAGTACAATCTATACTAATGTTATAAAGCTGAAGAGTTTGTTTGTTTGGTCAAATACATACGATAATCTCAAGAAATACTGGATGGAAACGAAATATTTTTTTTTGTGTTGGATAGTCCATTTATAGAGGAAGGTAGGTATAACATCATGCTACGGCCTATAGGAGCGGAGCATAAATGAAAAATGTTGCTAAAACGGAGAAAAATTAATGCTTTTGTGAGATTTTTCTCTCTTTGGTGACGCAGACGAAGTGGCGTGGGCTAGGAAAGTGTAAAGCTGATTTGGTAGAACCTAACATAACTTCTCTAAAGTGTTATATGTATACTGAGGGATTTGTCACGATGGGATTGCCTTGCTGGTCTAGTGGTCGTAAGCGCGACCGCTGTGCGTGAGGTCCTGGGCTCGATTCCCGGGTCGAGCAAATTGTTATTGGGTTTTAATTTTTAACCAAGAACTACTACTTGCCTCTGAGAAATTCTCAGTAGTAGCCACGATGGGACATGGGACTTTAACATAACTGGCAAAATGCGGGTATACTATTATTGTATTGTATTGTATTGTACAGCGGGCTGGTATCCGCAACTCCACGTAAAAGCGCGTATTTTGCGTATGGGCTATAATCCAACACGCATCCATGGGTTGGTAGATGTCACATGTCTCCGAATTTTTGGTTCTAGGACATGCCGGTTTCCTCACGATGTTTTAATTTACCTTTTTTGGGAGCAGTGGTGATGAAATAAATTCCACAAAGTAATGCGCCTGTCTGGGTTCGAACCCATGACTTACTGTTCGTAAATCGGGGCTGCCACCGCTGCTCTCGCAAGTATTCTATTAGGTACCTACATCTCTGATTTACCCTTCGGGGATTGTAGGCATGATGTTATGTTATGTTATACAGAGGCATACCTAAAGGGTGTGTACATTCTCGCCGAGACACTCCGAGGGAGGGCGAGTGAAGATTACGTTTCTTTTTGCTTTCAAATTAAGATAAATAAACTGACTCCTCAGCTAATTTTGTCTGACAACGCTCGTTAAATTTAGGGGGGTCTTTAAACGGTAATGATATTGGGAAGAGTAAAATTCTAATGCCGGATTTTACTAGCACTAAGCAACATAAATCACGTGAATAAGTACCTGACACCATCATCCATCTACTTCATCTGTCATTCATCATCATCATAAGCCTGTAGCAGTCAACTGTGTAAACTTGATTCTTGTCTTAACTCATCCTATACTCTCATATGTAATTGCAATTTTGATATATCGACTTTTACTTTTTTCTAGCTGACCCACGCAACTTCGTCTGCGTCACATAAGAGGGAAAAAGCTACCTACTACTACATTTTTTTTTCATAAGAACCTTCTCCTGACAATAACAAACACAACAAAAAAAGAATCAGCCAAATCGGTCAAGCCGACTCAAGCCGTTTTCATGCTATGTCGTGACAACGGAAAACGGGTTTCATTTTTATAATATAGAAGATTAATTTCGGTGTCAACTCGCTTTATTGAAAGCATTAGTATAGTTCAAGTGGGACTTAAATGAGTGCCTTCTGACATTAGCACAAAGTTCAGAATAGTTCTTTGTGTGTTCAGTCGAACAAGACTTAAAAGGATGACTTTTCACAGCCCCAGGCAAGAGGAGCTGAAACTTTCAACCACTGAAGTTATATTTAGCTTCAACCTAATTTAAATAGTTTAGATTTTATTTATAACTTCCTTTGTAATTAGGGACTTTCAAAAGTTTTTTGAAGGCTTTATAGTACTTTTATTTATACAGAGTGACCCATTTATGCACAGTGGGATGAAACAAAAATAGAAGCCTTCAATTCTAGTGGAGGCTTCAATTTTTTTATCACAGAGTGTTCATGCAGCGATGGACATAATCCTGTGTACGATATTAAAATTTCTCTGTTGGAATCACAATGCCATACCACAAATAGATACAGTTAGAAAATGCAATATTATCCCACAACTAGCAGACCCGCGCAACTTCGTCTGCGTCACAAAATATGCTTAGCTCATAAGCTTCTTCGATAAATGGACTATCAAAACAAAAGTATTATTTAATTCCAACCATTATTTCCCGAGATTAGCGCGTTCAACCAAACAAACAAGCTCTTCAGTTTAATAATATTAACGAGCTGTATAATTATGTAGTATAAAATTAATTAATAAATACTGAAACAGTAAAATATGGTACTGATCATTACTGTGTGTATGATCAACGATTAAATTATTTATGGTTTAGGAGCCACATTCGATTTTTTTCTGAAACAAATTAAATTAAAAATTATAAAAACCTTCTACACGGAGGGTCATAATTTCAGGTATCCCGGTTTTTGGTGTTGGCCCTTTCATTTGATACATGGGTATAGAGTGAGTTGTGATAAAACAATGTACTTATTTCACCATTTTTTGGTGGCGGCCATCTTGGTTTTGAAATTTATTATAGCGTATAGTATTCTACTAGTCCAGCCTTTCATTTGATATCCATATTCAGGTAGTTGTTGAATAAATATGTAATCCGTCAATTTGTGGCAGCGGCCATCTTGGACTGATATTTATAAAACATAGCTAAAAACACTCCTGACTAACTCATCTTTCCCAAAATCAACCATCCACCAACCAAAATCAAAATCGGTTCATCCGTTCGGGAGCTACGATGCCGCAGACACACACAAACACACACACACACACACTCACACACGTGCACACGCGCACATACACACACACACACAGAGACACGTCAAAATTATAACACCCCGTCGTTTTTACGTCGGGGGTTAAAAATCAATATCTACTTTTTTCAGGTCGTATAAAAAGGCAATACAGCAAAGTAAGTTATGGCAGTACTTTTTGTAAAGTTGTAATGATAAATAGTCGTAATTTTTGCTTGTGATGAAACAATTATAGAAGATCAGTATTGATTTCACTGCAGACAAAACAAACTTTACTAGAGATCAATATTTACTTACATCATCATATTGAATGACGTATAAATATTTAACGAAACAATATTTAAACATGACTTGTTTTATTTTTGTAAGACGCGAATTTTATCGAAATCCGTGCAGCAGTTACGAAGTGATTGTGTAACATACATACAGACTGTCGCAATGTATTCCAATCACAAAATCATTGTCATGCATTTAAATGATAGAATGCTATGTGAATCATTAAACTGTATCTTTATTTCTTACTATTTGTCGCCCGACTTCGTCCACGTGAAATAATAATAAAAGTATTACATTCCTATTTGAATCGGATTTTGTTAAGAATTTTAAAAGCCTTTAAGTTCCTGTTTATAACATTAAGTGTGCCAGTAAAAGTCCCGTCAAAATTGGTCCAGCCGTTTCGGAGATTAGCCGGAACAAACAAGCCAAAATAAAAATACATTTTTACGTTATAAATACTGTATTTGATTTCATAATTATGCATTCATTAAGAGGTATAATGGTATTTAGAGGTTAATTTGATATTAAATAAATAAATAAAATACTTTTATTTATTTGTATCGGTACATTATTTGTTATGATGATAGCACATAATGTGGTGACTTTCTATCTTCTCGCTATTTTATCTAATATAATCTAATCGAGTTCAACAACTGTCAATAAGAATATTGACACTGATAACTCTTAAACGTGGTTTAGACACATGTAGATCGCGTTTAATTTAATTGATGTTTGCCCTTAGTAACCAAGGAATTCAAATCCCTGTTTTTTAACATTACTTTTTTTAATTATTCCTTCAATAATTAAAAAAAGTAGAAGGAAGTCTTTTTAATTATGTCTCATAATTAATGTTTAGTCAACGGAACCTAAAATTTTTCTTACGTAATTAAGTTTAAGATTAAAACTGTCAATTTCAGAATTAACTGAAGAGGAAATAAAACGCCACCGTACTTGTAAATACGGCATTTGCGGTAAGGTTTTAGAATTCCCTTCAAAATGTTATAAACAGGGTGTTTTTTTTCATAATTAATTCATATTTTCCCAAAGATATAAATAAATACCTATCTGTTTTTGAAAAACTCACACTCGAAATCCAGTTTGCCCATACATTTTTGTGTTTTTTTTTCCTTAGTAAGTAAGAGACTAGTAATTCAATTCAAATAAGTATAAAGTTGTTATTTCCAGGTGGAAAAAGCATAAATTTAAACCAACTTTGAATGTAATAATTCAGGGACACAACATCTTAGAATAGAATCTTATAGTTTTTAAAATATTTTGTTGTAATGTGGTTGTAAGTATATTATAGTTTAGGTTATTAAATGTAAGTCCTTAGCTGACACATTTATTATTTACAAACCCTGTAAATATAGTTTAAGCTGTTTTAAATAAATCAATCTTACCACAGGGATTTGTACGGAGAAATTCAGAAACATGGTGAATTGTAGATTTCATCATATTTTCAACCGACTTCTCTAGGTACGGTAGGTACACTACATAAGAACTCCAGAGAGGTTATTTAAATGAATCTTTTATAAAACTCGCTTTTTTATTGAATTTAATAAATGAAATTGTTACAAATTGAAAGTATTGTGTATGTATAAATTTGTGTGATTTCTATTACGAGTCTGTGATACTCGAATATATATATTTTTTTTTACCAAGGGGGCAGGTAGAAAACACAGTAGGAATCTATAGTCATTATACTTACAATTTAAACAGGTACCACGCATCTATTTGTTACCATTCGTAAAAAAACACTACCAACGTTTACTACCATTCAAAGCTACCTACGTTTACGTCCACTTCATGATCACTAGGAAGAGCAAATTGTCACTCAAGTGCAAATTGCGTCTTTTCACCGCAGTCATCCGTCCCATCATGACCTATGCTTGCATAGTATTCGCGCATGCCCACCCGCGTCATATCCACACGATGCAGACCTTGCAGAACCGATTTCTCCGTAAGATCACCGGTGCCCCCCCTTACGTCCGTAACGATAGTCTTCACGTAGACCTTAGAATCCCCACCGTTAAGCAGTTCATGAAACGCCTTTCCAAGCGTTACTTCGACTCTGCTATTAAGCATAGGAATCCCCTAATCGCATCGGCCGCCCGGTACGACCCATCGCGTATTAGCTCCGTCCAACGTCCGCGTCACACCCTAGTCGCCCCCGACGATCCGATCACTATCTTGCAAGAGAGTAGGAAAGATACCAGTACAGTTCGTAGAGCTTACAAATACAAACCGAAAACCTACCGACCTCGCCGCAGAGGTCCGGCGCGAAATCCCCGTTCAATCCCTCCCCGACCCTTGCTCGAGCCAGCCCGCGATGCTGAGCCTGTAGTGATAAATCAGTCCCTAAATAATGACAATCAGATCCAGCCTGTCCCTTTGCTGCCCCCAGCGACGCCCTAAGCCGAGGTTCGTACCCCACAGGGGGTGCCCTTAGAGCGCTGTCGCTTAGTTTTTAGTTATTTTCGCCCTGGCTGGAGGCCTTAAATTCAAGGCATCCACAGGACTTGCCCGGTTAAGCAGAAGCCAGTCTTCTCAGACTGAACTGCGAGATGCCCATTCCAAAAAAAAAAAAAAAAAAAGTTCACACTCTCAATCTGTTCGAAGAGACAAGAGCCAATGATCAATAGCTTTCAGTTCAATCTTAGTTCCATTCCGTCCATCTCGACGAACATGGCCCAAATATATTTGATTTATCGTCGCTATACGGATGTCACAAAACACGATCTATGAGAAAAAAAATAAAACCGACTTCAAAAAAAAACAAAAAAGTGAAAAATAACTTTAGCTTCTGAAGTCGGTGACCTTTGTTTGATTGCTTTAAGTTTTTTTGTCACCGACTTCAGAAGCTAAAGTTATTTTTCACTTTTTTGTTTTTTTTTGAAGTCGGTTTTATTTTTTGCAAAAAAGTTTTTATTTTCAACTTTTTAGTGGTTCACATGTGCTTGATACATGGAAAGTGCATACCGTTACAATTATAACAAGTCCAAACACGACTATGGTACATTGTCTCATTATGGAGTTCCGTGACTCTTGGCTTCATCATCAGATTTGATGGTAGAATGGTTCTTATCAAACGCAAATGCTTCACTTGTTGTAGAAAATACCAAAATCGCAACACGTTTTCATATAAAATTTGAAGAGTTCCCTCGATTTCGCCAAGATTCCATCATCAGAACCTGATTTGGTGGCTATGGGACTATTTGGGAAGAATACCCTTTCCAACAAAAAAAGAATTTTCCAAATCGGTTGGCAAGCGACGGAGTTATGCCCGAACAAACATAAAAAAAAAAAAAAAAAAAAAAAAAATAGAAACATCCGAATTGAGAACCTCCTCCTTTTTTAGAAGTCGGTTAATAACCTTTGTTGTTAACTTTTTCATTGTTTTGGTACCGTCATTGTTTATTTAAATTTGCCTTTGAAATATAATGCTGGTCGGTGATGGATTGCTTAGTATGCCCAAATGGCTGTGAATGATGTAATAAATAAAATGTGACGGACTGGAAACTTTCTTTTTTAGTCCTTTGTTTTTTAGAAACCATTTGGCGATCGTCAATCAATTATGTCGTTAGTAATTTTGAGTACTGCGAATACAAAATATTGCCCATTGGCATATTTGAACTTGAAAAAAAAAGACAAATTATAGTTTCAGTACAAAGGGTGTAACGAAGCCGAAAGGCTGGTTCTACACCATACCTACATGGTACCTACTAAACGGAGATATTGGGGGTCAAAGTTCCAACTTATTGTAATTTTTTTTAATACAACTTCATATTGTTTTTTTTTACTTCAAACACCTCCACGACCCCTGTATTATTCAATTCATCCATCAGGACAATGTTTTGAGTGTATTACATAGAGTTCTACCACAAAATATGATTCGTTTCCCAGCAATATTTTTTGCGTAACGTATTATATCTTGTATCTTGATACAAGAAAAATAGGATATTGCCATAGATAATACTTGTATTATCTATGGCAATATCCTATTTTTGTCATAGCCAATCACTCCATGCAAAAAACTAAATTTCAGCTTCATCTGGCTACACTGGCACTGGAATTTGACCCCAAAATTTATGTAATTGGAAAAAGGAAAGGTAGGTGCTGAAAGTGAATCTAAAACATAAAAATAACCGAAAAAAACTTTACATATAACAAATTCAGAAAACTACAGTATAATGGAATCAGTTTCAATTTCAGATACAAAATACTCCACAATATCAGCAAAATTCATTCTACAGATAAAACTAAAGCCTTTCTACAAATCCCTCTGGAAGTCACAGAGCGCATATCAACGAAACGTTACGTAATCGGACCTTTTATCGTAACAGAGGGCTCGCACAAACAAACGTTTAATCATAGCATAAATTCGAACCATTCTTACTACATATTTATATCCATACTTCCATATTAATATTACAAATGCGAAAGTAACTCCGTTTATTTGTCTGTCTGCCACATTTTCACGACTAAACGGCTGACCGGATCGTAATGAAATTTGGCAAGGAGATATATTTCATCCTGGGGAAGGACATAGGCTATATATTATCACGCTAATAAGTTACGAGGGTGAGATTTTTTTTTTTTTTTTTTTTTTTGCATGTGTCGCAGACGTCGAAGTTGCGCGGGTCAGCTAATCACTATCACTACACATTATAAAACAAAGTCCCCCATCGCGTCTGTCTGTCCCTATGTATGCTTTGATCTTTAAAAATGCGCAAAGGATATTAATGCGGGTTTTTTAATAGATAGAGGGATTCAAGAGGTAGGTTTTAGTGTGTAATTTGTACGCGGATGCAGCTAGTAATATTATAAATTCGAAAGCAAGTTTGTTTGTTTGTTACCCTTTTAAGCCTCAACCACTTAACAGGTCATTCTAAAACGTTCAATATACGTTGTCAGGTGTACATAAACGGTAATAACATTACCTTTCATCCCTCCCTCCCCGACCCTTGCTCGAGCCAGCCCGCGATGCTGGGCCTATAGTAATAAAACAGTTCCTAAATAATGACAACCAGATCCAGCCTGTCCCTTTGCTGCCCCCAGCGACGCCCTAAGCCGAGGTCCGTACCCCCACAGAGGGTGCCCTTAGAGCGCTGTCGCTTAGTTTATAGTTATTTTTACCCTGGCTGGAGGCCTTAAATTCAAGGCATCCACAGGACTTGCCCTAGTCTGAAAAGACTGGCTTCTGCTTAACCAGAAGCCAGTCTTTTCAGACTGAACTGCGAGATGCCCTATACAAAAAAAAAAAAAAAAACCTTTCATCTAAAAAAAAAAAGAAGTGGTCCCGTCAACAGTAACATGGCAAGGGCAAGGGGCTACTACAGAGCATTAACCTAAACAACTTTCTCTATAGGAACACCATCGTAATCGTAAAAAAAAAAAAATCTGCTGTCTCATACATTTGGTGGAGTAGGAATTGGAATTTTGGATTGGCCTGTTGATTATTTTTTCGCGATTACGATGGTGGTCCCGTGGAGAAAGTTGTTCAGGTTGATGGCCTGTAGCACATCCTTGAATTTGACCAGGATGGAAAGTAAACCTTGTTTAGTTGTAAAGGGGGCCATGTGTCTTTCCAGAGCATTTTAAACTTTAAAATAATTCTAATAAGTGACGTTTTTACTACGCGCCTCCGTTCTAGGCCCACGGCAAGCGCCTGGCACTGTCTTCTAAAATAAAACGTTTGTACAGAAATCCTCGCAAAATGTTAACTTGTTTGTACAAGATGGTTCTAACAATATGTAAGTGTAATACACGGAAATACTTTGGTTTTGCTTTGTTTAGATTACGAAATAGCTTCTTACCTACGTAAGATTCTGATTGATCTAAAGAATTTTTCTTTTCAGGATTTTCGTGGAAAATAGAAGAAGTTACTCCTCGCAATGAAACTCCCTCAGTCATCATCACTCTCCCTGCTCAGATTCCATTTTTTTTTAATCAGCGCGGTATCGAAACTTCTTTTTTCATACCTACTGCTCTATTAGTATTCCTCTCATGAGTCACTCGTTGACTTTCTCAGTCAAAGGTATAAAAAAAAATGTTGGTTTCTTCAGAAACAAATTGTTCAAACTGTTTTTTTTCTTCAAAATCGTAATTTTTCGCGATTTTTATCAAAGAATTATGCGATCAGCGTAATATAAAAACAGGGTGTAAACAACCTTGTCATGAGGTTGTTTACACCCTGTGCGTCAACCACGCATTTTGTACATCAAACTAAGTAACCTGACGCAAAGATTAGTTCTGGGAAACGAATTTCTTTTTTGGGGTGAAAAATCATGTTTTGTGGTAGAACTCAATGCAATCATTATGGTGGTGGATTTATTAAATAGTTCGGGAGTCTTGGGGGTGTTTAATGTAAAAATCTTGCATTAAATATAATTAAATCTTTAAATTCCACAAATAGTACAGGGTATGACGGTATTTCTACAAAAGTGGTGAAGTATGTTTCTGAAACCATCTGTACTCACTTAAGCTACCTAGTGAATCTGTGCATCAGCTCGGGTGTATACCCGGATGCCTTAAAAGTGTCAAGAGTGAAGCCATTATTCAAAAAAAACAATAAGGAAAACATGGCTAACTATAGACCAGTTTCCCTAATTCCTATAATGTCCAAAATTTTTGAAAAATACATTTATAAAGAGCTGTACTCATACTTCGAAAAGAAAAATATCTTTAGTAAAGATCAAAAGGGCTTTAGACAAAACATGTCGACTAGTATGGCCATTTATGACTTTTTATATACAGTCATGACAAATATGGACACGAGAATTCCGGTGAGTGCGATATACTGCGACATGACGCAAGCTTTCGACTACGTTGACCATGGCATCTTACTACAGAAATTAGAAGCTTACGGCATAAGGGGAAACATACTAAATCTTATTCAGTCATACCTTAGTAATAGAAAACAATACACAGAAATTGAGAGAATTAATGTTCAGACAAAAAAAGAGGAAATTTATGTATCAAGCGAACGCACACCCATATACGGTGTGCCTCAAGGCAGCGTACTCGGATCTTTATTATTCATTATTTACATCAATGATTTGCCTAGTGCTATTGACCACCCCATGACTCTCTTTGCTGACGACAGCACTATGACTATAGCATGTAAAAATAAAGACATATATGAAAGTGACATAAATGAGTCTTTGACATCAATAATATCGTGGTTAAACAGGAACAATCTTAAAATAAATCTAGATAAGACAACTATTATGCATTTTAGGCAACGGATCCAGGCTGATTGTGACATTAACGCAATTTACCAGGACACTGTACTCAATAAAGTCGACACAACAAAATTTTTAGGAATTATGATTGACTCTAAATTGAACTGGAAGGCACACATCGAATACGTAAGTAAACGGCTGAGCTCATCTGCGTACGCCTTATATAAACTGGCCCCAGAGCTTAACATAGATGCCTTAATAACAGCGTATCATGGTCTTGTAGCGTCGTTATTACGCTACGGTATTATATTTTGGGGAAATTCCACTGACAAAGAAATAGCGTTTAAGGCCCAAAAAAGATGCATTCGAGCGATGTTTAATATGAAATCGACTGACAGCTGTGTGCCATTATTTAAAAAACACAAATTATTGACTCTGCCATGTCTGTATATTTTTGAAATTGCAGTATTTGTTAGAGTGAATCAATTTATGTTTCCACGACTAGCAGACACATACCCCCGTAACAGACGTGACAATAATCAGTTATGCTCGCATTCGTCAAAGACTGCACTAATGGGAAAAAGCGTTTTCTGTATGGCTCCTAAAATTTATAATAAAATACCAAAGTCTTATAGAGACTTGCCGGTAAATTTGTTTAAAAAAAAGATTCGAGATTTATTAACAGACAAGTGTTATTACAGTATAAATGAGTTTTTAAGTGACGCTACATGACTTTTTTTTTTTATTAATGATTTATCATTTTTTATTTTTTTCTTAATTTTTGTGACATTTATGATTAATTTATTCTACGGACTTATCTATTTTCACTGACTTGTATATTTTTTATTGAATTTTGACTTTGATTGTTGTTTAATTTTTATGACATTCTATGATTAACTTATTTGAATGACTTAACATTTATTTTTTATTTTGTTTAATTTATTTTTATATCTTTTTATTTTTTGATCCTCTTATTTTTTTCTTGATTTTGTGACATTTTATGATTTATACTGACAGATAAATGTTTATAACTGACTATTATGTATTTGGATGATGCCTTCAGAAATTTAGTTTTTTATTTTGTAATATTTATTTTGTAAATTTGTACGCCTTACGGGTGAAACATGTACGTACAAAATATTCATAATGTGTCATCCTGCGTGCTTAATTTGCATGTATACGCATGTTTTAACAAATAAATTATCTTTATCTTTATCTTTAAAAACTTGTATTTAAAAAAAAAGAAAACTTGTCAAAAAAAGTTGGCAATTTGACCACCAATATCTCTGTAACTAAAAGGTTCCCAGGTATAGTATATATGTAGAACAAAAAAATTGATCGCAATGACGGGTAAACAGCTTTATGGCTTCGTTTTGAGGTTTTCAATCGGTTCCTTATCAATGATGTTGATTAGCTGATGATTTGATGACATTCTTGAATACTATTGTCGGTTTTAGTTGTCAGCTAAACTAGGGTGAATAAAAACGAAAGAATCTATCAAAGGATCTAGGAAAGGGCTTTCAATGAGAGCAAAATGCAATATTGCGTAACATTTTCCCGTTCAGTAGTTTTCCCAATGATTTTTCATTATAGATGTTTGATATAAAAAGCGAAAGAGAACTTTTTTTTAAGTTTTCTATATCAGAAAATCAGATCTGAAAGAAAGAAAACGTATTTATTAGTCCGCACAGGGCAAAACAAAAAAGAAGCATCTGAATGAAGGAACTTTTACTTTATTTTTGGAGCCAGTGTGACATTAAGTATTATAACGAAGTCAGTTTTCTACTGTTAATAAAATAATTAATAAGCTAGTATATAAGTTGTTACATTGGCTTAGATGTTTCTATTTTGCACGCAATTCCTAAGATTCATTCCAAATGACAAAAAATAACCTCCGTTTTCATCTGTAACATACAAAAGTTTCAATCATATTTTTCTCCGAAATGCAGACAGACTTTTACAGAACTCAATCAGCAAAACCTTTTCAAACAAAAACTGTCTAAATTAGAGTAATCAGAGATTGCACCGAAACCGAAATACCTCGAGACAGATGAAGAAAACCGTTCAGCGAAAACTAAACGGTACTAAGTACACTTGTCTGAAAACAGTTTTTGTTAAATTAGGAGTATCTGCTCAAAGCATCATGCAGCTATTAAAGTTTGCCAAACAATCATTAATATGTCTGCTAAAGTTAGGGTTGTAATCTACAATAGATATCTTTCGACAAATCGCCTTGCAAACTATCTGTTTATCTGATTCTATCTCTGATTTTATTGACTTTGTTATTTGTACTTGGATTATTTGGCTAATGTATGATTATACTGTCTGTCATGGGTACTTTTGTATTATAGATTGGTAACCTTTTAATATATATTCTTCTGCTTAGCGTGTCGATCACAATGCAAATTGAGCTTTCGGACGAGTTTGGCACTTTCAGTAGCGTCTATCAGCTCCTGTAATAAGCAAACAACAGGACTGGCAGGACACAATGTCAAGTGTCCCATCGTTTGTCGGGCAACACCACATTTACGCTCCAGGGCAGAGTCATCTCGTGGACCTGTGGACGGTGAGCTATGGGCTAGCTTGCCGTCCGTCCGTCTTATAACGACAGGCCGTGTCGACAGCTCTTCTGTGGTCCACGCGCGCCTCTAGGGGATGTCAGCACCGGGACTGTTCGAAAGAGATACCGCGGGCCTGGTACACAAAGGGTTGAGAAGGAAAATGGACGGGTTGTAGTCAGTCAAAGTCTGACACTTCTTTTCGTTCTGCCCAGAGCGGCAATACTCATTTGATGATTTCCCATCCGAAAAAAAGCCCAGTGTCATCTAGGAATCTCCAGCTGAACAGGTCGCCCTTGGTTCGGACTTGTTGTATATTTGTATCCTGAGTATACTTGTAGACTCCCAGGTCAGATAAGGCAACTAGACGTGTTCAGATGACAGATGACCATATTTATTAATACGCTGACAGTAAGGTTTTTAAGATGCCTTTCGCCGATCTTATGTCTTTAAGGGAATAAGCGTTCGCCTCGTCAATTTCTTTGTTTCTATTTTCAGCATATTTATTACAAAGCTCAAATTGCATGACCAAGATGAATACATAAATTAATTTTATGAAGCACTATAAAACTTTATTTGACTACTAGCTTCTGCCAGCGGCTTCGCCCGCGTGAAGTTTCAAAATTGGGGTTGAGTGAGAATATTATAAACGTAAGAGTAAACAAATATAATAATAACAAATCTCCGAACTGCTAAGCTATCGGGAGTTACACGTGTTATTGTGAGTCAACTATAAAAGATAGACATATGCTGTCTTGGGATATTTTTTATATAATTTTATGTGAAATATTTCCGTTATACATGATTTCTATGTAGCTTTAACCATTAAGGCTGCACACGCGACGGAAGCTAAAAAAACCAAGTAACTTCTCCCGTTTTCCCAACATTTCCTTTCACTGCTCTGCTCCTATTAATGGTAGCGTGATGAAAAGTATACTATTACCTGCTCAGGAGTATGTAGAATAATTGTACCAAGTTTCGTTAAAATCCGTCGAGTAGTTTTTTTTTCTATAAATAACATACAGACAGACAGACAGACAGACAGACAGAAAGACAGACAGACAGACAAAAATTTTACTGATTGCATTTTTGGCATCAGTATCGATCACTAATCACCCCCCGATAGTTATTTTGTAAATATATTTCATGTACAGAATTGACCTCTCTACAGATTTATTATAAGTATAGAAGATAGATTTTAAGCTTGAAAATGATTAATGGGTATCTTTTTGAAATTATGATCTTTTCATTTTCTAACTTTCGTATTTGGTGGCAGACAAAGTCATTTAAATATGAAACTTGGTTTTATTTCGTTATTACATGAATAAATAAGAATATTCATAAAATTACATGAATAAATAATGGGTACCTAGAAATAATGACTAAAAATCAAATTTATATAATAACTTTAAATACTTACGAAGAATTTTAGCAAATCGCCACATTTTGTGTGATGTTTTTTTTTTCAAATTGTCTCATAGAAAACCCTTTCATTAGTGTGTCTTTTTTTTTCAATGTACAAAACTCGAGCAAAGTCGCTGTCGGAACACTGTCTGCAACAAAAGACATATTGTTGAAGTTCTGATTCTACACAATAAAATTGAGAGCTAGACATAAAAGAATTGGAGTTGACGGGGAAAACATTTCTTGACACAATAGAAACAATATAACACCTTTTCCCTAATGGTTCAAGTGACATGAAGTGAGCAACAATTAAGAATGCTTTTTAAGTGGCATATTCGTGGAGCAGCATAACATGGACTTCATAAAATTATAGTCATTGTAGAAACGAAAAGAATTAGATTGATTGATTGTGTGATTTATGCGGTGCCTTATAAATCATGAGAAAGAGTGTTAGTTTGTGAATGCGTTATTAAAAACTAGCTGACCCACGCAACTTCGTCTACGTCACATAAGAGAAAAAACTAAAGGAAAAACGATCCCCGTTTTTGCAACATTTTTCATTCCTGCTCCGCTCCTAATGATTGTAGCGTGATGTTATATAGCCTAAAGCCTTCCTCGATAAATGGACTATCCAAACACAAAAAGATTTTTTCAATTCGAGCCGGTAGTTCCTGAGATTAGCGCGTTCAACCAAACAAACAAACAAACAAACTCTTCTGCTTTATAATATTAGTATAGATTATATAAATAAATTTCATTTTTGTCATACAGAGAACTAGGTACTCTAAATAGACAGAAGTGGTAACAGCCATACGTATTTTATGTAAAATAAAATCTTTCAGAGCTACATAGGTACCTCTAAAAGTACAATTGATACACATAAAATATGTGACTTATCTAACTTGGTTTTGTACGTACCTAAATAATTCTTAGAACCCGAGGCAAAGAGGCAAAATACAGATCACATCTTTTTTGGAGAAGATAAATCGTTGGATTTATGCTAAAGAAATCCTGAAAAAGAAACCAATATCCCGATTCCGTTAGTATCGTCTACGTAGGCACAGACAAACACTATTACTTTATTCTCAGAAGGGTGCGAAATCATACAAAAACTTTCGGACAAAAAATCTTTTATAAACAAGTTTCAGAAAATGTCAAGAGATTTCGCAGACATTGAATAATTCACAGCTACAAAAAAATTGTTACGTTCTTTTATTTTACTGTACTTACTTAACTAATTTTGAATTATAATGTCATCATCATCATCATCATCAGCCTATAATGTTCCCACTGCTGGGACACGGCCTCCTCTCAATGACAGGGAATGGGCTATAATCTACCATGCGGGCCCAGTGCAGATTGGTAGATGTCACATGTCTTCGAACTTTTTGGTTCTAGGACATGCCGGTTTCCTCACATGTTTTCCTTCACCGTTTTGAGAGCAGCGGTGATGAAATAAATTAAACAAAGTAATGCGCCTGCCTGTGTTCGAACTCACGACTTACTGTACGTAAGTCGGGGCCGCCACTGCTCACTGGGCCACCGCTGCTCGCTGTCGAGATATAATGTATATCTCGACAATAATTAATTGAATTTAAGTAAGTAGATACCTAAATGTTTCTACGAATTCCCGGTAAAATAAAAAAGTGTCTTAAAGATATAATTAACTAACCATTTTGAGTAGTTCTTCGAAAACATCTCCTCTCCTATATTTTTTTGGGTTCCGTTCATCAAAAGGAAAAAGGACCCTTATAGGATCACTTTACTGTCCGACTGTCTATCTAGTTGTCAAGACCCATTTTCTCAGGAACGCATAAAGGAATCAAGTTGAAATGTATATCAAATACATAGAGTATTTGATATTTTTTTTTTTAATAAACGCGATCAAAATATATGATCGTTTATGTCGAATATTTTGCGATTTCACAAAGGTATCAAAACCTGTAAGGTACTTCCCGTTGAACTAATATCATGAAATTTGTTAACAGCGCATGTAAAAGAAATACCACAAAATGTAGTTCAATTCCTACAAGTTTGTACGGAACTGCGCGAGTCCAACTCACACTTGACCGGTTTTATTTGCTCCAGCCTTGAAACCAATAAAAATTAAGACAGTTCTAAGTAAAACCTAATCGCAAAGTATTATTCCTCGTGAAGTATTAACAAATTCAGATCACATAGGAATCAAACACGGTATCCATGACCCACTTTCCATCAATTATGTACACGAAACTTTTACAAACTTATGTAATTACGTTATCTGATGATGGAGAAAATGTCGGACAACAAAAATCCCTAAGTTTATTATTCTGTTTCGTACAATATTGATGAATCCGTAATCAATTTAGGAATCTTGTTCTGTCCTAATTTTATTGGAAAAAGCTACATTTCGTATACAATTGATTTTATTATTCTTGCGGTTTGTACTTTGTATTATTCATAACCGTTATTGGATTTTCTTTGAATAGAAAAACAAATATATAGCAATACTTTTACAAGATCTTATCTATCAACAATGTGTCGAGAGCTGATGATGAAAACATTCCGAACAAATTGTTACATCAACATACTTATTGTTACTTTCATTCCGCTCAGAGGAGAAAAGCAAACGATTTTGGCACAATTCCAACTCAATTAGAGACAAATTCAATATTTTTGTCCCACATTATCTCTTTTGTCCCGACTCTTATTGGGACATTAGCTACACCTCGAATTCTCGAAAAACACATCTAAGCTTTTTTTCCAATAAAAATAAACTTAATTTGATTTATAAATTTAGAAAAAAAAATACGTGGGACAGAAGTCATTTGATTTATTATTTGTCCTGAAAAAGTATTCGTCAAATCGTATTACGTGGAAAATTACTCTGAAGCAACAGCAAAATATATTAAAATTCACAAGAAAATGACCTAGAATGTCAGGTATTTTTAGGTTGTCTCTTCTTTAGTCACCTAGTCATAGGTATCAGTTCATAGATAATATTACTTCTTAAAATATTAAAGGACACTGCCCTCGCCATTTTGTTTTCTGGATTCATCTTACATTGAATTGCAAACGTAATAAGCCCTTTGCTAAATTTAGGTCTAATTAGTCTCAAATTCACGGTACTAGAAAGATTCGCGTGATTGAATATCGTGTTAGTTTTTCTTGAAAGTGAAACGTAAATAGAAAAGCTTCTGTTGTTTGTCAAACTTGACTTCACACCAAAGCTACTACATTTAATGACACACTCTAAGTTCCTACCTAAGTTGACTCTGTCCCCATACAAAAGAAATATAATCTTCTCCTAGAGTCTGCTTTGTAGTTAATTGCAATCTTTGTGTTAAACAACGTATCGTTTTGGATATGTCACCGTAAAATTGACAAACACGTTAGATTGTAATCTCTCTAGCGAGATTGAAAACTCTCGAAATATTGGCAACTGAAAATATGGCTTACAATATAACGCATTATTTTTCGATCTATCGAAGTGAAACCGTAATTTTGTACATGTGACGGAAGTAGCTCTGCCCCCATAATCGGGACTTGGTGCACCCCCACGTTAGATTAATTAGGTTTCTTTAAACCCTGCAGACAGAAATAGGATATCCGCGTAGCGGGGCTCCGTCGACTACTTATGCTTTTTAAGGGAATATAAACTGTTTTGAGGTTAGATTTTATGAATAGGTATTTCTCAGGAATGGTACATTATCTTTTCATGAAAGCGGTACCATTGGGCATGGACTTTCATCGCATACATTTCACAATATTACGGTTTCACTTCGTTAGATTATATTCTACCGAAAAATAATGCGTCATATCATAAGCAGTATGTTCGTTTCACAATCTTTCCGAAGTTTACAATCTCTCTAGTTATTTTACAATCTAACGGTTTTTACAATGTGGCGCTGACAGATACAGGGTGGCTCAGTTCTATTATCAACAATACGGATACCGTTTCCGTCGACTAGTTATTCACAGCATTAACACAATGCATTCGCCTATAAATTGGTCTGCCTCTTTTCTAAAAGCCATCCACTAACTTTCCATTCATCCATAACTTTGTGAACGACTTCAGACTTACACGCACCCTGCGCAATGGATCTCAACCTATCTCAGCAACACCAATAACCAGTACTTACCTACAAGTAACCATTATATCCTGAATCTATCGTTTGTTTCCCCAACAGTATTCAGGATACATGCAAATGCATGTATAGTCGCAGCACGTGCTGAAAGCGAAACAAAATTGTATAACAAGGAACAGTTTCCCTTTAAAATGATTGCGATGTTATTTCACTACATGTTTGCGTTCACGGTCATAGCTTCAATATAATGAGCTGTTATATGAGAGTCCTATTGTAGTACTTACGTATACAGTTTCTTCTCTGCGTTGTACGTCGAGAGTTCGTAGTGTCTTACTGCCACAGAGAATATTTTATTAGGCACTAGTACTACACAGATGTAGATATACCTAGATACCTCAAGAGTATCATTTCGCGTGCCTGGCTTAAGCATTTTATGCTTAATGACTTATAGCTTCTGTCACAGGCTCGCAGCAAACTAATTTGATTGAAACAACTAAGTTACAACTGAAGAACTCAATTCTAGACATTTAAAGAACAAAAAAATGGTCTATTTTGTATAGTTGCTAAAAGTGCCAGTGACATCATAGTCGGTAGTCAAAACATGAAACGGTTAATTAGACTTAAGTCATCTAGATGTATGTATATCTGTGAGGTACATAAAGGACTGTCTACAGAGTATTGAGTTAGTAGAGTATATTAGGACGTGTATGAAATAATTTAGGTTACTATAGTATGTTTAATAGGAATTATTATTCTGCGATCATTTTTATAAAGAGTCTCAACTTTCGTCAAGATTAGCTTACATCTTTGGCCAAGTCGCTACCCGAGTTTGGCTATGTGATATTGTGGTCTTTTCTTTTATATATATTTGTTTTAAATTTTGAGAATATTAAAGGGGTTTTGATTTTTTTCTTCCGCCATTTTTTTCATAGTAGCGGCCACTTTTATGACCTTTATTAATCGATAGCTTTTGTATATCTGCTATGAGCTATCAAAGTAGTGCTGATCACACATTTCGGAAACTTGTTACTTTAGAACATTTTGTCCAAAACTTGTTTGTATTGATACCAGCTATCGATTAATAAAGGTCTTATGCGTGGCCAGCTACTTTAAAAAGAAATCAAAATGGCGGAAGCAAATCTTGCCACGCTTTAACGCAACGCAAAAATCTTCCAAGCTCTTTAATCGCCATATTTTGCAAATTGGAAATACTGTTCAAATGTTCCTACTGACTGCTATATTTTCTTCGACTACATTACTTTTCAATGCATTTTCCAATAAAAGTGCTTCCCTATGGATTGATACTCGTACCAATATTTCCCCTCAGATGTGAACAGATTCACTTTTACCCATCCGTGGCTACATAAAACATTGTTTTGCCACCCAAATTAATCAACGTTACAGCATGGAGTTTCTCCCATGGGTTAGGTTATGTTAACCGTTTGCGTGTTTTTCCTGAAACACCATTTTTCGGTACCCAATTAATGTCCGAAGTTTCGATTTTAAAATTGTATTTTTCCGAGTGTGATGATTGGTACTTCCTTGTTGGATGAATAAAGTTTGAAGAATAAATATTTGGCAGTGACTGATTTTAATATATTGAAAGCACGAATGCACACGTACGAGTACGGTCGACCAATCTATTTGGTTTACCTTTTACAATGTATTTATAGGTTTAAAATTTAAACCAAATAGATTGATCGACCGTACATTGTTGGCTGGTACACCTCTGAGTAAACCTTTGGGAAACCAATCGTAAAGTTATTTTAAAAGATTTTGCTTATCGTTGTAAGCAACAGACTGCCTCTTTGGTCTAGTGATTACAACTTTGACTGCAGGGCATAATGTCCTGAGTTCAAGTCCCGGATCGGGCAAAGTGATATTGGGTTTATCCATCAGAAATTTCTCTATAGCTGCCACGGAGCCTGTATTTGTGCCTGGTTATTGTTTGGATTTGCTTCCATTAAATGGGACTCAAACTAATCTGGTCAAATGTGACTGATACTTCTCTTACTCCTTCAGCATTACAAGCGTGATGTTATGTTCTGCCGACAGGAGAAAAAAACGAATACTTAATAGAGTAATCGACTAAAACTAAACTATTTAGTTCGTACCTTAGTTAGGTTACCAAAATATTAAACGGGGTGTAAACCACCTCATCACAAAGCCGTTAACTAGCCATTCTGTACATCAAACTAAGTAAGTAACTTTACCCAAAAATAATGTGACGCACTTAAAACATTGTGCTGATGAATGAATTGAATAGTACGGGGGTCGTGGAGGTGTTAAAAGTAAAAAACTTACAAAAATAAAAAGTATTAAATAAAAAACTTGTCAAAAAGTTGTAACTTTGACCCCCCATATCTCCGTAACTAGAAGGTTCCCAGGTATGGTGTAGAACAAAAAAAATATTGCAATGATGGGCAGAACAAGTGCCTTACGGCTTCGTGAAGAGGTGTTTTACACCCTTTATTTGACCCGTATTTTTTATTTTGTTACGTTAACCAAAATTGACGATGATACGACGCTTTTAAAATTCTCAATTCGTCACGCCTTGTATTTTTTGTGAGTTCTGACGTCACGAGCCCCACTCCCGAGTTTTGATGCCTTTTTATCTTTGTCAATATTCATTGATTTACAAAAACAAAAAGTATGTGTCCATTATTTTCCAATACTCTAACTGACGACATTTTGATACTGACGTCATGCTTACTGTCTACAGTTTGTAAAATATCGACCGTACATTGCCAAATATCATCATCAGCCGGTCCCCTGAGTAAAACGCCAGTCCATTCATAATTTCCATTCAGCCATCGCTATTTAATTACACCTATTATAACCTAAGTGCGTCGAGACCGGTCACCTAATTAACAAAGTTTCAAAAACATGCGGAATTCCATTACTAAAATTAGTTTTGTTTACACGCAAACTTTTCGATGGTTTGACAACTGACGTGGGCTTACGGTCTACAGTACTTTCACATTTTTTTTACCTTAGACAACTGCATTCCAAAAGTAACCTTATCATCATCTACCCAGCTTTTTCCCAACTATCTGGGTGTCGTCTTCTAGTCTAACCGAATGTAGCTGAGTATATAGGGTGTAAAACACCTCTTAACGAATACGAAAGGCACTTGTTCTCCTCGTCATTCTGATCATTTTTTTGTTCCACACTATACCTGGAAACCTTCTAGTTACGGAGATATTGGGGGTCAAAGTTGCAAGATTTTGACAAGTTTTTTTTTAAATACCACTTTTTA
Source organism: Xestia c-nigrum (assembly GCA_916618015.1). Taxonomy (NCBI): domain Eukaryota; kingdom Metazoa; phylum Arthropoda; class Insecta; order Lepidoptera; family Noctuidae; genus Xestia; species Xestia c-nigrum. The sequence continues at coordinate 7,308,606 of OU745264.1, forward strand.
TAGCATGATGTTTACTTTAAATATCTCTAAGACCCCCGTACTATTCAATCCATCCATCCGCGCAATGTTTTGAGTGTGTTACATTGAGTTATACCACAAAACATGATTTATAACCTCAAAAAAAAAAGTTGTTTCCCAGCAATATTTTTTGCGTAAAGTTACTTAGTTTGATATACAGAATGCTTGGTTAACGGCTTTGTGATGAGGTGAAATACACCCTGTATAGTATTTTACATGGAGCGACTGCCCTCCATAACCCAGTGAGACTGGTCGTCAGACTTTCGAGCCACTTACTACCTTACCTACCTACCGTAACGACTGTAAATGCTCTACAAATGACAGCCGGTACCACTGCTTTACCATCTACGGACCAACCTAGGTAAGTAGCAGCTGTTATTATTTAGCTACGAGCTCCTCCAAAAGCAACCTTATCATTATGTGATTTAAGACTGCTGTCATTTTTTTAAATTGTCAGTAACAGGCATGACAGCGGTCTAAAAGCAACCTTATTTGTTGTGGAGTAGATATGACTGTGCTTTTGACTGTAACGCAATGTCTAGGTAAAATTTCGGTGAAAGGATTATATGATTCATTAAAAAGTCATAACGTATAAATCTATACTAATATTATAAAGCAGAAGAGTTTGTTTGTTCGTTTGTTTGGTTGAACGCGCTAATCTCAGGAACTACCGGGTCGAATTGAAAAAAAATATTTTTGCGTTGGATAGTCCATTTATTGAGGAAGGCTATATATAGGCTATAAAACAGAAGGAGCAGCAGGAATGAAAAATGTTGCAAAAACGGGGATAATTTTTCCTTTCGTTTTCTTATGAGACGCAGACGAAGTTGCGTGGGTCAGCTAGTAAGGTATAAAGACACTTGTGACGCCTACCCCAGACCACTTTCAAGGCCTCTGGTGATGCAACTTGCACCATTAGACGCGCGCTCATCATTTTTTTGCTCTGTGTGAGTACCGTCATTCCACAAGTCGCGCCATGGGCATACTCTAGAAACTTTATTTCATTTGTTTTTTGCGACAGCTAGGTCAGGAAGTTCTGCCACGAAACTCAACACTAACTAAATTCTAAGCACGCGTCAACTCCCATGATAAACTGAATTATTATCCGGCGCCGAAGGCTCCGATTGACACTGTCTTGCATTTAATTCTGACAAGTCGTTTACTTACGAGTTTGTATTACCTACATAAAAAATCGAAAAGTAACCCTCGATCTATGGTTTTGACGGTGGTGTAGGACTTAATAGTATACACACCTTCTTTATTATATCTATGATACACACACTTCGCCAGTTCCTGTTATCGTGTAAAACGGACAGAGCCTAACGCTATCAACCGAGTTCAAATCCTGGACTTAGTGGCTGCTATTAAGAAATTCTCAATAAAAAAAACCCTATCACCCTTTCCCCGACCTGGGAATTGAAACTAGCACCTCATCTTTAACAGTCACGCTCTCCACCAGACCAACGAGGCAGTCAAAAAGCCACAAGCAGTCATTGTGGACCACAAAAATGTCAGCATGCAAATTCATTAACATTCAACCGCTTCCAAAACCCACACCTATAAAGACTATCATCGCTGTTTCCTCTCTTTCATTCAACCACCTATTTTATTACCAATGTTTAGTATAAAACATCAAGCTAATAGTTTCTTCGCTCTGGCTATCGGAAGTCTATGGGGGATATTTATAAATAGCCTCCCCATATCGATACGCTATGGACGTCTATCATAAAACAAACTAAGTTATGGCCCGACCACAAATAGCCCGTCAGAATAGCCCGCGTCCGTTACAGGGTTAAGTACGTACCGTGCGTACGCGCATTAATATGGCCCTAATAAAGGTATTTGTGTTTTTTTTGTGTATGTTTTGATTTAGACAATATTTCTGATTACATAGCTACATAGTTCATGAATAAAGGATTGGCGTTTAAGGGCAATTTCACCCGTCTAGCGAAATCAACTTATAAAGAAAAGTAAGAAAAAGCATTTAATAGCCCGTACAGGACAAAACACATAAAATTTAACATTACTTACGACTATTGAAAACTAAACATAGATAAAAAAATTAAAATAAATGAAAGGTCCTGAACGAGGCCAATGTATGTGTAATGTTCTCATTGCTGGGACACCTTTTTTTATGATGGGAAATCATCAAATGACTTCTACCACTCTGGGCGGAGCGGGAGGGAGTGTCAGACTTTTACTGACTAAAACCCATCCATGTTCCTTTCTCGCCCTTTATGTTCCGGGGCCGCGGTATCTCTTTCGAACAGGCCCGCAACCGCGGCAGGCTTCGGCCCTTCCGGGCCCCTCCCCTTATGCTGACATCTCTTTGAGGCGCGCGTGGAACACGAACGCGCATCGACACGGCCTGTCGTCATTCGACGGACGGACGGCTAGCTAGCCCATAGCTAACCGTCCACAGGCCCGGGACACCTCAGGCAGGATATTTGAGGACCCGTAAATATAGAATTTTAAATAGTCTAACTATCGTCTTATTATTTGACACAAAATTGTTGAAGCGTGGATTTTGTATTACCAATTTTAGCATAACATACCTATTTATTTTTACATGAATTAATAAAACCTTTATCAATATTTTATTTACTCGATATCATAAAAAAAAATAAACTTAGGATAATCCTGGATCAGATAGAACAAGGAAAATCGAAAATAAAAATCGCCAATTAATATTCTGGTAACTTACACGTGTGTATGGGGATCAAATGAAACGACACGTGTTGCCTAAATCAATGTATAAAGAGGTACGAGTGTTACCGTTACATAATACAAACATGTCATATAATGTAGGTCCGCCTACTCGAATAAATTCATTATTGTGGATCACAAACCGCCCGGTTTATAAGGTCGTTTTCCCGAAGTGTTTTCGTGTCACACCCGAAACTCGTACGAGCGTTGACGCGCATATAAGCAAGCTCGTACTAGTTAGCCCTAATCGCAACATGAATCACTCACAAAGGGCTCTAAGCTGTACTAAATGTACAGCTCTGAGCAAGCGAACACACTGAAAAAAGCTCGAATACGCGCGTTCGATTTTTTTAAGTGCGTTATGAGGCACACGCGTATGGGTGTATATGGCGTCACGTCGCGGTTACTCGTGGCTTGCTCAAAGCAAAAAAAAAATTAGTTTCCATGTACTCGATAGATGGCGTTGATCCGACTACGTTAGTGGGTGCTAAAGCTAAAACGCTTGAAAAAACACACGTCACATACGCTCGTTGACAGACACTTTCGTTTGCATAAGCTTCCGAATATAATCATTAGGTCCAAGTTATATTATGTGACGTTCTGTTCCTTGCAGTAACGTAGTCAGACCAGCGCCATCTATCCAGCGACTAGGGAAGAGTTGAAAAAGAAAATCCCTCATTTCGTTCATTAGTTTTCTCGGCAGACGCTTTGACAACACGTGTGCGTCGCATGAGCGTGAAACTCGTGTCCTGGACACGGTGTCCAAGCGGTAACTTACTAAAGTAGACTCGAAGAATTTCCCAATGACAGCCCAGTAGTCTGAATTTGGGATTGGTTGATGGCAATAGGGTCGCCCCCTATAACGTGGAACTTAAACCTAACTAGTGAAGTGTGTACTTTTATTTCAATTAGACCATTACGGCACTTTTGAATGTCGAAAATACAAAAAAAAATGAAAGCTACAGTCACAGACACAAGGCATAATAACTTGAGAAAGTACTGTAGTTGCCCATTCCCTAGCGTAGATCACTATGGAGAGGAACGGGCAAGAAACTCTATGGACTTCATTCATATTGTGATTATAGGTGCATATACAACATTATTTTTTGTTTATACTAAACCCGAAAAGGGGTCATTGTACTCATCATTTTGAACAACTTTTTCTATGGGACGAACCTTGAAATCGCGAAAAAAAAATCTGCTGTTCCCTACATTTTGACGAGTTATGCGAACATAAATGTAGGGAACACCTGATTTTTTTTTCGCGATTTCACGGTTCGTCCCATAGAAAAAGTTGCTCAAAATGATGAGTACAATGACCCCTTTTCGGGTTTAGTGTAAACAAAAAATTACCCTGTATAATGTGAGAACGATGTAGAAAGACGTGCACATTAAGAGCGTCCAGAGAAAATATTAAATCAACAATATAAAAATAAAGTAGGTAATTAAAATTAACCGTGGCAGCTAAGAGGTGAACAGTCCCAGAGCTCTGTCTAAACCTTTGGGGATAACAGGCATCATGTTAAGCAGACGCGAGCCATGCTATCTTTTATGTCAAGCCGGTACTCTACAGGGTGTAAACCACCTCATCACAAAGCCGTTAACCATGCATTCTGTACATCAAACTGAGTAACTTTACGAAAAATTATTGCTGGGAAACAACTTTTTTTTTGAGGTTATAAATCATGTTTTATGGTAGAACTCAATGTAACGCTCTTAAAAAAATGTGGTGATGAATGGATTGAATAGTACGGGGGTCGTGGAGGTGTTAAAAGTCAAAAACTTACCAAAAAAAACTTATATAAAAAAAAACTGGTTGTCTGTTAAGTCGGTTTACTGACGATAGTTGAACGTGACAACGTCTTAAGAAAATACTGATGGAATGGTAGCATTTTTTGACACCACATTCACTTTTCACTGCACTTGATACTCGATCCAAACATGTAAATGTACTATAGTATAGCAGTCGCCACGCAGACGCATCACTCACCCAAGTAGGAGAGAGACGGATGTCGAACGCTGCCGAACGCAAAGGCCGATTGTGCTTCTTTGTCACTAGTTCCGCGCTCTCGCTTGTACTTCAAGCCTTACATGGAACGCCTCAGAGCGATCAGCGAGGTAACGCCGCATGAGTCATGTTTTTTCGTGCGTGCAGCCGGCTCTATCGAATTATAAGACGATGTCACGTCAAAAAAAAAACTTTTCAAAAAGTCGTAACTTTGACCCCCCATATCTCCGTAACTAGAAGGTTCCCAGGCATGGTGTAGAACAAAAAAAATGGTCACAATGATGGGGAGAACAAGTGACTTTCGGCTTCGTGAAGAGGTGTTTTACACCCTTTATAATATCTCATTGGATATTTTGAATTTACATTTAATCGACAAAAGGTGGTAACTGTATTTTATGGTAACAGGAAGCGTAGTAAGTACTTCCTTTAACAATAAAATTTAGTACTGCCTGCTTTATACAACGTGGGTGTTATGTACTGACCATAGGGTTACCTTTAATGTGGCATCTATTGAATGTTTCGTGGACGTTATATTATTAGTCTTTCAACCTACCTACTATAACAAAGTTGGGCCTTTGTACATAACACCACAACGCCGGTAGTAATTCCTGTAGGGTTAGTTAGTGGTGTACCTTATACTACACTCTACATTTCACTAGTTATACAGGGCGTAAACGACCTCATCACGAAGCCGTCGACCAAGCATTCTGTACATCAAACTTAAGTAACTTTACGCAAGAATTATTGCTGGGAAGCGACTAATATTTTTTAAAAATCATGTTTTATTGTAGAACTCATTGTGCTGATGCCATTGTGGTGAGGTCGTAGAGGTGGCTAAACTAAAAATCGTACTGCAAAAACCTGCATTAAAAAAAAAAACTTGTCAGAAAGTTGGAGCTTTGACCCTTCATATCTCCGTACCTAGAAGGTTCCCAGGTATGCTGTGGAACAAAAAAAGCCTTTCGGCTTCGTTAAGAGGTGTTTTACACCCTTTATAGGGTGACTGGTAATTGGTGTACGAAACTTAAACACGTGATAGTGCTCATGATAACAAACAACTTTTACTATGGGACCAAACTTGAAAACGCGAATAAAAAGCAGCTGTTCGTACATTTACGTTCGCCTAATGTATTGTATGTATAGTAACACAGCTGTTAACAGCTGATTTTTTTTTCGCGATTTCAGTTTTTTTTCCATAGTAAAAGTTGCTTGTTATCATAAAGACAATCACCTGTTTAAGTGTCGTACACTAATTACCAGTCACCCTATATTTAAGTCCCATGTAATACAGGGTGATCCTTTTCGCAATAGGCATTACAACAGTATCAAAAAATTACAAAACTGTTTAGTCAGTCCGTTAGAGTATTGGAATATGATGGACATGTATTTTTTGTTTTTGTAAATCAATGAATATTGTCAAAGATAAAACGCATCGAAATTCGGGAGTGGGTTGCTCATGAGCATGACGTCAGCACGCTCTAAAAATTATACCCAGGCGTGACGTATTGAGAACTTTAAATGCGTCGTATCTTCGTTAATATGGAGGTATGTAACAAAGGAAAAAATACGGGTCAAACATTTTTTGCTAATCTAACTGATGGATTACTTAGTTTTTTTTTTGTCGTTACTCTATTCCTAATAGAAAAGACCAATAATACTTTGTCCGACCTTCACGCTTGTGATCAATATAGACCAACGAGGAAGTCCAAATTTATTAAAACGGTTCGAGATTCACACATTGTGGGGTTTTTCTAAAACGTGATTTGCTATTTCGAAAACTTCAACAGGTAACGCAACGTTTTACTTTCGGCTCAGAGATCAGAGCGTGATGTGGTATTTTTATTATTTATTTAAATAATGGAGAAAAACGGCTAGATAACAGAAACTTAACGATATAATAAATAACATAGAGCCAAATAAAAATAGAAAAATTCATATATTTTTTTAAAGAATATGTCCGGTTGATTAAATTAGGGTTAAGGCAAGGGTTTCCCAAAACTCGTTTTTGTTCTCAGAAACAAACAATATTATGAACGAAGTCAGGGGCACAGGTTTGTTGCAATTCCCAATAATTAATCTACACTACTGGTAACTTAGCACCAAACTGTAATCAAATCTAAAATCGATGAAGTACCACGAAAACTGAACTGATCCGATTGAAGCAGTCTCCTGATTAATAGCTGAAATTTTTTATACCTTCAAAATGAAATACGAAACTAAGGATTGGTTCCACCACATTTAATGAGCGGCTATCTTTCAACGTTTAAAAGCACTCAACAATCTGAGGAATGGACGATAAAGAATACCAATTTAAATATAAATAATCTACTACAAAGGTCCCCAACCCCTGACGTGTATAATGAAATGTCTAAAAACATGGAAAGTTTACCCCGCATCCTAAACAAAGCGAATGTCGTCGCGATAAAATATTCCACATTCGTTCGGAAGCTGGGTCTTGGAATGGAAACCGCATATCTGCAGTAGTAGAGTGGGCGTTCCCATGTGGCTCTCAAAAAGGTGGCTTGCACAGGCTGGATGCAGAAGACTGGTTGTTGGTGGTTGTAAAGCAGCGTGAGAGGACAGAACTTTGGACTGTGATAGACTTACCAAATGAAAACGACGGTGGCGTGGCAATGACTTTGGTAAAGACACGGCCTAATGAACAGCTTAAAAAACAACATGAAAAAAATACCAAAAAAGGTTTAGGTAGACACTAATTAAAGTAAAAAAGTTATACCATAAACTACGGAGATATTACAGAGGTTCATAAACATTTTTACTGTCAGACATTACTTCAGCTATTTCATATCTGTCAGTCCGTATTTTTTTAGGTAGTGTGTCTCTAATATCTTATTACGATGATGACAATGTTTGCTCCAATTTTATTATACGCCAGAAAAACGATGGTAAACACGCCATGTTGGACATTACTTGTGCTCAGTGTAATTTTAGTAAGTATATAATAAAACAAAACACTATCATCACTGTTCTAACTTAGCTAATTTGGCATTAACTGAATTCCAGACTCATTAGAGCAAATTCCAAGCTTTGGACCTAAAGACCAACTTTGAAAATGTTGGTCCTTCTGGTATAAAGCCTCAAATAGCTCTTAAGTCTTGCCTGACTTGTCCCAGTTTCTCTTCAAGTAGAGTAGAGAATAAAGTCTTTACTGTGTTCGTTCCGCCTTTTTACTGTTGTTAGTTTTATGTGCTATGTCGGTTTACTATTCACTTTGAATCTGTGTATTTTTTATTGCTTTGATAGTAAAGGGGTAAGTGGAGGAAGGGGGCACCCCTACCATGTCAGTGCCCCAAGTCAACTTCTCCTGTTTCTGCTGAACAACAAACGAGACTATAAATTGCGGAATAAACATTTCCAAAGAAATGTAATGGAAACTGTGATCTGCGATCGCTAACCCGCATCACGCTTGCGACGATTATGAAGAACCACAACCCCAAGTTACCAATAGTTACAGGGCAAGGTAGAGGGTGCAATGAATTCCCAAGTAACGAATCTCCGTCGTACCCAACAGTCCTTGGCGTTTTACAATGGACTCCCTTTACGGCTCGACAAACATCTAGTGCAGCTTGAGGAAGCACTTGAAAGAATAAAGTGGCACATTTTTGGGTTGAGTGAAGTCCGAAGAGAGGGGGAGGACACAATGATAATGAGATGAGCGTTAGGGTCCACTTGTTGTTAAGTGGAGACCGTGAATCGGCAAGCGTAATGTGGGACGCCCTCATGCTCGGTGGAGCGACGATCTTCGCAGAGCTGCTGGTAGTAACTGGATGAGAATTTCCAAGAATCGAGAGAAGCCTATGTCCAGCAGTGGACTGAAGAAAGCTGGTGATAGTAAAGACTGGCTTGATGAGTCTAAGTAGGAAAATGCCGCCCAATTTTATTACTTTAAGTAAATGGAAATGAATGAATGCAAATCACTTAGTTCTTCCTAATCCGTCTGGAGACGAGATTAACAATAAAATAGAAGAAACGAGGACAGAGTAACGAGTGCTCTTCACAGTCCACAGTTTAGACTAAAAGGTTTTTAATTTACTGGTTCTTGGTCTTTAAGATGTGAAAGATTAAGATCTGCTCTATTTAGCTCATTATCGTCTAGGTTTTTTGACTTAAGAATAAGCTGAGCATAGATAAAATTCCAAATATAGGTTCCATAATTCCAATTTTTGGAGAAAAAAGCGCGATCTTGAATTAGTGACACACCAGACCTTTCAGATTGGTCTTTGTATAACTGATAGGAATTCTTGGACCAGGAATATCATCAACCATTTCACGTCAGACAGTTGCAAGTTTTACAAGAAAACGAGTTAGGCATAGATACGTTGCGAAGCCTTTTTTCAGCCTTTAAGTTGTTCAGAAACCTTTCCGTGGCGTTTTTAGAACAACTGTGCAAATCAACAGCAACCCACTGCATAACAACTGTTCATAAAAATAGGTTCAGCCCATTAGGGTAAGATCAGAAGAACATAAGAACAGAAATGGATTTAAAAATTTGGGGCTTCTATAGAATTCTATCATGTTCTTCAGCTTATATAACAAAAAAGCGTGCCACTCGATTATTTTGTTGCCTCTTGTCTATTTTAGAAGAATTTTGTTATATAATCTAGTATGTTAAATACGATGTTGCCGATAAGCCAAGGTTGGGTCTCCCCGATAAGCTATAATATTTTATGACTTAGTCTCTATACTGCCATTATTAACTACATTAGTTTTATGATGTCTGGGCCCGTATTATTTATATTTATAATTATTGGCTGTTACAATGTGGCAGGGTCCTAAGTACCTAGTTTTATTTTCTTCTTCTCTATAAGTTGAGCGTAGTTCTGAAAATAAAAACTACCAACACATTAAAAAAGTAAAGTAAAGTAATTTTAGGTAATGATTTTAGATAGTGAACCTTGATTAATTTGAAATCGAGTATACGAGACTGATTACCACAATCTTTTAGAATGTTGGGTTAATTTAACGAAATACTAACAGATGTAGTTTGTAGTAGGTCTAAAGGTCGCAAGAGCTACTGCTGAGCATGAGGTCCTGAGTTCGATTCCCGGGTCGAGAAAATTGTTTTTGGGAACATGAGGAATTTTTTGGTATCAATCTGGATTTGTGCCCAGTTGATGCCAATAGGCTCGCTCCCTATGGGAGTTAATCATAACTTGCGAATTGTTGGTGTTCTAAAAGATAAACCTCTACTGATGGTCGTGATGATTTGTTATTTGTTATTAAGAGATTGTGGGTTGGCTCATTTAGTGTAACTGCATTAAGTTATCAGACAGAATTAAACCATTTTGCGCTAAACAAAACCTAACAGAGAAAAATATACGTATACTAGATGTTTTCTTGAATCCAAAAGTTATGGTCCTTGAGTAGGTACTTAAGCTGTAAAATAAGAGCAAGTGAGACACATTCATTACGAGTCACTACAGAAATTGTAAAAGTTTTCTCATTACTTACCTACTTAGAAGAGTATTAAGTAGACAAGTAACAACAAAATATCATAACTATTATTTAAGATTAACTGCTATTTATTTTTGATATTTTTTTTTAATGCAAAACTTGCCTAGATCAAATCATATTGAAATATTTTAATTGTTCTAAATTTTAAATACTGATTACGGTAACTAGGTCTACTTATACGTACTTCTAGTGCCCCTACATTTCACCAGTGCCTATTGCAACTCCGATCTGCGAAATTCCAGATGAAATATCCCAATAACACTACAGTTGGTTCGACTTGGGAACTAAACCCACTTCATGCTCAGCATCAGCTTTTGCGACCACTATTAACAGTCGAAATAAATATTACAATCACTGTGTTACAAAACTCATAAGTGTATGTAGTAAAGACACTAAAGGTCAACCAATTTTCAACCTTATCACTCAGGACATAATAGTGAAAAGTGGTCGACCGTCAGTGTATTAGGTTGTATAATGTTTCATTCAGTCAACTGTATCTGTATTCAAACAGAATATAACAATCACAATGAATCGCACAAAGAGAATATACTCGAATCAGTATTCAAGAAAAGCTGTGGCAATAAAAGACTGGGCCTCGACCCACGTCTTCTGGCTTACAACTATAAAACTGTTGTTTCTATTTATACGAACGTAACTCGTAAACCTTATCCTTATTAAAATTTAAATACTAAAGGATCTCATTTAAATAATTCACCCGTTCTTAGTTTTTTTTTCTGTAAAGGTACTTCTCACATTTTTCTTTGTTGCCGCAGCAAAACGGATAGAATCCTTCGTAATCATTTACAACACAAATTATACCGCGGCCTAAAATTTAGGTCCTCAGTTGATCGGACATTTAATACAATAATGATATCTTGTAGACCAAATTAATATAGGCCATAATTTACCACAGTTGCATTTGTGACCTGGTCTACTTTTAAAGTACTATAACAACATTTTTCTACCTCTACCAAAACGAGTTTTAACGTTTTGAAAGAAATTAAACTTTAAACACAAGAGCCAATCAATACCCACATTATGCATGTATTGATGTGTCTGCATCAATCATGGAGAATACTGATCAATTAGCAGCGACTAGCTTTAATTTAAAGGCGTCGACACTACACTCACAGACTAATAATTAAACATAGCTAACTACATAATTGAGAAGGTACTTGAACCCTGTGATACAGCATCTATAGCAATCGGGGATAATTACTCAATCGTGCTAATGATAAGGTAGTATTCGCCTTGTCATGTTGAGTACTCACTATGTAGACCACCTAATGAGAGTAGATGACTAAGAGGTTCACGTAGGATCTTTGTTGAGGTCACAAAAACTAGCGGCTATAGTCAATCGACAACGTAAAACCTCATCCTTTTTGGAAATGCTTGGTAATTTTCTTTTTCGTAGTGTCGATAATGAGCTAAAACCATCTTAATCACCTTTACTGCAAACTCGACGGAGAAGAGTCTTCGGACGTGTCCTTCTGGTAGCAGGAACCAGTTTTAAATATGGTTGCTTATGGAACAGGTGCTATTTTAAAACTTAATACATTGTGTTTCTCGCAGGGAGCGACTTGACGAGCCACCTCACTTAATTTATTGTTTGCTTATTTTCTCCAAATCTGTCAGTGATGCTGTCCAAAATTAAAAAAAACAGGGCTTAAGAAATGAAACATGACTGTCTTTCTCTATTTTTTTTTAACTATAGAGCGAAATCGATGCCATATAAAAAGGCCATACCAAAATGTCGCTTTAAAAACAAAAGAAAACATACGGCGCACTAAACATTTCAGCAACTACGTAACGTTGAAGCTCCTGCAAAGGATTATAATGTTTTTACTCCTTGTTTCCTGTTAGTTAAAACTCAAATGCATTCGAGTAAATTGATGTGTTCTCGGAAACAAGCTGATTAAGAACACTATTACCAATTTAACACGTGTCTTTATTTACATATTTGGAGATGCTGGTTCCTTTAACCTACAGATCGTTGTTGGTTTTTGCGGTTCGTGGAGACCTTTCATGAGTAACTTGTAGTACAAGCTTATCAGAAGTGTTAATGAACTACACTTCGTTTGTAGGTGGATAAGTTCCTACTTACTGTTCGGGGAAATATTTTAAACATTAGTGAACGAACCTATTGAGTTTCCTATTGTTTAACTATACCTACGATCGCATTGCTTACAGTAGGCTGCATAGGTTTAAGTATGTTGGACCTCATGTATATGGTGACATTTCGATCTTGACCTGGCCTAACGTAGGAAGGAGCTGTAAGGCTAGTTTGGTGATTTTGTTACCACTGACATGCGGTCTGCTGCACTGGTTTTATTTAAGGGATCTCTATATATATAAAAATCAATTGCTGTTCGTTAGTCTCGCTAAAACTCGAGAACGGCTGGACCGATTTGGCTCATTTTGGTTTTTAATTATTTATGGAAGTCCAGGGAAGGTTTAAACGGTGAGAAATAGGTAGGGAGGTGGTCAGTTAGTAGGTAGGTAGTAGATATGCAGACAGGAAAAAATGCATTGCAACGCATGCCGGGTACAGCTAGTAGAAAAATAAATATTGAATTTCTTTAGTAATGTCGTGTGTCTTCAATTACACTTGTGATATTTAGATTTAGGAAGAAAACAAGTGCCTGGAATTTAGATTTCAAGTACCGTTCAAAAAAATAAACAGGCAAAACACGACAATCTCGAGAATATATTACTCGAAATGACGTCATTCACTTAACGACATACTGCGGTACCAAAATTCAGGCATTTATATTTAAAAAAGGAATGGGGAATGGGCTGAAAAATTCTGTACGTTTATTGTGTCTGACAACTGAACGTGAGTGAGATTCTGACGAAAATATTTCATGAGACGCCTAAGTACCTTTGCAAGAAATTTTCTTATTCGTAACTGAGTGTATAAAATTCAATTTTCTTCTGTACATTCTCTAGACATGAAGATGAACGTAATTTCTTGATTCAGTTGCTGTATAAAATATTGACTATTCCAATAGTATTTCTGGCCAGAGAGGGATTTAGAGATGTAGAATATTTTCTATGTTCTGAATGTAATCTAGGACATACGTCTGACCTATCAAACTTCAAAATGATAAAACAACATTGGTTTTCTTCTGTTTGTTGTTCTTCTGATCGTCGATGGGCCTCGAAAGGTTAGTTATTGCAAAGCAGTTAGTAAAACTTATTACCAAAACTAAGTTAACCTTTTACAGGATATCGATACCTTGAACTTAAAACCAATCGATATCACAAAGTTTCAAATCCGCGGCTGTTTGTATTTGAAAGTTAAACGTTTAATTTTCTTTGAATCCAATTTCGGATATTGAATAAATCTTACTGGCTTTACTGTATAAAGTTAAATTGAACTTTATTTCTCAAGTATTGACGACTTTGTTGAGATAGGATATGATTGACATTTAAAATAATACGGTTTGTAAAGTAACTCCTGTATAATTTTTCATCTTAAACAGTCGTTAAGGTACTACTGAATTCATTGACGGTCAAACACTTTCAACTTTATAACTTAGCGCATAAGGGTGAAAGTACCAGACCGTCAGTGAACTCAGTAGCACAATTGGTTTCAAGAAATCTGATAAAGCCTTTAAGTAGTAACTATGATGTTCGATTTAATGTTATGAATTAGGATTAATTGGTTAAAATACCAACACACAAAACTTAGGTTGATCGATCAATAAACGGATTGAGGCAAACTGATCACGTTGTTTAGATGTCGCAGCCAAATTGTATAACACGCCGTGTTACATAATGGCGCGCTGGATTGTAAAACGTCGCTGTACGTTCGACAAAGCGGCGTCCAACGTTTAGCCCTATTGTCAGCAAGAAGAAACGATCGAATAAAATACTGGAAATTCCGAAAATAAGTTGAAGTCTAATTAGCCCCGCTAAGCACGGTTCCTATTTCTGAATGCAGGGTCTTAAGTAACCTAACGTCGATTGCCCTAAGTACCGAGCCTGCTTCGCTCGCTTTCAAAGAGGCGGATCAACGATACGCCCGTTTGTATTTTGGCGGCACGTTTACGTCGCTTTGATGAACGCGAAGCCCCTTTATGTCAGTCGAATTGTAATCCGGCTAAAAATAACGGCGACGTTTTACAATCCGGCGCGCCATTTTGTAATAACGCGTGTTCTATGATATGGCTGCGACATAGATACCATTTGTTAATAAAAATATTAAAAAAAATATAATATAACTGTTACAGATTTGCTAGACACGTAGCCTTTTAAAAAACTGTTCGGCCACCATGCTACAGGAAAACTTTTTCCGTCAAAGTTAGTTAGTACACAGGTTAGTAGGTACCTACAAGAAAACTTTTCGTGACCTCAATGTCCAAAACCACTAACAAACTCACGCATCATAAGTTTTAGGTCGCGTCCGTTTCCCGTACCACATTATTTTAATAAAAGCAGACCTAACAAATGGCCCAAAATTAACACTACCAACCAGAATAAATGTCGTAATTAAAAATAAAAACAGGACCTTTATTATCCCTCTATTTATTAAGTTAAGACACCGCAATAGGTCTTGAGGAAATGGCTCGGTTTATTATCCGGAGCTAAGTTAGGTAGTTAGGACTTCAACTAGAACGCCTAGGTCGTCTAGCGAAGTTGTGGCCGGGTAGAAAGCTAATGCTTGCTGAAGCGCTATTGTGTAACGAGCTGTTTTTGTTCTAAGGAAGAGGTGACACGGTGGCGTCATTGTGGTATGTTTGCAGTTAAAATGTGTCAGTATTTACTATTATTAAGGGGCCGGTGGAGTATCCGTGCATACAATTGTAATACTTACCAAAATAATTAGTAAATCTATACTAATATGATAAAGCAGAAGAGTTTGTTTGTTTGTTTGGTTGAACGCGCTAATCTCAGGAACTACCGGCTCGAATTGAAAAAATCTTTATGCGTAAGATAGTCCATTTATCGAGGGAGGCTACAGGCTATATAACATCACGCTATGACGAATAGGAGCGGAGCAGCAATAAGAAATGTTGCAAGCGGGAAAAAAGCTTCCGTTGAGCAGGCGATGCGTTGCGATATCAAAACTTCACGCGAACGAAGTCGCGGGCAGAAACTAGTCAAACATATTCTTAAGGTAGTGTGTATTTATTTCGATTGGATATAGACGAGATATGAGGAATTTAAAATTAAACTATAGAAAACTTATTTTTCTCATAGCTCTAGTTCAAATTAGTGTCTATTTAAAATATGTATTTGGGAACCTAGATATTCTGGAAACCAATCGAAATAAATGCACTCTACCTTAAGAGTATGTTTGAATTACAAATTATTTTAGTATTACGTTTGTATGAAATACGCATGCTCCGCGGGCCTCTTAAAATGTTAGTTTTCAAGTCCCGCCCCGAGTGGGAGGAGTCATTTGATGATTAATTATAAGAAAAAAATCGCTTGACATCAGGTTAGTTGCGGCCAAACGTAAACCTATTTCGCAAAAAAAAACAAGAGAAACTTTACTAATAGTAACATTTTGCTGTCTAACCTACGTACAACATTTCCCCTGTTTTCAAAAACAAATTCAATTCAAACCGATTAAGTTTGAAAAAGGCTTAATGTCGAAAATAATCACAGATTTGTGTTTTAAGCATGAAAATAAATGAAGAACATTATGCTCTATACAAAACGCTTCTGACTTTGAAAAATAAATAAATGCGATTTAGCTCATTTAACTGAAACACGCCGCCTCTGTACTTTGTCCTTGAAGTGTTAAATAAATAAATAAATAACATAAAACATTTTCCGATTAAGTTTTCATCACGATTGTTTGCAAACAAAACCGCAAGGTTATTGCTAGTTTCTGAAATACTATCAGACCTTTATTTTCGAGTGAGTTTTAATTAAAAAACTTGTAAAGTTTAAACATTAATTAGAGGGAAAATCGTGCTCAGAAAGTTTGAAATACGTGGCTCGATATTGGACAACATTTCGAGTTAAAATTTCCGGATTGGTTTACCGAGAAACGCGTCGAAAACTTGGCTAGATTTGAAAATGTTTGTATTTTTATTCCTATGTCGGTGATGGGACGTTTTTAACAATTACCATGTTAACCCCTCGTAATGCCGTAATTATAGACACAGTTAAAAAAAACTATTGTGTGTCGTGATATCTACGTTCGCCCACACGCCCACACGAAGGGACCCAGTGACCCAGTGGAAATAGTCTCGACTTATGAGCTGAGGTCATAGGTTTGAATCCACACTAAAACGGACACTACGTAGAGTGCCTTGTTCCTGCAGGGAACCTGACAGGAGTCCACTTCTTGGGTGCATTCGGGCCTGGCCGGGAGCATGGCCCGCAGTGTGACGCAAGGCATGCGGGGTTTGGATTTTTGGAAGTATTAGCATAAGTATAATCAGGCTTTAATTTTCCCACTGCTTGGACACACGGCCTTCTTTTCAACCGACTTCCAAAAAGAGGAGGTTCTCAATTCGTCTGTATTTTTTTTTTTTTTTTTTTTTTGTGTTTGTTACCTCAGAACTTTCGACTGGGTGAACCGATTTTGATGATTCTTTTTTTGTTTGAAAGCTGATGCTTGTCGTTTGGTCCCATTTTAATTTGCTGAAGATCAGATGCTGATCTTCCGAGATATACAATGGAACTCTTCAAAAATACACGGCAAATATGCAGTAAATGCTGCAATCGCTTGTAACTTCATTGTTCATACTACCGTCACATCACGCCTGTATGCTCTGAGGGGGTACGCAGATGTGTACAATACTCCCAGATTTCGACAATGTTTGCTGCCTCTGAACTTTCGACTAGGTAAACCGATTTTGATGATTCTTTTTTTGTTTGAAAGCTGATGCTTGTCGTTTGGTCCCATTTTAATTTGCTGAAGACCTGATGCTGATCTTCGGAGATATACAACGGAACTCTTAAAAAAACACAGCAAATCTGCAGTGATTGCTGCAATCGCTTGTAGGTTCATTGTTTATACTATATCATGACGTAACATCACGCCTGTATGCTTTGAAGGGGTACGCAGATGTGTAAAATACACCCAGATTTCGAAAGTGTTCGTTACCTCAGAACTTTCGACTGGGTGAACCGATTATGATGGTTCATCTTTTATTTGAAAGCTGGTGCTTCTCGTATGGTCTCATAATTATCAAATCAGGATCTGATGATGGGATTCTGGAGAAATGGAGAGAACTCTTTACATTTTATAGGCACACAAGAAGCGATTTGGGTAGTTTTAGGAAGTGTACTTTCTCGAAGTGATCCCATTTCAATTTGATGAAGATCTGATGAAGAACTTCGGAGTTATGCAAAGGAACTCCTCAATAAATGATAGCAAATGTACTGGGATTGCTGAAATCTCATATCTGTCTATTGTTCACACCAGTTCATAACCTAAAATCACACCGGTACGCTATGAAGGGGTAAGCACATGTGAACCACTAAAAGGTGACAAAAAAACTAAATTAATCAAACAAAGGTCACCGACTTCTGAAGCGTTTTTTCTGAAGTTATTTTTCACTTTTTTGTTTTCTCTGAAGCCGGTTTTATTTTTTGTAAAAAAGTTTTTATTACGAGAGAGTATGGGCTATAATTCACAACGCGGACCCAGTGCGTGTTGATAGATGTCACATGTCATTGAATTTTTCGTTTCTTGGACATGCTGGTTTCCTTACAAGCTCTTTAATTTTAATGGTTAATTATATCATGACTTTCACCATGCTCTCATAACGGTGTAGGAAAACCTCGTGAGAAAATAATTTCCTTATAACCGAAAATTTTGCTTGTTTTCAACCGACTTCCAAAAAGAGGAGGTTCTCAATTCGTCTGTATTTTTATTCTTACTGAAAGTAGGCCCGTATCCTAACAGTAAGTAACATTTAAAACCTGATCATGCTACTATGTTACATGTAAACTATGTATGTTTTCAGTTCACATGTGTTTTCAAAGATTCGGTAACAAAATTTCAAAACACGTTGTTCCAGTTTCCTTGCTTACATGTGATTGTTACGTGTATTCAATTTCATAATTGTTATGCGAAACAGCTGAGGAAACGTTGGCTAAAAATATATTTTTAATTTATTCATGAATTTTTGGCAAGCATTTCTGATTTTTATGCTGCCTCGTAAGCGTATTATAGTGGTTACATGACGTTTTAGGTTCGGTTCCGTGTTGTTTCAGCTTGGGCAATGTTATTGGGTTTTTCAATCAGCCAAATCTCGGTAGCCGCTATGGGGACTGTATTTCCCCGTTCGATGGCAACAGGCCTCCTAGTACGAAGCTATTTGGTATACACTTTACAATGTAATTTTGTGGGTTAAACTGTAAAACTATTAGCTTGTTCGACCGTACATGGGACTAAACACAACTGGCGCTATGTGGGTTCACAATTGTGTGCACCATTGCCTAGCTCTTCGAGGATTAAGGAAGATTATGAGTTACTTATTTCTGTTTATATTTTATGAATGCAGAAGAAGTCAACCTGAAGTTTAAACAATAATAATTAGAGGGAAAATCGTGCTCAGAAAGTTTGAAATACGTGGCTTGATATTGGACAACATTTCGAGTTAAAATTTCCGGATTGGTTTACCGAGAAACACGTCGAAAACTTGGCTAGATTTGAAAATGTTTGTATTTTTATTCCATGTCAATGATTGGATGTTTTTGAAGTTTGGCAAAAATAAATAAATATTGCTGGACACAGCGCAATCTGGT
Source organism: Xestia c-nigrum (assembly GCA_916618015.1). Taxonomy (NCBI): domain Eukaryota; kingdom Metazoa; phylum Arthropoda; class Insecta; order Lepidoptera; family Noctuidae; genus Xestia; species Xestia c-nigrum. Next base: position 7,327,531 of record OU745264.1, read on the forward strand.
GCCACACTAAGCAATGAGGCTTGTGTCGTGGACACCAGAGAGATACTACATGGATAGTTTTTGTTTTGTAAATACAAACTTAATATACATATTAACTCACATGACTCGAAAACAAATGTCCATGCTCATCACACAAACGTTTGCTCCTACCGGGATTCAAACCCAGAACCCTAAGAACGTAAGGCAGCCTCACTACCTTTGCGCCATTCGGGTCGTCAAATAAAATATATTATGAGAGATGCGATCCAATTTTATTTTTTCTTTTTCTTTTTCCAAATAAAAGAAAGTTGCAATAACTATTCCCTTTGAGGGAAGGAATTTATATGAAGTCGAGTCCCATAGGGCATTTTTTGGTAAAGAAAGGTAGTCCTTTGTGTCCATTTCACGGAAGGCTTTTATATAGATATTAGAGTTTCTCGGGTATCAGGGCAAACTTATTGTTTCCCATTTAGTTATAAAACATGTAAGGTTCTTCTTACATACGCGTGCGTATAAAGTTTAGTTTTTTAGGATTTTTTTGTGGAGAATATAAAGACCTAGGGTAATACAGACCAGTTTAAGAAAACATTGAAAAAAATACTGACAGGAAAAGTCAATGAATTTTTAAATGACAAATCGCTCTGACATACTGATTGAATCTATTATATTTTATTTTGAATCGCACGTTTATGTACAAACTGTTTAATTTTTTTCATATTCAATATTAATAATGCTAATTTTTAGAGTAGGTATTTGACTTTGTATCTTTTTTTTTCTGAAATCTTATGGTCTTCTGACCTAATTTGTACACCAACCATGGTCAAACATGTTGTGCCAAAGAATATCCTGTAACACCTATAATAAGCATCATTCCATCAATATTATCTACACATGTTTTTGCAAAAAAATGAATCTTTATCTTTATCTTATCTAAAGTTTCACTAAGAGATGACGGAATTAGAAAAACGAGTTAGTATAAAAAAACCATAATAAGATCATTTTGTAAAACCGTTTGGTTGCCAAAGGTAGAAAATCTCGCAAAAAATGTTTTTACGTCGTCTCTAGGAGGCCTTTATTTATTGTTTAATATGAAATTCCTAATTCAAAAACTCTAGAACTCCTTGACATCATTTTCAGTTTAATTTTTTGCCACTAATCACAAACATTCCGTTTTCAAACCCTGCGTTTTATTTTGATGTCACCTACATAATTCATGGCTTAAGTAACTAACAACCTAACTTCATCTACACGGCATGTGTTTTCCAATACAGATCCTAGGCTTAAAAGTTCGATTAATTGTCTTCTAGATCCAATAGATAAACAAACAACTAAGGGGACAAGTTTAATGAATTTCTAAAGCCTCCCTAGTCTAGTCCTAGAAACTTTCTGATACCTGTAGCCTGAACATTACCTTCGTCACGAAACTAATTTAATTAAATTATTATACCTAACATTATATAACTGTCGACAACGTATCGTAAACTACTTAAAACTTTCATAGCTCGTAATTCCAATACAGCACTTTTATAACTTTATGCTCTTGAAATAAACTCCCTGTAACGTTCCCAAACCAAATTATTTATACAAGTTTAACAACTAAGAGATACTTTGTTGAAACAAATTTTATTTTCATGAGTTTTATAACCTGTTACGGAGTTCGAATAATCAAAATAAAATTCTTCTTAAAACAACCCTAATTTTAATGTTCTCATAACTTTGTGAATGTACTAACATCTGGATACTTCGGGAACCACAATAAAAACGAGACTTACCGATCTCACACGAAGTTAACCGATAGGCAGTAAAAGGAACAAAAATAAAGCCCGCCTCAGACGGTATGGAATCGAATAAAACGAATGCAGAAGTGCACGTGTGCCGTACCCCGGTCTTAAAATGGACAGTGGTGAAAATAGATAGGTACATTCGCATATTGGTCTATTTGTACCTTCGATCGGGACGTCTGAGGCGATCCTAAAATGTCATGCATTTGAATATGGGTCTATTATTTTTCTACATGACGCCATTTGTTTCTGTGACGTCAATACTCTATTTGATTGGGATGTTGATAAAAGTTGACAGCAGTTTTAACAAGCGTGTGGGCGTATTTCTACGATATTATAAATTGTTTTTTGTTTCCTGGATTTTATGGTAACATCATGAGAATGCTTAGGAATTCAGAAACGCTACATTATGCTTTTGAATTAATGAATGAACTGGCTAGAACAAAAGATGTGTATTTCAGACTTTTATTGACGAAAGTTATTTCAAGGAGTCTTATCTAAATGTCAACACTCACCTACTGACGAATTCTGACCTGCTTGAAAACCTTCAAGGTAACGGTTACCAAACATGAAAGTCTAAGGGTCAGATTTCGGATCCAGGTCAATCCGTGTACCTATAAAAGTGTCTCTATGTCCCAGTCACGACAAAGTAATTAAAACTGACGATGTTCAGGAGATAACCCACTTTGATTAGAGTTATTTTTAGGCCATCAAATTAAGCCAAGGTTTAGTACAAACAAACAGTATTAAATTAATGGGCTTAGATGCAATTAATGTTTTATTTCATTACTTTCGTAAAATAGGGACAAGTCGTGGGTGTCTTCAGCCTACGGATAATTTAATTATGTCAAATTTTAATTAACTCTGTGCTTAAATTGTCTATGTTGTGTTGGGAAATCCGTAATGTTGCGTGGTGCGGTCTTGGTAGTTATTGTTTTAGCTTCCAGACCACTTAATCTGACTTTACAAATCTGGTGAAATGTGGGCGGGCATGCATACCCCTTTGGGAAATACATGTGAATGTTTTACTAAATACAACTAAAGCGAAATTAGGTTGCGGTTCTGCCGAAGACATGCCATGAGGCGTAGTGGAGCTATGGAATGCTGTGAGTGTTTCTATCAAAACAGCATTAGGATACTGAGAGGTCCTGCCGGAGTTGCGGGCCTGTTCGAAAGAGATACCGCGGCCCCGGAACATAAAGGCCGAGGAAGGAACATGGATGGGTTTTAGTCAGTAAGAGTCCGACACTCCCTCCCGCTCCGCCCAGAGTGGGAGACATCATTTGAAGATTTCCCATCCCAAAAAAAAGGATACTGAGTGGTGCAGGGTTGCGAGGCGAACTATGTTGTGTGATACAGCGGTCAAGTAGAGTCGCTTGTTTTGTTTTCCTTCAAGACCTTGTATCTGCTAGACTTTTTCGCCTAGAGCTGCACTGAGCGAAAAAATGAGTAATATTGGTGAATATCTCAGACGCTACGAGTTATATTGGTGAATATCCTCACGCATTCTTGGTGCAAACGCACGCTTGAATGTCAAGCTAAGCGAGTATTACTCAAATAAATCTTTATAAAATCTCCGGAAAATAAAAAACATTCGCAATAAACGGGTTTTCCGCAAGTTTCTACACTCAATATAGCACATAGCTTCAGGAAGTTAAGCTGTCTGCGAAGAAATGGAGCTAGCGATCTTTGAATTGAATAGGAAGAATATTCACAGCTTAGTTTGAATTAGAAAGATATAGAAACAGAAAATCAAATGTTAAATTTGTTAATGTGTTAATCTTCGGTTTAAGTCTAAATGTTTGTGTTTGTATAATTGCGTTCTGTTTGTTAATATTGTATGCACGTCATGACTTTGCGACGAATAAATGTTTTTTCTTTCTTTCTTTCTTTCTTTCTTTCTTTCTTTACTCTAAACATTTGGCGTTGTAATAGTTTCAAACGCGTTTCGTACTATATGGGTACGATATGTGATGTAGGCGCCTTTAAAGAAATATTGATAAAGTCAATTTAAGGCTAGTAAAGTCCTATAAAATCTTTGCCTATTAGCATTTCCCAACTATGCCCTGAATACCTTTACATGAACCGTTTGTCTTATTTCTTATTCCTCTTATTTCACAAAAATCAAGTAAGCGAGAGTGTCTTAAAAAAACATTAGGAATAGGGAATAATTTCGCAATGTTTATTAACACACAGATCTATACTAATCTTAATATATATAAATCTCGTGTCACAATGTTTGTCCTCAATGGACTCCTAAACCACTTAACCGATTATAATAAAATTCGCACACCATGTGCATTTCGATCCAACTTGAGAGATAGGATAGTTTAAATCTCAAATTATGAGACGCAGACGAAGTTGCGCGAGTCAGCTAGTAATATTTATAAAACAGAAGAGTTTGTTTGTTTGTTTGGTTGAACGCGCTAATCTCAGGAACTACCGGGTCGAATTGAAAAATTATTTTTGCGTTGGATAGTCCATTTATCGAGGAAGGCTATATAACATCACGCTATGACCAATAAGAGCGCAGCAGGAATGAAAATTGTTCCAAAATGGGTTTTTTTTTTCCTTTCGTTTTTCTCTCTTATGTGACGCAGACGAAGTTGCGTGGGTCAGCTAGTAGCTTCATAAATGTTGACTACTGTTAAATGTTTAGCGTATGGTTCACTAACGTAGTGACTACGTACATACCTCTGCTTTGGGCTATAATGTATAATCTTATGTAAAATCACGATTTCTTCAAGATCCACCTCATTTTTCGGTAGGTACTGCGCCTTCTGATCTTATTTATTTTATGACAGTACGTAGAGCTATCCAATATGTGTCAAACATTTATCTTTCATTGAAAAATACGGTTTTTGCCTACATTTTGTACCATAACATCGTTTTCTTTATTCTATTGTCATGTTAAAGAGGATTCTGTTGCTTGAGAATTTGTTCAAGGAAAGCAGTGTTTTAAGACTTATTCACAACCCGTTTTTGCCTTATTAATTAAAATGTCGACAAGAACTAGTTATGGAGAAAACGATTTATGTTGTACACTGCCGGATATAAGATGTGAAAACCCTTAACGTTATGGAAAGTTTACTATCTGAAAACTTCAAGGACAAAATGATTTTTTTGTATTATGTTCTTCACAAGTGTGTTGAGAAACGTCGTATCATACATGTGCGTATTGATGATTAACGTCCTCAGCTCTCTTAAGACTCTCATCTAACGGCTCGGGTCCAAATGGCAGCAATAATCACCCACATTACACACTTGTACCATAATGTACTATTCTTCATTCGAGCATTTATCTTTACATTTTCTTGGTTTATCTCATATAGTTCTAAAACAAAACAGATCAATGCTTTGATTTCGTAATATTCATAACCGTTTATCTAAAATTCCAATAAAATACCAGACATAAATACAGCGGATATCGACACTATTTGCAGATTTCTCTTTAAAAAATGGTTGTTCTTCTAAGAATGTGTATTTTTGTCATTTCCTGGAAAATTTCAATAAAAAATAATTTCTGCGGTAACGAAGAGAATTAAGATGGTAAATTGGATAAGGATCTTTCTTAGAATTTAATAAGTAAACATAGAAATAGACTTATGAATAGGGAATATCGTTACCCTGACAACTTTGAGCAGGCAATGGTAGAGACCATTGTGGTTTGTGGTACGTACTTGGTGTATTTAAGTTACCTTAATGTAAGTAATTACAGAAACAAAGTGCTTAAAAAGGAACCATAGAACTTACTAAACTTTTGAAAACGTTCCTTATATAAATTTTCTAGAAATTGCTACATATTGTTATCGTCTTATAGATTTACAGTTTTAAAACAATGAAGATTTTAGAAAAAGAAGAAGGCAATGTCTTCTTTCTTCTTCAACCTTTGGCAACACAATGCTGAGTGTAGATCTCTTCACAAATCTCTCCACTTTAGACGGTTTGGTATCATGGCTATCCAGTTTCATCCGGCCACTTTGTTGACATCGTCTATTCAAATTGTCACCGACGTAGCCCAAAGAATTGCCAACCTTAAGTGGCAGGGGGCCAGGCACATTGCTCGCAGAACGGATGGCCGATGGGGCCGAAAAGTTATGGACTGGCGACCGCGAACCGGAAGACGATGCGTTGAAAGACCACCCACGAGGTGGACCGATGACCTGATGATGGGTTAGGGAATCCGTTGGATGCGAGTCGTACGAACCGGTCAATGTGGCGACACTTGTGGGAGGCCTATATCCAGCAATGGACGTCTTTCGGCTGAAATTATTATGATGATAATGATTCACCTTGTCGGTTGTCTTCCCACATTCCATCCATTCCTCCACCCATCCATAATGAACAAGGCAACACACTTTAACTTAAACTATATATAAATACTATATAAACTATATAAATACTTTCACATCACTTCATCATACCATACAACATTTGTTTATTTTGGTCCATGTTCACCAAAAAGATGACGCTCTGATCATCTAAAAACAGCTGTTTAAAACGCATTTTTGTATGGGAACATGTCACAGGGACAGCTGTTTTTAGATAACTCAGACGGTTATCTTTTCGGTGAACATGGACCTAAATATAGTGTAGATTTGTACGGTTGGGTGGTAGTTTGTAATGATGCTTTTCCCACTTCATAATAATAGTAGAAAGTACATTTCTAACAAACTACACTTACATCCAGATGTTAATGTTCAAAGTTTTGTCGAGTACTCTCCTAGGTTGGTAACTGCGACATAATAATGTACTGTCCACTTCCACGCCAATGTTGTTTTGTTTCTAGGAAACAGACTTTTTCTAATTAAATTATGTTGGAAGAAGAAATTGTAACAACCCGGTTACATTATCTCTGGACCTGGCGTTGATGACTTTTATGACAATAAAAGGCCAGTTACAACAATGAAATGTTCTAAATCCAGCACTTTAGTTTCTTTTTGTTTTCGTGCTATTTTTTTTAACATTGGATTGTTAAGTTGATACGAATCAAATCAAATCAAATCAAATCAAATCAATTTATTTGTGAAACATAGGTTATTATGATACGGTAGTACTTTCAGTTTTACAGTACTTCTCCTTAGCGAGTCGAAATCAATCTGTAAATGATTCAGCCTATAACTAAGACACGAGTTTAGCGTTATAACTTGCGTCCTTCAGTACGTGTAATGTGAAGGCATCAGGGGCCCTACTCTCTAACGCTTCGTCCATATATTCGGATCCACCCGTCTCTCTCACTCGCACTCATCTGCAGACGTGCACGATAGAGACGCCTCCGGCCTCAGGTCAGGCACGCCACAATATAATGTCGTATTGTTTTTGGTATAGTTGTTACAATTCTGAAAGACAGAAATAAACTAGGGATTTCTTGAGCAAAGTAAGTGAGGTTACTCTATATTGTTGCTCATGAACTTACCTATTAGATTCTAAGTATCCAAATCAATGAACAAAGGTTAGGCCTCAATGAAAACTCTTCATCAAACATAAAATGTTCGTGGAAATAACAATGGTGCAGCAGGTGTGATACCAATAACAAGCGGTAATTACGCCCGGGCGTGGGAGCGCTTGAACGATAGGCTTGAACACAGAATAGTACAGAAGGTTATTTCCGCACAACTATCGAAAACGCATGCACACAGTTACGCTTCACGTACAGCGAGTGAAGGCGCAATCACACTATCATTCATCGACATGCAAAGCCTATCTGCTCTGTTCTAGTATATCCGGTTGAAAATCCAGTTCCTGAGTACCTGTAGGTAACAACTGTCAATGAACCACAAATTACATTCGGCCAGAGGCACGGAGGGATTGCTGTATATAATGCATGCTCACCCCCCAATGAGTGATATTGCAAGAGCGCCTTGCAACTGTCATTTGTTTGAGGTACGCGATTGTGTGTGCGTCCATCGGTTTTCACTCGTTATGTGGTACTGACTTTCTGTTTCTATTTATTTTGTGGCTTGAACTTCTGTTCCAGTGATTAGTAAACATATGTTAATTATGAGCACTGAATCATTTTATTACAATTCACTGTTAATAAATGGGTTTTGTAATGCTAATTTGAATGTAAAATAATAGTTTTAATTGGATTTTGTTTATTATTTGGGTGTTTCTGGCTCTCTGAGTCTCATTTTCATACTAATTGTTCATGTTGATCACGGGGTCCCCGTTTCGATCCCTTTCGTGAACAATTACTGGGTATTTCATCAGGAGATTCTAAAAGATTCCTGGGTACGGATCTGATCCGCGCAAATTCGTTGCCCTATGTTACCTGAATGGAATTTAAATAAATTTATCGAAATATCTTACATAGAGCATTTCCTTTTACGTACTTACAAGTCGGCAGTAGAATACTACGGAAGTACCCTGTTTCTATTATTTATGAAAAAAAAAAATATGCAAATTGAATTTATTTATAGAACTCGAACATTTGCTGAAACGGGCTTGAGTTTTTTAAATAGGACATCCGAATATTATAATTGCTTGCAGACATTGTTTTTTAGGGCGTGGGAAGACCGGTATTGAATTAGATGTGTTGTATGATGACAAATAAAATGTGTTTGGCGGAACAGGTTCCTAGCATTCTGGTATAATATTTATTTACCTGCCGTTGTATTATTATCACTTGCTGCGGTGAAGGAAACATTGTGAGGAAACTAGCATGCCTGAGAGATAATTCTTGGCTACCCATAACGACTGTCAAGGATCTACAACAGCTTAACGTTTTTTCGAGACACGGAGAAAATTCAGTATGTTAGTAAGGCTGGTCATTCGTCCACAGAGAAATCCAGGCCAGCACGGCTTAACCTAAAGATCGACTAAAGCAGCTGTTACTATTTAGCCACGAGGTCCTCAAAAAGCCAAAAAGTTGTTTACATAAAAAATAAAACCGACTTAAAAAAAACACAAAGAAAGGTAAAAATTAATTTAGCTTCAAAAGTCGGTGACCTTTATTTGATTGATTTACTTAGTTTTTTTCACCGACTTTTGAAGCTAAAGTTATTTTTCCCTTTTTTGTGTGTATTTTTGAAGTCGGTTTTATTATTTGCAAAAAAAAAAATTTTTCTACTTTTTAGTGGTTCACCTGTGTTTACCCCTACACAGCGTACTGGCGTGATGTTATGTTACTGCTGTCAACAATAGACAGACATGAGATTTTAGCAAACCAAGTCGATTTACTATAATATATTGAGAAGTTCCGTTGCCTGCCTCCGAAGTTCTTCATCAGATCTTCACAAATTGAAATGGAACCACTTTATGAAAGTATTCTTCCAAAAACTAACCAAATCACATCAAGTGTGCATATAAAATTTGAAGAGTTCTCTCTATTTCTCCAGGATCCCACCATCCTGACTTGTTGATTATGGGACCACCTGGGAAGTATACCCTTTCAAATTAAATTCTCAATGGTACACATGGAAGTGCATACCGTTACAATTATAACAAGCCCAAACACGACTAGGATACATTGTCTCATTATGAAGTTCCGGTGCCTGAGTCTTGGCTTCATCATCAGATCTAATAGTAGAATGGTTCTTATGAACCGCAAATGCTTTACTTGTTGTAGAAAATACCAAAATCGCTGTACGTTATCCTATAAAATTTGAACAGTTCCCTCGATTTCGCCAAGATTCCATCATCAGATCTCAACTTGGTGACTACGGGACCATTTGGAAAGTATACCCTTTCCAAGTAAAAAAAAGAATTTTTCAAATCGGTTGGCAAGCGACGGAGTTTTGCGCAAACAAACATTAAAAAAAAACGTAGAATATCCGAATTTAAAACCTTTTTTAGAAGTCGGTTAAAAACATTTTAAATGACATCCTAAATTATCTTACAATTTTATAGCCCAATTGAAATCTACCCACAGAAGGCCTGGTCTTTACTGGGAGCCTTTTACGATAGCAGGTCTTAATTTTATGAACCTCAGATAAAAGATGTCCTGTAATACTCTCTGATTCATGGCCCAGAACTAATTTTGTTTTTCGCCTCGAAAGGAACTAAGTGTATTGAATTAAAATGAAATTGCTTTTAATAGGATTTTCAGATGTGTTTTATGATAGGGTGCGCCTATTCACCTTTGAATTCATAGGTTATTAAAAGGACCCCACACTGAAAAGACATAAATGATTTATGCCAAGTGTTAAATTACCTATAAGAAGTCGGAGATACCTAGGTACGTGGGTGTACTTGTTAGTTAGACCTCTGCCAAACCTTTCGGGAATTACAAGGCGTGATGTTATGTTATCATATACTCTACTCTCGCACGTTAAGGTGAAAGCGTCAGGGTGGACCGCGAAATTCAAATTTTCTTGGTTTTTTTGCAATTTGCGGGCCAGTGCTGAGTTGTATGTTGGTAGAAGTACCGTTCGCGGCTGTGGGGCGTATGTGGTTGCAGAATTATTGTAGTCATCAGAATTATCGGTACAGCCCTCCAAGTTCATGAAAGTCGAGGAACGAATTTATCACGGTCAAAGTCGTTCCTCGACTTTTATGAACTTTGAGGGTTGTGTTGATGATTATGATGATTATAATTCTGTAACTACATACGTCTTACAGACGTGACTGATATTTTCATCAACATGCAACTTAGCACTGGCCTGCAAACTACTAAAAACGTAGCAAGCTTGGAGCAGCAGCCTTAAGCTGTTGGTACCAGCTGTCATTTGTAGATCTTTGACAGTCGTTACAGGTAGTCAGTGGCCCGAAAAGTCTTACAACAAGTCTTACTAAGGGATACAGTATTGCTCAGTACTAACTGGGTAGTGGAGGTCAGATAGGCAGTCACTCCAAGTAAAATACTGATATTCAGCTTCATCCGGTTAGACTGGAAGTCGACCTTAACATAGTTGGGAAAAGCCAGTGATGATACTTTTTCTACTCTCCGTACATTTCCTAATATTGGTGTTTTCTAAGCTTCAATATCATATTTATTTCTGCATCAGTCTAATGCAAAAACGTTTTAGCCATAAAAACAGACTCAAAGAAATTTGATATTTGGTAGTAGAAAGTGTAGAGACCCTAACTTTTACTACTACTGTGAAAGTAGTAAAAACTACGATTTCCATTATGAGTGATGCCAGAAAAATATGACACACCTATTAGCTGATTGACTTCATTTGTCATAAAGGTCATGAAAAACAATGGGAAGGATAAAAGAAGGTATTTTTTCTTCGCATTCTCTTTTTTTCATTTAACTTTCAAGCGAAGCTTTGCAGATGTAATTATGCGTAGTTTTTTAACTAACTCAGTCCATTCCTGGATATTGCTCGGAAATAAATTATTTCTTTTAATTTGTCTTTGTATAAAAACTTTCATTTTTCAGTTAATTGTTCAGAATCAGTTGTTTTAATAAAGGGTACATATTGCTTATATGTTTCGCTCATAACGCGTTTGTTTTATTTTTCAACCCGAATTTCAGTTGGATATAAGGGGTGCAAAACCCTTCTTCACGAAGCCGAAAGGCACTTGTTCTCCCCATCATTGTGATATTTTTTTGTTCTACACCATACCTGGGAACCTTCTAGTTACGGAGATGTGGGGGGTCAAAGTTACAACTTTTTTTTTAATACAAGTTTTTGTCTAAGATTTTGAGTTTAAACACCTCCTCAACCCCCGTACTTTCCAATGCATCCATCAGCACAATTTTTTAAGTGCGTTTCGTTAAGTTCTACCACAAAACTTGATTATAACTTCATACAAAAAAGTTGTTTGCCAGCAATTATTTTTTCGTAAAGTTGCTTAGTTTGATGTACAGAATGCTTGGTTAACGGCTTTGTGATGAGGTGGTTTACACCCTGTATACATATGAGTATACTAAACCCGTGTTTAGGTGGCCTGTTTCCCAGAAATGCGACCATTATGGGTTGAATATGCTCATACAAAGCTTACGCGTGTTACATTCTAGGTACAACAAAATTAAATAGGCATCTACATACAACAGTAACTATTAAACAATTAGTAAACAGATCAACCTGTCCATTCCAGGTTTGATAAAACACAAACAATATACGTTTAATTGAATCAATGGGTGCTCATTAAAGCAGTACATTAAAATCAACACATACTTGTATTTTGCTTACATATGATTTTACAAATTAATAAGCCTGACAGTGTGGATGAAAGCTGCTCTCAAATGGTTAATTAATTGAATGAGTTTCAAATGTAAATTATAATTATGGTGTCTGAAACGAATCGTGGTCTGCTATTCTGATTCAAAGGAGCATGGAACATAATTAATGTAGGTATTATAGGCTGATGGCTGTCGCACAAAAAATTGAGACGAAGGTAAATCCTAACTTGCCTGCCGGGGTTGCAGGCCTGTTCGAAAGAGATACCGCGGCCCCGGAACATAAAGGGCGAGGAAGGAACATGGATGGGTTTTAGTCAGTAAGAGTCTGACACTCCCTCCCGCTCCGCCCAGAGTGGGAGAAGTGGAGAAGTCATTTGATGATTTCCCATCCTAAAAAAAAAAAAAAAGGGGGTAAACCTTACTTTCAATATGAATGCGATAGTTAGTTTGTTTATTACCGTTTCACACCTATACCACTGGACTGATCATCCTGAAATTTTGTTCATACATTGTCAGTTGTACAGAAACGACATAGTAACTTACCTTTCATAAAAAAAAACTGTTCCCGAAGAAAACAACGATAACGTTCTTATGATAAGAAATGGAGCCACGTGTCTCTTGGGTTATGATTGAATTATTTTATTATGGAAAATAATTCGTTTTCAAGCTAGTAGGATCTTAGGAAAAGGGCAAAGAAAACGCCTGAAGGCAACTACAGGAGCTAAACGCGAGTTTTATAATGCCTAAAAGTTTATGATTCACAGCAATAAACAGGATATATGCTAGTATGGTAGTGTTTTGAAAATAAAATACAATTAATTTTACTCTATAGAAAAAAATCACGACATATCTTTAAAATATTCTACAAGCAACGTAATAGCATCATAGTGTATTATTTCTTTATTCCAATCTACAGATTTCTTGTGAATCGATCGAAACCATTCATTTCGCACCATTCGGGCCTGACGTTACGTCAGTCACTGCGGCTGCTAACTACCACTTTGTAGTGCAAGCTGATTAGAACTTTATTCTAACAGAATTTCAAACGAAGTTTAAACCGCCACAAATAGAGTTGCTAATTTAGGTCATGTAGTCGCCTCAACTACAACGCCTTACGCAAACTACGCATCACACCTTTTTTTCTTTTTTTTAGTATGGGAAATCATCAAATGACTTCTCCCACTCTGGGCGGAGCGGGAGGGAGTGTCAGACTCTTACTGACTAAAACCCATCCATGTTCCTTCCTCGCCCTTTATGTTCCGGGGCCGCGGTATCTCTTTCGAACAGGCCCTCAACCCCGGCAGGCTTCGGCCCTTGCGGGCCCCTCCCCGACTACGCATCACACCTGACGTTAAATAAAATCGCCTCTTAGGACGAGTTCTAGATATTTCACTACCCTCAGCCTCTTACCTCCCAAATGTAAGGTTCGTGTTATTCGCTGAACATAATTTATCAAAATAAAGCATAAATCTCAATTTGCAAACTGGGTTAGTTTTCCTTGTGCTGACATAGCAAGCGAAATCTCCTGAGCTACATAGCGTTTTCATTTATAATTTGGCAGAACTTAGTCGAGAACTAGTGAACTTGCACTGTGAAACCAATTTACATAAATGTGCTAAAATTAAGGCAACACCGGGTGGGGACGACCTAGAAGGACATACACTGATCTAACTGGTGAGGTTCTTCAGAGAGATCAGGTGTGTAGAACTTGCAACCGGCGTACGTGTTGGATCGGATGTATGAACGTGGATGAGAGATAAGTAGTATGTAAGGATCGTATGTGGCGTTCTGTGTACCTAAAAAGTCGTGAGTTTATCATCATCATCATTTCAGCCACTGTTGGACATAGGCCTCCCCCAAGTGTCGCCACATTGACCGGTCCCGTGCGATTCGTATCCAGCGGATTCCCGCAGCCGTCACCAGATCTTCTGTCCACCTAGTGGGAGGTCTTCCACCACAACGTCTTCCAGTTCGTGGTCGCTACTCCAGAACTTTTCGGTCCCATCGGCCATCCATTCTGCGAGTTTGGCAATTCTTCGGGCTACGTCGGTAACCTTGGTTCTCTTGCGGATGAGCATGAGTTTATGTATGTATGTAGTGACTGGGTGAGCCACCCAGATGGAGGTCAAGAGATCACGCAGCCGATCACCAACTCGCTGGACTGACCTGATCAAGACAGCTTCTGAACCCACCATAGCCCAATGTACTCGCGACATCTCCAACCGGCAGAAATGGAAGCACATCGCTGAGAGAATAGTCCTCGGGGAAGTCTACGACCCACCAAACCTCTCTCCGTGTCTCGTCTGCGCTACCACGACCTCTCTGACAAGAGTGTTTCGACAAAGGAGGTGGATGTAATGAGCTTAAAATTCAATACCGTTTCTACACTGTACAGGGTATAGCCAGCTATCGAACGGCCATTATCACTTGTCACCGATGGCTTCTTTCGATTAGATCGAATGTAAAAGGGTTTAGCCCATGGCTTTTTATCGGGCAAATTCCATTATTGACCTACCCGACGAAACCCAGATCATTCTTACGATAGTTTTTCGAACGGTTTGTTTTTTCATTACTGTCTAGATACTAACTGTTTATTACTGTCTCTGTGAGTCCCCAAAGACGCTCGAAACGAAATTACATGAGATATTTTTGGCTAATTCTAATTAGCGCTCTTGGTTCATGGAAGCAGTGGATAATTTCAGTTTTCTTCCATCCACGTGTGTGCCCTTCATAGGAAAAGTATCTTCTGAAATATTCCAAAGTTTTTGCTTCAACCGTCTCCCAAATTTTCCTACGAGTAAAATATGTATTAATTGTAAACAGGTAAAAGGTTATTCAATTGTTTCTCTGATCTCCTTAACTATTTAAATAAGTTCCTTGCCTACTTATGGAGTGCTTTTAAAAAAAAAATCAACTCACCTACAGAAACAGCCACCTCCGAAACAACCACCTGTAGGTCATACAAATATATGGTCAGTGCGAAAATCGAACCCGCCGCGACACGCAGCGCAACAGCAAATCACGTCAATGTCCGTCATCCATGTCATATTTGTTCCATGCCATTATTTTATGCTACGCCTTGGCCCTAAGTCTATTCTTAGGGTGTATATCAGTCTAGGGGATAGATTGTAAGTAATTATGCACTCAATAAAGGGCTTGGAAGATTTTTATATGAGTCTTGACCGGATTTACTTCCGCCATTTTGTTTTTTTATTAAATAGCGGCTTCAATCGTCGGTTTCAATCACTAGTGAATGGGTCTTTAAATTTGATAGGTCATACCTTGAAAACGTGATGCTTTATAACATTTTGTCTCATGCCAGACTTGTTTGTATTCATTCATATTGGCTATCGATTAATATGCCTTATAAGTAGCCGCTACTTTGAAAAATAAACAAAATGGCCGAAGTTAATCTGGCCAAAAAATTCAACCCGTTTTGTTACTCATCCTCGTTCCAAATCCTACCATGGCCTCATTAAATAAAAAAAATCTAGAATCCCTTAAAAATTCACGTGAAAGACATCATCTCATATAATTGTCATCATAACATTTCTTTACTACTTCTTTGTTCCAAACTCCAATGTAATCGGCCGAAGCGCGTCATGTCATAAGACCCATAAGCTACACAGATGGGCTCTCTGAACAATTAATTGCTTCAGTGACTGTCACTCAACCGTCTAAAATAACATGCCACGGAATATCATGGTTGATGGCATTCCGCAGCTACCCATAAAACAAAAGAAGAAAGAGTTTTATAGTACGATGCCAGATGCCGATAAAAATAAAAAGAAGTGTGAGATAAAGTTGGTTTGATTAGGTGGGGTAGATTGTAGATCTTGACAACTATCGCAGTTTGAGTTGCTAGTTTAGATTGTAGTTTAAATCGTTGGTGTCATTCATAACTTAAAATTATCAATTACTTTACGCAAATCTGGGATCAAACAATATGGCAGATTTAAACTACAATGCACTGCCGGCGTTCACTGAGTTCTCTCGCTACCTTTAATTCGTACGTCCTGGTCAATCGCCATGATATCCATATATTTTTGAAACTAACAAAAAAATCGGCCAAGTGCGTGTCAGACCGCGCACAGAGTACGGTTCCGTAGTAGCCTGTTATCACAATATAGAACAATTTTAGGTTAATTTTATTACTTATCTTAGTTACTTTTAAGGATTCATTCTAAAGATTTTGTATTTGGTGCAAAAAAAATGTACACTGTCGGTGTAATTGATATGCACAATTGCACACCACTACAAAATTAAAGTGTTCTAGTACTAACCGTATCTTACCAATACATTGGACAGACGGGCATCACGAAACTGCAAGGGTTCCTTGCCAGGATAACAGAACCCTAAAAAGGGTTTTCCAAAGAAGTGATTCAAGTTACAAAGAGAAATAAAGGGAGATAAAGTCACTATTACGAATAAAACCCGTTTCATTTATTAGTACGAAAGGTACAAAACAACTATGACATGGTCACCCAAAAACAGTGCGAAGAAAAATAGAGATGTTTTTCGCATAACTCATTTGAAAAACGTGGCCGTATAAAATTATCGTACGTCATATGTTTACAAACAATGTGTAACGGTGAAGAGATAATGTATACGATGTTCATATCACGACGTATCGTCACGTGTTCTGTAGTACAAGAGCAGTGTTGCCCCATTTTTGGACGTAAACAAATGTATGGCGCTGCAGCAAACAATAGCATGAACATAACAAAACATGCTTATGATGGGTAAGAAAGAAAAATTAAGAAATAGTACATTTTGATACAAGTGGAGAAAGTTTGTTATTGTAGTTCAAGGCGGTTTTAACACACGAGCCGTAAGGCGAGGGTGTTTTAGACCCGAGAACTGCAATAACAAATGTCCACGTGTATCAAACGACGTTTTTCAATAAGTACACTTTTGAAGAAATAAAATAAAATAATGTAAAATATTTGTGTCATGAATGTCACGAGACTATGATTTAATTTTTATTTTTATTTTGTATGAAGCCGTTATACAGCCTAATATAAAAAGCTTTTTGTTTTATTTTGAACACAAGTAAATGTTAATTTGTTTATAAAAGTAAATATTACCTACTTATAAATAATAATATTTATCTACGATATTGAATTTATAAACACAATTTGAATATTCAAAAAATGTTTACAAAGAAAGAGGTACGTGGATCGCTTTTTCGAAATTTAAAAAAAAAACATTCAACTCTGACTCAAAAAATGGACCCATATTTCGCCAGTTATGTTTAAGTCCCATATAATAAGAGCCTATTGCCATCAACCGGGCACTATCAAGCCAGACTCCGTGGCAGCTACTGAGAAATTCCTGATGGAAAAACCCAAAAATACTTTGCCCGGCGTGGGAATCGAACCCAAACCTCATGCCAAGCAGTCGCGCTAACGACCACAAGACCAACGAGGTAGTCAATTCAATGTCAGTATACGGCGACATTATTACTAGCACTTAGGTTTAGTTCTCTTATCTAATGCAAAATGACCCTTGGAGACGGAGATAGATTTACGAAAAATGTATTTATTGTAACATGGTTGCGACACAAGAAAAACGAAAGAATAAAACCATTACGCCATATTGAAATGAGACTTCTTTTTTTCTCTAAACTAGAAAGTGTCTTCATCTAGCCATCTATGAATAGAATACTCTTCAAGCTAACATTCATAGTAAGCAAAAGTTCATAAGTACTCATAAATTGCTGTTTTTCCTTTCACCTTATCATCAGTGCGGATGTACCAGGAGACCATAAATGAAGTACAGCTATTACGAATGCATAACACTAAACGCCTCTTTGCGCCTCTAGGACGTGACAGCACCGCTAGCACTGGCCAGTAAGAATTAATAAACCGACACACATATATATGCGGGTGGCCAAATATGGAACTAAAGTGGAATGTACTGCATTTGACAGCTGTTTGACAGCTTCCCTTTATGAGAAGCGCCACCAAGACACGCACAGATATATTTGTCGGTCTAGACAAATGATCGGAATTTGTCGGATAAGGGAACAGTTCGTTAATTATAGAGGTTGGGGTCCATGTTTTAATAATTAAATAGTGATACAATTTAAGATTTAGTTTATTGATTGTATATAAACTTGCTTTTAACTAATTCATTTTTAAAGCAGTAAAGGCAATAGATATAGAAAATGGCGTTCAGCTTCCTGAGAGCCGAAAAACAATCGACGAAATTATTACATTTTAGCTCTCCTGCGGAGCGTGCGTATTTCGTACAAACGTAATACCAAAATAATTTGTAAATCAAACATATTCTTATGGAAGTGTGCATTTATTTCGATTGGATTACAAAATGTCTATGTTCCCAGATATACATTTTGAAAGGACAATGATATAAGGACGAGATATAAGGAATTTAAATTTACTTATTTTTCTCATAACTCTTGATTAAATCAGTGTCCATTCAAAATATACATATATTCGGGAACCTAGAAATTCTGTAATCCAATATAAATAAATACACACTAGCTTAAGAATATGTTTGATTTACAAATTATTTTAGTATTACGTTTGTATGAAATACGCATGCTCCGCAGGCCTCTTAAGGAATTGATCTTTATTTAACGTAAATATGACCCCACTTTCTCTGAAAGCAAAATTTCAGAACTAGAAGATTTGAACTACTACAATAAACATACCTAGTGTGGTAATTTTAGTTAATGCTTAGTACATAATGTGTTAGTTAATAAATTATTAATGATGATTTAAGTCTGCGGGCACTTCAAAAGTCTTTTGATGAAGATTTCAGTTTATAAAGCTATTCAAATAGTTTTCTTATATAAGTACCCACTTAGGCACTTACCCTACACAAAAGCTTGCGTAATGTTAATATAAATTTTATGATGGTAATTTCCATAAATTATCTTTTTATTACTTTGAAAAAAAGTTTGTAAAAATAAAGCAACAGCCTAAGTAGACGCATGACGTAAGAATAATCCCAAAAAACAGAAAATAGCCAGAAAACTCAGCCTCGTACTGGTGGTACTTTGAAGATAAATCTCTTTACATCATGTAGAATGTGTAACAAACGCTTCTAAAAAACGGTTATACAGCCCTCGGGACTGGGTACCTAACCTACCGGAATACTTGCCAAGAAAACGTTCCAACAAAAAATAGAACAACCTATGGGCAAGCCGTAAAACAATAAAGGTACTCTTTTCTGTACAATGGAAGTATTAAAAAAGACATTAAAGATACTATAAATAAAAAAGTTGTAAAAGACTGACCAATTCAGGATATTTTCTCGTTTCCGTATTCACCAACGTGTTAAACTAGTGAACAAGGAAACTCATTCTAGAACTGTTTTCACTTTTATACCACCTACAGTGAAATAAATGTACTGTTTTACGATGTCTACATAAATAAATCAGAGTTGTAATCCGTCATACAGCTCGTAAAATAACCCTCTAAATAACCAAGACCTAGATTTGAAATTGCTAAATTAGTTTAGTTGTAACATGAGCTAAACTAAAACACAGAGGATTATTACCAGACAAGAATAAATTACAGCATATTTACTGTAATAATCAGCGACCAGACCAATGTTTTTGCAAAGGCAATAAAAAGACAGAATTCAAGACTACAAAATGAGCTGCGTCTATCTAAATGGTATTAATCCATCAACTAAAATAACAGAAGCGAATTCTTTATTCAAATGAATAAACAAAAACTTTTGTCTTTAGTTACAATGACAGTTTATATTACCCTGTTACACGCAACCAAGGGATTCAACAAAAATTTACGCGCAAAATACCCATGGGCACTTTCAAAGAGTGAATAAAAAAACCCTTTTCGATAACACATTGATAACTTCCGAGAAGGTTGGATATATAGAGAGCAACGTCCCATCGAGCCTGAGGAGTTTTTTTTGTTCATGAGCATAACGTGAAAAATGGGACTGGCGTAGAAGCAAAACCTGCATTTTTTTATTCCCTACTTTTATCCAAATCCCTGGGGAACATTGAGGACGTATGTATGTTCACAGATACTATACCAACATTTGAAAAAAAAATGAAACCCTCTCTAAATGTTGCGGTAAAAGTAGGAAACAAAACTGGTGATGTATTTATATAAAATTATACAGGTAAAGTTCATCTCTAGGATTACTGTACTAACTTAACTCAACTACCAGGCGGAAACTCCATGCAAGCAAGCAAGCGCACCTATATTAAATGAACGAAATATCAATAAGCTTTAACAATTCACAGTATTCAATTGACTCATTTAAATAAGATCCAGTTAAAAGAACACACCCCAAATGTCTAGCAAAATCGTGAGGAACGAACGATTAACTGAGACTGACGAAAGATTTCAAAACAAAACCATCATTTTATTACTTGACATAAAAGTTTACTCACAAGCAAACGATATCAGGGTATCTATTCGATCGAAAATATTTACGTCTATTCTATTGTAATATTTTTCGTGAAAGCTCCATCTCCGGTCCGATAGTCGATTAATCATATTTCCATACTAATTCATACCCCGCTGCGCTGTCTGAATGTAATGCCGACTCACAGCCTTCCCTTATCTGTTTATTTCTTTAGCCGCAGGAGACTGCCCTCCATTCGAGAAAAACTGATCTCTATCTCAGTTTCATTGTTGTAAATGTTTCTTTCTCGAGATTTTCGGATTAGGCCTTAGGTCCATTGTTGACGAATTCTTTACTAGATTTTACACCAAAAAATATTTAAAGGACCCAAGAGCACTTTCTTCTTGCCTCCTTTTCATTTAATCATTTTACTTAGATTTACTTTTTTGTTTAAACAACTAAAAGCTGGATTTGTGGAATGCCAACACAACGCACGAAGTGTGAATTTGTTTAAACTCAACATTGTAGCTTCGTCATCGTGCCTGGGAAATTACGCTCATTGTGCTTCTCATTGTAGAAAATTACTTTGAGAGACAAACTTCGCTGAGCCTCTGAAAGAAGTTGTTTGAAAGTATAATTACAGACATCGCGGTTCCTAAACGACGTTTAAGTTAAATCATCCGCCATATTTCACTGATGATGGTACCTCCAGTTTTTTAGCAATGTATTAAATCGTTATATTTACCCTGCTGCCCCAAAATATTTGCATTTCTGTTTCTATTTCGTGGACAACAACTCATAAATTACTTTTATTTAGGTACAATTCATTATAGGACGTGCGAGTTTACTTTTCTCAGTGTCAAACATATTTCGTGCGAACTATAAAGGTTGACGACACATCTTTGGATTTAATAATAATGTTCCTCAGGCCTATGTTTTTCGCTATCGTCGAAACTAAAACTTAGTTTCTCCCGTCACCTTTAAAACCAGCGAACCGGATAATTCGAAACTTATAGGAGTACTCCGTCTACTGAAAATATTACCTACGTTCTATTGTGCGAAGCAAATGAAATTCTTCGCTAATGTATTTCACAGCAGTTAAATTTTATCCACAAGTATCTTCAACATTCTTATTCACAGACCACAATTTTATTTTGCTTTACTAAAAATAACGTCCTAACGAATATGCACCTAATTGCTCATTGAGTTTATAATTTTTATACAACAGGTAAATGTGAGCAAGGAATACAAATTTGAACATCAGTCTTGTATCTATGAATAAAGTTCATTTTAGAACAGCAGCAGGGAATATGGATGTGGAGCTATGTCACAAACTACGCTCCACTTCGTATCCTGCCCTCTGAGACCCAAAACAGGCAGTCAAAGTGACAACTGCACTGCCACCGATGACGCCTTGGAAGTGCTAAAGTTTTGGGGCCAACCGAATTTAATATACTGTTGGGCCAGCAACAAGAGTTAGCAGCAATTTACATAGAAAAGCCAGATTGCGGTTTTTCTCATAAGCCTTATAGATTTAGGTTTCCACTCTTAGTTATAGAATTAATTTGTATCCTTGCTAGAATTATAACTGAATATTCACGAAGCTTCTAATTGTTTTGTAATGATTATTAAGTGCGGAATGTGGGACGAATTATTAGCGGAGCGCACGTTTTGAACTTTGAACATCCAAGTTTGAACATCAACATTAGGGAAAGCTGTTTAAACATCGCATTACTCTTTACGCTATAATTAGTCATCTATTATGGAAGAATTAACTAGCAAATTTTGGTCTTGGTCTTGTCTTGCATTTTGAATTATATAATGATGTTTTAAATATGCTGGTATTGATGTTTTACAAAAGTATTGGAAGGAAATGTAATGTGTTCCATGACATCCGCAAAACACGCTATTTAAATGAAAAACTCCCAGAATCTACAACGTCCAATTGCACTGTTCTTCAGTCTTCATTAGTAGTCAAGCCTCTCTCAACTCCAACAAAAGAACAAAATTAAACACTCATAAGGAAAATTGAACCTTCATTCTTTGTAAAAGAAATCGAAAATTGGAAGATAAAATATAAAATTCAGACGTAACCTTAACAGAAATACACCCGCCGCGTAATTTATTTGGGCAATACATGAAAATGACGAAGGGGCCATAAAAGGCACATTAACGCCGTCGCCGCGACCAGATCTGGAATCTTCTCAATTTCCTAATGGTTTCATAACAAATGTCATCAGGAGATGGCCAGGCGGGCTCCGTGCGAGAATGGTACGACTATTAATACAGCCAATGTACTAGATGACAGGGTTCGACCTAGATTTCACGGTGTCTGGACACGCTAACAATATTTCATATTTTACGAAACTTGACTTTGTGTAAAAAGTCTATTCGATGAGTGTACTCTTGTAGCTGAGAAGATTATTACTGAGACCTACTTTCGTATTGTATTACGAGTACTTTCTATGTTCGGAGCCAATTCAATTTTGGGAGAAGGGCAATTCCGATTGAAACTTGTAATTTCGAGCTTCTGTGCCAGAAAGAGAAACGGATGATTATTCGTGTACTAATTAGAAAACTTTTGAAAGCGTTGGAGATTTAATACTGATTACCAAATTAGCTTTTTATAATGGTGATAAAAGTAACTGTCCCTAGATCAAATAATTCAACCCTGAAAAAATATTTACCGAGGATTTTCCAACACTGCTTACTTAGGTTTTAGAAAATAATATTATTGAATAAAATTACATATCTCTGTTTATTGTCCTGAATATTTTAATAAAGAACCAGCCAATACTTTGTGTTTAAAACTAACCTAAAAAAATGTAGGTAGAAGTAGGTTAGTGACTTTTTTTCTCACCGACAATGTAATGAATGAAATTCCCACAAGTTAAGAGAATATAATCACAACGCTTGCCCGCGGGAACATTATTCTTATAAATATATGTAGCTACTTCTTTTTTAATTTCAACGCGGCGAGTGTGAAATTGTGCGAAAAACGTCCGTCCTCATTTCTGCCATTCTCTTTTTGCAATCAGTGTGATAGGGATCGGAAAAAATATAATTTTAGATAATGTCACATTTACAAAGAGGCACATCAAATTGAAATGATCGTAGGGCGGTAATAAAATTAACATAACCTTTTAGTACTCGTAAGCAATTTGGCCATTTTCGTAGCATGTTAAAATGTTCCTGTTTTCATTGGAGGGTATAAAATAGGAGTTTAAAACCCTATAAAAGAGACTGGGATTGAGGGCGTGTGTATAATGTGTGACGGTAGATAAGGAAACAAGGAGGCTTGAGAGACGAAGGCTTCCGGAAGTGACCGAATCGTTTCCGAACATAAATGACATTACAATCATGCGGAACAAGTCTCTTTCGGATTATTGGTGAATCAGATAGGATTTGGGAGGTTCACTAGCGCTTTAGCAGATTTGTTCAAATCAGGAAGGTGTACAAGTACAGTCAGCTTCACAATGTGGTCTCCCCTTGAAAGCACCTACTTCGTTCGAACTTGGGGTACTGGGGTACCCAACAAGGGTATCTAATTGATGCAGCCCACTGTACATACTGTACATAAGCTTTGAGAGTGTGACTCAGCTGGTGTAAGTACTTCAATAATCCCATTTTCGCTGCTACAACTAGAATCCGTTGAGGGGTTTCCAATCTAGTGAGTGTTTATGGGGATATATAGTGTTTGCCATTTCCTTGTTTCGCTTAATAGTTCCGAAATTTAGCTTAATGAGTTTTGGATTGGATTCGATTTGGATAGAGAAATACAAATTAATGTTTAGCTAGTTCTGTACATATAATGTTGTCTGTACATACGTAGTAAGTAATGTTTTTAGGACAGATCCGAAGTTTTCAGATAGAACGTTAATAGAATACTCTGTATTTTTAAACACGAGTAGAGATTTTAGTGACGCTATTTGAGCGGTCATAATACAATCTTTTAAAGACAACCTTTACATGGATTTCAGCAAGAAGATGAGACAATGGTTATACAGTAAAGTTTCTTACAAAATAAACAAAGCTTTCCTATTTCCAAAATTAATTAATGTAATTACTGAAAAAAAGCTCTCTTCGTCTGTTCGGGACTTCAATCGTCAAAAATCTCTTCCCTTGATTTAAAAAAAAAAAACAAAATTTTAATTACTGATATTTTTTTTTAGGATGGGAAATCATCAAATGACTTCTCCCACTCTGGGCGGAGCGGGAGGGAGTGTCAGACTTTTACTGACTAAAACCCATCCACGTTCCTTCCTCGCCTTTTATGTTCCGGGGCCGCGGTATCTCTTTCGAACAGGCCCGCAACCCCGGCAGGCTTCGGCCCTTTCGGGCCCCTCCCCTTATGCTGACATCTCTTTGAGGCGCGTGTGGAACATGAACGCGCCGTCGACACGGCCTGTCGTCATTAGACGGACGGACGGCTAGCTAGCCCATAGCTAACCGTCCACAGGCCCGTATCTACGGTGGACGGTAGCCACCACGTGGCCCCCGATGCCCGGTGCGTCTCCCGCGGCGGCTGGGAAGAGAGGCTCTCTCCCTCTCTCGTTCCGCCACCTCCTTCGCTAGCATGACTGCTTCGCAGAAGGAGGTGACGGCTTCCCATTCCGTCTCGCTCCGGACCATGGATTGAACCAGGGACGGACGCGAGAGGTCGCCGCTACGAGGACACGGCGGTGCTCCGCCCACGCAGGGCAGATTCCACCATGTGCTCCACCGTGTCCTCCGGTCGATCTTCGCAGTGGAAACACCCGGGCGTTTCCTCCCGCCCGATTCGGTACAGGTACCTCCCGAAACATCCGTGTCCGATGAGGACCTGCGTCAGGCGGAAGGTGAGGACGCCGTGGCACCTCTCCAACCACTCCTCAAAGAGGGGACTTACCGCCACTATCGTGGCGTGCCCTGCTGTTTCGACCCTAAATTAATTATATTCTCGGCTGGATTTTATCTTTTGCAAAGGCTTATCATAACCATAGAGCGTGGCAATACCTCTCGGCACATTTCCAGTTAAACAGCGTTGAAAAGAAATTATATAATGCTATGTGTTACTTTGTTTGTAAGTTTAGTTTATTGTTTTTAGTTGTTCAATAAAAAACCTTCTAAATTACCTTGTATTTGACACAATTACACGAAACCCGCTGGTAAAAACCTGTAACCCTTTTTTGGACAAATCCTTTATCCGTGTAACATAGGGACAAAAAATCAAACGGATTACTCATAAGCCCTTAAAAGTTAAGGTCAACGAGGATAAATCTCGTAAAGTCGGTACAAGAAGGGTTGTTCTGTAAAAAGGGGTTCAACAAGAAAGAATAATGGGACAAGGTAACATTGTTAGGTATACAGAACTGTTTACATACTTAAGGGGATCCCTTGTGAAAATATAATTTTACAACATGCAGCTCGGTGTTCCTCGTGTATGATCGGATGTTGATTAAATCAACACAAAAAATATTTAAAATAATATACTATTATGATTTTTAAGGAGAATTTTTCTTCTTACATAGTAGGTGTAATTTTACTTATCTTATGTTGTTCTATTTTGTGTATATCGCATCGAATTGGACGAGTTTGTAATGTTGCTGAAATTTGTGGTAAACAAATAACGTAGTAAACATAAAATCCTATTTTCCATCAATATGACTTCTGTGGATCAATCAGTTTATCACACTGGTTTCAACAAGATGATTGATCTTGATTTTGATTTGTTGGAAGGTACCTAATCGATTGAGGAGCTCATGGCCAAATAATAACAGCGACTTGGGTCGGTTTTTCAGGTTAAGCCGCGCTTACCTGGGTTGGTCGGCGGATGGGTGACCCATTACATACTGGGTCGAATACACATTAAGCCGTTGACCCGGCTGTCATTTGTAGATCTTTGACAGTCATTGCAGGTGGTCAGTGGCCCAAAAGTTTGACAAACAGTCCAACCATGGGGTTTCGAATCGTCCAGTTCAAACTGGGTTGTGGAGGTCATATAGACAGTCGCTCCATGTAAAATACTGGTATTCAGCTGCATCTGGCTAGACTGGAAGCCGACCCCAACATACTTAGGGAAAAGGCTAGGCAGATGATGGTAATTCATTCATGAGATTTTTTATATTTATCTTGTTCAACTTATGACCTAACAAGTTGATATATTTTTTGCTGACAAATATATAGTGTATGAACGAACGAACCCTTAAAACATCCCCTTCAAGGACTGTTGACTTAACTGATCTAAAGTTTGGACAAAGAACCCGGGCGAATCAATTGTTGATGAAATTATTGAGCGTCTACGTATGTCACCGTGATAGATGCCTACGAAATAATTTACTAAGATTTATCAAATCAAACTTAAGGTCTAACGAAGTCTGTAAAAAAAATCCTCATTATTATGAGCTCAATTGACTAGAATAATGATGAATGAGAAAAATAATCATGACTTACTTTTTTCTTCCTGGATTGACTTCATGGCTTTTGGCTAAGATATACTTTTAAGGTGAACGCACACTTATCCGCGTCAAAACAATCGACCGCGCCGAAAGAATCGAATTTTAGAATAACTTGTATGAAATATTATAAAACCTTGCACACTTATCCGCGTCGAATCGTACGAATAGATGACGTCATACGTATGAGAAAAAAATATTTCTTGCTTTTTTTTATTTTATTATTGATAAGTGTGTGTCCACCTTTAATGTCATCTCCAACAAAAAAAAACATGACATTTTATTTGTCAACCTGCTTAATGACATGCGCTGTACCGTCATACGGTGAAAGGCCGTAACTAACATTTTTGCCAAATCTCAGTTAAACATTGATTCGAATTCAGCAAGAAATTCTGTATAAGTCGCCCGTAGCCACCAGATACACTTAGATAGAAGGCCGTTTGGCCTCAAAAACGATGTTATCTACGAATAGTTTGCATACTTGTTGAAATCCGCATCTTCATTTGAGGCCTTATCGGCCGTGAAAAGCCTTAAATAGAGTTATGGCCTTCCATCACATCATTGTATTGTGTCACGAATTGTGTTTTCATAATAGGTACATAGAATAATAATAAAGTGTGTATTGTATTGTACGTAGTATAATGGGCTGGTATCTCTTTAGAGGAAAAAACCACGCTTGTTTTCGCGCCTGAAGGGGCCGAAGATGTCACACGGCGCGTATCATTCGAAAGTTCCTGAATGAAGTGAATATACATAGGGGCGATGGACTCTTCGAGTCCAGATATGGACTGATATCGAACGCTGATGGGACGAGCTCAAGAGAAGGGTCCTGGGCAGAAATTCAGTCCCTTCAACCATAAAACGATTCAGCGCTGTCCAGCCAAGCAGAAGTGTGATGCGGACGGCTTCACCTTAGTTCAGAAGAAGAAGAAAAAGCCTACTTGTCGCAATCAATGCGGTACTGGACTGTCAGTACCAAATATGCTGCTGCGTCCAGCAATACCAACTACGACGTTGCTTTATGTGTCCCGACTGCATCACTCTACGAAGGTTGAGTAGGTCGTAGAGTACATGAAGATGAAGACCAGCTGGACCTTGAGGGTCGAGAAGTTGGAGTCGCGTCACAACACCAACTTCAAGTCGTTTGTGGTGCGAGTTCCGACACAATTTCTTGACAAGTTTCTCAAGGAAGAGTTTTGGCCGAAGGTTGTTGTCTACCGACGTTTTCGCGGCAGGCTACGTGACACGACGCCGTCACTTCATGTGTTCATAGTTTATAAGTTATATTTTGTATGTTATAAGTTGTATTTTGTGTGTTTATAAGGTATATTTCTAAGTTGTAATGTAATGTTGTGTATCTTATCTATGGGCCTTAAGATGCCCTGATGAACGAAATGATTGATTGATAAAAGCATTGAAGGCCGCGTTAACAGACGGGTGGGACGGAATTCCTCAAGGCACCGTCAAAAACCTGATCAGATTAATGAAGAATCGAATGCAGGCTGTGATTTAGAGCTAGGGTAGGCAATAATAAGAATTGACAGAATAAATTACTTTATGGTTTTAACAGAATTGTTTTATTTTTTAAATGACTAAGTACAACACATATCCCATTTTCTGTCTACTTTCACAGAATTGATTTTAAAAGTAAGCTTAGTATTCACCATGAAAAAAATAATAATAATAATACCAGCCTATTACTGTCTCACTGCAGGGCAATGGCCTTTTCTCAACAGAGAAGGCACGAACATTGATATCCACGCTTGCTCAAGACGGGTTGGCGACTTATTTATCAAAATATATCTCTAACTAACTGCCCTATAGATAGTTGACTAAGGTAATTAAATAAATATTCTTCTGATCATTTATTTAAGTAGGTAAGTACCTAATTATGTCTCGTGTGACCATGTGGGCCATGTGGCAGACCTACGGACGTCTGTTGGACTTAATATTCTGAATACAGAGTCCTTAAACTATTCTCCCACTATCCTTATATTCTTCTAAACTTCGCGTGGCGCAGCTAGTTGTAAATAAATGCATTTATATTAATGTATTTAAAGTGAGTTAAGGTATTTTTAGATTTATTTTTCGAATAGTCTGTTGTTAACAAGATATAACCTCTAAAACTTCAATCTGGAATATCTTTAAATCCTGACTTCCTAGAAAAATATGACAGAAGACAAAACTCTTCAGGAATTCAAACTCTATACTTTTATATAATTTTCATGGGCAGACGCTAAAATAAAATATCAACAAAAATTTGTTTGCGCTTTGACCGGTGTTCTTTCAACCATTTGCCACTGACATTAACTGACAGGTCAGGGCAATAAAGCCGTTGGCAAACACAGAAGGGACCGACAGCGGACCAAGTGAATAATGTTTTATGTGACCGTTTATGAGTAGTGTGCTTAGAATGCTTAATTGATTGACTTTATGTGTTTGACGTGATTCTGATGCTCTCTTTGATAGTGTTTAGGATTGTCTGTAGGTAGTACAAAGTTCACTAACCAATTTTCACCCTTATGTCATGAGTCATATGGTTGAAGTGCGCTACCGTTAGTGAGTACAAGTTAGTGCTTTAGAACGATGCTCGAGTTTGAATCAAGATGAAAGATACGATTTAATTAATTGGCAGTTATCTTTGAACAACAGTTTAACGTCTTCTTCTTAACATCGATACGATAAGAAGATAAAGTTTAACGGTTTTGAATCAGCCCAATATTATTTTAACAAAACTGCAGTACAGTACAGATAAATTTGACAGTTATTCTCGATAAAATGAGATTTTGACCCCATAAAACTCATTTTATCAAGAATAACTGTCAAATTTATCTAATCGAGTCCTATCGTATCCTTCGTACTTGCACTGCTGATGTGTTAAATAAAATATTATTTTATTTGTTACAGATCCGAGCGAACGGCGGTTGCGTCTGAAACTGTTTAAAATGTGAGTTTTTGTCATAATATAATTAAGTACACAACACACACACCCCATTGAATTACATAGTTTGGTATTAAAGATATGTTGACGTATTGCTAAAATATTACAGTATGCAGGTCACGACATGTATTCACGACCAAAAAAAAAACAATTTCAATCAAAATAATCACGATGAGCAATGCCAACTCTGGCAGCTTTATTTGCTTTTAAATGAATTATGTGTCACAGCCATAACAAATATTGGCTCCACTTCGACCAACATCGCCCTATTTACATAGAGAACAGCCTCTCAAACTCGCCCTAGATACAGAAGTAATTATGTTTTTATATCGCACATAGTAAATAACGGTTATAGGAGAAAAGACGGTTAATTATAAAGAGTGGTTTTCATGGTAACCCATTTGTATAGTCACTACTAAGCTTTATTTGAGAAGGTATAGAAAGTAATTTAGTTCATCCACACTATATATATATATATAATATTATAAAGAGGAAAACTTTGTTTGTTTGGTTGTAATGAATAAACTCAAAAACTACTGTGCCGATTTCAAAAATTCTTTCACCATTGGACAGCTACATTCACCCTGACTAACATAGGTTATATTTTATCCCCGTAGTCTCACGGGGACGGGAACTACGTGGGTGAAACCGCGTGACGTCCGCTAGTTTCGAATAAAAACATAGGTTTCGTTGTAAATATTTCTGAGAAAGTAATCTAAGAAACATCAAAGCTGAAAATGGTACAATTTACAATTATTTAAATATAGTACCTTTTGCTTTAAAAAAGATTACATGTTACATAAGCATTCCGAAAAGGTATCTAACTCTTCAAAATATATATTTTTTTAATTAATGTTTAATTAACCGTGAACGGCAACCGTTCTTCCATTAAATTAAAATTAATTAACATTATTAACAAAACGTAAGCTTAATAATGTTTCATGGTTCAACAACTATAAACGTATAAAATATGAGAAGGTAAGAAATATTTAATAAGTTTCAATATAATATATTTAATTTTGATATTACATTACTTACTAAAAATAGAAACTCTTTGTGTGCACGATTTACTTCTCCATCTAATTCTATATCCTTATTATTCCTTTTCTATCAGTTTTATAACGAAATCCTGATCCTAATGGCCGGTGAACCATTTGATAATCAGTTAATATCTACGATAAAATGGGTCAAAACCCACGGGAGATCTTTTTATAGGCAGGTAAGTCGGCCGATATCAAAATTTTCAAAGCTTTCATGTCATCCCTTTTTGGGAGAACAAATTATGCGAAAGGGATAACTAATTTTAGGAGTATTTAATTTTTAGACAACGAAAGAGACATTTCATAATTGGTTTAATAATTTATTTTTAACAAATCCTACTGACATTATAAATGCGAAAGCTTTTGATGATGTATGGATGTATAGATATTTGTTTGGATTTTTAGAACAAAGATAGATCATAACCTGGATACTTAGGATTTATTAACCTGGTTTAACTCATAGACATTTTATGCCGGTAGTGTAATCTCGTGGGATAACTATTGAACTCCACGCGGGCGAAGCCGCGGGCATAAGCAGGTCCTCGGTCCCCGTTGACCAGTGGCGAAGAATCAATTTTTGTAAGAGGTAAGATGGAGTAGCAGTTATCTTTTTTAAACTATCACGATCAGAACACATTATAAAACAAATGGAAACTTATAGTACGATTCCCTCTGAAAAAAGGGAATTGGAAATCTTTAGACAAATAATACATTTAATCACATTATTCATAATGTACTCCAACTTATTATAAAACAAACGGAAAGGGGTATTTATCGCGAATTTTACCTTTATTAACATTTATGAAGATCAAGTGATAGGCGGTACCTCCAATACTAAAGTCTTCGCGCGACCACAGAAAGAAAACAATCCGGTCGAAACCATAGATATAATACAATCGAAACGTCGGGCTTATAATAAAGGTAAAATTCGCGATAAATACTCGTTTCCGTTTGTTTTTTAATAAGTCGGAGTATATTATGAATAATGTGATTATATGATGTAATATTTGTCTAAAGATTTCCAATCCCCTTTTTTCAAAGGGAATCCGGTAGGAATCGAGTTGCGTAGACCCTTCGCCTCTGCAGTTGATACTTTGTAAGACTGTCTTCACTTCACAGACCTCCTTGACAACTCAGATTACTCGCACATACCTGAAAATTCAATTAATAAAACATTCCAGATTCTGTCTGCGAAAGTGTTGATAGTTACAACCACAACCAAGTTGAAACATTCAAGTCTTTGATATAGTACTTAGTTACTTATTCAAGTTTAAATTCGCTTCACTTATTTTGGAGTAAGGAGAAACTTTTCAGGGCAAGACTTTGAATTTTGGACAGTGGCAGTCTAGAGTTGGGGCGTACCCTGTCTTACCTCTGACATTGTTGAATAAAGTTATGCATTTTGATTAGTTGGCAAAGGTGCACTTGTCCGCTCTATAAAGTTTACTGCAAATTATTTCAACGTTTTTGCACGTATATTTTGTAACCTCTGCAGGGTAGTTACAAAAATGGAACGCCATTTTGTTCTTGCATGGCGTCTGCACAAAAAAATCGAGCGATACGCGAGTTTTGTTTTACATGAGTTAATCTATCTTAGCATAAGTTTTAAAGTGTTAAACTTAGACAAGACGATCGTCTATAGGTTTAAAAAAAAATCTGTGTCATTAACAACACGGAATATAAAATTTTATATGTATTTTAAAACTGACACTAAACTTTTCATTAATATTGCTTAATGTTTTTTCTTTATTATTCTTTTAACTAAAATAAATCTTCTGGATGTTATCGCAATGAAATATAATCTGGAACTTTTATCTCTACAGACGTATCTTAAGCACACGTTATGATATTTCAGTCGTTCTGATGTAGTTTTAAAGTTCAATATTGCACGACATGCTATGTGAATCCACAAGATTGAAGATGGAGGAGAACAAATTACCGGGAAAATTAACATCAATTGCTGTGACCGTTTAATTATAAATAATTAATGAAATGGAACACCATCCAGTAAACTTTTTTGTTTTACACATCATTTTAGTATTCAAAGGTTGTAGCTAGTAAGAAAGGGAAATTACTTTCACCACCGACCAATACCGACTGTTACATGAGAGATATTTGGGTGATAAACAAATATGTAGAAGGAACCGAATGACTAACGTTTGTCCATTATCTTGGTGCTAGGAAAGTCCTGAAACAGTAAGTTATAATTAATTTCATGAAATCTGAATTACTGCCTCGCGGTTTCTCGCTCTAACAAATGACGGTTCTAAGCGACAGAAAGGAATGAAGAACCCCAGAACGATTCCATTTAGATTTCATCTGAGGAAAAGATAAATTCTTTGTTTCGTACAAGCGCCACTATTTACAGACATAAGAGCAATGTTATTGCTTTTATGTCATTGTATGTTTTTGTTTCATATGCTGAAATCAAAACATCCTAATTAACTCAAATCAGGCCCAGGCCAGACTACCTGGACCTGAATGCACTGCTTATAAACGAGCGTCTGCAAAATAGTGCTACACCCAGTTCTCTACCTTTCGCGTAGTTTACCTTACCATTTAAAATTGACGACTGTATTGTGTACCTTAATATCAAGCCGGCAAAGGTCTACCAAGCCACAGGGTCTCATTCTCAGCAGTCGCGCTTGCGAGCACTCGATAAAGGAGGCAGTCATATCAGTCTCATCATCATCATCATAATTTCAGCCGAAAGACGTCCTCTGCTGGACATAGGCCTCCCCCAAGTGTAGCCACATTTACCGGTCCCTAGCGACTCGCATCCAACGGATTCCCGCAACCTTCACCAGGTCATCGGTCCACCTAGTGGGAGGTCTTCAAACGCATCCTCTTCCGATTCGCGGTCGCCACTCCAGAACTTTTCGGCCTCATCAGCCATCCGTTCTGCGAGCAATGTGCCCTGCCCACTGCTGCTTAACTTTGGCAATTCTTCGGGCTACGTTGGTGACCTTGGTTCTCTTGCGGATGTCTTCATTTCTGATTCGATCACGCAAGGAAACTCCGAGCATAGCAATGAAGTTTATCAGTCTATATTTAGATTATCATGCAGCCAGCAATAAAGATAATAACTTCTTCATGATTTTGGGCTCCTGGTACTCTGTGAGAATATTATCCTTATTTCTCATCTCCTAATTAATTGTCCCTGCTATTTGACTCATACATGTGTAATTTTCTTCTTTCATGAAATGCGTATGGCAGTGGGGTCAATGGAAATACAAATTGCAGACCCCACCCGTAGGGTAGGCTAGTGGGGTCAACGAAACAACAAACGGTCAGTTTTGGTTTTTTCCCGTTGACCTGTGGAACGAACCAGTGGGGTCAGCGGGTATACACCGTATATTACGTATAGAAATGTGTTTTTTCTCTTTGAACTTACCTACTCTGTGGTTTTTACCAGAACCCAATCTCCGCCACATAAGGCTTGGGCTTAACACCTTCAGAAACGAGGGTATTATGATAGTACATTTCCGCGTTTACCCCTTTGGGCGGTCATGGGAAAGACGGTTATGTAAAGTGCGCCATACATTACGGATATAACACAAAAACTTACTTCGGGAACTGTATTTAAAACTTCTGTGGGAAAACTTTTTATGTGAGTTGCAAGGGAACTGCCAGGGAAAGCCATCGCTTATTTTCCCCTCAATGGGTAAAGGCGTTACCATACATAGCCGCTTTAGGGAGTCACAACATTTTTTTAGGGTTCCGTACGCAAATGGGACCCTTTACTAAACCTCCTCTGTCCGTCCGTCCGTCTGTTTGTCACCGAGCTGTATCTGACAGTTAAAATTTTCACAGAATCTGTATTTATGTTGCCACTATCATCATCATCTGTCTAGCCTTTTCCCGACTAAGTTAGGGTAGGCTTCCAGTCTAACCGGAGCTGAATTCCACTATTTTACATAGAGAGACTGCCTATCTGACCTCCACGACCCAGTTAACACTGGGTAATACGATACCCCTTGATAAGACTGGTTGTCAGACTTTTTAGGCCTCGGACCACCTGTAACGACTGTCAAAGATCTACAAATGACATCCGGGACCATCTTAACGTGCTTTTCGAGGCACGGAGGGAACTCAGTATGTATATTTCGGTACTCACCCATCCATAGACCAACCTAGGCAACCATGGCTTAACCTAAAGATGGACCCGAGCGGCTGGTACTATTTACCCACGAGCTCTTCAACTATCTGTTGCCGGTATAATAACAAATATTGTATGTTCGACTCACACTTGGCCGATTTTTTTTAAACCTAATACCTACTTATGAAAAAATGTGCTTTTACGAGCTACAAAGGCAGACGATCTCTTTTGAACATTGAGCTAGATAGGTATCACAATTCAATTTTGTTTGAGGACTGAAGGTAGATTTTACTTATTTTAATTAAGATTGGCCGAATTGGATAGGACTTCAACGGTCTCACATTCCTAATTTACTTTTGTTCAGAAGCTTTTGTATTTGTAAGGTTCTAGGTCCATAACAATATACCTACGCCACAAAACGCCTCGCATAGCATCGGACCGAAAAGGATAAATACGGATGCGGCGTCAGCCGATCGCGTCCGGCAGAAAATCGACGCATACGTTCGGCTCCATACCATCGCTTGCAAACGTATCCGTTCCTACTGAAACAGTTTCCTTCGTACCGTGTCGGATACGATGGTACGGAGATGAACGAGCCGACCGGGCGTCGCAGCATACTGTCGATTACGATAGCATGTCGCGGAAGACGCCCGCGGTCAAGCTGCTGTGCGTGACTTAGTATTAAGGACTTTAAACGCTTCGTATAAGATTTAATATTGCTTAAAGATTGTAAAATCCGTTTCGATCCTTCACTTAACATCTTTGAGCCGATTATGTTCTAACATGAACAAAACACATTAAGCCCTCCCTGTATATTATTATGAAAATGAGTTTTCTTTTTGTCTATATTACTTCGATATTTCATATAAGGAAAGTGTTTACTGAACTATGTAGCTATTAAAATTGTTTTTCGCTTATCCAAGTTTGTTTATTGACTTTGCCGTATTAAATTATGAAGGGATTCGATACTTTTTGAGAAGTATTAGATATTGAACTAAATTACGTAATTTCGAAAGAAAATGTTTTGATACTTTGTTTCTCAACGCCTACTTTTTTATTAACTTTGAGTTAATTTGCTATACAATGTATGTCAGAAAGAAAATTTGTTTGAATAAACTGGAAAAGGAAAATATGAGTAGCTCATACTTCAAAAACAAAATTACGAAGACGTGATTTAAGTAACAAACAAACCTTCAATTCGACACCGAATTCCTATACTTATTACTTTATTCATAAATTCCAAATTATTATACTTACAAATATGTAATATTTTAGTGTCTGTTTGTAAGTTTAAAATACATCAGACTTTTACTGAATGCCTAGGAAAGTAAATATGGTACTTATAACAAAAAACAACATTATTCCCAATTTTAGTCCGTCGGTTTATCTGTGTGTTCAGATAAGCCATCTCTGAAACGGCTTGACGATTTTGACGGGACTTTTACTTGCAGATAACTGATGTTATAAAGAGTCACTAAAGATAATTTTATTTCGAAAAAAGGGTTCCGTCCAAGAAATTAAACCCTTGAAATTATTTACATAATCGGATTCAAATGGGGAAGTAATATCTTTATTATAATTTCACGCGGACGAAGGTCGCGAGGTACAGTCAGTCCATTTCTAAATTATGAGTCATTCCATCAAGACACATTATCGATACATCAGCGCTACGATTATCGATAGAACCGGCTCAAAATAAATCGATATATCGAGGAACTAAGCGCAAGCGCAGAATGCTAAATATAAAATAATATTCGCTTGCATATAAATGCCTCATCTTTCTGTCACGGAAATGACATCATTCGCATGAGATACGAGCGAATGTTTTATTAAATTACAAATGTGTTATTAACTTACGATACCCATGCTCGTTACACTAACATTAAGCAAAACACAAATGAAAGCCCATTGTTGAATTTTCTATTCTCGGTTTAGCGCTCAGAGTTTAAATTCGGACAAAACAAAAATATTTAGGTATACATGCAGAAGATTATTTTATAGTTTTAATATTTGCAAACAAATGACAGTTACATGTAAAGGCAATCGATTTTGGATGTCGTATTATTATTTATAGATTTCAGATGTCCGTAGTAACTTAAGTGGTTCCTGCACAGGATGTATGTCCGTAAAAGCGTGAGATACGATAGTATAGTCCTTTATAGAGAGACTTATAGTGTGAGTCATGGATCGTTTTTGATTGTGGAACGAAATATCATTAGACCTGTATGTACCCGAACATACCGAAAATAATGGTATTCGGATACATCCGATCCTTCATTGTCACAAAAAAAAAATGGAACTAGTGATTAAAAAAAACAACAGTAGTTCCATGATGGAACTGTAAATGGCACGTTTTTTATAACCACTAGTTCCATTTTGAAAATAAAATGGAAATAATGGAACTAGTGTTGATTTTTTTGAAGTGAAATTTCGTTATCGGGGTTGGAAAAAAATTTTGTGTAACATTTTTTCGTTAAGCGTCACATTATTCCGTTACGCGCCATCTTTTTTGAAAAATAACGTCATAAAGAAGTTTCACTTCTTACGAGTGTACGCTAGTACACGCACACATTTTTTTTATCACTATTTCCACTAGTAAGGTTAACAGTTCCATGATGGAACTAGTGTTGATTTTTTATAATCACTAGTTCCATTTTGAAAGAATCTGAAAATAATGGAACTAGTGTAGTTTTTTTTATCACTAGTTCCACTAGTAAGATTAACAGTTCCATGATGGAACTACTTTTGTTTTTGTTAATCACTAGTTCCATTTTTAGACTGGAAGCCGACCCCAACATAGTTGGGAAAACAATACTAGCGAAATGTGGGTGTACTGTTCTCTGTACACCTCTGCTTATCTCTTTGGATATTAGAAGGCGTGATAGTCGTAAACCCACAAAAAATATTTAAAACCAATTATAAAACCTTTTGTTCAATAACTGCCCGGGTAGATACGGTTTCAGTCACTTTTAAATTAACCACAAAATAAATTCTTCAAAAAATATCCTTCGCATGAAAAATATACGTAAATCTACCGTACCAAAATCATGTCCACGTGAGGTTCATACAAATTACTTTCCAGTCCTGCCCATATGAGCGAAAAAAGGTGCGTAAAATAAAGGTTGATTAAAATATCTGGGACATTCGGAATACCGTCATTTATATTATTGAAGGCAGTGCTATGAATACTTGCTCCGGCTTATTCGTCAACTGGCGACTGTGAAATTCGCGAGTGCTCGCGAGTTGACACATTAAGATATTTTGTCGTCAACTCGCGCGAGCCTTGGACGTAAAATACGTCAAATGTACAGTCAGCTACGTAAACTTCTTAAAAACTATATAATCTAATAATATCTTTAAACGAGTATAGCTTATTTTTTTTAGTTTTATTTTAGGTATTTATTTCAATCCGTTTTCACTTCACAACGTGCATGTGAGTTGACGACAATTTTTTTTTATTGAAATTGGAAGGTGCCATTTCGCGAGCACTCACGAGATTCACAGTCGAGAGTGGACGTATACGCCGCTTGCTCGACGTAATAACAAAAATGATATATGTATTCATATAAGTAGGGACATGAGTTCAGGGAGAATAAATATTTTGGTTACACAACATTTTCTTTTGTAACGTTCGTCTGCCTGTTATTATGGCGGGGTTTTCTAGTCATAATATGTGAGTTTTTTTAAATGCCGAGAGGGATAACGTTTACAAATGAAACTCCTTTAGTGACCAGTCGGGTCCGCTACAGATGACTTATATTTTCAGAACGAAAACATGCGCTATTTTGGTATAGCTCGGTCAAACACGAGGGCAGAAAGTTCATGGTTATATTAGTATAGAATGTATGTAAAGGGTGTAAAAGACTTCTTCACGAAGCCGAAAGGCAATTGTTCTCCCCATCATTGCGATATTTTTTTTGTTCTACACCATACCTGGGAACCTTCTAGTTACGGATATATGGCGGGTCAAAGTTACATTTTTTTGACAAGTTTTTTTTTTAAGATTTTGACTTTTAACACCTCCGCGACCCCCGTACTATTCAATCCAAACATCAGCACAATGTTTTAAGTGCGTTACATTGAGTTCTATCACAAAACATGATTAAAAACGTCAAAAAAAATTTGCGTGAAATTACTTAGCTGGATGTACAGAATGCTTGGTTAACCGCTTTGTGATGTGGTGGTTTACACCCTGTATATAAGCATATTATAATTAAGAGTATGGGCAAGAGATAGAGATGTGTGTCCATTTGATGGCAATAGGTTTGGTTCCTATTACATTCATAACTGAAGAGAGAGAGGGGTAGGTAGCCTACAGGTCGGTACACCTCTGTCCCGTCTTTCTAAGTTTACAGGCGTGACGTTACGTCTCCTGGTAGATATTTTCACA
Organism: Xestia c-nigrum; assembly: GCA_916618015.1. NCBI lineage: Eukaryota > Metazoa > Arthropoda > Insecta > Lepidoptera > Noctuidae > Xestia > Xestia c-nigrum. The sequence goes on from OU745264.1 coordinate 7,366,616, forward strand.
AACGAAGGATAGTTCAAATCTTTATCAGTTTTCAATAACTGGTACCACGACCTGCATGATCTAATTATGTTTCAGAGAAGAGTCACATTGTACAAAATCCTTTCATTCCTGTATTCAAAATAAGACTAAAAACTAGATAAAAAGTTCCATTTATTGCCACAGAGTGCGTTATCGAGCGGAGACCACTAATTACCTCATTAGAATTAGAGACAGTCGACTGCATCTGCAACATGGCAAACTTAGAGAGCCGTAAAATGAGATAATAATTAGATCTGATAACAGAAGCGTGCCAAGTTAAGACGGGATAAGTTTCATTATTAGGTCAAGTTAGGGTTTGTTTTGTTTTGTGAAAAGTAGTTTTATTTACCGATAAATTCATTCACGCCCTAACTAACAAAGTGAAACCGCTGACGCTAGAAAGTTTAACATTTGTTTGTATGTCATGCGGTTTGTAGTAACCGTAATGTGCTATCTCATGTAGGTATGTACATATAGCAGGGTTTGAAGAGATTAATAAATAATTATATTGCAAGTTTGGAACCCTAGTAAATAGTAACTTTATTCGTTTTGTATGAACTGGGTAATAAAAAAAAAGCATCAGTACATTTTTATTTAACCAATTTTATCCAAAAACATCTAAAATTTAGTTAATCATCCAACATGCCCCAGAATGACTAAGAAAGCGATTGGAGAAATAATCTTACATCATTGATTGAGGGTCAAGATCAGGCCTATTATGCAAAAAAAAACATGCGTGGGTCTTAAAAAGCAGTCGGGGGGACTCCCGATAGAAGTGAATCTATATCTGCTACGGGTTGTGCCCCGCGCATGCTTAAGTGGTGCTACGCCGTAGCGGATCAGCTACGAGTGCTACGACAAGTTAGGTAACGGTCACGCGAGTTCCATGATCTTTGTTCACCAAAAAAGTGCTCAACGCGCATAAAGAAGTTTTCACTTATGCTACGGCCAGACTTTTAGGCGAAGATTCGTGATCGCGTTGTCGCGATAAAAGTTCGTGTTTGATCTATGACGTAGTGCTTGCCCACACCAAACAAAACTTCTCTACTGTCGCAATAATCTAGAACGTCGCGATAATTAAATAAATAATTAATTTCGCGGATAACATGGAAGAGGCGGTTTCGCTGTATCACAAGATTCACATTACGGCTAATAATTATTTACTGTATCTTTCCATATCCTCTCATTATTCCAATCCATGATCATCAAGTTCAATCAAACAAGTTCAAACCGCTCGCGCGCTCGGAGTATCGTAGTCAACTAAAGCGCGCGAAGTGTAGCCAAACGCACGAACTTTGTCGCGACAAAACCCTTCGATGTGCGGCAATTTACCGACAGCAGCGCAAAGGGTATTCGTATAAGGGAAGATGATTCGCGATAGGACGAATTCTTTGGCCAGACGTGTCGCGACAATGCAAATCTTCGCGTTATCGCGATAGTGTGGCCCCAGCATTAAAAAAAACGCAAGAATGTCAATGTCAATAAAAGTACGCTATTTAGGTATAAGAAAGATTTCTATCTACACGTAGCTACAACAGTAATAGACGATATCACAATATTTTCCTGAAAAAGATTAACATGTTTTAATTGCATTGCGCCATTTTATATTCTAAATGAATGACGTAAGACTGATATTGTAAACCGTTCTTACATGAGAAGCTATAGTTATTTACTGGGACACCATTTCCTCGCGTTCATCTACAAATACCTTACTCGGAAACTGTAAACGTTTACAAATAGAATTGTTTGATCACAGCTTTATCAAAAGATTGACGTAAGAGAATTTATCGTAAATAGGCAACTTGTATAATGTACCTTTTACCTATATTTAGGTAACATCTTTATAATATAGAGCTGAAAATTAACTAAATTGTTCTATGATTTAAATTTAAAACTCGAATGCCATTCCTGGAATGTATTACTATTATTTATTTATTATTTCTTTCTTATACTTAATTGTATTGCAAAATATATACACACAAAATTACATTATATAGCTTATGTACAAAAGAAATGAGTTCACTTACAGTACCTCTTTAATTTCAATGGAAAAATACTTATCTACTGCTTAATTATCTATCATTGATCATTTAAAACCACGTAGTTGTCACCAATTTTGAATTGATCAAAATAATAGACTGCAGCTCCACATAACGCCAATATTGGAAAACTCATTTCAGAAGCGAAACGGTATTTCAGCAACCAGAAAATAAGGCTATAAGCCTTATTTTCAAAAGCAATGAATTCTTCAAAACAGAACCCAATTTTCCCCTCACGGAACCACCTCCGTCCTTCGCACAATACTGCGTCATTGTTAGACGCTCTCTTACGGTCCACAACTCTGGTTTAAAATTGTAAAAAGCTCTTATTGTTAACATGGCGGACTCCGGACCCCTAAGTACATAAAGGATACAACCTTAATAGAAACAAATTAAGGTACATTTAGCGTAGTACGTGATAGACACCTTCTTCTTCAACTTACGGCCACCGATTGCTGAGCGTAGGTCTCTTCCTTTCTCCACTTTCGGCGGTCTTGTGTCATTGGTATCCAGTTTCTTCCAGCCACTTTAATCAGATCCTTTGTCCACTCAGTCGGTTGTCTTCCCACATTTTTCCATTCTATCTTCGTTCTCCACTCCAGGGATTTCTTACCCCATCTTCCATCCAACTATATGGAAACTACAAAGAGATAATTTTGGGAGATTATAAATAAACTAGAAAGTTTTAATAACAGTGTGGACATTCATTTACTTCTGTGACAATATGAAAATGTTATAAATTATGGTTCGGACCGTACCTTCGACACAAATAAAATTATACAAACATAATCTTGGGTACGCTTACCGAATGTAAATGCTTTCATAATTAATCCAGGTTAAAGGTAAAATGACATGCAAATAATATGTGATTTAGTACCTCTCCCAAGCTAAAGTGAGAAATTATGTAGAATTTATTGCCTTATTCTCATTCAGATACCGGCTCTGATCATTAGAAACGAATTTATTGCCTTAGGCGCTTAGGAAGCTTACTGAGACAATTTAGGTCTCTTCATTAAAATAAACGTTTTTTAAATAATTGGGGCAAACAAAAAGTAAGTGGTAAAAATACTAGAGTCTTTAAAGAAAAATCTTCAAGACAGGGACTTCCGTTCAATTTTTAATAGACAAATTATTTTAGAAGGATTCATTGTAAACCTGCTATTTTTAAACAGCTATTTGTATCATCATCATAACATCACGCTAGTAATCCTGGAAGGGTTGGGCAGCGGTGTACCTTATATTATACCCACATAAGAACAAAAAATTATTGCAATAATGTATTTAGAAAGTATCATTAGTACTAGCTTGCCCATATATTTATGATACATACTCTGTGTTGAGATGTTCCAGTGTTCGTATCTACTTCCACTTCAACTGCAAAGTAAACGTGCACATTTACACGCAATAAAACTTTTATCAAACCATAGATCTCCAAAACAAAAGAAAATAAAAACACACATGGCATATCCTCATTTTATAGTCGCTGTTATATCGCGACGGAAGATTTCAAGCATATCAAAGTATGGTACAGTTACCTGCACTAATATGTAATACACTTAGCAAAATTCACAACCGACTTTTTGTTTGGTATCAAATTTTGTTTGTTGAAGGCGACTACTTGTGGTAAACACGTCTTTATATAATGCCTAAAAGTATATGATTTTCGGCAATAAACAAAACCAGAATATATAATATTCTTTAAGATATATGCATATAGCATGATGGTGGTTTGAAAACAAAATACAATGAATTTGACTCGATAAAAAAATTCTCGAACTTTTCTCTAAAAATTTCTTTCAACCGAAAAATTATATACTAAAATACAAGCGATCCTTCTGATTTTTTGGCAAATAATTCTACAAGCAATATATTAGCATTATAGTGTTTTAGGTTTTTAGTCCAATCGATATTTTTTTTGTAAATCGATCGAAAACACTTGTTTCGCACTATCTGGCCCGCAGTGACTGACGTAACAACCACTTTGTAGTGCAAGCTGATTGAACTTTATTCTAACAGTATTTCAAACAAAGGTTGAACCACCACAAATAGAGTTGCTAATTTAGCTCATCTAGTCGCTTTAAGGTGAAAGCGTCAGGGTAGCCCGCGAAATTCAAATTTTCTTAAGTTTTTTGCAATTTGCAGGCCAGTGCTAGGTTGTGTAAAGTTGAATATATCGTTCGCGAGTGTAAAACGTATGTTGTTACACAATTATAATCATCAAAATCATCAATACAACCCTCCAAGTTCATATAAGTCGAAAAACTATATTTTCAAAGTCAAAGTTGTTCCTAGACTTTTGTGAGCTTGGAGGGTTGTATTGACAATTTCGATGATCATAATTCCATACCCCTTGGTAAGACTGGTTTTCAGACATTTACAAAACACTATGTTCGTAACGAAACAAAAAATTACAATCAATAGAATATGAATAAATCGCTTATAAAAGTTGCTCCGTGAATAAGCAAGAGTATTTGTAAGCATTAATTGTCATATCGAGAAGACGCAATCGACTAGAATCCGCCAGGTTCCGTGATTTCGTGATTTCCCGAGAGATATCACAAAATGCCTGGTTACCTTTTTTCCCCACGATAAATACATATTGTTGCTCGTGACTGTACATCGCCGTCCAATATGTTCGACACATGATGGCCGGTAAAAGGAACAAAAGATCTGTCCCTTTGAAACAACACGTGTGGTTAGCGTGGCGATGGCGACGACGCTGAGAAACGATGCCGGCACTACCAATTAGGTACATGTGTAGGGTTGTCTCGCAATGTCGACAGGAATTATGAGAGAGTTCATTGAAAGTTGAGTACCAACTAGATTTAATCATTACTTTTCCCTCACAGAGAGGAGGCCTGAGTACCAGCAGTGGGAACATTAACCTTTTGACCGCCAGAGCATAAACACACGCGCGTGCCCTCCACGCCAAGCCACAATTTCGTCCACTATTTTGTCACATATTTGTGTCGTTTGGCGTACAGGGCACGCGCTTGCTTGTCACGTATATGTGACAATGGCGTCCAAAAGTTTAATAGGCTGATTACTAGTAGCATAGCTTCTATCGCGGGCCTTGAGCGTGGAGACCGAATCCAGAAATTCCGTAACGAAAATAACCTAACACCCCTCGTAAAAAACAAATACAATAGCTTTACCGCGGCAGTCCCCGAGTGCCACACGTTTTTTTTAAGTCAAAACTTTAGGCTCGTTTAGCACTTTTTGAGTGATCAAAAATCATGAAACTCGCGTGACCGTCACCTAACGTTTCGTAGCACTCATAGTCGATCGATTTTCACTTCTATCGGCAATCCCCAAAGACTTTTTTTTTCTTTATTGCATAATGGGTATTTGTTTAATGCATAATGTACACAGTCATATAGTTATACGCTAAGCGTAAAATTAGTAAGTAGAGTGCAGTGAGATAACATAAAAATAACAAAGTTGCAGTGAGAATCTATTATGTAAGCCTTCTTTGCCAGTTGTATGAAAATCAAGTTAATTTGCCAAACAAAATTAATTTCCATGATAATACAACGTAACGAGAATATAGAAATTCTGCAAAAAAAAAATAAGCGACGTTTTCGACTATAAATAACATTTCTCAGCTAAAAGTAGACTCCATTAGTAAATGATTCCTCCATAAACGTGTCTTTCTACATGTATTTTCATGAAAAAATATTTCTAACGTGAGTACAATAACAATGTGATGCCTTTGTATTATTATGATTTAAAGAAAATAATACGTAACAAAATTTACAAGTTACGTAAGTTAGTTCATGCTTATACATATTTTAAAACATGAATAACACTCCAACTTCACATTTATTTTCCGAGTCCAAATCCATGATTTACTAAGCCGGGCCTCAGTCGACCGTCATCAGGCCAAACAAAAACCGCTGAGAAAATATTTCATCCGTAAGAAAAGGCTGCGATAAATCGCTGGCCGTATTATATAAAATTTCATTAGGCCTTACCATTGTAGCATTTCAATGAGATATCGAGTTGCTGGGACTTGTTCTATCACCAACGACAAGCAGAAAGCGAGTAGTGATACAGTTCGGTTCAAACTTTATGGCGATGACTCTGAAGTTAGCTGCGAGTCTACGTCTGCAAGTATCTGCGCAGGTATAATGGTTCAAATGGGGGCTTGGAACATCTAACCCTAAAACTGTGCAGAAAACAATGTTAGGTATCAGCAGGGACCTGCCGGGGCTGCGGGACTGTTCGAAAGAGATACCGTAACCCCGGAACACCAATGGCTAAGAAGGAACATAAATGGGTTTTAGTCAGTGAAGTCAGACACTCCCTCTCCGCTCAGAGCTGGAGGAGTCATATGATGATTTCCAATTCGAAAAAAAAAGGTGTCAGTAGAGAGCAGAGGATTTATCTTGACTGTATAATGCGCAGACTGTCACTCGCAGCTAACTTCCGAGCCGCCAGAAAGTTTGAACTGAACATAGACATTTACTCGCTTTCTGCTTATCGTCGGTGATGGAACAAGACCCCAATTCAGTTCTCTTTAAACAGAACTATAGCAACTAATAACGAGCTGCAGGTGTGTAGTTCCGATAGTTCCAATGCAGGGCGAGTGAGCGAGTGCGATTACCTGGTACGCGTATGTAACAAGCGAGAGACTTTAAGCGGCTCTTCTATCCGCTCAGCGAGCTTCTTTAATAGCTCTTATCACTGTGAAAAACTAGTTAAGAGTAAATCCTAGGCGACAGTGCGAACAGTCAACAATTCTCCTTTACAGAACCGGGATCTATATCTTGCACGTTTCTTGGGGAAGATAATGGTAGTCGCTTCCGCGTCGCTGGCTGTGGAACACGTGCCTTACTATTGTAGCATTTCAATGAGACATCGAGTTGGCAACGTGACACCCCTGACAAAAGGAAGTGAAACCGTTTGGCTCTGAGCCCGCGACAGTGCCGGTTACACGACAGATTTCTAATGATAAATCACACGATTTCAGCTTACAAGAGAATATCTTACTGTTTGACAATTTGGTTATATTGAGATTGAAAGTGTAGTTTTATCACCTATTTCAGCATGCGGATTGAATGCAATTATAAACAGTTTTTTGGGTTGAGGTGTCCAATGCTGCAAATATGTTTATTTTCGAGTTTATTTAATTGAACAAGTTGGTACAAGCATAGAAATCGGACTCCAACGAAATGCCTATGTTTGATAATGATGTTGATCACTACATAGTAATCAGATGAATCATAAAATAAACTTGCTGGCGTAGTTCTAAACACCCTTCTTATTATAAACCGCTTAAGGACCTAAGCTCCCCACAAACTTTAGCAAGAACATTAAGGTATATCGTGACTATAAATCGAAACACACAAACTTGGAATATTTGCCGAACTAAATAGAAAATAGATTAAAGCAACATCTATCATCGAATACCTCAATAATACCGGATATTAGAAACTGTAATTTCATCTACATTACGCTAGAAATTGCGATGTAAAATTTATTTCAGACGTCAAAGGAAATTTTACATCACAAAACAAAATGGACAGAAGCAATTTCCACCGATATAGTCACATAATACTTTGGCCAAAGAACAAAAGCTATTCATTACAGCATTCTTCCATGCAACATGATATATCTGACTTAATATTGTATACTGAGATCGCTCGTAAACTGGCCTAAAGCATTGTTCGTTTGACCCATTTAGAACAAGACAAACTGCCCCCTCATTTCTTTACGATGTCAATGTGACGAGAGGCCAGGTTACACTGGCGGTATTTTCCAGCATGGATGCCAATGACCGCTCCAATTCGCCACCATGTATCAGGAATTAGACACATGTAACATTTTTAAATACTCGCTCTTAATTAACCAGAGCGCAGAGCTTAGGTAAATAGGTTGCACGAAAATAACGTATGACTTCGATTTACAGATGTGTATTCCTTAATTTTTTTATTGCTCTGAATGTAAACAGGTGGCGAAACGATTCGACGATTGATCTTGTTTAATTTTTTTGGTATTAATAAAACAGTAGGCGGGATTTTACGTTAGCGATATAAATATCATGAAAAATGTAATTAAAAGTTTGCAATTTAGCATTTAAATCGGAGCATTCGTGTTACGTAAACCTTTTTCACAGATGGTAGAAAGCCTAATTAACGGCATTCCAAAAAAAATAAGGCACAAGAATATTAACATACCTAAATACTTTTTTTAAAAATCGCATAGACCGATACAAAGATAATTCTTAAACAGTATAAAACAGTTAATTTACCAAGCGTATCATAGAGTGGAATTTTGTAGAAAAATATTACTTACAAACAGTAGAGAAAGCAATAGCAACAATATTCTTTGGCAAAAGCCTAATCCGATAAACCCTTTAAGGATCACGAGCTCAATGTTCTGTAACTACATTCAGAATATTTCCCCAAAATATGACTATTGTAACCGCTGTTATTAGGGGCAGACTAAAGGTGGTCTCACACAGGCGCGGGGCGAGAAGTGGATGAGAACGGAGAGATTAGGAATTGGTATGGCAAAACAATGCTTGACCCGGCCGATCGGCGATCTTTGGTGTGTAAGATCTGGAACTCTGGATGTGCGAGGTACAGATTGAAATATTTGTTGGTACAACATTGAAGTATATTTGTCAGCGTCACATTGTTAAAACCGTTAGATAGTCAAATAACTTGAGCTATTGCTAACTCTCGAAAGATTGTCAAACGAACATACTATGCTTACAATAAAACGCATTATTTTTCGGTAGATTGTATTCTAACGAAGTGAAACCGTAATATTGTGAAAAGTATGCGATGGAGTCTCAAATCGCGTGGTGTGGAGGAGGGGTAGGGAAGGAAGGGTCCACATTGCCCAATGATACCACTCTCATAAAAAAAAAAGTACTATTCCTGAGAAATACCGATTAATATAACCTAACTTCAAATACTTTATATTCCCCTAAAAAGCTGAGGCGACGGAGCCCCGCTACGCGGCGCCTATTTCAGGCTGCAGGGTTTAAAGGAACCTAACTAACCTAACGTGGGGGTGTCCCAAGTCCCGATTATAGGGGCAGAGATTCCGTCGCACGCATTTCACAATTTTACGGTTTCACTTCGATACATTACAATCTACTGAAAAATAATGCGTTATATTGTAAGAAGTATGTTCAGTTGACAATATTTAGAGAGTTTACAATCTCGCTAGAGAGATTACAATCTAGCGTGTTTGACAATTTTACGGTGACAAATTGCAGCATGAATAGAATATCTATTACTTCGCAAAACGCCGAGCCCAGAGTGAAATCGCGATTTCTTTTTCTCCGTCTTACGATATGATTACAGGATCTAGTTTACCTAATGCGATAGTATATAATTATACTAATAATACAAGTTACTAGCCACGTAAAAGTATATACTAAAACCGTCCTCTTGAATCACTCTATCTATTAAAAAAACCCGCATCAAAATCCGTTGCGAAGTTTTAAAGATCTAAGCATACATAAGGACAGACAGACGCGGCGGGAGACTTTTGTTTTGTAATATGTAGTGATTACAAACAAAGTGTCAAAGTGTTATTGGGTTTTCCAACAGGAATTTCTCAGTAGCAGCCACGGGGTCTGGACCTATACCAGAGGATGGCAATAGACTGATCCCTATTACATGGGACTTAAACATAACTGGCAAAAAGTAGTACGCGCGTGTGCGCAATTACAGGCGTAAAGTTGTTACAAACAATGTTATTTTTGTGAACTCATTCAGAAAACAGTGAAATAAATCAATGTCATTAACTATGAAGTTAGGAAGTCCGCCTCAACAAACAGATATTACATCTCTCAGTGTGAAAGAGTCAGCGAGATTTCAACTCTCGCCCCCTCCATCCACTCCTTACCTCGCGGTGTGAACCCACCTTTACCCGGGTCACCGCGGCGGGCATTTAAGGGTAATTTGCATTCTAAAGTCCGCCCGTAAATTCGGTGTTCCATCGACTATTGCGGTGAACCCACCCTAACAGTTCGGATTTAGCATATGTAACTAATGTTTAGCGCTAAACTTTGACCAAATAATTTAATCTGGTTTAGTATTTATGAGCTCTAAGCCTATGTTTAAACAGATTTAGTTATTGTGTGTTTAGCTTTGTTTGTATGAGTGCTTCTACCTTTATTATAGTTATTGATTTGTATAACTAAGACTTGTTAGGAAAGCAGAGGAAGACTAAAAAGGTGAATGGGTTGTATGAGGAATTAATTATTTGTAAAAGAATGATGTGGTGACGTCCGACACGGAAGAATGGGAAAAGAAAACCCTCAAAAAATACCCGAAGTAAAATGGGACCTGGGCCCATATCATAACATCATACCATACCATACCATATCATCATAATCTCCATAGATTATGATGATAACTATCTGATATTTTACCCTGTCTTTTCATCAAGGAAATGAAACCTGTACATACCTATTATTATTCTATAGGAAATGTCTCCTCGTTTCATCTTTCGTACAGGAATACCTGAAACAAAATTACATTTCTAGTTGTATTTAAAACAACGCCCGTACATGTATTATGCACGACATGTCTTTGGCAAGTAACACAACTTTTGTATAAACGTCGAGACGTTTAGGCCATCTCTTACATAAACGTTATCATTAATCCGCAAGACTTAATACTCAGAAACAATATTTTCGAGAAATTATGAGGATAACAGCCTTAAAATAAACTAGAACGGCCCTGAAGTCCTAAGACAAGCCACGTGGAGAAATTTCGTTTGAAGTTAGCGATTCAAGCACAATTAATTTATTAACATAACACCGTCCCGCTTTCAATTTCCAATGGGATAGGCTGAGGAGTAATCCCGTTCGCCACCTGCTTTTTTATGAAAAGGAAAGGTTTGGTTTTCTGTGTTTGTTACGAATTTAACTCAAGAACTTTCAAAGTAGCGGCTTCGCATAAGACCTATATTAATCGACTAGCTTCTGCCAGCGGCTTCGCCCGCGTGAAGTTTCAAAATTGGGGTTGAGTGAGAATATTATAAACGTAAGAGTAAACAAATATAATAATAACAAATCTCCGAACTGCTAAGCTATCGGGAGTTACACGTGTTATTGTGAGTCAACTATAAAAGATAGACATATGCTGTCTTGGGATATTTTTTATATAATTTTATGTGGAATATTTCCGTTATACATGATTTCTATGTAGCTTTAACCATTAAGGCTGCACACACGACGGAAGCTAAAAAAACCAAGTAACTTCTCCCGTTTTCCCAACATTTCCTTTCACTGCTCTGCTCCTATTAATGGTAGCGTGATGAAAAGTATACTATTACCTGCTCAGGAGTATGTAGAATAATTGTACCAGGTTTCGTTAAAATCCGTCGAGTAGTTTTTTTTTCTATAAATAACATACAGACAGACAGACAGACAGACAGACAGACAGACAGACAGACAGACAAAAATTTTACTGATTGCATTTTTGGCATCAGTATCGATCACTAATCACCCCCCGATAGTTATTTTGTAAATATATTTCATGTACAGAATTGACCTCTCTACAGATTTATTATAAGTATAGATAGATAGCTGGTGACGAGGCTTGAAAGATTTCTGTTTGAAGCGTGAGCGGATTTTTTCCGCCATTTTAATTTTTGACAATCTACATTTTAAACAGTACAGTTTTTTTAGGTTGTAATAACTGCATAGGACACAATCTATAATATATTTCTAAGTGATAAATCTCACAGTGTGACCCATATTCCAACATTTGTTACATTAGTAGCATCAGCTTTGATGTTACAAGTTCTGAGTAACATATGAGTCAGTTCCCGTGACACGAAAATCCAATCACACGTGCGCGTAAATCACATTGTAGTTTTACTTTGATATAATTCTTGAAACTTTGTTCTCCTCCTTGAAATATGAAGTATTTTTATGACTGTTCCACTTATTTATTAAATAAATATAACAATATTGAAGGTAACTATTTCTACCTTGGTACAAAAATCACCAGGATTCTGGCCGTATTCTGCTGGTATGTTAAATCGCGGCCGAATTATTTCAGTACTCATCTTCAGACCACACTCTCCTTTCATCATAATTATGTCATCAATATCAGCATTTTGTATTGTATAACGGGCTGGTGTCCACAATTTCACGTCAAAGGGCGTATGTTGCGTATGGGCTATCATCCACCACGCGGGCTCATTGGTAGCTGATGTCACATGTCTTCGATTTTTTTGGTTCTTTAGACATGTCGGCTTCCTGTCGGTTTTCTCATAATTATGTTTATACAACTATTGATTATATTTACATACTACTATGTATCTGTATATTTTTTGCTACCTCATGTCAGTGATTTGCCTTACTTTACTTTAGGAGTTTACTAACCTCCTTCATATTTTCATGTTTTGATTCGCTACCATGATAAAGGATCGCTACCATGATAAAGATCTTATGAGATCCATACCTAGACAGAATTAGAATATTATTTCAGTTTACGTTAAATAAAACATTTCACATAGGGGCGACACAGCGGGCGGTCTTATTGCTCAAAGCAATCTTTCCAAGACAACTTTCGATGTATAAGAGGAAGAGGGAAAAACAATACTGCAGGGCCTCGATTAAGCTATTACAATAGTGTCAGAGTAGTCGATCATTGATTTCATAAACGTCAAGTTCTGTCAAATTTGACAAGTCTCTTAATTCTACTAACATAATGGCGCCATTATGACTTTTCAATGATCAACCACTGACACTCCATTGAAATAAATGTCATAGAATCTCATACATGAAATCTGGCATGAATAAATGTTTGCATTTAGTAGTAGATTTCTAAAACCATTTGTAATAAGGGTTTATAATAATTACAATACAACAATGCCATTAAAACACAATTTTATTACGAGACCATTGACCGACCAATGATCGACCATTGTGAATTTAGCAGATTACGAACTTTAAGCAAAATGACAATGGGATAAGAATGGAATCGTGTTGGAGTGACGAATTTATTAAAATAGCAGAATTAGGCAGCAGGTGGGTTATGTTGCACTATGTACATAATAATATACATACATAGACCGTACACAAATCTATGTAAATATTAGAGATTTATGTAAATGTTAGATTACAATGGAACGCAACCGATTTTTAGTTCTTCATTATCGCATGGGTGGCGCTGTCTCCCTTGTCACTATATATCCGAGTCTTGAAAAGTTGTATCTGTAAAATTCCTTCAATATAATATAGGTACCTATTTATAATACTCATGACACAAAGAATCACATACACATAAATGATGCTTAAGGAGAGAGATTGTGATTTCGATTACACCTTCAAGAGAATTTACTATCTCAGACCTTCCACTTTCAACCCGTGATATAATTTACGACCCATCAATCCCATGTCACTATATACAATACCGTTCCCCAATATATACCCGATCATAATGGAAGACACGTGTTTGTTCAGTATGAAGCCACGTGCTGCGATTTGATCTAAATACTGCATAATGCATCGGCAATGACAGATTGTAAGCAATCGACGCACAACACTAATAACCTAGATTCCATACAGATTTGAGATGAGAGGTTTATACAGGCGAAAGATTATAAACTTTGATTGGGCAGTAATTGTAAAGATATTCAGGTAATCTGATGAATGAGAGCTGGCAGTATTATATCTTGACTTGAATGTGCCCTGGCGGTTGAGAGTATGTCATGCTCTCTCAAATGTCTCGCTGATGGTGGCGCGTGTGTCGGACCATTTAGTTCCCTTCAAAATGGTTGAGCTGAATGGTGCTGATCCATGCGTCATGTTCGTGAACGGGCGCTGTCAGTTGTGTCTGGTCATCTCTTAGCTTCGCCATGGTTTATTTGAATTCATTATTTTGTTTTTGAGTCGTATTTTATTTTTGTTTTGCTATGGACACTTTTAACGTAATCAAGATTTTGTAACAATATTTTGATTTAAAAGAGTGTCCATGGAGTTTCTTGTCCGTTCTTCTTCAATAGTTCTACGCTTTGGAATGGGCAACTACAGTACTTTCACAGTTTTTATGTCTTGTGACTGGGACTGTAGCTACTTTAAATGTTCATTTTTGTTTCGACAATTCAAAAGTGCCTGTAACTGGCCTACTTGAAATAAATGCTTTGATTTTGATTTTATAGTCGGAAAATGTATTTTTTTTAATAAATCACAGTTGATACTTTCTTAATAATACGTTTTCTGAATCTGAAAGGGCTATCAAATAAGACTTTAATTTCTGGTAATATAATATCACAGGAAATATAATATCATTGACATTCGTTATAAAAGAACATCAAGGAAATACCTTTCCATTCATATTTGTTTACATCCAATATTCATACTGTTGGTAAACCTAATAATTTCCGCGAACGCTAGATACGCTATCATTTAAACGGCATGACGGCAATTGTAATAATAATTCCTCTGCTACTAAATCGTACATTTTGAGATTTATTTGGACTTCATATTTTTTTTTTATTTAGCATGCAACCATATATTTGTACGCCTCTTGGCATAACATAGCGACCTCTCTTTAATTTAAGAACTGTATTCACTACCTATGTTACACAAATAAAATTGATTTAGATTTTGTTTTTTTATTTTGACTCGCTCTCCCCGCTACTTTACTCACGTATTACTACCAAGCATTCTGTACACAAAACTACAGTGAAACTTGGTTAAGTGGGACCTAGATAAGTGAGAAACCTCCATAGCTGGAACTCATGTGAGGTCCCGACATTTATGCCTGGATATCTGAGACACTGGGTAAGTAGAACCAATTATGTGAAACCAATTTGCAGGTCCCTTGAATGTCCCAGTTATCCAGGTTTCACTGTAATTAACTTAATGCAAAAAAAAGCTGGCAACTTTTTTTTTTTTTGGTGATATATCACTTTTTGTGGTATAACTCAATGTATATACTGAATAATACGGGGGTCGGAAGGTGTTTAAAGAAAAAATATTACATTAAAAACATAAAATTTAAAAAAAAAAACTTCTTAAAAAGTTGGAACTTTGACCCCCAATATTTCCGTAACTAGAAGGTTCCCAGGTATGGTCTAGAAATAAAATATGTCGCAATAGGGAGAACGATTGCCTTTCGGTTTTGTTACACCATTTATGTTGACTTTATTCTTGAGAGCTTTCTTCTTTCTTCTGAGACCAGGCAATGTTTCTTCTAACTTTTTAGTCATTTTGGCCGTTTCTATTATTTACTATCCCGGACATTCCTTACCAAGTTTTACGTTTTTTAAAAATGTGATTAGATATTGAAGTGTTCCCAGTTCGAATATGTGACGTGTTGTGTGTGCATTGCATTGTTGACTGTGTGTGTGTGTGTGTGTCTTTGACCCTGGGACAGGGATAGGCAAAGAGCCTTCACAATGATACTGACTTATTTTTTAAAGATTCCAGTAGTAAAATATTTGACACCAAGGTTAAGAAAAAGTTCGATTTGACACAAGTTTATCAGTTTAATTAACTGTTGTCGTTATGGCTAAGAGCCTCGACGAACATCATTCGACGCTCTTCTTAGGCGGTTGGATCTAGAGCCTGATTCAAGAAGGCTACTAAGTACTTCTCGAGGACGAGGAGGAGGTTTCTTTCTCTGGAGCCCTAACCACCGGTAGCTTGGACCCTGCTCCCAACGCTGGTGGAAAACATTTAATTTTATTTTGAAATGTTTTTTCATAAATACTTTAAAAAAATATATTGCAGATGAAAAGCGAAATCAAATTTTACTTGTAAAATTGTTACTTTGAATATTATTATTTAGTAAAAGTGCTACAAACAACCCACATAATTGTATTTAGTAGGAAACTGTAACACTGTAACAGTATTTCAATTAAGGCATAGAAGCCTGGTTCTCGCTGAAACGTGAAACGTTTTAAAAGGAAACAAATTAATATTACGTTGGAATATTGTTTCCGTTGCTTGAAATATAGTTCAAGTGTAAGTTTCAGGAAGTTTACGAAGAAACGATATTATCGGGAATTTCGATCGCAATATTTTACTTGGAACCTTGGTCGTGACCCTGAAAGTTACGGATTTTACTTGACATCCGGTTGAGGTTTGAAACCTTCTCTAGGTTCCTCAACCGGATGTTTTACAAGTTATAATTCCGTCCAACTAAAGTATTTCGTTGAAGTTTTGGAGAAAAACAGGAAATTCCGAAGAAATTGTAAGGCACCAGGATAACTCACTTCGTTTTATTTTGTTTGTCTTATTTTAATCGAATTCAATCTAAAGTTTTAATTAGACATGCTCGAAGTCTTAAATAACCACCTCTTTACGTGTAGATCTACATAGAAGACTCGAACAAACAAATAACAATTGTAAGAACCTCTATAATAACCAAACTAGTGATGAACTCAGTGATACCTAGTATTTTCTAAAATTATCTTGGTTGACATCATCAGTTCTACCTATATGTTCCCACTGCTGGAACACAGGCCTCCTCTTTTTAACTGGAAGTGGACCGCCATGAGGTGAATGTCATATATCTTTGAGATTTTGTTTTTACTATGATGGTTTTTATTTTGTTAGCCTGAACTATCCAACTCGATCTCCCCATTCCTCCACGTTTCTCGATATTACGACTCTATAAAATAATTGTATTTTTTTTTAATAGCCTTGTATGCCCCACTGCTAGACAAAAGCCTCCTTTATATTCTTCCAGGCACTCTTCTCCAGCGCCACCAAGATCCAGATGAAATTATTTACACAGAATAAAATAGCCTGCCAGAGTTTGAACTCATTCAGATTAATGATTACAAACTCACATAAAAACGACATTTCTTTCGAACTAATAGTTATAAAAACGCGAAGAGTTCATTAAGCCGTCAAAGAAAAACGTTCCAACTTTGTTACTATAAGGGACGACCTCAGTTCAAAGTTTTTCATGTCACGACCAATCAGAGCCCGACGTAGCAGCTAATTAGGGACGTTCTTTATTTTATGACACATTTTTTACGTAAAGATTTGATTATTATTAATTAAGTTGATTTTTAAGGAAGAAAATACGTTAGCTGAACTATTTGACAGGTCTGACATTTTAAGCATTATTTGATCCTTTTTTTTTTTTTTTTAAGGATGGGAAATCATCAAATGACCCCCCCCACTCTGGGCGGAGCGGGAGGGAGTGTCAGACTCTTACTGACTAAAAACCATCCATGTTCCTTCCTCGCCTTTTACGTTCCGGGGCCGCGGTATCTCTTTCGAACAGGCCCGCAACCCCGGCAGGCTTCGGCCCTTGCGGGCCCCTCTCTTTTTGCTGACATCTCTTTGAGGCGCGCGTGGAACACGAACGCGCCGTCGACACGGCCTGTCGTCGTCGTTAGACGGCCGGACGGCTAGCTAGCCCATAGCCAACCGTCCACAGGCAGCATTATTTGATCCTTTCATAGAAATCTGAAAAGACGTATACAAAACTTATGGTTCGATTTTTTCACCTGAAACGTTACTAAATATATCTATTCACACAAATACATAGAATTCAAGTGTCTGTTTGTAGTTTCAAAATAACAGCAATTTACTGAATGCATAAGAAAGTATATAGTTAGGTCCTTTCATATTTTGGTCAGTCTGTTCCGGCTAATCACCAAAACAGCTAGTCCAATTTTGACGAGACTTTTACTCATAACTGATGTTATAAAGAGTATAAACCTTTATTTTAGAAATAAATAAAAGACCTCTTGAAATTGTTTACACAGTCCGATTCAAAAAGAGAAAGAAAGAAAGAAAAAGCATTTATTAGCCCTACAGGACAACACATAAAAAAATAAATAATAATAAAATGGTAAAATTGTGATTATAACACTAGTTTAAAGTAAACATAATGAGAGAATAAAAAAAAATAACGAAATAAAAAATCATAAGAAAAAACAAACAAAATACAAAACAGAATTTGTCCTGTACAAGACCAAAAGGCTTCTATCTCAGCATGGTGCTGTAACATTTAAAAGAAAAACGTCACAGCGCTGATATTCTGAAGAGGAATAACACTTACAATAATTTCACCCGGATAAAGGCAACAGCTAGTTATAAACAATAATAATTTCAGTTCCATCCTTCAACATTCTTCTTATCACATCACAATTCACATCAAGCAAAAACGCACCCATAGAACTTTTTATTAAGCCTCATATTGCAATATATCGCGAGCTGCGGACCGCAAACTATGTTTTTTGTTACGGAAGGACTGGTATAACACCCTTGCCATAAAACATACGTTTATGTTGACGGTCTGAAGGGTCCAGCCTTTTTTGAAGCCCTTTGATATGAGGAAACCCTCGGAGATAACCAGGCAAGGGTATAAGTAATTTGGCAAACATTTATGCAATTCTTTATTGGATACCTAATATGTTGTTGTGTTTTGTCTAATACACGAAGCCGTCAACCAAGCATTCTTTACATCAAACTAAGTAACTTCACGCAAAAGTTATTGCTGGGAAACGGTTTTTTTTTAGGGCGAACAATCACGTTTTACAATACAACTCAATGTAACGCACTCAAAATGTTTCGGACTCAATGTAACGCACAACACTCAACCCCGCATATATAGTGTATAGTCTCACATCAAACCACTACTCGGTGTAATTAAGACTTAGCGACACAGAACCAATTTAAAAAAACCTATTATCAACACATCGTCCGCATAAACTTAATCATATCACTTAAGTTAAAAACATTGGCTTAGACGTCCCATCAAACATAGCTACATCATCTGGTCGAGACACCCCCGAGGAAAATTACAAAAAAATATTGAGGGCTCGTCCCAGACCCAAATACTTGAAATATTCCATCCATCGACAGAATGTTACACGACCCGGCAGTTTATTATTTATTATTAATTTTATGCAAGTTCCGTTGCGCGATCGTTCGCGGTTAGATTTCATAGCTAAATGACGTCATATCCTATAGAACGCTGGGTAAACTTCTATCTATTATTGACCTGAAGGAAGGTTTATGATTAAGAGAATATGTACAGAATTTATGAGTGTTTGTAAACTGTGTTGGGATGAATTTGTTTGGAGATGTTGTTTTCATCGAGTTCTCCTAGCTGCTCGTTTGTTTTGGACACGGTAGTTTGCTATTTCTAGAGAGTTATCACTTGGGAAGTTGCCTGTATATACAGCCCAACATCTAATATGTGAAAATCCATCGTCATCTGCCTAGCCTTTTCCAAACTATGTTGGGCTCGGCTTAAACTAACGAAATGCAGCTGAATACCAGTATTTTACATGGAGCTGCCTATAATAATAATACGATACCTTTTGGCAAGACTGATTGTCAGACTTTCAGCCCACTGAGAACCTGTAACGACTGTCAATTTGAAGATCTACAATCAATTTTTGATCTATTTTCGTAACCTGCTTTCCGAAGCACGGAGGAAACTCGGTATGTAATGGGCATTCAGGCTGCGGCTGTTATGTATGTGAAATTCCGTATGTGGTAATAATACGTACCTTTAGCTCTATTCCAGATTCCTTGAAATCAAATGCGTTCATCCGGGATTACGTAATTGAACTTTCACATTAATTTTAGTTGGATGAACACCAAAATATTCATACCAGAAAATTACCTATCCAGTCTTGTAAACAGATGTTCTAATATTATTTTTAACGGCAACTAATGCCAAATTGTGTGATATTAACCATGAAAATATAAATAAATATTGCAATGTATGTACGCAGGAAATTATTTACAAATTAGTCTTGCTTTACTAATCTTGAAGTCATTTCGACATTGTTCAGAAATTTAGGTTTGAGAAATCAGTGTGTTATTTTTAGAGCGTAAATACATTTTGTGCATCACTTATCACAAAAACTTTTTTACAAAAAATAAAACCGACTTCAGAGAAAACAAAAAAGTGAAAAATAACTTCAGAAAAAACGCTTCAGAAGTCGGTGACCTTTATTGATTGATTTAGTTTTTTTGTCACCGACTTCTGAAGCGTTTTTTCTGAAGTTATTTTTCACTTTTTTGTTTTCTCTGAAGTCGGTTTTATTTTTTGTAAAAAAGTTTTTATTTTTCACTTTTTAGTGGTTCACATGTGCTTACCCCTTCACAGCGTACCCGCGTGATTTTAGGTTATGAACTGGTGTAAACAATAGACAGATATGAGATTTCGGCAATCCCAGTACATTTGCTATCATTTATTGAGGAGTTCCGTTGCATATCTCCGAAGTTCTTCATCAGATCTTCATCAAATTGAATTGGGATCACTTCGAGAAAGTACAATTCCTAAAACTACCCAACCGCTTCTAAGGTGCCTATAAAATGTGAAGAATTCTCTCTTTTTCTCCAGAATCCCATCATCAGCTACTGATTTGATGATTATAAGACCACACAGGAAGCACCAGCTTTCAAATAAAATAAGAACGATCAAAATCGGTTCACCCAGTAGAAAGTACTGAGGTAACAAATATTTTCGAAATCGGGTGTATTTTACACATGTGCGTACCCCCTCAGAGCATACAGGCGTGATGTTACGTCATAATATAGTATAAACAATGAACCTACAAGCGATGGCAGCAATCACTGCAGATTTGCTGTGTATTTTTGAAGAGTTCCGTTGTATATCTCCGAAGATCAGCATCAGGTCTTCAGCAAATTAAAATGGGACCAAACGGGAAGCACCAGCTTTCAAACAAAAAAAGAACCATCAAAATCGGTTCACCCAGTCGAGAGTACTGAGGTAACAAACACAAAAAAAAAAAAAAAAAAAAAATACAGACGAATTGATAACCTCCTCTTTTTGGAAGTCGGTTGAAAAGAAAAAATATTATTCTTCGAAAAGTACTCTTAGAATTTCATACGTGATTGATTTCCACTTTTAGAAGTTCTGCTAATGAGACTGCATCACTTTTATCCATATAATCTTACTAGCTGACTCGCGCAACTTCGTCTGCGTCTCATAATTTGAGATTTAAACTATCCTATCTCTCAAGTTGGATCGAACTGCACATGGTGTGCGAATTTTATTATAATCGGTTAAGTGGTTTAGGAGTCCATTGAGGACAAACATTGTGACACGAGATTTATATATATTAAGATATATAAAATTCTCGTGTCACAATTTTCGTTCCCATACTTTTCCGAAACGGCTTGATCGATTCTCATGAAATTTTGTGAGCATATTGAGTAGGTCTGAGAATCGGCCAACATTTATTTTTCATCCCTCTAAATGTTAAGGGTAGTCCACCCCTAAATTTTTATTTTTTATTTTTTAGACAAAATTTTTAGTTTTTATTTTTTATGATACAACATACAATAATACATACAATCCTAAATTTTCACCCTTCTACGATCAACCCTTATTTTTTAATAGCCATTTTTGTTCCTTTCGTTTTTCTCTCTTATGTGACGCAGACGAAGTTGCGTGGGTCAGCTAGTCATGTTATAATTATACTCATTGTTTATTGAGTTAGGTACTTACATAAAATAATAGGAACTTTTAGAGTGTTGCCCGCGACTTCGTCCGCAAGGTAGCCAACAACGTGGTGGCTGATGACGTATTTAATATCATGGCAAAGCAAACCGTTTAGAGGAAACTGAAGTCCCTTAAATTCAAACGGCAGATCATGGGGAGTCAACGGTATCCGGGACAAGCTCTGTTTCTCACTGAGTCGACTTTGTCAAAAATAATGGTTCCAACTAAATTCCAATGCAAAGCTCTAACTGGCAGCCTAGTACTATTACATAGTTTTGGGAGTTGTAAATTATGAAGAAACTGATAAGTGGTCACCCTCTACGGCCAACCTAGGCTAACTGTCGCATATATATATTAATATCTATACTAATATTATAAGGCAGAAGAGTTTGTTTGTTTGTTTGAACGCGCTAATCTCAGGAAGTTACTCATTCGAATTGAAAAATTCTTATTGTGTTGGATAGTCCATTTATCGAGGAAGGCTTTAGGCTATTTAACATCACGCTACAACTATAAGGAGTGGAACAGAAATGAAAAATGTTGCAAAAACAGGGATTTGTTTTCCTTTCGTTTTTGTCTCTTATGTGACGCAGACGAAGTTGCGCTGGTCAGCTAGTATTTAATAATATTCTACCTATGTTCAGTATCATTAATTACTAGAGTACTCACCTATATACGGTTTCAAAGGCGTTATATACCTACCAGGTATATAGGGACCTAACACCCTATTGAGTAATCGGCTATTGTAACATTCGGTCGGCCGTAATGTATTGTGCTTCCAATAGCACTTCAAAGGAAATAAATCAATAGCCTTACTGAGAATGTATATAGGTTTCTTTTTTTGTACAATGTTATTTCTTTTTGTGTTAGTAGGTAAGAGTAAAGGTAATAAGACTCATTTTAGCGTATTAATTTTAGCCTTTACTATTTAGCTGACCCACGCAACTTCGTCTACGTCACATAAGAGAGAAAAGCGAAAGGAAAACAACGTCCCCGTTTTTGCAACATTTTTCATTCCTGCTCCGCTCCTAATTATTGTAGCGTGATGTTATATAGCCTAAAGCCTTCCTCGATAAATGGACTATCCAACACAAAAAGATTTTTTCAATTCGAGCCGGTAGTTCCTGAGATTAGCGCGTTCAACCAAACAAACAAACTCTTCTGCTTTATAATATTACTATAGATGTATCTACGAATTCAGGTCATCATCATTCTTCGCAGCTTGTCTAATTCTTCTCTATTACTCGTCATCTCATAAGACATCTCCTTTCTTGTCATAATTATCTACCTTCACACAGTCCATCCATCGTTTCTTTAGTCTTCCTCTACTCTTCTACCCATCCACATTCATACCCAAATCTTTCCTCACGACATTTTCTTCATTTCTTCGCATCACAATATGTATACCAAGCTAACAAATTACCACACAACCATAGATAATACACTATGTAATACAAGATAGATGCTCAACTCTGGTTTTCGTTTTTAAAACTGTGTACCTCAGCTGTAAGATGGCACTGTTAGTTTCTGTTCAACCAAAAAAAAATACAAAAACTAATCCTTGCCAACGGAATTTAACTTGGGAACTATTATTCACAAGGCAACCTCTGTCACCGCTAGGCTATCTACTTCACTGACAAGTTGTCTAAAATAGTTGTTCTGTTTATGACATTTGTAAAACAGTTATACAGTTGAAAAGGTTGTGTCCCTAAACACATGGCAGCACTATCTATGAAAATTTAGTTTGACGCCAATTTATGGAAGTTTCACCCACACAACTTTTCGTACCTACGAATCCAGGTACTAAAGCATTATTTTGTTGTACCCACACATCGTCAAACGTTAATTGGGTTTGTTATATCAATACCAGACTTGACTATTTGATCATTATTATTTTTAAACAAAAGCTACACGATTTCTAGTCTAAACATTCCGCCAAAAAAATCCCCTTCATTTAAAGATACTTATTTATTTACTTTTTCATAATTAATGATTAAACGAACTTACCTGTAAGTGAAGTTCGATCATAATTATGTGAGGTGTTTCGTTCGAAGAGATTAGATATTACACTTGTAGTCTCACATACAATGTCGCCACTAATGCACTCAGTTTAAAGACAAAAAAAAAATAAGAGGTGGGTAGACTGACCCTATCCCACAGATTTGTTACGTTCCATCATCATTTAGTTCAGAGAAAAGTAATACTATTACACTCATTTCACAGTTTTGGGTGTTAAATTCGGGAGGGCGGGATGCTAATCTCTTCGAACGAAACACCTCACATAATTATGATCGAACTTCACTTACAGGTAAGTTCGTTTAATCATTAATTATGTTTCTGTGTTTCGTTCTCGAGATTAGATATTACACTTGTAGATATTGAGAGTTATTTGTGAAATGAATGCTTTTGTGTTAGATACGAGTAAATCAAAAAAAAAATACAAAAGATTTAATCATAAACCACAAATGAGTATGCAATTGGAGAGGCATTAAATAATAATTACATGTCACAATTTCTATAATTAAACAAAATAAATTAACTCAAAAAAAAGTTTCAAACAACCACGAAAGTGATTTCTTAATCACCATCTATCAAAATGCTTCTAGCAAATAGTTCTCTAGAATTAGTGGATATAGCCCTGTTATAAAACTTGGCAAAAGTTGTAGATGTGCCAGACCAACCGGCAGTTTTTCGGATCAAATCTAAATTGACATCCATTTTATGAGCACGAGAAGTACTGGCATGTCTAGTACTGTGAGCAGAAAATTCGTTAACATCGATTCCACTGACCTGTAAGGTACTCTTTATCCACCTTCTTAGTGTTTGAGCACAAACTTTATTATGTGGCTTTTTGGTGCTAATAAACAGAAAAGTGTGATTATTACGTAACGATTCGGTTACACTTAAGTAATCTACTAATAATTTAGCTGGACATATTTCGGGTCTTTCCTGAAAATATGGTAGTATAAGCAATGGCTGGTTTGATTTTATACTAGATGTTTTTATCAAATCAGGAATCTTAATTGATATTTTATTCGATGAAGTACTAATGTTCTCAACTTTAATTTTGGATAGGGTTTGAACCCTGTGGGCTGTAACAAGTGCAAGTAAAGTAACCAATTTTCTTGTAATTTTATCTAACTGTAACTGATCGTGGGGTACCCAGCCCGCCAGAGTCTCTATGACTAATGAGGTATCCCAGGTCGAGTCGTATTTAGGTAAGGGTGGGCGAAGTCTAAATAACCCTTTAAAAAATCTTTGTACCCGATCATCTTTACTGATGTGATTACCTAAAATTAAAGACAGTGCCGACCTGCAACTGTTCAATGTGCCATACCGAGCACCAGAATCAAATAAATCAGTAAAAAAATAAATAATTTTTGGAATAGAGGCCTCATAAAGATTAATGTTGTTTTTCACACAAAAACGAAACCATTTTTTCAAACAACTATCATATTGTTTGAAAGAATTTTCCGATAGGGACGCCAACATGATGTGGACCGATGCCGGAGGAATACTTCTTCTTAATAGAGATTCCCGCACAATACTCCGGCAACCAGGGTAATCCGCTTGTGTATCTGACGGTTGCTGGAATGAGATATTATTAATTCATTAGAAAAATGAAATATCAAAGGTTTACTTTCTAAAAGCTTAGTAAACAAGGGATACCACGGTTGTGACGGCCATACCGGGACGACAAGTATTCCTCTAGCTTTGTCCCTAATAATCTTTCTCAATGTTTTGAGAATGATTGCGAATGGAGGAAACCCCTAGAAATACCATTCAGACCAACGTATTGAAAAAGCGTTTATATTATATGCGTCAGGGTCTTTGTGCCATGATACGTATCTAGAACATTTTTTATTTATACGACTAGCAAACATATCTATATCAGGCTGGCCGAACGAATTAACTAATTTTTGAAAAGCAAAGTCTGATAATTCCCATTCAATGTCGGGGTGAACTCGTCGCGATTCAGCATCGGCGATACTGTTCTCGATTGATGGGATGTACAGAGCAGAAACGAATATGTTGTGAGCCTCACACCATTGCCTTATACTTTTAGTTACTTTTGTTAAATGGGGAAACTGTACACCTCCCATGCGATTTATATAAGAAATCGCAGTTGTATTGTCTATTCTTAAAATAATTTGACAACCAAATAAATTTTTAGAAAAGATTTTTAGACCGATAAACGCAGCCATTAATTCTAAATAATTAATATGCTGTTTTCTTTCCTCCTGATTCCAAGTACCACTTGCTGTTTTTCCCTCACAAGCTACACCCCATCCCGTAGTTGAGGCGTCAGTCTGAATTTCTAAATTGTACTCATCAAATTTGATTTTACATACAGATTTATCGATGGAATTTATCCACCAATCAAAGTCAGAATCTAAAGTAGACGATATAGTCATGAACTTCTCATAATCATCATCGCCTTTTAGACTTAAGAATTTACATCGCTCAAACTCTTTAGTATAAAGCCAGCCATATTCAATGGCAGGGCAAGCAGATGTTAAAAGTCCTACTAAGCGAGCAGTCTCTAATTTTACACCTACTGAGGTTTTTAAATTTTAACAACTCCTTCTTAATTTTGAGTCGTTTTTCAACAGGCAAGCTAATTTCCATTGTTTTAGAATCAATGATAAATCCTAAATATCTACATGAATTACTAGGAATCATACAACTTTTAACTTCATTTATAATGAAGCCCAAGGAACAAAGAAATTTCTTTGTTATTTCAACATTAGCAACACAATCGTTATAGCAATGTGATACGAGGCATAAATCATCAAGATAGATTGTTGACAGATTACCGGTACATCGCAAAAATTTGACAACAGGTTTCATGATTTTTGTAAAAACGTAAGGTGCGGTATTGAGACCAAACGGCAGAACATTAAATTCGAATAGACTATCTTTCCATTTAAATCGCAAGTACTTTTTGGAATCGTCGTGAATTTTTATTAAAAAATATGCGTCCTTAAGATCAATCGTGGACATAAAACAATCTTTTGAAATAAGTTTAATGATTGTCCGAAGGTCTTCTAATTTAAAATGCTCAGTATTTATGAAAACATTTAAACTTTTTAAATTTAGAATAAGTCGAGTTTTACCGTTTGGTTTCGGTACCAAGAATATATTTGATATAAATTGACCGTCACAAGGTTGACATTTAGAAACAGCTCCAATAGAAAGTAAACTATCTATAGCCTGTTCAAAGTCATATTCTTCAGAACGAGAATATTTTTTAGATGGTGGTATATTATTCTGAAATGGAGTGCGTGTAAAAGGAATTTCATAACCCTTTATCCATGATAGTACGGTTTGGTCAGATGTTATTTGTGACCATTGGTTATAGAAATGACAAAGCCTGCCGGCATAATTTACCGTGGTGTCTATTGGCGGTTGTGACCGTAGTTCGGACGTGACGCTTTGGATGACTGCACGTGCTGCTGCCTCGTCGAGGGTGCAGACTCCTTCGTTCTCCGAGGCGCCGTCGGTCTGCGGTACGGCGTTGGCTTCCAGTTTAAATTTCGGTTGGGTGGTGGAGGCTTTGGCTTGTTCGAGAAAGTCCTGGGCTGTGGACCAGACTTCAACTCGGCTCCTGACTTATTGATAGCCTTAGCCGTTCGTAAAGTCTCAGCGAGCTCTTGTCCGAAGAGTAAACTATCAATTTCAGTCAGCTGCACCTGATCCTTTAAGTCCTTTTTGAGCACGGCAAGGATGAAATTACGTCTGGTGACAGAATCATTATGTTGACAGTCACACAAGATGCGCCCGGTATCCACAAGTAATCTCAATATGTTCGGATCTTTTGTCTCTTGAGACAAAATAATAGTAATAACTTCACTTAGACATGAAATAGCACTAGCAATCTGCTTCTGTTTTGCCTGCATAGCCTTATCTCGCTTCACTATAACGTCAGTGACTGCTGCCTTAATCTCAGGATTTAGGGATGGTGCGTCAATCAGCTTACAGTTGCCCGGAGGTAAATGAGAATCTAAGAGCTCCTTACGTAGCTCTTTTGTCAAACCAGAAGTGGCTATGAATTCATAGCGTACGGCTAAGTCCTTTTGGATGTTTTTACCGAATGATGAAGTGGTTGATGGATCAGATCCTAATATTTCCATCACAGTTTCGTCTAACTCCTGATTGTGATCCTCCTTTTCCATAGCAGCAGCTTCATCAGCTGATAACTGGAGAAGAGACTCTTGTGTCGCTTCAGGTACTTTCGATTCCTGCAGTGACTCCAAGTATGAAGCGCTAGTTGACGGTACCGGCTCGTCGTCAAGGTTCATCGGTAGGCATTCATTATTCTCCGATTCCAGAATTATGTTATCTGCAATCGGAAATTATAAAATGCTATACATTTTCCACTAGGAATATGAGCCGTATTTGTATCGTAATAGCAATACAATGTTTCGTAACGATATTATTATAATCATCTTTCATAAAGAAAAATATAAGTGTTTAGGTGGGTATTTTACTTTTCACTAAAAATTCGATGCATGATTTTAAGCAAATTACGGGTAAGATGAACTCATATGCGTTGCATCGTATGCCCGAGGTGAATGTATAATTGTTTCGTGGTTCTAATTACCTGAACAGGTAACAACATATTATGTACGTGATTAGGAGTACAGATAACAGCGGGTAGGATGAACTCAAGGCGTTACATCGTGAACCCGAGTTTGAAAAAAGGATAAGTTGCAACTCGTGCGTAGCATCGTTAATCCATTTTATTCACCATTTATAAAATTAAATAAAAATACCTTGAGCTGTTGACAACATTGGCTCGGAAACCGGGGATGATGAAGATCTACGGCGTCCTTTTAACAAATTTTCTTTCCAACTTCTTAATTTTCTTCTTAATATAACTATATGAATCCTTATCATCACGTTTCCTTTTCGGCATTTTTGTTTATGAGTACTAAAAACACTAATTTGCCGAAAAAACACTAGAACGCAAATTAGAAATACAAAGTGGCGGAGCACTGGAATGTGAATGGTGATGGAACGTAACAAATCTGTGGGATAGGGTCAGTCTACCCACCTCTTATTTTTTTTTTGTCTTTAAACTGAGTGCATTAGTGGCGACATTGTATGTGAGACTACAAGTGTAATATCTAATCTCGAGAACGAAACACAGAAACATAATAAATTATTCTTAAGACCTTATATATTTTATCTCTTTCATCAAAATATCTTAAACACTCACAACAGCCTGAAACGAACAACAAACAAACCGAACTAAGTGGTTTTTCTTCGAAACACGTTAATAAAAATGACCATATCAAACAAATTATTGCACATTGTTGGGTGAATTATTGTGCACCGCAGTGTAAACAATTAAACATACCTCCTGTAATGTTACGCTCAGCCTTGCACAATATCATGTGAGAACAAACAAACACAGTAAAGGAAGCTGCATCAAAAAGCTATTTCCAGTTCATCGTTTATTTACGTTTCAAAACATATACCGTAGTCGGTTTTGTGAACCCTTTATTTAAAAACAGTTGACTGCCGCGCGAGTCGTGGAAACGAATAAACCATGGCAGTTAGGTAGAGGAATAAAAAGGATATGTGGGTCAATTTTTACTTGTTCAGTCCAAGAATGTTATTTTTAGCAGCAGTTTCGGAGATTAGCCGGAAGAAACAGACAGAGAACAGGTGAAAATGAAAACTGATGTTTTATTTTTGTTACAAGTACCGTATAATACTTTCAATCACAAACAGAAACGTCATTTTTATTTATTTAGGTAAAGTTTGACCAATATCGCTGATAATTATAATTGATGAAAGTAATAAAGGCCCCAACATGAAAGTGCGACGAAAACTATATTAAATTGAAACGAGTTTTGAATCCAGCATAAAACAAAACAATTTTTTTTTTAATCACATAAAGTACCTTCCATAGATAATATGGAGAAGGACTAGTCCTTGAGTAAAAACTGAATTATTTCTGGACGGCATGGAAAGCCAAGTCAGAGGTCCATGAACCATAGAGGTAAGACACTAATCACACAAAAAAGAAGTCTTAATCCTAAGTAATTAAAAGTGGAAGAAGTATTTTCAATTTTAAAAGCTGCCGTATTTACGTTCCGTTTAATTCAAAGTTCGAGAAAGTTAAGACGTGTGTTTGAGATGTGTGAGAGTGTGTATTGTGTGTTATGTATTTGTAAATTACTTAACCTTTTCGTGTTTCGAGTGTACACGTGTTATTTATAAGGCCTGGTTTTATTGGTTATATATACATGTGAAACTAGTGCTTCGACCGCGTGGAGTCTATTTATTTAACACTTCAAGCACAAAGTACAGAGGCGGATTGAATGCCATAGACATTGTCTACCACTCCACTTTTAGGTGATGCAGAGACAAGCAGGAGTTCGATTATTAGTTTGATAATTTTACCATGGGAAACTTATTACTACTACAAACTGGGATAAAAATAGCTAATCCAGGTCAGTAGGGTAAAATTGGGGGACCTGGATCAAGGAGATCCAGGTCACCCCAATTTCACTATTCATTTCATCAATATTCAAATATTTTTTAGTTTCATTTATAATATTAATTCACAATATCAGTTCAAAAGTGTTGTCTATTCATGCAATATATTAAGTAACTGAGTACTATTCGCTACGTGTGTTTGTTTTATATATTCGATATTCTAGCTCATAACCTAACACTGAATACTAAAGGGACATACGATATCTTCATTATAAATATGTACTTCGTGAGTCTGAATGAGCCTTGCAGCTTCATATTATTTTGTTTCCATGTGAATTTTGTAGATGAAGATGATCTTATAAAGTTTTTAAACCGGTTTTAAGATTTAGATAAATTAAATAAAACGCTTTCCAATGTATAAGTAGTTATGATTTATTTCAGATTCATATAATACAAATAAGTATAAGTAAATTAAATGAATAGGTACACTTCATTCTTGTTCTACAGCGACTGGTAAAAAGTATTGTTCAAATAATGTAGCATATCCTTTACTCTCAAGTAAATGCTGTCAGTGTAAATGTTCTTCACAATGTGCTGAAAACATATTTCAGCACTGCACTGACATACGGACTGTTCAATGCTTTCAAATTGATTTGCATTATAGACCTCAATCCGAATTACTTTAGAGCCGGCTGACACAGTTTTGTAAAAACTTAACAACTGTTTGTTATCAACATTGTTCGCTCGTTCCTCCTCATCTAAGTAATTAACGACGTTTTCAACTATGTCAGGATTTATCATTAATGGAGGGGATATCGGTGAGTAAGTCCAGCTCGGTATCTGAAATAGAAAAAATCTTGTAATTCTAATCATAAGTTATTAAAACAAATACCTAAATTATTTAATTAAATAAACTTACCGACATTGTAGTTTTCACAGGAGCACATCCAAGGGAATTGAGAAATTAAATGATGTTTTATTGGTTTCGATTTTATTTATAACTACTTTCTTTAAAGTTTTTTTTAATTTGATATTGAAATAAAATAGCGAAACATGAGATCAGACAATGTTTGTTTGTTATTAATTAATAATATTTAAATTATAAACAAATCCAGAGGAACCTATATGTATGTATCTCTAGCATAGAAGGTAAAAACCGTTAAACTAACCAAATACAATTTAATAATTTATAACATTAATTAATAACATTAAAATATACAAGCAAATCCATAGGAACTAATATGTATGTATTAATAGCATTTAGGGTCTGTTTAGATCGTACAGAATGTAACACCGTGTGCATACATTTACTAGAAAAAGTATATGATTTGTTTACAATGTGAGTGTCAGTGTATCATCACCTTAATGAAACCAAACGTATTTGGATAAAATGCTGACAGTGTTCTGCGATCATTGATTCTAAAGGTATGTCACTATATTGATTATGGTCTCGGCATATTTGTATGTTCGTTGTTGTTAAATATGTGTTAGTAAATGTATGTTTAGCATTTTTACGACAACTGAAGTCGCGGTATTCGTGTAGTATAATTCTAAGTCATATTTAACAATCCTTAAATGATTAGTAACTAGTATATTTTGTTTACAAATGTAAATAGGATATCTTGTTTGCTTAGTTATCATATTCTTACACACGGACTTTACATATTTGGAGGATCATCGTCTGGATTTTGCTCTATATAATGCGCAAGAATCTTAGCCAAATCACAAACTGCTCTCTACGAGGGAAAGAATCAACGCCTACACACTAGCTACGCTTCAACCAGAAAAATGTAAGTTAACTTTAATTATTTTATTAAATAATAATGAGTTACAAATGTGTAATGTGTACATACTATTCAGTCGAACTGTAAACTGTATGCAGCGTGGATGCATTCTGTTTCAATAAACAGAATAACAGGCCTGTTGGTCTAGTGGTTAGTGACCCTGACTGCTATGCCGGAGGTCGTGGGTTCGATTCCCACTCAGGACAAATGTTTGTATGATGAGCACGATCATTTGTTCTGTGTCTGGGTGTAATTTATCCATAATATTGATGTATTTAGAAATATATAAGTATGTTTATCAGCTGTCTAGTACCCATAACACAAGCTCTGCTTAGCTTGAGGGACTAGATGGCGTTGTGTGATAGTTGTGGAATATTATTATTATTATTATTATAACACTACTACTAAAAATTATTGTCCCTACTTATTCAATATAGAGAACTTATTTAATCCTAACTAATATTATAAATGTCGAGTGAGTTTGATTGTAGTACAAACTTTGTACAAATAAAATTAATATTGAATTCGATTTAGCTATTATCAGAAATTTTAATGAGCAAATTATATTTTCCTCGTTTTGTTGTCATACATTATATATTTTTGAAGGTTCCTCTAGATTAACCTAGCGAATCCTTCAAATAACTTATTTGATATCATTTTTAATAATATTTTGAATATATTGTTTTAGGTCCAAGTCATCTTCAATGCCTCAATTGTTCTCATCTGGAGAAGAATCAGATGCCGAGCAGCAACCGATGCAGCAGAAAACGACATCATCGCCTCGGGTTGAGAAATCTGCTGCAAACAAGCGTTCCAGAGCGTCTGTCGGATGTGGATCTAAGCCTCGCGGATCGAAGAAGCCTCGAATAAATCCGGTGCCGTTGACTGATAATAAGTTAACGGCACGAGACCTGTTCGGCAGTGAAAGCGAAGAGGATGATTCACTGAAGCCGTCCACATCAGCCGGTAAAACATCGCCTCCTATTTATTCTTACTATACTAAGAAAGTTGAGAAAGGCTATGCTCGAAAAATAAGCGAAACAAAACAAGGACCGTATTACGTTGAAGTAAAGGTCTATAATTGTGAGGAGATCGCAAGTGTACCACCGGTAAATAGGTGGCGTCATTCAATCGTTACGATCAAAACAAAAACTGATACGGATACGGAGATGTGGCGCCATCTAAAAGCATTTACATCCTCAGTCGACAAAGATTTTAAAAACTGTCCTGTGACTTTAATAAATTCTTATTATTAAGTTTTTTTTTATATTTCTGCTTAATTTATCATTATGTTAATATAATCCTAGTAATTTTCGGTAACCTTCTTTAATTACTCGTAATTCTTATTAAGTATAACGTTTTTTTTAGTTTAGTATTGTTTAATTTGTAGATGCTATATAATGTAATCCTAATAATTACATGTAACAAATGTGTAGTCAATTTAATAAATAAAAAAATATGCGGATATTCCACTTAAATCGTATGTTTTTATTTCACAGTTGTACAGTCCAGAGAACACAGAACACCATTCACAAGATCATGTAGTACAAATATGACTTGTACGCAATGTAAAACTGAAATACCACGAAATCAATATGCATATCATATGAGAACTAATATACACAAGACTAATAGTTTATTGAGAACTGAATTCAAAAATATATTTATTATAGCAACAGCATTTAAAAATAGAATCGCAACTTATCGTCTGAACTTAGCTCAGGATGACGAGCACCTCACTTCTGAGGCGATCCTGAGTAATGTTGATAGACATAAGAGTCAGGATGACGAGCACCTCACTTCTGAGGCGATCCTGAGTAATGTTGATAGACATAAGAGTCAGGATGACGAGCACCTCACTTCTGAGGCGATCCTGAGTAATGTTGATAGACATAAGAGTCAGGATGACGAGCACCTCACTTCTGAGGCGATCCTGAGTAATGTTGATAGACATAAGAGTCAGGATGACGAGCACCTCACTTCTGAGGCGATCCTGAGTAATGTTGATAGACATAAGAGTCAGGATGACGAGCACCTCACTTCTGAGGCGATCCTGAGTAATGTTGATAGACATAAGAGTCAGGATGACGAGCACCTCACTTCTGAGGCGATCCTGAGTAATGTTGATAGACATAAGAGTCAGGATGACGAGCACCTCACTTCTGAGGCGATCCTGAGTAATGTTGATAGACATATGAGTCAGGATGACGAGTACCTCACCCCTGAGGCGATCCTGAATTCTGTGATTCCAAATATTAATAAATTAATAACTATGATACTGAATAAGTATGACTGTATAAAAGTAAATTTTGAGCTTTTTGTTAAGTTTCTTTTACTGAGATCTGACAATGAAGAACTAGAACTGAAATCTTTTAACACTAAGTATGATATTATTTATAAAAATACTGATATAAATGACTTCTTTTCGAATAAAATACATGTCTTGATGCGGAAAATGTCTGAATTTGAACACGTACAGTCAGGTTGGACATATCTTTCGCTAAGTCATATTGAGATGAATATATGCAAATATTGTCCCATGAGAGGTGGCACATACATTAAGTTGCCCTCAGTAATAAAAAATACTAAAAGTTGTTTGAATTTACATAATAATGATGAATGTTGTTTTTTATGGTGCGTCGTAGCCGCATTATTTCCTCGTACAAGTAATGTGTGCAGAACGACGTCCTATCCTCATTATAGCGAAGTTCTCAATATTCAAGGAATGTCATTACCTCCTTCACAAAATGATATTAAACTTTTTGAATTGATAAATACTACAATAAGCATTACCATATATGGTTTAGACAATAAATATGCTGTCACCGGACCTTTATATATGACGAATAAGAAAAAAGAAAATCATATTAATTTATTATATATTGAAAGAAATGGGAAAGGACATTATTGTTTAATAAAAGATCTCGTACGCTTAGTGCGACGTCAGATTACGCATCATCACGGCAAAGTTTTCCTATGCGATTCATGTTTACAATTTTTTACAAATGAAAATAAATACGCATCTCATACTTGTTCTAAAATTTTGACTATACTACCGCAAAAACATACCATATTGAAATTTAAACACTATGAAAGACAACTTAAGATTAATTTTATTATTTATGCTGATTTCGAGAGTTTGTTAATACAATGCGATGATAATAGGTCTAAAAATACTACGACATTAAAAATTCATCAACCATCAAGTTTCGCATATTACATATGTTGTTTTCATGATAACAAACTTAACAAATTTGTTACGTATAGAGGCGTAGATTGTGTTGAAGTATTTTTAAAACGTTTAGTAAAAGATGCTAAACGAATAAACAAAGTTTTGTCTACTCAATTATCAATGAAACCTTTAACTCATAATCAAGAACGAGAATATCGAAATGCAACTAAATGTCATATATGTAATCAGTTACTGTCCGGAGATAAAGTTCGTGATCATGATCATATTACTTCCGAGTATAGAGGGGCAGCGCACTCGCATTGTAATTTGATGTTCAAAGTGTGTCCATTCATACCGGTTGTATTTCATAATTTAAGTGGTTATGACTCGCATATATTTATTAGAGAGTTGGCTAAATATGAAGGCTCAATTAAAATAATTCCAAAAACCAAAGAAAAATATCTCACAATTACTAAATTAATTAAGACAAAACAAGGTACTCGTTCAATACAGATTAAATTTATTGATTCCTTTCATTTTCTTAGCTCAAGTCTAGATTCTTTAAGTAAAAGCTTGTCAGAAAAAGATTTTGTTTATTTAACAAGAGAGTTTAAGGATAAAAGTAAACTTAATTTATTACGTAAGAAAGGTATTTACCCGTATGATTATATGGATGACTGGTCAAAATTTGATGAAAAAGAACTGCCCCAAAAATCTAGTTTTTATAATAGTTTAACCATGGAATCTCTGACAGATGTCGAGTATGCTCACGCTCAAGATATTTGGAATAATTTTGAGATAAAGACGCTTGGTGAATACAGTGATTTGTATTTGAAATGCGATGTTTTGTTGTTATGTGACATATTTGAAAAATTTAGAGAGACAAGTTTTCATTTTTACAAACTGGATCCTGCTCATTATGTGACTTCACCTAGTTTGAGCTGGGATGCTATGCTTCTGTACACTAGCGTTGAATTAGAGCTCATTAGTGATTTAGAAATTTATACATTTATTGAAAAAGGTATACGGGGGGGCTTGGCGCAATGCTTTCTTCGTCATGCTAAAGCAAATAATAAATATTTACCTCATTATGATGATTTAAAACCGACGAGTTATTTGATTTATCTAGATTGCAATAATCTTTATGGTTATGCAATGACTAAAAAGTTGCCTATTTCAGAGTTCCGATTTTTAACTCAGAATGAAATTGACAGCTTTAATGTATTGCAATTATCAGATGACAGCGTATATGGTTTTATATTAGAAGTAGATTTATGTTACCCAGATTGTATTCACGATCAGCATAAAGATTTACCATTTGCTGCAGAGAAATTTGTGCCTCCTGGGGGGAAATCAACCAAGTTAATTGCTAATCTATATGATAAATTTAATTATGTCATTCATTATGTACATTTAAAACAATGCATAAAAAATGGTCTAGTTTTAAAAAAAATACATCGCATACTAACGTTCAGACAGGATGATTTCTTAAAGAAATATATAGATCTGAATACCAATCGACGTATAGCATCTAAAACTTCTTTTGAAAAAGATTTTTTTAAACTTCTAAATAATGCAATATTTGGTAAAACTATAGAAAATAAAAGGAAACAAGTGGACATAAAACTAGTAACCAAATGGAATGACAATGAAAACTTCACGAATAAGAAACTTTGCGCAGAAAAATTGATTTCCAAACCTAATTTTAAAAGTGTGTCAATATTCGCGGACGACTTTGTAGCAATACAGTTAAATCGCGATAAAATAATATTAGATCGACCAATTTACATCGGATTTACAGTTTTAGAGTACGCCAAACAACACTTATATCAGTTTCATTACGATTACATAAAAAAGAAATATGGAGACAAGGCTGAATTATGTTATACTGATACCGATAGTTTACTTTACTTAATTCATACAGAAGACTTTTACCATGACATGCACGATAATATAACATATTTTGATACTAGTAATTTCCTAATAGATAATCAATATAACATACCTAGAATTAACTCAAAAATTCCTGGCTTGTTTAAAGACGAAATGGGAGGTGATGTTATTACAGAATTTACAGGTTTACGAGCAAAACTGTATTGCATTAACAGTTTGAATTCACTGATAACAAAAGCGAAAGGTATGTCTAAATCTGTTACTAAGCATTTAAAACAAAGTAATTACAATGATTCTTTGTTATTCGATAAAAGCCAGTCGTTTAAAATGAATATTATAAGATCTATCAAGCATATATTGTATTCGCAGCAAGTTAGTAAGCAAGCATTAAATAGAAACGATGATAAAGTTCAGATACTTTCAGATCAAATTCACACTTTGCCTTGGGGATATTGTGATGCAATGATTTAAACCAGTGTTCATTAAACTTTTTATTGATCTTATTACGTTTTAATCGAGCATTAATTATTATGTAAACCATATTTAGACAACTACTGTTCTAAATTAATGTATTATATAGAAATGATGTATGAATAATTATTTTAGAATAAGTTATGTACTATAAATGAATATATTACGCTACTATTATGAGTGGATGTATACGCTACGATGAACATATTATGATGTTATATATTATATTATAATAAAATGATATTTCCTCAACAAATGGACTTTTATTCAAACGTATTCAACTTCCTAAACGTTATCATCAAGTTTTAAGTTCTTGTTTGTTGTATGTTTAGTTTCATGCAGTAACGAGTATATAAGTGCACGTTAGGCGAAAATAAGATTAATATGCACTATGAGGTTGATCAAACAACCCGTATCTCTCAACGTTAATAATATAAGATTAAGTGACTCTGTTCACCACATCAGACATAGCGCTTTACTACCAAATACTATTCGCTGTATAATATGTGGTCCATCAAACTGTGGTAAAACGAATGTTATGATTAGTTTACTGCTGCATGAAAATGGGCTCAAATTTAAAAATCTTTATCTTTACTCTAAAACTTCTTTTCAACCAAAATACCGTTTTTTGGTTGAAGTATTAAAAAGGGTGCCACAGATTAACTTTTACGAGTTTAATAATGACAAAGATGTAATTTCTCCGAGTGAAGCTTTAACAAATTCTGTATTTATATTTGATGATGTTGCTTGTGAAAATCAAATAAATATCCGCAATTATTTCTGTATGGGTAGGCATAAACAAATAGATTGTTTCTATTTGTCTCAAACCTATTCTAAAATACCAAAGCAATTGTTACGCGACAATGCTAATTTTCTTATTATATTCAAACAAGATGATGTGAATTTAAAGCATATTTATGAGGAGCATGTCAGTTCTGATTTACAATGGAAAGAGTTCAAAAATATTTGTCAAACTGTTTGGAGTAAACCTTATAATTTCCTACTTATAAATAAAGAATCGTCATTAAATAAAGGAAGATACAGACAGAATTTTGATATGTTTTTTAATTTTGACTGACTGTTTATGCACACATATAAGTAATTATTAATACAAAATCAATTCAGTATAACTTGTTCTTTAGTTGAATGCAGTTCTTATAATTGGTAAAACATGGAAAAAAATATTAAAATAGAATTAATGAAGTCTGTAGACTGTATAAAGAACAAAATAAAACAAATGAAGGACCAGGAACACTCTATGAACTTGTCATTCAATAAAATGCTAAAACCTGTCACAGATCCCCTTAAAACTCTAGTTGATTCGAATATAACTATGGAAAAAATTAAACGTTTAGAAAATACAACACTCACTGATTCTGCAGATATTGAATTGGATGACATTAATACTAGCTCATCTGCAAAGTTTGAGGACTGCTACGAACCAAATCTTAATTCTGCGACATTGGTTGAAAAGTCTTCTAAAATGGAATTACCAGATGATTTAGAAATTTCATTAGATGGTCAAGATATCTATAATATTTATGATGGTATAAATATACCGTTTGGAATAAGAAGTGAAAACAAAACTTTATTGGTGGGAAATTCAGTAGTATCATTTTCTAAAATTGATAGTTTGAATAATGATAATATCATTTTGATTAAAATCGATGATAAATCCTACAAGTTAACTCCTGGCCTGAAAGAACTTTTACTTCGAAAAAAACCTGATTTAAATCTAATATCCAGCAAAGATAAACTTGTCTACAAGGATATATTGCATTATACAAATGCTCATAAGAGAGACTTCAATCCTAGAGGTCAAATAAAAGGTGATAAAGGAACAAAATATCGTGACATAATCAGACCATTGTTTTCTGAAACGTCAAACGATTATATTCACACTAAACTTGGGGGAAACTTGCCAATGTTAAAGAAATATAAAAAAAATACGGACCTGGTATATTGGGATGATCCTAACGAATTAGTTGAGAGATTGAAACTATTAGTTGCTTCAAGAGATGCTGGCAATACAAACCATGATAACGAAATATTATCAATAATTGAAGAATTGAAAGAAGCTGACATAATTAAAGAATAAATAGTAGCAATAACATGGTTTTCATTCAGTACCATTGCCGGATTCACTACAAATGTTTATGTACTAAGTTTTGAATATGAGTAAAGCTGATGTGGTAAACGAAATTCATAAAAATGCGAGGGTTAACTTTCCACGAAGACATGTTATTATGAAAGATATAGATGACCTTTGGCAAGCAGACTTAATTGATATGCAAGCAATTTCAAAAGAAAATCTAAATTATAGATTTATTCTTACCGTTATTGATACATTTTCGAAATACGCCTGGGCCTTTCCTTTGAAAAGTAAGACCAAAGATGTTGTATGCAACTCTTTCAAGATTTTGTTGGATAAAGGGCGTATCCCAAAAAATCTTCAAACGGATAATGGAACAGAATTTTATAATAATACATTTAAAAAACTTATGAAATCTTTTTGTATAAACCATTATTCAACCTTCTCAACAAAAAAGGCATCAATTGTTGAACGTTTTATCAGAACATTAAAATCTAAGCTGTATAAAGAATTTAGTTTGAAGGGTGACTATAACTGGATAGATAATACCCTAAATAATGTTATATATAAATACAATCACGCCTATCATCGGACAATTGATGAAATCCCGGCAAACGTGAACAATACTAATAAAACACGTATATTAGAGAGATATTTCAGGTTGGCAAAAACCGATAATACAAAAAGCAAGTTTAATGTAGGCGATTATGTACGTATCAGTAAATACAAAGGAACATTTGAAAAAGGGTATACTCCTAATTGGTCGACAGAAATATTTAAAATTCGACAAATACAAAATACAACTCCTATTACCTACTTAATTGAAGATGCAATTAGAGGCCAACCCATTTTAGGTGCATTTTATGTGCAAGAGCTGCAAAAGACAATACATCCCAATTTATATCTAGTCGAGAAAGTTCTTAGAAGAAAAGGAAATAGGGTTTTAGTAAAATGGTTAGGTTTGTCTTCTTCTGAAAACAGTTGGATTGATAAATCGAATATTTATTAAATGTTCAACTCATGATGCATCAGTCTTGTCATGGGTATTGGAGAGAGCAGTCTACTAAATTGGTTAATAAATAATTTACCATTTGAATTACATTTACCAGGATACAATTATTGTGGACCTGGCACTAAATTAATTAAAAGGCTTACACGCGGAGATAAAGGCATTAATAAATTAGACGAATATTGTAAAGAACACGATATTGCCTATAGTAAGTCTTCAAACTTAAAGGATCGCCACAAGGCTGATTTAGTTTTGTTAAATATGGCAAAAGAGCGAGCAGTCGCCCCGGATGCGAGTGTAGGGGAAAAATTGGCAGCACGTTTAGTAAGGAGCGCTATATCAACAAAAATTAAAACTGGCTCTGGTCTTAAAAAAACAACAAAAAATGTTCTTCAAAACTCGCATGTGGGGAAGGGGCTAAAAAATAAATTTAAATATGTTATTAAGAAAACGAAAAGGCATATAAAAAAATTAAAACCAAAATGCAAAAAAGTAGCAATAGAATTAGCTATGGCCGCTGCCAGAGAATTAGCTGATGATACATCCATTAAACTTCCTCGTGTTATTCCTATACCAAAAACTGGTGGAGTTTTGCCTTTGATTCCGATTTTTGCGGGATTATCAGCGGTAGGGGCTTTAGCAGGTGGTGCAGCTGGTATTGCTAAAACCATTAATGAATTCAAGATGGCTAAAAAGTTATGGACTGAATCGAAGAGACACAATGAAAAGATGGAAGCTCTCTGTATCGGAAAAGGACTACACCTTAAACCACATAAAGATGGGCTCGGAATTTTTGTATCAAAAGAAAAAAAAAACTAAGATATCGGCTACCCAAACGAGCCTTGACTAATTTAGACATTTTGAAGCATGGAAATAACATTCCCTATTTCAGAGGTGTCTTTATGAGAGATAAGCTCCCTAAACACCCTTTTAAAAAAGAATGTGGAGTTATAAATTTAGATAGCTCTAAAAATCCTGGTTCTCATTGGGTAGCCTATGCCAAATACAACGATTATATTGAGTATTTTGATAGTTACGGAAATCTTAAGCCTCCAAAAGAATTTATAAATTACTTGGGATCCAAAATTCACTATAATTATGATAATATTCAGCGTGATCACCCTTTTAATTGTGGACATCTATGTTTAAACTTTTTGAAGAAGTTTTGGTGTAGTGAAGGAATAAAATAAACAGGATCTTCCGAAAGAAGCCAGTATAAAAGCATGTCTACTACGGTTACCATCTCTGGAAATAAATCGGAACTGGTTTCATACTTTCAACCACCACTGCATTTGACAGATCAATACGAGTGCGGTTTGATATACTTTTCAGTATTAAAATCAAGACCAAGTATCCCCCATTACTAACAGAGGTCTGTCTGTAATCAGAATCGAATGTGATCTTGTTCACGGTTCGTACTGCAACGGATTACCAACTCATTTTATTCATGAATTTGTGTCTGATACTACTCCAGGTCATCAGTGCATTGAAATACCACAAAATGTTATTTACTTTCCAGTAAACAAAAATATAATTTCATCGGTATCTGTTAAGATTGTAGATCAATTTGGTCACTGTATTAACTTTGGGGAGGAACAAGTTCAGTTACGTCTTCATTTAAGAGAAACAAAATGATAGTGTATTATAAAAATACCCAAGCGATTGAAAAACATCTTAGTTCTTCTGCGATTGCTAAGGTGCAAAGACGTAAGAAAACAGTTAAGAAATTGACTAAAGTAAATAAAGATTTTCTTAAGGCCCTAGGGTTTAAAGTATGAATATACTACAGATTACTGAATTACCGCACTTCGACACTTCGATCGAAAGTTACGAAGTCCATTCATACAATCCCTACAATAGCAGCTTTAGAGAAAACGATGAAATCAGAATTCCCATCCACCAGCAAGACATATACGTGCTACCATCAGCCAGTTCAATTTACGTCGAAGGACAAGCGAAGTTTTTCGGGAAAGATGGGAATCCAATCAAGAAAACTGTTACGTTCACTAATAACCCTGTTTTGTCTTTGTTTCAAGACATCAGATACGAAATCAATGGTATTGAAATAGACCGTATAAAAAATTCTGGAATAACGTCAACAATAAAATCATACATCTCATTAAATGAAGCAGAAAATAAAGTTGCTGCCCTATGGGGTTGGAGTTTGCAGGGATTTCAAAGTGATGGAAATTTTAGTGCTGTGATACCATTAAATAAAGTTTTAGGGTTTGCAGAGGATTACAATAAAATAGTGATAAATTGCAAACATGAACTTATATTGAACAGAAGTAACAGTAACTTAAATAGCGTTATCCTTACTGATGATATTGCTCATTTTCAAATAGACATAGAAAGAGTTCAGTGGAGGGTGCCACACATAAAAGTATCAGATCGAGAACGACTGATACTTTTAAAACATTTAGAAAGAGATAAACCTATTCAAATAGCGTTTAGAAACTGGGATTTATATGAGTATCCGTTACTACCCAAAACCACAAAGCATTCTTGGTCAGTTAAAACTGCTTCACAATTAGAAAAACCCAGATATGTAATTTTTTGTTTACAAACTAATCGAAAAAATAATAAAACTCGAGACAGTTCAGTATTCGATCATTGTGAAGTAACAAACGTTACGCTCTTTTTGAATTCACAATATTATCCATATGAACCTTTAGGTTTAAAGTTTTCTGAGAACAAATATAATATATTATATGAAATGTTTGTGAAATTTCGTCAGTCGTATTACAACTGTCCAGTAGACCCGTTGCTTGACCTAAAGGAGTTCAAAGAAAAAGCCCCTCTCTTTATCTTGGACTGCTCAAGACAAAACGATAGCCTAAAAACCGGTCCAGTGGACGTGAGGTTGGAGATTGAATGTTCTACAGCAATACCAGATAAGACAACTGCATATTGTTTGATTATAAACGATCGACTTGTGGAATACAAACCTCTCAGCAACATTGTGCGCAGGTTATCATGACCGCCATTGTAGATGTTCAAGGTTTCAAAACAGAATCAAATTTATTTATCATTAAAGAAATTGCTATACTATGTAATAAT
Source organism: Xestia c-nigrum (assembly GCA_916618015.1). Classification (NCBI taxonomy): domain Eukaryota; kingdom Metazoa; phylum Arthropoda; class Insecta; order Lepidoptera; family Noctuidae; genus Xestia; species Xestia c-nigrum. The sequence goes on from OU745264.1 coordinate 7,410,038, forward strand.
AAAATTCAGGTGTTTTTAATTACACCGCCGTTTCCATATCGCGGTTTGTCAGAACTAGAAAAACGACAAGTTGGCTGGATTGAACGTAATAGGAAGATATACTGGAGTGAAGGATTTGTGCCTTTCGTAAATTATCGGAACTTGGTTGAAAGTATTTTAAAAGATAAATGTGTTTACACCAAAGGTAGAGAAAAAGTATTATGGTTGAAAGAAATTTCAAATAATAATAATGTAAATAATTTAGAAGATAAAGATTGTCCTAGTTTGATAAGCTTGTACAAAATATACGAAGATTGTCATGATTTGTATAGTTGTATTTATCATGATTCAATATGTGCATTAAAAAATGTTTTATGTTTAAATAGATGGTGTTTAGATAATAAAATTTTGATATAAATATTTTCTTGTTTATTTTTTTACGATTACAGTTTCCTATCCCTCCCAAACTCCTAAATGTTAATCTTTATAAGTTGCTAGCAACAACTATAGAGCCCCATTATGCTTTTATAATTAGCAGCAAGATAGAGAGCGAGTAAACAGAACATGTCTCAAAACAAATACAGCCCGCGCTATGACATGTATAACACGTATAAAATGCGTGAATTTTCATTTAATCATTATTGGGCAACGGTTGATTCGAGGAGAAGATTAGTGATGGAAATGGCTGACGCCGGATTTTTTTATTGTGGAAATGGTGTAAATGATAAAGCAGCTTGTTTCTCATGTGGAGGTGTTATAGAAGATTGGGAGATTTACGATGATCCTTGGCTGCAGCATGTTCAAAACTTTCCGGATTGCTTTTATTTAAATGCTGTGAAAGGAAAATATTATGTTGACAAATCAAAATGTCTATTCAAGTATAGTAAGGAAATGAAAATATAAAACTATTCATTAAAATTGAATACATCTACAAAAACAAAAAAAATAAAAAAAGAGACTCGTGAAGGATTTGAACCTCCGACCTCCGTTTCTCCGAACGTAATCGGCGACGCTCTTACCAAACTGAGCTAACGAGTCTCAACTATACTCCTCTAAAACAATGACCACTATCATCAATATGACGTCATGATTATTCACGCGATGTAGGGTTTAATGTTTTAGTTCATCCGATGTGTCATAGATGATGCGAACGAATGCGTTTGACCACTCAATAGTCAAATCAGAATATTTTGAAAGCACTATTTAAAAGCAATGAATGATAGCTGTAATTAGGTGTTTCTGTATCTGAAATGATTTTAAAATGAATAGTGAAAATTGCGGGTTTCCAGATCTTCTTTGATCTTAGTGAAATTGGGGTGACCTGGATCTCCTTGATCCAGGTCCCCCAATTTTACCCTACTCAGGTCAAAAACTTTTACGAGGGAAAAATCATCAAATGACTTCTCTCTGGGCGGAGCGTGAGTGTCAGACTTTTACTGACAAAAACCCATCCATGTTCCTTCCTCGCCCTTTATGTTCCGGGGCCGCGGTATCTCTTTCGAACAGTCCCGCAGCCCCGGTAGGTCAGGTTATAAACTATCTGTGTGCTAAATTTCGTACAAATCGGTTCAGTATTTTTCGCGTGAAAGAATAACAAATATCCATTCTAACATACTTTGGCATTTATAATAACAGTAGGAAGTAGCTAGCTAGCTAAACGTAGCTACAGAACTCACAAAACAAAATTTACTCTAGCAAATATCTTCTTGATGCTCCGAAGCAAATAAAACCATTCTTTTTCGGCAGCCAAATACATCAGAAGGCTCGACAAATTAATCCATTTGTGCAAATCCGCAAGTTCTCAGGCAATTTATATGTAACCTCCAATCGGAAGAAAAGCGCTGTTAATAGATACGAAATAAGTTGTAAGCACTCAGTAATTTATGGACACCCCACTGGTAGGCCATAAATCTGGATTACGAATAGATCTGTACAAACAAAGGTGGGGAAAGTTCGGCAGCACGTGAATTAATTACCCATCGCTTGGTTACCCTTGTTATTCATGTTAGTGATGTACAAAATAACATGATTTTTGGTCTAAATTGGGAGAAACAATTTCCTTAGTTTCCGTAAGCGAATTGTATGAAAATATCCGTCAGCTAAATTGGTCGGAACTTATTTTGTGAAACAGGCAGTTGTGGGAAGTAGAATTTTCACGATCCCCACCTCTTGAAGGTAAAAATAAACACAGAATAAAAAATATATCACGCCTCCTGTAATACCGGATTGGGTAGGCAGAGGTGTAAGGTTGTTATAGAGGGCTAACCTATTGTTGTCATCAGGGCACATATTCAGACTCCGGGCAGCTGATGAGAAATTCGTGGAGACAACTACTTACCCACTTTTGTTTTTTAGGATAGGAAATCATTAAATAACTTACCCCACTCAGGGCGGAGCGGGACGAAGTGTCAGACTTTTACTGAATAAAACCCATCCATGTTCCTTCCTCGCCCTTTATGTTCCGGGGTATCTCTTTCTCTTTCGAACAGGCCTGCAACCCCGGTAGGAGACAACTACGTACCTAATTGCTGGTTTCGTTGGTCTATAATTAGAGGACACAAACGTTACTGCTAAGCAACCTTAATGATCGGAGTGTCTAGAGGCCCTGTGTTCGATTCCCGGGTTGAGCAAAGTGTAATTGGGTGTTTCTATGAGAAATTTCTCAGTAGCATTCTCGGAGCCTGGATTTGTGATCGATTGATGGCAATAGGCTTGTCCTCTATTACATCGAACTTAAACAGAACTGGCGAAATGTGGGTGTACTGTTAGGGTACACCTATGCCTAATCCTTCTGAAATTAAATGCGTGATTTTACGTTTGTTTTGTTAGTTGTTGGAAAACCCTTCGTCCCTGAGGGTCTGCAGTCGGTTCTGTTTAATTAGTAATGCGTAATTATTAAATTGATTGTTATATGCACGAAGGTCATTATTTATCTCTCGCTTCCTGAATGATCATACAGGATATAATTATGTGCAATAGATAACTAGTAACTTGGTTTTCCTAATTAATATAAACACTGAAACCCATTAACACAAAATTGTCCGAGTCCATTTTACTGCGTTCATTTTGATTATCGAATTAGAGCCTTCAATTCAACTAGCATAAGTACTACATAAACTGCTGTCGGGGCTGCGGGACTGTTCGAAAGAAATACCGTGGCACCGGAACATAAAGGGAGAGGAAGGAACATGAATGGGTTTTAGTCAGTAAAAGTCTGACACTCTCTCCCGCTCCGCCCAGAGTGCGAGAAGTTATTTGATGATTTCGCAGTCGAAAAAAAATTCTACATAAGTACACTGTAATTTTAGCAACCGAACCCGTACAGTCAAATGTCCCGATTTCAAAACCATTATAAGCAGACAAATTCCCCAGTTTTAATAAATTTCAATCGGACCGATCTCAATATGAGATCAAATATTTTAGACAATGCCTACGTAGGCTCATTAAAAAGTGAAAAGAATCTAAATCGAAGCACTACTGAATAATAATGGTCCGACTCATTTTTAATTCGACTCATTCAAATACTAATGACCAGTACGCACAATTGGACTAAAATGAATGTCATTACAGAAAATTGAATTTTTAAACATTAATTTTTGTTTTTCCAAAATTCATTCGCTTTTATAAAGTTGGCATTACGAAGTCAAAAAAATCTTACGCTCAGTGCCAGTAAAATAGTACCCAAATCTACTAACTTTTGCTCGCATCAATCATCAATTTCAGTCCAAAAACTTGAAACAATGTTGTCGAGAACAATCCTATGACAGCCGCACTCTCATCGATTACTTGAAAGATATGCATCATCTGCCTAGCCTTTTCCCAACTATATTTAGGTCGGCTTCTAGTCTAACCAGATGCAGCTGACTACCAGTATTTTACATGGAGCGACTGCCTATCTGACCTCCACAACTTAGTTAGTACTGGGTAATGCGATACCCCTTAGTAAGACTGGTTGTCAGACTTTTTGGGCCACTGACTACCTGTAACGACAGTCAAAGATCTACAAATGACAGCCGGAACCAACAGCTTAACGTATTTTCCTAGGCACGGAGGAAACTCGGTATGTAAGAGTGGTCACCCATCCACATACCAACCTAGGCAACAATGGCTTAACCTAAATTTCCTGATATTATTTTGCTACGAGCTCTTCACCAGTTATGAATGACGCAAAATACGCAGTTTTCCCCAAAACTTAGTGTTATTACGTGAAAATCTGCGAAGGAAGCTTCGCTCGCCTGATTTATCCTCACACTTTATCGTTTGCAACCCGCTTGAGTTAAAGTTTCAGATCATATTTTACATTATTATTGTAATCCACGTTCAGACTTCAACGTACAATGTTTTTGTAAGTCCCTTTAAGCGAATATTTTGTGGTGTCGACAAATTGTTTGCCACAAAGTGTCTGGCGTTTTAGGGTTATTCGGCTTGCGGTTTGCTAATGTCAGATAGCTGAGCTAGTGAAATCTAGACAGTAATTATAGTTTTTGAGCTATTTTTGGACTACAGATTTTCTAGGTATTATAACTGTTTAAGATTTAAGAGAAAACGTACATTTCATTGTGAATGTTATTGTTATAATATTGTAAGTAAAAAATATTAATTACTCATGGTTTTCGTAATTTCTAAAGGACGAGGTGTAGATTTCAAGTTTAAGTTAATCAGGAAATACGGAAGACTCGACCACAGTCAACAACACTTTTTCCTTAGTAATAAAAACACAACTTTCCGTTGTAGCGTAGCTTAAGAAAAGCCTGCCTTTATAGCAATGGGTTGCAAAGTTATTTATAGTTTCCCCCTCATATTCCGAGTACTTATTTAAATGCTACCCGAATACGATCATGTAGTCTGAACCTGTCTAGACACGGGTTTGTTAAACAAAACTAGAGCGAAATTATAACAATACACAAACACAATTAAAGCCTATCTCGGGTTTCAAACATTTTCATCCGACTACGAAAATAGTTGAACAAAAACATTGTGCTTCTATATTAAAATCATGGAACACGACTATTATACAAATGTGAACATTTTCCACTAAGCTAAAACATTTTCATATGTACAGACGTTAACACATCAAGCCAATCATCTTGAACTTAATGCCTTTTTTTGCAAATCTTTTAAATAAATTGGATAGTTTGTAGTAGCTAAATGTGCTGACGTCTATACCTCTTGAATTATGCTGAAACAAGTTACATTAAATTAAAAAAAATTAAAACCCCCGACACATTTTTGTTAAGAAAAAAAAAGTAGGAAGTAATAACTTTATTTTTTTCATAAACTCAACAATTTGCTAAGTTAGATCGACGGTTATTTAAACAACTTTAGATATATTGTTGGACCCTTGTGCATAGGCCTACTTTGGAGCCTGCCGAGGCTTCTGGACTGTTCAAAAGAGATACCGCGGCCCTGGTAGGTACATCTAAGCAGGAACATGGATGCTTTTTAGTCAGTAAAAGTCTGACACTCCCTTCCGTTCCGTCCAGAGAAGGAGGAGTCATTTGATGATTTCCCATCCCAAAAAAAAGTCTGCTTGGAGCAGTTTTTATTAGTCTATCAACAAATCATAAACCCATTATCCAAAAAACAACCATGAGCATCTTCAAACAATGTTCAACTACACTCGAGAGCAATGAATCCGGGTCACTTAAAGAATGTTAAAAATCTCGGAAACTAAAAATGATAGGTTAATGCAATAAATTGTATTTAATAGACTATGTAATACTCCTTAAATGAAAGTAAAAGAAATATGAGTCAACATACATTTTATTAACACAAAATTACATAAAGAAAAAAACTGCTGATCTCTCCTTAAAACAAAAATAGGAAACATGAAATTTTTGAACTTTATTACGATTTTCTTGAATTTTAATACTTCGTATTGCCTCCTCGTGCTTCCATTACTGCGTTTACGCGGTTTGGCATGCTGTACACCAAGTTCCTTATACGATTTTGGGGAATATTCTCCCATTCCTCTGTGAGAGCAATTTTGAGCTCACGAAGCGTGATTGGGGGAGGGTTTCGTTGTTTTACGCATCTGCCTAGCTCGTCCCAAGCATGCTCGATCGGGTTGATATCCGGGCTGCGCGCTGGCCACTCCATACGAGTAATGTTCATCTCTTGAAGGTAGTCATTCACAATCCTACCTGTATGAGGTCGGGCATTGTCATGCATAAATATAGCATCCTCACCTAAATTGACCATAAATGGACCAACGTGATCATTGAGGATTTCTTCCACATATCTTACGCTAGTTAAAGAGCCGTTTTCTATGATCACCAGCTCTGTGCGACTTTCAGAAGAAATTCCGGCCCACACAAGTACAGACCCACCACCGTAGGCTACTTTTTCTTCGATGCATGCTTGCTTGAATCTTTCCCCTGGTCTTCGATACACTCTGTGTCTTCCATCGTGCTTGTAGAGCATAAATTTTGATTCGTCGGAGAACATAACTTTTGACCAATCTTCAATACTCCAATTTACGTGGCTCTGGGCATATCTTAGTCTTGAAATGCGATGCCCACGCTCCAGTTTAGGGCCGTTTGCAGGTCTAAGGGGTTTTAAGTTAGATTCAGCAAGCCGACGTCTTACTGTCCATGCACTTGGGTTACTTCCTCCGAGGCGTCGAAACTGATTTGTGAGTTCAGTTCCTGTGAGAAAGCGATTTCGAAGCATGGTGTTCACCAAGTATCGGTCTTCTCGTGCTGTGGTACACCTGGTTCTGCCCGTTCCTGGTCTGCGTAGGTTAGAACCAGTTTCTTCGTAACGTCGGAGAACTCTTTGTACTGTTGACAGCGACACACCGACAGTCCTGGCTGTATCGCGCTGACACCGGCCGGTTTCCAGCATTGTAAGTATTCTGGTGCATTCTTCAGGCGTAAGCGACATAATTTCAGCTTGAAAAATGAATATAGAGCACTATCAACATGGTTTATGTACCCACATATATAACAGATTACAAACAAAAGCAAAATCAAATGCTGTAATTTCGTAATTCCATCTTCAAAAGTGGCCCTTTTTCAAATTTGATTTTTTATGATATAACTTTACAATAACTAAGAAGTTTTAATACCTTCATTTAAGGAGTATTACATTGTCTATTAAATACAATTTATTGCATTAACCTAGCATTTTTAGTTTCCGAGATTTTTAGGATTCTTTAAGTGACCCGGATTCATTGCTCTCGAGTGTAGTATTCATAAACCAAGCCAAAAATATACCAATACACAGAAAATTCTAAATAGACATCCCCTAATGTGATAACCGAAACCCTAATAGTCTCTAACACGAACCATAGGCATGATAAATGATATATAAACGCATATTCTCGTGAGAGATCGCCCTGTCACCGGCGCGGCGGCGAACACCGACGTAATCCCTTACCCCGCTTATAACCTACACGAAACGGTTATCAACTGAGCTCTTTAATCTTTTTGTTCTATATTCAGCTAACAGGATAAACTATCGTTTGTCCTGTTTTTTGGAAGATGTGGGTTAATGCTTCTCATCATACCACCTTTTCTCCAACCATGTAAGGGTCACCAAACATATTTTATCGACGCGGAATCGGCTAACACCGGTCAAAAAGGCCTTTATGGTCTACGTAATAAAGGGTGTTATTCGCATCGGCTCGGGTCGGACGACGCGTCGCGACGCCGGCCGACGATGAAACGAGCCGTTTGCCAATTATAAGTCGAATAGTGTGGTGATACGCACTAGGCTTAAGCCGATTCCGCGTCGATAAATGTGGGGAGACCCTAAGAGTCGGATTTTTTAGCAGCTGTGTGCAATGAGCTGCGGTGGCCCAGTGGTGGCGGCCCCGACTGACGATCAGTAAGTCGTAGGTTCGAACCCAGGCAGGCGCATAACTTTGTGTTATTTATTTCATCACCACTGCTCTCAAAACGGAGAAGGAAAACATCGTGAGGAAGCCGGCATGTCCTAGAACCAAAAATTCGAAGACATGTGACATCTACCAATCCGCACTGGGCCCACGTGGTGGATTATAGCCCAATCCCTTTCATAAGAGAGGAGGGACTGTGTCCCAGCAGTGGGAAAATTAATAGGCTGATGATGGTAATGATGGATGCAGCCAGTATTTTACATGGAGCGACTGCCTATCTGACGTCCACATCGCCGCTACATTATCAGAGTACCTCTTGGGAAAACTGGTTGTTCGTCTTTTGAGCTCCCGAATACCGCTAACGACTACACAGAATGATACTGAGACATGGAATGTTTAACCACTGCTATAGATTTTCCAATGGTCCACTGACTACACCGAAGGCACAACCAAAGATATTGGTAATTTATTACATTATTGCTCCATTAATTTATTGATGATAAGGGTGAGGTTGACTAGCCAATTGACTGACGATAATTTAAGCTTTGTTTGAATGTTAAACCAACCTTACTGCTATTATAAAAGCGAAACTTAGGAAGGAAGGATGGATGTTTGTTAATCTTCCACGTCAAAACTACTGACTAACTAACAAACTATTGAAGATAGTTTACAGTAATATAGCTTATAGCACATAGGTAAATAGCATATTCGTCATTTTCCTACCCGTATCCCCATTTATTTGGGTTGACGTAGCATGTCTTTTTCCGTACTTTTCTAGAACTTGTCATAATTATCATCAGACCCCTCCTTTCTTGTCATATCATGCTTCAGCATGATAATAACCCGTGTTCAAGTAATTTATTGAAGAAAATCATGGCTGAAAGTTCTGGAGAAAAAACGAATGACATTTTTTCATGGCTGTTTCACCCATTTGGTGCAGCTATACCTTGACTAAGAATTTCAGGACCACAATCTTCTTGCCAAAGCTGGGCCAAGCAAGGAGTGACGTCCGTTGCTGTTTTTCTTTTGTTTTTTTTTTAAATAGGAGTAGTGTCGAGCTGTGTGCGGTCAAGCCACAAAAGACACGATGGATAGACAGTATTCATACTGTCTATCCATCGTGTCTTTTCTGTTTCTCTACTCTTATGGCCGACACACATTCATATTTAAAACTCTCAAGGCATATTGCAAATTTTGTAAAAAAAAATACGCTGCTGAAACCGCAGGTGGTAGCTAGTTTTTTCATATTATTATGTATCAGGTTTAAATCTACATTATGTGACGTTTCAGAGATCTGCTATAAAATATCTAAGTAAGTACTAAAAAGTAAAGGGAAAATCGGGTTTCCTATGAATGAAGACTCCTACGTTGAAACAAATTGTAGTATTAACGTAAAACATTCTCTTTACCCACATTTTTATTCAACACGGTTTTGGTAAACGAGAAAAATATTTTGTGTTCTGTTTGTGATGCCTGGCACGTACCAGGAAACAAATAAGGGTGATGGATACCATTTGTCTATGTAGGTTACAACAGATATTAACTATACGGTGGCAGAGCTGTTAGAGATAGACCATCTTTACGGGGTGTCTTAGAGATTTTGGCAAGAGGATATCTATCAGAGCTTCGTTTGTCACGTGTAGGATTTATCTCTTAGATTGTTTTTGTGGCCCAGGAACTCTGTTTAATAAAAACAGCCGCTTGGGTCAATCTTCAGGTTAAGCCGTGCTTGCCTAGGCTGTTGGACCGTGGATGGGTGACCACCCGTTACATACCGAATTTCCCTCTGCCTCGAAAAGCACGTGGTCCCGGCTGTCATTTGTAGATCAAGCTTGACAACCAGTCTTACGAGGGGGCTTATTCCTGAAATCCCCCCTAAGGGGGAAAAGTGAAATCTTAAAAGAAAAGTCTACGATTTCCCCCTGATGATCCCCCTTAGGGGGGGAAACTGGAATATAAAAAAACAAGAGGTCCAGTATAACCTATTACTATTTGGATTGTGGAGGTCAGATAGGAAGTCGCTCCATGTACAATACTGGCATTCGGGTGCATCCGGATAGATTGGTCACTGACCCCAACATAGTTGGGCAAAAAGTGCATAGTAAAAAGCAGATGATGAATGTTTTTGTGGAGCAGTAAGTACCGGTCCTGACTAACGAGTCGTTCGTTGCTTGGGTTCGTGGATTCGAACCCAAGTAATCGAACCAATGGAACTGAACTATAAACAGGAATCATCTGTCCGAACGATTTGGTTATGTGCTCGTGAATCAATCAAACTCAACCAAAACGTAGCGCTTACAAACAACTAAATTGGATTATATGAGAGCTTGAACGGATTTTCATTTTGAGTAGTGATTTTCTGCCGGTTTTATAAAACAAACTTCACTAGACGCAACTTACTTTGAACCACTACTCTTACTACTCACTGACTTTTTATTTACAACATCATCATCATTTCAGCCGAAAGACGTCCACTGCTGGACATAAGCCTCCCCGAAGTGTCGCCACATTGACCGGTCCCTTGCGACTCACATCCAACGGATTCCCGCAACCTTCACCAGGTCATCGGTCCACCTAGTGGGAGGTTATTTACATATTCATTTAAACGGGCTTAGGTTCATGGTTTTGTAGAGGAACACCAAAGAAACGATGGTGAACTGTGTTAAGAAGGATATGACAAGAAAAGATACGTCTGATGAGATGACGAAAAATAGAGGAGTATGGAAGAAGAAGACATGCTGCGCCGACCACAAATAAATTGGGATAAGAGAAGATGATGATGATGGTTTAAGCAATGGGTTATTCTTATTTAGTGACTATATATTCAGATAGTAATATTAGGTATAAATATACAATTATATCAGTACGAAACAAAATAAATACTCGTAATATTATTGTAAGTAAAATTTTGCTACAAAATTCCCAAAACGTGACACTGGCAGCTGGCATGACAGTCTTTGAAAAATTTAGTTGGAAGGAAACTTTTCAACGGCGTCGGCAATAAACTGATTGCGTTTGTTAATTTTATCATGTCATTTAGTTTAGAAATCCGTTAGTTAAGTTACCGTAAATTTGTAAAACCTGTTAGAGCATTTCTCAATTTTACAGTTTCACTTTGATAGATTATAATCGACCGAAAAATAATACGAGAAAATTGTTAGCAGTATGTTCGACTGACAATCTTTCAAGGGTTTACAATCTTACTAGATAGATTACAATCTAACGGGTGTTACCATGTGACATATACCTAAACAAGGACTTCTAATAACTAACCTACAACAATAAATAATTTTACCTCCACCCACCCCCACAAAACACCTATTTATAGAATAAGTTTAAGTAGAAACACTATATTAAACTGAAATAGTTAAACGTGCCAAAATAGTTTCTAACAGATTTTAACTTACTACAATCTCGAAAGCTCCTCAAGTGGGCCAATCAGAAAGCTTTTTAAAACTTCTTTCCAACTGTCACAAACTGTATCTTTGCTTTTAAATGTTTTGAGACTTTTCAGACAAGTTCTTTGAATTTATTTTATGAATAGAGCATTGTTTCTATTCAAATGATACAAAATTAAAATTTGAGGCAGTAAATTTCAATGTATTGTATTCTTCATCGACTTCGAACGGTATTGTAAAAATGACATAAGTTATAGAAATATTTGGTAAAAACTTTTCGATAGCTTATGTCATTTTTCGGTGATAGAATGGCACGTTGTCTTATAAGCCCCAAGAAATCAGATTAATAAGTACATTGCCTATGCTTAAAAGGATAATTTGACAGTTTTACTCCTGATCAGTGATGTGACAAGGTTCTATATTTAGAGGTGTCATTCACCCTTTCAGTTAACGTCTGAAACTTCTATAATTTACCACTGAAATGGGCACTTACATAAATAATAATAATTTAACAAAGTTATCAATACCGAGACATCTGTTCCATAATTAAAGGAAATCTTTTATCGTTCCGCCCACAATATTTAACAGGAATACTTAGAACTTGAACAAAATGACTTCGGAACTTAATAATTGTTAAGGCACAGTTCCATTGCCGCCCACGGCTACGCCACGCATGTTACTTAACTTCGTCTGATATGATAATTTGAGATGCGTGGTTAGAAATTTAATAAACCCCTCGTCTCCCGGAAAACGTGGCAATATTACGGCAGACCTAGCCGCAGCAGCTTGACATTATCAGACTGGATTAATCCACACTAGCCTCCCTTTCGAGTTATCAGACCTTTCTTCCTATGCGAGCGGTTTCTGCCAGATCTGGACTTTTATCATCATCGTATCTCGGCTTCCCTAAAGAAATGTATTTCACTAGCTGACCCGCGCAACTTCGTCTGCGTGAAGAACCGCTCGACCGATTTTGTGCAAACTTCACATAAACCATCTACTAAATAGTCTGAACAAAGCCTTAACATTTAGTTTGGACAAAGAGCCCATTCTTGAATTATAAAATTACAACGAAAAGTGCCATTGATTTTATACACAGGATGACTGGCTCTGGACTCGCCATAGCAAATTCACATATAGGGGAGGTCATTTTCTAATTACTGAACCGTACTTTCCGTAAACAAAGTTTTATAGTTTAGGAGATAGGTCAATTTTATTACTTTATTGAAAATTTTCTAAAATTTGACCTTCAAGTAATCATAACTTCTGTTTGCTTGGTTTTTTGTGTGATTTTTTTTACTATTTCTTGGTAGTCAAAACATTGGTGATTAAAATGCCCGATATATTTTGCTCATTTCCGTGATGGTAAGACAAGCTTAATGTCTTAACAAATAACTGAACCAGAATTATTGTTTCTTTTTTTTAAATAAACTCTTATTTTGTCCTCATCTTCATTGCACTTGATTCTGTTACGTCGTACATGTATCAAAAAGCTTTTGTTTCCCGATAACTTTTCCTATATTTTTTCTGTTTTACATTGTAAATCCACAAAAAATTTCTACCTTTCTAGTCACAAATTTGCAAAAAAGACTTTGCACAATTAGCCTCAATAAACCTATACTGAATTGTTTTTTTTTAAACTAGCAAATTTTTAAATACAAATTTGGTACCGTTGGAAAGCTTATAAACTAGAGAACTAATTTTGATAAAAAATAATTATTGGAACACCGTGGATTTTTTTTATTTGATGTTGAATTTTATCGTAATGATTTTCATTTGGCCTTATTTTCTTTAAAAAGGGTACTATCTTACTTTTTTACCCCACCCCGTTTGAGGGAATTTCCGAGGTATTTTAATCACCAGTGTTTTTGACTACCAACAAGGAGTAAAACAAAAAACACACAAAGATCAAGCAAAAAAAAATTATGAATGCTTGAAGGTCAAATTTTGGAAAAATCTCAATAAAGTTTAAAAATGTACCTACCTATCTCTTAAACTATAAGACTTGACTGACTAAAAACCATCCATGTTCCTTCCTCGCCTTTTACGTTCCGGGGCCGCGGTATCTCTTTCGAACAGGCCCGCAACCCCGGCAGGCTTCGGCCCTTGCGGGCCCCTCTCTTTTTGCTGACATCTCTTTGAGGCGCGCGTGGAACACGAACGCGCCGTCGACACGGCCTGTCGTCGTCGTTAGACGGCCGGACGGCTAGCTAGCCCATAGCCAGCCGTCCACAGGCCCGCATCTACGGTGGCCGGTAGCCACCACGTGACCCCCGACGCCCGTTGCGTCTCCCGCGGCGGCCGGGAAGAGAGGATCTCTCCCTCTCTCGTTCCGCCACCTCCTTCGCTAGCATCACTGCTTCGCAGAAGGAGGCGACGGCTTCCCATTCCGTCTCGCTCCGGACCATGGATTGAACCAGGGCCGGACGCGAGAGGTCGCCGCCGCCGATCGCCGCCACGAGGACACGGCGGAGCTCCGCCCACGCAGGGCAGACTTCCACCGTGTGCTCCACCGTGTCCTCCGGTCGATCCTCGCAGTGGAGACACCCGGGCGATTCCTCCCGCCCGATTCGGTGCAGGTACCTCCCGAAACATCCGTGTCCGGTGAGGACCTGCGTCAGGCGGAAGGTGAGGACGCCGTGGCGCCTCTCCAGCCACTCCTCAAAGAGGGGACTTACCGCCACTATCGTGGCGTGCCCTGCACGGGGTTGCGACAGTCGCTCTCTCCATGTCGCCATGAGATCGCGCCGGAGGTCAGTCCGCTGAGCGGCAATTTGCCGCGGCAGCGGAGTTTCCCCCCGGCGTAGTACCTCCGCGCGCCACTCATGCAGGCGCGCGAGGACTATCGCCTCCAGATCCCACGGCGGCAATCCGGCAAGCAGGCCCGCGCCGCCTCGCGAGACATCGTGCGGTACCCACGGACCATCTTTACGGCCACCACTTTTTGGGGCGCGTTCAGATGATGAGCGGCACGCCGCTTCAGGGAACGCGCCCATTAGAAAATGACCTGTATATCCGAATTTGCTATGGCGGGTTCAGAGCCCGTCACCCTGTATATTGATGATTTCACCCTTAGCCATTTTTCTTTTATACTAAATCTAATGCGACCTTAGATTTTCCTGTCTAGGAAAATGTAACGTTACACTCTTTAAGGTAGAAAGATCTGATAACACGAAAGGGATGCCTTTTTCCACCAGCTAGATGAAGTAGACTGAAAATAAAACAATAACAATAATCGTCTTACGTAGCGGTGAAATTGCGCCTTTACACCAAAATTAAACTTCACGTCCTTAATTTATTTCTAACACAGACACATGTTAGTAACTTCAAATAGAGTAGGCGTTACAGAGAAAAACAATCATTTCCATTTCACCTTTCATACAAGTCTAACACGTAATTTTCCTCAAGTTAAATGAAAGTTTTAGGCGTCCTCGTGGTGATTGTGACCTTTGAAAATGATGTTATTGTAAAGCTAAAGAAAAGGTCAACAAGTTATATATTTTAGTAAGTATCTACCGCCGAAGTCAGACCAAATCTTATTCGGCTTATACTTGCGGTATATTTATAGGGAGAAAATGTTTTAGGTATTGTGATGATTGACGACTGTGTTCACACAATTTTGTTTATAAAGGGTGTAAAACACCTCTTAACGAAGTCGAAAAGCACTTGTTCCCCCCATCATTACGATCATTTTTTTGTTCTACACCATACCTGGGAACCTTCTAGTTACGGAGATATTGTGGGTCAAAATTCCAACTTTTTGACAATTTTTTTTTTAAATACAAGTTATTTTTGTAATATGTTAACACCTCCACGACCCCCGTACTATTCAATCCATCCAACAGCACAATGTTTTAAGTGCGTTACATTGATTTCTACCACAAATCGTGATTTATAACCTCAAAAAAAAAGTTGTTTCTCAGCAAAAATGTTTGCGTATTTAAGTTACTTATTTTGATGTACAGAATGCTTGGTTAACGGCTTTGTGATGAGGTGGTTTACACCCTGTATATGTCCTGACTATACGAGAATTATAGTTTCTACTTAAACATTACTGAAAGCGTTTGCTTTGTAACTGAGCTTCTTCGCGGCTACATTGAAGAAAATTAAAAATCAAAATCAAAATATTTTATTTCACACAGGCCTAGATGGGCACTTTTAAAACATCGAAAAGGTGCACGGTTCGCGTTGGTCGATTCCATGGAGAAGAACCGGCAAGAAACTCCATGGTTACTCTTTTCAAATCATTTGGTGTTACAATAATATTATGTTACAGCATTAGTAAGTATGGGAGGACAGCGTAGGCCCGACAATAGGTCGTTGCTTACTAGACAAAAAATGTAAAACAAGATAAATATTTAACAAAAGTTAAACAGCATCTGGGAATCTACAAAAGTAAGCTACATTGACGAATTCACAACTCCAAAGTCCTTTGATTATTAATTTATTATCCGGGCTACTTTACTAAAAATCAATAAATTTAAATTGCAGCTTATAATTTTTCATTATTCAATCAATCAATCAAAAACTTTATTTGGACCAACTACTACTCTCATTTAAATATTTACTAATTAGCTTCAGCTCAATTCCGATCATTTACTGCAACGAGGTCAACTTAAAATTCAGTAAAAACACTTGATGCTTCATACATGGTCACAGGAAACATTGATTGACAGTGATCTTTCTAACTATGTAGTTGAAAGACAAGTATTACATATTCATATAAAACTCCAACCACACTTCTATTTTAATATTACATACAAGTTCTCCCTTTTGAAGCACAACTATAAGTTTAATAACGGTAAGTTTACATGCGAAACTTTTCGTCGAGCAATTTTAAACTGAACTTTGTCTGTGCTAAAAACGTGGCCTACAATATCATCATCTGTATATACTTTCCGCAACTATGTAGGGGTCAACTTTCAATATAACCAGTTGCAGCTGAAAACAAGAAGTTTACATGCATGGAGCGACGGCCTATCCTGACCTCAATGACCAAGTTAGTACGGGGTAAGACAGGTTGTCAAACTTTCAGGCTAAGATCTTCAAATGACAGCCAGAACCAACGGCTTAGCGTAGCATTTTTTTGTACTATCCTGCTCTATCCCACTCCTCCCAAAGGCTTTCCTCCACTTTTTCCACCTTCTCGAACCCGCGCGTCCTCCTTCCAGTTTGGACGTAACTTGTCCAGTTCGCCCCGCCATGTCCTTCGTATAGCCTGCCGCGACGCCGTCTTACCGTGTCAGGACACCAGTTTCCAGCTTTCTTGGCTTGAGCATACACCTTGTTTAACCTAAATCAAATGAAATAAACGAGAGCCGGACACATAACATTTCCCATAAGGAAGCTGTAGGAAGACGTTCGTTCCACTTAACTAGCGTATAGGCGTAGAGAATTAAGCTACCCGAACGTAAGTACTAACCCTAAAGTCTCCTCGTGACGAATCGTACTAGAATATTCCTGACATCTTAAGTGTGGAGAAACAAGGTCGAAATTGGACTACCGTTTCGCTAAAGTTTTTCGATTATTTATCGAAGAACATTACTTAGATACTATGAAAGTCATGTTGTTGCGAACACAGTCAAATAATTTTCTTGAGTTATAATTAAAAGCTAATTCGTTTGGAAACATTAGTATGAGATTGCTTTCCTGGAAATATTTTGTTACAAAGTAATTCTCTTGAACTGTTTTTTATTTTATTTCGTGCGATAAGATAGGTTTCTGACCTATCGAATAATAATGGCAGTGAATCGATAGATCAGCTAATAAAGGTGTTTATTCTTTGGAATTTTCGAGAGATTAAATCTTATTTTGACCCAATAGAAATTCCCACGACTTTTTACATTTGTAATGGTAGAATCGAACCCACCCGGACTTTAATTTTAGAAATTATTCATCACTACTGCTCATAAAACATCCCTTTCGAAAATCGGCGGCCTGTGTCCCAACAGTAGAAACATTATAGGAAGCAAGATATGCTATTATTGTACCTAATTGTGCAATGAAACATGGAGTCTAACTAAGTCACATAATCTCTCTAGGGCCTACCAAAAGCATGAATAGAACAATTGCATGCTGACAAAGAGAACAAACATTTAAGACAGTTTACATAATAGTCCAGGCGTCATTTACAATTTTCCTGTACTGTTTACGTTAGCAACCAACAATGTACTAAGCCACACTATTGTTGTGTTTGCTAAGTACTTTGGTACTAATGCGTCCTCACACTTAGAGCCAGTTTAGACCAGTTTGAATTACATAAGTTGACAGTAGGTGTGACGAGGAAGAGAAACATTATGTGGGTAGTTGTGTGGGACATAATGGGGCTGAAACTATTTTGGGGGCCTGAGGCGAATTTCATGTTATGGCAAAGGCCTTTAACTAACTATTGTAATATTTCCTGTTAACTTTAGTGTCAGGGGCAAATATTTAAAAATAGGTTCTCAAGATAGACCATCGTAATTTACTTTGTATTGTATAGATCCAGACTTATTATAAAAAAAACAATATTTGGACACCAATTTCATGGGTAGTACACAGAGCTGAACTAAAATGACTAAAATGAACAATGAACTAAAATCGCCGCTACGAGGACACGGCGTTGCTTCTCCCACGCGGGGCAGACCTCCACCGTGTGCTCCACCGTGTCCTCCGGTCGATCCTCGCAGTGGAAACACCCGAGCCGACCCGAGGTACCTCCCGAAATACCTGTGTTTCACAAATAAAGAGGGTTTAATTTGTTTTGATATGATTCATTTTAACCAATTTGTCTTAAATATAGGTGAGCCTGCTTCAACTCAATGGTATTCCACTAATTTATAAGAACTTCGTTTAACTTGAACTTCACCTTCGTTTTAACTGAGCACGACCAGTAATTGAAATATGCCTTATCCCACTTTTTTGACGGACAGAAGTGTGAAAAATAAAAACTTTTTTACAAAAAATAAAACCGACTTCAGAGAAAACAAAAAAGTGAAAAATAAATTCAGAAAAAACGCTTCAGAAGTCGCTGACCTTTTTTTGATTGATTTAGTTTTTTTGTCACCGACTTCTGAAGCGTTTTTTCTGAATTTGTTTTTCACTTTTTTGTTTTCTCTGAAGTCGGTTTTATTTTTTGTAAAAAAGTTTTTATTTTTCACTTTTTAGTGGTTCACATGTGCTTACCCCTTCACAGCGTACCGGCGTGATTTTAGGTTATGAACTGGTGTAAACAATAGACAGATATGAGATTTCGGCAATCCCAGTACATTTGCTATCATTTATTGAGGAGTTCCGTTGCATATCTCCGAAGTTCTTCATCAGATCTTCATCAAATTGAATTGGGATCACTTCGAGAAAGTACAATTCCTAAAACTACCCAAACCGCTTCTAGTGTGCCTATAAAATGTGAAGAATTCTCTCAATTTCTCCAAAATCCCATCATCAGCTACTGATTTGATGATTATAAGACCACACAGGAAGCACCAGCTTTCAAATAAAATAAGAACGATCAAAATCGGTTCACCCAGTAGAAAGTACTGAGGTAACAAATATTTTCGAAATCGGGTGTATTTTACACATGTGCGTACCCCCTCAGAGCATACAGGCGTGATGTTACGTCATAATGTAGTATAAACAATGAACCTACAAGCGATGGCAGCAATCACTGCAGATTTGCTGTGTATTTTTGAAGAGTTCCGTTGTATATCTCCGAAGATCAGCATCAGGTCTTCAGTAAACTAAAATGGGACCAAACGGGAAGCACCAGCTTTCAAACAAAAAAAGAACCATCAAAATCGGTTCACACAGTCGAGAGTACTGAGGTAACAAACACAAAAAAAAAAATACAGACGAATTGATAACCTCCTCTTTTTGGAAGTCGGTTGAAAAAAACAGTTAATTCCCTATGCAGCTATTTAAGTGAACGCTAAGTATATGGAATATATTTCTCGTGGTGCTCAAATAAATGTCTCACTCACTTTTTGTATACGTTGGATGAAATACCTCCAAGTTCAGTGTTCCCCTCTTGACACTTGAATCTTTTTGCTGACAGAAAATATTGCTTAAATGTTTTATGTTTGACTGTAAATCTTTGGTTGAAGTGGGATATGCCACTGTCTGGGCAATTGTGAATCACACCTTTATTGCAATAGTATGCATGTATGCAACGGTAGCTAGGTAGGTACTTCAAATACCCCGTAAATGACAATATAAGTTTACTTTTAATGCAACCGCAGGTGACCGCAATCCTGACGCAAATTAATGAGTAGAACTATTTCTTTATGCACGACTTATGTGTACATATAAATGCACTATTTGTAATATCTTCTTTTGCTAGTCTCAGTGTACCAATAAAGTAATTGTAATGAAATGAACGAAAGAATTAAAAACAAAACACAATTACAAATATTTCAGTACAATATAAGTACCGTTTGGAATTGCAACGATTTACGACACATTTTGTTCAAGAACTTGTCAAATTAACTGACTGCATTCATAGGTATAATTATATCACATATTTCACTGCGCTATGTCAATATGTCATACTTTATGTGAGAGTAAACTTGCGTCCTTTTGTCTGATATTACATTCGAAGTTTTTTATAAAAACTTACATTAAATAATGTCTGACAACTCCGTTAATAATCATGAAGAAATAAGTTTAAGTAACCTTAGACCCCTCTTTTATGACCAGCAGTGGACGTCTTTCGGCTGAAATGATGACGATTATGAAAGAAAGAAAGAGAAAAAGAAAGAAAAGAAAAGAATGACGTGCATACAATAACCCATGATACCCCTCTTTTATGAAGTTTTTTTGTACACCAATGAAAGCAGAACTATCTCATACATCACTGACATACTCGTAGGTTTTTTTTATACTAAACCAAATTCTCAAGAATAAAGCTTAATTTAAATTGAGTCTTGTGTATTTTGTCGCCTTGACTTGATAAAAACATAAACGAACCATCAATAAAACTATTATTTTTCCGTACGCAAAATACACGCCTTGACGTGGAGTTGCGGACACCAGCCCGTTATACAATTCAATACAACACTATTATTTCTGCCAAAGTTCCTACCAAACCCAACCCTTAAAACCCCCGTAAACCCCTAAACAGTAACACCATAATACCTATTTACGTGCTACGATAAGGGTAATAACAAGGGTGTTCGTAATACCCTTAATAACAAAGGGCAAAAGGCGATCAGGGCGGGTGATGAAAATTAACACCCTGCAGCTGTACGACTCAATTTGTTTGTGTAAACAAACATGATTACCTCGTCGGAAGCCTTGATGAAGTCGGTGTTGTAAGTAAACAAAGCTGTAATACTGCTGCTATTATTCTCCTTTATTACCCATAGTACCAGTGTTACCACCAGCAGTAAAACAAAACAGTATTTCAGGACTACCGATAGAAGCCGCGCACGCCTACAGGATCGACTACGAGTGCTACAAAGCGTTAGGTGATGGTCACGCGAGTTCCATTTTTTTTGTTCACCCAAAAAGTCCTTAACGCGCCTGAAGAAGTTTTTACTTCAAAAATCCCGGAGTACCTACTACCAAGCGATCCAGCGGTACCACGGGCAGTTTTTCTTTACCCGTGGTACAACTAGGATTGTTATATTAGATTCACATCATAATCTCAAAATTAAACATCTCAAAACCATAATCTCAACGATTCAAAATCTCAACTCCTCGTTTAGTAAATTAACAAGTCGTAATCTCAACATATTAACTCATAATAAACATTTATTTTTTCAAACTGTTACACTAAAATTATTTATGATTATGGTGTTGAAATTTTCAATGTTGAGATTATGATTGTTGATCATAAAGTACCACTAAACAACAACAACAACACAAACAACATTAAACAAACGCGCACGCGGACAAATTCTGTTTTGTATTTCGTTTTTGTTTTTTCTTATGATTTTGTTTTTTTTCTCGTTATGTTTACTTTATACTAGTGTTATAATCACAATTAAACCATTTTTTTTTTATGTGTGTAAAAACATTTATTAGCCCGACAGCACATGTCGGGCTAATAAATGTTTTTACTTTCTTTTTTTCTTTCTTACTTTACCAATCCCGTACCACCAGTGTTACTACGGGTAAAAAAAACATCCCGTAGTACCACTGGATCAGTTGGTATAGTACCACGGGATTTTGTTTTACCCGTGGTAACACTGGTGGTACCACGAGAAATAACGTTTTCACCTCAGCACCTCAAACAAGCAGGTTTTGCTGTTTACAGAGAGTGAGCAAAATTCGATTTTGCTGCGAGCGTGAGACAACGTAACTTTTTAATATATTTTTTTTAATATCGAGAACTGTGCAAGTCTACTCACAAAATTCGAAAGATTTCAACTTCATTTTCTTCTGTCACTTTCACTTCGATATGAAAAAAAGCGAGAGATAGAAACAAGTTCGAAATTCGATTTTCTAATTCCATATCTAGTTGCCCCAAAAAAGAAAAAAAAAACAAAACGTTCGGATACCGATATTGTGAATCGATAACCGTAATATTGTATAATACGTGTTTAGGTTTTAAATGTAAAATTTAAGTATTTTAAATAATTGAATTACATTTTTTATGATTAAATCAAGATGAAGAATGTTGAAGACAAAAATACGAAATTTATCATGTATCTACTATTTTATTTATAGTTTTAACCATTTTTGATATTGAGACAGAATACCGCGACTGTAGTTTCAGAACGCATTTTAAAAAAATAGCGGGATTCAAATTTTTGTTGTTTAAATTCTCTGTAACGCTAGCAATGATAAGGTCAATGTGCGCTAGCTACAAAGTACAATACAATTTGGATAATGAAATAATAACAATAAATAAATATGAGTGAGTCCTGTGACGAAGTATGCTATTTAACACACGGAAAATTTAAACATAATGTAAAAATGCAGAATTAAATTTCCTGCCTGAAAAGTCTCGCGGTGAATATCTTTTTATCTGTACATTATTATATCTCACTTTGTTGTATGTATGTTTTTGTATGTACTGTTTTGTATGTATGTTTTGTATTGATTAGGTATTATGTTCTCGCTACTGAGGTGAAAAGTTGTATGTGTTACACGAGACCAAAGTTATTTGCACCTCGTGTCTTTGAATCCCTCGCTACGCTCAGGATTCTAACCTAGAATCACTCGCTACGCTTGTCATTCAACCATAGAATCCTTCGCTTACTCGGTATTCAAAATTAACACTCGCAGCAAAAACTCACTTTGCTCTCTTGTTGCACAAATAACTATTATTTCTCGTGTATTATTCTGTTACGTTGACTCATTTTTATGGAAAGGAGGGAAATTAGTTTTTTTAACATCGTATTTCACTTAAAATACCGGACCTAATAATCGAAAGCAAATTCCCTTGCAGGTGCTTCTTAGCCTGATCCAGTATATTTTTCCACTGTGACCTATTTCTGGTTTTTTCTCTACAATTTCTCACTGCAACAGTTTTTAAATCTTGTACTACGCTATCCATCATCCATATGAATTCGGTCTTCCGTCGACTTTTCCGAACATCTGGTTTTTGTTTCAAGTAAACTTTTAGGTTCCCTGTTCTTGTAAATTCTTGCAACGTGTCCTGTCCATTGACGACGTCCTATTTCATCTGTCTTAATAACATTAGGCCCATAGAGCTCATAATTGTACTGGGTCCGCCATTGCTCGTTTTACAGCTTTGCACTCAAAATATGCCTGAAGATTTTCAAAGGAGTTACTTAGTACCTGGGATTCGTTGGCGTTCAAATTTAGAAGAGCTGATAAGAAAGTCAAGCCAACGTAAACTATAAAATCTATAGGACGAAAGACCCGATTTTATACTAAACATGTCAAAATATAGTACAAGGATATCAAAATGGGCACAAATCACAAGGATTCCGCTTTTAGATCCATGGATCTTTAGGTCTGTTTACAAATAAATGGGAAATACGGATCGGGAAGCCTACCCTGCCCCAGTTTTTAACGGCTCAAGGAAATATGAAGGTTTTCCTGTAGCAAGAATTGTTTATTTGTGATAATATATTATGTAAAGGAAAGCAGTTCATGAAAACAAATTACTTACGGTATAATGGCTTTGCTTATTTCCTAATCTACTTACCTACTCGCCATCAGCATCTGCTTAGCATTTTCCCAACACGGTCAAGCCAAGCTTCATAATATTAGTATAGTATAGATAATATCTATACTATACTAAAATTATGAAGTTGAAGAGTTTGTATGTTTGTTTGTTTGAATGCACTAATCTCAAGAAATACTGATTGATATTTAAAAAAATCTTTTTGATTTGGATAGTCCATTTATCGAAGATGGTTATAGGATATATAACATCACGCTACAACCAACTGGAGCGGAGCATACATGAAAGTTGTTGCAAAAACGGGGAATTTTTATTCCTTTTGTGGGCTTTTTCTCTTTTATGGGACGCAGACGAATTTGCGTGGGTCAGCTAGTTATTGATATTATGACAGAACATTTTTTTCAAGGTCAAAGTCGTTCTTGCTAACTTATGTGAGCTTGGAGGGTGGTATTGATGATTTCGATAATCACAATTCTGTAACTACATACGTCTTAAGCCGGAAACACACTTGCGTTGTGTGGCGTGTCGCGCCATAACCCCGCCATTGCTCTGGCCAATTGGTGGTGAGCAGTCAGCGCCACGCCAGAACGCGCCACGACACAACACGACCTACAAATATGTCTCTAACCATACTAAATGTATGAAACCGATATGCTTCTGGCGCGCCACGCCACGCCACGTAAGTGTGTTTCCAGCATTACAGTCGCGAACGATATTTTCACCAACATACAACCTAGCACTGGCCTGCAAACTGCAAAAAACGTAAAAACATTTGAATTTCGCGGGCTACACTGACGTTTTCACCTTAAGCAGTCCGTCTAGCAACCGTAGCGAGTTACATCTGCGAATGGTCATACCTAAAAACTTTTTATCCCGGTAGTACGAGTATTATCCTGCGGGACATTACCGAACTCCACGCGAATGAAGCCGGGGCATTAGCTAGTAGGATATAACTTCAGGATATGAGTGCATAGGATATATTTAAAGCTGCTAAGTGTTATGATACTGTAATTGGAATACGACTCGGCCCCAAGAAAGAACAAAAGCAATTTAAGTATAATATGAGTTGTAAAGCCTAATTGCGTGTGTAACGGCAATGGTTATGATAATTACTTTTATTTTAATAATTTTACATTATATACGTCACCGTAAAATTGGCAAATACGTTAGATTGTAATCTCTCTAGCAAGATTGTAAACTCTCGAAATATTGTCAACTGAACATAATAAATAAATAAATAAATAAAACTACGCTTTTTAGGGGGAATATAAAGTGTTTTAAGGTTATGTTATATTAATCGGTATTTCTCAGGAATGGTGCATTATCTTTTCATGAGAGTTGTGCCACTGGGCAAGGGGGCCCCTCCTTCCCTCCACACCGCGTAAGTTGACTACCATCTCATGCATTTCACGAAAAATAATGCGTTTTGTTGTAAGCAGTATGTTCATTTGACAATAATTCGAGACTTTACAATATCGCTAGAGATATTACAATATAACGTATTTGACAATTTTACGGTGACATATACATGTGGAAGCTTGTAATTAGCAAATGTCACTACTTAAGCATGATTATTTATGATTGTTTTTAGTCTGTAAGCTTTCTTTAAAATTCAATAAATAAATTAATACTCTTTGCGCCTCGTCCAGCTTCATATATCTACCCACCTGAACTTTCTGAAGAACCTCAGCAAGGGTCAGTGTTTTTCCTTCTAGGCCGTCCTCTGCCAGCATCGCCACTCACAGTAGGTATATCAGTAGATTGTGTTCCTTTGCTGGGCAAAGGACTCCCTCCACTCTTTACATTTCTCATAGTCGTCTTTCATGTAGCGCTCTAACACATCGAACATTATGGCGCCATAAAAATTAAAATAATTAGACCTTAACCTAACGATGCCTAATTGATACTGCAAACCCAACCTATTTCAACAATTTGACTTACATACTGTCCATTGACTTCTTACTCTCATACAAATATCTATTGAACTAGAATTGGCTAGACCATCGAAAATTGGAATTTCAATTTCAACTAAACCCAAATAATAATATAGTGATCCCTCTAGACTTACAAATATTTACTTAGCTTCAGTATTCTGATCATTAGAAACATCTTAAAAGTAAATAGGCACAAGTAAGTTTGTGCACTTATTAGTATGCAACATAATTTAGACAGTTAATGAACGAAAAAAAAGAATAAATATTTGAACAGAGACTACACCAAAACGTCGGCAAATCTGTGACTGGTGTGCTGTAGCTGTCAAATATCATGACGGTTAGCTGTTGTGACATTTACTAGCGGCCATACTTTAATAGCACACCCTAATATAACACTTGCTGTCTGTTTATTACGTCTGCAAAGTATGCGTTCAGTTAGGAGATAGATGAACATTATTTGCCTAAAAAGTCCTACAACAGCTTACGCTGTAAATGAATTTTAATGACAGAAAATCAAATTTTCATTTATCATACTCGGAAAGTAGTGTTTGTTTGATCCGAGTAGCGGGTGGAAAGTGGGGCACCTTTGGGCGGAAAAGACTCATAGTATTTGCTCCCCTTTCTAGAGTGAAAATAAATTTAAAAAATAGAACTTAATTTGGTTAGGCAATCGGCCGCAGAAAATCTATCATAATTAAAAAAAATACTGCAGTCTTGCGAGTGTATAAACCGCCAGAGTGAAATAAAAAAAACTATGCGGGTTCGGGTCCGTGGCTTAGGCTCCCAGTCACGAGGCACCTGTGGCCGACGCCTCACTCGCGGTAGTGACGCGATATGTTCCATATTAAAAATTTTAAAAAGAATATTTAAATTCGCGGGATACTAACTCTGTAAGCTGTATCGAAATTTGGGTTCTTTTCCAATATCTTTGAAAAAATGAGTTCAAGTGATTCTGAAATGCTGACCTCAGATTCTGTTAAAGACGAGGCAAAAAGTAAAGTTATCGTAAATCTTTTGCCAGAAATTAAAAAAAAACATACAATTACTTTATGAGTGGCGAACAGATATAAGGAAATAAAACTACTATTTTTTACGTTCCTTATATTCAAAATAAAAAGTAGAGTGCTAAACACGGGTGAAGAAAGGCTTCAATTCCTACTCGGAATATAGCCGCCCTCGCTGCACTCGGGCGTCTAAATATGGGAATTGATTCCTGTCGACCTTCGTGTAACAATCTACTATGTTTTCTGGACCTAACCTCATTAACACTACTCTGGGACACGACATCTCTAAAGTAATAGTAGGATTCATGATTCATCTTAACATGGCAAAGCTCAGTTTCTGTATGTTGTCCACTCCGTGACACAACTACTAAGCCATACCATATTTTTATAATAAGCTAATAAATTCTGAACCATTCGAGCTCAAGTCTCCAGAGGGATAAAAATGGAGCAGACCGTCTGTAAATTCATTGCTTTTGTGAAATAAAATATTGTTGACGACATGTCTTATTGTGTGGCAAACAGCGATCTTCAGTAAATTGTAATGATGTAGGTATCATTATATCTGGCTGAAGTATTTTTTCCTTTAATTTTTCTTCTAATGTTCTGAGATGTCAAAATATACTTGGAAATATCGCGCCGCGCGCCGTAGTGAAAACGAAGGTACATCTTATAGTATTTCAGTTGTATCTTTTTGTGCCAGCCATAATTAAATAAAATCGCCCATAGAAAAGAGATAAATAGTCTTAAAACTTACGCGGAATAAGTATTTCCAATTTCAAAATCGGTTGAATCGTCTTTACGACCCTTCAAGGATCTATTCCCGTATATTTAGCCATCGTCCTTAAGGGTACAGCCAGCGTCGTCTAGACTTTAGTACTTCAGGTGCTGTATGACAAGTTGAAGGGACTGATGCACAATAGATCTCCCAGGTGAATAGTGCTCGTGACATCTCTCAGCATTTTGCTGGGGCAAAATGCTGACAGATGCTGCGAGATGAGCTGGGGCTTGCAGCCTGCTCCAGCGTTGTATTTAGGTATTTGCGAATGCGATGTACGATCAAGGTTACGATCTATCATCATATTGTACGATCAAGAAGATTGTTCATTCATTGGTCATTCCACTAGTATTGTATAATTGTACATGAATTATGAATTTAATGTATAAATTATATAATTCCAACTAGGAATGATTATGAAATCAAAAGTTTGCTTAGCACAAAAAATAAAAACATAATAAAAATCAATACGTACACAGTGTAAAGCTTATTGAAATAGACGTACAAATAACTCTTATTGGATAAGAAACGTATCGTTTTAAAATAAAAGAAAAACATTTTCGTGCCCCAAAACCTTCTCTTAACATACAAGAGACAAGATACTCAATACCATATTAATTCAATCTCAAGAAAATGAAACAGACCAGAACAAATCATGTCATTGAAACACAATCACTTTTCAATGTTAGCATTATTAAGTTACATTTGAGGGTAGTAGAGGGCGTTCACCCCTATGTATGGGCGTAGAAAATCCTTGTTCCAGGCGCCGATGAGTCGATCACAGCGGGTGCTTAGACACACTGGACGTGACTGTACACTGCGTGAAGTTCACACCATGTACATGTGAGTGGAAAAGTGATAGATGCTTGTATTATTATTAGATTGGTCGAGAAAATGAGTAATGCTTTGGAGTTTTTTTAATATTAAATAGATCTACTCTTGACAAGGATTGAAGGTCTTGAGGACAGATGATTTTGGTGAGTGTCAATTAAAGTAACAGAAACTAAGAATTAAAATAATATTAACATGACTGAATTTGCGTTGTTCTTTTTTTTTAATATTTCATGTTTAAAGATTTGAAGATTTTAATTGTAAACTTTTATTAAATGTCCCAAAGGTCCTCAATTTAATTTCTACAATCCCAAGCTGCCTTTAAAAGTACATCAGAGATATCATTTTGACCTTGAGCTGGTCTAGTTTAGTATAAATGTTTAATAGAATATGAGGCCAGATTATACTGGTTTAAACACTATAGGTACTAAAAGTCATTTAATTAACCAAGTTTTAAACAATCACTAGCTAGAACAGGGTAGTAAACTGTATTGTATAAACTGCAACTTTTAATTAAAATTAAAGTTAACCACTTCATTTACTCTCAGATGCAATGAAAAGCTCACATTAACCTAGTTAGTAATTTCCTCTCGAATGGCTAAAACATACAGTGGCTAAATGGCTAAATCAATAACTAGCACTTTAACTGAAGCTGAAGTTACTGCTTATTTTATCCGAGCTTAGGGAATTTAAACCTTATTTTAAAAGCGGTAATGTGCTGTGTTATCAGAATTAAAATTCTCACGATAACAGTTTTTGAAATGTTATTTAATAGAGTAAGGTCCATGTTCACCAAGAAGATGACGGGCTGATTATCTAAAACGCACTTTTATATGGGAACATGTCACAGTGACAGCTGTTTTTAACCGACTTCTAAAAAAGAACGAGGTTCTCAATTCGGATGTTTCTATTTTTTTTATGTTTGTTCGGGCATAACTCCGTCGCTTGCCAACCGATTTGTAAAATTCTTTTTTTGTTGGAAAGGGTATGTTTTTAATGGTCCCATAGCCACCAAGTCGGGATCTGATAATGGAATCTTGGCGAAATCGAGGGAACTCGGCAAGTTTTATATGAAAACGTTTTGCGATTCTGGTATTTTCTACAACAAGTGAAGCATTTGCGTTTGATAAGAACCATTTTACTATCAGATCTGATGATGAAGCCAAGAGTCATGGAACTCCATAATGAGACAATGTACCCTAGTCGTGTTTGGGCTTATTGTAATTGTAACAGTATGCACTTTCCATGTATATCAAGCACATGTGAACCACTAAAAAGTGAAAAATAAAAACTTTTTTGCAAAAAATAAAACAGACTTCAAAAATAAAACAACAAAGTGAAAAATAACTTTAGCTTCTGAAGTAGGTGACAAAAAAAACTAAAGCAATCAAACAGAGGTCACCGACTTCAGAAGCTAAAGTAATTTTTTA
Organism: Xestia c-nigrum; assembly: GCA_916618015.1. Classification (NCBI taxonomy): domain Eukaryota; kingdom Metazoa; phylum Arthropoda; class Insecta; order Lepidoptera; family Noctuidae; genus Xestia; species Xestia c-nigrum. Next base: position 7,439,305 of record OU745264.1, read on the forward strand.
CATTTTTTTTTTTTTTTTAAGTCGGTTTAATTTTTTTTAGATAATCAGACCGTTATCTTTTCGGTGAACATGGACCTAAGTAGCGTTTAGTGCTCACATTTACGTGAGTATTTTATAAAACTCTTGTTTGTAACAAGAGTAACTTTGCTACAGAACACACACCTATCCTACTTATCTATTATTATTTTGGATCTATTATTGTCCCACTGCAGATCTTATTACCTCTTCCCAATTCCTATCGATATAGCTGTACCGAGGACCATGCCTTAGTTCAACTCATTGAAAAAGATAGACGTAGTAGTAGGTAAATAATTATAATAATTTACGACTTCAGATAGATCTGTCTGGTGCGTACAGCATAGTAAGGCCTGAATTCTTGTCGCGCTATCGGTCGGCCGGTCTTGACGTCAGCGAGGACAAAATACGGACACAAAAAATACGGCTGTCGGTCGCCGCTGTCAACACAATGTATAATTGTACGCGACCGATCGTCAGCGCGACAGTAATTCAGGCCTAAGGTCCATGTTCACCAAAAACATGACGGCCTGATTATCTAAAAACAGCTGTCACTGTGACATGTTTCCATACAAAAATGTGTTTTAAACAGCTGTTTTTAGATAATCAGACCGTCATTTTTTTGGTGAACATGGACCTAAATATTCGCAACCGGCGTGTGTGTATGACCAGGTAGTTTCGGCTCCTTAGGAAAAAATAATTACAAGACTATGGTTTATTAAACTACTTATTTCATTTTCTTAGTACTATGTTTGCACAGCATTTATAATTGCTATAGTCGTTCTATCTACATAGATCTGTCTGAAAACAAATGAATACATTCACTACACTAAAACACGACATCATCCTTTAGAACACGACATTCAAGCACAGTCCGTAAAACACTCAAATCAATTCAATGCAAATTCACCCACAAATCTTCGACTACCCACCTAAAAGATTCCATTAATCCTAGTTTACTGGCACTATTCCAAACGACTGAAACGGGACAATAGGAAACTACATGCATGGACACGGATACATATATCCTAGATTTATATTATTTTTTGGGTACAGATAGTACAGAATATCGACTTCGAACAATGCACAAGTTACTGCTCTTCATGAGGTCCCGAGTTCGATAAGGTACTAGAGGTTATTGTTTACGTCTTTCTATATCGTTTTCACATATAGTTATGTATAATCTCAACATGAATGATGTAACCAAGATTTTGTAACAACATTTTTGATTGAAAAGAGTGTCCATGGAGTTTCTTGCCCGTTCTTCTCCATAGAGATCTACGCTAGGGAATGGGAAACTACAGTACTTTCTCAAGTTATTATGCCTTGTGTCTGTAACTGTAGCTTCGCTTTTTTTTCGTTTTATTGACATTCAGATGGTTTAATTGAAATAAATGATTTGAGTATGAGTTTATTAGGTTGTTCTGTCTGAAATTACTCAGTAGCGGCCACGGAAACTGTATTTACGCCCAGTTGATTGCAATACGCTAGCCCGAATTACATGGGACTTGAATATAACTCGTAAAATGTAGGTGTACCTATTAGATGCCTGCCTAACCCTCTAGAAATAACAGGCGTGACATTATGTTGATGTAGTCGCGTATGAGCGTGTCAATCTCAAAAGAAAATCAGTCGCTAGTGCGCTTGCACTCACTGTATATAAAACGTGTCTATGTGTGCGTGCGTTTTCTCAAGTTTTTTATGAAGCCGACTTTCTGCAGGTATCTATTTGTCTATTTACCGTTCAGGGAATACTAAAGGAAACGGTAAAAGCTCCAGTATATAAATATATGGGTCCTCCTAGGCTCTCAGGTACGAGCATTTGCATTTTAGACTAGGAATTATGTGAGGATGTGAGCTAACGGAGTGTGCTGAATAGAATGCTAGTTGTAACTTCTACGTGAATTTCCTGAAAAAGTTTTCGAATTTATTTCGTGGTTCCGACTGTTCCATTTAAGTATCGTTGGGTAAAAGACTGGTAAAATTGGCTAAGTAAAACTAGCTTGACTAACTTTTGATTTTATTATCTGGCTTCATATTCTTCTCTACAAAAATGTAAAGTTGCCTTTAAATAAATCTCACTAAACTAAAACATTGCATACTTAAATTAGTTAGCATGCAGTGGGTTGTGGCTCCATGTAAAATACAGGTATTTAACTGGATTTTTTTAGAATGGAAGCTTACCCCGACATAGTTGTATATAGGAAGATGATAACTTAAATAAGTAAATGTTTGCATTTACAAACCAATAAAACAAAGAAATACACTATTTTCCTCTTCTCGGTGACCACAGTCCCGCAATAATACTTAAATAAACCACCCTTCAGAGATATAATTCCCCCAAAAATACAAGCTAATATGCCATAAAAATATTATCCCTACAAAAATCGCTTCTATTGCGCGAGAAATATCACAAAACCCTATAAAACTAGATGTTTACTTTCAACAGCGAATCCGACAAAGATATTTGTTATTTATATAAGTCGCAATCCGTCTTTCAAATCATAATTGAAATCTAAGCCACACAGTTCTATCTGCTTGGATTGTAGAAGTTGGTGAAAAGTTTCGTTGAAAATCTGAAGCAATTTCGACGATAAATGTTGGGTCGACGTACTGTGTTGATAGTGGTCCGATGATGAATTGGTTCCGTCCGTGGTGCGTATCTTAGGAGTCGATCGGATTACGTACGATGCATCGGGTATGTGTATGGTTGTGCTTGTGAAATTTTGATTGTGTTGCAGTTTCGTGATGCTCGATATCTTACTCGTACGTAATGCAGAAAGTACTTTGACTGTTGTGCAGTGGGTTAAATATAAGTATAGTGTTCAAAAGCTGCACTGTAACTAGAAATACTTAACTGTTAAAGTTGTATAATTTAAAAATAACTCTTAGACTGTAAGACTAGCTATTGGCCGCGATCATTGTCCGCGTGAAATTATTATAAAAATGCAATTTTTCAAAGATGCTCTTGAGATTGATAAGATTGATGTAGCATGATAGCCTTGCTCTGTCAAGAAAGTAACGGGAAAGATCAACACAAAATGTTTGTTATTCATCGAAATTTATTTATCACCTTCAAAGTATGCTCCTTCAGAAACGATACACTTACGATAACCAATATAATCAATATTATATGGAATAATCCAATCATTAAAACATTTTTAATCGCTGTTTCCGGAATTGAGTACAGTTCTCGCTGCGAATTCTCCTTTATGTCTTCCACCGATTGAAAACGGGTGCCACGAAGTGCTTGTTGCCTAGTTTGCATGTCAAACTCGTAAACCCACGTCTCATCACCAGTAACAATGTGTTTAATGTATGTTGGGTCGGAATTGACTCGTTCTAGCATGTCCTCAGCGACTCTCATGCGATTGATTTTTTGGAGAGAATTCCGGTATTTTGGGACTAGCCAAGTGGTAACATGTTTCATACCCAAACGATTAGTTGAAATGGTAAAAATCGACTCCTGAGAAACAGAAGGTTCGGCGGCTATCTCTCTCAAAGTTGAATGAGGATTGTCAGTCACTATTTCCTTCACTTTTACGATGTTAACTTCAGTTGCAGACGTTGATGGCCTACCAGAACGTGGCAAATCTTTCATCACATCTCGACCGCTTTTGAACGCTTTGTACCACCCATAAGCACGTGTTTTTGATAAAGTTGATTCACCGTAAGCCTTCTGTAACATTTTCCTTTATGAAATTCCATTTGCGATGCAAAATTTAAGACACTGACTTGTTCGATGTTTTTGTCCATAATGAAGTTCGCTATACACATTAGATATTGCTAAAAACAGCACTGTATTTAATATATAAATAACAGATGCAACTCAAACTCCGCGCCAAAATGGAAAACAGTTGTGCCAATCTAACAAAAAACAAAAATTTGAACTTGGTACCATAAACATTAATTATTTATACCATACCATTTTTACGTTCTTGTTGTATTTACTTTCTTTTAATAATTTGTTTGTTTGTTTCTCTTTGTATTACTAACACTAGTCTATAAGAACATTGTTACTAACAAAATGGACTTGGTCTGAAATAAATTAAAATTATTATTATTATTCCCTTTATTCAATTTTTTCAACAAATTTATTATTATAAACAAATCATCCATTCCCGATCCTTTTTCGACTGACTTTATAAATAGCCTGTATAATAGCCTTTTTGGATAAATGGGCTAACCAACACTGAAAGATTTTTTGGAATTCAAAGTAGTTCCTGAGATTTGCGCGTTCAATCAAACAAACTCTTCAGCTTTGTAATATTAGGATAAATTAATCACGTAAACAGCGCTTTAAGTAACCTACCCCTTCAGGGTTGAGTTAGAAGAGTTAGGTAAACCAAACATCTAATAACGAAGAACACCTCTATAATTTTAAACCCTACCATTACCAGAATCAAGCCACTTCACGCAAACGAGTTCAGTTCTAACTTAGATGACGTTCAATATGCCCCAGAATTACAATTGCAAATGACGTCACCTATTCACAGTAATGTTTGAGTGAATCTGGGCTGCAAAGTGAAGTGAACCCCTCTCCCACTCGTACTCATAAACCTAGTATCAGTTTATAGGACAAACGTCACGCCTGCGACCTAGTGAGATAGGCAGGGCTGTTCTACTCCCACGTTTACTTGATTGTGTGTTATGTTTGTGTCCCTGTTATTTCTCTAGCGTAATTACAACCCTTTTGCTTGGATAGAAAACAGTGACGGTCTATTTCGAGATAAACCATTTCCTTGTGTTAATTAATTTATCTTCGCTTATGTTTATTTGTGAGGAAAATCAAAGGGAATGGACTGCCAATCATATCACACCGTTGCGTGGAAGCATCCATATTCATGGTCAATGATATCTAGTATACTTCGACAGTTATGGCCATGTCTGCAATGTAATTAGGTAACGTTTTTCATTTAGGGGTCTGGAATATGAATTTGAATCGACCGGCTACAAATCCAAACTCTACCCCGTATTCACAAACGTTCGATTCGTTTCCGATTCGACAACACGTATATCTGTCTTCTTCTGGCATTACGAAAACGACCGAGATAGACATACGACTTTCCGAATCGGAAGCGAGTCGAATGGTTGTGAATAAGGGGCTCTGACTGCTATTGAGAAATTCCTGATGGAAATCAATAACACTTTGGAATGGAACCCAGGACATGATGCGCAGCAGTCGCGTCAGTAGACCAACGAGTCCAGTGGTACCTAACTTTATAGACAAAATAATGTATTTAGAGAATGGCGAAAAATATGCGTACCTAAATGTAGAAAAATATGTGTAATTGTGCAACAGTGCATTATTACCCACTGTGATAGCTGTTCCTCCGCTAAGAAACTTCGTCAAAGGCCCCGAAATGGTGGAACAGTTAGAACTGAAACTGCATAAACTATCAAGCTCAGAGTATTCCATGCTAAGAGTAAATATGCAGACAGTCAAATAGTTCGTACACTATGAACTTTAACGTAACTGTACATACAATGCGGCAGTTATAGTTTGTTTTGGCTTTTCGCAACCTCTTGAGTAAGCCGAAGGGCACTTGTTTTCCCAGTCATTGCGATTTTTTTTTGTTCTACCCCATACCTGGGAACGTTCTAGTTACGTAGATATTGGGGGTCAAAGTTACAACTTTTTGACAAGTTTTAGTTTTAATGAACGATTTTACATGAAACACCTCCACGACCCCGAACTATTCAATCCATCCACCAGCATATTGTTTTGAGTGCGTTACATTGAGTTCTACCACAAAACTTGATTTTTCACCCCAAAAAAAATCGTTGCCCAACAATACAAGGTTTTTTTTGGCGTTTTAATCCCTTTTATTTATTAGTAATCATGAAAATGTACAACTTTTGCTATGGGACCGACTATGAAATCTCAAAAAACAAAAAACTCAGCTGCTTCATACATTATTGGTCGCGTAATTCGAAAAAATGTAGGCAAAAGCAGTTTTTTTTTTGCTTTTGACGTTAGTAACAAATGTACTCAAATGTGAGGTCACACGAGTTTGCGACGCACTTTATCATCTCAATAGGGTGGATATCAATAGGCTCGCCCTGTGCCCGGCGAAATGCGGTTATACTTTTAGGTACACCTATGCTTAACCCTGAAAGGATTACAGGCGTGATATTATGATAATACTTTCGTCGTTACAGGTAGTCAGTGGCACAAATAGTCTGACACCAGTCTTACCAAGGAGTATCGTATTACCCAGTACTAACTGGGTTGAGGAGGTCAGATAGGCAGTCGCTCCATGTAAAATACTGGTATTCAGCTGCATCCAAAAAAGTATAAATGTATTATATCAACTATCTAGTGTCCACGACACAAGCTTTGCTTAGTGTGGCACTAGGTGGCGCTGCGTGTTAATGTCTAGCGATATTTATTTATTTATTTATCCGGATAGACTGGAAACCGACCCTAACATAGTTGGGAAAAGGCTAGGTAGATGATGAAATAGATTACTGACACACTCAACTAAAGTACAAAAGCAGCAATATTCTTACCGCCGCTGTTGTTATTTAACCACTTTCTTCGGGTCACGATCATCTCTTTTTAGAGCTATTTCTTTGCGCTTCCACTCGATTCGTTTGCTGCAACGATTATCGATTTCTCGATGAATGTGCATTGAACTGAACTCGATTACTTTTCGAATAGAATCTCTGGGGCGAGTTGTTTTTTTGTGCTTAGAAACTCCAGTGCTTAAAGCGCTTTTGCTTAGAATAATTTTTCCTTTCATGATTGACTATGTTAGTAGGTCATTGTCGGTGCTTTCCTTACCTGTAAGTTTATTTAATTATGAAGTGAATAGATGACGTCATTTATTTATATGTTTATTGTGGTTTGCGGTGCTTTCATACTTCAACCATTCAACTAGTCATTCTTTTTGACACATGAGTATTACCAGGTCATCATCATCTGCTTAGCCTTGCTGTCGATTGCTATTCTAACCTGATGCAGCTGAAAACCAGTATTTTGCATGGAGCGAATGAATCTGACCTTCACAACCCACTTAGTGCTCTGGGTTTGGTAAGACTGGTTGTCAGACCTTCGGGCCACTGGCTAGGCTATGTATTGTTTCTACTCAAAAAGTGATTGACATACGGACAAAACTGCGGGCGAAACCTGGCTCCCCATCACCTCACCACTATTCAGTTATTTACCTATAATTTCACATCATTATCAATATCACAATACACAGCTTTGTTATTGTTTACATAAGGTTTCTCTTGGATTGTTGGTGGCCGAAGTACAGATAAGTTATAAAGGGCTGTGGTTACATTTTTACAATTTAGAAATAAGATAAATACATTACTTAATTTGGAGATGTGCCCCTTTGGTTTTTGTTCGATAATATAACTCGCTCTCAAACTTTTTCTCATATTCCCCTCGAATCTCTTTAATTCGATAACTTCCCGGAGTATTTGCATGCGTCGGATATAACGTCTAAATTACTTTCCCACAGCGTGTGGTATAATAATGTCGTTAATAAGTTCACACATTATTATAGAATCCTGGCTTTTGAGTGGTAATATAATATATTAAAGTGGAGAACGCACGTTTGTCTTGCCTTTAATCATTTATTTTGAATGATTTTCCAACAAAGTAAATGATTCAAACATTTTCTCTTTTTTTCAATTCTATGTTCTCCAGCCAGCAGCAGTCCACTGATGGACATAGGACTCTTCAACTATACGCTCGAATTGAATTCTCATGATTTTAATATCCAAGTTAATGATAGGACTTCAACCCCTATAGAAAAGGTAGGATCCTCTGACCGTTGTTTATACCGTGTATATATATATATATATATATACACGGTATAAACAACCTCATCACGAAGCCGTTAACCAAGCATTCTGTAAATCAAACTATTACTGCAATTATTACTGGGAAACAATCATTTTTTTGTGGTAGAACTCAATTTGACGCACTCAAAACATTGCGCACTGTGATGGATGGATTGAATAGTATGGGGGGCGTGAAGACGTTTAATTAGAAGTTGTTACTTTGACCCCCAATATTTCTGTAACTAGAAGGTTCCCAGGCATGGTGTAGGACAAAAATAGGATCGCATTGACGATGAGAACAAGTGCCTTTCGGCTTCGTTAAGAGGTATTTCACACTCTATATGATCTAAAGTGGCGGATAACTGTAATGGCGAAGGATTTGATGTTCGTTCTTCAATTAGAACACATTCTCCTAGATAGCGTTAGTAGTGTATTTGACTTCCGTCAAGATGCAAGTTGAGCTCCATGGAGCAGGGCACAAGGTGGGACTTATTTTGTTATGTATTCAATTAATTTCAGAATCTCGTGTGTAGTTGCCTCGCCTCCATTTATCTCTTTACAGGTAAATCACTGGTATTTACCCTAATGGGTATGAAAACCCAGAAAATTCCGGGCCTTGTTTACACCAAATCCACTTATTCCCACGCTCATTTTACAAACGACATACACGAACAAACATAGCAGTTGCTCCAGTTAGTAAAATCTCAATAAGGAGGCAAACAATTTTTCACAAACAACAATTTACAAGCCCACGCAACAAAAAATCCCTTACGTACAAAACGTAGTTATATAAATCAGTACAACGCACACAAGATGTATGCAAGTAGGTAGAAACAAAATAGGTCTGACGTCACTGGACAAACGGACTCATCTTTTACTGCCTAATAACAGCATTGGTATGGTAAACAATCATTCATTAACACTGCTAGCTCTCGACCTAAAAACCGGAATTAGGTCGGTGGACATCCCTAAGTGCAGGCCCCGAAATTAGCGTGATTTATAGGGTCGGGGCATAGACCGTGACGCGAGTGCTTACATGTAAAAATTGTGGTGTAATGTTATGGGTTTAATGGCCTGGTTTTGGGACACTGTTACTGATGTTACGTCTCGTGTAACACTGGGGATGAGTTAAGGAAGAGTTTAGTTTAAATCCCTAGGGAGTATGCTTAGAAACATACCATATTACTCGTACTTACGTCATGGCTTGGGTTTAAATATGTAGCTATTACAACTGTGTTACAAAAACAACCACTAACGTCCTTGACTCTCTCGTTTACTCTACAAAAAAGCGGCCAAGTGCGAGTTGGACTCGCCCATGAAGGGTTCTGTAGCAGCAAGTAACATAATATAAAAGTTCTTGTAGTTCGTTGTAAATGAAAGGTAGAATGCGGTTTACGATTTATGACGTATTAAAAAAACTACTTAAAAGAAGATAAGAAGCTAGCAAGCCTTTGACTTCCAATAAGTATATACGTGCCGCTTGTCTTCATCCAAAAACAAACTCAAGTGTTCTTAAGTTGATTATAGGATTTTATTGCATACTAGTATTGCATATTGCAAAACTTCAATGACAGCTTAGAAGTTTCATGACATTATTGGAAGTTACCTGACTTGCAAGCGTTTCCACTATAACCTTCGCCTTTCTAAACTACGTAAACAATTCATTATTAATGAAAACTAACACCTTCTTTAAACTATTTTGGGTCGAGACTCAAGTGTAATAAGTTTAACATTACTTGTTAAAGATTAACGCCAACACCAAACACCCAGCATAAACTGAAATGCGGCGAAATATGGAACTAAGTTTGAAACTACTGAATCTAACAGATGATTGACAGTTGCCTTCGCAACTAGCGGCACTACGAAATACCAAGTTATAATGGTCATGTTATAAACATTAACCTACTCTTAATAATAAAGTAAGGCGTTATTAAAGTGTAGCTTACGACTTAATAATGCCTGTTTATTGCCTGTTCACCCGCTTAAGCTACTTAAGAACTGCTTCCAAGTAGTTAATTACAAAATTAACAAGGTATTTAAAATTAGTTTAGTTGTTCGCTGGCTGTTAGAGAATTAAGGACCTCGCAGAATTCAGAGACCATTGCAACGAATTCAAAAGGGAATTTAAAGATTAATAATATACGTTACTATTGCGGACGTCACGTGGTTTAACCCGCCTAGTTACCGATCCCGTGGGATTACAGGGATAAAATATAGCCTATGTTACTCGCTGATAATGTAGCTATCCATTGCTGATTTTTCAAATTGGTTGTTTATTCATTACATACTCAAATACAAATCTTTCCTCAGTATAATATAGTTAAGTATAGATTGGGTTTCACCACCCCATCTTTTTTACTGATAGATCGCGTTATAACTAAATTCGTAGATTTAACTATATATTTTAAGGTCGGTGGTATTCTATGGTATAGTATGATACAGCATATACAGGCTGTAAACCTGGTCACCATCACAAAGCCGTTAACCAAGCATTCTTACATCAAATTAAGTAACTTTACGCAAAAAATATGGCTGCGAAACAACTTTTTTTGAGGTTATAAATCATGTTTTGTCGTAGATCATTGTGTTGATGGATGGATTGAATAGTATGGGGGTCGTGGAGGTGTTAAAAGTTATAATCTTAACAAAAAAAAATAAGATTTAAAAAAAATATCCGTAACTAGAAGGTTTCCAGGTATAGTGTAGAACAAAAAAAATGATCGCAATGATGGGGAAATCAAGTGCCTTTCAGCTTCGTGAAGAGGTGTTTTACACCCTTTATTATGGTTACTCTGGTAACCATAAGTACTTTTTTTTATTTTGTATACTTGCTTTGAGCTTGCATTGTCAATATATACTGTTTAGTTTATACACATAAACAGTAAATATTGTCACTGTTTATGGATATAAACAGTGACAATGTATATATATATACATTTTATTATATTTTATTATCATATACATATTTTGGTAAAAAGCTGTGATTAGGTCTAAGCTTTTTACCAAATGAATTAATTTTATTGAATGAAAACCACCACAATTTCGTTTAACACATCAAAGCTTCAGCAATCTATAAAAAGTTCATCTTAACGAAATTCCGTTCGCCTCGTGCTGCACTAAGCTTACCTCATTCTTGCAACGTTATCTTCTCAATCACCGTAACAATCCAATCGTTCACAATCTCCTTAAACCCTGCCCCATAAACTGAAGCTCACCCCCGCTTGTTTTGCGGCCATAAAATTTATCAAGACGATCCATACTAATATTACAAATGCGATTGTAACTCTGTCTGTCTCCTTATCTGTAATTGTTCTGTGTTACTCCATGACGGCTGAATTTATTTCAATGAAATTTGCAATACAGGTAGAAAAACCCAAGTTCATGTGAAATATCGTACACGTAACTTTATACCGGGATAAAAACTACATTTTATAAAAAAAAAAAAATGCAGGGCACCCTTTGGACAGTGCCGGTAGGAGTGAAAACTAGGTAAACTATATCTGCTACGCTACACTCTGCTGCCCTACGCTACACCGTACCAGATCGGCTAAGAGTGCAACAAAGCGTTGAGTGACGGTCACGCAACTTCCGTGATTTTTGTTCATGTCCATAAAGTGAACAACGCACCTAAAGAAGTTTTTACTTCATAAACTTATCCTCACACTAGGAATTTCTCCAGTATCGTGGGTGTTACTCACATACACGAACACCCAGCCAGTGATAATAAAAAACAACACTAGTTCCATCATGGAACTGTAAATGGTACTAGTGACAATGAAGCATCCAACCCGCGACACGCAGCACTGGACTCATCCGCTCAGTCACTGCGCCAACTATACTGTCATAACATAGGATATTTCTTATCCCATAACTACGTTCCTAAAGGATAATTTTCAACCTGCACGTAGGCAAAGCCACAGTCAGTAGCTAGTATACAATAACACGATGATAATGTTTACGGGCATACAGGCTCTAGTTAGCACACCCCACGCAATTATTCGCCGTGCTTAATTGAAAACGGCCTGTCCCCGAATCGCAATGGTCTGTTTCACCCCTAATTTAACGTAACATTAACTGCTCCTTATAATGATGGAGACGGATCGATGTGCTTGCGTAGATGCAATCTAGTTTATAACCTTTTACTTATTGGATAATGTTTTGTTTATTTGTGCTTACTGTTACTGTTGGATCATCCCATAGACGCTGGGGACAGGCTTCCAAATCTTTAGAAAGGTAACATTAACTGCCCCTTATAATGATGGAGACGGATCGATGTGCTTGCGTAGATGCAATCTAGTTTTTGACCTTTTACTTATTGGATAATGTTTTGTTTATTTGTGCTTACTGTTACTGTTAGCTTTTATCATCCCACAGCTGGGCAAAGGCTTACAAATCTTTTGATCCAGGACTACCCTACTGGCCGTTAGTTCTGTCCAACTCGTCCCGCTGGTTCTGGCTCCACAACGAGGTTATTTAAACCCACAGTTCGTCGGGTTGCTGCAAGTTGATTCCTAACCACTTCGCATTTTTGTAGTATTCTTAATCATCATCATCATTATCAGCTTATTAATGTTCCCATTGCTGGGACACAGCCCTCCTCTCTATGAAAGGGAATGGGCTTTAATTCAAGACGCGAGCCCAGTGCGAATTGATATATGTCTTCATTTTTTTTAGATTCTAGGACATGCCGGTTTCCTCACCATTTTTGCCATTGATAGGTACACCAATGATACTGTTGAATCCTTCATATTTACCTTAAAGACATTCAATTGTTCTCACCTCTTCTCAGAATCTTCACAAAAGCGTGAATTCACAGGACACAAAATATACATACATACTCGTATGAATGACCATTCATGCTGACACGCAAAATTCTACTAAAAATAACTGGTATTGAATTGTACTTTGAACTTATTAGTACATACATATAATTACTTATACCTAATGCCCTCTATTTAGTCGTAAATACAATGTACTCTACCACCTATATCAGCAAATATTATAACAATTAAGAGGAAAACTGGAAATGATGACGCAACTAAAGCAAGGTAATTAAGTTAGTTTACAGGCTAAGTACTATAATAAACACAAGTTTATTGAGTTTTATAACACGAGCGCTTGATATTTATGTACTATTTAGTAATAAGTACCACGTAAACTTGATACGTAATCTAGATTTTAGTAAGTTAGGTACATACAGGAGATTCAGAGTAACGCCATCTAGCCTTAATAACTTATTTAAATTGGAGCAGAATTTGTAATGTTTAGTTTGATTCCTGATCAAATATTTTTTGTCTTGACTGACTCACTGCTAGCCAAAAGCCTCCCCAATTCCTTCTATGAGCTTTTTTCCATGATTCCTCGAATCAGCCCTCGCGGTAAGCGTAGAGATCGTCACATAGTGAGCACAGAACTAAGTTTTTTTCCAAAACTCAAGTAAAAAATACCACTTTTTAATTACATTACAAAAGTCGCATACTTTCAGCATAATCGCAAAACGCACAATGAATACATCGTCTAAAAAAATATGCATAATAAAAACGCAATCAGTAACACATTATGAGTAGACCACTTTCAGCGTTTTCCTTAAAAACATTTCCTTTTTTTGTAAAAACATGGCATTGTATTAGTAATCTGTGGTTTTGGTTTACATTTTCCCTCTGCATTTCTCGCTGACACCGTTATTACTGCCGAGAAAACAGTTATTGTCCTACTCATTTTTACTGCCAATAAAAAACAGAAGCTCTGAAAGCATTATCTATGTGATGTGAAATCTGATGAGGAAAAGTGGCTGTGGAATAGGGTCTTAATATGTGTATTTTGATAGGTAGGTAGGTATAACCTGGGTAACCTTTCTCATATTAACACAAAAATTACTCAGAGTTTTCTAAAGGTTATCGAGTCACTTAGCGATTAGCGAAGTGAACGTTTTAAAATCTTCGCAATCATTATGACAACTAAATATTTATAAATATTCTAGCAGATTACTGTGGGTCCACTTTAAATCAGAATAAAATCACCGTCAATTTTGAAATACTTTCAATGTATGGTTATATTGTCGTTTCGGGAATATCCTGGATGAGGCTAGCACAAGAGCATGGAGCTTGGCATAAGCAAAGAGAACCTCTCTTTGCCTATGCCAAGCTCTTTGCTCTATACCCAGCAGTGGGTGGAGATCGGGCTGTGGATGATAATAAATAATAAATATATCGCTGGACATTAACACACAGCGCCACCTAGTGCCACACTAATCAAAGCAAGCTTGTGTCGTGGACACTAGATAGTTGATATACTACATATATACTTTTTTTGTTTGTAAATACATACTTATTATACATATAAACATCCATGACTCGGAAACAAATGTCCGTGCTCATCACACAAACATTTGCTCCTACCGGGATTCGAGCCCAGGACCCTAAGAACGTAAGGCAGCGTCACTACCACTACGCCAATCGGGTCGTCAATGATGATGATGGTGTGATGGTGGTGTGGTGGTGATTTTAAAACTTTATGTCATAATTTTATTCTAACCTCATTAAGCACTTAATCCTCTATGCATAAACAATTTTTTCATCTCAAAACTCAAATCATTTATTTCAACTAGACCATTACGGCTCTTTTGAAAACGAAAAAAAAGCGAAGCTACAGAAAAAATATTTTACAAAATATGAACAACCTCTAAATCGTTTAGCAAAACCAATAGGCGCTATGCTCTGGCTCGGCTATTAAAACTTTTTGTAAACCCATTTTATCCCACAAAAGGGATCGAGTGTAATAACAATTAGACAGAGCTATTAATTGCGTGACACCATCTGGCTTACATATATGTTGGAGAAATTAAATGACCCACACATATCCCAAAAAACTGCTAATAGAATCATAACTTACTCATAATCCCTATTTTATAACATAGTTTGGGTCGGTTTCCAGTGACCTAATCAGATGCAGCTGAACACATGAAGCAACTGCCTATCTGACTTCCACAACCCAGTTCGTACTGGGTTATACGATATCCCTTTGTAAGACTGGTTGACAGATTTTCAGCCTTTTAACTACAAAGATCTACAAATGACTGCTGGGACTACGGCTTTACGTGCTTTCCGAGGCTCGAAAAGGACTCCGTAAGTAACGGTCCACGAACCAACTCGGTGAGCGTAAAGATATACCCGTGCGGCTAGTAACCTCTCTAAATTCTATGTTTTTTTTATCAAAAACGATAAATTCATTTGTTCAGTTATTATACTAAATAAAGGGCCTTACCCAAAACATTAAATAATGATTCCTAAGAAAACCTAACGAAATAAATAAGAAGAGAGATTCTGTCCCTAAAAAGAAGATTACATTTCGTAGGGTCCTTAAGGCGACTAGTAGACCTAACTGACCTTGAACGACGCACGCACACATTAACACAATCGACGTGAACGCCATCTAACGATCACACTCATAACACTATCGTTTTAGCGAGATTACGCCCGAAATTTTAATAGATGGCGTATTTTAACAACAGCGACGTGTAAATCTTAATATATATAAATCTCGTGTCACAATGTTTGTCCTCAATGGACTCCTAAACCACTTAACCGATTATAATAAAATTCGCACACCATGTGCTGTTCGATCTAACTTGAGAGATAGGATAGTTTAAATCTCAATTTACGCAGACGAAGTTGCGCGAGTCAGCTAGTAAGATATAGATCTTACAAACAACTAGATGGGACTTATTAATTTATTTGTATTTGTTTTGAGTATGAACTTGAAAATTTAAGGATTTGTGTGATAAATAAAAGTTATTCAATTAAATTTAAAACATTTATCCATAAAGTCCCTAATACAAAAAAAAAATGAAGTGACACCAGTTTTTTCAGATTTACGTTATACCACATTAAGTTTTAAGTCATTTTTTCAGGTTTGAATTATACCTCTTATAATTTAAGGTTTTTTCAGGTTTATGTTGATATGAAACCAAATCAATTTTTATAAATTAAATTCCATCCAACTAACTCGATACAAGATAGTCCGCAATCTAATGGTCCATGATTTGAGATCTCATATAACTTTCCAAAAAATAGTAAAGGTTAATAATTCTCCGTCTAATTTGGATGTTCTTTTCAGGAATATAGTTTTCCATCTGTAAATATAAATAAATATAATAGTAAAATGAAATGGAAACCTAAAATAATTATAAGTTAGCATGTATTAGCGGAAACACTTACTTCTATAATATAATTAAACCCATCCGTATCTTGACTTTGCTTTGCACTTGCTACAGCAGCACTAGCCACCTAAAATTCCATTATTTCATTATTATTTATGAAACTTACTATGCGTTGCAATGCTCTTAAATATACTACCTACCTACTAACTAGCTACCTACGAACTACCTACTAGCTACCTACGAACTACCAATTACCTACCTACTAACTAGGTACCTAGTACCTACTAATTACCTTCTAACTAGGTACCTAGTACCTACTTACTACTTACTAACTAACCTAGTACCTACTAACTACCTACTACCTACCTACGGCCACTTTGTTTTTTTTATAAATTTCATAATTTTCTATACGAACCTCCTCGCAATTAATAATAAAGGCTTCTTGTACACTGGTCAGCAAATAAACCGAGCCACCCGCTACCTAGGAACTCTGATTGGATTTTCTCAAACAGTATAAAACTTACAACTATCAAAGTTATACCTACAAAAAGTGCGTTTCATGGTGATTAAAATGACTACAAATTAATTCGAAAGTACCGTCAACTCACATTGTAATCAAGCAACAAACAATGCTAACGATTTGCTCTGTTTTCACCAGAGTTTGAAATTAGTGTTCTTTTTCTTTACAATGACCAGAGTTTGAAATTAGTGTTCTTTTTCTTTACAATGAGGGTTGTCAGACGCGTGTGTTTTTGCTACTTTTTTCGATTAATAATGGATACAACACCTTCGAATCAGCAGATCTTCGGTGCAACGAGTTTACGGACGATACCTAGAGACTGGAGCATTCGATCGCCGTCCAGGTACGGGCAGACCTGGGGCTACATCAGCAGCAGATGATCGTTATATCCACCTTACTGTTCTGCGAAATCGCCACCTCAACGCAGTTCAAGTCCAACAAAGTCTGCGGGACAGACGCCAAGTGGTAATAAGTTCAGATACCGTCAGAAGGAGACTTGCTGAACGGAACCTGACCCCAAAAAGAGCTGCAACAGGCCCAGCATTAACGGTAGCACACCGTCGAGCATGACTTGAATTTGCTCGAGAGCATAGGGATTGGACATTAGAGCAGTGGAGTAATGTGCTTTTCACTGATGAGACCAGGGTGAGTCTACATTGAAGTGATCGACATCAGAGAGTATATCGTCGCCCTGGAGAACGTTATTCTCAGTGTTGCATCGAGGAAACTGTTGCTAATGGAGGAGGATATGTAATGGTCTGGGGCGGCATCTCGTTAACAGCACATACAGCGTTAGTTTTCATCGAACCGACGGGCCGTACACGTGGACTGACTTCTCATCGCTACATTACTGAAATCCTCGCAGACCATGTGGTACCTTACGCAGGATATATCGGACAGGATATGCAATTGATGCATGATAATGCACGGCCTCATGTTGCTCATGTGGTGACCCAGTATCTACGCGACGTCAGCATTCGTACGATGGACTGGCCAGCTCGAAGCCCGGACTTGAATCCGATAGAACACTTATGCGATGAGCTGAAACGTCAGGTTCGAGCCCGGATACCTGCTCCAACAAGGCTTCCAGAGCTGCGAATCGCAATTGAAGAGGAGTGGAATACAATTCCTCAGGATTTTATCGTCAGGCTCGTAAGGTCGATGAATACAAGGTTGCTGGCAGTTATTTTTTCACTTTATCATTACTAACGATTGTCACGACTGGAAAACGACTCTTCTTTGAAAAATCCTTAATAAACACTGAAATATTGATTAAACCCAATGAGTTTCCTTTCATTTTAATCACCATGAAACGCACTTTCTGTAGGTACAACTTTGATGATTGTAGCACAGATTACAGATACAACACAATATCCACGCGACTGCGCGATCTACAAAGTAAACCCCACTTTACGTTTGTAAGGTGAGGTACATTTTCGTTCGCAGCGTCTATTGACTTAAAAGTGTAGGCTATTATAGCGGTAGGTATTGAACATTTTGTATGGAGTGAGTTATCTGTCATCTGTGATTGTAGGTTTTTTAGTTTTTGAGAAAATCGAATTAGAGTGCCTAGATAGCGGGTGGCTCGGTTTATTTGCTGTCCAGTGTAGTACTTGTTTAGATGCATATGTAGTTTTATCAATAACTTCACAATCGTGATCATTCTGTGATACCACTGTTTCCAATCTATAACATTTTAAATTACGTGGAAATGTCAGTTCTAAATTTTCTAGTTCTATGGTTCACAAGATAGGTAAAATAATTGCATTGCGATGTTTTACTTGTATTTGTAAAAATTGATGCGCTACAAGTAAAATATTAAATAAACCTAACATTTTAGATAGGTACCTACCTAATTACAATTCTGATTTATTATAAACAAAATCGATATAACTCAACCTAAGTACTCTGATAAGTACTATGATTTTCTGATGAATCTATACATATATTATTTCGTCGTGTTTTTATACAAACAAAAAATAATGTTAGGTATTTATTATCGCCTAGATGTGTACGAGGTACTTACGCATTGAAAATAACTTCCGTGTTGGTATTTTCGACTTTCTTTTTCCTGTAAAAAAATATTTAAAAACTTTTTTTAAATATTTTTTTACAGGAAAAAATATCCCATAAATTATATCTAAAAACAATAAAATAATAACAATTTCAGTACAAAGTCACAAAAAGAAATACTCGCCTTGGGATACGAACCATGGACTTAGTGCACATCAATCCATACCTGTATAAAACGTGCTACATAAATAGATACAATGAGTTGCGAAAATTGACAGCACTTTCTTACTACGAATTGACTTGTATTTATGTTTACGTTTCTAAAATTCGTAGTTTTAATTATGAAAAAGTATTTTATATTTAAAAGAAATAGAATATTTATTGAAAGAAGATTTAGAACAGTGAATTTCCAAGTAAAAATATACAAAAACTAAACAAATCTGGTGAAAATAAATCGGCGAAAAGAGCGACACGTCCGTACAGCAACAGGCCTCGGCCGGCACTGTCGGTGCACAGGCGTTCACGCACACATGCGTACATATTATGTTCGGGAATAAGAACGTGCGATTTACAGAAAATCTATTGATTGGACTAAAAAAATAAAACAGTATTATGCTAATATGTTGCTTGTAGAATTATTTGCCAAAAAATCAGAATGATCGCATGTATTTTAGTATGGTTTCTAATCGTTATAAGGTTTTTTTTAGAGGTAACTTCGTGATTTTTTTGTATCGAGTAAAATTAGTTGTATCATGTTTTCAAAACAGTATCATACAAGTATATATCCTAAAGAATATCATATATTTTTCTGGTTTTGTTTATTGCAGTGAATCATATACTTTCAGGAGTTATAAGACTCGCGTTTAGCTCCTGTAGTCGCCATATTTTGCGGGAATAAAACGGATCTACCAAAAGTTGCGATGTCAAAGAAACAAAGGTAAGAAAATTAATTTGGTCATTAATTAAAAACAGTTAGTTTCTGTGACAAAATGTCTTTGTGATATATATATGAGAATGTGAAAACTTTGTTAAAGTCTTGACGTTACTTTGTGATGTTTTTGATTGTTTTAGGAATATTACTGGCCTATTTTTCAGGTGTTATTAATGAGAAACCTGTGAATAGCAATAAAATATTGTATTAGTTTTAGTTTTTATTATCTGTGGTTACGATTCATGGCGCCCTTGTGTGTAAAACAATATTGTGTATCTTCAACGATAAGCATGAAAATAAAAGTGTACTACCATAAATACACGGGAGTTTATTTTCAAGTCCTAACAGGTTATGGGCCCAGCTGTCTATAAATCTGCTTTAGGTGAAGATCACTGGTATATTGTGGGGTGAAGGAAAATCACCGGGTCGGGCTGCCGGCGTTACGTTGTTGTGAACGCGGCGTGGTCGGAGAAAAAAAAAAAATAAATAACAACTCCAGCTAGTGAGTTATTATTGGCGGCGTCTGAAGGAGGTCGTGTGGTGGTTATTATCACGGCATCAGGCTGCGGGCTTACGCATAAGTAACAAAAATGGATCAACACACGATGGCCATGGCGTCCAACTCGGCTATTAAGTTGGAGGGCCATAAGAATTGGAACGTATGGAAGTTCCAAATGGCCGTAACATTAAAAGGAGCTGAGCTGTACTCGGTTGTGAGTGGGATGGAGACAAAGCCAGGGAATGATGGCGAATCCACGAGTAAGGAAATTGCAGCTTGGGTGGCAAGGGATGCCAAGGCGCAAACATTAATTGTAAATAGAATAAGTGAGGCGGCGATGGTGCACATCCTTACATGCGAAAGTGCAGCTGACATGTGGCGAAAACTGCACAGTGTATACGAGGTCACGAGTGCAACAGGTACATTGATGCTGCAGCAAAGGTTTTTGCAATACAAATTTGAAGATGGAGACCTGGCAGTATACTTAGCCAAAATACAAGAAATGATTTGTCAATTGAGGCAGGCAGGAGAAGAGATATCTGAACAATTCATCATGACTAAAGTCTTGTTATCTCTACCGGAGGCATACAATCATTTCATCTCGGCTTGGGAGTCAGTGGACACAAGTAAACAGAACTACAATGATTTGGTTTCTCGATTACTTGTAGAGGAAGAGAGAATAAAGGCAAGAAGCAAAGAGAAAGAGAGTATAGCACTATATTCCAAGCAAAAAAGTGTCAAGAAATGTTATAAATGTGGGAAACTTGGACACATTACAAAGGAGTGTAAAAGCGAGGATAAAGAAAAACGTAAATGTTTCTCTTGTGGCAATGTGGGACACTTGAAGGCAAATTGTCCTAAGCGTGAGGGACAAGGAGGACAACAATCAAGTGACAAGTCCAAAGATAAGTCCAATGCATTTATTACAGTGACAGGGACAGCAATGACAACTGGGAGTGACATTACGGGGAGTGACAAGAGGTGGTTGATAGATAGTGGGGCTAGTGAACATATGACAAGTCAACGTTCAATGTTTACAAACTATCTGCCACTGTCAACATTAAAACGTTATGTTATTGTTGGAGATGGTCGTCAGTTACCTGTTGTTGGAGTTGGTGATGTAGAACTGAGTGTGTTTAACGGAGACTGTTATATAAAATCTACATTGAACAATGTGTTACATGTGCCACAAATGAAGATTAATTTGTTTTCTGTAACTAGTGCTACAAAGAAAGGTTATAAGGTTACATTAACTGATCAGCAGTGTTTGTTTTATAAGGACAATGAACTTTGTGCGATAGGCAATCGTGAAGGGAACTATTACGTACTAGAGGTGTCAAGTGGCTACATGCAAGAAAGTGTTGCAGCTGTGGCAGCGCTATCGGACTGGCATAAGCGTCTTTGTCACCAGAATGTTGAGTATGTGAAGAAGGTGCTCAAGAAAAACAACATCGAATACACTGGGGACAGTTTCCAATGTGTTTCGTGTCTAGACGGTAAAATGCACATACTTCCATTTACCAGAAGTGAGCAGCATACCAAGGAATGCCTAGAGTTGGTGCATGCTGACTTGTGCGGGCCAATGGAGGTGGAGAGCATCGGAGGTTCAAGGTATTTCCTGCTAATAAAAGATGATTTTAGTAACTACCGGGTAATCTACTTTTTAAAACATAAAAGTGAGACAGCTTTGAAGATAAAGCAATTTGTTAATTGGGCTGAGAGACAAACAGGAAATAAAGTGAAAGTCATTCGTACCGATAATGGTGGAGAGTTCATGAACAAAGAGATACAAGAATTTGTACAAGAAAAGGGCATTAAACATCAGACGACGATACCTTTTACTCCACAGCAGAATGGCAAAGCGGAGAGGGACATGCGTACTGTCGTGGAAGCTGCAAGGTCCATGCTAAAGGGTAAAGGTCTTTCGAAAGAATTGTGGGCTGAAGCAGTTAATACTACGGTGTATGTATTGAATAGAACGTCAAAGAGTAGAGTGGACAGTCAGACACCCTATGAGACATTTCATAAACGGAGTTTTAATGTGCTGAGCCTACGTGGAGTGTTTGGAGAATATGTTTATGTTCATATCCCAAAGGAAAAGAGATTAAAATGGGACATTAAAGGGGAACAAGCAATTTTCGTTGGATATGATGACTCGAAAGGCTACAGAGTGTACTATGAGGACAAAAGGGAAGTTCATACTAAGAGGGACATAGTATTTCTGGATACAACAACACAGAAAGAGACAGAAATTAAGGAAATACAGAACAATGAAAATGTCATACTACTGGATGTTCCTACAGAGAGAAATACAGAAGAAGAACTACATGATGAGAGTGATGATGAATATTATGACATGGACACAGAACAGGAGCAAGGAAATGGAGTAGAACAAGGTGTTACAACAGAGATGTCAGAAGCAACAGAAGAAACTGGACAAGAACAGGCAGAAACAGAAGGAAATGAGGTTCAAGGAAGAAGTAGAAGAAGGGTAAAACCAAGATATCTTGATGATTATTACCTATATGTTGATGAACCAAGAAACTATAAGGAAGCTATGATATCTGTAGAGGCTGAAAGCTGGAAGGAGGCTATAAGAAGAGAGCTTAATCAACTAAAAGAAAATAATACATGGACAGAGATAGATTCTATACCAGAAGGAAAAGAAGTGATTAGCTCAAAATGGGTTCTAAAGAAGAAAGATAATAGTTATAAGGCTAGATTAGTTGCAAGAGGCTTTGAGCAGAATTGTGATGATGATCTGTATGCCCCTGTGGCAAAGCTTAATACATTTAGAGTCTTTGTATGTGTAGCTACTAAGTTAGGGTTAGAAATAAATCAAATGGATGTATGTGGAGCTTTTTTAAATGCACATCTTGATGAGGAGTTATATTTAATCTTGCCTGAGGGAACTGATTCTAAGTATGTAAAACTTAACAAATCTATTTACGGCTTAAAGAAGTCTCCAAAATGTTGGAATAAAACTTTTAATGATGTCATGTTGTCTTTAGGTTATAAGCAATCTGATAAGGATTATTGTTTGTACTCTAAATGTGAAGGAGAAAAGAAAACATTTTTGTTATTGTATGTTGATGATATATTATACTTTGGGAATGACAAAGAAGATATGTGTAAACTGAGAAATGTACTATGTAAAACATTTAAAATGAAAGAATTGGGTAATGTTAGTAAATTCCTGGGTATTGATGTTAAACAAGATTTAAATAAGGGGATTACTGTTATATCACAAAAAGATTACTTGAGAAAATTGTTATCACAGTATAATATATTGGATGGTGTTATGTTTGAATCTTGTTGTGGGTATTTATTAGTTGTTAAGTGTAACATTTAAGAATAAAATGAAGAAACTAGAGAACCTGGGCATGCAATGGCAGGAAAAACTTTGCAAAGTTCTATACTATTTACGGACTGTGCCCAACAGCTCTACTAACAAAACACCTGCTGAGTTACTGAATGGGCGAAGATACAGGACCGCAGTGTCGAGCTTACACCCCGACTCGACGCCGAGCCGCGCCGAGCAACAACTGGAGGCGGTGGCACAGCGGCCGCCCTCGCGGGCTTTTACGCTGCTGCAGCCTGTGCTCATACGCATGTACGGGCCCGGGAACAAGTGGCGTCGGGCCACCGTGGATACGGTGGAGGGGCCGGCCACTTATGTGGTGAGGACGGAAGATGGAGAGCTGCATCGGCGACACGCAGACCAAATACTGGCCAGACCGCCGGACACAGCTGCTAATCCCAGATCTGTTACTGACAGTCAGCCAGCCAATGATACGGACTCTGAATTATCACAGGATCCGTCGATTGTGATTCCGCCGCCTGAATTATGGCCAGATATTATAGGAATTCCTAATGAATGAATTAATTGATTGCTATGTTAGAAGTTAATATTTTTGTTAAAATTATTTTGTTGTGTCCACTGTAAAATTTATTATTGTCTTTACCAATCATTATGAGAGAAAGGTATGTTATGTTTGAATCTTGTTGTGGGTATTTATTAGTTGTTAAGTGTAACATTTTGTAATGAGGGTAAAAAGGAATTAAATCAGTTTGCTTACTTATCTCGACTTGGTTGTATCTTTTAGATGGTAAAACACTGAAGTTACCTATTGATAAAAATTATAATTTTCATATCTTAAAGAGAGATAGTTCAGAGAGTATTGAAATAGAGAGTAAATGTAGAAGGCTTGTAGGGAGCCTGATGTATGCAGCTATGGGCACTAGGCCAGATATTTGTTCAGTAGTTAATATCTTGAGTCGGTATCAAAGTTGTGCATCTGAACTTTTGTATAAACTTTTGTTGAATGTTTTAAGATATGTAAATGGAACTATTGATTTGTGTTTAGTATACTATAGAGAGTGTAATGAAGATGTTTTATGTTATGTTGACAGTGACTGGGGTGGTGCTGATGATAGAAAGTCTACATCTGGGTGTATCTTTAAAGTGTTTGGTTGTTCAGTAATTTGGTATTCAAGGAAACAGCCAACGGTTGCACTGTCTTCAACCGAAGCTGAATATGTTGCTTTGTGTTTAGCTACTAGTGAGGCTTGTTGGTTAAAAGAAATTATGTTAACATTTGGGTTTGAGGTAAACATAATTGTGTATGAAGACAACCAGTCTACTATTAAGATGGCACAGATGGCCACTGGTAATTCTAGAGTAAAACATTTGGAGATTAAACAGTCATTTATTAAGGAAAAGTTGGAAAATAAAGTTATTGATTTAAAATACATAAATACCAGTGACCAACTAGCAGATATTTTTACTAAGGCATTAGGAGGAATAATGTTTAGGAAACTTAGGGATAAATTGTTCAGTAAGTAATCAAGGGGATGACTATTGTTAAGGGGAGGTTATGTTTAGGGTTAGCTCTGGATTATTTTTGTGAAAGAAAAGACTTGTGTTTTGTTTTCAAATATTTTATTGAGGGGAGGTGTGAATAGCAATAAAATATTGTATTAGTTTTAGTTTTTATTATCTGTGGTTACGATTCATGGCGCCCTTGTGTGTAAAACAATATTGTGTATCTTCAACGATAAGCATGAAAATAAAAGTGTACTACCATAAATACACGGGAGTTTATTTTCAAGTCCTAACAAAACCTGATTGGGTTGTCACTCTAAAACAAAACAATATAACAATGAAAACAAAAGGAAAGAAAATGACGTAATGTTTTGTTTAGTCAGTGTCAATTACTGGTCATGGACATCCTAATACCTAACAGGCATTCTTTTACGTGTGTCTTTTCAATCTGGAACATTAATTACCTTCAACAATTTGTCCAATACAAAAGACTCAATAGACGTCTAAAACAAAAGCACCTTCTATATGGTCTTGAAACAACCAAATTAGTCGAATTCATTTACAGCCATCTTAATCCAATCTCATCTTAATGTATAAGTACAGGCTCCGAACATTGGATCATGTTGAGCTAGGGCTGACAAGTTAAAAGCTTGTCGTGGGCGAATGTTTGAGTGAATTGTGTGGGTAGTGACAGCCCTGTCAGCAAACTTACAGCATCCTGTCGGTAACCCTTTTAGGGACATGCAATTTATTATAATGTTTCAATCGATGTTTGGCTGTTAGAGCGTTACGATCATGTCCTACTAATATCACAGATATTATAATACTTCGTACAGATACCCAATCCCATACAAAGAAATGACACCTCCCTAAGTCAGGTTATCGCTCCGGTTATACTCTTTCCTTCATTAAATCAACAGATGGCAGCTCCAGCGTATCGTATAATTGCCACAGATTGGAGTTTTACAACGCCATCTTGGAGTTCACCTCGATACTGGGTTGTTTCGATACTATGTGGCATTCCATTTACTAGATGGCGCTGTTTTATACAGATTTTTACCATCGCCGTGCTTTCAAGGACGAGTAGATAATAACAATACAACAAAAAATGTCGGCGAAACATATTCCTTTGTGTTAGTGAGTTCGCAATATTCACGCTTCATGTGTTTTTGAGTATTTCATTACTTAAGGTGGATGCTCAAGGGTAGCCCGCGAAATTCAAATTTTCTTACGTTTTTTGCATTATTTGCAGACCAGTGCTAGTTTGTATGTTGATGAAAATATCGTTCGAGACTGTAAGATATATGTAAATAAAAAGGCAAAGTTGAAACTCTGCGAACAGAAAATTATACCGCGGCCCCGGAACATAAAGGGCGAGGAAGGAACATGGATGGGTTTTGATTTCCCATCTAAAAATTGTATCAACTGGTCTTGTCAATATCTAGCCCTGTATGGAAGCAGAATTGGAAAGAAATATTGGTTTGGAAGTTATGAGCGTATCATCTTTGGGCGCAAATAAGTAACGTAGGTACCTATATAGTATGAACACGAAAAAAGGGATACCATACAGGGATAGATTAGTTATTAAAAATTTCAAAATAACTTTCGTTTGAACAGATACATCCAATAGATTATTCATGATTAACAAAGGTCTGCATAGAAAATTTCGCGCGCCCGTTTTAATTGTAAATCGCATTGCAATTCGCTGCAAGTTGGCTCCCCGGTCAGTGGGGAGGACGAGAGGCACGCAACGCGTGTGTGTGGGTGCACACATCCTTGGTTTTGGCCCGCGCGTGGTTTTGTTTGCTATCGTAGGTACGAGTATGGCTTGAACTATGGAATCCGATATTTCTCTATTGATAGTTCGTGTTGAATTTTGAATTTGTCTCTAATTTTACTGAACCTGTCTTTGGACTTTGGATTCCGATTTGATAGTGATTTACGGGCGGCGTTTAAAATTGGACTTGTTGCGTCAGTGAAGTGATCTTCAGCAATTCAAGAAATTATGGGTAAGTGGAATTTTTTATTTTACTTTGTAAAATTCATGAGGGCACATGACGTGACTTTTATCAACAGTAGGTTTGACGAAAAAAAAATTTGTGCGTCAGGTACCTAGTTTTAAAAAAATATTTGACCCGTATTTTTCTAGAAGATACGACGCTTTTAACATTCTCAATACGTCACGCCTAGGTATAATTTTTAGATAGTTCTGACGTCACGAGCTCCCACTCCCGAGTTTCGATGCGTTTTATCTTTGTGAATATTCATTGATTTACAAAAACAAAAAATATGTGTCCATTATTTTTAAAAACTTTTACTGACGGGCTCAATAGATTTGCAATTTTTTGATACTGTCGTCATGCCTATTCTAATGTTTCAGGCGCATTTTAGAATTATAAAGTACCGACTGCCTACATCTTTATATAAAAAATGACTTCCTTTTGTTTGTGTACAACGCTGAAGCCGGGCCAACTAAAGCTGCTGTAGGTACTTATAATAAAATTTGCGTTAAAACTTTTGTGTAGGACAAAAGTTTGTGGCAGCATGTTTTGATAAAAACTTTTTTACAAAAAATAAAACCGACTTCAGAGAAAACAAAAAAGTGAAAAATAACTTTAGCTTCAGAAGTCGGTGACCTTTGTTTGATTGATTTAGTTTTTTTGTCACCGACTTCTGAAGCTAAAGTTATTTTTCACTTTTTTGTTTTCTCTGAAGTCGGTTTTATTTTTTGTAAAAAAGTTTTTATTATTCATTTTTTAGTGGTTCACATGTACTTACCCCTTCACAGCGTACCGGCGTGATTTTCTTTTATGAACTGGTGTAAACAATAGACAGATATGAGATTTCAGCGATCCCGGTACATTTGCTATCATTTATTGAGGAGTTCCCGTCGCCTATCTTCCGAAGTTCTTCATCAGATCTTTACCAAATTGAAATGGGATCACTCCAAGAACGTACTCTTCCTAAAACTACCCAAATCGCTTCTGGTGTGCCTATTTCTCCAGAATCCCATTAAATAGAACTTAACATATCTAACTGTCGAAATCTGGGTGTATTGTACACTTCTGCGCACTCCCTCAGAGCAAACAGGCGTAATGTTACGTCACTATGTTACATAAACAATAAACAACCAAGCGATTGCAGCAATTACTGCAGCTTTGCCGTGTATTTTTGAAGAGTTCCATTTATATCTCCGAAGATCAGCATCAGATCTTAACCAAATTAAAATGGAACCATACGGAAAGCACCAGCTTTCAAATAAAAAAAGAATCATCAAAATCGGTTAACCCAGTCGAAAGTTCAGAGGCAACAAACATTGTCGAAATCTGGGAGTTTTGTACACATCTAGGTACCCCCTCAGAGCATACAGGCGTGATGTTACGTCATGATATAGTATGAACAATGAACCTACAAGCGATTGCAGCAATTACTGCAGATTTGCCGTCTATTTTTGAAGAGTTCCATTGTATATCTCGGAAGATCAGCATCAGATCTTCAACAAATTAAAATGGGACCAATCGACAAGCACCAGCTTTCAAACAAAAAAAGAATAATTAAAATCGGTTCACCCAGTCGGAAGTTCTGAGGTAACAAACACAAAAAAAAAAAAAAAAAAAAAAAAAAAAAAAAAAATACAGACGAATTGATAACCTCCTCTTTTTGGAAGTCGGTTGAAAATTTAAAGCAGGTAGTAATTATAACTACCTACTTACTTTTGACGCAATAACATCATGAAAATCTATACTTCTATACTAATATTATAAAGCAGAAGAGTTTGTTTGTTTGTTTGGTTGAACGCGCTAATCTCAGGAAGTACTGGTTCGAATTAAAAAAATATTTTTGTGTTGGATAGTCCATTTATCGAGGAAGGCTTTAGGCTATATAACATCACGCTACAATTATAAGGAGCGCAGCAGGAATGAAAAATGTTGCAAAAACGGGGATTTCTTTTCCTATCGTTTTTCTCTCTTATGTGACGCAGACAAAGTTGTGCGGGTCAGCTAGTTATATTATAGAGTCCAACTGTTGGACTGCGCGGCGCCATCGCGCCATCGCATTCGTTTCGCTTAGAATGATATTTTCAGTCTCGAGTAATTTTAATTATGTGATAACTTCAACTAAATGATATGCTTTAAAGGCCATTTTTAATATAAATTCAATTATCAAGGTAATGCACATACTTATATTTTGGATAAGGATTAATACGGAAAACGGTTTGGCAAAGTAGGTCATATTTTTAAGATAAAAACGGTTAGTTAGAGTTTATCATAGGAGATATACTTAATATATCTCCTATGGTAAACTCTATCGTGTTATTATACACACATAGATATACTTGATTATGTTATTACGGACTTTTCTCTCGCTTTTTATAAGTCTTTTTAACATATTTTTGTAAAATGTAACAAGGGTTAGCCAGTGTACGCCATGAAAGCTCCCGAAAATTGATACTATTGACAACACGAAATGTGTAAATACCTTCCTCATATCTCACTCTGTCTGTTTGTAAAAACCGCATGAAAATACGTGCCTCAGTTTTTGAGTTAGCCACGGACAGACAGACAAAAAGACAGATGCGGCGGAGACTTTGTTTTATAAAACGCAGTGATAGTGATCATTTCTAAGTCGGCGTTTTCTATTATGAACGAATAAAAAAGTTTTGGCAATATTTGCGATAGACTCGCTTCCGACACTCACAAACTCGGCCCGACGAGTGGCGGAAGCGACTACGAGTACTACTAAATTAAATTGTAGTTAGTAATTTTGCTACGGCATTGTAGTATATTTTGGAT
Organism: Xestia c-nigrum; assembly: GCA_916618015.1. NCBI lineage: Eukaryota > Metazoa > Arthropoda > Insecta > Lepidoptera > Noctuidae > Xestia > Xestia c-nigrum. Next base: position 7,468,856 of record OU745264.1, read on the forward strand.
AGATTTGATTTCTTACAGAATAATCTTTTGTGTTACAGAGGCAAATAAGGATAAACGTATGGGCGAAAAGACCAGCCTATGGCCAAGTATCGCTCGCAAAAACAGGTGCAGAGTAAAAGGAGTTTTTAAATGCTAATAAAGAAAATATTCCTGCAACTAAGACTTTTTCTGAATCGTAATTTCTTTTTCGTGTAAACCTAATTAAACGACGCGACGATACGAACGGCGTAGCGGTAGTGAGACTGCCTTACGTTCTTAGAGTCCCAGGGTTCGAATCCCGGTAGGAGCAAATGTTTGTGTGATAAGCATGTACATACATTATTTTGTTTCCGAGTCATGGATGTTAATATGTACGATAAGTATGTATTTACAAACAAAAAGTATTTGTGTAGTGCCTATATCAACTACCTGGTGACCCGCCTAGTCCCTGTGGTTACACAATCTATTGTTGATAACTGTATGCTAAGAGATTATTGTAAACGCTTATCGCACTATTGCCCGCTATTGTAAATAAACAGCCAATAAACAGTTTACAAAATAACACATTTTTTTATTTGATGAACCAACAACAAGCCTCACAGTCAAATAAAAAAAAATCGAATCAATGAAATGATTTGTTGATAATAACAATATCTACCTACATTATTCAACGTATAATAATGTTCACACTTTAGTAAGAGAACTCATTGTCACGTAGGCAAAGTCGCAGGTAAGTATTAAGGTAGGAGCTTGACCATTCATAATAACAACTCGGTAAATTGGGTGCATATTTATTACGTTGCACACAATGATAATCCTAAGTTCTAATACCTATTTGTTTGAGTTCATGTTGTCATTCAAACATGAATCACACGACCGCCCGCGCTGTCAATTCTTCAATGAAATCACGCATACATGTATGTCTCACTCAGCGTCAGGACACAGATTAGTGCATATGTGTACACGCACTAGCTCCTTACTGCTCACCACAGCGTCTATCCCTTTCGCTCGTGATGTCTGATGATGAGATGGAGAGTCAAGAATTGACATTGACAGACAGAGTAACTACCTACTTCTAGAACGTTTCGTGTTATGTAGTTCCGGGTTTAATAAAAATGAGAAAAATATGTAATTATTTAGCTTGGAAATGTTAAAAGATTTTTTAAATTTCTATAAACAGTAATACATTTATGTTGTTTTAAAGTTTAAATTGAATTAAAATGAAACAACTAAACGTAATTCAGTTACGATTGTGGTAATATTGAATGTGACAAATTGAGTAAAACGCCATCTACTGCAAACAGGTCTAAAGAAGATGATCTACAGATGGCTGACTTTGGACAACTTTATCAATCTGCGGGTACGAATAATGTAAAAGGCTTTCTTTATCTATTTTGTTGAAATAACGTGATAAATGAGCGTAAATAGATAGATTAGCGTTAGACAAGGAACTTTTGATTTTTGCTAATCTTATTTCTTCCAAAATCTACCGTATAACGCATTTTAGTGATTGTTAATTTCATTACTGCTACCTATGCTGCCATCTATTGTTTTTTTTCAAGACTATTTATAATTTGTTCTAGTTGAGACCCCATGCTAATATTATAAACAAGACTTACTGAACGGATTTTGATTAAATTTTGCACACATATAGTTTATAACCTGAACCAACACATATGTGTACAACGTCTAACAAAAAGGGTATAGTCATATGAAAAGATGTGCTATAGACCATCAAAATGAACAACTTTCTCTATGGGACCACCATCGTAATCGTAACATCGTGAAATTCGCGATAAATACCCGTCTTCATTTGTTTTATAATGACTATACCATTTCTGTTACACGTTGTATAATATTTTTTAGGGCAATCATTATCGAACTTCACGCAGGCGTAGCTGTGGTCATAAGCTAGTTCTCCTTAAGAATATTGTGTTAAAAACTTTATAAATTCACGCCAACACAACAAAAGGTAAATTGATTCACCTATAATTTAAAATACATACTTTTGTTGTTAGGTTTTCGCCGAGACATAGTCATAGGTTGTGGTGACTTACACACCTATGTACCTTTAGTCTTCTACGAAACTTTGAAAATTTCCTTTGAATTATCAAGGAAATACAATGACACAGTACATGAAAAAGAAAATCAAGGAGATTTGAAAGGTCTTGCAGGGAAATTTACCTTCTTAAAGTAAGAAGAAGCTATCTTGGACGAAGTATAAGCACAAGTTCAAAGGCACCAGTGTAAAGACATTGACAGACAACAGTGAATAACTAAAGGATTCTTAGAAACTCCTAGGTCACTGCGGCCTTAAGTAAATTAACTGTAAATTTTCTCGACAGACTACAGCGTTTCCCACCATTCACAATTTCAGCAGATTTCTACGAAAGGTACTTAATTCAATTGACTTTGAAGCCGGTAAGATTTATCTGTCCAGCAGGAATCTTCTGATTACATTTCCTACGCGGGGCCTCATTTATTTGTGAAAGTAGTTGGAACTACGTAACATGATAAATTGGGTTACCCTCTGTCAACCCACCTTTGAAATTTTTATGTTGGGTCCAACTTCCTTATCACATTTTCCTGAGAAAACCTTCCACACCGCTTATTTGGTCTAATACCGTAATGTCATTTGTTATGTGGTTTTTATTTTTTTTCTATCTGCTCTCTCACTGCAGGATGGGACCTCCATGATAGACGGACAAAATAGTTCAATATTAGCTGACCCGCGCAACTTCGCCTACGTGAAGAACCGCTCGACCGATTTTGTGCAAACTTTACATAAACCATCTACTAAATAGTCCGAACAAAGCCTAAACATTTGGTTTGGATAGGTGAGCCCGTTCTTGAGTTATAAAATTACAACGAAAACGGGCATTGAATTTTATATATTACTAGCTGACCCACGCAACTTCGTCTGCGTCAAAAGTACTACCTACCTACTACCTACCACTACCTACCTACTACTACCTACCTACTACTACCTACCTACTACCTACCTACTACCTACCTACCTACTACTACCTACTACTACCTACCTACTACTACCTACCTACTACTACCTACCTACTACTACCTACTACTACCTACCTACTACTACCTACCTACCATTTTTCCTGAATTTTCTTTGCTATAAACCTCACGGAGCCCGAGACCTTTCCAACGAATGTAAAACCGTGGAAATCGGTGCATCGGGTGGAATCGGTTTTGGAGTTATAGCGTCAGGAAGGAAAACCCGACTTATTTTTATATTTAATGATTAAACGAACTTACCTGTATGTGAAGTTCTATCATAATTATACGAAGTGCATCGTCCGAAGAGATTAGTAAGTAATATAAATGTAGTAACACGCTAGTGACACCACTCTCCACTGAATGTTTAGAGATAGTATTTTTTTTTTTTTTTTTTTGTTCTGCTGGCCACCCTAGATTCGCGCTCTTTCATTGAGTTTGGAGTTCTTGAAGCCACCAACATCATTCTTTTGACATTTCTGCAGCTTTATGGGAGGTATTCCGGGTTGGGTGGGTGTTACTAATCTCTTCGGACGATGCACTTCGTATAATTATGATAGAACTTCACATACAGGTAAGTTCGTTTAATCATTAATTATACTCGTGCATCGTCCTCGAGATTAGTAAGTAATATAAATGTAGACCTTGAGAGATCCTGAGGAAATGTCAATAGCATAAAACACTAGTCATGTAAATCGGGAGTTTTATTTAAACTAATTTGACATTATCAAGTCTTATAACTGAAAAAACTATAATTAATGTAACATTCGTACATCTTAATCATAATAGGTATCATCACAACATTATGTTAATCAATATCACAATTCAAATAAACAGTCTTACAATTGAATCATCAGTCTTACAATTAAATAATCAGTATCACAATTAAATAATCAGTATCACAATTAAATAATCAGTATCACAATTAAATAATCAGTATCACAATTAAATAATTAACAGCTTAGATCGAATCAGATAGCACTGCCGTGGCAAGTGCGGTATCACTGGGATTTATTATCACTTTGTTATAAAATTTCCCAAAGACGTTTGAGCTTTCACTCCAATTTGCGGTATTGCGTATTGTATCAACAGATACGCCACCTTGATGAGCTTTTGAAGTGGCTGCGTGCCTTGTGCTATGTGCCGAGAACAAAGATGTGTCAATTCCGCTGTCTCTGAGGACAGATTTTACCCACCGGCTTAAGGATTGTGTTGTTACCGGATTAAATGGTTTTTTGAAACTTATGAATAGATTTTCATGTTTTCCACGTACTGTCTTTGTTTTGTTTATATATGCTATGAGGGTTTTACATGGGCATATGTCTGGCTTTATATCGTAAAATGGTAGCATTAAAATTGGTTGTTTTGATCCCGGCCTAGAAGTTTTAATGTGGTCCGGTATTTTAATTATGATTTTATTGTTAAATATTTCAATATTATTAATTATTATTTTGCTTAATGTTTGCATGCGATGTGCAGTCGTAAGAGCAAGAAGACAGACACATTTTTTAGTTAACATTTCTAAGGTCAGATTTTCATTTGGTGATTGTTGGCTTAGCCACTGTAGTACTAAGGAAGTGTCCCATGTAGTGTTGTATTTGGGTTGTGGTGGCCGAAGCCGATACACGCCCTTTAAGAACCTTATGATACGATCATCTTTAGACATGTTTGGTCCTAGTATCAGAGACAGAGCCGACCTAGTTGAATTCAAAGTACCGTATTGGCTGCCTTTGTTATATATTTCTGTGAGGAAATATAGGACGTTAGGGACTGATGCGTCATAAAAGTTTATATTGTTACTGAGACAAAATTCAAACCACTTTCTGAGTGCTGAGTCGTATTGCCGAAGTGAATTGTCGGACAACGATGCCATCATGATGTTAATTGTTGATGGCGGTATGCAGCGTCGCAGTAGCGCTGTCCGCACAACACTCCGGCAACCAGGGTAACGTTCTCTAGTATGTTCCGTTTGCTGGAATGAAAAATAATTACATTTTCATTAGGTTGGAATTCTATGGTTTCTGACACGAGAAGTCGTTGAAATATCGGAAACCATGGTTGCGTTGGCCTCTTAGGAACAACCATAATTCCTGATGCTTTGTCAGATATAATTTTTCTTAGGGTTTTTAATATGATTGCAAAAGGAGGGAATGCATAAAATTTTAGCCTGGTCCACCTGACTGTAAATGCATTGACTGCAAAAGCGTCAGGGTCGCGATGCCAGGACACGTAACGAACACATTTATTATTAATCCTACTTGCAAACAGATCAACTTCTGGGCAACCAAGTTTTTCAACTAACATTTTAAAAGCAGTGTCTGCAAGTTCCCATTCTATGTCTGGATGTACTTTGCGAGACTCTGCATCTGCAATGACATTTTCCCCAGATTTTATGTAGGAGGCATAAATAAAAATGTTGCGGGCTTCGCACCACTGCCATATCATTTTAGAAATTTTTGCAAGGTGTGGGTATTGAATACCACCCATGCGGTTTATGTAAGCAATGGCTGTGGAGTTATCAATGCGAAGGAGAATTGGCAGTTGTGGAGTTCTTTTGCGAATATTTTGAGACCAATATAAGCTGCAAGAAGCTCTAACTCATTTATGTGAGATTCCCTCTCTTCTTGCGACCATACTCCACTAGCTTTCTCGGTACCGCACGCAGCTCCCCACCCCGTAGTTGAGGCGTCAGAGTATATTTCTGTGCAGTATTCATCGATTCTTATTGGTCGCACAGAAGTATCAATTTCTTTTATCCACCATTTAAAAGAAGTTTGTAACGATTCTGGTATATCCATGTATCTATTGTAATCTTCATGGCCTCTAAGATTTAAAAATTTACACCTTTCAAAATCTTTAGTGTAAAGTGCACCATATTCAATTGCTGGACATGCGGATACAAGTAGCCCTATCAGGTGAGCAAATTTTCTGATTTTACATCTTTTGCAATTCATCATTTTTGTGAGTTCAACTTTTATATTTTTCCTTTTTTCATCAGGTAATGTTACTTGAAATTTTTTTGAATTTATTACATAGCCAAGAAATTTGCATGACATGGAGGGACTAAGGTTACTTTTTTCCATATTTATGACAAAACCTAAAGATGTTAACAATTTTTTTGTAGTATTGATATTTTCTAAGCATTCTGACTTAGTTTGTCCTAAAAGGAAAATGTCATCAAGATAGACTGTGGAAAGGTATCCGCATGTCTTTAAATTTTATTATTGGTTTCATAATTTTGGTAAAGATGTATGGAGCTTTATTTAATCCGAATGGTAGAACATTAAACTCATATAATTTTCCGCAAAATTCAAACCTAAGATATTTTCGAGACACAGGGTTAATGTTAATTAAGTGGTATGCATCTTTAAGGTCAAGGTTGGCCATAAAGCAATCCCTAGACACAAGCTTAACTGCTGTTCTGAAATCCTCTATTTTAAAATGATCTGTTTCTATAAATTTGTTTAATGGTTTCAGGTTCAAAATAAATCTCATTTTTCCATTTGGTTTTGGACGCAAAAATACATTTGATAAAAATTGGCCATCACATGGATCACACTCAGATATAGCCCCTATTTTTAATAAGTCTCTGATGGCTTTATTAAAATGTGTGAGCTCTGTCTTGGTATGTGGAATAATTTTAGGTTTGCACATTTGTATTACTGGTTTGTTAAAATGTAGTTTGTAACCGTCAACCCATGACAGTATAGTTTTGTCTTCAGTGATCATAGACCACTGAGTGTAAAAAGAAGATAACTGTCCAGCGTACCTTACCAGGCTTAGCGTCGGTGGGTGGGCTTCAACCGATGTCGTGATACTTTCGACGAGTTGCCTTGCATCATGTTGCGATTGTATCGCGCTGAATGGCCCGGCACCGGCGGGGGAGCTGCATCGCGACCACGCTGGGCTCCTTGGTGTGTCCCTTGCTGTTTGCGAGCTGGGGCCGGGCTCCTCCAGTTTAAATTGTTTGCTGGGAGAAAAGTTTTGGGCTTCTGCTGAGTCCTATATTTCATTTCTGTGCCTGACTTAGATACCGCTTTAGCTGATCTAATTGTTTCAGCCAAGTTTTCACCAAATAAATATTTGTCAATTTTTGTGTCTGTCAAATGATCCTTTAGATCTTTTTTAATGGAATAAATTGCAAAATTTCTCCTGGTGACTGATTCTGCATGTTGAATGTTACACAAAATTTTCGATATGTCCATTAATTGTTTGATTCTATCATGGTCTTTATTTTTGCAGTCAATTTCTATTGTGAGTACTCTTGCCAATCCAGATATTGCAGCTGCCAGTTGATTCTGTCGAGCTTCAATTGCCCTGTCTCTTTTTAATACCGTCTCTGTGACTGCAGCCTTGATCTCTGCATTGAGCAGTGGTGCACCAATTAGTGTGCTGTTGTCTGGTATTACATACTTATCTAAGAGTTCTTTCCTTGTTTCCTTCGTGAGGCCCTCCGTAGCCGTGTGTTGCATCCTTATTGCTAGCTGCTTATGGATTGGTGGTCCATATTTTAAGACGGACGAGGGGTCCGCTCCCAGGATGTCCAGCAATTCTGGATCCTGGTTTTCAGAAGGGTCTTCCTCGTTTTTAGAGACCGGTTCTGCTGTCTCTTTTTCCACTGTTGAAGGGCCCTCATCATTTGAGACCAGTTCTGCTGTCCCTGCCACTGGAAGAGGGTTGTCTGGATACTGTGTCGCAACCCCTATTTCTGCAGTGATAGACTCCCTTTCTGTAGTATCCCAAATGTCTCCGACTGAAAACAAATGGTCTCTGTTATTACCCAAGAAACTATCCAGCGAACCAGTCCCAGAAACTGTTCTGATTGGCAATGGGTTATTTTGGGTCAGTCTTCAGGACTGCCGTTTCGAAGCAACCTGGCGATACGGCCCCAGAAGCCGCTCTGATAGGTGTTCGACTTTTTTTTTTTTTTTTTTAATATTTAGATTAAGCCCGCGATAACAGTCAAGGGGTGTAATTTATTATAGTGCTCCTACGCTTACCTGACGATACGGTCCCAAAAACCGCTCTGATAGGTATTTTTTAGGCACTTTCGTAAACTTTAAAAATGTCGAACAACCGCAAAAGGCGTTCTAGTTCAGCATTGTGTAGTTACTTAGCTGTATTCGTATTACTTTTAGCCCAACGACTTCTTTCTATGAGTAACAACTTAAATATCTACTTACGATCATACGTAAAATTCAAATTAAAATTTAGTTTGTGACGCCATGACGCCATGTTTTTCTTGTGAGAAAGGTAACGTCTAACGACTGAATTTACCGGCTCATTAGGCCATAATTTCTACAAATATGTATGTAAGCTAGCTGTAAGTTAATATTTCGTATATTCTTTCCAAATAAATATGTAAAAACCGGTGTACCTTGTAATTGTTCAATATCCGAATCTGAATCCGTAGTGCTTCTCGAACGTCGTCTCCGTTTTAATTTTTTCTTGAGCTTCTTTATCTTCCGATGAATATCTTCTATACTCCTTTTAGGCATCTTTTCCAATACTTCACAGTAATTCACAGCGAATAAAAACAACTTTTTTACCATTAATTTTAAAAGAAAACTTGGAAAACGTTTCGAGTGGTGGCGCACTGACAACGTGAATGAAAGAGCGCGAATCCAGGGTGGCCAGCAGAACAAAAAAAAAAAAAATACTATCTCTAAACATTCAGTGGAGAGTGGTGTCACTAGCGTGTTACTACATTTATATTACTTACTAATCTCGAGGACGATGCACGAGTATAATGATGATTAAAGGTTCCGTTTTCATTAAGAGGTCGGTGCTATAAAATATAATGAAAATTAGACTAACAGCCGACTCCAATATAGTTGGGAAAAGGCTAGGTAGATGATGAGACCTTTCATTCTTCATGACAATATTTAGGCAACTAGTACTTCGCCCGCGACTTCGTTCGCATAGATTGTGATAGCTTAGATAATATGTATTATATAAATATAATGTATAGCTTATAGCACCCACGATTTCAACCAGTAAAATATAACGGATGACAGTTATTAAAGTTATTTTCGCAGCATAAAATAAAAGCAACGTTTTATAAAAAAAATTAAAGTTATCTTTTCACAATAAACACCAGACTGACTAGTCAAGAAAAACAATAAGGTTAGCAACAAAAGTGTGAAAGTCTCCGTCTCTTTTAATTTTACGTTACACTGCACTCTCAGTTCTTACCCCACCGACATTACCGACCAAACAGTGTAATGCACTACAAAATGAAAATTGAAACAGAATTCTATTCAATTTTCCCACTACAGCGTACCACATACGTGAGATTACATAAGATGTTTGAGATGAAATGAAAATAGTGATATGTGTTTGCTTTAGGATATTTACTCTAAAAGCAAACACAATATTTATTTGAATTTTCTATGTACAGTTTTGAGTCTAACTTTCTAAATATTGTGACGAAACGATTACTTTGAAGTTAAGAACACTATTAGTATGCCAAGTTTTGAACGTGTTTTTCTAATCGTATACTTTTTTCTTTTGTATTGAAAGGAGTATCTAGCTCACACAGTTTGGTCATGTGGAAAGGATGAATGAAAGGCGACTAACAATACAGAAGCCAACCTGCAACAGAGGCATCGATGGACGCATAAGTCCAAGCCCTAGTTGTGGCCAAAGCTTGTATCTAGTACTTTTCTCAAAACACGACAGATATGGATTTTCATACAACTTTTGCCGGCCACTGGTCGCATGTACTTGGCCAGTATTCGATTATTTTCGATTTACTTCGAAGAAGGTTGTCAAAATAATGCTCAAGCATGTTTGAGAAAAAGGTATTTACAAGGCAGATGTGCAACTCGTGCGTGTACCACATGTATAACGAGTATGTAAGAATCATAGTAGGTGGAGTTCTATGGTTTCTGCCTACCCCCATGGGGAAAAGCGTCAGTTTATGCATGGAAGTATACCTTTTCCCATGCAGTCAATTTTCCCCACCGTAAATATTTTCAGTTTTCAATGTAAACACTAAAGTTTACCTTAAAATTTAATTCGATGAAGGGACACGCCGTGAGAAAACCGGCATGTCCTACAACCAAAAATTCGATGACATCTACCAACCCGCACTGGACGTGGTGGATTATAGCCCATACGCAAAATACGCGGGAAATATGGAGTTGCGGAGTTGCCCGTTATTACAATATAAGTACTAGGTTACTATGTTTTTAATAAAAATATAATTTAAAAAAATGATGAACGGTTTTTTGGCGACGGCATAACTGGATAAGACGGTGTACTCATCTCGCTTTTAATACCTGTCTCGAACCTATAACTACCGTGATATAGATGAATCTTAAAAGATATTTTTGATCTTATCTGAAGTGTGCTCGACTCGTTTTTGAAAGCTCTAGAGGTTGGATTTTAACACTGTTGTGAGTTGAAGACGGGTATAGATACTACAGTAAAGCCCTGGAGTGAAATGTTGTAAATACAGGGTGAAATTGAATAGATGCGACAAATTTAAATATACAATAATACGTGTTGTCAAGAAAATGTATAAAATATCAAATGTAAAATTAAAAAATAATTGATCAGTGTTACGAAAACCGTTAAAATAATAAAAGTATCAAAAAATCTCGTCCGACTCATCGCAGTGCTCAATATAGCGGTCATTTACCTAATTTTGCCTTATTTATTTTGCATATTACTGGAATACCGATAATTCGTACTTAAATAAAGATAATAACATCAATGAACCTTTTGAAAATGATAATCGCGTAATTTTTTTTAACGATTTAGATTGTAGAAAAAACAGTTTATAATTACTATGTTACTGTAACTGAAGCTCCAATTTCATTTTGTCGCATTAATTAAAATTCACCCTGTATTTCATACTTGTTGTTTGGTGGTGGAAAACAAGTAAGTCCAATGCAACTACGAAGAATTTTTGGAACCTTTTAACATGCTATAACTTCAAATAAAGTAATCTAATAATAGAAAAAAAGCGTTTTGTAACACCGCGCACCGGCGAGAAATTTAACAGTTCAATAAGTACGTTTAGGTGCAGAATACCTCATTCTGATAACTTCAAAACACGGGTTTAATCTATCTGTCAAAGCGTCAAGTGTTGCGGTCTGTAGCTCAATTCCAGCAGTTGATAATTAGAAAAACGTTTAATTACTGTTTCGCCAAAGCCGATTTTAGGTTGAATGCATTAGCTAGCCCTCATCGTCAGTTGATAGAATATCCAACTTCTCACACTTGATTAGGAAATACCACTTCCATGCAATAATGCTAGGTAGATAAGTACCTATAAGTAAACCAATAGTTAAAAAAAAATATATTTTCAAATATGATCAGGATAAATAAAACATCAACAACAACTTTTTTTTAAATAATATAAGAATAACATTTTCAAATAAACAACAACCTCGTTACACAAATTACAATTTATTATCTTCAACGCGATAAGAAAGAAGTAAAGTAGACGTAATAAATACCCGAACCGACAAATGGCCACAACGAGCCCCATAGTCTCACGGACACAATCACCGACTCACAGAACAAACACACCATTATTATCTTACTTTCGTAACTCTCATAACTGTATCTACACTGAATTAATAATAAACGAATTCCAATTTATCTGTTCAGATACGGCGGAGCAGAGCGGTGCGCGGCTGTGATACCAGACGATACGAGCGCTTCCTGAGCAGCTGTGACCTTATAACCTCGCACATCGACAAAATGCCTTATCACCAGTTATCACCACTACACTTCCAACTTACTGACCGACGCGAAGGTTCGCTATCAGTCGCCAGCGAAACCCGACAGTGTAAACATGGACATGAAATAAGTGATGAGGTCTCATTGTGAATGATGTGCGAGTTGCTACGATGGGTGATCTGCTACCGAGTATACCGAGGAGTACGTTCGCGAGTGAGGTAGACGGGGGGAACTACAGCCTCGAGGCTGTGGGGGTGACGGAGTACGGCTCTGATGCGGAGCTGGCGGGGGTGGAACTCTTCCGTGACTACCCTGAACCTCTGCTGCGCTTCGCTTCTGTGTGCTGCGTGCTCTTCATGCTGGTGGGGATCCCTGGTAACCTCATCACCATCGTTGCGCTTGCGAGGTGTAAGAAGGTTAGTAGTTTGTATCTAACATAGTTCTTTCATCAGTCTATTAATGTTCCCACTGCTGGGAGACAGACCTCCTCTCTATGAGAGGGAATAGACTATAATCCACCACACGGCCCCAGTCCGGATTGGTCGATGTCACGTGTCTTCGAATTTTTTGGTTCTAGGACATACCGGCTTCCTCAGATAGTTCTTACCTAGGTTTATTTAAAGAACAGCTGCCAATGTTTATTATTGACTGTAGTCTTTCAGTATTCTATTACGTAGTGTCTAGACTGTACAATATGAACGCAGATGTTACAAAAAAAAACCTAATTATATTAAAGGTTATGACCAGTGAAAGGTCAGTATAATCTTGATAACTTCGTTCTACGGATAGCTACGGTGCAGGATTATGTAATATTGACGGTAGTCGCTATGAAACTGTCCTGAACGCAAACAGGTTTTTGATCTTTAACTAGAAATTTTATCCAGAGCGTGTTCAGCAGTGGAATTACACAAGTTGATATGAAAAAAAGGTTAAATTGGCCAGAAAAATTACTTAAGCAGTTAGATAACCTTTGGACTGTTTGGATTAAAAACAAAAATTACCCATTGCAATGTTTAATATTATTTTCAAAACTGGACTCAGAACAATTTTGAGAAGTTCGTGGCCAAATAAAGTATCATAATTACCCAGTACTAACTGGGTTGTGGAGGACAGATCGGCTGCAATCGCTCCATGTAAGATACTAGAATTCAGCTAAATCCGGTAAGACTGGAAGCTGACCAGCTTTGTTCGGAAAAGCCTAGGTAGATGATGATGATGGCTCTGAAAAAGACTTATAAAAGTAATATGTACGGATATTTCACCTCATGAAATCTTTTTCAGATGGAAGTGAAGTAATAAATTTTATAAAATAAGTTTTGTAGTGAGTGCAATAAGTAATTGTAACTACTGAATCATGTCCAACAATTCTAGAACTACGTTCATTTTATTTCGAAACTAGTTCATTAACCAACTAAACAAACAATTAATCAAGTTTACTCAAGTGTACACTAATTGCACATTCTTAATAATAGACCAAATGAATGAGAATAAGGAAATGTTCAAATTATACAGAAATATACAAACAACTGTTGTACTTTGTAACAAGATAAGATTTAAGATAACTATGTATACTTTTATTAGATAAACTATTATGATGGTCAGTTATTTTAACTGACAAGCATATTTGAAAATATCTTCCTTATTAAGATAGTGTAAATCCATATACAAACGTAACGACGTGTCTAAATATTTGTATTTCTAAATTATACTCAAGATTACTCAGTTATTTAACTACGACTAATTTTATGAAGGTGTTTTAAGAACCTAGGTTTTTCTTAAATGTTATCATGTCACATAGTTATCTAGTCGAGGAGCTCGTGGCTATTAATAACAGCCGCTCGGGTCGATCTTTAGGTTAAGCCGTGCTTGCCTAGGTTAGTCTGTGGATGGGTGACCGCCCTTACATACCGAGTTTCCTCCGTGCCTCGGAAAGCACGTTAAGCTGTTGGTCCCGGCTGTCATTTGTCCATCTTTGACAGTCGTTACACCTGGTGGTCGTTACACTTTGTACATACGGTACCACTTGGTAAGACTGGTTGTCAGACTTTTTGGGCCACTGACTACCTACTGTTATATACTGGCCACCTAGTATCCTCACCTGTCATGTTGACGACTTGTGACCTCCTGTAGAGTATATATGTTCTGTGCTTGTGACGTTGTTCATTGATTGTCTAATTTACATAATGAAAATGTGTATTTAATAAGTCAGTGGCCCAAAAAGTCTGACAACCAGTCTTACCAAGTGGTATCGTATTTATTTATTTATATAACACTTCAAGCACAAAGTACAGAGGCGGACTTAATGCCAAAGGCAATCTCTACCAGTCAACCTTGAGGTGATGCAGAGACAAGCAGTGGTAGGTGTCATTCCTGAAACTTCACGAATAATTTTATTAAAACTACGAATTACCCAGGTATTTTCTATATCTATATTATGGGTTGTGGTCTGGGCAACTACAGTACTTTCTCAAGTTATTATGCCTTGTGACTGTGACTGTAGCTTTGATTTAGTTTTGTATTTTTGACATTCAAAAGTGCCGTAATGGTCTAATTGAAATAAATGATTTGAGTTTGAGTTCAGATAGGCAGTAGCTCCATGTAAAATACTGGTATTCAGCTGCACCCGATTGGACCGCAACATAGTTGGGAATAGGCTAGGCAGCTGATGATAGTTATCTAGTGGTCGCAACCGTTTTGTTCGGAAAAAATGTTATTGAATTTTTTCAACTGAAATTTCTCAATAGTAGTTCGGAGTCTGGATTTGTGCCAGGTTGAGGGCAATAAGCCCGCCCTCTTTTACATGGGACTTAAAACGACTGACGAAATGTGAGTGAAACTACAATAGGTAGCACCTCTGGATACCTCCTCCTCTGGGCACCTTTTGGGGATTACAGGCATAATATTTTGTTTAGATATGTTTTATCAGTTCTCAAACCATAGCTTCGTTAACAATTACAAATGAAGCCGAAAACTTCAGTTGTTTAGTTCCGAATCAAACCTAAATACTGAAGTGATTCCCCAGCCACCGCCATTCCAACCTAGCTAATTCTGAGGCGACAGCTGAAAATCATTGTGCAGATTAACGATAGGCTGGTTTAATTCAATTTACTCTCTCAAGCTATCCGATCAATAATTTAGAGTATATTTCAGCAAGTAATTAACCCTCTAGGGGCTTCCGAAGTTTCAAGTTCCTGAAAGATCGATTCAATGACATCTCCATTAAAAGGATAATCAGCTACAATCATAAATCATTTCAATTCCAACTCCAGCATATCTCGATTTAATCCCAACAAATCAAATATATTTACTGCTAGTTTATGCACGCTGCTTCGCCCGCCCCGAGTTCGATAACTATCCCATTGTGTTGTACTACCGGGATAAAAAGTATCCTATATGTTAATCTAAGTAATAAAGTATCTAAGTGCCGAATTTCACTCAAACCCGGTCAGCCGTTTCTGCGTAAAAGAGGAACAAACGTAAAGAATAAGTCGTTTTGTATAATAGTAATAAGATTAGACTATCAATATTATGATTCTACGATACTATTGAATATTTCTCGTGAGATAAATGATATTGACACTCACAGATACGTGTACCATTGACTAATTGTCTTTGCACTGTGTTAAATAAACAGTGACATAACTTACAAATCGTGAATCATAATATCAAATCATAAATGTCTTTGGATGGACATTGGCCTCTTCCTAATAGAGTGTAGACTATTGTGGGACATATTATTATGTATCTAAAGTAAAGATGTTAGATAAATACAACCTAATAGCTTAAAGATTACAGTTCAGGATACTAAATCAAGCTTATTTGAGCGATAACTGTTTTCCGTCGGCGAAGCTGTCTACCGTATTACCCGCCGTGCAGTTATGCATTGTGGGGTTAGATAAGCAGCCACTCCCTATAAAAATCGGTTGTTCAGCTGCATCCGGTTGGACTGGTAGCCGACCCTGACATAGGTAGTTGGAACAGGGCTTAGCTGAATAACGACCTTCATGGTAGTCTCAAATATGCAAAAATCCAATTTCAATGTTGTTTTTAATATGTTTATTATTTACTAGCTGACCCACACAACTTCGCCTGCGTCACATAAGAGAGAAAAACAAATGGAAATAAAAACCCGTTTTGGTAACATTTTTCATTTCTGCTCCGCTCCTAATGGTCGTAGCGTGATGTTATATAACCTAAAGCCTTCCTCGATAAATGGTCTATCCAACACAAAAATAATTTTTCAATTCGAGCCAGTAGTTCCTGAGATTATCGCGTTCAACCAAACAAACAAACAATCAAACAAACAAAGTCTTCTGCTTTACAATATTAGTATAGATTAAACACCAAATTGCACCCAGATCACAGATACAGTCGTGGACTTTAATTGGTAAGCGACTTTCATTACTTTCCAATTTTGCAGTTTTGTGTAATCACGATTACAAATATTACCGACTAAACCCGATTTGTATTACACGGCTAAAGTACGAATAGTGGCAAGTGGGTCATAAATTAAAATCCTCGACTATACATATAAACCACACATACAAGTTATCGGTTCATAAAATCTAACATGAAAACTTAAAAATAACAGTAAAGGTATATAAAAACTAGTCAAAATTAAAATCAATTATCGGAATTAAAGAGAATAAGGGTGGAGTAATGAACAGCGTTAAATTAAATAGATTTGAAGTATTCCTATCAGCCTGAACATATTTTTAAACAAATTTAAATGCTTATTTGAAAAAAGAAGTTGTTATTGCCATCTTGTAAGTTTTTTGACGTTATCTTTTATTCGCGGGGACAGGTACACGTGTGGCCCTTATCAGGCTTTTTCTGGTAAAATCACGTTACCAAACAATATTACACACATCTAGCTTGTCCCAATGTACGAGTATCTTCCCAAACACGCACGTTTCATATAAAGTATTTATTATTCAAAGATATTATTTTCATGTCAGGTACATTTACTTTTATCTTCTACTTCTGAAGTTGTAAAAAACGCATTACAAACGAGCTAAAACAGTATTACAACCGAAGTCTAAAAATAGAATGACTTTACTTCTGAGTGGAGAAGTGATTAATTCGCTAGCAGTGATAAGAATGATAATAAATGCAATGAAATATTGCACTCTTAGCGTAGGTCAGTGATCGCCTGTCTTCAGTATAAACAGAACTAACTGACTTAATTCACCTCTCGAATACTTTTATGGTAATGAGTTGAGCTTCCAACTCGTCCATAATAAAATTAGTAAGTCGATAAATTTTAAATGTGCCGTTGAACTGAAGAACTTTGATTGAAATCTTTCTGAAATAAGTTGAATAAACGGTCAACAAAAACTCTAGCCTGTAAACTGCCATCCTAATTGAATGCTGCAGTAAACAGTAATTGTAAAAACTATAAAAAAAAACTTCATTCATGATTTCGTTGATTCATGGTAGAGATTGTTAACCACCATCATTCCTTTTACATTCCCATAGAAAAGAAAAAGTCTTCCATCTTGCAACGAGCTTGCTAAATGAAAGCAGTGAAAACTATACTAATAGCAATCTTGCTCTTGCAGGTTCGCAACGCAACCGCTGTGTTCATAATGAACCTGTCATGCTCCGACCTACTCTTCTGCTGCTTCAACCTGCCCCTCGCTGCCTCCACCTTCTGGAGACGGTCCTGGGCTCACGGCAGGATCCTCTGCCGCATGTTCCCTCTCGCAAGATACGCGCTTGTCGCCGTCTCCCTGTTCACAGTCCTGGCCATCACCATCAACAGATATGTCATGATCTCCCATCCAAGACTCTACCCCAAGTGAGTATATTCTAATTATACTTTTGACACAACTATTGTTATTGACGTAATTGATATTCAAAGAGGAAATCTTGACTCATGTTTTGGTATTATCATTACGTACCACAAACATTAATTAACTCTTCCGCGCTTGTTAATTGTTTTGATAACAGGAATTTGACAGGACTGTTTTGTCAACAGGTTGTACAAACGCCAGTATTTAGCAGTAATGGTGGCTAGTACCTGGGCCTTCTCGTTCGGCGCTTTAATAGCAACATGGATGGAGAAATGGGGCAGATTCGGCTTGGATCCCACGATAGGATCATGTTCAATACTTCCGGATAAAAATGGTCGATCACCGAAGGAATTTCTCTTCGTTGGCGCCTTTATGCTACCCTGCCTGGCCATAGTAATATGCTACGCTCGGATATTTTGCATAGTAAGAGAAGCCGCACGAAAGTCCCGTGCTCCAGCTCGAGGACGATTAAGGCCGGGTTTAGAAGACTCCGCAGTTGGATCAGCTTCAACAGCTTTGGAACGCTCCCCTGGTCCTGAAAATGGCATCAATAACCACGTAGCTCCGCCTAAAAGGGCGCTTCTAGCGCCACCTGCGTTGCACTGTCCTCCGACACCAAATCCTGAACGCTCGTCATCTTCCGGTGTCGATACACTGGACGGGCACGATGAGGAGTGCGCCCTTGACGCTAAACCAAGAACACCGAGTGGCGGAGAAACTGCTAAGCGTCTTCGACAAGCGGCCGTCGCACTGAAACGATCGCCAGCCTCCGTGAGACCACCGCGTCTAACTCCGAAAGACAGAAAACTACTAAAAATGATAATGGCAATTATGCTATCATTTTGGGTGTGTTACTTACCAATAACTTTGACGAAGATATTTCGTGAATTCACGTCGCATCCAGCGGCAAATATAGCGGGTTATATACTGATATACCTGACGACGTGTATCAATCCTATCATATACGTGGTGATGTCGTCGGAGTACCGGCAGGCGTACAAGAACCTGCTGATGTGTCGCCGCTGGGCGTGACGCTCGCCCGGCGACGGCGCCTCGGAGAAGCGCCCGCCGTGACTAGTCGTAAATCGCTGGACAGCCTGAATAACTGCAAATAATGGACACTCAAGTACATGTGTGTAAAAGATAAGTGACCGTAAACTTGTGTACTGTAGTGACACCGACAGCGTTAAAGTTATTTGTGGATACGAAAAGTACGTTCAGTTACGTAGACAATTTTGTAATCGCGAACCGTCCGTGATTGTGTGGGGGTGGAAAGGAAGCAATTAGAATGTTTTATACTGAAGTAGTTTAACTAAGATGTAAAGTTATCTAATCTATTAAGTAATCTCGTAAAATGATACTCAACAACGGCCTGCAGGACGGCTAAAATGAAACATCCTATGGTCGTATTATTCATCTCATTCAGTGTATTTAGTGATTTATTATCATCAAAATTGTGTGTATGAATCATTGTTCATATCTATCTGTACATTAAAAACATTGTAAAGTATTACGTTCTGAACTTAGCAATAAGTCAACGAATATGAATAAAGTTGGAAGCAATATTAATGTAAAGAGGACGCGGGTAATGGCAAACCGCGGTCTGGATTATTATCAATCCCGGGCGTACCCATGACAGCTAAATTGACTCATTAAGGAAAACAGAATAAACAAAACTTAGTAACAATTTAGTCTCCGTATTCATTTGTAGTGGTATGTTTGCCTTTGAGTGACGTGCATTGATTTGTGTTTGAAAATGGGTAGTTCTTCGATGTGGGGGAATTCGAATAATGATACGAGTAGGATACCTGGTGTGTCTTTGTATGAGTCTGATGAGGAACTGGCAGCGGTGACGCTGTTCGACGGCTACGACCAGCCGCTGCTGCGCTTCGCGTACATCAGCTGTATGCTGTTCATGCTCATCGGCATCCCTGGCAACCTCATCACCATCGTGGCGCTGGCGAGGTGTAGAAAGGTGAGTTCATCTCCAATACCTTCTCTTTTAAGGATGTATGTGTTGCTAGGAATTATTTTAATATAAGTATACCCTTAAAATTTGTGCGGATGACAAGAAGCTTTGTAAAGGATTCATCTTCTGTGTCTCGCTATACACCTTGCAAAATGCCACGTCTAGTTATGCTTATTGACGTTATTCAAGATGGCGGAATGTCCAAATAAAGGGCATTTTAGGCAAAGTAAACCTATGAGATCTGTATTTCATATTCAATTTCACTTTTCTGATTGTGGTAAAACATATATATGGTACGTATGAATATGCTTTGTTACGATCAGCATACCGCCATCTTGCTTTTCATAGAGCGATTTTGTCTATACCCAGCCTTGACTCAAGACTGCACAAAGCTTTATGACGTACAGCTACCTACGTCAGATTCAAAGAGCAAAAGCACCTTACGCAAAGCTAGGTTCTTCAATTCCTTTTCTATAATGGGAAATGGACTTCCCGCGTTCTGGTTCAAAGTGATATTATTTCCCCGTGTTGTTCTTTGGCAACAATAGGTGTACGCACAGGAAAATTGAGCTGTAATTAGCTCATATGGATATAGCAGCAAGACCTCATTTGTTATTTATTTATAATATTTTATATTCCTTCTTTTTGCGTTATTGATGGTTACTGCGTGGCGACTTTGTGCTGGTATTTCTTAGGTACTCAAATTATAAATACCAACCTATCATTAGTTTTTAAATGTCTCGTAGGTTGAACTTATATCAAGGTCATTCACAATCGCATAGATGCCAAATTAGACTGTCACCAACCACCGGAACAGGCCGGGTTCCGTACAAAGTAGTAAAAAATATTTACTACAATAGCTCTGCCAACGTTAAATTAGATAATGTTGATTCAACATTTAAAATTGCCAAAGGAGTAAAACAGGGTGACCCGCTCTCTCTTACACTATTCACCAGCACCCTCGAGGAGATATTCAAAAACCTTGCTGTCACATGGACAACGCAAGGTATCTCGATCGGTGATAACATGTTTTTCAACTTTCGTTTTGCAGACGATATTGTGCATTTTGGAACAGCTCAACTGCAACAAATGCAAGACCTAAGCACTGCAAGCCTTGAGGTTGGATTGACGATGAATCAGTCGAAGATTAAAGTCATGACCAATACCGTTACATATAGGGTCGAGGTCGATGGACAGGAAATGCACTATGTCGCCGAATATATCTTACCTGTGCCAGCTAGTTTCCTTCAACAACAGACAGGACCAGAAGATCGACCGTCGCGTCGAAAGGCCTGGAGTAGCTACTGGTCCATGAAGACGCTTATGAAGGGCGACCTTCCTATGTCGTTCAAGCGCAAGCTCGTCGACATGTGTATCCTGCCTAACCTAACCTATGGCGCTCAGACTTGGTCTTTGACGGAGGCTCAGAAATCCAAACTCAATGTTTGCCAAAGAGCGATGGAGAATGAGTATCAAAATCAGCGATCAAATACGCAACACCATAATACGCTCCAAGACAAGCATCGCTGATGTTGGCGATAAGTCGGCGAGGTAAAAATGGGACTAGGCGGGTCACATTTCCAGAATGGGTTAAGACAGATGGGCAAAAATCGTCACACAGTGAATGCCTGAAGACGGTCGTGGTCACCGAGGCAGGCACAAGAAGCGCCAATCATAGTTATCGAAAACTCCGCAAAAGTATTGATCCTTAAAAATAAAACCATCTTTTTTGTAATTGTCTATCAATGAATTAGTTAGCTATAGTAAAGGTAGTGATAAACATCTAGAAGTCATAAAACAAATCAAACAAATTCTTAATTGAATAGTGTTGAAATGAAGTAAGTATAGGTAAAAAACCCCGTTGACGTATTTTTTTAACCAGCCTACAAGAATGGTAGCTGTCAATTGTCACGTACTAATTTCATGCGCCTGTAACCATCGCATACGAAATATATAAAGAATACCTATTTGTAGTAATTACCTACGTAGGTAATTAATGTATTTCCTTCAGGAAAATAGCAATGTTACCTAATAATGTTATCGAAACCAAACACGTCTACGCAAAACGGTGTTTGTAAATACTTCTCTTGGGAGATTACAATGTAACAGTTCTGGATTGGTAATTGAGACACACACCTACATTATATATGAATCCTGACTAACAACCCGAAAGTCAACACACAGCTTTATGTACGTATCGCACGGGATCAGCATCGCTTCAACATCAACTCTGTGAATAAAACTTAGACTAAACCTACCAAGCTCCAAGCTAAAAATGCACTCAACAAGTACTCTAGTGATTTCAATGAAAGTTTATAATAAATTGCCAGAAATAATTAAAAAGGAACAAAAATTTAATTCATTCAAAAATAAATTACAAAATTTCTTGTTATATAAATGCTATTATACAATTAATGAATATTTAAATGACAAAGTTTAATTAAGACACATATTTTTATTATTTATTTTAAGTATTGTAATTAGTATTACCAATTAAGAAGAAAAATTAAAGCGCTTTTTCTATCTCCTACTTTGCTGTGTCCATAAAGGGTCCAAATTTATGTACCTAGCTTTAAGGGGCCGGCGCAGCGTGTGTCGTTCATACAAACGTAATACCAAAATAATTCGTAAACCAAACACATTCTTAAGGTAGTGTGTATTTATTTCGATTGGATTACATAATATCTAGGTTCCCAAATATATATTATGATTAAATATATATTATATATAATAACAAGACAAAAAGACAATAATATAATAATAACATAATATTCAAGACATTTTTTGATCACATGCGCCCGAGTTCAAAGCGAAATCCTCCTTTGTGATATGAATTCTTACGTTGAAGGTAAAAGTGCCGCAAAATCAAAATACGAATAGACACACTATAAACATGATTTTATTAGTATGCACTAACTACTAGACGTTAGTAATTAAGTTGGTTCAACCAATTTGCTACATTGTCCATGTTTATCAGTCGTACGTGCCGAGATGAACATGTTTTGATTCTTGACATCTCTTTGGAACATTGTCGTTTTATTTTAAAGTCAGATTCGCTGATTCCTGCGATAGTTAAAACTTGTGTTAATGTGATGTTGCCGGATTTTAAACTACAGTAGAGACAATATAATATATTTGACACCTCTCAGTTCAAAGCAAAGGATACCTTTTTTGCCATTATTACACTAAATATGTCACCGTAATTTAAATGTAAAGCAGTTGCGCAGTTCTAACTAAAACTAATACCTAATATTTTATGCTATTTGTTGTATTTTGATGAAGTGTCAAATTCGTTTCATTGCCACTGTCCCACGTAAGTCACGTTATAGTACACTAGCTTTTGCTCGCGGGTCCGCTCCCGTTATGTTCGGAAATTAACCCACGAGATTTTAATTGTAACATAAAGCAGTTGGAGATAATGTAGCTTCCCGTTGTTGAAAGAATTTTCGTAATCTGATCTGTAGTTCCGAAAATTATTCCCAACATACAAACTTACAAAACCTCTTTATATTATTAAGTTTTATTCCAATAACCTAATAGTAGGATAAATACCAAACATAAATGATTTTACCACCACTTCACCTGTTTAGGTAAATACACTTGAGTAACATAATATTTTCCTTCCATTCAACTTGTATAGGAAAAAATATGGAAAATACAGCTTTTGTTTTCATCAACTCATGACTTATTGCATGTCAATTGCCATATACCTTAGTGCCGATTCGAGGTAAAATATCCATCTCTTTCACAAAAAAAACCTCCGAAATTAATTTTCGAATGAATATGAGTGCCCGGAATACTGTGTGTGCGTCGATGGGATTTTCACCCTATATAATATTACATTATAGTGTGGTTTATCAATCAATCATTCATAAATACGTACTTAAACAAGAATCTATTGCTATTAGCCCAGTTTACATTGAATGAAAAATGTACAATAAAAAAATAAACAGACTTAAACCACATAACCGCGTACAATTGCGATGACGTATTGTTCGTTGTATGACCAATTATTGACCATTTAAATTGACGTCATCATTTCATTCTGGTTAGAATCCACGCGTAGGTAAATTTAAATAAAGTACCTTTGTTAATAATAAAACAATTTATTATTTTATTGCAGAGATGATTAAATAGTCCTTTGAGTAATTGAGTATTAATTATTTCATTTAATTCATTACAAATCAGTTTTGATTTCATGATTTTACGATACTTGATTGGACTTTATAATTCTACTAGCCGATGCCCACGGCTTCGCCCGCGTCAAATTACTCGTATATACAAAAACCTTTCTCTTGAATCACTCTATCTATTAAAAAAACCCGCATCTCGTAGTTTTAAAGATCTAAGCATACATAGGGACAGACATACGAGGCGGGAGACTTTATATTATAATATGTAGTGATAATCATTAGCAACTACAGTTTCTGACAAGACGATACAGTAAATCGCAATCATTTATTTAACTTTTCAACGTTTTGTAAGGACGCACAATTTCAGCCAATTTAACATACACATATTTTTCCAAAATTTCAGCAGTTTCCATTTTTTTTTTCTTTGCTCTTTGCGGAGCTTGTAATAACAGCCTTGGTTACGTTCGTAGGTTTCAAACGCCTGAAATGATTATTTTAAGGGTATGACTATGAGAATAATTTTCTGAAACTTTTCCAGCACCGATTTATTTAGGAACATACAACAACTTTCTAAACCAATTTCTCCCATCTTTTACAGGTCCGCAACGCTACCGCAGTCTTCATCATCAACCTGTCCTGTTCCGACCTATTGTTCTGCTGCTTCATCCTGCCTCTTGCTGCCTCCACCTTCTACAACAGATCCTGGGCTCACGGCAAGATCCTGTGCTTCATGTTCCCTCTAGCCAGATACGCGCTGGTCGCTGTATCACTTTTTACAGTCCTGGCTATCACTATAAACAGATATGTCATGATATCGCATCCAAGGCTTTATCCAAAGTAAGTAGCTTAAGCATATCCATCACACTCCTACTCTTGTTTGCCACTGCTGAGACCAGACCTCCTCTCTGTGATAAGATTGAGAGGGCAATTGATGAAGAGGTTTTTCTGCGCCGGTTTAAAAGCTATGGGGATAAAATAAATAACTCTTAGTAATGTGCCTGCTCTGGTTCGATCCCATGACCTACTATTCGTAGGCTGCCGGTGCCTGCTGAGCTACCACTGCTTAATGTATTGTTGTGGTGTGTTATTATTGATGAAAAATGTTGTAGTTTATCGAATGATGACATCTATAAGCGTAAGAATCAAAGGATCTCTATATTTGGATATTTTCGGCCGCCATCGACACCGGTACCTACGTACATTTAGGTATATATTCCCACAAAAAAAACCCGCTACCCTATATAATTATAACAATTACGAATTATTTATTCACGAAATATTGTTTAATGGATTTTTTTTTTGTCAACAGATTATACACAACCAGGAACATATGCATCATGATGGTGGGTCTTTGGATGTTCCCCTTCGGAGCATTGTTCCCTACGTGCTTCGGAGTTTGGGGCGAATTCGGCTTGGACCCCATAACCGGTTCCTGCACCATCGTCCCTGATGACAACGGTAATACACCGAAGCAATTCCTCTTCATCATCGCCTTTCTTCTGCCAAGCGCTGCGATCATTTTGTGCTACGCCCGTATTCTTTGGATCGTGAGAAAAACAGCAAGAAAATCGCACAACAATGCTACACAAATGAAATCTTTAAGCATGAGTACGACGACGATAGCAACAACAAGAATAGTGGATCTGGACAAACGTCCTTCGAGGAATACAGTGCCTAGTTTCCCGATGAGTTGCTTTATGCACACGGGTGCTGAACTATCATCATCCACAGACAGTACCCCATCTGAAACTGAAAGACAGTCCACCGCTCCTGAAGCTGCAGCGCGATCACTGGGCGATGAATCTAAAAACTTCCGCCGCAGTTTCATAGCCACGATGCGATGGACTACAGCACCAATGAAGCCACGTCTTCCTACGAAGAAAGACAAGAAGCTACTGACGATGATAGTAGCTATCATGGTCTCTTTCCTTGTCTGCCACCTGCCCATTACGTTGATGAAGACAATTTTCTTCGAGAAAACGACGCATTCAGTAGCAAACGTGTTTGGGTACGTGCTTATTTATTTTACGACATGTGCAAACCCCGTGATTTATGTTGTGATGTCAAATGAGTACAGACAAGCATACAAAAGTTTGTTCAAAAAAATATTTAAACGAAGAAAAAGTTTGAATTAATATTAATCATTGGTGTTAATACTCAATATAAAGATATGTACAGACCAGCACATCAAAGCTACTACAATCTGTCAAATTCTTTTAAGAGATTTTCAACTTTATCGCTTTGTCGTTATGTTCAAGGTTGTTTGGGAAAAAAATACAGTTTCGAGTAAATGATGGGCTTGCGTCTGTACCTAGATATTGTCGAAGAGATGACTGTTACTTTGTGAGTCAGCTGTGACTGTTTTTAAGGCAGAGTTAAGTTATTAATCAATCATATCAACGTTTTATGTAAAATATAACACCTACCTACGTTATGTATTTTAAATAACTAAATCGTTTTTACCTTGTTTACGTTACCTAAGTTACAACATTAAACTCTCTCTATTTAAATATTAATTGGAGATATTTTCCTCCTTCTACATATTCCTTAACTGACGTTATTTGGAAATTAATTGTTTCCAAACAAACTCTTACATTCCGATTTAAAGCGATTGCTATCAGAATAACATTAAGCTGTCTATGTCAATACGAGTCTATAATTAAATGTCATTTAAATGTACATATTTATTAACTAAGCCTTAGCAATAATGTTTAGTAAAAAACTTAAAATTACTTTAGAAAGCAATCAAATCACTCAAGTAGTTTATTACTATTATGTCATCTTTCTACATTTTAAACTACGAAATTAAATATCTTATTATAACTCAATTTTCGCGGTTTTAAAATACAAAGTATTTAAACAAGTAATTATGAAGTTTACCCATCTATGCTTATTGAAATGTATACCAAATTCATTTTAAAAAGGAACTGACGCTTTTTACCTCTACGTAGGTTATAAAAAT
This sequence comes from Xestia c-nigrum, assembly GCA_916618015.1. Taxonomy (NCBI): domain Eukaryota; kingdom Metazoa; phylum Arthropoda; class Insecta; order Lepidoptera; family Noctuidae; genus Xestia; species Xestia c-nigrum. Next base: position 7,495,403 of record OU745264.1, read on the forward strand.
CGATGATATAACAATGAAAACCTATACGATTACCTACTCATTCATGTATCTGTACCTATACTAAGATTTATACGTTAAACGATATATTTATAAGTATTATGATAAATCTAGACTTTTTACAAACAAATAACCGACAAAACAACTCGGCTTCTAATTAATAATATCGAAGACCTTTTAATTATAGGTGACGATTGTTTGTCAAACCCTAATGACGTGTTTGTGCTATAATCGCGGTTCAATTCTACGTAATAATCATAGAAAATAGACCACTGATTTTTCAACTCTACTCCAGTGGAATAGAATTCAAAATGGAGTACGCAAATAAGGAGCTGATGGCACTATTTCCTTATTTTTGCGGTTTACGCACGAACGGTTTGTTTGCCGAAGCAAATAATAGTCACCTAGTTTGAAAGGTGTTTCGTACTAGTGTACAATATCAATGTGTGATATTATTGTAAATAAGGAGGATGTCAAAGACATAGAAATTAAAAAAAAAAACGTTTCGATAACGATTAATATTGAATCGAAGACGGTGCTGTTTCGTTCGATAGAACTTGAATATTACAGAATTGAATGATGCAAGTTTCTGATGGAAATAATATTAATCTTAATAAAGTTCGTAGATTAAAAACTTAAATGTCCTTTGTTTTCCAACAATTTGAGAATTAAAATCTCATTAAAATATGGCAGCATTGCTTAAACTTTATATAAGTTAAGTCATTAATAAATTAATATGTAGCTTGTAAATTATGATTCATCGCTTTGATTCAACAAATGTTAATATGAAAATTAAAAGACGACCATTCCAAATGATTGTCGATTTTTGACGAAATATTAAAATGTTACTAGTGTTTAGAATTAAATGTTTTATATGATAGATATTAATAGTTGTGAAATAAGTCGTAACCGAAGATTTCCCAAAGATATGTTATAGTTGTAAAAAGGAAATTTATTTAGACAATAGGCGATTTATACTGTATTTATTTTACTTAGCATGTATAAAACATACCGATCTATTAAATGTTTACTGTGAGCCGGCAAAAATATTTATTAAAAACTTGGAATTAACTGAGCAGAACTTCCGTTGGTTGAACGCAAAAGCTCAAATACGTGTTTTGTTTAAATTATATTCTTTGGTAGCAAGCGAATGTAATATAAATACGATGTAAAATTTGATATGGGTCTGATAGGATAAAACTTTGTTACGATTTTGAATAAGAACCACAGAAAATGTACACACTTCAATTCCTCTGGCTTGAATAAAAGCTTCCCAGTAAATTTAATTTTCGAATTAATGTTTCTAAGCTGTCAATGCAATTTCGAACGGTTGAGTAACTTTACAAGCCTAAATCCTCGAATTCCGTCGAACAGCCCAGTTGTGCTTAGCTACGCAACCTGTCGATATTGAAATGTAAAACGTTAAACTCTGTTAGCATGCGGTGGAACTGTGTTTATATGCCAATTGGAAATATTCATGCACCAAATTTCTTTTAAGGTAACTCGATAATATTTTCAAAGGAATGTAGCTAAAACTGTGGTCAAATGTCCTTATAATAAGTTAGATTTATTTTTATGTAGATACCAAACGAGTTATTTGTAAAATATTATTTTAGTATGAATTCGAATAGACTTATTATGCCTATTTATTTGTTTTACGAGTTAAACTGGCTGTGACAGAATCATTGGGTGATTAAATATAATTTCTTAGAAATAAACCATTATAGTTGGTTTCGTAAGGAATATTTATATTTATTTCTTTAGAAACGGCAGTGAATTTAGAATTCGAAACGACTTCTTTCAAGTTTTTGTTTAAATATTCAACAACTAATTTAATTTGTACGCTAGCAACACTTACAATAAGATTTAAGAGCCAGAGTCTGTCACAGCCTGACCAACTCGAATAAAACTTTTTTAATAAATACTCTTTTGTATTACGTGTGAGAACATAAGTGGAACACCAAGATGTAGGTACCAAAGAACCAACACTAGGGGCCATAACCCTTAAGCCATTGTACTTACCAAAGATATAATTAAAAATAAATTATAAAATAATACGAAATTCAATAGTTTTCTTTCACCCAACCTTTTTATCTGGCGGCAAATAGGAGCCCGGTACTTAGTTACCGCCGTGTTTGCCAATTTGCATTAATAATTATAGCGGGGGAGTGGTCATTTGACATTTTGAGGATGACAATGATAAGGACATATTGATAGAACATATTATATGTCGGATAGAGAAGCTCGTGGCTAAATAATATCAGCCGCTCGGATCGATCTTTAGGTTAAGCCATGCTTGCCTAGGTTGGTCTGTGCACGGGTGATCACCCTTACCGAGTTTCCTCCGTGCCTCGGAATGTACGTTAAGCCGTCGGTCATGGCTGTCACTTATCCATCTTTGACAGTCGTTGTCCATCTTTGGTAGCCAGTGGCCCAAAAATCTGACAGTCTTACCAAGAGGTATCGTATTTCCCAGTATTAACTGGGTTGTGGAGGTCAGATAGGTAGTCGCTCTATGTATAATACTGGTATTCAGCTGAATCTGGTTAGACTGGAAGCCGACCATAGTTAAGCCGAACATAGTTGGGAAAAGGCTAGTTACAATGATGAGATTTAAAAATTTAAGATATACATACTCGTATGTCATGTATTTCTTAATTTTTTTATCCTTGTAAGTATTTAATCTAGCAGTGACAGAAACAGAAAGCAGTAGGTAGTCTGAAGGCTAGTAGTATAAAAGCGACCAGTTAATGCCAAATGACTAATTTTACGTCGGACAGAAAAAAGGGTTAATTTCATAAGATTTCATGATCATGATGAAAAGTGACTAACAGTTTGAATGTTAAAGAGCCAAGTCTCAGTTTAAACAGGCTCTAAACTTGATAGTAAAATCTAAATTATTAGAACACTTTAGCACTAAATAATTTCAGTGAGGAAGGGCCCGGCCACGACCACGACGACTTGTCGCATGACCGGCCGCTATCTTGAACAAAACAGGTCGAATGCCCAGTTGTGCGACCAAAATTTTCTTCCTGGTCGAGAAGCTTCTGCGGCCAAAAGTGGTCATGGCATACTGGGTATCAATCCACACAGAATGACATGCACCTGTTTTTCCAGCAGGAATGGGTAGAGGTGTGCCATAGTATCAAAATTTCGCCAGTAATATTATAAGTCCCATGTAAAATTTACGAGGCAACAAGTCCAAACGGTTGCTAATGTGAATTCCTAATGGAAATATCTAATAACACTTTGTCTGACCTAGGATTTTAACCCAAAACATAGGAAAACCGCTTACGAGCAATAGGGCAATGAGATGTTGAAAGTGATGCGTTGGGCCTCTTGTCCACGTCACGGTTGTTCAACCGTACAGTTGAAAAAACGTGAGAGCTTGTACATGACACGGTAAAATAGTTGATCCATACAAAACTGACGACCGTGCCTGCACAAGGCGAATTAACCGTAGATTTTTATGGCGAAAAACCGTGTGTGTACAAGAGGCCTTAAGGCATAACACATGAAACGGGTGGGGAACCGCTGGGCCTCTTGTCCAAACACGCTTAATTTTGCCGTGAAGATCTACGGCCGATACGCCGCGTTTAGGGTACAGTGAGGTGCGGTGCACCGTGCCGTTATGCCACCATAAGATGGCAACATTTTATGTTTGTATAAACAAACATAAAATGTTGACAACCATAGATTTTCGCGGACTTAAAAGCGGGCGGAATAGATGCCTCATCCATACAGGGTGTGAACCACCTCATCACAAAACCGTCAACCAAGCATTCTGTACATCAAACTAAGTAACTTTACGCAAAAAATATTGCTGGGAAACAAGTTTTTTTTTTTGAGGTTATAAATCATGTTTGGTGGTAAAACTCAATGTAACGCACTTAAAACGGTGGAGGTGTTAAAAGTCGAAATCTTGCAAAAAAAAACATGTATTAAAAAAAACTTGTCAAAAAGTTGTATCTTTGAACCCCCATATCTCCGTAACTAAAAGGTTCCCAGGTATGGTGTACAACAAAAAAAATATCGCAATGATGGGGAGAACCAATGATGTCGGCTTCGTGAAGAGGTGTTTTACACCCTTTATGTTTCAGGTGTGGGAACACCGTTCTTTAAGTCATCGTTTATTTCACGACGGCATGTTAAGCCAAGTCAAAGGCCCTTGGGCGGCATAAAAACTCTGACACCAGGTTAGGCAACTAACCACACGATAAAGAGAGAAGAAAGAAGTCATCGTTCTCAGTGTTATGCACGGTACGGTTTCTAAACCGTAAGGCTTCGTTCCCACTATGTTGTGACGTTTAAGTCGAAGACGACAGTAATCGCGTCGTCCTGTATGTGATCACTTCCATTTAAATACCCAAGCCACGACACTTAAAACTACACGATTATCTGTCGTCACGACTTAGTGGGAACCGTATTAGCCGGGCCATACTGCCGCCATATACACCATTATTTTTTGTTTATACTAAACCCGAAAAGGGGTCATTGTACTCATCATTTTGAACAACTTTTTCTATGGGACGAACCTTGAAATCGCGAAAAAAAAATCGGCTGCTCCCTACATTTTGACGAGTTATGCGAACATAAATGTA